>OY728125.1:1979036371-1984036371 GCA_963277665.1 Viscum album | reverse complement strand
GAACCCCAGGTCGTCCCTTTATGGAAACTTATATCATTGATTTAAAAAGATTTTTTTGATTAAGAAAAAAGGGAATGGGATTTTATAAAATTTGGGTTTTGTTTATTTAAGCTAAAATCATATAAAATAAATTGATACAAGAAAGTATAAATTGACAGATTTAATTAAGTATGATCAACCTGAGGAAAACTAATGATGCTCATTATTCATCGCTTCAAGAGATATGGTTATTGACTTTTAATCCCAATTTTTTAACAACTATAATAATAATATTATTGAGTTTATACTAGGATACCACCTAGGGTTCTATTGTAAATAGTCAATTATTTACTAGATACCACCAATAATTGGGTGATTTTCGTTCAACTTCATAACCGAAACTCTCCAAAGAAACACACGAAGAAATTGATGCCCTTTCATGGTTTGTATGTTATTTAAATTTTTTACCATGAAATAAAATTAAATGGCCATTTTAGTGTTTATGTGAGTTCAATTAACCAATACGAACCACACAAATGCCACAATTGAAAGGGGGGAAGTGGTGAATGGTGTGTGAAACATCACATGAATGAGTACCACAAACATGATCATATGATTCGAGTAGGAAATTATAGTACATAAATCAAAAATAGAATAATATAATATGTAAAAAAACAACATAAAAACATATAATTAAAAAGTATCATTCAACTATTATAAAAACAAATCTCAAGATTTACAACATGTTCCTCCTCGGGTGATCACAAGGAGTTTAGAACTCCATGGGAGGGGAGGAAGAAAATGATGTTGAATTAGAACTTCCCATATCCTCCAAAACATATAGGTATGATGAGATTAATCTTTTGAGTCTCCAAAATTATAGCACCTTATCTCCTGGTAAAACTTTTAAATGGGGTGCCCAAGTTATCATTTTATAGGCAATGTGGAAGGTGGTTTTGAGCCCCCAAATTTCGTAAAACAAATTGGAACATCATTTTCGGACACTATAATGTATTATCTCACTTTTGGAAAAACAAAAAACATGTTTCCCCACTTATTGAATATCTCCACATAAAATTTTTCATCCTTTGGAGGTGGACAATTCAAGATATATTCTAAATACATAACACAACTTTTGACTTTCTGAAGATTTGATTATCTAAATAGATCAGTTTGGATGGGCCCCTAAATGGAATACTTTGCCATGTATTACTGCATAATAGTTGTAAAACACTAAATTTTGGATCCTCACAAAAAATATCAGACCATTTTTATGCACATATGTTTTGAAAAAAGAAAAAAAGTTGACATGTGTTCAGGGGATTCCATGCAGTTTGTCCTATTTTCCTTTTCCATCATCGTGGGATCTCTGAATCACTTCCACCTTCAATGAAATCATAAAAAAAAGTGAAATTTCCCTTTTTAATAGTGAAAATAAAAAATAATTGAATCAAAAATTAAGTTCAATTTTTTATTAAATTTTTAATGTATGATACAAAATCAGTTTAACATAGTGGTATAAGGTTCAAAATAAATAGTGAATCACGGTGCGATCACACCCCCACACCTGACCATTTTTACTCCTAGGAAAATTTGTATTTCCTAACCAAGTACCTTTTATAAAGGTGATAAAAATTACAATATTATTTCAAAATTAAATTCATCATTTATCATTTATTAAATCAAATTTTCTATCATATTTTCTCACACATTCAAATTGGTTTTACTTCATTTTTTCACCCATCCAACATGTAGAAACCTACCTCACCTAGAAATTTTTCCCTCTTCACTTAAGTAAATTATGAAAGTGGGGTTATTATATTGTCCCAGAGTTCATGTGATCTTACCATATGATTACTAAGATTATAAGTTCTCTATTGGCAGAAACTATTGTGCAACTCAAGAGGACTTACAACAGGTTATTCTGAGGATCAAGGGTTGGTAGAATTTAATTTATAAAAAACCAGGGAAGAGTACGAGTGTTTAATATCTTAAGTAAAAAACATATAAATATTAATCAGGTGTTCATAATGAATGTACACACTTAACCACTCAAAATTTTATCACATCCAACTCAATATCCTCATTGTCCATTTCTATGGGTCTCAAACAAGTAGTTAACAATAATAAGTAAACTTTCTCTTTTCACCTTTTTTTCTTTTGTTATGTTTTTCTTCAATGCATAGAACTAAATTTTTTTTAATTTTTATTAGAGATAAATAAGGAAAATGTGTAAAATAATGATACAATATGTAATTTGAACCCACTTCCCAAGGAAAAAGTATGAACCCTTTCTATCAACCCATAATAATGATTCTTTCTCAATAATTCCCATGGAAAAACCCTATCCCCCACACTTGATAAAAGTAAAACAAAAATATACACGCCCGTAGGGCATGGGTGAGTTGGTTCAAAGTGGTGGAGTCCTATCGTCGAGGTTCTGGGTTCGAGTCCTCGCAAAGGCAACGCGCACTATACGCCAATGAATTACTCGTGGGCCCCTCTACCCCATGTGGAACTGGCCTGAAAGCCTGGGTGTCGTTACACCTAGGCCTGTGATTGGGGGAGTACATAAAATCGCTCGGTGGTGGGTGACGGCCCACCTATATCGGGTAACCCCTTGGGCCTGAAAACCTAGTGTACTTTTCACCCACGAGGCATGGGTGAGTTAGTTCAAAGCGGTGGCGTCCTGTCATCGAGGTTCCGGGTTCGACTCCTCGCAAAGGAAACGCGCACTATACGCCATCGAATTACTCATGGGCCCCTCTACCCTGTGTGGAACTGGCCTGAAATCCTGGGTTTTGTTACACCTGGGCCTGCGGCTGGGGGAGTACATAAAGGCGCTCGGTGGTGGGTGACGGACCACCTATACCGGGTAACCCCTTGGGCCTGAAAACCCAGTGTACTTTTTGCCCGCGGGGCATGGGTTAGTTGGTTCAAGGCGGTGGCATCCTATCATCAAGGTTCCGTATTCGAGTCCTCACAAAGGCAACGCGCACTATACGCTAGAGAATTACTCATGGGCCCCTCTACCCTGTGTGGAACTGGCCTGAAAGCCTGGGTGTCGTTACACCTGGGCCTACGGCTAGGGGAGTACATAAAGGTGCTCGGTGGTGGGTGACGAACCACCTATACCGAGTAACCCCATGGGCCTGAAAACCCAATGTACTTTCGCTCGCGGGGCATGGGTGAGTTGGTTCAAGGCAGTGGCGTCCTGTCATCGAGGTTCCAGGTTCGAGTCCTCACAAAGGCAACACGCACTATACACCAGCAAATTACTCGTGGGACCCTCTACCCCGTGTGGAACTGGCCTGAAATCCTGGGTGCCGTTACACCTGGGCTTGCGGCTGGGGGAGTACATAAAGGTGCTCGGTGGTGGTTGACGGCCCACCTATACCGGGTAACCCCTTGGGCCTGAAAACCCAGTGTACTTTTGAATTTAAGTGAAAGAGAAGATCTATCGATTCTCTCGCTTCTCCCCACGACTATGACCTAGCTGCATGCCGCCGGGGATCGCTCCCCCCTCTATGGCGGAGGGGGGAGTTTCGCTTCCTACTTCGCCTGGGATATCTAGGGCTCTCCCGGCTCCATTTGATTCCCTTTCTCCATTTCTGTGAATACGACTATCTCCAAAGGTTCCTGGTTTTTTTAGTGAGGCACCCATTCTGACTCTACTTCCATCGGAGCTAAATGATGCAACAGATCTGTTCCGTCTCACCCTAATTGCATGCTTCATACTGAATCAACCCGCGGTGGATGTTTTCGATCATTTCATTGCTGAAGCCTGGAATCTACAGCAGCGCGCAGTCATCTCCTTGCTTGACTGAAAGCACTTCATGATTCGGTTCTGTTCGGAGGAGGATTTGATTGAGGCTTGGTCAAGGGCTCCTCGGTGATGCAAGGAATCTTCGTTTTACCTGTTCCGTTAAAGCTTCGACTTCCACATGAGACGTGACCCTTCAATGATCGCAACATGGGTAAGTATCCCTGTCTTACCCCTTTCATTTCAAAATCCGTCCATTCTGTGTGTCATTGGGAATATGGTGGGGCGTTAATTGTGCTCGGATCTCCGCACCGAGGCGGTGAGTCATCCAGTTTGCCTGAGGATCTGTGTTGAGGTAGACGTTGCGAGGGATCCGGTGACCTGCATTTGGATAATTGATGGAGAGGAGTTTCAGTGGAAGTAATATGTCGTCTTTGAATCCTGGATGCGTTACTGATCTTCCTATTTGAATTTTGTCCACACAGATGTGGTTTTCCTTAAGGGGAAGATGAGCCGAAGCCACACTGTGATGGCAGGGAAGGAAATTTCTAGGCTAGAAGACTCGGGGCTGGTTCATCTGGTGGTGGAAGGTAGCAGTGAGGGTGTTGGTACTGGAGAGGCTCGATTTGGTATTGCAGAATCAAAATCTGGATGGGAGAAACCTCAGCTGGTGCAACTGGTGTTGGAGGGCCGCAATGAGGTTACTTGTGTTGGAGGTGAGAAAAATGGAGGTGTTGTGGCTGATGAAGCTATGGCAGCAATGGATAATGCTTCTCTGGATGCAGTGGTGGATGAAGCTGTGCTGGATGAGGTGGAGGTGTAGGAAATGAGGCAGGGGAACCCAGTTGAGGAAATTGTGAATGGAAGTGATCTGAAAGAGATGTAAATGTATGTTAACCCATCGGTGAAGAGTGTTTTTGAGAGGTTGGTGAGTGACCTTGGGTTTGGGAAGCTGTTCGCGATGTCCAGTGGTGTTCATTGCTCCCTTTTGGGGTCGGATAATAGGAATGTGGGACAAGGCTGCTGGGCAACAAGAAATAGGTTTGATTTCTTAGAAAATGAGATTTTTTCTGCTGTGATGGAGGACTCTGGGCTGTCTGAGATGGTGCAGGTCACTAAAAAGAATCATGTGGATTATGGAATGACTGAATCTATGCTGGAGGTGTATGATGGTTTTGGTGTTGAGGCAGGGAAACCTCCTGTAGTAACAAAGCATAAAAGTAACTCTGTAGTGAGAGGATTACTAGATGATGTAGGAAATGTCACAGTGAGGAAGGGTGATGGAGTCAAGAATTATGCCTCTGCGAAGATAATAGGAAATCGTGGAAGTTGTTCGGGTAGTGACAAAGAAAACAACGGAGTGGTCAGACCTTCTTATAGTGACATTGTTCAAAGTGGACGAAGCAGGGCATCTGAAAGTGATGGAATTAAGTCTGTGCCACCAAGAAGGAAGGCAAGGAAGGATTACTCTTACCTTCCAAAACCGATAAACACTAGGTATTCATCCAAGAAGGAAAGAGGAGAATTACCTGTATCTAAGAAGGGTCGTGCACATTCCAGCAAAGAGGGATGGTCATTAGAACAGATGAAGCTTAGAGAGCAGTATGCCAACCTCTTGAAGAAATATGAAACAAACTCAGAATGGGAATCTGCTACTACAGATGAAATACCTGACTATGGCGGTGGGAAAGGGTATGAGTATTATGATATGTAAGTTTCTTTCTTTTGTTGGGACTGATGTCTGGATGCGGGCAAGTTGTTCTCCTGCGTCCTTTGTTGTGCACTTATTTACTTTTTCTTTTATTTAATAAATGGTCAGGGGATCTCCTCCTCTTGCAGACTTTCCAGCTAAAACAAAAATGTACACAATATATGAGTAGTTAGGGATAAACTATCTTGTAATGTGGCTACATAATAGGCATTTCATGATCTCTAAGGGTTGAGAAGGGTAAAATTTCAAGGTGGCAAAAAATAGAGGTTAATTGTAAAAAGGGATTTTCAATGAACGATGGCATCTATCATGAATATTACACACTATAATCTTATGGCTTGAAATAGATTCAAAAAAAGTTATAGTTTCTCTACATGACTTGAGACTCTCAAAAAGGTGTTTAAAAGGAAGAATATATAATAAAGGGCTTATAATGTCTCTCAAGTAAGGGATTAAAATATTGGTCGATGCTAATGTGTAATGGGTTTTAAAAATCCATTAAACACATAAGAATGATTTTAAAATATAAATTATATAAAAATATTCCATATCAACATTCATTTGATAAAAAAATCCAAAAACAATATAATTTTCCACACAATCGACTCAATCATGAAAAATGATTTTTGGATATTCTTTTTAATATCAATGCTTATCTAAAAACACCAAATAAATAAATCATGTTTTTTTATTTTTTTTATTATATATATATATATATATATTGTTTTTTTCTATTATATTTCTTTTAGTTTTTTTCTAACTTTGACATGTCACCCTCCCCCACATCTAAAAATTACATTGTCCAAAATTCATGTATTTTAAATAAATTGACAAGTAAATAATGGTAGGGAGAAGGGACAGTCTTCTAAGTGGTGTATTTTTTTTCTTCAATCAGTTGGATTTGCTCTATGAGATGCTTTGTAAAATACTCATAGAAGTGTTTGAGCCTCTTACCATTGACAGTAAACCTCTATCCACTCTTCTCATGAAAAACCTATATAGCACCAAAAGGGTAATCATCAGTAGTAGTATAAGGACAGAGCCATCGGGAACAAATCTTACATGGGTATAGATTCATCCTAGAATTATACATGAGGAACTTCTCACCAATATGAAACTTACACTAATTAATTATCCTTTCATGGATTTCCTTTTTTATCTTTATAGATTTGCGAGTTCTCATATGCATCATGCCGAATTTCTTCCAACTCTAGAATCTATAACTTTCTATGATCACTTGTATCTAAGATATTCATATATCATAGTTTAATAGCCCAATAATTACAGTGATATACCTCTTTTCGGAGGTGGAAATCCTTTCCAAAAACAATTATGTATAGTGACATTCTGATTAGGGTTTTAAAAGCTATACGGTATGCCTAAAGTGTGCCATCCAAACACAAACTCCAGTCTTTCCTATTGGGTTGTACCATTTTTTCAAATATTATTTTAACTTCTCGATTTGAGATTTATTATTTTCTGTTAGTTTTGGGTGATATGCAGTGGATACATTATGAAAAACCCCAAACTTCTGAAGCAAGTTTTTCCGGTTAAAATTGAAAAAATGTGAACCCTAATCACTAATGATGAATATCGGCAAACCAAACCTACTGAAAATATGGGACAGAAAAAAATCAATAACCACTCGAGATTCATCGGCCCTAGTATCCTTTTATTCTACCCATTTAGATACATATTCTACATCCAATAAAATGTACACAAAGACAAATGAATTTAGAAAAGGCCTCACGAAGTAAATTCCCCATGCATTGAAGATCACACAAAATAACATGGGTTATTGGGGCATTTCATTCCTCTTGGACATATTCCATGTGAATTGACATTGTGTGCATGAATTAAAAAACAGATGGGAATCCCTATAAAATTTTGGCCAATAATTTCCCAAGTCAAGGACCTTTCAAGTAGTGATTTGCGATCCAAAGTGGACCCAACAAGGTAAATTTTGGCAAAATCTTAAAACTAAGGTGAACTCATGGTCAGAGAAAAACCTATAAACAATTTGGTCACTAAAAATTATATAAAAGTATGGGTTATCCCAAATATACCATCATGAATCATTATTAATAATAGGGGATTATGAGGTACTAAAATTAGGGGGGACCCAGGATGCTTCTATAAAATTCGCAATGTCTGCATACCATGGGGTAAGGTCCACAACATCACCGAGGTTCTCATGAGGAAGGAATTCTCTAATGGGGAGGGATGAGTTAACATGGGGAAATCCTAATAACCTGGTTAGATACCACATTTTCCACTCCCATTTTATCTCTAATCTCAAGTTCAAACTCCTTGAGGAGTAGAATCCACCGAATGAGGTGGGGCTTAGCTTTAGGTTTCTTTAGGAGAAAATGATGGGCCGCATGATTAGAAAAGATAATGATTTTTGACATGATAAGATAAGAACAGAATTTTTCCAAGGAAAATCTATATAAAGAAGTTATTATTTAGTGGTGGTGTAGTTTTACTGGGTAGGGTCATGGGTACATGAGGCATACGCAATGACAAATGGTGACTTCTCAACCCTTTGTGATAAAACATCCCCAACTACAAAGTTAGCAGAATCACACATAAGTTTTAAGGGGATATCCCACCTTATTGGTTGGATAATGGTAGGTTATGTGATACTTCTTTTTAATGAATTTAAATCATCCTTAAATTTTTATCAAATAAAAAATAATAATCCTTTTTCAACAATCGATATAGGGGAAGCGCAATCTTACTAATGTTTTTAATGAATCATAAATAAAAACCATCTTGAACCAAGAAATATCTCACCTCATAGACACATTTTGGATATGGAAGTGATGAAATTAATTCAATTTTAGATTTATCCACTTTAATTACCTTTTTTGAAATAACATTCCCAAGAACTATCCCTCGTTCAATCATGAAATGGAATTTATCATAATTTAATATGAGATTTTTTTAAATACAATGACAGAGGACAGAACATTGGTGTATCAAATAGTCATCAGCTGAAGTTCCATAATCCATGAAATCTTCCATAAAAACTTCCATACAATTATTAAGGTACTCATAAAATATACTCAACATACAATGCTTGAAATTACTAGGAGCATTACATATACCAAAAGCAATCCTTTTGTATGAAAATATGCCAAATGGATAGGTAAATGTCGTTTTTATTGATACTAATGGGATTTATGGATTTGAAAATAAACATAATATCCATCAAGGAAACAATAATGGTAATTATCAGCTAGTATTTCTAACATTTTTTCAATGAAAGGTAGAGGAAATTGGTCCATTCTCATGGCTCAATTCAATTGGTGATATTCAATATAGACTCACCAACTTTTTTTCACACATGTTGGAACCAATTAATTCCTTTCATTTGACACTATTGTTATTCTAGTTTTTTAGGAAAAATTTTCACTAGGATAACTTATTTACTATCAGATATAGGATAAATGATCATAGAAACAAGTAATTTACTAACATCCAAATTTACCACTTTAAGAAGAGTGGGATTCAACAGACGTTGAGCTTACCTTATGGTCTTAACCTCATAATATATAAGTATATGGTGTATAAAAATAGATGGTATAATCCTAGGAATATTAGACAACTTCCATCCAATTTCCTTTTAACACTCTCTCAAAAGGTCGAGCAGATTTGATTCCTTCTATGGAGATAGGTTATTGGAAATAATGATTGGAAATTGGTCAATACCCTCAAGATAAGCATATTTTAAATTAGATGGAAGTGGTTTTATTTCCAAAACTTGTGTCTTTTAGACTGAGGGAGAAAATTTAGGGGGAGTGAGGTCCATGAAACTATCTATCTACTCATTTTTATTCTCAAAGAAAATAGAATCAATGGAAATGAGATTTTCATAATCATTGACGGTCATGGGTACCTCATAATGAACACACACATCAATTAAAGCACAAAATTTACACTTTTCGGGACCAACACAACACTCAAAACATGAATCAAAACTCAAATCATCCAAGGTTGAAGAAGAGTAAAATGAATTAGAGTATGGGTTAAGGAGAGAATTTTGTGTGTCTTTTATTTGAGAGCACATTCATCAAATAGATAGGAATATTGGAGTGTTATTCAATAGGTTGGTTCATAGATTCAAGGATATTAAAACTTAAATTTTCTCCACCAAAATCCATGTACAACATACCATTATGAACATTAATGATCTTACTTTTTGTTTTAAAGAATGGCCTCCCATTTATGAGAGGAGCATGTACTTGGGTTTGAGTATCTTTCATCTCAAGAATATAGAAATTTGCAGGAAAGATTAGATTCTTCACTCTTATGAGGATGTCCTCGATCACTCCTGATGGGTGTGTTGTGCTCTGGTTATAATGTTGAACGATGATGCTTGTTTGTTGAATATCTCCAACCTATATAGAAGTGTACACAGAGTAAGGCATCACATTAATTGAATCACCCAAATCTAGCATTGCATCATAAAATAAGGTCTCCCCTATGGTAAAATTTATTGTGAAAGTTCATGGATCCTCTAATTTTATTGGCATTTATGGTTGTATTAAGGATGAGACATTCCATCCCAGGTTGACTCTCTCATTCCCCTTCAGACACCATCTATGGTTGCAAATCTCTTTAAGAAATTTTGTGTATCGTGTAATTTTTTTAACTGCATCCAGTAAAGGAATTTTCACTTTTACCTTTTTAAATTTATCCATTATATCTTTATCAATCTCGTTATCAAAAAAATTATTATACTCAAAGAGTATTTGGGGAAAAGGAAGAGTAATGGATTGTTCAGTGGAATCCTCAATGAAAATTTGTTTCGAAATTTTGTTTTGTTTTTCATCATTAGAATATTTTGAGGGTAGGTAAAGAGAGTTTTCAAGAGGGGGACATACCTTTCTTATAGAATCATTAGAAGGAGAAACTTATTTACCTCTAGGAATTGTGATTATGAAATCATTACCTTGGTATTTTGTATTATCATTAGGTTGGGATGGTAGTTATCTAGAACCTTACATCTTTATCTCACCGATAGTGTTTTCTAATTGTCCCACTTTAGTTCGTAAGTCTAATAATAGTTGATTTCATGGTATTTTGGAACTGTAGGTTCTAGGTTTCCATTTTCTTCAATATGTCCTCGAGGCTTGGTTCAGATTTGGGAGTAGGAGGAGCATTGTTTTGAGAAGTTGAGGCATAAGAAGGTTTCATACCTTGGCCTTGTTGATACCAATTATGCTTGTAGTATCTTGAGTTTCCTATTTATTGGTAATGAGGTTGTGATTTCCACCTAGGGTATGGATTTTTCCTGAATGGATCTTTCTTGAAGGGAGGTGCTTGTTGGAATGGATGCCTAGGGAATACTGCTTCACAAGACTTAGAAAAATCTTGAATTTGTGATAATTGGTCATAAAAATGATTTTTATATGAAAAAATACCATAATGTAATGGAATTAAAGAAGAGTGTGAGTTGCATTGTGATTGATATAATTGCATTAGAATGGTATGAATCTCATCAATTTTATTAACTACCTTTTATTATAAGGATGAATGAATTACCTCGTGAACTCCTTGGGTTGGTGTAATTGATCATGTATCAAATTATTGTGAATTTTGAGCCATGTTGGATATTAATTCATGAGGGGTAGAAGTATTTTTATCAACTGGGGCACAAAAAATACATCATCTATGATTCCAAGATCCATGGGGACAAATCCCTCATAGAAGTATTGAATTAGCAATTTTTCACTAATTTTGTGGTTGAGGAAACTTGAAAAAAGTCTTTTGAATCTCTCCTAATATTCATGAAGGTTCTCCCCCTGTAATTTCCTAATTCAAAATATTTATTTTCTAATTGATGCAGTCCAGGAGGTAGGGAAGAAATTCTCTAAAAATAGTCTTATCAGGTCATTCCATCCCCCAATTGTAGTAAGAACATAGTAGAGATATTCTTTGTCTACACCATCAAGTGAAAAAGGGAAGGACCTAAACTTAATGAGATCCTCTTAAACATTTTGGGGATTCAAGGTGGATCACACTATGTGAAACTTCTTGAGATATTTATGTGGGGGCTCACTAGGAAGACCATGGAATTTTGGAAGGAGGTGGATAATCCCTGATCTCATCTCAAATTTGGATGCTTCATCAGGATATTTGATGTATGTGGGTTGGTACTCTACATTTGGGGTGGTCAGTTCTATTAAGTTTCAATTATTTTCATTCAGTTTTTCTGGAGTTTGATTTGTCGAGATTCATCACTAGTGTCAATGGCTCACATTTTTGCAATCGTAACTTGAAAAAAATTCTCTATAAGTATGGAGTTGTTTATAAATTATCCACGGCATATCACCCCCAATATAATGGACAAGAAAAAATCTCAAATCGAGAAGTTAATAGAATCTTGGAAAAAATGTTACAACCCAATAGGAAAGATTTGAGTTTGTACTGGCATGATGCACTTTTGGAATACCATATAGCTTTCAAAATCTGATCAGAATGTCACCATATAGGATTGTGTTTGGAAAGGATTTTCACCTCCTGGAAGAGGTAGGGAACCATGAATATTGGTCTATTAAACAAAATAATATGAATTTCTCAAATTCATATGAGTATAGGATGTTTTATATTAATAATTTGGAATAAAGTTTGTATGATGCATATGAGAACTCTCAAATCTACAAAGAGAAAACAAAGGAAATCCCTAATGGGATGATTCATTAGTGGAAGTTTAATATTGCTTATAAGGTCCTCATGTATAATTCTAGGAAAAATTTCCACCTGGGTAAGATTCATTCTCGATGGATCAATCCTTATATTGTTACTAATGTTTATCCTTTTGGTGCTATATAGTTTTCCCATGAGAAGAGTGGACAGAGGATTATTGTCAATGGGAATATCCCAAAACACTTATATGACTATTTTCCAAAGTATATTTTAGAGGAAATCCAACTAATGGATGCCTCATATGACACCACTTCGTAGGTTGTCCCTTCTCTATAGAACCTATGGAGGAAATGGTAAGTTCTGCTTCAACATCTTTTTTTTCCTCCTCCCCCCATGAAGTTCGAAACTCCTCATGATCACCCAAGGATGAACATGTTGTAAATCCCAATCTTTGTTTTTGTAATAATTCAATGATCCTTTTAATTCTAAGTTTGTATTTTTTTTCTTCATCTTATATTCTTATTATATTTAGTTATGTAATGGTATGTCATACTTGACTCATATAATCATGTTACTCTTTCATGTGATGTTTCACACACCATTCACCACTTCTCCTTCCTCCTTTCAATTGTGGTGTTTGTGTGGTTCACATTGGTAAATTGAACTCATATAAACTCTTCCAAATCCATTTACTTTCATGTCATAGTAACACATTGAAATAAAATACAAACCTAGATAGCGCATCGAGTTCTTCATGTGTTTCCTTGGTGATTTTTGGTTATGAATTTGAATTCAAATCACCCAATCATCGGCAGTATCTGGTGAATCATTGTGTGTTTCTGATTGAAACCTAGGAGGTATCCTAGTATAAAATCAGTAACATTCTGATTCTCGGTGTTATAAAATAGGGATTAAAATATCATAACCCTGTCTCTTGAAGCGATGAAGGATGATCGTCAGGAGATTCCCCAAGTTGATCACGCTTAATCAAATCTATCAATTTATACTTTGTTGTATCAATTTATTTTATAAGATTTCATATTAAATAAACAAAACCCAAATTTCATACAATCCCATTCCTGTTTTTATTAATCAAATATTTTTTAAAAAATTAATGATCTAAGTCTTTGTTAATAGATAACCTGAGGTTCTATTCAATATGTGGGGCAACATGTTTTTAGTTTTTTCAAAAGAGAGATAATATTGTCTATTGGCCTAGAACAATGTTCCAAGTGGTTTTACTAAATTTGGGGGATCAAAACCACCTTCCACATTTCCTATAAAATGATACCTTGGGAACCCAATTTGTAAGTTTGACTAGGAGGTAAGGTTTTTTTATTTTGGAGACTCAAAGTAGTCCTCTAATCATTCCTAGAAGTTATGGAGGCTATGGGAAGCATCAATTCAATAACATTTTCTTCCTCTCATCCCATGGAGTTCTAAACTCCTCGTGATCACCTAGGGAGGAACATGTTGTAAATCTAAGGCTTTGTTTTTATAATAATTGAATGATACATTTAATTAATGCTTTTAATGTTGTTTTTATTCATCTTATATTCTTCTTTTATTGAGTTATGTAATGGTGTGATGTACTCGACTCATATAATCATGTTTTGGGGTACTCATTCATGTGATGTTTTGCACACCATTCACAACTTATTCTCCCCCCTTTCAATTGGGGTGTTTATGTGGTTCATATTGGTCAATTGAACTCACATAAACACTTACATGGCCATGGATTTTTATTTCATGGTAATACATTGAAATTACATACAAACTTGTACACTGCATCAAGGTATTCATGTGTTTCCTTGGTGAGTTTCAGTTATGAAGTCGAACGTAAATCACCCAATAATTGGTTGTGTCAGGTGAATAATTTTTTGTTTCCAATTGAAATAGAAGTGTTATCCTAGTATAAACTCAATAACATTCTGATTCTAGGTGTAACAAACTAGGGATTAAAATATCATAACCATGTCTCTTGAAGTGATGAAGGATGGTCATCATGAGATTTCCTCGGGTTGATCATGCTTAATTGAATTTGTCAATTTATTATTTCTTATATCACTTTATTTTATATACTTTTATATTAAATAAAAAAACCCAAATTTCATACAATTCCATTCCCTTTTTTATTAATCAAAACTTTCTTTTCAAATTAATGATCTAAGGCTCCATCAAGAGATAACCTAGGGTTCTTTATATACTGTAGAAATTATAGTAAAAACTAAACATTTAATTTGACATGCTCATTAACATGATAAAATTTTGGTTTTGTTTCCAGGGATCCAAGATAATTTTTTTATTTATATACATTTATTTATTTATTTTCTTTTTTACTTATTACTACTTTTGATATCACCCCCCTTTTATTTTTTTTGTTTTTGTTTTTTTTATTTTTTTTATTTTTTGTCTGTTATTCCTCTATCTATAGTTATATAATATAACATTATATTTCATTTTCTACTGTAATTCTTATTCAGTGATTTTATTTTATCAATTTTCCCTTATAAAAAGAAAAAAAAACAAACTTCACAACTTATTTTCATGACCCAATTAGGAAAAGAAAAACTTTTTTAAATAGACCATGAAATTGAAAAGACGCATCATTCAAAAATTAGGTCATATAAAGTAAGAAAATAAGGTGACAGTCAGGAACTAATTTTTTATTCTCAACCATCCCTAAATCACTTTAAAATTGAACCAAATGAAATCCGAGAAAACATGGCTATAAATAATTGAACCTTAAAATAACTGACCACCCCATATGTGGAGTACCAACCCATATAGATACAATATCTTGAGGAAGTGGCTAACTTTGAGCTAATATAGGGCCTCATCCACCTCCTTCCAAAATTCCATGGTCTTCCCAGTTAGGGCCCTCACAAACAGCTAAAGGATTTTCACTTAGTGTTCTCCACCATGAAACCCCAAAATGATTCTGAGGATCTCAGTAAGTTTAGGGTCTTCCCTTTCTGCCTTGATGGTGTAACCAAATACTAGATATACATTATGCCTCCCACAATTGGGGTCTAGAATGACCTTAAAAGACTCTTTCTAGAGAATTTATTCCCTGCCTCCTAAACTATATCAATTAGAAAAAAAATTACTGAATTAGGAAATCACAAGGATAAACCCTTCATGAATATTAGGAGAGATTCAAAAGACTTTGTTTAAGTTTCCCCCACCACCAAATTAGTTAAAAATTTATAATTCAGTGCTTTTATAAGGGATTTGTCCCCATGGATCATGTAATGATATATGTTGTAACTGGTGGTGCCCTAGTTTATAAAACTTCTTCTACCATTCATGAATTAATAGCCAACATGGATCAAAATGAACAAAATTTTGATACACGACCAATTGCACCAACCCAAGGAGTTTATGAGGTAATTCATTCATACCTAGAACAAAAGGTATTTAATAAACTTGATGAGATGCATACCCTTCTAAGGAAATTATCTCAAGTGCAAGGTAACTCACACTCTTCTTCTGTTCCATTACATTGTGGTATTTATTCTAATAACATTCATTTTTCTGACCAGTGCATGAATCTTCTTGATTCATTTGCATCTTATGTAGAATTATTCTCTAGGAATACATTCCAATAAGCACCTCCCTTCAAGTAAGAACCATTCAGGCTAAATCCAAACCTCGAGTGGCAAGCACGATCCCAATACTGAAAAGGAGGAAACTCATGATACCCAACAGTAATTGGTATCAACAAGGACAAGGTATGAAACCTTCTTATCCCATAACTTCTTGAAAAAATTCTCCTCCTCATCCCAAATCTGAACAAAGCCATAATTACATAGTGGAGAAGGTGGAAACCTAGAACCTCTAGATCCAATAGACTACGCAATCATCTATTAAAGACATATAAACTCAAGTGGGATAATTGGAAAACACTATCAGTGAGATGAAGATGCATGGTTCTAGAAAAGTACCATCCCAACCTATTTCTAATCCAAAATAAAAAGGTAATGTATGTGAAATCACACTTGATTGTGGTAAAGAAGTTTCTTATTCCAATGATTCTATGAAAAAGGTATGTCCCCCTCTTGGAAAATATCTTTCCCTAACCTCAAAAGATTATAATGATGAAAAAAACAAATTTTTTAAACAAATTTTCATTAAGGATTCCACTAAAAAATTAATTCTTCTTCCTTTCCCCCAAATACTCTCTAAATCTAAGAAAATTTTTGATAGTGAGATTGATAAATAGATTATGGATACATTTAAAAGGGTAAAAGTTAATATTCCTTTACTATATGTAGTTAAACAAATTCTACAATATGCCAAATTTATTAAAGATATTTTCCCCCGTAGACTGTGACTAAAGGGGAATGAGAGAGTCAACCTGGAAAGTAATGTCTCGGCCTTAATAAAACTAGAAATTAAAACCAAATGCAAGGATCCAAGAACTTTCATGTTACCATGCACCATAGGGAAGACCTTTTTTCTTATGAAATGGTATATTTGGTTTCTTTAATTAATGTGATTCCTTACTTTGTATACACTTCTCTGTATGTTAGAGAGATTCAACCAATAATAATCATCATTCAACTTGTCATCCGGAATACAACACTCCATTCATGAGTGATCAGAGATATACTTGTACGTCACGAACCAAGCCGGGTCTCTATCAAATTGATGCCTGACCCGGTCCACGACATGGCCCGAAGGGCGTCTTTGATCCCCACGGGCTGGCACAAGTGCCTGGGTATCAGAAATAAAACTTGGGAATGATTTACCCAAATAAATAAACATAAAAAAACAGCAAGAAAAATAAATTAAAACTATAATCAGACAACCAAATAGTCCCATAAACTAAGTTCAAAATAAAACTTTACAACTTGAACCAAAAATCCAAAAAGGGACTACAATAAAGGAAAACCAAAACTCTAACTCAAACCCTTGTTCCACATGGGGAGCCACATCCCCAATCCACCACCACCAACCTGCATGAGAAAACTAATACAACATTGACCATCATCGCTAAGCCCAATTCTTCAACCTGGAATGCAAAAGAAACAGGATCTAAATACACCCAAAGGTGTATGTAGTGTGTGAGCTAAAACCCCAGTAGGATGACACCGATAAAAGGTTTCATGCATAATTATTAAATGATAAATACAGTTATAAGTTTAACAAAAGAAAAGAATGTAATGAATAAACAGTTTTAGTGAAAACAAGTTTTAATAAAAATAGTTCTAATGGAAACAAATTAAATTAAAATGCACACACACACGCACTTTCTTTTATGGTAACCCCAGTGTCACACCGTGTGCTAAAGGTGAGAAAAAAAATAAAGGAGGATCACAAAACATGGGAGAGGCCCTAAATATACTAGCAAAAAGTGGGACCCTAGAACATCATGTCTCAGACAGCAATGGTATAGAAACAAAACAACATATGTTCTCATGCACGAGCCACTATTAGGGTAACACATCCCTGCCCTAGTGGTCTCCTAACATCATCCAAAAGTTTAGTTATTGTTGTAGTCATCAATCTAGCACGGTGAAACTGGGCCGATGCCACTTCAGTATCACTATCACACTAGTCCTAGTCCGCCCACTTAGTACTCAGGCTTCCCATTTGTGCTCAAGTGGTTTAGAGTTCATTTCATATGTCATAATCACATACTCACACCATATAAGACACTACACATGCCAAAACCACCATTTTCACACACAAAAGACATTTGAAATAATAAGCACTCTAAAAATACCTCAAAACTAAATATGCATCACTGACACAGCCAATTAAAATGACTGAACAGCCAAAGAAATCACTTTCATCATCAAATGCACCATTAAAAGAATTCATTAAACAATTTCCACACACATCTCATGACTTTAAGCACCAAAAACATTAACACAATTTAACCAAAACAATTTTTTTCACCCTTAATAATTATTCAATAAAACAATTCAAATTTTAATAAATAAATTTCAATGAGAAAAACAATTTCTTACACACTAGACTAACCCAAACCCTCTTTCATAACCAAAAACACTCAATACCACATAAAGAGTCTGATCTACACCACTTACACTGATTAAATAAATCATTTTAGAAGTTTAAAACAAGCGTTAACAAATGATGTAATAAATTTTTCACTAAAGATACATACAGTTTCATTAAAAATGACACTTTAGAACCAAACAAACAGTGTAATCTTATCAAAACATGATTTTCACCACTGATATCATTTAATTGAATATTTTGACAATTTATAAAAACAGACCAAAGAAGTGCCACATGACCTTACGTCAAAAAAACACACCAAAACCTCCATTTAAGAATAAAACGCACACTAACTCCATACAAAATTATAATATGTATCAATTTAATTATCTAATAAGCCAAGTGCATAATTTATAAAACAATAATAACTAGCTACCGACATGGGTTTTTACAGAAAATCACACTCATATTTATAAACACGTTACTAATAAATCAATGCGTATGAGATCTGAATAAAAAACAATTTTGCACCATTAAAAATAATTAAATAATAAGCTAAATTAATTAAACATGCAAATTAATTCATAAAACAATAATTATAAGCAGAACCACCTACCTTGGAGTAGATAAACTTCACAACTTGGTGTGAAAGCTCCACTGCATGTTAATTGCACCTCAAACAACTCGGTTAGTCCCTAAAATAAAAACATCAAACCACTTATACCCAAAATCAAAACAAATAAAAACCAAACCCAAAACAAACAACCTATCTACTGAAGAAACAACCAACTGAAGAAAAATTCACCTTCGGCGAGGGTGCGGAAGGCTAGACGAGCGAGACGTGGTGGTGTCGGAGGTGCGTCGTGTCGGCTGGAGGCTTGTCAGAAGGAAGGGATAAAGGATGGATGTGTGTTGCGGTCTCAAACTGGAAGGGAGGGTTTCACATGGTGGTTCGGTGTGTCAGAGGAGGCCAGTCGGGGTAGCGGCGTGGTTCGGTGGTAGCCGGTCCAGCGAGGAGCGAAGGGAAGGGGGAGAACCACACCGAAGGAGGCTACGCTGAAGGAGGTAGCACCAGAGGGTAAAGAAAGGGGAGGGGGAAGACCACATCATAGGAGGCAATGCTAGAGGAGGTCGCACTATAGGATGAAGGCAAGGGGTGGGGGCTTTGCGGTTGTGGGTAGGGTTAGGAGGGAGCCTCTGTGTAAAAACCAGGAGGGAGGGAGATCTGGTACGATGGGGAGAGTGGAGGAAGAGGGAGGGAGGAAAAAAATAGAAAGTAAAATAAAAAAGAAAATAAAATAAAAACAAAATAAATAAAATAGAAAGAAATTCAAAACAAAATAAAAAACCCAAAAAATGGAAACTTAAGTCATTCTAAAATATAATAATAATAATAATAATAAGTTTATAGTTCTATATTTATAACATTAATTTAACATCCTTGACCAATTTAAAATATCAATTGAAATAATAATAATTCTAACAATATTATTATTATTATTATTATTATCATCATCATTATTATTAAGAAAAATTTTAAATAATCTTATTTTATTTGTTCGTTATTTTATTTTATGAACAATTTATTGTTTACCCCTTTGATTATTTAGTCAACCTCGCATTGGGTGGGGCGCATGTCAATTTATCAAAGAAACATGGACTCGACTGAGCCCTGCCCATGTGTCGAGTGCTGCTAATCCAAACATTTATTTATCATCAATATTAGAAAACTCTTGTTAGTCCCGGCATTCACCTAGAAAAAACAATTAAGTCAAACAAAATTATCAGATAACGGTAAAAAAACTAAAATCATTACTGATGTACGAAGTCAGGGTGTAACAATTCTCCCCACCATGACACTTTCTTCCCCCAGACAGTCCCAAAATACTTGGTCAACCCAAGAGTCCAAGCAAGAACACGAAGATACCTAAATCTAAACCTCAATTACCTAAAGACCGAACATTCAAAATTCTCATGACCTAGGACTCATAATATCTCAAAACCATAATCACCAATCAAAAAAACGAGCAACAAGGAATTCACCTCAAGCATAACTACAACATAAAACACCCTGACCCCCAACTTAGGGATCACTGAAGCTGCTCGAGATCTCTAAGAACACTCACCCAATGACCCACTATCCTAGCTAACCAATTAGCATGGTCGGGGTTGGGCAGAGTAGAAGTAAGGGGTTTTCCCACCAAGAACACCTTGAAAACAGAGTTTTTTCAACAAGTTCGTCCTATAGTGGTCTCCCCACCATATTAGGATTCTTGTCAAATATTGATTCTCCAAACCAAAACGACTCACAAACTCAGAAAAACCTTTAACACTTTCTTGACCCTCTAATATCCCAATGTTAAACCAAACCAACATAAGAGGAGATGTCGGTGAGACCCTCACTGGGTATCCCCACCATTTAAAAAATTTACTAGCACCACGACACCCCCGCGAGCATTCCCAGTTTACTTTGAGTGATACAGACTGAAATCTACATCACAAACCCACTAACACAGGCTGACCTGCATGGATTATTTCTACATTGGTCAATACTCTTCCACATGAGATGGTTTTGATAGCATAAACCTCTAACCTAGTGGAAAACTGGACAAGTGCACGTTAATCCCACAAGACAAAATCATATCTTAAACAAGTTTAATTTTGACCCATAACTGACCATAGGAAGGTTCACAGTGCATACATGCTGGCTTTACAAGAATACATATTTTTTTGGACCCCTTTAATCCATCCCCAACCCATCACTATGGACTTAAGTCGAACCAATCCCATCTTATGTCTGATGAGTTTTGACTGCACACAAGCTTCACCTCGAGACCTATGACTGGGGCTGTGATGTCTCAAGTATCTACCGCCTCTCAGTCATAAACTTACCACCTATGACTGGAACTTCCTCTACTAGAAAATAAATCTACATACTTCTCCTTGTGTCCCAAGTGTACACTCTGTCAACATACCAACTAAGAATTGAAGTGAATGACTTAGAGAGTCCAAATGATCACACTAGAGATAAGAGATTGAGAAGTTTGTCAAACGCACGACACAAACTGATGGAAGGGGAACTCCAAGAACAGTCCCATTTTGTTCACACTCTTCATCGGATGAGGAACTACACTTACCACAATATGAACAATACCAATTACTATTATGATCTTTAAACTAAATGTTCCACACAACCTCTGGGGAACAAGAAACTAACTCATCATAAAGGTCAACACACCTCCATCCCATCTTGTTGATTGGTTGAGAACCTACCGAATCCACCACTTTCCCTCTCCTTAACTTCCTTAGGAAAAATCAAGGAATGAGTATAGTCTTGATGATTTCTCATGATGTCCCCATTTGCAATGAAAATGGAATGATCACCATTTGTGTAGTCTTACTCCTCCAAACAGACTCGAGACAACTTATGCCTACACAATATTTGGAATTCCTCAAAAACTGGAGACACTAATAACTTTCTCAAAGCATTCAATGATATCCAACTGACCTTGAAATCTATAAACAATCGACACAACCGAGAAGAACCCAACTCCACCACTTCACTGGGAGCCTGGGCTAAGCTAAGAACTGAGAGACCTACTGGAAACCCTTGGGAAATTTCTAGGGGAATTTCCCAAACAATAAACACAAAACAGCCTTCGACAAATCCAAACACCTAAAAAAACAAACATCCACACCTCAGACACAATTCCAGTAATTCCAATTTAAAACATCAATTTTTTTCAAAGAAAAAAAACCGCTCAAAAAAACCAAGCATAGTAGAAAAAATCCCAAAAGCTTATATGAACCCATCGCTTTCACTTCGGACTCAAAAACATTTTACAATTCCAAAACCATTTAAGCACAAAAACCAATTTTATAGAAAACCCCACTTTTTAGGAAACAATAAGTGACCTTAAAAATCAATCACTCAAAACCGATATTCCATGATGCCTCACAAATATGAATCTTTATGCCACTCAGTCACCCACACACATGATCCAACAACTATCCATTAATCACTTCCACATGCACATGAAAGCACCCATAGGAATACCACTGGATGAAATAAGGCTCTTCCTCTTTCAAAAAAACATTCCAAATATTCTGAAAATACCTTTTTCTAAACCATTTCAAAAATTAAAGAAATATTTTCAAAATGCTTTCCATTTCCAAAATAAATCACTTCAATTTCAAATAACCCAAGATGTTCTTTTAGAAATTCAACTTCAAAAAATAAAATTCCAACTTCCAGAAACAAGTTTCAAAAGAAACACACCACAAAAATCATGCCAAACTCACACCAAAAAATAAAATAAGAGAAACCCCAAAGTCAGCTTTCCTTAAAAAACACTTTCACACCAACCTAAAACTGAATAAAGACATCAAAAACATTAAATAACCTAGACGGAGGACTAGTGGTCATGTCTAACTAGGCTACATGGTTTATCAAACCATTCCCTTGGAAATCACCAACCACTATGAGTGTCGAACTATACTCTCGAGCATCACATGGGTCTCTACTCCATGTGAGACTGTGCATAGTACCGGTTTACTCCTATTGTCATCCCCCATCCACAAGGACCAAAGAAAATAACTTAAATCCTAGACTACCCATGGTTACTTGAGGATTGGAATGTGTAATAGTTTGTGATGCTCTTCCCGTACCTACCACTCGAGTATCAAAAATCATATCTCTGATCTAACTGACACCCTAAATAACAAGAACAACCCCTCCTTTGATTCCATTTTGATAGGAACCATGATGGTCTCCATCAAATCAATGTCCAACTCGGTCAGTGACATGGAATGAAGGGCATTCCTGATCCCCACAGGCTGGCACATTTCCCGGGTATCAGAAATAAAACTTGGGAATGATTTACCTGAATAAATAAACATAAAAAAATAGAAAACTAAATAAATTGAAACTAGAATCAAACAACCAAACAGACCCTTAAACTAATGTCAAAATTAAATTTTACAACTTGAACCCAAAATCCAAAAAGGGACTGCAACAAATGAAAACCAAAACTCTAACTCAAACCTCCATGCGACATGAGGAGTGACGTCCCCAAGCCACCACCACCAACCTACACAAGAAAACTAATACAACTCGAACCATCATCTTTAAGACTGATGCTTTGACCTTGAAGAAAAAAGAAACATGACCTACATACACCCAAAGGTGTATATAGGGTTTGACCTAAAATCCCAGTAGTATTCTACCCAGAAAAGGTTCCACACATAATTATTAAATGAAAAATATAGTTACAATTTTAACAAAAGAAAATAAATAAATACATGAATCATTTTAGTGAAAACAATTTTTAATAAAAACAGTTTTAATGGAAACAAATTTAAAGAAAAAAACATAAATTAAAACACACACACACAATTTCATTTATGGTAACCCCAATGTCACACTGTGTGCCAATGGTGAGAAAAAAAATAAAGTAGGAGCACAAAACATGGGAGAGGCCCTAAATATACTTGCGATAAGTGGGACCCTAGAACATCGTGTCTCGGTGAGAAATGGTATAGAAACACAACAACATACATTCTCATGCACGGTCCACTAGTAGAGTAACACATCCATAA
The DNA here is from genome assembly GCA_963277665.1 of Viscum album. Taxonomy (NCBI): domain Eukaryota; kingdom Viridiplantae; phylum Streptophyta; class Magnoliopsida; order Santalales; family Viscaceae; genus Viscum; species Viscum album. The sequence continues at coordinate 1,984,012,696 of OY728125.1, read as the reverse complement.
CCTATTGGTCTTCCAAAATCATCCAAAAGTTTAGTTAGTGTTGTAGTTGTCAATCCAGCTAAGTGAAACCGGGCCGACGCCACTTCTGTATCACTAGAACACTGGTCCTAGTCCACCCACCTAGTACCCAGGCATCTCTTTTGTGATCAAGTGGTTCAGAGTTCATGTCATATGTCATAATCACATATTAAAACCATAAAAGACACTACACACACCAAAACCACCATTTTCACACACAAAATCCATTTGAAATAATACGCACACTAAAAATATCAAAAAACTAAATATGCATCACTTACACAACCAATTAAAATGACTGCATAGTCAAATAAATAACTTTCATCATCAAACACATGATTAAAATAATTTTTTAAACAATTTCCACACATGTCGCATGACTTTAAGCACCAAAAACATTTACAAAATTTAACCAAAACAATTTTTTTCACGCTTAATAATTATTCAATAAAACAATTCAAATTTTCATAAATAAATTTTAATAATAAGAACATCTCCTTACACACTAAACCGACCTAAACCCTCTTTCATAACCAAACACACACAATTCTACATCAAGATTTCTATCTACACCAATTACACTGATTAAAAAAATCATTTGAGTTGTTTATAACAAGCATTAACAAATGATACAATAAATTTTGCACTAAAGATACATATGGTTTCATTTAAAATTCCACTTTAGAACCAAACACACAGTGTAATCTTATCAAAACATGATTTTCACCACTGATATCATTTAATTGAACATTTTGAAAATTTATAAAAACAGACCAAAGAACCGCTACATGACCTTACGTCAAAAAAACACACCCAAACCCCCATTTAAGAATCAAACACACACTAAATCCATAAAACAAATATAATATGCATCCATTACATGATCTAATAATCCAATTGCACAATTTATAAAACACTAATAACCAGCTACCGACATGGGTTTTTACAGAAAATCACACTCATATTTTATAAATATGTTACTAATAAATCAATCCATATGAGATCTCAATAAAAAAACAATTTTGTACCATGAAAAATAATTAAATAATACACTAAATTAATTAAAAATGAAAATTAATTCATCAAACAATAATTATAAGTAGAACCACCTACCTTGGTGTAGGTAAACTTCGTAACTTGGTGTGAAAACTCTACTCCATGTTAATTGCACCTCAAACGACTCGTCTAGTCCATAAAATCAAAACATCAAACCACATATACCCAAAATCGAACCAAAGCAACACAAAAACCTAACCTGACAACCTACCTACTAAAGAAACAACAAAATGAACAAAAACTCACCTTTAGAGAGGGTGTGGAAGGCTGGACGAGTGAGACGGGGCGGTGCCGGAGTGGCGTCGTACTGACTAGAGGCTTGCTGGAAGGGGGCGCGGCTAAAGGAGGGAGGTGCGCTACACTCTCAAACTATAAGGGATGGTTGAACATGGTGGTCTAGTGTGACAGAGGAGGCAGGTCTGGGTAGAAGCATGGTTCGATAGTAGTCGATCCAATGGGGAGCGAAGGGGAGAGGGCGGTCCGCGCCAAAGGAGGCCATGCCAGAGGGGAAAGCAAGGGGAGAGGGCGGTCCACAAAGGAAGAGGCCATCCTGGAGGAGGCCGCACCAGAGGAGGAAGGAAGGGGGAGGGGGATTTATGGTTGTAGGTAGGGTTAAGAGGGATCTGCTGCGCAAAAACCAGGGGGAAGGGGGGTCTGGCATGACGAGGAGAGAGGATGAAGAGGGAGGGAGAAAAAAAAGAGAGAAAGTAAAATAAAATAAAAAATAAAATTGAAAGAAAATAAAAATAAATTGAAAAAAAAATAAAACCCAAAAAAACGGAAACTTAAGCCATTCTAATAATAATAATAATAATAAGTAAATAATTCTATAGTTATAACAATAATGTAACATCCATGACCAATTTAAAATATCAATTGAATTAATAATAATCCCAACAATATTATTATTACTATTATCATTATTATTATTATCATTATTATTAATAAAAATATTAAATAATATTATTTTATTTGTTCGTTATTTAAGTTTATGAACAATTTATTGTTTACCCCATTGATTATTTAATCAACCGCGCATAAGGAGGGGTGCATGTCAATTTTGAAAAGTGACATGGCCTCGACTGATCTCTGCTCATGTGTCGAGCGTTGCTAATCCAAACATTTATTTATCAGCAAGATCTAAAAACTCTTGTTGGGCCCAGCATGCACATTGACAAAACAATTAAGTAAAATCAAATTATCAGATAAAGGTAAAAATAAAATCATTACTGATGTGTGAATTAGGGATGTGACATCGTGAGAGTAAAGAATCTCATATTCCCCATTGATTTATACATTCTTGAGATGGAAGATACTTGAACCCAATAACATGATCCTCTCATAATTATAATGAAATTCCTTAAAACAGTAAGGATGATCATTAACATCCACAATGGTACGTTGTCCATGGAGTTGGGTGGAGAAAAGGTATGTTTTTATATACTTAAAGCTATGAAAAACCCCATTGAAGAGCACTCTACTCTTCCTTTCTATTCGATGGAAGTTCTCTTAAATGATAGGCATACATAAAATTCTCTCCTTGACCCATACATGGATTCATTGTACTATTATTCACCCTTGGATGATTTGAGTTTTGATTCATGTATTGAGTGTTGTGTGGGTTCAGAAATGTGTGAATTTTGTTCTTTAATTGATGAGTGTGTTCATTATGAGGTACCCATTCCTGTCGATGATTCTGGAAATCTCATTTCCATTAATTATCTTTCTTTATAGAATAAATAGGAGAATACAGATAGTTTCATGGACCTAACTCCCCATAAATCGCCTCCCTCAATCAAAAAACCCTTGTTTTTTGAACTAAAACCACTTCCACATAATTTAAAATATTTCTATATTGAGGGTATTTAACAATTACCTCTATTATTGCCAATAACATCTCTCCAAATTAGTAATTAAAATTGTTCAACCTTTTTATATACTGTAAAAAGAAAATTGTATGGACACTTTATGATATTCTCAGGATTATACCACCAATTTTTATATACCATATACTTCTAGATGATGAGGATAAGCTCGTAAGGCAAGCTCAAAGTCAGTTGAATCCCACTCTCCTTGAAGTGGTCAAGTTGGAAGTCGGTAAATTACTTACTAATGGGATCATTTATCTTATATTTGATAGTAAATGGGTCAGCCCAATGAAAATTATGCCTAAAAAAACTAGAATAATAGTGGTTTCAAAATTAAAGGAATTAATTGGTTCCAACACATGTGAAAAATAGTTGGTGAGTCTGTTTTGACTACGATTGAATCAATCCAAAATAAAGGACTGATTTCCTCTATCTTTCATTGACCAAATGTTAGAAAGACTGACTGGTAAGTCCCATTATTATTTCCTTAATGGCTATTCAGGTAGTTTCCAATCCATATTTCCCCTAAGGATCAAGAAAAAGAAATCATTTACCAGTATATTTGGCACATTTTCATACAGAATTATGCCTTTTGGTCCTTGTAATACTCTTATTACTTTTTAGTGATGTATATTGAGTATTTTTTCTAAGTACCTTGATAATTGTATATAAGTTTTAATGGATGATTTCACAGTTTATAGAAATTCATTTTATGATTGTTTGTCACACCTAGGTTTTTTCCTCCTCTATTGCATTGAAAAATATCTGATATTAAATTATGATAAATTCCATTTCATAGTTGAGTGGGGGATAGTTCTTGGGAATGTTATTTCAAAAGAGGAAATTCAAGTGGATAAATCAAAAAATGAATTAATTTTATCACTTCCATATCAAAATTGTGTCTGTGAGGTGCTATATTTCTTGGTTCATAATGGTTTTTACCACCGATTCATTAAATACATTAGTAAGATCACACTTCCCCTTTCTAGATTATTGCAAAAGGATTATGATTTTGTAATTGATAAAAATTTAGAGGATGATTTAAATTAACTAAAAATGATTCTCTCATCACCTCCCATCATCCAACCACCAAGGTGCGATCTCCCCTTTGAACTAATGTGTGATGCCTCTAACTTTGCAGTTGGGGCTATTTTATAACAAAGGGTTGAGAAGTCTCCTCATTTCATTGTATATTCCTCATGTACCCTTGGCCATTCCTGAGAAAATTGAACCACCACTAAAAAAGAACTCATTTCTATTATATTTTCCTTAGAAAAATTTTGTTCTTATCTTATCAGGTCAGAAATAATTGTCTTTTCTGATCATTATTCCCTTCATTTTTCTTAAATAAACCTGAATTTATGCCCCACATACTTTAGTGGATAATCCTCCTCCAGGATTTTTACCTTGAGATTAGAGATAGGGTGTGAGTAAAAAATGTGGTAGATGGTTACATTACTAAGATTTCTCCACCATATGACCACCATGTTGACTCATCACTCCCAACTAGAGAATTATTTCATCATGAGAACCTCTGTGATGTTGTGGACCTTACCCCTAGTATGAATACATTGTGAATTTTTTAGAAACATATAGAGTCCCCCTAGATTTTAGCACCTCAAAATCCTATAGAATTAATCCTGAGTCAAGATGGTATATTTGGGATGAACCATACTTGTGTAGAATGTTTAGTGACCAAGTTGTTCGTATGTCTGTCCCTGACTATGAGTTCACAATAGTTTTGATATTTTTCCACAATTTATCATGTGGGGGCCACTTTGGCTCTCAACGCACTACTCAAAAGGTCCTTGACTTGGGACTTTATTGGCATAAATTGTATAGTTATTCCCATTATTTTTGTAAGTCATGCACACTATAAAAATTTTTCAGGGAATATATCCAAGAGGAAAAAATTCCCCAACAACCCATGTTATTTTGTGAGATCATTGATGCATAGGGCACTGACTTTATAGGGGATTTTCCAAATTCATTTAGATTTGTATACATATTATTGGTATAGAATATGTCTCTACATTGGTGGAAGAAAAATATACCATGGACAATGACTCTCAAGTGGTTTTTGATTTTGTATGGTCCCAGATTTTTAATAGGTTTAGTTTGTTGAGATTCATCAATAGTGATCAGGATTCAATTTTTTGCTATCATGACCTGAAAAAATTGCTCTATAAGTATGGTTTTGTTCATAAATTATCCACTTAATATCACCCCCAAACTAATAGAAAAGAATAAATCTCCAATTAGGAAGTTAAGAGAATATTGGAAAAATGGTACAACCCAATAGGAAAGATTGGAGTTTGCGGTTGGATGATCAACTTTGGGCATACTGTACAACTTTAAAAAAACCAAATCAGAATTTCACTATACAATATTATGTTTGTAAAGACTTTTCACCTCCTGATAGAGGTATAACACCATGCATATTGGGGTATTAAACAATTTAATGTGAATCTCTTAGATGCAGGTAAGCATAGGAAGTTGCAGATTCAGGAGTATGAAGAAATTCGGCATGTTGAATATGAGAAATACTGAATATATAAATAGAAAATAAAGGAAATACATTATGGGATAATTCTTCATTGGAAGATTCATATTGATGAAAATTTACTCATGTATAATTATTGGCTAAATCTCTACCTAAGTTAGCTTCTTTCCCATTGTCTCAGTCCTTATATTGTTTCTGATGTTTACCCTTTTGGTGTTATACATGTTATGCTCGAGAAATGTGTGCATAGTTCTACTATCAATGGGAAGAGGCTAAAACACTTCTGAGAGGATTTTACAAAGAATCTCATGGAGCAAATCTAACTAATGGATGCCATATATGACACCACTTAGCAGGTTTTCCCTTCTTCCTACCATTATTTAAATGTCTATTTATTTAAAATACTTGTGTTGAGGGTAATGTAATTTTTAGGCGTATGGGAGGGTGACATAACATAGTTAGAAATATATATATATATATAATATAAAAAAACAAAAAAACAAAATATATCAATAATAAAAAAACAAAAAAAAACATGTTTTCTTTATTTTGTGTTTTTAGATCATCATGGGTCTTAAAAAGAATATTAAAAATCATTTTTTATGCTTCAGTGGATTGTGTGTAAAATTCTATTTTTTTCTAAAAAAGATTTTTCAAATGAATTTTGATATGGAATATTTTTTTAGAATTTATATTTTCAAATAATTCTTTGGTGTTTAATGGATTTTTAAAACCTATACCTCATTATCACTAACCAATATTTTAATCCCTTACCCAATAGACATTATAATACCTTTATTACATATTCTTACTTTTAGACACTTTATTGAGAGTATCAATTCATGTAGAGAAACTATAAATTTCCTTGATTATATTTGAATCCATAGTACTCAAGTTTTCTATATTTATGATAGAAATATTCATTCTTTAAAAGGCCCTATGTACAATTAACCTCTACTTTTTTCACCTTAACGTCTTACCCTTCTTAAGCCTTAGAGACCGTGAAATTCCTCTTAGGTGACCACATTACAAGATAATTTATCCCTACCAACCCATATCTTTTTTACATTCTTGTTTTAATTTTATAAAGTGTGGGGTGGAGGGTGTTTCCATATGAATTATCGAGAAAGAATCATTATTATGCATTGATAGAAAGGGCGCCTAAATTTTTCTTGGGTAGTGGGTTCATATTTAATATTGTATCATTGTTTTACACAATTTTTCTGCTTTATATCCAATGAAATTGTAGAAAAATATAGTTCTATGAATTGAAAAAAAAATATAACAAAAGAAAAAAAGGAGAAAAGATTAATTTTACTCATTATTATTCACCGCTTGGTTGGGAACCACACAAATAGTCAATGGAGATAGTGAGTTGGAAGTGATACACTTTTGAGTGCTTGAGTTTGTACATTCATTATGAACACTTTCTGAATTTTCAAATGTTCTGTACATAAGATATTAAACACTCCTCTTCTTCCTCAAATTTTTATAAATTAAATACTACCGACCCTTGAACCTCAGAATAACTCGTTGGAAGTCCTCTTGAGAAGTATAATAGTCTATGCAGGTACAGAACTTATAATCTTAGATATCATATGGTAAGATCACATGAACTCTGGGACAAGAACATATCCCCGCTTTCATATGATCTATGAGTGAAGATAGAAACTTTTCTAGGTGAGGTAGGTTGTGACATGTTGCATGGGTGAACAAATGAAGTTGAACAAATTTGAATATGAGAGAACAAAAAAGATAGAAAATTTTATTTCATAAACAGTACATGATAAATTTCATTTAAAAATAGTCTTGAAAGTTTTCTAACCTCTAATTTAGGAATGGTAATTAGTTAGGATATAAGACTTTTCCCAGGTTGGAAAATTGTTTTGTGTGGGGGTGTCATTACACCATGATTCACTATTCATTTTTACCCTTATACCACTCTGTTAAACTGATCTTGTATCATAAATTCAAATTTTGATAACAAATTTAACTTATTGTTTAATTAAAATATTTTTTTCACTATTAAAAAGGGAAATTTCACCCATTTTGATAATTTCATTGAAGGTGGAGGTGATTCAGAGAGCCTATGATGTTGTTGAAGGAAAATGGTCCAAACTGCATGGAATCTCATGAACATATGTACACTGCTTTTCATGTTTAGAGACATTCGTGCATCTAAATTGGATGAAACTTTGTAGGAGTACCCAAAATTTAGTGGGGTACAAATATTATGAAGTTAACCAATCCTAATTCATCCATTCATGGTCCCATAAGAACTTATCTATCTAGGAAATTAAATCTGAAGAAAGTCAAAAGTGGTGTTTTGTATTTTGGATATATATAGAGATGATAACATCCAAATGATTCCAAATGTTCAGGGTAGATGTTAAAGAGGTGGTGAAATATGTATTTATTTTTTTTAAGAAATATAATATTGTATGTTGTCTAAAAACCATGTTTTAAGTGGTTTTATGAAATTTGGGAGCTCAAAACTACTGTCCACATTGCTTATAAAATGATACCTAGGGAACCCCATTAGGAAGTTTAGCCAGGAGGAAATTTTATTCAATTTTGGAGACTCAAAGGAGTCCTATAATCAACCCTAGAAGTTATTTAGGATATAGTAAGTGATACTTAAACACCTTTTTCTTCCTCCCCTCCCATAGAGTTCTAAACTCCTCGTGATCACCTGGGGAGGAACATGTTGTAAACCATGAGCTTTGTTTTTGTAATAATTTAATGATACTTTTAATTACAAGTTTTTAAATTGTTTTTCTTCATCTTGTATTTTTATTTTATTAGGATATGTATTGGTATGTTGTACTTGACTCATATGATCATGTTTAGGGATACTCATTTATGTGATGTTTCATACACTATTCAACACTTCTTTTTTCCCTTTAAATTATGGTGTTTTATGGTTCATATTGATAAATTAAACTCAAATAAACACTTAATGTCCATGTTATTTTATTTAATGGTAACAAATTTAAATAACATAAAACCTTTATAGCACATCTTGTTCTTCATGTGTTTCCTTGGTGAGTTTTGGTTGTGAAGTCGAACATAAATCACCCAATCATTGGTGGTATCCAATGAATCGTTGTGTGTTTCTGAATGAACCACCTGAGGTTTCCTATATAAACTCGGTAAAATTGTGATTCTTGGTTATAAAAACCAGGTATTAAAAGACCATAACCCTATCTCTTGAAGTGATGAAGGATGGGCATCATGATATTTCCCTAGGTTGATCACGCTTAATCGAATTTATCAATTTCTTCATTCTTGTATTGATTTATTTTTCTTCTTTCATATTAAATCAAAAAAAACAAAAATTTCATACAGTCCCATTCCCATTTTTCTTAATAAAAACTTTATTTTTAAATTAATGATCTAAGGCTCCATCGATAGATTGCCTAGGGTTCCTTCTATACTATAGAAATTTTAGTAAAAACTAAACATTTAATTTGACACGCTTGACAATGAGATCAATTTTTAGGTATTTCTTAAAATCCCAAAGTGGTTCCATAATGTAACCTTATTTTCATACTTTATATGACCTAATATGTGAATGAAGTGTATTTTAAATTTTATGGTCTATTTCAATAAGTTTTTCTTTTCTTGATCAGGTTATGAAAATAATAAGTAAAGTTTATTTTTATTTTTATAACATAAGATAAATAAAATAAAATCAATTAATAAGAATGAAAATAGGAAATGAAATTTAATTTTATATAATATAATTATAGAGATAGAGAGAGAAGAATAATAAGATAGAGAGAGTAATAATACCCAAAAAACAAACAAAAATAAAAACCAAAACCAAAATAAAAATAATTAAATGGGATGGGATATTGAAAGAAGTAATAATTAAAAAAGGTAAATAATTAAAAATGATCTTGGATACCTGGAAACAATGCCAAAATTTTATTGTGTTGTTGAGTGCGTCAAATTAAATGTTTGGTTTTTACTAGGACTTTTGCAGTATAACAAGAACCCTAGGTCATCTCTCGACAGAGCCTTATATAATTAATTTAAAAATAAAATTTTGATTAAGAAAAATGGGAATGGAATTGTTTGAAATTTTAGTTTTGTTGATTTATGATTAAATCATATAAAGTAAAGTGATACAATCAAGAATAAATTGACATATTCTATTAAGCATGATCAACCTGAGGAAATCTCATGATGCTCATCCTTCATCGCTTCAAGAGATATGGTTATGATCTTTTAATCCCTAGTTTTCAACACCTATAATCAGAATGTAACTGATTTTATATTATCATACCTCTTAGGGTTTAGTTGGAAACATATAATGATTCATAGGATACCATCGATGATTGGGAGATTTGCATTCGACTTCATAACTGAAACTCACTAAGGAAAAACAAAAAGAACTTGATGATTTGTCTAAGTTTGTATATTATTTAAATGTTTTTTCATGAAATGAGATTATATGGCCATGTTAATTTTTATGTGACTTCAATTGACCAATATGACCCACATAAATACCAAAATTTAAAGAGGGAAGAAGAAATGGTGAATGGTGTGTGAAACATCACATGAATGAGTACCCCTAAACATGTTCATATGAGTCAAGTATGACATACCAATACATAAATAAATAAAATAATAATAGAATACAAATAAATGTAAAATAAAAACCTGTAATTAAAAGTATCATTAAATTATTACAAAAAAAATCTTGGTATTTACATCATGTTCCTCTCCGAGTGATCAAGAGAAGTTTAGAACTCCATGGGAGGGGAGAAAGAAAAAGATGTTGAAGCAACAATTCCCATAGCATCCATAACTTATAGGGATTATTAGAGGAGTCCCTTTAGTCTCCAAATTTTTATCACCTTTCCTCTGGGTCTAACTTCCAAATGGGGCGCCAAACATTCCATTTTATAGGCACTATGGAAGGTGGTTTTGAGCCCCCATATTTCGTAAAACCAATTGGAACACGGTTTTTAGAAAAAATAAAGTATTATATATCTTTTTAAAAAAACTAAAAACATTTTCCCCACCTCTTGAATATCTCCACCTAAAATGTTACATTATTTAGAGTCCCACAACTCTACATGTATCTAAAATATAGAACACTGCTTTTGAATTTCCTCTGATTTGATTCCCTGGAAAGATCAATTTGGATGGGCTCTTGAATGAATGAATTGGGATTGGGTTCCTTTATAAGGGTTATATAAAAAAAATGAATCCTCCCACAAAATCTCAACCCATTTTGATTCATATATTTTTTTCAAACATGAAAAATAGTGGAAATGTGTTCATGGGATTCCTTGTAGTTTGTCTCATTTTTTCTTTTTCATCATCATGGGCTCTCCAAATCACCTCCACCTTCAATGAAATCATCAAAACAAGTAAAATTGACCTTTTTATTAGTAAAAAAAAAATTGAATCAAACATGAAGTGAAATTTGTTATTAAATTTGTAATTTATGATTCAAAATCAGTTAACATAGTGGAATAAGGTTCCAAATGAATAGTAAATTGTGGTGCGATCATATATCGATTTTGAGCCCATCACATTAACTAAACACAGAATCCATATATTTGGACCATGATTTATTATATGTAGAGTAACTAGATATTACTATGGATTGAAAAGATAAGGTGCTGTAGAATAAGGCCAAATATCTGGTTAATATTTATTGGTAGAATTACAAGTTTAAAGAAGATATGTGGGATGATGAGGATATTATAATAAAAAATTAAACTTTCTTTTTTTATCAAAGTATATTAATTTTGATGGAAATTTCATTTTTTAAGGATGTAGAATGTAGTGACCAATGATTTTATTAAATATTTCTCCTTAAATAAAAATTGTGTTGAATATATTTTTTTCATACACAACATTAAATTAAAACAAACCATGATATATTAATAAAATAAAATTATTAAATATGATAATTATAACATAATTGTTCAATTGGTAGGTATGAATAGAGAAAACTGAATTATTAATTTTAAGAAGAAAGGAAAACCAATGGATTTATGAAGTATGATTATTCCTTATGATGTTTATTTGTTAAAGCATAGAAAGAAGGTAGCATCACAAGGTTTTCCTATAGAAAACTACAATCTTAAAATTAATAAGTATGGATTGAGTGAAATCATATGTGGGAGAAGTTAAAGAATCTGTAAATCACTATGAGATCCATGAAAGATGTACCACCACCAGTGACTTCCACTAATTATTATCTTAATATTAGATCTTATGAAGAATCCTTAAGGGGTTATATAAGTAGGATTGTTTATAATATAAAAATATAATTATTAATAAATTTTATATTTTTTCATATTAGTCATTTTAAAAAAGGTGTATTGATACAAGTCCTTTTAAAAATATTTTTCTTTTTTTTAGTATGAATCCTCATATTAAATTTAATTTATATCACTTTTATAATTTAAATTTTATAAAAATAACTTTATTTTTTAATTCATCATTTCAATATTACACTCAGGTGACTTTTGGGTAATTTTCTGAAATGGTTGATTTTTAGGTGGATAGTAAAAATATAAAGTTTTTTAAAAACCCATAACTTTTATGACATCATAATGGTATAAGAAAAATAATTAAATATTTTTAACCATTGTTTATAACAAAAATACATTTATGGAGAAAAATAAATAACTTAAAATTATTATGTAAAATTTAGAAACACATGCAGGACTTTTGAAACCTAAGTTTTATTTATTTATAATAAAAAATTTATTTTGTTTCTTTTCTCTTAATTAAGTATTAATAATATATAATTAGGTTTTGTATTGATTTAAAAGCCACATAAATCTCCTTTGGTTAGTAATAAACCAATTAATGTCATTAATGCGAGTAACATTCATAATTTTTACACTAAATTCATTTTTATAATTAAAATATAATTTTTTATCCAAACTATTTTTAACGCGTTATACATATATTATTTTAGAATTAATTTTTATCATTTTTAGAGATTTAATCCATTAAAATAGATTTAATATTTGAAATAATAATGTTCAAATTAGGTTAAATGGTCAATTTCGTTTTTGTAATAAAAATAAATTACTTATGTTAAAATTTGTTATCACGATAAAGGCTAAAAATATAAAAAGAATTAATCAAGGAGTAACGAATTTAAATATATAAAAAATCATGAAATTAGTTGATGATATTATTCTCTTACATTAATAATATAATATTTTGTTATTTCCAAATTTTTATCCATTTTATTTGAATATGACATCTCTTTTTATATTAAGAAAATGTGTATATAAAAATATCACTCCCTTCACTTATAAAAGTATCCATTAACCACCCATTCAAATACACTCTAAAAAATGAATTTGTCCCCAATAATCTAAATCATTTCCTTCCCAAATAATAATCTCCCATTTTATTGAGCTTTTGGTCCCTATAGATTTCCCAAATCCCTTTTAAATCAATAAGTTCTCTAAGAGAAGGTTGAATTCTTCAACGTAAATATTTTCACCTCTCTTATCATTCTTCCATTTATTATTCTTATAACTATTCTTAAATATTATTTATCAATATATTATAATTTTTTTAATCATTAAGGTTCTATAAAATCAATATTTCTATTATTAAATAGCTTGATCTTATTCGTTTATTTATTATAACATGCTCTTATTTGGGTTTGTTTTACCACCTATGCGAAGAATGTTTTATTGATTATATCATGAATGAGTAAGAAATATTATATGTAGGTAATATTATATAATAATGATGGGTTTTTATGTACTCATAGTTATTTAATGAGGTTACTATAATAAAATAATTCCATAATCATACTTATCCAATTAATTCTAGAATGTTTTTGTTTTGGTCAGTTTAGCTGCCCACATGAACGATGTTATAATTTTTCATCATGGATAGTTATGGAAACTTATTTTTAGGTTATATATAAAATTAATATAAAATATAGATTTTTTTATAGAATTATATTATTAATATTAAAACTAAAAATTAATAAACAAAAAAATATGATAATAGTTACTGAAAAAACACGTTTTATATTTTTTTCCTTTACGAATAATACCTTAAAGGTCCATTTAATGAACACTATACTACCTAAAAAATTATTGAATTTATATTTATAATATAAAAACTATTCTATAGTTGAATTAATTATAAACATTGAGTGAAAACTAGAACCATTATAGATGAATAAACATGGAACAGCTAAAACCATTGTTTATAAATAATTAATATTAACTATAAAGAATTAAAAATTATATAATAAATAAAGATATAATATTTTTAAAAAATATAATAAATATTAATGAGTTTTTGAATATATTATTAATTAGTCTATAGTTATTATATAGGAATTATAATGTATCTGACCAAGAAGGATTCCACCATAAAGGATTTTCTTGACTCAACTACTTTTCTGGATACATAATTATTCCTATTTGATTATGGTTTTAAAAGATAATTTTATTATATCTTAAGATAATATAATATTTAATTTCCTAATTTTCTTCAATGAAACTACATTTTCATAATCAAATATATCTTCTTGGTGAATTTCATTCTTCATAAAATTTGGTGATGTTAAGAATTATTATCATCCTCTCCAAATGAGATATTTCTCTTCCTTTTCCATATTCATTATTCCATCCAATGTTATCCCATATTATTTATAATTCCAAGTATTTTTTATTTTTGGTGATATTAAAATTTATCTTTACCTAATTTCAATTGGAATATTTAATAATCATTTTACGTGTGGGTTTCTATAATATTTTTTTTAATTGAAAAGAATTGTTTTTCTTTCAGGATTTTATAATTTATATTCCACTTCAAATTTCCATTAAAACACATTTATATATCATTAAAGGATTAATTTTTAGTATTTATTTTAAAAAAATAAAATGGTTTTTGTGTTAATTTCTTGAAATTTATTTTTTATGGCGACTCGTAACTCCTCCATTTTACAAAAAGGTCAAAAAATGTTTTAAAAATTCTATTTTCAGGATTTATCTTACATTTTCCTCTATATTTAAAAAATACATAAATCTAATAGAGGTATGTTTTATGAATCACACTTTAAATTCCTTTATAAAATAATTCATTTGTGTTGTTAAATTTTTTGTATCAACAAATTTACTTTTTATATTATGTTATATGATACAATTTTGAAATTATATTTAGTACATTTGATTTACATGGTTTATCATTTAATGATTAATGATTGATAATATTATGGAACACATATGTAATTATGTTTATGATTTAGTTATTATATCACCCTCCAATGAATCTTGTAAGGATTTATATCTCATTAGATAATGATGTTACACGCAACATGATGTGTGGATATCTTGTTTTTTTTACAACATGGTGTGTGCACATTTTTTTATTCACAACATAATGTGTGGGAATGATTTAATTTTCTCCCAACATTAGGATTTCTCTATGATTATTTTTGTTCCATAATTCCTTATTATACTATTTTTTAATGACATTACATATTTCTATTTCATATTATTATGATTATGCTTCATGTCTCATGTTTATTATCTCACACTCATATTCCATGGTACATGTTTTTTCATTTGACATTACATATGACTTATAGTCAATTTTTATTATTCCATGTTCTTTTTAATAATATATTTATCTCATTCCTATGTTTTCTCATATGTTTATGATCTAACCCTTGATGAAATATTGATAATTTTTCCCTTACTGATCATTTGATCTCTCCCATTATATATGTTTCCATTCCCCTTGTTATAAAGATGATAACATCCTATAAAGAGTTTATAAGGGTTTATGTGTCATTCAATTCCAAATAAATGATCACAAGTATTATAAAATAATATGTTTATGTAGAAATACCTTAAAGAAATTAAACCTTCAGTTCCAATGATTTTGATATTACTTGAAAATTTTTATATTTAAATTATAAAATTGATGTAAGATATGTATATATTTGTCTTGGTTCACCATAGGAAGATAAAATATTGACTAATGAGATTATAGTTTAGGATGATCTGGTGCTTTGAATGAGTATACCAATATTAGGTTAGTAATCCTCCTGCCACTTGGAATAAAACCAAAACAATTTCTTTGATTGGATGTTTTTGGTAATAATATCCTTTTTGAGTTTAAGGATCTAAATCCTTACTGAATTCATAGTTTTAAAGCATATATATGTTTCAATTTTTATTTTATTTATATATTAATAAATATTTTTATAAGTTATTAAAATTAGTTAAGTTTGAATTTCCACTACACATCCACTTTTTAATATGATATATTATAGGTTACTAAAAAGTTATTACTTATGATTTTTTTAATATTAATGAGGATTAAAAATTATAGTTATTTTATAAACTAAAATTCCCCCACACTATTGTAGTTTACCTTCCTTTAATCTTTGGGAAAAAATGAAGATCCAAAATAAAATCAAAAGGAATTGAAATATGAGGAAGCAAAAAAAACAATTCACCCAAAGGAGAAATACAATTAAGAAGATTATAGGCCCATCAAATACAAGGGTTTGGTTAAACAGAAAGAGTTAAAAGGTGATTATTACACTTAAGAAAAATATTATTGAGTCTAATCCTTTGATAAATAAGGATATTTGATGATTTAGATATAAAGTAATAGAGAAAAATGTAAGTAAATTAATAAATTAAAGGAACATGACTATCAAAAATTTAATGAATTGGAAATAGATGGAGATATCTCAGAGGAAGATGATGTATAATACCTAGAAATTAGTGATAGATAATTTGTGGCATATTATGAGAATTTTATCACTATAAATGTTCTTAGAAGAAAAATTACCATTAGAGATAAGGATCTATGGGAGAATCTTTTTCATACATGGAGAAAGATCCATGGGAAGGTTTGTAGTTTTATTATAGATAGAGGGATTTGTAGCAATGTGGTGAGTATTGATTTAGTGGAGTAGTTGGGACATTAAATTTTTATGCATCAATATCCTTACTAGCTTCAATGGTTGAATGATTTTGGATATATGAGGGTCACTAAAAAGGTGAAGGTATTATTAACCATTGGTATATAAAAGTATGTGGTATTATGTGATATTGTTCCTATTAAGGCATGACATTTTTTTGGGTTAACCGTGGAACTACGATCGATAAGTTACTTATTATGGGTTTATGAACCATCAACCATTTTTACTCTATGGGGAACCTATAAACCTAACCCCATGTACACTAAACAAATTATAGAAGATCATATCATGAAGGAAAAGAAAATAGCAAGGGATTAAAAGAAAATGAGTTAAAAAAAGATAAGAATTAGAGGGTGAGAAAACTAATGATAGTGAAAAAAAGGAGTAAAAACAAAAGAAAAAGAAAAATGGATAAATAATTTAATAGAGGGGGGAATTTTGATTTTGGAAAAAAGAATGAGGTTATGTAATATATTTTTCATTGAAAACCCTCTAAGAACTAAAATATAAAGAGGTGTTTTTAAATAATAATGAATTTCCCCCTTAGATAATATTTCTAAGTCTTTATTTTAGGATTAAAATGATGTATTTCTAGAAGTGGTTTCACTAGGTTTTCAACCTATTAGTGGTATTGAGCATAAAATTGACCATAAACCAGATCATCCCTACAAAACTGAACTTTATATCATACCAACCTAGTGGACACAAAGTAAATTCAAAGGAAAGTTAATGACATGTTTGACATGCGATATATTAAAAAGTTTCTTAGTTCATATATTGTATCAGTGTTTTTAGCTCCTAAAAATAATGTAACATGTTGAATATTCATTGATTTCAGAGCCACCAATAACATCACAATTAGGTATCATAATAATATCGCTAGTTTAGAAGATATGGTAGATAAATTAAATGGTTCTACTATTTTCCCAAAACATTATTTAATAATTGGATACCATTAAATTAGGATGAAATAAATAGATGGGTGGAAAATTAAATTTAAGAAAAAACATGAATTTTATAAATGGTTAGTCATTCCATTTGGTGACACCAATTCACTTGTCACATTTATGAGGTTAATGAATTATGTCTTGCATGAATATATTGGAAAAATTTTGGTAGTTTACTTTGATTATATTTCAGTCTATATTAGTTTTATTTAAGAACTTGTAAATCACTTAATAAAATTATTATAGGTGTTAAGAAAGGGAAGAAATAACAGCATTAAAAAGTATAAATTGTTTCTCAATGAAATTTTTTTCCATTGATATTTTAAATTTGAAATCCCATATAAATTGAATATGATATGGGTGAAATTGATTTCTGGAATGTACCAATGCATGAAGGTAGACCTTTTTCTTATTTTAGTGAGAAGTTAAATTCCCAAAACTATATTATGTTATATCTGATAAATAATTTCATGCATTTTTTAGAGTATTGGAAATTTTGAAACATTGTATTTTTTCTAAATAAATTTTGATTCATTCTGATCATGTAACACTTAAACACATTAGGATACAACATAAGTTAAATAGGAGGAATTCTAGATGAATTGAATTTGTTGGGAAATTCTCAAATGTAGTCAAGAAGAAAATGGGGTGAGAAATAACATTTTATATGTACATTAAAAAAAATACCTTTTATATTTTCTAGATTACAAACTCATTTTTTTAATTTATAAATTATATATATTCTAATAAAAATGAATATTTTGAATATTTTAATAATTTTAAACCTAGAATTAGCTAGTAGAAATTCCATTTACAGTATGTATTTTAATTTCATGTTGATAAAAATTGTATTCTAATTTTATATATTGGTTTACTTTTAATAAAGGAAGAACATTCTAGTGTATTAATGAGACATTTTATCATTTCTAAATTCTTAAGTGTTCTTAAAGGGTATTTTTATTATCATATAATGTCTAAGATTGCTGAAAATTTTGTGGTAAAATCCACTAAGTTTCATTAAGTAAAATCTAATTCAAAACCAAATGGATTATAGATACCACTACCATTATCTAATTCCTCTTATGAGGAAATATCCATAAACTTTATTCTTGGATCATCAAGGACTAAGTGGGGAGATATTCAATCATTATTATCATAGATAATTTTTCTAAAATATCCAATTTTATTCCTTGTCATAAAACCGATGATGCCTCAAACATTTCTTGCTTATTCTTTTAGTAAATTGTGAGGCCTCATGGGATGAATTTAGTAATTTTTTCTGATCAACATACTAAATTCCATAGCTACTTTTGGAATATTATGTAGAATAAGTTTGGGATAAAGTTAGTGTTTTCAACCATATGTCATCCCCAAACTAATGGATAAACTGAGGTAGTGAATATGACATTTTTATCACTCCAACAAATGACCATTGTATAGAATCTGAAGGATTGGTAGGAGTTCTTACCACTTGTTTAGTTTTAATATTACAATACCAAACAATATAAAAATACATTTTCTCATTTTTAAATTTTTTTTTGGATTTAATTCTGTTTACCATATTTTTCTAGTTCCTTTTACTTTACAATAAACAATGAATATGGATAGAAAGATGGCTTAAAATTTTATCAATAAATTTCAAGAGAATTCCAATAAAAATATTGATCTAATGAACTTAAAGTATATTTAGAATGTTAAAGTGGATGAAAAATTAATATTTGATCATGGGGACTTGGTTTGGATTCACTTATGAATGGATAAGTTTCCCAAAAAGTGGTAGTAAAAGATCATTACATGTAGAGAAAACATTAATTAGTGATTGAATGAATTAATAATAGTTCCTATAATATTGCTTCTATAGGTGTGTATGGTGTTAGTGCTAAATTCATTTTTTACCATTATTCCTATTTAAATGCAGTGGATGAAGAGTCTAGGACATATAATTTTGAATTGAGGAAGATTTCAATTTGTAAGGCTCAACGACATGAGGAAGATTAAAGATGTTATAAGTTGTAATGGGAGCCCACCTCAACACACTAAAGGTCCAAACCCATAATACATCAATAGAAGATGAAAATGGGCCTATTATAACTATTATTTAAAACTAAACATGATATTATAATCACAATCCCATGGTTGTATGAATTTATATTCCCATTCACATTAGGGAATCACTAAATTCATGATTAGAGAAAAGGATGTAAATTTTGTTGGGGTAGGAAATAAAATTCAAGATCAAGATTTGTAAAACAAGTTCCCTCCCTCATTGAATTCAAAATCCACGATCAAAAATAATGTGCTCATTTTCAAAAAAAACATTATTAGAATTATCCTTTTGATATTAAGGGGAAAATTATGTATAAGTGTTATGAAAATTGAGGATTATAATTTGGGCGATTATATCACCCTTTGATATAAATAGCCACCATCATGTCACTTTTAATGCATTAAATATTGAAATGTGGTTCTTATTATTTGTTCATTCCATTGTGTGATGATTGTCCTGATTATTCCCCATACTCTTATATATTATTTCCTTGTTGAACTACAAGTTAGATTTGTGATCCAAGGTCAAAAAATATCCCAATTAATATGGTGACTCATGTCCATTTATATTAGATTGGTTATCATGTTTTTTATTTGTTGGGTTTCTAAGTAATATATTGGATCTTCTTAACATTAGTTAACAATTTTCTTTCATCAAGCATGAACCTTATCCTTTATTTATTGTCCAACACCGTGAAAATTGAGCAACCTGATGTGTCTCATGTCAATTACATTGAAAAAATTAATGACTATGAAATAAATTTAATCTCTTATTAAGATCATATAAAACTAACTAGTTATAAAAGTATTAAATTCATTAAATAAAAATTCAAAATAAGTAAAAAAAATATAACCAACATATATTTAAAAATATATCATTATAAATTCTCTTTAAAGATAATATTAGATAAACATTACCTTTATAAAACCATTAATTGAAAAAAATAAGGATACTCTATCTATAGGATCGAAATATATATGAAGGTACTCATATACAAAAGGGGGTGAATTTTAAGTTTAAAAACTTTCATTTTTAACCATAAGGAAATCTTTGTTTAATAGAGTTAAACAAATCCGATTCAATAAACCCACTTTTGTAATGTTAATGAAAAACACCTTAGGTTGGATAAATATGTGTAATGAAATAAGCATGCAAGTATACTTCAAAAATAATCTACCTTAAAGTATATATAATCTTATAATAGAGTTAATACAAAAGTTAAAGTATAAGAGACACTTTCTATTTGTAACAAGTTGTTGCAAAAATTTAATGTACATGTAAAAGAGTACAGTTCTTTTGACATAAATGGTAGGGTATCCAAACACCTTGGATAAATGTCATATCGAGCTCCTATCTTGCTATCCCCACAAGCCCTCAATTTATCAAGTAATCAGAACCTCTATATTCCTTCAACTATAATCCCTTGATTAAATAGGTAATTGTAACCTTTATCTTCTTTCATCTAGAATCCCTCGATCATAATCATGAACGATTGATGTCACACAAAGAAAAACAAATATTATTGAAGTTTTCAGTAATTTTGAACAAGTTTTTCACAACATAATCACTTCAGATATTTCTCTAAAAGCAATTTTTGGAAGATCTCTTGCGTGACTCAAAATCAAAAAATTATGATCTCTTTTAGATGATTGGTTATTTATAGTCATAGATTCCAAGGGTTATCTTGATCTCTACCAATCATATTTTTCCTAAACAATTATAGGTACCTGTATAGATATCACTTACAACGGTCATATAATAACAGATTAGATGACATCATTTAGTATAAGGAAAAAATATTATGATAAACATTATTATGTAATATATGTATGAATCTAATTATATGTAAGGAAGTATAAAGTAGTGAATCGGATTCTAATAATGTTAAGAATCATATTATAATGAATTATGTGAATTGGATTTAAGTAACTACGTAAATTGGAATAAAAATATCTGGGTGAATCAGATTTAAGGAAAGTAAATCAGATTCAAATATTTTAATGAATCGGATTTGAGGAATGAAAATCAGATTGAAAAAAATTAGTGAATCAGAATTTAGAAATGTGTGAATTGGATTCACAATTCTAAGTGAATCGGAATTAAGGAAGTGTATAATTTATATTTTAAAAACTTATGAGAATTTGATTTTATAAAGTGTAAGTTTTTGATTATAAGTATGAATCCACTTTTCAATGAAACGAATATCTTATTCGATCTTAAGGAAAAAATTTTGTTAGACTTATCAATAAAACAACATTAAAGATATCAAATATCAAGATTAAAAATATTTTTGAACTAGTATAAAAATAATTTTAATGAAAATTATAGAAATAATATGTTATTAAGGAATGTTTTTTTGATATCCAAAACATAAAGAAATGAGAAAAGTTATAAGGAAACATTGGACTTAGAAATATTCCCCTTTTTGGAAATCACAAAACAACTTTTTATGAAAATAATATTAAGGCTAAAATATTTCATATTTAGACTTAAAAAGAAATACTTATCGCCCCCTGAGTATAAGATTCAAAATGAATGCGACTAACTCCCCATTACTTTATGAAATCCACTAAGGATCTTATTCTTGGGTTTATGTATTTTTCTTACTTTCTTAAAGAAATATTTTCCCCTTCATTAAGGATTTATTCTTTAACCATTATTTATCTTACATAAACATTCTTCTCATTAAATAAACATTCTCATCCTTACTTAAACATTATCCTCCTTTCATAAACATTCTCATCCTTAATTAAACATTCTCCTCCTTATACTAATATTCGTTTTATAACATTCTCCCCCTTTGTGATTTACATAAAGAAATGAAAGAAATATAATTTACCTAAAAATTTAGGAACCAGACTATATAAGACAAAGGATAATAATACTTTGATATTGAAAAACAATTACACCAAAAGGTCAGAAATACAAGAAAAATAAATCCTTCTTTGGTATTATTCTTTTGACCATGGAATTTAATTTCTTCAACTATTTACGGTCATCTTGAAAAATTTCTAGGATATATTCCAGATTCTAATTCTTCTTCTCATGATTTTGAATATTTTATTCATGGATCATAATTATTTCTTCTTGGGACTTAATTTTTTCAGTCACGTCATCTTTGTAATATTTCACCCTTTTAACCTCAACTATAAGATAAATAAGTTTCCCATAAATATATTTATCTTATTTAAGTGATTAAGTTGTGAAAATCTTGTTCAACATACTTGAAATCATCAATAATATTTTCTTTCTTTATGCGACACTGATCATTAGTGATTACGATCGAGGGATTCCATATGAAGGAAGATAGAGGTGTCAATTACCTTCTTAATCCAAGGTTTATAGATAAAGTAATACAAAGGTTCAAATTACATTATTAATCGAGGGATTGAAGGGATAGTAAGACAGAAACTGAATCCAATATTTCGTGGATCGAGTAATTACCCTGGTGGTGTTAAGACATACTTTCTTGAAAGTATAAATCAAGGGAACTTTATCAAAGGTGTTTGGATACCCTACTCTTTGGGTCAAAATAATGGTACTCTTTTACATTTATTTTAAATTTCTACTACAACTTGTTACAAATATAAATTGTTTCTTATACTTTCACTTTTTTATTAACTCTATTATAATATTCTATACACTTTGAGGTAGAATCTTGTTTAAGTATACTTCGGTGCTTATTTATTTATTCATATTTATCAAACCTGACGGGTTTTTCATTAACATTACAAAATAGGGTTTAGTGAATCTGATGTTTTTAACTTTGTTACAAAAATATTTCCATAAGGTTAAAAACAAAGGTTTTAAAATTTACTATTCACCCCCCCCCCCTCTTGTATCTGAGCATCTTTTTATATATTTTGATACTATAGTTGGTATTAGGTAAGGTCTCTGTAATAATAATACCTACACTTGGTATCAAAGGTAGATTTTCACTACTCAATATTAATATAGCCAAAATTTTCATTATATAGTTTTAATTTTAAAAATTAATCACAAAAAAAATACCTACTAACCTTAATATTGAGTAGATCCAAAACATTTCCATGATTGGATAGTTTGTATAGTAGCTAAAAATGTACATGTCCAAGCCTTATATTAAAAATAAAATCATCTATTTATATAAAAAAAAGATACTTAACATTATTCATAGTTATCTAAGAAAATAATTGAATAAATATTATCCTTTATATTTTCATAGAATAAGAAATAATTATCTTAAAAAACTAAACACCCATTATCTTCAAATTTAACACTAATTCCATCATCAAAAAAATGTAAGATACTAATTAAGTTTTTCTTAAGACCTCCAAAATATAAAACCTTAGAAATTATAAGTGACATAAATATGTCCACTTCTTTAAAACTTCTAACATTTCCTTTAGAGTTGTATCTAAAAGTAATAGGACCACCATCATATTTATTGAAAGATAAAATGACTGATGCTTCCCTAGTCATGTGTATAGAGTATACTTCTTCCATGAACCATGTGTCCTTGAGACTCTTATGAATGATTTATAGAAAAATCAATTAGTAAATAGTTATTATACCCATACTTATTATTTATAACTAGATTAATAATAAACCTATTAGGTGGTCATAAAAATTTAAGACATTTATTATGGGATAATATAGATAATAAAATCTGAAAAATAATTTTTTTAGTGTTAAAGATCGAGTAAATATTAATGAACTCTCATTAGCATAATTTTCTTTCATATTATATCTAAATCATGTGACCTTAGAAACACTCCGGATAGTACTTTTAATAAATAATGTTTCATAAAGATTAATTACTTCCTTATTGTAACCAAAACCAGTACTATCTCTATTTAGTTTATTCATATTTATCATAATATCAAACTTATCTTTCCCTTGAACAAAAGTAGATAATATTTCTTTTAAGATAAAAATTTCTTTCTTAAGATTTTAATTCTCTATTTTTTAACTTTATAAATCACTATGAATTTTTTATTAGAAAGATAAGTTCTATTTTATAATATATTATATTCCTATTTAAGATTTTTAATTTCATTCTTTGAATGAGAAAACTTATCCAATAACTTGTTGACTTTCCTTTCTTCTCTTTAATTATTCTTAGAAAGAAAATCATTGAAAATATCATTCTAATCTTTATATTTCACAATTCCAATCATTAAATTATAATTTTCTTTATCAACTCCATCTTTTTAATTATATTTTTTAATTTTAAAATCATGATTTTCTATATTAAACTTCTTATTTTGTTTAAATTTTTTATTATTTTCCCTTTTTAATTCATTATATATCTAATTAACTCCAAATATGAAATTTTTTTCATTTTTCATTTTCATTATATAAATCATAAAAACTTTAACCTTTAGAATTATAATCATAATAAAAACAAGAATATAAACCAATAATTATCTCATTCATATTAGTATCAATTAAACATTGGTTTATCAATTCTCTTACACTTCCTAAATCATCATTTTAGTTTAACTCCTTGGTACAGATCCATCAAAATACAAATGCATGATTCTATTTCTTTTTGTATTTAATTTATTTACCTTCTTTGATTAATTTAAGAAATTATTTCTTATTATGTCCCTTCTTTATGAACACATAAAATTTTATTTTTTATATACTATTGTATTTACTTTCTTTAACTTTATAACTTTCCTTTTAGTCATCCAACTTGTGATATTTTCTGGATCGATTATTAAATCCTCTCTTTTATTTTATTATATTATAAATTATTTTTATGATATTAATTATATCTCTTTTATTACTTTCCTATAAATTTGAATCAGAGGATTTAGATGAAATATTTATATTTTATTTAAATTTTATACCTTTATTCTTTTATTTTCATAATATAAAATATTATTTAACTCCAAATCATACTAAAGTTGTGAAATGATGAGTTCATCTAAAGTGTACTCTTTAATATTATTACTCATGGCTATCACAACCTTCTTTTCATGCCATATTTTAAGTACTGGACATAGTTCCCTATAAACCAAAATTGTGTTATATAGATATTCTCCTAACTCAATTAACCCATCTATGATACTTGTAAATTCATGGATCATTTGGTTCATGGATCCATCTTCTCCCATTTAAATTTATGGTATACAGCTTATTAAATTTATAGTTTTTTTCATTTATGATTTTATGTTTCATAGTGTGTAACTTAAAGTATCCTCTATATGTCTTGGGTTTTATTACTTGCTGAAACATAGTTAAACACATTGAAACTCATAGCATAATATAATATATTCATTAATTTATAATTCAAAACATACATTGCCACATAGTTACCTATAAGTGTATATGGATCTACATTTGTAACATATATGGTTTCATTGTTATTATCCTATGATCAATACTAAAATTATTAAGATATGTCTCTATCCTATATTTCCAATAACCTTAGAAATTTCAATCAATATAAGGAGGATTATAAGGAATCTTTCCATCATTTGAATTCATTCTTGACATCTCAAAAAAATCCTAATATAGTTATGTCTAGTAAAAGTTTAGCGTAAAAATAAATAAAACCTAAATCCAAAAATAAATAGCTCTGTTACCAATTATCAGAACAGTGGGAGAAGCAGAATTGATCTAGAGGGGTTCAGTTGTCCATTTTAACTTTAATCAAATTAACAAATCTGTGTTTTATATCAGAGTAGAAACACTTAAAAATAAATAAATTATGTAAATATCAATGAAATGGTATGGTTCATTCAATGAAAATGTGTAGTTTAAATTAAAAATAATGAACACCATTTTTTTAAAGTAGTTATGATCAACTTTATCCTACATCTACTCTTCACTCCTTTCTTCTTACTGAGAGTAATGGAACCCACTAAATCAAAACTCAGTTTTGAAAGGATGTGATAACCTTTAATAGGATTACCTTTTTATCACATGGAGGCACAACCAATAATAAACTAACCTAAATTTATTAAGAATTACGTATAATAAAAACAATGTTACTTTTTAATGAGAGTCAACACTTGACCATATGTTTCTTTTTTTAGGAGGTATAACCAAAAAACTTTATTTTTTACGGGAAAAGCATAAAACAATTATTTAGGAACAAATAAAAAATAAAAATAATAAAATGATGAATCTATAAAGAAGTTTCTGAAAAGAATATAATTTTAAATCATTAATCACTTTAGAAATAGATTTCATGATTAATATCCCTTGGTGATTGCAAAAATGTAATAAAACTCATTATATAAAAACTTTCATCACTTTATATGTCACATGTATTAGTAAAATATCATATCATATCTTCATAAAATTTCCTCATTCAAATTTTATAGAAAAACCCATTAATAGTATTTTAATCATCTGCATTATCTTCATCATATGGGAGTGTCTATATTTTGATATATTTTTTTAATCATTAAAAGTGTTTATAAAAATCACAATAAACTATGTGGTAAGATAAAACACTCTACATAAACAATGTAAAACATATCCAAAATCATAAAAAATAAAAAATTATTTTAAAATCATTATAAGGGATATTTTTGTATGACACATATATTTCATAAGATATATTTCATAATATAGGGCTATAAGGTATGATACAATTTTCATAAGATAAAAATATATTGTAAAATATAAAAAGGAATAAGAAAAAAACCATTTGATAGTAAATTCTTTATGATAAAAAATATCATAAGGTTCCTATAATTTCATTGTAAGGATCACATTAAAACTTTGAAGGTTTCATATTAATTATAAATTTAATACATACCTTTATACGGTTTATGCATATCCTTCTTAAGGTTGATATAAACAACAATAAGGTTTATTTATATCTTTGTAAGGTTAATTACAAAAACACGTAAGGTTAAGATAGAGTTTCATAAGGTTAAGATTGACTTGCCATATGTTTATGATAAAATAAGTTCATAGTGCCTTCATAATCATTTATAAAAATATTAACCATGGAAATTAATCATAAAAAAGATGATTTAATCAATAATTAACTAATGTTGTGAGATATTATAATTTTATAATTTAGTAAAATGTGAGATATTGTAATATTAAAAACATAAAATAAAGACACCAACTAAACTTAAATACCAATAGTCACTCCCACAGTAATAAATGCAATCATATCAATAACAATCTTATCCACAAACCAGGACTAACACATATAAAACATCATAAAAATCCTCTACAATCTAAAATAAATATTCCACTTTAAAAATAATGACCACATTCGACCATTGAATTCTCATCTTTTAGGAAAATTCAAACTCAAATGGATCACTTAAAGGTTAAACACCCTCAATGCATGAGTTATACCACAATATCAACCTAACTCCAAAAATTCACATCCCAAGTGGAATTATATTTTCAAATCCATAAATCTACCCCACACTAGACTTCCCTCCTTTCAAAACAATCCAAGAAAGAAACTCGCCAAAATCACATTTTAAAACATCTAAATTATTGACCAAACATTTCATTAATTATTTAAAAATGGTTTGTTTATTTTCAAAACCGAATTTCATAATTAATCAAGGCCTTTTACTAAAAAAATTAATAATTTAAGAAAATATAAAAACTTATTTTACTTATTTTTTAAAATTAATTTGAGTTTTATATAAACAAACCCATATTAATTTTGGAGTCTAATAAAACATCTTAATATTAATTTTCACAATAGAAATTAAAATTCACCCCATGAAATTTATTTCTGAAAACACCACTTAGAAAGCTTTAGATTTCAAAAACACTAGACCGTTTTAATGATAGATATCCTAGAAAATGACTAACATGAAAAAATCCTTCCACTTTAAATTATAAACCCAAAATCATATATAATGTTTACCTAGGAAAGTAATAATACCACTTATCTTCTTCACTCTACAACCATCAAGACAAAATTTACTCTACTATAACTAGATATAAATATGGTTCCTACTATAGCACAAGACATAATAAATAATAGAAATATAGTCAAGGAGAATTATTCTCACTAGGGAACTAATAATATTGATTAATTCCAATGTTTCAAAGGAAATAACTCAACTTTATCATTGAATATCATCTTCAATAACTTATACTTAATTCTCATAATCACATCTAATTTTGAAGGATATTCATAAAATTTACATTGTTAATCATAGGGACTATATCTTGTAGAATTTTTTGGACCACTCTAAGGTCAAAAAATCTAAATCCTATTAGAACACACCATACTAGGAAAACCTATTTTTATTACTTTCATATGAATTCTCAAATCTATCCAAGTATTAAACTATATATTATACACCAATCATAGAATATTTGGCTTCAAAGAATACTAAAATAACTCATATTCATTATCTTAGAGACTCAATAATTAACTAATCAATCTTTAGTAGAGATATAAAATTTTATACACACTGGATTCACCTTTTTGAATCCCTTAAATATATTTCATGTGTTCATACTTTTATATATAAGAAAAACTCCACCATAAATGGTTTGTGAAACTCCTTCTAATATATCTTGTCTGGGCTTCAATGACCTATCATACACCACAGTAATGCCACATATTAAAGTGAACCTATCCTCAAGGAAACTCATAATCAATTGTGGGAATTTGAGAATTTAATGGAAACTTTGATCTCCTATATCTATTTCATAGCCTTATAACGCAACAATCCACCATAAAAATTCATTACTCATTTCCATTTGAAATCAAATAGTTATATATTCCATAAATAATTCTCTATTATATCATGCACACTATTATGATAACATTTTAGTAACATTTATTAAACTTAAACAATTACATTCAATAACGGTTAGCACAAAAAATTAGATAAAATTAAAATAGAACACTTGATTTTCATATGTGAGAGAAGAACATGTTATCCTCCAAGTACAATGCTTCTCTTATCATAACAAACCAATCATTATAATAAATTCAACCACATTATATTAAAACCCTGCTTAATATTCCTTTCCACATCATAACAACATCATTAACACCACACAATTAATTATTAAATCGTTTACTACAAGCAAGAAAATAAAAAAAAATATCCCCTATTAATAAATCATTTCCCCTGATGTTTATAATTTATGAACAACATATTCTATCGTGATACATTCTTGGTAATAATATTTCCAATGAAACAAAAATCAGACTTTACATAAAATTAATCATGTCATCATAAGGTTTCCACACATCAAATCCACAATATTAAAAGTTTTATTCAAAAGTAACACCTTAATGCCATGTAAATCATTAATTTAACTTATCAAAATTTTCTTTTAGAACCTTCACACTCAAAAACATTTAAATTCATTTCAATCCACAATATTTTTAAACATTACACTTCTTAAATATATCCAAACTAAAACTTAAAATTTATATTTTTAAATAAAAAAATACCAAAAAAATTATCATAAATAATTAAAATAAAAAACACCCCTTTCACATTAGAAAAATATGCCACTTTTTTTATTATTTTATTAAGGGAATCATCTTAATATTAAAACATTAAAATATTAAACCCAACCAAGGTAAATATCACCAATCATCCATCAATTTCAATATCAACCATCACTTTTGTAGTATGTAGTATACTCATATTATCAAATTTTCATATTAAGGATCAAATTATTTATTTAAAACATTAAAAAATTTAATATAATAACAAAAATATTATTAATTTATTTATCAATATAATTCATAACTCTTTTAATTGTTAATGGGAGAGGATTTTAGTTAATAGATGCTTTGCTTCTGTATCTCACATTTTCATTCTCAAAAAAATCATTTTACATACATTTTTATTATTTAAACAATAGGACCAATTAGTGCATATAATGATTTCAAATTCATTAATAAAATTTTGGAAATAACATAATATATAATGTTTAAAATTTTATGATCAATAACTCATATACCATGGTATTTTCCTATAATAATTTATCATGTCATGTATTTTTACAAACCTTCAAACATTCCATTTTAAAACAAAATAAATATTAAAATTTTAATGTATCAATAAAGACCTGATATTTCACATTATATTTTCCTGAAATAAATATTGTGTTCAGTAACTTTCCTCACACACAACACTGAACTAAATCAAAAACCATGATATATTTAGGAAAACTATAAATTTTAAATATGGCCATTAAAACATATAAGTTGATTTAATAGGCATGAATATGAATATAAAAAATATAAAATATGTGTATAATGAAAATAAATAATACTTTTGATATTATTTGAATGAAATTATCATAGCTAAAACAATTAAGAAAATAACTTTATGAATAAAAATTAATTCTTATAAAATTGGTGTTTTATTTCAATAAACAAAGTATAGTTTGATTAAATAATGTTAAATAATACTCATAATTATAATAACATATCACCAATAAATTGATTATTAATTTAAATGAAATAGTAATAAAGAATAATTAACAATTTAAAAAGTTATTTTTCTATATGAATAGTTTTCTACTATATTTTTGGATTTTATTTAAATATTAAATTATCAAATTTTAGAAATTTAATTTGAAAAATTAATTTTTTAATTAATTATAGTAATATAATCGTACGATGAATTTTCATTAATTTTTTTAAAATAATTGATTTTTAGGTGAATATTGGGAAATAGTGTTTTTGATAATACCATGACATTTATGACATCACTTGGATATAAGTATAAAATAAATATTATGAAATAAAATTGTTGAAGAAATATATGTTTTATAAGTAACATTATATATCTTAAAATATTATGTTTGAATTAAAAACCTATATTTTATATATTAAAACTTAAGTAATATTTTCTCAAGAATTGTTTTTAATACATTATACATTAATTATTTTTTAAAATTATTTTTTATAACTTTTATAAATTAAATTAAGTTAAATTATTTTAAAATTTATAATTAGTGGGTCCATATTATATAAAAATTACCATTTTATTTGTATGTATAAAGGATAATTTACTTAGGTAAAAACTAGTGACCACAATAAAAGTTAGAATGGTAAAGTAAAAAATATATAAGTATAAATGACTTAAAACATATTTGAAACATGTGTAGGAATGTCTATTTGAGGCATTTATAGACATTATCTCTTATCTTTTCAATTATTTATCAATTTTTGTGCCATTTTCCTTGAGAGTGACATCCCATTATTGAAAATTTTTGTGTATTTACAAAAAATATCAGCCCTTTTCACTTATAAAATGGGATCTAATCTCTTCACTTACTCACACACCATAACCCACATAGTTCATTCCAAAACAAATACCCAATACTCTCATAAACATTCCTTTCCCCATTTAAGTGGTTTTTTTCTTCTCAAAATACCATACCTCAAAGGCTTAACCCCCTTTGCAAAGTATATAATCTAAGAAGGGTAGTGTAAATTTCTAACCACCCCATTCTCATTTCTATATCATTAAGTTCACTTCTTCGCAAAATTAATTTAGAAAATTTTAAAATAATAACATTGATATAATTATTATATTTTTATTTTGTTGTTGTTATTATTATTATTATTATTATACAATCATAAACCAATTTTCCATTTTCCTTTAAGAAAAACGAAAACTTGAATTGTGTGCATGTGTGGACTACCACCTCCACAAAGTAATATATTCATTTTCCTTAATTTCTAAACATGGATGGTTTAAAAAGGGGATTTAATATATAATTATTATATCTATTAATTATTTAATATTCTTAAATGATAAACCATATTACTCTAATCTCCCATTCTAAGTAAAATGAAAGAATCGTTCGTGTATATGTGCGGACTACCGCCTCCATGGAATGGTGTGTTACATTTTTCATTACCACCTTTCCTAACTAGTTTTGAGAATGGTTTTAAAGAAAATATATGTTTTTTATGAAATAATTGAGGTTATTTTATATAAAATTATAGATCCTATTAATTATATGAGATATAAACAATCAAGTTAAATTCATCCATTCAAAACAAGTATATTAAGTGGAAAATGATCACTTCATTCCAAGTAATAGCTTTAAATGAATTGTGTTATTCTTCTAATAAATAAAAAATATAATATATCACACTAATTAACACTAAATAAGATTATTTATGATATTTTGGTAATGGTATTTCAACCAAAGAATATCATAATTGCACATTAATTATGGTATGTTCCTTTTTTGGTCAGCATAACCACCTACTTGAACAATGCTATGAATTTTTATCATGGATGACTAAGGAAAATTAATAACTTGTATAATATTATATAAATGTGTAAAAAATTACTTATTTTTGGTTCATTAATTTTTATATCAATACTTAACTTATTCATTAATAAAATGCCATTTATTAGTTAGGAATCACTGAAATATGCTTGTTTATGATTTCTCTTTCAAGGATAAAGAATGAAACACTCATGAAAGAAAGTTAAAAAAATAATAATTAATTATAATTAATCCATTAAAATTAATTTATTGATATTTTAATTATTAACTTTATAAGAATAATGAATATCAATACCGCTCTTACAAAACTAGTTTGAAACGATACAGATTACATATAGAATATGTTGAAATTAGGTAAAAACTGTAAGAACCCAGTTTTTGCTGCGAAAGACTTTGGAATATTCTTGATGTTATTCCAGAACCGCGCCTTCATACAGCGTGCGATTCCGAGCCCCGGTGTGGCCGGAATTAAATTTTCAGTGCGTTCACATTGGAAAGGCCAAATAAATGGGATAACTCCTAAACAGTGATCCGGATCATAGATTTGAGTGTGTGGATGGGTCCGGAATGGGGTTTTTACCCTAGGAACGACATAAAACATGTCAGCGCGGGACGTTTGGACCCCTCGCTCGCTTTCAAAACATTAAACAGATTAATTAATTAATTAATTAATTTGTTTAATGGATTAACTCAAGTATCTCTTAAACGGTGGCTTGGATTGGAAAACCAAGGGCACCGTTGAGTTCAGATCATGTCGTTTACCCTAGGAGCTTGGGAGCTTGGACCGCGTGCGGTGGTCGGAGATGGGTTCCAGGTGGGGGACCCTTCCAGCTGTTTACTTTTTTGTTCACCTGTTGCCGGGTTGTGGCACTTTTCTAGTTGGGCATGTGTTTTACCCCTTTTTCCTTTTTAGCACTTTACTTGTACTGTTTAGAGGTCGATAAACATTTGTGTTATATATATAGCAGTTTCCATTTTCTTTACTTGTCTTTTCTTTTACTCTGCACTGTTGCATTGAGTGTGATGCGTGTGTGTGCACAGGTACTTAGGCAAAGGCCTCCCCGGGTTGTTGTGCCTTCGGCACTAGTCGCCAAACCCTGGACTATGTAGGCGGGCTTGGAGTAGTTGTGGCTCGAGCCTGGGTAGGGTCGGGTCATGACAAAGAGGTGGTTCGTTCCTTGGGACGTTGTTCGGACGTCCCTAAAATAAAAGGAATTAGTTGGGATGTAGGGCAACAGTATTAATGTGTCTCGAGAGCAGCTCTCAGGCCGGGGAGTCCAGTGATGGTGTGGCGGCTGATGTATCCATTCACCAGGACCTTGACAACCCGCTTGTCAACTCGGCATGATGAGACACTTGTTTCAGGGAAAATTTGTTTGTGCATCACATAGGATTGAGTCTTTGACTGTCCTTCTTGAGTCAGCTCCCCATCATTGATATTGGTATATACATATATGCTCATCTGACCGCGGCAATCCTTGATAAAATTCAGGATGTTTCCAAGAAGATAGCCAACTAGGATACTAGATTTGGTTCGTGACGACGACCCTGTGAGCTACGAGGCCACAGTCTAGGACCCATCAAGCGAACCCCTTTCTCCGGGTGGGCCGGTAGTAGCACCCCCACCTATAGAGTAGCAGACAGCTTCAGCAGAGTAGACAGGGATTGAGCGCAGGTTGATCATGCTCCGTGAGTTCCAGAGGCAGAGACCGCTGAGGTTCAGTGGTGAGCCAGACCCTCAGGCATCTGAGGTTTTACTAGAGGTAGTGGTTCGCCTTTTCAGGCTTATGCAGATGCCGACAGATCAGAGAGTGGCTTTGGTAGCCACCCTTTTTCGTGGAGCAGCTTGGCGTTGGTGGAGTCTGGTGACTCAGCTTCTTAATGAGTCGTCGCTTATGTGGGGCAACTTTCAGTTGTTGTTCCGTGATCTGTTTTTCCCCTCCTTCTTGCGCTCCATTCGGATTCAGGAGCTCCTGTAGTTTCAGCAGGAAGGGATGACGATGGTCGAGTATGCGGCTAGTTTCACAGACCGTGCACACCTTTACCCGGACTTATTCCATGATGATAACTTCCGAGCATAGGGTCTCCACCGAGAGATTCTTGTTGTCATAGTACCCTTGGTCATCTCCACATATGTCGGGGTGCCAGAGCAGCCATTGGTGGTAGAGAGCTTCCTGTCATGTTTTGCGGTTGGTAGTGGCAGTGGGCATGACGGAGTCGAGACGTCTGCCATAGCTAGCGGGTGCCAGAGGACAGGACCTCGACATAGGTGGCCTTTCCACTGCCGGTTTCGGAGACGTGGTCGTATACCGCTGTGGCGGAAAAGCGCAGGGCCTCAGCCGAGGGTGCCCTTCTGGGAGTGGGCTTCGGGCCGTGGTCGTACACCACAGTGGTGCTAGAGGGCACTAGGATAGCTCAGGGAGCGGCGGTGCTGTGCTTGTGATGGGTGAGATCACCTGGCATGGGACAGCCTAACTAGGCGTGCAGAGAGCTTCAGGCAGGCAGCGGCTGCACCGCCACAACGGAAGCAGTTCCGTGATTGGAGTAGTACCCAGAGAGGTGGTGCTAGTGGAGGAGCGGGAGGAGCTGGTAGTGGGGGATGGATTTGTGAGGTCTTCCCATCACCACTAGTCAGTCCACGTCATGCTCCGGGAGCTAACGGTTGGGACTCCGGACAGTCGCGAGCTTTGGATGTCTACGACCCTGCAGAGCATGAGGTGATAAGAGGTACGCTCAATAGCTCTTCTACTTCTTGCAGTATAATTTATAGACTCTGTGTGTGTAATTATTTCCTCCATGCTCCTTGCTTGAGGTGTTACCAGGGTGG
The DNA here is from genome assembly GCA_963277665.1 of Viscum album. Lineage (NCBI taxonomy): Eukaryota > Viridiplantae > Streptophyta > Magnoliopsida > Santalales > Viscaceae > Viscum > Viscum album. The sequence continues at coordinate 1,983,977,264 of OY728125.1, read as the reverse complement.
TGCAGGGCATCGGGTGTAACCCTATATTGGTAAGGTAAAAGGCGTGGGATCTTTTTCTCTAGTCGATGGTGTTGACTCCTTCGCTTCTGAGCGTGTAAGAGGGCCTTGGCTGTGAGACATCGACTGTGGAATCTTGCATGACCAGATATCCTTGGGTGTTCCACCATATGGATATTCTGAAGGATAGAATCACCAGGCCTTGTTCCAGGTGCGGGTGGTGATTCCAGTCATGGCGTGCGACGTAAGGGTTCGGTCGGGGAGGTGAGCTACCCCCGAGAGCCTTCGGGCCGTTTGAAACCGTGCAAAGGGATGGTGAGGTTCCCTACCGCCTTGCCCTAACCCCAAATTCTGGAGTGGGTTCACGACATCGAAAAGGGCTGACCTCACGTGAACAGATCAAATCCTTTGGTCTGTGTACAGTGGCATAGAGCTGGGCGTGAGTTCTTCTGGGTATGGGAGAGCCAAGTGTGGGCTTAGTACCCTGAGTTGTTTCCTGGTTTTTCTTTTCGAGGATGAAAATATTGAAGGATGGAATGATGTAAGTACCCAGTTTTTTCTGCGAAAGACTTTGGAATATTCTTGATGTTATTCCAGAACCGCGCCTTCAGACGGCGTGCGATTCCAAGCCCCGGTGTGGCCGGAATTAAATTTTCAGTGCCTTCACACTGGAAATGCCAAATAAATGGGATAACTCCTACACGGTGATCCGGATCAGAGATATGAGTGTTCTTATGGGTCCGGAATGGGGTTTTTACCCTAGGAACGACATAAAACATGTCGGCGCGGGACATTTGGACCCCTCGCTCGCTTTCGGAACATTAAACAGATTAATTAATTAATTAATTAATTCGTTTAATGTCTTAACTCAAGTATCTCTTAAACGGTGGCTCGGATTGGAAAACTGAGGGTACCGTTGAGTTCGGATCATGCCGTTTACCCTAGGATCTTGGGATCTTGGACCACGTGCGGTGGTCGGAGATGGGTTCCAAGTGGGGGACCCTTCTAGCTGTTTACTTTTTGTTCACCTGTTGCCGGGTTGTGGCACTTTTCTTGTTGGGCATGTTTTTTTCCCCTTTTCCTTTTTAGCACTTTACTTGTACTATTTAGAGGTCGATGCACATTTTTGGTATATATATAGTAGTTTCCCTTTTCTTTACTTGTCTTTTCTTTTACTCTTCACTGTTGCATTGAGTGTGATGCATGTGTGTGCACAGGTACTTAGGCAAAGGCCTCCCCAAGTTGTTGTGCCTTCGGCGCTAGTCGCCAGCCCCTGGCCTTTGGAGGCGGGCTTGGGGTAGTTGCGGCTCGAGCCTGGGTAGGGTCGGGTCATGACAAAAACTAATAATAAATATATAATTATTATAAATGAGTAGTATATATGTTTATAGTTTTTAATAAGATTCATAAATAAGTTATTATTGTGTTTATTTTTTAAAATATGAGGTTAGATTGAATTCATGGAAGTTAGGATATAAGGTATGGGTATTCATCTCAAATTCCTCTCTTTAAGACATTTTTTGTATTATGCACCTAATTTCATTTATGGGGTGTATATACTACCCATTTTGAGATATTATATCATGAAGTAAATTTTATTGGTTTTAATTTAATTTAAATTTAATTCCCTCTTTTTTAAGATGATTTGAGTTAAATTCTTGTCAAGTTGTATGGGTTTTTATTAACTCAATTTTCATTCATTTAGTAATGATTTTTCTAATTGAACTTATTTCATATAAGTTTGGTAAATTATAACCTATTAATAAATTATTTGTTATTTTATATTGAATTATATAGATTAATATTTTTACCAAATCAACTCCTCTTTAAAAGTTTCTTACTTCTTAAACTATGTTTCTCATAAGGGATTTTTATAACTCAAACTTCATTCATTGAGTTATAAGGTTTTTTATTGAAATTATTTCTTCTAAGTTCTTTATATACTTCCATTTACCAATTCATATGACATTATATCTTGTATCTCACTAATTAAATTTAATTTTTATAAAAAAATTATTTCCATGAATGAATTAATTTTTTATAAAATTATACTATGTTTTGAATTATTCACATCCTCATTATGTAGTGATTTCTCTCCCAAATCCATGTTCAACCTTCCCAAAAATGTTCTCCTATAATATTTTGAAAAAAAAATTATATATTAAATGATGTGACTATCGTATTTACCTTTACCATTTTTCAAGATAATGTTTCATTACTCTTTTTACAATGTGGGTTTTCATCAAAGGTACTTTAAAAATATCAGAAGGTTGTTACCTTCCATGATCAAATGTTTTATCTTCCAAACAAAAATTTACTTTGATAACTTTATGTATTTTTTGAAGGATCCATTTTGGAAGAATATTTTTAAAGTAAAAGTTTCCAAAATTATTCATTTCCCCCTTTTTATAAATTAATTTTTAAAGTGGCCCACAACTTTATCTCTTTATGATAAAATTTAGGTTATTAGGGTACAATTTAAAGAAACACACACACACACCCAGAATCTAGAAGGATAGGTCATAGCTAACCCCCATCCTATCGGTATAACCCATAAAACCATCCATTTTATTAAAAATATTGTTCCAAATGCCTAATGTGATTAAAAGTCTATTACATTTCGTAAATACCTCGTACTACATAAATTTATCTCTTTATGAAAGGTTAAAAAATGTTATTTTAAAGAATATTTTTATGATTTTTTCTATTTTACAATTTAAATTAAAATATTTTTCTCCAATGATGTTTTTTTTTATAAATCAACCTATTAATGCATTATGGGATTAATTTCTTTGTCGGTTGATTTTTTTAGTATCAACCAAACAAATTATTAAATTCATTTTATGTGATATTGTTTAGAATTGTTACAAAACCCATATTATTTTCATAAGTTATTTTTTATATGATGATTGGTTTATATCTTATGTAACAAATATTTAAGGATAAATATGAAAAAGTTCCTATATGAACCTCAAATGCATTAGTAAATTCTTAATAGCTCATGATATCAAAGTGATACATAGGTTGTATCCCAATCCTAAATAGGTACTCGAGTTGTAGATAAAGACTAAATAGGTACATGGGTTATATCCCAATCCTAAATAGGTACACAGGTTATAGCCCAAAAGTAATGAGGTATATGGGTTATCGTACAAGGCAAAAGAGGTTTATGGGTTGTATCCCAATCCTAAATAGGTACACAGTTTTTTTCCTAAGCCTAAAGAGGTATATGTCTTATATCTCGAGCCTAAAGAGGGTAAATGGGTTGTTATCCCAAGACCACTATGATATGTGATTAGGTTGTGATGCCTACACCAATGGATGACTTTATTTTCTTATCTTTGTGTTGTTTTTCCCAGGTAATACCAACTCATTCCATTCTTCCTAGATTATTGATTATTATTATATTCCTTAAAGCTATGATATGATTTTTATGCCTATTTAATGACCTTACTATGGTTGTATTCTCATATTACCTTTTTATCAAATGTTTCTATTCTTATCCATTTCTTCTCACATTATTATAATCTAACCTTTATGCTTCATTAAATTTTTTCCCTTGCTGGGTGTTTAAAATCACCCCTTTATTGTGTTTTCTTTACTCAGTTTATAAATATGTGCATAACCTATGAAATTTATTGAAGTTTATCTACTATGGTTCGAATATGGTGAAATATTTATAGGCATCTTAAAATGAGTTTCTCAGGTATCTAATCCTCAAATACATTAAACCTTCCATTCATGGTAATTGAGTAAAAATTGTGAGATGTAATGGTCAACAAATTTGTATTATATGTAAGCTTAGCTTTGATCATCTAAATTGGTATCAAAGCAAGTATGTAAAGAATTTTTTTTAGCTTCTTACTAGGGAGTGTGGGTATGGGGTGTCTCAATTTGTATCACAGGAGGGTTTAGTTATTTTTTAGGATTAGTTTAGTTATTTGGGGGGATTAGGATTAGATAACATTAGTGACAATATGGGGGATAGTTATATTGTATAAGTCTAAGTATAGGATAGCATCCTAATATTTTCGTAATGTAGATATTGTGTGGTTATCCTCGAAATTAAATCAAAATATAGATACTACAACTAGATATCGGATCTAGTATATATATACTTAGGGGTATTAACCCAGAAAAGGGAATATTGGATATTAACTTGATTATCACCTAGTGCATAGAAAAGAGGCCTAACTGCACATCTAGTTTGATACTCTTGGGGGATATTATTTAGTTGATCATATGATCTTTACAGACTGCTATGAAGGAATGATTTTCTAGTTACATTGAGGTATTATGATAATAATTATGAGATAATTAAACTTAATGTAAACTAATATGAATCAAAAATTATATAGGTTAAAATATGAATGATATAGTTTAAATAAAGAGTGATATAGCTTAAACTAAAATACTTATAGGATAATATGATGGTAATATATTTTAAAGTGAAATTATTTTTAGTTAATTATTGTAATACACTTATTATGTTATTGTTAACCACTTATAATAACCATTTTGGTTTTAGTAATGGATGAATTTATAAGTAATCAAGAAATCAATGGAAAATATAGACAACACAAAGATGGACCTAATGAGAAAATAAATGGTGTAAGATTATGTTAAAAATATTATGCTTATTCTCACCCAGCTAACATGAGTCGTGATTAACAACTTGAACCATAACAACTAAAAAACTCTCCAATTAATAGAAGGATTAAGTTTCATAGAATCTCAAGCTACGATGTTGATAAAGAAAATATTATTCAACTGAAAATATTTCAAAAATGTGGGAAGAATCACCCAAGGGAATGTATCAATGGAACGAGAAAATATTTTAAGTGTTGAAGGATTATCTATAAATATCATAATTATCAGTCTATTGTAAAGAAACCTATCATTTCAATTGATGAGAATACTTTCCAATGATTTAGATACTAGGATTTTGGAAATTATCTAAGTTAATTCCATAACCCAAGGGCTGAAAAGGATAATATACCTCTCCAACCTCCTACACCATGGGAAAAATAGAATGCATATGAAATGAATACTAAATTGGATCTTGATAATTAAGGAATAATTATATTCTATTATAATTTTTTTATTATACTCTAGTATTTCCAACATAATATATCAATAATTTTTTCTTAGAACATTAAAGCACTACCCCAATGATTTAAGCATGAAATAAAACTTATTTTTATAATATTTTTTTATCTAAAGTTTTTTTTTATGAGAACTTCAATCTTTTATTTTTTCATTTTGAAGAAATCAATGATATTTTTAAAAAGGTATGGTTATTCCCATATAGGTTCTATATAAATTTCTAATAGGAAAATCACATTTCATATCTCAAATCAACTTATAATCATATATCATATTAAGTATGGCTATAAAATTTATAGGGAAATTAATCATGAAGGGTATTTATCTCAAATTGTTAGAAAGAAACTCATTATTTGGATATTCCTCTTCAGAAGGAATGTATGAGTTTCATAGTTTTACCCAAATTAATAAGGTTGATACCACATTGGAAATAAACTCTGGAGTCATATCTATCTTATTGATACACTTATTTTTCTTCATAAGTAACTGATATTAAAAATTATAAGGATGAAATTTATTTAAGGGTGGATAATGTAGTAACCCAATATTTCACTGCATATTTTCCAAATATAAATATTATGTTCGATAGCTTTCTCAGCATGCAATACCAAACTAAAAAGAAATTCATAATATATTTATATAAAATATAAATATTAAATATGATTATTAAAACTTATCCATTGAATTAATCTATGAGAATAAGAGTAAAAAATATGAAATATATGTATAATAAAAATAAAGACTCCTTTTTAATACTAAATAAATGTAATTAGTATAAATAAAATAACTAAGAAACTCATTTTATGCTAAAAATACATTTTTATAAAATGATTTTTTTATTTCAATAAAATAAGAACATAATAATTAAATAATAATAAAATAAATTTATAATATTAATAATATATTACCAATAAATTAATAAGTAATTTGTTCAAAAATAAGAATGAAGAATAGTTAACAATCTAAAAATCTATTTTCTTATATGAACAGTTTTCGTCTATATTTTGGGATTTTATTTAAATATTAAATTCTCGTATTTTAGAAATTTAGTTTTACCAAATGAACATTAATTTTTTATTAATAATAATAATATAATATTTTGGTGCATTTTTTGGATTTTTCTAAAATAATTGATTTTTAGGTGAATAGTGCAAAATAATGTTTCTGAAAATACTGTGACTTTTATGATATCACATGGATATATGTATAAAATAAAAACATACGTAACTATTTTATTGAAAAAATATGTATTTTATAAGAAAAATTATATATTTTAAAATGTTATTTTTTAAATAAAAACCTATATTTTATATTTTAAAACTTAGGTAATATTTTCTCAAGAATTATTTTTAATACATATACCTTTATTATTTTTTAAAATTAAATTTTATAAATTTTCATAACTAAATTATATTAAATTAATTTCAAATTTGGGATCATTGGGTCCAAATTATATAAAAAACCATTTCATTTTTATGCATAAAGGATAATTTATATTTGTAAAAATGGTTATCGTAGAAAAAGCTAAAATGGCTATAAGAAACAATCTAAGTGTAAATGACTTAAAAATATTTAAAACATGTGTGTGAATGTTTGGATGAGGAATTTATTGATATTATCTATTCTATTATTTATTATTTAATAATTTTTGAGTCACTTTCTTTGATATTGACAGCCTATAATAGAAAAGTTTTGGGTATTTACAAAAATGACATCTTTTTTCACTTATAAAAGGGGATATCATCACCTCACTTCACCACGCACCATAACCCACCTAGTTTGGATAAAAAATTACCAAACCCTCACATAAATATTCATTTAAACCTAGCTTCTGTTCTTCTCAAAATATCATCCCTCAAAATCTTAACCCTCCTTGAAAATGTGATAATCCATGAAGTGGGTTATAAATTTATAACCATACCACTCTCATTTCTTTTTATTTATGTGCCATAAGTATTACTCAAATTCAATTACACAGTCATAAAATCATAACATTAGTATAATTATTATAATTTTATGTTGTTATAATTATGTTCTAAAAGTTTGGGGTAGGCCCCTTTATTAAAAAAGGAAATATAAAATATGAATCTCTTTTGAACTGGGTAAGGGAAAAATCATTACAAGCCTGTAGGCCGAGAGGAAAATATCCTTAAAATTCAGTGGTTGGATGGGAAAAAAACCATAATAAAACCAAATCCTAATGCACAAATCCCATGGATTAAAATCCCATTGGAACACCCGTCATCAATGCATGTGACCTGCACCCCGGTGAACTAGTGGAATTCCCTCACCCGGCCATCACAACCCTTTCGTCACCAATCCTGAACTGTCACTAGTACCTTAGTCTGAAACAAATGTATAACCCTCCATCACCTTCCACAGTTTACCTCCACCTTCATAGCAAGAATCTACATATCGTGATTCCTCTCTGAAGAAGCGTTTCGTAACTGAGTATGTCACCACCGCCAAGATACCTGATCCCCTGCCGCCACTTACACTCAAAAGCATCACTGTCATCGTCTATGCACCATTGAAACACTAGAACTCCTGAACCAACTAGATTTGGTCTTAACACACCTAAAAATTCCACATCCTAAAGTTTCATGTCCGCCTAAAGCATATCCTCTCCTACCGACACCGCTGACAAGCCGCTGAGCCCACGAGACACACCAGTGACTCGAAGGAGACTAGATCGGAGCTAGATGAAACTAGATCTACAATATCTGGGACTAAAGACTAAAAATTGGAACAATTAAATGAGAATAAGAAACCCTTGCTTCCCATAATTTTTTAATGTGTCCATCACTCACACTTAGATCAAACCATCATCGTCGCAGTCGAAGGACTTCGTTGACGGAAGCGCACCTAAAGAACCCACATGTGTGTTTTCCTTCACAACCTAACATGTTTGGTTTAAAAATTAGATTTAATATATAAATATTATATCTATAACCTATTTAATATTTTGAAATGATAAAACATTTTACTCATCTCTCCCATTCTAAGGAAAATGAAAGCATCATCTATGTGTATGTGCGGTCTACCGCCTCCACGGAATGATGTGTTCATTTTCTCAATATCACCTTTCAATGAAGGTTATAAGAATGGATTTAAAGAATAAATATTTTTTTATATGAAATAATTTAATTTTTATTATGTAAAATTATATAACCTATTAATGATATGAGTAATAAATGATCGGCATAAATTCAACCATTCAAAAAAAACATATTAAGAGGAAAATGATATCTTTATTCTGAGTAATACAATTATATGAATTATATTATTATTATAATTATTTCCAATTATGATATATCATACTAATTAAATCTAAATCAGATTCATTATTCTACTATTATAATTATATTTCTACTAAACCATCTCATAATAACTCATTAATCATTTTAATTTCAGGTTTGGGTCGATTTAACAACCTGCTTGAACAATGTTATATACCTATATCATTGATGACTATAAAAACTAGATAAATATTACAATATGATATAAATATATAAATAATTATTTATTTTTGGTTTTGGAAGTTTTAGATCAATATTTAAATCATTAACTTAGAAAACACCCTTCATTGGTTAGGAATAACCAAAATATGTTTGTTGACGATTTCAAATTCAATGATAAAGAATAAAACACTCACGGAATAAAGATAAAACTTTATAAATAATTATAAATCATCCTTTTAAAATAAATTTAATGATGTGTTAATGATTAAATTTGGAATAATAATGAATATTTACATCTATCTTACAAAACTAATTCAAAACAATCTAGATTACTTAAAACGGATATTGAAAATATGTAAAAAAAATAGACTATATATATGTATATAATGATTATAAATGAGTATTATAAATGTTTATAGGAATTAATATGGTTATTAAATAATTTATTAATATATTTAGGTTCATTATACAGTAGTTTAGAGTGCACTCATAGAAGTAAATATATAATGTAAGGGTTTTTGTATCAAATTCTACTCATTGACACGCATTTTATATTATGCACCTAATTAAATTTATGTGGATTATATACTATCAATTTGAGATATTGTATCATGATGTAACTTATTTATTTTAATTTAATTTCAACTTAAATCTCTCTTCATGATGATTTTATTTAAATATTCCTCAAGTTATAAGGGTTTTTGTTAAATCAATTCTCATTCATGGATTTTTTATTATTCTTATTGAACTTATTTTATATAATTTTGTTTCATTATACCAAATTAATTAATTATGTGGTATTTTATATTTAATTATATGGATTTAAATTTTTACCACAACAACCCCTATTTGAAATTTTCTTACTTCATGAACTATGTTTCCCGTAACGAATTTTTTGTAACTCTAACTTACTTCTTTGAGCTATAAGATTTCTTATTGGAATAATTTATTCTATGTTCTCTATTTTATTGAATTTACCAATTAATATGATATTATCTTATGTATATCATTGGGGAAAATATTTTTTGATACAAATCACTTTTTTTAATGAATTCATTTTTCATAAAATTATAATATGTTTTAAATTATTATTATCCTCTTTATAAGGTTATTTATCTTCCAAATCCATGTTTAAACTTCCCAAAAAAAATCTCCTCTCATATTTTGAAACCCTGTTATATATTAACTAATGAAACTATATTTTTCCCCTTAGAATTTTTTAATGTAAAGTTGTATTACTCTTTTTACAATTTGGGTTTTTAATGAAGTTACTTTCAAAATATAAAAAGGTTTTTACCTTCCATGATCAAATGGTTTATCTTCCAAAACAATTCCCATGGTTAATTTTCTGAATTTCTTAAGGCATCATTTTTGGAAGAATATTTTTAAAGTAAAAGTTTCAAAAAGTTTTTAATTCACAATTTTTATAAATGTCTATTTAAAATGGCCTACAATGTCATCTCTTTATGATAAGTTAACAAATGTTTTATAAAACACTCTTTTTATCCTTTCTTCAATTTTTCACTTTAAACTCCAAATATTTTTATTAAATGGGATTATGTTTGATGAAACATCCTTTAAATTCTATTATGAATTAATTCCTTTGTGTGATTGAGTTATTTAGTATCAATCTAACCAATTCTTGAATTTATTTTATGTGATACTATTTAGAAATGTTATGAAATGAATTTTATTTTCATGAGTCCTTTTTTATATGATGAATGATTTATATCTTATGGAATGCATATTTCAGAATAATGATAGGTGAGCTCTTACATCACCCTATAATGAATTGGTTAATGTTTAATATTTCATGAGATCAAAAAGGTACACCGGTTATATCCTAATACTAAAAAGGTACATTAGTTATTGCCCAATCCAAAAGAGGTTCACAAGTTGTAGACCAAAACTAAAGAGGTACATAGGTTTTATCATAATTCTAAATAGGTTTTTCAAGGATAATTAACTACATGGGTTTTATCCCAATCCTAAAGAGGTTATTTGGGTTGTTAACCTAAGACATATATGATTTAGGAATTAGGTTGTGATGAATACTCTACTAAGTGATTTTATTTTCTTATGTTTGTGTCATTTTTCAAGGATATTTCAATTTATTTTCATTTTTACATGATTAAATGATATAGTTATATGATTTAAATCTATGATGTGATTGTTATTCATATTTTATTACCCTACCATGTTCTTATTATCCTATGACCTTTTTATTAGATATTTATCTCATTATTTACATCACCCCACATGCTTATAATCTAACCCTTATACTTCATCGAAATATTTCCATTAATGAGTGTTTGAGCTCAACCCTTTATTATATTTTCCTTCCATAAGTTATAAATAGGAGGATAACCTAAGAGATTTCCAAAAGTGTATCTAGTATGGTATGAATATGGAGATATGTTTAAAAGTATCTTAAAATGAGATTCTCGTGTATTTGATCCTCAAATACACAAAACCTTCCATTATTTGGAATTATGGGACTATTTTTAAATGTAATGTTAAAAAAATTATTATATGTAAGTTTATCTTGGATCATATCACTTAGAATCAAAGATATTATGTAAGGAATGGTTTTTTATCTCAGGTCATCGGAGTGGAGGTTTGGGGTGTCTCAATATCAATATTTTAGAAGTATTTTTCATAAAAATTATTTTTGTATTATGTATTATTCATAAAATAAAACATATCAAAAACTTTCAAATAAAAAAATTAACTTAATATATGGCATGATATATCTCAATAGGAAATTAATATTTAGGAATTATGTTTAGAAAATCTATTTCCCAATGTTTAAAGGTTCATTAACCTACCATAATATCATAAATCACTAAGAAATACTCTAATATAATCCCATAATAATTTAATTTAAGAAAACCATATATAATTATATCCCTCTTAATTTAAGTCATATTATATTTCCATAATGATTTTATTAAGTATTGATCATATACCATTAATAGAAACCATTACCTCTTATAGTTTCATGTTAACACCATATCCACTTTCCTTTAAAAATATATCTATAATATAAGAAACTTAACTAAAATAGAATCAATTTCACATAGATAAATATAGAAAATCTGAATAAATAAATCATATCTTGAAAATTATAATTCAAATAACATAATCAATTTCATTTAACACACCTTATTCTCTTCCCCTCAATCAGTATAATCTTGTATAACCATGTTTAATACGTTGTTAGGTTTTTTGTAGTTGATTAAAATAGGACTTATATAACAAATGTAAACTCACTAGACTATATCACATTCTAAGTTTAAATCATATGTTTTTCTATAAAACCAATTAAACAATCATATTTTCATACTCTAAACATTATCCTAAAAGAAAATACTTTATTGGATATAACTTTTTCATAAACCAATGCCACCAGGACCCCTACTAGGTTGGTAGTGAGATTATAAGTGGGCCTCTTGGAATACCTCTAATAAGGCATTAGTGACTAGATACAAAGTTATACAAATACAATGTGGGATGAATATTTCTTTTTAACCACAGGAAAATAAGAAATTATATAAAACACCTCAGAATAAAGGTTAAGAAAGCCCAAATATGTAAATAAAATTTTATAAATTGAATTTAATGTCATACTACCCAATAAAACATAATGACTCTAAATCAATACCAAGATATCAGAACTCTTAAAAATAATAAGGAATTCCTCCGACAAATGCCAATCGTAAATGAAATGATCTATTTCAGTATATCCTATTCTACAATTCCATATTTAAAATTGAAAAAATATTATATATAAGTATGATTGATAATAACATATACTCAATAGGTTCTTCTCCTAGAACACTCATTCGATTTTAGAAGAATCTAACTAAATATTATATGACTTTAATTGTTAAACTGAATCATGGTCACTTCGTAGGTAATGAATATGAACTGATTTCACTATAATCAGACATTCAATGTCTAAATATATCATAATTATAGATAAATATGAACAATATAACAACAAATACAACTTGTATCGGCTTCTACCACATAATTAATATCCTATAAATTCAAATGGAATATGTACAACACTTCCATACCTTTCCACATCCATATATAACCTCAAACTACAACCACCTAATAATAACCAAATTACCACCAACACATCCAATTTAACCTCATACCATAACAACATAGCCACAACCACATAATTGAAAATGTATTCATGAAAAAACATGAGAGTATTACAGGGGGAGTAGTCGGCCATCCATATCCACAACATCTTAGATGTTGAGGGTTCACTCGGTACCCAAATACACTTGGGAAATAGTTATATTATCTTATTTGAGTTTTGGTTCATAAAAATGATATCTACAATGATATATCATTTCTCTCAAGTCCCATACAAGACTCCACATCCTACCAAGGTCTCATCTAAAACCATCTAATAGCATACATCATATCTTTTACACATTTAACACCTTTTCTTATAAACACAAACTATAATATCTACACATAAAGCACACATGAATTAGTTAATTAAGTTTTAACATAATATTTGTTTACTAATTTAAAATATTTTTCAATTTATATATTAAAATTTTTAATTCCATTATATTTTAAATCCATTCATAACACATATTTAATTCAATTACTCTTATTTATTTCATTTTACCACAAAATACATTAACTATATTAAATATTTTTTCATGAAAATGTAAATTCTTTTATATAATACATAATTTATCATTTAAATTCTATAGTTCATCCATTCTATAGCTAGGGAAAAATTAAACATATGAATCTAACCACAACATCCTCACCATAAAACCACATCAGTCTTGTATTATCATGTATTTAACATCATAACAACCTTAATATAATTTCATAATCCATAATAAAAAGGATATATAACATATAATATATCTCATATACCATAATTATTTTATAAATCTCTATGATTTGACTCATATTAAATTATTTAATCAATACCATCAATCTACTTTAAATAATATAAAGTAAGATAATTCCACATCATTAGTAAAAATAAATAAATAGATATATAGAGAGTTATCAAATCACCTACCTCAATTTGATTCCAAAATAATCATTTTGTTGAAGAAAAATTTCTTATCCACTAAATCTAATTTTATAATAGATATTAACTAATATTTATATATTCATCCATTCCCATGTTCTTTCATTGTAACTGAAACACATCAACAATGGTTGTTAATCCCTGATATGAAGAATATATAAAAAGTGGTAGAACTGAGATAGAGAATAAATTATCCTATGTGGATCCAATATTATGAGGAATTTGTAACAACTTAGGTAATGATATAATAAATAAATTTCATATTTATTAATATGATATAGATATTTATATTTTTTATAAAATATTATGTGATTTTTAAATCAAAAAGGACATAGTTTTAACTAAACTCTTTTCTTATATGGGTTTTATTTAAAATTTTAATTTATAAATTTTATAATTTTAAATTTAAAATATTATTATATTATTTTAAATCAGAATATAAAAACTTACATATGGCGAAATTTTGGTATTTTTTAGTAAATATTGATTTTTTAGTCAATATCGATTTTTGTAAAAAAGTATTCTTTTCAATAAATTAAGTAATTTAAAAGTACCATTATGTTTTTAATATTATTTAAATAACATAATTATTATTTGGTTATATTTAATCCACTTAATTACTTTTTAATCAATTTTATATTGGTTTTTAGTATAAGTTTTTTTTGGGTTTAAAAACAAGTTTTTCTAAAAACTGTTTTAAAATGCACAATGTTTCTACATTTAAATTAATTAATATAGTAAAAAATGAGGAATGTTTTAAATTAAATTTATATATTATATATTAATGAATATTAATTTATTTTCATATAATGATTATTATTAGTTATAGAGTTATTATAGAATCATCATTTTCTCAAAAAATACTCTCCTTGAAAACCCACTTTTTCATTGTGTTTGTGGGTTTTGTTTTAAATAGAATGTGTCCACTTGTGTGAATTTAATTTCATAAAATTGATTCCATATTTGGAATAATAATAATTTATATTTTATAATAATTTCATATTAATATTTTACAAAAATGAATATTTAAGACAATAAAAATTAATTATCATGGTAAAGGTAAAAATGGTTTTACTGAGGGTTAAAACTAAAAAGATAAAGGTTAAAATAATCTAAAAAATTATATAAGATATATTTTATGGAACTATTTTGACCTAATACCTTTTATTATATATAATTGACAATTATTGTAGCCTTGTAACATAAAACTACATGGGTGGAATTCATTCTTTTCGAAAATTACAAGTGTGCTACTCACCTCACTTATAAAAGGCCACCATCTCTCCTCATTTTTTAACACCTTCAAAACCCATTTTTTTTGTAAACTAACTTCCCATATGACTTTTATAATTAATTAATATTATCCTATAATCCTTATTTTGGTTATAAATCCAATAAATAAATTCCTTTGGTGCAAACCAAAGGAAGTTACCCAAAGAATAGGTAACGTTCTTCAATGCTCATTTTTATTTTATTTATTCCTCCACCTTATTCAATTTTTATTAAACCATTATTATATAATAACATCAGTATATTACATATACTAATATATTTTTATGTTAATTTCATAACCTAAACCCTTCTCCCATTCCGTCAAATGGATTATGAAATCATCATTCATGTGTACAGCGGACTATCGTCTTGTGAATTGATGTCATTCATTTTTTCATTATCACCTCTCGCGGTTGGGTATAATGATGGATATAAAGTATATATATGAAATTTTTAACATAATTATACATATATAGTCATTATATAATATATATAACTTTTAAATTTTCATTCTATAGTGGATACAATAATGCCATTTGTGTGTATGGTGGGCTACCACCTCGTGAAGCGATGTTATTCATTTTCACCAATGCTTTACATGGAAGGTAATAATGGTAAATATAATAAATATATGTTATATAAATGGAATAATTATGATATTTATGAAATATTTATCATTATTTAAATATAATATAATATTTTCTTTCTTACCTTTTCACTCACTGTGAAATGATAACGTCGTTCATGAACGTGTGGATTGTCGCCTTCATGGAGCGATGTGACTCTCTTTTCATCACCACACCACATAGATTATATATATAAGTATATTTAAATAATTTATATGTTATATATTATATTATTATAATTATATAAATATAATATATTACTTACTTACTTTCCATAATGATCATTAAAAAATGGAAATATTACTCATGTGTGTACATGGCATACCATCTCCATGATTATAACGTACTTCATTTATAAAAACCATATTTCATGATCAGTATTAAAATTATAATTGATGTATATATATGATAAATATTTCATTATTATTATTCTTTATATTTTTAAATAATGACCTCGTTGACTATAGTAAACCTACCAAAGTCATTTTTGACACATATTCCAAATATGGTCAAAACATTTGATGTAAACTTAATAGATTAAGTAATCGTATATGACATGGTAATAAGTAAAATATAAGAAATAATAAACATGAAAAGGTTTATCAAGAAATTAAATAATTAACATAAGTTTATTATTCAGAAATAAAAAGTCACACATGGCAAGTCAGACTCAAAGTAAGGGACTTCATCTCAATTTCTTTTCATTGTGGAATATTTTGATGTTATGCACATTAATTATTTTATAAGGTGTATATAAATCCCCTTGGAAATGTTATATAATGAATTTATATATTATAATGATATTTATGTTTTGTTTATTATTATTATTTCATGGTTCTTGTGATTCAAGTGTTTTCTAAGTGATAAGGGACTTTTCTTTTTAAAAAATCATTTTTTATAGTTTTCCTTCCATATATTTTTATTCCATGTACATATTTTTTTAATTATTTTATGAAATTTTTTATATAGGAATAAAATATTTATAAATTACATTTTATATCTCTTTTACTTTATTTCAATTTTTTTCAAAAGGAATCTATTTATGTGTTTTATATAGAATGTGTTGACAAATAATAAAATGAATGTACTATTTTAATTTTTATGATGAAAATGAATTTTTCTACCACCATGACCATTATTTAATTTTTATATTCCATTAAAATAATTAATTTATACTTCAAAGAAACACCATTTTCAATTTTTTGGGTTATTTTTATATTTAAAATGGGTTTTTAAGAAAAGTGTATTCGGATATCCAAAAGTGGTTTTCTTATGAGTTCAAAAGAGTTTTTTAAATATTTTATGATGGAAATGTGAAATCATAAAAATATTTTATTCATGATATGGTACATAAGAATTAGACATGAGAAATGGTTGTGCCTAGATAGAATTATCTGATCATATTATAGCTTATATGATGGGTGTTCCCAGATATGCGACGAATGAGCTTGTTATAGCTTAAATGTTGTGTGTGCCCAGATAACACTCCAAGTAATTGGGTAATATTCCTTTTCTTAACATGAAATAAGGGAGTTAAAAAAGGTTTCCTCCTATTGATTTAACTATGATCTAATTACTTTTAAAGTGGGTTTAAAATGGTTTATGAATTTTATTCTCTAAGTTACTAAAAAGTGTTTTTAATTTATTTCTATAGGTTTGTTAAGTATTTATTTGAGAAAAAAGTTTTGTGTGTTCCATGTAAAAATATTTTATTTTCTCAAATAACTATGAAGATAAAGGTAAATGTTACATGAGTTTCCATGTTTTCACTGGACTAACGGTTTTCTTTATTTTTATACACCTTATTAATCTTTTTGTGTTCATCCCATGTTTTTAAAATGTTTTTCATAGGATTTAAGTATTTTTAAGGGAAAGTAATTGGATAATATGAAAGTAGTGAATATTTTTATGAAATAAAATCATGCTTTATTTTAAAAGTTTTCTATTGTGGGAAAATGGATACTGATCAAAAGTGTCTACTTTTTATTATATAGTTTTTTATGTATGATTTATCTCATAATTATCTAAAACTCCAAACCTAAAAGGATCATAAAATGTAAGATAATGAATTATTTAATTAAATATCATGATTATGTAATTTTTAAGGTAAATTCCTTATAGCTGGTATCAGAGGATAGTTTAGATAAATTTAGAGGTTAGGATAATATTAATATAATTCCCTTGAAATTTTTAATTTATAGTTAAGTTTAAACAATATATAATTTAAAGATTACCATATTGTTTCATCTAAAATATTTTTGTTCAGAATTTTTTTTCATAGAGTTAATGGGGAAGTTGTAGTATGGAGGCACTAAGAGGAAAATATCCTTCCAAATTATCATCCTGGGATGTTTAGAATTGGAATATAATAGTTTGTTGTAGTAATGGGTTAGAAGACACAATCTATTAATGGTGGTCGTATCTATGCTAGAGAGGAACCCAATGTACCATGAAGGAACATGTAAATAGTGGATCATTTTATGAGACAACACCCCCCATCAATAAGTGGATCATATTACCCCATAATAGCTTAAGGATGGATTAATTCCCTTAAGAATATATTTGATTTCATGGGATATTTGTAACATCAAAAGTTCACTCTTTCCATTTATAATTTTGAAGGTGAAGTTGATCAATGGGAGTATTTCGTTAAGAATTACAAAGAGAATGATAATCTATATACCATAGAATGGGAGACTTTTAATGATATTTTCTTTGAGAAATATTTCCATAAGGTTGTATGAATCCATATGGAAAAAATAATTCCTGGAACTAAGGAAAAAATATAAAAAATATGTAGCTACATATGAATCAAACTTCAGAATATTGGTCAGGTATGTAGAGAATTTTATTTAGGAATTTGATAGAAATATTAATAGATTTTAGATAGGGTTGAAACTTAGTTTATGATGATCATTGGATACATAAAAATTTAAAATTTATAAGGAATTGGTTTATTGTGATGAGAAAGTTGATATGGAGTTTACTGACATGTAAAGGTCAAGGTGGCTGGAAATAGAGAAGAAACTAATAAGAAGTCTAGAGGTAAGCCCCAAAAATGTTCCAAGTGTGGAAAAAACATTTCAAGGAATGCTTGATAGGGTCTAAAAAGTTTTTTATGCGGTTAGTTTATTCACAAGGATTGTGACTATAAATAAAAATGTCATGAATAACCAAAGAATGGAGTAACTGATATCTATACAATAGTGAGGTGTTTTAGTTGCAATGAGTTGGGTTATTATGTTAAAATGTGTTCAAAGTTAGTTTCAAAATATTGAAATCATCGTGATCAGAAACATAAAGGGGTTGAAAATTCATTTGCAACTATTAGGGTTGATGTTGGACCGTCAACTGAAGTTGAAAGGTATATTACTTGTGTATTTGAATTATGCCAATGCCAGGTTTGACTATGAATCTTCACATTCTTTCATTTATGGTAAATTTTCAAGTAAAATGAGAATATCACCACATGAAAAGAAGATATAACTTTTTTTAAATATCTAGGTGGAAATATTAAAGCAACCAAGATTTAGAGGAATATTTTTATTGTTATCAGTGGGTTGTTATTTCCTAAAAATATTGTTGAACTAGCCATAGTAGATTTTGATATCATTCTTGGTATGGATTATCATTTTATTTATCATGATAATATATATTTTAGAGCTAATAAAGTTGTGTTGAATGATTTCATACCTTTTATAACTTACCATGAATCTTATAAATTGATTAGTGGTGGTAGTGAAATTTACCTAGCTCATATTATTGAAAATAAAGAAACCATTTAATTTAGTGATGTTCTAGTATTAAATGACTACATGTATATATTTCATTATAATTTTTATAAGGTTATTTTTAATTAGTAGGTTGAGTTTATTGTTGACTTAGTACCTAATTCTATGACTATTTCTCAACCCCCTTATTGAATGTATCAAGTGGAACTTTTGGAATTGAAAAAGAAATTATAGAAGTTATTAGATAAAGGTTTCATCCAACCTATTACTTCACTAGGGGGTGCCCATGTTTTTTTGTTAAAAAGAAGTATGGTTTAATGAGATTTTACATTGATTATAGATCTTGAATAACTTCACTATTAAGAAAAAGTATATTTTTACACATAATCAATTATTTTTTTTATCAGATCCAATGAGATTAGTGTTTTTTTTAGTTTTACCTAAGGTTGGGGTACCATCAGTTGAAAGTGAAGGAAGAATAAATTCTAAAGACTGCATTTTGGACTAGATGTGGTCTCTATGAGTTTTTAGTTGTGTTGTTTGGGTTTTCTAATGCACTTGTTTTATTTATAGACCTTATAAATAGATTTTTTCATGATTTCTTGTACAAGTTTTTGGTTTTTTTTATTGATGAAATTTTGGTAGATTCAAAATTCCAATAGGATCATGAAGGATGCCTAAGGATTATTTTAAAAACCTTAAAAGAAAAGAAACTATATGGAAAATTTAGTAAGTTTGAATTTTGGTTGCAAAAAACATATTTCCTTTGACATATTGTTTCTAAATATGGAATAACTATTGACCTTGATATAAAAAATTATTGAACAACAGAAAATAACAACAAATATCACAAATATTCATAGTTTTCTTATATTATCAGGTTACTACCAATGTTTTGTTGAAAACGTTACTCGACTATCTGACCCACTAACTAATTTAACTCAAAAAATCTTATAATTATAAGGACATGGTTACTTATATAAGGAGCCGTAAATTCAATAAATAGAAATAAAAATATATTATAAGGATATATATAATAGTAAGGGTTTTTAATGAAGATAAGGGGTCAAATGGGATTAGGGAGAGACACATAAATTTATAATTAAAAGCGGGTAGAAAAAACTATGATGTGATACCATAAACGATAACAAGGTTTGCGTCGGTAAACCCAGAACCTAAAACCATGACTACCAAAACCTCAATCCCTTAAAATATGATTCTTTATTTTTAATCTTCACATGTTTGAAAAAATCCATGATATATTTTAATTCAACATCATATGGTTTTATTGAGTCACTCTAAACCATGATAAGGAAACCATAATGTTTACTCCACAAACTATGTCATTTTTTAAACCCCAAAAATAAAACATTATGTTCTTTTATCCGATTTAAGATAGGAACTTTAGTAAAAAAACATTTCTAAATAACCACATAAACTATGATAATTTTAATAAAACTGCATCATGGAAAACAAACAGTATAGTTTTACTCAACATGGTAACCTGTAGATCCTTTAATATCCTCCTTCATATTGTGACCCCCAACAACAATGAGACACTCAACCCACAAGGAAATAATGAAAATAACATTATGGTGAGCTCATAACCATGATATGGATTACTTAAAATTTATATTTCCTCTTTTTATCAACTATTCAAAAATCACTTCCTATTTTTCTAACACCTTGAACTCTATAAAGAATTGGAAACTTTCAACCCTCTATAGGTGTGGCCCTTGAAATCCTTTATGGATATTCAATATTGGAATCATGTTTATTGTTTATAGTATTGAAATAATAATAAATTATTTATAATAATACATTATTTTAATATATTATAATTAATAAAGTATAATTAATGATAATAAATTATTAATCAAGAATGAATATTAGAGAGAAAAACAATCTATCATTTTATTAGTACTAATAGTAGTAGTAGTGGTGGTGATAATAATGACAATTTGTTAATGTCCTAGAGGTTATAAGATAAGTAATCAAAACCCACAACCATTGGCCACCAAGGATAGGTTACACTACACTCTAATGGTTGACCCACTCCATACCTAAACCATTACATTTTTATGGCCCTCAATCCCTCTGTATTAATCACCATTACATGGTCTGAAGGCCCCATCATCCAAGCCTAATGGCCACCCACCTGTGTCCAACTCTATTCCAAAATATACCTGGGTTTTCCCCCTCCACACATCATCCCATGTGTCATCACCAGCATCATCGACTGCACTATTGGCCATAAATGGCCCAAAAATCCACCCATGAGGGAATCCCAGATTTGAACCCTAGTCATATATAGAATTAAAGAGTGAATTTAAAACTAAGAAAATACCACAATAACATAATAATAATTATAATAATGATGATGATGATAACGATTATGATGATGATGATGATGATGATGATGATGATGATGATGGTGATGGTGGTTTTTATTATTGTTTTTTTTGTTATTGTAATGGCCTAGACCTCTCTAGTCCATTCCTCGATGAAAATCCTATGTTGGAAGTATTTTGGGGAGTCTCGGTGACTCATTTCAAGAGTTTTCCAAAAATATAGTTTTTCAATGGTAGTTCAAGCATCAAGATAGTCAGGCGTCATTAGTTCAGGCATTGGTAGGTCTGGCGTCTGTGACTCTCATCGGTGGTTCAGGTGTCGGTGGGTCACATCGGTAACTCACTATTAGTGGATCAGGCATTGATGGGTCACATCTGTAACTCGCTATCAGTGGGTCACGTCCGTGACTCATTGTCGGTGAGTCCTTATCAGTGAGTCATTTTCAGTGGGTCATGTCCGTGACTCACTTTCAGTTGATTGCATCGGTGAATCGATGTCGGTGAGTCACATCAGTGACTCACCCATTGGTGAGTCATTTCCAGCTTTTCCCAGTTTTTTAAGTTTCACCCCTCTTACATTTTATTTGACATAAATCAAATTTAAAACCTTTCTTGACTATTTTTGAAGTAGTTTCTAATGATATTATTTATATATTGAATATCCTAACAACCCTAAGACATTAAAATGGATAATAAATATAGTCTTTACCATGATCTGACTTTAATGGCCCTTGAAATCGTTTCCTTCTATTGATATAGGATCCAGATCTTCTAAGCCAAGATCTTCTCTCCCCTATGTGTTTCTATTTTTATCTTAGTGCACCCAGAGCCTTTCTTCCCCAAGGATTCATGTGTTGTGTTTTGGCCTTCAGATTCAGTTTCCCTTGGTGTCTCCCGCTGCTTACATGGACCTCTATTTTGGCACAAGGAGGATTTGATGATTGTTCGTTTCTCGAGGTAGGGATCTTTAGTCTTTCTTTATTTTTGTATCATGCGGGGTGAGTAAGAAATGACCCTTTATGATTATAGTTGAGTCACAACATTTAATTAATGTTTTTACGAAGATAATTAGACCTGTTATGATAACAGGTTTTGTTACCTTACTAATAAATGGGTGGCGGGGAGATGATTATTATTATTATATTGTTTTATCTGTTATCTTTGATCTATATTATGAGTTGTATGGGATGTAATAATTTTGAAAATCATGGTCGTTGGTGGTTCTTTCTTGTGCATGGGTGATTCTCTATAATATTTTTGATCCTATGTCAAATGGATGCTAATATAAAAATCTAGATAATCACGTATACTTGGTTAAATCAATGGACGCCCTAGGATTGAACTATTCTGTGATCACACTTGAATTAATAAAGTGAAATTAAAGAAAATTATTGGTTAAATATAAATACACCTCCCCTATTTTTGGTTTGGATATGTGTTGTGTGTGGTTTTTTTTTCCTGGTGTCTTATGTGGGTTGTGTGGTGCTACGGTTTTAAGCGTGGTTGTGGGTACAAGAATGGATAGGGGTTGGTTCTGTGGGTGTGGTGTGTCATGTTTGTGTAGTAGGGTTGTGTTTTTTATGGTGTGGGTGTATGTTATGGTTATGCGGTGGTGCATGTGGTGTAGTGTAATCTCATATAGAGATTTTTATTGATTTTATAATGGATAAACTTATTGAATAATGGGTCTGCATTTGGGTTGTATTTTTTTTTTCTTTGAGCATGGTCTATTTGTGCAGTGGGACTGTAACCTGGTTGAGTTTTGTTGTTTTTAAAGATGTGGTAATTTTAATGGAATGGGGCTACTAATGATGGTTTGGGAGGGATAACTTTGAATAATTTTGGTGTTACCTTGCGTGGTCATTTCTCCCGGAGTTTCCAGAGACCGATATATCAGGAATAGGTGTCAGAGTGGATTAATTTACCTAGGTCCTTCTTTCTCTGTTTTGATTTGGCATTGGTTGGTATAGTTACTTCAGCCTTATAACATGTGATATGTTTTTTAGTTGCCCAAGTAGGGATGGAATTAAAAAATTTGGATTGTTAAATAAATAATGATAGTTGGTTAAATGAATTAGCTAATTTTATGAATTAAATTTGTGGCTGGTTGTGTGGTTATGCATTAGAGGTGGAAACAAGGACAGTTTTTTGTGGACTATTTTTTTGTTTTGAAAACCCATAGGTTATTCTATGTGTTTGGAACCTATATATATATATACATATACTTCCTTGTGATTTCTATATGCACCCCACCCGTTTTGATCACTATGTGTTGAATAACCCCATTATTATGGGGGAGGGTGTCCTTTCCCAAAATCACAGTGGAAGGATGGATGGATGATTATTGGATATTCTTTGCTCCATCATTTAGGAAATGGTATACCAAGACTCTTTGGGTAGGTTTTGGTGAGGTTGTGAGGCCCAGGTGTATGTGGGTGAGGTGTGTCTTCCCAGGTGTCTTCAGGATGAGATATGTTGTGCTTTCATAAGTGTCTTCAAGATGAGGTTGTGTTTTTTTGGTCAAGGTGTCTACAGTCAGGATATGATGTGGTAGGTGTCCCAGGTGTGTGTTGGTAGGTTGTGGCAGTAGGACTTATGGAAGAGGGTGGTAGCGTCAGTACATTCTCCATTAGGGGTGAGCAGTTGACCAGTGGGAAGTGGTGCGGGGTGCCCTATCATTGATGTAATTTCTACATTACTTTACTTGAATTTCATTATTTTTTTATCATGAATTTGGTGATGTTGGGATGGATAGTATACCATGTTGAGTGCTTTTGAGTTTCTATTGTTCTCTCATATGGGCATTAGTATGTTTCCCACACTTGTGCATGATAGACTTTGGATTTTCCTACTGAGTATACTTGCATTCTCACCCTACGTATATAAAACTATTTTTAGGTTTTTGAGGATATTACTCAAACCGTGTTGGACCTTACTAGCTCAGGCGTTGGGATGGTTATTGTGTCACTGCTTAGATTTATTCTTTTGGTATTTACTTTGGATATGTTCATTGTATTTCTAGCATTTTTACTTTAAACATGCATGTGGGATGGATTTTGGATTCTTTTATATATATGTATTGGGTTTTTTGAGGTTGATACATCTTATCTCCAAATCTTGGTTACTATATAAAGGTTAATGCCTCCCATTTTGTGTGATTTGTATACTCTTAGTGATGATCATGGCCTCGAGGCCAACTGGAGGCGGTACTTGGGGGGTCATTATCCCTATTTCTCCATGTCCTACTTAGAAGGGGAATTTTTTGAGGGATGGGGTCATGAAAAAATATTATTAGATCCAGTTTGAGAGGTAGGATGGATTTTGGAGTTAAGAAGAGTGAGAATTGCATGAGATTGTAGGGAAATAGTGTTAGGTGATCTTGGTGTGTGGCATGGGTCATGAAATGTCAGCTAGGACACAAGATTTTAGTGCCCCCCATGATCCGATGCAAGGACTCTGATCTTACTGAATAACCAAGTGAGGCTACACCAGTTTTAGGGTAGAGACCCTAGGAAAAGGTACATGCATCATGATAACTTGTGTTCTTGTTTTTCTTGGTATTTTTTGGTAATTTAAAATAAATCATGGGTTAAAATGAATTCTAAATAAAATTCCATACTACTCAGGATGAAGATTTCCTTGTTTACCTTCATCTATGGTATCTAATTGTTTTCTATGAGTGGATCAGGTAGTGGAGTCTTATTAGGCTAGTCGGGATGATCAGTAGAGGGTTGATCTAAAGGAGGATGAAAACTAGTGGTAGAGAATGTTACGTGTTTTTCAATGGAATACCTTAAAAAATATGAGGGTGGTGTCTCATACATAGAGACAGAGAGCTATCTTGAGGAACTTGAAATCACCTTCATCCTAATTCTGGATCTAAAGGAGTACTAGGTTCCATTCATGGTTAGTCAGATGAGGGGAGATTCACTTCAATGGTAGACATTGTACCTAGGGAAGATAAAGGAGTATAATGTTCTATGGGTCAATTTTGAGAAGAAGTTAAGGGCAGAATTCCTTTCTTTGACCATGAAGGATGAGAAGCAATGGGAGATACTCTCCCTCTAGTAGGTGAGTATGTCAGTATGGGAGTTGGGGATAAAATTCTAGGGTCTCATTCACTTCACACCGGATCTCTTTCCGGATGAGGGGTCTAAGGAAATATGCTTAGAGGATGCACTACATCCTTCTCTCTAGTACACTATTACTCCCTTCACCTTGTCGACATACCTAGAGGTCCAGAAGAAGGTGGAAGTGGTTAAGAGGATTCACTCATGAGGATGTATACAGCAAGAGGGGAGCTAGCAGAGTTCTATTAAGGTAAAGGCTTCTAATAGTAGGTCTCAGTCACTTGGGCCTTCAATGTTTTGGCTAGTGGGGAGTTGACCTCTGCAGTTTTAGTTTCTTCCTTCTGGTCCTCGTGATTTTCAAATAGTCTTGGGATCAAGGTGTTTCTCTTTTGGTGGTTATGGGAACCATTAGAGTTAGTTCCAGGTTTGAGCTCAGTATGGTGGAGGTGAGCAGTATTAGTGACTGCCTCAGTGGTAGTTTTCAACCATTCCATTTCAATAGTAGGGATAGTAGGCTCCTACTCCATCGACGAGAGTCAGAGAATGTAGAGGCCAACCTCAGGGCATTCCTTATGGACCTAAACCCAGGTTTGGTTGGGGAGGTGGGCAACAGTAGAGAGTTATTGGATATGGGCATGGTAATTTTAACGTTGTGGAGGCATTAGTCCTAGCAGGGTCGTATATCGTTTGAGGTACGATCATTTTGTTCAGTACTCTTGCTTGTGATTTGTTTGATTCAGAAGATTAGCACTCCTTTGTTTCACTCGGTCTAGTCTATGCTCTGGTAAAAGACATAGATAGGATTTTCATTCCCTTAGTGTTGAGTATGCTAGTTGAAGGTTAAACCAACTTGTTTGATGATTTCAGGGATGTAGACTGATGATGGGGCCACATTAGTCTCATGGGGATCTTTTCCTGTTATAGATGCAATTGTACGATGTCATCCTTGGCATCAACTGGTTGTGAACTATGCATTATATTATCAAATGATTCTAGAGAAGAGTCATGTTTTCAGATGTGGATGGAAAATGTGTGACTTTCATTGGCGAGTGGAGTTGTCTGATTGGAAGTCGGTGTGTGGAGCCTTTACTTTCCATTTTGGTCGAGCTGTAAGTGGAATTGGTGGATGCTGAGATAGAGGTAGTTCCCAACATTTTTAGAGAATACTTGGATGTATTCCCTGAGGATTTTATGACTCAACCCCCTTGGTGTGATGTTGAGTTTGGGATATACTTGTATCCCAGTTATTCTCTAATTTTGATGGCTTCTTATCAGATGGCACCTTCCGAGTTGCGGGAGCTACAGATTCAGATCAAAAACTTGATGAATAAGGGATTTATCTATCCTATTTTTTCACTATGGGGTGCTCTGGTCTTCTTCCTAAATAAGGAAACTGGTAGTCTAAGGATTTTCATATAATATTGGAGGTTGAATCAGGTGACGGTCAAAAACCATTACCCTCTCCCAACGATAAGTCATCATTAGGACTAGTTGAGGAGATAAAGTTGGTTTTCTAAGATCAATCTTTATTTTGGGTATCACCAGTTGATGTTGATGGAGGGTTACGTCCTGAATACTTATTTCAAGTGCCGGTATGGGCACTTTGAGTTTGTGGTTATGTCATTTGGTGTTACAAATGCACCGACCATGTTCATGGGACTTATGAACTTTGTATTTCATGATTTCCTCGACCAGTTCATCTTCGTATTCATCGATGACATTTTTATCTACTTAAAGTCGGAGGAGGAACATACTGAGTATCTCAGGACTATCTTAGAAGATCTTTGAAGACACCAACTCTATGGAAATTTTTCCAAATGAAAGTTTTGTAAATGGGAGGTCCACTTTCTTGGACATGTTATGTCTCATCTGGGTGAAGAAGTGGACCCATTGAAGGCCAAGGTATTTGATTCTTGAGAAGAACACAAGAATGTGGTATAGGTTCATAGTTTTCTTGGTCTGGTAGGATATTATAGGATATTTATACCTGATTTCTCTTGGGTAGCATCTATATTAATGGATTTAACCAGAAAGGACTAGGCATTTGTGTGTATTGAGTAGTGTTTGGTAGACATCAGCTCCTTGAAGGTGAGGTTGGTCAGTGCTATGGTTTCTAAAGGAAGGGGTGATGTTCGAGTTGTTTTATGATACTTCATGTATGGTATTGGGATTCATGTTGATGCATCAATGGGGATTGATCTCTTATAGTTCTAGGAAATTATGTACCCATGAATGTAACTACACCATCCATGATCTGGATCTAGCAGTGTTCCTGTTTGTGCTAATGTTGTGGCGGAATTAACTCATTGTGGAGTGCTTTATGGTCTTCATGGATCACAAGATCTTCATGTATATCTTTTACCAGTGAGAAATGAACTTGTGACAGTGGAGGTGGATAGATTTTCTTCATGACTATGATTTCTCCATCACTTACACCTCAGGGAAGGGGAATTTTTTTGCCAATGCTTTGGGTAGGAAGTCATGGAAGGAGGTAGTTCGGGAATCTGCAGACGTTTGGGAGGCAATGGAGGAGTTGGTTTCATTGAACCTAGATGCAATGATGGATGGTGGAAGAGGATATTTGTTTCAGATGAAGGTTCAGTCAACTATGAGGTAGAAGGCAGAGGTGTCTCAATGGGGAAACTCAAAGGTAGAAATGATTTTTGATCGCATTGACTATAGGGTGGTGCTCTGGAGGGATGGTCGGAGGATGGTTAGAACTGGATGTTATTCCATGAGAAGTTTTTTGTTCCAGGGGTGATGCATGATGGAGTTATCCATGAGTTTCATAGCTCACCTTTAGAGGTACACCTGGGAGTTTCTAATATGTATCATGGATTGAGGGAGTAGTTTTGGTGTCCCAAGATTAAGTAGACAGTGGAAAAGTTTTTGGCAAGATGCTTAGTGTTCCAACATGTGAAGGTTGAGAATCATGTTCTCGGTGGTTTGTTGCAGCCATTAGATGTCCTTTAGTGGAAGTGGGATAACATCTCAGTGGATTTCTTCATAGGGAAACCTTGGGCTCAGGGAGGTTGTGATGCTATCTGGGTAGTTGTGGATCGGCTAATGAAATCATCACACTTCTTGGAAACCAAGGAATCAGGTGAATTGGATTCCTTTTCTAGGAGGTATCTGGATGAGGTGGTGTGTATTCATGGGGTTTTGAGATCCATATTCTCGAATTGGGATGCACATTTTAGCTCGTGAGTCTATAAAAGATTGCAGCATGCTTTTGGTACTCAGTTGCACCCCAACACTACCTTCCACTCTCAGACAGATGGGAAGATAGAGCATACCATCCAAACATTGGAGGACATATTGTGACCATTCATCTTGGACTTTGGAGGATCTTGGGTGAGACACTTTACCTTCGTAGAGTTCTCTTACAATAATATCTATCATTGTTCTATTGGCATGGATCCATTTGAAGATTTGTACAGAATACCATATAGTTCACTTGTGTGCTGGACAGAGATTGGGGAGATAGTTATTCTTGGCTCTGAGGTAGTACAGATCATGATAGAGAAGTTTCAACTTGTTCTTGAGAGGATGAAGTCAACAAAATATTGGTTGAGGTTGTATGTCGATCATAAGAGGAGGCCCTTGGAGTTCTAGGTTGGGTACCATGTGTTCTTGAAGTTTTCCCCTTAACATGGGTAGCATAGGTTTGGTAGAGGTAGAAAGGTTTCTCCCAGGTTCATCAGACCCTTCACGGTGTTGGGGAGACTTGGTGAAGTGGCATACCAGTTGGCACTACTACCAAGTTAGAGAGTATCTATGACGTCTTTTATGTCTCCCAACTTCATTGGTATCTTCATGATGACTCCCATGTCATTGGATGGGGAGATTTGGATATTGAGAATGACACAACGTTCATGGAGCAACCAGTGGAGATCCAGGATCATCAGGATAAGTTGTTGTATGGATAGACCATTCCTTTAGTTCATGTGTTATGGATACATGGTTTTCTAGAGGAGAGTACTTGGGAAAGGGATATACTTATGTGTACCTAGTACCCATATTTGTTTTGAGTTTTTATTATGCCTTTTTCTTTTTGATGTAATGTTTGAACCTTGTTTTCTATGAAATAAGTTCCTTCTTGTTCTCTAATGTGTGATAAATTCCAGACATAGGGATAGTGGAGGACCCAATTCCTAATCAAGATGCATTAATGCGGATGTGATTAAACCCATTTGGGTGAGTCAGTGTCTCCCAAAGAAAATATTATCTTATCATGGAGGAAGGAACTCCCTAATCCATGTGTCCGGATAGTGTGGTTTTGCTACTTTTGTGGAGGTTGTGTGGTTGTTTTGGGTAGTAAATATTGGAGGAGGTTTTCATCGATGTCAAGGGTTTCACTCCATATTTCAAGCAATATAGGGTGGTTTATCCTTGAGAGCTATCTTACAGGGTGGTTGATCAGACCCCAATTTCTTCTGGGTTTGGTTTGAAATCTTTAGGGAAAGAATAGTTTGAGAGGTATCTAATGTAATGGATTAGACCTTTCTAATCCATTATTTTGTGAAAATACTATGTTTGAATTATTATAGGGAGTCTCGATGACTCATTTCAAGGGTTTTCCAAAAATATAGTTTTCCAACAGTAGGTTGAGCATCTGTAGGTCGGACATCGGCAGGATGGGCATCGGTAGGTCAGGCGTCGGTAGATCAGGTGTCGGTAGGTCATGCATCGGTGAATCACATCGGTGGGTCAGGCATCGGTGGGTCACATCGGTGACTCTCTATTGTTGGTTCAGGCATCGGTGGATCATGTTGGTGACTCGCTGTCGGTGGGTCATGTCAGTGAATCGCTGTCCGTGGGTCACGTTGGTGACTCACTATTGGTGAGTTGCTGTCAGTGGGTCATGTCAGTGACTCTCTATCGGTGGGTCACATCGGTGACTTGCTATCCATGAATCATTGTCAGTGATTCACTATTGATGATTCGTGTCTATGACTCGCATCGGTGACTCACCCATCGGTGAGTCATTTCTAGCTTTTCCTAGTTTTTCTAGTTTTTCCCTCTTATGTTTTATTTGATGTAAATCGAGTTTAAAACCTTTCTTAACTATTTATGAAGTAGTTTCAAATGATATTAATTATATCTTTAACATCCTAATTCCCTGAATACTTTGAAATGGCCAATCCGTGTGGTGTTGACCATGATCCTACTTTAATAAACCTTGAAATGGTTTCCTTCCATTGATATAGGATCTATCTCTTCTAAGCTGATATCTTCTCTTCCCCATGTGTTTCCATTTTTCTCTTGGTGCTCCCAGAGCCTTTCTTCCCTATGGAGTTGTGTGTTGTGTTGTGGACTTCGGATTTAGTTTACCTTAGATTCTCATGCTGCTTTCACGACCCTCTATTTTGGCACAAGGAGTAGTTGTTTATCGTATATTTCTCTAGGTAGGGATCCCTTCTCATTTCTTTATTTTTGTATCATGTAGGGTGGGTAAGCTAATGTCCCTTTGTGATTACGATCGAATCCCAACTTTTAATTAAGGTTTTTATGAAGATAATCAGACTTGTTGTGATAACGGGTTTTGTTACCTTACTAGTAAATGAGGGGTAGGGAGATGATGATGATGCTTGTGTTGTTTTATCTATTATCTTTGATCCATATTTTGAGTTGTATGGAATGAATGACTTCTGAAAATCATGGACATTGGTAGTCCTTGCTTGGGATTTGGTGATGCTCTATACTTTTTGTTGATCCTATATCGAATGGATGCTAATATGAAATTATGTATAATCACGTATACTTGGTTAAATCAATAGACACCCTAGGATTGAACTATTCTATGATCACCCCTAAATTAAAAAAGTGAAATTAAAGAATGATTGTTGGTTAAATCTAAATACACCTCACCTATTTTTGGTGCGGTTGTGTGTTGTGTGTAGTTCTGTTCTGCATGGTGTCTTGTGTGGGTTGTGTGGTGTTGTGGTTGGAATCGCGGTTGTGGGTATAGGGGTGGAAAGGGGGTTGGTTCTATGGGTGGGGTGTGGCATGTTTGTATAGAAGGGTTATGGTTTTGGTGTTGTGGGTGTGTTATATGTGTATGGGGTGGTGCAGGTGGTGTCGTGGAATATCAGATGGAGAGTTTGACTGATTAAGGAATGAATGAACTTGTTGAATAGTGGGTATGCATCTGGGTTGTGTTATGGTTTTTGATCATGTTATGCTTGTGCAGTGGGACTATAACCTAGTTGATTTTTTTTGTTTTGATGGATGTGGTGATTTTCATGCAACGGGGCTACCGAGGATGGTTTAGGAGGGATAATTTTAAATAAGGATGGTGTTACCTTTTATGGGTGTTTTGCATGGATTTTTTAGACAGGAGTATATTATTAATGGGTGTTAGAGTGGATTCTTTTACCCTAGTCTTTATTTCTCCATTTGGATTTGGTATTGGTTGGTATGGTTACATTGCCCTTATAATGTGTAATGTTTTTGGTAGTTGCTCGGGTATGGATGGAATTAAAAAAATTGGCTTGTTAAATAAATAATGATAATTAGTTAAATGAATTGTCTTGGATTATGAATTAAGTTTGTGGCTAGCTATGTGGTTATACATTAGAGGTGGTACCAAGGGAAGTTTTGTGTGGACTAGTGGTTTTTTTTTTGAAAACCCATAGGTTGGGCTGAGTATTTGTAACTTATCTATATATATACATGTAGTTCTTTGTTATTTCTATACACACCCCACCCGTGTTGAGAACTACGTGCCAAACACCCCCATAGTTATGGGAGGGTGTTATTTCCCAACATCCTAGTGGGAGGATGGATGTCTAGTTATTGGCTCTTATCTACTCCCTCTTTTAGGCACTGGTATCCCAAGACTCTTTGGGTAGGTTGTGGTGCGGTTATGAGGCTCGGGTGTCTGCGGGCGAGGTGTTCCTTCCCAGGTGTCTTTGGGATAAGATATATTGTTCTTTCCCATGTGTCTTTGGGATGAGTTTGTAGTTTTGTGGCCCAAGTTCCTATGTAAAGGATGTGATGTGGTAGGTGGACTAGGTATGTGAGGGAAGGTTGTGGTAGTGGGGATTACGGAAGAGTGTGGTATCGTCAGGAGGTTCGCTGTTAGGGACGATCAGTTAACCAGTGGGAAGTTGTGTGTGTTACCCTATCATCGGTGTGCTTAATAATTTAATTTACTTAACTTCTGTTATTTGGTGAGTGTGTCATTGGTGAGGTTGGCGTGGATAGTATACCTTATTATGTGCTTTTTAGTTTCTGTCATTTTCTCATAGGGTAATTAGTATGGTTCCCCCAATTGTGAATGAGAGACTTTATATTTTCCCACCGAGTATACTTATATGCTCACTGTACATATATAAAACTATTTTCTAGTTTCCAGGGTTATTACACGAACCCTATTAGACCTTACTGGCTTGAGAATTGGGATATTTGTTGTTTCACTTCTTAGCTTTGTTATTTTGGTATTTACTTTGGATCTTGTCATAGAATTTATAAAAGTTTTACTTTAAACATGTATGTGGGATGGATTTTGGATTCTTTTATATATATATATATTAGAATTTTTAAGGTTGATACATCTTATCTATCGATATCGGTTACTATAAAAAGGGTTATGCCTCCCATTTTGTGATATTTGTATACCCTTGGTGTTGGTCAGCACCTCGAGGCCTACTGGAGGCAGGACATAGGGGTCATTATCTCTCTTTCTCTATTTCCAATTTAGGAGGTGTATCTTTGGAGGGAGGGAGTCGTGACAGTTATGATATGGAACCACTAGCAGAATAACTCTCTGGTTATTGATGAAGGTACCCTACTATGAATCCTTGACCATTTTCTAATGCCATTTCTAGAAATAAATCATTAGACAAGTAGTGACTCTAAATCCCTAAATCCTATTTCTTTCCTTTACCAGATGAAATTTTAATATAGGGCTACATGGAGATTTTGAAATCTATGAAGATGTGCAACTACTTTCATCTACTATACAATTTTTTAAAGTTTTTAAATTTTTAAAACATATAAATTCATTAAATTTATTAAGTAACTCCCTTGAATCAAATAGTTTCATCAAATTTCATGTTGAACTATTCAATTTCTCAAATGACATGTTTCATTTTTCATCTGAGAATTAGTATTAGTGTCTTTTCAAAACGGGTTTGTGGGTTTCTGGTGCTTTCTCAATGAAATTATTGAAATGGTTTCAATATTTTAATACTAATATTAAATCCCCTATTATTCTATTATGTTTATTATTTTCGATTATTGCTCTATTTGTTTAAACAAGTTATTCATTTCACTATTATTATTCTAATTAGACAACCACATAAATTTGACTCTAGAACTACAACCATATCAAGACCCAATACTACTAGGTTTTGTGTTAGAATTTTTATTTTTCAACCTCTCCCACCCTTTAAATATATTCAGAATGGTGACTTGGGTTTTTCATAGGAAATTGTTTATGAAAAGATTCCTCTCTAAGCTTCAAAATTCTTCAATATATTGTGGAAAAAAGAAATCACATGATCAATATTTTATATGAAATAAATCAAATTTTGTGAAAATGTTAAACATAAGTAAAATTATAAAGAATATAAGGGCTCTAATTATAGAGATATAGGGGTGACTCACCCAAATACATCTTAGATTGTGGAACCACTTATAAAGCTAGTGACTTTTAATACTCATAACAATTTAGAGGATTTTCTTGAGGCATGGGATTCCAATGTATTTGAGAGTAATTTATCACTACCTATCCTAATTTCAATGATCAGGATATTGAGGAAAATGGTAGGTGTTGAGTGGATCCCTACCAATTTGATTTGTATTTTTTTATAATTATAAATTCCCTCTCACTTTGTTGTATTTTTTTATTTACAATTACCCTCACATAATTTGTTAATTTCTCATAATTTATTATTAGTCATTATTATTATTCTCTAATTTTTTATATTTAGTGTTAAAGAGATGTTCCTATGTACATGAACTTTACATATCATCAAATGACCTTTATGCGTTAGTGAGTTAAAATTTTGGTTAAGTACATGAAAATTATATATTGAGTCATTAATTTTATATATGAATACATGACTCTTTAATATACATATATAACCCTTATAGATGGTGTTTTTTTTAAATTCAGCAAAGGATTGAACCTTTACAAATAAAAAAAATAATACTAATTTTTCTTTTATGTATTGATTGTTTATAATTTTGGAAAAAAAATGGACCCATACATATCAAATATTTACTCATATATATTAATGGTTTACTGTTACATATTGATATTTTGAAAAGGAAGTAACTTTTATGTATTCTCTATGAAGTGTAGATTTAATTTTATGTATGGATTTTTTTCAAAGGATAGACTCTTACATGTTAATGTTACCATTTTTTATAAATCCTTATTCAATGATTACTCTTACATATTGAAGTTGTATTTATGTATGAAGCCTTATTTAGTGATGAATCTTACATATAAAAGAATTAACAAATGATGTTACTTTAATATGAATCATACTTCAAAATTAATCTTACAAATTTAAGGAAATTCAGTTATTTATTCAATTTAATTCTTTAGAAATTTAAATATTTTAAACTAGTGTATTCAAAATTTGTGTTCAGTGAAGGTTTTAGAAGTTAAGAATATAATAATTCAGAATATAATAATTCAGAATATATTATTTTAAGATAACATGTTTCATAATTGATATGATTATTATAAATTATTATCCATTATTGATAATTTATTATTTTCTATTTTGATTCAAGTAGATCATTATTTCATAGTTATACATAAATATTCTACACATATTGGGTATTATTTTTGGTAGTATACATAGAGAAATTTTTGAGAAGTTTTAAATAAATATTTCAAGTTTCTTAAATTAAGGAGATTATTTAAAAACCATTCTTATGGGAAATAAATCTATTCAATGATTTATTTTTTAGGAAATATCATACCAACAGTTATAAATATTTGAACATTGTGATTATTATAAGATATATCTATAAATAGAGATTGAGTAAAACCAGAGATATAAGGAGAGAAACCTTCAAACTTTACGATCATTGTTGTCTTTTTACTATAATTCTTAAGAAAAATTCATCATGATTTAAGTCATTGAAGTGTGATCAAGCTGTTATATCTACTCAAGAATAAAGTGTTAAATGTTTTTTTATAATTTAGTTATATATTCCTCAATACTATAATTCTAATTGGTTTATTCATTACCTCATAAAATAAATTTTTGTTTTGGTTATACCTATATCAAAGGTATATCTCTATAATTGGTTGTGCCTACACTAGAAAATACAGGTTGTAATTGGGTTGTGAATCACTTTGAAATGTCAAGATTTAGTGTGTACCATACCTCTTGATGAGTATAAGGGTGTGAAGAGTAAACATAAGATATTTTTTATTCGAAATGCAATACAAATTAGTAATATTTTTATTTACATTTATTATTTATTATTTTAATTTTTAACTATGGTCAATTCATCCTTCCTTTTGACTCTTCTCCATCTATTCGTTTGGGGAAATGGTATGGTGGAAGATATTAATGAGGAACCTATAAAGGTATAATATGTTAATTTTGAGCAAATTATTCCATATGATAAATATATTAAGGAAAATTATTTTTTATTGAGTGCTAAAAAATGGAAAAAAATCACTAGTTCATGTGGATGGTTCCATCACTTTACATCAAATAAAACATGGTAGTATAAATAATAATTATAATTATAGAGGAAAGTGGTTATATTATAATTTAGAATTTTTATCGATGTGAATAAGGATATTAAAGAACCAAAGGATCTTAAAATTATTCAATGGGTGGTGGTGAATTTAAAATTGTCCTCATATTTAAGTTGAAATAAAGAAGAGGATATAAATATACTCAAGAATGTTTGTATTGTTATAGAAGGTATGAGGGATGAGATCCATTATAATATTGAGGATCAAGATCTGATTTTTTTTATGAAATATAAATAATGAGATATAACTATAGATGATTACATCCAAATAAGGGAAGGTATGATTTTCAAAATCACATCAAAGTTAAATCATGATCAAAATTAAGATTACATAAATATCACTTGGAAATGAAACTCTTATGAATCTATGAATGGTCATATTTTTTTGGAAGATCTACTAGATTTTTTATGTTTAGTTCTCATTTTCTTATAATCTTGTAATTTTTCTTTGGGTGTGTTATAAATCCTTATTTATTTAGGGTTGGATATGATGGTGTTTTACATTTTTATATTGATTTGGTAAAATGTTAAATATAAAATATTATGATACTCCCATTAACATAATCTTAATTTTAATGGTGTAATGGTTAAGATGATTTTTTTTATTTTAAGGAAGATTATATGCACTGGTTGGGGCTATATAAAGGGGATAATTCTCACACATTGTGTGGTTTTATGATAGGATAGGGATGGTGTGATGATTTTTTATGTGAAATGATGAGTTTAAGAGATACATATTGAGCTTATTCTCTAATATGGTGGGATTTTTTCTTGATTAATTCATGGAAGTCTCTCTATATATTTGAAATATGGGATTTTGGTAGTAGATTCTATGATTCCTTCAACAAAAATGATAGTATGTGATTTCTTTTGTTAAGGTTATTCAAACTATTTTTTTAACTAGTTGTCATGTGAAATGGTGTTATGAATTTAAAGGTGTTTTCTGAAATAATTGTGTCTCTCTATAATATATTAAAAATTTTGTTTTATTTATATAGAGGATTGACACTTCGGAGGATACAAATGAGTTCTATTTCAGTGGTAGTGTCCTACTGTGAATTTATTGATGAATTTTTTGGACCAGTTTGTGCCTGTTAAATCTTGAAGATTCATTAGATATAAAATAAGATTTCTGATTCATGGGGTAGGACTATGTCAAAATAAGTGGTTGTTTTAAATGGTGATAAATACATGTATTCATGGGATCGTCTATGAATGAAAATCTGCAATCTCATGTGAAGAAATAGATTTCCTATGAATTTTTTATTTAGGGTAATTTTAGTCTAATACCTCTATATTCTATATTAGTGCAATCATGTTTCATATCTTGTTTTAACATGTACTCTTTTTATTTTTATAAACATTTAGGGGGGTTAGTTTTTTAACTCATACGTATTTCCATATTTTATTGTTTTTATAGTTATTTTTATTATTGTTCTTTTTATTAGTGGTCTAGCATATGCATGGGTAGTATAGGTTGCTGCTCCACATGCTGAATGTTGGGGGGTTCAACCTCCTACGGTCCATAATTTTGTTGTATTTTCATCATTATTGTAGAAAGGTATTGTAGAAATAAAGGAAACTATATCCTATACTATATCAGTCAAATACTGTAACAGGTGGATTCCATATAAGAAGTACTATTCACCAAAAATGGGCCTTTAAGATATAAAAAAGTTGAGCCTTTGGGCCATTCTATATTTTACTAGGATGGATTTGGATTGAATCAACACTTAGAGCGTATGTGGAATTTTATTACTAGTCCTTGGGTGTGGGTTATTTCATTTACTTATAACCTTGAGGACCTTAAATTTATTTATTTATTTTTTGTTTTTGTTTTTGTTTTTGTTGTTTTTTTTTTTGTTTTTTTTGTTCTTTTTGTTATTTTTGTTGTTATTCCTTGAGTAGCCCTCCCTTACCGAAGAAATTACTAGAACCTAACTATTAAATGTGATCTGCAAGAATATTTGGAAAAACACCTCTCCCCAAATTCTCCTAACAATTTCATGGTTTTGAAATTATCTAGTTGCATGATGTTTAAGCACATCTACAAAAAAAATTCATTTATCCACATTTCTATTTGATGTTAGATACATTTTTAAACATCATTACAATAATTAATGTTGTTTCATAAAAACAAGGTTGAATGATGTTTTTTAAATCTACCCATGTTTATAACCCAAGTTACCTATAATTTTATAAAATGTGTTTAAATTAAGAAATAATTACCCACATTTATTAGAGATTAGGGTAAGTTTTTTCAATTAAACATGATTTTTTTCATTCTTTCATGTGTGCCCCCCACCAGTACACTTTAAGATGACATCTCACGTGTACCTATATTGGAGTGAAATTTTGGCCACCCCAATCCAATGGATGCTGAAAACTCCCCCACCCCCCACCACCTGACTTCAATCCCCCACGAAACTTCAAAAAAAAATTCATGCCGCAAGGCTTGATCTCGCAATGTGGGTGAACTAAGTGAATGCGCAAACCATTTGATCTATAGTTTTTTATTTATTATAGGTAGTGGGGATTATAAGAAACCAAACAACACGCCCACTTAGACACTCCCACTACTATAGATTTTTCTTTTAAAAGCACTAAAAATTGGATTTATCAACACTAAAAAAGCAATGTTAAAAGGCATCATTTATTATCCCTAAAAACATACTAATAAAGGACACCTTTGTCAGCACTAAAAAAAGCACTGATAAAGGTACCCTTTATGATCGATTTTTTTATCTATGATAAAATTTGAAAAAAAAACTTGATCGCACCCAACCTTTGTCAGCACTTTTCAGCCACTCACCTCTGACCCCCTACTTGGAACCCACACTATTACCACCCTCCCACCTTTTATTAGTGCTCAGGGGGGGTCCTTCATCAGTGATTTTCTACTCCCTAATATCTAGTTCACCCCCGTGTGAGCTTGGATTCGATCCTTTGACCTCCCTTGTGCAATTTGAACATCTTTACCACTCCACCAAGACTATTTTACTCTATATATTACGATATTTCTATTTATTTATATATTTATATATATATATATATATATATATATATTTATTTATTTATTTATATTTACATGAATATTTTTTATTCATATATTTATATAATTATTTTTAAATTCATTTATAAAATATATGTTTGTGTGTGTGTAATGTATATACTTATATTTATTTATATATATTATATATTATATATTGATACTCATTTTAATATATTATAATATAAATATAAATTTATATTTTTTTATTAATATACACGCAAATGTATATATAAATAATATATATACATTTTTATAAGTATATATGTGTGTGTGTGCTCTTAGGGCCTAGCTTAGTGGTAGCGGCCCTCTGGGGTGTCGGTGAGGTCTCAAGTTCGAGTATCCTTGGCTTCCTGCATGTGTTTGTTGATTATTTTATTTTTAGATTTGTAATTCCCCTTTATATTGTTTATAGTATGTGTGTGTGTGTAGTCATATATTTTTATAACTTAAATAAAATGGTTAGATATTATTTTAAATAAAATAGATAATAATTAGTTTCATATGATTTATATATATATATATATATATTTAAATACATTTTTAAAATATGTTTATATATTGTATATTTAGATATAAATTTTATACATTACATATATATTTATATGTCTATGTATTAACATATATATTTATACATATTTTCATAAATATGAATATTTATATATAAATTTCTGATAATGTATTTATAAATATTTACTATAAATATGTTTATATACTATATTTAATTATAATGATATATTTATAAAAATACATTTATATATGATGTATGTAGAACCCTTGATTTCAATTAAGTAACCCTTTCTTTATGATTTTTAAGTATGTAAAGTGTTTGGGTAAATTTGTTTAGGGTTTAGAATACTTTTGGAATGTTTTTAGGATTTTTATAAGGGTTCAAGGTTTCTATACTATTAGTGGAAACCATGAAACTCCGATAGGAAACTGTGCATAGTGAGGTAGGGACTAATGGGAAGGCACAGGGTTAGGCACATGGTTTGTCCAAATTGTGTGGCCACCTAGTAGAAACCACGCAAAGTGGGATAGTGTGCTTTTTCATGGTTGGTGCATGGTTTTTCTAACTATTTGGGACAACCGTGCAAGGTTCCCCATAAGGTAGAGGTTGGTGCATGTTTAGATCACGGTTTTCCTAACTATGTAACTAACCTTGCACGGTATAAAAACTAGATCGTAAAAAAGTAGATCAAGGTCATGATAAATTTTTAACCCCTCATTTTTTGCTCCATTTAATCCCTAACTCGAAAATTATTCCTCCCAAAGGTTTTGGAACCTTTCCCCATCGAATTGGAAGTGATATGGTGGTGTTTCTTGGTACGTTGAAGCCTAATTCCCTTGGTATGTCATCATTTGTGGTAGTTTTTAATGGTTTTTCTTAGATATACTTTATTCCCACTCTTGGTTTCTTAGATCTAGTCTGTTGTAGATAGATATAATGTGGTTAATTCCAATAAAGGTTATATTTGGCCTTGTTTTTGTTAGGGGAAGATATCTAAGGTAGAATTTTTGGAATTCAACCCAGTTTTGTGGGAATTTTCGTGTCTTTATTCATTTTTTCTATAATTCCTGAGGTAGGTGGCTTCACTCTCAACTCATATTTCTAGAACTAAAAGTTTTGATTTCAATTTGATTTTTTTTTAAATTAAATTTAAAATTGGTGTGAAAATCATGGTAAAAACCCTCTTTAGTGATAGTTTGTGGATTTTTGGAAATTAGTTGTGCAAAGTGAATTTTTTTATTAATTTTAAAATATTGATTTGTTGGATTTATAGAAATGGGTTTTTAAAATGGTTTTTAATAAAATAATGGTTTTATTGTAATGGTTTGAAATGGTTGGTCTGAAATGGTTTTGATATACATGGGTTGGTGTGATTTTATGCTTCTGACGTGACCCTAAATAAAGGGTGTGTACCATTGGGGTACAAAGGTATGTGACACTAGATAAGGTGCATGTGTCATTGGGGTAAAAAAATATTGGAAACTTAGTGATGACTTAGTGGATGGATAAGAAACCACTCATGAGTATGGAACTGTCAATGAATCATGAATGTGTGGATGTGTGGGTGTGAATCATGGAATGAGTATGCCAAAAATAGGAATGTGAAATGGTTTAAAGAATTGTTTTTTTCTTTCCTTGGAATCACTTTTGGTATGAAATTTTTGGATTTATTATAGATTTTTTAGATATTTAAAATGGTTTTATATAAATTGTTTTATATAAATGTGCTAACATGTTATATCCTCATAGTGTGAGTAGGTAAGTCATTTGGGGAAAGTCTACTGATTTTCCTTACTCAACCCTACTTTGGAACTTTTTTTCTTTTGCAAATATTGTTTATCAAGGTATAGGTAAGGGGAAATTATGGCATTTCTTTAGTTGTGCTTCATGATACTTGGACTGTTTTGTGGAGTTGGATCATGGATCATGTTTGTATATATAGATTGATGTCTTTGGAGTCTTTGGGTTTGTTTGGTTTGTCTTTTGATTTGTATTTTAATGTTAGTAGTCTTATGTTGTGGTACTCTATAGTAGTTTTTTTATATCAATGGTGTTACTTTGAGTTGTATTACATTGTTATCATGCATCATTTAGTGGTTATTTTTTTATGGTGGGTTTGGTTGGGTTATTTTATTTCTCAAAGGGAAAATCCTCCCCTAATTTAATTGCAGCCCTTGGCATTTATTTTCATCCTTTGGCACCTTGGGGATATTTCTTAAGGCCAAGTAATATCCTTCCACCTTCTCAAGACAATGAAGTGGGGTGGTATGTTACAAATGGTATCAATCATGGGCGGTTCTTCTTTTATTTTTACAAGTGGTGTCAACTTTTTTGGTCCTTGGACTGCAAGTGGAATCATCCTTGGTTGGTCATAATATATTTTTGTATAAGTGGTATGATTTCTTCGGTCTTGGAGTTAGACAATCATTCTATTTAGTTTTGGAGTTGGGATGGTAGAAATGGGTAGGATTTTTGGGACTAGAAATTTAGATCATAAAAAGATGTATTTAACCTTTTATATTGAACTTCATGTTACCAGGGAGTTGGGTACATTAGTGTTTTGGAGACACATATAAGTCTTTTAATCTCACTTTCATGGGTTTATCCAATGAGAAGAGCATGACATACATTTTAGAAATGACTTCCCAAAAGAATTGAATACTTCATTTTGAGTAATGATTTATGATTCGGTGAAAATGTGTTGATTTTTGAAAAAAATTGAAATTGTTTCAAATGTGAGATTTTAAAAAGAGGGTGATTTTGATATTTTGAAAATGGATTGATTTTCAAAAGAATGATGGAATTTTTCAAAAATTTGTTGAATGTAGAAAATTTTTAACTTTGGAAAGAAATGATGTGATAGTATGATGTGGAATAATTTGAAATTCTTAAGACTTCGGTTGATAAAGATTGAGAATTATGATATTTTTGTGTTATAAAAATGGAACCTGGTAGGCGTAGAAGAAACCACCGAGAAGAATATATTGAAAATGTGGTTGCACCTGAGTCATAGGTGAACCAATAGCTAGTTCAGAGTATAGTCCAAGCCTTTTAAGTTGTGGATAGAGGGAATAAGAGGGATGAACCAAGGAAAGTGAATCATTCTGTATAGTTCCAAAAACAAAATACGCCCATATTTCAAGGTGATTAAGAACCAAAGAAGTAAGATGTGTGGATTAAAAGGATAAATAAAATCTTTGATTACATTAAAACACTAGTAGAGTTAAAATTCAATACGGTGACATATATATTAGGGGGCCTTTCACACCAATGGTGGGAGTTATAATTTCATGATAAATTTGACCAAGACCTTTCTTGGGATGATTTTAAAGAATTGTTAAAAAAATAATTCTATCCTCATACATTTAGGATTTCAAGAAAAATGGACTTCTTAATCTTGAAATACGAGAGCCTCACAGTGGTAGAGTATGCAGTTAAATTTATGAATTTTGTCTAATTTTCATCTGAATTTTCTATTAGTGCATCCTTAAAGCCATTCATTTTTTTAATTGGGATTGATGTAGGAGATTTACTCAAAGATTTTTGTACTTTTTATTATGGATTATATAGAGATGGTCAATAGAGATATGGTAGAAAAAATGGACATCGCATGAGCTATGGGTGGAGGGAGTATGTTGATACCTATGGGAAACATTGGGAACTCTAATTTTGGAAGCAAGAGAAAGAGGGGA
Organism: Viscum album; assembly: GCA_963277665.1. Classification (NCBI taxonomy): domain Eukaryota; kingdom Viridiplantae; phylum Streptophyta; class Magnoliopsida; order Santalales; family Viscaceae; genus Viscum; species Viscum album. The sequence continues at coordinate 1,983,933,581 of OY728125.1, read as the reverse complement.
ACCTATTTCCAAGGTAAGAGTATGGCTCATAATCAGATAGTTGGATTGGTAAATATTCCTCTAAGACCAAAGAGAAAATATAGATTTTTCCAATGTGTTTTGTTCTACCACATGAAGAGAGAGTGTATAGAACCACCTAGAACATTCCACAATTTCAATCAGATGGGAAATCTTTAGCATTATTATTGTAGTGTTCTAAGGTCTGGTGTTTGGGACAATTATCATGTGTCACAGAATTTGTATTCTTCAATAGGATAAGGATAGTGGAACAATTATCATCAGCATAACAGTTCTATCCATGGTGATTCCAGGAATACCATGACTCCTCAAAAAGGACAATCTCAACAAGGAAATAAAGAAAAACGTGTCACAAGCAAGTAATTATATGGATCTTAGAAAGTTATTATGGATGATCAGTATGGACCATCTACCATGAGAGGTATTATTATTTTGAATTATACCCTTACTCAAAATTTGTTTGATATGAGTGAATATCATTCCTTTATTTATTACCATGCCATTGATTTTATGATTTTAAATGTTAATATGATTCCTTCTGTGTTGAAACTACAAACTCCTATTGGTCAAAGATAATGTTGATCCCTTATGTGTAGATCATGTTCTATAACTATTTATGGAGTTGATATGATATGGTATTTTTTTATTCTTGAGATGGATTTCTATGAAATAATAATGGGGATGGATTAGTTGAAAATTTACAAGGCTCACATCAATTTTTATACTTGAAGAGTTACTTTTATGACTAAGGATGGCATCGAGCATCTATTTAGAGGATACCGGAATGTAAAGGTAGGTGAAATAGGATTTTTTTCACTAGAAATTGGAAATATATCATACCAATTGGTAGCATTGACCTTGTCATCCATGGAAGATATCAATAATTGAAGTTTTTTTAGATGTTTTTGATCATTTTCAGGATGTTTTCCCCAAAAATTTCTCAGGGTTTCCACCCATAAGAGAAGTGGAGTTTATGATTGATCTTCTTTTATGGACCAATCCTATTTCCATTTTGTATTACCGAATAACACCAATATAATTAAGGGAACGAAATTTGTAGTTGTAAGAGCTATAAATCAAAGGTTTCATTTGGCCTAGCACATGTTCGTGGGAAGCACCAGTCTTGTTTTTCAAAAAGTCAGATGGAATGTTTTGGCTATGTGTGGATTATCTCAAACTTAACCTAGTTATGATAAAGAATCAATAGCCAATTCCACGCATTGATGATCTATTCGTCCAATTTAGGGAAGCTCATTGGTTCTCTAAGACTGAATTACACTCAGGATATCCCCAATTACAAGTTAAGAAGGAGGATATTATGAATACGTCCTTCATGAGTAGATATGAACATTATGAATATTTAGTAATTCTTTTAGGTATTAATAATGAACCATCAGACATTATGGTATTGATGAATCAAATATTTCATAGGTATCTGGATTCTTTTATGATGGATTTTGTGGATGAAATGTTGGTGTATTCAAGGACAAGGTCTGAGCATGAGAAATAATTAGTGACAGTTTTTGGAATCTTGATATATCATTGGTTATATGCCAAATTATCAAAGTGATATTTTTAGATACAATAGTTATGTTTCCTTAGCCATGTAATCTCTAAAATAAGCATTTATGTGGATCCAAAAAAGATAAATTTGTTATCTATTGGTAACGGCCAAAGAATTACTTTGAGATACATAGTTTCCTTAGTCTATAAAGTTATTACTGATACTTTTATAGTGATTTTTCATGACTAACCTCAACTATGATATCCTTAATAAGGAAAAAATTTCTATTCCATTGGAACAAGTAATTTTGGGAGTCTTTTTCAAGAGATTAAAGTTCACCTTACTTCAACACCAATCTTGATATTTCCAAAATATGGACAAGGGTCCATGGTGTATTGTGATGCTTTAGGATATGGGTTGGGATGAATTATCATATAGTAATATCATGTTGTTTAATAAGGATCAAAAAAGTTATGGTTTCTTTAGAAGAACTACCCAACACATGATTTTTAGTTAGATATTTTTGACCATGATATGAAAACATTGGTCCATTTCCTCTTTTGTGAGAAATTTATAGTGTTTTCGGATCATAAGAGATTGAAACATATTTTCTCACAATGGGATTTAAATTCGAGATAAAGAAGATGGATGGAGTATCTTTAAATGTTTTACTTTGACTTAATGTATACATCAGGTAATGGAAATTCGATGGTAGATACATTAAGAAAAAATTCATATGATCAGTTGGAAAAATAATATTTAGATTAGTGGTGGTTGATGTCATTCCTAGCCGACATGCACTTTGAATGTGAAGACCAAGGTGAAGTTTCAGTTTTATTTCATGTTTCATTCATTCTTGATTTGGTGGAGATGGTTAAAGAGGCATAGACATCTGATTTAGAATGAATTTTCATGATTTCAAAACACAATGGTGGGGAGACCATTGAGGGATGGAAGCTAGATAGTAGTTTAGTTTTTTGGTTTTGCGATCAGATGGTCATACCTATGGATTTTCAGGAACAACTTCTTGATGCTTACCAATATTCAAGATGGGTTTTTCATCCTAGAATACATAAGATGTATAATGCATTGAAAGTATAGTTTTGGTGGGTCGGTATGAAAAGGAAGGTGGATAATTTTGTTTCGAGATGGTTAACTTGTTAGTGGGTTAACAAATGGCATCAACAATCAGTAGGTATGTTTTAGTCATTACCTATTACTACTTGGAAAAGGGAGAAGATATCTATAGATTTTGTAACAGGTATCCTGAGAACAGTTCAGAAACATGATTCCATATGGGTGATAGTGGATCATCTCACAAAGTCTTATCACTTCATCCCTATTCATGAATCTCATATAGTAGATAACTTGTAAAAAATATATATCTTATAATTGGTAAAGAGGCATGGCTTATGAGTTTCAAAAGTTTTAAACAGAGATCCTAGTTTTATGTCTTGTTTTTTGGAAATCCTTATAGAAATACCTTGGAACTCAGTTGACTATGAGTATGGCGTATCACCCTTAGGTAGATGGAAAATCTGAAAGGATGATACAAATGTTGGAAGACATGATGTTTTCTTATGTAATGTATTTTCTAGATCATGGGAAGAGCACATACCCTTAGTGGAGTTCTCATACAAAAAATAGTTATCAAGCCTCAATACATATGGATCCTTTTGAAGCATTGTATGAGTGTCATTTTATCTCTCCACTTTTTTGGGAGGAAACAAGTGAGTCTTCACTAGTTGTACCAAGTATTTTTTAAGACACAAAGAAGAATATTCAATTGATTAGGAAAATTATGGAGATGTCTTAGAGTCATCAGAAATTGTATGTGGATCATTGTCTATGATTGTTGTCATTTGAGGTGTGTGATCATGTGTTCTTGAGAATCTCTCCAAGCTATGGGAATCATCATTTTGGTAAGTAGGAAAATTTATATCCTTGATATGTATTCCCTTTTGAGATACTTGAAAGGGTTGGTGAGGTTTCATATTGGTTGGCTTTTCCGCCAAGTTTTAGTGTGGTGTATAATGTGTTTCATGTATCTCAGTTGAAAAAGTATCAGCCTGATTCTGACCATGTGATTCATAGGTATCACATTGACTTGGAGCTATATGCTTCATTGGTTCATGTGCCAGTATGGATTGGGGATATGAAATAGAAAGTCTTGAATGGGAAAATCATCAATTTAGTGGGGGTTTTATCTAAACATGGTTAAATTCAAGAAGTGTCTTAGGAATGAAAGAAGGATATGGTCGAGAAATGGCCCAAGCTCTTTTAGGATAGTAGTGGTTTTATACTTTTTTGGGTATATAAAGGCAGTGGTGGGGAGAATGTAGCACCCCCTATTTCAAGTAAATAACCCTTTATTTATGATTTTTATGTATTTAAAGTGATTGGGTGAATTTTTAGAGGGTTTATAAGACTTTTAGAATGTTTTGGGACTTTTCTAATGGTGGACATGTTAGAACCAAGGCTGGTCTTTTCCCTAAATAGAGCATGGTTTTTGTTTGTTTTAAATACTAACTTGGAAGATTTGGGAGTTTTCAAGGAAATTGATCTTACAGTTCAAGTAGACAACAGTGTTGAAAGTGACATCGTTTTCTAGTGTTTTATAAATATTTGAGTCCAAAAATTAGAAAATAGATAAAAGTGTTTTTAGAAAATAAATTTTTATGCAAGTTTGAAGATGGTTTGGAAAGTTTCACGCAATGCATGTTTTTTGATCATCATATCAAAATATGGAAAAGGAAAAAGCACGCAAAAGATGAAGCTTCATGGAAGAGGCTTATGCGCCCAATGCAATGTCAAATATGGTTATCTGTGCATAGTGAGAATCCTATACGTAGGGTCGTCGAGGCCTATAAATAGAAAGTTACACCCACTCAAGGCTTAAAATTTTTCAATGAATATCAGGTTCCTCTTCCGATCAAAAGAGTTGTGCACATAGGATTACAAAAAGAAAACATTGTGCGCAAAATGTTCCTTTAGTATTTAAAGACCAAGTGAAACTTGTGGTGTGACTACTCAAAATATAGGTGTTGCACAAAAAATAAGGGTTGCATGAATGTAAACTTACATGACATTCCCAAATCCTGCGCACAACAGAAGGATTTGTGCACAAGTTCCAGTGTGTGTTTCTAACAAGTTTTGAACATTCATTTTTCTTGGTTAGTGCTTGAAAGTGCATCAATTCAGGATATCAATGTAAGAATATTCTCATGATAGAAAGATACAAAGACTTCAATGCCAATATAATTAAGAAACCTTCAAGTCGATAAACTGAGTAAGACTTCACCCAAGGAAGTGATCTAGGGGGATTCAATGGAAGTGTTCTGAGGGATGCAGTGATCTGTCCCTAAAATCTTTTAAAGGTAGTGTTCATAAAATATAGTGACTATTTTTTGAACTCTTGTATTCCACAACTAGTTATGAATAGTGTATTTTAGTATGACTGAAATACTATCGGCGTATTCTCCTTGGATTATCCCTTAGTGGTGAACCAAGTAAAATTATTGTGTTGTCTATTTTCATTTGAATGTATTATTGCTAATTGATTCTATCAAATAGGTTTAACTATTTCCTACCAATTTGGGAACAAGATCCTTCACTTTAAAAAGAAAAATTTGATACCATAATTCACCCCTCCCCTCTCTGGGTGTTCCGGGGTCCTATAAGTGGTATCAAATGAAAGTTTCACATATGTTGTATACTATACAGTAAATATTTTCTCTATTGAAGATTTTAGGTTCTTTCCTATTTCAATAATTAAGTGCATTTCTAATGAAGGTCTAGTTATCTCTAATCAGAAGTATATATTCACCAAGACCATGATGAATAGGAAAAATAAAGAGAAGAGGTAGTTTAAGAATCCCATATTATCTAAAGAAGAGGTATCATCTGGTTCTCCTTAACTTTTTGAAAATGAAGATATACCTGGATTGGAATGTAAAGAGCATTTGACTCAAGTTTTTACCAAAGAAAAGAACAACAATTCTACCTCATGTAAATAAGTATCTTCAAGTGATTATGAGGTATTTGTTAGAACCTTTTAAATTTTTACTAAAAATAAATATCTTAGCACATGTGGTGATGCTGATAAATATACAACCTCGCATGAATACACAATTGAAAGATTAAGAAATTATCTACATGATATTATCAAAGAAAGTGTCATCATTGTTTGTATAATTATTTAATGTATATAGGAATAAGTCATTAATCTAGAAAAATAACAATATTCTATGGAGGGATGACTATAAAGAAAAATTATTGAATGTTTTAAACTCTCCAGAAAGTTTGAAACCTTTGATAAAACAAATAGAGAACTTGAAATAATTTCCTCAAAATACATAAAATAATTTGAAGAGAAATAGGGATTTAAAAAGGATGTTGAAGAAAAAATCCATGTGTTTTAAGAGAAATTGAAAAACTAAAAATGATGTCAAGGGATGAAAATTTGAAGTAATATCTAAGAAGATTAAGGATCTTGACTCTTTAATTCAGAATAATTTGAAGTTTCATGATGAAGAAGTTGTTACAATGAAGAATTATTGTGAAGAAAATATGATTATGATTAAATATTATAGAATCATCCTCAATATGAAATGTCTAGATTTGGAAGCTCAGTTTTTCAATCTTGAGAAGACTCATATTGATACTTCACAAAAGAAGGAAATAGTTGCTACAGCTACACAATCTTCACTAGAGGATTCTAAAGTTTAAAGACCTCCAATATGTAATAATAATATCATGACATCTTTTGATGATCTATTTCAAGAAAATAATAAAAAATATGTACCATCCATAATAACTTGTGTTAATTCCTCTAAACCTATTATCATGAAGAGTGTAGGTTGTAAGAAAAACATTAGAAAATTATGGATAAAGAAAGGTGATAATAAACCAATCACCATGACTATGGTGGATAGGAAAAAGAGTATGGAATTCGGTTTTCCACAAATAGCACAAAAAGTCATGAAGAGTACCCAACAACCTTATATAAGAGATGTAAAGAATTCAAGATTTGTGTGTCAATGTTAGTGTTACAACATATTTGGGTATTTTTCATTAAATTTTTGGTATAATCCTCAAATTGAAAAAGAACAGTGGAAACCAATATTAAGGAGGATCAAGTTAGAAATGAAGAAACGACATCCACTGGTCCAAAAGCATATTTTTACTACAAATATATTTGTAATTCTTGATAATATTTGTGATGCATGTAATGGAAGTGGTCACAAGGTTGGAACATGCTCATATCAATATGTTCTCCTATCTAATAAGAAAATAATATCACAAAATCTAGCTTAGTATGAAGATAAAACCTTGAAAATAAATCATAAGAATTTTTTGAAGATAAATCCTCCCAAGAAGGCATCAAAGAATTATTGTGAGAATACCTTGGATTCTAAATCCATGAAGTTAAAATTTAGTGCATCTAAAAGAAATAGTAAGATGGATGAAACTCAGAATAATCCATGTGAAATATCCAATCTTCCTTCAATAATTCCCAATGAAATGTCAGTTATTTGGCTAGAATATTTGGAAAAATAGGGAAATGTAAAGATTCACAGCCAAAGGCTAGTTAAAATAGAAAAAAAAGGCCCCACATGATGAGGAAAAAGGTTATGAAAGTTTTTTGACAAAATGTAAATATCATGTTAAAGATGTACTATGTGAAAGTTGCATGAAATTTGGTCACATTTCAAAAGTATGTTTAACCTTAATATCTAATCAATAAGCATTTCTTAAAATGAGTAAGAATGTATCATCCATGATGGATATAAAGAAGAACGGTTCTCCACAAAAAGAAGAATAGAATTTGAAGATATCCATGTCACAACAACATAAATCAGAACATATGTTTAGATGTGAAAGCATGAATATTGGATCAAATGTAACAACATGGTTAAGAAGATCATCTCAAATGTGTAGTTCATATTGATGAAGAAAAAAAATAACCACCTTATTCCAATAATATGTTGTGTATTGTATATGTTCTTATAATGCATGGAATTGAAGGTGAAGTAATTTCTTAGGGGGGGAACCTAAGAATAATATATGGTTATTAATTCTTGGTAGAAAAGCTGAAGAAGTCACCATCTTTGAGTGATTCCTCAATTCAATATTTAAATACATATATGATGGAGGATCATTTATTTGATGAAGATAAAGATGTTCTATTCTGGGTAGTTAGGATAAAGAAGGTACCATCATGGATTGATATTATTTATGGTATCCTGGAGAACAACTTTTCAAGAAGATTATCCTTGGTGATGTTGTGAAAGCTCTCTAATGTGGATAGTCACAAGTTGAAGAACCATTATTGTGTATAATCTATACTAGAATTTGTTGAAACCCATTATTGATGATATCCACCATTATAAACATGCTGAGAAGAGTTTCCATTATCGTTGAAACAAATGAAGAGTGATGAATAAGCCACCAAGAAGAATCAAAAGTGGAAATCATGGGTATAGAATCCTCATCTTAACCTCATATGAGAAATTTATGAGCATAGAAATATGATCAGAAACAAGGCATGCCTAGTGTTTAAATGATATACCCAGATTGAAGGAATTGATTTTGAAGAAAAATTTACTCTAGTGGAAAGACTGGAGTTGATCAGGATTTTCCTTACTATGGAAATTAAAAGAGCATATAAAGTTTATCAGATGGATATTGAAGATATCATTCATGATCAACACTCTTGAAGAATAAGTCTACATTTAATGACTGGAACAACGAGTATGGTATTCTTATCTAGATTCCTATCTAAAGAATATGGTATTTAAAAGATGAGGACTGGATTGCAATCTATATGTGAAAAACTCTTATAAAGATCAGTTCATGGTATTAGTGTACTTAGATGATATTATATTCGGTGGAAGCAGGTAGGGATTGGTGGATGAATTTTCCAATCACATGAAATCATAATTTGAAATTTCTATGATTGGTGAACTCACATGATTCATAGGGATGCAAGTGATTCATAGAAATGACTACACTTTTATTTCACAGGAAAATTATTCCATAGAGTTGATGAATAAATTAAATATACATGACTCCAAACCAATGTCAACTCCAATTTAGGTTGGAAAAAAACTTTGAAAGCATGATTATGGGACTTCTATGGATCCCTCCATGTATAGGAGAATCATTGGAAGCTTATTTTACTTGACACAGCTGGATATCATCTTTTCAACATGCCTAGCGGCTGACTTTCAAATTAATTCAAAGTAAGAACATATGGTGGAAGTTAAATGAATCATGAGGTACATTAAAGGTACTCACAATTATGGGTTATACTTTGCTACAGAAAGAGATAATTAATTATTGACATTTTCTGATGCCGACTAGGCTAGAGATGTGGTGGATAGAAATTCCACAAGTGGTGTAGCATTATTTATTGGGAAGAAATGTGTGGTATGGTTGAGTAAGAAATAGGAAATTGCTTATTTAAGTACTATTGAAGCTGAGTATATCTCTACCACAAATTCTTGCACTCAGTTATTGTGGATGAAGCAACAACTTGCTAATATTAGGGATGAGGTAAAACAGCCTATGGTGATTCACTGTGATAATAAGAGTGGAATTGATCTTATAAATAATTTTATTCATCATTCTCATATAAAACCCATTGAAATAAAATATCACTTTATCAAGGAAATTTTTGAACAAGGAATGGTTAAAATGGATCATATTGGAACTGATGATTAAGTGGATGACATACTGACCAAGTCATTGTTAGTACATGTGTTTGAGAATCCTTAGTTGAACATTAGTTTTCATCCACCTTCTAGTGCATGAGAAGCTTACGGATGTCCCCTCTCCCTGGTTATGTTAACTATTTTTAATCTATTTGTCAAAGTGATGTAGGTTTATGGGGGAGATACAAACCAGGGGAGTGTGTTTTGAGATTTATAATGTACAAATACTGGTCTTTGGTTTTATTTCCAATGGAGGAGAATGGATAAATTCAATGGTATAAAATAGGAGAATGAAAAGTTTTTCTGGTTGTAGGAGAATTGAGAGTGTAGAATGGATAAATTTGTTGGTACAAAGGAGGAGAATGATGAGTTTAAAAGGCGGGAATGAGAATTTAGTGTTATGAGGAAATAGATCAGGGCATGTAATGCTTCTATGAAATGATGATAATTCGGTGTTATGAGTAAATATTTCAGGACATGTAATGATTATGTGACACAGTGAGAATTTGGTGTTATAAATAAATAGTTGGAGATTATCTTGGACATATTTAAGATTTCCAAAACACAAGAACCGAATTCATGTTTCCCCTCTTATTTTCTACACCGATCATTTCTCACATAGACTTATAATGATGGATGAGTTGTTTCTTGGGTGTCAGGTTTTGATAGTGGAAATTTTTTTATTGAATTTATCTACAGATTTCCAAAATACCAAAAGGGGGAGATTTTTGAAACCAAGGATATTCTTTGTTATAAATGGATAATGTTTTGTGTTTTTTTTCAATCCTCACATGGAATATTGGGGAGTTTATAAGGAAATTGATCTTATAGTTCAAGAAGACAATAGTATTGAAGGTGGTGTTGTTTCCCAGTGTTTTCCAAATGTTTGGGTCCAAAAATTGGAAAATGGAGAAAAAGTGTTTTCAGAAAAGGAAGTTGCGCACAAGTTTGAATATTGTTTTGAAAGTTGTTTACAAGGCGTGTTTTAGTATCATCGCATCAAAATATGGAAAATAAAAAAAAAGTGTGTGAAAGATTTAAAATTTGCATGAAATATGAGGTTGTGGGGAAGAGGCTTTCACACCCAATGCGACATCAAATATGGTTTTCCACGCATAGTAATAATCTTACGCGTAGTGTTGTTGAGGCAAACAAATAGGCAACTACCCCACTCAATACTTATAACTTTTCAATGAATATTGGGTTCCTCTTCTGCACAAAAGAGTTGTGCATGAAATATTGCAGCAAGAAAATATTACGCTCAAAGTGTTCCTTTATTCTTTAAAGACCAAGTGAAACTCATGGTGTAGCTACATGAAAGATAAGTATAGCATGAAAAATAAGGGTTTTGAAAAATTCAACTTAGGTAACAATCCCAAATCTTTCACACAAGAGAAGGAGTTGAGCGAAAGCACCAGTGTGTGCTTCTAGAAAGTTTTGAACATCCATTTTTCTTGATCAGTGCTTACAAATGCATCAATTATGGATATTGGTGAAAGAAGAGTTGCATTCTAGATAAATATAAATAGTTCACTGCCAATATATTGAAGCGACCTTTAAGTCGATAAAATGAGTAAGACTTCACCCAAGGTAGTGATCTAGGGAGAGTCGATGGAACTGTTCCGAGGGATGCAATGAGTTATCCCTAAAATCTTATAAAGGCAGTGTACCTAAAATAGAGTGACTATTTCTGAACTCTTTAATTCCCTAACTAGTAAAGATTTGTGGATTTTGGTATCACCAACACATTTTTGGTGTATTATCCTTGGACTATACCTTAGTGGTGAACCAAGTAAAAAATATTTGTTCTCTCTTTTCATTTGAATGTTTGATTGTTGACTGATTCCATTATACAAGTTTAACTAGTTCCTATAAACATAGGAAAAAGATCCATCAATTTAAAAGAAAAATTTGACATGAAGAATCACCCATATCCTCTCAGATTGTTCTGAGGTCCTAAAGAAAGGTTGGTGCATGGTTACTGGAAACCATGAAACTCTTACAGGAAACTGTGCATAGTGGGAGAGGGTCTAAGTGGAAGGTACAGAGTTAGGCACATGGTTTGTCCAAACCATGCGGCCACCCAGGGGAAACCGTGCAAAGTGGATGTCACATACATGAATTATTTTAAAGGTATTTTTTCATTTAATTTCCATTATTTATTTGTTTTGGGGGTTTCCCATACTTTTTTTTAGGAAATGGTGAGTTTTCATGATTTGGGCCAAACCGTGAGCCCATTTCCAGATTTAAAAACCAATTTTTTTTCTTTTATAACTCTTTCATTTTTCAACTTTTTACACCCATTACACTTTTCAATTGGCATCCTTTGGTATATTGATACCATAATATCCATTTTGACCTCATAGGAATCCATAATCATGATGGATTTGGGTTTTTTATTAAGGTATTGGGCCATCCGAAAATCCTATTTATTGATTTAAATTGTTTTTTTAATTCTTTAATATCTCATTCAATTTTTAAGGTTTTTTTGTGATTATATCTCTCAACTGAGACCACTTACCCAAGGTGTCCGCCCAATCTATCCTCCCCCTCTTTGGAGCTCATATTCATTTCAAATTAGGGAGAAAAATCTCTGGATTTTTCAAATCATATAGATTTGAAGAGGTAAATTATTTCTTTCATAACTCCTTCAATATTTACTCTTTTCTACCATTATATTTCCTACATGACCTCCTCATCCTTATTAAAACCTCACTTGAATTTTTGGATTTTTTTTAAATTCATATACTAGTGTATGTGGGTCATTTTATTAAAGATATCTCAAGTAAGTGGGTTTCCTCTCATGTTCCTCCCATTTGCTTAGGGTTTTAAGGTTATAAAATGTCTAGAAGCTAGGGTTCGTACCTAGGGTTTAAACATGAGTTTTTTTTGTGAAATATTCTGGATTAGGGATCTATTTAAATTCCTTGTGGTGTGGCAGTGGTGCGGTTGAAGTTTCGCACCAAGATTTGGAGTTTTGGCACAAATGGTAGGTGGTTCCATGTGTAAGAATCCTAAGATGAGTTAGATTTTCTTCATTTATATTTTTAGAAAGTTCCTATTGTATTATTGTTAGTGTGGGAACCATTTTTTGTATTATTTATTGAGCATTTAGTTTCAAAGTTTCATATTTTTTTGAAAATGTGTGTTTTTCATGTGTATCTTTTGTGGTATTATTTGAGGTATTTTTATAACATTTTAGAGTGGTTTAATAAATGTTGATAGAGCATAAAACTCTATTTTGGATTGGTATTGGTGTGATTTTGGCCTTTAAAGAGGGTTTTGAAATTGGTTTTGTGTGAAAAAATATGGTTATACCCCTTGGGATTGTTTTATAAAAATTATAAATTATTTATTGAGTTAAACAAAGTGGGAAAATGATATACATGTACTGTTTTGGTGAGTATGTTCACTTAAGATGGGTTTTTGAAATTTAAATTGGTTATTTAAGATGTCAATAATTTTTATAATGTTTTATAAATTTCTTAAATGATTTATCAAATTTCAAGAAAGGTGTGAAACACGTTTGTGGGCTGTTTTGTGTGAGTATGATGTGAAAAATGAATTTTTTTGTGGAAGGAGTATTATGTGACATGTGTGTGGGATGATTGGTGTGTGTGTGACTTGGAAGTGTTATTTTAATGTGAAAATTTTATTTCATGGCTTATGGAACTTTTTTAAGCACAAGAGGGAAAACTCAGGTATCTAGGTAGGTGGACGTGTACTAGTATACTAGTGATCCCATGGGGTTTGGCCCCTATTTCACGTAGAATGTTTGACGATGACAACACTAACTAAACTATGATGATTATGATGATGATTTTGGTGGACCACTAGGTTATGGGTATGATCCCTTTTAGTGGCTTTTGTGAACGGGAACAAATATTTGTATGGTTACTTTCATCGAGATACCAGGTACCTGGGACCCACAGCGAGCTAGTGCCTAAGGGTTATTTCCCGTTGCTTGTGCTCATTAGATACTTTATGCTTAACGTCAGTATATAGTATATTTTTCTATAAAAAACATTATCTTTTTCATTCTATTTAAAATTATTGATTCTTTAAAGTATCCCACTTGAAAAATGTTTTTATTTAAAGTTTCATCTCTTTAAAATTATTATTATCATTTCATGTTTATGAAAACTTGCAAGATTTTCATCCTTGAATGTTTATAACATGGAATATTTTAGTGGTTTAATCCTACTAGGATTTTACTAACACCCTAATTACACCCTTGGGTGTAAGTAGAATTGGTTATTTTGTCACAGGTTTGGGTAAAGCTTTTAGTTCCAATGGTTCGGGTTTATAGCGGTCCTTCTTGGCACAGTGTCATGGAGATTGCTTGAGGGCAGTACCCCTTTCCATAAGAAGGTTCTTGGAATGTCCATTTTTTATTTTTTTTATTTTTTATAGTCTTTGATAATTGATTTAAATTATATAATTCAATTCTGATTTTTTGTAAAATATGGTTTGTTTTGAAAAATCCATATTTGTTGTATTGGATTTGTTTGTTGTTTTATGTTTATAAACTCGAGTAAATAATTCCCAAATTACATTTTTTTGATACCCTTGAACTTTTTCCAGACCATATGGATTGGTAACGCCATTTAGGCCTTTCCACGGGCTGGGTCGGGTGCTGGTTTTGATGGCGACCAGATCTGGTTCGTGACAAAATGGTATCAAAGGAGGTTAGGTTCATTCATTGGGTCATGTTATTTGGGGAAGAGTCAGGATAGTCTAGAGTTAGGATTGTTGAGGCTTGAAATTCTGATTATGAGTAGGGTTCTTGGCCAACACACCTCGTGCCGTGATTCAATTCGCTAGGGGAAGTCGGGTTTTATCTGAGTCCTTTGGTTTTCATGGTTTGATGACGATTAAAGGAAATGAAAAGAGAGTTAGGATAATGGTCTCAGTGAGCTCACAGGGCCTGGAAAGCCTTGTGGAGCCGGGGATATTTCCCTAGAACACTCTTCGTGATGGTTAAGTTATTGGCGTATGGCCTCTAACCATATGTCCAATTCACCCACCTAAACTAGTTTCCTCTCGCATTGTCTGGTGTCTCTTCGTGTAGGAATCTTGGAACTTGGTTTTTAAAAAAACTTGATTTAAGAAATGTGAACTTTTATGAAATGATTTTTCAATAAATCATAAGTGTCTTGATTTCTGAAATGGTAGAACTGAATATTCATTTTTTTTTTGAAATGTAAAATAGTGTGTTTACACCTCTTTTGAAAGCATGAACTAAGTTAAAGTTGGTTTCAAGAAAATGTTTCCAATGGAGTTATTTAAACTATTGAAAGGTGTTTTAATGTGATAGAATGTTTTGGAGGTCATGTGTGGAGTTTGGAAATGGATTTTGATTTGGTAACTATAGATCATTTGAAAAAATTTATGAACTTTTTGAATATTTCTTTAAAATGATAAGAGTTTAGTTCCCAATTTAATAGGGATTTATGAAGTGGAGCTTATCATGAAATTAGACGTGTTTTGAAATGGGATGAAATGTTTTGAAATTAATGTACATGAATTTAAAGTGAGTTTTTATTGAATGATTGGTGATATTTTGAAAAGTTTTACAAATCATTGGAACCTTATTTTAAATAAGAAGAGATGAGTTTTCAAAGGAATGGGGGTTGATGAAAGGGAGTTTTCATAAAACTAGGAGTGTTATGAAATGGGATGAGATGTTTTGAAATTAATGTGTATGAGTTGAAAGTGAGTTTTTATTTGAATTATTGGACCTTTCAAAAAAAATTATAATATGTAAATTGGGATTTTGATTTCATGGTTAGCGGTCTTGAGAAAAAAGTAAGTATTGGTTAACTGTTTTGGTTTTGAAAAGTGGAAGGAATTTTTGTTTTAACCTTTGGTATTTACATGGGAAACCACATGAATGGGGTTACATGAAATTATGGATGGTTAATGGAATTGCTGGATGAGTTCTAGGATGGATATGAGGTGGGTGCTCGATGTAGCACGGAATCATGCATGTGTGAGGCCTATGGGGTACCATTAGTGGATATGCTAACTACTGAACTTTTTTTTTCAATAAGGTGATTTTAAAGGAAAACATGATGTCTTGATGAATAGTTTGGTACGGTGAGTCTTATGTGTTTTTGAAAAAAAAATTGTTGTGGGATATTTTGAGTCCAATAACCCCTCTTGTTTGAATGGTGTTTTGGGTTTGTGTTTGGTCGATAAGTTGGCTTGAAGGGCTGGTTAGTGGTCTATTCTGAGAAAAGTTTGGGAATCCTTTATAGTGGTTCCCCTCATATATTCAGTTATACGTTTTGGCACATTTGACCAATGGACCAGCTTGGTTAGGTCCTTGGGATCTCTCATTGGATTAGGCACGCCCCCACTAAGAGTTAATGCACGACTGAAGTGTAACCCGGATTGTTTTTCCATTGGAAGATCCTCTAGTTGATCAATATAAGTAATATTTTTCTCAAGATTTTTAGATTGAGTTTACACCCTTTCCTTTCTTGGTTTTTTGGATCCTTCTGTAGCGAGGGAGTGCTCGTGGAAGGTTGAAATAGACCTTAGTTTCTTAAGTTGTCTAATTCATCGAAGGTGAAAGTAGTATGGGGTTGTTAGTGTGGATGGTGTCTAAGAGAGCCTTTGGTTCCTTCATAGTCTCTTCGATGCAAGGGTTCATGTTAAACCACCAGCATAGAAAATATGGTCATGAGAGGCTGTTATGGCCACTTTATGAAATTTTGTGTTGTTTTGGGACTTGGAATAAGGTCCATTCCCATGTATTGTCTCTATCAGTCGCAATGGTCATGTTCAGTGACGTTGTGTGATGTCATGTGCTCGTTTGATTGTAAAGTTGAAGTTGTAAAATCTTTTGTGAGTCTTTGTTTTGTCAAAATTGTGTCTCCTTTTAGGAGATCTCGACATCCTTTGTTTAGATGAAGGTGTTTCAATATATCCTTTCCTCTTTCTGTTTCTCATCCAAAGAAACAAAGGGTGATGTGTGTGTGTATCCAAAGAACTTATTTTAGTGAAATGTAGGGCTAGGGTAATGTGAGTTTGGAATGTGTTATGTCTTGGTAAACCCATATTGGATCAGGGTATAGTTTTTATGGCACCAAATGGAGAATTTATGTTCGGGGTTTTCTAAAGCTTAACTACGAGGCCAAAGATGCTTCAATCATTTGAGCTCCAGCCATAGTTCATGGAGTGAAGCTGGCATGTAGTTAGGGAAAATCTTAGGGTCATTCAAACCTTTGGTCAAATTACTATCCTCAGTATGAAAGATGGGAAAAGTTTAAACCTCTAGTGTCTTCATCTTTCTTCGGTTGTTCCTGTTCATTGGAAATATGTAGAGGGACTCGTGCCCATGTTATTGCCCAATTTTATTCTTTCCCCCTTTGTTTTCCATTGAGTTTTTTTAGAATGGTTTGAAATTTGGCTAGAAAGGTTGAGCGCACAATTTTTGCATGATTAGTAGTAACCATTCCCTAGAAAACCATGTAGATAGAAGTATTCTTGGGGTTAGTGCATGGTTTCCTAAACTATGCAGACTAACCATGTGGGCGTCCCAAATCATTAAATTTTGTAGTCCTCTTATGTTGGCCCATACTGGTCAGTTTATATGGTTGGTTCTTATGGTGGGGAGACCCACTATGAGTCTCTTGTATTCTATTTTGGAAATTTATAATGGAAGTATACCCATTGAACTAGGGATTCCATTCGGGCCTCCCCCTATTAGTGTCCTAGTTCTGTCTTGAGAAAATTTAAGTTGTCTCTTATGGTGGGGAGCCCATTTGTGTCTCCTCGTACTACTAACTCATATTTTTCTTTGGTCTTGGATTGGCGGTAGTTAGTCTCATTTAGATATATCTAACTACTAACATCTTCCTTGGGTAAACATTGGGATTGGAGAGTGTCCAACGGCTTAGTTAATGTAAGGTAAGTGTAACCTTGTCTGATATTGTTGTTTGTTTGGGTAAATTTCTTGAGTCTTGTTTGGATGGTGTTCGAGGAGTTTTTGTTTGGTATAAAGTCTGAATGTGATTGATTGTTTTAGGAAAGTGTTATAAGTTTTGTTTTGTGAGAGTATTACTTCCTTAATTTATCATTGGAGGTTTTTTGTCCTTAGGGGGTGAAGCTTGACAAAGGAGTCCATTTTGGCCTTTCGGTTGGGCTTTGGTTTTTGCTTTTGGCCTTGTTGTAGATTTCCAAGGGTAGAAATATTTATAGTAGAGAGAAATGTCACATACATGAATTATTTTAAAGGTATTTTTTCATTTAATTTCCATTTTTTCTTTGTTGTGGGGGTTTCTCATACATTTTTGGAGGAAATGGTGAGTTTTCATGATTTGGGCCAAACTGTGAGCTCATTTCCAGATTTAAAAACCAATTTTGTTTCTTTTATAACTCATTCATTTATCAACATTTTACACATGTTACACTTTTCAATTTTCATCCTCAGTTATATTAAAATCACCATATCCATTTGGACCTCATAAGAATCCATAATCAGGATGGATTTGGGTTTTTTATTAAGGTATTGGTCCATCCCAAAAGCCCATTTCCTGATTTAAATTTTTTTTAATTATTTAATATATTATTCAATTTTTAACATTTTTTAGTGATTTTAACTCTCACCCGACCCTCCTTATCCAATGAATGCCCCCATACTCTCCTCCCCCTCTTTGGATCTCATATTAATTGCAAATTAGGGCGAAACTTCTCTGGATTTCTCAAATCGTTCATATTTGAAGAGGTAAATTGTTTCTTTCGTAACTCCTTAAATTTTTACTCTTTTCCCTCATTCTAGTTTCTATATGACCTCCTTAGTATTATTTAAACCTCACTTGAATTTTTGTCTATTTTTAAATTCATATATTAGTGTATTTGGGTCGTTTTATTCAAGATATCTCAATTAAGTGGGTTTCCTCTCATGTTCCTCCCATTTACTTTGTGTTTCTTCCACTTTTCTTGAGGTTATAAAATGTCAAAAAACTAGGGTTCGTACCTAGGATTTAACCTTAAGTCTTTTTGGTGAAATCTTCTGGATTAGGGATATATTTCACTTCCTTGTGGTGTGGCGGTGGTGCGGTTTAATTTTCACACCAAGATTTGGAGTTTTGGAACAAATGGTAGGTGCTTCCATGTGTAAGCATCCTAAGATGAGTTAAATTGGCTTCATTTATATTTTTATAATGTTACTATTACATTATGTTTGGTTTGAGAACCATTTTTGGTAGTATTGATTAAGCGTTTAGTTTCAAAGTTGCATATTTGTTTGAAATGTTTGTTTTTCATGTGTATCTTTTGTGGTATTATTTGAGGTAATTTTATAACATTTGAGAGTGGTTTAATAAATGTTGATAGGGATGAAAAATATGTTTTGGATTGGTATTGGTGTGATTTTTTCCTTGAAAGAGGGTTTTGAATTGGGTTTTATGTGAAAAACATGGTAATACCCCTTGGGATTTTTTTATGAAAATTGTAAATGATTTATTGAGTTAAACAAAGTGGGAAAAGGATGTACATGTACTGTTTTTGTGAGTGTGTTCACTTAAGATGGGTTTTTGAAAGGTAAAGCAGTGATTTAAGATGTCAAACATTTTTATAATGTTTTATAAATTGCTTAAATTATTTATCAAATTTCAAGAAAGGCGTGAAAAATGTTTGTGGGATGTTTTGTGTGAGTATGATGTGAAAAATGAATTTTTGTTTGTGAAAGGAGTATTATGTGACATGTGTGTGGGATGATTGGTGTGTGTGTGACTTAGAAGTGGTGTTTTTATGTGAAATTATATTTAATGGCTTATGGAACTTTTTTGAGAACAAGAGGGAAAACTTGGGTATCTAGGTGGGTGGACGTGTACTATTATGCTAGTGATCTCGTGAGGTTTGGTCCATGTTTCACATAGAAAGTTTGAAAATGACAACACTAACTAAAATATGAGGATTATGATGATAATGTTAGTGGGCCACTAGGTTATGGGTATGATCCCTACTAGTGGATCGTGTGTAAGGGAACAGATATTTGTATGGTTACTTTCACCAATATATGAGGTTCTTGGGACCCACAGTGAGATAGTGCCTAGGGGTTATTTTTTGTTGCTTATGACCATTAGATACTTTATTCTTACCGTTGGAATACGGTATTTTTGGCTAGAAAATTTATTATATTTGGTATTCTATTTAAAAGGGTTGATTCTTTAAAGTATACCACTTGAAAAATGTTTTTATTTAAAGTTCCATCTATTTAAAATTTCTATTAGCATTTCATGCTTATGAAAACTTGCAAGATTTTTGTCCTTGAATGTTTATCACATGGAAAAATTTAGTGGTGAAATCCTACTGGGATTTTGCTCACACCCTACTTACACCCTTGGGTGTAAGTAGGCTTTGTAATTTTGTCATAGGTTTGGGTAAATCTTTTAGTGCCAATGGTTCGGGTTTCTAGCGATCCTTCTTGGCGTAGTGTCATGGAGATGGCTTGAGGGTGGTGCAACAGGCCATGAGAAGGTTATTGGGCTGTCCATTTTGGGTTTCTTAATTAGTTATAGTCTTTGAGAATTGTTTTTAATTATGTAATTCAATTCTGAATTTTTGTAAAAGATGGTTTGTTTTAAAAAATCTAGATTTGTTATATTGGATTCGTTTGTTGTTTTATGTTTATAAACTCATGGAAATCATTCAAAAATTATATTTTGTGATACCTGGGCACTTGTGCCAGCCCATGGGTATCGGGAACACCCTTCGTTCCTTGCCACGGGCCGAGTTGGGTGTCAATTTTTATGGCAACCAAATCTGGTTCATGACAGTGAGAAAGTGGGATTTTTCATAGTTAGCACACGGTCTTTATAACAGTGTGGGCCAACCATGCAAGGTTCCCCTTGAGGTAGAGGCTGGTGCATGATTAGAATAAGGTTTTCCTAACCATGTAACTAATCATGCACGGTTTAAAAACTGGATCATAAAAAAGTAAATCTATGTTGAGATTAACTTTTAACCCCTCATTTTTGCTCTATTTTGGTCTTAACTCAAAAATTATTCCTCCCAAAGTTTGTGGAACCTTTACTCATTGAATCAGAAGTGATCCAAAGGTGTTTCTTGGTGCATTGAAGCCTGATTCCATTAGTATCTCCTCATTTATGGTAGTTTTTCATGGTTTTTCTCAGAAATATTTTCTTTCCTCCCTTAGTTTCTTAGATCTAGTTTGTTACAGATAGATATAAGGTGGTTGATTCCAATCATGGATAGATTTTTCCTTTTTTATTAGGGGAAGAGATCTAAGGTGGGTTTTTGGAGATTCAACCCAGTTTTGTGGGTGTTTTCATGCCTTTATTTGTTTTATCCATAATTCTCAAGGTGTTTGGCTTCACTCTCGAGTCCTCTTGCTAGAACTAGAAGTCTTGATTTCAAATTGATTGTTTTGATTGAAATTGATTGTGAAATTGGTGTAAAAATAATGGTAGAAACCCTCTTTATTGATGGTTTTTAGATTTTTGGAAATTGATTGTGCAAAGTGAATTGTTTTCTTGATTTTAAAATCACTACTACAAAACCAGCATTTAACAGCGCAGGTATTTATCAGCAATACAAAAAATCGCTGATAAATAGCATCTTTACCAGCAGTAAAGAAAGTGTTGATAAATTTAACCTTTTATCGGTGCTTTTTTTAGCATTGATAAATTGAACCTTTATCAGCGCTTTATTTTTATCACTGATAAATGGTACCTTTTATCAGCACTTTTTTGTTAGCACTGATAAAGGGTACCCTTTATCATCACTTTATTTTTAGCACTGATAAAGATAGATTTTATCAGTGATTTTTAGTGCTGATAAAGGTCCAAATAAATAAAATAAAAAAATTAAATAAATAAAAAAATAAAAAATGAGTTTATTAAAAAAATATTACAATTTTTATTAATTAAATAGTTATTAATAAAAATGAATAAATTGATTATACATTACTAAATATTAAAAATTTTATTAACAAAATAATTTTGAAAATTAATGTTAATAATTTTTATATATTAAATATATAGATATATTAATGTATATAAATATTATTTATATATTATAATATATTTATCTGATTTACATTAAATAGTCATATATTTAGTGAATAATGGTTTATAATTAAAAATTATTATGAATTAAAAATAATGAATAATTGAATAGTGTAATGGAGATATAATTGAATGTATCATTTGATTTTTCAATTTAAAATAGATCAAATATGTGTTATATTGATTTCACATATATGTAATTAATGCATTTTTATATAAAATGCACACACATAAAACATATCCATTTTTTCAATATTGTTAAAGTGTTCTTATTTTTAATTTATTTAATTTCACTCATTTTTAACATATATGCATATGAATGCACTTAAAATTAACTATAAATATTATTTTTTAAAAAATATTTCTATAATTATAAATAATTAATTATAAAATTATAATAAATATATTTAAAATAGAATATATTTACTATATTTATATTTATATATATTTATTAAGTATATATATATTTATAATATTTTTATTTGTAATTATAATTATAAAATCCTTCATAATTGCTTAAATAATAAGCGCTGATAAAGGTGGGTCTTTATCAACGTTAAAAAAAGTGTTGATAAAATAAATGTTTATCAATGCTAAAACATTAGTGCAGATATGTCACAACCCATCCCTCGGGGCCCATGCTGTGACTACCCCAATCCCGCCTCCCAAAGGCCAGGGGATGGTGACTAACGCCGAAGGAATTATTCCACATGTGGGAGGCATCTTCCTGAGTACTTATACACAGGCACACAACTCCCAGCCAAAGGTACTAAATGGTAAAATCCAAGGAAACCATGCATGCAATACACTAAGTAAAACACTTCCAGAGTGCAATAGAAAGTAATGTACAGGGTGAAAACCCAGGCCAGTATACAAGCCCACTAAAATAAAAATAGAACAAAAGTGAAACTCCAAGTCCCTAAAGCTCATCCACAGGGAAGCCTACCTGAAGGGTAGGTGAAGGTTAGCTTCTTGAAGATGTAGAAGTGAACCTCATCTTTCTAATCTCACTGAACACCACCAAGCCCTGGTCCTCCCTGGACTTTGTCAAAGCATCAGTTGTCTACACAAGACATGTCACGTGTGGGAAAATATCATGCAAGGGTGAGTAAAACAATACTCAGTAGGGGACCCTGAAACCATAAAGGTAAATCACAAGATAAAAACCACAAAGGAATGCATAGTCATCTCCACTCGGGTGTATGACCATACATATACCATGAACATCCAGATATACTCATCGAAGTCACTAAGAAAACATGTGGTCCCAACCATATATCCAGTTTCAGGATTCTCATTGAAGGCTCAAGTCATAACACACAAACAAGGATATCACACTCCATGAGCTCAGCCATCCCTAATGGAACCCATCCAAGAGATACACTCCATCAGGTACAATCTTACCATTTTTAATGGTACGTCCAAGATAATATGCTCCAATGGGAACATTATACTAGGTCCGACTCTAGTTCCTGGTATTAGAGGTTTAGTCGTTATAGTCATATGCCCAATGAAAGACTAAGGAAACCCAAATGAAAAGGCCCGCTCCTCATCATAGTGCTCAGTTGAGAGAGCGCTACTCAAAACTAACCTGTGATACCTCAGTCGCTCCTATAAGAAGTGTCACGCACCTTAGTTCATCGAGGTAGCACTAACTTTTATCTAGGTATCGTTTTCATCAAGTAGATGAGACCGCTCCTCGTCACTATGTCTGACAACCAAGATAGATCCATCTCTAATCGAGGACACACACCCTACCCAGTAGGGGAGTACTACTAATTGATTAGAGAACCCATGTCCTGGTATTACAGGAGAGTACTAATCATGAAGGACCCTCACCCTATATCGTCAGGGGAGTACAAATTCGTATATCAAGGACCCGCACCCTACCCGGTAGGGTAGTACCACTCAGTGACTAGAGGACCCGCACCCTGGTAATATAGTGAAGTACTGACTCTTTCAGTTTTTTCTCTATGGGGGACCTTAACCCTAGTAAATTAGGTGAGTACCGACCCCAGGCTAGAGGAACCACTCCCTGGCACGACAGGGGAGTACTGATTCTGTCATAGCACAGTATAAGGAGGACCCACACCTTGGAATGGAAGGGGAGTACCGACTCCTGCAATAAAGGACATGCTCCCTACATAGTAGGAAATTACTGACTCTATACGCATTAGATATGGAGAACCCACACCTTATTCTAATAAGGGGGTACTGACTCTAAGGATAGAGGACCCACTCCATAGCACGGTAGGGGGTACCGACTATTCCTTTACAAACTTCTCCGAGAACCCGTGCCCTAAAACGTGGGGAGTCTTGTCTCTACCAAATCATAGGGATAAGGAGTACACGCTCCTTGAGTCATCAAGGGAGTAATTTTCCTAACATATCATCATAAGAATCACCCCAATTCTACCCAGAGTTTTCTCGTTCTAGGAGGGCATACTATTCAAATCAAATAGGCCATCCTCCAACTTTCTCAAAAACACACTTAGAGTATCTCAAAAGTATCGTATCATCGCAAGGGTCCCAAATTCGTAGACATATCATCAAACAGATGCTCTATTTTAAATTTATGGGCATTTTTGTGAAATAGGGGGCAGTTGGGTCCGAGTCTGGTCTGACCCAAGTTCGACCCGACCCAGGTCCAGCCCACCCCACTAGGATCAGCCCAAAGGGTCACGGGTCCATCCCGGTCTGCCTGGTTGGGTGCGTCCCTCTAACTGCAACCCGGACTGCCATTTGAGTGAGCTGACTTCTCCAAACTGGATGTGGCTCTACCACGTCTATCCCACCCTAGGTGGTGCCAGTTGGCACCACCACCTCAAGTCAACCAGTCCGCTCATGAAGACCAGTTCTTCCATCAAGACTTACGGAAAGTTGTGGGTCCAGATCACATTGTAGCTTCGGTTGTAGCTCCTTCACAAGGTTGTTGTCATCCAGCACCACTGTGGCGCACTTCCACGGTGCACCGTCCCACTGTCCAAAACCTGGCCGTCGTCGCATGCCACCGCTGACGCCGTTGCACTGACAGATTTTTTTTATGGACCACTGAACGTCCTCTGGTGGTCCGTTCATCGATCCAGAGGGTATTTCAAAACCCTCAAGTCATGTGCTTCATCACCTGGGGTTCAAAACTTTGTCGTGATCCCTTCCTCTGAGAAGTGCTCAATTGGAGGCATCTCTCGCACCACCTCAATCTGTGTGTCGTCATCATCATCGCACCTCCGTCATTGTTGTGCCAAGAACGGTTTCTCAATGACTGACCGCTCATCGTCCCATGAAGAATTTTAAGAACGTGCATCAAGGGGGAAGAGAAAAACCAAATATAAAATTGAGCAATGGACATTCGTCATTATTTGTCATGGTGTTGATCCTCTCCTGTTAGAATGATCAATGAGGCAAATCAAATACAATTAATTTATGAAATGATTTACTCCCCAAATACAATCCTGATAGAAAAATATCTCCTATAAGAATGATTGAACCGTAGGTCAAGATATTCATGGGTTGATCCATGTTCATCATTTAAAATCAAGAATGGGGAAAATAATGGAATTTAAATAACCCCTACCTAAGTCGGATCGTTCATTGGAAATGAACGGTGTTGCTGCGTTGGTCATTCCACGATCCTATTTTTACAGTCGTTAGTCGGTCTTCGTTGGTAGAGATCCATTTGAAGGGGGGTTGGAATTTTTTTTCCTTACCCACCAGAGCTTCAGAGAAGAACCAGGATTTTGCCAACAATCCTGCATCGTCTGATTGTCCATTAAAGGAAATAATGTGAATCAGTGATTCATTTATGTTTCTGTTATGAAATTGTTACGCTGTTTCATATAATGAAATAGTGTATTTAGTTTCATTTTGTTACATTCCATTTCACTAAAATGGTTTCAAAAGTTCAAAAATAAAATAAAACATCAACTTTATTTTATTTTAACTTTTTCTTAAAAAGTCTGAAAACTATCTTTTCTGATTAACCCGCGTCGGTTGATGTTAAGTCCATTCTTAGGTAATGTCATTGTTCTAGATGCAATGGTGCCATAAACTTTTCAATCTGGGCAACCGTTTATAATTTTCCAAAACCGTGCACCCATGCCATTTTAATTCTCTTAAAAAAACTCAAAAACTAACTTTCACCGTCGACCTGTGCTGGTCAAGGTTAAGATTTTCCTAAGGGAAACATGCCCTCACAAACTCAACGGTACTATCAGATTTCCAATCTGAGCTACCATTTAGGATTTATAAGGATCTAAAAAGAAAATTATTTTTACTTAATTATTTTATTTACGGCCAAAAAATGACTTCCACTATTGGCCCGTGCCGGCCAACATTAGGCCCTTTCTAGGGAAATCTCACCATTCTAAGTTCATAAGTGCCCTTGGATTTTTGATCTAAGAACTAGTTCAAAATATAGAAAACCCCACTCTCATGATTAATTAATAAACTTAAAAAAGTTCAAAAATCCATTCTGACCACTCCATGTCTCAGAATTATGTGTCATCTCAGAGCCATGTCTTGTAAAAATCCCATTTAATTTTTAAAAAAAAAACACAGAATTTTGGTCCATTACATGATTAATCTGGATTTCATCGGTCCTTTTTTAGTGTTGATAAATACATACCTTTATCATTACTAAAAACGCTGATAAAAGTGTTCTGATCTATTTATAAAAACCTAACCATTGGAAAACTCATCGCGATATCAAAAAATTCCCATGAAATCCACCCACTGTTGGCGCTCCTCCTCGGTTAATTAAAGCTCTAATCGCACCACTCAACTACCTATAGTTTCTCGAACATAATTGGAAATCTGGTGTTCAGTTGTAGTTAGGGTTTCCGGAACATATTTTCTTCAACCTAGCAAGGTGGACCTTATGTTTTTCTTTGTGTATTTTTCATTTTTTTTATTTATTATTCAATGATGTCATGAGTTATTTGTGCTTTATTCCTTTTATACCATTTTTATTTTAGATTATGAACAAAATGGTTTGTTTATGATCTGTTTTTTGATTGACTACTGATTTGGATATCTTATTTTGGTATTTTTAAATTTTTTTTTTTAATAAATTTTCTTCACTTTTTATATATGTACCCCATCTTGCTCTGCAAGATTAATTCCTTGTTTTTAATTTATATTGATCATTGGTTGATAATAGTTCCAATTATTCCTTATTTATTTCTATATAGAGATTTTGGTCATTGACCCATGTTCAATACTTCATCTTCTTCTTCCGCTTTGGTGGTAGCATAGTGGTGAAGGAGAGGGGTACAACAACGCCATTGTTTGGGAGGTTCAGGGTTTGAATCCTGGGAGTCCGCTTTCGGGGCGAACCTCTCCCCGGGGATCCACTCACCTTGCCGGGTCACCCGATTTCTGACTGGGTGGGAAAAATGAGGCGCAACCCACCCGTGCTGACGGATTGCTTGACGAACCATCGCCGCCCGGGTTGTCACCCTCCGGGACGCTCTGCCATCTCGGCTGGAAACGGCTCCTTCCTAGCTGTGGCTCTCTCCGGAGTGACCTATTCATGGGGAGGGGGGTTTCCTTGTGTGGAGGGTTTGAAAAGGCCACACAAGGGAATTACCTTTTTAAAAAAAATACTTCATCTTCTTCTTAATACTAAATATATTATAATTACAGTTGCATTGTGATTTAATATGTTTCGCGTTAATTCCATGGATGTTTTAAGTATGGTTCCCCAACATGGAATCTATAACATGCTTATTCTAGTAATTTTTGAAAAACTTAAGGTGGTTTGTTAAGAATGGGTTAAATTGTCATGTTACCTTTATAGAACCATAAACAAAAATCCTTTCATTATAAATATCTAATAAAAAATTAACTATGTTTTCATAAAAATCCATGATATAATTTTATATCATCCTTCATCTTGGTGGTTAAATTGACCCAAAAAAATAACATGTAATAATAAAAGGATGATAATTATTATGAAATTAATTTTATTGTAATATATTTATTACATAAGTATAATTATTTTATTTTTATTTTATTAGTGTGGTAAATTAGTGTTAGGAATAGGTAGTTGAAGAAGATAAATGGAAAAGAAATATAATAAATTGTAAATTACATAAATAAAATCATATCTTCTGTTGAAATATTTCTTCATATTGAATAATTTAAAATATATTATTAAGACTAGGACCTCTAAAAAGTATAATGGATGAAAATTATAAAGATTATTTATAGCTTATATTTATGGATCATAATTTTAGTTGTTATTCTAAAAGGGTGGTGGAGGGGTTCCTATATAATTGAGAAGGAGTTTCATTTTCTCAAATACCCATTCCTTAATGTGTGATAAATAAAAATATGTATCTTGTGTAGATATAATGTTAAGAAACAATAGATATGTTTTTTGCATTACCTATAAATATAAAGGGTGGGTGTGCATCATGGAAAATGAAATGAGGTTGATCTGTCTATAAATTTCACCTTTGAATGAATTCATAGGATGACACCTTCCATAGTGGAGTAATTCTTTTCTTAAATCCAATTACCCATTTTCTTCAACATACTGAAGTTCTTTGAAACAAATCTATAAATTTTGAGTTTCCCTTTTTAGAATTTTCTATAACGTTCTCCTTTGATAATGAATATCTTATATGTATTTATTTAAATATTATACAAAATTACCCTTTTATGAACCCAATAGTATGGATATGAATAGAAAATGGATACACGTTAATTGTTTGACAAACGATTATGAATATGGAGTTAAATATGTCATCAAGTTTTTAATAGAGAATATAGACGACCCTTATAAAATCCTAAGTTTGTGTTTATGTTGTTTCTATTCAAGAAAAATTAGTCTGGAAGAGTTAGAAGAACATTTTATTTTTCATGGAATAGATCAAAGCTATAAATGTTGGACTAAACATGAGGAAAACTGAATGTGGACACTAATTAATATGATACTATGGTTTATATATCATTTGATAAAAATACCTTTGTAAATGATGATGGAGATCACATGGAAGAAATGAAAATGACAATTGAAGATGACCTTCATGATTTTACAAAGTTGTTTGAGGAGTTAAATAGTTATTCTAAGAAACCATAGTATACTGGTTGTACTAAATACACAAAATTGTCAGCTATAGTGAAGTTATATAATTTGAAAGCTGGCAGCAGATGGAGCGACACCAGCTTTACAGAACTACTTGGTCTCATGAATGATATGCTACCAGAAGAAAATGAACTACCATGCTGAACATATGATGCTAAATGAATGTTACATTCAATGGGAATGATCACAAAAAAAAAATACATGCTTGTCCAAATGATTTCATATTGTTTCTCAAGGACCATGAATTACTCATAAAATTCCCTAAGTGTGGTGTGGATCAATACAAGAAAAATGAATCAATTCCTTCGAAATATTTATGGTATTTTCCTATCATTCCATGGTTTAGAAAACTATATGGATGTCAGGAAACCATGGGACAATTAACATGTCATAAAGATAAAAAAATTAAAGATGGGAACCTATGTCATCCAGTAAATTCTCCTCGGTAGAAGAAATTTTATTTTGAGTTTTCTAAATTTGGAAATGAGCCGAGAAACTTCCATCTTGTGTTATCTACAGATAGAATAAATCCTTTTGGTGTGCAGATTAGTACTCACAATACATGGCCTTTCATGTTGGTAAATTAAGACTCCCCACCATGGTTATGCATAAAGCACAAATACATTATGTTTTATCTACTTATATCTGGACCAAAGCAAACTGGTAATGATATTGATGCCTATTTGGATCCATTGATCGAAGATCTAAAATTAATGTGGTATACATGTGTTATAATGTATGATGCTCATAGAAGTGAAGAATTCACATTGAGGTCCATGTTGTATAGAATGATAAATGACTTACCCACTTATGGAAATTTATTAGGCTATAGAATTAAAGGAATGTTAGGGTGTCCTATTTGTGAAAAACGCACATACTCAATTTGGTTGAAACATTCTTCAAAGACTGTGTTTTTAGGACATCAGAAATTTTTACCTAGACAACATAAATATTGATCCTAGATGACAGCATTCAATGGGAATATCGAACAAGGTATAGAACTATCTCCAGTAACGGGTGATCAACTATGTAATAAAGTAAAAAATATTGACATTGTTTTCAGTAAACCATTTTTGAAAAACCTTAAAAAAATCAGGTTGGAAGAATTGATCAATTTTCTTTGAATTACTGTATTGGAATTTTTTGTATGTCAGACATTTTCTTGATGCCTTGCATGTAGAAAAAAATATATTTGATAGTGTTATTGGCATGCTACTAAATGTTCCTAGAAAAAAGAAATATGGAATCAAGGCTAGGATGTACTTGATTGAAATGGGGATGATGGAAGAGTTGGTATCGGTGAAGGGTAAAAGGAAAACGTTTTTTCCTCCAGCATCTTACACTCTATCCAGATAGGAAAAATTGCAATTTTTTCTCTTAATAGTGTAAAAGTTCCACAAGGGTATTCATCAAATATCAAGAATTTAATTTCAATGACTAATTTGAAGTTACAAGGACTAAAATCACATGACTACCATGTTTTAATGAAATATTTAATGCATGTTGCTTTCTGTTGCATTTTCCCTTAAAATGTACGACATACATTAACTAGACTCTATTTCTTTTTCAAATCCATATGAAGTAAAGTTCTAGACCCAGTGAAGTTTTCCATCATGAATAAGGATATTGTAGTCATATTATGTGAATTAGAGATGTTCTTCCCACCATCATTCTTTGATACAATGGTCCACCTAATGGTTCACTTGGTTAGAGAGGTTCAACTATGTGGTCCTGTCCATTATAAATAGATGCACCCCAGTGAATGGTATATGAAAATTCTGAAAGGGTATGTCACGAATAGAAGTCATAAAGTTTTATTACATAATGATATATTCTTGAATAATCTATTGAATTCTGTATTGATTACCTATCAGATGTTGAAATCATCGGTCTCCCAAAGTCTTGTCATAGTGAATGCCTTCTGTGCGAAGGGATTTTTGGAAGAGATTTTGTTACAATTACCTGGACAGAGCGGGAGTAAACACACCTTTACATATTACATAATAGTGAAGATGTTTATCCATACATTGAATCCCACAAAAAAATTATTAAATATTTGAATCCATTAAATGCTAAAGGATGGATATCAAATACACATAATCAATGGTTTATAGGATAGTTCAGAGATCAAATTTATAAGGAGTTATCTAAAAATCCAAATTCAATTATTGAATGAATTCAATGGATAGCCAGAGGACCAAATGAAAATTTTATATATTATATTGGTTTTTTAATAAATGGTCATATGTTCTATACAAAAGAACATGATGACATCAATATGATGCAAAATAGTGGTGTTACGCTTGTGGATGAAGCGATGCATATATCTGGTTCTAAGGATAGAAATAGAATTTATGAAAATATGCCATATTATGGCATTATAAAATAGATATATGAGCTAGATTATACAACATTTAAAGTGTCACTTTTTCCTTGCAAATGGGTTGACAATATCAATTGAGTGAAAGTTGGTGAAACAGGTTTTATAAAGGTGAGTTTCAGTATGGAAGGGGGGAAAAGATTTGTTCATAATGGCATCACAAGTAGTGCAAATATTTTATGTCTTTGATCCAACAAACAATAATTGGTTGATTTCCCTACTAGCGACTAAAACAAATGTCGAGTCAGATGAAAAATCAATCAAGGATGACCCTTTAATTATGACATCAGAATAAGTTCATGTCGGTCCCAATGTTGAAAATGTATTGTATGTTAGAGGGGACCACAAATAGGGGGTTTGGATTCTCAATAGAGGAACCAAATCCTTAAAACCTTTAAAAAAAATAAAGAGAGTTCAATGATAAGATAAAAGTGTTTTTTAATACATTATGTTTTTCTTCATAATATTATATGTTCTCTACTATATTAACATAATCTAAATTAAATGTTTGACTACTCATGTAGAGAATATCTTCTACACATGATGATGTTACCAATCCCTTAGAAGAATAAAATGTAATGAAGGAAACTTTTTGGAAAGATGTAAATGTAATGTTACGATATAATTTCCCAATTTTACCGAAATATTATATAATGAAATTTTGATTTAATTTTCATTATTACTTTCAGACTTCCTTTATTTTAGAAGATTTTTTTCCATGTGTCATGCCTTTGAAAGAAGAGAAATGATGTTGTCTCTACTCAATAATAGAGGTAATATTGATATCTTCATAGTAAAATCATTTTCCATAGAATTAATGTATTGTTTCATATTTATTTTTAATTTATTTATTTTTATTATTACTCATATAATAATTTTTTCTTAAACAGGTGGATTTTTTTGTTTGATTTGAGGTGGTATGTCCATCTTTTATGTCTTTCTACAACAAAACTTCCACAAAATTCTTCTCCCTCAAAACTTTTTCACCCCTATAATGTTTAATTTATCACTTTATTTCAAGTTATCTCCACTGCCTTTACAGGAAGAGCAACGATGCTACCTATAATCAAATTACAAATATAATCTTGAAGTTTTCATACTAAAATCATTGTACATAGAATTAATGTAATATTTAAATTTAATTTATTTATGTTTGGTATTACTCAAATAATAATTGTTTTCTTATATAGGTGGGTTCTTTTTTTTGAGTTGGGGTGATCTGTACATCATTCATGCCTTTCTTCACCAAAACTTCCACAGACTTCCTCTACCTAAAAACCTTTTCACCCCTGCAGTGTTTCATTTATCACTTTCTTTCAAGTTATCTCCACCACCTTTGCAGGAAGAGAAACGATGCTGCCTCTACTCAATTACAAAGGTAATCTTGATATTTTCATTGTAAAATCATTGTCCATAGAATTAATGTATTATTTTATATTTATGTTTAATTTATTTCTTTTTAGTATTACTCACATAATAATTGTTTTCTTATATAAGTGGATTCTTTTGTTCGAGTTGGGGTGATATTCTCATCTTTTATGCCTTTTTACCCCAAAACTTCTAGAGACTTATTCTCCCCTAAAACCTTTCACCCCTATAGTGTTTCATTTATCAATTTTTTCCAAGTTACCTCCACTACCTTTATAAGAATAGAAACAATGTTGCCTCTTCTCAATTAAAGTGGTAATATTGATTTTTGCACAATAAAATCATTATCCATATAATTAATTTATTGTCTCATATTTATGTTTAATTTAAATATTTTTAGTATTACTCACATAATAATTGTTTTCTTTTACATGTAGATTCTTTTGTTCAAGTTGGAGTGATCTATCCATCTTTTATGCCTTTCTACACCAAGACTTCCACAGATTTCTTCTCCCTCAAAACCATTCACCCATGTAGTGTTGAAATTTATCACTTTCCTTCAAGTTCCCTCCACTACTCAATCACAGAAGTAATCTTGATATTTTTATAGTAAAATCATTGTCTATAGAATTAATGTATTATTTCATATTTATGTTTAATTTGTTCCTTTTTAGTATTACTCGTAATAATTGTTTTATTATACAGGTGGATTCTTTTTTTCGAGTTGATGTGGTTTGTTCAGAGCTACTCATGTAGTGTTGGCGGTTTGATAAAGAAATTCAATAGACCAATATGACTCCAAGTACTTCTTTATATTTAAAATTTTCATTAATTTTAGTAAAAAAGACAACTGACATACTCAAAACTGATCAAACATATTTACATTATTTTGATACTTTAATAAAACGATCCATAAGTCATTTGTGTTGTGTAAGAATTAGTCGCACATTAATCCGATACATGATGTTTCAGGTATGACTCAATGTGTCTGTTATCAATTTAAAATCGATATTTGACTTTAAAATGTATCACTCATTGAAAACTGAGAAAACACGCTGGTATTTTCTAGATAATTTAGAGAATCGATTCATAAATCATTTGTAACATGTTGGAATCGGTCTCACATAAAACTGATACACGATGTGATCCATATGAGTCAAAGTGTGTGTTTCAAGTTTTAAATGACATTTTAGTAAAAAATAGAAGTGACGTGCCCAAAACTGAGAAAACGCATTCAGATTGTTTTGATACTTTAGGAAAATAATTCAAAAGTTATTTGGAACGTGTACACTATAGGAAACCAGTGTTTTAGTGGTGGTTTTTTTGCGACGGTTTTCAAAACCGCTACTAAATATTTTTTGATCAAAAAAATTATTGGTGGTTTTTTAGCGGTGTTTGTAAAAACCACCGCTAAATGTTTTTAAAATATTTTTTATAATTGTTTAACCGCCGCAAAATTGAAGAAATAAATTAAAAAAATATTTATTAATTAGTTATTATTTATTATTTATTATTTACAATCAAATATAGTTTATTGTTTATAATTTTAATTAATTATAATGTGTTAATTAATATATATTTATAATTGTTAGTTAATAATAACGTGAAACTTAAAACAAATCTATAAAAACCTAAAAACCAAACTTCAACATCAAATGACCATAACTTCTGATCCAGGAGTCAATTTCACCTCCACAACCAATCAAATTGAAACTTACGAAATGGGATAAAACCAAGTGTGATTTAAGTCATCTGATAATCAAAGGAAAAAATATATTCAAATTTTAGAAAGGTCAAAAATCGAACTCAAACTTCAAATGGCCATAACTTTTAATCTGGGAGTCTGTTTGGGCTCTACCACATATTAAATTGAAGCATGTGATGAGTTCTACGCTGTGTCAGTCCGGTACCAGCTTTATGAGCATTATAACTCTTTTTATTCTGCCAGAAAGACCCAGAAGGCCTCTGAAATATAGGTTTTGTTTACCGGACCCAATTTCCTAAAATTCAAACAGTTATGACGTCTGATCCAGGTGTTCATTCTGCTTGTAGCATATATCATATCGAAGCTCGTTTCATGATCTTCAATTTGACTAGTTGTGGTACTAAAAAAGGAGTCTCGGGTCAGATTTTATGGATATTTCAGTTTTCTGAGGGTTTTAAGAAGTGCTTAACGTTTTATGATTTATTTATTTATTTATTTGTTATTCATTTATTTATTTATTTAATATTTATTTATTTATTTATTAATTAATTATTAATTAATAATTAATTACTTAATAATTATTTATTTATTTATCTATTACGTATTACTTTTTTTTTTATTTTTATTTTTTTTTATCTATTTATTTATTTAATATTTAATATTTAATATTTATTTATTTATTTATTTATTATTTAGTTATTATGTACACATTAATTATTAATTTATTAATTTATTATAAATTATCTATTTATTATTAGTTTATTATTCATTTATTCTTTATTCTTTATTCATTATTTATTAATTATTAATTATTTATAAAATTATATATTAATTATGTATTAATTATTAAATATTAATTATTGATTATTAATTGTTAATTGTTAATTGTTAATTATCAATTATCAATTATTAGCTATTTTTTATTTTATTTTTTTTTTTATTTTTTTCTAATTTTTTTTATTTATTTTTTGTATTTATTTTTTTTATGTTTTATGTTTTATTTTTTGTTTTATTTTTTTTTTATTACTTATTATTTATTATTTATTTATCTATTTTTGTATTTCATTATTTATTTATTTATTTATTTATTTATTTATTTATTTATTTATTTATTTATTTATTTATTTATTTATTTATTTATTCTATATTCGTAATTCTTTATTCTTTATTCTTTATTCTTTATTCTTTATTCTTTATTATTTATTTATTTATTTATTTATTATTAATTTATTAAATATTAATTTTTTATTAGTTTATTATTCATTTATTATTTATTTATTTATTATTTATTTATTTATTTATTCAATATTCAATATTTATTAATTAGTAATTAATTATTTATTAATAATTTGTTAATAATTTATAATTTTTTTAAATATCAATTATTAATTATTAATTTGTAATGATCAATTATAATTTATTAGTTATTGATAATTATTTATTATTTTTTATTTTTTATTTTTTATTTTTTATTTTTTATTTTTTATTTTTTATTTTTTATTTTTTATTTTTTATTTTTTATTTTTTATTTTTTATTTTTTATTTTTTATTTTTTATTTTTTATTTTTTATTTTTTATTTTTTATTTTTTATTTTTTATTTTTTATTTTTTATTTTTTATTTATTTATTTTTTATTATTATTTATTTATTCATTCATTTATTCATTCATTCATTTATTCATTTATTTTTTATTTATTTTTTATTATTTTTTATTTGTTATTTGTTATTTGTTATTTATTATTTATTAATTTATTATTTATTTATTATTTATTTATTTATTTTTAGTTTATTATTTATTAATTTATTTATTTATTATTTATTTATTTATTTATTTATTTATTTATTATTTTATTTTCATATTATTAATTTATTATTAATGAATTATTAATTACTTATTTATTATATATTTATTATATATTCATTATTTATTTATTCATGGTTTATTATTTATTACTTATTATTTATTATTTATTATCTATTATTTATTAATTTATTGTTTATTTATTGTTTATTTAACATATGTCAATTTATTTTTTAATTAATTTATTATTTATACATTACTTATATGATATATGTTATATGTTATTTATTATTTTTTATTTTTTATTTTTTATTTTTTATTTTTTATTTTTTATTTTTTATTTTTTATTTATTATATAATATATATTATATATTATATATTATATATTATTTAGTATTTAGTATTTGATGCACAGTGTGACCGGTATGACTCCAAGTGTGTGTTTTTATTTAAAATTAACATCAATTTTAGTAAAAAAGACAACTCGCCTACTCAAAACCAAGAAAAACACATTCAATTTGTTTAAATAATTTATTACAATGATCCATAAGTCATTTTTATGTGTAGGAATCAACCACACCTCAATCTGATACACAATGTGATCGGCATGAGTCAAAGTGCATGTTTCAATTTTAAAATGACATTTTAGTAAAAAAGATAAGTGACATACTCAAAACCAAGAAAACACATTCATATTGTTTTGATACTTTATTAAAATGATTAATAAGTCATTTGGGATGTGTATGAATCAGCCACATCTTAATCTGACGCACGGTGTGACCGGTATGACTCAAAGTGCGTCTTTTTATTTAAAATTGTCATCAATTTTAGTAAAATGGAAAATTGTCGTACTCAATACCAAGTAAACATATTCAGATTATTTTGATACTTCATGACAATGATCCATACATCATTTGTGATGTGTGGGAATCAGCCGCACCTCAATCTGATACATGATGTGCCTGGTATGACTCAAAGTGTCCATTATCAGTTTAAAATCGATATTTTAGTTCAAAAAGTGTCACTCACTGAAAATTTATCAAACACATTCATATTTTCTTGATAATTTAGGACAATGATTTAGAAGTCATTTTTGATGTGTAGTAATCCATTTCACTTTAAATTGATACACGATGTGATCAGAATGAGTCAAAAGTGTGTGTTTCCAGATTAAAATGACATTTTAGTAAAAAAGATAACCGACATACTCAAAACTAAGAAAACACATTAATATTGTTTTGATAATTTAGTAAAAAGATCCATAAGTTATTTGGGATGTGTAGGAATCAGCATCGCCTTAATCTGATGCACGGTGATACAAGAATGACTCAAAGTACATCTTTTTATTTAAAATTGTCATCAATTTTAGTAAAATGGACAATTGTCCTACTCAAAATCAAACAAACACAATCAGATTGTTTTGATACTTTACGAAAATGATCCATAATTCATTTTTGACGTGTAGGAATTAGCTGCACCTCAATCTGGTACACGATGTTCCTGGTATGATTCAAAGTGTTCCTTATCGTTTTAAAATCGATATTTTTGTTCAAAAAGTATTACTCACGAAAAATAAATCAAACACACTTGGATTTTCTTGATAATTTAGGAAAAAGATTTATAGGTCATTTTTTATGTGTATGAATCTATTTCATATCAAACTGATACACGATATGATCGGAATGAGTCAAAAGTGTGTGTTTCTAGTTAAAAATGACATTTTAGTAAAAAAGACAACTAACGTACTCAAAATTGAGCAAACACATTCATATTATATTTATACTTTATGAAAATTATCAAAAAGTCATTTTGGATGTGTAGGAATCGGCCACACCTCAATCTGACACATGGTGTGACCAGTATAACTCAAAATGCATCTTTTTATTTAAAATTGACATCAATTTTAGTAAAATTAACACTTTATGTTAATTTATTTCTTTATATTATTACTAACATAATAATTGTTTTTTTATGTAGGTGCATTATTTTTCTTAAGCAGGTGTGTTTTGTTCAGCAATATCATGAGTTGGGTCAGGATTAAAAGACAAAGGAACGTTTATGTTTTTGAATGTATTTAATAATTTGTATTTATGTAATTGTATAAACCAATGTTTGAAATGCCTATAATATAGTGTTTTT
The DNA here is from genome assembly GCA_963277665.1 of Viscum album. Classification (NCBI taxonomy): domain Eukaryota; kingdom Viridiplantae; phylum Streptophyta; class Magnoliopsida; order Santalales; family Viscaceae; genus Viscum; species Viscum album. The sequence goes on along the minus strand of OY728125.1, from coordinate 1,983,895,820 downwards.
TTTGTTTTTTTTGTAAATTTAATTTCATTTCAATCCTGTATTGGGACTTGTTTTTTTATATTTGGTGTGTTTTGGGGGCTGCATTGTGTTGTTACAGCACAGTGTAGTGGTGTTGCAGTGTGCTGTTACAGCACACTCTGGTATGGCCCTTTATCATCACTTATATGAGCGTTGATAAATGGTCCTTTATATGCACTGATAAATAGAGCCTTTATGCATGCTACAAAAATCACTAATATATGGTTCCTTTATCAGTGCATTTTTTAGTGTCGATAAAGGACCCCTTTATCAGTGCTTTTTCAGTGGTGATAAAAGACCAGGGATTTTAACCTCACTCATATAGTCAATGCATTTCTAGCACTGATAAAGGCCATTTATAGTGCTATTAAAGGCCTATATTTTAGTATTGAATGTTGATTTTAAAATATGGCTTTGTTGGATTTATGGAAATGGGTTGTTAGATAGGTTTTAAATAAAACAAAATTTTTATTTAAATGGTTTGAAATGGTTGGTCTAAAATGGTTTTTCCGTACATGGGTTGGTGTGATTTCATGCTTCCGACGTGACCTTGAATAAGGGGAGTGTACCATTAGGGTACAAAGGGATGTTACCCTAGATAAGGGGTGTGTTTCATTGGGGTACAAGGAGATTGGTCACTTAGTGACTACTTAGTGGATGGATAAGAAACTGATAATGATTATGGAACTGTCAGTGAATAATTCATGTGTGGGTGTGTGTGTGAATCATGGAATGAGTATGCCAAAAAAAGGAATGTGAAATGGTTTAAAAAATTGTTTGTTTTCTTTCATTGGAAACTATTTTGGTTTGAAAGTGTTTGGATTTGTTATAGATTGTTGAGATGTTTAAAATGGTTTTATATAAATTATTTTATATAAATGTGATAACTTTTTTATCCTAGTGGCATGAGTATGGAAGTCATTTGAGGAAAGCCTGCTGAGTTTCATTACTCACCCCTTTTTTGACACTTTGGTGATTTTGCATATATTGTTTATCGAGACACAGTTAAGGGTAAAGTATCACATTTCTTTAGTGGTGCTTCGTGATACTTGAGTTGTTTTGTGGAGTTGGAGCATGAAGCATGTTTAAAGCTATGGAGTTATGTATTCAGAGTCTTTGGGTTTTGTTGCTTTTTATTCCTCTTTGAATTTTAATATCAACAGTCTTTCGTTGTGGTACTCTGTAGTAGTTTTCTTTTGATATCAATGGTATTACTTTGAGCTTTCTTACATTGTTATTATGCATCATTTAGTGGTTATTTTGTTATTGTGGGTTTGGTTGGGTTGTTTTATTTCTTAAATGGAAAATCTTCCCCAATTGAATTTAAGCCCTTGGCATTTATTGATAGTCTTTGGCACCTTGGGGATGTTGCTTAAGGCCAAGTAACGTTTGTCTGCCTTCTCAAGCCAACGAGGAGCGGTGGGGTGTTACAATGTATTTTCACAATATTGACACACACCCACAAACACACATATTTACACACAAACATTCAGATTTATATTCTGCACATACACACAAAACTATTTACATATATGTATTTATTTTCATATATTACAATATATATAAAAATATATATTTTTTATTGACACACGCATATTTATATATAAAAATTACTTGTATAGGTATATATATACTAATTCATTTTTATAAGGTAAATAAAATGGATAATTTTTTATTTTAAATAAAATGGATAATTAATATTTATTTACATATGGTTTATATATTTAAAAATACATTTTTATGTAAATATGTTTAAATATTTATTTTTATAATTGATTTATTACATGTAAATATAAGAAAACATGCATATATTTAATTATAAATAAAACTACAATATGAAAAATTATAAAATTTTAAAACCATAATATCTATATAAATGTAATCCCTAATAATAAATTCAGTCTCCACTAAAAATTTATAAAAATTCCCTTTTAAAAAAAGATGAAATCCCATCAAGTATTAAAAAAATTAGGATGTACCAACTAAAAACTCAGTGCTGGAGGACTTCTAAATCTTTTTTATTTCAAAATAATAGTTATCGGGGTACCCCCTAAGCCAACATAGTGTATATCTCTTTGCAAGGTTTGATTTGATATGTGGTAGAGTTCAAATGGACACCTAGATCAAAAGTTATCACTATTTGAAACTCAAGTCATGTTTTCAACTTATCTTAGACCATTTATTCATTTATTGAATTTTTATGTCTTCTAATTGTTATTAAATTGCTATTAATTAACAATAATTATAAAATTATTAAAAAATATTAGTTTTTAATTATTTTATATTCTATTTTTCGCTAGATATCTTATATATTAAGGGTAAATGCATATTTAGTCTTCTATAAATCATATTTAATAAAATATATTATACTTATATCAATATCAATATATTTATATATTAATATATGATTTTTAATTATATATATATATATATTATGAAATATATCTTTTATCAGTGCTAAAAAAATGCAGATTAAAGTTGTCTTTTATCAACTCTAAAATAAAATTTCTCATAAAGGATGGTTATTATCAGCACTAGAAAAAAGTGTTGATAAATGTTGATTTTATCAGTGATTTTTACCAGTGCTGATAAATAATGTCATTTATCAGTGCTAGAAAATAAATCTGATAAAGGGTACCTTTTATGATCGCTAAAAAAAGCACCACTAAATGGTAACTAAACAGCGCTTTTTTTAGCGCTCATAAAACGTAATCTTTATCAATGATTTTTGGTAGCACTAGATAAATCCAAATATGTATTAGTTTCTAGTGGGTCAACCCCAACCCCCCATACACACACACAAGGAATGAAAATCACCCACTGAACCTATTTTATTATGACACATGGCTTGAATGCCTAGTGATATTGAAATCCCATCACATGGCCCAAAGGCCCTGCGCTGCATCAGTGTGGAACTGGGTCTACACCTGATACTTACATCAGTCTACCTGTATCAATGTGTCTGCACCACCCTGTGTCCCTATTTGCTAGCATCACCATCCAGAAATCCCCGAAGGGGCTGCTAGGAATCAAACCTTGGTCGCTTGGGTGTGGAGGCTAGCGGTGATTACCAGTCAACCGTTATTGTGGACACACTGATGCCTTTTTTATTTATAATAATATTACACTATATTTATTTATAAGTTCCATATATTCATATGTGGGGGGGACAATGGCTCTGCACTCCCCTGGAGATTTGAACCCTCTAGGGTTTCTCAATGTCCATTATGTTGTCGATCCCCCATCTTTGTTGATGGATACCTTTGTGACCACAGCTTCACTCGCCAATAATACCTCAATGGAACTAGAGACAACTACATTCTCTATTCTTCTTTGAAAACTCCACTGATTCCTTAATCTTCTCTGAGTCATCTGTTGGATTTGTTGAGTTTGTTGTTTCTGTTCTTTCTCAGGTTACTCTCATCCCTATATCTGGTTAAAATCTGAGATTTCCTTGCTTGGTTTGATAAATGCGATGGCAATGTCTCATGTGGTGGTCTGGCTACCTTTAGGGGGCGATGATGGTTACCTTGCGACAGATCTATTTAAGGTATCATCTGATCTCATTGTGGCGACCTTGACATTTTCAATAGAGTCTTCAGTTGATGTGGGTTTTGATTCATGGACGTTGTGGTCCTCACATCAGTGGTGAGATCTTGTTCCTCGTCGTTTTCGGCCTTCTACCACACATGAATACCTCCCTCCTATCTAGATATGGATTCAGATCTGACCTCCCCGGCGTGATTGGTGTTCATGTGGATCCATGCCTTATGGATCTTCATGCGAAAGCAATTTGGAGGTGGATGTCTCTCTCGGGAGGCGTTGTTCGTGAATTTAGTGGGTATTCTTCGGACGATGGTGTTTGGTGGGTAGACATCGGGTAGTGGCCAGGAGTCATGTGATGCATCCTATGGTGTATTCGATGGCGACGATAGGGGATTTCATTTTGTTGTTGTGTGCGAGACATTGTTGTTGTTGTTTCATTTAGGCATGTTTCAATTGGACTCTGCACTATTTGGTTCAGCTTATTACAGGTTATGTTACAGGGATTGTTTGTTTCTTTGAGTGGTGTCTTGCTTGGTTGGCATTGGTTTTTTCCCTGTTGCATTTGGTGCAGTATAGATTTTGCAGGTGTCGTGGGGTGGGCGTCCCCGAAAGGGGGATGTGTGTGTGGACACTCATCATTTAGCTATAAATTCTTTGTTGGATGGATAGGTACTTCACCATGTCATTCTATACAAAATTTTCAGTCTGATGTTGTGTTGCATCAGGTTGACTTTGTGATGTTCTTTGTTGCATTGTCTAGTGGGTGGCTCGAAAGAGAGGTAGATGTACTGACACCTATCGTCTGAACATCCCTCCAAATTTTTGTGGGTGGGATGGGTGCTCTACCATGTTATGTCTTTTATTTTGGCTTCGTGATGTGCTTCTTTATAGCCCTGCGCGTGATTTTGGCATCGCGATGCACTTCTCAGCTGCTCTAGTGTGATTTTTTCCATGATGTGCTTCTTTGTTGTTCTGGTGTGATTTGAAACTATGATGCACTTCCTGGCTGCTCTAGTGTGACTTGGCTCCATGATTCACTTCTTGACTTCTCTTGCATGATTTGCAAGATGAAAATTCTTGGCAGGGGCGACACTTCATCTTGATTGTTTCCTCTATTGCATTGGCTGACGGGGGGAGGGGGACGAGGCTTTCACTGATGTCTGTCGTGATATTTTCTACCCTTTGAACATTCGGCATCTTATTTTTACTTTCAGTTCATTTTTCTTAAGGTTTTTCATTTGTCATGTTTTGGGTTCCCTCTTCACCCATTCCTGTTAAAAGGGGTTCCTTATTTTTTTCAATAAAGAGGGCTTGACCCTCAGCCTTTAAAAAAATATGTGTGTGTGTGTGATTTTTTTTAAGTTGGGGTTGAAACCTCATTTTATAATAAAAGAAAATGTCTCTTTCTATCTCGGTAGAGGGAGAATCATTACATAGCTCATAGGACCAAAACAAAGTTGTTTGCATCATGCTCGCATCATCATCTTCCTGTGTTATGCATGTGTCATTCTCTGCCCGTGTCATGTATGTTTCACCACCTCCAATGTCAGCGCCTGCATCACAAATCCCCCAAGGGGCTTTCCAAGATTCAAACGATGGTCTTTTTGGGTGTAGGATTACGGGTTTTACCACTCAATCGTCACTCCAACTGTTATATATATGTATGTTAATATATTTATATATATATGCATGTACGTACGTACGTACGTACGTACGTACATACATACATATGTATGTATGTATGTATGTATGTATGTATGTATGTATGTATGTATGTATGTATGTATGTATGTATGTATGTATGTATGTATGTATGTATGTATGTATGTATGTATGTATGTATGTATGTATGTATGTATGTATGTATGTATGTACGTATGTATGTATGTATGTATGTATGTATGTATGTATGTATGTATGTATGTACGTACGTATGTACGTACGTATGTATGTATGTATGTATGTATGTATGTATGTATGTATGTATGTATGTATGTATGTATGTATGTATGTATGTATGTATGTATGTATGTATGTATGTATGTATGTATGTATGTATGTATGTATGTATGTATGTATGTATGTATGTATGTATGTACGTAGGTATGTACGTATGTATGTACGTATGTATGTACGTAGGTATGTATGTATGTATGTATGTATGTATGTATGTATGTATGTATGTATGTATGTATGTATGTATGTATGTATGTATGTATGTATGTATGTATGTATGTATGTATGTATGTATGTATGTATGTATGTATGTATGTATGTATGTATGTATGTATGTATGTATGTATGTATGTATGTATGTATGTATGTATGTATGTATGTATGTATGTATGTATGTATGTATGTATGTATGTATGTATGTATGTATGTATGTATAATAGGCTGACATATAAACAATTATACATAAATATTTATATATTAATTTACATACATACACACACACACACACACACTTACATGTGTGTGTGTGTGTGTGTGTGCGTTTCAATAATATATTTAATTATAAATTTACATATTATAATATATAAATATATGTATTTTAATATATTGATTTATATATAAATGTATAGATAATATTATAAAGTTATATAAACACACACATATATATTTATGAATTTGTATATTTATAATTATTATTAATCATTTATTATTAATGACCATTTATTTACTTATTATTAATTCATTATAATTATGTTTTAACTTGAGAGAGAGAGAGAGTGTGTGTGTGTGTGTGTGTGTGATTATATGTGTGTATTTATTTATGTATTCATGTATATATGTATGGGTGTGTAAAGACTCGGAAATTCTATGGGATTTTTTTTAAATACATGGAAATTTTACGAGACTGTGAAAATTTATGGCGCTTGATTCTGAGGCCCGGTGTGCACAGAATCAATTTCTGAAGTTTTGTTTGGGTACGTTCAGTAAACGTACGAGCGGGATTTTATATCTTTTGAACCAGTGCTCGGAATTGAAATCAGAGGGCACCGTTGAACTCGCAACGCCAGTATTTCGCTTAAACAGACTTTCACCTCAATGGTAGTTGTTCGAGAATGGAAGTTAGATTTTGTTTTTTTAATAAAATTAAATAAAAATAAAGTGTTAGCTTATTTTTATTTATTTGGTGGTTAAAACCTCCAAGAGGAGGTTAGGGGTGGGGGCCACCACACCATAACCTCACATGAGAGGTTATAGTGGTGGGGCCCACTTGAGGTTTAAACACCTCTTATCAATTAGTGAGGTGGGGACCACCCGAGGATAAAACCCTTAAACTCCCCATTTATGGAGCTACCCCCTTTAAACCTCTTGAACTCCCTTAATTAATTTGTGACTACACACAAGAATTAATTAAGTGGATCCCCCCTTGTTTAATTCTCCATTTGAATTCATGCCAACCATTAAAATAAAGGATAATCTATTATTTCATTTTGGTTGGAAACATTCTATTGGTGGAACAGAGGAAGAGGAGAGCTAGGGAGAACCATCCTCCCAACGAAGAACACGAAGAACATCGGCGATGCTTCTTCCTCGGTCTTCCACCCCGAACACTTTCCGACGCACGAGCTTGAAATTGGGAGTGTGTGACGAATGCGGCGAACGACGAATCGACGTTCATTTTTTGCAACATCGTCAACGAACAACAATACGAGGTTGGGGTTGTTTTATGATTGAGTTTTACCCTCCGTTCTTCGTCGTTGGTTGTGCTCTTTGAGGCCGATTGTTACCACCCTAACACGGAGGGCACGGGCCGAACAAACACGGCCCAACCCTCCTCAGTTTTTCCTCCCTTGATGACGATGGTGGTGGAGAAACAATGCCGCTGGAGGAGCGGATTGTGGCCGACAGACCGCGGCGGAACAACGGTGGTCGGTGTCGGGCCGACCGCAAATGAAATCTGGCCACGAAGAAACTGGCGGCGTAAGGCCGTCGGGTCACCGAAAGGGCGCGACACCACCATGCCACGCGGAGGAGAAGGGGTTCGTGGCCAGGGCGGGCTACGGCGGAAGGGCGCGGCACCGCCGCACCGCGCGGAAGAGGAGAGCCGCATCCAAGGCAGGCCATGGCGGAGGGGCGTGGTGTCGTCGCGCTGTGCGGAGGGGCAGAACCGCGGTGTCGTCGCGCCGCGGTGGAGGAGCCGAGATAGCCGGCGTCGGGCCAGCCACCGGGGATGTGGAGCGGGACCCAGTGGGTCCCGCATGATCTAGACCAGCACCAGGTGGCGCCGGTTTGAGTTCCCACTCGAACGGATCTGTCGTTCGGGATCCAGGGGGCACGCGGTCCCCCCCTGGACACAGCTTAGGCGGACCCGCGAGCCACCGGGCTGTCGGGCCGGACCCAGCGCGGGCCATCGGGCCACCCTCGGTCTGGGCCGCCCCTTGGGTCGGGTCAAACCCACGGATCGGGTCAGACCCGCGGATAGGGTCAGACCCGTGGACCGGGTCGGACCCAGTCCAAACCCACTATGGCATGTTTTTACCTTTTCGCCCATAAATTGGGCAACGGGTGTCCGATCGAAAAACTGTCTGTGGCGATGGAAATCTTGGAGCAAGACGGTTCTTTTGGAATACCCCAATTGAGGTTTGGACATAGATGGGGTATGGTCGGGTTGGTTTGAATCTAAAATCCAACCGGGCCCTTGGAACGGAAATGCAAATAACACATAGATCAGGCGTCCGATTGACGCACCGTCTATTGCATTGAGACCCCTATGATGAGGCGGAACTTTGAGATACTTCTAATTGGAACTTCGGGGCAGTTGGGGGATCGACCTGTAGCTCGTGGAGTGTATCCTCCCAGAGACGAGTGAGCGGAGTACGGAGACCTAGTAGCTGGCTGAGACCTAACGACTGCTGAGGTTTCGACTCGGAGTGTTTCGACTAGCCCAGTGGGAAGCGCCTCTGTGTGACGTGGAAGACCCATAGTGGGGAGTGCCTCTGTGTGACGTGTCAGACTCACGGTACTCGACAGGAGGAGTACCTCAGTAGGCTACGAGGGGGAGCGCCTCTGTGTGATGCGGCATACCCATAGTGGGGAGCACCTCTGTGTGACGCAGAAGACCCATAGTGCTCGACAGGAGGAGTACCACAGTAGTCCAGGATAGTGGGAAATGCATCTGTGTGCCACGGAAGACCCACAGTACTCTATAGAGGAAGAGTACACCAGCAGCCGAGGTTTCGACAGTTTGAGTGGGAGTGTTACATGTTACCACCCCTAGAATAAAATCCTGGTTTTGAGTTGTGTCAATGACTTTTGTGTTTTCCTCATGGTTGAGATGGGTTACTAGATAACTTTGGTATATGTATAGGTATATACCTAAGTAATGGTTATCAGTTGAATCCATACTTTTTGGTTTATCCTTGTCAGATTTTATGAGACCTTGAGGGTCTTGGGGTCCCTACTAAGTATCATCATACTCACCCCTACACGAACTATGCTCGCACCTCGTTGTGTTGGTTTCAGACGACGGACAATGCTAACTGAGGTAGAGAGTAGCAGGACTGGATGGTACCCGGAGGTGGACCACTCGGCATGAGGGTGCACAGAGCGGACGGACGGATGTGGAGTGCTGAGGAGGCCATCTGTACCTACCCTTCAGGTAGGAACCCTGTAGGACGACCTAGTAACTACTTTACATTTCTTCAGTTGTACTTGCTTTCAGTTGTACTTGTACTTTCCAGTTGAGATTGTATGTTCGGCCCCTTTTACTTTCCATCACTTCTTTTTTATACTATTTTACTTAGAGTTTTTTTTTCAGTTGTGTTCTCTGATGTGTTTGTTATAGTTATAAAGGCGATGCCTTCCCAGTTTAGGGATTTACGCCTTTGGTGCTAGTCGTCAGCCCCTGGCCTATGGAAGGTGGGCTTGGGGTAGTCACGATACGGGCCCCGGGGGACGAGTTGTGAAAAATTTGTATTAGAGGGAGGTTCTACTGTAGAACTTAGGACTCTAGTCATTCTTTTATGTGAAGAAATAGTGTTAAGGGTACTAAGTGTGGTTTTTAGTTCAGGGAGTCCAGTGTTGGTGTGGGCGGCCGACGTATCCATACACCAGGACCCTAACTACTGATTTCCGACTTAGTGCATGAAAACACTAATTGCGTGTGTGTTTTCAAAAGTTTTCTTAAGTCATCTCAATGAGGTATGCTCACCAGGTATAAATATTTTGACCGTTTTGCATCTGTTTCTTTCAGGATGCCTCCCTGTAGAACCCCGAGAGTCGTACGCTCTGAAATCCCACCGAGCGATGAGGCCTCGGTGTAGGTCCCTTTACCAGCAGGGGAACCAATGGTACCACTTCTCATTGGGCCACCGATGCCAACAGCCCCAGCAGTAGATTATGCACGCTGCTTGAGCGCATTTCATGAGTTCCAGTGCCAGAGACCACCCAGGTTCCGGGGAGAGACGGACCCACAGGCGGCTGAGGATTGGCTGGAGGCTATGGTGAGAGTCTTCAGGCTAGTAGGGACACCAGCAGACTACATGGTGATCCTTGCTGCCAGTCTCCTTTAGGCAACAGCAGGCAGATGGTGGAGCCTGATACTCTAGGTCCACGACGAGGCGACACTACTCTGGATAGACTTTGAGAGCCTGTTCCGGACTGAGTTTGTTCCAGTGACCCTACGAGCAGTACGGATACAGGAGCTACTTCATCTATAGTAGGGTAGCATGACAGTGGCGCAGTACTCAGCGAGATTAACCGACCTCTCGCGCTACTCCACAGATATGGTGCGGGACCCATTCTTCAGGGCCCGAACCATCGAGCAGGGGATCAGGTGAAAGATCAGGGCATCAATGATCTCCCTCAACATTCCGACGCAGGCGGGGGTGTTAGAGAGAGCCCTCCTAGTGGAGAGTTTCCTTGCTGAGCAGTCTCCGACAGCGAGACCCACCACTAGTCGACTTGCAGTGAAGTCTTCTGCAAATGGCAGTAGACAGATGACGCAGAGGTCCAAGAGGACCAGACCCACGGGTGGATGACCACAAGACTCAGGATTTGTTGTGCGGGGCACCTGGGGCAGTGACATATATTCCTGGAGTAGACTTTGTTACTCATGTGGCGGGAAGGGTCACATGGCTCATGACTGTCCGACCCGCCGTTCAGATGATCATAAGATAGTTGATGGACCTCCCAGGCAGAGACAGAGGTTAGATCAAGGTGGTCCGCAGGACGCAGGTGGACGTGGTAGAGGAGATGGTCCAGCAGCTGGCGGTGGATGACGTTACGAGGTGCTACTGCCACCACCACCAGGAGGACCACCCTGACTATAGGGAGCAGGTGGACAGGGGAGATCTCATCTTCAGGCAGCTGAGGCATACAACCATGGCACTCTTGAGATGATTCGCGGTACTATCTGTGTCTACTCCACCTTAGCTGTAGTTCTTATAGACACAGGTTCTAGTCACTCTTTCATTTCCACTGCCCTCATTCGGAGCTCGAAGATTCTGACAGAGCTGTTGGCTCGATCCTTATGGATAGAGACTTCTATGGGAGTAGAATCAACGATTACGCACTGGTTCCGGCAGTGTGAGCTTATTCTAGGAGGCGAGAGATTCGGCTAGGATCTTCTCATAGCGGTGTCGAGGCCTTACGACGTCATCTTGGGTATGGACTGGTTATCTATAGTCCATGCTTAGATTGACTGTATTAGGTGAAAATTGTGGTGTGTCCGCACGGATGGGACCAGGTTTACCTTCACCGGCAATAAGGGAACCTTTGTAGCATAGGAAGGACTTACTTGGAGGAGGGAGCAGCCAATAACTCACAAGTTGGCTTGCCTTACCCTCAAAGCAGTTGATGGGGAGAGTCCGATTTATCTTGTAGTGGTGGACCAGTACGCGGATGTTTTCCCTGATGATATCCCAGGATTACCTCCTCACAGAGAGGTGGACTTCTACATTGACTTGTACCCCAAGATGCCACCGATATCTACTCCAGCATATCGGATGGCTCCCGCTGAGCTTCATGAGCTGCGGGTACAGCTGGAGGACTTGCAGGGGAATGGATTCATCTGGCCTAGTGTTTCTCCCTAGGCAACCCCGATTCTATTCGCCAAGAAGGCGGATGGGAGCTTGAGGATTATTGTCGACTACTGTCGCCTGAACCAGGTGACCGTAAAGAACAAGTACCCACTCCCGAGGATTGACAACCTCTTTGACCAGCTGAAGGGAGCACGGTGGTTCTCGAAGATAGACCTCAGATCAGGCTATCACCAGCTCAGAGTTCGAGATGAGGATGTGCAGAAGACAGACTTCAGATGTCGGTACAACCACTATGAGTTCTTGGTTATGCCCTTCGGTGTAACCAATTCTCTAGTAGTGTTCATGTGTCTCATAAATAGGATCTTCCAGCCATACCTCGATCTCTTTGTCGTAGTCTTCATCGACAACATTCTGATCTACTCGACTACTGAGGAGGAGCATGCCTACCATTTTCAATTAGTACTGGACACACATCGATAGCACCGGCTTTATGGTAAGCTCTTGAAGTGCCAGTTTTGGATTTGAGAGGTTCACTTCTTGGGACACGTCATCTCGTAGGCTGGAGTTGCAGTGGATCCAGCGAAGATTGAGGTGGTACTTTCTTAGGAGTCACCCAAGAGTGTGACGGAGGTGCGGAGTTTTCTGGGCTTGGCTGGGTACTACCGGAGGTTTGTTCCAGACTTCTCCAGAGTTGCAGCACCACTATCAGCCTTGAAGAAGAAGGGGCAACCCTTCATGTGGTCGGAGAGATACCAATATATCTTTCAGGAGATGAGGCAGAGGTTGACTAGTACCCCCATCTTGAGGCTTCTAGAGGAGGGCGTATGGTACGTAGTTTACTGCAATGCATCAGGAATCGGACTTGGGTGTGTCCTGATGCAGGAGCGAGCAGTGATTGCATATGGTTCTTGGCATCTGAGACAACATGAGCAGAACTAAGCTACCCATGACCTGGAGTTAGCAGAAGTGGTCTTCGCCTTGAAGATGTGGCAGCACTATATGATGGGCGAACATTTTACCGTGTACTCTGATCACAAGAGTATCAGGTATATATTCTATTAGAAGGACCTGAACCTGAGATAGCGGTGATGTCTTGAGTTCCTCCAAGACTATGACTTCGAGATAGTCTATACTTATGAGAAGGGGAACATTGTTGCAGATGCGCTTAGCAAGAGAACTGGTATACAACTGCTAGGAGAGGCGACAGAGAAGTTGGCTGCTTTACAAATATCCTTTGTGGATAGAGATGGAGAATCATTCCTATAGTCTCTTACAGTCACTCCTCCACTTATTCAGCGAGTCAGGGAGGCACAGCATGAGGACACTAACTGTGAGACACGACGTGCTCAGATATCCATAGGGCAGGCACCTGATGGATTTTCTGAAGGTGGGGAGAATGTCATCCTCTTCAGAGGACGTACCATAGTACCAGTAGAACTTCAAGAGGAAGTGTTGAGGGAGTTCCACACTTCCCCTCTAGCGGTACATCTAGGAGTGGTGAAGATGTATCAAGACCTCAGACGACAGCACTGGTGGCCAGGTATGAAGAAGGCAGTAGTTGAGTTCGTCTCACGATGCCTCACTTTTCAGCAAATGAAGGTGGAGCACCAGGTACTAGCAGGCTTGTTTCAGCCCTTAGAGGTCCCATAGTGGAAGTGGGATGGGATATCCATGGACTTTGTGATGGTTCTTCCACGTACATCCAAGAGTCACGATTCGATATGGGTTATCGTTGACCGACTCACCAAGTCGGCCCACTTCCTACCGATCAGAGAGCAGGGCTCAGTAGAGAGCTCGGGATGCCTCTATGTACAAGAGAGTGTGTGTTTGCATGGAGTACCTTCTTCTATTGTCTCTGACCGTGACGCACAGTTTACTTCCTGGCTATGGAAGGGGTTGCAGGAGACTTTCGGGACGTAGCTACGTATGAGCACCGCCTTCCATCCTCAGACAAATGGTCAGACTGAGTGGACCATTCAGACCCTCAAGGACATGCTCTGTGCATGTGTCCTTGACTTCAATCGCATTTGGGAAGATCACTTGCCTTTTTTGGAGTTTGCATACAACAATAGATATCACTCCACCATCTGTATGGAACCTTTTGAGGCCTTATATGGACGACCTTGCATATCGCCACTGTGCTGGACAAACCCAGGGGAGTAAACACTAGTGGGACTAGAGATGGTATGTGCTACCATGGAGAAGGTGTAGATCATCCAGGAGTGGATGAAGACTGCACTGAGAAGACAGAAGTCATATGTAGACAGGAGGCGGAGACTTCTAGAGTTCGAGGATGGCGACCACGTCTTCCTACGAGTCTCACCTCGACGAGGTCTATGGAGATTTGGCCAAGGCGGCAAGTTATCTCTGTGATTTATTGGGCCTTTCCAGGTCCTCAGCAAAGTAGGTGAGGTGGATTACCGCTTAGCTCTTCCACCTCAGTTACACCGGGTGCACGACGTCTTCCACGTATCTTAGCTGAGGAGATACGTGCACGACCCTTCCCACATCATCGACCATGGAGAGATGGACATCGATGACGGGGCGACTTTCACGGAGGTTCCAGTGGAGATTGAGGATCGACAGGAGCAGGTCCTACGTGGACGGTCGATACCTCTGGTGCGCGTTCGCTAGAAGCACGGGAACCTCTAGGAGAGCACATGGGAGCAGGAGTCTCAAATGCATGCTCATTACCCTCATTTGTTTCCATAGTTCGATTTGTAGTTTATAGGGTCGTAAAGCCCTGAGGTGGGGAGAATGTAAAGACCTGAAAATTTCATGGAATTTTTTTTTAAATACATGGGAATTTTACGACACTGTAAAAATTTGCGGCACTTGATTCTGATGTCTGGTGTGCCCAAAATCAATTTCTGAAGTTTTGTTCAGGTATGTTCAGTAAACGTATGAGCGAGATTTTATATCTTTTGAACCGGTGCTCGGAATTGAAATCTGAGGGCACCGTTGAACTCACAGCACCAGTATTTCTCTTAAAAAGACTCTCACCTCGATGGCAGTTGTTCAAGAATGGAAGTTAGATTTTGGGTTTTTAATAAAATTAAATAAAAATAAAGTGTTAGCTTATTTTTATTTATTTGGTGGTTAAAACCTCCAAGAGGAGGTTAGGAGTGGGGTCCACCACACTATAACCTCCCATGAGAGGTTATGGTGGTGGGGCCCACCCGAAGTTTAAACACCTATTGTTAATTAGTGAGGTGGGGACCACCCGAGGATGAAACCCTTGAACTCCCCATTTATGGAGCTACCACCTTTAATCCTCTTAAACTCCCTTAATTAATTTGTGCCTACACAAAAGATTTAATTAAGTGGAGCCCCCCTTGTTTAATTCTCTATTTGAATTCATGTCAACCATTAAAATAAAGGTTAAACTATTATTTCATTTTGGTTGGAAACATTCTTTTGGTGGAACAGAGGAAGAGGAGAGTTAGGGAGAACCATCCTCCCAACGAAGAACGCGAAGAACGCCGGTGACGCTTCTTCCTCGGTCTTCCACCCCAGACACTTTATGACGCACGAGCTTGAAATTGGGAGTGTGTGACGAATGCGACGAATGATGAATCGACGTTCGTTTTCGGCAACATCGTCAACGAACAACACTACGAGGTAGGGGTTGTTTTATGATTGAGTTTTACCCTCCGTTCTTCGTCTTTGGTTGTGCTCTTTGAGGCTGATTGTTACCACCCTAACACGGAGGGCGCGGGCCGAACAAACACGGCCCGACCCTCCTCAGTTTTTCTTCCCTTGATGACGACGGTGGTGGCGAAACAATGCCGCTGGAGGAGCGGACTAAGGCCGACGGACTGCGGCGGAGCAATGGCGGCCGGCGTCGGGCCGACCGCAAAATAAATCCGGCCGCGAAGAAACCGGCGGCACAAGCCCGTCGGGTCGTCGAAAGGGCGCGGCACCGCCGTGCCACGCGGAGGAGAAGGGGGCCGCGGTCAGGGCGGGTCGTGGCAGAAGGGCGCGACGCCGTCGCACCGCGCGGAAGAGGAGAGGCGCGGCCAGGGCGGGCCGCGGCGGAGGGGCGCGACGCCGTCGCGCCGCGGCGGAGGAGCTGAGATGGCTGCTGTCAGGCCGGCCACCGGGGATGCGAAGCGGCTGGCCGCTCGGCCATCCCGGAGGAGAGGGAATCAGCGAGTCCCGCGTGATCTGGACCGGTGCTAGGTGGAACCATTTTGGGTTCCCACCCGAACGGCTCTGCCGTTTGGGAGCCAGGGGGCGCGCAGTTTCCCCCCTCGATGTGGCTTAGGCGGACCCGCGAGCCGTTGGGCCGCCGGGCCGCCGGGTCGGACCCAGTGCGGGCCACCGGGCCGCCCTTGGGTCGGACCACCCCCTCGGTCTGGGTCGGACCCATAGACCGGGTTGGACTCGCGGATCGGGTCGGACCCCAGTCTGAACCCGCTATGGCATGTTTTCACCTTTTCGCCCATAACTTGGGCTACGGGTGTCCGATCGACGAACCATCTGCGGTGATGGAAATCTTGGAGCGAGACGATTCTTTTTTCATTACCCCACTTGAGGTTTGGACATAGATGGGGTATGGTAGAGTTGGTTTGAACCTAAAATCCAACTGGGCCCCTGGAACGGAAATGCCAATAACACACAGACCGGGCGTCCGATTGACGCGTCGTCTGTTGCGTTGAGACCCCTATGATGAGGCGAACCTTTGCGATACTTCTACTTGGGACTTTGTGACAGTTGTGGGATCGACCTGTAGCTCGTGGAGCAGATCCTACCGGAGATGAGTGAGCGGAGTACAAAGACCTAGTAGCTGGCTGAGACCTGACGACTACTGACCTTTCAACTCGGAGTGTTTCGACTAGCCCTGTGGGAAGCGCCTCTGTGTGATACGACAGACCCATGGTACTCGACAGGAGGATTACCTTAGCAGGCTACGAGGGGGAGCGCCTCTGTGTGACGCGGCAGACCCACAGTGGGGAGCGCCTCTGTGTGACGCAGCATACCCACAGTGCTCGACGGGAGGAGTACCACAGTAGTCCAGGATAGTGGGAAGCGCCTCTGTGTGACGCGACAGACCAACAATACTCTATAGAGGAAGAGTACACCAGCAGCCGAGGTTTTGACAGTTTGACTGGGAGTGTTATATGTTACCACTCCTAGAATAAAATCCTGGTTTTGAGCTGTGTCAATGACTTTTTTGTTTTCCTCATGATTGAGATGAGTTACTAGATAACTTAGGTATATGTATGGGCATATACCTAAGTAATGGTTATCCGTTGAATTAATACTTTGTGGTTTATCCTTGTCGGATTTTGTGAGACCTTGAGGGTCTCGGGGTCCCTACTGAGTATCGTCATACTCACCCCTCCACGGGTTATGCCCGCACCTCGTTGTGTTGGTTGCAGACGACGGACAGCGTTGACTGAGGTAGAGAGTAGCAGGACTAGACGGTACCCGGAGCGGACGGACGGACGTGAAGTGCTGAGGAGGCCATCTGTACCTACCCTTCAGGTAGGAACCCCGGAGGACAACCCAGTATCTGCTTTACTTTTGTTCAGTTGTACTTGCTTTCATTTGTACTTGTACTTTCCATTTGGGCTTGTATTTCCGGCCCCTTTTACTTTTCAGCACTTCTTTTGTATACAGTTTTACTTAGTGTTTTGCTTCCAGTTGTGTTCTCTGATGTGTTTGTTACAGTTATAAAAGTAATGTCTTCCTAGTTTAGGGATTTACGCTTTTGGTGCTAGTCGTCAGCCCCTGGATTATGGAAGGTGGGCTTGGGGTAGTCATGATACGGGCCCTGGGCGACGGGTCGTGACAGGGTGTGTGTATTAATTTATATAAAAACATTTATTTTTAACGTTGTATACACTATTATATAATATATATGTATATATATATATATTAAACAAATAAGGAGTATAAAGATAAAAACTGGTAATTTTGTATTTAATTTAGTTGTGTTTCATGAAGCGGGTAAAAATAAAAATTTGTCACATTTTAAAAATAGGTTAAAAATGCACTTAAATGTGTGATTATATGTGTGTATTTATTTATGTATTCATGTATATTTGTATGGGTGCGTGTATTAATTTATATAAAAACGTTTATTTTTAACATTGTATACACTATTATAATATATGTGTGTGTGTGCGCATTAGCCACGTTTTAACATGACTAATTTTCTGTCTTCAAGCTGAGTGAGTGACCCAAACCACTCGAGCACCCCCGAAAGGGGATTAATTATATTATTAATATTATAATTAATTACATTTTTAGTATTTTTAATGAAATATTTTTAGTTATTATCATAGTATTTTGGTTAATAATGTATTATTATTTATGATATAGTATTAATAAAGGGCAATTATTAATAACACACTATGAGTTAAATGTTTAAAAAGTAGAAGATGAATCTCATTAAAAATCTTTAACCAGATTTCAATGACCACAACATTATAATAGGAATGTCTTAATGAGAGTATAAATAATATTTTGAGAATAAATTAATGAACGGTTGCGTGCATGGGCGGCATTGGTTTTTTCCCTGTTGCATTTGGTGCGTTATAGCTTTTTGAAGGTGCTACTGGGTGGGCATCCCTAAAAGGGGATGAGTGTACTGACACTCATCTTTCAGCTATCAATTCTTTGCTGGATGGAGAGGCACTCTACCTTGTTGTTTTGTACAAAGTTTTCAGTTTGATGTTTTGTTGCATCAGGTTGACTTTGTGGCGTTCTTTCGGGTGGGCGGCTCGAAAGAGAGGTAGATGTACTGACACCTACTGTCTGACCATCCCTCCATATTTTTGTGGGTGGGATGGGTGCTCTGCCACGTTCGGTCTCTGCTTTTGGCTCTGTGATATGCTTCTTTGCAACTCCAGCGTGATTTGGCATCGTGATGCGCTTCTCGGTTGTTCCAGTGTGATTTGGCTTCGTGATGCATTTTTTTGCTACTGTTGTGTGATTTGACACTATGATGCACTTCTTGGCTGATTTGGTGTGACTTGGCTCCATGATGCGCTTCTAGGTTGCTCTAATGTGATTTGCAAGATGCAGATTCTTGGCAGGGGGTGACGCTTCATCTTGATTGTTTCCTCTATTGCATTGGTTGGTGTGGGGGGCTTTCATTGATGCTTGTCATGATGTTTGTTTCCCTTTGGACATTCAAGACCTTATTTGGACTTTCAATTCATCTTTCTTAAGGTTTTTTGACTGCCATGTTTTGGGTTTCCTCATCACTCATTCCTGTTAAAAGGGATTCCTTATTTTTTTCCCAATAAATAGGGCTTGACCCTCAACCTTTAAAAAAATGTGTGTGTGTGTGTTTTAAGTTGGGGTTGAAACGTCATTTTATAATGAAAGAAAATGCATCTTTCTATCTCGATAGAGGGAAACTCATTACATAACCCGTAGGCCCAAAACAAAGTTGTTTACATCATGTTTGCATCACCGTCTTCCCGTGTCATGTCTGCGTTGTTGTCTGCCCGTGTCATGTGTGTGTCACTGCCCCCAATGTAAGCGCCTACATCACAAATCCTCCAAGGGGTTTGCCAGGATTCAAACCATGGTATTTTGGGTGCAGGATTACGGAGTTTACCACTCAAGCATAACTCCAACTGCTATATTTATATATATATATATACATGTATGCATGCATGTATGTATGTATGTATGCATGCATGTATGTATGTATGTACATTCACATATATTTACATAAATATATAATACAGTAATATACATATAATTATATATAAATTTAAATATTAATTTGTGTGTATGAAAATATATTTATATTAATATACAAATTAATATATATATATATAATAGACTAATATATATACAATTATACATAAATATTTATATATTAATTTACACACACATATCCGTGTGTGTGTTTCAATAACATATTTATTTATAAATTTGCATATTATAATATATAAATATATGTATGTTAATATATTGATTTATATATAAATGTATAGATAACATTATAAAGTTATATAAACACACACACACACATATTTATGAATTTCTATATTTATACTTATTATTAATCATTTATTATTAATGACCATTTATTTACTTATTATTAATTCATTATAATTATGTTTTAACTTGAGAGAGAGAGAGAGAGAGTGATTATATGTGTGTATTTATTTATGTGTTCGTGTATATATGTATGAGTGTGTGTATTAATTTATATAAAAACGTTTATTTTTAACGTTATATACGCTATTATATAATATATATGTATATATATATTAAACAAATAAGGAGTATAAAGACAATAACTGGTAATTTAGTATTTAATTTAGTTGCGTTTCAAGAAGCGGGTGAAAATAAAAATTTGTCACATTTTAAAAACAGGTTAAAAATGCACTTAAATGTGTGTATTTATTTATGTATTCATGTATATATGTATGGGTGTGTGTATTAATTTATATAAAAACGTTTATTTTTAACATTGTATACACTATTATAATATATATATGTGTGTGTTATCCATATTTTTAACATAACATGACTAATTTCCTGTCTTCAAGCGGAGTGAGGGACCCAAACCACTCGACCACCCCTGAAGGGGATTAATTATATTATTAATATTATAATTAATTACATTATTAGTATTTTTAATGAAATATTCTTAGTTATTATCATAGTATTTTCGTTAATAATGTACTGTTATTTATGATATATTATTAATAAAGGGCGATTATTAATAACACTCTATGAGTCAAACGTTTGAAAAGGGAAGATGAATCTCATTAAAAATCTTTAACCAGATTTCAATGACCACAACGTTATAATAGGAAGGTTTTAATGAGTTTATAAACAATATTTTGAGAATAAATTAATGAAGTAATACTGAAAATGCTAAATGTTAAATATTGTCTAATTTTTTTTATATGTACAAAAAAAACGTTGAAAAAAAATTAAAAATGGTTTCGCACATTAGGGTTGGGGATGTCAAATAACCATGGGATCCATTGGATCCCCCAAGCCGCATTCATTGGCATCAACCGTCCAATCTATGGTGAATCTGTCTTGCCTCCCCTTTTTCCGTTGGAATCATACGTAAAATTCCTGGGCCTCCCCCATCCCATCACGAGCCCTCTCCGCGACACATTGGGTAATATTATTAAATTACATTTTTTATATATTTTAATTTTGGCATAATAACTATAAATTCTTTTTACATAAAAATATGTATTATTAATGTTATATGTATATAATTGTATATAATTAAATTAATATATTTTTATGTACATTATAATATATATAACAACTATTTATATTTTTACACACACACATATATATATACATACACATACATTATTTAAATTTTATTAATATTTCTTCACATATATTTATTTATAACAATATTCTTTATATATATATATATATAACAACTATATATATTTTTACATAAAAATACCGACACACACACACAATATTTAATTTTTATTAATATTTTGTTATGATGTATATATATTTACACCTATATATTTTATATATCTATATATATATATAACTATATATACACATACATTATGTAATCTTTATTAATATTTTGTTATGACATATTTATTTATAACTATATTTTGTGTGTGCGTGTGCGCGCATATTAAAACTATATATTATTATGTACATTGTAATATATATTTAAAAAAATCTATATAGATACACATACATTATTTATTTTTTATTAATATTTTGTCATGACATATAATTATTTATAACTATATTCTTTTTATATATATATCACTATATCAATAAAAAATAGTTTGTGTGTGGAAAAGGTTGTTAATATTTTTATAACAGATAATTATTTATAATCGTATTCTTAATGTGTGTATATATATATATATATTCATATATTTATAAAAAAATAGTGTGTGTGAGTGGAAAAGAGTATCTCAGAAGAATTTAAACCCATGATATATAAATAGATTTTTTTTATATGTCGGCATGATTAAATTTAATTTATCTAGTAAAATTAAAATTGTAGTTCTTAAGAGATTTTGAAAATTTATGTAGTAATTTAGAGTCTAAAAACACTTTTAATTACTTCAGAAATTAGATAAGTTTTTATGTTTGGTTGTTAAAATTTATCAAGCAATTATAAGTATAGTTGTTATGTGATTTTGAAAATTCAAATAGAAATGTAGTGTAAAGACCTGGAAATTTCAAGGAATTTTTTTTTCTTAATTTTCTTGGAATTTTACGAGACTGCGGCTTCTGACGGCACCTGATTTCGAGGCCCGGTGTGTCCAGAATCAATTTCCGAAGTTTGGCTCGGATACGTTCAGTGAACGAACGAGCGGGTTTTTCTATCTTTTGAACCGGTGCTCGGAATTGAAATCTGATGGCACCGATGAACTCGCAGCACCGGTTTTTGCTTTGGTGGACTTTTACCGTAGGTGCGTTTGTTCGGGGGAAGAAGTTAAATTTTGTGGTTTAAGGAAGAAATAAATAAAATTGTGTACAATTTTATTTTTGATAATCAAGGAAGTTAAATTCTACCATGAGAAGTTGTTGGTAGGGTCCACAACCACCCAACTTCCCATGTGTAAATATGTGGGAGGTGGGGCACCCCCCCCCCCAACCTCCCATGGGGGAGTTTAGTGTGGTGGGCCCCACACGAGACCATAACCCCTTGAATTTCTTATAACCCCCTTAAACTCCCTTGGTTTTAAATGTAACTTCTCACATCCTCCTCTCTTTAATAAATTCTTGCTAACTCACCTCTTGAATTAATTGGTAACCTCCTCTTAATTTGTGTAACTTCTCCCATTCACTCTCTCCCTCTTAATTCTTTTAAGCCAACACACACCTTAATTAATGTATTGAGTCTCCTCAATTAATTAATTAAGTGTTTGGGTTTTGAATTTCGAATGGAATGTGTTAATAAAATAATTCGTGAGCCATTATTTTATTTTGGGATACACTTTGTGTTGGAGAATTTGGAGAGAGTTCTTGTGAGAAGAAGAAGAAGAAGAGAATTCCTCTTCGTTGAAGAACGACGCCTTCTCAACGAAGAGCGACGCTTCATAGCAAAGAACGCCGACTCCACAAAGAGCGGCGACGTACCCCTTTCTTCCTTCTCTGCGACAAGAGGGGAGACGCCACACCTTTGGGTACACTTTGACAACGTCGGGCCTTCCAAGACCTTCGACGAAGAACGCTTCCTGGATCTCCATCAAAGGAGGAGACACTGCCGTGGGAAAACCGCAAACGACGGTGTCACCTTCCGACGTCAACGAACGACGCTACCTCTCCGCAGATCCATCGAGGGATCACATCACGAGGTAGGGGTTTGTTTTGTTCATAAATGTTCTTTGTCGTCCAACGTAATTTCTTAGCCGCTTGATATCGGATTAACGAGAGGGGGTCGAACCGCACGAACACAGCCGACTCTCCTCCCCCTTGATATTGTGTTTGTCGCGGCACGAACAAAGGTAGCATGGTGCAACGACACCGCGTAGAAACAATGAGGAACACGGCGAAGAAGCATGGCGCCGTCGCGCCACGCCGTTGAGGCCGAACGAAACCGTGGTCGGAGTCGGGGCCGCAGAGGCGAATCGAAGAATCCGCAGTTTGTTTATTGATGTGCGGATCGACGGGTGATGGCAGAACTGGCCGCAGAGGCGTTTTGAAGAATTCGAAGTGAAGAGCAGGTCCCGGGAGGACCGCTGGCGAAGACGGCAGGCAAAACGGACTACCGGAGCGCGTCCGGTGGTCCGCGGAAGACCCTGCCGGCCGCCAGAATGCGGCGGCGCCCGGCGCGCCGCCAGGAGGAACCACCGCGGCTAAAGCCGCGGCGGCAGGCGACCGGATCCCGCAGCCGCGAGGGATCCGGAGGAGGCGGACGCGGCAGGCGCGCCGCGTCCGTGGGGCGAAAAAGGGGGGAACGGTTCCCCCCTGCTCGGCCGCTGGCCGAGCCAGCGCCCCCCCCGCCCGGCCGGGCCGGGGCGGGTCGACTCGGTTTGGGCCGACCCAGGGGGGTTTGGTCGGGCCGACCCAGGGGGGTTCGGTCGGGCCCAGACCCCCCCCATTTCAGACTGTTTTCAGTCTTTTGCTCATATCTTGGGTTACAGATCTCCGATCGACGCACCGTCAGTTGCGTAGCGATCCTTGGATCGAGACGGTCGTTTTGGTATATTACACTCAAGGTTTCAAAGAACTTTGAGTATGACCGGGTTGGTTCGCACACGAAACCAACCAGGCCCTCATAGCGGAAACACTTATAATTTGAGCTCCGGACGTCCGATTGACATGCCGTCGACTTTGTTGGATTCCTCTTGATGAGACGGAACTTTTGGAATAATTCACCCGAGGTTTGGACACAGTTGGAGTATGGCCGGGTTGGATTGTATCCGAAATCCAACCGGGCCCGTGGAACGGAAAAGCCGATAACTTTCAGACCGGACGTCCGTTTGACGAACCGTCAGCGGCGTTGATGATCACATTGAGAAACGGTACCTATGAGTATACCCTATGAGAGTTCGGGGTATGGTTGAGATACGACCGGGTTGGTTCGCACACGAAACCAAACGGGCCCCTGGGACGAAAAGGCTAAATAACTTACAGACCGGGCGCCCGATTGGTGCGCCGTCTATTGCGTTGAGATCCCTATGACGAGGCGGTCCTTTGAGATACTTCTTCTTGGGTCTTGTGATACTTGGAGTATCGACCTGTAGCTCGTGGATCGGACCCTCCCAGAGATGAGCGTACGGAGTACGAAGACCGTGTAGCCGGCTGAGACCTGACAACTGCTTGACCGACTCGACTTGGAGTGAGTCGACTAGACCAGTGGACGGAGCACTATTATGTTTGGGTGCAGACCCACGACGGACGGAGCGCCTGGTAGCAAGCAGCAGTCCCGCGGTACTCAACAGAAGGAGTACCTTTGCAGGCTATTAGGGGGGGTGCACTACTGTGTTTGGGTGGCAGACCCCGGCGGGAAGCACTACTGTGTTTGGGTGGCTGACTCGCGGTACTCGACAGGAGGATTACCTCAGCAGTCTTAGGTTAGTGAGCAGTACCTCGGAGTCGTGACAGGATCACTGTACTCGTTAGAGACGGGGCTCTTCAGCAGTTACGGTTTTGATAATGAAAATCCTAGTTTGAGCTGAGTTTATGACCTTTGTGTTTACCTCATGATTGAGATGTGTCACTTGATAACTTAGGTATATGTATGAGCATATACCTAGGTAGTGGTTATCCGTTTATTTCATAACCTTTGTGTTTCCTCATGATTGAGATGGGTTACTTGATAACTTAGGTATAAGTATGGGCTTATATCTAAGTAAGGGTTATCTGTTGAGATCCTTCTTTGTGGTTATCCTTGTCGGTTTTAGTGAGAACTTGAGGGTCTCGGGGTCCCTATTGAGTATCGTATACTCACCCCTACACGGGCTATGCCCACACCTCGTTGTGTTGGTTGCAGACGATGGGCAGCGCTGACAGAGGCCGAGTGTTCGAGGACTGGACGGTACCTGGAGGTGGACCTCACGACGAGTTAGTATCCATATGTGGACTTCACTACGAGATGATACTTGGAGGAGGTAGACGGGCGAGAGTGTTGTGGAGGCTATCTGTACCTACCCTTCAGGTAGGATCCGTGGTGGACGATCCAGGAGATGCGCTATCTGTACGTACCCTTCAGGTAGGATCCGAGGTGGACGACCCAGGAGCTGCTTCTATTCTTCCAGTTGTTTGTCTTTTCTGTTGTAATTTTGTTCAATTGTAGTTGTACTTTCAGTTGGGTTTGTATTCTGGCCCACTTACTTTTCAGCACTTTCTTTTGTACTTAGTGTATTATTTCCGCTTGTACTATGTGGTGTTTTGTTTAATTTTTTTAAAGGTAATGCCTTCCCAGTTATCGGGATTTACGCCTTTGGTGCTATTCGCAAGCCCCTGGCCTTTGGAAGGCGGGCTTGGGGTAGTCACGACATGGGCCTCGAGGACGGGTCGTGAAAAATTGGTATCAGAGGAGTCGGTTCTACCGTAGGACTTATAACTCTGATATTTTTTTTCTGTGAAGCAATAGTGTTAAGGGTACCGAGTGTGGTCTTCAGTTCAGGGAGTCCAGTGTTGGTGCGGCGACCGACGTATCCGTACACCAGGACCCTGACTATTGATTTCTGACTTTGTGCACGAAAACACTGATTGTGTGTGTGTTTCCAAAAGTTTTAAAGTCAGCTCAAACCAGGTCAACTCACCAGGTATAAAACATTGACCGTGTCACATCTGTTCAGGATGTCTCCACGCAGATAGTTAGTTGGAGTTCTGAGATAGTACACGATGACGGCCCACCGAGCGACAAGGCTCCGATGCAGGGCCCTTTTTACTATATTGGCACCCTCGGGTGGTGTACGAGTAGCACCACCACCTGTTGGGCAGCAGATGCCATTAGCCATACTAGCAGACGGTGCACGCCGACAGAGCGCGTTGCACGAGTTCCAACAACAGAGGACTCTGAGGTTATGAGGCGAGGCAGATTCCCAGACAGCAGAGGACTGGCTGGAGGCAATTGCTAGAGTTTTTCGCCTAGCCGAGACATCAGTAGAGTGGATGTTGGACTTGGCTACTAGTGTTTTCCAGTGAGTAACCATGAGGATGGTCCGCATAGTGGTGAGGCTTCGGTATGTGGACTGATGCCTGAGATAGTGCCTTCGGGTAGTGTGTCAGCTATACATCACTACCTGTTGGTCAACAGTTACAACCGGTGGTATCAGTAGGTGACACATGTAGACTTACTGGCTTACACATGTTCCAACATCAGATACCCCCAAGTTCTGAGGTGAGCCCGACTCACAGGCGGCTGAGGACTGGCTTGAGGAGGTGGCTGAGAGTTTTCTAGAGCTTATACAGCTTCGGCAGGACGACATGTCGGTAGCTGGGAATTCATCGAGTCGTACCAAACCATTCCTGGTACTTGATGAATATGATGTGATCGGTGCTTCAGGGCTCAGACTTCTGAGTGAGGTATATTTAAGGACATCCGAGCCATCACCTTTTCCCTATGCATTCCTACTTATGCTAGGGTGCTAGAAAGAACCTTTGTGGTTGAGAATTCTTTTGCTGAATGAATGCAGTCAGTGAAGGTTAGCAGTGGGAAAGTAGGAAACTGGCGCCAGTCTCGGAGACTTGGGCGTGTGAAATGTTTCAAGTAGAGGAAGTAAAAAGGACATATGAATCTGCAAGGCAGCGGACGTGGAAGCAGAGCTAGGAGAGCAGCATGGGGTGGTGAACATTTTGACATGTTGCAACCACCCGCCTTTGTAATACCCGCTAGGCTCAGGGAGCTGGAGGGTGGGAGAAAAAGTAGCTGCATGCGGTCAAGGAGTGTGACCGAAAGGCTCTAAGGATGATTTGAAGTACGAACTGTGTCTTCTACTAGCTTCCGTAACAACAAGACTTTGATACGAATCATTCCTTACTTCCACTAATCTTGTCCCAGACCTAGAGTTTCCGGTTAAGCCATTGACTTGAACCTCACGTCTGGAGATACCTTTGGGAGGAGACTCGATAATCACACTTACGCCGACGCCGTGATCTGACCCTTGAGGCAAGAGTTTCGGTTGGAACCTCTTGGTGGCAGCGTCGAGGCCTTATGACGTTAGTTTGAGTATGGACTGGGCAATCACAGTTCATACACAAATTGACGGTATTAGGAAAAAAGGTTGTGGTCTATCTACAACGCCGAGATGGGTTTTCCTTGGTCGGATAAAAGGAAACCCTAGGCAGCACATGATAAACTCATGCTTAGGAGGGTGTAGCCGATCACTCTTAGGTTGGCCAACCTTACCCTCGTGGCTGTAGGAGTTTTGATTTTCAGTTCTAATTAGGAAATGGAGGCCTCTAGAGTTCGAGGATGGCGACCACATTCTTATAAGGGTATCACCTCGACGAGGTTTACGGAGATGTAGCCGAGGCGGCGCAATATCTCCGAGGTTCAACGGACCTTTCTAGGTCCTCAGCAGGGTAGACGAAGTGGTTTACCGCTTGACCTTTTTCCACCTCAGTTGCACCGGGTGCACGATGTCATCCACGTATCTTAGCTAAAGAGATACGTGCATGACCCTTCTCACATCATCGACCGCAGGGAGTTGGACGTCGATGACGGGGCGATATTCATAGAGGTTCTAGTGGAGAACGAGGATCAACAAGAGAAGGTCCTACATGGACGGTTGATTCCTCAGGTTCGCTTTCACTGGCAGCACGGGAACCTCTAGGAGAGCACATTGGAGTGAAAGGCTCGGTTGCGTGCTCAGTACCACTTTTGTTTCCCTAGTTTGTGTTATAACTTTATGGGGACGTAAATCCCTGAGGTGAGAGTAATGTAAAGGCCCGGAAATTTCAAGGATTTTTTTTTCTTAATTTCCTTGGAATTTTATGAGACTGCGGCTTCTGACGACACCAGATTCTAAGGCCCAGTGTGTCCAGAATCAATTTCCGAAGTTTAGATCGGGTACGTTCAGTGAACGAATGAGCGGGTTTTTCTATCTTTTGAACCGGTGCTCGGAATTGAAATCTGAGGGCACCGATGAACTCGCAGCACAGGTTTTTTGCTTAAGTGGACTTTTACCGT
This sequence comes from Viscum album, assembly GCA_963277665.1. Lineage (NCBI taxonomy): Eukaryota > Viridiplantae > Streptophyta > Magnoliopsida > Santalales > Viscaceae > Viscum > Viscum album. Next base: position 1,983,867,686 of record OY728125.1, on the reverse strand, counting down.
AGGTGCGTTTGTTCGGGGGAAGAAGTTAAATTTTGGGGTTTAAGGAAGAAATAAATAAAATTGTGTATAATTTTATTTTTGATAATCAAGGAAGTTAAATTCTACCATGGGAAGTTGTTGGTAGGGTCCAAAACCACCCAAACTCCCATGTGTAAATATGTGGGAGGTGGGCCCCACACCCCCCTAACCTCCCATGGGAGAGTTTAGTGTGGTGGGGCCCACATGAGACCATAACCCCTTGAATTTCTTATAACCCCCTTAAACTCCCTTGGTTTTAAATGTGACTTTTCACATCCTCCTCTCTTTAATAAATTCTTGCTAACTCACCTCTTGAATTAATTGGTAACATCCTCTTAATTTGTGTAACTTCTCCCCTTCACTCTCTCCCTCTTAATTATTTTAAGCCAACACACACCTTAATTAATGTATTGAGTCTCCTCAATTAATTAATTAAGTGTTTGAGTTTTGAATTTCGAATGGAATGTGTTAATAAAATAATTGGTGAGCCATTATTTTATTTTGGGACACACTTTGTGTTGGAGAATTTGGAGAGAGTTCTTATGAGAAGAAGAAGAAGAAGAGAATTCCTCTTCGTTGAAGAACGACGCCTTCTCAACGAAGAGCGATGCTTCATAGCAAATAACGCAGACTCCACAAAGAGCGGCGACGTACCCCTTTCTTCCTTCTCTGCGACAAGAGGGGAGGTGTCACATCTTTGGGTACACTTTGGCGACGTTGGGCTTTCCAAGAACTTCGACGAAGAACGCTTCCCGGATCTCCATAAAAGGAGGAGACACCGCCGTGGGAAAACCGCAAACGACGAAGTCACCTTCCGACGTCAACGAACGATGCTACCTCTCTGCAGATCCATCGAGGGATCACATCACGAGGTAGGGGTTTGTTTTGTTCATAAATGTTCTTTGCCGTCCAACGTAATTTCTTAGCCGCTTGATATCGGATTAACAAGAGGGGGTCAGACCGCACGAACACGACCGACTCTTCTCCCCCTTGATGTTGTGTTTGTCGCGGCACAAACAAAGGTAGCACGGTGCAACGACACCGCGTGGAAACAAGGAGGAACACAGCGAAGAAGCGCGACGCCGTTGAGGCCGAACAAAACCGTGGTCGGAGTCGGGGCCGCAGAGGTGAATCAAAGACTCCGCAGTTTGTTTATTGACGTGTGGATTGACGGGCGATGGTGGAACGGGCCGCAGAGGCATTTTGAAGACTTCGCAGTGAAGAGCAGGTCCTGAGAGGACCGCTGGCGAAGACGGCAGGCAAAACGGACCACCGGAGTGCGTCCGGTGGTCCGCGGAAGACCCTGCCGGTGCCGGCGGCCGGAGGCGGCGGCCGGCACTGACCGGCCGCCAGGATGCGGCGGTGCCCGGCACGCCGCCAGGAGGAACCACCGAGACTGAAGCCGCCGCGGCAGGCGGCCGCGCGGGATCCGGAGGTGGACACGGCAGGCGCGCTGCGTCCGTGGGGTGAAAAAGGGGGGAACGGTTCCCCCCTGCTCGGCCGCTGGCCGAGCCAGCGCACCCCCCCCGTCTGGGCTAGATCCGGACCCGGGTCGGTTCGACCCGGTTCGGGCCGACCCAGGGGGGGTTGGGCCGGGCCGGGCCCAGACCCCCCATTTCAGACTGTTTTCAGTATTTTGCCCATATCTTGGGCTACAAACCTCAGATCGACAAAACATCAGCTGCGTAGAGATCCTTGGATCGAGACGGTCGTTTTGGTATATTACACTCAAGGTTTTGAAGAACTTTGAGTACGGCCGGGTTGGTTCAAACACGAAACCAACCGGGCCCTCGGAGCGGAAATGCTTATAACTTGAGCTCCGGACGTCCGATTGACGTGCCGTCAACTTTGTTGGATTCCTATTGATGAGACGGAACTTTTGGAATACTTCACCCGAGGTTTGGATATAGTTGGAGTATGGCCGGGTTGGATTGTACCTGAAATCCAACCGGGCCCCTGGAACGGAAAAGCCGATAAATTTCAGACCGGACGTCCGTTTGACGAACCGTCAGTGGCGTTGGTGATCACGTTGAGAAACGGTCCCTATGAGTATACCCTATGAGAGTTTGGGGTACGGTTGAGATACGACCGGGTTGGTTCGCACACGAAACCAACCGGGCCCCTGGGACGAAAAGACAAGATAACTCACAGACCGGGCGCCCGATTGATGCGCCGTCTGTTGCGTTGAGACCCCTATGACGAGGCGGTCCTTTGAGATACTTCTTCGTGAGTCTTGTGATACTTGGAGTATCGACCTGTAGCTCGTGGAGCGGACCCTCCCGGAGACGAGCGTACGGAGTACGGAGACCGTGTAGCCGGCTGAGACCTGACGACTGCTTGACCGACTCGACTTGGAGTGAGTCAACTGGCCCAGTGTACGGAACACTACTATGTTTGGGTGCAGACCCACGACGGACGAAGCGCCTGGTAGCAGGCAGTAGACCTGCGGTACTCAATAGAAGGAGTACCTCTGCAGGCTATTGGGGGGGGGGGGGTGCACTACTATGTTTGAGTGGCAGATCCCGGCGGGAAGCACTACCGTGTTTGGGTGGATGACCCGCGGTACTCGACAAGAGGAGTACCTCATCAGTCTTAGGTTAGTGAGCAGTACCTCGGAGTCGTGACAAGATCACTGTACTCGTCAGAGACGGGGCTCTTCAGCAGTTACAGTTTTGATAATGAAAATCCTGGTTTGAGCTGAGTCTATGACCTTTGTGTTTACCTCATGATTAAGATGGGTCACTTGATAACTTAGGTATATGTATGGGCATATACCTAGGTAGTGGTTATCCGTTGATTTCATAACCTTTGTGTTTTCTCATGATTGAGATGGGTTACTTGATAACTTAGGTATAAGTATGGGATTATACCTTAGTAAGGGTTATCTGTTGAGATCCTTCTTTGTGGTTATCCTTATCGGTTTTAGTGAGACCTTGAGGGTCTCGGGGTCCCTAATGATTATCGTATACTCACCCCTGCACGGGCTTTTCCCGCACCTCATTGTGTTGGTTGCAGACGACGGGCAGCGCTGACAGAGGCTGAGTGTTCAAGGACTGGGCGGTACCCGGAGGTGGACCTCACGACAAGTCAGTATCCGGAGGTGGACTTCACTACGAGACGATACTCAGAGGAGGTAGATGAGCGAGAGCATTGTGGAGGCTATCTGTACCTACCCTTCAGGTAGGATCCGTGGTGGACGATCCAGGAGTTGCACTATCTGTACCTACCCTTCAGGTAGGATCCGAGGTGGACGGCCCAGGAGCTTCTTCTATTCTTCCAGTTGTTTGTCTTTTCTGTTGTACTTTTGTTCAGTTGTAGTTGTACTTTTAGTTGGGTTTGTATTCTGGCCCACTTACTTTTCAGCACTTTTTTTGTACTTAGTGTATTAATTTCGCTTATACTATGTGGTGTTTTGTTTACTTTTTTTAAAGGCAATGCCTTCCCAGTTATCGGGATTTACGCATTTGGTGTTAGTCGCCATCCCCTGGCCTATGGAAGGCGGGTTTGGGGTAGTTACAGCACGGGCCCCGAGGACGGGTCGTGACATGTAGACTCTAAAAATACATTCAATTACTCCAAAAATTAGATATTTCTATATGTTGAATCGTTTAAATTTTTCAAGTAATCAAAATTGTATTTGTTTAGTGACTTTCAAGATTTGTATAGAAATGTAGATTCTAAAAACGCTTTAATTAATTCTACAAGTAGATGTTTCTATATGTTGACTTGTTTAGATTTAACAAATAATTTAAATTACAGTTAAGTGATTTTCAAAATTTATGTAGCAATATATTTTCTTAAAAAACATTTAACTACTTCAAAATTAGATATTTTTATATATATAATGTTTTACATTGGAAAAATCAACATCATCGCCTAACTGTTCCACAACCACTACTGCAGATAGCACTTTTATTAGCGCTAGAAATAGCTTTTAACAACATTTTTTTAGCATTAATAATTTGAGTGAAGAAAAAGGGGGGTCTCTTTTATTAGTGCTCAGAAAAGCACTGATCAAAGAGGTCTTTTATCAACGATAAAAAAAGCACTGATAAAAGTGGCCTTCATCAGCGCTTTTCTTTTCACTGATAAAAGACCCATTTTATCAGCGCTTTTTTAAAAGTGCTGATAAAATTCAAAAAATGTAAAAATAAAAATAAAAAAATTAGAGACCCCTTTAACAAAGCCCTCCCAAGCCCTTTAATATCACTAGTGCATGCTCACCCCCTGTCTTTCCCTGGATTCGAACTCAAGACCTCTTCCCTACACAGTAGACACTTTACCACTCCTCCATGTTACTTTGTTCTCCATTTAATGATATATCTATTTATTTATATATATTTTTAGTTATATTTATTCGTATATTAAAAAATATATATATAGTTATATTAATATATATAAATTTATTTGTATATTAATATCTATTTATATATATATATTTATATATATGTATAGTTATATTTTTAATCTGTATATTTATTCATATATTAATATATATTTAGTTATATATTTATTCATATATTAATATATATTTGTAAGATTAGTTTTAAATACATTTATAAAATATGTTTTGTGTGTGTGTTTATAAATAAATAAATAAATACATACATATATAAAACATACATATACATGTATATATATTATATATATGTGTATCTGTAAGTATAATTATACATATTTATATATATTTACATCATTAAATATTAATATGTCTATTTATATGTTAGAATATATAGATAATATATATCAGTTTGCTAAAACACACACACACACACATTATATAGGTATATAAATATTCATATTTTGTATTTTAAATAAAATTGATATTAGTTTTTATTTAGATCATGCTTATATATTAATAAATATATTTTATATGTGAATATGTTTAATTAATTATTTATAAAATAAAAATTTTAGGTGTGAATATATAAAAATTATGTATATATTGTAATATATTTAAATATAAATAACATTATTGTTGGGAAAAAATCTCTCAAGGTAACATTGAACCATTTTTGAGGTGTTTGTGTTTGTTGACAAAGTTGATTTGTTTATTGACAAAGAGGGTTTCCATGGTGAGTTGTCGAGTTCTAGAGATATTGTTGACAACCTGTGTTGACAAAGAACCATGACAAAGGAATGAACGATCTGGAGGCGGTACAAAAAGAACAGATACAAGGTGGCACCGTTTTCCTGTGTTTTCCAAATTTGTGGGTCTCAAAATCAGAAAATGGGGAAACATGTTTTTGGAAAAGGAAGTTACACGCAAGATCTAAGGTGGTTTGGAAACTTTCACTCAAGGCATGTTTTGGGGTTTGAATGTTGAAAAATGGAAAAGGCATCATGCATTCGAAAGATTTGAAAATGTGTGCGAAAGATGAGGTTGCGCGAAAGAAACTTGCGCGCCCAATGCGACGTCAGATTGAGGTTTGTGCGCTCTAAGAGGATATTGCATGACAAAATTCAAATCTTCAACATAGGGGTCAGTGATGCTTATAAATAAGAGGTGACTCCCCTCATTCGAAGTAGCTCGACACTTAAAGATAATTCGAGCTCCGAATCACGTAAGATTTTCAAGCAAAGGGAGTTGCGTGAAAGATTTTGAGTTAGTCGCTTCAGCGGTGGCGTAGTGGTGAAGAAGAGGGGAATACCTATGTCATTATTTGGGAGGTACATAGTTCAAATCCTGGGAGTCCACTTTCAAGGCGAACCTCTCCCCCGGGATCCACTCGCCTTGCCGGGTCACCCGATTCCTGACTGGGTGGGGAAAATGAGGCGCGAACCACCTGTGCTGATGGATTGCTGTGTCGAACCATCGTCGCTCGGGTCGTCACCCTCCGGGACCCTCGCCCATCTCGACTGGAAATGACTCCTTCCTGACTGGAGATCTCTTCGGAGTGATCCCTTCATGGGGAGGGGGGTTTCTTGGTGTGGAGGGTTCAAAAAGGCTACACCTGGGAAATTCTCTTTCCAAAGAAAGAAATATTTTGAGTTTCTTGCAAGCTAATAAAGATGTGTGTAAGATTTGAGTTGTGCGTAAGATTGAAGTTTCGAGCAAGGGGTGTTTCATGAAAAAAGCAGAATCTTGTGAACAAAGCATTAAAGTTGCACGCAAGACACAATAAGTGCTGCACGGAAGATTTGAGGTTTCCCAGTAATACTGCGGTAAAATTGCATTCATCATTGGATGAAAGTGGAACGTCAATAGAGCATCTACATACAGTGGAGAATGTATTCATTTAAGATAATGAAGGGACCTACAAGTCTATAACCTATGAGTGGATCTTCTAAAAAAGTAGTGAGCACACTTCGGTTGAGAGAGTAGCGAGCTTTCAAATTGTGAATGGTTGTAAACCAGGAGGGACAATGAGTCCACTTCGAACTTGTAAATAGTAGTGCACTTTTAGTGGATTTGGTACATCAGCATATTGTCGGTATATGTTCCTTGGACGCAACCCAGTGAGGGTGAACCAAGTAAAATTGTTGTCTCTTGTGCATGCTTTAAGATTTGTTCATACTCTGCAACAGGAATGAGAGAGAATAGAATTTTATCTAACAACAAAACAAGATCAAAGGGGCAGTTATTTTAATCTATCATACCCTGATTCACCCCCCTCTCAAGGTATCTAGCTTAGTGGACCTAACAAGTACATTGTGAAAAAATTATAAAATTTCAAAACCATTATATCAATATGAATGTAAGACCTGTGAATAAATTTAGTCCCCTCCAAAAAATGGAAAAAATACCCCGATAAATGAGCCTGAAAATCCATCAAATGTTAAAAAATTGGGGTATTCCAACTAAAAAATCAATTTTAAGGCCTTCTGGGCCTTGAAAAAACCTTTATTGAGGTCCCCCAAAGTTACAAGGGTGTATATATTATCGCAAGCTTCGATTTGATATGTGGTAGAGCTCAAACAGACACCCAAATAAAAAGTTATAGTCATTTGAAGTTTGAGTTGATTTTTCAACTTAATTTAGATCTTTTATTTATTTATTTATTTTATATTCAAATTGTTATTAAATGACTATTATTTGATAAAAATAACAAAATAATTAATTAAAAATATCTTTTAAAATTATTTCATAAGCTTTTTTTACTAAATATTGTATACATTAACTTTAATTTCTATATATCCTTATCTAAAACACATTTAAAAAATATATATTATATTTATATCTATATCAATATATCAATATATTAATATATTAATTTTAATTATTTTTTTGAAATATACCATTTATCAACACTAGTAAAAAAACGCGGATAAAGGGGCGGAGGGATTTATCATCGCTTTTAAAAAAGCACTGATAAACCCCCCCTTTAATAGTGCTAAAAAAGCGCTGATAAAGGGGTACTTTTAACATCGCTCTTTTTAGCGATGTTAAAAGTACCCTTTATCAGCGTTTTTTTAGCGCTATTAAAGGGGTGGCGCTGCGAAAACCCGAATCTGTGGTAGTGAACTTCGAATATGAAATTACACCTACTTCAGTTATGACGTCTAGACCACTCTGTTGTGCAAGCTACAAGAGTGGGTTCTTCTCCATGTAATGCCTCTACTTCAAAAGGGTGCACATACAGTTGCAGTGTTTCTTTTTCCATATATTTCTCTACTACTACTAACACCTTAATATGGTGTTATACTGGTGCATCCTCATATTACGGAGTAACTGACTCTACAATATACATTGTTGAGGACTCTTCAACATCATATGCAAATCCATGTGTCAGTAAGTATGGGTTCCCAGTTGGATTCTATGAATACGATGACAATGGTATAGACACATCAAAAAAGTCATCAAAGGAGAGAGTGTCTTCCAATTATTGCATAAAATGTGATATCCTACCTAGGTCCCACCCCTCCAGAGCTCCAGGGACATCAGTTACAAGACGTTTTAATGAGGAATATGGTATATCAAATGCATAAGTAATCATATTTGTTGTCAAATCCTCTCTCTACTATGTAGGATCCTCTGCCTACTTTATAATATCCTCTCTCTGTGGTGCTGGAGCCAATGTAGGTGCCTCTATCAGGTGTTGTTGGCCATGTCCTTATATTTTTCCTCCCTCTTGTCCTCCTACAGGTGGTGGTGGTTGCGGTGGCAGCACATATCCTCAGTGAGATCAATCGGCACATTGGCATCCCCAACTACCTCTACGAGAGCATGTGGATCAGGATATGTTAGTGGAACCTCATCATAAAAACTATCATATAAGGAATTGTGATTATCTTTGAGAGTCACCAGATATGTATGAAGTATGTCATGAATGAAAACTTCCTCCTAATGAGGATCAGAGATATATATAAGTCACACTAACCCCTATGAATGAAAAAAATAACATTAAAATTAATACCAAATACGAAACAAAAAATCTTAAAATGGTAGTATGTAACAGACCAAACTGGGATACCATACAACCCGACACCCGACCCGGCTTGTGGTAAGGCCCAAAGGGAATTTCCGATCCCCACAGGCTGGAAACTATTGCATGGGCATGAAAAATCACATTTGGGAATGATTTCGCCTAAAAGAAACAACTACAATCAACCAAAAAGAATGGAAACACATCATAACCAATGAATTTAACCAAAAGAAATAAAAATATCATAAGTTGAACATTTTACATTTTTAACCAAAAATGAAAATACCAAAACTGGGAGGGGAAACCACTACACGACTAAACGTCCATGCAACAAGAGGTCAAAATCCCTCAAGCCACCTCCACCAACACCTATAAGAAGAGGAACACGAGAAATCAGATGCACCATTACCACCACAGAACATATTGCCTTTACCTGGGTCAAACATAACAAGGTATACATACACCCAAGTATGTATGTTGGGTGTGATCCAATTCCTAGTATCATATCACCATAATATATTCCATGCTATAACATTATAAGACAAATCAACATGCCCATTTTTGTTGAAATAGTGGGTGCCCTAGACCCAACTATGCAGTGATTTTGATTACCATATTGTGTATACAGTTAGATAAACATGATGGTTACTTACCATTATAGTGTAGATATTTCTGCATCCACTATTTGATGGTAATTTCCATAGATTAATTATCATATCAAAAGGTTATAGCAGATCTCATGTGATAATGAGAACCTCGAGATACTGTGACATTAATCTTAAACAAATGTCATATGTTCTAGATACATCTTACTAATTGGACACAGTAGATGTTTTACTATCAGGTGTTGGGAGCTCATAAGCATTGAGAATTATTCTCACTAATGTTGGGTTTCCGGGGCCCGCAGCGGAAGCCGGTGGGCCGGGGATTTTAAAATTTTCGTCGGTGCAACAACGGTACTTGTCATTGCCGACGATCCGAGCCCCTAAAAGGTCCAAGGATCTCATGTAGATTGTTAAGAGAACAAAAATAAAACAAAAACATACCCGTTGCATATCCGAAGCCGTTGTCGACCGCTACTTGTCGACGACGATCCTTGCTCGAAGGATCCATAGCAGGATCCCTCTAGATCATCCACACGTGCCTCAAAAATCCGTAGGAACGCCGATCATCGAACTCCGGGTGCTAGCGTGGCGATTCAATGATATCTTCGACGTCCTGACGATCACCGCATCGTCGATATTGCGATGTGTGAGGAGAAACATGATCCGAGCTCTTAGATCGAGTGTTTCTCTCTCTAAGAAGTAGTAGGAGAGAGAGGCTCTCAATTCTCATTTCATGCAAATGAGTGAATAGTGAATTGCACATCAAAGAGAGAGAGCCTCCTCTCTTATTTATAGATACGTTGAGAAATACCCAGTTGGGTTCCCCGACCCCTGTATATTTCAATGTCCACATAAATAATTTTGACGAATTTAACTGCACCAATATTATTTATTATTATATCACATACTTTTAATATATATAAAATATATTACATGATAAAATCCGATCCATTTAACTCGACTCGTTGTCCCGCTTAATATTAAACGAACCTTGAATATTAAATAATATTCGTTCGATTAATATTTTTCTTGTATTTACTAAACTCGTAAATACATTAAATAAATTCAATCCCAAATATTCGTAACTTGAATATTAATGAATTTATTTAATTATTTTGTTGATCGAAAACTTGGACAACGCTCGGACCCCATGGCGGGGCTCACTATGTCTATATTCCTATTCCACTGAATAGGTGCAGATTCTTGAATACGCTGTTGTGTGTGACCCTCTAGGCCCTTATCTCGATAGCAGTGAATAAAATTCATAGACCAAGAGCGGGGTCTAGCAACCTGTCATGGCCCATAAAGAGATAAGGATAGTCATAGAAATGACTACCATCCTAGGAACACTGATTGTGTACTATAGTCTCTTTGTCATTTGATATCTCATAAAGAAGGACGCACTCTTGTGTCATCGTTCTTATCTTTCTTTATTATTTGTTGATCTATCCGGATGGATTCGTCTTTATACTGCTTTGGCCAAAGACTTATGAAGGTGGCACCATCCTGATTAACCAGGCCTGAGATACATAACTTCCTAAACTTGGAAGCGACAAATCCTTTCTTGACCATTAATCCAACGTCATACCACTAATGATGCACCCGACACAAACTACCTCACCACGACATTACTGCCATGGTTTTCGCCTTGCATCAAAGTACGTAATTAAATGATATACATTGGTAATAGTCTCAATTCAGGAGACTAATACACATGTCTGTAGATATGAACAACCAATGACACCCAAAACATGTGGTGTTCCTATTGGAGGGTCTGTCCTCATGATCTCACTACTAAAGATCACCAAGTGCGAACTTCATGAGAAGAAATCTCAATGCTTATGAGCCCCCTGCACCTGATAGTCAAACATCTACTATGTCCAGTCAGTAAGATGTATCTAGACTATAGAACATATATTTAAGATCAATGTCATTGTATCTTGAGGTTCTCATTATAGCCTGGGATCTATTGTAACCTCTCGACACGACAACTAACCTTTGGACATTACCATTATTATAGTGGACGCAGAAAAGTATGCACTATAATGGTAAGAAATCATCATGCATATCTAACTGTACACATGATACGGTAATCAAAAGTACTACATAGTTGGGTCTAGGGCACCCACTACTTCAACACTCCCACTTACACTAGAGCCAACTTGTTAACTAAACTTTTTAGCTACTCACATGATAAATACCATGCTTCTGCTGAGTAATGGATTTAACTGCTGGGATTGCCACGTTTTCACTGCGTGACATATCTGCTATATGCAACCTCATCAACTTGAGTAAAACTTCTCAAGACAGGGTATCCCTGAGTATATTATTTTTGTCCATTGTAATAACTTGACAACTTGGATAGTAAGAATATCATAATTCTCATTATGATAATACTTTTCTCACTAGGTGCGAATCCAAGAATTGGAACAACTCGTTGCAATTTATAACTGCTTCTTAGCTGCTTTAGAAGTTGCAACGTACTCGGTATTTGTAGGTATGGCTACCACAAGATTTTATGAGCTTGACTCACTCATCTCCTTTTCCTAACTGCGATACCAGATCAAATTGATCTAAGGACTACTAGTATGTGTCCCACCACAACTAGTATACCTTCCTCTCCATATTCCAGGTATATATCATTTATACTTTCGGAATTACAATATGATAGTTCTGACTGCATCACTTGCAGTGCTCCTGGAAATAATTGATATCTGCCGATAATAAATTTTATCCTGGCAGTATCAATTATTGTACTTATTATGGCATATGTGATTGATCCATCACTAAAGCATATGATATCAATTCACAAATTTAATCTCTCCACATGCTCTGAACATGTTAACCTGGAGAGATTAAGCCATGTGACATAGGCAACAATTCTGAACATGAATTGTTCCAACTTTTATTTTTCAATACAATGTCACTATATGTACGATTGACTAGGACCAAGCAACCTTTGGATATACCTCAGTGGATCCTATTCCCTAGAAATTAGTTTTCTACTTGAATTCAATCATTAGAGAATTACTTTTAACCTAATCTTATCTAAATGTAAGATCAAAATCTGTTTTCCATATGTTGCCGAACATACATCACTTGGAAAACATTGGCGCTCCCACTAACCTTTGGTAGAGGCAAGGCAAAGATTCATTTATAATGAATGCTCTAAGATATTGTTGCTTACTTTAATCCAGAATTGGATTTTAGTAACTTTCAACCCTTATTGGCATCATTTGATGTCATCATCTCTTTCTGGTTGCGTCGTATAGACACCTTCCACGAAAGATGAACTTGACATAGAATGAACAATTAAAGGATCTTAGAAGTTTGGCTATGACAAGTAAAATTCTAATAGATTTAGGCATACCGACTTGGTGTAACCAATCGAGCCTTATTGGTACCATAATTGTACCATCCATGTATCATTTCATTTTAATACCCACCACAGTTTTCAATTTATAAGCCCCCTTTGCAATTAGATACATGGAATCCATTATTGAATTTTAGTTGATCTTTTCAATCTTATCTTGTTGCCTTATACTGCTTACTTATAGGATTTATTATTCTCAATGAATAATATATCACCGACCGTGGTGAATATAAAACCATCACCATGGTTTCATACTTCCTACGCAGTATGTGTCTTTGGAACATTCCTATTCCACATGTACTTGTGGAACTTGTTCCCTATGCCAACCATTTGTGCATCTCGAGAATTGACTAAGTCCAAGTCAATTCAGATCCCACTATCTCTAATAGAGATGTGGACCCTTGTATAGAAATTTAGTCTAATGCTTGACTACATATTTTCTATCTTAGGGATTTAGGTAATATCTTAAGCAACTGTTAGGATAATTACCTTAGATGCACAACGTGTTGAACTTGATGCATGTTTGTTTAAAATGCTTTGCATCTAAACACGTCCTATGACATAATGGGTTTTCCATCATACTATGACTCGTATGATATCCATTTTTCATTTTAGTTGTCATATTGGTTATGGGATTACGCTGTTATTTGCAAATCACATTTTGTAATATGATGGAAGTTTTCGCAAGTTGCAACACTGATACAACTTACATCATAACTTTGATGTGTAGCATATGCATTTAGGAATTTCTCCATGCTACATGTTTGTTTATCAATGTTAATATGTAAGACTTTACCATCGATCCTCCTTATGAACGTCAATACAGTGATGTAGATAAGGTAACATGCGTTTAGGAATTACTCCACGCTACATTATCATGATCGATGATTACTTGGTCAAGATATTTTTTCGACCTGCCGATCCGAAGCAACTCATATATTCTAACCAAACTCATACTTCATTGGTACATTCCATAATGAATTAAAGGAATCTTATGAAGTATCTTTACCTCTAGCTTTCTTTGGAACAGTTCACACTCTCGTGTTGAACTAACCTCCGAAGCTTTGTGGCGTGCCTTTATTTCCAAAGGTTTCTTTGTCTAAACTAAAGATGTCAATTATACCATAGGTGTTTAGCTGTGCCGAGCCTAAATACCATACTAGGTATATAGTTGACACCCGCTTTTAGTTTTACTTGACAAATAATCACATTGCCACAACTAGGTAGGTCTTACATTTTATATTCATCATGTATTGCCATTGATTCAAATAGTAGTGAACTATTTGTTGAGTATGTCACCTCAAACAACATTCATTCCAAAACATGGAATAATGTCTCATCATGTCCAAATGGGCACATGAGATAAATGTTTTTGATTATACTCCACAACTTGTTCAATTTGAATCAATCACTTGGCAATTAGAAGTTATGTGTTTCTCCCTACTGACTTAGGAATCACCCTTTCTCAGCTGCTTGGAGAAGACACTTTACTTCTAGTAATGTTTCTCTACTTACTTGGTTATTGTATTTCAATACATATATGTGAAAAACATATTGTATTTTAATACCCAAGAAGTATTCGAGAAAACAATACTTTTATTTGATGAATATAAACTGAACAAGAAGCGGGTACTTGCTTCTTGTATTTCAGTTTTTAATCTCCCATGAATTTATTTCATTATGTGATGCAAATAACCTCCTGTTAAATAACCAACCACTTTTCATTGAAGGACATAATGAATATTCCTTTGGCATAACTTGCCATAATCCTTTTCGCCTTGTCATTCAATGTATTCGCCATAAGAATAAAAGATGGAGTTATCTCCAATATTCTTATTACTTGGAAAATATTACCTTAAAAGTAATGAAGCGCTTACTCTATACCGTTCGTTTGTACCTTTAAACAAAACTAGAGTAATTGGGTGTAAAAGGTATAAGAATGGGATGACATGAAAGATTGTGAACCGTCTTTCACTTTACACAATCCGAGTGCAATCATCACATTCAAATCTTGCTTCAATTTCTCCTCAAAAGGATCTTGGAGATGAGACTACATGTAACATCATCTATATCTTGATGTAGCGACCGCAACTAACACCAGACGTTGATGATAGCATTATGAAAGAACTATCATATGCTTGTTCATGAGTCTCCTGAAAGCAATTTTACACCCTTACTTCCTGAGGTGGCTTAACAGATTGGGACACAAGCACCTTGAATTTCCATTATGGTAGTAATGTGCGCAAGCGCCTATAATACATTTAGGAAATCTGTGCTTGTTTGGACATTAACTTTGTCTAATATTTATCGCAGTTCTATTGTGGTATTGCTTGCCATTATCTACAAATATACTTTAGCAGATTGTACTTTTATGTGATTACCAAATCTGACATTACTGATTATTTAATCATTAAATGTCTCCCACTAATTTTTTGAATTCTAGGAACCCTATGTACTAGATTCGAAATACTCTTGAGTATTCTAGTAGCAAGGATCCCTGAACCTCCCTCATAGTCTACAAGCTAGGGCTACGCTGCTACTCGGAGGGTCCAAGGTAGGCTTTTGGATGGCCAACCGCTTTAACTTGCGGTTCCTTGATCTGTTGAGTGAAGTCCCAGGTTCAAAAATCATTTAATGATTTACTCAACGTTTGCCTCAAAAATTACAACAAACTAGCTAAGGCTATATCTTTGCTGCAATTTTAGTTAAGTCGACCCACCACACAAATAAAAACGCCCCGGTAGTAAGAGGCACCCCCAGCTGAGGCATGAACCGGCACCTCGAACACCTGGTTTTTTTCAAACTTGAATGATGGAAGGCTGTTTGTGACATAATATTTTATTTGAGGGTTTTATGTTTTTCTCTCGACGGATGTAATCCATTTCTATTAATCTTGTTCATCTATGTTATCGCGCTCACAACTGAACTTTAATAGAAAAAAACATACGCCGCTTCTTTATGCATTTTATTATCTATTATTTTATGTATTTTTCCCGCTGTTCTAAAATGCATAAAATAATAAATAAATGCATAAAGGTAAAACTACTACCCGACTGGTCTTGAGCATCTAAACGACCTAAGCGCATCGTACCTGAGTCGTATGCATGACTCTTGATGGAGGTTGCCCTATCATGTATGTCTGTTGGTCTTCTGCAGTGTCGCCATGTCTTGGCGGGGTCGACGTCGCATCTTAGAGTATCATCTCGCCTTGGTGGAATCCATGTGTCGTCTTGCACCGCCGTACATCGCCTCATCTTGGCGGGGTCTACGTCGCTCGCCGTCTTCGTCCGAAGTACAAAGGTACTCGTGCGCAGGCGAGGGGAACTCGGGTATAAATGTACATCATATAAATTTGGCGCACAGACCCTTATACATTTTAACCGAAAAAAGAAAGACGATGCGCAGACCACCCATTTAATTAATTACACACATCACACACAGTTTAAAATAATTAATTAAATAAATAATTTAAGAGCAGATATACATGGGTCGATGCTCAAGACCAGACGACGAGTAATTTAAAATATTGCGCGATAAAAATTAAAATGAAATAATTAAGTACGAGGGTTTATTTAATTAAATTAAATGAATTAAATATTTCAAATAATTTAATTAATTATCGGTTCGTCAATTAATTTAATTTTAATTCTTAAAATTAAATTAATTAAATAATTTAATTTAATATCTAAATTAAATTAATTCTTATCGGGTGTTAGAAATTATTTCACTACAATTAATATATTAATTAATTTAATTAATTTAATTAATTAATTATATTAATTATTTTAATGAAACCCGGGTCAGGCATCACCTGCCCGCTAGGAGGCCCGAGCGGCGGCCGGGCGAGCTTGGTCTACCGCTGCTGGAGGCGGCGCCTCTCTCGATAGAGCGTGGGGCTTCGCGCTAGGGAACCAGCTCCTTGAGGAGAGTCCGGGCGGCGGTATTCGGCCGGAACCAAAGAACGACCGGCAGTGATGCGTCATCCTGGTGTTGCAGCCGGTACAGGAGCAGGGCGACCGGTGAGCCTGTAGGGGGTTCAGCTGGCGTGGAGGTGGGTTGTGCGCTGGGGTTGCGCAAGCGGCGGAGGGGAGCGGTAGCCTGGGCGAAGGCCTCGGCCGGGGCATCGCACGCGGAGCGCTGCAGGAGGGAGGGCCGGAGGGCCTGCATGGGGCGCCCTGGCCGGTGCTGCAGCTGTGCGCTGCGAGCAGGCGGCGCCTGCAAGGCGGGGCGGTGTTGCGGTGCTGCAACGCGCGGGAGAGAGGAGGGCTGTCGGCGGCTTCCAAGGAGGCGGGTGCACAGGGGAGCCGGCGTGGAGCGGGGTCCGGCGCGAGGCAGGAGGGGTTTGGCGGCCGGAGCTGGGCAGTTGGGGCGCGGCTAGGTGGAGGAGCCGACGCTTGCATGGGGCAGCTGACCATTCTGCAGGAGAGGGGCGCCGGTGTACCTGGTGTAGCCCGGTGCTGCAGCGCGCGGGAGAGAGGAGGGCTGCCGGCGGCCCTGGCTGTGCGGGAGGCGGAGCAGGCGAGACGCCCGGCTGGGAAGCTGGGGTGCGGCGGCCCCTGGGTTGGCCGTCGCGCCGGGGTGGCCTCCCGGCGGCGCTACAGTGTGCCGCGCGGGAGAGGGTGCTGCAACACCTTTTTTTGTGTTGTTATTTTCTTCACGCGGCCAGGGGTGCTAATTCCCCTCTTTTTTTTGTTCTTTTCTTTGCAGTTTCCACGCGCACCACCCTTGCAGTTTTTTTTGTTCTTTGTTTTCCACGCGGCAGACCCCCTTTCCCTTCCTTTTTTTTGTGTTTTGTAAGTGGTGCAGCAAGACCCAAGCGGGTCTTCTTTTAGGTCCTCCCTTTTTTTTTTCTAAAGGCTATAAATAGACTTTTAAATTAAAGAATAATATAATTATTATAATGAAATAATAATTTATTATTATAACATTATTATAATCATAAAATAATAATAATTATTATAATAAAATTATTTTGAAAATTATATTATTTATAAAAATATAATTTTCACAATTAATTTTATTTCTAATGAACCAATTTAATTTTAATCGGTTCAAAAAGATGAAATAAAATTATAACCTGAGATCAAACCGCTCCTTCGATCCGATTCGAAAAATTAAATTGGCCATAACTTGGCCGTTCGAAATCGGATCGACGCGCGGTTTGAACGGTTGTGACCGATTTTAAACCCTCTACTTAATTTTATGCAAACTAATTTTATTTGGCTCAGAAAATTTGCACGATCCATCAGATACCACTGTTGGGTTTCTGGGGCCCGCATCAGACGCCAGTGGGTCGGAGATTTTAAAATTTTCGTCGGCACAACGACGGTACTTGTCGTCGCCGAATATCCGAGCCCCAGAAAGGTCCGAGGATCTCACATAGATTGTTAAGAGCACAAAAATAAAACAAAAACACACCTGTTGCATATCGAAAGCCGTTGTCGACCGCTACTTGTCGACGGCGATCGTTGCATGAAGGATCCATAGCAGGATCCCTCTAGATCGTCCACACGCGCCTCAAAAATCCGCGGGAACGCTGATCGTCGAACTCCGGGTTCTAGTGCGGTGATTCAACGATATCTTCGACCTCCCGACGATCATCGCATCGTCAATCTTGTGATGCGTGAGGAGAAACATGATCCGAGCTCTTGGATCGAGTGCTTCTCTCTCTAAGAAGCGGGAGGAGAGAGAGGCTCTCAACTCTCATTCCATGCAAATGAGTGAATAGTGAATTGCACATTAAAGAGAGAGAGCCTCCTCTCTTATTTATAGATACGTTGAGAAATACCCGGTTGGGTTCCCTGACCCCCGTATATTTCAACGTCCACATAAATAATTTTGACGAACTTAACTGCGCCAATATTATTTATTATTTTATCACATACTTGTAATATATATATAATATATTACGTGATAAAATCTGAGCCATTTAACTCGACTCGTTGTCCCGCTTAATATTAAACGAACCTTGAATATTAAATAATATTCGTTCGATTAATATTTTTCTTGTATTTACTAAACTCGTAAATACATTAAATAAATTCAATCCCAAATATTCGTAACTTGAATATTAATGAATTTATTTAATTCTTTTGGTGATCGACAACTTAGACAACGCTCGGACCCCGTGGCGGGGCCCACTATGTCCATATTCCTATTCCACTGAATAGGTGCGGATTCTTGAATACGCTGTTGTGTGTGACCCTCTAGGCCCTTATCTTGATAGCAGTGAATAAAATTCACAGACCAAGAGCGGGGTCTAGAAACCCGTCATGACCCCTAAAGAGATAAGGATAGTCGTAGCAACGACTACCATCCTAGGAACACTGACTGTGTACTATAGTCTCTTTGTCATTTGATATCTCATAAAGCAGGACGCACTCTTGTGTCATCGTCCTTATCTTGCTTTATTATTTGTTGATCTATACAGATGGATTCACCTTTCTACTGCTTTGGCCAAAGACTTATGAAGGCGGCACCATCCTGATCAACCAGGCATGAGATACATAACTTCCTAAACTTGGAAGCGACAAATCCTTTCTTGACCATTCAACCAACGTCATACCACTAATGACGCACCTGACAGAAACTACCTCACCATGACATTACTGCCATGGTTTTCGCCTTGCATCAAAGTACGTAATTAAATGATATACATTGGTAATGGTCTCAAGTCAGGAGACCAATACACATGTCCGTAGATAGGATCAACCAATGACACCCAAAACATGTGGTGTTCCTATTGGCGGGTTTGTCCTCATGATCTCACTACTAGAGATCACCAAGTGAGAACTTCATGAGAAGAAGTCTCAATGCTTATGAGCCCCCAACACCTGATAGTCAGACATCCACTGTGTCCAGTAAGTAAGATGTATCTAGACTATAGAACATATATTTAAGATCAATGTCATTGTATCTTGAGGTTCTCATTATAGCCTAGGATCTGCTATAACCTCTCGACACAACAACTAACCTTTGGACATTACCATTATTATAGTGGACGTAGAAAAGTCTGCACTATAATGGTAAGAAATCATCATGCATATCTAACTGTACACATGATACGGTAATCAAAAGTACTATATAGTTGGGTCTAGGGCACCCACTATTTCAACAACTAAGTTTGCACTTGGTTATCTCAAGTAGTGAGATCATGAGGATATACCCTCCAATAGGAACACCACATGTTATGAGTGTCATTGGATGTTCCTATCTATGATCACGTGTAATGGTCTCCTAACTTGAGATCATTACCAATATTTTCCATTTGATTTCAAACTTTAATGTAAGATGAAAACCATGATATTGAAATTTTGGAGAGCTAGTTTGTGTTTGGTGCGTCATTGGTGACATGAAATTGGCTGAATGATCAAGAAAGGATTTGTCACTTCCAAGTTAAGGAAGTTATATATCTCAGGCCATGTCGATCAGGATGATAGTACCTTGATAAATCCATGAGCATGGTAGTCCAAGGTAAATCCATCCAGTTAGATCAACAAATAATAAAGCAAGAAAAGATTGATGGCATGGATGTGAGTCCTTCTTTATGAGATATTAAAGACAAATAGATTATATTACACGCTGCATGTTCGTAGGTTGGTTGTCGCTGCTGTGACAATCATTATCTCTTTAGGGGCCATGATGGGTTGCTAGATCTCGCTCTTTGTCTGTGAATAGTATTCACTACTATTGAGATAAGAGCCTAGAGGGTCACACACAATAGCATATTCAAGAATTTTCCATATTTAGTTGAATAGGTATATTGGACATAGTAGGCCCCACCACTGGGGTCCGAGATTTTTCCAAGGAGATACAATCACAAATGAAATAAATAAATTCATACTATTCCAGTTAATAATAACGAGCATTGAATTTATTTATTAAATTTATTTATTAAATATATTTATAAGTTTTAAGTAAATACATGAAAAACATTATTTGAATGGATATTAAAATATTTAAGGTTCAATTACTATTTTGTGGGAATGATGATTCGAGTTAATGACTCACTTATTATCACGTAATATATTTAATATATTATAGGAAAGTGATAATAATATTTATGACTCATATTAGTAGTCATAACATGTCGTTTATAGTGCCTTAAGTATTCGGGGGTCGGAGAGGCAATACTGAGTATTTTAATTACACACTATATATAGAAGAGGAGAACCTCCCATCAGTAACTATTCATGATATTTCTCTCTCTTCTCCTATCTCCCATGTTCTAGAGAGAGAGGCTCTAGATTCAGGAGCTCATATTGAGCTATCTCTTAGGCATCACAAGTAATGTGATGCGGTGATTGTTAGAGCATCGAATGTGTCATCATAACTCTGTGCTGGAACTCAGATTTCGATGATCGGTGCTCCTGTGGATTTTTGAAGTGCGTGTGGATGATCTAGAGTAATTCAGCTTTGGATTATTTAAGCAGTGATCACCAATGATGAGCATATATTGTATGCGGATTCAAATTTAAACAAAGTATTTTATGGTTCATTTTTGTGCTTGAAACTCTTCACACGAGATCCTCAGCTTGTACCGTGCAGCAATTTGCCGACGTCAGTGATTTTTTTAAATCCCACTTTTAGGGCTTCTGCTGCGTGTTTGATACCTTCAATTAGTATCAGAACGATCACACAAATGTTTTTAATCCAAACCAAATTAAATTTTCATTAAATCTTGAAGTGGATTTCATTACGGTCCTAACGCCGCAGACCGCGTCTTAATTCGACATCAGATGACCATTCTGCGATCATCTGAAGTTTTAAATCAGATTTGAACTAGTAGTAATATGGGGTTTGTTTAATTTGAAGTACATATATATTTATGTGTATGCTTTTAAAAAAAACCCAAAGGCACTACCGGTGAACCCGCTGGCCGGCTGAAGTTCCGGTTAGCCGAAATAGTGTTTACCGATGAGGTTGAATCATAATAATAATAATATAATAATTATAATTTTTATTATAATAATATTATTTTTATCAAACCCCAATGATAGGGTTAAGAAAAAAATTATGGGTGGTTGTTTTTCTCTGAAGTCAGCAACCCGCCAATTATAAAAGTTTGTTTGTTTTTGTCAAAAAAGCAAAATACAAATCAAAATAAAAAAGGAAGGTCTAGAGAATGCGGTCTGATCCCCCCTCCTTTTTTCCATTCCAGCAACCCCACCAGGCATGCCGCCTACCCATCCTGGCCCTCCTGTGTGCCGGACCACCCCGCCCTCTAGGTGTGTCCCACCTCCGGCGTCCTAGATCGGCCGACGCTACCCACCTTAGCGGAAACCCAATCGGCCGCGACCAGATCTGCCGGCTAAGGGACACCCGCCGCTGCGCCAGAACCCCGGTCCAGGCCGCCCTCGTCCGGCGCACCTTCCACCCACCGAACTCGGCTTCCCAGCCACCCATAAAATTTCTCCTTCGGACCACCATGGATAGTAGCTCCACCGCCCGATCCGCAAACCACAAATCGGGGACCCGTCCGGTAATCCTGCGTTGGACTGGATCTATCCTGTAACAGTCCCGATCGGGTCTGCCCAATCCAGAATAGGCTTGGCGGACATTCCTAGACCAGAACACCTGTCCATTAGGTCGACATGGTCCATAATGGGTCTGAGCAGGTTTGTCCCAACCCGCACAGGTCCTGCCCAAGGTTTTTGGGGTTCGGGTAATTTAAGTTAATCAAAAATTAATTAAAATAATTAATTTCATTTCAGTTGATAATTAATGTAATTAAATATTAATTTTTTATTTAATATATCGAGACTTAATTAATTTAATTTTATGTTTAATTAAATTAATTAATTAATTAAATTTTTAGTTTTAAAGTTAAATTAATTAGTCAGGACCGAAAGACATAATTATTGAATTAGAAATATGAGTGAAAATTTTAATTCAATTATAATACCCTCGAGTATAATTTAATGAAAGTTTAATTTTAATTATGAATTTATTTTAAAATATGCAAGTTAATGTGTATTTGACTGGTCATGAGCTGTGGACTGACCAATGCGTGTTTGATGCGTGTTTTATTTAATTTTTTTTAATTATTGCAATTGTTATTTGTAACTATTTTTAATTTCTCACATTTAATTTTTTTTAATTATTGTAATTGTTATTTGTAACATCCTTCAATGTAAGAGGTTTTAACAGTAGGTTATTTTCATTGCATATTATGAAATAAAACTATGGAATTTTAATCGCAATTAACCGATTAAAGAAGCAAGTTACCGATTCTTCTTCAGGAATATTCATTAATGTAATGTTTCAGTTTTACTTATTTGGTATTCAATACAATATGATTATCACGTATGCGCATTGATATACAGTAACCAAGAGAGTACATAAATGTTACTCAAAGTCAGGTGTATTCTCCAAGTGGCTGAGAAAGGGTGATACCTAGGCCAGTGGTGAGAAGTACACGACTTTTATAATTGTCAAGCTAATGATTCATGTAGAACTATTATTGAGTATAACAAAAAAATTCATCTCATGTGTCCTTTTGGACACAAGGATACATTATTCCAGGTTCTAGAATGAATGTTGTTTTTGGTATTTAATACTCAATCACTAGTTCAGTGATACATGAATCATAGGCAATAACAGATGAATATAAAATGTAAGACTTATACCCAGTTGTGACAAGATAATTTTTTTTCAAGCAACACTAAAAGTGGACATCAAAAATATACCAAGTATGGTAGTTAGGATCGGTGCAGCTAAACACCTATGGTATCATCGATATCCTTAGTTTGGACAAAGAAACCTTTAGAAATAAAGGTATGTCACAAAGCTTTTGAAATTAGTTCAACAAGTGAGCATGAACTGTTTCAAGGGAAAGCTAGTGGTAAATATACTTCATATGATTCCTTTAAGTCATTAAGGAATGAAAAGGTGAAGTATATGCATCGTCAAATGATATGAGTTTCTTCGAGCCGACATGCTGAAGAATATCTTTTCTATGCAATCATCGATCATGATAATGTAGTGTGGAGTAATTCCTAAATGAAAATTATCTTATCTACATCACAACATTGATATCATGATGAAGTCTTACATATCAACATTGATCATCATTGATCAACATTGATCAACAAAATGTAGCATGGAGTAATTCCTAAATGCACATTTTATACATTAAGGTTATGATGTAAGGAGTATCAATGTTACAACTTGTAGAAACTTCCATTATATTTCATGACGTGATTTAAAAATAACAAAGATATCCCATAACCTTATGTCAACTATAATGACAAATGAATATTATATGAGTCATAGTATGATGAAAATCCATTATGTCATAAGGACATGTGTTTGGATGCAAAGATTTTGTTAGGACATAAACAAACATGCATCAAGTTAAACACATGATTCATCTATGTAACTATCCTAACGGTCACATAGGATATTACATAAATAAAAAAGATAGAAAATTAGTCATCAAGTGATTGAATACATTTCTATAAGGGTGAACATCTCTTTAGACATAGTGGGAGCCATATTGACTTGGTTTAGTCAATACTAGAGATGCACATATAGTTGGCATAGGAACTTGTTCCACAAGAGGATGTGGAACATGAATGTTCCAGAGACACATACTGCGTAGGAAGAATAAAACTATGGTGATGGTTTTTGTATTCACCTTGGTCGGTGATCTATTATTCATTTTGAATAATATTTTTTTACAAGTAAACCATGTATGGAAATTATTTGAGATTGACAAGACCAACTAAAATTCAATAATGGATTCCACGTATCACATTACAAAGGGGCCTATATTTTTGAATACTATGGTGGGTATTCAAATGAGTTGATACTTGGATGGTACAGGTGTAGTACCAATAAGGCTCAATTGGTTTCACCAAGTTATAATGCTTAAATCCATTATAATTTTACTTGTCATAGCTAATTTATATGATCATTATATTAAACATTTGATGTCATGACCACCAATCATGGAAGGTGTCTATACGATGAAACTAGAAAGGGATGGTCATGTCACAAAATGCTAATAATGGTTGTGAGTTACTGATATCCGGTTTAGTATTGAAGTAAGTAATGAGATCATAGAATATACATTTACAATAAATGTTTTCCATGTGTCTATGAAAGGTTAGTGGGAGTGCCAATGTTTTCCAAGTACAATATGTTTGGAAATATATGGAAAACAGATTGGTTTCGAGTTAGTTAAGACCAAGATGAAATTAATTCTCCAGTGATTGAATTAAAGTAGCAACCCGAGTTATAGGGAACATGATCAACTGAGGTGGATATAAAGGTTTCTTGGACCTAGTCAATCGTACATATAGTGACATTGTAGTGAAAAATGCAAGATGTAACAATTCAAGAGATGAATTGTTTCCAGTGTCACATGGAATTATCTCTCCAGGTCCACATGTCTGAGACATGGGAGGAGATAAACATGGTGAGTTTAAGTCCATACTCTTATGCGATGGATTAATCATGTATGCCATAATATGTACAAAAATTGATATTGCCAAGATATGCTTTATAGTAGGAAAATATCAATTATATCCAGGATCACTGCAAGTGAAGCAGTCAGAACTATCTGATTGTACACTGGGAAGTACAAAAGGACATGTTCCTAGTAAGTGGAGAAGAAAGGATATTAGTTTACATGGGGGGGGGACTAGTCTTCTTAAGATCCATGTGATCTAGTATCATAGTTAGGCTAAGGCGATGAGCGACACAAGCTCATATAATCCAGTGGTAGCCATACCTATATTTACCGAGTACGTTGCAGCTTCTGAGGCAACTAAGAAGCAATTATATGCAACAATTTGTTCCAGTTATTGGAATCACACATAGTAAGAAAAGTATTATCATAATGTAAATTATGATATTATTACTAGTTAAGATGTCAAGTTATGATAGTGGAAAAAAGGTATATACTCGGGGATACCATCTCTTGAGAAGTTTTACTCAAGGAGATGAGGTCACTATAGCAGAATTACTGCACGATAGAACCATGGTAGGACCAACAAACAAAGTTGTGACTTAGTAGAAACATTATCTTTATCATGTGAGTAACTAACAATTTTGGTTAGCAATTCGACTCTTGTTCAAGTGGGAGTGTTGAAATAGTGGGTTCCTTAGACCCAACTATGCAGTGCCTTTGATTAACATATCATGTATACAATTAGATATACATGATGGTTACTTACCATTATAGTGTAGATATTTCTACATCCACTATTTAATGGTAATTTCCATAGATTAATTATCATATCAAATGGTTACAACATATCCTAGGAAATAATGAGAACCTCAAGATACTATGACATTAATCTTAAATAAAGGTCCCATGGTCTAAATACATCTTACTGACTGTACACAGTAGATGTTTGACTATCAAGTGCTGGGGGATCATAATCATTTATACTTCTTCTCATGAAGTTCGCACTTGGTGATTTCTAGTAGTGAGATCATGAGGACAGACCCACCAATAGGAACACCACATGTTATGGGTGTCATTGGATGTTCCTATCTACGATCATCTGTAATGGTATACTGACTTGAAATCATTACCAATGTATTCCATTTGATTTCATACTTTGATGCAATATGAAAACCATGATATCAAAATCATGGTGAGGTAGTTTGTGTTGGGTGTGTCATTGGTGACATGACATTGATTGAATGATCAAGAAAGTATTTGTCACTTCCAAGTTAAGGAAGTTGTATATCTTGGGCCATGTTGATCAGGATGATAATAACTTGATAAATCCATGGACATGGTAGTCCAAGGTAAATCCATCTAGTTAGTTCAAAAAATAATAAATCAAGAAAAGGGTGATGAAACGGGTGTGCGTCCTACTTTATGAGATATTAAAGACAAAGATATTATATTACATAGTGCATGTTCGTAGGTTGGTAGTCACTACCGTAACAATCCTTATCTCTTTAGGGGATATGATGAGTTGCTAGATCCTGCTATTGGTCTATGAATAGTATTCACTGCTATCAAGATAAGGGCCTAGAGGGTCACACATAATAGCATATTCAAGAATTTTCCATATTCAGTTGAATAAGTTTATTGGACATGGAGGGCCCCACCACTAGGTTCTGAGATTTTTCTAGGTAGATACGATCACCAATGAAATAAATAAATTCAGATTATTCAATTTAAGAATAATTAGCATTGAATTTATTTATTAAATTTATTTATTAAATTTATTTATTAAATGTATTTACAAGTTTTAAGTAAATAGATGAAAAATATTATTTGAATGAATATTAAAATATTCAGGGTTCAATTAATATTTGTGGGAATGATGAGTTGAGTTAACGACTCATTTATTATCACATAATATATTTAATATATTACAGGAAAGTGATAATAATATTTTTGACTTAGATTATTAGTCATAACATGTCGTTTATAGTGCGTTAAGTATTCGGGGGCTGGAGAGGAAATATCAGATATTTTAATTACACACTACATATAGAAGAGGAGAGCCTCACACCAGTGACTATTCATGGGATTTATCTCTCTTCTCCTCTCTCCCATGTTCTAGAGAGAGAGGCACTGGATCCAGGATCTCAGATCGATCTCTCTCTTAAGCATCGCAAGTAAGGGGATGTAGTAATCATCGGAGCATCGAAGGCATCGTCGGAACTCCGTGCTAGCACCTAGATTCCAACGATCGGTGCTCCAACAGATTTTTTAAGAGCGTGTGTATGATATAGAGGAATTAGAACTTGTATTATTCAATTAGTGATCACCAATGAAGAGCAGATGTTGTACGAGGCTTCAGATTTAAACCAGGTATTTTACGGTTTATTTTTGTGCTTGAAACTCTTCACATGAGATCCTAGACTTGTACTGAGAATCTATTCGCCAACGTCAATGAGTTCATGTCGTATGTCGATGAAAATTTTAAAATCCCACTTTTGGGGATTCCGCTGCATGCCTGGTACCTTCAATTTTTAAATAAAATAAAGGAAAACATTGATTTTTTTTAAAGAAGATATGCTTTGAAAATTGAAATGAAAAGTAAACACCACAACAAGACGAACAATAATAATAGTTTCATATGAGAACCATGGATTATTACTTAGGCACTAGGGTTATCGCGGTCCTAGGATCCTCATACCTCTTTGATAAGAACATATAAACTAAAACCCACAATATCCTCATGCACAATCCACTAGTGGGGAATCACACCTGAAGTTCTAGTGGTCTCCAATCATCATCATAAGTTTAGTTAGTATTGTATCATCAATCATGCTAGGAGAACTGGACCTTGTCCCTATCGGTCTCAAAGAGTACTAGACCTAGTATTAACTACCTAGTTGTCAAGGATTCCTTTTGTGCTCAATTACTTTTACCAAGTCACATGAATCATCTCTTGCACATACACACATAAAATAATGTAAACACACATAAAACCACCACTTTCAATATAAAACCCCCTTTCAAACCTTTACGCACCCAAAAACCAATTGAAAAAAATATTCAAAACACTAACACAATCCATAGAACCCATTTAGAAAACATAGTAAGAATACCAATATCATCCAATAATTTTAAAGAATGAAACCACCTAAATTTCACTTGGAAACTGCTGAAAACTGGTGGAAACCAACAACCACACCACTAGGAGGCCCTATAAAGGCAAGAACACATCACATTCATCAAGATTATACCCAAATAATCAGGTATGAACCCCATTTAGGGAAACCAACCTGATGAAGAAATATGATCCCAAGAAGGAGAGATGGAAAGACCAGGAAGAAGAAATAAAACAAGATAGGGTAGTCTTGCGTGAAGAATTCTTGATGGATCCGCACCAAATACACCAAATGATTGAGGTCTAAGGGAGTCAAGAGGAAGGGGGATGTGTGCCTAGGGCTGAATAGATTAAATGTGGAAAGTTTGGATGGGTTTTGTGTTACATTTGGGGAAGGGTAGAATATAAAATTCAATATTTTTAAATTCTTAGAAGGCCACACGATTTGGCCACATAGTTTTCCAAACCATGCACCAATCGTGAGACACCTATGTCCAAGAGAAAAAGAGGTTGCATGGTTGTATGGGAGAGGGTTCACACCCATGCGGTCGACCATGTGCCTCAAATAGATCCATTGTTCTAGGTTCACAGTTAGCCTGCATGCCCGCACGGTCAGTTATGTGGCTTGGACAGTGCCACTATCTAGGGAATAAAGTCTCCTCTAGGTTGGTTCACAGTTTATACTAACCATGTGCCGACTATGCTCCACCTTCTTATAAACCCAAAAACTACCATTTTCTTCAAAAACTTATAGTAAAACCAAGATATAAGTATAAAAATAAAAATAAGGGAAATAATACCTCAAAATGAAACCATAGATGTGAAAAATTCTCCCCACTATGAAAACTTTCTGCCCTCAGAAAGTCATTCCAAAGTCTGATCAAAGAAAAAAAATGGGTACTGATCCTCGACCCAAGATCTCCTCTCCCATTTCTCATGCTCTTCATTCTCATGCTTCCAAAAAAATAAAACCAATGATTTTTACTTTCCTTGAATCACTTTTTCTTGGAAGTCTATAATTCGTACCAGCCTCTCAACCATAGACAAATCTGGTTCCAGCTCCAATTCCTCCCAGTTCAGTACATGAGATGGGTCTGAATTATATTTCTTAAACTGTGATACATGGAACAAATCATGAATCAACATCAACTAGGATGAAAAATCTAACTGGTGTGCCACTTTACCAACTCTCTTGGTAACCTCGAAAGGTCTAACACACCTTAGTGTTAGCTTCCCTTGCTTACCGAGGTGACAATGACCTAAGCAATGGTCCACCTTTAGAAACAATTTATCACCAACTGAGAATTACAAGGCTCAACAATGTTGTTTGGAATAATACTTATGGAGGATCTACACCATCATAAAAAACTTCCAGATCAACTAGACTTTATCAAACATATCCTACACAAGGATCAGTCCCAATAATGAGGTCTCACCCACCTCTATCCAATATAAAGGGGACTGAAACGACCAACCATAAAGCACCTTAAAGGGAGATATCTTTATCAAGGATTAGTAACTATTGTTATATGAAAATTTTAGCAACCCCAAATGGTTATCCCATGAGCCTCCAAAATCCTACACACATGCCTGGAGTATGTCTTCCAAGATCTGATTTTCCCACTCCGTCTAAACATCTGTTTGAGGATGGTATGTCATGATTAACTTAAATTGAGACCCCATCTCCTTCTAAAGGCCTTCCCAAAACTAAGAGGTAAAATGGGGGTCCCTATCTGAAACAATAGCTGATGAAACACCATGAATACTCACTAACTTCTTAACATACAACTACCCAATTCATCCACCTTAGTTTAGTCCTTAATACGAATGAAATGAGATGATTTGGTCAGATGGTCAATCCCCACCCATATGGAATTATTTCCCTGGGGTGTATGAGGTAACCTAATGATAAAATATGTGGTGATATCATCCCACTTCTAGGTAGTAATGGGTGATGGATAAAGAAAATTGGAGAGTCTATGGTGCTTGGCTTTAACATGTTACCATGTATAACAACCAGATACAATGTCAGTTATATCATGTCTCATACCTAGCCACCAGAACTAACAATGCCCATCATAAAACATATTGGGGGTCTCGGGATGAAATACCCACTGATACTAGAGACTATCTAGCATCAACACCTTTTGAAAGGAAACTGACACCACAAACATCCCTCAAAACACATGAATCCCTTAGGAGACAATGACCACTCACTGGAAACCTCCCCACTATTTAGAGACTACATAGAACATTAGAATAAATCATCAATCGATTCCCCCAGACAAATCAACTCTAGAAGGGAGGGAATTGGCTGAAAACTATCCAAGAACATACCTTCACTATGCTCCTTGGCTTATAGATGCATATGGGAAAAAAGTCCCATCAAAGTTCATTCACCACTAGATTTTTTCAAAGTTTGTTCTAGCATATTCTTACTTAGAGCATCTGCTACCACATTACCTTTACCTGGGGTATTGATGATACCAAAATTGATCCCTTGATATTACTCAACCGAATAATTATTTAAAAAATTTAGATCCTTATGGGATAAAATATAGACCAAACTCATATGATCTGAGTAGACTACAAGCTTCTCCCCGAAGAGGTAGTGATGCCATGTCTTCAAGGCATGCATCACCACCACTCATTAAAGGTTATAAGTTGGGTAATTATTTTCATTTGGTTAGAGTTTTCATGAACTATACTCCAACACGTGGTCATACTACATCAATACACACCCAAGACCCATACTTGAGGCACCATAGTAGACCATGTATTCCTTTACGTACTCTAGAAAGATCAAAATAAGGACAGTGGTAAACCTTTACTTAATCTCTTCAAATGATTAATGACATTCCAGGGTCTATTAAAACCTTAATCCTTTCCAAGTAATCATGGTCATTGGAGAAGAAATATAAGAGAAATCCCTAAAAATTGTTTGTAATAACCTACCGGGCCCAAAAATCTTCTAATCTCAGAGACGTTCCTCAATTTCTCTCATGACATCACTACACTGATCTTATTGGGGTCTACTGAAACCCCACGTTTCAAAATCATGTGGCCCCAAAACTTTACCTTCATGTTATATAAGGTACACTTGAAGAGATTATCATAGAGATGGTGATCTCAAAGAGTTCCCAATACGATTCTCAAATAATGACAATGCTCTTCTTTAGTCCTGGTGTAAACCAGGATTTATTCCATAAAAACCACAATAAAGGAGTCAAGGTACTGATGGAACACCCTATTAATAAGTTCCATGTATACCAATGGATCATTTTTCAACGTAAAGGGAATGAACAAATACTCAAAGTGGTCATACCATCTTTGGTAGGTTGTTTTCGGGACATCCGCCTCTCTGAATCTAACTTAGTGATACCCAGAACACAATTCAATTTTGGAGAACAACCTTTCTCCCTTAATCTGATTGAAAAGGTCATAAATATGTGGAAATTGGTGTTTGTTCTTGATCATTACCTTATTAAACTTTCGGTAGTTGATACAAAACTGAATATATCCATCATCCTTCTTTGAAAATAAAAATGGGGCGGCCTAAGGTGAGATGCTCAGGCGAATGAATCCTTTAGATTCCAAATCATCACATTGTATCTTTAATTCCATAAAATCTATTGGGGCTATATGATATGAGAGAATAGATATAGACTATGTTCCCAGTTCCAAATCGATGGTCAAATCCACATCCCACTCTTAAGGCAACCATGAGAAATAATTTGGGAATACCTTTGGGAAATCATCCACCATAAGAGGTAATCCATCCTCAGAACCTCCATCATCATCATCTAACATGAGTAATGAAATATACAGAATGATATTTTCCAACTCTAGAAGTGGAGGTCCATCACATCCTGACTGAGGATCCCATTAACTCTAAAAAACCTAGATACTTCCATCAGTTACTACAAAAATCACTCACTAATGATAACAATATATGTGTTCCAAGAAACACACCATCCAATCCATATTGATGATCACATTAATATCTCTAATCCCAACTGTCCCTCTTCAGTACAACCTACTCACCAATGATCTCAAAGAGGATCTATGCTAAAATTATATAAAAATAAGTTTTTTTTGGGGGGGGGGTAGGTTTTTAGAACTTTAGAAAACAGGAAAGAGAGTCAAACCATTTGACATTCATCCATCCCAAGAGAGTGTCAAATGGTTTGACTTTTTATGCTATTTTTTTTAGTTTTATAAATATATTATTTATTTTATAATTTAATTTTATTTGAAAAAAATAACAACCATATATATTTTTAGACACATTGGGTATTATTAATAAATTAATTTTTTTATATATTTTAATTTATGTCTAATAACTATAAATTATTTTTACATAAAAGTAATTATTTTTGATGTTATATATATATATAATTGTTTATAATTAAATTAATATATTTTTATATATATTATAATATATATATATAACAACTATTTATATTTTTACAAAAAATATACACACACACACACATACATTATTTAAATCTTATTAATATTTTTATGATATATTTTTTATAACTATATTCTTTATATATATATAACAACTATATATATATTTTTACATAAATAAATAAATATATATATACACATAAAATATTTAATTTTTATTAATATTTTTTATAAGGTATATATATTTAAAACTATGTAATTTATATATATATATATAACTATATATATATTTACTTAAATATATATATACACATATACATTATGTAATTTTTATTAATATTTTTTATGACATATATTTATTTATAACTATATTATTTGTGTGTGTGTGTGTGTATTAAAACTATATATGATTATATACACTATAATATATATATATATATATATATATAAAACCAATATATATATATTTAAAAAAAATCTATATAGATACACATACATTATTTAATTTTTATTAATATTTTTTCATGAAATATAATTATTTATAACAATATTATTTTTATATATATATCACTATATCTATAAAAAATAGATTATGTGTCTGTAAAGGTTTTTAATATTTTTATAACATATAATTATGTATAATTATATTCTTAATATATATATATATCCCTATATTTATAAAATATAGTGTGTGTGTGTGTGGAAAAGGGTATATTGGAAGAATTTAAATCCATGCTATATAAAAAGATTTTATATATGTTGTATTTATTAAATTTATCAAGTAAAATTAAAATTGTACTTCTTAATTGATTTTTGAAAATTTATATAGTAATTTAGATTATAAAAACACTTTTAATTACTTTAGAAATTAGATAATTTTTTATGCTGAGTTGTTAAAATTTATCAAGTAATTATAATTATAGTTTTTATGTGATTTTGAAAATTTATATAGAAATAGAGAATTTAAAAATACCTTCAATTACTTTAGTAATTAGATATTTCTATAAGTTAACTTGTTTTAAATTTTCAAGTAATTAAAATTGTAGTTGTTTAGTGATTTTCAAGATTAGTATAGAAATGTAAATTCTAAAAACACTTTAATAACTTCTAAAAGTAGGTATTTCTATATGTTGACTTGTTTAGATTTATCAAATAATTTAAATTATTGTTAAGTGATTTTCAGAATTTATATTTAAATGTATATTCTTAATAAACATTTAATTACTTTAAAATAAGATATTTTTATATATAAAATGTTTTACATTGGAAAAAATCAACATTGTCGCCTATCTATTCCACAAATCATCATATGAAATCATACCTACTTTATTTGAGACATCTACACCACTCTATTGTGTAAGATACAAGACTAAGTTCTTCTTCATATAATGCCACCACCTCAAAAGGGTACATATACGGTTGTGGAACTGTTTCCCCCGTATGCTTCTCTACTGCAACTAACACCTTAATATGATGTGCTACTAGTGCCTCCTCATATTTTTGAGTATATGAATCTACAATATACTTCATAGAGGACTCCCCAACATCATATGTGGATCTTTGTGTTAGTAATTATGAGTTGCCGATAGGATTCTATGAAGATGTTGATAGTAGTATAGATACATCAAACAATTCATCAAAAAAGATAGTATCTTTCAAGTACTACATAAACTGTGATATCTTACCCAGGTCCCACCCCTTCGGAGATCTAGGGACATTATTTATAGGATATTTCAGATAGGAATATTTTATATCAAATTCATAAGTGAAGTTCCAAAGGATCGAATAACAACTGAGAGGGGGGGGGGGGTGAATCAATTATTTTACTTTTTATAAGTTTCAATAATTTTCAAGATTTAACCCCTATAACCCATTTAGATTTATTTCTTTATCATATTTTGTAAAAAATCATTCATGAAAAATTTGTAAATAAAGTAAATCACACAAGATTTACAAGGTTTAACCTTAGTGTGAGAACCTATATCCTTTCCATAGCCACTCTCATGGGTTTGGAGAAATTCACTATTAAGTAGAAGTTAATACAACTTGTGCTGACTCCATTTAGACACCTTATATCTCCTGATAGGAAATATTATATTGAATCCCATCAGTTTACAATGTTTTCTTATAAAATAATTGATCTAAATAAAATAATAAATACTTTTTTGAAACTGATCCACAATTTCTCAGTCTGAATCCTTGGTCTGATTTGGCTAGATCTTATTTTCTCAATATGATGAAGTTAATATGATTCTTCCTTACTCAATTTGAAATTCTCAAACTCTGCTCAGAAAATCAATATGATCTTTCTCAGTTCGATCGACTCAATACGATATTCTCAATACAATGAAACCATTTTCAATTTACAAAATTCAAACTATGCTCAAATGCTCAATACAAAATTCATTAGTTAGATCGACTCAATACGATTCCCCAATACGGTAAAAAAAACATTTAGGTGTCTGATCTTCTTATGAGATCTCATTCCATAAAGAACTTTCACTCGAATTATTCAGTGCTCTTTCTTTTTTTCTTACAAAAAAATCACAATGAATGAAAGATCTGAGAAATTATTTATAGGTGAATCAAAAAAACAAAATCAAGACACTAGAAAACTTTTCCCGATTCCTAAAATTTCAAAAACTCCAAAAATATATCACATTTAAAATTCAATTTTTAATTATTAAATATTTATTAGATTTATTTGAGATTTATTCAAAATTGAATTTCAAGTTTGACCTCTTCAACTATTCATATCTTTCTCATATTATTACGATCTGTTTCTTTCTCAGATCATCACGATCTATTTATTTCTCATCTTATTATGACCAGTTTCCTTCTCACCTCATTATTATCTGTTTCCTTCTTAGCTCATTACAATATGTTTCATAATCATATCATTATGACATGTTTCCTTATCAGCTCATTACATTTCCTTCTTAGCTTATTATGATATGCTTCTTTCACATCTTATTGTGATTTTTGTTTCTTTCTCATCTCATTACTATTTCTATTTATTTCTCATCTCATTACGATTTATGTTTATTTCTCATATCATTACAAATATATTTCCTTCTTAGATCATTACAAATCTATTCCCTTCTCATCTCATTACAAATCTATTTACTTATCAGCTCATTACGAATCTGTTTCCTTCTAAGATCATTACGAATCTATTTTCTTCTCATCTCATTATGAATTCTATTTTTTATTAGCTCATTACGATGGAATTATTCATTCTGAAAATTTGAAATTATTCAAATTTAATCATCTTTAAATATGTTTACATCTTGAAACTTCTAATTTTGATACTTCTGGAACTAAAAAAAATCTTTAAGATTCCTCCAATTTTTCAAAATGTTTTATCAAGAGTATGTTTCATGATTTATGATAACTTCACGATCAGAAAATCATTGTATGATTTAGTTTATAAAGTTTTAGAAATTTCTTTCTCCTAACTTCACTTTCTTAAAAAAACCTCTTCACCATCATTATGAATTCTTCACTTAGAAAAATTTGACCTTCCAACTAAGAAAATTTGTTCTTTACTTGATTATGGAAAAAGAAAAATTACAGCAAACAACAATTTTTGCCTTTGATTATTTTGGATAAGATAATATGAATATGATACCAATGAATTCTATACTCTAAGTCCGGTTCTTCTCAGTATGAATATTTGAGTCTAAAAACCTGTTTCCAAAAAAAAAATTACAGATTTTTTTTCTCCCATGTTATGTTTAGGTTTGAAGATTTAGAAACTTTCAACTTTCTTACAAAACTAATTACAATGGACTTGGTTTGATTCCTGAATAACAAAAACATTATTATACAAAAGTTTAGTTTCCAAAAAATAAAAAAACTTGTTTAAAACAATTTATTGCAAAGGTTATTCAATCTCCCAATTTTTATTTTTTGACAAACCTCATTAATAACTTTTCCAAATCCCAATTTTTTTTCTTCATAACTTAACATTTGAAAACAACTCATGTTTTTTTTTTGTATTTTATCAAAAAATATCCTTTATCAAAAGAGAGTGTTCTTACACTACACTACTAGATAAAGTAATGTTTTTGAATGAATTCAATCCCTCAGTGGTAGGAAAATTTTGCATCCATATAAATATAAACTTTCCTCACTTTCATCTTCTCCTCTCTAAATTTTCTTTTTCTCTCCCACATTTTATGATAACTAGAGATTTATATTCATAAAAGAAAGATAAGAAAAAACTTATTACAAAGTAAAAAGTTGTTACTTTCTCTCCACCCTTTTAAACATAATCCAAATCACGATGGAGGAATTCTTTAGGAGATTTAGGAAGTCATTGGAGGAGGCTGAACATGAAGTTGCAACCTCAATTTCACAAACCTTTATTTCATCATTTCTTTTGTAAAGATATCAGCAATATGATACTTTGTTGTAATGTATTCCAACAAAACATCTCCAGAAGAAAATTTATCTTTTATAAAGTGAAACTTTATATCAATGTTTTTTGATATTTAATGTTGGACAAGATTTTTAGAAAGATAAATTGCACTTTGATTATCACAAAGTATCTTCAATGGATTGGAAACATTTTCTTTCAAATATTCCTACTAAACTTTCATCCAAAACATTTGAGTACAAGATTTAGTAGCCTCAACATATTTATATTCAATTGTGCTTAAAGTTACTAAACTTTGTTTCTTACTTTTCCAACTCACATAACATTCAATCAAGAAAAATGTTCCTCCCGATTTTGATTTTCTATGATTACAATATTCATCCAAATCGACATCAGTATAACCATGTAAATTCATCTCATAATTTCTATTATATAACAACCCATGTGAATTTGTTCCTTTGAAATATCTTAGAATCCTTTTTTCTGCCAACATATGTGATTATTTTGGATTACTTTGATACCTGGAACATAAAGTCACAACATAAACAATATCAGGTATTGATGCTGTAAGGTAAATTAAACTTCCTATCAGCTTCCAAAAATATTTCTAAATTTCACATTTTTTAGATTCATCTTTACTCAACTTTATGATAATAATCATTAGAGTAAAAACATCTTTGGATTCTTCCATCCCAAACTTATTTAGAAATTCTATGGCATACTTTTCTTGAGATAAGAAAATGTATTTTTCCTTTTGTTGAACTTGTAATATAAGGAAGAAAGTTAATTCTCATAACATAAAAATTTAAAAATTCTTCTTAATTTCATTAGAAAATGTTTTAAAAACATCTTCTCTATCCCCAGCAAAAATTATATCATCCACATAAACAATTACAATTAGAGTTCCTAAGTCAAAATCTTTCACATATATGTTTCTATCAACTTTTCCTTTAGAAAAGTTCTGCATTGTCAAACAATTGTCAAGTTTAGAATACCAGGAACATAGGTCTTATTTCAATCCATACAAGGATTTATTTAATCTATAAACCTTGTTTTCATCATTGTCAATTTTTAAACCATAAGGTTTTTCAAAGTAAACAACTTCCTCAATCTCACCATTTAAGAAAGATGACTTTGCATCCATATAATAAACTTTGTAATTTTGATGTGCAACCACTGAAAGAAACATTCTAATGGTTTATAATCTTGAAACTCAGGAAAAACTTTCTTCAAAATTCACACCTTCCATATGCATATAGCCTTTATAAATAATCATGGATTTGTTTCTTGAACCTTATCCATGTTAATTTAACTTGTTTCTATAAACCCACTTGGTTCTGATAACTTTTTTATTTTTTGTTCATGAAATAAGTTCCCATGTTTCATTCTTCTCAATATGATCCAACTATTAATTCATATCATCCACCCATTCTTTGTTCTTAATAGCTTATAAAACCAATTCTGGTTCAACTTTTGAGATAAGTGAAATTTGATTTTCTAATCTCAACTTTCTTTGTGTTTGAACTGGAGCCTTATTATTTACAATAATGTTTTTAGACTCAACATGTTTTTGTAAAGTAAGAAATTTTAAATTTTCTTTCCCAACTGAACTTTCCTTGTCACGTGAATTTTCTAAATCTTGATTAGGATGTTTTGAATTACTTTCAATATTATTGGAAATATCCAGTTTATCCTCTTTAGCATTCTCAACAAATTTTGTTAATTGTTTTTATTTTCAATTACTTTCACATCATATGAGTCCACGAACTTTTTTAAACATTTGTTCCAAAATTTTGAACTTTTTTTATTTGATAAATAACCCATAAAAGATCCTTCCTCGTATTTCTCATCAAACTTTCCCAGATCTGGATTTTTGATTTTGAGTAAACATGGAATTCCAAAAACATTGAAGTATTTCAATGAATGTTTTTTGTTATACCACATTTCATAGGTATTCATGTTGGCTTCCAGTATCATTAAGAATTTATTTTGAACATGTAGACAAGTATTAACAACTTCTCTCCAATAGAATTTTGAAATTTTGTATTTTACTAACATACTTCTTCCCATTTCTACAAAACTTCTATTATTTCTTTATACTACTCCATTTTTTGTGGAGTATAGAGAGAACTATACTGATTTTTGATACCATGATTTCTCATATGAGTTTCAAAATTATTTTTTTGTGAATTGGGTACCATTATCTATTCTCAAATTCTTTATAGAAACTCCTATTTATTTCTCAACATCTTTTTTTGAAGAATTTGAACATTTCAATATCCTCTAACTTGTGCTTCATAAACATGATGTTTTTCATCCAAGTGAAATAATTAATAAAAGTGATAAATTATAAATCTCATTTTATTGATTGATGTCTCATTAGTCCAATAGATCAAAATAAATAAGCTCAAGTGGTATGGTAGATTGAATCTCATCTCTTTTATGACTTTTGTTAGACATCTTTCCTTTTTGATCAGTTACAAAAATATATTCTTCTCATATTTTAAATAATAGAAAGTTTCGAATGATATAAACTTTAGAAATTTTGTTCATGATTTTCTGTCCATGGTTCATAAGTATTCGGTTCCACAATTTGTTTTCATCTTCATCACTCAAGTAAAAGTAGTTTCCGAATTCTTCTATTTGGAAGAGATTCCCACTAATTCTTTCTCATTCTTTAATAATTTTTCTATATTTCACAATTTGGACGATAAAAAAATGTTTTCTAAAAAAACTTATTTTCCATCATTACAAAGTCAACTTACACTAAGCAAGTTGTGTTTTATCCCATCAATAAATAATACTTCCTTAGATTTAAACTTTTCTACTTCAATCTCAGTTGTTGCAATTCCTATGATTTTTAAGAAACTATCATTACCAAAGGTAACTACTCCTCCATCATGACTTTCAACATGTTTCAAGATTTTTATATCACCTATCATATGTGAAGAACAACCACTGTCAATTATCCATTGTTTGTTCCTTTTAATTACTTTCAAAGCTGTCTCAACAACAAAATCTCTTTCCACAGCTTTCTTCTTTTCAACTTATTTTTCTTTTTTATCATAAGAAAATTGTTCAAGGAGTGTCATACATCTTTCTACATGATAAATAGATTGATCAAATCTTCCAAAAACTTCTTCTAAACATTTAAAATGATTTTTTTGTTAGAATTTTTCTTACATATTGAGAATTCACCTTTTCAACTTTCTATAAGTTATGAAAGTTACTCATTATACTTTCATTATTTCTTACACTTTTCTGAAACCTTCTTCTAGGTAGAGATATGTTATGCCAAAAATTATAATATCGGTTTCCATAGATTCCAAAACACCAGTAATATCCATAAAATCTTTATTTTTCTATTCAAGAAAGATCTTTCTCTATAGAAAATTTGTTGAGGTTGGTAAATTATTTCAGCTCTAAAATATTCAGGATGTGGACCATCATTTATTTTGAATGAGTTTTAAACTTTTATATATTTTATAGGTTTCTCACATCCTTTCTCTACCCAATCTTTCTCAACACCTTTTGTGAAACTTGAAATGTTAAAATAATCAGACGAAACATTAATTTTGGTGACTGAAGATTTAACTTGATTCTCATATTGAGCCTTTTCATCAACTTTAGAAGTCTCATATTTTACTTTTTAAGATTTTTTGAAGTTTTCATTCATTTTTCTCAAGGTATTTTTAGACTCAATATGTTTTGATTGAAACTTGTTAACTTCTTCTTCCTTAACTTCCAGCTTCTTACTAATATCTTCTACCATATTTCCATCTTCATAAATTATAATTTTACAACTTAATGTCTTTAGAATGTATTCATCCTCCTTATTGATGACATATTTTCTTCCTTCAGTAACTTATTCAAAATCTTTATTAATCATTTTAATTTTTTTCTTGATATATTTTTTATGATCAAGACATGCAAGAATTTCAGTTCTATGCTGATACTCTCTATAAGATTCTTCACCCCCTTTTTCACCATTTAAGGAGTATTCAACATTATCAACTATTACACTATAGGTTTTGAATTTTTATAAATTTTTATCTTTTGAATAATTTTTTAGTTGAGTCTGATTCATATTTCTCACTCAACATACTTCTATTATTCCCAATAAAATTATTTTTGGATTTGTTGGATGACTTTTATTCTTTAGAACTTTTGTTCCACTTTTTCCATTGAGGGTTTTCATCAGAATTATCTTGATATTCTACAACTTTATACTTAGGTAAATTCATAGAAAAGTGTCCAATTCCACCACACTCAAAATATTTGAGAGGAAGTTTACCTCTAAACTTCTCTCTTCCTCTTCAATAGTTCTTGGATATAAGATACATGATTTTATCATTAAACTCATCATTCTATTTAACTTCAGAGTCATAGATATTAACATATTAGACATATTAAATTTCCAAATTTCTCATAACTTCAAAATCTATTTCATATTTCATATTCTATTTAAACACCAGAGTTTTTATCATTTCATAAGAAATAATAAATTTATGTAATTCATCAAGAGTTAAATCATCCTTATCTTCTAAATAGAAAATTTTAGAATCAAACCTATCTAGGAAGTTTCTGTAAAGACCCGCAAATTTCAAGGAAATTTTTTTCTTAATTGTCTTTGGAATTTTACAAGAGCGCAGCTTCAGACGGCACCTGATTCCGAGGCCCGGTGTGCCCGGAATCAATTTCCGAAGTTTGGCTCGGGTACGTTCAGTGAACGGACGAGCGGGTTTTTCTATCTTTTGAACCGGTGCCCGGAATCAAATTCTGAGGGCACCGATGAAATCGCAGCGCCAGTTCTTGCTTAGAAACGCCTCTTCCGGAGTTGCGTTTGCTCAGACGTGGTTTTTAAATTTTGCGGCTTTAAGTCAGAAATAAAATAAAGTTTGTGCGACAACTTTATTCTATTTCACTTAAGCTGCTTGG
Organism: Viscum album; assembly: GCA_963277665.1. NCBI lineage: Eukaryota > Viridiplantae > Streptophyta > Magnoliopsida > Santalales > Viscaceae > Viscum > Viscum album. Next base: position 1,983,826,062 of record OY728125.1, on the reverse strand, counting down.
AAGCCACTTGAAGCCACTTAAAGACGGCTTGAACTGAGTTGAACTGGATAGGATGCTATCCGGAAATATCCTACCCCCTTGGTAGGATATTTGTGAGATGGGGCCCGCACGAGCCCCGCCGTTTCTTTCGCTAAGTAACGCACCCGCGAAAACCCGTCAAAGTAACTGAAAAGTCAACCGACGCGTTTTCTTTAAATCTTAACAGACCATTTAATTGGGCGGTTTATTTCGTGAATTAAATGGGCTGTTTCATTCGTTGAATTAATTCAACGAATTTAATGGGTCGTTACTTACGCGTTTGCGTTCGTTGGCAAAATAATAAAATAAGACCAACTCTTTCCTTTGGAGGATTACTCGTTGTGCGAGATTCTCTGGGCCTCCACCCTCCCCGCGAAGAACGCGAAGAACGCGAAGAACGCCGGCGACCGAAATTCGACGACGCACACCGAGATCTGCGACGTCGACGAGCTTTACCCGCGACGTTCTTCGGCGACGCCTCTTCTTCCGCGGCCGATCCTCGTTCGGCAATTAAGGTGAGAAATGAATCGTTTATTTCTCCCTTTTTTTATTTTCAATGACAACGGATTTAATTAATTAAATCCGTTTGATCTTGATCCGGAGATTGGCGACGCGACGCCGGATACCGCGACGACGCGACGATCTCCTTCTTCCGCGACGAGTGATTCCGCGACGACCTCACGTCCGACGGCGACATCGAGGTAGGGGTTTATTTTCTTGATGATTCATTCCCGTGTTCTTATTTCTTTTGAATAAAGAACCGGCATGAATAATTTCAATTAATTAAAAATTGAAATGCCGTTTAAAAGAAATGGAGTGAACAATTTTTATCTTTGATTAAAAATTGTTGTAGCCTTTCCTCCCGTTGATTATGACTAACGCGGAGGGTGCGGGTCTAACGAACAAGACCCGGCAACCCTCCGCCGATCTCTTTTGTTGTGCGGATATGGTGGACGACGACGAACCGCGCGGCAGGGGCGATCTGTTGATCCCGCAGTGAAGATCGGCCCCCGGGAGGAGCATCGGCGCAGACGGGAGGCAAAACGGGCCACCGGAGCAACTCCGGCGGCCCGCGGAAGGGGGCGGCGGCGCGGGTCGCCGGCGCGGCGGCGCCGGCGACCGGAGGCAGCGGCGCCCGGCGCGCCGCCGGAGGAGTCCGCCGCTGCTGAGCCGCGGCGGCGGCGAACCGCCGGACCGCGTCCGCGGTCCGGCCACCCAGCACGCGGCCCGCGCGGGCCGCGTTTCTCCAAAGCCGCGGGTCAAACCCGCGGCGGCTCACTCGGCCGCTCGGCCGAAGCCGAGCCGGCCGGTCCGGTCGGCCGGGCCTCGCCCAGGCCGGACCGGACCCGGCCTAGCCGGGTCGGGCCGGGTCGGGCCGACCCGGTTCGGCCGACCCAGGGGGGGTTCGGGCCGGGTCGCCCCGGGCCCAGAACCCCCGTTTCGGGCTATCTCCGGTCTTTTGCACATATCTTGGGCCTGAGACCTCCGATTGACGAACCGTCAGCGGCTACGCGATCCTTGGATCGAGACGGTCGTTTTGGTATATTATACTCAAGGTTTCTGAAGACTTTGGGTTCGGCCGGGTTGGTTCGTACACGAAACCAACCGGGCCCTCGGAGCGGAAACACTCATAACTTGAGCTACGGACGTCCGATCGACGTACCGTCAGCTGTGGTAGTTTCCTCTAAGTGAGACGGAACTTTTGGCATACTCTGCCCGAGGATCGGACGCAGGCGGAGTACGGTCGGGTTGGTTTTTCCCTAAAAACCAACCGGGCCCCTGGGACGAAAATGCCAATAACTCTCAGACCGGGCGTCCGATTGACGCGCCGTCTGTTGCGTTGAGATCCTGTTGTCGATACGGAACTTTTGGATACATCAACTTCGGACTAAGTGTCAGTTGATGTATCAGCCTCTCGGCTCGTGGAGCGGACCCTCCTAAACGAGCTCGCTAAGTGCGGGAACCCTAGTGCTGGCTGTGGCTTCGACGACAGAGCAGAGATCCTCCGTGGACTGCGACGACGACAGAGCATAGATCCTCCGTGGACTGCGACGACGGCAGAGCAGAGATCCTTCGTGGACTGCGGCGACGACTATGCAGAGATCCTCAGTGGACTGCGTCGACTACTGCACTCAGCGATCCTACGTGGAAGAGTGCTACCGAACCTGTGTGAGCTGAATCTTCTTTTTACCTTGAGCGGTGGAGCGCTTGGGTGTAGCGGCGGACCCGTGGTACTTGACAGTGGTGGTGCGCTTGGATGCAGCAGCAGACCCTTGGCGGTGGAGCGCTTGGTTGTAGCGGCGGACCCGCGATACTCTACGGAGTGTGTGCGCTTGGTTGTAGCGACAGACCCGCGACAGTGGAGACGTGCGTGCGGAGTACGGAGACCGTGTAGATGACTGAGACCTGACGACTGCTTGACCGACTCGACTTGGAGTGAGTCGACTAGCCCAGTGGACGGAGCGCCCAGTAGTTGGCAGCAGACCCACGGCGGACGGAGCGCCTGATAGTTGGCGGCAAACCTGCGGTACTCGACAGGAGGAGTACCTCAGTAGGCTATCTGGGTGAGCGCCCGGTATTGGCAGCAGACCCTCAGCGGACGGAGCGCCCGGTAGTTGGCAGCAGACCCGCGGTACTCGACAGGAGGAGTACTTCAGCAGTCTTAGGTTAGTGAGCAGTACCTCGGAGTCGTGACAGGACCACTGTACACTTCAGAGATGGGGCTCTTCAACATTTACGGTTTCGTTAATGAAAATCCTGGTTGAGCTGAATCTTATGTTACTCTCCTTTGTGGTTTGTGTTGAACTATCCTTTGTGGATTTACTGTTTACTCTCCTTGTGGATTTGAGTCTTGCTTTCCTTTGTGGATTGAGTTGTTCTTGAGCTCGTGAGCAGAGCTAGAATTGGGGACTTAGGTATATGTATGGGCATATACCTAAGTCGAGTCAGATGTTACTTCGTGATTGCATCTTTCTTTTGTGCTATATCCTTTGTGGATTTCGGGAGACCTTCGGGGGTCTCGGGGTCCTTACCGAGTAGCTTATACTCACCCCTGCACGGGCTATGCCAGCACCTTGTTGTGTTGGTTGCAGACGACGGACATCGCTGATCACGGCTGGGGCGTGGAGCAGGACGGTACCTGGAGGTGGACCACTGGGCGGGACGTGCTCGGAGCGGACGTGGGACCCGAGGAGCCTGGAGGCTATCTGTACCCACCCTTCAGGTGGGATTTCCAGTGGACGACACGAGGCCGCCGTCTTTCCTTCAGTTGCTGTACTTTACTTTTCAGTTGTACTTTACAGTTGGGCTTGTATTACCGGCCCCCTTTACTTTTCTGCACTTTGTAGTTACTTTCCGCTTGCTGACTCTGTGGTGGTCGTTACTTTTAAAGGCAATGCCTTCCCTGTTTACCGGGATTTTACGCCTTGGTGCTAGTCGCCAGCCCCTGGCCTATGGAAGGTGGGCTTGGGGTAGTCACGGCACGGGCCCCGAGGACGGGTCGTGACAAATTGGTATCAGAGGCGGTCGGTTCTACCGCAGACTCTGATCGTCCTTTCTTTCTATATGAAGCAATAGTGTTTAGTGTATTGAGTGTGGTTATCAGTTCAGGGAGCCCAGTGTTGGTGCGGCGGCCGACGTATCCGTAAACCAGGACCCTGACTCCTGATTTCCAACTTAATGCATGAAAACATTGATTGCGTGTGTGTTCCAAGTTTTCTTTGTGATTACTTGTGTCAGCTCACCGGGTATACTGATCTGCTTTATGAAAGTCTCAAGTTTTCCTTATGATTACTTGTGCCAGCTCGCCAGGTATACTGTTCTGACTGTGGTGCTCTTGTTCTCCTTTTCAGGATGGCCCTGCGACGACAACCAGCTAGGGTTCCGAGTGTAGGGCGCGACGGCAGCCCACCGAGCGACGAGGCCTCGGTGCAGGGCCCTTTGCCAGCAGTGGCACCGGCGGTAGCTTTACCCGCCGAGCCACCGATGCTACCAGTACCAGACGCTGACGATGCACGTCGCCTCAGGGCACTGCATGAGTTTCAGGGCCAGCGACCGCCCAGGTTTCGCGGTGAGGCGGACCCCCAGGCCGCCGAGGACTGGCTAGAGGTGGTGGTACAGATCTTTAGGCTAGTGAGGACACCAGCGGATCTCATGGTGATTCTCGCAGCGAGCCTCCTGCAGGCGGCGGCAGGACGATGGTGGAGCTTGATGCTCCAGGTGCACGATGAGGCATCTTTTCTTTGGACGGACTTTGAGAGCCTCTTCCGCTCGGAGTTCGTCCCAGCCACCCTTCGTGCGGTGCGTATCCAGGAGCTTCTACAGCTGCGGCAGGGCAGCATGACGGTCGCTCAGTACGCGGCGAGGTTCACCGACCTTTCTCGGTACTCGACAGACATGGTATGGGACCCCTTCTTCCGGGCCCGGACCTTCGAGCAGGGTTTGAGACACGAGATCAGGGCATCGCTGATCTCCCTCAGCATACCGACTCAGACAGGAGTACTAGAGCGGGCCCTTCTGATCGAGAGCTTCCTTGCTGAGTCTACACCAGCACAGAGACCCACCGCAGGGCGGCACGTAGCGGAGTCTTCGGTAGCAGGTAGCCGACAGATGACTCAGGGTTCCAGGCAGACCAGACCTACCAGTGGACGACTGCACGACTCAGGCTCAGTTGTGCGGGGAAGCTGGGGTGGAGTCAGAGCCAGGCGTGCCGAGAGTGGGCAGTGCTACTCCTGTGGCGGAATTGGTCACATGGATCGTGACTGCCCGACCCGCCATGCGGGGGAGCAGCAGACGGTTGAGGAACCACCTAGGCAGAGGCAGAGGTTCGACCGTGGCGGTCTGCAGGGAGGAGACGGACGAGGTAGAGGAGCTGGCCGAGCAGCAGGTGGTGGACGACGCTTTGAGACTCTACCACCACCACCACCAGGAGGTCCACCCCGACCACAGGGGAGAGCTCAGCTTCAGGCAGCCGAGGCCTTCGATCATGGAGCCCTGGGAGCTGATGGACAGGAGCAGAACTAGTGGATACATCCCTTGTACTTATGGTTCCTTGTTGCTTTTGTGTAGCGTCTTGTAATATGAGCTGCAATAATAAAAGATGCATACCTTTGTGATATTTTCGTTCCTGTCCTCTTTCGTGATGTTACTAGGAGATTCCAGTTTTGGCTGTTGACTTGACCCTCACTTGTGAGACATCTACTGGAGGAGACCCAGTTACCACACACTGATGCCGACAGTGTGACTCAACCCTTGGAGGCGAGAGTAACGGTTGAATCTCTTAGTAGTAGCGTCGAGGCCTTACGACGTCATCCTTGGTATGGATTAGTATCATCCATGTTAGGATTGACTGTTTTAGGCAAAGAATGTGGTTCATCCAGGGGATGATACCAGATTTCTCTTTTCGGCAAAGAAGAAATCTTGCAGCTCTTGTGGGACCTGTGATGGTCCAGGCCACGACAAAGAAGGTCCAGGTCATCCAGGAGCGGATGAGTACAGCTTAGAGCCGACATAAATCATATGATGACAGGAGGCGGAGGCCACTGGAGTTCGAGGATGGCGACCACGTCTTCTTGCGGGTCTCACCTCGACGTGGTATTCGGAGATTTGGCCGAGGCGGCAAGTTATCTCCGCGCTTCATCGGACCCTTCCAGTTTCTTAGCAGGATTGGCGAGGTGGCTTATCGCCTGGCTCTACCACCTCAGTTGCACCGGGTGCACGACGTCTTCCACGTGTCTCAGCTGAGGAGATACGTGCACGACCCGACGCACATCATTGATCATGGGGAGCTTGATGTTGACGATGGGGCGACTTTTGCGGAGGTCCCGATGGAGATAGAGGATTGACAGGAGCGGGTCCTGCGTGGGCGATCGATTCCTCTTGTGCGCATCAGATGGCAGCACAGGAATCTCCAGGAGAGCACATGGGAGCGGGAGGCTCAGATGCGTGCTCAGTACCCCCCTTTTTTTCCCCTAGTTTTTGATGTATCTTTACGGGGACGTAAAGCCCTGAGGTGGGAGTAATGTAAAGACCCGCAAATTTCAAGGAAATTTTTTTCTTAATTTTCTTTGGAATTTTACAAGAGCGCAGCTTCAGACGGCACCTGATTCCGAGGCCCGGTGTGCCCGGAATCAATTTCCGAAGTTTGGCTCGGGTACGTTCAGTGAACGGACGAGCGGGTTTTTCTATCTTTTGAACCGGTGCCCGGAATCAAATTCTGAGGGCACCGATGAAATCGCAGCGCCAGTTTTTGCTTAGAAACGCCTCTTCCGGAGTTGCATTTGCTCAGACGTGGTTTTTAAATTTTGCGGCTTTAAGTCAGAAATAAAATAAAGTTTGTGCGACAACTTTATTCTATTTCACTTAAGCTGCTTGGAAGCCACTTGAAGCCACTTAAAGACGGCTTGAACTGAGTTGAACTGGATAGGATGCTATCCGGAAATATCCTACCCCCTTGGTAGGATATTTGTGAGGTGGGGCCCGCACGAGCCCCGCCGTTTCTTTCGCTAAGTAACGCACCCGCGAAAACCCGTCAAAGTAACTGAAAAGTCAACCGACGCATTTTCTTTAATTCTTAACAGACCATTTAATTGGGCGGTTTATTTCGTGAATTAAATGGGCTGTTTCATTCGTTAAATTAATTCAACGAATTTAATGGGTCGTTACTTACGCGTTTGCGTTCGTTGGAAAAATAATAAAATAAGACCAACTCTTTCCTTTGGAGGATTACTCGTTGTGCAAGATTCTCTGGGCCTCCACCCTCCCCGCGAAGAACGCGAAGAACGCGAAGAACGCGAAGAACGCGAAGAACGCCGGCGACCGAAATTCGACGACGCACACCGAGATCTGCGACGTCAACGAGCTTTACCCGCGACGTTCTTCGGCGACGCCTCTTCTTCCGCGGCCGATCCTCGTTCGGCAATTAAGGTGAGAAATGAATCGTTTATTTCTCCCTTTTTTTATTTTCAATGACAACGGATTTAATTAATTAAATCCGTTTGATCTTGATCCGGAGATTGGCGACGCGACGCCGGATACCGCGACGACGCGACGATCTCCTTCTTCCGCGACGAGTGATTCCGCGACGACCTCACGTCCGACGGCGACATCGAGGTAGGGGTTTATTTTCTTGATGATTCATTCCCGTGTTCTTATTTCTTTTGAATAAAGAACCGGCATGAATAATTTCAATTAATTAAAAATTGAAATGCCGTTTAAAAGAAATGGAGTGAACAATTTTTATCTTTGATTAAAAATTGTTATAGCCTTTCCTCCCGTTGATTATGACTAACGCGGAGGGTGCGGGTCTAACGAACAAGACCCGGAAACCCTCCGCCGATCTCTTTTGTTGTGCGGATATGGCGGACGACGACGAACCGCGCGGCAGGGGCGATCTGTTGATCCCGCAGTGAAGATCGGCCCCCGGGAGGAGCATCGGCGCAGACGGGAGGCAAAACGGGCCACCGGAGCAACTCCGGCGGCCCGCGGAAGGTGGCGGCGGCGCCCGGCGTGCCGCCGGAGGAGTCCGCCGCGGCCGAGCCGCGGTGGCGGCGAACCGCCGGACCGCGTCCGCGGTCCGGCCACCCAGCACGCGGCCCGCGCGGGCCGTGTTTCTCCAAAGCCGCGGGTCAAACCCGCGGCGGCTCACTCGGCCGCGCGGCCGAAGCCGAGCCGGCCGGTCCGGTCGGCCGGGCCGCGCCCAGGCCGGACCGGACCCGGCCTAGCCGGGTCGGGCCGGGGCGGGCCGACCCGGTTCGGGCCGACCCGGTCCGGCCGACCCAGGGGGGGGTTCGGGCCGGGTCGCCCCGGGCCCAGAACCCCCGTTTCGGGCCTTCTTCGGTCTTTTGCCCATATCTTGGGCATGGGACCTCCGATTGACGAACCGTCAGCGGATACGCGATCCTTGGATCGAGACGGTCGTTTCGGTATATTATACTCAAGGTTTCGGAAGACTTTGGGTTCAGCCGGGTTGGTTCGTACACGAAACCAACCGGGCCCTCGGAGCGGAAACGCTCATAACTTGAGCTACGGACGTCCGATCGACGTACCGTCAGCTGTGGTAGTTTCCTCTAAGTGAGACAGAACTTTTGGCATACTCCGCCCGAGGATCGGACGCAGGCGGAGTACGGTCGGGTTGGTTTTGCCCTAAAAACCAACCGGGCCCCTGGGACGAAAATGCCAATAGCTCTCAGACCGGGCGTCCCATTGACGCGCCGTCTGTTGCGTTGAGATCCTGTTGTCGATACGGAACTTTTGGATACATCAACTTCGGACTAAGTGTCAGTTGATGTATCAGCCTCTCGGCTCGTGGAGCGGACCCTCCTAAACGAGCTCGCTAAGTGCGGGAACCCTAGTGCTGGCTGTGGCTTCGACGACAGAGCAGAGATCCTCCGTGGACTGCGACGACGACAGAGCAGAGATCCTCCGTGGACTGCGACGACGGCAGAGCAGAGATCCTTCGTGGACTGCGGCGACGACTGTGCAGAGATCCTCAGTGGACTGCGTCGACTACTGCACTCAGCGATCCTACGTGGAAGAGTGCTACCGAACCTGTGTGAGCTGAATCTTCTTTTTACCTTGAGCAGTGGAGCGCTTGGGTGTAGCGGCGGACCCGTGGTACTTGAAAGTGGTGGTGCGCTTGGATGCAGCAGCAGACCCTTGGCGGTGGAGCGCTTGGTTGTAGCGGCGGACCCGCGATACTCTACGGAGTGTGTGCGCTTGGTTGTAGCGACAGACCCGCGACAGTGGAGACGTGCGTGCGGAGTACGGAGACCGTGTAGATGACTGAGACCTGACGACTGCTTGACCGACTCGACTTGGAGTGAGTCGACTAGCCCAGTGGACGGAGCGCCCAGTAGTTGGCAGCAGACCCACGGCGGACGGAGCGCCTGATAGTTGGCGGCAAACCCGCGGTACTCGACAGGAGGAGTACCTCAGTAGGCTATCTGGGTGAGCGCCCGGTATTGGCAGCAGACCCTCAGCGGACGGAGCGCCCGGTAGTTGGCAGCAGACCCGCGGTACTCGACAGGAGGAGTACTTCAGCAGTCTTAGGTTAGTGAGCAGTACCTCGGAGTCGTGACAGGACCACTGTACACTTCAGAGATGGGGCTCTTCAACATTTAAGGTTTCGTTAATGAAAATCCTGGTTGAGCTGAATCTTATGTTACTCTCCTTTGTGGTTTGTGTTGAACTATCCTTTGTGGATTTACTGTTTACTCTCCTTGTGGATTTGAGTCTTGCTTTCCTTTGTGGATTGAGTTGTTCTTGAGCTCGTGAGCAGAGCTAGAATTGGGGACTTAGGTATATGTATGGGCATATACCTAAGTCGAGTCAGATGTTACTTCGTGATTGCATCTTTCTTTTGTGCTATATCCTTTGTGGATTTCGGGAGACCTTCGGGGGTCTCGGGGTCCTTACTGAGTAGCTTATACTCACCCCTGCACGGGCTATGCCCGCACCTTGTTGTGTTGGTTGCAGACGACGGACAGCGCTGATCACGGCTGGGGCGTGGAGCAGGACGGTACCTGGAGGTGGACCACTGGGCGGGACGTGCTCGGAGCGGACGTGGGACCCGAGGAGCCTGGAGGCTATCTGTACCCACCCTTCAGGTGGGATTTCCAGTGGACGACACGAGGCCGCCGTCTTTCCTTCAGTTGCTGTACTTTACTTTTCAGTTGTACTTTACAGTTGGGCTTGTATTTCCGGCCCCCTTTACTTTTCTGCACTTTGCAGTTACTTTCCGCTTGCTGACTCTGTGGTGGTCGTTACTTTTAAAGGCAATGCCTTCCCTGTTTACCGGGATTTTACGACTTGGTGCTAGTCGCCAGCCCCTGGCCTATGGAAGGCGGGCTTGGGGTAGTCACGGCACGGGCCCCGAGGACGGGTCGTGACAGTTTCACATTAGTTTCTTCACAATTATAGAATCTCTCGGGACATATTTGAATCCTCTGATGTTTCAAAAAAATTTATTTACTCTGGTGAATTATTCATCAATGGTTTCTTCATCTCTCATTTTGATTTCTTCATATTTACTATGCTATATTTTTATCTTTTCTTCATTCACTTTAATATTCCCTTAAAAAATACTTTCCATCTTGTCCCACATACTTTTTGAAGTATTGAGACCCATAAAATTTTGATAAACATTATCTGATAAGGATTTAATTTTTATCCTTTCCAGACAATTTCATAGAATAATATTTCTCAATAGGTGGAAAACCAATAGTATCAGCATAAAAAACATTCAGGATAACAGATAAGAGATAACAAATCATCATATCTTTCTATCTATAATAATATTTTCCATAAAATGTAGGAATTCATATATTATTGATAGAATTGATATTATCCATGATAAGTATTCAATAAGGGAACCTTCACTCAAATACCAATTGAAGTTCCAAAGGATATAATAACAACTGAGAAGGGGGGTTGAATAAGTTGTTTTACTTTTTATAAGTTTCAATACTTTTCAAAACACAACCCTTGAAACCTATTAAGATTTATTTCCTTATCATATTTTATAAAAACTCAAGCATTAAAAAGTAGGAAATAAAGTAAATCACACAATATTTATAAGGTTCATCCTTAGTGTGAGAACCTACATCCTTTCCATAGCCACTCCCATGGGTCTATGAAAATTCACTATCAATAAGAAGTGAATACAACTTATGCCAAATCCCGTTAGACACATTCTATCTCCTGATAAGAAAGATTATACTGAATTCCATCAGTTTATAATGTTTTATTATAAAAAAAATTGATCCAAATAAAATAATAAAGACTTTGTTGAAACCTCTCCACAATTGCTCAGTCTGAATCCTCAGTTTGATTTGGATGGATCTGATTTTTTCAATCCGATGAAGTCAATACGATTCTTCCATACTCAATCTGCACATACCAAACTCTTATTAGAAACTAAATATGATCTTTCTCAGTACGATCGACCCAATAAAATCTTCTCAATAGGATGGACCCATTCTCAATCTAAAAAACTCAAACTCTACTCAAATTCTCAATACGATCTTTTTCAGTCCGATTGACTCAATACAATTATACTATCTGCTAAACAAAACTTTCATGTGCCTAATCTTCTTCTGAGATCTCAATAAAAAAATAAATTTCACTCAAATTCTTTAGTGCTCTATATTTTACACTTATAAAAACAAATCACAATGAACGAATGATCTGAGCAAGTATTTATAGGCGATTTGGAAAAACAAAAGCGGGAAAATCTAAAACTTTCCCTGCTTCCTCAAATTTCAAAAACTTTGAAAATATATCACATTTGAACTTCAATTTTCACTTCATCAATCCTTATCATATTTCTAAAATATTTATAAAAAATTTAATTTCATGTTTGAACTCTTCAACTCTTCATATCTTTCTCAACTCATTATGATCTATTTTTTTCATAGCTCTTTATGATACATTTCTTTATCAGCTCATTATGATCTATTTCTTTCTCACATCATTTATGATCTGTTTACTTCTCATATCATTACAATATATTTTATTCTCAACTCATTATGATATGTTTCCTTCTCAAATCATTATGATCTATTTACTTCTCATATTATTACGATCTATTTCCTTCTCATCTCATTATGATTTCTGTTTATTTCTAATCTCATTACGATTTCTATTTTTTTCTCAGCTCATTATGATTTCTATTTCCATTTCATCTCATTATGAATCTATTTATTCTCATTTAATTATGGATTTTTTTCCTTCTCAAATCATTACAAATCTGTTTCTTTATCATCTCATTGAGAATATATTTCCTTCTATCCTCATTACAAATCTATTTCCTTATCAACTCATTACAAATTCTATTTCTTTCTTAGATCATTACAATGAAATTATTCATTTTGAAACTTTAAAATTCTTCAAAATTGATTAGATTTAAAAATTATTACATATTGAAACTTATGAGTCTCATACTTCTAGAACTGAAACAATCTTTACAATTCCTCAAATTCTTCAAAAGATTTTACCATGAGTATGTTTCATTATTTATGAGAACTTTATGATCAAAAAATCATCATCTGATTTAGTTTATAAATTTTGAGAAATTTCTAAATCTTGACTTCACTTTGTTCAATAAGCCTCTTCAGCATCATTACAAATTCTTCACTCAGAAACATCTGACTTTATAACTCAGAAACTTCTTACTTTCTCTGATTAGGACAAAAGAAAACTGCCTTTGATTATTTTGTATTCATTAATCTAAATCTGATGTTGATGGATTCGATACTCTAAGTCTCGTGCTTCTCAGTCCAAAAATGTGAGTCTAGAAACCTGTGTCTAGAAAAAAACTTTCTTAAAGACAAAAACTCCCCCTTATGTTTGGGTTTAAACATTCAATAAATTTAAACATTCTTACAAAATTCATTGTGATGGACTGGGTCCAAATCCTTAATAACAAAAATATTCTTATACAAAAAGGTTAGTTGTCAAAAAATATAAAAAATTTGTTAAAAAAATTCATCATAAAGTTTATTCAATAAGTAAAAATATTTTTTTCCTGATCCTCTCTCTACCATGTAGGATACTCTTCCTTCTATACAATATCCTCTATCCATGGTTCTGGAGCCCATGTAGGTGGCTCTCTTAGGCGTTGTTGGCCCTGTCCTTATCTTTATCCTTGCATTTGTCCTCCTATAGGTGGTAGTGATCATAGTGGAAGTGTATATCCTTAGAGGGATCAGTAGGAACATCAAAATCCATATCTTCCTCTACAGAAGCATGTGTATTAGTATATAGAAGTGGATCCCCATCATATACACTATCATATAATGAATTTTGAGGATCTTTGAGAGCATCCGGATCTGTATGAAGTATATTTTGACTGAAAAATCCTTCCCACTGAGGATCACAGATATGTATAAGTATCTCTACCCCTCTAAATTAAAAAGAAAACCTAAAATCAATAATAAATATGAATTCAAAAAATCATAAAACGGTAGTGAACATAACAACTTGTGAAGTCTTACCCCATAACACATAAGGTACATGATAATGTAATATCGGTACAAATATGTATACTCTCTATGATCCATTTGATGAAGTCATATTGTGGGATATGTGTATTGAATGATATTATACTAGGAATTCATATACCAACACTCAATGTACTAAGCATTATAAAGTATCCAATCAACCATTTTTTTACCTATGAGCATGATAGTGTGCAATAAATCAACCTGTCAGGGTTCACTGGGGATGTGTCACATGCACCAAAATTGCCACATGGAACAATCTAGCTGGTTACACACAATAATGTGGAAATTAATGATTAGAATCACTGCTCCACCGTATCCAACCATAGCTATGTACTATGGTGTAAATGATACCAAGACAAGTTTAATACATGTGATCCATGAAACCTAAAATGAAATCTCAAAAAATATTCATAAATTGGGACAATAATATAACTAAGTTATCATTATAATATTACATAAAATTAATGCCTAAATTAATATTTATGTAAAAAAATTAATGTTTAACATACATCATATGGCTCTAGAGTATAAAAAATATACTGAAAACTATGTTGACTTTGCCTTGGGGTATGTATATAATGTTGAGTCTAACTCCACATGGTAAAAAAAATGTAATATATAGTTAGTTTATAAATAATATTAATAAATTTTTTAACTAAAATTAATTATATTATCATATTATCATCCATGAGGATAATTCTATATAATGTAATGGGTAAGTAAGGCGATAACTCTAGGAGCGTTGTATGAAAAAGTTCCCATGATCACATCAATAGTACAATGGAACATCCTGCAATCTGATGCTTCTATGCTTTACATGCTATAAAAACAAATATATACAGTTATGCTAATAAAACCAACCTCTAACAATATGTATTTTTGTATTCAAGATGCTCAATTAATGGTAAGTACATCATGTGAACCAAGGTGGTAGAGTAGTAGACACACTTTATGCCTCTGAGCAGCTTCACAATATGTGCACATGTGTGTTAAATCAATGTAAACTCATCTAAACCACCAAGTTTCACTAAGAATATTCCATCAATCCAACCCATGTGCTATTGGGATGTCATGACCCAACCCACTAGGAAACCACCTAGGACAATAGTAAGATGAGGGTGACATACCAAGCCACCTCTAATATGAAAGGGTTTGGAAACAAGCACCAAGTAGGCATAAAATTAAAATGTGAGGCCCTAGCCTAAAGTATATGTACTCATACACACACACAAATCCATGCAACATTGTAGAGATATAATAAAGTAGAAATTACTAAAGAGCAATCAATGCATGCAACAAACTCTAATATATATAGTAGAGTGAAACAAGGTATAAAAAAGTATAAGGGGTAAAATACATTCCCAACCACTAATTTAGGGGGAGACACAAATGAACAAAAACTATAAAGAGGTAAAGCAGTAGAGATCTCGACTCAAGATCCCAGAGTCTGTCCACCCAATGTGGTTATTTCCATCAAGTACTACTTAGCTCCACTGATAAAAGGTCCTCCATAGTCACTATAAAATTTTCCTTCATCTGTATAAGATATAGTACATGTGAGAAAATCCTATATAGTTTTGAATGTATACATACCCAGTAGGATTCCTCAAAAACTATATAGGTAAGAAGTGGAAATAACAATAGTCATATCAACCTATATGAAAGAGGATAAAGGAACCCAAAGTCCATTTTGATTAAAAGAAACCCAAGTGATGAGTGAAATGGGATCTCTATCCCCATAGCCTACTAAGAACTATGAGTCAACCTAAAGCTCCAAAAAGTACATATATGGTACCAACCATCGTACACAACCTCACAAGAATCTAAATGGAGGGGTTTATCCTTGCTACTATGCTTCATAACTAAGAGGGAACTCTATCCTAGCCAATCATTATGCGCAAACTATCAAGAATTAGTATGGGGGACCTACAGATCGCCACTACATAACACAACCAAGGGGTCACTACTCCAACAGAGAACCTTCTCACTTCCTGAGCTCAAATATGAAGAGTACCACACTATAGATAGAGGAACCACACACTCTGTAATGTGGGGGAGTTCCATTTATACCTATATAAAAAATATGGTGGATCCACAACCTAGAGATAGATAGAGGAGTACCGATCCCAAGAATACTACTATGTAGACAGAGGACCCACACTCATTGCGGGGGAGTTCCATCTCTACACATATCAAAGATACGGTGTACCCAACACTTAAAAGGATAAGGGATTATTGACCCCAAAACCCCTCTAATAAATAATCCTGATCACATCCATTGGCCAAGCATCATTGAAAGAAGTGTCCCACTCACAAAAACTAGTGTCATATCTCTGATTCCAAAATAAATCCACCATAGTGTCCTACAAGGAAAACCACTTAAGATAGGCATATTTTGAACATAAATCTAAGCCCCAGAGAAGAAGAAACTCAAGGTATGTGTTTCTATAAAAAGGTACACAGTGTGTACATAGGGTCACATGGTGCGTGACTCCACCTAGACACTTGTGCGCATCCTCCTATAAACATATCTTGGGAAGCTATGTCTCACCACATGGCATGTATGTGGTGTACATGACATGTCTTGGTAGTTAAGGTATGCTTGTTTCCTGTAGCCCGTGCCTGTGTACTATGGACTGTGCTTGTATACTCTGGGAATATCTATGTACTCTATCCATGACTTGGTACTATATTTGTGTCTGTTTTTATGTTCCCTAGCCATGTCCATGTACTTGTCCATGCCCATGCCTGTGTACCTAGAGGTACACATTGGGTTACCAGATCTTGGTCACATGACATATGGTCTTTCTACAAGGCATGCAATATCTATCTCTATGCATAAACCCTAGCTACCATAGATGGGGACCACACAACACATGTTCCATGGAACTATATGTCACGTGCTTTATAAATTTCTATATACTGAAATCTCTTTATGTATTTTCACCTACACCATTTCCTCCTTCAATCGAACCAAAAAACCCTCCAAAGAGATTAGATCTAGGGTTTACCAAACCAAAATCATCACAGGTGGATGGATTTCGTTCACACAATCTACTCAGGAAACTCCCTCCATTGCATTACACTTCCACATCACTTATACATGGATGAAATCATTTAATTTAGTCCTCAGTCTATGATTCCATCACCCAAATACAGTAACAAACTATGTCATGAACCATCCTAGATACCCTAATACCCTAATACCCTAATACCCAAGTTTTACTAAAGTGGCTTGAATGGTATTATCGATGCCCATGGGTTGGAAAATATAATATGTCATCATACAATAAACACAAGGGAATTATTTTTTCCATAAATAAATGGAAGTAAAATAATACAAATCAGTATTATCAACACTTCAAAAGTAGAGAATACTAGAAGAAATAGGTAAAACAGTACCCAAAAAATACATCATCAAAAGGCAAAATGTGTTCCAAAAAAAAACTTAGACGTATACCATGCAACAAGGGGATCAAATCTTCACCAGTTACCTCCATCACTCTGGTTCCCAAGGATAAAAAACATCCACCACCTCCAATTGTTGGTTTTCCTTTGATTGTACCTAGCATAAGATAATATAAAAATACCCAAATAAAAGGCATAATGTGATTTATAAATCCCAATAGGGTGTCATCAAGTGTTCCATAATCATATATATCAAAATTTCCTTCAATGAACATTTTATATAAAAAAATTACATAAAGCAATTAACATGAATAAAATAGATCTACAGATCAATGGCATACAATCATCAAATCAAGTATATCATAGAACCATGTCGCAATACTTGTGGTAAATTAATTTTTGGTAATATAATCCTCACACTACTCAATCAATGATCTCAACTCAATGTGTACACATATCCCAGAATTCAGGCCACCATGACTCAACTCCCCATCAGGGAAAATCATTCCACAATATGTTTATGTTAGTGTTATCATCTTTAGTCCAGTGATGGGGGGAGGGGGGGAGGGTAAAATACTATTGTTCTTATCCTAATTACCCACTAACTACCCAGAATCACATGTGATTTAATTAATTAATCAATCAATTATGGGAAAATAAATAATTTCAAATCAATTCAAAATAAAATTTCCCACTTTCAGTTTTCAAAATGTCTCATTTCAAAACCAAAACATAGTTTTTCATCAATTAATTTCATTTTTAAATCATATTTTTATTTAATCAATTTATCTCAAAAATTAACCTCCAAAATCAAATTATTAATTTTTATCAAGTCCTCCTAACAATTTTAATTTCATTAAAATCAAGGGTTTTTTCAAAAACTCAATACCTTTCACAAAATCATCCATCAATCATCTCAAATATAAGTTTTTAAATAATTTAAATAATCATTTAAAATAAATAAATAAATTTAAGGTTTTAATTATAGGGAAAAAATCATATGAAACCACCTAACTTTAATCAATGATCTAATTAACAACCATAATTGGAAATGCCAATAGCGAATGAAGGTAAAAGAGATCAACAAGTAAATCCTAGATAAAAAACATCAATATCAAACTCGAATTCCATCAGAAAACAAAATATCATACCGTTTCCAAAGAGGGATAGTAGAGAGGAAAAGAAAACCAAAGCGAGGGGACTCACTGTGGATCAAACACCAAACCAAGATGTTTAGAAGGGAAGAAATCACCCAAAAATCACCAAGAGTTTCTTTAGGGATAGAGAGAAGAGGAATTATGAAAAAGGAAATATTTTCCAGGATTCACCATAAAAAAACCCAATCCACCTGAGTAATTCATGATGTGAATCCTCAACGCATTATGTGAATATCCTGAGTGGAATATACATCAAAAAATGAATCACCTTGGGTTAAAAATATCAATCTATACCATTTCACATTGTGGATTAATTTCATGATGTAAACATTATTCACATAATGAAACTAATTCATGGATTCTATCAAGTTATGAATTCACATAATGACATAAATTCATGGTGTGACTCTATCTTGTAGATAGTACACAACTGGAACATGCTAAAAAACCTTGAAAAAGCCTCCAACTCAACATGAACCTAAAGAGAAACTTATAAATACTTTTATACATTTAAACCCATACTATATTAATTAAAAAAAATATACTTCCCTAAAATTTAGGTCATTTTCCCTAAAAAAATTCTCCATCCTTGAAAGGCCCAAAAGGCACAAAAAAACGGAATTGAAACAAGAGTCAAGAAGTACCTAAAATAAGGTAACAAGATAGTACAACCACCCACCATAAACCCTTTATGACCCTAAAAATCATATTAAGAAGATTCTATATCCAATATGTGAGGCCATTACTCTATCATATGTGCCTAATTCTCCCATGTATTATATGAATCAAAACTATGCTGCCATAGCACACATACCAAGGGTATAATCTTCCTATGAAGAACCTATGTATTAAAGTCACTTTGTCTTAGATTCAACAATCCTGACTGGATGCCCCATCAAAAATAAATCTGGCTCAACGTCAAGATCCTACTAGATCAGAACATGATTAGGTTCAAAAATATACTTTCAAATCTATGATATATGAAACACACTATAGATAAAAATCAACTATAGCATAATTTCCAAATAATGGGCCACTTTCCCCACTCTCTCAATATTCTCAAAATGACCCACAAACCTTGATGCAAGATTTCCCTATTTCCCAAGATATTGACGACCAAACCTAGGTGAAACTCTCATAACATCTGGTCAATAATTGAAAACTCTAACGGTCACTGGCGATAATCAACATAGGATTTATATCAGCTTTGTACTATCAAAATCCTCTGATAAATCAACTGAATCCTTTCCATTGTCTCTTGGACCAAACTTGTTCCCACCAAGAAACATTCACCAATCTTCGACCAGTAGAATATATATTTGAAATTCCAACCATAAAAGGCCTCAAAAGGATCCATTTTTATAGTAGAATGATAACTATTATTTTAGTAAAAATCAACCAGTCCCAAATGGTCATCCTAAGATCCACCAAAGTCAAGAACGCAAGCACATAGTCTGTCCTCAATAATTTTAATAGATCATTCTATCTGGCCATCAATATTTGGATGATATGCCATGATAAATTGTAATTGGTATCCCATGGCCTCTTGGAGGCCTCTACACAAGTGATAAGTGAAACATGGATACTTATCAGAGACTATAAAAGATGTAACTCCACGCAATATGACAATATCCTACACGTAGAGACATCTCAAGTCCTCAACTTTGGTTATATCATAAATGGGTTTAAAGTGAGCAAATTTGGTCAGCCTATCAATGAAAACTGATATATAATTATACCCTATAAGAGTATGCAGTAACCTAACCATGAATTCCATAGAAATCACATCCCACTTCCAAGTTTTTACTGAAACCAGATGAAGAAAAACTGAAGGTCTTTAGTGTTCGTCTTTGACTTGTTGGTAGGTATAACAATGAGATAAAAAGTCATTAATTTCCTTTCGTATACATGGACATCAGAATATTCAGTGTATATCATAGATCATATTTGTGGTTCCAGGGTGCACTACCCACTAGGAATTAT
The DNA here is from genome assembly GCA_963277665.1 of Viscum album. NCBI lineage: Eukaryota > Viridiplantae > Streptophyta > Magnoliopsida > Santalales > Viscaceae > Viscum > Viscum album. The sequence continues at coordinate 1,983,806,495 of OY728125.1, read as the reverse complement.
GGAAATAACCCATCATAACTGTTCTCATAGGAAAAGGCACAACATGCTAGTTTTGGAAACATAGGACACCCTCTAAAGAGAAAAACCACTCACCAATGTTCTCCCCACCATAAAGAGAGTCCCTAATGCCAAAAAATTAATCATTAATATATTTCTACCAAATAATCATCTTGATAAGAGAAAAGGTCAACTTAGCATTGTCCAAAACAACCTTAGACTCACTCTATCAGACTACCAAATTCAACTGAGAAAAGTGACCCATCATATTATACTATTATGATGATTCTTTCATGGCATAGGTTGGATTTTTCCTTCTCAAATAATTATCAATGACATTCCCCTTACTAGGGGTGTATGAATTTATGAAATCAAAAGATTTTTGTTACTCCAACCAATGCCTCTATCAAAAATTAAGATCTTTTTTAGAGAGGATATAACTAGGGATTTTTTTTGTAAGAACAAATGGAAAACCTTTCATCAAAAAGGTAATTCCACCAACTATTAATAGAATGAATAACAACTGTGAGTTCAAGTTCATGGGTAGAATAATTCTTCTCATGTGACCTAAGTTGTCTAGAACCATAGGAAACCATGTGATCACCCTATATAAGTACACAACACAAACCTAAAACAGACACATCACATAAGACCACATAGCCCTCATCGACCTCTAGAAGAGTCAACATCAATGTAGAAGTAAAAATAAATTTAAAATCAATAAAAGAGATCTAAAATTTATCATCCTATATAAACTTAACTCCTTTTCAAGTGATAGTGGTCATCAGAGAAGCTAACTTTAAGAAATATATGACGAATCTATGGTAATATCCCACCAAACCCAAGAAGCTAAGAATATTGAAAACATTACATGGTTTCTCTCATTTCATAAAAACTTTAAAATTATCATGATAAAATGAAATACCATTTTCCAAGAACATGTGTCCCAAGAACATCACTTCTTGAATCCAAAAATTACATTTCAAAAGCTTCGTGTAAAGTAAACGATTTATCAATATTTCCAAAACTGCTTTCAAATGACACACATGGTCCTCCTTGTCCTGAGAGTAAACTAAAATGTCATCCAAAAATACCACCACGAATGATTCAAGGTACTCATGAAATATTATTTTCATCAAATGTTAGAGTCTTTTATTCTCAACTAGTGATAACCTGATCAAAGTTCAATCTTTGAAAACCACTTTTCCCTTTTCAAGTAGCTAAACAAATCATAAATTTGAGCTGTCCCTCTTTTATCCAAAGTAGTAATCAATAACCTGAAAGAGGACCTCCACCAAAATTGTATAAAATTAAGTTTTTTTGGGGTTTAGGTTTTTAAAGTTATAGAAAATAGGGTGGAAATGTCAAACCATTTGACATTCAGTCATCCCAAGAAAGAGTATCAAATGTTTTGACTTTCACTGTCCTTATTTTTTTGTTTAATTTTTTTTTTCAGTTTTATAAATATATTATTTATTTTATATTTTACTTTTATTTGTAAAAAATAACAACCAAATTTATTTCTAGACGCATTGATTATTATTATTAAATTAATTTTTATATATTTGAATTTATGTCTGATAACTATAAATTCTTTTTGCATAAAAATATTTATTGTTAGAGTTATATATATAGTTATTTCTAATTAAATTAATATATTTTTATGTAAATTATAATATCAATATATAACAACTTTTTATAGTTTTACATAAATACACACACACACACATTTTTTTTAATTTTTATTAATATTTTTTATGATATAAATTTATTTATAACTATATTCTTTATATATATATAACAACTGTATATATATTTACATAAAAATATCTATATACATATACACATACAATATTTAATTTTTATCAAAATTTTGTTATGAAATATATTTATATTTACAATTATATTATATATATATAACTATATATTTTTTTTACATAAAAATATCTATATATACACATACATTATGTAATTTTTATTAATATTTTGTTATGACTAATATTTATTTATAACTATATTATATATATTTATTAAAACTATATATGATTATTTACATTTATATATATATATATAAACTATATATATATATATTAAAAAATATCTATATAAATAAAGATACATTATTTAATTTTTATTTATATTTTGTTATAACATATATTTATTTATAACTATTCTCTCTCTCTCTCTCTATATATATATATATAGATATATATGTTACTATATTTATAAAAAATAGACTGCGTGTGTGGAAAATGTCGTTATTATTTTTTAAAAACATATAATTACTTATAATTATATTCTTAATATATATATATATATATCACTATATTTATAAAAAATAGTGTGTGTTTGTGGAAAATCTTTTCTTATAATAATTTAAATCCATGCTATATAAATATATTTTTTATATGTTGTCTTGTTAAAATTTATACAGTAATTAAAATTACAGTTTTTAAGTGATTTTGAAAATTTATATAGAAATTTGGAGTCTAAAAAAACTTTTAATTACTTCATAAATTTGATATTTTTTTATGTTGGGTTGTTAAAATTTATCAAGTAATTATAATTATACTTGTTATGTGATTTTTAGAATTTACATAGAAATATAAACTCTAAAAATATAATAAATTACTTAAAATTTTAGATATTTTTGTATTTTGACGTGTTTAAAATTTTCAAGTAATTAAAATTGTATTTGTTTAGTGATTTTCAATATTTGTATAGAAATATAGATTCTAAAATCTCTTTAATTAATTATAAAAGTAGATATTTTTATATTTTTACTTGTTTGGGTATATCATGTAATTTAAATTATAGATAAGTGATTTTCAATATTTATATAGAAATGTATATTCATAAAAATCATTCAATTACTTCAAAATTAGAATTTTTTATAGATAAAATTTTTTACATTGGAAAAAGTCAACATCATTGCCTATTTGTTCCACAACTCAACATATGAAATCACACCTACTTTATTTATGACATCTACACCACTCCATTGTGATAGCTATAAGAGCAGGTTCTTCTTCTTATAATTCCTCTGCCTCAAAAGGGTGTACATACGGTTGTAGCGCAGCTTCCCCCATATACTTCTCTGATGCTTCTGACACTTTAATATGTTGTGCTACTGGTGCATCTCCATATTGATGGGTAAATGAATCTATAATATAATACATAGAGGACTCTCCAAAATTATATGTGGATTGGTGTGTCAGTAAGTTTGGGTTTCTGATGGGATTTTATAATGATGATGACAATGGTATAAACACATACAACAAGTCATCAAAGGAAAAAGTGTATTCTAAGTACTGCATAAACTCTGATATCCTACCCAAGTCCCACCCCCATGGAGATTCAGGGACATCGGTTGTAGGACATTTCATAGAGGAGATTGTATGTCAAATTCATAAGTAAATGTATGTGTTTCCGAATACTCTCTATGCTATGTAGGATCCTTTTCCTGCTATACAAGATCCTCTCTCTACAATGTAGGGTCCCATGTAGGTTCCTCTCTCAGGAGTCGTTGGCCCTATCCTTATCTCTACCCTTGCACCTATCCTCTTACTGGTGGTGGTGGTTGCAGTGTCAACACATATCCTTAGTTGGCTCAGTATGCACATTGTCATCCCCAACAACCTCTACGGAAGCATGTGGATTAGGATATGTTAGTGGATCCTCATCATAGATACTATAATATAAGTAATTATAGAGACAACTGAGAGCAACCAGATCTATATGAAGTATATCCTGACTAAAAACATCCCCCTTTTGAAGATCACATATATGTATAAGTCATGCTAACCCCTCTAAATTCAAAAAAAAAACATTCAAATTAATATGAAATATAAATTTAAAAAATGTAAAAATTGTAGTAAACATAACAACTTGTGAAGAATTATACCATAGTACATAAGTTACATGATAGTGTGATGTCGGTACAAATACACATACTCTCTTTAATATGATTAATAAATTCATATTGTGGGATATGTGTACTGAATGATAATATAATGGGCATGAATGTACCAACACTCAATGTACTGAGCATGGTAGCATGATCAATAAACCATCTACCTACCTATGAGCATGATATTTTTCAACACATCAAACTATCAGGGCGCACTAGGGATGTGTTACATGCACCAAAATTATCTCATAGAAAAATATGGATTTTTCAACACAATAATGTGGAAATGAATGAGTATAATCACTACTCCACTATCTCTAACCATAGTTGTGCAGTATTGTGGAAATTATGCCAAGAAAAGATCAGTAAATGTGATCCATGAAACCTAAAATGACAACTCAAAAATTATTCATAAATTGGGAAAATAATATATCTAATTAATCATTATAATATTAGAAATATTTAATTCCAAAATTAATGTTTATATAAAAAAACATTAGTGTAACTTATATCATCTAGTTATAGAGCATAAAAAATCTGTTGAAAACTATGTTTATTATTCCTTAGGGTATGTATATAATTCTGAACCTAACTCCACCTGGTAAAACAATTAGTATATAGTAAGTTTAAAAATACCATCAATACAAATTTTAAACTCAAATTAATGATTTAATCATATTATAATCCTTGAGGAAAATTATATATAATGTAATGGATAGGTGAGGTGATAACTCTAGGAATGATGGATGAAAAAAGTTTTCATGATCACATCAATAGTACAATGTAACATCCTACAAAATGACACTGATCTACTTGACATGAAATATAAATACATACATACATACATACATACATATATGTATGTATGTATATATATATATGATAGTACAAACAACCTCCAACTTTATATATTTTCAGGTAAAAATCCTCAATTAATGGTAAGTACATCATGTCCACCAAGGTAGTGGAGTAATAGACACACTTTGTGCCTCCGAGAAGATTCATAATTTGTCCACATGTGTGTTAAATCAATGTCATCTCATCAACACCACCAGGTTTCATCGAGAAGTTTCCATCATGCCTTCCCATTTGCAATTGAGATGTCCTGACCTGACCCATAGGGACCCCACCTAGGTTGAAAGTAAGATGAAGGTGACACCCCAAGTTTCCTCTAGTAGGCTATGGTTTGGAGAACAACATCGAGTAGGTATAATACTAAAATGGAAGGCCTTTTCCTAATGTACATGTACTCACACACAGACAAAACTTCATGCAATAGTGTAGAGATATAAGAATTAATAAGCTACTAGAGATTAAATAATGCATGAAAATTATATAGGATAAATAGTAGAGTAAAACAAGGTGTACAAAAGTATATGGGGTAAAATACATGACCAAATAGTAATACAGGGAGAAAACCAAACTAACAGCAACTATAAAGGGGTAAATCTGTGGAGAGCTCATCTCATGATCCTAGAGTCTGACCACCTAATAAAATTAGTGACACAAAGTATTTCTAATCTCCACCAATACAAGGTCCATTATAGTCACTATAAATTTGTCTTTATTCTATATAACACATGAAATGTGCGAGAAAATCCTCTGGATGTGTGAATATAGACATACCTTGTAGGATGCCTCAAAAACCAAAAAGGGAATCAATGGAAATTACAATAGTTAGTTCAGCCTATATGAAAGAGGGTAAAGGAACCCAAGTAATGAGTGAAATTAGATCACTACCCTCACAACATCCTAAGAACTATGAGTTAGACTATGACTCCCAACAGTCCATATTCGATTCCAACCACCATGTGAAAACTCACAAGAATATAAATTGAGGGATTGATCCTCACTATTATATTCCATAGCTTAGGGATCACTCTCTCATAGCCAAGAATTATGCATAACCTCTTGAGAATGAGTATGGGGGACCTAAAAACCACCACTGCGTACCACAACCAAGTGATCAATATCCCAATGGAGGACCTTCTCACTACCTGAGCTTGAATATGGGGAGTACCACTCTACAAATAGAGGACCCACACACTTTGTAATGTCGGGGAGTTTCATTTCTACCTGTATAAACAATATGGGGGACCCGAAACCTAGAGAGATACATGGGAGTTCCGACCCTAAGAATACTAATTAATAGATAGAGGACCTACACCCTATTTTGGGGAGTTCCATCTCTACCTATATCAAAGATATGGTGGACCCTCACTAGCACTGTGGGTGTGGTGACAGGTGATGGGAACCAACATGTCAGGGTTTTTGTCTTGAGGTCATTCAAAGTTTGAGGGTAATCTATGGGGTTTAAATGGTTTATTCAAGAAAAAAAAGTGATGATACATGGAGGAAGCCTTGGGAAGGTGATATCCCATGTTAGGGTGCATGGATCTAGGTGGTTAGCAACCCGAGGCATTGACGTCTATCTAGATTTAAATTTGAATTATTGGTGTGGATCACTCAAAATGAGTTAGTGGGTGTTTTTAATTTAATTTTGAATTGTATGTATTGATAATTGCGAGTTTACCACTCAACTATAATGTGGTTCTTAGAAAATACAAAAAAATATGGATTTGGATTAGTGGAGGACTCACCACTTAGAAGGACATGGGAGCAAGGACCCTAAAACTCTAATAAAAAATCTCGATAACTACCATTGTCCAAGCATAAATGAAATAATTTCCCCACTCATAATAACTACTTTCTTATATCTAATTCCAAAATAAATGTCACTATAGTTCCATAAAAGAAAAACCATTCAGGATATTCAGTTTGCGGGCATAAATTTGAGTCCCAAATAAAGAGACATGCAAGGTGGAATTTTCTAGAAAAATGTACACGATGTGTACATAGGGTCACATGATGTGTAAATACACTTCGAAACCTATAAATGTACTCCTCTAAACACATATTGGGAAGCCATGTCTCACAATATGGCATTTACATGGTGTACACAACATATATTGGAAGTTCGGGTATGCTCGTTTCCTCTATCCCGTAGTTATGTACTCTAGCCTATGATCATGTACTCTAGGTGTACCTATGTACTCTAGCCATGTCTGGGTGTTTTTGGAATGTCTGGGTACTCTGGTTGTGTCAGTGCCTATGTACCTAGACCCTACTTGTGTACCTAACCATTCCAAAGATTATGTACTTAGAGGTACACATCGGGTCACTAGCTTCGGATCACACAACATATTATCTTTACACATGGATTGTGATGTCTATCTCTATGCATAAACCTTAGAAACCAAAAATGGGGACCACATAGTGTGTTTTAATTTGAAAATTATTCCTTGTACTTTATAAATTTCTAGATAATAAAATATCTTCATGCATTTTCTCCTATGCTACTTCCTCCTTCAATCCAACAACAAAAACCACCAAGGAGCTTGGATCTAGGGTTAACAAAACCCCAATCATTATCGATGGATGAATTCTAACCACAAAATCTTCTCAAGAGATTCCCTTAGTTGAATTGCACCACCACATAACTTATCCATTGATGGAATCAGTCAATATAGTCCATAATCCATGATTCCATCACCTGAATCCTGCAACACACCTTATCATGAACCATACCAGATACCCTGGTACCCTGATACCTGAGTTGGACCTAACATGGCTCGAAGGGAATTCTCAATCCCCACAAGTTGGAAACTAGCACTTAGGATCATGAAAGAAACACAAAAAAATGGCTTTTTCCAAAAAAATAGTAGAAGATAAACAATACAAGTCAGTATAATCAACACTTCAAAGGAATAGAATACTAGTAACAATAGGTAAAATAGTACCCAAATAGTAAATCATCAAAAGTCACAACATGTTCCAGGATAAAAACTGATACATATCCCACACAACAAGTGGATCACATTTACATGAGTCACCTCCATCGCTCTAGTTCCTAATGATCAAGAACAACCATCACCTCTAAGTAAAAATTTTCCTTTTCTTGGACCTTGCATAATATAATCTAAAAATGCTTGAAGGAAAAGGTAGGGTGGGAGCTATAAAACCTAGTAGGGTCTCATCAAGTGTTCCATAATCAATTCAATAAAAGTTAAACAAAACATGATTTTTAATTTAAATAAAACAAGTCATGACATGAAATTTACATATCTTTAACAAAACATTCTTTCATAATCGAGAGGTGGAAGATATATCAAAACTAGCTTCAATGAACATTTTATATAATAAATTTATATAAATAAGTTATCATGAATAAAATATATCTATAAATCAATGAATTAAATAATCAAATCAAGTATATCATAGAATAATGTCTCAAGACTTGTAGTACATTAGTTTCTGGTAATAAGATCCTCACACTACTTAATCTGTAATCTCGACTCAATGAGTACGCATGTCCCACAATTCAGGCCACTAGGACTCAAATCCAAATCAGGGAAAATCATATTGATGTATGTTTATGTCAGTGTTTTCATCATAAATCTAGTGATATGGAGTCATATAGTAGCATGATTTTCCTAATTACCCACTAAATACCCAGGATCACATGTGCTTTAATTAATCAACCAATCAATCAATAATGGGAAAATCAATCATTTCAAATCAGTTCAAAATATAATTTCCCACTTTCAGTTTAGTACATGTCTTTCTCATTTCAAAACTATAACATATTTTCTCATCAATTAATTCACTTTTTAAATCATATTTCAATTTAATCCATTTATCTCAAAAATAAATTTCCAAATAAATCCATACTTTTTTCTCAAATCCTCCCAATAATTTCAATTCCATTTAAAATTGGTGGGTTTTCAAAAAATTCATGCCTTTCTAAAAATCACCCTTTAATAATCTAAAATATGAGTTTTTAAATCATTTAAAAACTCTTTTAAAATAAATAAATAAAATTAAGGTTTTGAATATTGGGAAAAATAATATAGTTCCACTTACCATTAATCAATGATAAAATCATTAGCTGCAATTGGAAATGAAAATGAAGAACGAAGGTGAAGGTGATAAATAAGGAAATCCTAGATAATTAACATCAATATCAAAATCTGATTCCATCAGAAAACAAAACATAATACCACCTCTAAAGTGGGATATTGGATAGGTGGAGAAAAAGAAATCAAGGAAACTCATTGGGGATCAAACACCAAATAAAGATATATGGAAGGGAATAAATCACCCTAAAATCACCTAGAGTTTCCCAAAGGATAGAGATAATAGGTTTTATAAAAATTGAAATATTTTTTAGGATTCACCATAAAATAGACCAAAATCCACAAGTTCATTATGTGAATATCCCAAGTAATACACTGAAAAATGCATCGCCTCAGGTTAAAAATCACAATCCCGACTATTTCACATCGTGGATTCAATTCATGATGTGAACATTATTTACATCATGAAATAGATTTCTAGTTTCTTATGAGTGAAAAATTCATGTCATGAAATAAATTCATGGTGTGAATCCATCTTGCAGATAGTATAAAACCATAACATACTAAAAACTCTAAACAAATCCTCCAACTCAACCCGAACCCAAAGATAATCCTTTAAATACATTGACGGATTTATACCCAAACTCTTTTAATTAAAAAAAACATAGATCCTTAAATTTAGGGTAATTTCCCCTGATAAACACTCTTAATCCTAAAAAAAACTAAAATTCACCAAAAAATTGAATCGAAATAAGAGTAAAGAAGCACCAGAAAGAAGCTAAATAAATGTTACAACCTCCCCAATATAAACCCTTTATATTCATAGAGATCCTTAAAAAGATTTAATATACAAGAGATGAGTCCAAAACTCTCTTATCAATGCCTCATGATACCAAATCTTATGTGAATCAAAACAATGCCTCCATAGCACATAGATCAAAGTTATTATATTCCTAGGAAAAACCTTTATCTTAGAGTTAATAATACTGACTGGATTCTCAGTCACAAATAAATTAGGACCAGCATCAAGATCCTCTATGATCAAAACATGATAAGGTTCATAAATATACTCTCAATGTTTTGATACATAAAACATGATTTGGATCGAATTCAAATAAGTTGGAAGTTCCAAATGGTGGGACACTTTCCAAACTCACTCAATATTCTCAAAAGCACCCACAAACATCAACACAAGTTTTCCCTATTTCCCAAGATGTCGGTGAACCAAACGAGGTGAAAATATCAAAAAAACCTAGTCACCAATAGAATACTCCAATTATCACTGATAAAGATTAACATAGGATTTATACTAGATATGTACCATCAAAATCCTCTGATGAATCAACTTAATCCTCGCTATTTTCTCTTAGACTAAACTCATTACCACCAAGAAATTTTCAAAAATATTCGACCAGCATAATAGAGATCTGCAAAGCCATCAATACAAGGCCTAAAATGAATCCATTTTGATATATGAATAAAAAATATTGTTTTTGGAAGCCTCAAATAGTCTCAAATGGTCATCCCAAACTCCACCAAAGTCAAGAATGCAATCACATAGCATATCCTCAAGAATCTGTATTGGTCTTTATATCTTTGAATCCTTCTATAGATGATATTCCATGCTCAATCATACTTGGGATCCCATGGCCTTATAGAGGACTCCATTAAAGTGATAAGTGAAATGAGGATCCTTATTAGAGACTATACAAAATGGAACTAAATGAAATATGAAAATATCTTTCATGTAGAGACATCCACCAAGTCTTAAAATGTGGTTTTATATCAAATGGGTATAAAGTGAGATGATTTGGTCAGCCTATAAATCACAACACATATCACATTCTTCCCTTGAGAAGTACGTGGAAACATAACCATGAAGTATAGAGAAATATTACCCCACTTTCAATCTAGCACTGGAAGCAGATGAAGTAAACTAAAAGATCTATGATGCTTCACTTTGACCTATTGGTAGGTATAAAAATGAGATAAAAAGTCAGAAATGTACCATCTTATACATGGACAACATAATCATCACTGCATATCATAGAATATATTTTTGGTTCAAGGGTACACTAACCAATAGTAATTATGGAAATTTCCCATCACAACCTTTATCATAGTAAAAGTCACAATATTATAGTTCTAAAAATATATTACACCCTCTAAATAGATCATCCACTCACCAATGGTATCCCTACCATAAAGAGAGTCCCTAATGACACCGAATTCATCATCAATCTATTTATCTCAAAGAATCATCTCAAGAATATAGGAGTTTAACTACACACTATCTAAAACAACCTCATTCTCATTATAATGGTCTCTTAAATTCAACTGAGAAAACATATCCATCATATCCTACTCTTCTGATGATTATTTAATGGCTTGAGTTGGATGTTTCCTACTCAAATCATTAGCAATGATATTCCCCTTGCCAGGGGTGTAAGCAATGTCAAAATCTAAATACTATAGGTACTACAACTAATGATTATGTATAAGGTTTATATGTTTTTGATAAAAGACATAACTCATTATTTTTTGGTCAGAATAAATCGTAAAACTTTCACTGAAAAGGAAATGTCACCAATTATTAAGAGCATGCATCATAACTATGAGTTCAAGATCATGGGTCGGATAATTCTTCTCATGTGGCCAAATTTTTCTGGAACCATAGGATACCACATGATCACCTTGTATAAGGAAACAACACAAACCCAAAACTGATGCCTCACATAAGACTACATATCCCTACCCGACCTCTGAAATAGTCAATACTAGTGAAGATGTCAAAATAAATTTCGGCTCAACAAAAGAGCTCTAACATTTATCATACTATATTAACTTTACTTCTTTCTAAGTGATACTAGTCATTGGAGAATCCAAATTTGATAAATATCTGATGAATCTATAGAAATATATTACCAAACTAAAGAAGCTACGAATCTTGAAAAAATCACATGGTTTTTTCCTTATTATACAGCTTTAACCTTCTTAGGACTAACTGAAATACCATGTTCCAAGACCACATGTCCAAATTATTTTACTTCCCAATCCAAAAAGTACATTTAAAAAGATTCATGTAAAGTAAATGATTTATCAATGTTTCTAAAACTTATATCAAATTTCACTCATGGTCCTCCTCGGTCTGAGAGTAAACTAGGATTTCATCCAAAATTACCACCATGAATGATTCAAGGTACTCATGAAATATCATTTTCATCAAATCCATAAAAACCATGCATGTATTGGTTAGACCAAATAGAATAACAAGATACTAATAATGGTCATACCTACTCCTGAATTCTATCTTCTTAATTTAAAATTAGTGTATCCTCAATTGGTGAAAACCAAATCAAAGATCAACTTCAAAAACCACCTTTCCCCTTTTAACTAGACAAAAAAATCATAAATCCATGGAAATAGATATTTTTTATTCAACATAAATCTATTGATTTTTTAGTAATAAAAATAAAGGAGAAGTGACTCATAATCTTTATTCACAAAAATAACATGTTACACCCAAGTTTACGTACTCAGGTATAAGAAACCTTTATCTAAAAGATCATCCAACTAATATTTCAACTATTTTTTCTTTGTTGGTTCCATATAGTATGAAGGAATATACAATGGATGAGTACCAGGTAATACATTAATAGAAAAATCCACCTATATATTTTTTTGGAAAGTTAGAGAATCAAAAGTAAAAGCATTAGGAAACATAATGAAAACTTGAGGGAGATCATCACTAAAATATTATCTATATAATTCAAAAGAAAACACTAATATTACCCTTATCAACTTTAGAAAAAGAGGTCTATATATACTCAAATACGGGTGATAAAACACTATTTTGTTGAATATTTTATTGATAATAAATGATATAATATCCTCACATTGTGTTTAATATATTTATTTATAAAATATTTGGGATTTGATCATTCATTTGAAAATTTGGTGAAAATTTCAGTTTTACCCTTAATAGTGTACTGTAGTATTTCGAAGATAAATATTTTTATATTTATTATTTGAATTTGAAATTTTGTAATAGTGTTTATAACTTAATTTTATACAACTGTAATTCAGGACACTAGAGCTAAAGAGTGCATTTGGATGGAGTAAATGGGCCATTAATCTAATGGTGGGCTGGACTCGGCAGAATGGACATGGGTTATGTATTTGGGCCATATCTTCTACATCCGAGCTTGGATTGAGCCCAAATTTTGAGGAAAGCTCGGGGACATGATTTGGCACAAATCATCCTTCTAGAAATCCGGTCACTTCACGCGTTTTTGAGGACAAATTGTCGGTGAAACTTGGAATAAAATATTTGGCCGAGTTTTTCATTTCACACTTAAAAGGTTATGTATCCCTAGCCCTCACAAACTATATTTAAAGGGGGTTTTAACTCTTTGAGAGGGCTGTTAGAGGCTTTGGGAAGGTTTGGACGAAAGGGTGTCTCTTGGGAGTCCCTTACAACTCTTGGAATAAGTAAGCATTTGTGCAAACCTCTCTTCCAAAAAGGCTCTCCTCTCCCACCTCTTCTTTGTATTTCTTTTCTTTCATGTTTGTTTCTTGAATTTTTCTTCAAATAATCTTAGGTGTTCATCAATATTCTTATTCTCTTCATCTTCTTAATTTGGTTGTAATCAAGAGTGGAGAAAATATTGGGTTCTACCCTTTCAATCCTTTTCTTATGCAAAACGTCTCCACGATGACTACACCACCCATGGAAGAGTAGTTCTTTTTAGTAATCGATCGACCTCTATCCTTCTTCATTCATTTATTTTGAATCAATGAGCTACTGTAATTAACATATTATGATCTATTAATTGAGTTTTTAATTTATATGAAACTAAGCAAGCAATTTAATAGTTAACACAAAACACGCGAGGTTAGGAATTGTGTGAACTGTGAGAGCGCAACCTTAACCGGTAATTCAAAACCACACGGGATCAATTTGTAGAGTTAAAATATAATCCCTAAACTCAATTAATCCTCATTTACAGAGTGGTTATGTGCCTTAATTTACCACTGACCATAAGCTAATTTTAGAACATCAATCAAAGCAGGGTGTTGCGATTGCATGTTCCGAAGTTAGCCTAAGGTTAAATTCACTTCAATCTTCATGGTAAAGTTAATTCTCGTAGGGTTCGGGATTTAACAAATTAAGGGATCATAATTAAGTGAATATTAATTTAAATGATAATGATTAATAAATTATTGAATAGGTAGAGTTATACCGATTATGTATTTTAAATATTGTCTAAACAAACATCTTTTTGTTGTGTCATTTTAATCAAACTTCATTTCAAAAAAAAAAACAAAAATACAATCTTCTTCCAGTAAACTTCTTCCAGCAAACTTCTTCCAGAAAACTTCTTCTAGATTCATAAACTATAAACAACCACCCCCATCCTTTCAAGTAGTGTTTTTATTCTCTTTTATTTTATTTCTAGAATACCTCTAAAAATTGTTTTAATTCACTTCCTCCTTTGAGAGACGACCTTGGTCAGCCACTCTGCTGCACCTAAGTACCCCAAAATCACACTAATCATTTGAGGGCGCCCACGACATCGCTCTTTAAAATTGGCACCGTTGCTGGGGAGGCAAGTAATTATTTCAACTAATTAGAGGTATTTATTTTGTTTTACATTTTATTCTCTTCCTCTCTTCTTTCTTCCGTCTTTACCCAATCTGATTTTTTCCTCCTTCTTTTATTTCCATCTACTTCTTTTTGGACCATCAACTCAAACTTCTAATTTTTATTTTACTATGGTCAAATTTCCTTCTTTTTATCTTTCATTGATTGATGACACGAACTAATCCAAAATATCTCTTAGATCTTGACCCTGAGATTGAACGTAGCCTTAGGGATCAAATCAGACATTCTCAGTCTACGGGAAGTTTCAATATTCAACCAGTTGGTGAATTCCTCTCTTCTGGAAACATTGAAATTGGAAGCAATTCAAATTCAAACATAAAAGAGGAACCAATGGCTGTAAATAATGGAAATTAACTTAATAGAACCATTCGAGAATTGGCTGCACCGGATATTAACTATCAACCAAATTGTATTGCATACCCAAATCTCGAATCGGACTTTGAATTGAAATCTGAATTAATTCACCTTCTTCCAAAGTTTCATGGCTTATCTGGTGAGGATCCCAACAAACACCTTAAAGAATTTATTGTGGTTTGCTCAACCTTGAAACCAAGAAATGTATCTGAAGACCAAATCAAATTAAGAGCATTCCCATTCTCACTTGATGGAGATGCGAAAGATTGGATGTATTATTTACAACCCGAAGATGTAACTTGTTGGAACGATTTGAAACGTCTCTTCTTGCAGAGATTTTTTCCAGCATTAAGGACCACTTCCATTTGTAAAGAGATCTCAGGGATCAAGCAAGCACAAGGGGAGTCAATGTATGAGTATTGGGAGAGATTCAAGAAGTTGTGCGCAAGCTGTCCGCATCACCAAATCAGTGAGCAACTCCTCATCCAATACTTCTACGAAGGACTCACACCCATGGAGAGGAGCATGGTGGATGCTGCAGCTGGAGGAGAATTGGTGGACAAGACACCAGCAGCCGCACATGCATTGATCGACAAGATGGACCAAAACTCCCAACAATTTGGTGATCGAGGTACACCACATATCAGGGGAGTACATCAAGTAATTCCTTCTTCTATTGAGAGTCATTTGATTGATACCAAGTTATAATAATTGACAACTATGGTGAGGCAAATTGCTTTGACACAAAAGACATCTCTACCCCCTCCTTCAAGGCCTTGTGGCATTTGCACTGAGACAAGCCACCCAACTGACTGTTGCCCACAACTACAAGAGACAGAGGATTGCGCAGTAGTATTCCCAGGGAGACCATTTCAGCAGTAACAACAACCATATCCCCAAAAGAAGTTTGATTCATTTTCTCCAACATAAAACCAAGGGTGGAAAGATCAACCAGACATGAGGTATGTCTCTGGACAAAAACAAAGGCCACCCTTTCAACAAAACTTCCAGCAGCCTCCGCCTTACCAGCAGGGTTTCCAACAACCCCAAAAGAGATTTTAAGCCCAAGCATCGGCAAGCCAACAACAAGGGAATCCCCCACCAAAGGTAGATTCTAATACTGATGATATTTTGAAGCAAATTGTTCTTAATCAACAAAATGAGCTGAAGAGTCAAAGTTCGGAGCTGAGGGAGTTAAAGACTCAAATGAGCCAGATTGCCACCGCCCTCCATGAACTTGTAAGTAAGAATTCCGGAAATCCACCTTCCCAACCCACTCCAAATCCAAAGGGGAATGTTAGTTCCATCACATTGAGAAGTGGGAAGCAAATGAACAATACATCTGTACCTACCATTCCACCGGGATTCACCTCAACTCCAGAGAAGCCGCATTCCATACCAACTGATGAGAAATACAAGGAGAAAGATAAAGGTAAGAAAAAGATTGATGATGTTCATCCTAAACCCCTTCCTTTTCCAAACAGGGTTGTTCAAACCAAGAAGATGGCTGAAGAAGCAATGCAAAAGGAGGTTTTGGACACATTCAAGCGTGTGGAGATCAACATTCCTCTACTTGAAGCCATTAATCAAATCCCAAGGTATGCCAAATTCTTAAAAGAACTCTGCACCAGTCGAAGAGGGATCAAGGGAAATGAGAGGATCAACCTTGGAAGGAATGTCTCGGTACTCATTACACCAACTCTAGCAATGCCAACAAAGTGAAAGGATCCCAGGACATTCACCATCCCATGTACCATAGGGGAGTTTCACTTCTCTGATGCTCTTTGTGATTTAGGAGCTTCAATAAATGTGATGCCTCACTCTTTATTCTCTTCCTTGAAGGTTGGTGAGTTGAAGCCAACAAGAGTAGTGGTGCAATTGGCGAATAGAGCTATGGCATATCCAGCGGGAGTCCTTGAGGATGTACTTTTCCGGGTAAGATACATGATCTTCCCAGCAGATTTCTACGTGCTTAACATGGAGGACGATCACGTAAGTTCTCATGCCCCCATTATCTTAGGTAGACCCTTCCTCAAAACTGCAAAAACTATCATAAATGTCAATGAGGGTACACTTTCCATGGAATTTGGGGATGAAGTTGTGATATTTAATGTTATGGATTCCATGAAGTACCCCTCAGAGGATCATTCTGCATTTGTTATCTCCCATTTTGAACCACCAAGTAAAAACACCATGGAATTGGATTGTCCTATTCTTAGGGAGATTATGAGTATTGGTTCTAGTTTGATGTCTAAAAGTACTTCCACACCCGTTTCTAAGGAACAAGACTCTCTATGATTTGATTTTGAAATGGAATCATATTCTGATTTTGATCATGTGAACTCTGATTATGACATGGATATAGAGTATGCTGATGGATTTGATGCTTTATTCTCTGATTTTGATGATGTATATTCTGATATCGATGCTCTTTGTGCACATATTTCGGTTCCTTCAATGTCTCCATCCATACTAAACCCTCCTTCATTAGAACTCAAGCCATTGCCACCAAATCTGAAATATTCATACTTGTTGAGTGGTGAGAGATTACTTGTTATCATTGCTAACAATCTCCCTTTTGAACATGAATAAAAGATTTTGAATATTTTGAGGGAGAACATCAAGGCGATTGGGTGGACCTTGGATAACATATCAGGTATTAGCCCCTCCATTTGCATGCATAGGATTCTCTTGGAGGATGGGGCTAAACCGGTGAGACAACCACAAAGGAGACTCAATCCCACCCTCCTGGAAGTTGTTAAAAAAGAAGTTTAGAAATTGCTCGAGGCAGGTATAATCTTTCCCATTTCAGATTCTTAGTGGGTAAGTCCTATTCAGGTTGTGCCTAAGAAAAGTGGTGTTACTGTTGTTAAAAATGAGAAAGATGAGTAAGTTCCAATAAGGGTGCAAAACAGTTGGCGTGTGTGTATTGATTATAGGAAACTAAATCATTCCACTCGCAAGGACTATTTCCCCCTCCCGTTTATTGATCAGATGCTTGAGAGACTAGCGGGAAGACACACTATTGTTTCTTGGATGGATTTTATGGATATTTTCAGGTTCCTATAGCTCCGGAGGACCAGGAGAAGATGACATTCACCTGCCCATTTGGTACCTTTGCTTACCGGAGGATGCCATTTGGACTTTGCAACGCCCCAGGTACCTTCCAGAGATGCATGGTGAGTATTTTTTTATGATTTTATTGAGACCTGCATGGAGGTATTTATGGATGATTTTACAGTGTATGGGTCTTCATTTGATTAATGTCTAATTAGTTTTGGAAAGGTGTTGAATCGTTGTATTGAGAAGAATCTGGTCCTGAACTTTGAAAAGTATCATTTCATGGTAGAGCATGGCATTGTCTTAGGGCATGTAGTGTCAAAACATGGGATAGATGTTGATAGATCTAAGGTAGACATTATTTCATCCTTACCCTATCCTTCATGTGTGCGTGATGTTAGATCTTTCCTAGGGAATGTAGGATTTTATCGGCGCTTCATCAAAGATTTTAATAAGATCGCTCTTCCTATGTCATGATTACTTCAAAAAGATTCTAATTTTGTGTTTGACGATTCTTGCAGGACTTCCTTTGATGAGATAAAGAAGTGTCTGAGCACTCCACCTATCATACAGCCCCCATGGTGGGAGATTCCTTTTGAGATTATGTGTGACGCCTCTAACTTCGCGGTTGGATCAGTCTTATCTCAGAGGGTGGAAGGACGTTCACATGTGATTGCCTATGCATCAAGGACATTGGATTCAGTCCAATCAAACTACACTACCATTGAAAAGGAGTTTCTTGCGGTCATATTTTCTTTAGATAAATTCCGTTCATATTTATTGGGCTCTAAAGTAGTTGGTTTTTTTGACCTTGCAGCTATGAGGTACCTCTTGAAGAAGCCAGATGCAAAGCCACAACTTATCCGTTGGATGCTTCTTCTTCAAGAGTTTGACATCGAGATAAAGGACAAGAAGGGATCAGAGAATTTGGTGGCAGACCACATGAGTAGGCTTACTCACACACTAGAGGAAGACACCTTGGACCAGGTACCACTTCGTGACACTTTCTCCGATGAGCATCTTTATTCCATCTCAGGTACACATCCTTGGTATGAGGATTTAGTTAACTAAATTGTTGCCTCTGAAATACCTGCAAATTTAAAGAAACATCAAGTCCAAAAATTAAAAAGTGTGTCTAGGTTTTATGTGTGGGATGATCCTTACCTCTGGCGCATGTGTAGTGACCAAGTCATTAGGCGGTGTGTTCCCGATCATGAGTTTGATTCTGTTTTTCATTTCTGTCATACACTTGCTTTTGGTGGACACTTTGGACCCCAACGGATAGCTAGAAAGGTTTTGGACTCTGGATTATATTGTCCTAGCTTATTCCATGATGCCCATGTGTTTTGTAAATCATGCTCTCATTGACAACACACTGGGAACATTTCTAGGAGATATGAGATGCCCCAACAACCCATACTATTCTGTGATATTTTTGATGTATGGGGAATTGATTTTATGGGTCCTTTTCCAAGTTCATATGGTTTCTTGTATATTTTGGTTGCTGTTGATTATGTGAGCAAATGGGTGGAGGCTAAGGCCACCAAGACTGACGATTCTGATGTTGTTGTGGACTTTGTCAAAGCACATATTTTTTGCAGGTTTGGAGTACCAAAGGCCATCATCAGTGACCAAGGGACACACTTTTGCAATAGGAATTTTGATTCCCTCTTTCGGAAGTATGGTGTGACACACAAAACATCAACACCATACCACCCCCAAACAAATGGCCAGGCTGAGGTTTCAAATCGTGAGCTGAAACAAATATTAGAGAAAACTGTGCAGCCAAATAGGAAGGATTGGAGCAAGCACTTGGATGATGCATTGTGGGATTATAGGACAGCATACAAGACACCCATTGGTATATCCCCATTTAGGATTGTTTTTGGGAAAGCATGTCATCTCCTAGTGGAATTCGAGCATTGGGCATATTGGGCTATAAAGAAATGCAACATGGATTTGGCCCAAGATGGAATTCAAAGGAAGTTGCAAATTCAAGAGCTTGAGGAGATTCGACTATCATCATATGAGAACTCAAGGCTCTACAAGGAAAGATCAAAAGCAACTCATGACAAAATGATCCAACAAAGGGAGTTTCATGTTGGAGAGAAAGTCCTTCTCTATAGTCCACAACTCAAGGTGATTCCTGGTAAGTTGTGTTCCAGATGGTTAGGTCCTTATATTGTGACTAATGTTTTTCCTTATGGTGCAGTGGAGATCACACAAGAGGACACTGGAAGGATCTTTACAGTCAATGGGAAACGTTTGAAGAGATACATTGAGGGACTTCCTACTGATGTAGTGGATTTTATCACACTGCATGACCCCAGCATCGCTTGATCACATCAGGCTGTTCCTAACCCTTTCACTTTTATATTATTTGTCCTATTTAACAATTCTGCATTTCATGTGCATATATCATCTCAAGGGTTCACATTGAGGACAATGCAATATTTTAAGTGTGGGGGAGGGAACCTTTTATTTTAGTAATTTAAATTGTTTTCCTATTTTCCTATTTTAAACAAAAAAAACAAAAAAAAATTGTGTGTTTTTTAAATTTAGTGTGTTTATTTTTTTTTCAATTTTCTTTGTGTTTTTGAAATTTTTGAGCTAAAATGATTCTCATCACAATTTTGAAATGCATATAAATGAGTGAAACAATTTATCCCATGAAACTGAGCTTAAATGAATGCTGAAATGACTTTGTTTCAAGTTCAAATATTTAGTAATTTCATGAAAAGTACACTGAATTTTGAATCCCATGCCACATCTCACTGTCTTTATATTTTAAATCACTTTCCTGTGAGGCTTCTGAAACATTATTTTCATATTCTTTACATTCACCTCACTTCTTGAGAGAACCAAACCATGCTTGATTTAATCAGAATTTGATCTATTCCTATCAAAACTTGAGGGTTTGAGGTACATATGTTTAAATTATCGAGGCATTTGTTTGGTATTAAAGCCCCTATTTCAAAGAATCCTTTTTTTTATAATGGCCTACCTTGAATATTTAATCTTTGCATACCTTAGAATCCATGCACAACCTGTTAGGTCAGCCACATTACAAGCCAATTTTCCCTATCCAACCAACTCTTGAAGTGAAATTTCATAATCTAGTTGAGCTTATGTGTGGGGGAATCTATCTTGTGTTGTGCCACCACATTCTGTGATACTTTGGGTGGAAAATTAAATTCTGAAGAGATGTGTTTTCTACTGAAGAAATTCATTATATTGAAAGCTGTGCCTTTTCTGGAGATTTCATGACAAGTGAAGCTGTGCCTTTTCTGGAGCTTCTAATTGAGGTGGAAAGTTGTGCCCATCTGGAGCTTTAAAGAAAATCATGTTTGAGAAGACTGAAATTTTTGATGCTGAAATGATGAATGGTGTAAACTTTTCATGACCTTTCATGATGATGGAGCTTAATTGATACTATAGGGATTGAGGAGAAGACCATATTTAAGTGAAAATTAGATTAATGCAATTTTGCTTCAAAAAGATTCAAGCCCTCCTCATTCAGCCTCAGAATTTTTTTCACATCTAAATCCTACCAACCGAAAGCCACAGAACAACCCTACAAAGTCCTCATGATAAACATATGTCCTTGAATCACATTGGGTAGCGATGTAGGAATCTATCAAGACTATGGTGACCCTTGTATGAGTTTGGATGAGAAAGACATTGCAATAAAAAATGACATTTGTGTGATAAGAGAAAATTCAAGCGAGGTAAGTGTTTTGTGCATGGGAGGATAAATGAAGTGGAAATATATTGAATGATATAAATGGAGAACTTTAAATAAGTTTTTTTATGAGGCATGATATCTTTTGATTCTTGGTGTGAAATTGATTGATCTTAAGGATATGTGTTTTAAAATTGGTTTTGATTTGATATTGATGTTTACTTGATATGAGGTTTTGCTCATGAGTGAAAAAGGGTAAGTGTGGGGGAGTTAATAAAACAATATTTTGTTGAATATTTTATTGATAATAAATGATATAATTTCCTCACATTGTGTTTAATATGTTTATTTATAAAATATTTGGGATTTGATCATTCATTTGAAAATTTGGTGAAAATTCCAGTTTTACCCTTAATAGTGCACTGTAGTATTTCGAATATAAATATTTTTATATTTATTATTTGAATTTGAAATTTTGTAACAGTGTTACTAACTTAATGTTCTACAACTTTCATTCAGGACAATAGAGCTAAAGAGTGCATTTGTATGGAGTAAATGGGACATTAATCCAATGGTGGGCTGGACTCGGCAGAATGGACATGAGTTCTGTATTGGGGACATATATTCTACATCAGGGCTTGGATTGAGCCTAAATTTTGAGGAAAACTCTGGGACATGATTTGGAACAAACCATCCTTCTAGAAGGCTGGTCAATTTAGGCGTTTTTGAGGTCAACTAGGCGGTGAAACTTGGAATAAAATATTTGGCAGAGTTTTTCATTTCACACTTAAAAAGTTATGTATCCCTAGCCCCCACAAACTCTATTTAAAGGGGTTTTAACTCTTTTAGAGGGATGGTCTAGGATTTGGGAAGGTTTGTACGAAATGGTGTCTCTTGGGATCCCCTTACAACTCTTTTAAGATGTAATCATTTGTGCAAACCTCTCTTCCAAAAAGGCTCTCCTCTCCCACCTCTTCTTTATATTTCTTTTCTTTCATGTTTGTTTCTTGAATTTTTCTTCAAATAATCTTCTATGTTCATCCCTATTCTTCTTATCTTAATCTTCTTAATTGGGTTGGAATCAAGAGTGGAGATAAGATTGGGTTCTACCCTTTCAATCCTTTTCTTATGCAAAACGTCTCCACGGTGACTACACCACCCATGGAAGAGTAGTTCTTTTTAGTAATCGATCGACCTCTATCCTTCTTCATTAATTTATTTTGAATCAATGAGCTACTGTAATTCACATATTATGATCTATTAATTGATTTTTTAATTTAAATGAAACTAATCAAGCAATTAAATAGTTAACACAAAACACGCGAGGTCGGGAATTGTGTGAACTGTGAGAGCGCAACCTTAACCGGTAATTCAAAACCACACGGGATCAATTTTTAGAGTTAAAATATAATACCTAAACTCAATTAATCCTCATTTAAAGAGTGGTTATGTGCCTTAATTTACCACTGACAATAAGATAATTTTAGAACATCAATCAAAGCAGGTTGTTGCGATTGCATGTTCCGAAGTTAGCCTAAGGTTAAATTCACTTCAATCTTCGTGGTAAAGTTAATTCTCGTAGGGTTTGGGATTTAACAAATTAAGGGATCATAATTAAGTGAGTATTAATTTAAATGATAATTATTAATAAATGATTGAATAGGTAGAGTTAGATCAATTACATCTTTTAAATATTGTCTAAACAAACATCTTTTTGTTGTGTCATTTTAATCAAACTTCATTTCAAAACTAAAAAAAAAATACAATCTTCTTCCAGAAAACTTCTTCTAGATTCGTAAACTATAAACAACCACCCCCATACTTTCAAGTAGTGTTTTTATTCTCTTTTATTTTATTTCTATAATACCTCTAAAAATTGTTTTAATTCACTTCCTCTTTTGAGAGACGACCTTGGTCAGCCACTCTGCTGCACCTAAGTACCCCAAAATCACACTAATCATTTGAGGGCTCCCACGACAACGCTCTTTCAACGGGTATCATTATCCCTAAAAAACATAACATGACCCATCAGACATGGTAAAGGAGACCCTCCCAAGGTAAATATTAGTCCAAGCCTTACCATCCATCAACTAATACATCATGAGAATGATGTCAAGAGGTTTAATATTAAGAACATAAAATCTCTAGGTAAGCTCAATCTCTAAATAAAAAACAAAGCAAGGACACCAAATAATCTTATTTCTCTTTGTTCTGTGGGGCATATTAATATCCATCGCATAAGGAAAAATATCATTAGGAAGATTTAGAAATTTCGAAACATGTGTCAATATAAATAAGTGAGATGAACTAGTATTAAATAAATAAGTCACTAAAGATGGATCTATAGTGATGGAACCTCTCAGAGTCACTGGACCCGCATCAACCTCCTCTAGAGACTATTCCACTATGTGAAGAATCTTTATTATGGATTCCTATGGCTAGAATCTATTTTCTCTTCAAGCATCTAATTTCACTGTAGTACTTTTTGGTGCTTATGATCTCATTCCAATGTGAAAAGAAGAAAATAAATGGAAAAAAATATGTAGATGTCTTCAGTGACCGTAAGAACCATAGATATTTGGTGCTTCAATATAAACTTGTTTCTAATGCCCAACCATTCTACACTAAAATCAAGTCAAAGGGCCTATTTTAGGAACTTCAGAAGATATGGACAATGTCTTCTATCCAAAACCACCAGTAGAGTCACCACA
Source organism: Viscum album (assembly GCA_963277665.1). Classification (NCBI taxonomy): domain Eukaryota; kingdom Viridiplantae; phylum Streptophyta; class Magnoliopsida; order Santalales; family Viscaceae; genus Viscum; species Viscum album. Next base: position 1,983,782,200 of record OY728125.1, on the reverse strand, counting down.
CATTCTCTATCCATTAAAATAACTCACAGAACTACCACTAGGAGAAAAATGAACTCTCAACAACCCTGATTTACCATCCAAGTCAATCTCAACCATCAACACTCAATCCACATCTCTATAAGAAGTTAGATTCAGAAAGAAAACATGTGATTAGATATCAGGCTGTCGACCCATCTTGAACCATTAATCCATCATTTATCATTGGATATAACCATAGGTTAAAACTGAAAAAGATTATAAAAGCAGTTTTCACATTGTGTCACGGTCCTTCCACCCTACTGGAGGTTGTGAAAATCCATGGATTTCACCAAGAACATAGATTCTAGATAAAACTGATAATTAAAAATAACTCTAAATTCTTTCCACTCTAAAACCTCATGCCTCTTTTCTATCACCATTGAATCACACCATCTTATGTTATCCCCCTCAAGTTTGAATATAACACACTTCAATTTAATCGAATAAGGAATTTCCAATAAATCAAAAAGAATATCTATATTTTTAACCAATCCTCAGCCTCTTGAGGATCATTTGAACCTTGGAACACTGGTGGTTTATTATGAAGAAACTCTTGAGTGTGATATCTAGATTCATCCCTTTGAGGTTTCATAACTAGAGCCCAAATGGGAACATGTGCATGTATTTGTCCCAATGCTTGGAAAATGTGTAATAGAATATCAACAAGATTCAGGTCAATCAGAGGATTCACTTGCTAAGGTTCAAAAACATCTTCCTCTTGTGGTCTATTCAAGCATCTTCTCAGAGGAACGATGCTACACTAGATTAACAGACAACACTAAAATCATAAGTAAGGATACATAGATCAACAAATCAAATAATATATATCAGTATATCAATTTCATCAATAAGAATTCAAGATTGGTATTTAAAAATACTCAGATAAAAAGTAGGAAAAATTATATAAAAGATATTAAAAAATCCCTCAAGACACTTTTCCCAAACCCCCATTGCAACTTAAGGCTCGTTACAATGAGAGATGGCCAAACACTCATTCACAATTACCTCCTAAGTTCCACTAATCATACCTCCTATCTTCCAGGACAACCCAACTATATAATAATGTAAAAGAAATGTGTCTAAAATACACCTTTGATATCACTTTATCACAAAGAATCTCATATACCCCAATAACCTAATATTCATGTTGGACCTAACATGGCCCAAAGGTAATTCTTGATCCCCACAGGTTAGTAAATAGCACCTATCATCATACAAGAAACACAAAGGAACAATTTTCCCCCAAAACAACAGAAGATAAATAATAAAAATTAGTATTCTCTATACTAAAAAGGTAGAAAGTACCAGAACCAATAGGTAAAACAATACCCAAATAGTATATCATCGAAAGACACAACTCCTACCAAGATAAAAACTCAGACACATCTCATGCAACAAGTGGGTCACATCTCTACCAGTCACTTCTATCACTCTAGGTCCCAAGGATTAAAAACATCAACCACCTCCATATAGTTCTTTTCCTTTTCATGGACCTGGAACAAGATAATCTACAAACACCTAAAGGAAAAGGTAGGGTGTGATCTATAAATACCATTAAGGTCTCACCAATTGTTCCTTAATCAATTAAATAACAATTAAACCAAATATATATTCAATTTAAATAAAAAATTCATGGAATGAAATTTACATATTTTCAACAAAACATTATTTCATAATCAAGATATGAAAGATATATCAAACATGGATTAAATGAAAATTTTATATATAATTTTATATAAAGTAGTTATCATGAATAAAATAGATCTATAAATCAATGAAATGTAATCATTAAATAAAGTATATCATAACAATATGTATAAATCCCTATGATACATTAGTTTTTAGTAATAGGATCCTCATACTACTTAATCAGTGATCTTAGATTAATGAGTGAACACGTCTCATGACTCAGGCTATCATGACTTAACTCCCCAACAAGGAAATTCATGTCACAATATGTTTATGTCAGTGTTTTTATCTTTAATCCAATGATAGAGGATCATATCCTAGTATGGTTTTCATAATTAACCCATAACTACTAGGTCTCACATGTGCATCAGTCAATCAATCAATCAATAATGGATAAATAAATCATTTCAAATTAGTTCAAAAGATAATTTACCACTTTTAGTTTTCAACATTCCTTTTTCATTTCAAAACCAAAACATAGTTTTTCATCAATTCATTCCATTTTAAAATAAACTTTCAATTTATTCCATTTATCTCAAAAATAAATTTCCAATCAATCCATCATTTTTATTAAATCCACCCAATAATTTCAATTCCATTGAAATTTGGGATTTTTCAAAAACTCTACGTATTTTCCAAAACCGCCATTAATTCATATCAAATACTGGTTTTAAATCATTTAAAAACTAATTTTAAATAAATTAATCAATTTTAGGTTTCAATTATATGGAAAAATCATATGGAACCACCTACCCTAAATCAAATATCAAATAAACACCTACAATGGGAAACACTATCGAAGAACGAAGGTGATAAAGATCAACAAGGAAATACTAGATCACAAACATCAAGATCAAGCTCTAATTCCATAAAAAATATATGATATCATACCACTACTAAAGAGGTATAGAGGAGATGAGAAGAAAACCAAAGTGAGGAAACTAACTAGAGATTAAATTCCAAATGGAGATGCCCAGAAGGGAATCAATATACCCAAAATCAACTGGTGTCTCCCTATGGTATATAGAAGAGGCTACACGACAAATTATATTCCTTTAATGTTTCACCATAAAATACCTTCTGTCCTAAAGGAATTCACAATGTGAATCCTTGATTAATGATGTGAATATCCTGAGTGGTAGATTTTCCAAAAATGTGTCACATTGGGTTAAAAATCCTGATCCCAAACATTTCAAATCATGAATTAAATTCATGTTTTAACATCATTCAATTCTTGAAAATAATTAATGGATTATTTCAAGTGACATATTCATATTATGAAATACATTCACAACATGAATCTATCCTATAGAGAGTACACAACCATAACATCCTGAAAAATCTAGAAAAACCTCTAACTTAACCCAGACCCAAGTAGAATCCTCTAAATACTTTGAAAAATTTATACAGAGACTCAATTAATTAAAACAAATATATATTTATGAACTTTAGGTTATTTTACTTGAAAAAATATCTCTATTTTTTAAAGGACATCAATTCAACCAAACAAAAAGGGAATCAAAATAAGAGTCAAGAAGTACATGAAATAAGGTAATAAGATGTTAAAAATTTCAATCTATATTTAAAACACTAATATGTATGTCATCCATGAATCCACTATGAATCTAGGAGTTTGATTGTGCTCGAATTTTTCCTAAAAATTTTAAATCTCAACCCCATGGGAGAACAGTGAAGGATGTGAAGAACAACATAGAGAAAACCATAAGAATCAGGTGAGATCATCCTTAGTCAATGTGATCCCATACAAAGATTTCATAAGTAGAAATAAAGGTGAATCAGAGGTTCCAAAAATTAAAAAAAAGTTCAATATCTCTATTAATAATTAGGCTCATATGAATAACATAAATCATAGAAAATGAGCATATATATAATCTATTCTAATTAATTAAACCAAAGAGGGTGGAAATATATAACATAACAAGATCCAACTCAAGAATAGATTGATCATTGATGAAGAACACCTATGATGGAAAAGAAGGTTATGATTCATCTATGTTCAGTATCTATCTCACAAATCCCTTTGGTCATTTGTTATAGATCCATTTTCTCAAGTTAGTAAATACAAACAGAGATATCATTCTCCTCCTCTATAATCTCCCAGGTTTATACAGATAACCCTATATATTTTATATAATGAAAATTATATAGAGGGTGGGAATTGGTTTAACCATTAAATAATTAAAATAAATAAATTATTTAATTCTCATAATGTACCTATAAATGGTAACCCTCAAACGTACTCTCAGATACAAAAAAAATTATATCATGCCTACGGTAAATCCTGTATTCCAAAACAACAATAGTAGTTGATTTCCCATTTGAGTCCCCAATAAATGGGGAAACCATTTATTCCAAAAATACATGTGTGTGTACTTTAATATATATTAAAAAATTTAATATATTAATTTATGGGTCCTAAAATTCCAAAAACACAATGCTAACTTTGAGGAAAAATCCATAGATATATTTATAAATAATAAAAGGATTAAACCAATGAAACTAGTCATTATATTCTCTCCTCCTTTAAGGATTTTCACTACTAAAAGAACAAGATACACAATTTATAAAAAAAAATAACAAGCTACACAAAAAGGTTGGGGGTGTAGATCCTGTATATTACTATCACTCTCTTAGGAATTCTTATGCATGATCCTATGCCCCCAAAGTACTCAAACTAGAGGAATGGTCTATCCACATAGGATCCTCTCCCATTGGTCTTCAATTTATACTAAGTACTCCAAGAAGGTGACTCTATCATTAATACCCATATTTATAGATTAGATAACTTTTTATGGCTAGTGAAAATATCTACATAGTTGTAACATATGGAATATACCATGAACTTAGTCCTAATCCGGGGTAAGCCCAAGCGATATGAAACCTCACCAAACCCATGAAAAAACTCATATGACCCAAATAAACTTTAGGAAAAGATTACTCCTTGACTAAAACTCTACAATCCAATTCATGGGGAGACTCTTAAGAAGACATGATATCACAACTCAATATCTAATGGTCTAAGACATAAATTTATATAAGATCCCAATTGACACTAAGCTATCTTAAAATGCTCAAATATCCTCTAAAAAGTTCTCCAAAGTTTCCTGCACCATTCTTGGCCCAATAGGAAAAGTATCATCAACCTCAGTTCAACATAATGTTGACCTGTACAGTCTCCTATATAGTAAATCGATAAAGTTTCATGGAAATACCAAGGTGATATATACTATTGAAATATATCTCTACCAATGGTAAGTTATCCATTAATCTCTAGCTGAAAAACCAACCCACCAACTTAAAACACTTTTTAAAAAACATGGATGGTCCAATTAGTCTGGACATACACCTAAGGGTGAAACATTGTTCTAATCCATAATTAGGTCCCAAAACCCTCCTTATAACATCTCCACAATTGTGATGTATACCAAGAATCATGGTTAGACATGATCATCATGGGTTCCCCATGAATCTATATAATCTCATGAAAAAACAAAGTCCCAAAACTCTAAACCTAACTCATTCCCCATATTTCAATGAAGTGTGCCAACTTGCTAATTCAGTTAAAAATCACCCGATTAGGGTCATGAATTCTCACTCTATGTGGAAGATCCATAAAAAATCTATCAATATTCCATCCCATTACCATTTAGAGGACTCAATATGCTGAATCATACTTGCTAGATCTTCATGTCCACCCTTACTCACTAGATCATAATGTCCAGCCTTACCTATTATCATGTGATGCATCCAGGAAAAAACTTGACAACACCCTACCTTATTCCAACCTACCTAAAATGTAATCAAAGGTCCTAGTACATATTTTACACTATCAAATGTACTGCTAATGGGGTGGTATAAAACTCCCACAACACCACCTTGTGCAATGAGACTCGAACTATCGTCTATCCCTAAAAAAGGATAATATGCTCCTCTCATTCAAAAAATACATCTTGTGTATATCCTAAGGATATCTAGTTGTGTAGAACTTAATATAAAATGTATACATACTAATCCCTCAAACCCACCAAGGAAGTGGTGGAGTTACATTATCAATTAAAAATAAGATTAACCCCTTTCCTCATACAGGGTTAGCTGTAACGAGGCAAACTGTATTGTCGTATTCTCTATTAAAAGAGAACATGATTTCCTATCAAGGGAATTTACCACCATGTTTCCATTCCATGGAGTATAGAAAAAAAACAAATACCTCTATATTAGTTAGAGTTCTCTATGGGAATATATGTACCTGAAAATTTGGTTTTCAGAGTAAAGAACAAAATTCTTTCCTAGAAGAATACATCTCCACATATAAAAGGTGAAGACTTCTACTTCCAAAAGTAATTTAGTCATGTAAACCTACTCATGGGATCTCAACTACCTCATATAACAAAAAAACTCCCTACCTTTACATAAACATATGTACAATCCCATTTATGGAGGCATCACATAACACGATGCACTCAAATCCCTTCTTAGGCAGTCTCAAACAGGATCACTGATCAAGTTCCATCTCAACTCCTTGAATGATCTAGCACAGTTTAGGAAAAAAACAAACACCCTTTCCATGTCAAGTAATTAAAAGGGTATTATATCTTGTAAAAGCACATCACAAACCTCTGAAAGTACCCTATAAAAATAAGTAAACTTTTCACCTCTTCCATGCTCCTAGGTGGATCAAAATTAAAGAGTCCATCAAGAATTTTTAGGTTCATGGATACACAAAGATCATAGTTAACATCTCAAATATAAAGTTGACACTTTTAGAGACCACTATAATTGGTGCTCTGGGAGTAAGTCTAGGACCACACTGAAAATATCTATGCAACACATTAGACATAGTGTTTACAAGAATGTCATCGATAAAGGTAACCACAAACCGATCTAAATAATGTTTGGAGATACGGTTTATGAGTTCCATGAGAACTATAGGGGGATTCATCTCAACAAAGGGAATCTTTAGGAACTCATCATGATCATAATGACACTATAATTATGTCTTCAATATATCATCATCATGAACCCTCAACGAGTGATAGGTGGACTTGAGATAAAACTTCAAGAACCATCACTCACCTTATAACAAGTTGAAGAGTTTTTCAATCATTTGGTAAAAGGGTACTTGTCTTTGATCATCACTTGAATTAGGTAATGACAAACAACATAAAGATTCCAGATCTCATCCACCTTTTTCAAAAACAACATTGGTGCTACCCAGGGGTACATAATGGGTCTAAAAGATCCCTTATCATGGAGAATGTCACTCCAAGGATCATACTAGTCAACTAAAAAAGAGTCGATTGTATCCTCCATCACACATAGAAAAAAATCATAGGGTCTAATTACTGCTACAACACGATCCCTCAAGAATATATTTTCTCCAAAAGTTAACTCACACCACCATAAGCAAAGTGATATCTTCAACACTTACTCAATAGGTTTCTCCGGACACAAGGGTCAATATAAAGGATCCAATAAAATATCTAGGTCTCAACCAAGGGATGTGGTAAGGAAGGAGTGACATGCTCCTATGTTTACTAAAAATGAAGTTAATGTATAGAATTCACATGTCATGCCATGGATCACTCTGACACCTTCATGTCATAAGTATCCAATTCTTAGATCTATCCATACACTTTCCCCTCAAGTTTCCCAAAATCAGGGTTTACATCTGACACCTTAGCACCACCAAAATGAACTTGAAATTAAATTTCAAAGGAACTCATCCACCACACTGGGATACTATTTTCTTTGGGTGACATTAACTAGACTGCACGAATTTAAATCACATCACTAGAGAATTTGTATTGGAAGGGGTATGTGTATAATGACTCATACTTTTATACATAGATATTAAATCATTTTAGATGAAAATTCATTACATTTTACAAATACATGCATAAGGATTATAACAGTTTAGTGTCTTTGGAAACTTTGAAACATAAACAACTGGTTTATAAGTGAGTTATGTCATTTCCCACTAAGTTCTTCATAAATATAACCCTTATTATACATATAATACATAGTACCTTTATTAATATCCTAGGGAAAGGAAATATAATAAAGGGTGAGATTATATGATCAATGAGGGTAAATAAGGGATATATCAATATAATATAAGTATAATGGTATGAGAACATGAGAATAACATTTTAAAAACTGTACTATAAATATTATAGATCATAAAATTGAGTCATTGAATAAAACATGGTAGTTTATAAAACTTGAATCTTAAAGTAATAAAATAACATGATCTATGAGAACATAACATTAGCATAAAATATAGATTTTTGGCATAAAAATAAGAATATAACATTATAATCATGTAAAAATAGAAACAAGTTCATTCATTTCATTAAGGAAAAGAAATAATGCCCTCACATAAACTTATGGACATGAAAACAGGTCCAAACATAACCTTATGGATATGAAATATAAGCCCACACATAACATTGTGAACATGTAATCAGGTTCAAATATAACATTTTGAATATGTAATTAGGTTCACATATAACACTGTGAACATGTAATCAAGTTCATGCATAAAATATTTACTCATGAGTTATCCTTATTTACAAAATTCATTATAGGGATATATAGGTCCCACCCATCACATATTTTCTACATTTGTGTGCCATAAGATCATAAAACATTAATCATATCAGAACCCATGAAATGAAATGGGTTTCATAAAACATTTCATCATAGTATACCCCATGGAAAAGAAATGGGTTTCATAAATATATTGTTATCATAAACATAAACCATCCAAAGAAAGAATACATATGTTATTATTTAGTCACATCCCCAATAAAGTATATATAACATCAAAGAATGTCATATTTTATAGAAAATGATTTTGAAGGATTACTTGGAACATTTCTTGAGGAAAATAGTATTTCCACATTAAAAATGACTTTTTAAAACATAAAACGTTTTCAAAATACTTTTATTTGAAAATAAACATGTAAAATTATAAATTAATCTCTAATACATTAACTGATAATGATGGAAAAATATTTCTCATTCCATACAGGTTAAAACAAAGATTCCTTTCACATTTTCAATAAAATCCAAACATGAATTGTTTTTGAAAACAATATGAATATTCCTTTTAATTTTTTTAAAAAAATTATAACTTGAGTAAAAATTAATTTGATAAATCCATTTGTTATTGTTAATTTTTTTTTTATTTTTTTAGAAGATATGGTTATGGAAGAAAGTGTATTTTCATTCGAAGAGAGAAATAACCTCGATTTTTCATAAAAACATTCTTTTCAAACCTTGAGTACATAAGGAGAGGAAAATAAATAAACAAAATGAATTATAAAGTAATATATATATGATAATAAAATTCATTATGTTCTTGTTAAATATATCACAATATTTCATCATAGAAATTATAATCATAAACTACCTTGATAAACAATGAGATTATAACATCAAACCCTCAACACTTTGGTAACTTTTGAATCGTAATCCCCATTAAAGAATAAAATAAACTAAAAATTTAAATATAATGAATAGAATTATATTCATGATTTAACATGTCAAATAGGAATAATATAAAACTCATAAAATAAGATAGGTTCATAACATAACAAATGTCTCAAAGAAGGAAAATTGAAACAAAAATCCCTTATTACTTTGGTAAATTTTTAACTCAAACCCCATGAAAGAGAGATACTAAAATGGATATTAAAATTTGCATAATTTTTAGTAAAATAATCATAAAATACATTCACGGGAATTATATACACCATATAAAATAAATAGGTGGTGAAAATGACATGTGTCTCAAAGATGTAAAAAGTGAGACGAAAATACCCTACCTTAAGTCTCAACATCCTTCGTAAAAATTAAAACATCATGTATAACAAATATAATTTAATTATACATATATTATATAAAATTAATTATATATATCATACCATATATTATTTACTTATGATCATTTACTACCCATTTATTAATAATTCCTTATTAAAATCACGTTCTGGGTAATAACTGTTTTGTTTCTTGTGTATGTTTTGATTTGTTATTTTCATTACTATTACTTTGATCATGGTCACATAATAAAAATAATGTTAATAATTATATAAATATCATATATAATCACTATATATGTATTTATATTAATCTATAAAAATTTATATAGAAAATTAAATACACCGTTCATGGAGATGGTAGGTCATACGTACACATGAAGGCTATTTCCATTTTATCAACAGATGAAAGTAAAGAAATGTTAATAATTTTTTAACATTAAAGAATTATTTTTTATTCCATATATATCACATATATTCATTAAATTTATACTAATTACTTTCTATAAAAATCATTAGTGAAAAATGAAGCTCATCGTTTCATGAGGCGGTATTCCACCATCCATATGAACGATATTATCATATCCCCCAAGGAATGGAAAGTAAGAAGGTATATGTGACATAATAATTAAATAAGTATAATTATGTTAAAAATATTATATATATTCATTTAATATATCCTTATTATCATTCAAGTAGAAAATAAATGAAAAAAAATCACATCGGTTTGCGAGGTGGTAGTATGACGTACACACAATCGACATTATTTTTTTCCAATGGGTTGGGAGGTAAGGAGTTTGATGTGTTATTATAATTATATAGGTATAATAATATCATAAATATCATATAAAAACATTAAACCCACCATCATATATATCTGTGAGAGTTGGATATGGAAAACAAATAACATTGGTTCGTGAGGCGGTAGTCTGTTGTACACACGAATAATGATTTCAGGTCCCATTTGATGGAATTAGAGATGGATATAAATTATATAATTCAAATAATAAAATATAATTATATTTTATATACTATTTTTATTGATTTATCAAATTTTAAAAAGTTTTTTAGGAGTTATAAGAAGAAGTAAAACAAAACGTATAGTTAAAAACTTTACCTCTTCTTCATACAAACTCTTTAGGTTTAACCTAAATCCTTCATAGATTGGATTTTTGTTCTCCAAAATGCCTCTAATATGTGTTGAGGGACACATGGGATTAATTTTTTTTAGCTAATTTCTAAAATAAATTGGTTTTTAAGTGTGATGAAGAGTAAAGATGAGGTGACCTTTTATAAGTGAGGTGATTGGAACACTTATAATTTATAAAACGAAAAAAGTGTAACCACATTTTTCAGATTAAAAAAGCATCCTAAATGGTACACTATATAAAATTGAAGGTTTAAAGGTCTAAATATGTTCATTAAATTAGTTTTTTAAAAGTTTATAGTTCATTTTACCCCTTAAAGTTTTAGTTTAACCCATGGTAAACCTCTTTTAACCTTAATCACGATAATTAATTTTTACTGTTTTTTTATTCATTATGATAAAAAATTAAGTTGACTATATTAGATAATAAAAATAATAATTATTAAATATATGTAATAAATTTTTTAAAATTCCATTCATATAAGTGGTAATATTTAATTTAAAATCAATTCCACAGATGTGATGAAAAATTGGTTTTCCAAAGAGAAAAGTTTCAAAAGTTTAAAAAAAATTATATCAAAATTCTATATAAAATTGATTAATATGACATAAATTGGATTAATAGAAATATTATTGAACTTATTTTTTTTAAAACCATATTAAAATAATTTTTATGTTTTTAAATGATTTAAAATAAATTTAAAATTCTTAATAAAAACCGGTATTTTTTCATATTCATTGAAAAATTTATATTTTCAGAAAGTTTTAAAAAATTTTCTCCAAGATAATTTTTACATAAAGATTTAAAAATTTTATTTTATATTTTATAATTAATTTTCTAAAATTGTAAAAATTTAATTTTAAAAAAACTTCACAAAAGGTGACAAACTGATTTTTTGGAAAATACAGTTTGTAAGGTTAAAATTGGATTTACTATTATCTATTGTGTATAAAATACATACAATATATGTCAAAAAATTTTATTGAATATATAATATATAAATTTCATTAAAATAATTCAAAAAAATTATTTCTTTAATTTATTGAGGTAAAACATGTTTGTGCATAGAAAGCTAGTTTTTCAGAAAAAGATTTTTTTTTATTTTAAAATTGTTCTTATTTTAATTTCTAATTAATTGGTCACTAAATAAATAATTTAATATAAATGTTTAAACCATATATTTTTATAATTTTTTAATCCAATTCATACCCACCATTCTAATGGCTAGGTGATAACTATCATATTAAATAATAATATTTTATCAATATGTCGTGTTTTGTTAAAACTCAGTATTGTGTGTAGTGAAATATAATATCTATGTTGCATGTAACACAAAATTTTGAAAAGATTAAATTTATTTGAAAAAATATATTTCACAAAATCTCATGTTATTACATTCTACCCCTCTTAAAATAATTTTTTTCCTCAAAATTCATCACTTTAGTACCAAAAACTGAGGATACTTCTTCCCCATTACATCCCCAGGTTCCCACATAACTTCCTCAAGGTGGTGGTTTCACCACAAAACAATGAATAGGTGAGTGGTCTTATTTAATATAACTTTATCTTATCCATAATATGCACAAGTTTCTTCTCATAATAACGATCTTTCTTTGGTGGTATGACCTATGAGTTTAGTACATGTGAAAGACCATGTACATAATTCCTTAAAAAAGATACATGAAACACATCATGTAATTGATATAGGTTTGGTGGAAGTGCCAATTGATAAGATACCATCCCGATACGATCAAGAATTTCAAAGGGACCAATACATATAGGCCTTAACTTTCTATTATATAATAAGTACAATTTCGTCCTTTGGCTATGCCTTGATAAACATACAAATAATCTATTACCCTAAGAAATGAATATTCATGATGAATTTTTCATGCCTGAAGCACTAGAATCATCATAAGATCCATAAGTCATTCCTTAAACCTCTAAATATTTACTAAAAATAAGGTGGATAGTTCAAGTTATCCAATAACATCCAAACTTCAAATTAATCAATTCTATAAATAGTTAACTTTAAGGATCCTCCAAAATTTGTGTAACCAAAATTGAATCCCAAAGATTAGAATTATTTTGTCTCATACCATTCCATGATAAACTTAAAAATAATTTTATTCACCCATAAATTATCATATAGAAATATATATACCTTAATCACTTCCAAAAATCCACAATAAAACCATATATTCTTCCAAAAGAGAATTTACCTTTTAATCTTTAAATAAGCTCTTATCTTAGACAAAAAAATTTCCATTGAAAATCTAGGTTCATCCTTACACTGATAGAAGATGATAAGTTTATTTAGAATATAAAATATGAATTCCTTATTATATAATATATTTAGATTGATATAATAACAAAAAATTTCACTAAAGGATGCACAACTTTTTAATAGATCTTATTCATACAAAATCCAACATGAAGTTATACACTATGAAGTGCCCAAATTATAATGATTCGGTTCGATTCTAGTGATTGGATAATCTTTCCCCTTTTCCTTTGTCGTTATAGGTTATTGTGGATTACTATCCTCATTAAACCTCATATTAGGGTATTGATTTTCATAATTCTCAAACTCATTACATTTGAAACACTGGAGCATAGTTATTGCATTCTATCAAGCTCTCTCTCCATTGATCTCACTAACTAACCTCTTCACACAACTTATATATTCTTTTTCTAGATGTATAATATCCCCACACTTGAAACATATTATTGTTACTTTTATGAACTCACCTAATTTAACATTCCCATAGTTTTGGTAGGTAGGGGTTTTAAACCTTTTCTTCCCTCCATGCGATATATCATTATAACTTCCATGGAAACCTATCTTCATTTTCTTATCACTATAACCAAGAGGGTTTTCAGATTTCATTTCCACTTTGAGTACACATATAACAATTTATTCATAGATTCCAAAGGCCCTTATGGATAATTCCCATAAAAGATTTGGTTTTAATCCATTGAATAATAATTCAAAATTACTTTCAGGATGAATGATAATAACAAAAGTGTACATCACAAGTCTTGTAAAATTTACTTTATAGGTATTGATAAATTCATTGTCCTTATTTTTAAGATAGATGAATTCCTTATCCATTATTTTATGAAGAATATAAGAAAATTACTTATTGAAAAATAATCTCTTAAAATCATCCCACTTCACTGAGTCAATTTATTCTCCTTGAATCATATTATTAATAATAGTCACCATTTATATGACTCACCTTCCAAAAAATAGATAGGAAAAACGATTTTTCATGCTCTAAACACTGGATAAAAAAAAATAAATTTTCAATGGTATTGATACATTTCTTAGTAACTAGTGGATTAGCTGAACCACTAAAAGATATGGGATGTTTCCTTATAAAGGACTTAATAGAATGTTGTTCCCTCCCTTGATATTTTGGAAGTTAAGCATTATTAGCAGCTTGAGAAATTTATATGAGCATATCGATAATATTTTTCATTCCTGATCCCATAAAATTTGTTTCCTCATGAATACAATTATTATATTTTCCTTCACACTCATAATTAACATTGTTCCTTCAGGTTCCAACCATTAACTAAAACTAATAAGTATAGTGCACACAATAATAATCATAGATGGGAACTACATAATCAAGATAAACCACTTATAATATGTCTAAATCATGGAACCTTATTTTAAAAAAAATGAAACCTTAGGATTAACCTAGGTTATTCATGGTCATTGTTTAAATCCTTCATGATGGTTAATAAAGAGTTTTTGAATTTCCAGAACATATCCCCTTGGAGCATGATACTAGGTGTGTAGTAAGGCCCAATTTCATGCACCAGGTGATGAATTAGTCCATCTCAATGCACCATTTTTGGAGTTATTACCCCTAGGCACCTCTGTTTTAGAGCCACATCCACTTGTAATATCCATATAGGGTTGAAATTTTTTGGAAACCACTCACTCTATTCTTTACCAAAATTATAGGATATTTTTCTATATTTTTACTCATACTTAGAATTATCCTTAAAAATATCACTAGAAATATCCTTAGATATATCCCTAAACACATCCCTATACATATTCTTAGGAATGTCCCTAAGGATCTCACTAAAGTTTTCTCATCCTAGTTTCTAAAGGTAAAAAAACCATTCCTTTGATACTGACTATAGTGGTCTGGAATTATTTATAGTGGAATATAATTGGAACCTATCAGGTCACTCCATGGGAGGATAAACCTCCTGGGTGGGACACACCACCATCCCCAGTGGTATACCTTTCCCCATGAATCACTTTGGTGAAGAGCATCCAACCCTCACATGTGAGAGTTCCCAAGGATCAGATTACTTCCTCTGTCGCTGATACTAAATATAAATATCTATGATTTCATACTTTAATATTATATCTTTTTAGATGAATATTCATTACATTTCACAAATAAATTCCTGAGGATCATAATGTTTTAGTGTCTTTAGAAGCTTGAAAACAAAAAAACTAATTCAAAATTGGGATACATAATTTCAAAATAAGTTCTTCATAACTAGAACCCTTCTTATACATATCATAAATAATACCTTTCTTTATAACCCAGGGAAAGGAAAAATATGAAAGGGTGGGATCAAATGTTCGATAAGGGAAATTAAGTAAGATATCAACATAACATGAGAATAAGGGTATGAGAACATGAGAATAATATTTGAAAAACCATTCCCTACATATCATAGATCATAAAATTAAGTCATGGAATAAAACATGGTAGTTAATAAGACATGAATCATAATGGAATCAAAGAACACGATCTTGAGAACATAACATTGGAATAATTATTAAATTTTTGGAATACACATAATCTTATAACAATGTGATGATGTACAAATAGAAATAGGTTCACTCATTTCATTAAGAACATGAAATATGGCCCTTGTATAAACTTATGGACATACAACCAGATCCATGCATAACCTTATGAACATAAAATCTAGGTCTACATGTAACATTGTGAACATATAATCAGGTTCACGTATAACATTGTGAACATGTAATCAGGTTCACACATAACATTGTGAAAATATAACCAGGTTCACGAATAACATATTTACTCATGTGTTATTCATATTTACCCAATGCATTGGAGTGATATATAGGTACCACCCTTTAGATAATCCATACATTTA
Source organism: Viscum album (assembly GCA_963277665.1). Taxonomy (NCBI): domain Eukaryota; kingdom Viridiplantae; phylum Streptophyta; class Magnoliopsida; order Santalales; family Viscaceae; genus Viscum; species Viscum album. Next base: position 1,983,766,335 of record OY728125.1, on the reverse strand, counting down.
TGTGCCATAATATTAGATAGCATTCATCATATCATAACCCATGAAAAGAAATCTGATTTATAAAATATTTCATCATAGTATAACCCATGGAAAAGAAACAGTCTTCATAAACATCTTTTCATAATAAACATAAACCATCCATAGAAATAATAAAGTGGTATCATTTAATCATATCCATATTAAAGTATTAGTAACATCAAAGGAAGTCATATTTGATGGAAAATTATTTTGAAACATTATTTAGAACATTTATTGAGTAAAAAATATTTTACACTTCTAAAATAACTTTATAAAACATTAAAAAAATTTCTAAATACATTTATTTGAAAATAGCCTTGTAAATTTAAAAAATAAGCTCTAAAACATTGACTGGTCATGGAATAAAAAACATTATTCATGTCGTATGGGTTAAAATAAATATTCCTTTCTCATTTTTGGTAAAACACAAACGAAAATTATTTTTGAAAATGATAAGAAGATTCCTTTTAAATATTTTTATAAAAATTCTAATGCAAAACCCTAAGATTTTACATTATGTTTTCTTTTTAAATAAATTCAACAGCTTGTGTTGTATTCAACACTGAGTTCGAGCACACCATGATATATTAACTTAGCTATTTAAATAGTGGTTATGAATAGTATTAACCATATTATGAAACTTAGGTATATTATATATAATTTTAACATTTATCTTATGTGTTTTCTAAACAATTATATAAGAATAAATCCAATGTTACACATAAAAACTATATTTTTAAGGGGAATTTTACCACCTTTTAATGGGACACCTATTTTAAAACTAAATTTGGGAAATTTTATAAATTTTATTTAAAAAAAAGACTTCATTTTTGAATTAATAATATCAAAATTAGATTATGGTGAATTTTTGGTATTTTTTTGAGAAGTTTTTTTATGAATAGTGAAAAATACTGCATTGTAGTTAAAAAACTGACTTTTCAATTAAATAATTATTATAATTTAAATTTATATTTAAAGTAAAAATAGATCAATAATAAATATATTAATCCAATTTAGGTTATTGGAATATTTTTTATTTTGAAATTAGATATAAAAACTTATTGAACTTTTGAAAGTTTCATTTTACCCACCTTCTCACCACATCTGTGGGATTAGTGTTAAAATTAATTTAGTCACTTATGTGAATTGAATTTGAAAAAATGTATATACAAGATTTTAATAGTTATGATATTTTTATTATAATAGGATCAAATTAATTTTTTAGATATTATGAATAGTAACTTTAGTATATTTTTTATTTACCACAGTTAAGGGTAAATTAGGTAATTAATGGTAAAAATATTATTATAAAATTATAAAATTACCCTAACGCTTGTCCTAATTTAATTTTATAAGTGTATTTCGACCAAAATCAAAATTAAGATGAAATTATAACCTTTTTAATCCATTTGGGTAAGAATATAAAATTTATAATATTTTATTTAAAGATAAGTTAAAAATGGCATACTCATGTTTTCTAATAAGTATTAAATTTTAATAAATTATTATATATAAGATAAATTTGACTATAAATGGTTATTTTAAATATAATGAATTTATATTCATCATGATAATTTATTTTTAATTTTTCGAGAATAAATATTTTAATTAAAGGTATTCATAATAATGATGTAGTAATTGTTTAATTAATGGAAATATCAAATAAATGATATTAAAAGTATAAAAATAAATATAAATTTTCTTAATTAATGAAATATACGAATTTTATAGATAAAATATAAATGTTAGTGATATATTATAATTTTTTGTTTGAATTTACCATGTTGTTATGATATTTTAAAAAAATTAATTGTATCAAAATTGACATAAATGATACTTTAAAATAAATAATATTTTATTAAATGATATAAAATTCATAAAAATATAAAACTATTCTAAATAACTATAATAAGGTTAAATATGTCATAAAGGATCCATTTTTTATTCGTTGTCATTTTATAGTGACTATATTAACCCTACAGAGTAAAAAAGACAAGTTTTCACAGTTAAAGTTAAAGAGTTTAATTAAGGGTTAAAGCCAAATGATAAGGTTAATATTATGACCTAAAAATGTATAAAAATATTTTTATAGGATTTAAACCCATAATAATCTTATCTTATAAATAAATCACTTTGTATATTTTTTAAATCTAAAATCAATTTATACTAATTTATTATTTTAAAGAATTCCAAGAGTGCCCCTCCCCTGTCTTATAAAAAGGAACCTCCTCACTAACTTCCTCACACCACATTGAGACTTCTATCTTGACAAAACCCTACCCATTTCTCTTGTAAATATTCTTAGTTAATTTATAGAGGTTATGGTATTCTAAAAAGACTAACCCTAGTGTCCCTAAGGGGAGATCCAAAGGAAGTCCACTGAAAAAATGTAATTGTTTTACTAATTCATTTAAGTTCATTTATTCTTCTAATTCATATTACTACGTTGTTTCCATAATAAAGTAATAAATTAATTACCATATATGTTATGATATTTTTTTATGATTATGGGACAATCATATTCCTCCTTTTATCCATCCTACGAAAAATAATATCACCATGCGTGCATACGTACGACTTACTGTCTCCACACTGTGGTGTAATTTATTTTTCACCACCAATTTACTTGGATGGATATAATGATGAATATAATGGATAAAATAATAAATATTACATGTTATTTATTATTTATAATTAATATACTCTCCAATTTCTTACCACTTTACCATTAATGGAATGATATTCTCTCTCGTTCATACGTATGACCTACCGTTTCCATGATGTGATGAGATTCATTCTCCACATTAACCATTAAATAATTATTATAAAAAAATATATATGATAAGTTAATATAATATTTATAAAATTAATATCATTATTTATATGAATAAAATATATCCTATTCATGAGAAACATGACTTACATGACAAAACAAACATAAGAAAATGAAACAGTTAACACCCAAAACAATGGTAATAATGAAATATTATTAAGAAAATGATATAATAGGATTGTATATGATATCATAAATATGGATATAGTTCTATTATAATTTAATAAAATTATTTAACCATTATACGTGAGGTTAACACACCCTCAACTGAAGGAAAGTACAAGGAAAGGGTTAACTTCACAATCTCATTATTATCTGGGATTGTTTATATGTAAGTATTTACTAGGACATATTTATCATCCATGTCCATGTTTCTTAAAAATTTATTTAAAAATATTCTTAATATTCTTCTAAATTTTTTTATGTAATTTTTACCCATGTTTTACTTTTTATAAAAAAATTTAAAGGGAATATTTTTTTTGTTTTCCAAAGGTGGAACTTTATGACATTTTCAACAAAATATGAAAGGAATGTTCTTTTTTTTTAACTTATACAGCATGAGAGAAACTTCATTTATGATATTATAAGATTATTTTCACTTAAAATGTTTTATTTTAAAATTTCATGCCCCTTTTAAAATAATCTCAATATAAAAAGGGGTATTTATCTTTAAGTTTTTAATGGGTTTATTAGATTGTTTTCATCCATGTAAACATCTTTTGTTGAATTTTATGATTAATTGAGGTTGATTTCTTATGATATAATCTAACATATTTTATTTAAGGGTTTATGATATGTTTTACTATGGATGATCTATTTTTATACCATTCATGGTTTATGGTTAATGTATTAACATTTCATATGCTAGTTTTATTATGAATGTCACCCTTTTTATATGAGGAATGAATTGGACTTAGTAAGTGATAGGTGGGGGCCGCTGTAGCCCCTTGATTCATCGATAAGTATCATGAGAAAAACTAGTTTGGTTTTTACCCATTTATATATGGTGTCTTGGCTGAAGCCTTGATTGTATGTTTATGATGTATGATATTATGCATTATTTCATTATGAGATTAGTTTTTGATATTACATGTGATTATTTGACTTATAGAATATCCATGTAAATTTTTATATAGAATTATTTGATTCATTCTTTCCATATTATGCTTAATATTAAGTTTAAGTGGATTATGTTTCAATTATACACATTTCCTTAAGGTTTATGATTATTTACTGATAGTAGATTCCATTATACACTTACCCTTACTGAGAATCTAATCTCACCCATTTCTTATGTTTTATTTTCCTAGAATGCCAAGATGTGTATTATGATTAATATTCAGGGTTAATATATGAGATTAATGGCATTATCAAAGGATTATATATGTTGTATTTTATGTTTTTAATTTTAATTTAAGGTTCATGTATGTAATCTATTTTTCAAGACTACTAAACTAATCGGTCTTTTAGGATTTGACACTTATATCTATGCCAATATAATAAAGTATGGTACTGGATCTGGGCTACTAGGTTCGGGGCATTACAAATGGCATCAAAGGAAGTTTAGTAGAAATCTTGGAAACTATATTTAGAAAATATAGATTAGAAAACATAACCTTATGATAGACTTTGAGGATAAGTATAGAAGAAAATACTAGAATTTTGGTAAGGTAGAGATTATGTAGGTATTTATAGAAATACATCCTATTTTGATACTATAAGTGGATGTGGTTTTGGAATATATGTACCTAGGAGTAATAAATTCAACAAGGTATGTCAGGACTGACTGGGTGTAACCTGGTACACGACAACATGCCTTCCTTCACACCTAGTTTGACACTCTTGGGGGACATTCTTAGGATAATTCAAATTTTAATTACAATATATTATGAAGGATTTAAAAGTAAATATTAAATGCACGGGCGATTGTCACCTATCGACCGGTCAAAGTTCCGGTGCTCTTCTAATGTGTATAGTAGCACTCGGGTCGAATCCTCGGCGATGATACTTTGTAATAGTCGTTTGTTTTTAGTTGATTGTATTTTGATTAGGGGGGTTTGTTTGCAGAACTTAATTGAAATGAATAATTGATTATGATTGATTTAACAAATTGATAATAATTGGGGTGAGTTCATTATTAGGGAGTTAAGCTTGTGATATCCTTGAGTTTTGCTTTATATTGTATTTAAATTAACACCCACTTCACAAGTTGACGTCGATTAGAATTCCTAAGTGTTAAATATTTAATCCAAGCCTTAACATAACTAGGATTCTAAACTCAATCAGTACTTGTTTATGGTAGTGTATTTATGGTTCCAATAATCCATGGAAACCACTTTCTAAACAAAATATGTCATTAATCCATGACATATTAAGTCCAACATACACAATGTTAAATTAACGAATACTCATCGAGAAAATACTCTCAATCACTTAACATCCCTAAATTTTGACTCACCCAAATGAGATATTTACTCACAAATTTGGGTGTTTAATATTCTAGTTAAAATAATTATGATGATAAATTAATAATAGAAGAAAAAGAAAGGGATTAGAAAATAGTGGTACGTCGGACACACACACACGAACAATGATGATAATTAAAAACGGATTTTCGATTGAATGAGGAAGCAAAATAAGGGAAGGGGATTCAAATGAATATTAACTATTTCAATAACATAAATATTAAACTACAGAAGGTGGATGAGAATAAGAGATATTGAACAAGTAACTTTCATTAAAACAGAATTACAAAGAAAGAGAATTACAAGATTAAAAAAACGAAGAACACAAAAGTAAGTGAAAACAAAGAGAGGATGAATGGTATCTCAAGTGAAAACTTGAGTATTTCAGGTCCTCCCAAGCCTTTTTAAAGTCTTTGATTGTGCCAATATGATATCCTCTCTTCTGAAATGCCAACCCTTCTCAAGGAGAGAAGGGGAGAGTATTTATAGCCCAAGGAGTGGACTGTTTACATTCCAAAAATACCCCTCCACTTGGCTCGCATATATGGACATCATGACAGCCGAATATCTAGAAATATCCTTCTTCAAAGTTGTAGATAATAAAGTTTTCCGACTACTATAAAAATATGGAGTCATTTGGACTTCAAGATCAAAAGTGATGGCCGGTTGACTAAACAAAGTAAAACTGTCCATTTCAATCCAGTATTTTTGAAGTCCATAATGTGGAAGGGTTTTTGAATATGAAGATGCCTTCAAATACGAATGGGTTCTTCAACAAAGTCAGCCGTCTATATATCTTATTTCACACTGAAACATCTCAAATCTATTTGATGCTTACATAATGAGATATGTCATGCATACTATACTGATTTTAATTCTCGTCCAGAATGGTGGGCTGGACTTCAAAGCTTCATTTGGGCCCCTTGTACTTAGATTTGGGCCTTGAAATTTTTATCCAAGATGACATGTAGTGTCCCCCGAATTATGGTGGAGAGTTAATGTTTTTGTACTTCTGTATTGAGCCCAGTAAATCAATCTTCAAGGCTGGTCCAGTTTGTTCACAGATTCTTTGGTCTTGTTTGTGAGGACCATATGACCCTTCAAATGGCAGAATTGGATCATGGTACCTTATAATTAAATGTTTTATATTGAAAAGAGAATACTAAAAAACAAGAAACACACAATTTGGATCAGTATAGTGACATTTATTATTAAAACATTAAACTGACTCAATTGGACTACTTCTAAAAATGCTCAAAAATTATACTTAATATTAAAACATTAATATTTCACACAAATTATGCACATTTCATATAAAATAAGTAAAGGGTGAATACAATAAGTCATGATAATATTAATAATATCAACTCCCCACACTTATTTTTGTGCACGTCCTCATGTGAAACAAATATAAAAACATGACAAAATCATTTTTACTCACCAACAGATGTTAAAATTTTGTTTTCTCTAATCAGGGGAGGTTTAGACTATTTCACTCATCTATTTTGAATTCCACCACAAGTTGTTACAGAAACAATGTTCCAAAACTAATTCATTTTTTCATGCTCAAATTTAGAAATGGAAAATGTGGACACTCAAAACTCACACCTCTCAAGATGATAAAATTCATTTGTGGAGGTTCACTCTTTCACCAACCAAAAGTGAAAATCTTAGAGTTTGAAAAGAGATCTCAGCTTACAATCCCTATCCAAAGTGAACAAGAATCAAGAGGTGTTTTTAAGGGGTTTTTCTGTGGCTATGGTACGGTAGGAATATAATGTCCAAGAGAGCGAAGAAGAGGGTTAAAATACCAACATAGAAAAAGCAATGAACATTTTTTTGAAATAAAACATGGAAGGAAATGAAAACACATATTTACAAGGGAATGATTGTGTAAAGAAAGACACAATAGAGGAATAAAATATGAAGGTAATGAGATGATGGAATATTTACAAGACACAAAACTTCTCCCAATGATATAATAATATAATGCAAGTGTTCTTTTTTTTTTTATTTTTTTTCTTTGTTTTTTCGAATGTTGACCTTGAAACAGATCTCACACTCATATCCCAACCCATGTTTGATCTCATAATGACACTAATTTTAATAGTTATAACAAGATAAAAGGTTGAGGAAGAGTGATTTTTGACCTACCCAAGACACAACCCATTTTTTCATCATTTTTTTTTGATTTTTTTTGATTTTTTTCTTCATTTTTTTGAACACTTGTCAATAAAATTTACAAAATTACATAAATGGAAGTTCATTAAATTACCCAAAAAAACTTAATGACAACCTCTTCCCTACACTGAAATGGATGCTTGTCCTCAAGCATATGATAACACACCCAGAAAGTAAGGAAATGATACCCAAAAATGAAATCCATTCCACCCCACACTTAAATTTCAAAAACTTATGCAATGAAAATTCATGTTGATATTGGGTGGGATAAGGTATTGGGCTTGTAATGTGGCTATAAAAGAAAAGGTTTTCATAGGCTTGAAGGGGCTTTCAAAAGGAGGATTAATGCAAGGGAAATGGGAGGCTATTTGGCTATTGTGATTCTCATGTGGTTCAGAAAATGCCTCTATCATATTAATACACACTAAGGTAGGAAATTCAGCTCGAAGGTCCACAATCTCAAGACTCACAAATGGGGGTGAAAACACACATTTTGAAAATATGGCCATAGGTGGCCTTGGCATGAAAGCAAATGTTGTTCCTCACGGTTTGGGAAAACAATTTTCCAAATCAAAAATTGAGCATTCAAAATGTGTTGGTTTTAACACAAATTTTTTTATCCAAAGACATAATGAAAATAAAATTTTTTTGAGATGAAAACATGTCTGTTAACTCCCCAAAATGGTTGGAAAAAATTTCAAAACTCGATGGTGAGTAAGCATGACTCTTTTTTTTTATTTTTTTTAAGTGATTGTGTTTTTTGGTTTTTTTTTAGTTTTTAAGATTTGTTTTAAAATACACACCCTCACAAGAAAGAAAAAAAAAGGGTTTGAAAAAAAAGTGGTAAAAAATGAAGGAGAGAAGAAGAAGAAGAAAGAGGTAGAGAGATGAAGAGATAGAGAGAGTTAAAGGTAAAGAGGTGCCCCATGGTTTGGATTTGGCGGGTCACCTTCTCCATCTAGTGGTAGGTCGGCTAGATAAGTTGGGGAGCCAGTGGAAGTCGATGTTGATCCAAGATTGTGGGATGTTACCTAAAAAAGAAAAATCATTATTCATATAATAAAAAACTAAAAAGAAATTGAAATTTTACAAAAGTAAAAGAAAACATGGGTTGCCTCTCAAGAAGCGCTGCATTTATTTGTCTACAGCTAGACAGTTGCAGTGGACTACCCATAGTCTGATGGTGGCCATCGTATTTTCTCAACTCCAATGTGCTTCCATAAAAACTTTTTCTTTGGAAGGCCTGCTGATTCATTGGATAATTTCTTCCCATCCTTGTTGGTGTTCTTGAAATTCAATGGGGTTGGAAAGAGAATATTTATATCCTCACTTTGGTCTTCAACCTGAGGAATGATTTTATCCACAAGGTGATGGTTTTATATTCTTGGAAATTCAGGATGATGGCTCAATTCTGATGGTTCATTTATGTAAGGATCAGATAACACAAAAGCAGAGTATGAGATCCCAATTGTTTTTGACTCATTTATTTCATCACTTACCGATGTAGAGTAATGAGGATCAGTGGAGTCATAATACTTAATAAAAATTTCAATATCATTTATTTCAATATTTTTCTCCAAAGAATGGTCAATTTCAACCTCGCCAGTGATCACTTTATTAATTAGGGTACAAATATCACAAACATCACTACCATCAGAACAATATAAACACATTGGTTCATGGTTCACTTCACATATAACAGAATTTTCAGAATCATGGATAGGAAAGGATGAATGTGGTATAATCTGATCTAAATCAAAAAATGAGAATTCTAGTTCATTTTCCTCATTACCATCCTTGTTGGAGCATTGGAGGTCAGAGGTGAGATGAGATTCCAAAGATTTTTCAAGATCCTTTAGATCAATGGAGTTTGCATTTGTAATGTCAATATCAATTTCACCATTAATCACTTGGTTAATGAGGATGCAATATTCACAAACTCCTCTATTAGTAGAATAGTAAGAACATGATGGATTAGGATTCAACACACTCTCAGAGGGGGTTTCAGAAGAATGGATAGAGAATAAAGATTCATTCTCTGATGGGTATCGCATGGATTGAAAAATATTGAACTTGACTAGTTGGTCACCAAATTCCATAGGTAAGATGCAAGCATGGACATAAATTTTGGTTTTAGATGTCATAAGGAATGGTCTTCCTAGAATCAGAGGAGGTTTGCAAGAAGTTGTCTCACCTTCCATGTCAAGGACATAGAAGTCAGCTGGGAAGATAAGATCATTTACTCGATCAAGGATATCCTCAATTATTCCCTCAGGACTAGCTATGCTTCGATTGACTAACTGAATGAAAACACCTGTTGGGTGAAAGGGACCTAGACCAAGGTTGTATAAGATGGATTTGGTCATGAAATTAATTGAGGCACCTAGGTCTATGAGTGCATCATAAAAGTTGGAACATCCAATTTGGCATTGAACCATAAAGGTCCCTGGATCTTTGCACTTTATGGGAATAGACTGCTGGGTGGAAACATTTTCAAAGGTCCTAAGTTGCCTCTTGTGGGTACACAACTCCTTGAGAAACTTGTCATACTTAGGAATTTGTTTTATGGCATCTAATAGGGGAATTTTGACTTCAACACGTCTAAACCTGTCGAGCATTTCAGGATCAGGTTCAAAGGACTTCCTTGGTTTAGAAACGGATTGAGGAAAAGGAATTGGATTCCTAAGTGGAATGGAAGGAGGTGAGGGAATGGATTCCGATTCCTTTTCAATTTTATTTTTCTTTTCATTTTCTAGGTCAACATTCAAAGGAGGGATAGAGGACTTATCTTGAGGCATAGTAATGTGCTTTACCGATCTAAGTGCAATTGCACTTACATTACCCTTGGGGTTGGGTAATGGTTGAGCTGGGAGTTGGGAAGAATTTGATTCTTGTTGCTGGCTCAGGTGGGATGCAAGTTGACCTATTTGAGTTTCAATGTTTTTAAGGCTAGAATGGGTGAAGGAGGCAAGATCTTCCACTGCACTTTCCCATGGTTTCTTGGAAGAAGAGGCTTGTCCCGGATTGGGATTACCTTGATTTTGGTTCTTGGGAAAGAGATTGTATTGGTTTTGGAATTGGGAAGGCTCACTAGGATAATGGAATCCAGGAGGAGGATTGTTCCTTTGAGGTTGAGGAACAAAAGGATAAGGTTGATGGAAGTTACCACCACCTTGACTATATTGAAATTGGTTTGGATTTTGAGGCGGGAATTGAGGTTGATGAGAGATGGTATTACCATACCTCAAGCCTGGGTTAAAGGTAGAAGAGAAAGGCTCAGAGTGAGGTTGGTTGAAGTTTCTAACAAACTGACCTGATTGTTGAGGGTTGGGGTTCCGCTGAGCATATGCTACATTGAGCTCCATTGGTCCAGATGAATCAGATCGATCCTCTTGAAGTTGTGGACAAGTGTCAGTTGGATGAGATGGAGAGTTTTAGATTCCACCGTTTTTTATTGGTCCATGAAACATTGATTGCGGAGAAGACGAGGTTGGGGATTTGGTAGCCATAGCTAGTTGTCGCACAAGACCTATAAGTTCACTCATCCACTCGGTCATTTTATTCGGCTCAATTGATTGATTATCTTGGGCTTGTTTGACTTGAGCATGTGCTCGAGTATGGAATTGTTGTGTGTTTGCATCCATGTTACTTATGAGATCTCTTGCAGCTGCAGGAGTTTTATCAACAAGAGCACCACCACTTGCGGCATCTATGAGAGTTCTCTCCATAGCCAATAACCCCTCATAGAAGTATTGGATCAAGAGTTGGTCAGGGATTTGATGGTGTGGGAAGGCTGCCACAAGCTTTTTGAACCTCTCCCAGTACTCATGGAGTGATTCATTTGGGAATTGACGAATACCACTTATTTCCTTTCAGATGGAAGCGGTACGAGAAGCAGGAAAGAATTTTTCTAGAAAGAGATGCTTCATGTCATTCCATGTAGTTATGGAATCAGGAGGGAGGTAGTAGATCCATGACTTGGAAGAGTTAGCTAGGGAGAAAGGGAATGCTCGGAGTTTGATTTGTTCTTCAGAAACCCCTTGAGGCTTCATGGTAGAGCACACCACCGGAAACTCTTTGAGATGTAGATGCGGATCCTCACCGGCTAGCCCATGGAAATGAGGTAGAAGATGAATCAAACCCGATTTGAGTTAGAAGTCAACCTCTATGTTTGGATATTGAATACCAAGGGGTTGGTAATTCATATCAGGGGCATCAACTTCTTTCAATGTTTGTTCCCTAGGATTGGCCATATCGAATTCAATTGGTAGGGCAATGATTGGTTCTTGGGTGATTTGGTTATCCCTAATGGTCCTCCTAAGTCGATGAAGAGTTCTATCAATTTCAGGGTCAAAAGAATCAGAGGGATTTTTTGGGAGGCTACGGGGCATTCAGAGAGATTTAGAAATGATGAGGAATATGGGTTTTTCTTTGTGTTTTTTTTTTCAATTTTTTTTAAAATTTGTTTTTTTGTGTTTTCTTGACAATAACCAGAAACTAATGACTACTTAAAGCACCATCCCCAGAAACAGTTCCATTTGAAACGCACGAACTATTGTCACCTATCGACTGGTCAAAGTTCCGGTGCTCTGCTAATGTGTATAGCAGCACTCGGGTCGAATCCTCGGCAATGATACTTTGTAATAGTCGTTTATTTTTAGTTGATTTTATTTTGATTAGGGGGTTTGTTTGCAGAGCTTAATTGAAATGAATAATTGATTATTATTGATTTAACAAATTGATAATAATTGGGGTGAGTTCATTATTAGGTAGTTAAGCTTCTGATATCCTTGAGATTTGATTTATATTGAATTTAAATTAACACCCACTTCACAAGTTGACGTCGATTAGAATTCCTAACTGTTAAAGCTTTAATCCAAGACTTAACTTAACTAGGATTCTAAACTCAATCAGTACCTGTTTATGGTAGTGTATTAATGGTTCCAATAATCCATGGAAACCACTTTCTAAACAAAATATGTCATTAATCCATGACATATTAAGTCCAACATACACAATGTTAAATTAATGAATACTCATCGAGCAAATACTCTCAATCACTTAACATCCCTAAATTTTGACTCACCCCAATGAGATATTTACTTAAAAATTTGGGTGTTTAATATTCTAGTTAAAATAATTATGATTATAAATTAAGAATATAAGAAAAATAAAGGGATTAGAAAAGAGTGGTACGTCGGACACACACACACGAACAATGATGATAATTAAAAACGGATTTTCGATTGAATGAGGAAGCAAAATAAGGGAAGGGGATTCAACTGAATTTTAACTATTTCAAGAACATAAATATTAAACTATATAAGGTAGATTATAATAAGAGATATTGAATAAGTAACTTGCATTAAACAGAATTACAAAGAAAGAGAATTACAAGATTACAAAAAATGAAGAACACGAAAGTAAGTGAAAACAAAGAGAGAATGAAAGGTCTCTCAAGTGAAAAATTGAGTATGTAAGGTCCTCCCAATCCTTTGGAAAGGCTTTGGTCGTGCCAATATGATATCCTCTCTTCTTAAATTCCAACCCTTCTCAAGGAGATAAGGGGAGAGTATTTATAGCCCAAGGAGTGGACTGTTTGCATTCCAGAAATACCCCTCCACTTGGCTCGCATATATGGACAACATGACAGCAGAATCACTAGAAATATCCTTCTTCAAAGTTGTATATAATAATGTTTTTCGATTACTCTCAAAATTTGGAGTCATTTGGACTTTAGGATCAAAAGTTATGGCCGGTTTATTAAACAAAGTAAAACTGTCCATTTCAATCCAGTATTTTTGATGTCCATAATGTGAAAGGGTTTTTGAATATGAATATGACTTCAAATCTGAATGGGGTTTTCAACAAATTCTTCCTTCTATATATCCTCTTTCACACTGTAAAATCGAAGCTCGATTTTATGCTTACATCATGAGATATGTCATGCATACTATACTGATTTTAATTCTCGGCCAGAATGGTGGGCCAGACTTCAAAGCTTCATTTGGGCCCCTTTTAATTAGATTTGGGCCTTGAAATTTTTATCCAAGATGACATGTAGTGTCCCCCGAATTATGGTGGAGAGTTAATGTTTTTGGACTTCTGTATTGAGCCCAGTAAATCAATATTCAAGGCTAGTCCAGTTTGTTCACAGATTTTTTGGTCTTGTTTGTGAGGACCATATGAACCTTCAAATGGAATAATTGGCTCATGGTACCTTCTAATTAAATGTTTTATATTGAAATTAGAATCCTAAAAAACAAGAACCACACAATTTGGATCAGTATAGTGACAATTATTATTAAAACATTAAACTGACTCAATTGGACTACTTCTAAAAATGCTCAAAAATTATACTTAATATTAAAGCATTAATATTTCACACAAATTATGCACATTTCATATAAAATCAGTAAAGGGAGAATATAATAAGTCATGAAAATATTAATAACATCAAAATATGTCCCCAAATAAACCATATTTATGATTATGAGATTAGATACGCATAATGTTTTCAATTTAATTTATTTATTGCACTAGTTCAAAATTATGCATTATGATTCCAAACATAATCTATTGTATTCCATTGTTTAGAAATGAAGACTAGTTGAACGAATGGAAACCATATCAACGCACATAATCCATGTAGATATTTCCATCCTATGCAAGAAAATTATGTTGGAGTTGGAGCTACAACTAGTGTCGCGCAACTTATAACTATACTAGGATAATTGATTCGGGTTATGAAAAATAGCCTTACTCGTATATAGAATCATGGTCTAAAATGTGGATGAAAAATTTTAGATCACTTCTTGGGACAACAACCTCCAACATTAAATGGGACTAAAAATCCATTTGTATTTAGAACAATAGATAAGTTCTCTATAGAATATATTTCTTGATTTGGGAATCTACGAAAGGGAAAAGGTTGTTATAGAAGTTTATCATCTCTCTAAAGATACAATTCAATGGTGTTAATTGATTCAAAACACAAAGAATGAGGAAAAAATAGAAAACATGGAATATAAGGATTTTAAGGAACTTTTCTTGGAAAATTATTTCCCTCGCAAACAGAGAGTAGAGATAGATAGGAAATTTATGAATCTGAGGAAAAAGGATAATGAGAATGTTTTGAAGTATGAGGCTAACTTTACAAGGTTATCAAGGAATGATATGAACTACATACGCAACCCAAGTAGTGAGATTGATCATTTATTTGATGGGTTAAATCCATTCCTCTAAAAGGATTTGGTCTCTCAAAAATTCTAGTCATATGAAGATATAGTCTCATTTTCTATCAAGGTTGAGAAATAATTTTATAAGTATTATGAATTTAAGGAAAAGAAATAGAAGAATAGATTAGTAGATAATGATATGGATAAAATGAAAAAGGAAAAGAAGGATTTTTCCACAAGTGATAATTGTGGGAAGAAACACCCAGGTACTTGCCTGAAGGGAATGAGAGTTTGTTACAAACATGGAGAGAAAGGTCACTAAACTCATGATTGTAAGGGAAATAAAGAATATGAAAATGTGCAATGCTTAAACTACAAGTATATGAGGAACTATAAAAATTAATTCCCCAATAATCAAGGAAATATAGCTCAAAAAAATCAATGTGATCAAGGTCAAGATTCTGATGTTACTATAGTCAAAGCGGAATAATTAATGTATTTATGTTTTTTGATTCAAGAATTATGTTGTGATATTCTAGTTATAAGATTTATAAGATATATAAGGATTGTATTGTAGTAATATTTCATTTAGGATTTGATATTATATGTTGAATGGTACCAAGAAAAGTGACTTAGTAGCAAGTTAAACTTTTTTGAAACATATGGTTTAGTGAAATATGACCCTTAATATGTTCTTAATACTAAGATAATAATGGCGGAATAAAGATATAATTTATTTGGATAAAGTATGAATACCTTGGAACAAATTAATGGTTTATTAGAATAGTAGTTTATTCCATCATTGATGGATTTCACCAAATTGTTTGGATTTAAGGAGTATATCCAATAATATATTTTATATTTCAGGAATAAGGAATCATGCATGTTTTTAATAAAGTTTTATTGTAATTACTATGTTTCAAGAGAATACATGATGAAGGTATTAACATGTTTGGAATATGAAAAATAAATCTGATTCATATTGTTGAAAGATTAATGATAAGTTCATTTTGGAAAAGTTAACCATTTATGAAATGGTTTAAGTTGATCTTTGGAAAATGTTTTATAGGTTAATGTATTACTTCACCTTATGATGCAATTTGTTCCATGAAATAAATTAGAAATAGTTTAAGGCACAACTAAAGGATAAGATTGTATTTATAGAAACATATCAAATAATTATATTTCCTTACATTATTATAGAGTGAAATAATTCTTCAACTATAGGGAAGGGATCTTGAAAGCAAAAATGTTATCCTAATACCATCTTTTCTGATGAATCAAATTGTTCCTTAAATCATCATAGATTTATAGTTTTTTGATTGTTAACATTCTCTTGATCATGTTCTATATCACTATACATCATAACTTTATGGTTAGATTTCTCTTCCATGTCCATGTTTTTTTACATGGAACCCTAGTGTGTGTTATCACCAGCGACCTTCGTACTTCCCTTTATTTATTTTAAAGTGGAAGTTTTACCGACCATTGTTCCAGTGTGGGATTTTAATAAAATTATTATAAATAGTCAAACCTTCATTACCAAACCCAAATTCAAAAATTTTAAGAATATAATTTATCGAATGAGAGAAAAATGTGACACTCCAAGATTTTACGGTATGTTTTCTTTTTAAATAAATTCAATAGATTGCGTTTCACACAACACTGAGTTCGAGCGCACCATAATATATTAACCTAGACATTTACATAGTAGTTATGAATAGTTTTAAACAAATTATGAAACTTATGTATATTACATATAATTTTAACATTTATCTTATGTGTTTTCTATACAATTATATAAGAACAAATATGATTTTATGCATAAAAACGATATTTTTAAGGGGAATTTTACCACCTTTTAATGGCGCAACTATTTAAAACTAAATTTTGGAAATTTTATAAATTTTTTTCAAAATAGACTTAATTTTTAAATTTTTAATATCAAAATTATCTTAGGGTTAATTTTTGGTATCTTTCTGAGAAGTTTCATTTTTTAATGAATAGTGAAAAATACTACATTGTAGTTAAAAAAATGACTTTTCATTTAAATAATTATTATACTTTAAATTAATTTCTAAAGTCAAAATAGATTAATAATACATATATTAATACAATTTAGGTTATTTTAATAATTTTTATATTGAAATTAGATATAAAAACTTATTGAACTTTTGAATGTTTCCTTTTAACCGCATTCTCACTACATTTGTGGGATTAGTGTTAAAATTAATTTAGCCACTTATATGAATTAAATTTGGGAAAATATACATAAAAAATTATAATAATTATGATATTTAGATTATAATAGGATAAAATTATTTTTTGGATATTATGAATTGTAACTTTAGTAAATTTTTATTTATCACGGTTAAGGGTAAATCAGGTAACTAAAGGTGAAAATAATGTTATAATATTATAAAATCACCCTAACATGTGTCCTAATTTTATTGTATATGTGGATTTATTCAAAAATAAACCTTAACCTTAAATTATAACCTTTTTAATCCACTTGGGTAAGAATATGACATTTATAATATTTTATTTAAAGATAAATTAAAAATGTCATACTTATGTTTTTTAATAAGTATTACATTTTAATTCATGGTTATAAAGAATATAAATTAGAATATAAATATTAATTTGAAAGATAATAAATTTATATTCATAATAATAATTTATTTTTAATTTTTAGAGAATAAATAATTCAATTAAAGGCTTGCATAATAATGATGCAGTAATTATTTAATTAATAGAAATATCAAATAAATGATATTAAAAGTATTAAAATACATATAATTTGATATAATTAATGACAGAAAATAATTTTATAGATAATTTAGATATGTTAGTGATATATTAGAAGTGTTGGTTCGAAGTTATCATTTTTTATGATATTTAAAAATAAAAATTCATAGTATCAAAATTGGCATAAATGATACTTTAAAATAAATAATATTTTATTAAATGGTATAAAATTCATAAAAAACTAAAATTTGGAAAACTAACTAGAATAAGGTTAAATATTTAATCAATGATCCATTTGGGTTTTTTTGGCACTTTATAGTAACTATATTAACCCCAAAGAGTGAAAAATCCAAGTTATCACGGTAAGAGTTAAAGGTTTAACTAAGGGTTAAACCCAAAATATAAGGTTAATATTGTGGACTAAACATGTATAAAAATAATTTGTTGAGAGGATTTATAATCATACTCATCTTATATTATAAATAAGTCACTTTTTATCTATTTTAAATCTAAAATAAATTTATATTAATTTAATATATTAAAGGATTCCAAGAGTGACCCTCCCCTCTATTATAAAAAGGCACCACCTCCCTCACTACATCACACCAAATTGAGCCTTATATATTGAACAATCACAACACATTTCTCCTAAAAAATTATTATTTAAGTTCTTTAGGTCTTGTTATTATAAAAAGACCAACCCTAGTGTCCCTAGGAGGATATCCAAAGGAAGTCCACTGAATAAGAGGTAATTATTTTACCAATTCATTTAAGTTCATTTCTTATTATACTTAATATTCCTATGTTTTTTTAAAAATAAATTAATAAATATAGTATAATATATATTATGATATGTTATTATGATTATGGAAAAACCATATTACTCATTTTATCTATCCTATGAAAAACAATATCACCATGTGTGCGTATGTGCGACTTACCATCTCCACGCTATGTTGTAATTTTTTTCACCACCAATTTATTTGGATAGATCTAATGATGAATATAATAGATAAAATAATAAATATGACTTGATATTGATTCTTTATAATCAATATACCATCCAATTCTGTACCAATTTACCATTAGGAGAATGATATATTTGCTCGTGCGTACATACGACCTACTATCTCCACAACGCGATGAGATTCATTATCCATGCTAACCATTCAATAATGATTATAAAAAATATATATGATGAGTGAATATAATATCTATGAATTTAATATAATTTTTTATATGAATAAAATATATTCTATTCATAAGAAACTAGATTTACATGATAAAAAAACATAAGAAAATGAAGCAGTTAGCACTCAAAACAACAGTAATAATGAAATATTATTAAAAAAATGATATAATATGATCATATATGATATTATAAATATATATATAGTTATGGTATAATTTAATAACATTATTTAACCATTATATAGAAGGTTAACACACCTCAACTAAAGGAAAATACTAGGTAAGGGTTAACTTCACAATCTCATTATTATATGAGATTGTTTATATGTAAGTATTTAGTGGGACATATTTATCAACCATTTCCATGTTTCTTAAAAATGTTTTTCAAAATATTCTTACTATTATTATAAAATTGTTTAAATTAATTGTTACCCATTTTTGACTTTTTATAAAACATTTTGAAAGGAATCTTTTTGTCATTTTCCAAACAGGGTACTTTATGACCTTATCAAAAAAATATGAAAGGAATGTTGTTTTTTTAACTTTTACCGTATTAGAGAAACTTCCTTTAGTATCTTACAATATTATTTTCACTGAAAATGTTTTATTTTAAAAATTTTCACCAATTTTAAAGTAATTTGTATATAATATGTGGTATTTCTCTCAAGGAATTTTTAATGATTTTATTAGATTGTTTTCATCTATGTCAACATCCTATTTTGAATTTTACGATTAATTGATCTTGATTTCTTATTATATAATATACCATATTAGATTGAAGGGTTTATGATATGTTTTACTATGGATAAGCTATTTTGATACTATTAATGGTTTATGGTTAATGTATTAACATTTTGTATGTTAGTTTTAATACAAATGTTTATTTTGGTTATGTTTCACCCTTTTTATATGAGGAATGCATTGGACTTAGTAAGTGACAGGAAAAGCCTACTTTTTCCCCTAGATTCATTGGTATGTCTCATGAGAAAAAGATAGTTTGGGTTTTTACCTATTTATGTATGGTGTCTTGACCAAATCCTTGAAAGTATGTTTATGATGTCCGACATTATGCATTCCCTCATTATGAGATTAGTTATTGATATTACATGTGATTATTCGACTAGTAGAATATCCATGTGAATGTTTATATTGAATTATTTGATTTATTATTTCTATATTGTGCTCAAAATTATGTTTAAGTGTCTTATGTTTCAATTATACACCTTTCATTAAGGTTTATACTTATTTACTCATAACAACTTCTGTTGCACGCTTACCCATACTGAGCATC
This sequence comes from Viscum album, assembly GCA_963277665.1. Lineage (NCBI taxonomy): Eukaryota > Viridiplantae > Streptophyta > Magnoliopsida > Santalales > Viscaceae > Viscum > Viscum album. The sequence goes on along the minus strand of OY728125.1, from coordinate 1,983,746,430 downwards.
TTAGCTCACCACTTTCTTATGTTTTATTTTCTTAGGATGATGATGATTACGTATTGAGTTTCCAGAAACTAGGTTCGGGGGATGAGCCCGTAAGGGGCGCTCTCCACTAGGGTTTCCTCACCTTTCGACGCCTCCTTCCCCGCCTCAAGTTGACTTCGGCTCCTTCCCTGTGCTTCTTTGCGGCGATTTCAGGGTGGTTTCTCCTTCAGTGGAAGTGTTCCCATTGTGACCTCGGTTGTCGCGGATTCTCCACCATTTGCTGGCCCATTCCACGCCCTTTGCCTCCTTCGTTGGCTAGGGTTTCGTTGGAGGCGCGGTGAGATCCAGTGGTCGAGCTCCATCTTACTGTCCAAGGGTTGCTGTCTTGGGTGTCGACCGAGAGTGCGTGGGGTGGTTCGCGATGGTCTCCGCGGCGGATGTGAAGGCAGAAATGGGTCGCGTTCATGACTTTCATCGTTTCTTCTTCCGGCGCAGACTGGATTTTGGGGTTTTGTGGTGATGGTTTCTGTTTACATTTTCTGTCTGAGTGATTTGAATCTAGATTGTTTGTTCCTGATGTGTGATTTCACGGAGGGCCAACTGATTTTGGTTTTGGTGGTGTGTTTTGAATTTTTTAATGGTTTGATGTGCTTGATGTTGTCATGTGTCTTGCGTTTGAGGCTTTTGGCAGAGGATGAGACATTTGATTGCTTCAGACTTGGTGAAGGATAGAATTCCGTCTGGTTTCTGGTTGCCTGTGTAATTTATTGAGGCCGCTGGTGTGCGTTGTCGAGGACGAGATGGTGAATATGGTGTTTTTTGATGGCAATGACAGTGTGTTGGATGTTTTCTTGATGTGACTGACATCAAAGATGGTGATGGCTTGAGGCCAGTGGTGGTTTGCGATGCTTGGTTTGAGGTTCACTTTTTAATTTTGAATTCAAAGATTTGGTTTGATTAGGGTACTGTTTGTTTAAATTTTGAATTTGGTTTCTCACTTGGATGATGTGGTCAGGTTGTATTTGGGTTTTGGTATGTGCGGTTTCCACTAACCCACAAAGTGGATTTAAGAAAATACAAAAAAATGGATTAGGATTAGGATTTACCTAGGATGCCAAGATGTGCGTTATGAATCATATATAGGGTTAAGCTAGGATATTAACGGTATTATAAAAGGATTATATATGTTTTATTTTATGTTTTTAATTGTAATGTATGGTTTATATATGTAATCTATTTTTCAGGACTGTTAAACTAATCAGTCCTTTGGGATTCAACACTTGTATCTATGCCAATGTAATTAAGTAAGGCACTAGTTTTGGGATATTGGGGTTATGGTGTTATATCTAAAATGGGTAAAAATTACTTTAATAAATACTTTGGATAATGTTAAAACATTTTTTATTTTTTTTAAACATGGATATGGAAGACAAAATATTTTTCATCTGAAGAGAGAAATAATATTGATTTTTCCTAAAAAAATTATTTTCAAACATTGAGTACATAAAGAGAGGAAAATGAATGTAAAACATGTATTATCCAGTAATATTCAGAGTATAATAAAATTCATTAGGTTCTTGAGAAATAAATCATAATATTTCTATCATATAAATCATAATCTTAAATAATCCTGATAGATTTTAACATCAAACTCTTACCACTTAGGTAACTTTTGAATCATAATACCTATTAATGAATAACATCAAATGAAACTTTAAATATAATGAATAGAATGATATTAAAAATATAAAATTTTAAAGGGGAAGTATATACACCTCATAAAATAATATAGGCGCATAACATAACATATGTCTTAAAGAAGAAAAATTGAGACAAAAATACCTTACCGTTTTGGTAACTTTTTAACCATAAAACCCATGAAAGATAGATAATCAAATGGATATTTAAATAATAATATTTTTTTAAAATAATAATAAAAAACAATAATGAGTTTTATATACACCACATAAAAGAAATAGGTGATGAATATGTCATGTGTCTCATAGAAGTAAAAAAGTGAGAAAAAAATCCCTTACCTTAAGTCTCAACTTCCTTCATAGATGTTAAAAAATCATTTATAATAAATATAAGTTTATTATACATATATTAAAGAACCATAATTATATATATCATACCATATATGATTTAATTCTTAACTTTGATTACCCTTTTATTAACAAATCATTGTCAAAATCATGTTTCGGGCAATAACTGTTTTGTTTTTCGTGTAAGTTTTGAATTGATATTTTCATCCCTATTAATTTGATCATGGTTATATCATATAAATAATTTTAAACATGATATAAATATCATATATATTCATTATATATGTATTTATATTAATCCATAAAAGTTGGATATAGAAAATAAAATACACCATTCATGGAGACGGTAGCCTGTATGTACGCATGAACGTTGTTTCAATTTTCTCAATGGATGAAAGTAAATAAAGTTAAAATATATATATTACCTTTATATAAATATTTTTATGTCATATATATCACATAAATTGATTAAATTTACCCTAATTATCTTCTATTCAAAGCTTTAATGAAAAATGAATCACATCGCTTTGCGAGACGGTAGTCCGCTATATACATAAATGACGTTATCGTATCACCCAAAGAATGTAAAGTATGAAGTAATATGTGATATCATAATTTAAGAAGCATAATTAATATAAAATTTTTATATATATTCATTTAATCTATCCATATTATTATACAAGTAAAAAAGAAATTGAAAACACATTACATTGGTTCGCGAGGCGGTAGTTTGTCGTACACACAAGTGACATTATTTTCTTCCAACGTTTTTGGAGGTAAGAAGTTAGATTTGATATTATAATTATAAAGGTATAATAATATCATAAATATCATATATATAAATGTTATGTCCATCATTATATTGAAACATGAGAGGTGTATATAGAAAACGAATGACATCAGTCCACGAGATGGTAGTCCCCTGTACATAAGAATGAAGAATTTGTATCCTAGTTATTGGAATAAGATATGGATATAGGTTATTAAATCAAAATAATAGCATATCACTATATATTAGATAACGTTTTTGTTATTTTATCATAGTTTGAAAATATTTTAAGGAGTTAGAAGAAGTAAAACAAAAGAACATAGTTAAAATCATAACCTCTTCTTCGGACAACCCCTTTAGGTTTGACCTAAAGCCTTCCTAGATTGGATTTATGATCTCACCAATGACTCTAGGATGTAAGGAGATATTAAAGTGATTAATTTATATATATATTGGATAAAACAAATTGTTTTTTAAGTGTTATGTGGAGAGGATATGAGGTGGCCTTCTATAAGTGAGGTGAGTGACACACTTGTAATTTTTGAAAAGAAAAAGATGCACCCACGTTTTTCACATGATACAAGGCTAAAATATGATCTATTATTGAACCTTAAAAGTTATAATGTCAAAAATTTTCCACTAAATGGGTCTTTTAAAAGTTTCTATTCCATTTTAGCCCTTATCATTTTAGTTTAACCCCATGGTAAACCCATTTTAACCTTAATCATAATAATTAATTTTTACTATTTTTACTATTCATTATAGTAAAAAATTATGTTGAACTTATTATATGATATAAATTATTCTTATTTTAAATTTGAAATCAATTATAACAAATTCCATTCTCATAATTGGAAAACTTTAATTTAAAATTAATCTCGTGGATGTGATGAAAAAGTGGTCTTCCAAAGAGAAAAGTTTCAAAAGTTTGACAATTTCTTATATAAAAAATTTAATATGTAATTGATTAAAATATAATAAATCGGATTAATAGATATATTATGTATCTAATTTTACTTTTAATACCATCTTAAAATAATTTTAAAGTTTTTAAATGATTTGAAAGGAATGAAAATTCTTAATAAAAACCATTATTTTCACTATTTATCGAAAAATTTATCTTTTCAGAAAATTCTAAAAAATTAACTCCAAGATAATTTTGTCATGATTATTTAAAAAATTAAGTTTAACATTTTCAAATAAATTTTCTAAAAGTGGAAAAATTTAATTTTTAAATAAGTGTTCAAAAGGTAAGAAAACTTCTTTTGTAGTACCCCCAGTTTTATGTACTTAACCCTTTATTTATGTATTTTAAGTATATAAAGTAATTGGTTTAAGTTTAAATACATTTAGAGGATATTTGAAAGTTTTTTCTTTGGTTCACGATTCGATCATAGTTAGTGGAAACTGTTAAAAAACCTCCAAGAAACTTTGCAACTAAAATAGTGGGCACTAGTTAGGCGCATGGTTTGGCCAGACCATGTGACCACCCAAGAGAAATCATACAAGGATGGATATAGGGGAATAACATGGTTTGTTTATTGTTTTTCTAACCATGTGACCAACCATGCAATGGGTGTTTAAAGGTAGTGTCTTGTACAGGGTTAGTGCAAAGTTTTCCTAATTGTGCGCCCTAACCATGCACCATTAAAAATTAGATCCGGATTTTGTGGATCTAATCCGATTTACCCCCCCAAGCCTTTAATTTCCTCAATAAACATGTAATAACTGGAATTAGTCTTCTAATCAAGGTTTTTAAGACTATTCCTCTTGATTCATAAGTGATTCTTAGGGGAATCTAGGTGCGTTGGAGGTCAGATTTGTTGGTAAGTGATCATTCTTTGTCGTTTTCCTTAGATTTATTATTATTTCATCTCTTGAAATCATAGACCGAGTCCATTTTGGATGGATATATGTTTTGAGATGTAAATAATGATGAGATATGATTATTTTTATTGAAGGTAACTAGATTTAAGGATGTTTATATAAAGTTTCAAGGTGAGTTTTTGATTTTTTTTGTTCCATTATTTGGTTTCACCAATGGTTGTGAGGTAGGTGGATTCACTCTCAAATCCTCTTGATTATGACATGAAATATTTATTTAAAATTAATTGATTTTATTGAATATAATTGTGAAATAAAAGTTTGATTCTTAGTGAAAAATCTCTTTAGTGATGGTTTTGTGAAATTGTGAAATTGGATGGTTTTGTGGAAAGTTGTTTGGTTCATGATTTTAAAATGATGATTTTAAAATCCTGGATCAGTTTTAATGGATGGATTTTTTTGTCGATTTTTTTTTTCAATAAAGGATTTTTTTTTGAAATTGATTTTCATGGATTTTTCATATATGGTTGGTGTGAGTTCATTTCATTAACATGACTTCGAGTGATGGGTATCTACCATTGGGGTAAAATGATGTGACCATATAAAAGGGGCATATTCCATTGGGGTAATTGAGAAATGGTTACCTAGTGATGACTTGTTAGATTGAAATAGACCACTCATGAGTACAAAACTATCACTCGGGCATGAATGTATGGATATGTGGAGTAGGTATTCCAACCATATTGGAGAAATGGTTTTAAAGGTTTGCATGATTTCTTTCTATAAGAATTGTTTTTTTTGGAAAACTGTTTTGGGATTTAATATAAACTACTTTATATTGATTAAAATTATTTATATAAATGTGATAACGTTTTCTATCCTAGTGGAATGAGTTGGGAAGTCATTAGGGAAATCCTATTGAGTTTTATACTCACTCCCTTCTTGGTAAATTTAGTGCATTTGCATATGTTATCTACTGAGACATAAGTAATGGAAAGGTATCTCGGTTATTTAGTGATGCATTGTGATACCATGGGAATGGATTTTTTTAGTTGTATATTGGAGTAGTTTTGGTGTTTTTAAGTTTGTTTCTTAGTTTTCTTTGAGTTTTTTGGTCTTTGTTTCCACTTTTTACTCTGATATAGTTGTTTTGTTGTTTTTGATTAAATTGGGTTTTTGTACACATGCATCTTATAGTGGATTTTGTTTGGTTATTGTATTGTTGTTTGGATGTTTATATCTAAAGGGAAAATTGTCCCCAAATTTTTTATAAATCCCTTGGAATTTATTACTAAACTTTGGTGTCTTAGTGATGTCATCTATGACCTAATAGCACACCTGTCACTTATGAATCCAATGAGGAGGGGCATGATGTTACAAATGGTATCAGTTGTTTTAGTCCCATATATGATAAATAATTATTATTTAGTGATTTAGTTAGAATGGTAGAAAATATTAGGATTGAAAAAATTGAAATGTAGAGCATAAAAAGGTGTGGCTAACCTATTTATGCTAAACTTCAAGTCACTAGGGAGTTTGGTTACATGAGTACTTTTAGACACTTCTAGGTATTGTAACCTCATCTTCATGGGTTTATCCAATGAGAATAGAATGATTTTCATTGATTTAAATGTCTTCCTAATAGGATCGCATAATTTATTTTGAGTAATGATTTATGATGTGCTGAAAAAGGGTTGGTTTTTGAATTTTTTTACAAATGGTTGATTTTCAAAAGCATGGTGGAATTTTTAAAAATGGTTTAAAAATGATTTTTTTTTGAATTTTGGAAAGCCTTATTGTGATACATGTTCTATGGTAAATTTTTAATTTCTAACACTTCAATTTATAGAGAGTGAGACTAAATGAAATTTTCTTTTGGATATAGAAAATGACACCTAGTAGGCATCATAGGAACCAATCAGAAGAGGTTACTAAGAATGTGGTTGCACCTGATCCATAGGTAAATCAATATATGGATCAAAGTATTGTCCAAGATTTTCAATCTATATATAGATATAACATAAGGTATGAACCAAGTAAAATAGATCACTTGGTTTTGTTCGAAAACTAGAATCCAACCATCTTTTAGGGTGATTTAGAGTTGGAAAAAGAGGAGGTGTGGCTGAATGGGATAAATCAAATCTTTGATTTCCTAGGCACACCACCTGACCTAAAAGTCAATTTGTAAATGTATATTCTAGAGGATATGGCATTCCAATGGTGGGATTTAGTAGTTCAAGATAAATTAAACCAAATAATTTCATGTGAGGATTTTATAGAATTATTTAACAGATAATTCTATAAAATCCTCACATGAAATTATTTGGTTTAATTTATCTTGAACTACTAAATCCCACCATTGGAATGCCATATCCTCTAGAATATACATTTACAAATTGACTTTTAGGTCAGGTGGTGTGCCTAGGAGAATATCTTGGTAATGAATTATGTGGATAAATTTATGAATATATTTTAGTTTCCACTAGAATTTACTGTAATTGCGTCCTTAAAGGTATATATTTTTGAATCGGGGTTGAGGGAAAATATTCACTCAAAGATTATCATTCTATGTATAACGAATTATATGGAGATGGTTAATAGATATAAGGTTATAGAAAGACAAAATATTAGGTAATATGGGTGGATAAATCATGTTGGTACCTATGAGAAATAGTGGGAACTCTAATGCTAGGAATAAGAGTAAGAGGGAAACCTATTTCCAAGGTGGGAGTATGACATAGAATTAGGCAATGGGATCAATGAATCTTCCTCCTAAACCAAAGAGTAAGCCTGAATGATTTCAATGTGGTTCTTTTGAGAATATGAAATGATATAGTATGACACTAACAAGAGTATGAAATAATTACAACCATATGGGACATCTTCGGTGTTATTATCACACTTCTCTAAGGTTGGGTTATAGGGACACATCTCATGTTTCTTAGGTGTCGTATGCTTCGATAGGATGAGTGAAACCAAATAATTTTCATCAGAACAATTGATAAAGAAATGGTGATTCTAGGAATACCATGTCTCATCAACTTATACAATCTCAAAATGGCAATAAATACCAAAGTACAGTGAGTAAGAAATTGTATGGAGCAGAGCAAATGATCGTGGATGGTCAATCAGGACCTTCGATGGTGAGAGGTATTTTTTTTGAATCCCACCCTTATGAAAGATTTGTTTGATATGGGTGAAACCCATTAATTTATTTCTTCTCATGCTATGGATCTTCTAGGTTTTCATGTCAAGATGATGACTTCTGTTTTGAAACTTCGAAATCCTCTTGGCCAAAGAGAATGTCGATCCCTTATATTAAAATATTGTTCTATAACTATCGATGGGACTGAATAGATTTTGGATTTCTCTATACTGGATATGGATGTCTATGAATTTATCCCAGGTATGGATTGTTTGACAATATTCAAAGCTCTCAATGACTGTTATACACAAAGGGTTTGTTTTACAACTGATAATGGCATTAAGAACCTCTTTAGAGGTGATTGAAATGTGAAAGCACATGCAGTGGGATTATTGGAACCAGCAGTTAGAATTATCACATACCATTTAGTAGCTTTGACCTTGGAATATGTGGATGAGATTGGTATTAGATATTTTCTAATCATAGTGGACCCATATCTTGATGTTTTTCCAATAATTTATTAAGGTTACCACCAATAAGAGAAGTTGAGTTTACAATTGATCTCTTACCAGGGACTAGTCCTATATCACTCACATATTATCAGATGGAACCAACATAATTAAGGGGATTGAAATTCTAGTTTGAAGTTTTGGAAAGAAAAGGGTTCATTTCACCAAGTACGTCTCCATAAGAAGAACCAGTCTTGTTTTTGAAAATGGTGGATAGAACTCTTAGGATTTGTGAAGATTATAATAAGATTAACCAAGTTATGATAAAGAATCAAAATCCAATTCCACACATTGATGGTCTGTTTGATCAATTTAGGTGGGCCAATGGTTCTCTAAAATTGAATTTCGTTCAGGATATCATCAAATGTGGGTTCAGAAGAAGGATATTCTGAATATATCTTTTAGGAGTAGATATGGTGATTATGAGTATGTGTTTATGCCTTTTAGTATTATAAATTCAATATCCATATTTATGGAATTGATGAATCAGATATTTCAAAGGTATTTAGATTCCTTCATGGTGGTGTTTGTTGATAATATACTAGTGTATTCTAGGAAAAAGTATTAGCATGGGAAATGCTTGGCTACAATGTTGGGTATCTTGTGGGATCATCGTTTGAATGCAAAAATTTCAAAGTGTGATTTTTAGATATAATAAGTAAGTTTACTTGATCTTGATATCTTTGAAAAATGTATTTTTATAGATCCATAAAAGATCAAGGATGTCATCTCCTGGAATTCGCTAAATAATTTCTTTGAGATATGTAGTTTCCTTGATTTGATTGGTTGTTATCGATGTTTTCTTCATGAATTTTCAGGACTAGATTCACCAATGAAAACTTTAATAATTAAAAGTGTTTCATTATAATGGAATGATGAATGTCAGAAGTCTTTTCAATATCTTAATTTTCTCTTTACATTAGCACCAATATTTATATTTCTAGAATTAGGATAAGGTTATGTAGTGTATTATGATACTTCAGGATCTGGGTTGGGGTGTGATCTCATGCAGGGAGATCATGTTGTTGCTTATGGATCAATAGAGTTATGGTTACATGAGAAGAACTACCCAACACATGATTTTTAATTAGATTATTTAGTTCATGCTTTGAAGACTTGGAATCCTTACCTTATTGGTGATAAATTTATGGTGTTTATGGATCATAAGTGCTTAAAACACATTTTCTCACAAATAGATTTGAATCTGAGACAAAGAAGATGGATGGAGTACCTTCAAATATTCTACTTCGACTTGATGTATACACTGGGTAAAGGAAATTCAATTTTGGATGCATTAATCAGGAATTAATATAGTTATTTGGCTAAAGAAACTTTGGATCAATAAAAGATGATGTAAGTTATAGGTAACATCCACTTAGGTTGTGAATACCAAGGTAATGTTTTGGTTTTCACCTCAGTTTATTTTGTTCATAATTTTTTTGAGAAGGTTAATGACCCATAGAAATATGATTGTGAATATGTTGTTATGAGGTCAAAACTCAATATTGGGGAGACCATTGAGGGATGACAGTTTGATAGAATATCAGTTTTGTGGTTTTGAGATTGGATGGTCATACCTTTGGTTTGTTAGTACAAATTCTTCATGCTTACCACCATTAAATATGACATGTTCATCACGGAATAAAAAATATGTATAAGGCACTGAAAGAAAAATTTTGGTGGGTTTTCATGGAAAAAGGTGGATGAGTTTGTTATGATATTCCTCATCTGTCAGTAGGTTAAGAAAGAGAACCAACAGTAAGTGGGTATGTTGTAATCTTTGCTGATTCCAATGTGGAAATAGGAGCAAATAGCTATGGATTTTGTAATAGATCTACCAAGGATGGTACAAAAACATGATTCCATATAGTTTATAGTGGATATACTCACAAAGTCTTCTCATTTCATCTCTATTCATGAATCTCGCATGGTGGAAGACTTTTCAAAAATCTATTTCCGAGAAGTGGTAAAAAGGCATGGAATACCAGTTTTGATATTATCAGACCATGATATGAGTTTTATGTCTCATTCTTGGAAATATTTACAACAATACCTTGGAACTCAATTGACTATGATCACTACGTATCATCCTTATATTGATAGACCATCTAAAAGGATGATACAAACATTGGAAGACATGCTTAAGGATTCTTTAATGGATCTTGGTAGCTCAAGGTAGAAGAACATACCATTAATGGAGTTCTCATATAATAACATTTATCTGGCCTAAATACATATGTCTCCTTTTGAAGAATTGTATGGATGTCCTTGTCGTTCTACGATTTTTTGTGTGTGGAAATAGGCAAGACTTCACTAGTTGGACCATGCCATGTGCAAGAGACAAAGGAGAAAATTCATTTTATTAGAAAGAGAATGGATACATCTTAGAGTCATTAGATATCATATGCAGATCATTATTGATGACCATTTTCATTCAAGTTGAGTGATCATGTGTTCTTGAGAATCTCTAAAAGGGTTGGGCACTATCATTTTGGGAAGCAAGGAAAGTTATCTCCTTGATACATATGCCATTTTGAGATACTTGAATGGGATGGTGAGGTGGAATATCGGTTGGCTTCTCCACCAAGGTTCAGTTCAGTGCATAATGTGTTTCATTTATCTCAATTAAAGATGTATCAACTTGATCCTGACCATGTGATTCGATGGGATCATATTTCCCTAGATCTAGATGCTACATTGGTTCATGTGATTGTATAGATTGTGGATAGTTAAGAGAAATTCTTGAATGGTAAAAGCATCAATCTAGTATGGGTTTTATAGAAACTTGGTTAGATTCAGGAAGAAACATGAGTGCATGAGAAGGAAATGGTTGATAAATGGACAAAACTCTTTTAGGAAAATGATGGTTTTCAACTTTCTAGGGATTGAAGGACAAATGGTGCGGAGAATGTAATACCCTTAGTTTCAGGTACTTGACCCTTTATTTTTTTATTTTAAGTATACAAATTGATTGGGTTATGTTTCAAGATGTTTGGAGGATATTTTTCATGTTTTTCTGGATTTTATGGAGGTGAACGGTTTTAGTATGGTTAGTAGAAACCATGAAACATCCTCCATGCAATCGTGAAAATGAAACAATGGGCACCGGGTAGGCACACAGTCAGGCACATGGTTTGGCCAATCCATACAGAAACCTATGATAAATTGTGTAAGGATGGACATAGGAGAATAATATGGCTGGAACATAGTTTTTCAAACCATGTGATCCAACTTTGTGTGTGGTGTTTAGAGGTAGTGGCTTATGCATGGTTAGCCCTTGGTTTTCCTAACTGTGTTCCTTAACCATTCACTATTAAAAATTAGATCCAAATTTTGTGGATCCAATACGATTTACCCTTTAATCCTCTTGTTTTCCCCCTAAATAGGCCATAACTAGAATTCCTCTTACCCCCAATGTTGTGGAGACTATTCCTCATGATTCAAGAGTGATTCATAGGCGAACCTAGGTATGTTAGAGGCCATATTTGTTGTTCAGTGATCATTCTTCATCATTTTCCTTATATTTATTCTTCCTCCCCCTCTTGGAATCATAGATCTAGTCCATTGGGGATAGATCCATTTTGTGTAATGTCAATCGTGATGAGATATGATCATTTTTACTGAAGGTAACAAGATCTAAATATGTTTATAAGAGTTTATAGGTGAGTTTTTGAAGTTGTTGTGCCATTATTTGGTTTCACTAATGGTTATGAGGTAGGTGGATTCACTCTCAACTCCTATTGATTATAACTTGAAGGATTGATTTCAAATTTATTGATTTGATTGAATTAAATTGTGAAATCAAAGAGTATTAGTAAAAACCCTCTTTAGTGATGGTTTTGTGAAAATTTTAAATTGGATGGTGTTGGACCCTCCATGATACTGTAGTGGACCCTCCATGATATTATAGATTTCATAATCACAAATTATGTCAATATACAAATTCTACTCTTTCATGCCAGTTTAATATCTCTTAGTAAATCAATTATGTCATACAACAACATATACTTTAATAATTCAATCACTTATATTCATGAATAAATATGTTTACAAATGTGTTTATACATAATCTTTTTCATAACACTTAGTCTGGTAAGGTAGACACTTATAAATATTTCTAGATTCCCTGGCACTGATGGTTAGTTCGACAAACCTAAGTGGACACACCGAAACCAAAGTTTTACACACCGAAGTCGACACACCGAAGTTCGACAGGCCAAAGTTTGACACACAAAAGTCGACACACCAAAGTTCGATAGACTGAAGTTTGACACACCAAAGTCAATGAACCAAAGTTAAACAGACCAAAGTTTGACACACCGAAGTCGACACACCTAAGTTCAACAGAACGAAGTCGATACACTGAAGATGACACACTAAAGATGATATACCAATGTTATCAAACCGAAGACAACAGACCGAATATGACTCACCAATTGTTATAAATAACTGTTTCGAGTTTATTAATTCAAATTTATTTCTAATGGTCATATTTGGAAAAATTAATGTTTTTGACATTTTTTTTAATGTTGTCTGTAGGACTATCCATAGACAGTACGAGGTACATGCACGTGTGAAGATATTCATGCCTAGAGGATCCTGAAGTATAAAAGGACCTCATCTTTCACTTTAAATAAGGGCATTACACGAAGTATTACATGCTGAGGCACGCTGAGACATAGACTGTTCGAATATGAAAAGAGAGGAACTAATGCTTAAGATTACAAGAAGATTATAACAAGAAACTTTCTCCAAAAGCTCAGTGTACATTGAGACCTTGAAGAGCTGAAACTTTTCACTCCTCGGAGCTGGATTACAGAATCTATGGTACTCTTTTATGAAGACAACTTCCAAAAGAGGACTCAAATACCATTTTCTCAACATCCATTGAGTCCAGAGAATTACTTCACAACACACAAAGAATTATTAACTCTATTCTCTTTCTTAACTATGTTGTGTTTTATCTTCACTAATTGAGAAATGTGTATATTTGTTTGTATCACACACACTTTCTCCAAAGCATAACGGTAGGATTTCAAACTATCCACATACTCAATCACTTATTACACTTGTATCCCATAAAGAACTATGGAAGAGATCCTATGTGATCTGTTTATCATTATTTCCCATGAATAACTGTGGTAGAGGTCAAGTATAACCTGAACAGCCGAGTGTGCTGTTGTGAACCCCGATCCAGGGTGTGGAACAAAAGTTTATTAATATAAACAGCTTGGTGGAAGGTGATCACCAAGTGGAGAGGACTAATTCTCTGCTTGAGACTGAACCTCCTGTTTTATCCTCTGTGCTATTTATCTTATATTTTTTGTGTGTTATGTATTTCCTGCATTAAGATAACATAAAATTTGGTAGTTAGTTTATCAAGTGTTTACATATATTTTGAATCAGTAGGTTTGCTTCAAAAGTTTTTTTAATCTATAGGTTAGTAAAACTGAGAACTAATCAATCTTATAAGAATCAAATTGAACCTTCAACACATTTATAAATTCACTACATACTGAATTTGTGTTTATTTTTATAGGGGGATTTTATTTTGTAAAGAATCCTTTTAACATAAATTTTTATAGATACTCAATTCACCCCCCTCTTGAGTCATCTACTCTGACCAACATATGGTTTTGTGGAAATTGGTTTGGTTCATGATTTTAAAATGATGATTTTAAAATGAAGTTTTGGTTTTAATGCATGGAAGAAGTTTTTAGAGTTGTTTTCAATAAAATAAATGTTTTATTGAACTAGATTGGAATGGGTTTGGAATATGCAGTTGGTTTGAGTTAATTTCATTTATGTGACCTTTAATTAGGGTTGTGTACCATTGGGGTACAATGACATGACCCTATAGAAGGGGTTTGTGCCATTGGAGAACTTGAGAAATGGTTACCCTGTGGTGACTTTGTGGATCAATGATAGACTGCTCATGAGTATGGATCTATCACTTGGGCATGAATTTGTGGTTGTGTGGATGTATGTGTGTGTGGATTGGGCATTCCAAATGGATTTTAGTAATGGTTTTAAATGTTTGTGTGATTTCTTTCCATGAGAACATTTTCAGTTTGGAAAAATGTTTTGGGATTTAATATAAACTGCTTTAAAAAATTTAAATTACTTTATATAAATTTTCTAAAATTTTATATCCTAGTGGAATTATTTAGGAAGTCTTTGGGTAAATCATACTGAGTTTTATACCCACCCCCTACTTTGGTTCATTTTCATATGTTATCAATCGAGGCATAGATAAAGGAAAGGTATCCTAGTTCCTTAGGGATTCATTATGATATGATGGGAATGGCTTGTTGATTTAGAGCTTAGAGAAAGTTGGGAGTTGATTATTTTGTGTCTTGGTTGTCTTTGAGTTTTTTTTATTCTTGGTTTCCACTTTTTATTCTCCTATAGTTGTTGGTTTGTTTTTGTCAGAGTTATGTTTTTTTAAACATGCACCATATAGTGGCTTTTGTTTGGTTTTTATATTGTGGGTTCGATGTTTGTATTTAAAGGGAAAATCACCCCCGATTGTTTATGAAGCCTTGGAATTTATTTCTAACATTTGGTGTCTTGGGGATGTCACCTAATCCCCAATAGAGAACCTATTACTTCTCAATCCAATGAGGAGGTGCAAGATCTCACATTTTTTTAGAAAAATATAGTTTTTAAGTATAAAATTGGATATATTATTATCTATTGTCTATAAAACACATAATATGAATGTTAAAAAATTTATTGAATATATAATATAGAATTTTTATTAAATTAATTCAACAAAAGTGATTTGTTTTAATTTATTGAGGTAGAATGCATTTTTCCGTAGAAAAATAGTTTTTCAGAAAAATATTTCCTTTATTTTCAAATGGTTCTTGTTTTCATTTATAATTAATTGGTCACTAAAGAATTCATTTTACATACATGTGTAAACCATATAATGCAATATATGTCATGGTTCTTGTTTTATTATTATTATTATTCACTTTAAATAATAATATTTTAATAATTTGTCATGTTTTGTTAAAACTTAGTGTTGTATGTAATGCAAGGTAAAAATTGTGTTTCATGTAACAAAAAACGTCAAAAATATTAAATTTATTTGAAAAACAAAATATCACTAAATCCCAAGGTGTTACAATGAATCCCTCTTCCTTGCATGTTTGAAGTCACATCACACATCCCAACATAAGGATCCATCAACTCCTTGTGTTTCCTTGAAGAAGTCTAGCTGTCACAACCACCATCTAACCATGAGGGGTCCAACATAAGGCAAAAAATCCATCCATTGCCTCTAGATAAACCTCGGTTACCCATATGTTTGATGAAAAGTACTTCTATATGAAGAGATTCTATTCTCTATCCTGAGAGAGGGTCACCTCATCATGGATTTGGTTGACCAGACCAAACTAATAACCTTCTTCTCCATGAAGAATACTATTTGTGATCATAACCATGTAAATGGTCTGGGTTTGCACAAGACAAAAAAACTAAAACTACTACCTCGATCCAATCGTCCATTGCCCGAGGGTATGACTCTCCACGAAATATGAACAATATCTATCATTGGAACTCATGCAACTCGCTAATCCTATATGTACCATCACTATGTCTGAATGGTTCCATTGACTTCTCAACATTTGAATGATCATCTGCCTAGACTAATGGAGTTGGGTCCATACATTGCTTATCAAGTGAAATCACTACTCTATGATCATTTGGAGGGAACACCTCAATAATATGCCCCTGAATCGTGGCCTCATCACACAAATGGTTTTCATCATGAAACTGTCCTAGAATTTTAGTTGTATGTCATCGTAGAGGAATCATAGAAGTTTTCAAGATGTACCAAGATCAAAGAGAATATCTGAGGAGCTGACTCAAGAATGACATGGAAGTCAAAGGACTCAATCCTATATGATGCATGTATTATTGGTTTCCTTATAATGAGTGTTTCAGTATACTGAGTTGACAAGAAGGTAGTTAGAGTCTAGATGTATGAAAACATTGGTTGCTGCACCAACACTAGGTTTCCTAGCCTAGGTGATGAACTCGAGACACTCTAACACCATTTACATATTTTCCAAACCAAACCTCACAACATGTCTAACTCAAAACATGGTAACTGGTGAATAACCAATTTTGATACCACTCTATCACAACCTGACCCACTGAGACCCCACATGGGGCGGGGGCTAGATACAAGTATTGAGTAGACATAACACTGAAATCAGAGGCCTTAGGATAAAGTAGATTTACTCACCAACACACACAACTCCATGCAACAGTGAAAATATATAAGAAGGTAGAGGAAATATAGAGAAAACATTGCATTCAATAACCTCTAAGATACATATCAGAGTGAAATAAGGTATAAAAAAGTATAAGTGGAAAAATACTTTCCCAACTTGTAATACAAGTGTAAACCCAAACTGAAAGAAAACTGTGAAGAGGTAAAGTATGGGAGAGTTTGATTCAATATCCTAGAGTTTGACCACTAAACATGGTCAATGATACCAAGTAATGCCATTCTCTAATGATATCAGGTCCTGTATAGTCATTATAAATCTATCTATTATTTTTATAAGACACAACATGTGTGGGAAAATCCCATGTAGGGGTGAGTATATACATATCCAATAAGACACCCCAAAAACCAAAAAGGGAAGCTACAAAAATAGAAATAGTCATCTCAACCATAGGAAAGATGGTAAAGGAAGCCAACATCAAATTTTATGAAAAGAAACCCAAGTAATGAGAGAAATGTGATATCTATCCCCAAAACCACCTAAGAATGATGAGTATGCCTACAACTCCCAAAGGTCCATCTCTGATGCGAACCACTATGTGAAACTTCACAAGATTCTGAATGGAGGGAATACTCCTCGCTACTGTGCTCCATAGCTGAGGGAGCACTATCTCTTAGACAATCATCTTGTGTAACCTGTTAAGAATTAGTATAGAGGATCCAAAACTCAACACTTCATAACACAACCAAGGGAGAACTATTCCAACGGAGGACCCTCTTGCTACATGAGCTTGAAGATTGGGTGTACCACTCTGCAAATAGAGGACCCATTCCCTCTATAATATGGGGGAGTTTCGTATCTACTTGAATAAATGATATGAGGGAACCACCATCTAGATAGATACAAGGGAGTACCAACCCCTAGATTATTACTCCATAGATAGAGTACCTGCACTCGATGTGGGGGAGTTATGTCTATACCTGTATCAAAGATACAGGGGACCCACCACCTGAAAATAAAGGGGAGTACCAAACCCAACATCTCTTTGATAAACCATCCAAATCACTACCATCAGTCAAACAACACTAAAAGAAGTGTCCCACTCATAAAACCTTGGGCTGTATGTCTAATTCCAAAAAATGCCACCATCACGTCCAACTTGGAGAACCACTCAGGATAGGCTACTCATACGACTAAATTTGAGACTTGAAGTAGTATATATGCAATGTAGAAGTTTCCAAAAAAAGGTACACAACAAGTACATAGGGTCACATGACGCGTGAATCCACTTGGACACCTAATAATTCACTCCTCTAAACATGGATTGGGAACCCATGTCTCACCACAAGGCATGTACAAGGTATTCACGGTGTGTCTTGGAAATCTAGGTATGCTCATGTCCTCTAGCCTAGAACCATGTACTATAGTCTGTGCCCATGTATGTTGGGCATGCTCGAGTACTATGGCCATGTCTGGTTTCTTGGTCATATCCGGATACTCTAGCCATGTTTGCGCCCATGTACCTTGATCATGCCCATGTATCAGGTCATTCTCATGCCTGTGTACCCATATGTACACGCCCAGTTTTCAACTCCTAATCACATGGTGTGTGGCCTTACCACACAGTGCATGATATTTATCTATACACGTAAACCATAGTCAGCGTACAAGGGGACCAAATAACTGTTGTTCCTCCAAACTACATGCCTTGTACTTCATAAATTTCTAGATACTGAAGTCTCTTCATGTGTTTACACCCATGCCACTCCCCCCTTTAGTCCAGTCCTAAAAACTATAAATACTCGGTCATAAACATTACATATTCTAGTAACTTTAAAATATAATTTTATTTATTGAATTCCCATAGATCTTTTAGGATTATAGTTTTAGAGTGTTAGGCCATAACTCTTATATAAAAAACTCATATATTACAAAGTGGACACTTCTATTTATTATAAATTTTCTTATAAAACAAAAATTTTAAAAAGAAACATGTTTTATTTTCATGACACATCTTCAAAATTTTCATTTTTACCTTAACCTCGTCCCTTATCATCATTAAAACCCTATGAAAAATATTTTAAAACATGATTTGTGCACAAAAATCTCAGTAGGGGACATAAAAAAGAAATAAATAAGTCGTTAGTCCATGAATACTTATAAAAAACTTTTCCATTTTCTAAAATAAGCTTTGGGTTCAAAATAAACATTTTTTTAACAAATAAATCGCCTTATTTTCCAAAATCTTTTAATAAAACATTTCATAAGAAATATAAAGAAAAAATAAAATCGATAAAGGTTTGTTTGAAATTATGAAAACTCATTATAATTTTTCAAAAAGTTATACCTTACCCCCTTACAATGTAGTATATACTTTCCTTTAAACGTAAGATCCTTAGATTACATTGTGAAATTGTAATATTTCCATAAAAATATCATAGAATGCATAGATAAATGATATAGGTAATTGATGTGGCGCTTATTTCATGTGTTTTACTAAATTGTTTTTTGTTGGTTTTAATGTATATTTAATGCTAAAATAAGAATTTTAGTGGTTAATTGTAGTATTATGATTTATTTTTTGTTAGTATATTATTGTTTTTAGTGTGAAATTTTTTCAATTTAATGTGTAAATAAAAATAGCGTAAAAATGATTATTTTATTTGTTTTTTTATTTCTTTTATTTAAATTTTTTCAAACTTTTAATTTTAAGTTTCACAATTTAATCAATTGCAATGAATTAATTTAATTATTTCATTACTTTCTTTTTGTTTAAATTGAATTTGTTATTATTTTAGGTTTTATTTTAATATATCATGTTGATCCCTTGTAATTTTAAATTTTAATTCTAAGTGTGATATTATTTTTTAGAATTATCATGTTTAAATTATATTTAAAATCCCTTAATTGATTTATTTTACCAATTGTGGTATAGGATTTCCATTGAAGATAATCACAATTCACATTTGTAAATTAAATTGAAGAAGGCTAACACTGTGCGTAAAAAGAATTTGTTTTCTAGGAGATAAATGATTTCAAGCGGGAAACCTAAGATAATGATTTACATTATGTCATAAGATAAATGATTTTATACTACCAAACTCTCTAAGGTCTGCAAGAAAATTCTTCTCCATGTAAGATAAAATTCTGTAACATAAGATCAACTCCAACACACAACATTAAAATGGAGTGACCATTACTTTAAAATAGAATATATATACTTCAACCAATGCCATATTATGCTCTAAATAAAAATTCCATTTTAGGTTTTCATGGGGTGTGGAAAATCTTCAAGGCAGGAAAAGAACTTAGCCCAACTTGTGGGAAACTAGGGTTAGAATTATTTCCTCTAAGGACAGTGCTCAATCTGTTGAAACCACTTGAGTTGTAACTGCCCAACGAAGGACAACATGGAAATAAAATATTGATGGTCGAAGATTCATCGTCGATGAAGACAAATTCAATTAGGGTTATGGTCTGATTTAAAGAAATCGAAGCTTCCGAGACAAAGTGAAGAAAACGAATTGGGGTTCATGAAATCCGAATCAAAGAAGCAGAGCCGCATTGATAATTTTGTTTCAATTTTGTGCGAATGTGGAGTTTCGGATTTGCAGTGAGGTTTCTCCAAATGAAATCAATTGAAGATAAAGGAATACCACCCAATGATTCCAAATCTGGGATGAAGACGCTAGATATATTGAAGGTTCATGACCTTTCTTACCAAAAATTGCCGCAACTAGCCATTGGTGAGACTATGTTCTTGAAAACTAAGTAGGAATCGAATCTGAGATCATATGATGAAGTTTCCATACTTCAATATTGCTGGAAGCTGAATCCTTGGATGCTTAGCAGCTGTGCAGAATGGGAGCCCGTGGTTCTTTCATCTTCCAGGTTTGTTTTGCCGATGATTTATTGGATCTGAATGGATGAGCAGAATAGTTGTGGACCGCTGATTCTTTCCTTTTGCAGGTTTTTTTTGATGAAGAAATAGGGGATTTTGAGGATCCAGAATGATGTGGTTTGGAGTTCAAAGGATGGCATGTATGAGATACTCGACCAAATGCCTATAATAACCTCACAACTAAGGAGATTTTAGTATTGAAGACACTGAAAAAATTCTTGGTTATTTCTTCTACTTCTTCACATCACCATTTTTGATACATTAGAATCTTTTGGCGAGCTCTATTATGGTTGTAAAATTGTCTCCACATTTTTCAATCATTTTTAAAACGTCAATATTTTCAATGATATTGTTTTGATCATGATTTATTCAAAATTTTCATGGTTTTATGTTTCTTGTTAGTGGTTGGCTGCAAGAATTTTCCATTTGGTGGTTGATCTCTTGGAGAAGTGTTAGAGTTAGTGTCCTGAGAACCAACTGTTTATACTTTTATTACATGAATCTACACTTATTATATATTGTTCATTGTTCTTCATGACTATAATATAATAATGTCCAAAAATATTTGTTGCATTAATAAGGTCATGAAAAATCCCCACTATGATGAGAACCTTGAAATTATATAACAATATTCTTAAATAAAGTTCTACGGTTGGATGACATACTATGATAGGACACATAGTATATAGACTATCATGTGCGAGTACTCATAAGAAGACGAGACTCTCTCTCAAGGAGTTCACACTTAGTAATCTCCAAGATGAGAGATTATGAGAACAGACCCGCCAGTAGTAATTCCTCATGTCTTGGTGTCATCGGATATTGATATCTACGAGCATGTGTAATGGTCCTTAGACAGGAAGATTATCATTAACTCATGTCACGACTTTCACACTTAGATGTGCTGACGAAAACCATCACGAAGACAGTTGGTAGGAAGTAGGGTACGTTGGGTGCGTCACGAATGACATGTTGTTAATGGATAAGTCGAGGAAGGATTTGATCCTTCCATATTTATGGAAGTAGATATCTCAAACCATTTGATTGAAACAGAACTGCCATCCAAATTCCATGGCCATGGTTTCACGATGAGTGTATTTCTGGAAGTCAAAGAATGACGGATCAAGCATATAGGTTTATGACACCGCCATGAAAACTGCTTGATGAAATATTAAGACAAAGGGATTAAATTACACGGTAAGTGTTTGCATGAGGTGAAACGTCAATGAGGCGTTAACTTCTTTCTCTTGGGTGCCTTGACCCGTTGCTAGACAGTAATCTTGGACTTTAGGTAAGCCCGACTAATGCCAACGAGAAAGAGGCCTAGAGGGTCACACACTAAGTGTATTCAAGTATCTCAAGTAGAATAAATATTATTACCATATGTGGTTTAATAATTACTCAAGGAAGCCTAAATTTATTTAATGTTGGAGGAAGAATAAAATGAAAACAAGATATATATGTCGTGTACATTGAATGAACATGCCATGTAGTTTTCATTTTGGAAAGGAAATGAAAAAGGAGTACACGCCGTGTATTAATGATTACACACCGTGTAGTTTTTCCAGTCAGGATTTTGAAGAAATAATATCATTTTATTAAATGATAGTTATTATAATCATCTTGGGCGCATGTCAAGGAATTAATGATTCAATATGGGGTTTTCAATAAGAGATAATAAAATAAATGAAATGCGTAACGCGTTTATTTATTATCATAACTCTATAACCTCAAACCCAATTATAAATATCCTCACAACCCCAACACTTTTCCCTAATCGTTGTGCACAATAATTCTGGATAATTCTCTCAAGGTTAAAAGAACTCCTTCCTCCAAGAACGCTCTCAAGACCGAGAGAGATCCTCCTCCATCGGATCAAGGCCATCTAAGGCGGACAACACAAGCAAGGCTTCTCCACACTAGCACCTGAATATTCTTTTGGCAACATCCAGAGATACGTGGTGCACGTGTGGATCACCACTAGTGGAAGTCTACACTTGGCTTCTGTGACATAATGATGAATCACATCGGAACATGATCAGAAATATCAAAGAAGAAAGAATGCCATAAAATGTACTTCTTGTCAATTAATTAAATTAATTATAATAAACCTGTGATGATCCTCCTTTGTGGTTCCATGACTATTCTTATTCTTTGTCTATTTATGTGATTCAATCCATGGAGTCTGGTGTTTATCGTCATATTGATCCCGGATTGATCATTGATAATGACAAAAAGTAAAGTGGGCACATCCACCCACGAGCTTCTGCTACGCCTGAGACCTTTAAGTGATATCAAAGGGGTCACAATGTTGATTATAGTTATTTAATTTTTGTTGATAATTTATGAATTTATATTTGATTCAATTCAAGATAAATCGTTTTATAAAACTGAATGAACGAGATCTGTTCTTCCTCCTTCGTTTCTCGATTCACATCATAGAAAAGACCTTTTAATTTTAATTTTGATTAAAATAAAAATGAGGAACTCTTCTGGAGGAGCCGCTCATTCTGTCTGTACAACACAGGAATGCACAACATATAGTGAAATATACACACCGTATACTTAGGTTCAACGAACCGGTACTGTTATGCCAAACCACACCATGTGAATTGAGCATACCTAAGTTTTTTTAATACACCGTGTTGACCAGAACTAAACGACGCATGGAAACTGGAATACACGATGTGTATGTAGAATCAACACGCCGTGTAGTCCAATATGACCCAGGTGAAACCGTGTTCAAGGAGAAGATGTGTAATCCTGTACACGAGATTTCTAGGCTGGTAGCCGCATAACAAGGAAGTACATGCTGTGTTAGATTAATCTACATGCTGTGTACTCCAAAATTTCCAAAGTACAGAAAACACACCAAAGCCCCTGACGTGTACTTTGGATAAAGGGTGAAAACAAATACACGCCATGTAATATATCCTACACGCCATGTAATTTCCAGAAATGGAATTTCACCAGGTTTCCTCCAAAGTACAAAGACCCATACAAGAAATATGGATGAGAAGAATCTCAAGGAAATTCAGAAAGTAATTTAAGATAAATAATTGATTAATTATAAGATCATAATTAATTTAATTCAAGCACGACTTATCGTGAATAAAAAAACGATTAATGGAATTTGAATACTAAATATGCGTAAATGTCGTTGCATACTATGGATGATCATGAGATAGAACAAAGACCCTTTGTGTTTGTATGGTTTCATTTAAATTTATTTAATTTAAATTCATTGGCCTGCGATCCTTATTCCAATAAAATGTAGGGCATGCGTGCCCATGGTTTATTTAATGTAAACCCCTTTTAATGGAGGATCTCCCAAGCCAGAGGAGATGGTTCAAAATCCAAAGATGAGGTGAAACCAACACAAAAAGATACAAAGGTGGATAGGTGGGAGCTTCAAAACACAACCCATCAGGTTCAAGGTGTTTTTCCCCAGGTCAGGGTTAGCTAATCAAAACTGATAGATAAATTAACCAATAGAAGCTCATGATCATGCCATCTTATTTTATTTTTGTATGATTTCATGGTTTATTTATTATGTATGTGTTGTCGCGATCACATAGTTAATGAAATAAACAAGCACGCAAAGATGGAATAAAATAAAAACCGGACTATGCATAAAAATTATCAGTTTATGGTTAATAACTTAAGCAAGCATCAATTAATATTAACAAGCATGTGATAATGCGAAACTATGCATAAAGGAATGAAATCCCTCAAATAACATATTAAGTCATACCATGCCTTCTGTTACTTGATTAAGGGAAAGACTCAATAAAACTATGTGTTTGACCAACCCTTTTTGGGACACTTACTTTTATAAAGGAAGATCTTCTGAAAGTTTTGGGTTGAATTAAACATTTTACATCAAGAGGAGTATCCCTTTATAGACTTGTTATAAAATGGAGGTAAGTATTGAGGAAATCCAAGTCAGGATTTCAGGATTGGGGAGTCCACTCAACAGATCAAGGAACTGTAGGCTCACAGTTGGCAAAGACCTACCTACCTAAATACCTTTAAATATCTTGACCAACCCTTGTTGGGGTTATGAAAAGGGGAATATAGATCCTTGCCACTAGAATTTCATAACAACTAGGCATTCCAAGTTCAATGGTGTGGGCCATTGGGACATGATAAAATAGTGGGAGAATTAATAAATACATTTATTATTGTTCATAAAATATAATCAAAAGGCACTGATAAATATGCTCTTTTAATTTGTAGAATCAACATGACAAAATCGTTAACCACATTTTCTCTGCGATCAATTCTGGATAAAGACAACATCTACACCAGTAGTAACTTTCAGGAATGGTTTAGGCGCCTTCGGGTTATCTTACGCCATGAACGAAAGTTTTAAATGCTGGAGTCCTCACTTACTAATTCGCCTGCCCAAGGGGTGAGTGATGAAGATTTCCTGGTCTATGATCAACATTTGAACGATGCACTCGACATTCAATATTTGATGTTGTCATCAATGTCTAGTGAGCTCATGAAGTATCATGAATACATGGATGAATATAGCATGCTCGAGCACCTATGTGGTCTTTACCAGGAGAGAGAAAGAAAGGAAAGGTTTGATATCTCTAAGGCTCTATTTCAGAGAAATCTTGAAGAGGGTGCCCCAACTGGGCCTCATGTAGTCAAGATCATTGGATACATTGAGTGCTTGAAGGTTATAGGGTTTAAACTTCCTGAAGAACTGGGTACTGATTTCATTCTTGCATCACTCCCCCAGAGCTTCTCTAACTTTTTTATAAATTTCAACATGAACAACATTGAGAATTATCTATCTGATCTTCTTATCCTTATTCTCCAAGTGGACAATGATATGAAGCGTGAAAAGCCTTCTATACTTATGGTGAATAAAAGGAAAGGTAAGGCGATGATCTTTAAGCCCAAAGCTTCTTCAAGGCCTTCTAAGAAAAGGAAGATCAAAAGGGTGGCAAGAAAACAAGAGGCTGTTTGTTTCACATGTGGCAAGAAAGGCTATTGGAAGAAAAACTGCACCCATCCAAGGAAGCAAGGGGAAGCTTCAGGTGCGTTTGTTATTGAATGAAATCTATCTATTTAAACCAATTGGGTATTCGATACTTCTTGTGGTTCTCACATCTGTATTCAAATACAGGAACCAAGTAGATTCAGAAAGATTGACCGAGGTGAGGTGGATCTGCGAGCAGCCAATGGTGCCAGACTCGCTGCTGTAGTAGTCCGATACTACCACCTCACATTGCCTACTGGGATGGTCTTGGTATTAAAAGGATGTTATTATGTACTCTCTGTAAACAAAAAAATTATTTCAGTATCTAGATTAGATAATGATGGATTCATCTTCAAGTTTGGAAATTAATGTTGCTAATTTTATAAAGATAGTATTTTTTTTGGTAGGGCACATTTATATAACGAACTTTATGTGTTAGAATACACAAACCAAGTAATGGAAATAGATGACAAAGTTAATTAACATGACTCATACCACACCCAACTTTGGAATCATCGGCTAAGTCATGTCAATGAGAAACGTTTGACAAACTTACATCAAGATGGGTATTTAGATTCTTTCGAACTAAAACCACTTGGTGTATGTCATGCGTGTCTACAAGGCATAATTACCAAAGCCCCATTTAGTGGGAAAGGTGAAATGGATAAAGAGCTTCTAGAATTAGTTCACACAGATGTGTGTGGAACATTTCCAGTTGAAGCAAGGGGTGGGTTCTTGTACTTAATAACTTTTACTAATGATTGTAGTAAATATGGATATATTTACTTAATGAGGTATAAGTCAGATTATTTTGATCAGTTCAAATAATACAAGAATGAAGTTGAGAACCAGCTTGGTAAGAAGATTAAGAAACTCCGCTCAGACTGAGGGGGAGAATATATTAATCAGGACTTCATTGATTTCTTATGGGATTTTGGGATTCTATCTCAACTCACTCTTCCTTACACGCCTCAGGGGAATGGTGTTAGTTAAAGGAGGAACCACACCCTTTTGGACATGGTGAGATCAATGATGAGTCATGCGAGTCTTCATTATCCTTTAGGGGATATGCATTACAAACAGCAGCACACATACTAAACTAAGTACCAACTAAATCGATAAATGGTATTCCATATGAGTTATGGAGTGGACGCTAAGTCATGTTATCAAATTTACATGTGTGGGGTAGAAAAACATTTGTTAAGGCCTCTTTAGGTAACAAACTTGCACCCCGAGGCACAAAGTGTACCTTTATAGGATATCCAAAGGAAAAAAGGGGAAATTACCTATACAACCCCTCATATAAAAAGGTTACAGTGGCAAGACACACCATATTCCTTGAGAGGGAGCACATATCCAAAAGATATAGTAGGATCAAGATAGACATTGATGAAGTCGAGGCTCAAGATACACAGAAGTTGGTACGAGAACAGATTCCACAAAGCCCCATGGAAGAACAACCTGTTTCAGAGACACAAGAACTGTGTAGGAGCATGAGAGAGGTGAGAGAACCAGAACGATATGGTTTTCTTGTCACCCAGGATGGTGACTTATTATTGGTTGACAATGATGATCCTCTTACCTACAAGGAAGAAGTTTAAGGCACAGACGTTGCCAAGTGGAAAAAAGCCATGAATTCTGAAATGGAGTCCATGTACCAAAACCAAATATGGATTTTGGTAGATCCTCTAGTTGATGTAAAGCCTGTTGGTAATAAATGGGTATTCAAGAAGAAACTGTACATGGAGGGAAAAATCATCACCTATAAGGCACGAATGGTTGCAAAAGGTTTTAGAAAATGTCAAGGAATTGACTATGATGAAACCTTTTCACCGGTTGCGATGCTGAAATTCATTAGAATCCTATTGTCCATTGCCGCTTACCATGACTATGAAATTTGGAAAATGGTTTCAAAACAACATTCCTTAACGAGAACCTCCTGGAATATGTCTACATGACACAACCTGAAGGGTTTGTGACTCCAAAGGATGCCAACAAGGTATGAAAGTTGCAGAAATCCATTTATGGATTAAAGAAATCATCAAGGTCATGGAACATTCATTTTGATGAAGCCGTAATGGAATTTGGATTTGTTAAGAATGGATATGAGCCTTGTGTCTACAAAAGGTTTAGAAGAAGTGTAGTCGTTTTCCTAATAATATATGTTGGTGACATATTACTAATTGGAAACGAAGTACCTATATTACAGTCAATTAAGGCATGGTTGGATAAATAATTCTATATGAAAGACTTGGGTGAGGCAGTATATATTCTTGGGATCAAGATCCATCGTGATATATCCAAGAGAATGCTGGGCTTGAGTCAAAGTACATACATTGATAAGATACTGAATAGATTTAGTATGGAATAGTCTAAGAGGGGATTGTTTCCAGTGTCACATGGCATTCATCTTTCCAAGAAAATGTGTCCTTAGACACATGAGGAAAGAAAGAAAATGGAAAGGATCCCTTACGCATCCGCGATTGGGTCAGTCATGTATGTTATGCTGTGTATAAGGATAGATGTTTCTTATGCATTAAATGTAGTAGGCAGATATCAAGATGATCCAGGAGACCTCCATTAGATGGTAGTCAAGACTATCCTTAAGTATCTGATGCGTACTAAGGATATATTCCTAGTTTATGGAGGAGATGATGAACTAGTCATCAGAGGACATGTAGATGCTAGTTTCCAGACTGATCAAGATGACAGGAAGTCGCAGAATGGATACATCTTCTATTTAAATGAAGGTGCAGTGAGCTGGAAGAGCTCAAAGAAAGGTGTGGTCGCAGATTCTACAGCAGAGTCTGAGTATATCGTAGCTTCTGAGGCAACTAAAGAAGCAGTATGGATGCAAAGCTTTGTCCAAGAGCTGAATGTAGTACCTAGCTGTAAAGATCCTATCACACTCTATTGTGATAATACTGCAGCAGTGATACTTGCAAAAGAACCAAGGTCACATTAGCGGATAAAGCACATACTTCAGAAGTATCATCTCTTGAGGGATTTTTCTCAGAGAGGTGAAGTTGCAGTGAGAAATATTTCCATGGAAGACAACGTGGCAGACCCCTTGACTAAAGCTTTGAATCAGCAGAAACATGATCATCATGTGAGGTCTAGCGGACTAAAAGTCATATTCCGTTGGCTCTAGTCCAAGTGGGAGTTTGTTAGAGTTGGTGTCCTGAGAACCAACTATTTATACTTTGATTAAATGAATGTACACTTATTATATATTGTTCATTATTCTGCATGACTATAATATAATAATGTCCTAGAATCTTTGTTGCATTAATAAGGTCATGGAAGATCCCCGCTATGATGAGAACCTTGAAATTATATAAAAATATTCTTAAATAAACTTCTACAGTGAGATGACATACTATGATAAGACATATAGTATAAAAACCGTCATCTATGAGTACTCGTAAGAAGATGAAACTCTCTCTCACGGAGTTCACACTTGGTAATATCAAAATGGGAGATTATGAGAACAGACCCACCAGTAGTAATTCTGCATGTCTTGGTGTCATCAAACATTTCTATCTACGAGCATGTGTAATAGTCCTTATATGGTAAGATTATCATTAACTCATGTCATGACTTGCGCACTTAGATTTGCTGACGAAAAACATCACGAAGACAGTTGGCGGGAAGTAGGGTACGTTGGGTGCATCACGAATGACATGTTGTTAATGGATAAGTCGAGGAAGGATTTGACCCTTCCATATTTATGGAATAGATATCTTGGGAACTTTGATTGAAATAGAACTGTCGCCCAAATTCCCTGGCCATTGTGTCACGACGAGTTTATTTCTGGAAGTCAAAGAATGACGGATCAAGCATATAGGTTTATGACACTGCCATGGAACCTTCTTGATGAGATATTGAGACAAAAGGATTAAATTACATGGTAAGAGTTTGTATGAGGTGACACGTCAATGCAGCGTCAAACTCTTCTCTTGGGTGCCTTGACCCATTGCTAGACAGTAATATTGGACTTTAGGCAAGCCCGCCTAATGCCAATGAGAAATAGGCCTAGAGGGTTAGACACTAAGTGTATCCAAGTATCTCAAGTAGAATAAATATTATTCCCATATGTGGTTTAATAATTATTCAAGGGAGCCTAAATCATTTTAATGTTGGAGGAATAATAAAATGAAAAAAATATATACACGTCATGTACGTTGAATGTACACGCTGTGTAGTTTTCATTTTGGAAAGGAAATGAAAAACGAGTACACACCGTGTGTTAATGATTACATGTCATGTAGTTTTTCCAGTCAGGATTTTGAGGAAATAATATCATTTTATTAAATGATATTTATTATAATCATCATGGGTGAATTTCAAGGAATTAATGATTCAACATTGGGTTTTCAATAAGAGTTAATGAAATAAATAAAACATGTAACACGTTTATTTATTATCATAACTCTATAACCTCAAAACCTATTATAAATATCCTTACAACCCCAACACTTTCCCTAATCATTGTGCACAAAAATTCTAGAGAATTATCTCAAGGCCGAAATAACTCCTTCCTCTAAGAATGCTCTCAAGATCGAGAGAGATCCTCCTCCATCAGATCAAGGCGATCTAAGGTGGAAAACACAAGAAAAAGCTTATCCATGAAAGCACCCAGAGATTCCTTTGGAGACTTCCAGAGATACGTGGTGCATGTGTAGATCACCACTAGAGGAAGTCTACACTTGGATTCTACGACGCAATGACGAATCACATCAGAAGGTGATCAGAAATATCAACGAAGAAAGAACGCCATAAAAGGTACTTCTTTTAAATTAATTAATTTAATTATAATAAACCTGTAATGATCCTCCTTTGTGTATTTGGGACAATTATTCTTCTTTGTCTATTTCATGGTTTGATGTTTCTTGTTAGCAGTGGGCTGCAAGAATTTTCTATTTGGTGATTGATCTCTTGGAGAAGGAGATTGACCTAAGCATTTTTACAGAAGCGCACATAGTTAATTTCCTATGAAAGATGAAATACTTTTCAAACCAATCAGTTGAAATTCCCCATGCTTTGTAATCTTGTTCATCTTCTTCATTTCTAATTTTGTTCATATGTTGCACTTCATAAATCTCAAATCATATTTTTATCATTTTGTTTTTCTTAAAAATTTTCATCACTGTTGAATGTTTGTTTGTGTTTTTTGTTTTTGTTTTTGGTTATCTTTCTTGGAAATCACATTCAATCTATCTTTCTTGAGGAATTGATACCATTCTTGATATTGTCTAGTAGTTTTTTAGGTTTAAAATTTGAGGTAATCGTCAACTTATCCATCAAATTTTTGGCTCTATTTCTAGGGAAGGATTCGTGCATCCAAAAAGAAATCTTAAAAGAAAAAGGAAAATACAAAAATTGGTAAATAAAAAATCTTTGTTCTAAAAGAAATTTTTTTGTTGTGTGATGTTAAAAAAATTCAACTATGCATGTACACACATTATGCTTCTCAAAAGTTAGAACCTATGAATTCTAAAATTGAAATACATTTAAGAGTTTTGAAAATCAAACAAAATTAAAATGGAAAATATATGTGAAAGAAAAAATGGTGAAAATGAACAAAATCATGAATCTACAATCATCCAAGATAACTTTCAAAGGCTTAGGATGAGAGAGTTTCAAATCCCCTAGGTGTCTAGTAATATATATTCCATTATATTCACACCTAGGGCCTGAAATTATGAGCTTAAATAGTCACATATGTCGATGTTTCTTGCATTTAATGGTTTATCTAACGAAGAATCATTAACCTTAATTAGGGAATTTTATAACACTCTGAAACAGTTTCCTTTTCAAAGACTTAATGATGATGAGATTAGGATGAAGGTGTTTCCCTTTTGTCTTATGGTAAAAGAAAATAATTGGTTATTAGGATTAGATGAAAATGTTTTTGAAAACTGGGAGCAAGTATATAATTCATTTGTCATGAAAATTTATCCACAAAGACTTAGGGAGATCTTCGAACAAAAATCACATTATTTTATCAAGAAGATTGTGATGCCTTTCATGAGGCTTGAGATCGATTTGGGTATTTGATTAGGTAGTGTACCCATCACCGACTCCCATATCATCTCCTAATGGACACATTCTATGAAGGATTTTCTTCCTCAGGATATAATTTGGTTGACCAATCTTTTGGGGGAAACTATAATGATAAAACTGATGAAGAGTTGAGATAAATTTTCAACAATATTTCTTTAATTTCTCAACACAAAAACTCAAGAAGTAAAATAGTGAATATAGGATGAATAAAAATTGGTTTTGGTTTGGAAATGAACTCTAAAATAGCCGAAATTAAGGAAAAAATTCAATCCATAATGAAATCGAATGAAAAACAAATTATAAACCTAGTAGGATATCAAAATCAAAATCAATCACTTAGAGAGAAGTTTTCTCAATGTGCGATTTTTTAGTCACACTGAGAAATTCTGTCCAAACTTTGACATTCCTACAAAAACACAAGAATAATATAATTTTGGTGGTTATGGTCCTAGATTTCAAGCTAGGGATGATCCATTTTCCAACAACTACAACACTGTTTATAGAAATCATCTAAAGCCTTCATGAAATGTACAAGGCATGATAAGACAAAAACAACCTAAATTTACTCAACAACCCAAACCGAAATTTCAAAACCAAAAAAGTGACAAATATTCTAATTTCTAAGGGAGTTGTGTGAGAAAATTTCTTTCTATGATGGATTAAATGATGGGTAGGATGGAATCTCAAAATGAGAAACATAAAACAAGTATTTCTCCAAATCCATTTTTTTGTATTTTTCAAAGCCACTTTATGGTTAAGTTGGAACCTCACAAGCAACGATATTCAAACCAAACCTCCACCCAAATTAAAGAGTTCAAAAAAAATGAAACAAGAAAATATCACCAAAACCACCTATCCAATGTCATCATACAACAGAACCACCTATCCCAATTCGAAATTCAAAAATCAAAGATTTTCATATCCCATCCTTAGACCATGTTAACTTGAGTAACGGTCTACCTAGAGCCATGCCCCCTGATGTCACCACTTCACTGACAAGTACCTTGCCAAAGATCATCCCAACATAGTTTTCATCACAGAAAAACCCACGCCATCATTGCTTCATTCTTATTGACCGTCGACACCGACGTCTGTCACCACACCATAAAAAGTCACCGAATCCCAAAACATAAAATGACTTCAACACGAAACAAGGATAAAATGAATCCATCTATCACAGAAAAACATACCAAACCTTAATCAATTCATTTTAAGAAGAAACACCGAGTAAATCTTACAAACCAATAACCATATTCACATGAGCGAACTAACTCAAGACTCGCCTGGAGCACTGATGAACACCGAACCACACATCCCAGAACCACATAGTTACCACCACACTAGGTATGATTGAAAGAGGCATAGGGGAACCCGAGGTCAGAGCATGGATCTGAGTAGTTGTGGGATCCAAATAAAGACAATGACTAAGGAGTAGAGAATCAGAAGATTCCTGAATAGGCTGACCATGATAACACAAAAATACTTGTCGACTACTAAACCACCTAACCCAAAACCACTTTATTCCCAATGCTCCTGATCCAACTTGGAGAGGCACAGAGGATCATGAGGCCATAACAGGGTTTGGATGACTGAGGGATTTACCAGTACAAAAAGATCGAAGGGAAGTCCAAAGAGAAGAAGAAGAAATACCATTCCAAAGATCATGAGAGAATAAACCCCAAGAAAAAGAAGCTGTTAGAAATAATAATAATAAAGAAGAAACCTGAAATAAGGATGATGAATAATGAGAAAAGGGGGAGAATTGTCACCACTGAGTAGGGCTATAAAAAACTAGGTGGAGAGGCAAAGGAGAGAGTGGAGAGGAGATCCACCAGCCAAGTGAGGTGCCATTATAAAACCCACATATCACATAAAACTGATATTTCCAATCTTCAAACTCAATCCAGTAAAATGGAAAGTGATTTAGGTGGTAGGGAAAAATAGAAGTTTCCAAGTACAAATTAAATGAACCCGTGGGAGAGTTTTATGGTTGTGGTCACTAGGAGTGGTTTAAAAACCCAAGATGAGGTTAGATATGACCCCAGGGAAGTTCAAAATGAAAATCTGGAAGATTATTTACACAAAAATTTGGGTAACACTAAATCTGTTAATGTGGAAAGAACAACTATAAATCAAGTAAATAAATTTGTTTCACCTAAAAATCTTGAAGAAAAAAGACAATAAAATGAGAAATAATAAAGGGAAATAAAATCTTGATGAATAATTAAGGTAAAATCCTGTTGTTATTAGGAAATTTTCCCCATCCACCCCTTTCCCTCAAAGATTAAAATCCAAGAATAAAAAACATGATTTGATTCAACTACTTGGGATTTTCAACAAGATCCATGTGAATATTCCTTTTATCCACGCATTAATTCAAATTCCATTATATTTTAAATCTCTTAAGAAAATTATCACAAATAAGAAAACTTTGGAATCATTTGACACATACATCCTCATTTAAGAGTGTAGTGTTCTTCTTCAAAACAAAATCCCACCAAAGATTAAAGATCTAGGGAGTTTTTTCATTCACTACACCTTGGGGGATAATGATCAGTTGAATTGTCTTTGTAACCTTGGTGCAAACACAAATATACCCCCATTCTAACTATTTTAATAGATGGGTTTAGGAGAATTACAACCTACCACTGTGGTCTTACAATTCACTGACCTCTCTTTTACTCATCACTTTGGAAAATTTGATGAGAATATTGTAGAAGTTAGTAAGATTTTCTTATCAGCAGTATTTCTTGTCCTAGAAATAGAGAGTGACCAGGAAGTGCCTATAATTCTTGGTAGGCCCATCTTAGCCACTTGAGGATCTATTATCAAAATGGGAAAATATAGTCTGATTTTTAAGTTTGGTGAGAAAGAAGAAGAGTTTCATGTGTTTAAGAATGTGAAAGAACCAACATTTGGTGAAAAGTATTCAAGAGTTGAAATGATGGATACTGAGGACTCATTAAATCAATATTTTTTTAAAAGTCTGTAGCTGAAGAAAATCTCATAGATGATGAATTTAATTCTTTCCAATAATCTGTAAGTGTTAAAAATGAGAATCTGGGTTATCTTCTAGAACTGGATAACAACTCTGTTTCATATTTGGATAACTGTCTAGAAGATGAAATCTTTGTTCTGGAAATTAAAAAATTTCTAGGAGTGATTGAGGTTTAATTTCACACTTCAAATAAATTTGAGGAACATTTTTATGTTTTTAGGGAGATATTTTTCAACACTACGATAAATTTTATAAGGAAAATGTTTTAAAATCAAATCTTGACATTGAGTGCAATGAACTTTCCAATTTGGATAGTAGTGTGGAAAAGTGTATTTCAGAACATGGCATTAAGAATTTGTTAAATTATCAGACTCACTTTAAGAAAAATGCTGAATACCTTAGACCTGATAGGACCAAGAGTCTACCATCCAGTGAAGATTCACCACAACTTGAGCTTAAACCTCTTCTATCACACCTAAAATATTCATTTCTATGTGAAAAATATTCATTACTGGTCATCAATTTTGTTGAATTAGAAAAAAACCAAGAGGAAAAGATGTTATCTTTATTAAAGAAGTAAAAAAATACTATAGGATGGATCATTTCAAATATAAAATGGATTATCCCTTTATTACGTATGCATATGATCTCCATGGAACCTAAACATAAACCAAGATTTGAGTGTCAAAGAAGGCTAAATCCAAACATGTAAGAAGTTATGAGAGAGGAGGTTATCAAAATGCTCGATTTTGGTATCATATAACCTATTTCGGGCATTTCATGGGTTATGCTGTTCCAAGTAGTACCAAAAAAGAGAGGTTTTATTATTGTGACTAATGAGAAAAATGAGAAAAATGAGAAAGTTTAAGTTAGAAAAGCTACAAAGTGGAGGGTTTGTATCAATTATAGAAAGAAAAAATTTTCAACTAGAAATAATCATTTACCAATTCCATTTTTAGATCAAATTCTTGACAGGTTTTCTGGAAATGATTTTTTCTGTTTTATGTATGGTTATTCTAGTTACAACCAAATTCATATAGCCCTGGAAGACCTGGAGAAACCTATTTCACATGCCCCTTTGGGACATTTTCTTACTGGTGAATTCCCTTTGGATTATGTGGTGCACCAGAAACCCTCTAAAGATGTATGATGACTATATTTTCAGACATTATTGAAAGAATTATTGAGGTTTTCATGGATGAAATTTCTATTGTTGGTAGTTTATTTGAGAACTGTTTGGAAAATTTGGAACTTGTTTTAGAAATATGCCTAGAGACTAATCTTGTTCTAAATTAGGAAAAATTACAATTCATGGTTACAAAAGGATTTTTTTGCTCACAAGGTTTCTAGGAGGTGTATGGCTGTAGAAAATTCTAAGATAGAGGTCATTTAGAAGCTTCCCCCTTCTGTAAATGTCAAGGGTGTAAGATGTTTGCTTGTCCATGACAGTTTTTACCAACGATTCATAAAAGAATTTTCTAAAATCATTATGCCTCTTTGTTCACTACTGGATATAGATTCACCTTTATTGTTTGATGAGAAATTTCTTGAATATTTTAATCTTATTAAGGGGAAACTAACTTCTCCACCCATCATCACTACACTCGATTAGAATTTTCCATTTAAACTTATGTGTGACGCAAGTAATGTCATTGTATGAGTGGTTTTAGGCCATAAAAAAGACAAGAGATTACATGCAGTGTACTATGATAATCGGTTTCTATATTATGATCAAATAAATTACACCCCAAATGAGAAGAAGTTATTTCTTATTGTATTTTCTTAGGAAAACTTTAAACAATACCTAATTGGATCCAAAGATAAAGTTTTCACTGACCATTCTTCCTTGAAATACTTTCTATCCAAAAAAGAGGAAGAACCCATGTTGATAAGATGGATGATTTTACTGTAGGAATTTTAATTAGAAACTAAAGACAAGCAAGGTGATGAAAAATTGGTGGCAGATCATTTTTCTAGACTGTCTAATACCCAAAGTGATGATCCTGTGGAGATAAACTCAACTTTTAATGATGAAAAATTTCTCACTGTTTCTATTAAGTAATCTACCTGGTATGAGAATTATGTGAATTTTTTAGCTTTCAGTGTCATTCTTAAAAATTTTACCCATAACCAAAGAAAGAAATTCATTGTTGAACTTAAGTACTACCTTTGGTATGAACCGCTCTTATTTAGAATGACACTGAAAGCTAAAAAATTCCCATAATTTTCAAACTTATTCTCTTTCCTGGAAGATTGAAATCAAAGTGATTTGGACCATTCATTATTCTTAGAGTGTTGAAGAAGAGAGCTGTTGAAATTATAGGAGAAGAAAAAAACCAATTATGGAAAATGGTCAAAGAATCAAAATTTATTTTTAAGGGCAGCCAAAGGTCCTGACTACAATATTTTTCTTGACAACTAATTTTCACTAAAGTCTATTTGAATATTTTAAATTCAATGATTCATGGAAGTAAACCCATATTATTTCTATGATATTTTTGTTTTCTTAAGAATAAAGTCATGCCATTGCTTTGTATTTTACTCTCTATATCTAATGTATTTATATTCTTGATATTTATGGTCATCTTTCTTAAATAAGGTTGCTGCTGAGGTTTTAACAGAAGAGTAGAGTTCCTATTTGTTATCAAATCACAAGAATCTACATATTGGGAATTCTTGTATAAAAGTTCCCTAAACTAAAACTATAGATTTTCATTTCAAATAATCTTATTATTTTGAATTATTATGATTAATCATTTTCTTTTTGTAGGAACTATAGAATAAAATAAGAAAATTTCACTCAAATCTAAGATGGAGGAATTATTTTTGGATTGACTCTAAAGAGAAAGATTCTTTAATCAAGGGATTGATTTATTTTAATTTTAATTTTTCTTTTTTTATTTACTAAATTATTGTTGTGATGTTGCTAGAAATTTAGTTTCAATAAATTTTAATCTATTAAAACTTTGAAATTAAGTGTGGGGGAGTAATACCTATGGATGTTCGTGTTTGTGTAAATGTGCTTGTTTTAGTGGGGTGTTTAGCTTACTATTTTCTATGTTGTTGACAATCTAATTGAAATAAAATTTTCAAACTTTCTAAAAACCTCTACACCATGTACTCAATAATTTTCATGATAATTTTTTGAATTATATTGAAAAATTCTTATTTTTATGCTCTAAATATATTTCATGTCCCTTTTTAATCTGTCGTAAAATATTTTTTGTGGAAACCATGCTGTTTGAATTTCCTATGACCCTTATAACATGTCAATGTACTACTTAATTGAAAATCAGATTTGAATTAAAATTCTTAATTATTTTCTTTCACCTTGAGATTTAACTTTCAGGGAAAAGGTGAGTTTTTAGTGTGGGGGATACGGTCTTATTAAATAAAATAAATTGTGATTTAATGTAAAACCCATCAAAACCCCTTTAAATTCTTTCAAAATTGCGAGTTTTGGAATATTTTAACCAAATTTAAAGTGATTAAAAAGTTTTATTGAATTTGAACATTGTTATTCTACTTTTAGGCATTTAATTTCTATTACTCCATGGATTTAATTATACCATCAATTTTATTTCCCTTTTGAAAATAAAAATTTCGGTAAAAGTTTGGTGGAATGTTATACAAGTGTCATTCGATTTGAAATTTTTAATTAAAATTAAAAATTTAAGGTATGAATAAACATTTAAGATATGAATCTAAATAGATTATGAAATGAAAATACTAATCCGGGTTGATCCAAAAATCCATTATTCTTTCATTCTTTAATTCTTTAAGCTGTTTTATGAGTTATTTATCTTGATTTTAATTATTAAACCTACTCATCCAAATAGAGTGTCTATTTATTATTCCTTTTAATTATGCATGTCATCTCACATAGAGGTAAATAGAAGTTTGGATTTCTAGAAGGATGTAAATGGATGTTTGTTTAATTATTTTCAAAATTTTCAATTTCAACTACTCTTGTAAAACAAGAACCTAACTTTTCAGTGAAGGTGTTTTATTTTAAGGGGGAAATAACATTTCTAACTTGAAAGATTCCATGAGGGAAAATATTTATAAAGAATAATTCAATGTGGAATTCCATTTTATCACTTTTGAGATTTAATATTTTCCACTGAAATTGATTATGTAATTTCTTAAGGACATGTATAGATTAAGTGTGAGATAATTTGATATGGATCTTATTTCATGTGTTTTTACACATTATTTTTGTTTATTTTAATTTATATTTATTTATAAAATAAGTATTTAAGTGATTAATTATTTTATTATGATTTATTTTTTTAGTTAGTATATTATTGTTTTAGTGTGAAAAATGATAAATTTAATGTGTAAATAATATTAGTGTAACAATGATTATTTTATTTATTTTTTCTTTTAACTTTGTTTCAAGATATAAATTTTAAGTTTCACAATTTTATACATTTTGATTAATTAATTTGATTATTTAATTACTTTGTTTTTTTTTAAATTTAATTTGTTATTGTTTTAGGTTTTATTTTAATATATCATATTAACCACTTTTGTTTTTTGAAATTTTAATTCTAAGTGTGAACTTATTATTTTAGAATTATCATGTTTAAATTGTTTTTCAAATCCATTGATTCATTTATTTTACCAATTATATTATAGGATGCCCATTCAATATTATTATAGTTTGAATTTGTGAGTTAAATTGAAGAAGGATCACTCTACACGTAAACGAAATTTGTTTCCTTGGAAATAGTTGATTTCAAGAGGCCGATGTATGATAAAGATTTTATCTTACAACACCCCTATCACTGTAATATAAATGATTTTATACTATGAAAATTACAAGTCTTGTATGCATATGATAAAATTATGCAGTGTAAGATAATCATCTTATGATTTTTGGTTTCTTATTGGTTAGTCCGTTGGGTGTGGAAACAATTAAAGAAAATCATGAAACTTATCCTAAATTGTAGTAAACTAGGGTCAGACTTATTTCTTCCAAGGATGGTGATAAATCTGTTGGAACCACTTGAGCCAGAGCTGCCCAAAAAAGGCCAACATGGGAATAACTAGTCGATGGTCGAAGCTCCATCGTAGATGAAGACAAATTCAATTAGGGTTATTGTAATAACTCAGAATTTCTTGGTTTTATTTTTAGAAAATTTATGGGAAAATTACCACACTAGGCACTGAGATGTCATGCGATTATGAGGCCCGATGTTCCCGGAATTGTTTGATGAAAATTTTTATATTTTTAATAGCGTGCATGGGTGGTTTTCCGAAAAAAGTGGAATAAATATTAAACGTGATACCGAATTAGAAATCCAAGGACACCATTGCATTCAGGATGGTGGATCTACCCTAGGCACGACTTAACTTTAGTCGGAGAAGGTCTCCAGTGAGAAAACGTGAAATGGGACGTAACCATAAATAAAATAATAAAATAAAAATATTTTATTTTCAAATGTTAATAACTCATGAATGGTGACTCAAATTAGAAATGAAATACCACCATTGAGTTTGTAATGTTTCATTTTCCTTAGGCGGGACCTAGTATCGACCGAAGTGGGTTGACTGCTAAAGTTAATTTTTGGAAATTTTAAAGGAGAATAAAATATACTTGAAGAAGTTTATTTTATTTATTTTTAACATTTCACAACATGGTGAAACTACGATGCAACGATGGGGAAACCAGTTCTCTTTCCTGAATGAAATAGCATGGCGATGCTGCAATGACGACTTAGAAACAAGTTTTCCTTATTTAACTTCTTGATATGGATACAAGATTATATGGAAAATCTTGGAGAATTTCCCTTGAAGCTCTGGAGAAAATCATTGGCGAACGGTGGCAGACCGACCACCTCAGGATCCGAACAATCGAGGATTGACGAACGACGACAACACAATCTCTCTTTGTCACAATCGAACCGAATCCAAGTAGGGGGTTTATTTTTTATTCATGATTCCTTTCCCCATTATTGATTTTAACGACAAACGCAGACCAAACCACAAAAAGGTTGATATGCGGTTTGAACGTTCTTGTGGGATAGATAAACTGTGGGATTAAAGGGGATTAGATCTTTGTGAATTTTTTTCCCATTCTTCGTGACCCTGCTAACAAGGACGAACTAATTCCGACACTAATAAAGGCCTAGATTGTCTTTCGAGTGTTCTTGTGTCTCTCATTTATACCCATTCTTCACGTTATTTGTGATCTTGAGAGAAAACGATTGTTGCGCCTTTGAATCGTGATGTAACGACACAAAACTGAGAACCTGGCACCGCAGCTACCATGAGGAGGTGCGACAATAGGCGCAACATGAGACGAGGCTGCCAGTGAGATGAGGACAGTAGCGAAGGAAAAACCGACCTAGCGACATGGTTGGGTCATGTGGACATGGTAGAACAGCTGGTAGCAGGGTGGAAGCGACGATCCGTGGTCTAGGCACTATCACGACGGTGGGCAGAAGCTGCGGCGGTGGCTGAGACATGACATCAGGCTGCATCGGTGAGCCCAGGCAGTGGAGAAGCCCACAATGACACATATATGTGTGGAGAATGAGATCTGCAGCCAGGTGGGCCATGACGGCGGTAGAGGGACATGGCTCACTAGAGCCGCGTTAGAGGAGGGGCACTCGATAGAGCTGCGAGATCCGAAAATAATGCGGACCGGTTGTGCCATGCGGTTTGGCCACGTTGACTAAGAAGCACATGTGGCTAAGTCGCGTGCAGGGGAAGTCGGGGGCCGCAACCAGCGGAACAAGACGAACCATTGCATGAGGGCCAGACCGAGAAATTTGGGCCGCTGCATGCGAGCCCGACCAGGAAAGCCGGGATGCTGCATGAAGGCCGGACTGGAAAATCTAGGCCTCTCGAACAACCCAACGGGTTGGCCCCAGTCGGCCCAGAGGGCTGGACCCATGAAACAACGAGCTGAGTCTAGTCGGCCTAGTAGGCCCAAGAGGTTAGGCTGGTTCAGGATGACCCAAATTGAGTCGAGTCTGGTCCGACGCGATATGTCGGGTCGAGTTAGGCGGGACCCGGGGTGGTCCATCCAGGGTGGACTGGACCAGACCCAACCGACCCCTTTTTAGTAAAATGCCCATAACTCTCAAACTGTGTGTCCGTTTGATGAGAAATTTATGGAATTGGGACCCTTGTGATGAGGAGGTCCTTTTAAGATAATCTAAGTTACTTTCTGTGGAAGTTGGTGTATATCCTTTTAGCTCAAGTAGGAGGTGCTCCTGAAACAAGCGTGCTAAGGATGGAATCATGTGGCTTGATGTGACCTAGAAGCTATGTGATTACCTAGACTGAGTGTCTTACCTAGAATATGTGTCTTATCTGGACTTTGTGTATTACCCAGACTAAGTTGATTCTCCCCTACTTCACTAGGGTGTGGGTCTTGTAGTATTTGACGACACTACGTGTGTCACCTACACTCCTTGTGTTACCTATACTTAGTGTGTTACCAACACTCAATGTGTTACCTACACTATGTGTGTTACCTACGCTCCATGTGTTATTGACACTCCGTGTGTTACCTACACTCTGTGTGTTACCAATGCTCTGCATGTTACTAATTGAGGGTACTGTGGATTCTTATGACAATCCTTTTTACGTACCATAGACCTATAATTGGTGTGAGTTGACTCTAGTGACTCTAATGGATATGATATAGAGATTTCATGTATTTGAGAGACCGAATGTCTTAGGGAAACTTCATGACGTATCAAGAACATGTGTTCTCTCAGATACTTTGGGTAGACCTATTCTACGTGCTTGTTTTCAGATAGTTTAAGGTGTGAGATCTCCCATAATCGAGCATGATATGAGAGGAACCATATGGATGGCAGTGGATGAGACCTTGAGTCTTGGAATGCTTTATGAGTATACCTAGATGTTCTTGTCATATTTTTTGTTGACATATATCTATGTTGAGATGATTTTTTCTTCTTAGTGGTGTTTCCTTTGTGGTATTTTACTTTATGTTTTGGGATAACCTAATAAGTATTGTTTTACTCTCCCCTACATGGGCTTTTCCTACACGAGTCGTGTCTTGTGCAGACGATCAACACTTTCATGGAGTCCTTTGTGGAATAGGGATAGGTGGTTCTTACAGTGACCCGACATGCAAGTTGTGCTTCTGTGGATCCAGATAGATGTTTATGTAACTACCCTTTAGGTAGGGTTTTCTACGGAGGAGTTCTCGAGAATTGTAATTTTACTTTTCCTTTTTGTTGGGCTTGTATTCTAGCCACATTTAACTTCAGTTTTATACTATTGAACCTTGTGTTTGTTTACTTAGTGTTTTCACTTTCCAACATCTTTGTCTTGGAGTTGTGTTTGTGTGGACAAGTAATTATAAAAATGCCTCCATTTTTTGGGATATGCCTATTCGGCGCTAGTCTCCATCCCCTGGCCTATGGGAGGCGGGCTTGGGGTAGTCACGACACATGCCGTGGGGGACGGGTCCTAAAATAGTGGTATCAGAGGGAGATTAGTTCTATCTTAAGAGGCTATATTATATGAGTTTGGTTTGGGGAAACAATGTTAAGTGTTTCGAGTTCGGCTTTCAGGCCAGGGAGTCCTGTGTTGGTGCAGCGGCCAACATATCTATACACCAGGATCTTGAATTCTGCCTTTTGACTCGGTACATGAAAACACTAGTTACAGGGAAAAAATAATAGTACATGCATCATATGGGAATGAGTTGTTTTTTTACATGTCTTTTTAACCCCGCTCACTAGGTATACTCTATTGATCGTGGTATATCTTGTTTTGTTTCAAGATGCTTCCACATATAAATCCATCCAGGATTCTACCACATGATCACGAGGATGATCTGTAAGGTGATGAGATGGGTATATATATTTTCACTAGAGACAACACCTCCTGGTGGTGTGCTAGTTGTACCACCACCTATGGAGTAACACAGGGTAGTCATAGTACTAGTTGATGAGATGTGTAGGCTGAGACCACTTCATGAGTTTCAGTGATAGAGACCCCTCAGGTTTTGAGGTGAGCCTGACTTTCAGGTGGATGAAGACTGTCTTGAGGTGGTAATCGATTTTTCTACCCAGTCAAGACACCATTAGAACTGATGGTGGTCCTAGCGATGATGCTTCTATGTGGCTTAGTAGGGAGATGGAAGGGTTTAGATTACCCTATTTTATGATGAGGTGACTCTTCTGTGGACAGAGTTTGATAACCTTTCTCAGAGAAGGGACTCAAACTATAAAATCTAAGGGATATGCATTCCCAAGAGCTTCTATAGCTTTAGTAGGATGACATGTTGGTAGCTGATTATATATCGAGGCATACTGACCTTTACATGTACTTGATGAATACGATACAAACAATGCTTCATGGCTCGGAACTCTGAGCAAGGTGTTTAGGGAAATACGATCCAATATTATTCCTCTGTGCATTATTACTTATTCTAGGGTGATATAGCAAACCTTTGTGGTTAAAGGTCTTTGGCTGAGCAGATAAAGCCTGTAGATGTTAGTAGTGGGAAAGCAGGAGCAGAGACCTCAGGAGTAGGAAGCCAACATTAGCCTCAGAGATTTTGGAATGTGAGATGTTCCAAGAGAAGGTCCCAGGATATGGGATCTATAGTTCATGGATCATAGGGTGAGTCCAGACAGCCTAGAGAGAGGAAATGATTTTCATGAGATGGTAGGGGACATATCTCTAGATATTTATCACCTCGTCATGCTGCTGACAAGAAAATGGTGGATGGGATACTAATGAATAGATAGTGACATTAACAGATGGATCTGCAGTGCAACAGACGTGGAAGAGGATCTAGGAGATCAGTAGGAGGTGGTATACATTTCAACATGATACCACATCCACCCCCATGTGGTCCACACCAGTCCTAGGGAGCTGGAGGACAAGGGAGTGGATACTTCATGCGGTCATAGAATATGAACCAAGGGATCTAGGAATGATTCGAGGTACGATATATGTCTACTCTTATCTTCTGTATTAATAGACACAAGTGCTATTCATTATTCCCTATCATATATCTTGTTCAATACCTAGAGTTTCTGGTTAAACTATTGACTTGACCCTTGTGTCTAGAGATACCTATGGGAGGAGACTCAATAATCACACTAATACCGATAGTGTG
Source organism: Viscum album (assembly GCA_963277665.1). Lineage (NCBI taxonomy): Eukaryota > Viridiplantae > Streptophyta > Magnoliopsida > Santalales > Viscaceae > Viscum > Viscum album. The sequence continues at coordinate 1,983,701,835 of OY728125.1, read as the reverse complement.
ATATAAACCTTAAGGTGAGAGTTTAGGTTGGAACCTCTTGGTGGAAGTGTCAAGGCCTTATGACACCATTCTTGATATGGACTGGTTATTGATAATATATGATCATATTGACTATTTTTGGAAGAAAGGGTGCGGTATGTATGCAGTGATGGAATGGGGTTTTACTTGGTTATCAAAAAAGGAAACCCAAGAAGCGTGGAATAGACTCATGCATAGTAGGGTGTAGACAATCACTCTTGAGTCATCTATCCTTACCCTCTATGTAGTGGTTGTTATGAGTTTTCAGTTCCCAGGAGTAGTGGCAGAGTATGAGGACATATTCCTTGAATATGTTTCAAGTTTAAATCCCTCTAGGGAGATATATTTTTTCATTATTCTATACCCCAATATGGTATTGATATCGTCATCATTATATTAGATGGATTTCGCAGAGCTTCATGAGCTGAGGTGTAGGTGGAGGACTGGCAGAGGAAGAGCTTAATAAGTCCTAGTGTTTGAGGTTATGTGTGGATTACCAGAACTTTAACCAAGTGACTGTATAGAACAAGTATCCACCAACAAAGGGTCGATGAGCACTTCAATCATTTGAAAGGGGAATAATTTCACATGGATATAACGGTTCCTGAAGGATTTTTAATAGTTAAGACATAGTTTGACGAGCGCCCCAATCTGGAGTTTTCCAGAGGATGGAGTCAAGTACGTAGTGTTCTGTGATGCATCAGGGAACAGACTTGGTTGTTTCATGATTCAGAGTAAAGCGATGATTACGTACGGTTTATGTTAGTTGAGACCACATGAGCAGAACTACGTGACTCACAATCTTGAGTTGGAAATGACAGTCTTTGCATTGAATATAAGGAAACACTACCAGATGGGCAGGTGATTTATCATCTACTAAGACCACAAGAGTCTCAAGTATGTATTCTCTTAGAAGGACCAGGGCTTGAGATAGAGGAGATGCCTAGAGTTCCTCTAGGAATATGACATAAAGATGGCCTATACTCCTAGGAAGATGAATGTGGAAGTAGATGATCTCATCAGGAGATCCAGTTCATAGTTGTTTAATGAGGCAACAAAGCGATTTTCTTTGTTACAATTATCCTTCATGGATAGAGATGGTGCATCTTACCTCCAATCGATAGTGGTTACCCCTCCACTCTTATAGCATGTGCATGAGGCACAACTCGGAGATGTCAGCTGTGAGATTACAAGAGATCAGATGACAATAGGTTATGCCCTTGATAGATATTCTAAAGGTGGGGAGCATGCTGTTCCTTTCATAGGATGCACAGTAGTAGTAGTGGATGCCTAGATTGGATAGATTCATTGGGGTATTCATGTGGGTGTCAAGGCAGACACTGAGGTTGATGGAATAGGTTAAATCTGGTCTTACCTGTTGATATAAAAGTTGAGCACTTGTTTGAATCATTTTTGTGGTTTTTAAACTCTCTTTGTTAAGCCCCTGTTCTTGTAAGGGTCTGCTCCTTTCTTCCTTGGGGTTCTAGTAAGGGAGTGATAAAGGATATCAATAGACTTTGTAAAGAGTTTACCATATATGTCTAGGGGACACAATACCATCTGGGTGATAGTGGAATGACTCACAAAGTTGACCACTTTTTAGATTTTTGGGAGAAGAGTTCAGTAGAGAGATTGGGATGCCTCTACGTGCAGGATATAACTTGACTCCATGGAATTACATAGATGATAGTTTCTGATCAGGATGTTCGCTTTCATCCTGGTCATGGAAATTGAGGATAGGCAGGAGGGGACCCTCTATGGGAAGTCGATTCCTTTAGTGCGTGCCTGGTGGAATCACAAGAATCATTGAAAGAGAACATGGGAGCGGGAGGCTCAGGTTCGTACCCCTCATCTGTTTGGGTATCCCCTGATTTGTCTTTCAGGGACGTAAAACCTTATGGTGAGGAAAATGTAATGACTAGGGTTAACCCAGTTTTATTTTTAGAAAATTTCCAAGAAAATTCATAGACCAGGTGCTGATACGGCGTGCGATTCTAAGGCACTATGTTCCCAAAATGGTTCGAAAAAAATATTAAGTTCTTAATAGTGCAGGTCAGTGGTTTTTCTCAAAAAGTGTAATAACACTTAAACGGGTTCCTGGATCAAAAATTCAAGGGCACCATTGCATCCAGGATGGTGGGTTTACCCTAGATGCGACTTAACTTTAGTTTGTGCGGGTCTCAAGTGAGAAAACCAAAAAATAAATGTAACCGTAAATAAAATAATTAAATAAAATTATATTATTCTAAAATGTTAATAACTCATGAATGGTGAGTCAGATTTGAAATATATGACCACCATTTAGTTCATAATGTTGAATTTTCCTTAGATGGGGATTAACATTGACCAACGCGGGTCGACAATGAAAGTTAATTTTTGGACATTTTAAATAAGAATAAGACAAACTTAAAGAAATTTATTTTATTTCTTTTTAATGTTTTGCATCATGGCTACACTATGATGCAACGAGAGGGAAACCTATTCTCTTTCATGAATGAAATGGAATTATGATACTGTAATGCTGCAACAATGATGCTGAAATGAATTTTTATCATTTAATGGCTTGATAGGGATACATGATCAGTTGGAAAATCCTGGAGAATTTCCCTGGAATATTTTTAGAAAAGTGTTGGAGAATGATGGTAGATCGACCACCTCAGGATCCGGAGAATCGAGGATTGAGGATCGATGAACAACAACGACACAATCACTCTTCGTCAACTATAAAACCGAATCCAAGTAGGGGGTTTATTTTTTCTTCATGATTCTTTTCCCCATTGTTGATTTCAACAATGAACACGAACCAACACACGAATAGGTTGATTTGTGGTTCGATCATTCTTGTGGGATGGATAAACTATGGGATTAAATGGGATTAGATATTTGTGATTTTTCTTCTCATTATCTGTGACCCTGCTAAAAAGGATGAACTAAGGCCAACACAAACAAAGGCCTGGATTGTCCTTCAGGTATTCTTGTGCATCTCTTTTCTCCCCATTATTTGCATTCTTCATGATCTTGAAAGCGAACAGTTGTTACGCCTTTGACTTGCGGTGAAACAAACTGAAACTGAGAACCTGGCTCTGCAAAAACCCCACAGAGGTGTGACGACATGCAAGACATGATATAAGGTCGGTGACAGGGGTGAAACCGGTTCGGAGGTGCAATTAGGCTAGGCGGACACAGTGGAACGACCATCAGTAGGGTGCTTGGTGGAAGCGGTGATTCGCGGTCCAGGAGGGACCAAAGCGGTGGGTAGAAGCTACAGTAGGAGGTCGCAATGGTGACTGGGACATGACATTAGGCCATGTCAGTGAACCTAGGCAGCAGAGGAGCCTATAACGGCATGACCGTGGGCAGAAAGTGAGAGCCACAACCAGGAAAGCCGTGGTGGAGACCTATGGCCGCGATGGAGGGTTTCGGCTCGTCGGAGCTGCGTTGGAGGAGGGATCTGCGGGATCCAGTGGTCACATGGACCGGTCGCGCCACGCGGTCTGGCCACATTGAATGATTAGCGCACGCGGTTGAGATGCATGTATGGGAAGTAGGGGGTGCAGCTAGCGGAGCAAGCCGACCTACTGCATGTGGGATGGACCGGGAAAGACAGGCCGCTCCAACGTCCCAATGGACCGGTCCGGACTCGGACACAACAAACCCATTTTTAGTAAAATGATCTTAACTCTAAAACCATGTGTCCATTTGACGAGCCGTTTATGGCGTTGAGACCCTTGTGGTGAGGAGGAACTTTTGAGATAATCTAAGTGAGTTTCTATGGAAGTTGGTTTATGAACTTTTGGCTCGAGGAGGAGGTTATCTCTGAACGAGCGTGCTAAGGACGTAATTTTGTGGCTGGTTGTGACCTTAAAGCTATGTGATTACCTAGAATGCGTGTCTTACCTAGACTATGTGTCTTAACTAGAATTTGTGTCATACCATGACTGAGTCATTACTCCCCTATCCCACCAAGGTGTGGGTCCTCTAGTATTTGATGACACTCTGTGTGTTACCTACACTCCGTGTGTTACCTACATTTCATGTGTTACCAACACTCCATGTGTTATCTACACTCTATGTGTTACCTACACTCTGTGTGTTACCAACACTATGTGTGTTACCTATACTCTGTGTGTTACCAATGCTCCTCGTGTTACTACTTGAGGGTATTGTGGATTCTTAAATAAATCCTATTTACATACCATAGACCTATACTTGGTGTGATATGAATCTAGTGACTCTAATGGATTTGATATCAAGAATTTGTGTCTTAGTGAGACCAGATGTCTCAGGGAAACTTCATGATGTATTTAAAACATGTGTTCTCTCAGATACTTTTGGTAGACTTGTTCTATGTGCTAGCTTTCAGATAGCTTGAGGAGTGAGATCTCCCAGAATTAAGCATGCTATGAGCGGAACCATATGGCTGGAAGTGGATGAGAACTTGAGTCTAGGAATATGTTACATGTATACCTAGATGTTCCGGTCATTTTTTTGACATATAACTGCGTTGAGATGACTATTTTTTCTTAGTGGTGTTTCCTTTGTGGTCTTTTACTTTTTGTTTTGGGGTTCCCTACTGAGTATTGTTTTACTCACTCCTACAAAAGCTTTACCCGCACGTGTTGTGTCTTGTGAAGATGGTAGACGGTTTGTCAGATTCCTTGGTGGACTAGGTCTAGGTGGTAATTAGAGTGACCTGATAGGTGAGGTGTGCTTTTGTAGCTCCAAATAGCTATTTCTATACCTACACTCCAGGTAGGGTTTTCTACAGAGGAGTTCCAAATACTTATACCTTTACTTTTCCTTTTTATTAGGTTTGTATTATAGCCCTATTTACCTTCATTTTTCTACTATCATTCCTTGTGTTTTTTTATATAGTGTTTTCACTTTCCAGCATCCGTGGCTTGGATTTGTGTACATGTGTACATGCACTTAGGAAAATTCCTACCACTTTTTTGCGATATTCTTATTCAGCGCTAGTCACCATCCCCTATCCTATGAGAGGCAGTCTTGGGGTAGTCATGGCATGGGCCTTGGGGGAAGGGTCCTAACAGTTATGGTATTATTCTAAAAAATCAAAGATTCCAAGAAAAAGTGAAGAAAATTAATTGGGGTTCATGAAATATGAATCAAGAAAGTTGAGCCACATCAATAGTTTTGTTTCAGATCTTCATGAATGTGGAATATATGGATTTGAAATGAGGTTTATCCAAATGAAATAAAATGAATATGAACAAAGACCACCCAAGGAATCCAAATCTAGGATGAAGAAATTAGAGCTATTGAAGATTCACGACCTTTCTTACCATGATTTTCTCGAAATGGCCATCGATGAGGTTGTCCAAGATCTCCATACAATTACTCTACCTAAAGAAAGGAATCATTTCATGAGTCATGCTTGTTCATTGCTAGAGAGGAATGTGATGAACTAGAAGGCTAGGGACTCTGAACAGATCTGGTGTTGTGTTGTATAAGTTCACTCTTCCGAATCCATTTAAGAGGAAGTTGACTGAACCTCACGTGCCCTCAAGGGTGATGAAGATGTCATTGATCCATCAGTGGAAGAACATCGAGTCCTCATTATCTAATAGAACCACAACACCGATGGAAAATGATACCCAGTTGTACACTAGAACTATTGGAGGTTTCTGAGCCTACGTTATTAAAAATGAAAGAGGAATTGAATCCAAGCTCATCAAATGGATTTTTTTAACTTCAATAATTCTGGATTCCAAATACTTGGAGGTGTAACAATTATGAAGGCTGGGATTCCGTGATGAAGATGATGAATCTGAATTCACCTCCTTTTGTTGTTGATGTGTTGTTGAATATTTATTGGATCCGAATGGATGAGAGGCACGATTTTAGATCTTTGATTCCTTTATATTGTAGGTTTGATTTGATGATAAAAAATAGGGGATTTTGAGGCTCTAAAATTTCATGGTTTGGAGTTCAATGGTTGGTATGCATGAGATACTCGACTAAATTCTTGTAATAACCTCACAAATGAGTAGATGCTAGTATTGAAGACATCATAGCTGAGGTTGGATGAATAATTATTCAAATATATGAACCAATTAAGGGGGAAATCACCGGAATACGTAGTTGTTTGAGGACTGATTTGTTGTTTGGGATGACTCTTACAAAGTGCAGGAATCATGGTCAAAAGTGTGGATGAGAAAATTTTCAAGTGTTTATTGGAGAGGTTTGTTAATGCCACCTGGACAGTGACAGAAGGGAAAAAGGGAGTTTTTTATTGGGTAGTCACAAAAAAATTTAGTGTTTTAGAGGCTATGTATTTTGGAGACCAATAAAAAAGTGTATTACATCATAATTTTGGCACACATTCTTGTAATTATAGAGAAAATTTAAGGCATGAGCTATAAGAAGATATGAGATTATTTAGGAGTTTAAGATCGAGGAAATATTTCCCATCTCATTCTTTTTTCTTGGTTCATGAATTGTTACTTTCAACTGATTGATTTCACAATGATTGTTGGATAAAAATTATCTCAGGGAATAAAAATTTATTAATTATTTCTTCTACTTTAACATCACCATTTTTGATACACCAGAATCTTACGGTGAGTTTAATTATGGTTGTAAAATTGTATGAGATTTTTGAAATTGTTCTTAAAATTTCATAATTTGTGGTGATATTTTTTTTATCATGGATCCTTCAAACTTTTCACAGTTGTATTTTTCTTGTTAGTGGTGAGCTTCAATAATTTTCCATCATCTAGTTATCTATTTATAAAATAGATTGACCTAAAAATTTTTGTTTAATCACAAATAGTTAATTTCCTATGAAAGATGAAATACTTTTTAAACCAAACAGTTGAAGTTCCCCTTACTTTTTAGTCTTATTTATCTTTGTCATTTTTATTTTGTTCATATATTTCACTTGATAAATCTAAAATCATATTTTTCTTGTTTTTTTTATCTTAAAAATCTTCATCAACGTTGAATGCTTGTTTTTGTTTTTTTGGTAATTTTTTTGGACTACACAATCAATCAATCTTCCCTGAGGAATAAATACCTTTCTTACTACTATCTTGTAGTTTTTAGGTTTAAAATTTTAAGTACTAAAAAAATTATCCATAATTATCTTTGGGACATCATTTCTATATCAATATTATAATCACTCTTACAAATGAAATAACCATATGGTTTACATCCATACCCAATGAATTTTAGGGCTATCACAGACCCACCCATCCTTGGTTTATAACAAAACCACCCATCATAATAAGTAATGACCAATTACCATAACATAATCATAAAAAAATAAATAATTTATTTTCATCATCACACTAATAAAAACATTATTTACACCTATAAAGAAAAAAATTATGGATAATAAAATATCCATTCTATGTAAAACCCTTTTTGAAGATACTAAAAATAAAGAAAAACAAGGCTTTTCCTTGAATAAAAAATTAAATGTTTTAGGGGAATAAAAAAATTATAATAGTGGTTATGAAGATTGGAACTTTAATTTTCATCCTATATGTTAAAATATAATATTTCTTTTTTCTTTGTAAATAAAGTAAAGAAATTCTGTTAAAAGAATCCTTTTGAATTTTTTTGAGAGAAAGTCAGAAGTGAAATAAAATTTTCTTTATAATTAATTAATTTACATACATATTAAAAATATTTTTATGAATATGTACATGGTATAAATTGATTTAGAGAATAAATATTTAAAACTTTTAAAAAAATGTTTTGAAGAAAAGTGTCCTTTACCTTGAGTCAGATTCATCACGTACGCTCTTTATATTCCCAAATAATAATATTATGTTAATTATTTAATTTCTTAAGAACCTTTTCAATTTTTTTATTAGTTTTTCACATGATATAATCAATTAAAAAATCAATTAAGTTCATGATATACCTTTTGATGATATTTGGCTCATATATCCAAAATGGATTTTGTAGGTTGACTATTGTCAAAGTGGTCATCATTCCACCATCTCCAGAATAATAATCATGAAATAATTATCATTTTTTATACATAAATTTTAATTTTAAAACCCAAAATAAAATATGGTTATTAAAAAATTAAAAATGTTACAATCGTAAATATGATAGGTCATAAGTACACATGAATAACATTTCCATTTTTCAATGATCATTATGGAAAGAAGGTAGGAACAATTTTATATTTTTTTAATTATAATATCATAAATGAAATATTATTTTATTAAATATACTTATATATATATATATCATCCATGTGATATATTTATGAAAACAAATCACATCACTTCGTAGAGGTGGTAGTCCATACATACGCATAAACGATGTTATCATCTTTTAGTGAATAGAAATGTATGAAAGTAAATGATATAGTATCTTTTATTAATGATAAATATTTAATGAATAATATATATATATATATACATTAAATATATCATTATAACTATCCATGAGTGATGGTGATGGAAAATGAATTACATCGGTTCGTGAGGCGGTGGTCTTCCGTACATGTGAACGACCGTTTTGTTTCCCATTTGATAGAAGAGGAGATAGATATAGGTTATTACATTAAAATTATAACATAAAATTATATGAAAGATACTGGTGTTTTTATTGCATCATTATTGAATAATATTTGAAGGATATGTAAGAAGAAATAAAACAAAAATGCTTGGTTAAGAACTACACCTCTTCTTTGTAAAGGTTTTCAAAAAAAGCATCCCTAGGATGGTTTCTTGATAAAAAAAAGGATTCTAGAATGTGGGTATGGATGTAAATAATGTATTTTACAATGTATTGGATGAAATAAAATACTTTTTAAGTGTTAATAAAAGTATAGAGTAGGTTCCCTTTTATAAGAGAGGGGGACACTCTTGAAATTTCTTAAAATATAAAATTAGTATAAATTAATTTTCAAGTCCAAATGGACCAAAATGGGTAATGTTAAAATATAATATTAATAAGAGTCAAAATAATCTCACATAATAAAATTTATACAAGTTTAGATTAAATTTTTACCCTTATCTTTTTTTAACCCTTCGTTAACCATTTTGAAAATTAGAGCGATATTAATGTTTTTCACTATCAAGGGGTTAATATAATTATTATAAAAGGAAAATTGGATATTAAGTGGACCATGATTGATATGATAATCATTATACGAATAATTTTTACAATTATAAGATTTTTAAAAATTCTAAAACATTTTAAAAAATATTAATTATTATAAAATATCATTAAAGTCAACTTAGGAACTATTCCATTAATTTGACTTTTAAAACTACAAGATAACAATGAAATTAAAATATAATGCATTACGAGCCCTATATTATGTCACTTTTATCTTAAAAAATCATGAAACACAAATATTCATTCAAATCATATTACTTAAACATTTTTAATATCATTTATTTTATTTTTCCATTAATTATTGAATTATTACTACATCAGCATTGCATAAACTTTTAAGGTAATTATTTATTTAAAAACAAAATAAATATAAATTAACATGATAAAAAATTAATTTATATTTCAAATAAATATTTATAGTTGAACAAATCATCTATTTATCCTTATGTTAAAAACATTATAGTTATTAAAAGCTAGAGTGTGACATTTTGGGATTTATATTCACTTAAATGTTATAAAGGTAAAAACCATGTTTGAATGAAAAAAAATCCATAAATTAAACATTTGGATGTTTATAGATGATGTATGATCATTCGATAAATTTAATATTGGTATTATTTTATTTTTTACTCTTTTTCATGTTATTTTTAACCAAAATTAAATGATTTACCCTTATTGAGGTGACATAAATTATTAATGTTAATATTCATAATGAAAAAAAATAAAAGGGAAATATTTAATAAATTTGAACCTCTATATTAAAAATATGGAATCCAATTTTTAATATTGAAATCATAAAAGTGGAGGAATTTAATTTAAAATTAAACCCACAAAACATGATGAAAATATTTTTCCCAGAAAAATGCACTTTTAAGTACAAAAAATGTTTTTATTCTAAATTAAATCATAAAATTCATTTCAAAGAATATAATTGTAATATATTTAATTTAAATGAACTAATAAAATTTTAAAACTATTTCAAAATATAAGTTTACTTTATAAATTCTTTAAAAGAAAATACAGTTTTCAATAAAAATCAGTATTTTTCACTAGTCATTGAAAAAAGAATATTTTTAGAAAAATAAAAAAATTTCAGCATAAGATAATTATGAATTTATTATTTAAAAAATAATATAATTTTTATCAAATACAATTTATAAATTTTCTAAAAATTAAATATAATATTTGGTCACAAAAATTAATAAAAATAATTTTTGAAGGAAACATATTTTTTAAAAATGAAATGGAATTACTAAAAACTGAGTGATTATTTACTAATAATTATTCAATAAATTTTCATTTATTTAGAGTTTTTGTATATATTTCATAATTATATAAATATTATTCATACCTTCCAATTCAAATGCTAGGTTATAACGATCATATTTAAATAATAATATTTCATGGTTTATTTAACATCAATGTTTTGTATTTTATACGTTATCAAATATAGTCCTTCTTTAAAATATCAAAATATTAAATTCTCCCCTTTAATAAATTGTGTCTTCAAAATTTTAACATGTACTCAACAATTAAGCATTTTACATTTTAAAATTAATTTATTGAAATCCCACATCTTAAAAAAGGTTAATACAAAATATTATTGAGAAGAGGGAAATAGAAATATGAAGTTTATTTGGAAGAACACATAACTAGGTTTCAAAATTGGATAAAATTAATGGGAAGTGAAAATATGGACATAGAAGAAATACATAATGTCCAAATAATGATGGATGGTGATTGATATCATTGATCACAATAAATTGAATGATCAAGAGAAAGTTAATGACCGAAAAATCATAAACCAAAAAGTTGTGAAAAGACCATCAATTCATCGGAAGTGAAGGTAATTGGATAATTTTTTTATTTCAATATCCTTTTAAAAGTGTTTAGGAATTATATTTCTTACTAGACTAAGAACATATGTAATTATACTTACTTGATAAATATAATCTCAACCTTTAATCAATTTCCAACACAATATCATCTTTTTTTTCCAAACAATGAGTATTCAAGAGGAATTTTGTTTATGACTAAAGAATAAAAATTAACTTACAACTGATAAAATAATACAAAAAAGGACAATAAGATATTACTCATATCTTTAGACATTAAGAAAAACCAAAATTTTTAGAATTAATATAAGATAATTCACCATGAGTATAAACCTTAATAGAAAGAAATACAACATTAATCTCTAAAGCCTCAATAATAACACCCAAATTTATGCTTAGATCTATCCTCAAAGTTATTCAAGTTATTCTAGACTAAGATTTAAAACTAAATATTACAATGTTTTGAATTCATATTCTTCCAAGATAAATTTAATATTTTTATTTAAATAACATCTATCAATCCTAAAGTCTCATACCAAGATTTATATACCCTAATTGTATAATCTACAAGAAATTATAATCATCTCCATAAATAAACCAAATCACCATAAACCCACATTAAAATCATATATTCCTCCAAAAGATAATTCAACCTTTAATCATCAAATAAAACCCCATAACATTCTTTTTTACCTTTAAAATTCCTAAAATAAAGAACATATTCTGATATTACATTAATCACCTAATCACTAAACAAATTTTTAGTCCCATAATTATTTACATGATAAGATATATGTTCAAAAAATCAACATAATATTTATCTAGAAAATCATTTAAGTAAATAAAACAATGTCATACTAACCAGGACATCATGTAGGAAAGTGGTATGAACTAAACCCTTACCGCCCTTCAGTTGTGGTTTTAAGCCCCACGACCTTTCCAGATACGACGAGTTATTACCCATACTACAGTTTTTATTTTTTATAGAACTATATTAATATAATTATTATAACATTCCCATAAATATGACAAAAATCCTAATAAATAACCATAATAATTAAAGATCATATAAAACCTAAATGTTATTAATAAATTTAAACTTATTTCCAAAAAATGAAAACAGATTTCTTCCTCAAATAATTTTTTCTCCTGTTAAAATTAAAGGTTACATATCCCTTAAAAATCTATCAAAACTAAATAAATGTCTCCAAAATACTCCCATCACATAAAACATCAAAATGAGTATTAATTATTTTAAACTTATGATCATCCTAAAATCTACCACTATATAAAATCTCTTAAATCCCAATATGTAGATACACCAATCATTCAAATTTATTCACAATCCATTAACCATGATTTTCTTTTTTATTCCTTAATAATTACTTCCTATAATAAAAAATATAAATCATGTAATAAGAATAAATAACAAAAAAATAGAAGGCAATATACAATCCAGACCTTTCATATATCATTTACAATCTCCTAATACTTAATAATAATGGAATTAGGAATTTATAATCATTTATCCATATGGTTTTTCAGAACCCATTCTTGAGATTTTTCTATAAGAAATAAATTTTCATAATTCTCATTCTACCAAAATTTAAAACATTCAATTGATATTTTGGGAAGAAATTTATTCCCCTTTATGGCATTAATAGGCTACTTTCTCATTACCTGGATGAATATGGATTTATGTCCTCCTTTACTGCATACAAAACAACTTCCTATTCTTTTAAAAAAAATTTACTTGGTTTTTCTTCCTGAATCCTTAACACATAAGTTATTTAATATTTTTTACTTTATAATTTCTATCACTTAAACTTCCATGGAGATTCATTTCGATATTATCTTAGGAATTAGGAAACACACCTAGGTTTATGTTGTTATTCAAAACTCATAATAGATGGTTAAGAATAACCATACTATTTTTCACTATAGCTCCCATTTTTTTAGTTTCTCAATGAGATAACCACCACATTTTTGTTCACATCAAATGTCAATTTTATACCTACTGGGTCCAACAATTTACTAAAACCAAAATAGGCAAGTGTGAGTACATTGGTACAATTATAATAAAATATCTTATAACGAGGCTAATCACTAAGATATCCTTAACTATGTTGTCATCAACTTTGTCTATTTCTCCAAAATAACCATAATTATCCCCAATATACTATCCTTTATGTCTATAGAGGACTTTTAACTTATTCTCAAATAACATCCTAACATCTAAAGTTATCTAAACCTTTTCTATGATACAAACTATAAGGAATTATCCTTAACCAATACATATTATAAATACTTGAAACAATAATTCAATTTCTTTCATTTTCAGAGATATTTTAGGAATATAGTTTTAGATAGTTAGGTCATAAATCATACATATCAATACCATATATTACAAACTGGACATTTTTATTCAGTGTCCATTTTTCCCACAATATAAAACTTTTAAAAAGAAACGTTCTCATAATTTTTATCAAGACCTCATCCTTTTACCTACTCACTATTAAAACCCAGTGATTTTTTTAAAAACATGGGATGTGCACAAAAATCATAGTAATATACATAAAAATAATGAATTAAACTATTAGTCTACGAATAATTAATTTTTTTTCCTTTTTCAGAAATAAAATTTGGGTTCAAAATAAATATTTTTTACCCAAGAAATCATCTTATCTACCCAAATATTTTCATAAAATATTTATTAATAAATCTTAAAATCAAAATAAAACTCATAAATGTTTCTTTAAAATCATGAAAACTCATAATATTTTTTTAAAAAGTTATACTTCAAACCCTTACAAAGTAACATATAATTTATTTTTAACATAATCTCATTGGATTACCATATGAAATAGTAATTTATCTGTAAAAACCCATAAAAATCATAGATAAATCATGTAGGTAAATTTGGGATATCATTTATATATCACACTTACAATCACTCTTACAAATGGAATAACTATGTGGTTAAATTCCATAGTTAATGAATTGTAGGGCTATCATAGACTCGCTCATCCTTAGTTTATAATAGAATCACCCATCCTTGGTAAATAACATAAAACCCATACTTGGTTTTTAACATAACCACACATCATCATAAAAAATTACAAATTACTATAACATAATCATAAAACATGAAATATTTCAATTTCATCATTACACTCATAAAATATTCTTTGCACAAGTAAGGATAACAATTACAGATATTGATATATCCATTCCATGTAAAACCATTTTTGAAAATACTCAAAAATAACTGAAAAGAGGATTTTTAATTAAATAAAACATGAAATATTATAGAGGAATACAAAAATAAACTAATGGTTATGGTGGTGAGAAAAATTGTTATCACCATATATGTTAAAATAAAACATTTTGATTTTCTTTGTAAAGAATTTCAAAACATTCCATAAAAATAATCTTCTTGAAAAACTTTGAAAGAAATTAAAAATTGACATAAAATTTTCTTTACAATTTATTCATGACCATACATATAAAAATGATTTTTAATAATATGGAAATGGATGAAAAAGATTTATAGAATAAATATTTAAAACATTATAAAATAAGATTTTGATGTAAAGTGTCCAATACCATGAGTATGACTCATCACATATGCTCTTTATCTTTCTGAATAATAATTTTGTGTTAATAAATCATATACATGAGAAAAATTTTCAGGTTTATTATTCCTTTTTTACCCTGATATAATCAATTATTCAATTAATTAAATTCATGCTAGATGTTTTGATTATATTTAGCTCATATATCCAAAATGGATTTAATAGGTCGAAAATTTTAAAATAGGTAATTATTCCATAATTTAAATAATAATAATCATGACATAATCATTATTTTTATTCATCAATTATACTCTAAAAATCCACCATAATATATGGTTATGAAAAATTAACTACGTTACAATCATGAATATGGTAGGTTGTACGTACGCATGGGTAACATTTCAATTTTTTAATGATCATTATAGAAAGAAGGTATATATTATTTTATCATTCCATAATGATAATATTATCATATATACCATATTTTTTAGATAAAATTATACATATCATCCTTGTGATGTGGTGATGAAAACAAATCACATCACTTTGTGGAGGTGGTAGTCCACATATACGCACAAATGACATTATGATTTTTATTGAATGGAATGGTAAGGAAGTAAATGATATATTATCTTATAATAATTATAAATATGTCATTAATTTAATATATATACATTAAATCAATCATTATAATCAGTTATGAGATATAGTGATGGAAAACAGATTACGTTAGTTTGTGTGGCGGTATTCTTCCATACACATGAGAAATGATTTTGTTTTCAAATTGATGTAAGTGGATATGAATACATGTTATCAAATTGATGTTATAACTTCTTAGTATATGGAATATACCAGTGTTATTATTTTATCCTAGTGGAATAATATTTAATGGATGTGGAAGAAGAAATAAAATAAAAACTCTCAGTTATGAACTACGATTATTCAGATTACATCTTAAAGGTTACACAAAAGCCTCCCTAGGATGGTTTTATGATAAAACCAAGGATTATAAGATGTGGGGAGGTAAGTAACAAATGGATTTGGGTATAGATTGGATGAACCAAAAGGATTTTTAATTTTTTTAAAAATCATTTATTTTCTTTTTATATTAATTGAATAATTATTACATCAACGTTGCGTAAGATTTTATGGTAATTAGTTTTTAAATAAAAATTAGAAATAAATTACCATGATAAAGAAAAATCATTTATATTTCAAATAAATATTTATAACCAGAAACATACTCTATTTATCCTTATGTTAAAAATATTATAGTTATTAAAAGAAAGAGTGTTACATTTTTGGCATTATATTCACTTAAATATTATCAAGGTAAAAATAATGGAAAAATAGAAAAGGCCATACAGTCTAAATTTGGATGTTTATAGATGATATATTATCATAAAATAAAATTAATTCATGTTTAAGGGTCATTTTTGAGTTCTTATCATATTAATTTTAACCTAAATTATTAAATTTACCCTTACTGAGGTGATATAAATTACTAAGGTTACAATTCTTAATGACAAAAAATAAAAGGGAACTATTTACCAAATTTAGAAAAAATTATTCATAATATGGAATCCATTTTTTAATATTCAAATAATTTATGTAAAATAATTTAATTTAAAAATAAACTTTCAAAACGTGATGCAAAGCATTTTTTCTCCTGAAAAATTCCATTTTAAGTACAAAAAATGTTTTTATACTAAATTTAACTATAAAATTAATTAAAAAGACAATAATTGGATTAAATTTAATAAAAATAAAATAATTAAATTTTAAAACTAATCAAAAATAAAATTTATTGTTATAAATACTTTAAAAGAAAATACAGTTTTCTATAAAAATCAGTATTTTTCACTATTCCTTGAAATATCAAACTTTTTAGAAAAATATTCAAATTTCATGATAAGATAATTTTGATATGTTGATTTAAAAAATGATATTTTTTTTCAAATATAATTTCTAAATTTTTTAGAAATTAATTATAATATTTCTATAAAAAATCAATAAAAACCATTTTTGAAGAAAACATATTTTTGAAAAATAAAATGACATTACTAGAAATTGAGTGATTATTTCATAAGAATTAATCAATAAATTTCCCCGATTAGGGAGTTTATATATATATATATATATATATATATATATATATTTCATAATTAGTTTATCCATATTCATACCCAACAATTCAACGACTAGGTTATAATGATCATATTTAAATAATAATATTTCATGGTTTATTTAAACTCAGTGTGGCGTATTTTATAGGATATAAAACATAGTATTTCTTTAAAATTTAAAGATATTACAAAAACCACGAAGGAGATCAAATATAGGGCTGACTTAACCCAAATTTACACTGATGGTTGGATTTTGGCCTCCCAATCTTCTCAGGAAATTCCCTCCACTACCTTTCATCACCACATTTCCAAACTACGGATGAAATCCCTCAATCTGATCCCCAATCCATGATTTCATCACCCTCATCCTACAATACTCCTCGATCTATATGCAAGACACTGATCCATATTTCGTTAATGCATCTACTATAAATCATAGGGTTCGATCGGCCTTAAATCCAACTAGAAGATTTCAAATCACGACCCCATGTGTCAATGATGAAGAATGCAAAAATTTATGCATTAAAAATCACAAGAATGAGGTGAAACCATCATTGGTTAGTGAGATCATTTCCAACGATTTCATAAGAGGGAATAAGGGTGAAATCAATGTTGCTGAAGATAAATAATACATGTTTAAGAGAACTACTAATAATCAGGCTCATGCAAAGAATTTAAATCATAGTAAATGTGAAGATATATAATCCATGCTGATCAATTAAATTTAAGATATTTGAAATCCATAAAATAACAATCCCGACATCAATAACGGATCAATTATTAGTGGATAACACACCCTCTATCCACCACGACAAAACATTCTTTTAACATCGCTATCCATTATCAGTTCTAGTGAAAAGCACTGATAAAGGATGCCTTTTATTAGCACTCAAAAAAAGAATAGAAAAAAGGCACATGTTATCGATGTTTTTTTAGTGCTGATAGAGGGTTAACTTTATTAGCCTTTTTAGTGCTGGTAAAAGGTACCCTTTACCAACACTTTATTTTTAGCGCTTATAAAAGGTACCTTTATAAGTTCTTTTTTTTCATTGATAAAGGTCCTAATCGCACGGAAAGTCCCAAATCGAAATAGGGCATGAGAGGCTGCTACCTTATATATCATTTCACCGCATGAATGGTTCAGAAGCCTACTGTAGGGATGGTCTCCTACATACATTACACTCAACTATATGGGCTCTTCATAGGCCCACACGAGCCTTGACCCAACCTATTCTTCACTCGGACCTTGGCCCATCTTTAAACACCCATTCGAGTTCTACATGACTTTACTCGACCTGGTCCATGCCCAATTTTTTATATAAACAAACAAAAAATCCTTGTATTAAAAATAATAAAAAATTGAAATAATTAAACAAATAAAAATTAAAAATGAATTAATTAAATAAATATTTAATTTTGTAATTAAATAATTATTAATAAATTCAATATATATATATTTATATAAATTATAAATATTAATAAATAGTATATATTAAATATAGATATATAAAATGAAATAATTAAATAAATAAAAATTTAAAATGAGTAAATTTAAAAAAAAAATCAAAACTTATTAATTAAATAATTATTAATAAAAATGAATAAGTTTAATATACCTATATATAAATTATAAATGTTAATAAATGGTATATTATAAATATAGATATATATAAATTTAATAAATTAAATTTGTTTTAAAAAAACTAAAATTAATAAATTGTATTAAGCAGAAAAATTAAAAATGAATAAATTAAAAAAATTTATTGATGAAACAATTATTAATAAAAATGAATAAATTTATTATTTATACATATAAATTAATTATAAATTGTAATAATTAATATATATTAAATATAAATATAGAAAATGAACAAAATGTAATAATTAAAAATATATTAATTTCATACTAATTTTTAATATTTTTTACACACAATTATTCATTAATAGATTCAATATAGAAATATATTGATATATATTAATATATACGTCAATATATATAATATTTCCAAAAGTATAATTTATATAATACAATATATTTATGCTTACGTTAAATAAGTCTTATATTTAGTGGAGAATGGTTTATAATTAAAAATTAATAACAATAAAAAATATTGACTAATTGTATAGTATAATGGATATTAATTGAATGTCATTGGATTTTTCAATTTAACACATATCCAACATGTTTTACATTGATCTCACACATACATATATATAAATAATACATTTTTATATACAACACACGGACACTAATATTTTAAGTAATTAATGAAATGTTATGTAGAAACATATATTCATAATATTTATGTAATTTATTCAGATTTTAATATTCATTTTAGAATTTTATTTAGTAACATGATACATTAATATATTAGGTTTTTAATGTATTAGGGGTTTGTCTTAGTGGTAAGCACCCTATAATTCTACATGGCAGGTTGGGGGTTCAAAACCCATGGAGTGTAGATACTATAGTAGTACTGTAGCAATGTTGGGTACTATAGCTCCAACGGTACTGTAGCAGTGGTGGGTGACACTGTAGTAGCGGTGAGTACTATACCGAGTACTTCAGTGGTGGACGTATTGTAGCAGGTAAAGTAGCATCCTAGGTACTATAACAATACTATTTGAAGAATGGTATATTGGACAAGATTTTGGGCCTATAAGCCATGTCATGGGCCTTATGCCCCCTGAGCCTTCAGGACAAAAATATATAATGTAATAAAGCAGCTGGTTGGGTGGGTTACCCCTTGGGGGCCTATGTTCTACCATTCAGGTCTATGTGTGTGTGGTTTGTGAGTGTTTGTTTGTAATTGTACCCCCAAGAACCTAATATAATATTATGTTTTTAATCGGTAAATTTTATTTATTTATTTTTAATATTATTATGGTTAGGTATTATTTATTCATTTTTAATATTTTTTATTCTTTATTTTTTTTGGAATTTAATCGTTTTCTAATATTTATTTATATATATTAATTTACTATTTTTTAATATTTTCAATATGTATTCATCTTCATTCCAATATATATCCATATTTTCTTAATAATTTATATTTAATTACTAAATCGTATCTATTTTTTCAGTAAATTTAAACTGTACTCATTCTTAATTATTTAATTTTACTCATTTTTATCATGCATGTATTTAAGATTATATATTCATTAATAATATTAAAAATATATTTTTAAATAAATATACTTAAAAATTCATATTTCCTATATTTATAAAATTATATATTTATAATTATAAATATATATTTAAAAAAATTATTTATATAATTATAAATAAATATTTATATTTTTAAATACTTAAAAAATTATAATAAATATATTTAAATAGTTAATATATTTACTATATTTATATTTATATACATTTATTAAATATATATATATATATATATATATAATGATATAAATTTATAAATATTATTTTTAAAAAAGGTATTTATATAATTATTAATAAATAATTATATATTTAAATAATTATAAAATTATAATAAATATATTTAAATAATGAATATATTTACCATATATATATATATTTATTAAATATATAATTAAATTATATAAATATATATAAATATACATAATGATATAAATATATAAATATTATTTTTTTAAAAAGTTTTCATATAATTATAAATAAATAATTATATATGAAAATGATTATAAAATTATAATAAATAAATATAAATAATAAATATATTTATATTTATATATATTTATTAAATATCTATAATGATATAAATATATTTATAATTATAAAAATTTCATAAATATTTATATAAAAAATTTGTACCCATATGTACCTATAATATATATTTATAATTATAAAATTATAATAAATATATTTAAATAATAAATATATTTACTACATTTATATTTAAATTTATATATATTTATTAAATATTTATAAAATTATATAAATATATAAAATAATATATATATTTATAATTATAAATATATTTTCAAATATATTTATTTATAAATATATTTATAAATGTATATTTACTATATTTATAAAATCATATATTTATAATTATTAATAAATAAATATATTTTTTAAAAAAGTATTTATATAATTATAAATAAATAATTATAAATTTAAATAATTATAAAGTTGCAATAAATATATTTAAATAATGAATATATTTAATATATTTATTAAAAAAAATATATAATTAAATACATATTTATAATGATATAAATACATTTATAATCATATTCAAATATGTATAAATTTATTTAAAAATATATTCATTTATAATTATAATTATAAATCCTCTATCAGCGCTTATTTAGTGTTGATAAAAGATATCTTTATCAGTGTTTTTTTGGAAGCACTGATAAAACCCTCCCCAATATTTTTATGAACCCTAACCGAACCAATTCCAGTCGCTACTCTCAAGATTTCGTGTAAGTTCACTGCTACTGGCTCCACCCATCGAATTCCTCTCGAATTAATCAAGCCTCAAATCTAAGGTATGTTTTTTTCTCCTCCTATATAGTTACTTGCTTGTTCAGGTTCCACAATGTGTGTTAGTGTAGTGTTTTATTGTCTTGGTGCTCTCATGGGTTCCATGTTTAGGGTATCTTCCCCAACCACTAATCTCCAACCTTCTCTTATTATTCTTGATCATATTTGGATTGGCCATGTTCCTTCTTCTTATCCTCTTCCTTTTATTCCTTCTTTCCCTCTTTTTTTTCACCCTCTTTCTCATTGCACACACACTAGGATGAATCCCAGGGGGTTTTGGCTTTTGATTTTTGTTGTGGCTTTGATATCTAGGGCATGTGATCTTCAATTGAGGTCATCCTCTCTCTATTCTCAAGGGTTTCATCATCTGCTCTTGGTCCAGGCTGTTTCCCCCCATGTTTGACTCTTTAATTTTAGAACCATCCATTTCTTGATTCTTATAATTATGTTTTGATTATTTATTAATTTCATCAATTATACTCATTGAGTTTCTTGGAAAAAATTGGATTTTGAATTGCTTTTCATAGATTGTAATGGGGTTTCCACTCTTTAAAGAATGGTTTGAATATGGTTTCAGGTTACTCACTTTTCAAATTTCTTGATTTTCCCTTTAAAATGGTATTTTAAATTTAAAATGATGCATCGGGCTTGCAAATTATTCTCATAAAGATTTTTCCTGGCATTTCAAGTGATACTTCAAATTCCAAGAATTGTGAAAATGTTTCAAGATGGGTTTTAAATAAAGTTTTAAACATTTCAAAGTGTAGACATTTCCATGGAAATTGTTTGAAACTTTTAATTTATTTTTGATGATTTTTGAATATGATTTTAAAATTTTTCACTTGATACTAATGGTTTTTATAGATAATGGGGTCCATATCCCATTAAGTGTTATGAAGAAAATTGGTTGATTATTATGTGTAATTTTAAAAAAATGGATTTCATGTGGGGTTTTAAAAATTAAAAAAGAAGGATTTTGAATTTTGAAATTAGTTTTGAGATGAGATTTGTATTTTTATATTAATATGTGGTAATTTAAAATGTTTGTGTTCTCTTGCAAAGTTTTTTATAAAGAGGTTGGTTTCAAATTGGAATTTGGAAAATGTTTAAAAAAATGGGTTTGGTGTTAAAAAATGAGTTAGTGATTTCATAAAGGGATTAGGAAAATTAATTTAACAGAAGGTGGTTTATTGTGATGTGTTGGTATGGATGGACTAGATTTTGGTTGAGGTTTGTGATATGCCAAATTTTGTGATTTTCATTGTGGTGTGCCTTTCATTGGTTGTGTGTTTTGATTATATAGATTTTGTAAAAACTTCTTTTATGAAGGAACAACAACAAAACCAATGTACCCCTGTCAAAAAGAAAGTCTCTTCTAGTTGTGGGGAAAACACTTAAGTCACTATCAAGTATAATATAAACTTCTTGGGTCGCTATCAAGTCCCTTCTAGTTTTAGGGAAAAGTTCCCCAAATAATTACCACTCTATTGAATATTTTCACATATTTATTACATATTTTGTCATTATTCTTAAGATATAATCCTTCTTGAACATCATATTCAGAATATTGTTTTATATTTGAATTCATAGTCAAAATATCATTAATTTATTATTCATTAATATAGTTTCCTAAACCTATTTTTTTTTGAAATTCATCCACTTATTCTTAATTCATTCCAGGGAAGATTATTTCTATGTTTTTATGTGGTATTTAGTTGTTTGGATGGAGTCCCTCACTCATTATCCATTTCAAGTTATCTTGGATTAAATGATATCAAAGTTCTCCATAATAATTTCAATTCCATTATCATTATCTATGATGTTATTTTCTCTTTCTCACTAATCCCAATATGAGTTTCTATTTTTTCTATAGACTAAAATTTACTTAAATTTCCATGAACTAGAGTAATGTGAATATATATTGGCCCTTAAATGGAATAGAAATATAGTTTCTCTAAGATGAATGACATAAATTTGAAAATGTATCATCCTTCAATTGATTCTCCAGTTGAGATGAAAAATCATTAAGGATTTGGTAACTTTTGATTCCAAACCACTTAAATGAAATGACATGAAATATACCTATAAATAAAGTAATTAAAGGTTGAACTAAAATTCAATATTTCAATTAGGTAGTGTATTATTAATATAAAATACAATAGGTGAATAGCGTGTAAATATATGTTTATTATTATAAAAAGGGAAGATATATTCTTGGTAACTTTACCCAAATTATAAATATTTGGATTATAATATACGGTAGGTATAAAAACAACATATCCAATCAATTAGAGATACCTTTTTTGTTATATTTTTGGAATTGTGTCTTAATTTAACACCTTATTAACCATTTAAACCTCTATAGTGATGACCTATTTTAATATATTAAATCATTACATATGATGGGAATCATATTTTAAATAATATTAATTTACTTGATAACATACACACCACTTTAAAAAAATTCCTTTGAAAAATATGCCTTTATAACATTGATGATTTTAATAATATCATATTTATTACTCATCCTCAATAAATTTCATCGGTTCCCTAGCATCATAAAAAATTAAACCATTCTTTAAAATGAATATATATATATACATATATTTGTATATTGAATTATAATATTTTTTTTTATAAAAAATAATATTAATATCTTTTTACACTACGAAAAAATGCGGATTTAGTGGCGGTTTTTCCCGTTTCGCAGCAGTTTAAACCGCCGCTAAATTGTGCATCGGGAAACTATTCACGGTGGTTTTCAAAACCATCGTAGAACGTTTCACGGTGGTATTTTAGCGGTGATTTTTTCAATTTTTTGATTTTTTTTATTTTTTGATTTTTTTATTTTTTTATTTTCTTTATTTTCTTTATTTTCTTTATTTTGTTTATTTTGTTTATTTTATTTATTTCTTATTTATTTTAGTTAGTTCGTATTTATTTTATTTATTTATTTCGTATTTATTTTATTTAATTCGCATTACTTTATTTACCTTATCCATGCATGCATGCTCATGCCCATGCACATACCCATGCACATGCCCATGCAATATAAAGAAATACTGCGTTTGGTGAGATTTGAACCCCTAACCTCTTGCATATGTTCCAAAGACTTTACCACTCCAGCAAACTCGTCATGTGGTTAATAAATAGAATTTAATATACTTATATATACTAATTGAAAAAACAAATAATACATAACTAATAGATATAAAACTCAATAATAATTAAACAATAAGCAATAATCAATAATTAATAACTAATAATTAATAATTAATAATTATTGATTTATTAGTTATTTATTGAGTTATTTATTATTATTTACTATTTATTATAATAAATAACAAATAAATTATAATAATATTTACATAAATTTTAAAATTATGAAAATAAAATAATAAAATAATAAAATTACGAAATTAAAAGAATAAAGAATGAAGAATGAAGAATAAAGAATAAAGAATAAAGAATAAATAAAAAATAATAAAAAATAAATAAATAACAATAAATAACAAACAATAAACGATAAACAATAAAAAATAAAAAATAAATTATAATAAATAATAAAAAAAAAATAATAAATAATAAATAATAAAGAATAAAGTATAAAGAATAAAGAATAAATAATAAATAATAAATAATAAATAATAACAAATAATAAATAATAAATAAGAAACAATAAACAATAAACAATAATAAATAATAAATAATAAATAATAAATAATAAATAATAAATAATAAATAATAAATAATAAACAATAAACAATAAAGAATAAAGAATAAAGAATAAAGAATAAAGAATAAAGAATAAAGAATAAATAATAAATAATAAATAATAAATAATAAATAATAAATAATAAATAATAAATAATAAATAATAAATAATAAATAATAAATAATAAATAATAAAAAATAAATAATAATAATAATAATAATAAATAACACATAATTAATAATTATAATTAAATAAAAAATAAATAATATATAATAAATAATAAACAACAATTAATAATAGATAGTAATACATAAATAATAAATAATAAATAGTAAATAATAAATAATAAATAATAAATAATAAATAATAAATAATAAATAATAATAAATAATAATAATAAATAAAACAATAATAATATATAATAATAAATAATAAATAATAATAAATAATAATAAATAATAATAATGAATAATAATAAATAATAATAAATAATAAGAAATAATAAATAACAAACTATAAATAATAAAAAATAAAAAATATCAAATAACAAATAAATAAGAAATAAGAAATAAGAAATAATAATAAATAATAAATAACAAATAACAAATAATAAATAAGAAATAATAAATAATAAAAAACAAATAATAAATAACAAATAACAAATAATAATAAATAATAAATAATAATAACAAAATAATAAATAACAAACAATAAATAATAATAAATAACAAATAAAAAATAATAAAAAATAAATAATAATTAATAAAAAATAATAAATAATAAATAATAAATAAGAATAAATAATAAATAACAAACTATAAATAATAACAAATAACAAATAAAAAATAACAAATAACAAATAACAAATAACAAATAACAAATAAGAAATAACAAATAATAAATAATAAATAATAAATAATAAATAATAAATAATAAATAAGAAT
Source organism: Viscum album (assembly GCA_963277665.1). Classification (NCBI taxonomy): domain Eukaryota; kingdom Viridiplantae; phylum Streptophyta; class Magnoliopsida; order Santalales; family Viscaceae; genus Viscum; species Viscum album. The sequence continues at coordinate 1,983,676,040 of OY728125.1, read as the reverse complement.
AATAATAACCAACACATAATTAATAATTATAATTAAATAAATAATAAATAATAAATAATAAATAATAAATAATAAATAATAAATAATAAATAATAAATAATAAATAATAAATAAATAATAATAATAATAATAATAATAATAAATAATAATAAATAATAATAATAAACAATAAACAATAAAAAAAATAAAAAATAAAAAATAAAAAATAAAAAATAAAAAATAAAAAATAAAAAATAAAAAATAAACAATAAACAATAAATAATTAATAATAAATAATAAATAATAAATAATAAATAATAAATAATAAATAATAAATAATAAATAATAAATAATAAATAATAAATAATAAATAATAAATAATAAATAATAAATAATAAATAATAAATAATAAATAATAAATAATAAATAATAAATAATAATTCATAATTAATAAATAATAAATAATAATAATAATAAAGAATAATAATAAATAATAAAGAATAAAGAATAAAGAATAAATAATAAATAATAAATAAATAATAATAATAATAATAAATAATAAATAATAAATAATAAATAATAATATTAAATAACACATAATTAATAATTATAAATAATAAAGAATAAAGAATAAATAATAAATAATAAACAATAAACAATAAATAATAAACAATAAATAATAATAAATAAATAATAATAATAAATAATAATATATAATATATAATATATAATATATAATATATAATATATAATATATAATATATAAATTAATAATAATAATAATAAAAAATAAAAAATAAAAAATAAAAAATAATAAATAATAAATAATAAATAATAAATAATAAATAATATATAATAAATAATAATTAACCAATAAGAAATATTATTATTAATATTAATTAATAATAAATAATAAATAATAAATAAATACAAATAATAAATAAATATAAATAATAAAAAATAAATAACCAGTAACAAATAATATATAATAAATAAATTAAAGTATATTATAAATAATAAATAATAAATAATAAATGAAACACATGAAAAAGTATGAAAATACGTGATAAGGGATGAAAAATTATGAAAACACATGAAAAGAGATGGAGAATCATGAAGAAGGAAGCATTAGAAAGCATGAGAACGCATGAAAACTCATGAAAACTCTGAAAAACCCCTTAAGAATTCAACATAATCATAATAATAACCCACAAAAAACCATTGATAAAGATAATAAGTCATGGAAACCCAAATAAACAATAATAAATGGAGCAACCGTTAAAAACCCGTCAAAACGGCCATAAAGTGACAAAAACATTGGACTCACATTAATGGATATAACTTATGATCTGAGAGTCTATTCTAGATCTGTGACCAGTCAAATCAAAGATCCTAAAACGATCTTCGAGCTGATAGGTGAAAGAGACTGAATAGACCGACAGATCGGAAGTTACGACTATTTAAAAAAAACTGACGGGGAACAAGTGCTATAAACGAGGCATCGAAAAACATAACAAACCCGATACCCACTAAAAAGGCCATAGCTTATGATCCAGAAGTCCATGTGGTCACCGTGAACAGTCAAACAAAAGCTCATGGAATGAACTATGATCTGGAAGGACGAGGATTCCGAACTGACACACGGATCGAAAGTCAAGTCCGTTTGAAGACAAGTTCGACGGGACACCGGTGATGAAAATAGGGTTTTGGAGGCCTTCAGAGAGGTTTTTGAGGTCAAAAAACATGACATAAGCTTTATTATATCAAACTGGTGTGTATCTCTCTTTGCTGGCTTTGATTTGATATGTGGTAGCACCCAAACGGACACCCGGAGCGAAAGTTATGGCCGTTTGAAGTTGGATAAATTTTTTCAACTTCATTATAACTCTCATATCTTCCGCACCTTAGACTGTCTCACTATTTTGATTATACATGCCTCTATATCTCTTCATGATCTTTGATTTGACTGGTCGTGGCGCTCCAACGGATGCTTAGATCAAAAGTTATGGTCGTTTTAGTGATTTCAGGGTTTCTCAGGGTTTTTTTATTTTTTTCCTTTCATTTCACGACGGTTTTACCCAAACCGCAGCTATTTTGTGGCAGTTTTTTAAAAAACCACCGCTAATCCTTGAAAAAATTTAAAAAAAAATTAAAAAAAATAGAACATTTCGCGGCGGTTTAAAAAACCGCCGCGAAAAAAACTGCCGTGAAACGCCCATTTTCCTGTAGTGTTAATTTCGTGAGGTTTTATTATTATAGTAATTTTCATAATGATGTTTCACATTTTTTTACTCATAAAGTATTAATGTTTCACTTTCACTATAACTTGTTATATTGCTGTTTGTTTTAGTTTAGTGTTTCATGGGATAAAATTTACCCCAAAAAGTATTTATTTAATGAAATGTACATGCTTAAATCTTATGATGTTATAAGGATACAAGTACTACATCAGATAGAGATATAAATCATGAATCACTAGAATAGCATGTTGTAGTCTTGGTGAAATAATTTTTTTATTCAAGGGATAATGGTTCATGTATACTCAAGCCGAGGTGATCATTTATCTCAACCCTTTGAGAATGGAGAAAGGGGTATAAAAGAGTAAGGGAACTGTGAACATGCATTGTATGACCATATTATTTGTCAAACCATTTGGTGCTTGAGAAACTTTTCATCTCTAGGAAACAAACTAATGAATTTTTTCTGGTGATTATCAAACTCCCTAATTCACGCTCAAATTTACCCAAAAGAAGAAGGTAGGACAATCCTTGTAGTCTAGATTGGGTTGTCGAATCCTCAGAGACCTAAGAAGTGCCTAAAAACACGTACATTCTATGGATTGTTTTTGGCTATGAAGTGGACAACTTGGTTTGATTTAATATGGTTTTAAAGGATCACTAATAGATTTAAGTTAATTCAAATTAAGGTAATGAGTTGATCCTAGGTTGTCGCTCGGGGTGGATTGGATGAATTCCCTTTTTAATGATTTCAATTTCTTATATTTGAGATGGGTTCATTTAAGAAGATCAAACAACATCATCACTTACTAGTTTAATACCTACACCCTTTAATACTAATAACATATACACTTGAAGGATCAAAGTTTTGAGCACTTCATGGTAAAGGTTCGTATTAGCACTTGAAGTGTGTGGCCTTAAATTCAACAAGGATGATGGAGTTTAAAAATCATCTAATAAAAATATCAATTAAAGAAGTGATTAGACATTAATGGGGTGATAAATAAAATCCAATACAACCCCTTTATACTCCCTTGGATCAACCCATAAGTGGGTTATCCCTCCATTGATGCTATGGATTCAATGGAAGTAGGAAGTAGTCTCATGAGGGAGGAATTGAAGAAGTAAAGAAAACAATAAAAAGAAAATGATCACTCCACCATTGTGTGAATAATTTCACATGGTTTGGTGTGAATAAATTCACACATTGAGGCAACGGTATCAAAGTGAGATGGATAAAAACATAATAATAAGATAAGAAGAACTTTTATTAAGAAACAAGGGTGAATTAAAGAAACTTACATGTGGAAGACAAACTTGAGACAACAAAATCGCAGCATAATATTACAATGAAAGAAAGCTAAAAAGATCAAAAGATCCTCTATAACCACTACCTTAAATAAGAATTTGGGGAGTCTTGGGTCTAGCCTCCAATAGTAAAAATCATCCCACTTGATTATGGTAGGCCTAGGGTGGTGGAAATCTTGTGGAACTTGGACTTTTCCACTCTTGACCTGAGGTGGCAGCCAGCTTGCAACCAACGAACAAATTCACTTGGAAGACCTTCTAGATGGAAGAATTAGAGTGGTCCATAGAATAATAACATGGATCCTCAGATGTCTTCTAACCTCCTATAAAATGTGGTCCCATTTGGAGTTGTGGATTCCGAGATATGATTAGATTGGTAGGATGTTTTTTGGGCCCTAGAATCTGGCCCATAATTTTATCACCAAATTAGTCCACCTTAATAACCACCATGGATGAAAAATTAGCACTGGATCCTGAAGAATTATTTGTTCCTATAAATGTATTCTATAAGCCCATGAAATTTGGGATTCATTGGGGACCGTATGTTGGGCTCCACATTCTCATCAGTGGGCTGGTGTCCAATCTGACTTCTCCAGAATTGTTTGCATGAAATCCCATTATGGTGGTCTTCTAATGTAGATCTTCCAACACTATACAAATATGAATTGTTCCCAATATAATTAGAAAATTTAAAATTAAATATTAAAGTAAAATCAAGATCATTGTGTACTTTAAATGATGTTTAAAAATGTATCACATAATAGTGCATTTTAAGAAGGAATTACAATCATAATGTGAAATGATGTTCAAAGTGTAAAATGCACTAAAATGGTGTTTATGAATAATAAATCACATGAATTTTATATATATTAACAATGAATATTATCCTCATTTAGTGGCTAATCACACCCCCAACTTGAGTTTTGCTATTCCCGAGCAAAATATATCTCAACAATATGAAATTCAAATTCCCTTTTCCAAAAACATTTTAATACACAATGATCACCAAAAACCCTTATACCAAAAAACCATGAAACCCATAAAAATATTTTAATATGTGATATTTTTCATAAGCATATCCCAATCCCAAGCCCATTCCTTTTTTCAAATTCATCTCCATATTTCATTCAATATCAATTAAGAGTGATGATGTGTTGTGCATCACATTTGACATGGGGGTTCATCATTATTCAAGAGGGAAATTATGGAAGTGCTAGGTGGAATCACATTTCAATATTAATATGAGTATTTTTTTATTATTGTATTTTTTTTTGTTTTTGCAATTTTTCCATTTTAATTGAAATTGCACTCAAAAGAGTCAACCCCTGTTGCGAGACTTTTCCGATGACTCCCAGGCTCAAAGAACATAGGGAACCAAGTGAAGCCAACATACTTGGGCATCATATCGAGTTAACTCAGTAAAAAAAATTCAAATTACCCAAAATAGTGATAAAATTACTAACTCAGGTCCAGAAAACTATGGAGTCACGATCCGAAAGTGCCAAAAGCCACACATTAGGTCATTTCATTGATCTACGCGCAAATTTATTGTTTTTTTAATTTTTTTATTGAATAATCATATTAAAACTAAAATGATCACCAAAACTATGCAATTTATTTGGGGGACCCCATGAACTCAAACTAATACCCCACTATCCAAAGGACGTACATTGTGATCTTTTTTTATTTGGATGAAAATATAAACGTTGAAATATCACATTTGACAGCTACACTTTCCAAAATCTATGCTAATTAAATTATACATGGACTAAAATCAGAATCGAGGAATACTAACTTATTTGATATTTAGTTTCATAGTTTTCATTGTGTATTATCATGTTCAAAGTTAAAGGAATTTTTCCTTCCATTTACACACTTTTTTTATCATTTTTTTTCACACAATTTTTTTATTTCATCTCCCCCCAACTTAAAATAACACTTTCCCAAGTGTTTAAAGAAGAGAAAATTTAGAAGGGTGTAGAGGCAGAGAATGGGAGTTCAAAAAGGAAATTGAAAATGAGGATCATGGAATGAAGTCACCTGGTAGTTGAAGTTGAAATTCTTGCTGCTCCCTTTTAATCCCTTAATCTTGATATCACTCTGAGAATTCCCTAGTGGGAAAAAAGAAAAAAAACTATATATATATATATATTCATATAATAAAGAAAGTAAAATATAAGTATATATATAAAAATTATAGAATAAGGAATCACAATAAGCTGTAGGTCAGCGGTAAGAGCGCACCCCAATCTCCCTTTGGTCCCAGGTTCGATTCCCCATGGATTCGCCGGTGGTGATGGGGTTTGACCCATGACCTATGATGTGTCCTTTTTTTATTAATTTTTTTATTTATTTTTTTTATTTTTATTTTAACCTATAAACACATAAAAATAAAATAAAATAAAATGATGATACATTGTCTTCTTTTTAAATTTCAGGGTAAGGTATTACTCAAGGATCGCACCACATGACACAGATGAATATGGTGCTCCCCTTTTGTACCCATCCATACTCATAATATAAGAACATGTCAATAGTATATATTTTTTATTTTTAAATATCAAAATGATTCATTAATCCTATTTGAAAAATAAAGTTTATTAAAACAAAAAAATGATTGGAAACATGAAAACCATGGGTTGCCTCCAATGCAGCGCTTTGTTTAACATCGTTAGCTCAACTTGGACCCCTAATTGATTAATTATTTTTTTCATATAAGGTAGGTTCACACAATTCTTCATCAACTTCATGTTTTTGGAATGGTTATATGAATGGTTTGACTCTATGACCATTAACTTTAAAGGTTTGACCATTGATGGGATCTTGAATTTCTACAGCCCCATAGGGGTACACCTTATGGACTATGTATGGACCTGACCATCTAGACCTCAACTTTCCCAAGTGTAAATGAAGTTTAGAACTATACAAAAGAATAGTTTTACCCGGTACAATGTGTTTGGTTTTAAGATTTCGAGATTGGTAGGCTTGTAATTTAGCTTTATTGATCCTTGAATTTTCATAAGCCTCCATCCTAAGTTCCTCAAGTTCATTGAGATCTAATTTCCTTTTTGTTTCGGCCAATGAGAGGTCATAATTCATTTCCTTAATTTCCCAAAAAGAATTATGTTCAATCTCCATTAGAAAATGAAATTCTTTACCATAAACCAACCTATATGGGGACATTTCTAAAATGGTTTTATATGCGGTTTGATAGGCCCAAAGAGAATCTAAGAGTTTGCTTGACCAATCTCTCCTAGTTGAATCAACAGTTTTCTCAAGAATTTGTTTGATTTCTCGATTGGATAACTCAGCTTGACCATTGGTCTATGGATGGTAAGCAGTTGACACTGTGAGAAATTCAATACTTGTCCATGAGTGATGAGAATGGACGATTGCAAAAATGAGTTCCACGATCACTAATGATTGCCCTAGGAATTCCAAATATAGAGAAAATGTTTTATTTTAGGAATCTAATCACATTTTGATGATCTTTGGATTTTGTGGGAATGGCCTCAACCCATTTTGATACATAATCAATAGCTAAGAGAATGTAAAGATATCCCCTAGAGTTTGGGAAGGGACCCATGAAATTAATTCCCCAACAGTCAAAGATTTCAACCACTAATATGGGAGTGAGTGGCATTTGATTCCTTTTTGTGATGGACCCTACTTGTTGACAGCTAGGACAACTTTGACAAAATGCATAGGAGTCCCTTGAGAGGTTGGGCCAGAAAAGACCACACTGAAGAATCTTAGAAAATGTTTTCTTAGAGGAAAAGTGACCTCCACATGCCTCACTATGACAGAATTTAAGGATGGACTCTTGTTCAGATTCTGGGACACACCTCCTAATGACTTAGTTAGGGCAGAAATTATAGAGGTATGGATCATCAAACATATATTTCCTAACATCAGAAATGAATTTACTTTAAGATTGAGTCCCTAAGAATTTTGGAATGACTCCTGTAACTAAGAAATTGGCTATGTCAGCATACCAAGGGTAGTCACTCACAGAGTATAGGTGTTTATCAGGAAATGAATCAGACACAGAAAGGTGATTTGAGTTGTCTTTTAATTCCATCCTAGAGGGATGATCAGCTACAAAATTTTCAACACCCTTTTTATCCTTGATTGTGAGGTCAAATTCTTGTAAGAGAAGGACCCACCTAATCAGTCTAGCCTTAGAATCTTGTTTTTGGAAGAGGTATTTTAGTGAAGAATGGTCAGTGAACACAGTGATGGGTGATCCTAAGTGGTAGGACCTAAACATATCTAAGGCAAACACAATATCAAGTAACTCGTTTTTAGTAGCAGTGTAGTCGATTTGGGAATCATTTAAGGATTTTCTTGCATAAGAAATAACATAAGAAAATTTATCACAAAGTTGTCCTAAAAAAGCTCCTACAAAAAATTCACTGGCCTCACACATAAGTTTGAAAGGAAGTTTCCAATTTGGAGATTTCATAATGGGAGGAGAGGTGAGAGAGGATTTGAGGGTTGAGAATGAACCCTCACAGCTTTCTGTCCAAAAAAATGGAGCATCATTTACTAGGAGAGCACAAAGGGGACATGAGATTGAACTAAAGTCCTTGATGAATCTTCTATAGAAACCATCATGTCCTAATAAAGACCTCACTTCTTTGATAGTTTTGGGTGATGGAAGGTGACAAATGATGTCAACCTTGGCTTTATCAACTTCAATCCCCCTACTCGAGACTAGATGGCCTAGAACTAGTCCCTCTTTAAACATGAAATGGAATTTTTCCCAGTTTAGGACCAGATTCTTTTCTTCACATCTTGACAAGACTCTCTCCACATTCCTAATACATCCCTCAAATGTATCCCCAAACATAGAGAAGTCATCCATGAAGACCTCTAGAAAATATCCTACCATGTCTGAGAATATTCCCATCATGCACCACTGGAAGGTTCCGGGGCATTTCATAACCCAAAGGGCATGCGTTTGAGGGAAAAGATGATGAATGGATAGGATAATGTAGTCTTACCTTGATCCTCTAGGGATACATCAATCTAATTGTACCCCGAGTACCCATCTAAGAAACAGTATAAGGCATGACCTTCCACTCTCTCAAGGACTTGGTCAATGAATGGTAAGGGGAAATAGTCCTTATTGGTGAATGCGTTTAGCTTCCTATAGTCAATGCAGATCCTCCATCCACTACTCACCCTGGTTGGAAGAATCTCTCCATCCTTATTTGTTATCACTGTGATTTTTGGCTTCTTAGGAACCACTTGGATTGGGCCGACCCACTCACTCTCAGCTATGGGATATATGATACCAACTTTTAACAATTTCAGAAGTTCTTTTCTCACTACTTCCATGAGATTAGGATTGAGTCATCATTGAGGTTGACGACATGGCTTTGAATCAGATTCTAGAACAATCCTATGAGTCCCGATAAGTGGGATAATCTTAGGAATATCATACAGGGTCTAACCAATGGATTTCTTATGTTTCCTAAGGAAATCTAGAAGCATCCTCTCATGATTGGATTCAAGATAAGAAAAAATGACAATAGGATGTGTTTGATTATCCCCTAGGAAGACATACTTGAGTGCAGTGGGAAGTTCCATCAATTCAATATCAGGTTGGTTCATAATTTTAGGAGAATATTGGGACATTGGATCAAGATCAATTTTTTTCCTAGAGTTTTAGATAGGATTGATTCCCCACATGTAGAATTTTTAATTACTAGATTGGCTTGATTAGATTTAGGGAAGGAAGTTCCAGTGGTCTCCATGAAAGTGGTTTCTTGAAAGGTTTCACTGATTGTTGGACCTAAGACTTCATCATAAGAGCAATTTTAAAATTATTCAAGCCAAGGAGATAAACTTCCTTCATGTGAACAAAGGAAATCAATCTCATCCTGACTTAAACATCCATCAAATATTCCCTGATGTTCTATGGATTCATTATCAATGATTCCTATCATGTTTACTTAATTAATGTCCTCCTCATCCCCTATTTGTGAGCTTTCATTATAGATTTTCAAGTCTTGACTCATGTTTCCAAAGGTGATGGTCATGTTCCCATTTCAGACTCGGATAATAGAGTTGATTGTTTCAAGGAAGGGATGACCAAGGATGATTAGGATTTGTTTCTTATTTCCTAAGTTTGGATGGTTATCAAAGATAATGAAGTCAATAGGGTAGATGAAGTTTTCAACCTTTACTAGAACATCCTTTAAAATCCCCTTTGGAACCCTAATGCTACGATTAGTAAGTTTAAGTGTGACAGATGTGGGTTGGAGATCTTCTAGGCGTAACTAAAAGTACATAACATAGGGGATGAGATTGACACTATCACCTAGGTCACACAAGGCCTTGACAACTTTTCTCTCTACTAGTTCAACATTGATGTAAGGGTAACCCGGGTCTTTCAAATTAGGAGGAATGGTCCCTTTAATGGTGGTAATCACATTAGCATCCAAAAGGACTTGGGTTTTATGTGAAAATTTTCTTTTAAAAGTGCACAAGTCATTAAGGTACTTTGAGTAGGAAGGTATGATTTGGATTGCATCGAGAAGGTGAATGTTCAACTTGACTTGTGAGAAGATTTCCCTCAATGTTTCACTCAATTCTGTCTTGGTTTTCCCCCTCATGCATTGAGAAAATGGTGCAGGTTGTGGGGTTGTTTGTTAAAGGGTTGTTTCTTTGACAATGTTACTATGTTTTTCAGTTTGATTATTTTGTTCATTTGAATTTTCATCCAAGTTTGAATCTTCAGATGGGTTTTGAATTAGTTGTTCAGGTTTCTTAGTTGATTTCCCACTTCTTAAAATAGTCACAACCTTTAATTGTTCATGAGTTGTTTGAGTACAGATTGAATCTCCACTTGAAGTTGAGGATGGTACCGCCTAAGTAGGCATGGGTGCATTTTTAGTTTTGATGGTTTGAAGTTCTTGTTTTATGGAAGATACTTCTGAGTTCATCCTTTCCATTTGTTTTCACGGTTGTTCTAGTAGGCTTTGTAGAATAGTTTGGGTTGGTGCTTGAGAAGATTGGTTTATCCCAGGGGATATTTTGGAGGTGGGATGGTTTGTTGAAAATGGACCAGTGGATATTTGTATTGGATAGGTTGGGTTTGGAAATGGTTATGGCTTTGGTAGTTCTGCTGGGGGTAAGGATTTTGTCCCTGTGGTTGGCTAGGTTGCTGGTTATCTTTCCAGCAGAAGCCTGGGTGGTCATTATACCTTGGGTTGAATTTGTTTTGGTATTGAGGATTTTGAAAGTTCAAATAATTTACTTCCACTGGGGTCCTCCTAAAAGAACATCCTTGATGGTTGGAATGGTTGGGAAATTGTCTGTCTTACGGTCATGTTTGCCACAAATTTTGCAAATAGGGTCAACAGTTTGGATTTCATGGACTTTCATAAGGTCTATCTCTTCAACCTTCCTAGAGAGTTCTACGAGTTTATCCCTAAGGTTTCACTCTTCTCTAGGTGTATTAAATATAGTAGTTTTTGTAGATCTTCATAATAAGGTGAAGTTCCCCATGTTTGGTTTTGTTCAGAAAGGCTTTCTAGATACTCGTAAGCATCATTTGGGGCACTGTTTTTAAAGGTTCCATTACACATCATGTTAATGAATTGTTTGTTCCCCAGACACAACCCTTCCTAGAAAATTTTCACTTGTTCAGGAATAGAAAAACCATGGTGTGAAACCATGTTTATAGTTTCTTTGAACCTCTCCCATGTTTCATAGAATGACTCTCCCTCTTTTTCAAAAAAATTTTGGATACTCTTTTTAAGTGAAATTATTTTGTGGTGGGAAAAGTATTTTTTTATAGAATTCTCTTTGTAGTTGGTCCCAAGAGTTGATGGATGATAGTCTCAAATTGTTTAGAAAATTTTTAACTCGATCCTATAAATAAAAAATAAATAGCCTCATCTTAGCTGATTCGAGTTGATGTAGGGGACTCATGGTTTCTACAATGTCATTGAACTCTTTAACGTGAAGGTAGGGCATCTCGGACTCCATTCCATGGAATGTGGGAAGGTGGTTTAGGACATGGGGTTTAAAGATGTAGTTGGAATCTCCTAGGGAGTTTTTTCTAATGCATGAGGGGGCATTGGTCTAGGTAGGTGTGAGGTATTCATTCATTGTTTGATCAATTTCATTCCCCAAGTTTGGGGCTGCCTCATTTGGATTTCCATTTTGGTTTCCACCTGGGTTTATGAGTTGGTTTATTTGAAGAAATTCCATTGAAATGGGATCAATTTTGGACTCTGTAATATCAATAGGATTAAGATCTAATAGAAACAACCCCTAGGTTCACTTGACTCCCCAACCCTCGGACTTTCCACCCTAACTAGATGGTTTGATTGATCGCGGGTGTAGGCGGACATGCGCCAAAAAAAACAAGAAAGGGACCAGATAATAGATCTTGGGTGAGAAATGAATAAATGGGGGAGAATAGAATGGGTGTTTAGATGAATTATTTGGGTCCCTGGAAATGACTCCAAAATTTGATTCACGCTCAAATTTACCCAAATGAAGAAGGTAGGACGGTCCTTTTAGTCTAGCTTGGGTTGTTGAATCCTCAGAGACCTAAGAAGTACCTACAGACACGTACATTATATGGTTTTTTGGCTATTAAGTGGCCAAATTGGGTTGAATTAAGATGTTTTTAAAGGATCACTAATAGATTTAAGTTAATTTAAATTAAAGTAACGAGTTGATCCTAGGTTATCGCTCGGGGTGGATTGGATGAATTCCCTTTTTAATGATTTCAATTTATTATATTTGAAATGGGTTCATTTAAGAAGATCAAACAACATAATCACTTACTGGTTTAATACATACACCCTTTAATACTAATCACCTATACACTTGAATGATCAAAGTTTTGAGCACTTCAAGGTAAAGGTTCGTATTAGGACTTGAAGTGTGTGACCTTAAATTCAACAAGGATGATGGATTTTAAAAATCATCAAATAAAAATCTCAATTAAAGAAGTGATTAGACATTAATGGGGTGATAAATAACATCCAATCATGACCCTTTCTACTCCCTTGGATCAACCCATAAGTGGGTTATCCCTCCATTGATGCTATGGTTTCAATGGAAGCAGGAAGTAGACTCATGACAGAGGAATTGAAGAAGTAAAGAAAACAATAAAAAGAAAATGATCACTCCACCGTTGTGTGAATAATTTCACAAGGTTTGGTGTGAATAAATTCAAACCTTGAGGCAACGGTATCAAATTGAGATGTAGACGAACATAATAATAATATAAGAATAACTTTTATTAAGAAACAAGGGTGAATTAAAGCAACTTACATGTGGAAGACAAACTTGAGAAAACAAAATAATAGCATAACATTACAATGAAAGAAAGCTCAAAAGATCAAAAAATCCTCCATCAAAACTACCTTAAATAGGAATTTTGGGAGCCTTGGATCGTGCCTCCAACAGTACAAATCATCCAACTTGATTGTGGTAGGCCTAGGGTGGTGGAAAGCTTGTGGCACTTGGACTTTTCCACTCTTGACCCGAGGTGGCAGCCAGCTTGCAACCAACGAACATACGCACTTGTAAGTCCTTATATATGGAAGAATTAGAGTGGTCCATATAAGAAGAAAATTGATCCTCAGATTTCTCCTAACCTTCTATAAAATGTGGGCCCATTTGGAGTTGTGGATTCAGAGATATGATTAAATTGGTAGGATGTTTTCTGGGCCGTAGAATCTGGCCTAGAATTTTATCTCCAAATTGGGCCGCCTTAATAACCACTATGGAGGAAGAATTAGCACTGTATACTGAATAATTATTTGTTCCTATACATATATTCTAGTATCCCATGAAATTTGGGCTTCATTGGGCTTTTATTTTGGGCCCCACATTCTCATCAGCGGGCTGGTGTCTATTCTGACTTCTCCAGAATTGTTGCCTGAAATCCCATTTTGGATATCTTCCAATGTGGATATTCCAACAATCCAAAAATACGAATTATTACCAATATAATTAGAAACCTGAAAATTAAATATGAAAATAAAATCAAGATCATTGGTTACTTTAAATTATGTTAAAAAATGTACCACATAATAGTGCATTTTAAGAAGGAATTGCAATCATAATGTGAAATGATGTTCAAAGTGTAAAATGCACTAAAATGGTGTTTATGAATAATAAAGAACATGAATATTATATATATTAACAGTTAATATTATCATAATTTAGTTTATAATCACTCCCAACATACAAACATTTAGATTTAAGGATAAAACTATCATCCTCACCATATTTATCTCCCAAAGAGTTATTTTTGAATTTTTTTTCTTAAGACACATCCCCCATCTCTTTTGGACATGAACATATGTTTCTCGAACTAATATGAGTAGTAGTCATACCTTACATGGTGCCCATCATCATTTTAGGTTCCCCTTATTATAATTATCTATTACTTCCACCTTTTATTATGAATATATTGTGTGTATTTATTTATTTTTTGAGAAAAATGAATATTTTATAAACCTAATAGGATAGATATTAATCGAAAATGGATGAACTCTAATCATATGAAAAAATATTATTAATATGGAGTTAAAGTGTTCATCAAGTTTTAAATAGAGAATGCATATGAACCTTCTCAAATCCTTTACCCATGTTTACATTGTTATTATTCCAGAAAAATTACTATAGAAGAGTTAGAAGAACATTTTATTTGTTTTGGAGTAGATCAGAGCTGTAAAGTTTTACTAAACATGGGAAAAAACGGAAAGTTCTTACCGACTAGGATGATACTGCGGTTTATGGATCATTTAATATGAATACGATTGTTAATGATGATGAAGATCATATAGAAGAAATGATAATGGAAATTGAATATGACCTTCGTGATTGTAAACTATTGTTTGAGAAGTTAAATAGTTGTGCTAATAGACCATTGTATACCGATTATAATAAATACACAATATTTTCAGATGTATTGAAGTTATGTAATGGCCCGGACCTCTCTAACCCTTTCCTTTGTAAAAAAGAAGGTCACGAAGTGTTCTAGAGGGTAGAAGGGAATTTTCCCACACTTTTCAGAATTTTGTAACTACACACCGTGTAGTGTGAGTACACGCCATGTACCACCTTGTTGGGTATCCCCTGTTTAAGGACGTGTCCTTGACATGTGAAATAAATGAGTACACACCATGTAGACCATACTACAAGCCGTGTAGTGCCTCCCCGCGTACACGTTACCCACAAACCGTGTGTTGACAAGTCAACGGTCGTGTGCCGTGTTAAAGGCGTGTCCTTTCCACATGAAATAAATGAGTACACGCCGTGTATCCCATACTACATGCCGTTTAGTGACTCCCCACGTATGCGTTACCCTCAAACCGTGTGTTGACCAGTCAACGACCGTGTGCCGCGTTGATGGCCGTGTTGGAAGCTGCGTGGAGACCGTGTGAAATTGTCGAGTACACGCTGTGTACTAGAAAGTACACGCCGTGTACTTTAGATTTTATCACCTATAAAATGAGGGGACCTCTCCTCCTTTTCAACTCAATCCTCTCATCCCCATTCCTATGAGTAGATCTCTCTCGAGAGACTCCAAAGCTCTTTCTTCCATAACTTCATCGTCTGAGCTCCGATTTATGATCCGTCAGTGGCCACGAGATCGTAATGACGAGGCAGAACTTCTGAGCTTGGATCTGTTTCTTTCCCTTCGACCTTTCCTTTCCAGCTTCCACCCGAGGAGGTTTTTTTTGGGATTTGACAAAAGCGACGGAGGCCGCCGGACGTCTTCTAAAGTTGATCCGGGGGAGCGTTGTGATCAGAACCTGTTGAAGTAGGGATATTACCTTCGTCTCTATAAATTGTGCATCATGCGGGGTGGGTGTCCTCTTGTTTACGTGAAGCACTTTTGAACCTATTTAATAAAGATAATAATTGGCTTGTATAATGGTAATGGGAAAATTTGTGAATGCAGTTACATTATTTATATCCTGTATTGTTATGTTGTGAATTGAATAGGCTTATGGATACTAAAAATCACGGTCGTTGGGGGCCTTTTCTTGTGCAATTAAATGTTTCCCTATCTTTCTAGACCGTTTTTGTGGATGGAAACCTTGTGGAACATGGAAATTGGTTAATCATGTAAAGTTAGATGATTAAAATATGGAACCCTAGTGTGATCACCCCGGTTGAACAAAATGGAATAATTAACATGTGGGTGTTGGCTTAGTTATGTGTGTGTGAAGGGGGGGGGGGGTGAATCATGAGTTGTTATGGATAGAATGGGAAGAGGGGCTATGAGAACTGTGGTTAAAGGGAAGATGATGTGGAACAAACCTTGTTTGTGATACGGTTGTGGAGATGTGGTTATAATAGCAGCAAGGCTGCAGTAATGGGTTGTGATGTTAAAAGAAAGTGGAAAGTTGTTAAGTGAGCTGTGGGGAACGATAATGAATTAAACACGGGAACAATCAATGGGGTTTGATTGATGATAAAAAGGTTGGTTTTGTGTTGCTTGTGTTTTATCTAACTTGATTTGTGGTTGGTAGGGATGTGTTTTATGAATGATGGATATAGTTGGTTGTGGTTAATTTCCCAGTGGTTAAGGAACTAATAAAATAATTCTGTTGAAACATGAAAACCTTAATGGGGTTGGGGTTTGTTGTATGCATGCTTCTTTGTAGAAGTGCCAAGGCACGTGCTCAGTTTCTCTATTTAGAATCCATAGGTTGGGATGTATGTTTGGTATACATATATATATATATATGTATCTTTGTGTTTTGTCGCACCCCACCCATGTTGAGAACCTAGTGCCGAACACTCCCATTTCATGGGAGAGGGTGTTTTCCCCTTAGTTACTAGCTCCTTCCTGCTTTTTCTTCCATAGGCTGTGATGGCTCGAGGCGACCTTACACCCAAGACTCTTCGGGTAGGTTTCGTTTGGGGTAGTTTTTTCCCAAGACTATTCGGGCAGGCTTACTGTTCCCAATAATCTTCAGGATGAGGACCAGGTGTGTTCGGGCGGGGATGTGATTGTGGTTGTGAGGCCCAGGTGTGTGCGGGCGGGATATGTGGATGTGAGGCCCAGGTGTGTACGGGCAGGGTATGTGGTTCTTGTGGCCCAGGTGTGTGCGGGCAGGAAGAGTGTGGTAGCGTCAGGACGTTCGTCGTTAGGAAGAGCAGCTAGCTAGTGGGGGGAAATGGTGCGGGGTACCCAATACTCTTGTTCTTATATACTACCACTACCTGTAGTTTTGTGTTTTTGGTGAGCGTGGCTAGTGAGGTTGGGTGGATAGATTTCCTTGCTAGGTTTGGTTTCTTCTGTTGTTCTCACGGGACATTAGGATGTCTCCCCCACCTGTGCACGAGAGCTTTAGGTTTCCCTACAAAGGATACTTTTATGCTCAACCTACCTTTACTTTCAGGTTTCCAGGAGGACTACCAGGGCCGTTCGGGACCCTACTAGTCGAGACAGTTGGAGTTGTTGCAGTTTCTGTACTCTTGTTTCTTTTGGTATTGTACTTTTGAACTTTCCTGTACTTGTACTATGTTTCAGAATTGTTTAAACATGCATGTGGGATTGGTTTGGGATTATTTCTATACACTTGTTATTTTACTTTTTGGTGGTTGACTTTTCATATTTCCCGATCTTAAATAATAAAAAGGGCAATGCCTCCCATATTTGTGAAAACTCATACCCTTGGTGCTAGTCGCCACTCCGGGGCCTACTAGAGGCGGGACTCGGGGGTCATTATCTTCTTTTCACCATTGCCAGCTCAGGAGGGGCATCTTTGGTTGGATGGGGTCATGACAGAATGGTATTAGAGGGAGGTTAATAGATAGGATGTAGTTTGGAGTTAGGCACAGTGAGGATTGCATGGGATGGTAGGGCTACAGTGTTGGATGATCTTGGTGCGTGACATATGCCAGGGAAGACCGGCTAGGACACGAGCTTTTAGGCCCCCCGTGATCCGATGAAAGGAATATGTGCCTACCGAATGACCAAGTGAGACTACATTGATTGCAGGGTAGAGACCCTAGGGAAGGTACATGCATCATCATGATTGTGTTTTACTTGATTTGGGTGTTCTGGGAAAGAAATTGAAATAAAATGATAAAACGAAACCTTGAGAAAATTTCCTTGCTACTTGGGCTTAGGCAGTCTTTGTTTACCGTACAGCTATGGAACCTGGACATCATCCCCGGGTGGCTCAAACAGCCGAGGCCCAACAGATTCAGGTGGTCGATCAGTTGAGGATTGACCGAGAGGAGGAAGATATCCATTGGCAGAAGACTCTTCGTTCTTTCTAGCGACAAACCCTCAAGAAGTACGAGGGTAGTACTTCAGATATGGAGACAGAGAGGTGGCTTGAGGAGCTAGGGATCGCTTTTACTTTGATCTATGCTCTGAGGGAGTACTGGGTTCCCCTAGCAGTCAGTCAGCTCAGAGGTGCGGTGCGCCAGTGGTGGATGCTCTACCTCGGGGAGAGGACAGAGGCAGAATTTCCGTGGGCAGAATTTGAGAAGGAGTTTCGAGAGGAATTCCTTTCTTCTATGTTCAAGGAGGAGAAGCGGTAGGAGTTACTCTCCCTCCATTAGGGGAGTATGTTAGTATGATATTTGGGGATCAAGTTCAAGGATCACCTACGCTTTGTTCCAGATCTCTTTCCAGATGAGGAGTCTCGAGCAACACGTTTGGAGGAGGCGCTTCGTCCTTCGCTCCAGTATGCTGTCACCCCTTTCAACCTTCTGACGTACTTGGTGGTACAAAAGAAGGAAAAGGTTGTAGAGAGGATGCACTCACAGGGATGTGCACCACGAGAGGGGATCCAGCCGGGTTCATCGAAGGGGAAGGCAGTCAGTTGAAGGTCTCTTGCGAAGGGACCTTCCAGATTCAGGCCAGTGGGGAGTAGGCCCCAGCAGTTCAAGTTCAGATCTTCGGGCCCTCATCCCTTTTTCACGAGCCCAGGACTGAAGTGTTTCTATTGCGGAGTTTTCATGCATGTTCAGAGTCGGTGCCCTACCCGAGCTCAGTACGACAGAGGTGGCAGGTTCAGCGACTGCCTTAGCAGCACTAGTTTCCAACGAGGCCCTTCCAGCAGAAGCAGGACCCTGCTCCTCTGAGGGTAGACTTTGCAGGAGGAGGCCGACCTCAGGGTGCTCCTCAGGGACCTCGACTAGGGCGTGGTTGGGGAGGTGGTCGACATCAGAGAGGAAGAGGAGCTGGGCATGGACAGTTACACGCAGAAGAGTTGGCAGCCCCAGCAGGACCAGAGGTGGTGCGAGGTACGATTTGTTTGTTCAACACTCTTGTTTCTTCTTTGTTCGATTCAGGAGCTTCACAATCCTTTGTTTCACCTGGTCTAGCCCATGCCTTAGGTCTAGATGTAGAGTTACTTTTCGTACCCTTGGTGCTGAGTACACCATTTAGAGGTTAGACCCGCGTATCTTGTGTTTTCCAGGGATGTGGGATGATGTTGGGACCACATCGATCTAGTGGGGATCTTCTTTTGCTACAGATGCAGCTATACGATGTCATCCCAAGCATCGACTGACTGTTTTATGTTAGTGCCGTTCTCAACTACTTCCGAAGAAGAGTCGTGTTCTCCGGCGTGGATGGGAAGCATTTAGCTTTTGTTGGCGAGAGGAGCTATCAGGTGGGAAGCCGGCATGCGAGGCCTCTCCTTTCCTTTCTAGGTGGGTTATCAGTGGTTCCTGATGATACAGAGATGATGGATGTTCCAGAGGTTGTTGGGGAGTTCCTCGATGTTTTTCCCGAGGCGGTTGTGACTCTACCCCGCTGACGTGATGTTGAGTTCGGGATAGAATTACATCCTGGTTCCCGTCCTATTTCGATGGCCCCTTATCGGATGGCACCTTCGGAGTTGCGGGAGTTGCGGATTCAGATTGATGATCCAATGGAGAAGGGTTTTGTTCGACCCAGCGTGTCACCATGGTGTGCTTCAGTTTTGTTTGTAAAGAAGGCAGATGGCGGTATCAGGCTGTGCATAGACTACCGAAGGTTGAATCAGGTAACGGTCAAGAACCGTCACCCCCTTCCAAGGATTGATGATCTCTTCGACCAGCTGAGGGGAGAAGGTTGGTTTTCTAAGATTGATTTATGATATGGATATCTTCAGCTGAGGGTAAAGGATAGTGACATCTTGAAGAAGTCTTTGAGGTGCAGGTATGAGAACTTCGAGTTTGTAGTGATGCCATTTAGAGTTATGAATGCACCAACTGTGTTCATGGGGCTTATGAACTTTGTCTTCTGAGAGTTCCTGGACCGGTTCGTCATTGTTTTTATCGATGAGCTCCTGATCTACTCAAGATCATAGGAGGAGCACGTTGAGCATCTCAGGGCAGTCTTGGAAGTCCTTCGGCACCACCAGCTTTATGGGAAATTTTCGAAGTGTAAGTTCTTGACACAAGAAGTACACTTCCTTGGGCACATGGTGTATCCGCATGGAGTGTCAGTGGACCCGTCAAAGGTTTATGCAGTTGTTTCTTGGGAGGCACCCAATAGCGTGGTAGAAGTTCATAGTTTCCTGAGGTTGACAGGCTATTATCAGAGGTTCGTTTAGGACTTCTCTTGAGTTGCTGCTCCATTGACGGCTTTGACTAGGAAGAACCAGGTCTTCATTTGAAGTGAGCAGTGCCAGAAAGATTTCGACTACCTGAATGAGAAGTTGGTAAGTTCTACAGTACTCAGTTTTCCATAGGAAGGGTTGTTGTATGAGGTGTTTTGTGATGCTTCTGGCCTTGGTTTGGGGTGCGTACTGATGCATAAGAAGGGTGTGATCTGTTATGGTTCTAGGAAGTTGCGCCCTCACAAACATAACTATGCCACCCATGACCT
Source organism: Viscum album (assembly GCA_963277665.1). Taxonomy (NCBI): domain Eukaryota; kingdom Viridiplantae; phylum Streptophyta; class Magnoliopsida; order Santalales; family Viscaceae; genus Viscum; species Viscum album. The sequence continues at coordinate 1,983,655,685 of OY728125.1, read as the reverse complement.
AGAGCTTGCGACAGTAGTGTTCGCACTGAAGTTGTGGCGACATTACCTTTTTGGGGAGCACTTTGTGGTCTTCTCAGATCACAAGAGCTTACATTATATCTTCTCCCAGCGTGAACTGAACTTACGACAACAGAGATGGGTTGAGTTTCTCCAAGACTATGACTTCGAGATCTCTTTCACTGAAGGTAAGGGCAACATTGTGGCTGATGCCCTGAGCAGGAACTCACATAAGGAAGTGGTTTAGGAATCCGCTGATGCTTGGAAAGCGATGGAAGAGTTGGATTCCTTGCACTTGGATGCAAGGGTAGAGGGTGTTAGAGGCTGTTTGTTTCAGATGATGGTGAAATCCTCCTTGTTGCAGCAGGTGGAAGAGTCTCAGTGGGGAGACTTCGAGGCGGAAGTAATGAGGGATCGTGTCGATCAGGGGAACACTCCAGAAAGATGGTCAGAGGACAGCTGATGTCAGATGCTCTTTCATGGAAGGTTATTTGTTCTGGAGGGTATGCGTGAGGGAGTTCTCTGTGAGTTCCATAGCTCAGTATTGGCGGTACATCCAGGAGTTTCAAAAATGTACCGAGGCCTGAGGGAATAGTTTTGGTGGCCCGGGGTGAAACATGAAATGGCAGAGTTTGTGGCTAAATTCCTAGTGTGTCAGCAAGTAAAGGCTGAACACCATGTTCCCAGTGGTTTTTTGCATCCATTAGATCTCTCCGAGTGGAAATGGGATGACATCTCAATGGACTTCGTCACAAGATTACCCAGAGCTCAGGGTGGTTTTGATGCTAACTGTGTAGTGGTGGATCAGCTGACAAAATCAGCTCACTTATTAGCAATTAAGGAGTCGGGCCTGGTGAGTACCTTAGCACAGAGGTATGTAGACGAGGTGGTGAGGTTTCATGGAGTTCTAAAGACTATCGTCTCAGATCAGGATACTCGGTTTACCTCAGAAGTCTGGAGGGGTTTATAGCATGCTTTTGGAACCCAGCTATGCCTTATCACTTATTTCCACCCCTAGGCTGATGGGTAGACAGAGCAGACTATCCAGATGTTGGAGGACATGCTGAGAGCATGCGTTCTTCATTTTAGAGGATCATGGGTGTGGCACTTGCCTTTAGTAGAGTTTTCCTACAACAACAACTTCCACTCTACTATTGGCATAGCACCATTTGAGGCTTTGTATGGAAGGCCATGTCATTCACCCATTTGCTGGGAAGAGGTTGGTGAGACAGGTACTCTTGGGCCAGAGGTAGTACAGAGCACCACAGAGAAAGTCCAGCTTGTACGTGAGAGGATGAAAGCGGCTCAGGACCGACAGAAATCTTATGCTGATCGTCGGAGGAGGCCCTTGGAGGTTGAGGTGGGAGATCATGTGTTCTTGAATGTTTCCCCTCGACGGGGGAAGCAGAGGTTTGGGAAGGGGAGTAAGCTCTCCCCTAGGTTCATCGGACCTTTCGAGGTGCTAAGGCGAGTCGGCGAGGTGGAATATTAGTTGGACCTGCCATCTCAGTTGGAGAAGGTTCATGACATCTTCCACATCTCCCAGCTTCATCGGTATTTACACGACGACTCTCACATTATATACTATGGAGAGTTATATATGGGAGATGACACGACCTTCGAGGAACGACCGGTCAGAATCGAGGATCGTAAAGAGAAGGTGCTCCGTGGACGAACCATCGCCTTGGTTTGTGTGTTGTGGAGGCATGGCGGCCTCGAGGAGAGAACTTGGGAGCGGGAGTCTTAGATGCACACTCAGTACCTGGAGTTGTTTTGACTTGTGTTTTGCTTTGTTCTTCTGAGCTTTGTTTTGATGTTATACTCTGTACCTTTGATATATGGAATTCTTGGATTGTTGGTTATGAGATGTTTTGTTTTCTTGTTCTCTGGAAGTGTGTAACGTGTCCGGATGTATGGGGAAAGGGAAAAACCTAATTCTTAATCGAGATTCATTAATGCGGATGCGATTGAACCCGTGCGGGCGAGTCAGTGCTGCCTAAAGTAGATAATATCTCGACATGGGAGAAGGAATTTCCCCAATCCATGTGTTCGGGTAGCTTGTTGGTGAAAAATCCTAATATATGGAAGTGGGAAGACCCAATTCTTAATCGAGACGCATTAATACGGATGCGATTAAACCCGTGCAGGTGAGTCAGTGCCACCTAAAGCGGATAATATCTCGACATAGGAGAAGGAATTCCTAACACATATGATTAGGGTTGCTGGTTGGGTTCCTGTTGTAATGAGATCCCTAAGAGGTATCTTGTTGGGTTCCTTTGGGTTGGGTTTTGAATTCTTGGGGACGATAATGTTTTAAGAGGTATCTTATGTAATGGGACGGACTTCTCCGGCCCTTTGTCAAAAAGAAGGTCACGAAGTGTTTTGGAGGGTAGAAGGGACTTTTCCCACACTTTTCAGAATTTTGTAACTACACACTGTGTAGTGTGAGTACACGCCGTGTACCACCTTGCTGGGTATACCCTGTTATGAGGCCGTGTCCTTGCTGTGTGAAATAAATGAGTACATGCCATGTAGACCATACTACACGCCGTGCAGTGCCTCCCTGCATACGCGTTATCCTCAAACTGTGTATTGACCAGTCAATGGCTGTGTGTCGTGTTGAAGGCATTTCCTTGCCGCATGAAATAAATGAGTACACACCATGTATCCCATACTACATGTCATGTAGTGTCTCCCCACATATGAGTTACCCTCAAACCGTGTGTTGACCAGTCAATGACTGTGTGCCGCGTTGAAGGCCGTGTTGGAAGCCGCGTGGAGACCGTGTGAAATTGCTGAGTACACGCCGTGTACTAGAAAGTACACACCGTTTACTTTAGTTTTTCTCACCTATAAAATGAGGGTACCTATCCTCCTTTTCAACTCACTCCTCTCCTCCCCATTCCTACGAGCTGAGCTCTCTCGAGAAACTCCAAAGCTCTTTCTTCCATAACTTCTTCATCCGAGCTCCGATTTATGATCTGTCAGCGGCCATGAGATCGTAATAACGAGGCAGAACATATGAGCTTGGATTTTTTTCTTTCCCTTTGAACTTTCCTTTCCAAATTCCACATGAGGAGGTTTTTCTGGGATTTGACAGAAGCGACAGAGGCCGCCTGACGTCTTCTAAAGTTGATCCGGGGGAGCGTTGTGATCAGAACCTGTTGAGGTAGGGATCTTACCTTCGTCTCTCTAAATTGTGCATCATGCGGGGTGGGTGTCCTCTTGTTTATGTGAATCACTTTTGAAACTATTTAATAAATATAATAATTGGATTGTATAATGGGGATGGGAAGTTTTTGAATGCAGTTACATTATTTATATCCTGTAATGTTATGTTGTGAATTGAATAGGCTTATGCCTACTAAAAATCACGGTCGTTGGGGGCCTTTGCTTGCGCAATTAAATTTTTCCCTATATTTCTAGATTGTTTGTGTAGATGGAAACCTTGTGGAACATGGAAATTGGTTAATCACATAAATTTGGATGATTAAAATATGGAAACCTTGTGTGATCACCCCGGTTGAACAAAATGGAATAATGAACATGTAGGTGTTGGCTTGGTTACGTGTGTGTGAGGGGGGGGGGGGTGAATCCTGAGTTTTTATGGATATAATGGGTAGAAGGTCCGTGAGAAATGTGGTTAAAGGGACGATGATGTGGCACAAACCTTGTTTGTGATACAGTTATGGAGATGTGGTTATAATAGCAGCAGGGCTGTAGTAATGGGGTGTGATGTTAAAAGAAAGTGGAAAGTTGTTAATTGAGTTGTGGGGAACGATAATGAATTAAACACATGAACAATCAATGGGGTTTGATTGATGATAAAAAGGTTGGTTTTGTGTTTCTTGTGTTTTATCTAACTTGATTTGTGGTTGGCAGGGATGTGTTTTATGAATGATGGATATAGTTGGTTGTGGTTAATTGCCCAGTGGTTAAGGAACTAATAAACTAATTCTGTTGAAACATGAAAACCTAAATGGGGTTGGGGTTTGTTTTATACATGCTTCGTAGTAGCAGTGCCGAGGCATGTGCTCAGTTTCTCTATTTAGAATCCATAGGTTGGGATTCATGTTTGGTATACATATATATATATATATATATATCTGTATCTTTGTGTTTTGTCGCACCCCACCCATGTTGAACACCTAGTGCCAAACACTCCCATTTCATGGGAGAGGGTGTTTTCCCCTTAGTTACTATCTACTTTCTGCTCCTTCTTCCATAGGCTGTGATGGGTTGAGGCGACCTTACACCCAATAATCTTCGGGTAGGTTTCGTTTGGTGTAGTTTTAGCCGAAGAATCTTCGGGTAGGCTTATTGTTCCCAAGAATCTTCAGGATGAGGCCCAGGTTTGTTCGGGCGGGGATGTGATTGTGGTTGTGAGGCCCAGGTGTGTGCGGGAGGGATATGTGGATGTGAGGCCCAGGTGTGTATAGGTGGGGTATGTGGTTTTTGAGGCCCAGGTGTGTGCGGGCGGGAAGAGTGTGGTAGCGTCAGGACGTTCGTCACTAGGAAGAGAAGCTAGCTAGTGGGGGGAAATGGTGCGGGGTACCCAATAATCTTGTTCTTATATACTACCACTACCTGTTGTTTTGTGTTTTTGGTGACCATGGCTGGTGAGGTTGGGTGGATAGAGTTCCTTTCTAGGTTTGGTTTCTTCTGTTATTCTCATGGGACATTAGGATGTCTCCCCCACCTGTGCATGAGAGATTTAGGTTTCCCTACTGAGTATACTTGTATGCTCACTCTAAGTTTACTTTCAGGTTTCCAGGAGGACTACCAGGGCCGTGCGGGACCCTACTAGTTGGGACAGTTGGAGTTATTGCAGTTTTTGTACTCTTGTTTCTTTTGGTATTGTACTTTTGAGCTTTCTTGTACTTGTACTCTGTTTCAGAATTGTTTAAACATGCATGTGGGATTGGTTTGGGATTATTTCTATACACGTTTTATTTTCCTTTTTGGTGGTTGACTTGTCCTATTTCCCGATCTTAAATAATAAAAGTGTAATTCCTCCCATATTTGTGAAAACTCATACCCTTGGTGCTAGTTGCCACTTCAGGGCCTACTGGAGGTGGGACTCGGGGGTCATTATCTCCCTTTCACCATTTCCAGCTCAGTAGGGGCATCTTTGGTGGGAGGGGGTCGTGACAAGTTATATAATTTAAAAGCTGACAGTAGATGAAGTGACATCAAATTTAATGAACTAGTTAGTCTCCTAAATGATATAATACCGAAATAAAAGGAAATTAATTATTAAACATATGATGCTAAAAAATTCTACTTTAAATGGGCATGATATCCAAAAAAATACATGCTTGTCCAAATTATTACATATTGTTTTGTAAGGACTGTGAATCTCTCATAAAATTACCTATGTGTGGCGCAAACTGATACAAGAAAGGTGAATAAAGTCCTTCAAAATCTGTATGATACTTTCCTATCATTCCATGGTTTATAAGACTATATGGATGTTAGGAAACCATGAGATAATTTACATGTCATGTTGATACAATAATTAAATATGGGAAACTACATCATCTAACAGACTCACCTCGATGGAAGATAATTTATCATGAGTATCCTTAATTTTTAAATGATCCAAGAAAATTCAACCTTGCATTATCTATAGATGGAATAACTCCTTTTGTTGTACAAAGTAGTACTCAAAGTACTTGGTCAATCATGTTGGTAAATTATAACTTGATGACATGGTTACACATGAAGCACAAATACATTATTTTTTCTCTACTTATATCTAGACCAAAACAACCCGGTAATGATATTGATGTCTATTTGGATCTATTGATCGAAGATCTGAAATTGATGTTGGATATAGGTGTTACAATTTATGATGCTCAAAGAAGTAAAAAATTAACATTAAGGGCCATGTAGTACAATATGATAAATGATTTTCCTACTTATGGAAAATTGTCAAGCTATAGAATATAACGATTGTCGGGGTGTCCCATTTGTGAAGAATTCACACACTCAGTTTAGTTGAAACATTCCTCAAAGATTATATTTTTAGGTCATCATAAATTTTTAATTCAATAAAATAAATACCAATCCTTGACGACAAAATTCGATGGGAATACCAAACAAGGTACAACACCATATCCACTAATGGGTGATCAAATTTTCGATAAAGTAAATGATATGTACACTATTTTCAATAATCAATTTTTTTAAAATATTATGAAATATGGTTGGGAAAAGAGATCAATTTTCTTTTAATTACTATATTATAATTGTTTGTATGTTAGAAATTTTCATGATGTTGGGCATGTAGCAAAAAATGCATTTGATAGTGTTATTGGAAGTTTACGAAATGTTCATGAAAAAAAAATATGGAATTAAGGTAGGGTTGGACATGATTTTCATGGGGGTAAGGGAATAGTTGACACTAATAAAGGGTAAAGGGAGGAATTTTCTTCCTCCAGTAGCTTACACTATATATATATATAGGAAAAATTACAATTTTCCATTTTCCTTAGTGGTATAATTTTTCTGGAGGGGTATTAATAAAATATTAAGAATGTCATTTCAATGAATAATATGAAGTTTTAGGAAATAAAATCACATGAATATCATGTTTTGATGAAATATTTTATTCTTGTCACTTTTCATTTAATTTTTCCAAAAAATGTATGACATACATTAACCAAACTCAAAATTTTTTTAAAATCCATATTCAGTAATTTTATAGACCCAAAGAAGCTTCCAATCCAAAATAAGAAGGTTACAATCATATTATTTGAATTAGACATGTTTTTACCAAAATAATACTTTGATATAATTGTTTACATGATGGATCACTTGGTTATAGAGGTTCAAATATACACTCCTATCCATTATATATGGAAATACCCCGTTGAATGGTATATAAAGATTTTAAAAGGCTATTTCAAGAATCTAAGTTGGCTGAAAGGTTGTATTGTAGAACAATATATTTTTGAAGAAGGTGTTGAATTCTAAACCAATTACCTATTAGATGTTGATATCATTGGTCTCCAAAAGTCTTTTCATAGTGAACACCTTATGGGTGAAGAGATATATGGAAGATATGTTGTTACAATTACCATCATAGAGTGGGATAAATGAAATATTTTAATTTTATATAAGTGTAAATATTTTGATCCTTACGTTGAAGACCAAAAATAAATTCTTATAGATTTGAATCTATTAATGGAAAAAATATTAATATTAAATAAATATAATTAAAAGTTTATAGGATGGTTCCGAGATCATATTTATAAGGAGTTATCTAAAAATAAAAATTCAATTGTTTAATGAGTTTGATGGCTAGCCAGGGGAAAAAATAAAAATTTTATATCTTACATTGGTTTTATAATCAATAATAATACATTCTATACAAAAGAACATGATGAATATAGTACGATGAAAAATTACAGAGTTACTCTAATGGTGTAAGCGATGAAATTATATTATTCTAAGGATATAAATCCTATTTATGAAAATATGTCATATTTCAGCATTATCAAAAAAAATATAAGTAGAATTATACAACATTTCAAGTACTGATTTTCCATTAAAAATTGGTTGAGAACAGGAGTACAATGAAAGTTAATGAAATGAGATTCATGAAGATGGATTTTAGTGTGGATGGTGGAAAAAGATGATCCTTTCATAATGGAATCACATGTAGTGAAATTATTTTATGTTTGAAATCTAGAAAATAAGAATTGGTCGATTGTCCTATTGGTGAAGAAAACAACTGTAGGGTCAGATAAAAATTCAATAGAGGATGACCCCTTAATTGGGATATTGTAATCATTTCACAGTGGTAATAATGTATAAAATTTATTATATGTTATAGGGGACCACAAATAGGGGATTTGGATTCTTGATAGAGGATCCAAATCCCTTAAACCATTAAAAAAATAGATTTCAATGATAAATTTAAAATTTTTCTTAATATACTATAAATTTTCTCATAACATCATGTGTCCTCTACTATATTAATATAATATAAATTAAATATTTGATTACTCATGTAGACAATGTTTTCTACACACGATGATATTATCAATCCATGGGAAGAATAGTTGGTTGATGCTGAAACTAAATAATTATTAGGGTATCAACAACATGTTGATGAAAAAAAACAATAATGAAATATAATTATGATGTTGAATAAAATTATCAAGGAAAAAATTAAGGGTATAAAATTTGAGGTTGGTTGAAATTAATGCATCTAACTTGTTGAATCGAACAAGTAAACATTCATTAATTAATTTTGAGTCATAATGATGATAAATGTGATGATTGATGTGAAGTCATGGTTCTATGTCCAACCTGTAATGAAGGAAACCCTTTGGGAATATATAAAGGTGAGGTTACGGTAACCTTTATTTATTTTTCAAAAAAATATACAATAAAACATTGATTTAATTTTCATTTTTCCTTACAGAGTTCATTTATTTTAGATAATTTTCATAATAAATATGTTTTAATGGCTGTTGAAAAATCCCATTGATGATTCCCAACTCTTTTTACCAAATTTCTTCTAAGGTATTCTGAGGGGAAAGTAAATCCCCACCAATTAGTTACTTATGAACAAATTATAAAATAGGAAACATGGAATGATTTCCTCAGTCTTTATGATGATAAATAATTTTAGGTTCATTGTAATCGATAATATATTTTTTTACATTATTTATTTTATCCAATTTTATTCAAAATTATTAATTTATGAAACAATAATGGAGTGATAAAAATAAATAATGTCTATCAAAACCAATGTACCCTTATCGTAAAGTAAATATATAGTACACTTCGTTAGATAAGAAATTGGTATATATTTTAAATCAATAATAAAAGTTCTATGTTATATAATAGAACATATGTTCCTTTTTTATATGAATATTTATAAATCAAAATATGAAGTAACTTCCATCCCATATCATGTGATATGGAAGGAGTATTTCCTAAATAAGAAGGGTAAACTAATTGATGAAAACACAAAAGCAGTATGAGAAACATGTGTAAGTATGAAATAATAGCAATTCATTGTGCCTTATAAAAGTATTACATAAAAATATTTATTTATTTTCATATGTTTTTTATATGTTTTATACCAAAGAATTGTAAGCGACCATACCAGAAGAAAAACTAATTTCAGTAGCTTTGAAGTGACCAGAACAATATGACAACATTATAGGAGCAGGTTTTAGAGTGTCTCATCAAACATATTTCGATAATAAAAACCCATAAGAATATACATATAATATGATTAAATAATTTCAAGAAAAAATATATAATTTTCAATATATTATTGTCCGGTCCAGTTTGGAAGACCAATGTATGAGAAAAGGATCAAAGCAAACTGGTGGCCAAACAAAGATCAGAACCTGTAAAACCAAATTACCTTACTAGATTTGATGAAAGTCATTCCCCTCAACCGTATACCTTACCCAATATATAACTTTTTTTTATTACTATTTCACCTAAATGTGAATAGAAAACTCCTAACAACTTTATAATACTAAATTATACAAGGTAAAGTTGTATGTAATTTATATTTTTCAACACCCATGCACCACCTTATTGTGAGGATTATAGTATATAATATAACGAGAGAAAATATACATAATAAACAAATACAAAAATATCACATGATAGTGGGGATTAAGGTAGCTCAAGATATGGCCATCGAGTTTCCTATTCCACTTAATGATATGGGTATTACAATGATCAATGATGCTATTGGAGCATTCATAGAATGGATGTTTAATCTTATAAAGATACATGAGGTATGTCTTTAGAAAATTTTTTCAAATGAAAAACCTATAATAGTTGATGAAAAAAGTTCTGAAGTTGGGTATTGTATTACAAATAGATAAAGAGATAGGGAAACAAAAGGTCAGATGAAGATAATCTAGTGAATGAACTAAGAAATCAAAAGGACATTCTGGGAGTAAATTCTCCTTGAATGTTCCAATGAAGCATTTATTATCATTAAAAATTCATGAATATAATACATTAAAGGATGTAAATATTTATTACATTAAATATCAAGAAGAAATATATGAAAAATTCATTATAGACAGATCTGTTTAAAAGAGTATAAATTATATTTTCAAGTTTAAATTGTTGGGAGTCTCAAATGTGAATACATACACAAGGCACATTTTCATAATATGTTTGTCCAAAAAATGATATAATATATTCATTAAAGTTAATAACTATTCATATTTTCTAAAAAAAATATTACTACTATATAAAGAAAAAACCATGAAAATAATGATTTGGATTCATTAATCCCTATATCATTTCTACAAAAGTTTTTTTTGAGAAGGAAGAAAATGATAATAAAAAAGATGATCTAAATGATTATTTTGAGAAAAAAATAACAGATGAAAGATTTTTTTTATGCCTATAATACATGGGTAAAACTATGAAGTCTAATCACATAAAATATATTTTTATTTTTTATTACTTATTTGTTTTTGAGGAAGCATTGGATACTGATCACAATCAATATGGATACCCCAAATATTTATATTATGGATCCAATTCATGTATATCCAACAAACTAACCACACATGACGTGAATTGTGAATTTTTAATGTACTGAAATCAAAATTTTATAAATAAACTTCAAATTATACATTTTAGTCTATGTTTTAACAAAGATTTTGGTTATGATACAAATATCACTAAATATAGGCTAAATCATGGTATGAAGTCAATGATTAAATATAAGAAGAACATGGATTACTTCAAATGGACATAGTTTAGGGTATATACAAAAAATTATTTCAAAGAAATATACATATTTTTTCAATGTTTTGAAAGTATCTGAAGCAAGATAATAACAATGATTGTGGATATTATGTTTTAAAATTTATGAAAGATATCATAAACCATAAAAATAATAGCATCCCTGAATTTGTAATTTATGAAGGTAATTAAAATTTCATTAAAAATATTTCTTAATCATTTGTTTGTCTATATCATCTTAGTACTACCAATATTTCCAACAACCTTCATACTAAAAATAAGAAGTAGATATTTTTTAGAGATGAGTGGGAATCATACACAGTGAAAGAATTTTTTATACATAAAATTTAGGAGATTAACTACTATGTTTGTAATCTAATATGGTTAATGGCCTTAGAAATATACTTGGAATGTAAAGAATTAGTATTAGAATGCTTGTATATTTTTTTTAAATGTTTCTCAAGGACAAGTATAATGGAGGAAATCAATTTTTTTAGAAACAAATGAGTAAAATACATGGTGTTAGAATGTATATAGACATCATGAAGAGGTGGCTTCTTACTACTTATTGAGTTAATTTTTTTTATCATTTATCTTCTTTTTTAGTTAATTTACTTATAATTTTTATCTGATACTTATTTTGTTAAATTTATAAATTAGTTCAAAACACACATCACATGTTCAAAACTGAGAAAACATGATCAGATTATTTTCAAACATTAGGAAAAAATCCATAATTAAATTTTCATGCGTAGGAATTGATTGCACACCAATCTGACACATGATGTGGTTGGTATGACTTAAAGTACATGTTTTCAATACAAAAGTTTAATTTTTGTTTAAAACATAGATCAAATATTCAAATTCTAGAAAATGAGATGGGTTTGTTTTCAAACATTAGGAAAATGATCCATAATTTATTTTTCATGTGTTGGAATTGACCACATGTAAATACAAAATAAGATGTGCTCGGTATGACTTGAAGTACATGTTTTCAATAAAAAAGTTTCATTTTAGTTTAAAACATACATCAAATAGTCAAAACCGAGTAAAATATCCAAAATTGTTTTCCAAATTTTGGAAAAAGATCCAAAATTCATTTTTCATGTGTAGGAATTAACCGCACATCAATCCGAGACAAGATGGAGTTGATATGACCCAAATTAAACATTTTCAATATAAATTCACCTTTTTAGTTTTAAACACATGTCAAAATATCCAAAACTGACCAATGAGATTAGATTTTTTTTTTCAAAATTTAGGACAGTGATCAATAATTAATTTATCATGTGTAAGAATTTACCTAACATCAATCTGATGCATGATGTAAATTTTATTACTCAAATTGTTTCATTTAAGATTAATATTGACATTTTAGTAAACAATAAATGTTTCATACTCAAAAATGAGCAAACACATTTGGATTGTTTTGATAATTTAGGAAAAATGATCACTCATTAATTTGTGACATGTAGAAATCAACTATACCTCAATTTGATATATAGTGTACCCAATATGACTCAAATGTTGTTATTTCTGTTCAAGATTTAAATTTTATTAATTTGTTGTTTCATATTTATGTTTAATATATTTATTTATAGTATTATTAATATAAGATTTTTTTTTCTAATATAGGTCGATTATTTGGATCAAGTTGGGGGGGGGGGTTTGTTTGAAGCTGCTCGTGCTCTTGAGAGATTGGACTTTGAGGATACAAATGAGATAATAGAAACAAAGAAATGGGTCAAGAATGTATATAAACATCATGAAAAGGTCATTTCCTACTACCTATTTAGTTAAATTTGTAAAAATTTATGTACTATTTTTAGTTAATTTTCTTTTCATTTTTATATAACAATTATACATTTTTTTCATAGATATTTTGGGAATTCATACTTTTCATTCAAATGTCAGCAACAAGAAAGGAAAGAGAGAACATTTTTGTTTTACCTGAGGTGTTTCAAGAAGAATGGGGTTTCTTCTTCCATCCAAATAGAACATGTTTGGTCTTTCTTGGCTTGTTGTAGATGGTTAAAGCCAAAATTTACATCACATACTCAATCAGTCACACCTCAATATGATATACATGGTGCTCAGTATGACTCAAACTGTATGTTTTTTGTTTATAATTTATATTTTAGGTTAAAACACACATCACATACTCAAAAACCAATAAAAACATCCATATTATTTTTTATACTTTATGAAAATTATCTATAAGTCATTTTTGATGTATATAAATCAACCACACCTCAATCTAATACATAGTTTGAAAAATATAATTTAAAGTGTTTGTTATCAGTTTAAAATTGATATTTTAGTTCAAAAAGTGTGAAAATCACTGAAAACTATGAAAACATGCTCAGAATGTCTTCATAATTTAGGAAAATGATTCATAATTCATTTGTGATGTGTAGGAACCAGTCTCAAATTAGACCAAAATACGATGTGAACAATACGACTCAAAGTGTATATTTCTAGTTTAAAGTGTAATTTTAGTAAGAACACAAGTGAGATACCCAAAACTAATAAAAAATATTCACATTGTTTTGATACTTTTGTAAAACGACCCATAATTAATTTTTGATGTGTAAAAATCATCCACACCTCAAACCGACACACGATGTGATCGGTATGACTCCAAATGCATCTTTTTATTTAAAATTGACATTAATTTTGTAAAAAAGTCAAGCGAAATCCTCAAAAATGAGAAAAAACATTCATATTGTTTTGATACTTTATAAGAATGATCCATAAGTCATTTTTGACATTTAAGGATCAACCACACCTCAATCCAATGCACAGTTTGATCGGTATGACTCCAAGGGTTCCTTTTTATTTAAAATAGACATTAAGTTTATTAAAATAGAAACATGACATAATAAAAACTAATAAAATTCATTTGGATTGTTTTTATAGTTTATGAAAATGATCCATATGTTATTTGTGACGTGTAGGAATCAACCTCATCTCAATCAGATATATGGTATTCCCGGTATGACTCTAAGTATGTCTTTATTTAAAATTTAAATTAATTTTAGAAAAAAAGGAAAGTGACATACTCAAAACTGAACAAAACATTCACATGGTTTTTATACTTTAGTAAAAGGATCCATAAGTTTGTGAAATTTAAAAATTAACCACATCTCAATCCGATACATGATGTGCTCGGTATAACTGAAAGTTCCCATTATGAGTTTAAAATTGAAATTTTAGTTTAAAATGTGTGTCACCCACTAAAAACCAAGAAACCACACTCATAATGTATTGGTGATTTAGAAAATTGACTCATAATTCATTTTGTGTGTGTTGGAATTAGTCTCACATCAAAAAGACACACGATGTGATCGGTGTGACTCAATGTGTGTGTTTTTGAGTTTAAAATGACATTTTAGTAAAAAAGAAAACTTACATACTAAAAAATGATCATGATCATTCATATTGTTTTTAAAATTTAGGTAAATGATCTATAAGTCATTTTTTACATGTAGGTTTCAACCGCATCTCAATCCGGTGCACGGTGTGACCGGTATGACTCTAAGCGTGTTTTTATATAAAATTGACATTAATTTTAGTATAAAAGACACGTGACATACTCAAAACTAAGAAAACTCATTCATATTATTTTGATACTTTATAAAAATAATCCATAATTAATTTTTAATGTGTATTAAGTAGCTACACCTTAATACGATACACAATTTTCACGATATAACTGAAAGTGTCTGTTATCAGTTTAAAAGTGACATTTTAGTTCATAAAATGTGTCACTCACTAAAAACTGAGAAAATGTACTAGAGTTGTATTTATAATTTAGTAAATGATTTCATAAGTCATTAGTGACATGTATTAATTAGTCTCATGTTAAACCGATACACAATGTGATCGTTATGACTCAAAGGGCGGGTTTCTAGTTTTAATGAAATATTAGAAAAAAACACCAGTGACATACTCAAAACTGAGAAAACACATTCGTATTTTTTTGAAATTAAATTGTGAAATTTAGGAATCATAATAACCTTAATATGGAGAATGGTGTGACTAGTTTTACTCAAAGTGTGTCTTTTTATTTAAAACTGACAACAATTTTAGTAACAAAGACAAGTAACATACTCAAAATTGAGAAAACACATTCAGATAATTTTGATACATTTGAAAATTATCTATAAGTCATCTGTGATGTGTAGTAATCATCCACCTCTCAACTTAATGCATTGTGTTACCAAAATGAGTCAAATAATGTCTTTATTTAAAATTACCATTATTGTTTTTGTAAAAAAGACAAGTGGCATACCCAAAAACCAAAAATTGCATTCAGATCATTTTGATTCTTTAGGAAAATGATCCATAATTCATCCGTGAGATGTGAAATAATCCTCACCTCAATTTGATATACAATGTTCCCTATATGACTCAAAGAGTGTATTTATTTAAAATTGATATTAATTTTAGTATAAAATTCTAGTAACAAACTCAAAACTGAGCAAAGACATTTAAATTGTTTTGATAATTTAATAAATTGATCTATAAGTCATTTGTGATGTGTAAGAATTATATGGACCTCAATATGATACACAATATGCATGTTATAACTAAAAGTGTTCACTATTAGTTTAAAATATACATTTTATATTAAAAAGTGTTTCACTCACTAAAAACTGAGCAAACGGGCTTGGAATGTATTGATAATTTATGAAAACAATTCATAATATTTTTTGATGTGAAAGGAGTAGTAAATTATCAAACTGACACATGATGTGACTAGTATGACTCAAAGTTCTTGTTTAGACTTTGAAATGACATTTTAATAGAAAGGAATACTGACAAACACAATACAAATAAAATACATTTATATTATTTTGATACTTTAGGAAAACTATTCATAAGTCATTTATGATTAGTATGTTTTAGCCACACATCAATCTAACACATGGTGTGACCAATATTACTATAAGTATTTATTTTTATTTAAAATTCTTATTAATTTGAGTAAAAAAGATAATTGACACCCTCAAAACCGATCAAACACATTCATATTATTTTGATACTTTAGGAAAATGATCCATAAGTCCTTTTTGACATGTAGGAATCAGCCGCACCTCAATATGATGCATGGTGTGACCAGTATGATTCCATATGTGTATTTTTATTTAAAATTAACATTAATTTTTGTAAAAAATAAAAGTGACATACTCAAAACAATAAAATAAATTTGTATTGTTTTGATACTTCAGGAAAATGATTAATAAGTCATTTTTAACGTGTATGAATTAGCCACATGTCAAAATGATACATCGTGTGCCCGGTATGACTCAAAGTGTGTAATTATTTAAAAATGACATTAATTTTAGTAAAAAAGGCACATGAGATACCCAAAACTGAGAAAAAACATTCATATTGTTTTGATAATTTAGAAAAACGATTCATAAGTAATTTGCAAAGTGTATAAATTAGCCACACCTCAATTCGATACACGGTGTGCCTGATATAACCGAATGTGTATGTTATTAGTTTAGAATTTAAATTTTAGTTCAAAAAGTGTTCCACTCACTAAAAACCAAGAAAAAATTCTCATAATGTATCGGTAATTAATGAAAATGATTCATAAGTCATTTTTGACATATAGGAATTATTCTCACATCAAACTAACACATGATTGGACTAATATGACTTAAAGTGTCTGTTTCCAGCATAAAATGAAATTTTAGTAGAAAAGAAATCTTCATACTAAAAAAATATCAAACACATTCATATTATTTTTACACTTTACAGAAACACTCCATAAGTCATTTGTGACATGTATCTTTTAACCACACCTCAATCCGATGTACGTTGTGACCGGTATGACTCCAAGTATGTTTTATTATTTAAAATCAACATTAATTTTTTTATAAAAGACAAATTACATACTCCTAACTTGGAAAAAAATTTATATTGTTTTTATAATTCAAAAAAATGATCCATATGTCATTTTTTATGTTTAGGAATCATTCAAAACTCAATTAGATACATGAAATCCAGATAAAACTGAAAGTGTCCGTTATCAGTTTAAAATCTCATTTTAGTTCAAAAAACTTGTCACTAACTGAAAACCAATAAAAATTTCTCATATTGTCTTCATAATTTAGGAAAAACTATTTATATGTTATTTGTGGCATGTAGGAATTAGTCTCACATCAAACTGACACATAATGTGACTAGTATGACTAAAAGTTCGTGTTTCCTGTTTAAAATGAAATTCCAGTAAAAAACCTGAGTGACATAATCAAAACTAATAAAACACATTTTTATAGTTTTTAATTTCATTTGTGATATGTATGAATCATCCTCACCTCATTCTGATGCACATTGTTACTGGTATGACTCCAAGTGTGTCTTTTTTATTTAAAATTTACTTCAATTTTAGTAAAAAATACAAGTGACATACTCAAAACTGATAAAAAACATTTGTAATTTTTTGATACTTTATAAAAATGATCAAAATATCATTTTTGATGTGTAGTAATTAGTCTCACCTCAATCTGACACACGGTGTGACCAGTGTGACTAATTGTGTGTCTTTTTCTTTAAAAATGGTATTAATTTTAGTAAAAAAGACAAGTGACATACTAAAAAATATAAAATACATTTATATTGTTTTTATAATTTAGTAAAATGATCTATAATTCATTTTTGACATATAAGAATCATCCTCACCTCAATATATTACACAATGTTCCCGATATGACTCCAAGTGTGTCTTTATTTAAAATTGACATTAATTTTAGTAAAAAAGACAAGTGGAAAAATAAAAACCAAGAAAACACATTAATACTATTTTGATACTTTATTAAAATTATCCATAAGTCATTTATGATGTGTTGGAATCAATCGTACCTCAATCCGATACACGGTATGTATATTATAACTAAAAGTGTCTGTAATCAGTTTAAAATTGACAATCCAGATAAAAAAACTGTGTCACTCATTTAAAAAATGAGAAAACATGATCATAATATCTTGGTAATTTATGAAAATGATTCATAAGTCATTTTCAATTTGTATCAATTAGTCTCACATCAAACCGACACAAGATGTGATCAGTATGACTCAAAGTACATTCTTTCACTTTAAAATGGAAATTTAGCTGAAAAGACAAGCGACTTACATAAAATCAATAAAACACATCCAGATTGATTTTACACTTTATGAAAACAATCCATAGTTCATTTGTGACGTGTATGTTTGACCTCACTGCAATCTGACACACAATGTGACCAGTATGAATCCAAGTGTGTCTTTTTCTTTAAAATGACATTAATTTTAGTAAAAAAGACAAGTGACACACTCAAAACCAAAAAAATGAATTCATAATGTTTTGATACTTCAGTAAAAGGTTCCATAAGTCATTTTAGATGTGTGGGAATGAACATCACCTCAATATGATACATGGTGTGCCTGGAAAAATTGAAAGTGTATGTTATTAGTTTAAAATTGACATTTTAGTTTAAAAAGTGTGTCACTCACTGAAAACCAAGAAAATTCCCTTGGATTATCTTTGTACTTTAGGACAATCATTCATAATTAATTTGTTATGTGTAGGAAACAATATCATGTCAAATCGATATACAATGTAATCGGTATGACTCAAAGTGTGTGTTTCTAGTTTAAAATTAAATTTTAGTAAAAAACATGAGTGATATACTCAAAACTGAGAAAACATATTCATATTGTTTTTATACTTTATTAAAATTATCCATACATTATTCATTACATGTATAAATCATCCACACCTAAATCTGATGCACAGTGTGACTAGTATGACTCCAAGTACGTCTTTTTATTTAAAATTGAAATTAATTTTAGGAAAAAAGATAGGTGACATAATAAAAAATGAGAAAAAACATTTATATCATTTTAATACTTTATAAAAATGATCTATAAGTCATTTTAACATGAATTAATCATCCACACCTCAATATGATACACGATGTGCTCGATATGACTCAAAGTGCCTACTATCAGTTTATAATTGAGATCTTAGTTCAAAAAGTGTTTCAATCAATAAGAACTAAGAAAACATGATTGAATTATATTGATAATTTAGGGAAATTATTCATAAGTCATTTTTTAGGTGTAAGAATTAGTCTGATGTTAAACTGACACATGATGTGACCGGTATGACAAAAAGTGTGTGTTTCCTGTTTAAAATGACATTTTTGTAAAAAACACAAGTGACATAATCAAAATTGAGTAAACACATTTAGAGTGTTTTGATATTTTAGGAAAACAATATATAAGTCATTTGTGATGTATAAAAATTGACTTAATGTCAATATAATACATGATGTGGTTGATATTACTCGAAGTTCATATTTTTAACATATAAGTCCCATTTTTGTTTAAAATCCACACCACTCACCAAAACCAATCAAAAGAGCATCATTTTATCTGATATTAATTAGTGATCTTCCTTATTATTTTTATCTTATACTTATTCAGTTAATTTTCAAAGATATAATTCTTGAAGATGAACAGGAAATGATGAGATATGCAAGAATAAACAACAACTCAATCTGATACATGGGGTTTCTAGCATGAGTCAAAGTATTTGTTTTTAGTTTAAGATTGAAAATTTGTGTTTAATTTATTTGTTTATATTATTATTAACATATTATTATTTTCTTATATAGTTTCTTTATTTTTTTCAAGCTATGGTGGTTTGTTCGGAAATAGAATTACTATGGGTCTGGGCTAAAGACAAATGAACACTAATGTTTTTGAATGTTTGTGATAATTTTTACATACTCATATAATTGTACAAACCAATATTTAAAATCTATATAATATATTGTTTTTATTGTATTTTTGTTTTAAATTTTATTTCATTTAAATTTTTTATTTTCAACCTTTATTTTCTGTGGGTTTTACTATTTCCGTGTGCTTTAAATTTAACAGAACAATATAGTATGTCCCTTTATAAGTTCCAAAAAGAACTGATAAAGTGTCCTTTTTTTAGTGTTTTCTTAGTTCTTATAAAGGAACACCTTTATCTGGTCTTTTTAGCATTGATAAAGAATACATTTATCAGTGCTAAATAAAAGCGTTGATAAAATCCTAAGGCTTTTAATTGTGCTCCAGTAATCAACCCTTTTTTACACTAGCAATGACCAATTTTAGTGAATTTAAAGGATTTCTTTTTAGTAGTGAGTGATTAATGTGATGAACCCACTAAATTTTTCTTTTATATCATGAATCTCTTTGGTCTTTCATTGTAGATCCATGTTCCTGAGTCCATCGATGCTAATTGAGTTATCCCCCCCCTCTCTATATTATCCTAAGGTTATTTAGATAACCCTAGAGATTTTATATAATGGAACTTCTATAGAGGGAGGGGATTAGGTTTATCTATTAAATAAATAAATTAAATATTTTTTTTAATTAACTACATGTACCTTTCGATGTTCACCCTAAACCATACGTCCGACACTGACCAACTTTACGTTAGACCAAGGGTAAACCTATAATTTTGGAAACAACCATAGTCTCGTATTTCTCATCCTTGGTCTCGATGAAAGGGAAAACCATTTATTCATAAGTGATGTGTGTACATGATTTAATATGTATTAATATTTTTAATATATTAATTATGATGTCCCGTGACATCTAAAACATATTGTCAACTCTGAGGAAAAATCCATAGATATATTTAGAAAAATTCAAAGGAATAAACCAATGAAAATAGAGTCATTACATGGGAAACCTAGAAGAAACGTTGTGAGATGAGGAATCCAATGCCTAGTAAAAGAATCATGACCTCACAATAGTCTCCCACAGTCACATAGATGGTTTTAGTTTTATTATCATATAATAATTAGAAACATAAGTGAAACAAAAACATATGAAAATTCATATTCAAGAATTAAATTTTCAATAATACCTGAAAACCAGAGTATAAAATGATGTACCTCAAATGACCAAATATCAATAGATTCCATATTTTTCCTCAATGAATTAAGTTTGATAATTATTATGAGGAGTATTATATGTCTGCCTCTTTCCTATAAGGGTGGACACTAGCAAGTGGATCCATGAATGTTTTGTAAGGAATACTGAATGCACAAAGTGGTGTTGCCACATTTACAAAATGATGAATGGGATTTGGGAAAGAAGAGATATTGATATTTCTTACAAACATTTATCTACTCCTATAATAAAACAACACACACCAAATAAAATAAAGATCACATCCTTATATAGGATCCTTGATGCATCTATATTAAAGATAATCAATATATAACAAATCACATACATTAATAATTATTGGGTAATATATATTGAACTCATTAAATGTGATCATAATACATAACGACTCATTTATAAATGGTTTTCAAAATAATAAAAATCGATGGATAAGGATGTGTAAACCACATACATCATAGTCATGAAAATGGCGATGTCAATTATAAACCAAGACATCACATGCACCACCACAATATGGTGGTTCTAGTTTTAGTTCACTTTCAACAATATGCCATTTACACTCAAATCACAAAAGGAAATAATTCTATACTTCACAAATATTTGTGAATCCATCCAAATCAACTTTTTGATATGATTTATTTGATCTCTCTTCCTTTTGGATCTAACCACATTGTCTATAAATTCACCATTATCCAAGGGCATAACTTTGTGTCCCTTTAGGGATTAGTGGTGTTGAAAAAAATATATGAAATTATAATTTCATAGAGGTGTGAAAAGGGTGGTATTTTGTAAAGTATTAGTGCTACTTAAGCTAACCAATGGGTCTAGTGTGATCTCCATCAAACAAACTCATATCTCAATATGAACATGTCCACTATAAGATGTATCACATAAACATATATATACCTATATAATTCCTTTTTCCATGGAACTGAGTGACCACCAGATATGGAACATATTAATATTGTATAGGCTAACATATATTCTCTTGATTCCCCAAAAAATATTGACCAAGTCAATGAATATATCACATTTCATTAATTTTACAGATGAGTTCATCACATGCATCTCATTTAAGTTTCTTAACATATCTTATGAGACTCAATTAATAATGGAAATTAATTTAATCAGTCTAATTAATTTATGGTATAAATTTATTTACTTCTCTTATAAGTATACAAATACCATATTAATTTCATTTCAGCCGAGTACATGATTAACAACATACCCAACCACCCCTGATTATCGAAGCATATATTTTTTCTTATGTATATATGGTATCAAAGTATGAAGGTTATCATTCTAGGTATCTCACCAACCTCAATCAATAAGGATTTCTAAATAAGTACACATTCTTATGTATATCGATGACCAAATGACATTCACTAGTAGAAAAATATTATTCAGCATCGCCATTCTAAAATTGTTTTTTTAAAAAACTAACATTTCAATATATATAGAGATACTTTTATCATTGATTTTTAGTGAAACCATTTTTAAAATTATTTTTGATATAACATCGATGTCATTTTTAGTAAAACCGATGCCATTTTTTTAAATTTTGATATTGGTTTTTAATAAAATTGTAGTCAAAATTTTTAACATTTAACTTCTATTTTTTGTAATAATGAAATATTTTTTATCATTTGATATATGTTTTTATTAAAAATAGAAAATCTCTTTTTAACTTCTCACATTAGTTTTTAGCAGAACCAACACTAATATTATTTAAGAAAAATTATACACAGTGGTTAGCCATTATTCATTCACTATTTTTTTTTCAGAAACCTCAATAGGTCTGAAACAGGACTCTCAAAACTTCTTCATTAGCCACAATATTACTTGTTTGATCTATTTTTTTTAGTTTTTTTCACTAATTTTATTCTCTATTTTTTCCTACTCCACCATCATTGGATTTATTCAACCCCAATCCCCATTCCATTTATCTTATTTGAGTTTCACCTTATTCGAATTTTATGTCTATTTTAAGGCGTATTATTTCATTATTTGTAATTCCAATGTCATAAATTATCATTTTTCATATTTTTGATATATATTTATAGCATTAATCTCTATATTTTGTAAGTTAAATTTTAAATTTTAAAATTTTAAAATATTTATTTATCATTTTTTAGTAATAAATTGCATTCATTCATTCATTTATTTCTATGTACATATTTTTCAATTATAATTTTTTATGAATTAATTAGTTTGAGAGTAATTTTTTGTGTGATTATACATTGTTTTTGTTGTGATATAATTTCATTTTAATTATAGTAGTTTGTATTTATAATATTTCATATTTATAAAATTTTAACTTTTATTTTTTATAGTTAACCATATTGATAATTAGATAATAAAGGTTAAATATTTTAATATTGAGGTGTAGGTGTTGATTTTAGGGATTGGTAGAACATATTGATAGGTGAAATTTAGATAATTAAGGATAGATATTTTATGATTGAGATAAGTGTTTTGATATTGGAGATTAGTAGATCATCTTGATGGCTATTATCATTTTTTATCACTCCTTTGACTTTCAAAAACTCATCTAAGGTGTGATTATATAACAATTTCCTATTATTTTTTATAATTATTTGTTTGGATTAAATAGTTATTAATAAATTGTTAATTGATTGTTTTGATTATATGTTTTAATGTTTTAAATTTTTTTGTTTATATATATTTTTACATTTTTATATGTTTTAATATATTTACCTTTTATATTATGATATTAGGTAATTAAGGGATATGAATTGGAAAATCTTAAGAATAAACATTGATGATTATGAAAAATGAATACATGATATCTTGTAATTTTCCAAATGAAATATTGAAAATAATGATATGATTTTATGCCTATATATGAAGTGTTTAGTTATGAGAATGTTAAATTCTAGTGAAATTAAAGACCATATGATTTTCTATGGTTTTAATCATAACTATATATTTTGGATATGAAATATTAAAATAATAGAAAATTCAATATCTAATGTTGATAAATATATTCAATATGAGGTAAAGTATTATATTGACAATTAAATTCATGATTTAGGGGTTGAAAACAATGAAATAAAAACTGTTGAATGATTATATGGAGATGTTGAGAAACTACTATTCTTAGGTTGCAATAAATTTATAGTATTATAAATAGTGATTAAAATAGTTAAAATAAAATTAAGAAATGGGTTTAATAATAAAATGTTTACTGAACTTCTTGAACATTTAAAAGAACTACTTCTAAAAGCCAATGAGTTTACATATTCCAATCATTATGAAATAATAATATTACACTCAATGGGATTGGTGTATAAAATTATACATTATTTCCCTAATGACTGTGTGTTTTATATTATGGAATATGAATATTTATCAAAATATCCTAAATGCGAGACATCTTCATACAAGATGGATGAAAAATTCAACTCTGAATCATTCTCAATAACAGACACTAAACCTCTTATTAAAGAAATATGGTATCTTCCAATAATTATTCATTTAAACCATTTATTTTCAAATTCACATGATGAAAAAAAGGTTAATATGACATAAAAATTATTGCTTCTCTGATAGAAACATACATCACCCTATTGATTCACCACAGTGGAAGAGACTTGGTAAAAAAATTCCAAAATTTTAAAGTAAACCTAGAAATATCACAATGGTACTATGAAATGATGAATGAATCCATATCAGATCCTTTGTAGCCCACATAGTTCATGGCCTGTTATTTTGGTATTTTATAACTTTTCACCATAAATATATATGTTGAAAAATATTTTTTAATGATCTTAATGATTTATGAAAAAATATATCCATGAAATGATATTAATGTGTACCTTTCAAAATTGATTGATGATTTTAAATTTCTATGGGAGATAAGTGTTAATTTTTTTTTCAGAATACGAGAAAGAATATTTTATTTTATATGCTATGATAATATTCATTTTAAATGAATTTCTTGAATATAGAAACTTATTTGGATATAGTGTTAAGGTATATAAGGTTTGTCCAATTTATGAATAAGTGTCTTTATATTATCAATTGTATAATGGAAGAAAAAAATTGTTCATGGTTTATCAAAGATTATTTCAAATAGATAATCCTTATGAAAGATTGAAAAAGGAATTTAACTATTTACAGAAGTATAATCTCCCCTCAAAACAATTCTTAGTTAAAAAATATTACAACAAGGTGAAAAATATTGATTTCACATTTGGGAAGAAATGAAGTTCTATTAATTTAAAAAACACCTAGAAGAAATAGTCTATCCCATTCGAGTTACTTATTAGATATTTTTAGAGATAAAAATTAGCACCGAGCTTAGGCATATTGAGAAAAGCCTATGTGAAAATTTTATTGTAACTTTGTTAGACTAAAAGGAAATTCCAATGATGGATTTCATGCAAGACTAGATGTAATATCCCTGGGAATAAGTTTAGAGGTACCTCCCACTATTAAAGAAAATAAAAAATATTAACCTGGTTTGTCGCACATTAATAAAGAGTGAGAACATGAGTTTTTTGTAAATGTTTTCATGGTATTAAAGTAACCATTAGATATTCTAAAAATGTAAAGAATTTGGTTTCATTGAAGTATTTGAAATTAAAAGGTGTGAAATATCATGACTGTTATGTATTGATGTAAATTTTTTTACCAGTCACACCATATGGTATATTATTGATACATATTTTAATTTTTATGATCATGTTATGTTAATGTTTGAAATCCATTTGTAGAAACTTCATAGATAGAAATTTTTTATATGTGATAGAGAATAAATATACCCTCATAATTTTTAAAATATAAATATATCCCCAAAAATGTTTTTTTATATAATGGTTAATATGTTTATTCATTTGGTGAAAGTGATAAGAATACGTGGGTTGCTTATTTATTTTGGATGCATCCTTTTGAAATATATTTCACTTTTTTAAAGATATATGTTTAAAATCCTCATGAATGGAGGGATGTATTATTAAAAAATTTGTATCATAAGGAGTGATTGAGTTCTACACTAATTATTTTTATAAATTATAGAACATTAGTCTCACCATACCTTGACATTTCAACATTCATAATGAATATATAGGGATTTGTGGATTAAAGGTATAGTTAATTCTATACAATGAATTGATGCAGACAAATTTATATGTTTTGAACAATATAGATGATGTTAAACCATATATATTATCCCATATTGTGGGATTTAAGGAATTATATTCATAAGGAAATGAAAATTTGTTGATGATTGAACAAAAAATAATTTTTTTTCATAATTTATTGAGAAAGTCAACACCAATTTATTTGTATCAGAAACATTGAAATGGTAAGCAGAGGGACTATATATAATGTTATAACATGGTCTGGTTTTGATATTAATGGTTAAAAATTTTATATAAAAATTAGGATTATGAGAGTATTATTTAAAAAACTAGTATAATGGATGTCACTGAAGTAGTATTTTTTTTTCAATCGCAAAATATAAGAACCCAATGTATACATGAATGATATATTTTGGACTTCTAGAGATTATATAGGAAATTTTTTATATTAAATTTCATGTAACATTTTTTATGTGTGAATCATTTGATAATATCAGTGGTGTGAAACCTAATGATTATATATTTACACTAATTGATTTAAAAATATTCAATTTCAAAGAGGTACCCTTCATCCTGATGACACATGAAAAGTTGAATTTTTTTTGTTATCGACCCATTAAATTATGAGTGGTATATTATATTACTAGGGAAAATAATTCATTTGGGTTCTCAGGATGATTATTATGTTATGGATTTATGTTAGGTTTCTTTATTTATTACATGATTTTCTAATGATAGTAATGACTATAATATTTCATAATCCACATTATATAAAATTATCATGTTAAAGGGATATGGGAAAACAATCAGTTACTCTCTCATTCAAGTAAATAATTATATTCTATTTTTTTTTGAAAATTACACATGTAATTTTTTTATTTTGATGTTTAAATCTATAAAAATTGATCATTTTTGCGATTTATTAATTTAAATTTCATATTCAATAGTTCCATTTAGAATTTTTTTTTTGAAAAAACCTGACATCATTATGTTTTGGTGAAACTTACACATATGAAATCATTTTTTAATTTTTTATATTTTAATATATAAATTTTGACCAATTATATCAATTTTAAAATAATTTTTATATTTATGAGTTTACATTGCATATTTTTTGTTTAAGAATCCTAACATCATTATTTTTTTGTGTGAAACATACACATGTATTAATTTTTTTTATAATTAGATGTTTTTGTATTCATTAGTTATAGATATTTCCTTTTATAAAAATATGTTAGGACATATAATATAATTATATTTATCTATTTAAATGATATACACATAGGTAAAGGAACATTTACCTAGGTATGTGCATGTTTTGTTTCATATTAATAGATCTTCAATAATTAAACTTTTAGTTATAAAACATTTAATTTATAAAAATTATTTTTTGGACTATCAGTAAGGATCCTGTGGTAGTGTCTTATAATTATTCTTTTCTAAAGAAAATGATTTCAAGATTTAGTAAATCTGAGATTACTTGTTTAACGTAAATTTCACTTAATCATGGAGAACATATAATTAATATTGAATTTGATGATAATAATAAACTATTAGGCCCAAATGAAATATAGTTTAGGTATTATATCACCATGAAAAGCCATTGCAGTGTTAAAATTTTATACATTGGTTGGACGTTCATTGACAAGATGATGAAAGAGAAGCTAACAGAGTCCTTAATGGTTAAATATCTCAATTGACTTATTGTTATCCAATTAATCAAATATTATACAATTTATATGACGAATATTTAACACATTAATTTATAGCTGACATTAGACTTTTAAAAAATGAAAGAAATTAATAAAATGTTTCTATCTTTAGTGGAAGTTCTGTACAAATATTAAAAAAAATTGACAAAACAATTATGTTTTTGGGAAGTTATAAAATGAAAACCCATGCCTCAAGTATGAGTTTTTTGATGCAGATACATGGGGTAAAATTTTCACCATCTGACCTGAGGAAACATTTTTTGTATGATAATTATTTTATATTGTAAATTTTTTTGTATATTAGTTGAGGTCTTGTTTATTTATTTTTATGTAATAAACCTCTAGGAGTATCACTAAGATATTATGTTTCAAAAGGTATACACTTATACTTTATTATGTGGAGGGTATCATTAAATAGAAGAGAAAATGTTTTAAAAAATGTAGGATGCATTGGGATCTAAATATAATAACTTCTCAAAAAAGTTTTATTTGTTATTCCATCTCACCCCAATCACTATGAAAAATGGAAAAGGGAAATAAAGAAAAAAACCGAGTTGTTTCATATGGTTTATTCTAAAAAAGCATCTAAAATAATTTTTGGATTTTATTTTTTATTTTTCTTGAATTTTATTATTTGTAAAATTAATTTCACTAATATACCTTTTTAATATATCATTTATAAATGAAATTTTGGAGAAAGATATGTTAAGGAATTTTATCCCTGATGGTAGGATGGATATTATAGCTTCAACTTTAGGAAATATTGAACACCATGACCATGAAATAGGATTTGAGGTGGGTGTTAGTATTAGGAATGTTCTTGGCCATCGAAGTACAAAATAAAGGGATTAAAAAATAGATTCTTTAAAATCAGAGGTGAAAGTCCTAAAATAGTCGATGGCTGATCAAATTAAATAATTTTTATAGGTTATGTTTGAAAAAATTATGAGAAAGTTATATCATTTTCAGCCTACCAACTCAGATTCTCCACCTCCTCATTCAGACCTGACCTTATACTATTAGTTATATTCTTAGGATCCATATGTATATACTATAACATATATAGTATTAGTTATTCCGGGGGATTAAATATACCACCATACTATGAAGTTGGGTTAGGTAAGAGTAACAATACATGATATTATTGATCTAAATGCTCTGATGTCATTGTCTACAAGGTATATTACTGGAGTTGGAGATTGTATGAGTAATTTTTTACTCAAGTTGGCTAGAGTTCTTCTTCATCTGACATATGAGGTATGTATTATTTTTTAAATTTTATTTAATTTTGATTGATTACATATAATATATATTTCATATTTAATTTATATTTTCATATCTAAAATTAAAATAATTATTAAAAAAATATTTAGGAACTAACACCGTTAGATACTTCTAAGAAATCTGATTAGCTAAAAAGATTATCCCAGATTTTCTCTTTCTTAGAGCCTTTTTATGAGTTTTCAGTGATGATTGATATATATGGTATATAATATAAATTAATAATATTAAAAACTATATCATAGATATTGTTATTTTTTATCAACTCATTGTACCGGTTTTACAGTTTTCCCATATAACTAAATTTTAATTTTATTTTATCTTTCTATAAATAAATATGATTTGTAGTGACTTAATATACTAATTATCTAATTAGGAATCTAAATGAAATTTCCATTAAAAATATAGCACTATAATTTATAAGTTTATAGATCAAATTAAATTTAAATTACTATGAAATTTTTGAATGATGATAATAGAGTTATGTATATATATATGTAAAATAATAGAAAATAAAAATTTCAGGTTTTTTTCTATTCCTTGAACGGTTAGAAATGTAATATAATTATGAACTAATATTTATTATAATTTAATAAATATTAAAAAATTTTATATTATACTTTCATTGAATGTTAGGAATATTCTTACTACATGAATGGATAATATATTTGTTTTTCTAATTAATGGGAGGAGTTTATAAAACTATTGGAATATTATTAAAAAAGAAAGTT
Organism: Viscum album; assembly: GCA_963277665.1. NCBI lineage: Eukaryota > Viridiplantae > Streptophyta > Magnoliopsida > Santalales > Viscaceae > Viscum > Viscum album. The sequence goes on along the minus strand of OY728125.1, from coordinate 1,983,626,150 downwards.
TTATTATTTTTTATAATTTATTTAATCTTAAATCATATTGTTATATATGTTTTTTTAGTGGATATATGAAAATATAGGTTATGGGAAAAGTGTAATGATGTTCACTTGTTGATGCAGAATCCAAATAAAATTAAATACATGAAATTAGATGAAAATAAATTTTACATAATATAATATTTTTCTTATCTGAAATATATATTTTAGTTCTTATTTTAAAGGTAATGTTTTATAACTAAAGTTTAATATTACAAAAGGAAATGTGTAATGTGGTTATTATGTTTTAACAATCATATTTGAGATCATCACAACTGGGATATTGACTGATTTTAATATGGTTAGTTCTATTACGAATTTTAGTTTTCATATCAATAGATTATATTTTTAATTCTTATAATATTAATTGTTTTTAGGTTTACATTGATGTTTCAATGAATATGTATGAATACCTTAATCACCTTTTTTTTGAATTTTTTTAATGTATGGTTAATTTGTAGATTGAGTATCACATATGTCTTTATCTTTAGATTAATGTTTGAATAATAAGTTTTTAGAAATTTTTTTGTTGGTTTATGATGTATTTTTATATTTTTTATATTTAAAATCTTTCTTTTGGTTATTAGGTCATGTATTTATCCATTTGTTTTTAAAAAAATACCTTTTTACGTTGGTTTATACAAAAAGTGACATGGAAATTAAAAATTTTCACTCCCAATGTTGGTTTGGGGTAAAAAAATATCAAAATAACTTTCCACATTGGTTTTTGATGAGAAAAATGATACGGAATGAATGAAATATTTTTAATATCTTTTGATGATTATTTTTACAAAAAAAACATTGATATCAACTTTCCATTTTTTCTTAAAAACTGAAAAAAAAACACACCCCCTAAGCCCAAAACAACATGCCATACCCCTTCCATCTAATGATATTAAGTAAAGAACCATTTAAAATTAGACTAACACAATCATTTATTTTTTTAACTTAGAAGTAATAAAAAATAAAAAATACTCAAATTTTCCTATTAGACACTATATTCTATCTAGAATATATTGATAATACTCAACAGAAACTACATTCAGTTTTAGGAAATAAACACTTATTTCATTTTAGTAGGAATATTTAAAAAATACACTATTGTTTCCATTAGGACATGTTATTATATGTGTTTAGTGTATTTTCCTAAAAATAGGATTTTAAACATTAAAATACACTACTATTATGTAGGAATCACATTCCATAATATTTTTAAAAATATATACATACCCATTTTATCTTGGGTAAAACACTTTTATTTTCAACTTCTTCTCTAAATATGTTATAGAATCTAATACATCATAATTAATCATATTTTTTTATAATAACTATTTCTTAATGAAACACACGTCTTATAATATAATAGAAATGAGATAAAGAAAAAAATATTTTATATAGATTCATATGATCTTTACACATTCCTTTATATTAAAATAATTGACATTATAACCCTTTTCTTCATAATTTGAATGAAATCTACATGACCTATTAATTATCCTTTTTCTTTTTTAACTCTTATTTTTTATTTTTTTTAAATTATACATTTGGTATCACATACCATTTTGAATAGATGAATAAATTTCTATAAAAATTAACACATGATATATATAATCTATAATTTTTCTTTAAACAGCTTCAAATATTTTGGATAATACCATCAAATAGTATTTTTACTTTCTCTTCCTCATAACTATTGGTTTAAATGAACTTGAAATACTAATTGGATAAATATTGTTGGAATCTACCACTAACTTTATTATTCTTTTTTTAACTTTTAAACATAATAATCTAAACATTATATTATTAGTTTATTTGTTCTCAACAATTTTAGAATATCAAGTAAACTTTTCTTGAATTCATTCATCTGGTCAGAACATTTCCATAAATGTCAAATAGAAAAAATTCCTCTACATGATCAAGAAATTGGGAAAATGATAGTCTATAAAAGTTATTATAAAACTCAATAATATTGAGTAAATGATCCAAAACTAAAGTTCCTTAGGTTATTTAATATCCAATTCCTCTGAATCCTTAAATAAATCATTCTATTCTCAATAAGAATATAGATTAATTTATTGAAGGTTACTCAGGAAGGTGTTTCTGTTACACATTAAATTTCATATACTTAATAACATTTCTTAGGTTAAAATATTACGAGTTTCATACTTTTATAAATTCTTTTTAATGGATAGATTATAAAATTTTAATGATTATAATCCTATTATCTTCAACTAAAATTTTTATATAATGAATACCATATCTTATATATTTCTATAAAGATATTTAAATGAAAGTGATCATGATAAAATTGATGACCCCACATATCATATTATTTTAGTAATCCAAGATTCATATTTTTCAAATAAATAAGTCTTCATTAGTGGTAATATCATCACATAATTATTTAGGCATAACATCATCCCAATTACAACAGTTATGATTCTTGGATAGTCGAGTGGATGATACTTTACCATAATATATCACTATAGATATGCTAAACTATTTTCCAATTATATCCTAATAGTTAGGGTGTTCCAGTTAGTGAAACCCAAATTAGATGCCAAAAAAATGTAATAGTAAATTAATCTAGGGGTTCCTAAATTTGGAATGAAACTACCCGACAGGAAAATCATAAATCACTTATTACTTGATTCCCATACATATGAAATTATAGAGATAGTTATATTTAGCAAAATTCTACTCGATTTAATGATTTTGGAATTGACCAGTATTCCTTTGGATAGAATCTCACACTTAGTATTTTGAGGGGTTTTTCATTTTAAAGTCTCACAAATTTAATATTCATCATATTCATATTATATTTATTCCTATTTAATTGCATGTAATATTTATAATCTCATGTTTTATTCTTTTATTGTATGAATTATTCTAAAAATTTAGTTTCAAAATCTACATTACATCCAAAAATCTAATGTTTTACACCACATTAATATATACCTTTTACAAAACCCATAAGTTTATGTTACTCACCCAATAAAAGGATCCCTGTGTATTCATTCATATTAGAATGCATCATATTTATATGGAATATTAACTCTTCATGTAAAGTCATATATTTATATGATATTTTTAATCTCCACATGATTAGGCCTAGAGTGACAAATAACCAACATAATTCACCTTTTTATAACAAGGAATAAGCATATAGGGTGGTAGGTAGTCTAACCCCATGTCCCTCTTCCCAGGGAAAATTTACTTAAGAGTGAATTCAATTTATGATACCACTAACACCAAATATGAATGAACTATTCCTAACAAATAAATTCTAGTTAAAAAATTAATTAAAAATTGACATCAAGGTGGTTGAAAGCTAAATTTTATAGATTAGTACCTTTCATATAATGCAAAGCCCTATACCATTTATAAATTTTATCATACGAATAAAGCATAAAAAATATTCATGATATAAACAATTATATATATGTGAATAAATAAAGGAATAAGTTAAATAAATGAATATCTCATAAATTTAAAAAAAGAACAATTTTTGAACATCTTATAAATTAAAATCTCGTTCTAAACATTTTATATTTAAGAAAAAAATTATTGTTATTCAAATTTTTTTGATATTATTTCTTTTATATCCAATTTCAATATGAACTCATCCATATTTTATATTATATGACATGTTATGAATTAATTTATAATTTATTTTTTATTATGTAAGAACTTTTTTGTAATTTACATATCACATACATAATATTATTTAAAAATTAATCATATTAATCATAAAAACATTTTTGTTGTGGTTAGAATAATATATTTAAATAAGGTATTACTTTTTAATTTGAATAGTTTCAAATTAATTAATTATGAATAACTAATAATTACAATTATAAAATCCTTTATATTTAAGTGTTATTTATGTAATTTATAATCCCAGTATAAATTATCATTATAGTTTATAACAAAAATTTTTATTTAAAGAATTAAAAATTCCATATAATTTGATTGGAAGTCAATAACGTTTAATTATGATTTATAAGAATTTTATAAAATATTTTAATTTTAATAAGATTTTATTAATTTTAACCATTTAATAATCATGTAATATTTTTAATAAGTGTTTCAAAAAAATTTTATTCACTAACCAAAACCATTTTATAGTTAATAAATTTATAAAACACATTTTATAAATTTCATAAATATTACAAAATACCTTTTAATTATTCATAAAACATTATTATTAATTAAATTTAATTCATGATTGAAAAAATAAGTAGCCCATTAAAAAATATAAACAATTTCATATAGGATTGTAAAATAAATTTTATAAATCCTAATTATAATATATAATTGAATTTTAATTTTAAATCTTTATATGTAATTCATATTATGAAATTTTTATATTATACATTATATGACATGATATCTTATAAATTATAAAAAATTTAAAATCATAATTTTTTTATCTAAAAATTTTACACAATCTATATGGAACATTGTTAAACATTATTTAAACCATGATTATATCAAACATAGAAAATAAATTTATTAGTTTTACATAATTTCTTATTAAATTCCCTCTTTTAATTAGAATAATTAAAATTAATAATTATAAACATTTCATCAATTAAATTTAAATAATTTTTATTTTTTTCTTATTTTGAAATTTATAAATTTTTTATAGATTTCCATTATAATTTTTTAAAAAATATTTTATTTCTAGGCTAGAAGGCATGTTATAATTAGGTAATAGTATTTTAAATATAAAAATTTTATATTTCATGGAATTATTGTTAATAAATTTTTCATAACATTTATTTATTAATTATATATTTTTAATAATTTTTTTATTTATAAATACTGTAGAAATTAAAATACTCCCAAAATATATTATAATATGATTTATAAACCTTTTTATAAACCATAAATTAAATTTTATCATTTTTTAAGGATTTCAATTTACCCTTATGCATAATCCACATTATGTATATGGGTAACCACCCACTACCCTTATATAGCGAGTCTAATTAATGGAATATTTTTCTTAAAATCTATGAATTTACCTTTACTTGGATCCTTCATGTAAAGGTAAATCTCAAAGTATCTTTATATAAACCATTCATGTAAAAGTATTAGTGCCATTTATGAACCACCACATCATTCTCCATGCTATGGTGAACTATCTATGGTGGGTTTAAAGGAACAAATGGACACCTTTATCATGGATCTAGTCATGGTGCCTATAGAATATTGGAAAAGAACCACCTAGAAGAGTTCTATGTCATGGTGATAGTGATGGTTTTTGAAAACCTGGAATAAACATGTTTAATCCTTAAAGAATATTTCTATGACACTGCTTTTGGTTTATTTTTATCATTATATGATAATTTATAGTGTAATAAAAACAAAAACAAAATAAAATCTTTCTCCAAGAATCAAACGAGTAATAATAAAAATAGATCATAAAACAACATTCCCAAAATGCTCAAATATCAAAAGTTTACATTTTCTTCTTTAATAGAGTAATTTAAAAAAATGATCAAAGGGTCAACATATGTATGAAACTATCTTCATAGGGGGGTGGGACAAGCCAATTGATCCTTGAATGTTTCATGTGGACCCCTGAATTCCTAAAATGGGTTCCAGTGCCTTTTTGGAATTATTAATGAGCTTCGTGTAGGAAGAGAGTTTCATTTTTTAAACAATTCATCACTTTTGTAATGAATGAACACACACCCAATAGTAGAAGGATCACATCCTTACATAGATTCCTTAATACATATATATTAAAGTTCATAAATATGTAATTAATTTCATGAATTACTGCCTATTGGTAAATATACATTGAACTCATTTAATGTGATCATAAGCCTTAATAAAAGAATCAAAAAAAGTTTTAAATGAATAAAATCAAGTGGAGAAGAAAATGGGAACCACAACCATTGTATCCATGAATATAGTGATACTAGATCTTGATAATCACATCACATGAGCCACCATGGTGTGGTGGTTCCTGTTTTAGTGCACTTACAATATGCACCCACAACCACCTCTGTGGATAATTAGATCCAATATGTACTAAATTTACTCTAAAGTAACTTCCATATTCCCATAAATAATATTGAAATTGTATATATCTGGTCACCATATATTGGCCAATATAACAATAAAATGATAATCAATGGTCTTGATGTTACAAATGGAATATTTATAAATTCTAACACATCATAATTATTGGACAATGTTTTTAGGTGGTACCTCATGGTGTAAATGAAGTGACATTTGGACAAAAATATATTGAACAAGTCATTACATGAATAACTCTAATGAGACATGATACTATTGGGCATATAAGTTATCCTTATCCAACCAAATATATAACAGTTTCATAATTATTTGTAATAAATTTAGTAGTTAACATAATTTAATTTTAATAATATATTATATTTTGACTATAAAATTATATAATTCACATGATAATATAATTAAGAAATCCATAATAATAGAAAATAATTTTTTTATTAGAAACAAAATTCAAATAATTGCTTACAAATACTTTTATATTAACAAATATAATAAATGTTCAATTTAATGGATTGTTCAATGATTTCCCTAGATGTCCAGGGAAACGTTTTTTGGTGTGACCTTCCTGGATACATAAACTTCTCCTATGTTAAATTTTTTGTTCTTTGGGTCAATCCATATCATTATGAATACTGATTGAATTTATTTTTCCTATTGGTCAAAACCGATTCATATTCTGTAGAATCATGGAGGTGTCAAAAAGATGACCAAAGTTTTGATATTCACCTATAGGCATATATGGAGAAATGTAGTAGTCACTAATACTATTCAGATGATACAATGGATTAATGAATTTCTCCCAAGATAATCATACATAAGTACACATTATGATCACATGTGTGACATGATACCATAACGATTAAAAATTACCACAATCACAATAATGCTAATTTTTTAAAACCACCAACGCACAACCACAACTTCCAATAAAAAGATCAAACACTGAATAACCTCAATTTTCCAGCCATTATGGTCTAATTAATAGACAATAAATGAGGTAGCCACTTAATATCTAGATCAATCTCTCATTGAAAATGATTCCCATATCACATCCCTCTGTTTAGAACCTAATTGGTATGTTTTTATATTTTAATAAAATACTTAATTATGTGATATAAAGTTTCTTACACTAAACCTATAATTTAATTTTAAAACATTACACTAATATTTATTGTAACCATAAATCTTCTAATTAAAAATATTTAAAGTTATTATTTAATATGATATTGATGGTGTAAACACTAGATATCCTATTAGTCTTACTCAAGGAAAACCCCGTTGAACATTAATAAGTAGGTCTAATGTGATATACTGCTACCAAGAGTACTCACATGAAATATATCTAAAGAAAAAATTAATTAAAATACTATTTTCTATTCATAATTAAAATATATTTTAATATTTCTAATCAATTATGATGGGTATATTTTGAACTCCTTTGATGAATCCATTAATTAATTCCATAATTTTAGTTATCATGTGTCCATATCTCCCCCTATTTTCATATTCTAGCGACTATTTATCCTTTAATATTTACATCATGTAGTCATATAATTCCTAATTATCTTGATGAATGCATTAAAATGAATCCTCTATCCTATGTTGTTAAGGTTTATAATATAAAACAAAATAGAATCCAGAAAAAACATATAGAGTTATACTCTCTATCATAAGTAATTACTCAATAAAAAAAATACATTCCAATCTTGATGATTTCTTTCTTCATGGAATCATCTATGGAATTCATATGCAGAGTTATTACAATATGTCTAACATAATATCAATGATAAAAATGAGGTGGTCTCCATATAAGAACCATAAACTATATAGTTTCCTTGATCACTTGATTTTAATCATAAATTAGACAAATTCCTCTATTGTTCATCATAAATTATTGAAGACAATATAGGAACAAACTCCAAGATGAGAAGTTCTTCTTCTTAAAAATTACAACGGAAAATGGTACATGTGAATGATTTCAATCACATTTGGAAAATATCAACAAATTTCGTATATAATTTTCATATATAAATGTGTAACAAATCTAGATAAGATATATAAAATGTCCAAAATAAGCCACACATGGTATAAAATACAAAATAATATATCAAATACTAACTTTAATAGATCAAATTGGTTTTGTTAGCTACCATATTTAAGGATATGAAACCTATATAAAACCAAATTACTATGACTAAATAGCTGCACAAGTTGTGGTAAAACTCAATAAGAGTCATCATAATTCTTATATACTTTCATGATAATATTTTTTGTGCATCCCAAGAAATATATTAAGAAACATGATAACCAAAAACTTATTTGATCATCTCCACCACTAGAACTATTGAAAAAACTTTACATGCTCATATAATTTTAATAATAATAGTTAAAATAAATTTAGAATATATAGTATTGTAACCCTCTGATAGAATTTGTTTCACACAAGTTTCTAAATTAAATCTATAGATTTTCCCATAGTTGAAATTATTATCATCTATAAATTGAAGACATATATGAAAATATAAATCAAACTTGTCACAATGAATAATATAAAAATATATCTTTTATTATTCCATGATAGAACAATAATTTATCCTTATCTGACACTATTTTATCACAACCATCATATTATCCTTACTATCAAAATCTTTCCCAATATATAGAAAACTTTCATCTGACACTTAATTCGTGTCACAAATAATTCCTAGAAATTATTCCTGGGAGTAATTATTTACTAATAAAATTATGGTAAGCATGCCATAACTTATATTTACCACTATTCCAATGGTTTTGGGTTATTTATAGGTTGGTGTAACATCACATAGATTAACATGGAATGTTATCTGATGTTGTATTCTTATTCTGCACCCTCATCATCATTTTTTGTTATGAATTTTCAGCATCCTCAAAATTTTCCACCATCAAATATACTTCATGTGGAAGAATATCTCTAAAAACACCACTATCTTTATGGAAATATTATAGTTTGATGATATTCCCACTTATTTTGAGGCTATTATGGATGAACTTCATCTTTTGATTTAATATATTCAATAGTATATATGGTGACATACCACTCTATTATTTGATATTCATATTTGTCCTTTACTAGTGAAAATATGTATCATTATCCATCATAATCAATGATTGGATACGCTATATACCAAAAATGAATTGTATATTTTAGTTGTTTATATATGTTATAATATATAACTTGGTTAACTATGAGTTTTAGTTGTTAAATAATTTTTCTCGAAATGGATTGTAAAGTTGTACAATCCTTGATCATTACAACTCAATCTAGTTTGTTGATACAATAAACTCATTTTCCAGTATCGATTACATAAACATTGAAATATTTATATGTATACATGTTTTTATCTAAAACAATTCTTATATATTATCAATTAAATGTAATAATATTTTAAAATTTTATTTTAATTATGGGTTTTCTAACAAACATTACATAAAGATATTACTCAGTGTGAGTCTAGTGGAGTAAAGAGCATGTGAATAATCTAAATCATATCCCATGAGAGTAAAGTAAACCAAGATAAACATAAATTAAAAAATACATCAATTTTATGATTTAGATAATACATCTAACAAATAGTAACATGATATGAGGACCAAACAGTTTAGTATCTTGGAGATTGACTATATAAACATCTTATTTTATAACACATGTAAAAATTAATTCATAATAATTCACATCCATGAACTTTACTGTACATATCACTTGATATAATCATCTTCATAACCTCAATAAATAGTAATATAAGAAAGGTGTGAGATCATATTATCAGAAAGTGAAAAACCTATCATAATGTATCTGATTATAAACCCAAAGGAGAATATAAGTAAGGAATAAATATATTATTAAAATATCATGAGGCTAAATATGATAATCATAAAATATTTTAGAGAAATATAAGACCAAAAAAATATCATCAAGGAAGAATACAAACTATAAAATGTCTAAAAATACATATCAATAATAATAAAACATGAGATCATTGAATAAAGGTGGTGAATATTTTAAAAATAAGGCTTAATATGAAAACATGGAATTAATTAAAATTGAAAGAAATATTGGAATTTTTGAATAACTTGATAAAAAAATTATAAATGTAGAACAAACATAGTCATAGGAAAACCATTTTTATCTTATTGATTATGATCACAACTATTTGTAAACCTCATTGTGTCCATGCTTAAAAATGTGAGCAAACTTATTATGCCCATTCCTATGTTAAAAAACTATTTATCTCTATTCCTGAATATCTCATGAGATATTAATGTATACCAATTAATTATAGGGAGATATAGTACCCAAACCATCATCATCATCCATACATATATGTTCCACTTAAAATCAATCATAATCATATTATAAAGAACCCATTGAAAAAAGTATAGGTTTCTTAAAATTTTCCAAAACTTCTCATTACATGAACTTAAGAAATAATAGGATATAAAAAAAACCATTTTATAAAATGATCATTACCATAATAAAATATATAACGGGACAAAAAAATTACCCCATGGGTGATAAACCTTGTATGAATAATAGAATTGAATGTAAAAAAGTTTTCACAATATATTTTAAAAATTGTTATAACTGTTGAAGGGAAAATTACTTTCAAAAAAATTTTGATAAGTAAATAGAAGGATTTTGAAAAACATATTATAAATACATAAAAATAAATGATCCTTTAAAATAAATAAATAATCAAGATAATAAATCTCATGTAGTAGATAATGAAAATAAATTCCTTTATTATGTTTTTTTCTCATTTTAAAGAAAGAACCACATCGAAGAAATATTGAAATAATTTAATTTCATAAAAGAGGTAAATAAAAATAGGAGAAATATAAAAGACAAAAAATACTTGGTTTTATTTATAGAAAATACTTCTAATAGGAAAAAAATGTACATACAATAAAAATATTCATCGGTAAGAATGGGAGTTATTATTTCCAAGGGTATAAATTTATTTATAAAAAACTTTTATAAAGATGTGGTTATTGATGATGAGGATTGATATCCATAGAGAAATAATGGATATAATATTTAAAATTTAGGAATTATAATATCAAATAAATCATGAAAATTATATTAAAGTAAGAAATATTATAACTAAATGAATTAGAAATTGGGTTCATGAAACCCTTTCAGTATAGGTAAAGTGAGAATCAAAGGAGCATGATAGGAAGATCATGTAATATCCATTAAAAACTAATTAAATGGAATATATTTTTAAATTTTAAAGAAATATGGTAGAAATACACCATATAAAAGAAATTGTGCTGAACAATATCAATATTATCTCATGTATTTGAAAATGAGACACAAATCCATTATTTTGTTTCCCTAAATAGTTGAATGTACAATAAAATCCTATAAAAAATTAACTATATTAATATTCTATTTCAAAACCTTATTAATGTATATATACTTTTATAAAATTCATTTATAATTGTTATGTATTTTTATATTATTTTTTTATTATCTAATTTTAATATTTGGTGTGAGTAATCTTTATCATTTGGACAAAATTTCATAAAAGCAATATTAGTCATCCTTCTTCTCCCAAGGTTTATCAATAGCATATCATAAAATGTACTGGAATTAAATCTTTATAATTATTTATAATGTTATAATTTCATTCTATGATATTTTTGTTTTCAATTCTTGTAGACGAAATTGGAGACAAGAATGATTTGGTGATTTTTAACAAATAAATAGTGGTATCTTAATTAATGAGTTTAATATTAATGTTAGTATTCTAGAACAAAATTAAATTATTTATTCACTTATTTATAACATATTTAGTCAAAAAATATTTTCTCATAGTTATCTAGAATATTATTTTGTTTCATTATTTAAGTAGTGGGTTTGACAGACCCAAATATGAACATACCATAATTAAAGGATGATAATGATTATGAAAGTGGTCTTTTTTGGAAATAATAACATTATTATAGAATTATAAGTATATTATTTAGATAATTTTAAGGTGGTCATCATATATAAATATAATTTAATAAATAATAAAAAAATTAGTTGAAAAATGCGATAGCTAGTTCGTAGAGGAGATGGTTGGCATAATGTATGGTCTACAAATTCTTTTATTGAGTAATGGGAGGGAAAGAAGTTTTCAATAGTAAAAATATATATAAATTAATAATTTTATTAATAATTAAAAGTATAATATAATATTTCCTAAATTAAATTATACTAATATTTTTCTAATCATATGTTGTGAGGTTCATTAAAAACTTTTCTTAGTGCTAATTGATGGGAAGAGAAACCCCATCCATAGAGGATAAGGATATTAGAGGTCAATAATGTACCATAAAGGTTGAGTCTGTATGTGTTCATGGGTTAGGACAAGTATAAACGAGGGTTCCTACATTGGGTATTTCTAGTGGTATCCTGGAGCAGACTCAGATACTTGCAGCTGGTCAATATAGAGTTTATAGTGAACAATTAGAAGATGAGAAGAAGAAAAAAACATCTATGTGAGAATATTCATAGTTCATCTCTATTATTACATCTTAAAAATATAAACATAGTGAACAAGATAATTAAAATGAACCATGACATCACCTTCCACCTCGCATCTTCTCTCAAGCTTATGGATTTTAAGGTCTAACCACTTCCATGATCATACCGACAACAAGAGATAAAAATGAGAATATTGTATGTTTTTATAAAGTTAAATTCATGAGTGTGTGATTTATATTTTATGTCTTCATGAGGTTTAGTGTATATAGAATAGTGTGACTGTATGACCATTTTGAGCCTCATGTAGTGTATTCAGTAGAGATCGAGCTATATAAAGGACAAGTCAATGCATATAGGTGTAAGAAGGTGGTATGATTAGGCTTCTAAGGTAGTGTAATTTTTCTATATAATGACACCACATGGTTCATTTGAAACACACCAATTGGAATAACTTTGTGATATTTCATTGAGAGATGAAACATAGTCTTTTGAAGCTCTATATTCTCAAAGAGGTTTCTATGTTGTCATGTTGATATTTTTTGGGACATATTGGTTACATGATGAAGAACATGATTATGGAAACCTTAAATTTTTTCTAATCACATTAAAATATTTTTCTTATTGAAACTATTAGAGTTCCTTTATATCATGAGATTTATGATGAACTAAGAATCCAAGATCTGGTTAGCACAAAGGAAGAAAAGAGTCACACACACCCTGGTATGCCTGATGAAACATAAGGGATCCATATTCTAATTAATATGATGATATAGAGAATCATGAATGAAATGTTATGTAAGAATGAAGGTGGTCTTTAAATTATACAAAAAATTATTTTTTGGATATTGAATTCTCATGAAGAGTTAGTTATATTATGTATGGGAAGAACCTGATTAATGCATGCAAAAACAAAGTACAATGTAATTGAAACAGTGAGATAGTACCATGAGTTTTTCTAAGCTAAAAAAGGTGCTGTGTATGATATATTCAATATGAATGGTTGATTAGAATTTAATGAGATAAATATTGAATCCAATTTATATGATAAGAAACATAGTTCAGTTTATAGTGATGAAATATTATGTGCAAAAGATGTGATGTCATTTGGATGGGGGAAGTATAATGAATAAAAATAAAATACTGAAATATCATGTAATAAATATTGAATGCATGATGATTTTGTGAAGATATTAATTATTGAATTGATACTGAGAATATTAATATTGTATACATGATCATTCAGTGGATTGAAAAGAGTCAAATCAAGTGAAGATATAATAGTGAGGAGGAACAGGTAGTCTTGGTCATCAGCTGCCAAAGTTCTTGAAGTTGTACTCGAATAGATCAAGTGATACAATTTCTTCATGGAGGAAAAATTTATATTTGGGTAGTGCATTAGATACCATAAGAAAATAGAGATATTTTATGTAATTGGATCATATTTGAAATGAAGTTTAAGGCTATTGTGGTATTCTGGAGTTAGATAAGAGACAATGAAACTTTGTGATAATCTCTTATTTTAGTGAGAACTTATTATCTCAGGTGGAACTCTAGAGTGGGATCCCTATGAGACTCAATGTTGATGTGACTTAGAATTTCCTTGGATATAATGAACTGCACATAGTGAATAATATATAACCAATTATAATAACAAATTATAATAATGAGTATGTATTTTTTCTGAGCCTTGTAAATACTATGTGTTGAGATTCATTTTATTTCTATATTATATGTGGTATAAATGATATTTTTAATGTATAGGATATAATAATTCAAATAAGAATCATGGGTTTGAATTCCAAGAGGTTAAAATAAAAAGAAAATAATTTAGTAAAATAAGACACATATGATTCACCCCCCTTCCAATGTGAATACACTATCTATTCCATACTTCTATTAGTCTCCAAAAAAAGGTTTCATAATGAAATAACAACACATATAAATAATCACATATTAATATAATCTCTTTATTCTAGGATCTCTAATCAAGAATATTAAATGATGGTGTCAAAAACCTTTGTGCTCGATGCCCATTTATTTTAAAATATAAAAATGAACCACCCCATCAAAAACAATATCCAAGGGTTTACTTAATACATTCCATTACCATAAATGGTACTGTTATATTAATTTATCTTAAAGTACATAAGGGAAACATAATTTTGTTCATTATTAATCAATGCAATATCACGCATGATGTACCTAACATATCCTACTTCACTGCGAGCATACATTGTCATAATTTTTATCAATACCTAAAATTACATGAATCATAATATGTAATAATAATAATTTTAATGTTTAAGGTCCAATAATAAAATTATTATATAGAAACATCCAATGAAAGACATAAATATAGATTTCCTACCAGAAAGTCATGTTCTCATAATCTTCTACTCTAGAAATTACCAAGGGTGTACACAATGAGAAGGTTTCTCAAAGTCCAATGACTCTATACCTTTGATATCCTATATAATTTAAATCTCATAAAATAACATAATTCATATGTATAAAATTTATTTAATAATATTATCATAGAACTTCTATTTTCTCATCATTCTATAGAACTAATATGATATTTTGGGAGATAGTTACTCTTAGGACATTATCTCTTACAATTTCATGTTGAATAAAAATTGGGATGTTATAAGAATATTATAAATATTCAATAAAATGTATATAAGCAATCATAAATTATATATAATTTGGTTCTAGGGAAGAAACTCCAACAAACTCCAAAATTCAATAGAGATGAATACTAACAACCTCTAATCCAATAGATCTAACATTGTAATCATGATTTTACTAATATAAGGCTTTATCCAAGGGGTCCACAACATTCTATTATATGGAAACTTTCCTCACCACAAATTAATTAGATAAATGCATCATGTGGTGATACTTTTGGAGTATGTTTGCGACCTCGACTACTTTGTGAGAACCATTTTTATTATATAATAATAATATAATGCGATAAGTTAATTATTACTAGGAACCAAATCTAGGTCTTAGAAAAGGTATATATTTAAGTAAAATTCATTGGCTATATCAGAAGCCTCTATATACTCATTCCCCCCTATAAAATTGGTGAAAATTAGCTACTTTGAACTCTTCCAGCTCATAACTCCTTCATTGATACTGAAGATAGATACTAACTATGAATTCATATAATTCTGATATATCCAAAAGATAGAATCTATATAACCACTAATGACTAGAGACGTGTCTCATCAATATTACCAAAACATATCCTTAGTTTTCCTCAAAAATATAAGAAAATAATTAAGAATATGTCACTCTTGTTCACTTGGATTAGATTGATATTTTCCTTTCATTTTGAAATAATATGAAACATCAATCCTTGTACATAGCCTAAAATACACTATTGATCCTATTAAAAAAATCATATGAGATGTTATTCATTATATCTATTTCATATTTCATTTGAGGAAAATTTTTCTTGGAAAGATTTATACTATGTGACATTGGAACCAAAACCCTCATGGAATAATTCATAATAAATCTCTATAGTATCTAGTCAATGTATGTACTTTGACTTAGTCCAATCATCCTCTTTTATCTATCATGAATGATCATATATTGAAGGATGTAGGTTGTTTCACCTATATCCTTTTTGGGGAAGCAATTTTTCAACCAACATTTAACTAACTATAATAATATTATGACATTTCTATTAAGTAATATTTCCATGACATATAATATTAGGATAATAACCTCACCCCCACTATACCACTTGAAAACACATGGATCACATTCACTCTTAGTGAACCAAAATTATTTTAAAGCTTCATTGAACTGAATATTCCATGACCTGAATGCTTTATTTAATTCATAAAAGGATATCTAAAACCTTAAAACCCTTTTGGTATTACCTAGAGTTAAAAACCATTCTAATGGTGTCATGTAGACATATTTTAAAAGGTTCTTATTAAGGAAATATATTTTTAAATCGATCATCCAAATATCATAGTCACAGAATGACCCTATCACGAGTATAATTCTGATGGATTTAAACATTGAAAGTGGAGAAAAGGTTTCATAATACTCAATATTTATGGAACCATTTAAACCCTTTTACACCATCCATGCTTTATATGTATTCACATTACCTACTATGTATATAATTATTTTGAATACCCATTTACACCCTTCAGGCTTCACATCTACTAAATAATTAAACAATATATATTTTTTTTCTGATACATGGAATTTATCTAAGAACTCATGTATTATTTTTATCTTATAGCTTCTAAGATATATACTACCTCCTTTTAGGAAATAGGATCATAATTTTTAATCAAAAAATGAGTCAGTATCATTGGTTACTATAAACCATATCTTTCAAGTTCTCTAACTCCTCTGATGCTCATATGTTTTTCTTGTATTAGAGGAATAAAATATTCCATGGGTACCTATAGAATATGTAACTATACCAACTCTTATGTATATATATTTATAATTAACTTTATAAAATTCAAAAGTTCTCACAATATCCTTCTTGAGGATTTCTCGTCTCTTATGAAAATGCTTTGTATTTTGATGAACACCATTTGGTTTGAGTTGTTGTATAATTACTATAACTTTCTTTCCATAGAATATATAAAAAATCAGGTAATACTGAAAATAAATCAATATTATTATTTATAACTATAAATATATATATAATAATATTCATAAAAGTTTTATTAAAAAATTTAAAATAATATAATTAATTAAATATCAATTTACATTATATTTTGTTTTAGTATAGGTTAATTTTTATGCATAAGAACATAATTTTCAAATTTTTTTTCTTTGTGTTTTATGGACATATATTAAATGAAATTTTAAAAAAATTAATGAATTAAACATTTAAAAATTTATTCCATAGTAGGAATCATTATTTTAAAATTTAGTAATGAGTTCAATATCATTTTTGATCACTATGAATAGTAATAGGGGTTAAAATGCATTATGATGGTGAATGTTAAATCAAAGTAATTACGGTAAAAAATAATTCGTAAGGAAAAAATAATATATTAATTCATATTGGATTAATTAATTTTAAACCTTATCACATTAGATTATAATTCTAGTTATTTAAGTTCCTCTTTACCTTGAATAAAACTTTATATCACTTTAAAACTTTTAATAATTACAAGAGTACCACTCCCCTAACTTATGAAGGTGTCCTCCTCTCCTCCCATCCTCACACCTTCAAACCACTATAGTTCATCCTAGAATTTCAAAATATAACCTAAACATCTCTACCAATTCCATATAATTCTTTATACTCTTCAAATAACAATCCTTGAAGGCTTAAGGTGAAATACAAATGGAGATATTCATTGATAGAGTATAAGTCCTTACAGATATATTACATGTTTATTTATTTATTTGCCTCCTTAAAATATATTATAAAATATATAAAATAATTACATTAGTATATTATCTATATTTTAATTTTATTATGTTTGTGTAAAAACACTTTTCTATCACTTTTTAATCCCATGGTAAATGAAAACATCTCTCGTGCGTACATGTGGACTATCAACTCCACAAAGAAATATGTCTCATGTTCCATCACCGACACACATGAATAGTAATAATAATGGAATTAATAAAAAATTATTTTAAAAATAAAACTACTATAATTCTATATAATATGATATTACTACCTTCATACCCTTTCCATTCACTAGAAATTGACAACACCCCTCATACATTCATGTGGAATACCACCTCCATGAAGCAATGTGATTCATTTTTCATCACCACCTTACAAGGATAGTTATAAGGATTGAATTAATGAAAAAATATGAAATTTATAAAATATTTAGAATTCTATAAAAGTGAAATATTCTCTAGTTTATTTCTTTAATAAGAGTTAGAAAATTTAAAATATTGTTCATGCGTACGTATAAACTATCATCTCTATAAAACAATGTGGTTAATTTTTCATAACATCCATGCGTGGTTGGTTTTAAATATATAATTAATGTATAAATATGATAATTACAACATTTTTAGCATTTTTGTGGTAATGGAACCACAAACCCTTTGACCATGATCAATGCACTGATGTTGTTTTGAGATTATAAACCAAATAACCCCAATACAAACTATATGAACTTAACCATTTTAGTAACTAAATTCATCATGGTAATAAATTAAATTAATGGAATAATAAAAATAAAATGAAAATTAAAAGGTAATTAAGAATGTATAAAACTAATATAATTTTATTATTTATGAGTAAGGGAAGTTTTGAAGAAATATGAGACTTAAGGTAAGATATTTTTCTTTAAAACCCTATTTTAACATATTCCTTTCAAATTTTAATCCTCCATACCCATGTTCTTCAACCTATTACAAGACTATTATAATTTAAAAAATAAATATTTTTTAAATTAATTTTAAGCTATGATTTATTTTTTAATTTTTTTTAAAAATAAATCCTTTAATCATTTATCACACGTTTCATTTTGATGTTTTTACCAAAGTATGAAAAAAAGTTTTTTTTTTCATAAATTTTTGGATAGGTTTTTCCCTCAATCATAATAATTATTCATCTTAAATATTTCTGTATAAGTTTCCAAAATTATTTTCAAATAAAATATTTCTCTCAATTATCTATGAATTTATCAACAGAAACATAAAATTTATCGCACATTTAAGATATTACTGAAAATATTATTGATTAGGGGTTTGAAAGGCAATTAAAATGTATTTGATGACTAATGTGAAATATATATATGTGTTTTATTATTGATATAGTTCTTGAAAATTTTATAGTAATGATGGTTGATCCAGATATATCTCTGATAATGGGTGATCCTGTTATAGTTCTCCAATTCATTATATAAAGTGATAGGGTTTACCAGTTATTGGTTACTCTAAAGATATATGGGAGTTATCAAGTTAGCTGATTCCATTGTAATTGTACTTGTAAGGATGAGTATAAATATCATTCCCCATGAAATCTCAAGGTTTAGTTTCTTAGAATATAAGAACATAATAAAAGGAATACATGAGTCTCATTAGAAAAACTAAAAACTATCTTTCGTTAAAGAATTATTTATTATTCCATCCAATATCACCTCACTAAAGAGGATTTCCTCAGGTCATTTATAAAAGAAAGGCGTGATCATAAAGAATAATATGGGATATAAAATAAAATTACATCATATAGAAACCATGGATTCCAATACATAGATATTAAATATTTTAATAAGAATATTCAATACATTATAGAAACACATACCTGATGACCATAATCATTTAGTGTCTTTGGAAACATGGAACATAATATTCTTAATTCATGAATGATATTAAATGTATCCCATAAAGATATTACTCTTTAATACTCTTCTCAAACATAGCCTACTTAAAAAATTTATTGATAACATGGGAAAATGAAAAATAAGAAAAGATGAGCTCAAATGCTTCGTAAGGGTAAACAAGGGAGATAAGTAAACATAACATGATTACAAGGGTAGGTGAAATTGATATTAAAATTTGAAATCCATACCCCAATTATCAAATATAATAATATTGAGTCCTGACATAAATATTGGAAGTTCATAATACATTAATCACAATGAAATCAAATAAAATGATTCATGTGAGAATAACATTAGAATAATACATAGAATTTTGGCATATACATAAGATTACAAAATAATTTACTTAATAGTTAAGTATTAATGATAAAAATTATTAGGGAATTCTGTTAGTAGATACACCTCCTGGCTGGGACACAACACCATCCGTAGTGGAAACTATTTCCTCATAGTGGAATGGTTTCAATCCCCAAACCATCTTCGTAGTCAAGGTCTACTCCCAAGACTCTTATAGCAGAAACATTTCCTTACTGAACTGAGTTCACTCCCCATTACAGTCCTATCTATCCCATGTGATATAAATATTTATCTAATGCATTCAATGTAGATATAGGTTCCAACCATATCATAATAAAAATCATATTTATGTGTTCCAAAAGATCATAAAAATTCAATATATCATAACCTATGAAAGTAAATGGGTTTCATAAACATTTCATCACATCCAAACATATGTAAAAGATATAGGTTTCATAATCATTTCATCATAGAATATCCCATGAAATGAAATGAGTTTCATAATAATTTTATCATGGTATAACCCATGGAATAGATATAGGTTTCATAAAAATCTTTTCATCATTAACATAAACCATTGGAAGAAGAAATAATAATTGTATAAATTGATAATATCCCTAGTAAATCATAAGTAACATCAAATTATATCATCTTAGATGGAGAATGATTTTGAAAGATTACTTGGAACGTTTCTTGAGGAGGATACATTTTATTTGAAAATACTTTTTTTTAAGCATAAAAAATTTTGAAGATAATTTTCTTTGAAAATAAACTTGAAATCTTATCAATTATATTTTAGAAATCATTTAAAATATTTCTTGAGAAAAATATCCATTCCATTATGAAAAATATCTTTTAAAACATTTTAATAAAATCTAATTTTTAATTTGAAATAAATTATTTTAAATATAAAATTTTCTAGATATAAAGGAAAAAATTTTCTTTGAAAATAAATTTGATAAATTTTAAGGGAGGAATTAAATATTTGAATGGTCAAGATAGTGAGAAATACTATTCATACCATGCCTGTTAAAATCAATTATTCTATTCTAATTTTCTATAAAATCCAAATAGGAACTGTTTAGAAAAATAAATAAAGATTAATTTCATTTTTTTAAAATTAAAATATGGGTAAAAATTTATTTTAAAAATAATAGTTTAATAACACAATATTTTTGAAAATGTCTTTAAAAAACATGATTTTCTAAGAAAATATATTTTCTACCAAATAGAGAAACAAATCCATGTTTTCTTAAAAACAATTCCAAATTATTTTAAGTACAAAAGAGTGTAGAAACGACAATATTTAATTAATTTATCATGGATAACAATATTATAAGAAATTTCATGAGTATTTTGAGATATGCATCATAATACATAATCATAAACAATCCTGATAAATGATTACATTGTAACAAAAAATCATTACCACTTTGTAATATTTGAATCATAAGGGATATGAAGTAAAAACATAAAATGGAACATAAAATTTCATAAGTATAAATAAATTCATGATATTAAATTTATAATGTGATTTATATACACCAAATTAATGAATATTGGTTCATAATATAATTCATGTCTCAAAGAATGAAAATTGAGACCAAAATCCCTTATCGATTTGGTAACTTTGAAAAGGTGAATACTATGAATGAGAGATCAAAAAATTGATATGTTATTAAAAATAATTTTTATTATAATAATAAAATACATTCATGGTAAGTATATACAAAAAATAAAATATAAAATTAGTGAATATGGAATTTGTCTCACATAAAGTAAAAGTAAGACGAAAATCCCTTACTACTTAAGTAATATTTTGAATCGTAATCCCCAATAATGAATAAAATCAAATGAAACTTTAATATAAATAAAAGTTGTATATTCATGATATAATATTTAATAGGGTCATCATATACACCAAAAAAAATAAATGAGTGGTGAATTCTCATATATCTCCTAGAAATAAAAGTGAGATTAGAAAGTGCTTATCTTAATCCTTGACTTCCTTTGTACAAGTTCAAACATTATGTATAATAAATATAAGTCTATTATAAAAATTTTACAGAACCATAATCATATATATAATACCATATAGTATTTACTTATGAAATTTTATTTCTCGTTTATAAACAATAAAATGTTAATATTTCATTTTGGGTAATAACTTCATTTTTCATGTATGTTATTATTTTGTATTTTTGGTATTTTTTACATTGATCATTATTCCATTACTTAAATTATTTTAGCAATGATAAAAAAAATTCA
The DNA here is from genome assembly GCA_963277665.1 of Viscum album. Taxonomy (NCBI): domain Eukaryota; kingdom Viridiplantae; phylum Streptophyta; class Magnoliopsida; order Santalales; family Viscaceae; genus Viscum; species Viscum album. The sequence goes on along the minus strand of OY728125.1, from coordinate 1,983,603,647 downwards.
TTATATATTTATATAGATAAATATATTAATTATATAGATATAAAATTCACTATAATGTTAATTGATATGGTAGACTCTACGTACATATAAATACTGTTTCCATTTTATCGAAGGATGAAATATAATAAAGGTAAATAATATACCACACTTAAAGAATAATTATTAGGTTATATAAATCACAAATATATATATTATTTAAATATATCATATATATCCATTAACTATTTCTTTATTACCTTCCATGTAATGAGTTAGTAAAAAATGAATAACATCGCACCGTGAGGCGATATTCCTCCATATACACGAATGACATTATCATTTCCCATAAGGAATAGAAATTAAAAAGGTAAAAAATGTTTAAATGACTATATAGGTATAATTATGTTATAGAAAGCATATATATAATTTAGATCCATCATCATACCCAACCTTGAGAGGTGGTATTGGAAAAACGAATAACATCAGTTCGTGAGGTGGTATTCCACCATACAAACAAACAATGATTTCATAACCCATTTGATGGATGCGGAGGTAGTTTTATGTCATTAAATTAGAATAAAAATAATCTAAATATATTAATATACTGAAGTTATTATATCATCATGTTATGATAATAATTTAAGGATTTGGAGGAAGAAATAAAACAAAAATGCTTGTTGATGAACATTACCTCTTCTTCAGGTATCCTACTTAGGTTTGTACTAAATCCCACATAGGATGGATTTATTCCAAAAAATATGCTTATAAGACGATATGAGGGAATTGTTTCTGTGATTTGGGTCAGTTTTGGTTGATCCAAATGTTTTGAGAGGTGTGAATAAGTGAGGGGAGTGAGTGTCCTTTTATAATTGAGGAGGAGTGACATTTTTGAAAATATTAAAAAGTATTCAGTATTGGGAGGTTACTATTACCTCATGTGCATAAAAAATATATCAATAATGGATTTTATTAATTATTTGGTCAATAAAAATCCCCACCACACAATATAAACACATTTTTTATCATGTTATTCCTTAATTCCTAAGTTTACTCAATTTAACCCATTTAGTTTCTACCAAAGAAACTTGTATCTTTTTTTACCAATGTAATTTAAAATTTAAGGATAAAATTAAAATTATATTTATTATATAATACATATCTAATGATTATATATATGAAATCCAATTTATAAAATAAAAATCCCATTTGCGTGTAAAATTAATTTTAATACAAACCCTTATAATGCACAAAACCCCTGTTTTATCCTTAATCGAGGTAATTAATTTTAACTATTTTCACTAATAATTATGGTCTAGAATAAATTTTAAATTATTTTATAATATAATTTATTCTAGTTATAAATATATTATCCAGTTTTTCAAATTTAATTCACTAAATTAGAATAATTTAATTTAAAACTAATCCCGCATATGCGATGAGAAATTATATTTTTAAAGAGTAGAAGTTCAAAATTTTACAAGGTTTTTATATCAAACATCAATATGAAAATGATTAAAATTACCTAAATAGTATTAATAGATGCATAATTATACTAATTATAATTTAAAACCAATTTAAAATATAATTTATCTTTATAAATAATTTAAATGAAAAATCCGTTTTCAATTAAAATTTAGTATTTTTCACTGTTCGTAAAAATGAAATGTTTTAGAAAAATACCAAAAATTCAACATACGATATTTCTAATTCACTGATTAAAAAATAAGTTTTTTAAATAAATTTTCTAAAAGTTTCAAAGCATATTTTTAAAATAAGTGCGCCAAAAAAATACGGGAAAACAATTTTTTAGAAAAATACCGTTTTTAAGTGTAAAATGGGATTTAATCATACATATTTTCTAGAAAACACATAAGATTAATTTCAAAAACTTTATTGAAAATATTATTTATAAATTTAATTAAAACCATTCACCAAAAGTTATCTATTTAATTTATTGAGGTAAAATTGATTTATAAAAATACTTTTTCAGAAATTGACTTCTTTCATCTAAAAAATGTGTCTTTTTTCATTCATAATTAATTGGCCAAAAAATAATTAATTATATATATAAGTGTAAAAAATATATTTTTATAATTTATTTAATCATATTCATACCCTCCATTCCAATGTCTAGGAGATAACTGTAAAATTTAATGATAATATTTTAATAGTACGTCCCATCTCATTTTAACTCGATGTTGCGTGTAATGAAAACTAAATTTGGTATTGTGTGTTACATAATACAAAAATAGTGTTGAGTGTAGTGAAATATAATCCTAGTTTTTCATGAAATTCTAAAATATCAAAAAGATTAAATTAATTTGAAAAAAGTATTTCACAAAATATCATGGTGTTACCTTCTACCCCCCTTAAAATGAATTTCCCCCCTCAAAATTCATATTACTCATCACATTTTTAACATTTTAAAATTACTTCAAAGAAATCAAAATTTAAAATGGTTTCTTAAAACAACGTCTTGAAAAATAGAAAGGGATCTGAAAAAGTCATATAGAATAACAGAAAATAGTTTTCAAAATAGGTGAAAATAGGTGAGAAGTGAAAACATAGACCTAAGAGGGAACAATAACACCCAAATACTGATATATAGTGACAGAAAACTTATTCAGAAGAAATTTAATGATAAAAATCCATAAACCTAAGAAACATAAAAAAGTTCATTGATATCATTAGAAATTGATGATAACATGACAACATTTTATTTGATGGCGATTTCCCCTAATTTTGGGGAATTCCATTCTCTATTTAGGATGAGGACATATGAAAATGTAATTACTTGATATATTTTCACTTCATAGAAAAAATTTCATCATTTGTTTATTCCTTGATCAACTTCCACTTTATCTCTTACTCCAAGAAATGAAGGTTATTTTTTTATGCCTGAAGTACTAATGGATCATATGATCCATAAATAGAATGATAAATTATTATGGATATCTTTAGTTATCAATAAAACAAAATGGATAACACATGTTACGCATAAATCTTTATATATTTAATTAATACATTAATTTATAAAACCTCATCCAAAGTTTAATTTAAACCATTCAATAAATAGTTAACCTTATAACCCTTCCAAAATTCATTATTTATAAAGAAGGTCATTTAATTTCCCAAACTCAACATAACATTAATCCTTAAAATATCATTAAGAAACTCTTAATATTCTCATGCTAAATATGTGAATACCTTGGTAATATAATCACCCAAATCTTGGTAATAACCAAAATTACCATAAAATTTCAATGAAAACATGCATGCTTCCACATTTCATGAATAAATACATATATTATTGAATATATTCTAAATATCCAATAATGTTTTAAAATCCATTAATGATAACATGAACCACTTTTATAACAAACCCTTTATCAGTTCTGAGGTCATCAACACTATCTAATTTACTTTATCCATATCAATTATCTCTTTATCCAAATAAAACACCATTTTCTCATCCTTAAGAATATGTTTAGGGTTATCTTCCCTTATTCATAAAACACAAAATTTCCAATAAATCACTTTTCTAGGTAATTGGTACTATTCAAAGTATTTTTTAAATTTATAATGAAAAAATAATACTAAAATAATACTTATATATTTCATAATTCTTGATATCTAATACATAAACACTTAAATTATTCCATGTCATCCTTAATAAATTAACTAAGATTCATAATCTTATTCCTTAATAACTATTTCCTACAATATGAAATATAAATCATGTCTTAGCATTCATGAACCTCAATTTAATCATGCTTCTCATTTTTAACATGAAAAACACTATTAGAATAACCCATACTTTTCATATGTCATTTTTAGTATCCTCATAGTTAACAAAAAATCATTACTCATACAACCTTTCATATTCTATTCATGATATTTCCCCTTAAAAAAATCAATTTTCATAATTACCATACATTCCATATTTAAAACATTTATCCATTTATAATACCTTAGGGAGACCAATATTCCCTTCCATTAAATTAACTGAAATTTTCATTTTTCCTTAGTAATCACCTACTTTATTTCCTTCTCCACATTTAAAACATTTTTTCATTTCTTTGAGACATAACCTATAGTTCTTATTTATACATTCTTAACATATAGTAAACTAAATATTATTTCTTCCATGGTCTCCATTACCTGATCTTTCAACAAACTCTATCATTCTATTCTTTGGTGAGTTCAATAATTGGATAAGATGCATGTTTTTAACCAAATATCAGGATAAATGACTAGGATTAATCCAAACATCCTTTAGTAGAGTCATATTATTTAGATTCCCATCAGAAAACTTCATGTCACATTAAATTTTAACCCAATTCATTATTGTTCTCAACATTGACTAAAACAAAAAAGAATAGTTTTAGCAATACTTATCATAGTGGAAGACCACATAATCATGAAAAATAACTTATAGGATATATAAATGAAGACATGTTTTAAATATTTGAAACATTAGTTTTAACCTATTTTATCCATGATCATCATATATTTAAATCATTCTTGATGGGTTCTAAGGAAAATTTAGATTATCAAAAGCATTTCCCTAGAGAGTGTCAAATCAAGTGTGTAGCAAGGCCTGTTGTCATACACGAGTTCCCAATCGAGTCTATATCAATATAGGTTTTTTTATGGTTTTTACCCCTAGGTAAATCTGTTCAAGAGTCACATCCACTTGTAGTATCCAAATATGTATGTATTTCTAAAAAAATCACATAATATATTCCTTACCATAACTAATGTTGTTAGCCTATACTTTGGATTATCCTAAGGGTTTTTACTAGAGTTTTCTTACCGTAATTTCCAAAGGTTAACTAAAAATTTCTTCTTATACCAACTATAGTGACCCAAGATTCTCCAATATAGATATTATATCTTTTAGATTAATATTCTATACATTACACAATAAAAAAATTGAGGAAAATAATAGTTTAGTGTCTTTGGAAACATGGAACACAATATTCTTAATTAATAAAAGATCTTAAATTTTTCCCATAACGATCTTACCCTTTAGTACTCTTACAAAAAAGACCCTACATAAAACCTTTATTCATTATCTAGGGAAATTAAACATAATAAAAGGTGATCACAAATTCTCAGTAATGCTAAACAAGAGAGATACATAAGCATAACATGAGTATTAGGATATGAGAACATGAGCATAACATTTGAAAACCACACCTTACATATAAAATATAATAATATTGAGTCATGTAATAAATATTGGCAGTTCATAAGACATGAATCATAATAACAAAAATAACACGACTAACGAGAGCATAACATTGGCATAAGACATAAAATTTTGGCATACACATAAGCATATAAAATCATTTTCCAAATAGTCAAGGCTCATTTCCAAAACTTATCAGGTAATACCATTGGGGGATAGACCTCATAGGCATGGAAAAACACCAAAACTAATTGAAAATTTTTCCTAATAGTATGATGATTTCACTCCCCAAACCATATTAGTAGTCATGGTTCACTCCCAAGACCATCATAGCAGACACAATCCCTAACTGAACCAAGTTCACTCGCCATTCCATTCCTATATATCTTATGAGATATAAATATTTAGCCAATTCATTAGAGATATACATAGATCCAAACCACATGATAATAGAAAACATATTTGTATTTGAAAAAATATCTTAAAAATTAAACATATTATAACTCATGAAATGAAATGGTCTTCATAAACATTTCATTATATCATTACATATAGGAAAGAAACATGTTTCAAAATCATTTAATCATTTTATCATAACATAACCTAAAGAAATAAGTGGGATATTTAATAATTTTATCATGGTAGAAAACATTCATAAAAAGTTTCTCATCATTAAAATAAACCATTTTGATAATTAATAATAATGGTATCCATAGATCATATACCCAGTAAAGCATTATTAACATTTTTCGATGCCATCTTAAATGGAGAATGATTTTCAATGATTAATTAGAAATTTTATATAAGAAGATATTAAAAATAATTTTTTTAAATATAAAACACTTTATAAATGCTTTTATTTAAATATACACATTAAAATTTAAAAAGGAATCCTTAAAAATCATTCAAATCATTTCTTGAGGAGAACGGACTTTCCACTTTGACAAACATATTTCAAAATATTTTTTTTTTTAATTTGAAATATTTTATTTTAAATATAAAATTTCCCAATTATAAAGAAAAAATTTATATTTGAAAATAACTTTGAAAAAATGTAAGGGAATATTGAAATCTTTGATCATTTGTGATAACGAGAAATATTGTTCATGCTATGGATGTGAGAAACAAATAATATTTTTCATATTTTTGGTAAAATCCAAACGTGAACTATTTGGAAAATGAAATGAAGATTAATTTCATTTTTTTTCTGAGTAAAACATGGGTGAAAGTTTATATTAAAAAACATAGGATAATAATTAATCATTTTTGAAAACATTTTTAGAAAACATGGTTTTTGGAGAAAATAGATTTCTCATCAAAGGGAGAAGTAAAGATGGATTTTCATTAATTTGTTTCTAAATTATTTTAAGTAAAAAAGTGTGGAAAAAATATACTATTTATTTAATATATCATGAATACCAAGAGGAGAATAAATGTTATGATTTTATTGATATATGGATCATAATACATAATCATATACAATCCTGATAAACAATAAGATTGTAACATAAAATCATTACCACTTTGGTATCTTTGAATCGTAAGAAACCTAAAGTAATAACATAAAATGAAACCTAAAATATCATGATATTAAATATATTCATGATATTACTTGTCATATGGGATGTATATATAGTTCATTAATTAATATAGGGGGTATAATATAATGTAGGTCTCACAGAAGAAAATTAAAATAAGAATCCCTTACTATTTTGGTAATATTTGAACTGTAACCCCTATGAAAGATAGATACTAAAATTTATATTTAAATAAAAATAATTTCAATTGGTAGAGTCTTAAAATAAATTCATGGGAATTATATAAAACACATAAAATAAACATTTTGTGAATATGGAAGTTGTCACATAGAAAGTAAACATGATACGGAAATCCCTTACAACTTAAGTAATATTTTAAATCGTAAGCCCAAATAAAGCATAAAATAAAATGAAAAATTAATTATAATGTAACTAAGTTTATTAAAAATATAAAATTTAAAAGGTTTGGTATATACACCACACAAAATAAATGTGATGTGAATATGCATATGTCTCTGAGAAATAAAAGAGAGACTATAAATCCCTTACCTTCTGTCTTTACTTCCTTCGAACACATTCAAAACTCCTATATAAAAAATATAAGTTTATTATAAATATATTACCTAAAAATAATTATATGTATCATTAGATATATTATTTACTTCTGACATATTATTAACAATATATTAACAATTCCTTATTAAAATTTCATTTCAGGTAATAACCACTTCATTTTCACATATGTTATGGTTTGATGTTTTTGGTATTTTTTTTTACTTTGATAATAGTTACATAAGTTAAATAATTTTAAAAATGATATAAAAATAATAAATATTCATTATATTTTTTTATTACATAAATCCATTAATTTTAGAGGTATAAAATGAACTACACCATTTTTAGTGATGGTAGGCCATAGGTAGACACAAATTCTATTTACATTGTGAGGCGGTAGTCCGCTGTACACGCGAACAAAATTATTATATATCCTATATGATGGAAAATGAAAAGGTACATATGATATAATGACTAAAAAAAGTAGAATTATGTTATAAAAATCATATATATACATTATATGCATCATCATACCCAACTATGAGAGGTTGTAGTGGGAAAATGAATGAAAACAGTTCGTGAGGTAGTAGTCCATCGTACACACGAATGATGATACCATAACCCATTTGATGGAAGTAGAGATGGTAGAAATTAATTAACTTAACATGAAAAAATATAATTATATTTAATATAATTATATTTTTATATCATCATGGTATAATAATAATTGAAAGAGGAGGAGGATGAAATAAAAAAAAATTGTTATTGATGAACATTACCTTTTATTCAGGTATCCTCTATAGGTTTACAATAAATTACTCACAAGTTGGATTTATGCCCCAAATAAGTATGATATGGTTATATGAAGGAATTATTAAATTTATTTTTTATGGTTTTGGTAGATCCAAATGACTTTAGAGGTGTAAATAAGTGAGGGGAGTGACATCCCTTTTATAATTGAGGAGGAGCGACATGTTTGTAAATACTGAAAAGTATCCACTCTTGGGTGGTCACTCTTAACTAATGTTCCTCCAAAATAGATATATAATTTAGGTATGGTATTATTTTTTATATAAAAATATCCACTACACAAAATAAACACATTTTTTATTATTTTATTCCATTGTCTTTAAGTTTACTCAATTTTACCCTTTTACTTTCTTCTATTGTAACATAAATCTTTTAATTTACCTAGGTAATTTTTCCTTTAAGAAAAAATTAATATTATATTTATTATATAATTTATACCTAATTATTTATAATATTAAATTGAATTTATTAAATAATAATAATAATTTTTTCAATAAAACACATGTAATGCATAATCCCCCATTTTAAGCTTAGTCGAAGTAATTAATTTTAACTATTTTCAGTAATAATTATGGCCAAGAATTAAGTTAAACATTTTAGAGAATATAAATTATTCTTATTAAAAATATTTAATCCATTTTTACAAATTCAATTCACATATGTGTAATAATTTAATTCAAAACTAATCCTGTAGACGCAAAGAGAAAGCAGATTTTTACAGAGAAAGAGTTGAAAAGTCTATAATGTTTTTATATCAAAATTAAATATTAAAATGATTCCAATGAAATAAATTGGATTAATATATTTATAATTTAACAAATAAAAACTTAAAAAATAAATTTAAATATAATTTAACTTTATAAGTGATTTAAACGAAAAGGTAGTTTTCAATTAAAATTCAGTATTTTTTACTATCCATAAAAAATGAATCCTTTCAAAAAAATACTCATAATTCACCATAGTAAAATTTTAACATGATTAATTAAAAATGGAATTTTATTTTTTCAAGTAAAATTTCTAAATTTTTCAAAAATTAGTTTTAAAATAAGTGTGTTAAAAAAGGCAATAAAACCACTTTTTTGAAAAATACTGTTTTAAGCGTAAAACATGATTTATTTTTATGTATTTTATAGAAGAAAGCATAAGATAGATTTTAAAAATTTGGATTAATATATAATATATAAATTTAATTAAAATAATTCCCTAAAATTTATTTATTTAACTTATTAAGGTAAAACACATTTATAAAAATAATGTTTCAGAAAATGATTTCCTTCACTTTTAAAAAAAGATTTTATTTTCTTTTCTAATTAATTTGTCATGAAAGAACTCATTATATATATATATACCATATATTTCTGAATTTATTTAATCCTATTTAAACCAACCATTAAATCATCTAGTTTATTACTATCAAATTAAATAATAATATTTTACTAGTATGTGAAGTTTTGTTTCAACTCGGTGTTATGTGGAACACAAGATAAACTCAGTATTCTGTGTAGAAAAAGCTAAAATTTGTGTTTCGTGAAATGGAATAAATACCCAGTGTTGCGCATAACACAAAATATCAAAAATAATAAATTAATTCAAAAAAAATATTTCACAAAACATTGGGGGTGTTACAAAGCATAAATGAACATCATGGGTAAAACTTGACAAAAAATATATGAGCATGAAAATAATTAAAAGATTCATAACATGATCATAAAAACATGAGCCATAAAATGACTATATATATACATGAGGTATAACATGGAAATGTGGCTTTAATATAAACATGAGACATTCATAATCATATCACTAATGTTCATTGCTAAGGTGTTGTAAAATCTTATTTTCATTTTTTTTTCACTATGAAATAATAAACAATTATCAAGGAATGTTTCTCGGGTATCATGAACATGTTATCTATATAGATTAATTGTTTACCAAATTCCATGGATCACTTTATGGGAACACCCTTCATATGTCTATCAATATATGTTCCACACCAATCATATAACATAAGAATGAATTTAATAATTTTGATCCCAAGATTAAAGTAAGTGGGTTTCATACATGGAATTATATAATAAATAATGCATATTAATATCTAGGTGAATAACCTTGAATAAAATCAGGTTGGTTATTCACAATATTAAAGTATGTAATGAAAAATAAAACTATAACTTCATGAGTATGAAGGATAAATTTAAGGAATTATAAAATGGGTTAAATGAAAGAGAAATAAAGTCTCTCATTAGTTGGGAATAATTTTTAAATTAAAGGGTTTGAATATGGGCACATGTAAGAATAATAATATGGAATTTAAAATTCATACAACATGAAAATATTACATGGAAAATCAAGGATTGACTTCCGCTACATAACGACTATAAATAAGAATTATGGAATTGGTTTAACAGGAGAGAAGGGTAGTATCTCATAAAAAGTAAATCATTTGGATATTAAATGGTTTATTATGAAAATATATAATTATAACCAACTAAAAATTAGAAGTCTTATCACAAATGATGTACTTGAATCAAAATGAGGAGGTGGAGAACCCTTACTGTAACGCCCCGACCCCAGTTACCCAGAGTCGGTGCATTATTACATAACATTGGCACGATCACAAGAAAGATCAAATCTCGAAAGACCGATTGGTTTAGTAGCCTTGGAAACACTAGATATATTCATAAGTCTTACATTACATCATAAAATGAAAAACTACTACAACAACATATTGTCTCCATAATCCACACTCATATCCCCACATAATATCCCTGAAGGTCATTCATAATTTACTTCTTCACTTCCTGGGAAAAATAAAACATAGAAAAGGGGTGAGATCAAATGCCCAGTAAGGATAACAATATAGCGGAAACCTTCATAAATAAGAATAAACATTTAAGGAAATGTATAACTAAAACAAAAGCCTTTTAAACTTGAACTTTTAACATAGTATGGCATAAATAAAATGAAATAATTCCATTTACTTATTCACATGGTTATTCTACTAATCGAATAATCACATGCAAAATCAATAACCACATTCATAATGATGGAATGCATAATGCCAGACTATCATAACCACATAGCCAAGGCCTCGTTCCAAGACTACAAATAAGATTTTGTCAAGGCCTTGTGCCAAGACACTAGTTTGTCTCATGAGACCTACCGATGCATCGAGGAGCTATAGCGGGCTCCACCCCTCACGTATTAAGTCCAATGCATTCCCATTTGAAAAGGTTGAAACATAACATAAACATTCGTATTAAAACTAGCATACGAAATGTCAATACTTTCACCATAAACTATGAATGGTATAAAAATAGCACATCCACAGTCAAACATATCACAAAACCTTCAATGCAATATAGAAGTTTTGTATCATAATAAATCAACTTCAAATAATCTTAAAATCCATCAAAGGATGTTGACATAGATGAAATCAATATTCTTTTTAAAGAAATATCTCCTTTTATTTTGAAATCATTTAAGATCCATATAAAATAAAACATTTTCTTTGAAAATAATCTTATAAGCTTGTAAGGGAAGCTTTGAAGATTTTATAAGGGTGGAAAATAGCCGCACCCGCCGTATAAGTTAAAAAACATTCTTATCATAATTCTGTTGAAATGGTTAAAAAGGACCTTGTTTTGAAAACGACGGAAAGATTCCTTTATAAACCTCTTATAAAAAGTCAAACAAGGGTATAAATTACTTTAACCCATATTCTTGAAAATAATAAATATGTTTTGAAATACATTTCGAAGAAACATGGATGTGGATGATAAAGAAATCCCAGTAGATTATTACGTATAAACAACCTCGGATAATGAAGAGATTGTGAAATAACCCTTACCTTGTACTTTTCCTTGGTTGGGGTAGGTTAAACTCCTGTATAATGGTGAAATAATTGTTATTAAATTATACAATAATCATATACATTAATATGATATCATATATGATCTTTTAATATTGATTTGATAATAATATCTTAGTATTATCGTTGTTTCGGGTGTTAACTTACTTGTTTTCTTTTATATGTTTTGTTACGTAAGATATGTTTGTAAAGGATAGGTTTTATATTATTCATATCCAGAATGATATCAAGTCCTTAAACATCATTTTTTAAATCATCAAATGATTATTATACTTGAATGGATACGATGGAGAATGAATCTCATCGCGTTCGTGGAGAGGGTAGTACGTACGTACGCACGAGCGACAATATCATTCTTTTGATATTAAAATAATATATAAATGGATGGTATATCAAATATAAAGAATCATTAACATGTTATATTTATTATTTACATGAGTTACATATCATTATTATACCCATCCAAAATAATAATATATTGAATAACAATTACACCACGACGTGGAGACGGTAAGCCGTACGTACGCACGTATGGTGACATGTTATTCAAAGGGTGGATAGAATACTGAATATGGTTGTACCATATTTATAATAACATCATAGTATATATATGATACTGGAGTTATTATTTTAGAATGGTAACAACAAAGGAAGAAGAAGTGGAAGAAGAAATGAACTTGGAAAAGGGTGGTGAAATCATTACCTCTTCTTCGGGTTCTTCCTTTTGATTTGATCAAAAGGGCTCCTTAGGTTGGCTTTCTGATAAAACTAAGGCCTCTAGGTTGTAGTGAGGAAAGTTTAGAGAGTATTTGGGCAGAGTTTGGCCGAACCAAAAGGTTTTTAAGGTGTGAAGAAATGAGAAGGAGGAGTGCCCTTTTATAAGAGGGGTGAGGGGCACCTTTGGAAAAGCTAGAGATATTAGTTTATAATAAATTCATATTCGGTTTCTAATGGATAAAAATTTGATTATTCAAAGGTTAAGGTGGGGATGGGTCGAAAACCACTCAACCAATAGAATTTAGAAAGGTTTTGGTACTTATATTAACCTTATCTTTAATTATTAACTCTATGTTAATTAGTTTCACTTTTACAATGTCTCTTTGTATTTTTATATAATATGGTTAATAAACTTACTATATACATCCAAGAGACCCCCAAGTGGTCCATTAATGATGAAACTATCATGATATAAGTCTCTTGTCCGAACCATAGATTTTTAACAATTTAATATCAATTAATAATATAATATTTGTTTTAAGAACTCTTTTATGTCAATTTTGACACTATTCAATAGATGATTTTTTTGAAACTCATAACAGATTGGTTACTTCCAACAAAGTCAATTAAATCAATCCTAATATATCATATTATCCTAGAAAATTAGTTTAATTCATTAAAAGTTTCATATTATATTTATTTGGGTATTTATAATATCAATTATTTTATTTGTTCACTATTATAGTAATTACTGCATCATCGTTGTGTCATAAATAAAATAAATTATTTAATATCTAAAAATTATAAATAAAATATCATTATGTAGTAAATCTTTATATATTTCTAATGAATATTTATAATCTAAAATCCAACATATATAACCCTATGTAAAAATTGTTTTTCTAAAAGATATATGCTTGTGTCATTTTTGTATTCATTTTAACTTAATTAAAATAAAGTGTCATTATCACTTACAAGTGGATCCATGGGGTCCCAAAATCGACCAAAAGATTCCCATGGTCGACCATGTATCAACCAATAGGGTTAGGACACGTTTTAGGGTAATTTATTATTATTATAATATTATTCTTTTTAACCCTTATTCACCGGATTTACCCTTAACCATGGTAAATAAAATATTTACCGCAGTAATTATTCAAAATGTCTAAAAATAAAAGTTACCTATTTACACAATTTGAACATCCTGATTAAAAATATGGAATAAATTTTCCTAAATTCAAAACACAGAAGTGGCAGAAATTAATTTAAAATTAATTCCCGCTGTCAAAACAAAAAGCGTGTTTTTAAGAGATAATAACTATCAAAAGATTGACACTTGTTTATGTTCGGTTTAATTGTAAAATTATGTCCAATGACCAAAATTATATTAAATGGTAAAAATATATTCTAAATATACTTTAAAACTACTAAAATTCATAATTTATCACTATTAATTATTTTGATTAAAAAGTTGTTTTTAATTAAAATTTAGTAATTTTCACTATTCATCAAAATATGAAAGTTATCCGAAAAGTACCAAAATTTCACCTTAGGCTAAATTAGATATTCCGAATCCAAAAATGAAGTCTATTTTGAAATATAAAATATATATAATTTTAAAAATTAGGTATTACTATTCATAACGGCTAGTTTGATTGGTTGTTAGAACTCGGTGTTGCGTACAACACACGCTATCGCATTATTCAAAGAGAAGCGTACCGTAGAAGCTTGGGGTGTTACATTCTCCCCTCTTTCAAATAATTTCGTCCTCGAAATTTCTAGAATACTATCGCATGAAAAGACTCGGGTGGTTCTTCATCATAAGTTCCTTGGGTTCCCACGTTGCCTCTTCCATCTTATGGTTTCTCCACAAAACTTTTACCAGACGCGTCGTCCGGTTTCTCAGCACTTGTTCTCTCGTATCAAGAATCTTGACGGGCTCTTCACAATAAGACAGATCGGGTTCCAGTTCTAATTCTTCATAGGTGAGTACATGCGTTGGGTCAGGCATGTATTTCCTCAACAGAGATACGTGGAACACATCGTGAACTTTAGAGAGACTTGGCGGCATTGCCAATCGGTAAGCTACAACCCCAATTCGTTCTAGAATTTCGAAAGGTCCGATGTACCTGGGACTCAATTTACCTTTCTTACCAAAACGTATGACTCCCTTCCACGGAGATACCTTCAAGAAAACATGATCACCGACATGAAATTCCAAATCCTTCCTTCGATTATCGGCATAGCTCTTCTGCCTACTTTGAGCTGCTTTGATGTGATTTTGGATTACCTTCACCTTTTCCACCGTTTCCTCCACCAGTTCTGGGCCTACAAGTTTTCTTTCACCAACCTCATCCCAACAGGTTGGTGTACGACATCTCTTTCCGTATAACGCTTCATATGGTGCCATCTGAATACTCGAATGGAATCTATTGTTATAGGAAAATTCTACCAATGGTAAATATTGATCCCACATACCCTGAAAGTCAAGTGAGCAAGATCTCAACATGTCTTCTAGGGTTTGAATAGTCCGTTCTGATTGTCCATCTGTCTGAGGGTGGTAAGCAGTGCTCAAATGAAGTTCAGTATCCAGAGATTTCTGAAGACTTTTCCAAAATCTTGAAGTAAAACGGGGATCACGATCAGAAACAATCGATAGGGGTACTCCATGAAGTCTCACAACTTTATTAATGTATAGTCTTTCTAGACGTTCCAGGGGTAGATCTTCTCTTATAGCAAGAAAATGTGCTGACTTGGTAAGACGATCAACAATAACCCATATTGCATCGTTCCTTCTAGGAGTCTTTGGTAGCCCCATGACAAAGTCCATCGTAATATTGTCCCATTTCCACTCCGGTATGGGAAGAGGTTGCATGACTCCTCCAGGCTGTTGCCTTCCAGCTTTCACTTGTTGACAAACCATACATCTTGACACAAAATCAGCAATCTCCCTCTTCATGTTGTCCCACCAAAAATGTTCCTTCAAATCTCTATACATTTTGGTGCTCCCAGGGTGTATAGAGAAATTGGAACTATGAGCATCATCCAGCAATTCCCTTTTCAGATCAAGTAAATCGGGAACACAAAGTCTCTTCCCGAATTTCAAAATTCCATCTTCATACACAAAGTCTCTCAATCTCCCATCATTCACAGCTTTAATCTTCTTCTGAAATTATTCATCATCGGTCTAAGAACTCTTAATCCTTTCTAGTAAAGATGGTTTGGCAACCATTTTAAAAAGAATTGATGTTTCACCTTCCCTGGTTATTCCCATGTCCATCTTCACCAGATCCATGAAAATTGGATCCCTTTCAATTTTCATCATGTTCAAAACTCCATGGTCTTTTCTGCTCAAAGCATCTGCCACCTTGTTTGCTTTCCCCGGGTGGTAGTGTATCGTGCAATCATAATCCTTGAGTAATTCAAGCCATCTCCTTTGCCTCATGTTGAGTTCTTTTTGTGAGAAAATATACTTCAAACTCTTGTGATCAGTATAAATCTCACATTTTTCACCATAGAGGTAGTGCCTCCATATATTCAAAGCAAAGATCACAGCTGCTAACTCGAGATCATGAGTAGGATAGTTTTGTTCATGAATTTTCAACTGTCGTGATGCATAGGCAATAACTCTATCATTCTGCATAAGGACACAACCAAGTCCTTTCTTTGATGCATCACTATAAATAACGAACCCATCATTCCCTGATGGTAGAGTCAATATAGGAGCATTGACTAATCTTCTCTTCAGTTCTTCGAAACATTCTTCACACTCTTTTTTCCAAACAAATTTAACCCCTTTACGTGTGAGCTTCGTTAATGGGTTAGCCAATCGGGCAAAATTCTGGACGAAACGTCGATAATAACCTGCCAAACCAATAAAACTACATACCTCAGTTATACTCGTAGGTGCTGGCCATTCTTGGATTGCCTTGGTCTTAGAAGGATCAACAGAGATTCCATCTTTAGAGACAATATGGCCAAGAAAAGAAATATCATGAAGCAAGAATTCACACTTGCTAAACTTCCCATATAATTCATGCCTCCTCAGAGTCTTCAAGATAATGCGCAAGTGATTTTCATGATCTTCGTAGGTTTTGGAGTATACCAAGATATCATCAATAAATACAACCACAAATTCATCGAGATACTCCTTGAAAACTCTATTCATCAGATCCATGAATACAGAGGGTGCATTAGTCAATCCAAACGGCATTACGGTAAACTCGTAATTCCCGTACCTGGTTCGAAATGCTGTCTTCGGAATGTCTTCCTTCTTCACACACAACTGATGGTATCCAGATCGAAGGTCAATCTTTGAAAAGTATTGAGCTCCATGCAGTTGGTCAAATAAATCATCAATACGAGGTAGGGGATACTTGTTCTTTATCGTTATAGCATTGATCTCCCTGTAGTCGATACATAACCTCCTAGATCCATCTTTCTTTTTAATAAAAAGAACAGGGGCTCCCCATGGAGAAACACTAGGGTGAATAAATCCCTTATTACTCAATTACTCTAGTTGTTTCTTTAGTTCGACTAATTCTACAGTGGCCATTCTATAAGGGGTCTTCGATATAGGCCTTGATCCAGGAATCAAATCAATGGAAAACTCAACTTTTCATTCTGGAGGATGTCCAGGTAAATATTCCGGAAATACATCTACAAATTCTTTCACAACAGGTACATCCTCTATTTGAACAATCCTTTCCTCACCCGCAGTTATTTCATTCTCTTCCTCCCCAATAATTGAATTTAGTTGAGCTATTGAGGGTGGATCTAAATAAGAATTAGGTGGTGACGATTCTGCTCTAAAAATAAGGTGTTCCTTATCATTATCATCAAGAATCATAACCTCTTTCTTCTTACAATAAATCTTCGCATCATAGTCCGAAATCCAGTCCATACCGAGGATTATATCAAACTCAATCATAGGTATGACGATGAGATCAGCAGATAAAGAAAATTTATGTGCTCTAATGGGGACTGATTCACAAAACTTTGTTGCAATGATACTCCCCTTAGGAGTTTTAACTGACAACTCCCTTATTAAATCAAATTGGAAATATCTAATTTTCTTAGCAAACTGGGAAGATATGAAACAATGCGATGATCCAGAATCAAATAATGCATTTGCTAAACTTGAGGAAACCATTAAATTACCTGCCAGCACGTCTTTCGGAGCTTCTACCTCAGCAGTAGTGATAGCATAAGACTGGCCTTGATCCCTTGGCCTTTTCTGAGGTATGTTCTCCTGACGCTTAGGAAATTCATTTGCATAATGCCCCATCTCCCTGCAATTGTAGCACTGAACGTTGGTAGCTTCCTTCTTCCCCTTGCAATCACGAGCTTGGTGGCCTTTTTCACCACACTTGTAACAGACTCCCATTCCCTTCAAGCAAGTACCATGGTGTTTCTTCCCACATTTACCACAGGATGGATATTCAACCTTTCCCTTCTTCACCTTATTTCCATTCCCAGATTGATCAGCAGGTCTCTTCTTCTCTTGCTTTGCTTTAAAGTCATAAGACTTAGAGAATTCCTTTTCGGTCTTGATAACACATGAGACAATGTCTTCGTACGATGAAAAGGATTGTGAGACTAATGCTCGACAGAGAAATGGTTTTAACCCATCAAAGAAACGACCAATCTTACTTCTTGGGTTGCGAATATAATCTCCAGCATACCTCGCTAACCTTGTAAAGTTAGCCTCATACTTTGTGACATTATCATCCTCCTTTTGTCTCAGACTCAGAAATTGCCTTTCCATATCTGCTCGATGGTCGCGAGGAAAGTATTTTTCTAAAAATAGATCTTTGAACTCCCTCCATTCTATATTTGATACTTCATCATCTTCCTTCATGTTTTGAATCAATGACCACCATTGATCAGCATCTCCAGTGAGGCGGTAAACTTCCATGATAACTTTTTCCCTTTCACTGCTCCCCAAAGCCTGAAATATTTTCTCTAGGGAATTTATCCACTGCTCGGCTACTAAGGGATTTGTATTCCCATTGAACGTTGGTGGTTGTTGCCTCATGAATAGATCTAACATTGATCCTCCACACTGCGGATCAGGGTGCTCCATACGGGTAAGGTTATTATTCATAACCTGAGTAAGTTGTCCCAGTATGGTGATTAGCTGATCGGCACCAGTTGCATCACCAGCCCCACTATAATTATCTTGAGCAGGAGGGAAATCCCTACATGGAGTGCATGCATTGATACAGTTTCCATTTCTTCCACTAGGCGCCATTTCTAAACAATGGCATAAACTAGACCAGTTTATGAATCAAAATACATAATCCCATACTTATAAACACTTAACATAAATTGAACTATTTATGGATATAATCCATAATCATAAAAATGTTTTCTTTGAGGAATTATATACTCATAAACCCTTCATAATGATTTGTAAAGAAAATGAGAGTTATCCTAAGCATAACCCCCGGGAGTGTCGTAACCAAGAGTGCAGCAAGGCCCGTTGTCGTGCACCAGTTCCCGTTCGAGTCTAGCTCAAAGCGGTGTTTTCGGGTTTTACCCCTAGGTACATCTGTGCCAGAGCCGCCTCTACCTGCTCGTATCCATACAAGGATGTATTGCTCGGAAAACTCACAAAATCTCTACAATACCAAAATTCTAGGAAGTTCTTCTATACTAATCCTCAAAGTTCATCTTAGGTCTACGTGATCTAATCGGAGTTTATCTAAATATAGCTTCCAAGATTTGTACTAAACTTCCTCTGATACCAACTGTAATGCCCTGACCCTAGTTACCCAGAGTCGGTGCATTATTACATAACATTGGCATGATCACAAGAAAGATCAAATCTCGAAAGACCGATTGGTTTAGTAGCCTTGGAAACACTAGATATATTCATAAGTCTTACATTACATCATAAAATGAAAAACTACTAAAACAACATATTGTCTCCATAATCCACACTCATATCCCCACATAATATCCCTGAAGGTCATTCATAATTTACTTCTTCACTTCCTGGGAAAAATAAAACATAGAAAAGGGGTGAGCTCAAATGCCCAGTAAGGATAACAATATAGCGGAAACTTTCATAAATAAGAATAAACATTTAAGGCAATGTATAACTAAAACAAAAGCCTTTTAAACATGAACTTTTAACATAGTATGGCATAAATAAAATGAAATAATTCCATTTACTGATTCACATGGTTATTCTACTAATCGAATAATCACATCCAAAATCAATAACCACTTTCATAATGATGGAATGCATAATGCCAGACTATCATAACCACATAGCCAAGGCCTCGTGCCAAGACTACAAATAAGATTTTGTCAAGGCCTTGTTCCAAGACACTAGTTTGTCTCATGAGACCTACCGATGCATCGAGGAGCTATAGGGGGCTCCACCCGTCAAGTATTAAGTCCAATACATTCCCATATGAAAAGGTTTAAACATAACATAAACATTTGTATTAAAACTAGCATACGAAATGTCAATACTTTCACCATAAACTATGAATGGTATAAAAATAGCACATCCACAGTCAAAAATATCACAAAACCTTCAATGCAATATATAAGTTTTGTATCATAATAAATCAACTTCAAATAATCTTAAAATCCATCAAAGGATGTTGACATAGATGAAATCAATATTCTTTTTAAAGAAATATCTCCTTTTATTTTGAAATCATTTAAGATCCATATAAAATAAAACATTTTCTTTGAAAATAATCTTATAAGCTTGTAAGGGAAGATTTGAATATTTTATAAGGGCGGAAAATAGCCGCACCCGCCGTATAAGTTAAAAAAACATTCCTATCATAATTCTGTCGAAAAGGTTAAAAAGGACCTTGTTTTGAAAACGACGGAAAGATTCCTTTATAAACCTCTTATAAAAAGTCAAACAAGGGTATAAATGACTTTAACCCATATTCTTGTAAATAATAAATATGTTTTGAAATACATTTCTAAGAAACATGGATGTGGATGATAAAGAAATCCCAGTAGATTATTACGTATAAACAACCTCGGATAATGAAGAGATTGTGAAATAACCCTTACCTTGTACTTTTCCTTGGTTGGGGTAGGTTAACCTCCTGTATAATGGTGAAATAAGTTTTATTAAATTATACAATAATAATATACATTAGTATGATATCATATATGATCTTTTAATATTGATTTGATAATAATATCTTAGTATTATCGTTGTTTCGGGTGTTAACTTACTTGTTTTCTTTTATATGTTTTGTTACGTAAGACATGTTTATAAAGGATAGGTTTAATATTATTCATATCCAGCATGATATCAAGTCCTTAAACATCATTTTTTAAATCATCAAATGATAATTATACTTGAATGGATACGATGGAGAATGAATCTCATCGCGTTCGTGGAGAGGGAAGTCTGTACGTACGCACGAGCGACAATATCATTCTTTTGATATTAAAATAATATATAAATGGATGGTATATCAAATATAAAGAATCATTAACATGTTATATTTATTATTTACATGAGTTACATATCATTATTATACCCATCCAAAATAATAATATATTGAATAACAATTACACCACGACGTGGAGACGGTAAGCCGTACGTACGCACGTATGGTGACATGTTATTCAAAGGGTGGATAGAATACTGAATACGGTTTTACCATATTTATAATAACATCATAGTATATATATGATACTGGAGTTATTATTTTAGAATGGTAACATCAAAGGAAGAAGAAGTGGAAGAAGAAATGAACTTGGAAAAGGGTGGTGAAATCATTACCTCTTCTTCGGGTTCTTCCTTTTGATTTGATCAAAAGGGCTCCTTAGGTTGGCTTTATGATCAAACTAAGGCCTATAGGTTGTAGTGAGGGAAGTTGGGAGAGTATTTGGGTAGAGTTTGGCCGAACCAAAAGGTTTTGAAGGTGTGAAGAAATGAGAAGGAGGAGTGCCCTTTTATAAGAGGGGTGAGGGGCACCTTTGGAAAAGCTAGAGATATTAGTTTATAATAAATTCATATTCGGTTTCTAATGGATACAAAGTTGATTATTCAAAGGTTAAGGTGGGTATGGGTAGAAAAACACTCAACCAATAGAATTTAGACAGGTTTTGGTACTTATATTAACCTTATCTTTAATTATTAACTCTAAGTAAATTAGTTTCACTTTTACAATGTCTCTTTGTATTTTTATATAATATGGTTAATAAACATACTATATACATCCAAGAGACCCCCAAGTGGTCCATTAATGATGAACCTATCATGATATAAGTCTCTTGGCCGAACCATAGATTTTTAGGAATTTAATATCAATTAATAATATAATATTTGTTTTAAGAACTCTTTTATGTCAATTTTGACACTATTCAATAGTTGATTTTTTTGAAACTCATAACAGATTGATTACTTCGAAAAAAGTCAATTAAATCAATCCTAATATATCATATTATCCTAGAAAATTATTTTAATTCATGAAAAGTTTCATATTATATTTATTTGTGTATTTATAATATCAATTATTTTATTTTTTCACTATTATAGTAATTACTGCATCATCGTTGTGTCATAAATAAAATAAATTATTTAATGTCTAAAAATTATAAATAAAATATAATTATGTAGGAAATCGTTTTATCTTTCTAATGAATATTTATTATCTAAAATAAAACATATATAACCCTATGTAACAATTGTTTTTCAAAAAGATATATGCTTGTGTCATTTTTGTATTCATTTTAACTTAATTAAAATAAAGTGTCATTATCACTTACAAGTGGATCCATGGGGTCCCAAAATCGACCAAAAGATTCCCATGGTCGACCATGTATCAACCAATAGGGTTAAGACACGTTTTAGGGTAATTTAGTATTATTATAATATTATTTTTTTAACCCTTATTTACCGGATTTACCCTTAACCATGGTAAATAAAATATTTACCGCAGTAATTATTCAAAATGTCTAAAAAAAAGTAACCTATTTACACAATTTGAACATCCTGATTCGAAATATGGAATCAATTTTCCTAAATTCAAAACACAGAAGTGGCAGAAATTAATTTAATATTAATTCCCGCTGTCAAAACAAAAAGCGTGTTTTTAAGAGATAATAACTATCAAAAGATTGACACTTGTTTATGTTCGGTTTAATTGTAAAATTATGTCCAATGACCAAAATTATATTAAATGGTAAAAATATATTCTAAATATACTTTCAAACTACTAAAATTCATAATTTATCACTATTAATTATTTTGATTAAAAAAGTTATTTTTAATTAAAATTTAGTAATTTTCACTATTCATCAAAATATGAAAGTTATCTGAAAAGTACCAAAATTTCACCTTAGGCTAAATTAGATATTCCAAATCCAAAAATGAAGTCTATTTTGAAATATAAAATATATATAATTTTAAAAAGTAGGTATTACTATTCATAACGGCTAGTTTGATTGGTTGTTAGAACTCGGTGTTGCGTACAACACACGCTATCGCATTATTCAAAGAGAAGCGTACCGTAGAAGCTTGGGGTGTTACACTTACCTTGTTAAGTAACTTCTTAAATATTGGGGAGGAATCCTTAGAACCCTAGTATGTACTTAGGAGGGATTTATAGAGGAATATGTAAGGTAAAATCATTTTCTTTTCCTTTGGTTAGATAGTGATGAGATAAGGGGTGGGTGTGAGCTCCTTTTATAAGTGAAAAAAAATGATTTTTAATGGAAAATAATGTTAGGCAAGTGAAAATAATAGAATAAACTGGGTGTTAGTTGGGTTAGGTGAGTAAGGTGAATAAACATTATGTAATACATGTGGGTATCAATTTAATACCTAAAAATTATTTCTAAAAGGTGGATGTGACCATTAAATTATTAAAAATTTGAGATACTTCATTTACCAATTTTTACCCTTATTAATTTTTGATTAAAAACTAAGCATGGTAATTATTTTATAAACAAAAATATAATATGAAACTTATTACCAAATTTATATGTGATGAAGAAAAATTTAACTCTATTTAGCATAATTTAAATTTTAAATATGAGAAAATAAAATTTTTAATTGAAACATATAATGTGTAGAAAAACTGTTTTGTAGAATAATGACATTTTAATTATTAAGTATTTTTAATCATATTAATAATTAATTATCAATTAAATTAGTTCTAGTTTATATTTATGTCAGTAAAAACTTAATATTTTCATATTAATTTAAAATATAACAATTTAATTTAAAAATAAACAATACTTAGAAAAGCATATTTCTCTTAAAAATAGTCATTTTACCACGGTAAATGATTTTTACCAAAGTAATTTACTTTTAATGACTAAAAATACATTGGCCTCACTAAATAATTTATAAATACAGATTAAAATTTATAAATCCATTTTATCACCGAAAATTTCAATGTGTAAGAATAATCAATTTTATCGTTAGCACATGTAATGCCTAAAAACCCGTTTTTAGAAAAAGTATATTTTTTAGATTTAAAACTTTTTTGTAGGATAAAATTATCATAGTACATGATTTTCATGAAAAAATTGGTTTTTAAAACATGAAAATGTTATATTTGTTTCATGTAAAGCTAAAAATAAATTTTTACCCAATAAAATTTAATTAAAGGAAGTGACCAAAAACTATTTATTTTATTGGAAAATATGACTTGAGTGCCTAAAATGTTAATTATAGGGTTTTAAACATTATAATTGTACTTAAAATGCATATTTTTATTATATAAACACATATATTATCAATTAAAAGATTTTATAAAACTTTAGGTCTTTATTATATAATTAAAAAGTCATAAAATTTATAGTTTTGGTAAAAAACTGTACTTTCACTATTCACTTAAAAATCAACTACTTCAAAAAAATCCAAAAAATTAATCATGGGTTAATATTGTCATGATAAATCCAAAAGTTATGTTATTTTTTTCAAATTCAAATAAAAAATGTGTAAATTTTATTTTTAATTAAAATTTTAAAATATAGTGGGAAGTTATTTTATAGGAAATGAATTTTGGTATATTAATTACTTTTACCCACAAATTATCAATTAATATAGTGTTAAATTATTATTTATAAAATAAATAAATATTATTATTATTAAATCAAAATAAATTTTGTTCCTTGAAATAAAACCCCAATTTAGGAAAAATAAAAATTTTAACCATAAAGTGAATTGAAAAAAATGAATTATAGAAAAGTATAAAAATTTATGATAAATCAGTATGTATAAATATTTTATTACATGTTGATATAAACCTAATTAGTATATAAATTATTCATTTTTATTTTTGTGTAATACTAAAGAAAAAGTAATCTCTAATTATAGTTTCTGGTGGTGGTTCATTTAGCATGGATGTAGTGGAAATATCCATGAGCATGAAGTATTCCTGTATTAGGTTTCACCGAAATCATAATTAATCATGTTCAGATATTTTTTGGTCTATGGAAAAACCAATTTAAGAAACCTCCCTTACAAGAAAAAAGGGATTCATAAAGAAGACTTGCACTTTAAGATTCCATTTCTTCTTAAATTTTTATTGATTTTTTTGATAAGGTTACTATAATTTATATCAACTAATTTAATGGGCATGCTTTAATAGTCATATTTAATATTAAGAATAAATCATGTTATTTCATTTTTGTTTAGTATAGAATGGGAAAAACACTATTTAATATATTATTTAATAAAGAATAACATATAGTGAAATCTCAGGTCATTATATTCTTCCCCCTTAAATAAATTAGATCCTCAAAATTTAAATTATTATTTAATAACAAAGTTAGATAAGGGTATCTACCAGATGACTCAATATTTAATTTTATAAAGAGGTATAAATATCATCTATTCACTTATAGTTATCAAAATACCTATTTTGTGATTCTTCTCCCTCATTTGAGTTAAATAACTCTAATTGTTTGGTGTTAAGCCATATTTTATTTTTCCTTGATTTCATAGTTAGACTTTTAGTGATCAATTATCATAAATTGGTCATAGGTATAAAATTCAATTACTTAATTTTATAATAGATAAACAAAACCCACATATCTGTCACCCCTTTTAGATTTTCTACATGGCGATGTCGGTGTAAAGTTCAGGTCAAGTGATGAAGTTAAAAAATAATGGTCTTCCTCCTCATAAGGCTTATTGAGATTCACATTTAGACACCTCCTATCCATTTTTGGAGTAGCCACATAGACCACACTATCCTGTATCCTTTACAGCTTATACCTCATATACTTCATTAACCTCAATAGATAACCACACATCTCCTCACCTGCTGGTTGGACAAGTACCTGCACTGCCTGTTTTTTAATCTCTTTCAACTATATATTAGCGAGGGATGGATTCCCCACCAAAAATATTTTAGGTCCATCTTATTGTACCCAAACATGTACTTAAAATACTGTAACTGTTTCCTACACATACTATATTGGTTCAAATGCTCTAGGTCAACAAACCTAATTCTCAAACTACTCCCAACCCTAAGGTCACTAGGTAGCATCCCCCATTTCATATATCTACATTTTCCTATTTTAACTAGAGGTAATGATGGGTGGGGGGGGGAGGGGGTCTCCATCTACCATTAAAATGGGCCTTTAAACATATCAATAAATACCAAGGCCAACATGTGGTGGTGGTGCATTGATTGATGACGTTGAATATAAACTGTTGTTACCATCATATACTATCACAATGATGTTAAAATATCTCTGCAATAGTTATGGGTTATTGTATCTTCCCCCATACACTTTTTCTAATAATGAAGATATTGTAGTTAATATAATAAAAATCAGTGAATAGGGAGTCTATGTTTAAATAATTAAAACACTACCGGGATCATATAAAATCAAACTAAAAAACACATACTAAGATTTATATTCCCAAAAAATTAAATTTAAAAATACAATGAACATACAACTAGATATTTTATTTGATAAAAAAACATTAGGGTGGTACACTTCAAAAATAGTCTATGAAAATTTTATCATCTAGAATAAATATTTTATTTTAAAAATTTTGAATTTGAGGATTTAGTTATAACAATCCACCTCATTAGTAGTCATTGAACATACTCCACTTTGTTCTCTTGGTTATGGTTGTTGTTCACGCATATCATTATTATTATACTTGGGTTTTTGAAAATGACATGGGTAATGTCCATGGTTTCTACACTAATGTCATTGGACCATTAGTGGAGTGTTTGGATACACATTTTCCACTCCCATCATGCTAACCAACATCTTTACTTTCCTAAAATAGTTTGATTCTTGATGAACCCTCTTCCACATGTAAATAATATTCCAATCCCCTTTAATCAATTCCATTGGTACTTATTTTCAAATTTTTTACATATAGGTTTCTGAAAATTTATTCTTTCATAATCTTCATTACCTGAATTCTCACGAGTCTTTATCCTTCACTACATTGGAGTACTCAGGATTTAAACTATGATTTCATTGTAAATCATATTTATTGGTAGAGGGTTTGGAATACTCTCAAGGTTTCTCACTCTAGATCTTATTCTTTTGGGTTGTTCATGGGGGAAATTATTGCATTATCCCACCCACTTAGGGTTAACTCTTTTCCTTATAGTTATATTTGTCACTAAATCCCAACAACTTAACATGAGTGGTGAAAAGTTAACATCATAGGGGAATTATCATAATCAATATCATAAATGGGTTTTGAAAATAAATCATTTTACCCCTTTATATCATGTTTTTAGAAAATACTTCCTTTATTTCAACATTTATCAATCTTATTTTAACCTAGGTTACTTTGTGTTGGGTTATCCTGTACTTATCAACTAATTTAATCAATGAAACATCGAAATCAATCCTTTATAGCAGTTCATAAATATTATATGATCAAGTGAATAATATCCCCTATGAGTCTCTATCTAGACATGAACTATTTGTCCCACTAATAATGCATCAAAATAATAATTGATTTAATGTTCATATAACATTTATTAAGGTGATTACCCCTATTTACATTTATTCAATAGCACATGCATTTTTTAGTATCCAAATAGGTATGTATTTTCCTTGAAACAAAATACTTTATTCTTAACTATAATGTAAGGATTTTTTCTTGTAATTAAACTTATCCATATAGTTTTAACTAAGATTTTACAGTCCTAATTTCATCAAATAACTAAATGTTTTTCTAATAACAACTATGAAAAACCACAATATCATACATAATTATTTAGAAACATTAATACACTGATCATTTACTTAGGAAATTTTGAGGTTTATTATCTTGGATACTAGGAACATAATACATGGAATGCGTGGATCACATATGAAAACAAATTTTTTTAACTCTAATTAAAAATTATTTATTATTTCCCCTAGATCACCTCAATTATTAGGATTTACTAGGGATATTTATCAAAAGAAATAGATGAACATAAATCCCATTAAGTTATAAAAAATGAAAAAAAGGTTATAAATAAACATAATGGGCAAACAATTATACAAAATATAAGAATAATAACATAAGTTAAAGAGTCATAACTTGGTTATAAGAACATAAGTCATAACATGGAAATGTGGATACAACATAAACATTGGAAATTCATAAGAATATCAAAAAATTCCATCACTAAGTTTTCATAAAAGCATATTACCCAGGTTATTCAACAAGGAATCATAAAACTTTACCATTAAATGATTCCATGGTTTCATGAATCAGAAATATATATAGATTAATTCTATACATAGTGTATTGGAGTGATGTTAGGTCTCACCCTTCACATGTCTATCATTATATATGCTACATTGATCATACAAAATAAGATTTTTTTTTCATTATTTTTCATACCATGATTTAAGATGATGGGATTTATACATGGAATTACTGAAAAAATATGTATAGATATATTTATATGAATAACCTTGAATAAAATTAGGTTATGTATTCAAAATATAAATGTATGGAATAAAAATCAAATATTGACTTTGATATCATGAAGGATATATAAAATGGACTATATAATGTGTTAAATGAGGGAAAATAATAGTGTCTCATTAATAGGGTAAAATTTTAATAGTAAAGGTCTTGTGTATGAATACATGGAAGCCAAATAACTTATAATTCAAAAGGCATGCAATATGAAAATATTACATGGAAAATGAAGGAGTGATTTCATCACCATGTTGGCTATAAAAAATGATATTGAAATTAGTTTAATAAGTGAGAAGGGAGGTATCTCAACAAAATTTAATAATTTGGATATTAAAGGGTAGGTTATAAATATATTAATGAAAAATTAATTCAATATCATATGGATTATCACAAAATAAGTACTTGAATCAAAATAAGGATATATAGAACCCTTACATGTCCAACTAGAATCATTTAGCTTGGGGAGGACACCATAAAACTTTAGGAACTGCATTGGAGGGATTTAGAGATAGAAAGGGAAGTTAAATTCATGATCAAAGGATTTGGTATGGATAGGGATAATAGAATGCGTGGGTGTGAGCTCCTATTATAAGTGAAAAAGAGGTTATTTTTAATAGAAACTAAATACGATTAATGGGTAAGAATGGAATGACATGGATGTTAATTGGGTTAGGCAGGTTAAGAGAATTAGGTGAATAAATGGAAGGTGAGACCTTTATGTATGAATTTCATGACTAAAAAGTATTCCTTCAAGGTTTATGTTATATTTTAATTATTAAAAATGTGAGATACTTAATCTACTTATTTTCCCCTAATTAATTTGAGTTTAAAATCAACCATGTAAATTATTTTGTTACTAAAAATATAAGATGGAATTTCCTAAAAAATATATAAATTATAAATATTAATTTAGGCTCCATTTAACCTAAATAAATTTATAAATGTGAGATAATTATTATTTAAATTAATTCATATAATGTGTATAAAAAATATTTTTTATAGAAAAATGACATTTAAATTATTAAGTGTTATTAATCTTATTTATCTTTATTAATCCATTAAATGATTTTTTTTGTTTATTTATGTCTAAGATTCATATTAAATTATTAATATATAATATATACATTAAATTTAAAAATAAAAAATACATAGAAATGCATATTTCTCTGAAAAATAACTATTTTACCACTGTAACTAATTTTTAACTTTTTAATTTACTTTTATGAAAAAAATTACAATGTTCATACTAAATAATTTGGATCTAATGAATCAATATATAAAATCTATTTTATCAAATAAAATTTATATGTATAAGAATATTCATTTTTATCATTCGCTCTTGTAATGCGTAAAAACTCATTTTTTGTTAAAGAATATTTTTATGCTTTAAAACTTATGAGTAGTGTTATGAACCACCCCACCGGGGATATCTTGATCAGTGGTAAGATGAATGTGAAACTCCAATATAGAATCTAATGGGCCATGGTCTAGGTATCGATGAAGAGTAGGTATATCACACACACGGGAAGCCTTATCCTAAGGCACCTATAAACACATAGACACCTCTAAATACCTATAAAATGTTGGAAGGTAAAATAAAACTCATACCACAATTCATAAATACATATATATCCCATATAATAGTATGAAACAATTACTAGAAGGAATAAGGTCCAAAATAAATACAATTGAAATTGTAAAATGATCCAAACTCCTAGAAAGTGGGAGACTATTGTGAAATGAAACACCTAGTATGAACCTTGGTCTATCTAGATCAACAATTCTCTGTCTGCTCCTTATCCACCTAGAACTCCGTTAAAAGGAACCTCAACTTTCTAATACATGAAATGTGTGGATATTACCTATGCATGGGTGAGTATATACATGTCCAATAGGGAATCCTGAAATCACCAAACTTAAAGAATTAAGACAATTGTTCACTGATCATCAAAAAGTAATTTCAATAAGAAAATTAGACATAACATTAATAACAACCAATATATTATCATGATAAACCCTAAGTCTCATGGTAACGTCATAATCATAAAACTATCCTAGAATTCTACTTGAGGCATTAAGATAGTGTTTGTTCGGGAGAACTTACTCCATGAGTCTGATAGCACAGATGAAGCTCATTTAAGAGGTCATGCTCAAGGGGTATCTCCATTAAGAAGTACATGCTAGAACATAGATGATATAAATACATAAATATGTTATCTTACTCATGGCATGTGATTTATAACAAACCCTTTCTGGAATAACTATATATTTATGGGATCAAATTCCTAGGTATATTGGTCACATGATTCCTAACCATAAATAAGGATGAATTAAATAATAGAGGATCACAGCTTGAGCTACACAAAAGGATTAATAGACTCTATCAAAGACTAATACCTCATAGGGGATCACATCACACCCTCAGAAAATGATACCTCATTTTACTCTCATAGGGAAGGACTAAGGGGACACACCCTAGGGATACTAGTCTACACAGAAGAGAATGAGGTCTTAAACCTTTCCTTGGAAATATAATGGGTTTGTATAGGGTATACATTTTTTAATGGCTACACGAGGTATTTCCATGTATTCTAGCTCGTGCCCATGTACATTGCCCTATGCTCTTGAACTTTGATCATGTTTGTGTACTTGGGCATGTCCTGGTACCCTAGTCGTGTCTGAGTACTAGGCTGTGTTTATGTACTATTATTGTAACTATGTAATGGGCTGTGTCTGGGTACCCTGGATGTGTCCAAGTACTAGGCTATATATGTGTACTCTGTCCATCCTAGTGTACCTATATGTTTATTTACCCATGTACCCAATAATAAATGATGAGAATCTATTTATGGGTCACATGATGTGTTTAAGGTCCCATAAGGTGTGTGATATTTGTTTTCTAAGACCCTAGTTTCTATAACTAGAGGACTAAACGACATATGTTTTTCCAAATACATGATGTGTATGATGGTATTTTTCATAATGAAAAAACTCTTTTGTACTTCTGGTCATGCCTCCTCTACCACTGGATCCACAACAAGGCTCACCATAGAACTTGGATCCAGGTTGACTAAACTCTGTGCGTCACTGGTGAACAGATTCCAGCCATCCAATTGCTCTGGAAACTTCTCCTATCACACCACACAAACATCATAATTCAAAAACATGATTACCAAGTACCGATATATTCTAGAAATCACATAATGTCCATCATACCTTGATCATTACAATAATCCCACAACTGAACATATGAAAAATATTATCTTGCACCAAGAATCAATTTTGTAATGGCCAAATTTTAGGTATTTTTTGTACCTCCGACCAAATGGAATATTGAAGATGATAATATGAAGAATGTGTGGGAGAAAATAAAAAAAATTTAGGAACAAACCTCAACCATTGTTTTGGTTGGTCTCAATATATTAACGAGGAATCATCAAATGAATGGAAATACGAAATATTATTAAAAGAAATCCTTTTTTAGTTCAAGGAAGATGAATAAGTACCCATAAATCGACGATTGAACCTTGAATTAATTTATTTTAAGGATTGATTCAGATATGATAAATGATAAATAATTTTAGGATTAAATACAAAAAAATTACCGTTCTTTCTCCATTTTGGATTCACCACGGATAAAGAACTGTTCCACATCGGTGTCATTGGTGAGATCCATGAACTCCGTTGCAAAATGGTCGCTGCACCATGATACACTATCGTTCATACAAGAACCTTACTTTAATGGATACTATCAAATCCTAGGGTTATAAAACTAACCTAGGTATTTTATATAAATAAGATTAAAAATAGGATTTTAGGTTTTGGTTCATTTGATAAATAATAAATAAATAATTAAATTTATTTGTCTATTAATTAATCCATCCACAATATAAAAAATCCAAAATATGGAATGCATAATGGAAATTCTATATCATGGGTAAAATTCACATTCAATATTTAATTAAGGTCTCATATTTCCTATTCGAGGCTCTATTTGGGAGTTATTCACTTATTTCAGAAAATCTGCCCACACATGATATAATATATTTAATATTTTTATTATATCAATACCGCGCCTCCTCAGGCCCCATAATACCATAATAAATCTAAAAAAACCTTGAATATATCATTTAAAATATTATATTGTTTAACAAGGAAAAAAGAGTCAGTACATTGTCCACACCTCAGGGGGTTTCATCCTAAGAAGAAAAAACAACTCAAATTGGTGAGGGTATTAATCTCACATATGGTTCTCCCACTCCTATGTGTATTCCTAAAGATTCCCATGCTTCAACAAGACATTAAAAAAAAAGGAATAACTCACCCATAAAGGATCCATTAATGACAATCATTGATCTTTACTAGGTACTCTATGAAGGTATCTCTATTCTTGATGTATATCATTCTCTAGTAAATTACCTGACATGGGTCATGTACAAACATCCTTAGTTGCGACACATGGAATACATTTTGAACTTGTTCTAACTGCGTAAGTAGGGAGTATCATTATTCCACCTCACTAACCCTACATAGTATCTCAAACGGGAAAACGAACCTCAAAGA
The DNA here is from genome assembly GCA_963277665.1 of Viscum album. NCBI lineage: Eukaryota > Viridiplantae > Streptophyta > Magnoliopsida > Santalales > Viscaceae > Viscum > Viscum album. Next base: position 1,983,570,510 of record OY728125.1, on the reverse strand, counting down.
TAAATTGACTCCCTAACCAAATCTCTTAAATCCTCACAAAGGTGACACCTTCATAAGAAACAATTCTCGCTCATCAAATTACAAAGGTCTCCATCATCAGTAAAAATAATACTTCTATTAGATCTGGGTATTCCTCATCTAATCTTGGATGATTTACAGCTTCCCTATTACATATTTCACTAACTATGGTCCATTGAGTGTTGACTATCCTAGATTAGTCTAGCATAGTGGTGACCTATAGGGTCTCCTCTACAGAGCCTCAAATGGTACCATAATGATGGTGGAGAAGTAACTGTTGTTATAAAAAAACTCCACCAAGGTAAGGAAATCCTCCTAACTACAACCAAATTCTAACATACAAGCCTTTACCCTGTCCTCCAAAATATGAATGGTCCAATCTATCTGGCCATATGTTCATGGGGTGAAACACCATTCTAAAAAAAAAACTAAGTCTGAAAGGTTTCATGCAATCCTATATATAATCAATATGTGAAGAAAACATAACCATCTAAACCGATCGTCAAAGGAACTTTGTGAAGCCAAACTATATTCTTCACACAAAGGCTTCCCAATATATCTACTGAACTATACTCTTTAATGGATAGAAATGAGATGACTTGGTGAACTAATCTATGATAACCTACATTACATCATGTCTTCTAGATGATTGTGGAATCCCCTTCCTGGATTCCATGGATATAACATCCCACATCCACTAAGGAACCTTAAGGGTTTGAGATAAACTCAATGAAAACTAGTTCTCAACATTCACCTACTAATAAGAGAGGTATCTAGATACTAACTCTACTACACACTTTTACATTCCTGGAGACCAGAACTAACACTTAAGGTCATGATACATATTGACCAATAATGGATGTACTGTTTATTTTTATGCATGAAACAATATCAACACCTCCTCCCATAGTGTCATTGGTACCATGGTACATCTTAAAAAAATGATTACATGCTCCCCACATTTATAAAATCTGTTAGTATTGTGTAAAGTGGATACATAAACATGTTAGATATCATAGTTGGTATTTCCCATATGAGCCTTCCTGAAACACTATATTAGTGGATGGGTAAATACCATTTACTGGAGGTAATATGCACCAACCTTATCCACTAAGGAAAATTTCAACTAAGCTAACTACTCAGATGCCTCACTCAACATGTGTAAGAAATATCTCCTACTAAGATCATCTACTGCCACGTTCCCATTGATGGGAGTTTAGACTATCTTAATGTCATAATTATAGAGTACCTCTAGACACCAACTCTATCTCAAGTTAATAACATTCCATGAAATCATATACCTGAGACTATTGTGGTCATAATAGATGATAAACTAATCACCAATAAGGTAGTATCACACTATCTTTAGGGAGAAGTACATTGTTTCCATCTCTAGATCATGGCCTATGTAGTTCTTCTCCTAGATTCTTAGCTGCTGAGACCATAGGACATCAATTCCTACCTCAACATTAGATCACATGAAATCACAATTCTTGAGACATAACAGAATACTATGCACTCAACACCATCCTATGGTAGTCTCAACATGGGGAATCTTATTAGACTCTACTAAAACTTATGAAAAGCTTATTGGAACCTCCATTTCAACATTAAATGATTCCCCTTTTAGGCCAAAGAAGTCAAAGGTGATGTATTACTAAATAAATTATGTATAAATATATTGATTTATCATACCAAGCTACAAAATATTTGTACTTAAGGAACCATCTTGGTTTGGTGCAAAGAAATAAATACCACATCCTTTATTGATTACACTACTACTACCTCTTATGAGATGAAATTTACTTGTAAATGGAGCTCTAAAATATATAAATGACACTTTGAGTTCTTCCTATAAAAAAGGTTCTCTCATAGTATGTCCAAGACCATCCACAGATATCTCAGGTATTCTTCCTCAAACACTAAGTACACCAGGATTTCATCGAGTACAAACACCATGAAATGATCCAAGAAGGGTTGAATCATATAGTTTATATGTCCCATGAGAAATTATTTAGAATTATTCATATCGAATTTCATCATTATATACTCATAGTGACCACAACGATATCAATATTTTCTTTGATATATCCTCATTCTGAACATGGAGATGGTGATAGCATGACTTGAGGTCAATATCTGAGAACCATATCACATATTTAAACTAGTTGAGGATATAATGGATTCTTGGTTATGGATACTTAATATTGAATTTCATATGATTAAGGTTATTAACCTCAATACCCCATCCTCATTCTGGGTGAACAAAACTAGGGCTACACAGGGGGAAACACTAGGCTAGAAGAATCCCTTCATTTAAAACTCTTCCAACTGCACAATCAACTCTCAAAGGTCTACAAGAGTTATTCCAAATAATGGTTTAGATATTGAGGAAGTCACTAGGTATAGGTTTATGCATATTTTTATCTCCCGATGGGGAGGCAATCCCAACATATCCTTAGGGAATATTTCCTCATACTCCACCACTACTGTAGGAAGATAAAATCCCATATAATCTACTACTGAAAGGGTAATACTATAAAACAAATGAGTAATTTGTTTTATCCTCTAATGTATAAGACCATAATTTTCTACCTTGGTTCCATATGACCAATGAAGGGACACCTAATTACATCTATACAGACACACCAGATCCTCTAACTGAAACAATAAATCTTCACACAAACGGCATAGTGCCATTCTATACCTAGAATTATTTTATAGGGCCTCATTGATGCTGTAAAGAGATCCCAATAGAAGTTATTTCCCCAAATATTTAGTTCAAATAGTTAAAAGAAGTGTGTTATCATTGAATCTCCTTCAGTAGGAGTCTCTAAATGCAATGATCAAGACAAAGGCTCCCCCAAAATCTCTAGATATCAAACATGATATGTTACAAGAAATGAATGAATCATAAAAATGTATACCAATAATACAAATAAGATATAAAAGACACAAATAATACCTCTAATATTTATGTTATATTCTAGGTAATAAGTATCCACCACCTCCAACTATCCCCATCCTTGACCACTAGCTTCCTAAGCCTGGTGTGGACCACCTAGGGTTGGTAGAGGGAACATATAAAATCCTTGGCCACATGATGCTTCTATATCACCTCCTCTAAAACACCCAATATCCCAAGTACCTCCCTTATCTAGATTCTACCTCTACTTGGGTGGTCCATCAACATTATCCATGTCAGTTTTATGGTGGGTAAGATAATACCATGCGAGCTATCCCCACCCTTCATAGGAGGAACACCACATCTCCATTGATGACTAGAACCACCCTATGATCCTTGAATAATAGACCCTGAATCCTGAGACTATATTCAAAAATTCCTAGCTTTCCTAGATCCCCATATCTGATTTTAGTTTCCACCTGCCGAAGCCTCCACTCCATGGTTCCCACTAAAATCCTTATCTATTGGTTACTACTCTACCAAGAAATTATCCACCACCAAATCTCACTAAAGCACCCCAAAAAAAGTGGGAATGAAAAGAGATATCAATCATGCATTGATATCTCTATGAAGGTTGTGCTCAAAGGTCCATGTTCAGAAGAACACATCTTAAAAAATATCCATGTTCTATCATGATAGGTTAGTGAACCTTGACTAATACACTACTACTGTTATGCTACCTTGCAGAAGCTCTAAAATCACATGGAGGCATAATACTCACTACATGGATGGATATAACTCCTCTATTAAGAGACACTTGAAATTAGTCAAAGATAGGGCCACATTATTGTATTTATAATTCACTAGAGTCCACCATCATTATGCAAAGACATGATGAAGACTCCCTACAAAGACCACCCCTTAATCCCGAGGGATCATCAAAATATGGAAACTCATACAACTTCCTCAATCTAGTCCTCATCTGTGTGGAGGTATGGATTTCCCTGAAACCTGAGAAGTATCTATCACTAAAACTCATGAATTGAACTCATCCAGTACAAATCCTCACTTGAAATTTCTAGTGTAACATACTTCTCAATTAGTGGTACTAAGACTTCCAACCACTTCTAGTACTTGACCCTGTACTAAATCTTCATCATTAGGCTTATCAATATTATGATACTTCTAAAAAATCTTATAAGGATATCATCATGGAGGAATCATAAAATAGACAATTTGTATCATGTCCAAGAGTATATATTGAGATTTGACTCAAGAAGGGCATTAAAACAAAAACCCATCCCTATATGATGCATGTATTAATGTTTTCCAGACAACCAATGGAAACATTTATTTAGAAAAAATAATGTTATCAGAGTCTTGGAGAATAGATACATTGACCACCATAATAATATTATATTCCCTAGAATGAGAGATGAAATGAAAACACATTAACACTATTTCACTTGTTCCCAAACTAATCCTCACAACTAGACAATTTCCAATATTTTTCTGATACAACTCGGTCACCACCCGACCCACTAGATCCCATCTGGCTAACATTTGGCCAAATGCGATTGCCCATGCCTACCTCTAATAGTCCAGCGGCTGATAACAATCCCGGAGTAGGAATATCACACACATGATATTCCTTAGCCTAAGGTACAAGAACAAAAACACATATCCCAATACTCATACAATTTTTAATGGTAAAATTAAACTGATGACATAATCCATGAAAATATCTATATCCAACATCAAAGTCTGACACAATTACTTGAAAACATAAGGGAAAAATACATGACCACCCAAACTATAAAAATGTTTCCAACCTGCCAAGAAGGAGGGGAATTCATTCAACTAAAACACTTGGTACGAAACACAATATTCTTAGCTAAAAAATTCTCATATAGCTATTGGTTAACATAGGACTCCATAAAAAGGAATTTAATATTTATAATATATGATATGTGCAATAAAAGGAAATGTATGGGTGAGTATATATATACCCTTTAGGCCACCTTAAAGTCACCAAACCTAAATCCTCAAGAGATTAGTCATATCATCATCACAAAGGCAAGAGAATTAGAATATGATACATAAAAATAATAAAAACCCTTATATACTCAACAAAGACACTAGTTCTGAAGAAAAGGTAAATCATATAGTCAAACTAGGATTCTTCTCAAGGATTCAAGGTAACATTTGTCTAGTAGAACTCAATTGACAAGTTTTATTACACTGATGGCGCTCATTCAAGACATCATTCTAGTTTAGTCTTTGTATAAATAAGTACACAATATAACTTAGAAGATATTGATATATAGAGAGAGGATATCATATAGGGATTATGGGGAATACCATACCCTATCCATAATTACCTAATTTGTTGGGGATCGAACATCCAGGCATGTTGGTGACCTGATTCCTCACCCTACCTAGGAAAAAATGAAATGCTAGTGGATCAATCCCCAGGATACATAGAGGGATTCATTAACTTTATCAAAGATGAATCCCATAGAGGGGATCACATCATTTTTTTGGATGCGACGACTCACTGTACCCTTATATGGATGGACCAAGAGGATTTACCCTAGAGATACTAGTCTACAATGAAGATAATGAGGGCCTCAACATACTATGAGAAAATTAAATGATATGTTTACGGAGTAAAAGGTGTGTCTTAGATACCCCAAATCATCCCATGTACTCTGGCTCATGACCTTCTAAATTGTCTTGTGCCCATGTAATTTGAATGTTCTCATGTTTATAGGAATGTATGGGTACCATGTACATGTTTTAGTACCGTTATTTGACTATGTACTCTATCTATTCTTGTGTTCTTATTATTTTACATGTACTATGGATATGTCCAAGTACTGGGATGTGCCTATGTACTATGGTAGTGTCAGTGTACCTAGCCATTTATATTCTTGTGTATCCCACAGATTCATGTTGATTTACCTATCATAGGTCACATGATGTGTGGTTGGCCACACACAACCTATGATATTTTATTTTTTCAAAACCCTAGCCATCATAGCCAGGGTACTACACATTGTGTGTTATTTGGACAACACTCTGTGTTTGTTGAAAATTTTAGAATCATAGAACTCTCATGTGGGTCTTCTAGTGCCCATATAATTGTTATATCTTCCACAATGACTGACTTAGAACCCATATATATGTTGACCAAACTCTGATCATTACCGGTGGTAAAGATTCTATCCACCTAATCACTTGAGAAATGTGTCCCATCACATCGAGAATCTACCGTAACATCAAACCTTGATTTTTATATATTGATCCATTCTCAATCATTCATCATCACCATAAAACCTCAATCATTCAATTTATCCCAAAACTAAACCCATGAAAACATTTTTTGTGCTAGTGATTAATTTTACAATGGTTGGATTTTGGGTATTTTCAAACTGTCAGACTAATGTAATACTAAAAATGATCATACAAAGGACATGGGGAAGAAAATAACAATACAAAAAATGTGAGGAATGCACCTTAACCTTTGTTTGAGTTGACCTCAATCCATTTAATAGGAATTATTGAATGAATGGAAATAATCAAAGAATAAAAAAATATCCATTCTTAGTTCTAGGAAGATAAATTAATTACAGTAAATCAATAGTTGAACTTTGAATAATTTTGTTAGAAGGATTGATTTACATCTAACAAAGAATAAACAATATAGAGAATAAATCCAAAAAAATAGTGTCCTATCTTGAATTTAGACTGATCGATGATGAAGAACGATTCCACATCAATGTGTTTAGTGAGATCTATTAACTCCTTAATAAAATTATCATTACACAACAATACATTGCTATTAATCTAAGAACTCTCCTCTAATTTCTTCTCTCAAATAACTAGGATTATAAGGATAACCATCTACTAGAGGTAATATGTACTATCATCACCCACTGAGGAAAAATGTAATGAGTCCAATATCTCCAACACCTCAATCAATAAATTTGAACAACATCACCTTCTGAGAGAATCTACTAATATATTTCCCTTATAGAGAGTATAGATTATCTCAATGTCATAATCTTGGAGGAAACCAAGACACTTCGTCTATCTCAAGTTAAGATACTTAAGCAAAATGATATACTTGAGACAATTGTGGTCATATTAGATGAAAAACTACACACCCACAAGGCAATGTTGCCAAATAATCAAAGAAAAGACAATAGTTTTCATCTCTAGATCATGGGTCTCATAGTTTTTATGATGGGGTCTTAGCTATATAGACCCATATGCCATCACCACTTTGCTATGAATCAAAACAAATTCATGAATTATTCTAGAGGAATCAAAGAATAATATGTACTCAACACCCTCCAATGGCAGTCTCAAGATGGGGGAGATCAACCCCCTCTACCATAACTCCTGAAATGATTTCTAGAACCTCTCTATACACAAAAAATAATACATATTTCAGGTCAAAGTAGTCAAGGTTAATACAATCCTGGAGAAATCAGGTAAAAATCTCTTATAGTTGCCTATAAACCCTCGGAAGTTACAGACCTAAATAAAACTTGTGGGGGGATCCTAAGCTAGAACGACCTCGAACTTTGTTGTGCACAATGATACTCACTCTTATGAGATTATATGTACCTAGAAGTGGACCTATAAAATCCATAAATAAAAAATCGAGAGCATCTATAAAGTTTTTTCCCTTAAAGTATTTTTGTGACTATCCTCATATGTTTATCATGATCCTCCTCTAATGCCGAATATATCAGGTTATCATCAATGAAGACCACCATGATATAATACAAGAAGGGATGAATGATATAGTTCATGAATTAATTGAATAATTTTTGGTTGTTAATCACACTTAAAGTAATTACAAGTACTTATAGTGATCATAGAAACACCATAATTCCATCTTCAATATATCTTCATCCCAAAATCAGAGCTGATGATAGCTGGACCTGAGGTAAATCTTTGAGAACCATCTCACCCCTTTCAGCTGGTTGAAGATATCATCAATTATTTATAGTGGATACACATTCTTGATTTTAATCTGATTCAGTTGATGGTAATTGACACATAACCTGAAGCTCACTTCCACCTTCATGGTGAACAAAATTGGGCTGCATAGGAGGAGACACTAGGTCTAACAAAAAACTTCATTAAAAACTCATCTGTTTTCAACTTAAACTCTTGAATATATATGGGATCCATCAAATATGATATCATGGAAATATTGTTAGACCATGGGTAAAATTATGCACAAAATATTATCTACCAGTTGGGAGGCAAGCCTGTCACATCCTCAGAGAAGACATCCTATTACTCTTCCACCACTACCGTAATCTAAAATATCATAACATCTACCGATCCCAGGGTAATACTATCCAAATGATGAGTAATAATATATATCATCCTATGTATGATAACATAATATACTTATAGGTTTTACTTGTCATTGAAAAAGTAAAACCATGTCTCATATATAGGGACACACCACATCCTCCACCAAAAATAGTCAATATATTTATGAATTATAGAAGCCATTACATACATAGAATTATGTCATAGGGTATCATTAAAACTAAAAATAGATCCCAAAGTAAATTCAATCCTCCATGTGTTAGGTCAAAGTGTTAGTAGAATTGTGTGATCACTGAATATCCTTCTATATGAGTCTCCAAATCCAAGCGTCGAGCCAAAGGATTAACCAGAATCTCTAGATCTCAAACAAGGGATGTTGAAAGAAAGGAATGACTCAAACATATGTCTTTCAATAATTAAAATATGATAGAAAAGATATAGATCTTAAATCTTAATAATCAATAGAACCTTTGGCTCATAGAACTCCACTATTTTTAGCTGTCCTCATCCCTGCGCACAATCTCCCTGAGCCTATCATGGACCACATGGGGGTAGTGGTAGAAATAGATAAAAATAGTTATACAAAGACTGATACTGTCCCAGTTACCCTACCACATCCACATACCTTAGTACCTCCATCCTCTAGCCATTACCTCTACCTATAAATTCCATTGACCATATCCCTATCAACTGCATGACAGTTTATACAATCCCGCGTGAGATGTCCCCCTATTACAGGAGTGACAAATTCTCACCCTCGACTAACCGTACCATGATCCCAAAACTATAGACTCATGGTTTTAAGAATATCTTAAAAAATTACAAGTTCTTCTTGATCCATGTATCAATCATTGGCTACTAGATACTAAAGACTCTGATTCAGGGTTCCCATTACGAGTACCTAATTTTGGTGACTACTCGAACAAGTAACTCTCCACAACCAATGCTTTCTCTATCACTCAAACATAAGTGGAAATGTAAATTGATATCACACTATACATGATAGATCTACAGATCCTGTTCTTGAAATAACCCATCTTAAACCACATATATGGAGTATCATGAGAGGTTAGTGAACCATAGTGAATACTCTACCACTATCATGCTGTCCTATTGAAGCTCTAGAAGCATGTAGATGTGTACTTCTTATAACATGGTTAGATATATCTTCTATATGTACATATTCTTGAGATCAATCTAATATAGGGTCACCTTGTCGTATATATGAGTCCCTAGACTCCACCATCTCCATATAGAGACCTGAATATGACTAACCACAAGGACCACTATATGATCTGAAGGTATTCTCACAAGGTGGTAAAATCATCTAACAACCTCAAGCTAGTACTCGACTACTTATGGATCAAAATCACCCTGAAACTAGATTTGTATATATCTCTAAAACTCATGAATTTTTATTACTCTACACACATACTCAACCTAAAATACTGGTGAAACTTGCTGCTCAATGGGTGGTAGTAAGATTGGAAAACCACTCAGAGGTGCCTCCTCCTGTACAAGACCCTGTATAGAAACCACATTACTATGTGGATCATCCTCATGATCCTGATATATAATCCTAAATGGTTGTCATTGTGGAGGCTTCATGAAATATATAAGACATAAAATATACAAGAGTATATCTAGGGAATTGACTCACTAAAGACATGGATACAAAAACTCATTTCTATATAATTCTTGTACCAATGTTTTCCCTTCAATCAGTGCCAATAAGTACTAAGTGAAAAAATAGGTTATTAATGTCCTAGTTAATGGATACATAATACACCACACCAAAATAGGTTTCTATATCCTATGATCTAAACTAAGAACACTTTTAAAATATTTAATGAGTTACCAAACCAATCCTTAGTGTGAGAATATATCTAAACTCTTATCTTCAGAAAACTTCTTTGATACCAATCAGTCATGACCAGAACTACAAGGTCCCACCTGGATGGTGGTAAGGTGAGTTTGACACCCCAACCCCCTACTAATAGAGAAAGGGATAACGACCAATGTTGAGTATATTATAACAAACATGGGAGGATTTAGACTAAGGTACATGTACACCTACACACATATCTAAATACCCATAAAATTCTAAAAGGAAAATTAAAATTAATACCATAATGCATGCATATATCTAGATCCCACATTAGAATATGACACAAGTACTAGAAATCATAATGAATAGATATAGGACCAAAAAAATATAACACGAGTCTGACCTTCTAGGAAGGAGGGGACATCTATAAAATAAAACACCTATTAAAAATCACGGGGTTTCTAGGTCAAAAATTTTCTACCTACTCTTAGTCCACCCATGACCCCATTGAAAGGCATGTCATAGATACAATACATGACATGTACCAGAAGAGACCATATAGATATGAGTATATAAATACCCAATAGGATACCCATAAATCATTAAATATAAAGGAAAAAGGGAGTAATAATCTTATCCTAAAAAAGACATATCAATTAGAATATGAGACAAAAAAATAAAAAAACATCCAAGATATAATAAATATAGACACTAAGTCTCAAGGTATAGTCACAACCATACATCCAAACTAGGATTATACTTAAGGATTCAAGGTAACACTTGTCTAGGAGAACTCAAACCATGATTATGATAGCAGTGATGGAGTTCATCTGAGAGGTCATGCTCATCAGTTATTTCCATGAATAAATATGCATGAGAACCCAGAAGATCTTGATACATATAAAGGGGACCTCACCCATGGCCCATGGGGTATACCTAACCCAATATAGAATAAACCTCTAAGTAAGGGATCAAATACCCAGATATGTTTGTAATATGATTCCCGACCCAACCTATGGAAGAATAAAATAATATAGGATCAAACTTTACAGCACATGAATGGAATCATGAACTCTATCCATGAAAAATCCTTCATAGGGGATTAGATCCTTTTATTTGGATGCAATACCTCATTTTACCCTCATTAGGATTGACTAAGGGGATTCACCCTAGAGATACTTCTCTACACTGAAGAGAATGAGGGTGTCAACCTACCTTAGGAAAATTACATGGTGTTTACAAGGTATAGATATCAATTTTTGGGTAAACATGGTATTTTTGTGTACTCAAGTATGTGCCTTTGTACTTTGTCCTATTCCAATGAACTTTGGTTGTAGCCATGTACCTAGCCATGTTTGAGTACCCTGACTATGTCCGAGTACTGGGTTGTGCCCATATACTCTATCCAAGCACACATACTTGGCTGTGACAGGGTACTCCAGTTGTGTTCAAGTACTGGGATATTCCCATGTACTCTGGCCATTCCTTTGTACCTAGCCATCTCTATGTCCATGTACCCTATGTGTACACCCCGAGTCGCTAGTCCATGTCACATGGTGTGTGGTAGGTCCCACATGGAATGTGATATTTTATTTTTCTAAATCCCTAACCATTTCAGCCATATGACTACGTGGAATGTTTTATTTGGACTATATTCCATGTTTGTTGGTACTTTTTAGAATCACAGAACTCTCACATGATTCTTCTTGTGCATCTACCACCACTAGATTTGCCACAAAGATAACCACAGAACATTAATCTAGGTGGAAATAACATTAATATTCCCCAGTGGATGAATTTCGGAAATCAAATCTCTTAGGAAATATCTCCCACCACATAACATAGTCTCCATAATAAAAAAATGAGATTCATTGATCCCAATCCATTCTAGACCTTCTATCATCTCACTCACACATCGATCATGCCACAGAGCCAACAAATGAACCCATGGAAATGATCTGTTGCTCCAATGATAAATTTTTCAGTGGATACATTCTAGGTATTTTTTGAACCATTGGCCACATATAATACTAATGATAATCATACAAATAATTTGGGATAAAAAATAACAAAACAAAAACATAGGAATGAAACCACAACAATTTCTCATGTTGGACTTAATCTATTGATGAGGAAGTATCGAATGAAATAAAATAACAAAAGTCAATTAAAAAAGTATAAATTTATAATTGTCAAAATATAAATCAATAATCATAAATAAATGATCAACCAATGAATTAATTTTTTAAAAGGATTTATTTTCAACCGAAAAATGATAAATAAAATTGGAATTAAATCTAACAGGAAATGCCTTAATTCAAGTTTGGATTGATCATTGATGAAGACTGGTTTCATGCTATTTTTTTAGTGATATCCACAAACTCCTTGGCAAAGTTATCAATTTAACATGATTCATTTTCATTATCCCACAAACTTTCCTCCAACAGATCCTCTCAAACACACAAGGTTTTATGGCTAACCATGGTATTTTTCACTAAGTGGAATTAAATTGCAGAGTTTGGGTTTTGGGTGATTTAATAAATTGTAAATAAATAAATATATATTTATCTATTTATTAATCATCCCATGATTTAACTTATGGTGAACACCTGGTTCACACAAATGTTATTTCAAGGCTAGGATGAAATCCCATTTCATATTTAATGGTTGTCTCAAATTTACCATATGAAACTCTCTTTAGGAGTTATTCCATTATTTATAATAACCTACATATGAATGATATAATATATTAAATATTTTGGTAATTTCAATATTGACCCACACTGGGCCCTAGAATCCCAAGTTGACTCAGTGTCCAGCCTTTAAAATATCCTTAAAAAAACTCTATAGTTTTAGATGAAAAAATAGAGTCATTACATATAGGATGAAATTATCTATTATTTGAGTTTCATGATTAAAATGGGTTTATAAAACATATAAAAGTTATATGGATTTAAAATAAATCCAAAACACTTTTCTACCAAAATAATATATAATTAAAGGAAAAGGCCAAAAAATTTCTTTTATTGGAAAATATTACATATGTTCATAAAATGTTAATTTTAGGTTTTACAAATTTTGAATGAAATTTAAAAATGTATTATTTTACTACATTAAAACATTTATGATCAATTAAAAGGTTTTATAAACTTATATGTTTTGATAATATAATTATAAAGTCATAAAGGTAATAGTTTTAGTAAAAAAATGTATTTTCACTATTCACATAAAAAACTACTATTTGAGAAAAAACCCAAAAAATAATATTAATAAAATAAGGATATTATAAAAAAAATAAGATATTATATTTTTTCAAATTGAAATTATAAATTAATAAATTTTATTATTAATTAAAAATATAGAATATAGTGAAAAACTATTTTTACAGGAAAATGAATTTTGGTATATTAACTATTCATTTTTCCATTAAATATCTATCTAATTAAGTGTTAAATTATTATCTATTCAATAAATATTTATTGTTATTATTCAATCATAATTAATATGTTTCCTTAAATAGAATTCAAATTTCCAAAAAATACATTTTTAGGAATAAAGTGAATTGAGTCAAAATGAACTTTCAAAAAGTCTAAAAATTCATGATATATCTATACCTATAAAAATTTTATTACATGTCAATATAATCTTAATTTATACTTATATTACCCATTATGATTTACTTGTAATGACCAACCACCAGATTATCTTTGATTTTTGTTCCAGATGGTGGTTCTAGTATCATAGATCTTGTGGTTATCTAGACCATCTTGAAATTCTTTCATATTCAGTTTTTTTAAAAAAAAATGTATTTTCTCATGATCGTCTTGGGATTATTCCATTGAACACCCTAGATAATCCTCGTCCCTTCTGAACATAGAAAAAATCTTCTTTTAAGGAGGAATTTCACTTCTAGATGCCATTTCTTCATACATTCTTTATTGTTTTTTTTGTGTTAAGGTTAATCTAATATATACCAATAAATTTAATGTCTATGTTTTTACAATCATATTTAATATTCATAATATATCAATTAACTTCATTTTAGTTGAGTATAGTGTGTAAATAAACTTATTTAATATATTATTTAATTGAGGATAATATATATTGAAATAGTAGGTCGTTCGAGTTTAAAAATTAAATCATATTATTTCTCAAGGTAAGAAAATGACCATATGTTTTTAATTATAGTTTATGAATTCTACTTTTAAAAAAATGTTAAATGATTGTTTTTCAAGGAAAGATATTCTTTAGTTATCATATTTTCTAATAAAATCATATGATTTTGAATTTTTCAATATGTTTTCTTCTAAAAGTTTTTATAAAACCTCTTAAAAAATTTAGTTATTTTATTCCAAAATTTCAAATATATATGAGTTTGAACGTTTATTGTGAAAAATAAAACATTTATTATGGAATTTATGGTTTCAAATTGACAAAAAATTTTATTTTATTCTATGTCTCTTACTAAACCTTGTTTTTCTCATCTTATTTTTTCTAATGGTTTTTCACAGGGCATAAGGATGAGTTGAAATGTTAATATATCAAGAGTTCTAAATATGGGATTTAAATTTAAAGAAGAAAGTGTGTATTTATAAAGAAGTTGGTTTGTGGATAAAATGGATACTATGTGTAAATTTACACCTTTTTATGTAATGTTTTACTGAATTATTTAAATAACTTATCCATGAAGATCCTAAAAATGTAAAAAGTGAAACCCATGTGATAAATCATATATTTATTGGTTGAATAAGGTATAAGTCATTATAGTTGGTATCAAAGAAAATGTTTAGATAACTTTATAGGTTAGGGTGATCTTAAATGAAACTTTAATGAGAATATATTATACAATTATGATATAGATCTTGGAGTTACCATGCTTCTTCAAATAATTCATGTCTGTTCAGAATGGTTTTCTACTGAGGAAACATGGAAGCTAAGGTAGAAAAAATAAGATGGATAATATATTTCCAAACTATCAACATATAATTGTTGGAATTAGAACATTATAGTTTATAGCTATTCTACCTTAGTTGATATAATATATCAATGGGGGAACCAATACAAGAGAGTGACATAATTATCTTCAAAAGTATATTTCCATAATAAATAATTTCATAAAACCATACCCTCAGAATTATGGCAAATCCTTAGACATAGTAAAATCTAAAGGATTGATTAATGATTTAGAGAAGATATTTTAAGTTCTTAGATGTTTGAAACATTTGATATTAACCCTTAATATTTAACA
Organism: Viscum album; assembly: GCA_963277665.1. Taxonomy (NCBI): domain Eukaryota; kingdom Viridiplantae; phylum Streptophyta; class Magnoliopsida; order Santalales; family Viscaceae; genus Viscum; species Viscum album. The sequence continues at coordinate 1,983,555,153 of OY728125.1, read as the reverse complement.
TTTTGAAGATAAAACTAATCAATGGTGTTATTTGATTAATAATTCTAAAGGAAATGATAAAATTTATTTCATGGATTGGATGATAACTAAATATCTCTTCCTTGAAAATTTATTTACTAAAGTTATTCAACTTATAATATAAATGAAATTCATAGAGTTAAAGTAAAGGGTGTAACAATATTTTTCTTCTTATGAAGGTAATTTTACTAGGTTAGACTAGTATGCCCCAGATTTCATTCAAGACCATGATAGTAAAATTGATCAATTTTACTCAGGATGGAATTTTTGTTTACAAAGGGTTTTGGTTACTCATGAGTTATAAAGTTATGAAGAAATTGGGTGGTTTTCTAAGAATGTAGAGACAAATTTTATATATTTTTACTTTAAAAATTATAGGAAGTGATCCATGTGGCCTGAAATGGGTAATAATTAATCGAAGAAACCTAAAGGTAAGAAAATTAAATTAACCTCTAGTGATAAGTGTGGAAAAAATAATCATAATGAATTTATGTTGAGATATGTGAAGTATTATTGATATGGAAATCGTGGAAACATAGATCATGACTACAAAGAAAATAGAAATGGTAATAGATAGACTAAAAACAAAAACTAGGTAGCTAAATGTTAAAATTTCAATAAGTTTGGACAATATGCTAATGTATGTCTGAAGTTAGCTACTCAAGGTGGGAATCAGCATGATCAGAAACATAATGGTGCAACAAAGTGTTTTACTTCTAATAAAATAGTCATGAGACCCAAAAATGATGTGGTGATGGCTCCTGGAAGAATAATATTTCTTGAAGATTGATCTCAGATCAGGGTATCAGTAGCTGAAGGAAAAGGAGGAAGAGATTCCCAAGACTAAGTTATATTCTAGATATGGTCATTAAAATTGTCTTCTTATTCTATCCAGGTTAAAAACTTTACTCACTATATTTATTGATATAATGAAAAGTGTGTTCCTAGAATATTTTTTATTAATTTTTGGTTTTGTTTATTAATGATATTTTGGTTTATTATAAATGTTATGAGGGACATGAGAAACTTGTCCATATTTATTTTTATACTTTAAATGAAAATAATGTCTATGATTTTTTTTGTAAAAGTTGATTTTGTTTATATAATATTTCATTTATTTGGAATATAATTCTAAAGATAGAAACAATGTTCATCCTCATAAAAATAAGGTGTAAGAATAGTGATAAAGGCCTATAAATGTTACTAATAACCAATGTTTTCTTGTATTAGTGGGTTACTACTGATATTTTTCTGAAAACATTGATCAGTTATCTAGTCCACAAACTAAGTTAACTCTAAATAGTAAAATTCACCTAGAAAAAGGAATGTGATGAATGTTTCTAATTATTTTAATGAAGATTAGTTAATGCTTTGGTGTTTTCCTTTCCAATAATAAATGATGACTTTTTGTTATAATGATTCTAATTTGAAGGTACTTGGATGTGTCTTAATGGATATTGATCAAATTATCATGTATGCATCAAATCAACTGAAACCCCATGAGTTGAATTATCCTATACATGACCATTATCTAACTTTAATAATTTTTGATTTAAAAATATTGATCCATAATCTATATGGAGAGAAATGTAAAATATATACAGATCATAAAAGTTTGAAGTATATATTCAATCAAGAAATAGTATAAAATTACATAGTGAATATGGATAGAAATGATTAAAGAGTATGATTTCACAATTTACTATCATTTTGGTAAAGAAAACAAGGTAGTTGATGCCTTGAGTTAAAAAGATAATGAATCATTAACCATGTTGCGCATAGAACATAATCCATTAGTTAATTATTTAATAAATTTTTTATTATAATTTTTTTAATCATAGAATCCTTCTATTTGGACTTCGGTTCAGTGTAGTCACAATTTTTAGAAAAAAATAAGAATAATAAAAAGGAAGATTATGGTTTGAAATAAATATTACAATTTTCCAAAAAAGCGTTTGTTATATGAGTTTAATATTGATGAAGAAGGTGTTATTAGATTTGGAAAAATATTATGTGTTCTGAGTTATTCCCAATCGAAGTAGGAATTATTAAGTGAAAATAATAGCTCTCCATTTTCTATTTATCTTGGTGGTACTAATATGTACAAATAACTTTAGTAATAATTTTGATGGGAAGTTATGAAAAAGGATATAACTAATTTTACCAAGAAATTTTTGACTTGTTAGCAAGTTAATAATGAACAAGGAGTACCGAAAGGGATGATTTTGACTTTTTCAGTGCTATAATGGAAATTATAGAATATATCTATGGGCTCCATGATGGGATTACCAAATAAATTTCAAGGTAATAATGCTATTTGGGATATTATTGATCTTTTGACCAAAAATGTACATTTTATGCCTATTAAAGATACTATATCATTAGACCAACTCTCATGAATTTATATTAAATAAATAGTTAGATTATATGGTGACCCACTATCTATTACATTGGATCATGATCCCAGTTTTCCCGAATTTTTATGAAAAGGGCTTTAGAAGTCAATGGTTACTGAATTAAATTTAAGTATATCTTTTTATCCTTGAATTGATTGAAAATTAAATTAGAAAATTTTGAATTTAGAGGATATTATTCAATATCATTCATTATATTGTTAGGGATGTCAAGATAATTTTTTTTCTTTAGTTGTATTTTATTATAAGAAAAATATTTATTCAACTATAAAAATGAAACATTTTGAGGAATTATATGGAAAAAAAATTTAGACTACAATATGTTGGGATAAAGTCTATGAGTTGAAATAGTTGGGGCCAGAATTGTGTTGTATAGATAACTGAACTAAAGGAAATTAATTTTAGGTATGTGATCATGTGTTTTTTAAAATATATCTTTGGAAAGGTGTAATGAGTTTTGGTAAAAAAAGAGTTTAGATAATTTTGAAACCTAGGATTTATTTTTTCCTTGGTTCTGGATCGGGCCGGGGTTTAGGTAAGTCCCTGTTGATTTTTTTTGGTTTTTATTGAAAAATTATTATTTGGGGTTTGATGGTATATGGATCACGATCTAGAAACCATGCGGCTTTAACCAAGTAACCATGCGGCCTGCCCGTCTTTGAAAAATAAAATAATAAATAAATGAGAAATAAAATGAGGGTTAAAAGAAAGTAAGAAAAAGTGAAGTATAATTAATTGTGTTGATAATATTTTTAATGAGATTATTATTATTTTTATCATTATTTATATTAATAATAATATTATTAAAATTATTATCGTTATTAATATTAAGAATAATATTTTTAAAATTATTATTTTAAAAAATGAAATTAATATTTATATTACTTTTATTTTTATCATTATGATATTATTAATTAATTAATTAATTATTATTATTATTATTATTATTATTATTATTATTATTATTATTATTATTATTTAGGGTGGTTCATGAGCATCGCACAGTTAGAAGAAGTCATGTGGTAGGCCTAGGTACCCCAGTAGCCACTTCTGGATCGGACAGAAGGTACCGTACGGTCTGCACACGACCTCTTCAGCTGTGCATGGACCACGCGGTTGTGTTATTCAAATAAATAAAAATAATTAAATCAAAATGAATTAAAATTAAAATAAAGAAGGCAATAATATTTTTATTTATTTTTTCTATTTCTATTATTATTGTTATTAAAATTATTATTATTTTCATCAGTATGTTTCCATTCTTATTATTCTTATTAATTTTTTTATTAGTTTAGTTATTAGAGGTTACTATTATTTTTATCATTTATCCATTATTATTATGAAATTTACTAATTATTATTTTTGTTGTTATATTGTTATTAGTATTATAATTATTAAGAATTTTATTATTATTATTAGATTAGTTTTTATTTTATTTTATTTATTTGTTTATTTTTAGGGTTTCTTGGACCCTCTCTCTCCCCCATATCCTCCACTCGCATGCTAATCTCCCCTCACTCATACTGAGAAGCGATATACCCCCTCCTTATAGAACAACCCTCCCCATGCTCACCTCTCTCTCATTGATGAACTCCAATGGTGCTCTCCCCCTCTCCCTTACTGTGCTAACCAACCCTCTACTTCCCTGTTCAACACGTGGAGTGAGCCCCTATCGATGACCAGCCAGACCGTACCTCCCTTCGGCTGGCTTTCCCTATCCGGTGTGACCACCATGCTAGTTTTCCTCCTTTCCAGTAGCCGTGACCTCACCAGTGCACTCCCTTCCATCGTTTGTCTCCCTTCTTTCCCCCTTTGTGAGTTCTCTGTCGTTTTAAGGGTCTTCTTTGAGATATTGTGTTTCTAGTGGATAAGGTTCTTGTTGGGGGAGGTAGTTTTTAGTTTTTACATTCAATATTCCTGTTTATGGTTCATTATTGACTCTCGAAGGTGTGGATGAGGTTCAATTTAGGTTTCACACTGGTTTGAGGCATGCATTTTTCATTCCACCATGGATTTGAGGTAGATTCACTTTGCACATAGACTGAAATTTTTAGAATTTGTTAATTTCTTATTTTCGCACCATCATTAGTTATTAATTAGTGATGAAATATCATTATAATAGTTTTTTATGTGAAATAGTGTATTTTGTTCAATTTTTTTGATTATGCGGTGTGAAATTATTGAATTGTACATACCATGTGTTTTCTAAAATATCCTGTTTGGCCATTGCATGTAGTTTAAAAATTTTAGAAGTAATTTATTAATTCTTGGGTCATTTCAATAAATTTTCAAATTCTATTTACATCTTCATAATACCCTTAATTAGATGATTATAGTACTTTAATATTTTTATAACATTTTAAAAATAGGTTTTGAAACTATCCATTGCTTATGACTATGTGAATTTATCCCAAATGTGTTTGATAAAATGTTGTGTTTGAAATTATGATTTTTTTAATATTTTTAAAATGATTATTTGGTTTTATATATATAATATTGTGGCATTAAAATGCCCCATTTACCTTTGAAAGTATGTTTTAGACTTAAATGGTGATTGGTATTTCCCAAAATGGATTTATAAATTGATTTGACATGAAATTATTTTATATTTTGTATGATTTTTTTGGTATAATGTTTTAGGATAATGTTTTCATGAAATATTTTAAAGGTGAGAAACTTATTTTTAAGGACACTTATAGTGTGGATAAATTTGTAATAGGGGTTTTAAAAGAAAATGAAATACTTGACGTGTTGTAATTTACGTGCGTTTCTTTTTCTCAATATGAATTGTAAAATCATAATTTATGAAAGGCATGTTTTGTAATTATATATTGGTTTATGCAGAGATTTTAAAAAAATTATTTCCAAGTAGTTTTGGTAATGAAAATTCATTTTGGGTAGTTGAATTTAAAAAGGGTTTGACTTTTTTTCGATCAAGTTCCTTGTTTCCTTGTTTCTTAGAGTGCACCCCAATAAAAAATAAATGTATTTTCAGAATGTGTTCATAAGTGTCCTTCCCAGTGGTAACTCCTCAAGTTGATCAATTAAAGGAGTTAAATATTGGGATTTGGAACTCCAATCTACCAATTTTCTTTTTTCGGTTCAGCGGATCCTATCACCATGAGAGGTAAAATGTGAGAGAGGTGGAAGGAAACTTTAGTTTCTCGATTGGCCATAGTCGTTGAGGGAAGAATTTTACACTGTTGTGTTTGATGGATCAATATGAATGTTGTTAAGGGAAAGTTTTAGTTAATAATTGAGGACACACTTTTTGAAGCTTTTAGTTATTTCCGATATCCTAGATAAGATCTTTGGACCTTTCATCGGTTTTCCCTATCTATGGTTATTATTGGTGACCAAGGAGGCGTGTTTCGTCAGAAGAGGATATTATAGTTGATTGAAAGAATCATGTGCTGGTTAGGACCTAGGTTAAGATCCCTCTCCCTATAATGTTTCCCTTGGTTGTAGGGGTTATGTTCGGTGGTGCTTTGCAGTGTTTCATTCTCTGTTAAAGGAAAATGTGGATATTGTGGAGCCTTTTTGGGACTTCTGTTGTATGAAAAAGCATATATTTAATTTGGTAATTCCTTACATATTGGTTTCAGATGAAAGTGTTTCTCCCTATATCCTTTCTATTATTATTCTCTATTTGAGGTAAATATGATGATGAATGTGCGTCTTCTAAGTCCATGTTGTGGTAAAGTGCCATGTTGAGGAAGAGTGAGTTGTGGGGTGTGCTGGGGTATATTGGTTCGACATGGAATGTGGTGTATTTTCTTGTGGAACTAGAAGGAGAAGTTTTTCTTGGGGGTTTCTAAAACCTAAATAAGAGGCATGAGATACTTAAAACATCAGAGTTGCAGACATAGGTCCTGGAGTTAAGTGAGTGTGTAGTCAAGATAACCCCAGTGGTGTGTGAAAGGTTTGGTTGGAATCCTATTCTTGGCATGGGAGAGGGAGATAGTTAAGACCTTGGGGGTAGGTCTTTATTAAAGGGGCCTTATGTGAATTGAATGTGGCTTGGGCTGTGTTCTTTAGAGGGTGTTAAGTTTTTGGGATGTGTCAGTTGTGGTTGACACTTCATTAGTTGGGCCCTTCCCTCCCCTCCCCTAGTGGTGCAGGTTTATGGTCAGTGCGAGTAGTTTTTTTGGTTTGTTAAACCCCATTAATTCTTATGGTGGAGACACCCATCTCAGGTCTCATTGAATTCATAGTTATCATGTTTCTTATGGTGGGGAGTCCGTTCAGGCCTCCCTGTGTTTGTATATTAGCTCCGTTCATGGTATCAGTTTGGTAGTGGATGGTATCGTATGAAGCCACCTAATTATAAGTTAGTGTTGGGATGGGAGTGTTCTGATGGTTTCGTTAAAGTAAGGTTATTGAGGTTTCCCAGAGTTGTGGTTTGAAATTCATTCATTATTTTCATGGATGGTATGAGTTCTGTTTGAGGATGTTTGAGGTATTCATGTTTTAAGTCTGGTTTTGGTGTTGTGAAAGTTCTATATCTTTTAGATCAATCCATTGGGGGTGGTTAAGCTTTTGGGTCAGGTGACACTTAGTGAAGAGTCTATTCTGGTCTCCCGAGTCCATATTGTTATCATTTTTCTTGTTGTTGGCATTTTTTTGATCTCTTCATTTATCGATCTTTGGGAATATCCTTAAACTGTAATGGAGTATTAGTTTTTGTTTGTGGGGTTTAGCCTTGTTATAACATTCATGGGGTGGAAAGAATAATGTTGGGGAGAATTGTCACACCCAGGTTTTAATTTTGTCTTAGTACCAACTCAGGTTGGGGTTTGGGTGAGTCCCTGTTTATTTTTTTTGTGTTTTTTATTGAAAAATGTGTGTTTTGGGTTTGGAGACATCTGACACACAGTCAGAGCATGGTTGGGAAATCGCACAGCTTCACCATGGTAACCGTACGACCTTCCTATCTTCAAAAATAAATTAAGAATTAAATAAGTAATAAAATGTGGGTTAAAATAAAATAAGAAAAAGTAAAATATAATTAAATGTGATAATAATTTTAATAATGGGATTATTATTATTATTATTATCATTATTAATATTATGAATAATATTTTTAAAATTATTATCACCATTATTACTATTAAAAATGAAATTAATATTACCAGTACTATTATTTTTATCATTATGCTATTCTTAATTATTATTATTATTGTTATTATTATTATTTAGGCTGGTGTGCAGGCACCGCATGGTTAGAGGAAGTTATGCGGTCATCCAGGGTACCCATGCGGCCGATTCTAGATCAAATAGAAGCTACCGCACGGTCCACACACGGTCACTTGAGATGTGTGTGAACTGCACGGTTGTGGTATTAAAATAAATAAAATTAATTAAATCAAAATGAGATAAAATTAGAATAAAAATAAAATAATATTTTTATTGAATTTTTCTATTTCCATTATTATTTTTATTAAAATTATAATTTTTTCCATCGTTATGTTATTATTATTATTATTATAAATGTTTTTACAATTATTGTTATTGTAGGTTATTATTATTTTTATCATTTTTATATTATTATTATGAATGTTACTAATTAATATTACTGTTATATTATCAATGGTATTATAATTATTAAGAATTTTATTTTTATTATTAGATTAGTTTTTATTTTCTCTTTTAGGGTTTCTTGGACTCTATCTCTCCCCCATCCCCTCACTGCCATGCTACTCTCCCCCTCCCTCACACTAAGCAGCACGAAACCCTCATCTTTTCTACACAAACCTCCCCCTGTACACCTATCTATCATCAGTGACCTCCTCCAGGGATCTCCCCCTCTCTCTCACGATGCGAACCAACCCCTTAATGCCTTGCTTTCCGCACCCCCTGCGGACGGTTTGCCCGACCGTTCTTATCTCCAGCCATCTTCCCCTCTTTGGCGGTACCACCCTACTGGCCAACCTTATTTTTGGGTCCGAGACCTCTCTAGCACTCTCTCTTTTAGGAGGCAATCTCCCTTCTTTCCCCTCTGTTGATTTATCACTCATTTTAAGGGTCCTCTATGAGATTTTGGGTTCCTCGGAGCTATGGTTCTTGTTGGGTGGGGGGGGGGGTTGGTTGGTTTGAGTTTTTGATTTGATATTAATATTTAGGGTTCTTCATTGACTCTCGATGGTGTGAATGAGGTGAGATTTAGGTTTCACACCGGTTTTGGGTATGCGTTTGTCGTTCTGCCCTGAATTTGAGGTAGGGTCCCTTTGCATGTAGTCATTAACTTTTAGAATTCGTTGATATATTATTTTTGCACCATCATCATTTAATAATTAGTGATGAAATATCTTTATAATAGTTGTTTTATGTGAAATAGGGCATGTTGTTCAATTGTTTTGATTATGCTGTGTGAAATTATTGAATTGTACATACCACGTGTTAGCTAAAATAGAATGTTTGGCCTTTTCATGTACTTTAAAATTTTTATGAGTAATTTATTGAGGTTTGAGTAATTTCAATGAATTTTCAAACATTATTCACAGCTTCATAATACCCTTAATTAATTTATTATAGTACTTTAGTATTTTTATAACATGTTAAGAATAGGTTTTTGAAATGATCCATTGCTTATGCCTATGTAAATTTATACGAAATGCATTTGATAAAATGTTGTGTTTGAAATTATAGTTCATTTGGTATTTTACAAATTATATTTTGGTATTACATATATAAGATTGTGATATCCAATTTCCCCTTTGGCCTTTGAAAGTATGTTTTAGACTTAAATGTCGATTGGTATTTCCCAAAATGGATTTCTAAATTGGTTATACATGAAATTGTTTATATTTTGTATGAGTGATTTGGTATAATTTTTTAGGAAAATGTTTTCAAGAATTGTTTTTAAGGTGAGAACCTTGTTTTTAAGGTCACTTAAGGTGCAGATGAATTTGGAATAGGGTTTTGAAGGAAAATGAAATATGTGACATGTTGAACTTTATGTGGGTTTCTTTTTCTCAATATGAATTGTAAAATTTTAATTTATGAAAGGTGTGTTTTGGAATTGGATTTTAATTTTTGCAGAGATTAAAAAAAATGAATTTTGAAGTAGTTTTGGTATAGGTAATGTCTTGTGTGTTGTTATTTATAAAAGGTTTGATGAGTGTTAATTAAGGGAAGCTCGGTTGGAATTGTTGAAATAATTATTTGGATAACCCTTTGAGGGGTGAGTCTCTTACCTTGTTGGTTGACTATGATATGGTAGTGCCCTTTGTATGGGATCTCCCTTGAGTGATAATTTTTTAAAGGTAAGGGGCTACTTCTTGAGGTGGATGGGGTGGTACCATTTTATGTGTGTTATGTGTGACGGTATATATGGAAAGTTGCTTGATATGGTTTGACATAACCCTCTATGAAAATAACATGGGAATCTAGCATAACTACGAGGATTACTGAGAATGATTGATTCAATGGTAGTTGTCGTACTGAATAGTGGCCCATAGCAGGTGGATAATTGTGTTTATTTCTATGGGATTGGGCCCCTTGGTTTGTCCTGAGTTAGGGAGGATAGATATTTGGGTGTTTGGATTTCATTATGTGTGGCATGCTACCAAGGATGGGGTCTCATGTATTAGTATGTTTTGGTTATCCTATGAGTTCTTAGGATTTCTCGTGTTGCTCCGATACTAGTACCATTTGTACCATTGCCCTCATTATGTGAAGTGATATCCCTTTTAAAAAGTTTTGGTGTTTTCTTGTAAAATTGTTAATGTTTGGCTTGATAAAGAGGTTTTCTATAAAAATGTTTGGAACAAACAACTACTCTTTCCTTTGGAACTTTTATGAAAATTTAAAGATTCTTTTCCCCCTTTCCCCCTTCCTCTTGAGCCTTATTTTAAATGTGAGGGAAATGGATTATAATTGTTATTTTTTTACTTTAAAATGAAAAGTGTAAAAAATACAATTTTTATAGATTTTATTTCAAACCTGAAATCAATGTTTCTTTATTTAAGGAATGTGCACTGGGAATTGAATTAGATGGGCCTACCTACTGAGTTATAATATTCATGCCTATAGAATTTTCTTGTATTAGTTACTGATACAGGTTTGGCCTGGGTTCAATCTCCTTGGGTGATGATGGTATTAGATTAGAGAGTGACCCTCAGGGTTAGATGGAGACATTATGGTTATCAGGTTCTATTTTGGTTTCTTTGTGTAGTTTTTTTGTTCAGTTATTGTATCTATTTTCTTTTGGATATGTATGTTGTAAAAATGTTAGAAACTATGATTATTTTTGTTTTTATTCCATTATTTGGATGATTTTTTCTTATTTTATTGAGATAAACAATTCCCTCTATCACTATATTGATGCCCTTGGCACTTGCCTCTAGCAAAGGAGGATCGAGAATGCCTCTCGGGCCTTGCCACAGATCGGCTCGGGTGACCGGTTCAGGTTCAACCCAAGTTGGTTCGTGACAATAATGATTCACTGGTCCTTATGAAATTATAGAGAAATTAAGATAAATTTTTTATAAGGTATCTTTAACTTTAAGTTTATCTCAGTTAAATGATGTGTTTCATGTTTCCTTGAAAAGGAAGTATGTTCCTGATACATCTCATGTTTTGGATACTTAATACTATATAATTAGAAGATAATATCTATTATATAGAAAATCCAGTTCAGATTTTGGATCATAGAGAGTAGGTAATATTAGATTAAATGATTCACCAGGTTGAGGTTTTGTGGAATAATCACATTGTTGAGGAAGCAACATCTGAATCAAATAATGAAATGAGGGAAAATTACCCTCACTTGTTTAAGTAATGAATAAAATTGTTAGGATGTAAATTATAAAGGGATGAATAATGTGGAAACCTATGAAATTCTATAAATAAAACAAAAGTTTGATTTTTGATCATTTATTTTACATATTGTTATTCATCATAGTTTTATAAATTACTTTATATATTTTTTCAATCGAAAATGAAATAGTTTTATTTAACTATATATTATATGTATTTATTTAAAATTTAAATCACTTTATTTTATAAATTTAAATTTATAGGATTGAATTAATTTTTAGAAATATTATATTGAATATATATTAGTGTTATTTTTTGGGATTTTTATGAAAATTTTGTTTTTTATGTGAATAATGGAAATGTTATTTCTTCTACAAAAAAAAACATTGTTTTCAATAAATCCATAAATTTAAAAGTACAATTATTTTTTTATATTATGTTAAAGTAATATAAGATCAATTTAAATAAATATAATGTAAATAATTTCATAGGTTTCAAAAATATATTTTATTTTGGTATAAGATCATTTTTATAATCAAAAACACAGTTTTATAAAAGTTATTGTTTGTTTCATTTTGTAAAACTATATTACAAGTAATTTCAAAAACTTATAAAAATTTAATGTTTGAAAATAGTCTACATATTTTTAATCAGGAGTTTTAAATTTAGCAATGAGTTCAATTTCCTTTTGGTTATTATGAATAGTTTCCATTGTCAAAATGTCTCACCATAGTAAATGATAAATATCATTAATTATGGTAAAAATTAAGTGATATGGAATTTTTTATCTTAATTCTTATCGGATGATTTAAGTTTGACTCTAATCAGCTTATATTCAAATTTTAGTTGTTTTAGGGCCACATTCCCATGAATATAACTAAATAATATTATACAACATTTTATAATTATAAGTTTTCCACTCACATCACTTATAAAAGAGCACCTATATCCTTCCTTAATTGTACCTTTTGAGCACTATAGTTTAGAAAATTCTAAATAAATATATCTACAACAATACTACCAACATTCTATTGAACCTTATCTTCTAAAAATTCCAATCCTAAAATATATGAGGTGTAATCCAAAGATCGATATATTAGGAGCAGGTATAAGAGCCGATTGTCTTATTTTATTTTTATTTATTCTTAAAAATATTTTAAATATGTTGTAAAAACTATAAAATAATTACAGTAGTATCATATTTATATAGAAATTTATTTTTTAAAATGTTTTTTATCTCCTTTCCAACCCATGGAAGTTGAAAACACCACTTGTGCATATGTGTGGACTACCACCTCCATGAAGTGAGTTGTTTTTTTACCATCACTGCAACACAAGAATGGTTATAAAGAGGAAAGTAATGAATATATTATATTTTTATGATATTATTATTATTTAATTATAAGATGTTACTTATTTTTTAACCTTTCCATCCATTGGGAATTGATTACATCGCTCATGCATATGTGTGGAATACTATCTCCACGAAGGAGTGTGATATAGTTTTCATCTCCACCTTAGAAGTATGGAAATAAGAATGTAATTAAGGAATAAATATGACATCAATAAAATATTTATGATTTTTTCAAACTAAAATATTATATTATTTCTTTTTTATACCCTTTATAAAAATGAAAATGTTTTTCATGTGTATGTAAAAACTACTGTCTAAATAATATGAAGTTGTTAATTTTTCATGAACACATAACATGGTTTTTTTAAAAGTGTATTTATTACATATTTATGATAATGATAACATTTTTAATATTCTGGAGGTAATGGGACTATATTCCCTCTGAGTATAGTCAATTCACCAATGTTGTTTTGAGGTTATAAACTGAATGCCCCCAAAGGTCCAATGTGATCTTAACCATTTTATGGATGAAATATTTTGTGATAATAAATAAAATGAAATTAATAATAATAATTAAATGAACATGAAAAAGGATATTAATCAAGTATAATGATAATATAATCATTCTAAAGTTAAAAAACCTAAAAATTTAGATGAGACTTATGGTATGATATATTTCATTAAAACATTATTTTAAAGTATTCATTTCAAATCATTTTCCTCTATAACCATGTTCACCCGAATATTCTAAGAATTTTTTATTTATAGATCATTTATTGTTAAAATAAAATTTCAACTAATTTTTACTTTCTTTTTATGTTTTAAAAAATGGATCTTTTAATAATTTCCCATATTGTTTGTTTAGATTTTTTTTAGAAAAGTAAAAAAATATTTTTTTACATATACGATTTGAAGATTTGTTACCACTATCATAACCATTATTCAAAATCAAGATTACTTTTAATATTTCCTTGGTTGTTTTCAAGGAAAATATTTCTCTCATTATTCTATTATTTTTTATTTTTAAGATGTTTTTCTATGGTAAGAAAATATTTTTCTCAGAATTTTGAGGCAACTGAAAATGTTGTTGCTTATGGGATTGAGTTCCAATTCTAATGGGTTTTATATCCAAATTGAAATAAACATTTGTTTTATTTATTCTATAATTATAGTATATTTTAATCAAATAAAAGGTGATATTGATATATATATGATGATGGATGATCCCATAATATCTCTCCAATGCATTGAGTAAAGTGATGGAGTTTACCAGTTACAGGTCACTCTTATGATATATAGGAATTACCCAGTTAGGATATTCCAAGGTACACATATTTTATGACTTTAAATGGTTTATAAATGAAATATTTTTATTTCAAAAGTTAAAAAATTATTTTATGTTTTTAAATATATTTTATGTTATTTGGTTCCAAATAAAGGTAAAATAATTATTTTTCAGGGAAAGGTATTTGTGAGTATTTAGGTTTTACATGAAACCCTTATAAATATTTTTTTATTTATCATTTCATATGAGATATTTCATGAAAGATATTATGAAATTAACTTTTTAAATACATATTTGAGTTTGAATTTTTATTTTGGAAAAGGAATACATTCTTGTGGATTTTTCAGGTTTTAGTTGGAGTAACATGTTTCTTTTATTTTAGGTCCCTTAATAAGAATTGTTTTACTCATACAAAATTTTTAAATGATTTTTCATAGGCATTAAGGGTTATTAAAAAAATAACTGATGTTAGAGTTTTATATATAGAAGTTACATTGAACAAGAAAGGTGTATCTTTATAAATAACATGTTTTTTGGAAAAAATGGACACTCTGTGGAAATTTCCACTGTAATATATAATGTTTTACCTTATTATCTAAAACAATAAACTAAAAAGATACCATAAATGTAATAAAGTACAATCCCTATTTTAAATAACGTATTTATGGGTTGAATAATTAAAATTCATTATAGGACACCCTATAAAGATACACTTCATGCCTCAATGTGCTAGTTTATTTCTTGAGTGGGCCTTGACAAATTCTTTTCATACCCCAGAAAGAGTATGTGAAAAAATGAGTTTTACCCCACTATATAACTTAAAGGTAATACAATTTTACTCTTTTTTGGTACTTGGTTTAGTATGTATTATAAAGTGTGTAATGAATACCCCAACACGGGCAATGTAAGATCTATTTTCCTTATATTCGACCTCACAATGTCAAGAAAGGTATAATTTTCCATTTAGTAAAACCATTCCTATTTGTTGTATATATTTGTCTGAGTTGAGATAGAAAGTCATACTCCTATATAAAGTTGGTGAGAAATTTTTTAAGATATTCACCACCTAGATCGAATACAAACTTCTTTATCTTTTTTTAAAGTTGACTACCTACTTTATTCTTAAATTTCTAAATAGGATCGGTCTAATACCAATTCAAGAAAATATGAACATATCCACTCAAGTCATGAGTAATGGTTATGAAGTAAGAATTCAAACCTATAGATTCTACTATAAATATTACACACACATAAGTGTGTACCAATATAAGAGGCCTTAAAAATCATTCCCCATTTCCACCAAATAGTTTTTTATTATTAATAAGAATGACATATTTTATGTAGTTTTTGATTAATAGAGTGTAAATAACCATCTTGATAGAGCATTGTTAGATACTTTTTATAGTTATGACTATGATAGTGATTCCACAACTTAGTTTTAAATAAGTAAAGGGAATTATATTCATTATCAATTTACAATATATAGTTTCATAATATAATATTGAAATTCCTTTATTTAATTGTTCTATACTTTAAAAATTTCTATTATTGTAAAAGTGAAATTCTACATTTTAAAATTTGAAATAAATCTATCCATGTCAATGAAAGAAATAGAGTTAACATCCATCCAACGGCCTAAAGGCCTTCATTTTTTATTTTTATTATAAGATAAAACCCCCTTGTAAGGGATGAAGGGGGTGAAACCCAAGACAACTTTATAGAAATAGGAAAAATCACACTCAAATGGTAGAAATAGTAAAACCTGAATGACAACACGAGACTTCTCCCCCCCAAAATTTGATCGCGATGAAGCTCTCCACCGTTTCAAGGTTATTCAGCAACCAAGTGTCCTCTGTGAAAGCACATGCCAGAAGATCCACCTATACTTTGGAAAACTTCTAGTATTTACTTGGTTCTTGAATTTTTGATACTAAAGTGAACACCATAAGATATATCTAATACCCAAAGTTTTGATATATAATTATTTCAATTTATCATGATCACAACTTGAGCTTCCCCTTTTTTCTTTAAATAAGTGTAGTTATTCTCCAATTTTCTATCATTCCACTTAAAAAAATACCTCATTCTGTTCTTTTACTTTCCATTGGATATTATTTTTCATGGAAGGTTGGTTATCAATATCCCTATACATGGAGTGAGTCTTGAAAACCTTCACCATTCTCTTCATTTACTATTCATAGTAAGGAACACTGGTTTTTAATTCCCCATATCCTTGTCAACTTGGATAATAAAAGAAAAATTTTCAAAAATTTTCTACTCATTATTTATCTTGTTTTAATTCACAAAGAAAATTGAGAATTTTGTAAGTAGTGATGATAAAATGGGATCTATACATATATTATTAGGGATCCTAAACCCTAATATGTCTAATATCACTATGTATCTAGTCATCTTAAGTTCATGAGATACAAACAATGCTGAATCTCTAAAATTTTATGTGAATAATGAATTGAATATATCATATATCTCTTGTATCATATTTACTTGATACATATTACAAATTTAAGATATAACTCCATACACATACATATACTAATGTTTTTTTAAAATTTAAAAGGAAATAAAAGATAGAATCAAAAATCGAATATAGCACCATCCATCTGTTTCTATTTGGAAGATATTATTTCATCACTAGATTCTTTAGAAAGTAACTTAGGAAGTGGGGTCTATATCCCAAATACTTTTCATTTATGTTTTAATATAACACAAAAGTTCCTTATTATATTCTTGTAAATTTGAGCTGGTGATAAGGTAACCATTTTCTAGTATGGATTATAGTGATAAATCTGAAGTCATTTGGTATTCCTTTTCTATAATATATTGTAGTTGAATTTTATTATATTATCTATATTATAGAATTAAATTAATAAATCATAAATTTATTTCATAGAACACTATTATTCTAAAATCCAAAATTCATCGACATTGGTTTTGAAATATCATATTTTATGTATATTATAGTTTAGAGGATCTATATTCTCCTTCTTATAACATATACTTGGGATTGAAAAGTTATTTGATGGGTTTTAGATATGTTTAAATTACCGAATTCATTAATTTATAACTCCTTGATATCATAAGTGAACTCTCCAAAATTAAAATTTTAGATAAGGATTTTATTAACCCTTTCATCTCAATTAAAACATTTATTTCATGGGTAGTCATCCCTTTATTCGATGTAAATTTAAATTAATATAAAACATAAGCTAAAGATACACAATAATTAAAAGAAATCCAACTTGGACCAGTCAATATCTTTAACAAATGGATCATTTTTATCTTAAGTAGTAGTGGGATATACCGACATAATATATTATTTTGAGGGATTTTTATCTTTATACATAAATTTTCTGATTTATCTTTAGTACATGTTTTTAATGTTAATTTGATTTACTTATGTGATTAACCGCATCTCAGTAAAAGTACACATAATCCTATTTAATTTTATTTTCCAACTTTCATGCCTTTTAATTTATTAATATTTGTAATTATGATAAATCATCCATAAATAAATTAACAAGGAAAATTGAATGAATTAAAATTAAAAAATCACTATGATCATAGCTTAACTAAGGGTTAGTGTATTTAGAGGATGATAAAATATCTATCCAAACTAAGGTGAAGGTAGCTCAAACTGTTACTTGGTTTGTATTACAACATTAGACCTATCCTCATGTGCATCACATGGATTATTTTTCCACTTCTCTGATTTTAAACCACCTTTACTCTAATGGGATATTCATCAACTACATAGTATTTATACAAACATAGGTCAAGGTAACCCAAGAATTTTTTAGGGGGATTACATTAAATAAACCATGAAAATATATTCCATTACATAATTAGAGGAGTGGGAAAAACACATTTCATAAATTAATTTTATTGATAGCAGTGAATTAAAATAAAATAAATCACATACTCTTGTCTTTTATGTGATCATGATCACCCACATACATACACATAATATATATTTAAATCTTCCAATAATTCGCATCAATTCATTTTTTAATTAAGAAAAATTCTATGAATTAATATAATTAATTAATTTATTAATTAAATTTATCTTAATTCCATCCAAACCATATTAAAAATTCCCATCATCCGTAATTTTAAATAGATTAAATGAACCAATTTTATTTAAAATTAATAAATTAGACATGTGTATATAGAGGTAACAACATATACCCATCCAAACTAGCCCTCATGGTATGTATACTATGTATACCCATGGAATCTATCATACATTTTGAGTAATATAATTAAAAGGTGTGAATTTTTCAATAAATAGTGATTGATAATATGTAAATTACACGTCTTTGAATACTATTAATGCACATATAGTACACAAAAGTAATGACCATACACAACCGACCGTTCAATATTTAACACAAAAACTAGTTTACTTAAAAAATAATAGTTATATTACAAGTTTTTTACTAATAATAATTGAAGAATAGAACAAACGTTTAATGATTTAATTATATAATTAGTTTGTTTATTCATGTTAAAATTAATTACATTAGGCACAATTGGTTACATAGTGTACTTGTATTGTACAAAATGTGATCTCTTATGCTCATGTTTGCAACACATGCCTATGGAATAGGTTTATTTTTCTACCATGAAATGTTTCTGGTACATGGTGTGTTCAATAACTATACATCATGTGACCTAGATATTTCATAGATTATCCGCCCCATGTCTTGTAATAAATACCCTATACTACTTGGACCCCTATGTTTTCCGCTAAGAAAACACATGGATTACACCATTTATAATTGAATTACATGGTATTTTATCCAAAAAACATAATTATATCCATGTCAGGTCAATATATGGTATAAAAAAATGCAATATGTGTGTATTTAATGCACTATGGCCCGATTTTAACACGATTTATCTTGGTGAATTTATCATGGTACATGGTATGTACCTTTGGGCTATATGTTGTGTACCCTTGTATTATCCTGCAAGAACAATCAACATCTCATTATGGAATATTTATATGTACTTCATGTTAGTTAAAACTTTTATTAGTTATATGAGTAAGAACAAAGAAGGTATTAAAAGAATTCAACAATCACATTTAAATAATTAAAAACCCATAATTAAAACAAATGAAAAATTCATATTAAACAACCCATGATTAATGAATAATTATAAATTAAGTATGTGAATTATCTGATACCACTTGAAGGTTACAAGAGTATCATAAGTGCATATTTTGAATAGAAAACTCATTTTTTTCATAATAGATAAATAATATGATATATACATGATAAATATCATCATTATAAATGGAAACAAATCAATGATTAATTTACTTATGAATTACAAAAGGAAGAAGGTCAGATCATCACATATAATTTAAAATAAATTTATAGATGGATTTATAATTACCAAGCCATGTAAATCAATATTCATAGATACTATATATTTTTTATTTTCATGGAAAATCCATTTCTGAGGGTGTAATGGGAACCCAAATAGAAAAGGCCAATAATGAGGTTTAACAAAAAATGATGACACTGAAAAATTCCAATAAAAATTTAATACTCTAGCACTTTTCACCCTTTTAAGATGTATTTAATATCGAATTTCCTCATTTTTGGTTCTTTATGAATTATATCCTCAAATAAGGACACCATATTTCCACAAACCTAGAGATATCCCCCAAATTTATCTTCCATTCATTGAAATAATGAATCAACATGAGATCTTGGGTGCTGATAAAATTAATTTATTCCTCATCTGTTTTAATTCAATGCTACCTTTCATACATTATGTTGATGTTCTACATAGAGTCATTTATGAGAAAAATTTCTTCCACCATTTCCTCCTTGGAATGAAAAAGTCGGTCTAAGGTCAGATTGACTTTGACCTATTCTTCTTTATCCCTTCCCACTTCCCTTAAATCTTCAAGTTAATTTTTAGAATTTGAACCTATACCCAATTCCATTAATTCCTATGATTCCTTGGAAGCATACTCTTTCTATTATATTCTAACATCAACATAAATATACTGTTAGCCTATATATTCCTTGACAAAATTTTATCCTCTAACACTCTCATTGAAACCATTAAATTTACTCACTAATGTAGTAGTCATTGGTTTTGGTAAGTTGGAATAGTATTTACGAGTTCTAGTGTTCTTCCCTTTGGTAACATGATATTATTTTGAGTTAATACCATCATTATTCATGTTCTTCACACATGAGTGGAAGAAATAAGTAACCTATCAATCTATATCACAGTCAGAAGAGAATGGGGAATCTTCCCCTTAATCAGAAAATTCATTGGTCTCAGATTTCTGACACTACTCTTTAGTTCATGGATCCTGATATTTACCATGAGTTTGTTTCTTCTTCCACATAGAGATAACCATTCTCCATCCCTAAAATCATTTTATACCTAAGTAATCATCATTTAAGTGTTTGAACATGTTCTATAGATTAACCTCAATACCGATCTCCTGTACAGGTGACTCAAACCACATGGATTGAGTGGTAACCTAAACAATAACCTATATCCTCTCCTCATTAACCTCAAGAATATTCCATGAGATCAATTGATTTTCACGATTAATAAAAGAAGATACAAAATGTAATTGAAGTACAAGGATAGGATTTCTATATACCCTTAGGACCTGAATAGTAATTCTTGGACACAAATCATCTTCAAAAGATGACAAAGGTAAGGTAGTATTAACAATTAAACTCCAAGAAAGGGACATATCACCCAATTGTGACCTTGCGTTTGAGGATGAAGTCTCACTATCCACTTGAATGAAATATTGACTGGTATTATAGGGACCAACTTCAAACAGATGTCCCTTCTTCAAAATTCTATTCCAAAATCCTTTATGATGATGGCCCAAATAGATGAAATGATAATAGAAGTCGATGTAAGTCTCAAAATCAATCTCTTGAATGAATCACAAATCACCCCTAAACTCAATTAAAAAATTCAACTAGATCCTTTTAAACATTAATTTCAACACATATGAGTGGTTATATAGGGTGGATCATTGTCATAGATCTACTATCAAAATTACGAAACCATCGAAATATATTTATAATCATACAAATAACGTATGGATTTTGATAGGGAATAGGTAAACCTAGTAAAATATCCATGATGTAGACAATAATGGGGTCCTGGTTCATGTGGTAATCATTGGACCATATAAATAGGGAGAAGAAAAATCTGTTCACATGACACTAATCATGGGACTAGGAGAGGGATATGTCATCTTCTTCAACAAAGAAAATAAAAATGTGGAGATGATCAACTAACCCTACAGTTTCATGCTTCTTTAATCCCTAGGTGAAAATGACAATTCGATCGAAAAACTTCACCAACGACCAACCCCACCCAAAAGAAGACACCAATAAATGGTGTAGGAGAGTAAATGATTTAAATAGCTCTAAAAGGTAGAGATGATGCATCAATATCCAAATTTTTTAAGGGTACATTTGAAAAAATACAGATGAGAGGATCCATGATAGATATAGGAAGAGTGAAATGGGAAAAGGTATTAGGGTGATCCAAATGCAGGCCATCTGAGGCTCTCCCACCTTGAAATAGGGAGGGACAATATAGTTATCCATCACCACTAAGACATTAGTGATCTTAGAGGAGTGGTCCTCTTACCTATCTAGAATCCTCAAACTTACTCTTATATATTTATTAAAAATTTGTTTGACTATGAATTTTATACCATCAATGAGTTGTAGGATCCTAGAGAAGAACCACTATAGAGAAAATCCAAACATACACCATAATCTCAGAACATCACTATAGAATCACAAGGTGCCAACACAGTTTATCCCAATCACTTTTTTTGTTTGTCATTATTCATAATAATAATATTTTCAAGGATATAATATTACATTTATTATCTTTAAGGATTTATATAATGGATGATTACATGATCTCTACTTCATGAGAATATTATTGAGAGGATTCTCTCCCAGGATTGAGATAATTCTCTTTTGTTTTTTATGCACATCAAGTAGCTAGCACTGGGAGGTTACATAACTAGGTATTAATAAAGAAAGGGTAGGGTTGATAATTTACCATAGGCCCAATAAATTATTCCTTATATAACCCCATATATAATAGTATTATAAATAATAACATTGTTTTTATTTATATGTGTAATACATATGAAAAAATAAATAATATTTTTTAAATAAATAAATAATTATTCATTTAAATGATAATTAATATATCATTTGAAACTGAACCATTAAACTCAATCCATCCATCCACATTAGTATATATAAAACCTTGAATGATGAATATTTATTTTATAAATAAGTATTACTACACAATTCACTGATAAATATATTAAATATTATATTCACTAAATTTTGAAAATAAATATTTATTATTATTAACACCATATATTTATTATTCTGAATGACTTATTATTAAATAATGGAAATATAACAATGTAGAAGAATTATTAAAATTTAAATAAGGGGTAATTTTTATTTGAACTTTTTAAATTCAATATACAATTAAAGTGAGATTCTATATACATTTAGTGTGCGTCCCTTTAGACCTATTTTATAGTGGCATTAGTTAGAAATTACTAAAAGAATCAGTTAGTATCTAACATCATAACAAGGAACCCATATAGAAATAAGTTACTGTCTCAATGTAATAAAACATCATTCAAATTTTCACTTTGTAGTATAATCACGTTTTCATGATGTTTCTAATCAAGTAGGTTTCATGATGGTTTCTTCAACATATTTACTTGATGTATCTTTACTTAAATTTCCAAAAATGAACCTACCCATAGAATTCCACGAATATGGATTTATTTATTCTATTAAATTTTCCAAAAATTTCTTAAGGTATAAAATTTCATTAAAGATAAAGAGGGATAAATATTTTATTACGTTAATCATTAAAGAAATATCTCTTATGGAACTCCCAACATATCCTACATTTCCAAAAGTACATGTCATTACATTTTTAATCAATACATCATATTATATAACTCATGATTTTTATTAATCATAATATTGAAGTATAAAGACTAATAAACACATTTTCATATAGGTATATCCAATAAAACAAATAAATATAGTTTTTTTACCAGCGGTTTATGTTATCATATTCCCATACTCTGTAAATTACTAATTTCATAAACTATGAGAATGTTCAACAAATTCTAAAATTAATCCACCTGTGATATCCTGTATATTTTGAATCAAGTCAAATGATAGAATCTTTCTATATAACATATACTTAAGAATATTGTCGGAGCACTTTAGGTTCACATCATAATATAGAACTACAATGCCTTTTCAGTTTGATAGTTACTCCTAGAAAATTACCACATACAATTCCAGGAAGATGAAAAGTCATGATTTGATAATAAGTTTATTAACATTATCAATAAGGAATACAATTAATCATAAATTACATAAAATATGGTTCAAGGGAACCAAATCCAATAGTATGACTAGTTTCAAAAAAATATTTTCTGCAACTGGTTTGATAAATGAATCATCTAGTTTGTTAAAAAAATATTTTTCCATTAAGTTTATATTTTAAAGAACTCAGTGGTGTTTATATCCCTTATCAATTTTGTTAATTTTGTAAAAAATAAAATTGTTTTTATTATGTCTCTAAAAATCCACTTACATATAAATTTTTGATAAAAATAAATATCTGTCAGGAAACTAGAAAAACTTTTAAAGAAGAATATATCATCGATGAAAGTGCTACATATAGTTTTTAACAAGTATTATCAATTAGAGGATAATTTTATATAATTTTCATGTTTTTATTTTTTTTAAATTTAATATGTTATAAAAAAGTTTATATATAACTAGTCACAATATAAAAGTTTAAATTTTATTCTTACACTTACTTAGACGATAGTTAGTGTTATTATATGACCTTTTAGAACCAGATATAGTCCTCACATAGTTATTTATTGAATGTTTCCTTTTGTTTAATTATTTTTTATGGAATTTAATTTCTTTTTTATTTTATTTTATTTAAAAAGTTGTAGTTCAAGAAATAAATTGGGATGGTTATGTTCATGTTATAGTAATATAATTTATTAAAATCATCATTTCTAGTTTAGGAAATTTCATATTTTTAGATACTATTATTCAATAGTGTTTATGGGTATCACGAATTTTTTATTATTATTTATGGTAAATTTGACACCAATGATTAAAATAATAATTATATCACCTATTTTTTTATGAAAAATGATTTTGTATAAGTATTTCTAGTTTTTTATAAGCAGTTTTTTGTATGTGATTCAAAATAAACCCTTGACTGTTTTTAACAATTTAGATGATTTATATAGTAATTTTTCAACTATTTAGTTTATATTTTTCTTTTGTAGACCCCATAGTGGAACAGGTAAAATAGGTGGGAGAGGGTATTTTGGGAGGCTTGGAGGGTCATCTTTAGATGTATAAGTCTATGAAACTTCTAAGAATACAAATTTTCACATGGTATGGTGTGATATCTATATTGTCTATTGTAGTACACTAAAAATCTTGGAGAAGTACATGAATGGGAAGAAGCACAAAAAGAATATACAAAGATTTAAAAGTATTGACAGATTATAACAGTGGTGTTGAATGATATTATGTATTGAAATTTAATGTTATACTGGGATATATTTATTTTTTTAAAATTGTAATAAAACTATCATTTGAGGTTGATGATTTTTGTTTTTCTTAAAAATTAGCATTAATGGTTTACAATTGAGTCACAAACACTATGTTTTTCTTCCAAAAATAATTATATGGAGGCATCTAATGGTAGTATCTAAATTAGTAATGGGAACCATAATTACAAGTTTATGACTTATCTATTTTTTAAAAATTAGTATTAGTGGTTTCCAATGGAGTCATCGACACTATATATTTTTTTCAAAAAAAATATATATGGAGGCTACTAATGGTGGTCACTAAACTGGCGACCACCATTGGTGGTAAAAAATATCCCTTTAGCTTCCCAATGAAATGTGACTACATAGGGACTACAAAAAGTGGTCACCTTCCAAAAAAATAGGATTTGGTGACTATTTTTGGTGCACAGAAAAGCCCTATTATCTACTAGTGTAATTTTACCTAGATGCCCAATCTGTACAAAATCCAAAATCAAAGTGTATGATTCGTTTTTATTTTCAAATATTTATTCAGAAATTAATTGTATTATCTATATATATATATATATATATATATTTATATGTTTCTTTCATCCTTTATATAATTATATTATGTTGATGTATATTTTTTCATCTTTTATTTTTTTCATGTTTAATGTATTGGAATTTCATTTATTTTACTACATATTTAATAAAAGAAGAAAAAAATAGGATATTGATTAATTCATTGGCTATTTAAAATAATTATCTTATAATAATATATTTTCTCATAATTTTTTCTATTTATATAATTTCACACTATGAAAAAGTATGTATTACAAAAAATATGTTCAATATTAATAGAAGGAATTTTTTTTGGATGTGATGTTATTTTTTCCATTATGTCCATGAACTACTATATGTATTACCTTTATCAACTAACAAAAGTGATCGATAAAGGCCTTTATCATCTAGGTAGAGACCACTTTTTCTATTCACTATTGCGTTGTTTCTTAATGTATAAGCGATTACTATATGGTGGTAGATAAATGGTTTCAAGATATGAAAAATAGAACACTTTAATTTTAGTTCAATTATTGTATCTAATGGTAATTATATTTTAATTTTTTTTTTATATTTTAGACTTTTTACAATGTATTTAAAGAAATAAAAATTTGGCTGTAAAATTATATATTTTTATTCTATAAAAAATTCCTATAATATTTTTTAGAAATAGAATAACTAAACTTGTTGAATTTTTTTCGAACTCCATTCATCATTACCAACTAAGAGATAATTATATCTAAAATAGATATCATTAGAATGAGAAAATTACTACTAATTAAAAATTACAACCCACTAAATAGTTTGACCGTATTGTGTTGGGTTTTAATTAAAAATAATTTTTATACAATAAAAAATTATATAATATATCTATATAAAAAATATAGATTAGCATGTCAATTGTTCTTATGTGTCGTAAAAAAATAAAAAATCATTACTCAATGATTTCATAAAAATCCGAGGATGTTTTCCTTGTTTTGACTATATCATATTTTAGAAACTTTTTATTCTAAAGCTACATCATTAGTCATTCTAAGCACACATCATGTAAAATTAGAAATATGTCTATTCTTACATGTAGAAAATTAATTGGTGAAAATGTTTCTATGATTTAATGATAATATAATATTGTTTTCTAAAATTAAATATATCACTTGTTTTTAACATCCTTTAACTCAAAAACATTTTTCAATCATTTTGTGTAAACTATATGTAATTTTCATTTTCCATTAATTACTTAGTGTCATAAATTAATTAGTGTTAATTATACTATGATTTTAGAAAAATATTAAACATTCTTCACATTTTGACTATGTAACACATGTTTTTATTAACATTTAAATTTATAAAACACACTTTCAGTGGTTTTAAGCACACATCATGTTGAATTCATGCGACTTATATTAATATATTTTAAAAATAACAAATGATTTTTTTCTCACCGGTTCATGAAAATTTGAGACCATTTTCTATATTTGGAATATATCATTTGTTTTTACGAAATTTTTACTAAAAAACCAATTTTTTTACATAAATAATATCACTTATCGGGTATATTCTTTGTATAATATATTATTTCATAATTTAGTCAATTATATTTTTTATAATGTTTCACAAAAATATAAAGTAAATTTCTTATTATTGACAATTTAACTTATTTTTACACACTTTTTACAAGAAAATTTATTTTTTAGTCATTATATGAAACTTATAATCTTTTTTATGTCATATATAAGATGATGATATTTTTATAAGGTATGTTTTTTTATTTCATTTTTGGTTAAACTAATATTATAATGATTAATGTATTTTATACATGGAGTAGGGATGGTCCCCAGAGTGTATTGCGAGTTTTAGACTTGAAAAAGAGGGGAAAGGGATATGCAGTTCATGGTGCATAGTTTTCGCATGATTAGAACTACCCAAGCTCCATGACCGTTCAGTATGGGGAATATGGATAATGGTTTGTAAACCATGAAAAAGGTGTGTTGGGAACCATGTAAGGATAGACAAATCCATTCACATGGATTCTGAATGGTCTAGGACACATGCTTACCCAAACAAACCATGCGACTGAGTTTCTTCATGGGAATAAGAGGTCACATGGTTTGAAGAACCTTTGGAAAACTATGAATTCAAATTATGTTCCTCATTAAATTTTTTCATTTTACCATTTTCCCTCTTGATCTTATATCCAATTCCACTAACATTCACCCTTATTTCTCATCTAGTAGCTTATTATGAAATCATCTTTTTCCCAACTCTTCCAAGGATTATTCTTCTAATGACCCAAGCTTGATGTACATGTACATTACATTTATTTTGAGGAATACTTACTACATTACACAAATATATTCCCAAATACCATATTAGTTTAGTGTATTTGGAAAATTGAAACATAATCTTTTAACTTCGTTAAATATCTTTAACATCTCCCATAAATATCTTCCCCTTTTTTCCTACATAAAACATTTCTTTTTTATCCTGGGGAAAATAAAACATAAAAAGGGCGAGCTAAAATTCATATTAAGGGTAAAAATGGAGAACATAAAACAAAACATAAGCATAATAATGTAAAAACATGAACATAAAGTTTAAATATCAAAATATTGAGTCATGAAATAAATCTTGGCAGTACATACAACACAGATCATAAAGGAACATTAACCATAATAAAATAGTATTGGCATAAAACATGGAATTGTGGAAAACAAATAAGAACATAATATTATTTATATAGTATCCAAGGATATGAATAAGAGACCATTATAGTGGACAAAATCCCTTAACAGGTTTTACTTGCCATTCCATCCATGTACTACTCAACCATATTTACTTGCCATTCTATCCCTGTATTACTGAACCAAATTTATTTACTATTCAAGTCATATATATCTCATGAGATATAAATCTTTACCAAATTAATTTTAGGGATATATAGGTCCCAACCATCTCATAATGAAATTATTCTTACGTGTTCCATAAAATCATAAATAATTAATTGTAGCATAAACCAAAAAATAAAATGGGGTTTTTAAACATCATTATATTAAATCATAATCCATGTAATACAAATGGATTTCATAAATTGAATTCCATCATAAAGACAATAAAATCATATTAATTATAGGGATATAAACATAACTCTATTTAAAGGGAGTCATCTTAGATGGAAAATAATTTTGATAAAACACTTGAACTTAGTTCTTGAGGAAAATATCCTTTCTTCTTCAAAAACATTTTGTTTTCTCAAAACGCGACGCAATTTTAAAAGAAAAAAATTTATTTTAAAATAAACTTGAAATCGTGTAGGGGAAGAATTATTTAAATAATGTGTAAAAAATCCATCCATACCATATAATTTTAAACAACATTCTTCTTGTACTCTTGCTAGAAAATTCAAAAAGTACCCCATATGGAAAACGAAAGAAAGATTCCTTCCAAACCATGTAGTAAAAGTCAAAATGGGTAAAAATGAATTTAAACATACAAAATAAAATAGTAAAAATTTTATGTGATTTTTTTATAAAACATTGATATGGATGTTAGCTAGTAAATAATTACGTATAAACAATCTCAGATAATATTGATCTTGAAAAATTATCCCTTACCTTAGGTATGATTTCATCCATATGTGTCTGAAACTCTTGTATAGTGGGTTTAAAAATATTATTAACATGAAAAAACCATAATAATATCTATAATATCATATATGATTCACTTATGACTTTATATTACCTCTTTATTTATCAATTCCATGTTAAAGCAACATTTTGATAAATAATCATTTTATTTATTGAAAGTGTTTTGATTTTTTTCTTGATATTATTACATAGATCATGATTTGAATAACTTCCAAAATGTAAAACATTATTTATATATAATAAATATTTATTATATAAATATATATAATAACTTGATAAATGAAATTCAATACACCGTTCATGGAGATGGTAGGCCGTACATAAGCATTAATGCTGTTTCCGTTTCCTTATTGAATTAATTGGAAGAACGTAAATGATATATATATACAAACACACAAACACATAAATCCATTATCATTATTATGTCATATATTTAATTCTTATTATTTATATATACTTTATAATCATTTTTTAATGGTTAATGTAGAGAATGAATCTCATCGCGTTGTGGAGACGATAGGTCGTACGTACTCAATAACGACAATATCATTCACTTAATAATTATATGGTATAGAATTGGATGGTATATTAATTATATAGAATTATAATCATGTTATATTCATTATTAAAATCCATTATACTCATCATTATATTTATCCTAATTAAGTATTGTTGAATAACAAATTACACCACAGCGCGGTGACGGTAAGCTGTACGTACGCACACATGGTGACATTGTTATTATTTGGATGGATATAAAGAGGTATAAGGTTGTCCTGTAATTATAAAAACATATAATCATGTATAATATACTGTATTTATTTCTTTTTTATGGGAACAATATATGAAGAGGATGTAGAAGAAGGAAAATGTTTTGAAAGAGGTGATAAAACAATTACCTCTTTTTCAAGTATCTCCTTTTAATTTGCATAAAAGGTCTCCCTAGGAAGGGTTTATTCCAAAATGTGTGGCCCCAAAGATAAATTTAAAGAATTTGGGAGGATATTTGGTAGGGTTGGGATGAGACAAAGGGATTTAATGGTGTGAATAAAAGAGAAATAAAGTGCCCTTTTATACGAGAGGTGAGGGGTACTTTAGGAAGGTTTTTAAATATTAATTTATTATAAATTTATTATTAGTTTATAATAGTAAAAAACTCATTTATGTTAATTATAATATTAGTATGGGTATAAATAATCTCAAACAATAGGTTTTAGACAAGTTTAGATTACAAAATTAACCATATCTTTTAGTTTTAACCCTTAGTTAAAAACATTAAATCTTACCATGTCTTCTTGTATTTTCATAATATATAGTTACTATAGTTACTATAAAATTCCAATAGAACCACAAGTGGATAATTAATTACGTTTTTAAAATTATATAATTCATTTTTCCGAATCTTATATTTTTAGGACTATTATATCGTTTGATAAAATATTTTTTTTTTAAAAAAACTCATTTATTTCAATTTTGACACTATTTAGTAATTGATTTTGGTTAAAGTCATAACAAATTTATTTATTCAAAAAAAAAGAATTAAAGAATACCTCAAATTTCAATGTAATCCAAAAAATTAGTGGATTACATCAAAATTTTCAAATTACATTTATTTTAATATTTATAATAGCATTTATTTGAATTTTTCATTAATAAGGTAACCACTCCATCATCATTGTGTCATAAATAAATATATTTATCTGATATATAATAACTATAAATAAAATATCATGATTTTTGAAATCGTTTTGAATTTACAATTACTATTTATAGTCTAATATTTCATTTATATAATCCAAAATAAAACTATTTTTGTAAAAAGATGCATGTTTATGTTATATTTTCCTTTACTTCAAATTAATTATTATAAATGGTCATTATCATACCCAAGTGGCTCCATGGGGTTCTAAAATCGACTTAAGGATGATCCTAGTCATCAATATCTCATCTAATAGAATTATGACACTTTTTGGGGTTGTTTTATATTATTATAATATTATTTGTTACCCTTATTTGCCTGATTTACCCTTTAACCATGGTAAATAAAAATAATTGTTGATGTTACTATTCATAATATCCAAAAATAAAATGTACCAATTTACATAATTTGGAACATATGATTCCAAATATTCAATCCTTTTTTCAAAATTCAAAACACATAATTGGCAGAAATTTATTGAAAATTAATTCCCATTGTCAAAACCAGAAAGCGAGGTTTTAAGATGTAAAAACTATCAAAAGATTGGCATGTGTTTATATCCAATTTAAATGTGAAATTACATAAAATGACCAAAATTGGATAAAATGATAAAATCATAATCCAATTAAACTTTAAATCCTGTTAAAAATGTAATATAACCGTATAAATAAATTAGACGAAGAGACCGTTTTGAATTAAAAGGCAGTATTTTTCACTATTCATTAAAATATAAATTTTATTAGAAAAATAAAAAAAATTAAAACAAAGTAAATATTTATGTACCAATTCCAAATAAGGATTTTTTTTATAATATAATATATAAAATTGTTAAAAAATAGATTTAAAATGGGTGCGCCTTCAAAATCCAGAGAAACTGCATTTTTTGAAAAATACTTCTTTTATCTAAAAAATTGATTTTTTTCTAATATAATGTCTGGAAAATGCATAAGATGTATGTTAATCTTATATAAAATTAAAAATGTGGTTATGTTTATTCATTATGTCAAGTTTATATCCCATTAAATAATAATATTTTAATAATATATCATTGTTAAGTGAAACTCGGTATTGCGTACAACACAAGATATCGAGGAAGGTCCCTCTTTCATTTAACAAAAAAAATTTAGTGTTGAGTTTAGTGCAATATTCCATTGGAATTATGTATAACATAATACAAACATTGTTCTTTTATACATTGACCAAAATCTATACCCGAAGTTGTGTGTATCGTACACCAACTCGGTGAAGCGTGTGACATATGATAAGTTAGTTTAGTGTGAAAGGAATGTTTGAATTTATGAATTTCACGATATAAATGAAAATTTAAATTTATTCGAAAAAATGGTCAATAAAAACTCGGGGTGTCACATTATACCCCCCTTAAAATGAATTTCTACATCAAAATTTTTCTGGGTTATAAAAGGTTTACTACTTGAAAGTTTATTTCATGAAAACCCACATCGTAAAAAGGAATATTAAAACTACATTTTAAAAATGAATGCTAGAAAAATAATGGTTAGAAAAATTAAGTCATCACTGGGGTTCCACATAGAATAACATAGGAGGGATGTGAAAACATGGATATAGAAGAAAAATATAACCATCAAGTTCTGATGGATAGTGATAGAGAATAAGGTTTGGAGAAATCTAACAACGAGAAAGCCATAAATTTGTGATGATTTAAGGGACAATCTGATTCATCAGATAATAAGTTACTAAGATATCATTTTTTTTCAATATCCTTTCCCTAAAGTTGAATAGTTTTGAATTAGAATAAATACTTACTTGATTTTGTTACAATCTCACCATTCTTCGTGTCTTGAACTATTTCCACTTCATCTCTTATTTAATTAAATGAAGTTGAATTTGTAATTCTTGAAGTTTTAGCAGATCATGCGATAGAATGACATGTCATTCCATATGTCTCAAAAAAAGGTTAGAATAGGTAGTAAAATATTCATAAGTCCACCTATAGTGAGATAATACATTAATCTTGAAAAATTCAAATGGAATATAACTTATACTATCTATAAATGTATAACCTTAAAATTATTCTAAAAACTAAAAATATAAAACTTTAGAAAGAGGTGAACTAAATCAACATAACATTTATCTCCCATATCACATAAGGTAGTTCTTGGTTGTCATATTCCAAACATGTGAATACCTTAGTCATGTATTCTCTTGAAACATGACAATAACATGAATTACCATATGACCTTAGTGAAAACATGCATTATATCAAAATTAACTCTTTATACACACCAAAAATACCAAAATTCTATAAAGAATAACCCGGATATCACTTTTCCCATATATTAATCATGAGGTGATTAATACTATCAAACATATCCTTATCTCCTTATCCCTTCATTATGAACATATCTTGTGCTTTCCAAAAAATATTTCAATCACTTTTAATCGTTACCAGTACCATATACTTATGGAAAACCACAATGGACCAATACATAGGCATTTCATTATTTCATAATATTATAAAATAGATTCTAAAACACTATTTTGGAATCCCATTACATAAAAACTTAATCATTACACCATGTCATTGTCATACTCAACATCTCCAATAGTTATTGGATGTGATTTTTCTTTGTCTTTGGCCATAAGAAGTTATTGACGTTGATAATCATCCATAACCCTTGAATTAAGGAATTAGTTAGTTTAAGGTGCCATTTTCTTGCACTTGTATCCCTGATTTTTGGAAGGTTCACTCTTTGTATATTTTTATTTATTCACATTAATTTAGTAGTAAAATGCTTCATGACCTTCTTTCACACAATTAAAACATTTATTAATACACTTAAGACAATTTCCTCCATGTGTTCTTACATACTTTTAGTATAAAATAAATCTAATCTTCTTTTCTTGGTAATTTTTATAGTTTCCTTTGAATTCTATCCTTATTTTCTTATCATAATCATGAGATAGATGAGAAACTACAATATATATTTTTTTAAGAATAATATTAGGAAGGTTCATGTTGAATAATAATTTCTTTAACTCATCCCAATCTATGGAGTGAATTTTATCTTATTGCCTCGTATTCTTAATAATGTTCCAACACAGATTCACTTTACCTTCCAAGAAATAAGTGCCCAACTTAACCTTTTCACATTCTCATAAATGGATAATGAAAAATATATTTTCATTGGTAAAAATACATTTCTCAGCAACAAGTGGATTGGTCATTCCACTAAAATAAGGTGGATGTTTCTTTAAGAAAGATTCAAGAGAACGTTGTTCCCACCTTTGGTCATTTGGAAGCCTAGTAGGATTTGCGGTCAAAGAAACAAGATTATTTATTTGGGATCCCATAACATTTGGTTGTTTAGGAGGAAAATAATTGCATTACCCATCATATCTAGCATTAATGTGGTTCCTTTGGGTTGCAACCATTGTCTACAACCCAAAAATAATAGTATGAGAGGAAAAAATCATACTAGGAAAACAACCTAATAAAGGGGGAATACTTTCAATCTCAAACACAATAGGTTTAATCCTAAGTTATTCATGACTATTACTATAATTATAGTACTGCAACCTATATTTATACTCACCCTTATGTACTTCCCTAGACATACCTTAGAAATATCTCTAGGGATGTCACTAAATTTTTTGCAACCTAGTTTCCAAAGTTTAACTAAACCTTCACTCTGATACCAACTCTAACGACACATGCTTGACGTACATGGACATTGAATTTCTTTTATGGAATAATTAATACATTAAATAAATATATTTCCAAAGATATTATTATTCTAGTGTCTTTGGAAACATAAAACATAATCTTCTAACATGGTGAAAGATCTTCAATATCTCCCATAAATATCTTCCCCTTTTTTCGACCTAAAACCTTTCTTTATATCATGGGTGAAATAAAACAAAAAAAGGGTGATATCAAATGCCTATTAAGGGTAAATAAGGAGAACATAAAACAAACACTAAACATAATAATGTAAAAACATGAACATAATGTTCAAATATAAAAATATCGAGTCATGAAATAAATCATGGCATTACGTAAGAAAAAAATTATAAAGGAACATTAAGCATGATAAAATAGAATTGGAATAAAACATAGAATTTTTGAAAACAAAAAAAAACACATAATATTATTTTCATAGTATCCAAATCTTGGATTCTAAGACCATTATAGTAGAAAAAGTACATTACAGAACCGAGTTTACTTGCTGTTCCAACCATGTATCACTGAACCAAATTTACTTGTCGTTCCAGCCCTGTATTACTGAACCAGATTTACATTCCATTCCATTCATGTCTATATTATGAGATATAAATATTTACCCAATTAATTATAGTGAGATATAGGTCCCAACCATCTCATAATGAAATCATTTTTACATGTTCCACAAAAACATAAATCATTCATCATAGCATAACCAAAGAAAAAAATGGTTTTGTTAAACATCATTCCATAATAACATAATGCATGTAAAAAAATAGATTTAATAAATATAATTCCATCATAAACACAATAAAATAATTGAAATAATAGGGATAAAAACATAAAACTATTTAAATAGTGTCATCTTATATGGGAAATAATTTTGATAAAACAATTAAACTTAGTTATTGAGGAAAATATCCTTTCTTCTTAAAAACAATTTCTTTTCTCAAAAAGCAACACAATTATAAAAGAAAATAATTTAGTTGAAAATAAACATTAAATCATGTAGAGGAATCTTTATGTAAATATGGCGCAAAGAATCTATCCATTCTTTATAAGTTAAAAAA
The DNA here is from genome assembly GCA_963277665.1 of Viscum album. Lineage (NCBI taxonomy): Eukaryota > Viridiplantae > Streptophyta > Magnoliopsida > Santalales > Viscaceae > Viscum > Viscum album. The sequence goes on along the minus strand of OY728125.1, from coordinate 1,983,519,988 downwards.
ACATTCTTCTCGTACTCTTGCTGAAAAAGTCAACAAGTACCTATTATAGAAAATTAAAGAAAGATTCCTTCCAAACCATGTAGTAAAAGTCAGAATGGTTAAAAATGAATTTAAAAATAAATATTAGAATAGTAAAAAATTTATGAAAATATTTTTATAAAACATTGACATGGATGATAAATATTCCCTAGTAAATAATTACATTTAAACAATCTCAGATAATAAGGATATTGCAAAATTATCCCTTACATTAGGTCATATTTATTCCATATGTGTCCAAAACTCCTATATATTGGGTATAAACAAATTATTAACTTGTAATAAAACCATAATAATATGTATGATTTCATATATGATTCACTTATGACTTTATATTACCCTTTGATTTAACAATTCCATATTAAAGAAATGTTTTGGGTAATAATCATTTTATTTTTCATACATGTTTTGACTTTTTATTCTTGATATTATAACTTAGATCGTGATTTAATTACTTCCATAATGTGAAACATGATTTATATATAAAAAATTTATTATATAAATATCTATAATAGATTGATTAATTAAATGGAATAAACTGTTCATAGAGATGTTAGGCCATATATACGCATGAATGATGTTTCCGTTTCCTTATTGAATTGAATTAAAGATAGTAAATGAAATATATATACTCATAAATAAAATTGTATTATTATTTCATATACTTAATTATTATTTATTATATATACTTTATAATCATTCTTGAATGGTTAACATGGAGAATGAATCTCATCGCGTCGTGGAGACGGTAGGTCGTACATATGTACGAGCGACAATATCATTCACTTAATGGTTAAATGGTATAAAATTGGATGGTATATTAATTATAAATAATAATCATAATGTTATATTCATTATTTATATCCATTACAATCATCATTATTACCATCCAAATTAATTATTATTGAATAACAAATTACACTACACTGTGAAGATGGTAAGCCATATGTACTCATGAATGTTGACATTGTTATTAATAGGATAGTTAAAAGGAGGTATAAGGTTGTACCATAATTATAATAACATATATGAATGTATAATATACAAGATTTATTACTTTTGTATGGAAAAAACATAATAATAAGAAGTATAAGAAGAAAAGAATTTTAAAATAGGTGATAAAACAATTACCTTTTTTTCGAGTATCTTCTTTTGATTTGCACAAATGGTTTCCCTAGGATAACTTTATGGAAAAAGTGTGGCCTCTAGGATGAATTGAGGGAATTTTTTAGGAGTTTTAGGTATGGTTTTTTAGAGAAACAACTCTCTAGAAGAGTTAATAAAAGAGAAGGAGAAGTTCCCTTTTATAGGAGAGGTGAGGGACACTTTTGGAATGTCATTAAATATTAATTTATTTTTAGTTTCTAATGGTAAAAAATTCATATATTTAGAATATAATATGGTGATGTGTCATAATATTCTCAACAAATAGGGTTTTGAGAAGTTTAGTTCACAAGAGTAACCTTATCTTTTATCTTTAACACTTAGTTAAAAACATTAGCTCTTACCATGTCTTCTTGTATTTTCATAATATGTGGTTACTATTGTTACTATAAAATACAAATAGAACCAAAAGTGAATCATTAATGAAATTTTTAACATTATATAATTTAGTTGGACGAATATTATAGTTTTAGGACTATTATATCATTTAATAAAATAATATTTGTCTTTAAAACTCATTTATATCAATTTTGACACTATTTAGTAATTGATTTTTTGTTAAAGTCATAAAAACTTTATTCCTTCAAATAAATACATTAAATAATACTTAAAATGACAATTTAATATAAAAAATAGTGTGTGACATCAAAATTTTGAAATTAAATTTATTTTAATATTTATAATATCATTTATTTGAATATTTCATTAATAAGTTAATAACTACATCATCATTTTTTCATAAATAAATAAATTTATTTATTTAATGTATAAAAGTTATAAATAAAATACCATGATGTAGGAAATATTTTTACATTTCTAATTACTATTTATAGTTAAGGAGATAATTTATATATACCAAAATAAAAATATTTTAGGAAAAAGATACATCTTTATGTCATATTTTCATTTACTTTAAATTAATTATTATAAATGGTCATTATTAGATTCAAGTGGCTCCATGTGATTCTAAAATTTACCCAATTATGTTAACGTTCGTCCATATATCATCCAATAGGATTATGACATGTTTTGGGGTAGTTTTATATTTTTATAATATTATTTGTTACCCTTATTTACCTGATTTACCCTATGACCATGGTAAATAAAAATAATCACTGAAGTTACAATTCATAATATCTAAAAATTAAAGGTACCTATTTAAAAAATTTAGACCTTATTATTATAAATATTGAATCAATTTTTCTGAATTCAAAATAAAAAATTGGCAGAAATTAATTTAAAATTAATTCCGTTGTGAAAACCAGAAATTAGATTTTTAAGAAGTATGAACTATCAAAAGATTAACATGTGTTTATATCTAATTGAAATGTGAATTTTTTTCCAATGACCAAAATTAGATTAAATTATAAAAACATAATAAAATTAAACATTAAATCCAATTAAAAATATAATCTATCTATATAAATAAATTAGATGAAAATGCAGTTTTGAATTAAAATGCACTATTTTTCAATATTCATTATAATATGAATTTTATAAAAAAAATACCAAAAATTAAACCAAAGTTAATTTTTATGTCCCTATTCCAAATAATAAGTTTATTTTTTCAAATATGATATATAAAAGTGTTAAAAAATATATTTAAAATGGTTTCACCTTCAAAAGGCGGTAAAACTGCATTTTGTTTAAAAATACTTCTTTTATATGAAAAATTGAATTTGTTTTTATATCATGTGTAAAAAATACATAAGATGAATGTTAATGTTTTATAAATTATAAATATGGTTAATAAAATTCATAACGGGTAGTTTATATCCCATGAAATAATAATATTTTAATAATTTATCATTGTTTTGTGAAACTCGGTATTGCGTACAACACAAGCTATCAAGGAAGGTATCTCTTGCGTGTAATGGAAGAAAAGTCAGTGCCACATGTAGAAAAATCTTCCTTTTGTGTTACATATAAAATAATCCAAACATGTTTGTTTAATACATGTAAAAAAATCTATACTCAGTATTGTGTCTATCGTACGCCAACTCAGTGTTGCGTGTATCATACGACAAGTCTGTTTTTTGTGAAAGGAATGTTTAACTCAGTGCATTGTAAGATATAAATGAATATTTTAATTTATTCAAAAAAATGTTCTATAAAAACATGGGGTTTTACAATTAACATTCAATTATAGTGAAATTTAGGTGTCATTTGTTATGATTCGAAGCCCTGAGTATTGTCTATGACTCCTTGTGTTTCTATTTTCTGGAAGATTCTCACCATGATTTTTTTGTCTTATTTCATAGCCCAAGAGCCCTAATTATAGAGAGTGATTCAATTTTTCATTTTCATATTTTTTAATTCAAATCATGTGATGATTTTTGATTAGTGTTCATCTATGAGCATAAGGTGGGTGTTCTATAATATTTCTCCCGTAGTCTTGATGTTTCTTGTGTATGTTGTTGTTCCATTTCACATCAGCTATGTGAATTCATTTCATTAACTATGAAACGTAAAATGGGCCAAACATTCATGCATGTGACCCTTCATAGACCCCATCAGGTCCATTTATGAATTCAATATGGGGCCTATGGCCACCCATGGGGTGTTCTAATCATTTAAAAGTGGGGAAAAGTGTTCCTAAATGATTAATTATAGGTTTTATGAGATAAAACTAACTGTACTTGTGTTTTCTATGTTAGCATGATATAATGGACTTTTAGCTTAACTTAGGAAATTTAAATGGTTTTAAAGAGTTTCTAATTGTTATGGATATAACTAAATGGTAAAAGGAACTAGTTATAGAATTATATTAAAGGTGTTCAATGTAATAAACCTTAGAAATTGTTAAATTAATAGGTGAATCCTTGTAGTTTGATATATTAGAGATGTCATGTTTTGGAACATGTGGATTAGTTGTTAATGAAATGGTTTAATGTGTTGGACATGGAATTTTACACTATTTAATGGTTTAGTTGAATATGGTACCCCATGCTTCTTAGTTTATGATATTAGACAAGGTGTTTTACCTCATTGATTAAGATTGTAAAACAGGGTGTTTTGTATCACCAATTGCATTATTAGACTGATTCCCATCATCAAAAATATATAACTCTTTGATTTATGGTTAGAGGACCATCATGGGCCAAAGAAGGGTTGACTAGCTTGGTTGTCACTAGGAATTAGAGGTCCCACGAGGTTAATTGAAAACTAATTAATTGTGAAACCTCTTTACATATTTACCTTGTTTATTATTCCTTGTGATATTATAAACACTATTATTATACTGGATATTTTTTAGACACCATTGGTAGTGGTCTACTAAATTTTACTCACACCCTACTCAGGTTGCAGTGGGTACCTGGGTAGACATTAGAATTACAGTTTAGGATATGGGAAAATGACCAGTGCTAGATGGATGAGTTGGGATTTGGGATGGAGAAATTAATGTCCGTACCCAATTTTGGGATTGTCAGTGTGTTCTTATTTTTGGATCCCATTAGCATATGATACTACTATTACATGACTTTTTTTTGGAATTGATTTTTGGGAACTTACCTAGTTTTGGGATTTTTTATGAGATGTATTGTTTTTATTATTAGTATATGTTATTTCTCATGTTGTTTACATAAATGTTTTCTATTTTATTACTATGGTAAAGAGGGTATGGTCTCCCTGTACATATTAGTAGTCCCTCCCAGTTATTTTAAAGCCCCTAATGTTTGTGGAGGCATGTATGGGGTCATGTGGAGAACTATCTCGAGGAGCTAATTTAGTTGAATATCAGTTGAGACATTACAAAGTTATATCATAGTAGTTTATTTTTAATTTCATTATTATTTGGGAATGGTAGAAATTATACGAAGGTGGGTCAGGCTTTGTTAATGAGATCACAAATGGGAGTATCTATCCAATGTGTGTGTGTGGGGGGGGATGCAAGTTCCCATGGGTGGGATTATAGTTCTTATTTTTTTTCTTATTATGGTTGATTATTATTACAACTTGGGAGAATAACATGTTGGTTTCATTGTGGTTTTTATATTATTTTACTCATAGGCCAGTATGATATGATATTTGAGTATGAATGTATAATTTTAACCAGTCAGGTATTTATGTGACACGAATCATGTTAGGAACACATGAAATAACATGCATGGTTGGGTTGTGAGGCATGAAATGGTTCTATTTTTTTTTATTTTAAATAAATAGTGATTAATAAAGGGGTTCCACATATTTTTAAATTGGAAGATTCTAAATTTAACCAGATAAAATAACGATGAACAAAAAAATTGTAATTTTTAAGTTTATTTTACCCTAAGTTAGCCATAACCCATGATATAGGTGATTGATAATAGTGATATTATTATAGTTATAAGTATAGGGATAATGTATGAGGAGGAACTTTTCATGGAGAGATTTTACCCCTATATTGAATAATTTTATAATTTTTTGTCATGTTCCTTGAAATGTGAATTTGAAGTTTTAGAGGGATTCCACCATGAAAATTTTTACCGGTAGGGAGAAATGAGGGGATTATTGAGAATTCACTTACGGTAGTGGAATGAAAAATCCCATTTTTACTTGGGTATTGGGTGGAATAATTGTTTGGTGATAATTTTTCTCTATTTATGAAATTCATGGAGAGTGACATAGGGTATGATGCGCCAAGTATGTTTGACCTGACTAGGGAGTTCCACATGTCACATCCTTTGACATTCACCAGAGTGGGTGGACCTATGGTAGTTAATTTCTAGATTGAATCTATCGATATGATTCTGGATCACTTGGAAACTCCTATAGAGAAGGGGGTCATGTTAGTATCTTATATTTTACAAGGACCAGTGAAGAGTTGGTGGGATATTTAGGATTATAGTGAGTATATATAAGGAATGGTATGGATACATTTCTAAGATAATTTCATATAAAACTATTAACTTGAGACCCTAAGGTAAGAAAGAGAAGCATAGTTTATGCAGTTTACATAAGGAGCTATGTTAGTGATGGATTATGATGGTTACTTCACTAACTTAATTTTTTTTTCAAACATTGATAGGAGACGTGGAAGCTATGGAGAAACACTTTCAGGATGGGATTAGATGTGATATGAAGTCCCAAGTAAAAATATTTCATTTGAATAATTTTTCTGAGGTATTGAATCATGTTATAAACTATTGGGGAAACCTGAAGGATGAATCTATTGTAAGATATATGATTTCAGTTGGGTGATTTAGTGGTATATCCTCTCATAGAAGAAAACATAGTTATGAGAACATTCAGCCGGGTGGTGGTAGAGAGAGTATCCAAGGGATAGGTTTGACCTCTCAGGGTATTGATTGAGTATTCTTCTATCAATGTGGAAAGCTTGGTCACATGGTAAGTTTGTGTCTTTGACCACCATTGGAGTGATGAGATAGTCGTAGGATGGGATATATACAAATATTCTATAAGAACACTTTGTATATGGATAGTAATAAATTACATAGGCTGATATAGACCATTATAAGCGTATCCTATACTATGTATCAGTCTGGAAGTTGGGAGTTCCACCAGCCGTACCTGTCACGGTGGTGAATGCGGTACTTTGGTACAAGAGCATCCATATCATTTGGGAAAAGTGAAACATGAGACTCATATAGGAACCCAAGTTAGAGGGGAATTTCAACTATATATAGTTTATCCTACTTTATATGGTACCATGGTTAGAGCATATACTATCTGAGGTACGATTCTTATAGATTATATAGTTTCTATTTCTTTATTTGAAATATAAGCTTCATGGTCTTTTATATTTTCAATGTTTTTGGATATTTTGGTTCCAAAGGTGGATTTTATGTATCGAGTTAGGTCGATCAACATGGTTTTAGGGGTGAGATCAGAGGGTATCTGAATTTTAATGAGTGCTCCCTCGAAATCGGTGGGTACTATCTTCTTTAGGACCTCCAGATGATTGAGATGTCATGTTTTGAGATGATATTGGGAATGGAATGGTTGGTTTCATATCAATATCACATTGACTGGTACCATATAATAGTATCTTTCATGTCTCTTGATGGTGACACTTATAATCATTAAGGATAGTGGGATATCTGGGAAGGATGTATGGGGACAATATGCCAGTAGTTCAGTGTGCTCACCACCCATGTTTGTAGTTTAATACTTGATGACGAGGGAATGAATAATGATGTATTATCTACTATAGTGTATTAGTTTTATTATGTGTTTCTTAAGGATTTCTCTTGGTTTCTACCAGACATAGGGTTTCAGTTCATGATTGAGCTGATTCTAGGAGTTGAGTTAGTTTCCATTTTTCTATAAATAATGGAACTAGTAGAACATTGGAATATTGAGACTCATTGATAGAAGTTAGAGGATAATAGTTTCATACTTATGAGTATTTAACCTTGGGGTTATCCATTTTTTCTTGCTAATAAGGCTAGTAGAATGTTATATTTGGTTATTAATTATTTAAAGTTAAACCAGATATAGATTAATATCCTGTATACTCTTCCATGTAACGATGATATTTTTTTTTAAATCGAGGGTGATTTTGTATTCTCCAAGATCGATTTGATATTACGGTATCAACATCTAAGTGAAGAGACTTATTATATACCACACACTTCATAAATAAGTAGGAATGGTTTGTTTGAGTTTATCATTATGTTGTTTGGATTGATGAACACTTAGGTTGTGTTTATGGATTTGATGAACTGAATATTCCACCTATAAATGGACTTGTTTTTAGTATTCTTTGTTGAGGAAATATTAGTGTACTTGAAAACTCAAGAAGATAATGCTAAAAAACTTAACATTATCTTGAGTAAACTAAGGGATCATCATATTTATATTAATGCTTCTAAGTGTCATTTATGACTAAAAAATAAATATTCTTTGGGCCATATCATCTTGAAGGAAGGTGTCCCAGTGGAACTTAAGAATTTCCAAGTGATTTTTTGTTGGGAACAAACCATTTTTTTATATTCGATTATTTTTGGGTAAGGATGTTTATTACCAAAGATTCATCAAAGTATTTTCTCTCTTATAAATATTTATCTTAGGACTGACCAAGAATGGTATAAAGTATGATTGGATAGTGGCATGTGAGGATTCCTTAGAGAAGTTAAAGAGGCATTTGACCACTACACCGATTCCAATATTACTAAAATTGGGTGGGTAGTAAAATTTATATTGTGATGAATTGGGGATCAACCATATTGAATTATTGATGTAGGGAGATATAGTCATTGTGTATAGATCATCATATTCGATCCCACATGAACATTACTTTTTGATGCATGATGTCAAGTTAGTCGTAGTTAGGTTTTCTTCAAAATGTTGGTGGAAATATATTTTGGGTGAGAGATTCATTGTTTATAAATATAATAATAACCTAAAATATATCTTTTTATAGGTTTATATGAATATTATAAATCCTTGATGGTTTATGAAAATTAAATCCACTGATTTTTTACAAAGATTATAGGTTGAGAAAATGGAATAAAGTCACTGATGCTTTGATCTGGAGGACACAAACTCAGATGATCAATGAGTCTAATTCCAAGATGAAAATGATGGATTTTTTTTACTGAGATATATATAGGAGTTTAAGATGATTGAAAATAGATAACCACCATGTATTTATTTTTTGATCCCACACTTATAAACCGAATTAAGGGAAGTCAATGTAAGGATCTAGAGTGTTTTAAAATGAGGTGAATACTTGATATTAGGGAGATAACTCCCAGCATGACTATCATTGAATTAGTGTAATGATTGTATTTTACAACCATTTCTTATTCTATAATAGAAGTGGGACATTATTGCCATGGACATTATGGTAGGTTTTCCATAGACTCATAGGTAAAGTGACATGATATGGGTGATTGTGTTAGAGTTGAAAAAGTTATCCCATTTAATTCCAATTTGTGAGACATTCACCATCATCCAGTTAAGTGTCCTATTTGTTTGAGAGATAGTATATTTTACTAGATTAACTTGAAGAATAGTTTCAGATCATGGTCTAAATTTTACATCATGCTTCTAAAAAGTTTTATAGAAGCCATTGGTAACTCAGGTGATTTTGAATATATATTTTCACCTAACTATTGATTGGAAATTTTAACAAACTATCCTAGAGTTAGAGAACATGGTGAGATAATGTGTCTTAAATTTTTGGGTTGATATGGGAAAAAACCTAGAACTTATTAAGTTCTTCAATAAAAATATTTATTAGGATACTATTTTGATGGAACCATATAAGGAACTATATGGAACTCCATGTTGACCACCTTTATGTTAGATATATTCAATAGAATTAGAGTTTTCGGGTTGATGTCATGAACTTGAGATATCAAAGAAGGTTCAATTGATCAAAAATCATATGGTTATGGCCTAGAATATAAAAAATTCATATGATGATTAAAATCATCTACCTATTGAGTTTGTAGTGGGTGACCTTTTATTTATTCACATGTCACCAAGATTGGATCACCATCAGATTAAAAAATTGGGTATATTGGGGCATTTGAGATTGTGGATAGGATCGGTCTAGTACTATATTAGTTGGATCTTTCAGAATAATATAGTTCTCGACACAATGTTTTGAATTTTTCATATATTCAATAGTATCACCTTGACCCTTATCATGTGATTGATGGTTATGATGTTGATATTGAGGATGATGCATCCTTTGAGTAATATCTGATTCGTATTATGGATCTCAATGAGAAAACACTTCGGGGTAAGATATTTCATTTAGTTAGAGTTCTATATCAAAATGGAAATTTTTATGAGGAAACATGGGAGAGGGAATATAATATACATGCCTAATGGCCCAAACTTTTTACCATAGAATCTTAGTAATTTTTTGGAGAGGAACATGAGGGTGAGATATTATGAGATGGGGAGTTTATATATTTTATATATTTTGAAAGGGTATGTTTTTGTTTTATTTTTTCATTAATATCCTTTTAGAATTGTTAATGTATTTTCTATTAGGAGCATGGAAGGCCTCAAGAGTGTACTGAGAATTCAATTAACGAAAAATAGGGGGAAACAGTCATACAGTGCATGCAACATGGTTGGAAGAATGTTATTAGTAACTTTGTGACTTAACCATGCATCATGGAGAGGGGTTAGTTTTTAAAACATTCATGGGGTGTCCTCAAACAGTTTTAGGGATGGAAAGATCCATTCACATGAAATACCCATGTTTTTCCAAGCTATGGGAAGTTCCCTAGCGAACTGTGTGACTGAATTTCCTCATGGAAAATTCATGCTACATAGTTGACCCATAATTTAGAAAATATTTATAGAAAAAATGTCATCCTCATTAAAAGTGGGCACTTTACCATGTTTCATACTGATAATATATATAATTCCATATATTTTAACCCTCATTCATCCTCCATTGTCCTAGGGTGGAACCCAAATTTTTCCAATTGTTCCATGGATCATTTTTCATTGATTATAGGGTTTTTATGTGCTATTTATTATGATATGAATACTTTGATAAGTATAATAATTGGTTTCTTTCTATTTTATAGAATAAATAATTTTTTTTTGTTTCTATTACTTCAAATCCCATGATCCCTAAATCTAATGAGTTGTTTAGTTCTTCATTTAATACCATTTTAGTTCGAATCACGGGCCGAGGATGGACAAGCGTATATATACAAGAATAAGGTCAGTGGTTTTGAATATTTCTTCCATAGTCTTGATGATTATCTTGTGTATGTGGTTGTTCAATTTCACTATCATGCTGAGCATTTATGCCCTTGGCCAGGAAAATTAAATTAGGCCTTAAATTAATGTGTGAGATATTTCATGGACCTCGTAGGGTTCAATGATGATTTTGATACTGGGATAATTTCCAACCATGTGGTGTACTAATCCACTAAAAGTGGTGAAATGAGTTTCTAAATTAAAAATTAGTGGGTTTATGAGATAAATATGGTAATAATTGTATTTGGTATTTTATAATGATATAAAGGGTTTATTTGGATTAACTTGAGAAGGATAAATTTTTGTAAAGAGTGTCTAAAAGTTGAGGTTATAAATAAATCATAAAAGGGACTAGTTATGTAATTATGTTAAAGGTGTTGAATTTTATGAACCCTAGAAATTGAAAAATGAAAAGGGTCACCCTTAGCTATTGATATATTAAATAGTTCATATTTTGGAACTTGGATATTGTTTTTACTGAAATGGTTGAGGGTATTAGGCATGTAATTCCATATCTTTGATTGGGGTACATGGATATGGTGCTTTACACCCCTTAGTTAAGGGTGTTGGACATGGTGTTACACATTATTGATTGACATTATCAGACATGGTGTTATGCATCCCCAGTTGGATTATTAATTAGATCCCACTCATAAAAAATATGTGAACCCTATGATATATGGTTCAGAAAACTGACCGAGGCTGAAGTAGGCTTTATTAGATCACGTGTAATATGGAAACACATGGAAAATTAGGTTAATTGAAAACTAATTAATTGTGAAACCTATTTAAATTTTATGACGTGTTTACTATTAGTTTTTATCCTTCAAACATTGTTATTATAATGGAAATTTCTTTGGAAAATATTGTTGGTGGCCTATTATATTGTACTCACACCCTACATGGGTTTCTATGGTTAACTGAGAATACATCATGATTTCAGGTTAGTATATGTGAAAAGGCTTAGAGCTTGATGGCTGAGTTGAGATTTCTGATAGATCTTGGTTGAGGGATTAAAAATTTTATTCAGGAACTAATTTGGGAATTCTTAGTGTGTCCTTATTTTTTTCCCATTGATTTATGACACTAATATAAAATGTCTTGTTTTCTGTATTCGGTTTTAAGAACTTACCCAGTTTTGAGATCTAGTTATCAAATTCTTAGTCATTATTTATGAATGAACATTATTGTTTTGGATATTATTTAATTTTATTTATGTAGATTTATTAATATATTAAAGAGATAATATTTTCCCCAAATACCTTAGTCGACCCTTACTTCCATTTGGTAGCCTCAAGAATATAGGGAGGTGTGCTTGAGGTTATTTACCGAACCGACTTAGGGACCAATTTAGTGGAATCCGGTCTAGTGAGTTACATCATTGATTCTTAAATTTATAAATTTAATCATTTTCCTAATATTTTATAATAATTCAAGTACTTTTTATCTTCTTTGACCATATAATACATGTTTTTTAGACATTTAAATCTATAAAAACAAAATTTTTGAAATTATATGAACACCACACCACATATTTATGTGTAATATATTATCATATTTTGAAATATTATTAAATATAATTATCTTATGATTTAAGTATAACATGATTTTGTTTGATAGGTTTTAACTTCACTTGATTTTAACAAATTTTTACTCTAAAACCACTTTTTCATTCAATTCCAGTGCATCATACATTTAATTTCCTTATATTTTATTTATAAAAGTCAAAAATTTTGCAACAAACCTGGTTTTAGGTATTTTTCCATTTTATTTTGTGCTTTGAGATAATATAATACTTGGGTTGAGATTCTTTGATTTTAAAATGGTTCTGGAGTGTTTTGGAAGTGTTTCTAAAGATTCATGATTTGGGTAGGACTATTATAAACCGTGCACCATCTCTAAAAAACATGCATGGTGATGATAATAGTCACTATGAAGGTTCACAATTGGATCATGGTTTGTATTTTTTTTATTCTAGGGGAAACTTGTGGGTGGAGATAGTGAGAGAAGAATAGTTGGTGTAAAATTTTTCAAATTGTGCTTGCCAACCATTTGAGGTGGTATCCTTGGGATAGTAGCACTAAAAAATTGGAAAAAGTTTTTCCAAACCTTGTGGGACAAACTATGTGAATATATATTTTCTATTATCACATTCACATTTGGTTCATGGTTGGCGCACAAGTTTCAAGACCAAGAAACACAAACCATACAACTCTCTAGATTTTGTACACTATCATGTGCACATTTGGTGAATGAATTTATAAACCAAGTGGCATAACAGTGTGATTTTTAGTTAAAGATATGAAAAAAATTATTTAATTCTGATTAATGACCTAGAATCCTCATTATTCTCCTATGATTCAAGGGGCTTTAACTCCTTTCCTCTTATAGGCTTCCAAGACAATTCACCTTGATTAATAAAAAACTGTTAGATAAATCAAAGTCCGTTGGAGATCTGGAGTCATCACTAATTTGTTTTTATTATTTATTATTCTTATATATACTATTCTAATATCTCTCACATACCCATTGATATTTTCTATTTTGTATTGATACGTGTTCTAGGATTTTAATCGTGATGAGATCTTGTTGGATATAGTGATGGTAAAGTGTTGTGAGACTAGATCTAGAAGTTTTTAGAGTTGTTATTTTTTTTTTCATACATAGAGTGTTAAGTGGATTTTATCTCACATAACATTGTTCTATAAATTTAAGGATTATTTTTATTAAAAAACATTCTTGTATTTTATGTGTTACCATTGTGCGATTTCTGAAAGGAAACCATTTTTTGCTTATATTTTTGAATTTATGGAAAATTGGATGTTTTTTTTGGAATGCACTCATTTATGAAAATTAAAAATTGGTGATATTAAAATTATTGAATTTTTTTATGCAAGAAGATTTTTATCTATTATTTTCAAAGGATTCATTATTTTGTGTAAATTTAATTAGTATAGAATTTGGAATAATTAAACTATTATGTGTTCAATGTGAGAAGAGTATGGTTAGAGGTTCTACCATCTAGGTTGGGTGAATTATGGTCATGGAGTAGAACCATCAATGGTAGAACCATGATTATGTTCATGGATTTGTGTTTGTGTATGAACACTGTAATGGATATACCAATTATGATCAAACAATGATGATATTGTTATTGGTTTTCTTATGTGGATCTCACTTTTTGATTTATATACACTATTTTAATTCTTTTAATATATTTTATATGAAATGTTCTAACTGAATCTTATCCTAGTGGCATGCGTTGGAAAGTAACTTGGGATTTCCTACTGAGTTTATACTCACCCCCTTCATTGGTACTTTGGGGAAATTTTAGACGTCATATACCAACACACAAGAAATGGAAAGGTATCTTAGTTCTATAGTGAAGCATCTTGATACCTTGGGAATGGTAGGAGGTGTTTGAGTTTGGATCTAGTTTGGGTGATACTTGAGATCACATCACCTGATGTCATTAAGTTATTTTTTCTTTTGGGTTTTTTAGTTGTTATACTTTTTTTACTTTCACTCTAATTTTGTATTTATATTGGTTTATTATTTAGATTGTCTCTATTATACACATGAAATATATATAAAGATAGGATTTTTATATTTTATTTTGATAGGTTGTTTATTCTCTAATGGAAAATCACCCCCAATGTTTTTCTAGTATCTTAGCATCTATTGTAGGCATTTGGTGTCTTGGAGATGTCAGATATGGCTAGAATTATCTCCATATCCAGTCAAGAAAATGAGTTAGTGCAAGATGTGATGAATGGTATTAGTCTTAGTTGGACCATTTGTCTCTCTTGATGGTTGTAATGAGATAAGAATGAAAAAATGAAATATATACCTTAAAAATACATATCCAACCTTTTTATATTGAACATCATGTTACCAGCGTGTTTGGGTAAAAAAAATTTCTAAGGCACTTCTAGGTGAGTTTTCATCTCATCGTCATTGGTTTTGCTGATGAGTGTTTCATAGCATGAATTCTAAGTGAGACTCCCTACTAGGACTGCATTGTTCATTCTATGTTTGAAACTATAATAATTGTTAAAATGGTTGATTTTTTTAAATACTAGTTGTAATTATAACTAATTATTATTATTGGGAATTTTCTAAGACTTCTATTTGTAGTGAGTGCTGACTGAGTGAAGTCTATTCTAGTTTAAGTGAATGGAACTTGGTGGACATCATAAGAATTAGCAAGAAGTGGCTACTAAAAATGTCCCCCCTATGCCATAAGTGAACAAAAAACATGTATAGAGAATGGTTCAGTTGTTTCAATCCATTTATATGATAAATCAGAAAGTAGAAAATAAAAAACTGGACCACTCCATATAGTTTCAGAAATAGTGCTCACACTACCCATATTTCTAGGGAATTCAGAACCAGAAAAAGTAGAGGTGTGGCTAAATAGAATAGACTTAATTCTAAAATTCATGGGTACACTATACAAGCATAATGTTATGTTAGAAACTCATTTTATAGAATATTTTTTCACATCAATTATGGGATTTAGATTCCCAATCTCAAGTTGAACAAGGCATTACATGGGATAGATTTGAAGAATTGTTCCAAAAACAATTTTTTTCATCACAAATTCATGATCAAAAGTATATTTGATTTCGTTATCCTAAATAAATATAATATATCCATGATAGAGTATGCAGTTATTTTTATGAACATAATCTTATTTACTATAGAAATTGATACTGGTGCATCCTTGAAGACATGGATCTTTATGTCTACACTATGACTAGAGATTCACTCTAATATATTTGTTATTTATACTATGGATTATAAAAGGATTTCAAATAGAGTAACATTAGCAGAATGATATGTTCTTGGAAATTTTATTGGACGGAGTATGTGCATCACCACAAAAACTAGTGGTAACTCAAATATTGGGAATTATTGGAAGAGAGACACCTTCTACCATGGTGTTGGAATATCTCATATTTAGACCATATGATCATTTAATTTCTCTTCAAGACTTAGTATAATGCATGACTATTTCCAATGTGGTTATACTTCTCATAATAAGTGAGATTGCATGACAGCACCTTGATCTTGTCACAACTATAATTAGATGGGACATCTCTAGAGTTACTATCACTGCACTCCAAATTTTGGTGATGGAGATACATATCATGTTTCTTAGACATCTTATCCTTTGATGGGGAGATCTCACTAGAATCACTATTTTCTGTAAAAATATGTGTGCCAAGGTGATTTTAGGAACACCAAAACACCTCAAGTTATACAATTTTAGTAAGTATTCAAGGATCATGGTGGAGGTATTAAAAATCCTTATAGTGCTGAGAATATAATAATGGATGATCAATCTGGTCCTTCGACGATGTGACATACGATAATTTTTAAATTATAATCTCATTCAATTATAGTTTGATATAGGTTTATCCCACTTTTTTCTTACTTCTCATGTCATGGATTATACGGGTTTACATGTTGAATTCATGACTTATATTTTAAAAATTCAAACAAAACTACACTACTACAAAAACGGGCAAGGGATGCGCTTCACTTTTATCAGCGCTAAAAAAAGCCTTGAAAAAGTCCCCCTTTATCAGCACTTTTTTTAGCGCTGATAAAGCCCCCCTCTATATTAGCGTTTTTTTTAGCACTGATAAAGGGGACTCCTTTATCAGCGCTTCTTTAAGTAGCGCTCATAAAGGGGGGATTTATCAGTGCTTTTCCCGAGTGCTGATAAATGTTAAGTTTCAAAAAAAAATATTTTTTCATGAAAAATAATATTTTGTTATATAAGTATATTTATATTGATATAAAAACAATATATATATTTTAAATATGTTATAAATACGTATAAATTGACTATTACATTTAATATATAAGAAATTTAGTGAATATGGCATCAAAATATTTTAAAAAAATATTATCAATTAATAATTTTCTAATTATTATCGATTAAAAATCATTTAATAACAATTTAAGGACACAAAAAATCAAAAAAATTATTAAAAGATCTAAAATATGTAGAAAATGTAACTCAAACTTCAAACAGCCATAACTTTTGATCCGGGTGTCCGTTTGAGCTCTACATAATATCAAATCGAAGCCTGTGATGAGCTCTACACACTAACAATTGAGGCAAAGCATCTGTCACATTTTTTGAGCCCAAAAAAGGCCTAGCAGGCCTCTAAAACTGAGTTTTTAGTCAGGATACCCCAATTTGTTAACATTCAAACAAGTATAACTTCTGATCCAGATGTCTGTTAGGCCTTTACCACATATCATATCGAAGATTGTTTCATTTTCTTCGATTTTACTGGTTGTGGCATTGAAATGGGATTCTAGATTATATGTTATCGTCGTTTTAACATTCTCTGGCTTTTCAAATACACACACACACACACATATATGTATTTATTCATAAATATATATGTGTGTGTGTGTGTGAGTGTCTATGTGTGTGTCTGTGTGTTGTATATATGTATATATGTATGTATTTATTTATTTACATATAAACCCAAATCAAAAACATATTTTTTCATAAATGTATTTAAAACTAATCTTATAAGTACATTATATGGCCATTCAAATACACATATATATGTATTTATTCATAAATATATATTTGTTTGTGTGTGTGTGTGTCTCTATGTGTGTATGTGTGTTGTATATGTCTATGTATATACGTATGTATTTATTTATTTATAAACACACATAAAAAACATATTTTTTCATAAATATATGTAAAACCAATATTATATGTATATATTAATAAACAAATAAATATACTTATAAAAAATTATAACTAAATATATATATAAATATATTAATATACGAATTAATATATATATACTAATATATGAATACATATATTTATATTAATATGAATCTATGTCAATATATGAATAAATTTAACTATATATATATATAGATATATCATTAAATAGAGAACAAAACCAAATGGATTAGTGGTAAAGGTGCAGTAGTGAAAGGGGGGAGGTCCCAGGTTCGGGTTCAGGTGGAAGCGAAGGGGGTTCCAACGTATGAGGATTTTAAGAAAGGGAAATGCACCAGATAACTCCTAGCACTGATAAACGGGGTGTGAAGTGCTGATAAAAGAACTCCCGCATTATTTTTAATTTTTTTTTTACTTTTATCAGCGCTAAAAAAAGCACTGATAAAGGCCCCTTTTATCATCGTTGATAAAAGTGTCCTTTATTAGCGCTTTTCAGAGTGTTGATAAAAGGGACCCCCCTATATGAGCGTTGAGCTTTACAGCGCCTTTTTAGCGCTATTAAAGCCCTTTTTTAGCACTGATATATGCCGTTTTTGTAGTAGTGCTAGGAAAATGAGAGTGTCGAACCTTTAAGGTTACAGTGTGTTCAATAATAATTGATGAGAATGAAGTGGTTTGGGATTTCACCATTATTAATATGGATATCTATGACAAGATTTTGGGAATGGATTGGTTAATATTGTTCAATCCCCACACATACTATTATACTCTGAAGGTTAGTTTGATATGTCCCGATGGTGTTAGACATCGATTTAAAGGAGATTAGAGAATGGATATAATAAGAAAAGGGACTTTTCTTTTGGTTTTTGGGATAATATATCATTATTTAGAAGTTTTTAATTTTCAATTTGTAAATGGAATTGGATATTGAGATTCTCCAACCAGCATTAGTCGATTTACGAATGCCTTTCCTAAAGAAATTATCTGGATATACATATGAAAGAGAAGTGGAATTTATGACTACTCTTATTCCATGGGAAATCCTTAATTTAATTAAATCCACTATTATTTAAATAATATAATCGAGAGAATTTAAATTGTAGCTAAAAGATTTAGAAATCAAATGGTATATTTGACTAAGCATTTCTCCATGGTAAACACCAATTTTTTTTTGTAAATAAGGTTGATAGAACTCTTAGAATTTATGTGGGTTAACTTAAGATCAACTAATTTATGAGAAAATATTGGTATTCTATTATATGAATTTACTATATTTTTGATCAATTGAGGGTAGGAAAATGGTTCTATAAAAATTACTTATGATTAGGCTATCAATAACTACGAGTTCAGAAGGATGATATTCCAAAGATGACCCTCAGTAGCCATTATGTACACTATAGATAAGTAGTTATTCCCTTTGGTCCTATAATTTACTAGTATTGTTTATGGAATTGGTTAATCATATATTTCTTAGGTATCTTGATTTAATTTTAGTAGCGTTGTTTATTGATATTCTGGTATATTCTAGGACTAAACCCAATTAAAAATAACACAGGTCTACTGTGTTATATATCTTACAGGAACATCACCAATATGAAAATATTTCTCTAAGTATGATTTATGGATAAAATAGGTATGTTTTCTTATCCATTTAATTTCTTAAAGAGGATTTTTGGAAAATCCTAAGATTTTAGAGGCTGTTATCTATTTTTAACCATCAAATAATCCTTTGAGATATACAGTTTCCTTATCTTTGCAGGATATTTTCAATGATTTGTTTATTTTTTTACGACATTCATCAATTATGAGCACTTTAACAAGGAAATGTGTTCTTTTAAAATTGAGCAACAAGTTCTTGAAATATTTTTTCGAGATTAGGGTTTGGTTAACATCCAAACTTATCCTTATATTTTGAGACTTAGGAAAGGTTATGTGGTCTATTCTAATGCATTAGGATTTGGTATGGGTTCTGTTATTATGCAGGGAGATCACGTTTTTTTTATGAATTATTATAGATATGGATTAATGAGAATAACTACCCAACACATGACTTGTAATTGGCTTCTATGGTATATTCCTTAAAAACATGGCATCATTTCCTTTTTGGGGAGAAATTTTCAATGATTGTGGATCATAATATATTTAAACACATTTTATCCCAAGGGGATTTGAATCTAATGAAACATAGATGAATATATTTATAGAATTTTGATTTTAAATTTATGTATACATTGGGGGAAGAAAATCCCATAACTGATGCATTCAGTAGAAACTCATATAATTAGTTGGATAAAGAGGCCTCAGATCAATGGAAACTAATATCAGTAATAGATAAAATGAATTAGGATTATAGTATGAAATTTTATTTTGTGGTTTTATTTATGGTTCCCATTATCCCTGATTTGGTTGAGTAGGTTAAGGAGGACCAAAGATCTAATCTTGAATATTTAATGATGAGGTCAAAACTCAATTATGGGGAGCCCATTAAGGGGTGGAAGTTAGATGGGTGATTTGTAATGCATTTTAGAGATCATATTATTATTCCTCTAACCTATCTAGAACAAATTCATTTTTCCTACCACCATTCAATATGGTATACTCATCCTTGAATCCAGAAGATGTATAATGAAATAATATAATAGTTTTAGTTATATGGCATGAAGATGAAAGTGGAATAAATTTTCATGAGATAATTTACTTTAAAAAAAATCAAGTAAGAGAACCAATTTCTAGATGGTATGTTTCATTCCTTACTGATTCCCATATGTAAATGAGAGAATATAACTATATATTTTTTCACCATTCTACCAATAATAATTAAGAAACTTTATGTTGTATGGGTAATTGTTGATCAACTCACAAAGTTAACATACTAATTCCATATTTTTTAATCCAATATAGTGGGATAATTATCCAAAATCTATATTTTGGATGTTTTAAAGACTCATTACATTCTATTTTCTACTGATCCTTTCTAATACCCTAGGTTTACATATTAGCTCTAGAAGTCCTTGCAACAAGACCTTGGAACCCAACTGACCATTAGAACATCGTATCATCCTAAAATAGATGTTTAGTGTGAGATAATGATCCAAACATTATAATACAAAATTAAAGATTGTTTTATGGATTTTAGAGGCTCATGGGAGGACTATATACCATTATTGGGGTTCTCATATAGTAATAGTAATCGGGAATCAATATATATAGATCCTTTTGAAGGGTAGTATAGTCACCATTTTTATTCTCTACTTTTTAGGAGAAACTAGTTTAGAATTCACTTTTCAGTACAAGACTTGTATAAGGGAAAATAAATAATATCCAAATGATCAGAAATAGAATAGATACATCTTAGATTCATTATAAATTTTTTTTGGATCATCATCTAAGACAATTATTTTTTGATGAGTCTGATCATGATTTATTAAGAATCACTCAATTGCTAGGGAATCATCATCTTGGTAAGAAAGGAAATTTGTATCCTATGTACATTGTCCCTTTTGAGAAACATGAATGTCTTGGTGATGTTTTTTATCAGTTGGATTTTATTCCAAGGTTCAATTCCATTCATAATGTTTTTCATGTACCAAAATTGAAGATGTACCAGCATGATCCTGGCCATGTGATTTTGTGGGACCATATTTATCTTGAACATGACACTACATTGATTATTGTTACAGTAAAAATTATGAATAGGAATGAGAATATATTTCATGGGAAAATAATCAACTTGGTAGGAGTTTATTAGTAATATTTTCATACTCAAAAATAGAAATGGGAATGTGAAAAGGAAATGTTGGAGTAGTGGTCCAAGATCTTCCAAATCAATAGTGATATCCTAATTTAAAAGTATTTTAATACCAATGGTGGGGATAATATAACACCCATAGTTTTAGGTATATTATCCTTTTATTATTTCCATTGATCTTAAAAAATTATTGTGATGAGTTTTGGGAGATTCCATAAGGTTTTGAGTGTGTTTATAGAGGTTAACGATTTGATCACAATTAGTAGAAACCATACAATATTTCCTAAAAACCATGAAAGGTATTGTTGGGAGTCATTGGGAAGTCGTATAGTTGGAGAATTTTTTTTCCAAACCCCGAACATGAAAAGGAAAAACATGTGGGTGGAGGTAGTGGGAGAAGAAAGGTTAACAAATAGTTTGTTAGACCCTATGATCCAACTGTGTAATGTTGTGGACTTGGGATAGTAGCACCGCATGGTTAGAACATGTTTCTCCAAACATTTCCACACAAACCATGTAAATATATATATATTATATAATATAACAAGGATAAGTATCACATGGTATTACAAACCATGTGAAATAATAATGAGATGTGGAGTTATTGCTCAAAAAAATATGATTTAATTCATATTAAGGCCCTTGAACCCTCATTACTCTCCTATTGTTCTAGAGTCTTGAACTCCATTACTCTCCAAGGTTCCTAAGACAATCCCCCTTTTATAGGAAGAATATTTTGGAAGAATAAAATTTTGTTAGAGATCTGAAATCTTCAGTAAGTACTTTTTCTTGATTATTCTTCTATGGTCTACTCTTATCCACTCTCTATCTCTCTCTCAGAGCCAATGATCTATTCTATTATGGATGGATATATGTTTTTCTATGCGAATTGTAATGAGATCTTATTAGATATATTGAAGGGAATGTTTTGTATGCCAGGATCTATAAGTTCTTAATGTCGTTATTTTTTTCTCCATCAATTGAGAGGTAGTTGAATTCTCTCTCGTATCAAAATCTTCTAAAAATTAAAATTTTAATTTTACTAAAGGGTTTTCTTGGATTCTATATAGAATCATTTTTTGTTTTCTTCATCGTTAACATTTTATAATTTATTAAAAATTAGAGGTATTTTAAAAAATATATTATAAATTAAAAATGATGATTTAAAAATTATGGAATGGTTTTTAGGAAGGAAATATGGTTAATGAAATATTTTTAAAGGATGCTTTGTTTTGTGTAAAATTATTTGGAATGGATTTTGGAATAATGGCTTTGGTGTGTGATCAAAGTGGAAAAAGTTTATTATGAAGGTTCACCATCAAGGTAGGATTGATTATGGTCATGGAGTATCACCCTCAAAGGTAACACCATGCATGAGTGTATGGATGTGTCTAAATGTGTGTGTGGGATCTTGGGAATGGTTATGCTAAGTATAGTAAAATAATTATGTGATTATTATTGGTTATCTCACATGGATATCAATTATTTATTCATATAAACTATTAAGATATTTTTAATTTTTTATATGAAAGGTTATAACTAGTTACTATATTAGTGGAATGTGTTGGGAAGTATTTGGGGATTGAATACTAATTTTATACTCCCCCCTTCTTGGAAACTTTGGGGTAATGGAAAATGTCTATACCAAGACATATTAAAAGGAAATGTGTCATTGTTATATATTGAATAATCTTGATACACTGTGCATGATAGGTAGTGTTGGAGAGTGGTGATAGTTTAAGTGGTGTTAGGGATCACATCACTTGATACCTTTGAGTCATGTTGTCTTTAGGTTTTATCAGTTGATATTCCTTATTATATTATCACTATAATTTTTTAATTTTGTTGGTTTTTTATTTGGATTGTTTTTCTTGTATTCATACATCTTATAGTTGGATTGAATGTTTATATTTTACATAGTAAGGTTTTTTATTCTCTAAGGTAAAATCAACCCAATTTTTTCTTAAGACCTTGGCATTTATTTCCTACCTTTGGTGTCTTTGGGATATCACCAAAGGGTATATGCATATCTACCTCCTATCAATCTAATGAGTTGGGGTGAGATGTTTCAAATTAATTGATGATCATTATAATATCTTTTCATGAAAATTCAAGGAAATATACTAGGTTATGATCACATTACTTGTTTTATCCACCTATTATGTGAGAACTAATTTTTTGGTCTTTCTATACACACTAAACACTAAACTGAAGATCCATTCATTCCAATATAAACAAAATTAACCAATAATCATTTTCTAAAGATTTCATTTAAATTTGAGATATTTTTCATAGTTTTGACCTTTTGAATCATGTTTTTATTAACATTTAAATTTATAAAAGTGAACATATGACTACCAAAACACATATTATATAGATGATTCATATATTACAATATTTCATAGAATAATCTTAAATAATTATCCTATAATTTTATGAAAATATGTTGTCATTTGATAACCTCTTACTAAATCACTTATTTTAGAAACTTTTTACTCTAATGTATCTATTTCAATTATTTCACACATCCTGAATATTAGATTGATGTGTCATATATTATTCAATATTAAAAATTAATTGATGACTATCTTCCTATGATTTAACAACAATCTAAAGTTATTTTACAAGGTTTGACCATAATACTTCTTTTTAATAACGTTTTCTCTTCTAAAATCAATTTTAGATCATTTTGAGAACACTATAAATTAGATTGAAATATAATCCATTCCAACATGTATCAAATTAATCACTAATAAATTTCAAAATATTTAAAAATAATTTTAGGTTTTGTTCTTATTTTATACCATTTGACACATATTTTTAAAAACTTTTAAATCTATAAAAATTAATGTTCACTCATTATGGCCACATGATATATTAAACTAACATTTTAATTATTCATACTTGAAAAAAATCAACCAGTGATTTTTTTATAATATTTGATGATAATTTACTATTTTTTGTTTAATCACGACTTTTTAAATCATCTTTTTATGGGTTTTTAAGTATATACAAATACACTTTTGGTCATTTAAAACACACCAAACATATTATTAAAATGTAATATATTCTTATATTTTATAAATTAATTTATGATAGTTATCTTATAATATACAAAAATTCATGTTTGTTTTTTTGGTTTTCATCATATCACTTTGGTTAACCTCTTTTTTACTCTTAAATTCATATTCTAATTATTCTATATATTTTTTAATATTGATGATCCATTAATTCCAAAATTTTATTAATTATTAATATATTATTATCCTAATTTTTCTAAAAAATTTATGGCTATTTGTTAGGTTTTAACCATATCACTAGTTCATAATCACTTTTTATTCAAATGTTGAATTTTTATTAATTTTGACCATATCACATGTTAGACTAGCGTATATTTTATTCCAAAATGACATAAATTAATCAAATGTATTTTTTTTAAATTTTTACTATATAATAATATTTTAACAGTATAAAACAGTTCTTTTAAACTCGGTGTTCTATGCAACACAAGCTATCAAAGGAAAAAAATTATTTAAAGAGAAATATTTCATAAAGCTACATAGGGGTTACATTCTACCCAATTAAATAGAATTTACCACTCAAAATGTTTCATTTTGGTACCAATTACTAAGGAAACTTCTTCCTCATTACATTTTCTGGTTCCCACATAGGTTCCTTGAATTAATGGCTTCTTCAAAAAACACTGACGAGGTGAGTGGTCTTATTTCATAGAACTTTCTCTCTTAAATAATGATTATATATTGATTTATCTTCACAAAAAACATATTTCTCTAGTTGTATGACCTCTGAGTTCATTAAATTTGAAGGATAATTTATATACATTCTCTAAAGTGATACATGGAACACATCATGGAATTGAGAGGGATTTGGTGGAAGTTCCAATTGATAAGATTCCCATCTAATACGATCAATAATTTTAAATTCACTGATATAACTATGGATTAACTACTTCATCTTTCAAAATCTCATCACCCTATTCTAGGGATATATTCATATTAAGACATTTCCACCAACTTCAAAATCCTGATCTTTCTGTCTATTTACAACATAACTTTTTTTGACTCTGAGATGATCTAATGCACTGTTGAATGGATATAAAATTCTTTTCGATTTATTTTTATAGATTAGGACCCAAAAAATTTATTTCTCAAACCTTCATTCCAACATATTGGTGTTATATACTTTCTATCGTCAATGGATTTATAGAGAGACATCTAAATTCTAGAGTGAATGCTATTGTTGTAAAAGTATTCCACCAAAGTAATGTGTTTGTACTAAACACCTTTGAAATACATTGAAAAAGTTCCCAAAATTTATTATAGAGTTTTAATTTTCTGATCAATATAACCATTTATCTAAGGATGATATGCATTTCTAAAACATAATTCTATATCCTTAGTCTGCGGAAGACTTCTCCAATACCCTGAGGTAAACCTAGAATCACAATAAGATAAAATTTATAGTGGTACACAATGAAATATTAACACTTACGTAATGTATAATCAAGAAATTTAATCAATATTAAAATATTATGTAATGGTAATGAAGTGTAATAGCTTCGTAAGGTGATTTACTTAAACCCATATAGCGTTATGTCCTTTAAATGTTTTGGGGAGTCTGACGAAAAAATTCATTCATTGTTTTCCCATTTCCATTATGGTATGGGTAATGGTTATATCATACCCTTAAAATTATTTAACCTAGTATTAACTTGAAAGCATACCAAGCACCTCCAAACATACTCTTCAATATCTCTCTTCATTCCATCCCCCAAAAAATACCCAATTAAATCCCTATATATCTTTGTACTTTCAGGTTGAATAGTGAATGAACAAATATGAGCTCCATCTGTCATCTCCTTATTTATATATGGTACCAAATGGAAACATACAAAATTATTGAAACTTATTATTCCATTATAATAGAATTTAAACTCAGGAACATTTCTCACCATCTTTTATAGATCCACATCTTCCTTCTGCACCTCTTTAATTTTCACTTTCATAGATGGTTGAAAACTTATTTGAGAAAGATAATATTTTCCCCCTTTCATCAATATTTCAAGAACAATACATTTAAATTCGAAAAATATCTTAAATTGTGTTATCCACATAATATATAAGATATCAAAATCCTTTACAATCATAGAATTTACCACCTTGTTTTCTTTTCTAAGGTGGTAATGTATAGTGTAGTCATAATCATAAATTACCCACAACCATTTTTTTTATAAAAAGTTAAAATCCTTTTGTGTGAAAATATAATTTAAATTTTTTTGATCAGTATATATGTCACACCATTCTCCATAGAGATATTTACTCTATATCTTTAATGAAAAACTACCACAACTCACTCTATATCATGAGTTGGATGATTTTTCGCATGGCCCAAAAAATTTCATGAGGCATAAGGAATAAATATTTCGATATGTATGAGGATATATCCCAGTAAATTATTTATGAATCACTATAGATTACAAACCTTTATCCACTATAGGGTAGTGTAAGCACAGGTGTCCTGACTAGACTTGTCTTCAGTTCCTTAAAATATTCCTCAGATTCATCTATCCAACGAAACTTAGATCCATAACAAGTTAACATGGTGAGTGGATTTGATATCGATGAAAAATTCTTCATAATGAATTGATAATATAAATCCAAAACATGAAAATTATTGATCATAGTCATAGTTGAATTTGTAGACCAATGTTCAATTACTTTTATCTTTGAAGAGATTACTGATATACCCTCCCATAAGATTATGTGTCCCAAGAGTGAAACTTTTTGAAAGGAAAATTCAATGTTGGTACATTTTTCATAGATCTTATAATTACTTAGTGTCTTCAACAAAATTCTCAAATTATATTCATGATATTCCATTCTCTTTGAATATATAATAATACCATCCCACTAGTGAAAAAAATACTCTTTCACATAGGTTTTTTTCTTTTTAACATCGATTAGTACACCATGTTACTATAAGCGATGTTTCAAATAATTTTTAACTTAGTTAATAAAAATATATGTTGTAAAATGTTTTTTGTATGTTTATTACATCGATTATGCAATAATCGACATGAAAAATCCTCTAATTATTGATCTTTCACATTAGTTATTGGATAACCGATATAAAAAATCCTCTAAAAATTAATTTTTACCATTGGTTTTCCAATAATAAATGTGAAAACTCAATTTTAATAGGTTTTTAGTGTATATGATCTGGTATAGTTTAAGGAAGAGGGTCATCAAATAGATACAAATTAAAGAGAAATCATTTAACATTTATTGTGAATAAAACACACGAAATATTAAAGTAATGTTTATAATGAAATCTATCCTTATAGAACATCAAAACTGTACAAGTTGATATTATTTAATATATAAACCTTAATACACAATATCCACTTTCTATTACTCCTTCTTGATTGTGAAACTTATATTTAAAATAATCTTTCAATACAAAATAACAATTTTAAGTAATATATCCAAAATTTTGTATTGGTAAATGAAAATTAATCTTTTTTCCTTTACATATATAATCTTGGAACTATTTTCTATTATCATCTCTCGAAATAAATTCCATGTACTATTTTAAAATAATATGAATAAAATAAATTTAAATGTCATTATAATATAAAAAATTAAATAAAAATTTAAACATACTTGTTTAATATATTCAAAAAAATTCATCATACTTCACTATGGATAGAGAATGGCCAATAAAGTGTATTCTCACATGAAAAAACACCCAACATACAATGTACATTGATATATAAAAATATTTAATGTTAGTGGTTATTATGTTAAGAGATATATAACAATTTTTGAGATATATGTTTCAAACTATGGATGATAAAGAAACATCCATAAATGAATAATTGAATTCTTTTAAAAAATTTCAGATATATAAATCATTCCTTCCGCACGAGTCATTATAATCTATATAGGTGAAATAATCTTTGTCTATAAATCCATATACATCTGTCTTTCCATGATTCTTACAAACTATATAAAGATACCTAATAACAAAAAATCAGAAAAATAAATTTTCAATAAATTAAATGTAT
Source organism: Viscum album (assembly GCA_963277665.1). Classification (NCBI taxonomy): domain Eukaryota; kingdom Viridiplantae; phylum Streptophyta; class Magnoliopsida; order Santalales; family Viscaceae; genus Viscum; species Viscum album. The sequence goes on along the minus strand of OY728125.1, from coordinate 1,983,491,542 downwards.
GTAATGATTTTTTTAATTGACATACATGTGGAAAACAAACATAATATTGATGCCTAACTAATTTCCAATTATAAGCACATTGATGTCATTTTTCAAAGGTGGTATAGTTATTGAAAGACCACAAAATACATCTTCTATTTGAATCTCACAAACATCCAACAACAAAATTGAATTTGTTGACAACCTATCAAGACTAGTATAAGTTTTAAATGAAGACATAAAACCTTTTAATTGTTTTTGTCTATATACTATTTCTTTAACTTTACAATAATCTTTTAAAAAATTGTTAAATATATAAAATTTACAATTTTTTAAAAAAATTGATATAAAAATTAAATAAATGATATATTATACACATACCTTTAGGGAAATTTTTCAAACATCTAGATATGGAAAAACTAAAAATTGGTTGATACTTTGTCCCACTATACTCACCACATATTTAAGAAATGGTATTTCTGATGATCTATCGATAATATCATGTATGGTAACCCTAGGATTCTATATCTCTATCTGTTGATGAGGAAGGAAATCACCAATATAATATAAAATATCATATGAAATAATATGATTCTAAGGACCATCAACATATAACTCACAACACCTGAGAAGCTGTAGAGGAGGGGGTGTATGAGTAGGATAAGAAGTTGGGTTAGTAGGTAGTGGTGTATGAGTAGGATAAGTAGGAGTGGGATCAATGTGTTGAGGTGGAGGAGTGGGATTAGTAGTCTAAAACTACCTTTGTGTGTCTATAATCATTGAATATAATGAAGCTTTGATCTTGTCCCCCATTGTCATATGAATATTCTAAACTTTATTTTCCAAAGATTCTATTTTTTATAAAAATCCTCTATTGATGAAGATTTAGAATGTAGAAATACTTTGTTTTACTAATACACCTATTGAGTATCTTCATACACTACCCATGTGTTCAACATTTCCCAAAACTATAGATAAAATATCCTTCTTACCCTCAGTTATGAAGACCCCCGATTTTCCCTGTTCCTTAAGATAATCCTATATAGAATATTGGAAAAAAATACATAATAAATCACAATATATAAATAATTTATTTAATTTAAATAAATAATGTAAACATATTATGATCTACTCAGCTATGATGCTCAAATATTTCGTAATATATTTTCCTTTTTTCCTCATCTAACCCCTCTTACATTTTTTTGTCTAGTGGGAGGGGAAGGAGGTTCAAACTCTATAGAGCCTGAAGAATTATCTCTCTATTTTTGAAAATTTTCAGAAATCATTTTTTCTTTGAATAACATATATCCTCCAAGAGTTAAAGTATGTGGGTATAAGTTTCTATATTGGATCACCAGATGAGACTTCCTCGATTTCTAAAAAGTTTGAATAAATAAATCATTAACATGATAATTATTATAATAAAACTTATTAATGGAAACATTACACTTACCAAATATTCTACCTTCAACAAATTTATTCCATGTATCTTAATTTATGAATGGATATATATCACATGGATTATGATGTTTTATATTCCAAAAAATGAAACATGATGTGGGGGTTGATTGAAAACTCTTCATCTTCTATCATCCAATGATAACCATTTTTTACTTACTCGTCCAGTATCAAGTATATCATATTTCATCTAATAAGAAGGGTGGAAACTTATATTACTATAAAAATTTAATGATAAGTTAAATAATAACAAATTTGATTACCAAAATGGCCTCCCATAAGTGAGAAAATATCAGTTTCTCAAGACTAATTATCAATACAAATACTAACTTTTTATTTATCTTTAACTGCTATAAAATCATGAATTGTTTTAAATTTATTCCTCTTGTAATATAATTATCATCAAATTCAACTGATATCCTCTTATCCTTGATATGAGAAAATGATATTTGTTGTAAATGTGTTCTACTATGTTTACCATCTCTCCAACTCTTTTTACCTATAGAAGTATATGTCTCTTGTAAAGGAGGAGGTGGTGGCTCATCAATACGAGCATGTGCGCGTTCCTCCCGAGTGGTATGTTCATGTTCCTCTCTAGAAGTATATAGTGGACTAGATGATTGGTATATCATTATCCCATAAATCCAAGTAATAAATAATTATTACAAAAATATATAAATATAAATAAAAAAATAAAAAATTATCAAAAAAAGAGAACTAAAATAAAAAAAATTATATTTTCTATAGTTAAATAAAATGATAACAATATTAATGAGATGAAATGACATAAACAAATAAAATAAAATTGAAATTTTTTATGTGAATAGTAAAAATAATCCAATGTAGAACACCATTTTCCCACCAAAAAATATATTCTTTGAATATATGAAATATAAACTAATAAAAATTAAACTAAACTGACCACATTTTTATTCATATTTGTTAGAGTAGGTAACTAAATTGATAACAATACTAATTGGATATGAAAAGAGATAAAATAAAGAAAAAATCCAAAAAATTTGTGTAATAGTAAAAATTCTCAATCTTATTAATTCAATTTTATAACAAGAAGAATATATTTTTAATGTTCTCTTTTATACAATTTTTTTATTTAACATATTAGATTTAAAATAAATTTATTTTCAACAAAATCTATTAATAAATAAGTTACATAAGGGTAAAAAAGGTAAACAAAAAAAAACTAAAATAATATAGAAGAATAATTTAATTTATTAGTTATAATACGTGTTTAATAAATAAAAAAAGTAAATATCTAAATTTTTAAGAAATTTTAAAAATTAAACAAAAAATAATAATATGTTACCTATAATATTAAGAATGTACTAAATGATTGTTTTCCCAAATCCCTTCACCATGATCATTCTGTATGACACAAACCATGTCTATGATATTATTGTTAATATTATTTGTTAATAATTCTATATAAGTAGGGATCTCACATAAAGCTACATCTTTGCAAACTTTATCATCACCAACATATTGTTTTTTCCTTGTAAAAAAATAGGCCACTGCATATCATATTGATAAAGAACATATAAAATTTGTTTCTCATGTGTTTCCATGATAAAAGTATTAGTTGTGTATTCCAATCTATTCATATTAACCTATGTCATTTCAAATTCATCATCTATGAAACTTTTGCTACCAATAAACCATTTGTAGTTAAACACTATAATATTTAATTTAATATAATAAACCCCAAAATTTATTCAACAACTCTGTAATATGAACATGAGGTCGAGATTGGATTTTTGTCTTTTTCACTCAAAAAATTCATTGCTTTTATGAACACGAATACACCACTATTCTTAACTGGAATTTTATTTTTATGATCTTTCATATGAAAGGTATATCCCTTAATTTCATACCTCAACCCTATTATCAAATTTAAATTTGGACCACCCACTAACCATCTCAATGTTTTCGACGCAACTCATCAACTAAGAACAATATATTTTAACCATGGAAAAAAAGTTTTGTTAAGCTCAATCAAAATTCACATATATATCATCTTTGGATAACATTTTTTCAGCACATTATTAAGATATGATATATATATTTTAGAATCATATATGTTATTCAAGATGTATTAATGTACCTTTTTTATTTGTTTAGCTATCAAAAATGTTAATTTCAATCCACAGATCCCCTTTACCTCATAACAAACTCATTCATTGCGAGATATAGGAAAAACGATGTGCTCTTCTGTAGACAAGTAGTATGTAAAAAACTCTGAAACCTCCTTAGAAATATACTTCTCAACAGTGTAAGATTTAGGTTGGTATTGATTCTTAAAATACCCCTTAAATATCTTCATATACATTTTAAATGAATATATAAAACATAGATATATAGGTACACACAGATTTATTTTTCACAAAAAATTAATCATTAAATACACCATGATATCAAAAAAAGATATAGGAATATACACTTCTAAATGAAAAATTATAGAAACTGCTTTATTCTCCAAATAGTTCAATGAATTCAGATAAATCAATTATTGAAAATTTTATTAAAGAAATAACACACCTTCATGATATTCATTATGAAAAAAATGGGAAGTATTCTATCCAATGAGACTGGTATGAGTTTTTTGCATCATGACATGACAATCATGACATTTCTCACCTGTCAACTTCAAATCCTTTAAAGAAAAAAATATTTTTATATTTGAAGAATAACCCAATGACAATTGATATCATGAAGACATTAACAAAAACTAATTTTATCACTCTTGGATAATGTATAAAAAGACAGGGGTAGGAATGTTCACCTTCAATCAGAAGTGAGAGTTAACTCCAAATTTATTCCAGTTTAGAGTAAGTCCAATATTTCATTCAAACATATATTTAGTCTTTCCATCAATATCTAACAATGCTCCATTCAAGTAGACATAGATATTCTTCTCAAAATTTGTGAAATTAATGTTATGTTTGACCTCATGGTATCTCTAATATGGTGGCTAAAATAATATTGACATCTTATTCCAAATATTTGTATCAATACCATATTTTTGTGTCTCTTCGAATGTCACATTAATGTTTCCCCATCTCAAAATAATAATCAGGGGAAAACATTTTTGGGGAGATATCAAATTCTTATGTGCCATTGAATACCTTTTTTAATCTTTGATAAGATTGGTCCATATAAAAAACTTTATATGACCCATGTATACTATTTTTCTCCCATTTTATAGTTGATAATATGAATTATGTTGTTCTCAAATTGGAAAAGATTTATACCCATTAAAATTTTATCCAAATTTTTTTCTTATGCTGGGAAGTTCTTTATAGTGAACATAATCACTACTTGTAGTTAAAAATATTCCAATTTATATTAATCATGCACCCTAATACCTTCTTTGAATTAAAGTTTCAAATAATCATTTAATACTAGCTAGAAAACATCAATATCATTTCTAGGATGTTTTGGACTAGTGATACTTAAACACAATGTGACAGAATTTCACTTCATAAATAATTCAGGATATGAGTTGTAAATTACCAATAAAATAGACCATGAACTACGTGTTCTTATTAGGCTTCAATATGGATTCATTCCATTCATGCGTAGTCCAATTATAATATTAATTACTTCGTTTCCCAATATAGAAAACTATTGATCTATTTTATTTCACAATGAACAATCATCCAGATGCTGTAATTTTATATCACATATCTTCTCATCTATATTCTATATTAACCTTTTTTAATCAATATAATTTTCAAACAATCATTTTAAATGAGTAATTATAGGAATATACCAAAATTCCTTGACAGGAGTCTCTATAACTACTAAATTAACATAGGAGTTTCTTTCAACTTAAATAGTGATGTACCACATATAGAAAACCCTGATAGAAATTTGTATTTGTTCCTATATAGAAAAAAATTATTTAGGGGGAATTCATTTTCTCGTACCCTAATCCCACTAGGAATAATATTTTCTTCACTTTATAAAATTAATATTAAATATCATTGTCTTTAGGAATAATTTCTATTAAAAATTGTAAAAACTCTGTAAAACTCTTGACACTCCATCCATATATCTCCTTTAATTTAATCAATCTTAACAACATTGAAAAAAATGATAAATTCTGTACAATCTAGATACAAATGTTTTTTCAGTATCACCATATATACGCTCAATTTTTTATTCTTTCTCAATTTCTTTTACTTTAATATCATGAATCATTTCTTCAATTTGATCAGGATTATGATACTGGAATGCATCCTCATCAATAGATCTGAATTTCTTTCCAGTTTCACCATGCCAAATACACGGGATATAACTCAGATTAAAACCATGAAAAATTAAATGATATTTTATATCACTATTTTTCAAATTATTCATATTTAAATATTTCATGCATGTATAAAAAACATGACATTGTTTGGAACATTTCGTTTAGAAAATTCCAAAAAATCATCAACACCTTGCACATATTACACACTTATTCAAAGTGTAGTAATCAAAATTACACTCATTATTATTTTTAAAATTATTACAAATATATTTTTTTACAAGAATATAGTGGTGATAAAAGTGATATGGAGGAGAAAATATTAGATTATTGCAATAATAATAAATAAGACACACGTGTGGTATTATTAATTAGTAAAAATTTTCTATGTTTTTAATGATAGTGAATATAATGTTAAAAAAGTTAATAACATTGGAGATAAAATTTAAAATTTTATAGAATTATTATACAATCAATTATAAAATAAAGAAAATAAATATATATCAATATAGTGTAAAAGAGAGTCTTACTAGAAAAGAAAAAAATAAATAAAAGCCTTAGAAGAGGGACTCAATATCTAGAATTTTAATGTGATGATTTTATTGAATTGAAAGTGGAAAAATTCAAAAATAATATATCCTCATTAGTGACTAAAATAAATTTTTTTAAGATAATAGATTAAGTATAAAATTAATTTAATAAGTAACATTTAAGAAGAAAGATGGAGGTTGAAGTTAAGACACTCCCTGAGAAAAAATTTCATACATTAACAACAACTCTAATGAAATTTCAAACACCAATATCAGTGAATAATCAAAATTTTTGGAAGAAAATATTAACATTTAATGATCCAATTTCTTATAAATACCACTCTTATATTTGATTAATATATTTTTTATCCCATGAAAAGAAATATTTAATTGAATAATGGGATCAATATTTTAAAGTAATAGAAGGTTTAATTTTATATATTACCACATTAAGGAAAATTGGGTGTTAAATACCCTAATATATTTCCAATAATTTGGAGGGATATAATAAACCTACTATAAGGCCCCGACCTTAAACATTACTTAATATTGAATTAAATGAATAATTCACATTGAGGATCTTTTCAGGTTTATAGTTTTAGAGAATTAGATCATAAATCATGAATTACATTTCACATTTAAACAAATTGGTTACATAAAAGTTAGTATTCTTTTTTCACCATCAACGGAAAAATATTTAAAATAAAATATGGATTCTTTCTTGACACTTCCTTGACACTGTCATCATAACATGCACCATTCCCTTGACCTATGAAAAACATTTCAAAAACTTGGGATGAGCATAAAAAGCTCAGTAAGGGATATAAAAGTACGAAAAGAAAACATTAGTCCATGTATGAAATCATACTTTACTCATAAAACATAAGAATTTTAGCATACCTCATCAAATCATGAATAAATCATATAAATCATAAGGTATAATGGTAACTTGAGGCATTCATAACATTCTTACATAGAGAGTAACCCTCTTGGTTACGTTTGGAATACCCATCACAGTATATTCCCGAAATCTCTTCGAAGAAACCTTAACGTTTAACCCCTTCACGTTACCCAATGCATTGGAGAGCTATATCAGGCTCACCCACCCTTAGTTTATCACATAACCACTCGTCTTCATAATAATGCCCAAGAACCATAACATAATCGTATCACATAAAACATACATAAAGGAAACATAACATTTCCACATTTTAATCACAAGATATCAATACAATACATTGATATAATAGAAACATTATAAAAACCATTTTAAATACCAAAATAAAAGAAAAGTAAAACATGGTATTTATTTTTCTTTTAAAAAAAGGTATGGCTTTTAGAGGAAGCCGAAACTCAAATAATGGCCACGGCAGCAGAGATGTCGTTGTCGCCGCATACATATGACAAAAACATTCCCTTTTGTCCTTTAGTAAAACGCTTCGTATAAATAAGATTCCTTTTGGATAAACGTAAAAGTCAAAGGGGTTTATACACCGTATAAAAGAAGGTAGTGTATAAAACAAAATATGCCTCAATGAAAGGAGATTGAAACGAAGTCCCATACAAAGACGGTATCCTTGGATTAAGGATAAATCGATAACATAATTATGTGTGACAAACGAATACACCAAATATAAGTGGATATTAAGTTTAAAACAATCAGAGTAAATTCACACATATTCATAGAATGACATATACAAGGAGTACAAGTTTATCCCCAAGAATCAAAATTGGGTTAAGAAGTTCCCTTGCAAAAATTCGACAGCCTAACGACGTCACATCAAAATTCAGAAAAAGAGTTGATGAGAGATAAAAAGGGTATCTCATCACTTGGACATAAAATTTACATCAATAAGGATATATAAGAACATATCTCTACATAATACTATGTGAATTAAAAGACATAACAAAAGAAGTATTTTAAAAAGAGGAGGGTGAAAGGTTCCCTTACCGACTTGGGTAACTTTCGAAACGTGCACCCCATTGAAGATAAAATAGGGTATCTAATAATATTAAAATAAAATTTACAGCAAGAGGAATATAAAATAACATCCCAATCATAATAAATATGAGATTAAAATGAATGACATAAAAGAGTGTACTTAAAAAGAAAGAGAGGGGTAGGATCCCTTACCTCAAGTCCGACTTGTCTTGTTCGTTTGTTTATATTCATGAATAATAAGAATTGGTCAATTTATAATTGCTTAAGTACCTCCTTTAAATATTTTTATTCAGTTCATATCACATATAATAATATGATAATATTTTTTTAATAATGTTAGTTCATATCAGACGTTTTTGCCGATGTTTGGTACATGAGTAAAAAAATGAACTTGTTTGAAAATGATTGCTCATGTAGTTATAAGTAAATCATTTACAGAATAGTATTAATGATTCAAATATCATATATATCCAGTACATATTCATTTTATACTATTTCATAACATTTGGAGATAAAAAATGAAAAGCACCGTTCATGGAGACGGTAGGCCGTACGTACGCATGAAGGCTACTTTCATTTTTTTTGTTATATTAATGGAATTAAAAATAAATGAGATATATATATTATAATTAATGTATAATATATATGTTATATAGGTCACATATGTTCATTAATTTTATTCTTTATACATTCCATGTATTGCATGAACGAGTCACATCACTTGAGGGGGCGGTAGTCCACACTTCCTCATATGAAATTATCGCATTTGCACAACATGAAAAGAATAAAGGTATGTTTTATATATAAAATACAGAAGCATATAGTAATCATAAATACCATATATATCATATATAAAATACAATGATATCATAATGGCCACCTTTAAAGGTGTTAAAAGAATATTGAACAATCATTGTTTCGTGATGCAGAAAATCGCCAACCACAGAAACAGTATGATCTTTAACCATTAGATGAAGGTGTGTGAAAGTGTAGCTCGAATACTTCTTATAAAAATATACTAGTATATTGAAGATATTTTAGTTGTTACAAAATAAATGAATAAAAAGAGTTTAGGGGGTTGGAGAAGCAAAATAAAACAAAAGAACACAAGTGAAGACATTACCTTAAAATCAGGTATCTCTCTTTGATTTGAGATCAAAGGCTTCCTTGGGAAGACTTTTGCCCAAAGTGAGGCTTCTATGAGTAATATAGGGATGTGGGGAGACAAAATGAGCAGGGTTTGGCCGAGCCAAAGGCTTGAGAGGTGTGGGTAAGGTGGTAGGGGTGGGGGCCTTTTATAAGAGGAGAGGAGGGGCACTCTTGGAAAGTTACAAAATGTTACTTTATTTTCAAATGAGTTTCGGATTTTAAAGGTCTCACATTGATGTATTTCTAGGATATGGTGGTAAGGGTTAGAAATATACTCATCCAATAGGTTTTTGACAAGTGTAAGTTATATTTTTAACATTATCTTTTCATTTTATTTAAATCCATTATTAATGAGGTAATCGATGCATCATCATGATGTCAAAAATAATTAAATTTATTTAATGTCTAAAAATTATAAAAAAATTATCATGATGTATGAAATATTATTATATTTCTAATGAATATTTATAGTAAAAAATATGACTTGTATAACCCCATTTAAAATTTGTTTTAGTAAAAAAACTCATGCTTGTGAAATTTTTATTTTAACTTAAAATAAAACGTTATTTATGTCATATTCCAACCAAAGTGGCTCCATGGGGTCCCCAAGTTGACCCATGGATTGTCTTGTTCGGCCATGACACATCCAATGAGGGTAGGACATGTGTCTAGGTCATTTAATATTATTAAAACATTATTTTTACCTTAAATTACACTAATTACCTCGAATGGCGATTAAAAACTTAAAAGTTACTATTCACCAAAAAATTATTTTAATCAATTGAACCACATTTTACATCCTAATTACAACCATGTATCTCATATTTTTGAAATTCAAATTACATAAGTGGTGATATTTCATTTAAACGAAAAATCAGTTTCTAAACTACCACTTAGTGGTTTCACTATTCATCAAAAATTGAAGTTTTTCAGAAAAATACCAAAAATTCACCCTAAGCCATATCTGATATTCATAATTCAAAAATGATGTCTATTTTACTGAACTCAAAACATATAAGTTGCATTAATTAATTTAATAATTAATTCCCACTGTCAAAACAAATAGCGTGTTTTTAAGAAACAATATCTATTAAAAGATTGACACTACTTTAAGTCCAATTTCAAAGTGAAATTAATTACAATGACCACTATTAGATTAAATGGTAAAAATATATTATAATATCACTTTAAAAACAATTCAAAAGATAATCTAATCATATAAAAAAATTAGATTAAAAAGTGGTTTTGAATTAAAATACAACATTTTTCACTATTCATTAAAAAATGAACTTTATCAGAAAAATACCAAAAATTTACACAAAGTAAATTTTGAGGTCCTGATTCTAAATAAGAATTTTATTTTGTCAAATATATCACCTAAAATTGTCAAAAAGTGTATTTAAAAGAGGTTCTCCATCAAAAGGCGGTTAATCAACCTTTTAAAGAATATTAGAATGTTTACGCTTAAAATTGGATTAATTCACATTTTTAATCCTCTAAAATTTATTGTAAAAAGTAAAAATATTTGACAAACATATATAATCATTTTGTAGTTATTTCTGTTCATTCCCTCCATTACAACGGCTAGGTGTTAACTACCATTTAAAATAATATTATGTTGTTATTAGAGTGCAACATAAGATTCCCAAGAAACTCGTTGTTGCGTATTGGGTACGCCATCGAGCATAGCATCCCCTTTAAAGTAATATTAATATTTTATTCAAAAATATGGAAAAATGTAAAAATTTCATATTCTTTATTTACCTAGGGTGTTACATCCTTCCCCCTTTTGGGAATTGCGTCCTCGCAATTTTAAAATTGGGCTTGGAAGCTTCATTGAAAATACCACATCGGAACAATAGTCAGTAAAACTATCACTTTAAAAGAATGGGAGAGAATTACAAATGTCACCCGAGTTAACCCATAATAGGATTCCAAGTATGAAAATATGGATATGGCGGAAAAAAACAAAGGGTCATGTTCTGGTGGAGTGTGATAGTAAACATGTCTATGAGAAAGTTAAAAACAAGAAAATCACAAACTTGTGATGGGTTAAATGGTATTTGATTCCCCCAGTAGGAAACATTAACAAACAACATTTTGGTTTTATGTTACTTTTCATTGGGAATTTATTTATGATCTTAACTAAAACATAAGGAAGCATACATAATTGTCATGTTGACTTTCACCTTTTACTAGATTTCTTACATGAACTCATTTTTTTTCCAAAAGACGAGTATTTGGGATGACTTGTTCACATTAAGAGAGCTATAATCAAATACTAGAGAATCAACTAATCCACAAAAGAAAACTATATACTTCCCATGTATTTAGACCTTAACCAAAACTAAAACCTAAAATGTTAGTTTGAGATCAAATAATACCCAAAAAGGATAATCCTTTATAAAAAAAAATCTATTCTTAATCTCCAAAATTTGTCAAACAATACCCAAAGTTCAACAAAGACCATTCAATAAACAATTTGTCCATAAAATTATTCAAAGTAAACCAAACTAAGATTGAAACCCAAATATTTGAAGGATTTAATCAAATAGTCTTCCAAGGTACAAATTAACACTTATCTCCAAATAACATCAATTGCTCTTAAAGTCTCTTATTGAAATGTAATTAACCTAATCACATATCCTCCATGATAGGTTAATAATTTCTATAGATAACCCAAAATAAACTTACTCTTAATTCATAAAATCATCTAACTAAAAAGAATAAGTCATACTAACCAGGGACTTCACGTAGTCCAGTGGTAGGTGATAAATACCAGTCACACTTTGGTTGTGGGTTCAATTCCCGCAGCTTTGTCCGACACGACAGGTTGTCACACGGTCTGCGTGTTGTACTTTATATAAAACTCCAAAAATAACCCTAACATGTTTTAACCTCAATAGTTTCCTTATACCTCTCATTTTCATCCAAATTCATTACGATCTCAACATCTTAATTCTTAAAGTCTTATTTCACCACCATAAGATAAAATAAAACAATTCCCAAAAATGAATAACACCATACCTTGATCATCGCGTCCACTCGGTTTCATAGTCATCTTGATCACGTAGTTAGAAGTCCCATGCATTACAACAATGATTTAGAGATCCTTCAAAATCATTTTCTTCTTCCATCCAAATACACCTTGTACAACATGGGTCATATGGGTTTTCACAGAAAAACAGTTTTGGAAAATAATCATGTATAACATATAATTCCAAAACATCTGATAAAACATGATTTTTATAAAATAGTCGGACATAATTTGAATTGAAACTTTCTATTATTGGTCCTTTTAAAATACCATAAGTATGTGCTGAGAGACTATATTTTAAAATAAAATATAAATAGGTAGTGCAAGGGTCTCCTTCCTCAGCACCATTTTTAAAATCAAAATATGCTTCAAATTCTTGTGATAAGGTAAAATATTTGAAAATACCTTGATAATATTTAACTTTATTGAAAATATAAGAATATTGTAAAAATAGTATTTGTCTAAATACAACCCATGATCCACGATGATAACGAGGTATAGTGGAGGTGTTTGATATCTCAAACAACTTCTTGCAAGTGAGTTGTATGTTAGAAAAAGTTTCACAATCTTCCGAACATAACTTTGCAATAATTATTGCAAGCATGTCATCAGGAAGAGATAGGAATGTCGTTTGAGATCCTTCTCCTTCCATTCGTAACCGTCTTTACTTGACCTGAAAAAAGTTATAAAACAAGGATTTAACTAAAATAATATATATAGGTACTAATCATGTGTCTAACAAAAACTCATAGTCCCTAAAGTTGTCTAAACCGACCTCTGATACCAACTATAAGGCTCCAGCCTTAAACCTTACTTAATATTGAATTAAATGAATATTTCACATTGAGGATCTTTTCAGGTTTAGAGTTTTAGAGAATTAGATCATAAATCATGAATTACATTTCACATTTAAACAAAGTGGTTACATAAAAGATTGTATTCTCTTTTACCCATCAACGGAAACATATTTAAAATAAAACATGGATTCTTTGTTGACACTTCCTTGACACTATCATCATAACATGCACCTTTCCATTGACCTGTGAAAAACATTTCAAAAACTTGGGATGAGCATAAAAAGCTTAGTAAGGGATATAAAAGTACGAAAAGAAAACATTAATCCATGTATGAAATCATACTTTACTTATAAAACATAATAATTTTAACATACCTCATCAAATCATGAATAAATCATAGAAATCATAAGGCATAATGGTAAATTGAGGCATTCATAACATTCTTACGTAGGGAGTAACCCTCTTGGTTACGTTTGGAATACCCATCACAGTATATTCCCTAAATCTCTTCGGAGAAACCTTAAAGTTTAACCCCTTTGTGTTACCCAATGCATTGGAGAGCTATATCGGGCTCACACGCCCTTAGTTTATCACGGAACCACCCATCTTCATAATAATGCCCAAGAACCATAACATAATAGTATCACATAAAACATACATAAAGGAAACATAACATTTCCACATTTCAATCACAAGATATCAATACAATACATTGATATAATAGAAACATTATGAAAACCATTTTCAATACCAAAATAAAAGAAAAGTAAAACATGGTATTTATTTTTATTTTAAAAAAAGGTATGGCTTGTAGAGGAAGACGAAACTCAAATAATGGTCACGGCAGCAGAGAAGTCGTTGTCACCGCATACGTACGACATAAACATTCCCTTTTATCATTTAGTAAAATGCTTCATATAAAAAGGATTCCTTTTGGATAAATATAAAAGTCAAAGGGGTTTATACACCGTATAAAAGAAGGTAGTGTATAAAACAAAATATTCCTCAATGAAAGGATATTGAGACGAAGTCCCATACAAAGACGGTATCCTTAGATTAAAGATAAATCGATTACATAATTATGTGTGACAAAAGAATACACCAAATATAAGTGGATATTAAGTGTACAACAATTAGAGTAAATTCACACATATTCATAGAACGACATATAAAAGGAGTATAAGTTTATCCCCAAGAATCAAAATTGGGTTAAGAAGTTCCCTTGCAAAAATTCGATAGCCTAACGACGTTACTTAAAAATTCAGAAAAAGAGTTGATGAGAGATAAAAAGGGCATCTCATCACTTGGAAATAAAATTTACATCAATAAGGATATATAATAACATATCCCGACATAATACTATGTGAATTAAAAGACATAACAAAAGAAGTCTTTTAAAAATAGGAGGGTGAAAGGTTCCTTTACCGACTTGGGTAACTTTCGAAATGTACACCCCATTGAAGAAGGGTCATAAAATGAATATATAAATACCCATAAATGAAATTATATTACACAAAGATTATAATAATTCGAATTACATACACCACTAAAAGGAAATGGTGGAAAATGTAGCATAAATCTCACGAGACTAAAAGTGAGATGAAAAATCCCTTACGAAAACTCGGCAGCCTGACATCACCACTTAAAACATCCAAAAATGGATTGATGTGATCAAATAGGGTCTCTCATCATATTACAATAAAATGTATGGAAAGAGGAATATAAAATAACATCCCAATCATAAGAAATATGAGATTAAAATGAATGACATAAAAGAGTGTACTTAAAAAGAAAGAGAGGGGTAGGATCCCTTACCTCAAGTCCGACTTGTCTTGTTCGTTTGTTTATATTCCTGAATAATAAAGTTTGGCCAATTTATAATTTCCTAAGGACCTCCTTTAAAGATTATTATTCAGTTCATATCACATATTATTATGTTATAATAATTGTTTAATAATGTTAGTTCATATTAGACGTTTTTGCCGATGTTTGGTACATGAGTAAAAAAATGAACTTGTTTGAAAATGATTGCCCATGTAGTTATAATTAAATCATTTACATAATAGTATTAATTATTAAAATATCATATATATCCAGTACATATTCATTTTATACTATTCCATAACATTTGGAGATAAAAATGAAAAGCATCGTTCATGGAGACGGTAGGCCGTACGTACGCATGAACACTACTTTCATTTTTTTTGTTATATTAATGGAATTAAAAATAAATGAGATATATATATATATATTATAATTACAGTATAATATATATGTTATATATGTCACATATGTTCATTAATTTCATTCTTTATACATTCCATGTATTGCATGAACGAGTCATATCACTTGAGGGGGCGGTAGTCAACACTTCCTCATATGAAATTATCGCATTTTCACAACATGAAAAGAATAAAGGTATGTTTTAAATATAAAATACAGAAGCATATAGTAAACATAAATACCAAATATATCATATATAAAATACAGTGATATCATAATGTCCACCTTTAAAGGTGTTAAAAGAATATTGAACAATCATTGTTTCGTGAGGCAGAAAATCGCCAACCACAGAAACAATATGCTCTTTAACCATTAGACAAAGGTGTGTGAAAGTGTAGATAGAATCCTTCTTATAACAACATTCTAGTGTATTTAATATACTGGGGTTGTTACAAATGAAATGAATAAAAAGAGTTTAGGGGGTTGGAGAAGCAAAATAAAACAAAATAACACAAGTGAAGACATTACCTTAAAATCGGGTATCTCTCTTTGATTTGAGATCAAAGGCTTCCTTGGGAAGACTTATGCCCAAAGTGAGGCTTCTAGGATTAATAGTGGGATGTGTAGAGACAAAATAATCAGTGTTTGGCCGATCCAAAGGCTTGATAGGTGTGGGTAAGGTGGTAGAGGTGGGGGCCTTTTATAAGAGGATATGAGGAGCACTCTTGGAAAGTTACAAAATGTTACTTTATTTTCAAATGAGTTTCGGATTTTAAAGGTCCCACATTGATGTATTTCAAGGATATGGTGGTAAGGGTTAGAAATATACTCATCCAATAGGTTTTTGACAAGTGTACGTTATAGTTTTAACATTATCTTTTCATTTTATTTAAATCCTTTATTAATGAGGTAATCGCTGCATCATCATGATGTCATAAATATTTAAATTTATTTAATGTATAAAAATTATAAAGAAATTATCATGATATATCAAATCTTTTTATATTTCTAATGAATATTTATAGTAAAAAATATGACTTGTATAACCCCATTTAATTTTCTTTAGTAAAACAACTCATGCTTGTGACATTTTTATTTTAACTTAAAATAAAAAGTTATTTATGTCATATTCCAACCAAAGTGGCTCCATGGGGTCCCCAAGTTGACCCATGGATTTTCTTGGTCGGCCATGACACATCCAATCAGGGTAGGACATGTTTCTAGGTCATTTCATATTATTAAAACATTATTTTTACCTTAAATTACACTAATTACCTCTAATCGCGATTAAAAACTTAAAAGTTACTATTCACCAAAAAATTATTTTAATCCCATTGAACCACATTTTACATCCTAATTACAACCATGTATGCTAGATTTTTGAAATTCAAATCACATAAGTGGTGAAGTTTCATTTAAACGAAAAATCAGTTTTTAAACTACCACTTAGTGGTTTCACTATTCATCAAAAATTGAAGTTTTTCAGAAAAATACCAAAAATTCACCCTAAGCCATATCTGATATTATGAATTCAAAAATGATGTCTATTTTAAAAAATTCAAAACATATAAATTGCATTAATTAATTTAACAATTAATTCCTGCTGTCAAAACAAATAGCTTGTTTTTAAGAAACAATATCTATTAAAAGATTGACAGTAGTTTAAGTCCAATTTAAAAGTGAAATTAATTCCAATGACCACTATTGGATTAAATGAAAAAAAAATTCTAATATCACTTTAAAAACAATTCAAAAGATAACATAATCATATAAATAAATTAGATGAAAATGAGGTTTTGAATTAAAATACAACATTTTTCACTATTCATTAAAAAATGAACTTTATCGAAAAAATACCAAAAATTTACCCAAAGTAAACTTTTAGGTCCCAATTCTAAAGAAGAATTTTATTTTTTCAAATATAACACCTAAAATTTTAAAAAAGTGGATTTAAAAGAGGTTCGCCATCAAAAGGCGGTTAATCAACCTTTTAAAGAATATTAGAATGTTTACGCTTAAAATTGGATTCATTCGCATTTTTAATCCTCTAACATTTATTGTAAAAAGTTAAAATATTTGAAAAAAATATATAATCATTTTGTAGTTAGTTCTGTTCATTCCCTCTATTACAATGTCTAGGCGTTAACTACCATTTAAAATAATATTATTTTGTTATTAGAGTGCAATGTAAGATTCCCAAGAAACTCCTTGTTGCGTATTGGGTACGCCATCGAGAATAGCGTCCCCTTTAAAGTAATATTAATATTTTATTCACAAATATAGAAAAATGTGAAAATGTCATATTCTTTATTCACCTGGGGTGTTATACCTACCCATAAAATAATGATAAAGGTTTTATTTTTTAGAACATAAATGTGAGAATAATCACAATCCTAACATATCATATGGAACACATGAGAATTGAATTAAATTAAAGATGATTTACAAAATATTGATCATAATATATAATAAAAAATAAGTTGGGTTTTTTTCATTTGAGTATATATAAAGTAAATAATAAGAAAATTAAAGGGTGTTCACATAGATGAAAATTACATTACCATAGCATTATAAACTTACATTAAAAAATATAGAAGATATAACTAAAAAATCCAAGGGGTTTTTTGAAGTTAAAATTGATGTCAATTTCTTGAGAATATGAAAAAGTCAATGAGTGATAAATCTGATGATTGCTAAAATATTTTTTAGTTCACAAAATCATGTTCAATTGATCATTTGAGTTGAAAAATGTTTACAACATTGAATGTAGTAAAAATAAGAGGCGACCATTCATGAATATTTGGTATTTATAGAAGAATCCATCATGAGGGGAATTTATATTCTTGATTAACGAGTTGTATGTATTTGTAATTTTTGTGGATATTAGAAAACCAATAAGTAAGCCACAACTAAGGTGGAGTAACACAACACTATAGGTAGCCTATATCAACCCTATGTTGGACGACATGAGGCCAAATCATGTAGGAGAAAAACCACAAGGGTGAATGGGAGAGGTGGTGTAGAGCGACAGTGTGGGGGAGGCACAGTGGTGAAGTTCCCGACATAGGGTAGTGCCAATTGGAATAGGGGAGCGTGACTAGTAACTAATTCTAAACCATAGATGTTGTGGCATGTATTATAATGGAGAGCCCGGTATTGGGAAATTTTGATATGGGATTGTAATATATTGGGTTAGTGTAGCTCAGAAATAAATAGAGTCGTGCAATCTATTCATTTTTTATCTGGGCCGTCTGATCATCTTTCCATGTCTCTACAACCATCCAACCCATTTGATGGGAATTTAGAGTCATTCGATAAAATTTGGATCTCATCTTCTCCAACATGCTTCATCCGAGAGTCTAGTGTAGTGGGTGATCCATTTCCATATCATAAAAGGATCAAAATTAACCTTCTATTCATCATATTGGTATTCTAAAAATTGTAGGATGATCTAAATATGATGAAATTTCATTTTCATCATAAATTAAAGATTAAATCTAAGAAATAATGTGAGTTTCAAAAATATTATAATTAGTGATGATGATATATTGTTTCGTGAAGGAGAAGCTATACACTTTGAAATGTGAAGGTGTACATGAGCAAGGTATATGAGTCTTGAAGGTTCTAGAACAGTCTTCATTGCCAATAAATAATGACTCCAAGATCATTTGTATTGGTTCATTTTATCTCACATATGAGTGTTCTTTTGTGGGAGAAACATCTTTGTGAATCTCTCTAGTTTGTGAAGGATTCCATGTGACTTTATTTTCGTGAGGAAGAAGAGAGTTTCCATGATGTAAATGACATGTGATTTTCACACATATTTTCTTTGAGAAGAACCAGTTCTTCTTGGAACTCAGTATAGTGAGATTTTTATCTCATGGATTTTGTGAATATTTGATGCAGTGTGACACATATTAGTTGTATTATTCTGGTTATCACACATTATAGTGTATAAAAAACACTGCTACTCATGAAGAAGAACTTTTTCTCATCATGAATATATCCATTAGGGGTTTCATGCAAGAAGAAAGAATGATTACACACCTCATGTGATGGAAGAACATATGCACGAAGAGAGAAGATTTGTTCATGATATGTATGCACGTGAATTGTGCAAATATTCAGTGGGTTATGAGAAGGATTTGTGGAAAGTGTGTACTTTATAATTTTGTTTTGTGTAAAGGAAGTGTGAATATATAAGGGTAATTTACTTGCAGAAAAGTAAATGAGAATATCATGCATGGTTTGGTGAATATGTGAATATAAATATATTGAGAAACAAATAGTGTGTGTAGATTTTGAGAGATGAATAAGATCATGCTAGTGTAACTATGTGTTATTGAGAAGTACACAAAAGGAACTACGTGTAATTTGGGTTTTCATTAAATAAGTGAAGCAGTGTGAGTGATTGCTTTATTATTTTCATGAATTGAGAATTAAAATTGACAATGAGAATACTATCTAGTATAAAAAATACATGAATTATGTTTGAATAAGTTCAAATTCGAATTTGATTTCTTAATTCATGTAGTATATTTTGAGTCTAAAGCTGAGACAATTTTTTCATTAGTGGTTCTGAAGAATTTTTGTATATGAGTTTTCAATGTTGAGTGAGGCAGGTCTTAAATAGAAGAGGGTATAGCTCGAGAAGTGTTGAAATGAGATAGATGACCATTTAAAGGTGATGAGTTTTAATGAAGGAAAGCCCAATATTTAATCAGATGATTATTCTATGTGGAATTGTAACAAAACAAGGCCCACATATCACTGCATCATAAGTCAATGGTAGTTGAAGACCTTTTCACAAGAGATATTCATTGAAGAACTGGAAGGATGCATGTATAAATATCAGGATCATTTTGGGAGGTAAATTAACTGGAATGAGTTAGTATAAAGAACACTGATGGGATGTTAGTCTAAAGATCCTACAGGGAGATAGTCTATAGTAATCAATTGTTATATGACATTATGGGATTTTGTCTGTTAGGAATTTCATGAGATTTTTTGTATTTGTAATCACATTGCTTATTACTAGTGGAAATTATGTATCTCAGATTATCCCGAACACAACATTGATGTTGTCACCCATATTGGGGGATAACCTTGTGAAAATATGTATGTTCATTTTCAGTGTTTTCAGTTGTTTACATATGAGATAATTGGGACTCTAAAAAATGATGGATCAAGATCTTAACTAATCACATAGGTTGATTAGAAAAGAATAAATTGTAAAAGTACATCACTGATTCACCACTCCCTCTCTCAGTGATATAACCAAACCTTGAATCTTTAAGTGATATATGAGAACAAGGTTACCTCTATTAGGATCCATTGATTACTGAAGATCTATTGATGGAGAGTTTGAATTCAGTCAACAATAGAGGAGTTTCTTTCTTCAATGCAATTAATAATTATGGATAGGGGAATCAAATGATTTTATATCTAATTTCACAATTCCATGAGGTTAGTGATGTTTTAATAGTTGGATTTATACTACTAGGAGCAGATTCTCCCATGAAACATTCTAATAAGTGAAATATTTAAATAGATGGGAAATCCAGAAAAGCTATTTTTTCATCCTTATCTGATAAAGTTTTCACTAAAGTGATGAGATTCCAAACAAAAAAGGATATATAGGATAAACATGAGAATATGTATAAAGTGGATGTGAAGATCAAAGAAGCCAAAATTTAAATATAGAGATCAATGTTTGAGGATATTCAAATGGATGATGATGAGATAATTGATTATTACTTTACCAAGGCGAATGAGATTTTCATTAATATCATGGGTCTTAGAGATACTTTGGGAGATTCATATGTTTTCAAAATATTGATGCATAATTTTCATGATAGATTTTATTCAAATATTTATTCCTTGTAAGAAGTTAGAGACTTATCTCTTGATGAATTATATAATAAACCTCTCAATTATGAGATTAGAATATCTCCTTTGTTCAAAAATAAAGCTAAGGATGAAATGGATTTCAATGTAATAAAAAGAATCAGGCTGAAGGAAAATAATGATAAACTATTCTAAGATACTAATGAGGGTGAGGTTAGTGATATTGATTATAAAATAGTTAGGGATTTTATTTCAATAAATCTCATAAGAGGAAGAGGAAAATTTAATGGTGTGATTCCTTTAAAGTGGTTTAATTGTGGTCAAATTGAACATTTTTCAATTTATTGTTCGAAGAAAGGTCTTGATGATTTTTAGAGTGATGATGATGAATAAGATAACATTAAATGAAGATCTGAAAATGCTATAAAGGGTGAAAGTGGGAAGAAGAAAAAATTCTCAAGTAAGTGCAATAAAAATATGATGAGTAGGAGAGTAGATGCAGACTCTTTAACATGGACTGAATCGTAAGATGAAGGTTCAACTAAAAACAATAAAACCTTCATAAAACAAGTTAAGAGTTTATTTTATTCCTCAATTAGGGATGAGAAATAAGAAGAGATCTATCATGAGTACATGCTAAGATATGAACTTGTATCATGTCTTGATCAAAAAAATTTTCTCAAGAAAAGAGTCAAACTGTTGGAAAATGAAAAAAGGAATTAAAACAAGAAAGAGAATGATCTAATTGAAGAGACAAAAAACTCAAGGTGATAAATGCAGAACACGAAAAAAAGTTGAAGGATCATAATGAAAAAATGGATAAAAAATAAGAATAATTGGGTGAGACACATTCTCTGTGTTTTGATGAATAAAAAAATCATGAAAAATATTCAAGATAATTTTGATAAATAAATTGATGTTCATGCTAAATAATTAAAATCTGTTGTGAAGACCTGTCCAAAGAAGAAGGTACATGTTATTTCTGATTTTATCAGTGATACAAAATCTATTTTATCTAGTGACAAAGGTTATGACATAAAAACTAGAAGAATATGGACTGATGTTGATAATAAGGTATTAAGTAAGCTTTAAAATGAATGTTCTCCAATACCGAGGAAAAGTGTTGGAAAGAGTGTATATAGGAAGAAAAGAGATCATCATCAACAAAACTTATAGGGTTATGAATGATGAAGTTTCAGAGGCTATTAGTGGTGTTGCAGTAAATTTGGACACGAATCCTACAACTACCTTAATAATATATCACACCATCATAACTGTTATTTATCAAGGGAAAACAATTGTGATAAGAAAATAATTAGATTTTTGAAAAGAAGGAACTATCCTAGTATGAAATTTTTTTTTACTAATAAATAATTTTTTTGTTTACATTGAATAATCTTGATTGTCTAAAATAAATATGTAAAAAATGTGACCAACAATGTCATTGTGTCAAATGTTTCATGAAAATAATTCCATGATAGTTACTAATGGCTAATAAAGAAAGTATAGATCAAAGAAAAGAAAAAACATCTGATTAGTTTATTCAACCCATAGAACAAGAAGGGGGAAAATGATGGTCAAATCAATGAGATTAAAAACTAAAATAAACATTCCCATACTAAGATTAGAAGAAAATAAAAGCTCATATTAGGAGGAAACTATCAGTCTGAATGTTATTTTTGAGAAACCAAGTGGTCCATCCTTATTCCCTATTATTTTATGTTTTTTAACTAAAAATTTAGAGAATTGATGGGGGGGTGTTTGAGGTTATCACTTATGGATATCATGTAGAGATTTTAATATATAGAGTCTACAGATTTTCATAAAATGTAAGAAAAGTGTTCATCCCTTAAGGGGGATAAATGTTGGGAATGAATATGAAAACTTTGGACAGATTCAAAAATAAAGGTTACTGTATGACTATCAAAATTTTATAACTTATTATTTATTGTATTATATTATAAATATAGGGGGAGTTATTGGTTAATGACCAAGTAAAAACATAGGGGGGTTTTATCCTTGTCACTCAAACTTTCTAATGTGTTTATTGAAGTATGTTCAAGATTTTTCATTTCATTGATAAATATAATTATTTCTAATCCCTTGAAAGAGATTTGATACATTCCAAGAATTATTTCACATTCATGAAATTTTATGGACAACTAATACATCCCTGGTTATATCTTTCATATTTTCTTCACTAGGTTATCCCATATAGACTTAGAGTTGATTATCTATAGGGTATATGCTAAGAAAATTATGTGATATTATTCCCCTCTTTAATGTACTTTTGGGATTTCATATAAAATATAAGGTCATGTTTTCAAGAGTAAAATGAAATATAGTGAATTGATTCATATTATATTATATTTTGTTTTATTTCCAATAAGGAGGAGAAGATATCATTTAATTATAAATAAAGTGATTACTACAAACAAATCCAAAGGGGGAGACTGAAGAATCCATGTGGTTTGTTGAAGTTTAAATTGTTTTCAATTTCTTGAGAATATTAAAAAGTCAATGAGTGTAAAATCTGATGATTGTTGAGATGGTTTATAGTTCATAAAAACATGTATAATTGATTTTTTCAGTTGAAATAGTGTTAACAACATTGAATAGATAAAAAATTAGAGGAGACCATGCAAGACCATTTGATTTTTGTAGAAGTGTCCATGCATGATGGAAATTATATTCTTGATTAATGAGTTTTTTTGTCTTTTTTACTTTACATGGATATTGTTATACTTTTTAATGTGTTATACATTAAAAATAAAAGAACTAAGTAAGCCAAAACTAAGGGGATCATCATAAAAATATGGGAAGATGAGATCAAACCTAAAACATCCGGTATGAGGATGAATAACACAAGATCACATGATAGGGGAAGTATATAGCCACCATGTAGGAGTGACATGCCGATAGAGGACCACTTGATACAGGGAAAATACAAGCATAAGAGTAGAGTGTGACTGTTAACCAATTCTGAGTTGTAGATTATGCGGCTTTCAATATAAAGGAGATCCAGGAATTAGTCCATTTCGATGTGGGATTGTGATTTATCTAGTTTCTATATATTTGAAAGAAATAAAGTCATGGGATCTGTTCATGTTTTATATGGGCTATCTGGTCATCTTGCCAAGTCTCTAGAACTATCCAACCCATTTGATGAGAATTATAAGTTGTTTGATTAGATTTGGATGTTTTCTTCTCTAGAAAGCTCCATCTGAGAGACTAGTACAACCAGAGCTCCATTTCTGATTCACCCAAAGATCAAACTCGGCCTTCTGTTCATCATTTTAGCATTCTAAAAATTCTAGGATGACTGAAATATGATCCAATTTAATTTCCATCATAAAACAAAGATCAAATCTATGAAATATAGTGATTTTAAAAATATTTATTATCAATGATGATGATATATTGTGCCATAAAGGAGAAGATGAATGTTTTTAAATGAGAATGGGTACATGAGCAAGGTCATTGAGTATTGAAAGTTCTAGAATGATCGCCATTTTATATAAATACTTAATCTGAGATCATTTTAAGTGTTACATTTTATCTCACATATTAGTGTACTTTTGAATGAGAACTATCTCCATGAATCACTCTACTTTGTAAAGGATTTTGTGTGACTTTATTTGCGTGAAGACGAAGAGAGTTTCCATGATGCAAATGATATGTTATTTTCACACTCATTAGCTTCTCGAAGAATTGGTTCCGCGAGGAACTTGAGATAACATGATTTTCCTCTCATGGATTTCTTGGGGATTTGATTTAGTGTGATACATATCACCCATATTATCTTAGTTTATACATGTGACAATGTATACAAATGCTTCTACTTGGGAAGAAGAACTAGAAGACATCAAGCATATATCCATTCAGATTTTCATGCAAGAAGAAAGAATGATTACACACCTCATGTGAAGGCCACACACTTGGGAGAAGATAGAGGTTACATTAATGATGTGTATACATGTGAATTGTGAACATAGTACTAGTGTTTCTTGAAGGAGTAGTGGACTGTGTATATTTGAGCATTGTGTTTTGCATAAAGTAAGTGTGCATATATAAAGGCAATTTACTTGCACAAAAGGCAGTGATAAGATAATTCATGGTTTGATGCATATGTGAATATACATATATTTATAATAAAAAAATGTGTGTAGATTATGATATATGCATAATATAATGATTATGTAACTATGTGTGATTGAGAAGTGCACAAAAAAAGTGTGTGTGATTCCAGTTTTCATGCAATATGTGAAGTAGTTTGAGTGATTTCTTTGTTTGTTATTTGTATGCATTGATAATTAAAAGTGGAAATGAGAAGAACATGCAGTATAATAAATGAATGCATGATGTTTGATGAAATTGACGTGCAATTTTGATTTCTCAATTAGTTTGAAGTATTTTAAGAATGAAGTTGGGATAATTTTATCATTAGTGATTCATATGATTTTTTGTATCTGAGTTTTTCTGTGTTGAGTGAGACCAAGTCTTCAGTAGAAGAAGGAATTTCCTGATAAGAGTTGAACTGAGGTACTTGACCATTTATAGGTGATCAGTTGTAATGTGAGCAAGACCCAAATTTAATTAGAGGATTATAAAGTGCGTACCTAAAATAGAATAAGGCCAACATATCACTGAATCAGAATCCAATGGTAGTTGAAGGCTTTTTCACCAGAGGTATTCATTGATGAATAAGAAGGATGACAGTATAAATATAAGGAGATTTTCGGGAGATAAATCAACTGGTTAGAGTTAGTATAAAGAACACAGGTGGGATGGTGGTCTAAAGATCCTATTGAGAGATAGTCCATAGTAATCAGTTGTGATCATACATTTTAGGAGTTTTTCTACTAGGAGTTTTAGAAGATTGTTTGTATTTGTAATCACATTTCTTATTATTAGTAGAAAACTATTGTCTCAAATTATCCTAAACATAGAAAGGACATAATCACCCACATCAGGGACAGAACTTGTAAAAATATGTCTGTTTTTTCAGTGTTTTCATTTGTTTTCATTTGGGAGAAGTGAGACTCTAAAATTCCCGGGATCAAGATTTTAACCAACCATAATTGTTGATTTGGAAAGAGTAAAATGTAAAATTACATCACTGATTCACCCCTCCCCCTCTCATTGATATAATATAACCTAGAATCTTCAATAAAATTTAAATTTTATGTTAATATTTTTTATAAAGGGAGTAATTTATAAAATATTGAGAATAGAAATGACATTGGGAAAACTAGAAAACTAGAATAGAAACATTATAAGTAATATAGAAAATTTTGAAGCAAAAATTCATTCATTAAAATTGAATTGAAAAATAGATTCCTTTTGAAGTTTTCTAAAGTAAAAAAATAATATAACCTTATGAAATTATTAAAATTTATACAATTATATCCATCAAACAATATATAGAATATAGACATGGTAGAGAATTATTATCATATGGAAAAAAGAGATTAGGAAGGGTCAATATACATGAAATGATTAATAAGAGTTTTTAAACAAGTGGATTCAAAATAATAAGATGAGAAATAAAAATAAAAATCTAAAAAACAACCAATAATTCAATTTAAACTGGTATCCATACTAGATTTTTACTGACCCAATGAGTTAAGTCTTCTGATGGAGTATTTCTTCAATAGAAATCGTGATGGCATAGGGAAATCAAGCTCATTTTTAAAAAAACCAGGGTTCTAGTAACATGAAAAATGAACACAATCAAACCAAAACATGAATATTAAAAGAAATAATCCACAGACTGAAAGAAGGCGAGGAATGATAATGAGTTTTGAATACTTGATAGATGAGTAGATATATCCTTGAATGTGAAAGGATGTCTCTAAAAACCTAAGGGCATATGAAAATGGTGTTTAGAGATTTGATTCTACTGTATTGATGAAATTATGGTTAGGGGTTCTATATGAGGGAAATGAGAGTGATACCTTGAGAAAAAAAGAATCCAAAATGATTCCACCCAATGATTCATAAAATTATAAAAGTTATAAATTTATTTTATTTAATCACCCACATCATAAATAAGTTTTCAACATTAGTTATACGGAAACTAACATTCTAAAAAAATTATTCTATGTTGTTTTTTAGTTAACCAGTGTTGAAATAACTTTTTAAATTTCACATCAGTTTGATAATAACTGACTTGAAAAGGAAATTTTTATTTTCTTTTTCACATCTATTATTATATATCTTATATGAAAAGGAAATTTTCATCAATTTTTTCACGTTCGATATAAATTACAAACATGAAAATATGACACAATAATTTTTTTTAAAAGTGTCTATAATGACTACCATAAAATGATCAAGGAAATACCTAAATAATCTATTCATTAAATCTATGAAGATAATAGGGGAATTAGTATGACCAAAAGGCCTAACTATAAATTTTAAGTGTCCATACCTTGTAAAGAATGATATATTGGGTATATCCTCATTCTTGACCATCAATTAATGATAATAAGAATGAAGATCAATCTTAGAAAATATTATTGTTAATGCAGTTGAACAAAAAATTAATTAATATGAGGTGAAGTGTACTTGTTCTTGATAGTGATCTTGTTAAGTCCTTGATAATAAATGTAGAGTCTCATTGATCCATCTTTCTTCTAAAAAATAGAATAGGGGCACCTGAAGGTGACACAGTTGGTCAAATTAATCCCTTATCAAGAATATCATAGTGTTTCTTATTTAGTACTTACAACTCAATCAGATATATTATGTATGGATTCTTGGAAATAAGTGTAACACTAGGTATAAGTTCTATTGAATACTCAACTTCATGATTCGGTGGCAGGTGAGGAAAATATTCTGGAAACACATCTATAAACTTCCACACAAAAAGCATATATTCAATGTAGAGTTTCTCCCCAACCATATAAGATTAACACCCATTATAATAGGAGTGATGACCCATATTATGGATGCAATTTCCATCAGAAGTTCATATTTTTCATCACACTAATATGAAATCGTTGGTTGTTTTGAAATATCAACATAAAATCCATTACTATAAAATTTATACGGTATTATTGTAAGGAAATCACATCCATTCCCATAATAACATAAAATTAAAATATAGGAAGAATGAAAAGATTTATAGGAAACAAATTCTCACAAACTTCAATTTGAGAGGAATCATATACTTAGTGTGTGATCATTGTACCATTACGGGTTTTTATGGCTAACTCAACAACTAATTTTTGACTTTTTACTATGATAACCTTAATGAAGTCTATATATATAAAAGTTTGGGTATATCCAGAATCAAATAAGATGTTATAAGTTCTAGAGCGGATGATAGTGTACCTTTCACCACATCGTTATTTTACCCCTCATCAAAAATATTGATCTCAAGATATTTTCCTTTATCTTTAGGCTTGAGAAGTTGTTGACATTGATCGTCATCATTTACCTTTTTATTTGGGTACACATTATTATAATTCCCATACACATTTAATTTGAAACATTGTAGTGTGGATGGTGAATTATGTGTAGATTTATCTCTATTCACATCATCATCTAACTTCTTCTCATCCCTTAGGTATTCGATTTCTCGATGAACATCTTTTACACACATAAAATATTTACTATTTACCTTATGACAATTTCCCTATGTCTTCTTCCACATATTTATCATAAAAGAGATCTCAAATTCTTCTCTCCATGGTTGTTAGACTCTCCTTTAGAATCCCATTTTTATTTTTTTATGAAAACCATGTGATTAATTGGTAACTATTATCTCCATATCTACCTTGATTTAAAATAAAATGTTTTCTTCATAGGTACTGAATTTCCTTATGGATAACACCCTTTAAATACCTTTTTAATCTATTAAATAAAAATAAGACCTTACTTTTATGTCGGATGATAATACCAAAAGAAAACCTCACAAGTATTTTAAATGTTTCCTCATAGTTATGAAGAAATTCATAATCCTTCTAATTTAACTCAATGATTTATTACTCAATTTATTTATAAATAATATGAGGAAATTTCATGTTGAAAAATAATCTGTTAAATCCTCTTAGTCCATAAATTCATTTTATTCTTGTCCTCTGATGTTGATGATAACATTACACCACTTATATGATTCTGCTTTGAAATAATAAACTTACCGAATAACATTCTCATATTCAAAACACTACAGAATGGAAAAATAATTTCCTTAATTTTGATCCATTGCTCAGTGACTAGTGGATAAATTAACTCACTAAAAGAAGGTATATATTCCCTTACGAAGGATTGAATATATCATTAATCTCAATTTTCTCTACTTTGAAGCTCAACATGTTTAATATCTTGGATTTTTTTGTGTGAGAATATCAACAATATTTTTCATTTTAGATCCCATAACATTTGGTTTCTCAAGAGGACAATTATTTCGTTTTCATCGTATTCATCATTAACATAATTACTTTGGGTTTCAGCCATTGAAAAAAACCAAAAATTATTGCGAGAGAAATAATAATTATAGTGGGTAACCATATAATCATGAAAAATCATTTATAGGATTTATAAATCATTACACCATCATCTATAAAATACTATGGTTTAACTAAGGTAAATCATGATAATTAACAAAAATTTATGATTTTATCCTACACATAGAAATATCCATAGGGTTATTACTAAATTTTTCTCATCCTATTCTCTAAAGGATAATTAAAACATTCTCTAATACCAACTATAATGACCCATACTTTTCTTATATAGATATTACATCTTAATATATAGATGTTCATTACCTAAAAATTTGATCCATACAAGAATAATATTGGTTAATATCTTTGGAAACTTGGAAATAGAAATAATTGGTTCTAAAAAGTTCTATATAATCTCCCACTTATTTCATCATAACTAGAAATCTTCTTGGATACATCATAAATAATACACTTCTTTAGAACTTTGGGAATGGAAACATAAGAAAAGGGATAGATGAAGTGATCAGTATTGGTAAATAAGTGAGATATCAATGATCACATTAGAAAAACACGAGCATAAAAGAATAAGAACATGATGAAACTACTTAAAAACCATAACAAGAATATTAGAGACCATAATATTATATCATTTAAGAAGTCATGTCAAATAAAAAGACATGAATCATAAGGGTATCAAAAAGAATAAATCGTGAAGGCTTAATATAGGCACCTGAGATTGATTTTTGGAAAAAACTTAATCATATAAAATCATTCCCTTAGTAGTTAAGGCTCATTTAGAAGACTATTAAATTGGATAGTGTTCACTCTCCAAACAGTCATAGTAGTCACGGTTCACTATCAAGACTGTTGTTGTGGAAAAATTCCCTTACTGATCCAGGTTTACTCCCCATTTTAGTCTAATCTATCTCATGAGATATTAATATTTACCCAATGCATTGGTGGGAGATATAGGTACCATATATCACATAATAAAAATCATAAATATGTGCTCCAAAAGATCATAAATCGTTAATCATATCATAACCCTCGAAAATAAATTGGTTTCATAAACATTTAATCATAGAATAACCCATAGAAAAGAAACTATTTTCATACAAATTTAATCATTTCATCATAGTATAACCTATGGAAAATAAATATTGTTCATAAACATTGTATCATCATATTAAAAATACAACCAGATAAATAAATAATTTTTTTCCTTAGATCACATCCCCAAAAAATCCTATTTAACATCTAATAATGCCTTCTTAGATGGAAAATTTATTTGAAAAATCACTAGTAATAATTCATGAGGAAAATAACTTTTCTGTTTTGAAATCACTTCTTAAAAAATTTGGGCAATTATAAAGTAAAACATTTTATCTAAAAATAACCCTATAAACTTATGAATGAATCTTTATATAAAATATTATTCATTATAATGATAAATTTTGTTCATGTCATATAATTTTAAAAAAAATCCTTCAATATTTTGTGATAAATTTCATAAAGTATCCCACTTAGAAAATGATAAGAAAATTATTTTCATTTATTAAAAGTAAAACATGAGTAAAATGACATTAAAAATAATATATAAATGGTAAAAACCCAATTTAAAACATTTTTTGAATATATGGAAATGGTATAAAAATCTTCCCTAGAATGACTTATGAATATTAAATCCCAATTATTGATGATATCGTGAAATAAAACCATTACATCATTTTCTCCTTGGTTCGAAATCAATGTATCCTCTCATATATTAAATTTAATTTTTTATAAATCTATACCAATTTCATTTTCATATTTATAATATCAAATCTGTTCTTTTTATAACATTAAAAAACCCCTTTTATTAATAATTCCTTATTAGAATCATCATTTCTAGATGTTAACTGTTTCCTTCAAAATGAGTATTTCTATTAAGTAGTTCCAGTATTGATATATTTATCTTAGTTCAATCACCATTATAATATTAATAATTATATAAATATATTATATATTTTTTATATACATAATTATTTTCATACAATATTTAGAGGTAGACAAATGAATTACACCATTTATGGAGATGGAAGGTTGTACATACAAATTAACATTTTTTTTCATTTTTTGGTGGATGAAAAAAAATAAAATTAAATAAAAATTGACCTCCATAGGATAATTATTATGTAATATATTTCATATATATTTATGAAATTAGACTTCATTACCATCCAATTAAACTATAAATGAAAAATGAATTACATATCTTCATGGAAGTGGTAGTCCATACCTACGCCCGAGCGGCATTATCATTTCACAATGGATTGTATGGTAAGTTGGTAGATGAGATATTGTAATTTCAGAAGTAAAAATATGTCATAAATATCATATTTAAACATTAAATTCATCATAATACCCATCCACAAAAGAGGGTGACAAAATGATTTTTATCTCTATGGGGAGATGGTAAGCCATATGTATGAATGAGCAATACTTTCACTTCTTGTTTGTTTGGAAAGATAGAGTA
This sequence comes from Viscum album, assembly GCA_963277665.1. Taxonomy (NCBI): domain Eukaryota; kingdom Viridiplantae; phylum Streptophyta; class Magnoliopsida; order Santalales; family Viscaceae; genus Viscum; species Viscum album. Next base: position 1,983,459,345 of record OY728125.1, on the reverse strand, counting down.
TTGTGGTTATATATTAATAATAATAACATTTCATAATTTTTATGATAATTAAGTTTCTATTTAATGATAAATACCAAATATTTAGAAGATTTAAATAAGATTAGAATGAATTTTATTATGTAAGGCAATTACTTCTTATTTGAAATGACTCCATTATATCTCCTCCAAAGGGATATAGGGTTGTATTTTGGAAAAAATTGAATATATTGAATTTGTATAGGTATTTTTATAATAGAAATATGTAAATTTTGGTTAATATAGAGGCTAAATGATTTGTAAATAAGTAAAAGAGGAGTTTCCCTTTTAAATTTGAGAAGGGGCACTTTTGGAATATCTCAAAAGATTAAATTATAATAAATTTATTTTCTAGAAAGATTCCTCAGAATAGTTAGGAATTTGAAGATATGTTAGGATATGGTTGTAATCCCATAAATCAATATAATTTAGAGATATTTTTTTGTAGTTTTAAAACTTATCATTTTGATTAACCCTTATTAATGAGTTTTAATCTGAACCACGATGACCCAATTTAAAATTTTAAAGGTTTATATTTTCTAGTTCTATGGTGAAAATTGGCCCATAAATGACCGATTATTGACATTTTAGACCATAAAATATCCATGTTTTCTTATTTAAAGTTTTTTAAGTTTTTTTAAATAATTTAATAAAATATTATTTTGATAAAATATCATTGTTGTCAATATTGACACTATTCAATTAATTCAACTTTAAATACATCAATATAAAGGAAAATTCATATATAGTGATTTTAAACCACCCTAATATATCCAGTAGATATATAAAATTCTTGGGTAACATTAACTAATACAAATTACATAACATTTAGTATTTTTAATTTTACTTATTATATTATTATTAAATGGATAAATACTGCATCAGTGTTGTATACAAAATTAAAGTCATTATATAATTACTAAAAATTAAAAATAAATTTTAATAATGAAAATAATTTTATCAATATCAAAATAGACACTTATATTCATTCATAACCAACTTTTTTAAAAATTTGGACACATAAGAAATATTAAAAACAAAGAGAGTGACATTTTTAAACTTTCTTTAATTTAATTAATATATAAGTAATTTTAATGAAAAGTGTCCACTAAACCACTTTATTTATATCATAATGTCTCAAGGGTCTAACTACCTTAATCAAATAAGAATTATGATTAAATGTTATGGACTTATAAATTATTTTTAATCTATATTAACCAGATTTACCCTTTACTGAGGTGATAAAATTTATCACAGTTATCATTGTTATTAACCAAAAATAAATGGGGTCTATTTACCAAATATAAACAATCATGATTATAAATATCTTATTTATTTTATCTAATTTACTACCTACAAATTGAAAAAATTAATTTCAAATCATGTGCACAAAATTTGAAAAAATACTTCTTTTTAGAAAAAAAAATACAATTTTAAGAATAAAACTATATTTATTCTTATCTTTTGAAAAGAAACACATTTGTTGAATGTTTAAAAAAATTGATCAAGTAAATAGTATTAAAATTAAATTAAAATCATTCGACAATAGTTATTAATTTAATTTATTAATATGAAAATACATTGCGCAGATAAAAAATATTTGTTCATAATTTTGTTATTATTTTGAATGATTTTTATTTTAATTTATAATCAATTTATGACCAATGAATTTATTATATATATATATAAGAATAAATTTATAATAATTTAGTTATTTTTATTCGTACCCATCAATCCAACATCTATATGATAACATTCATTTGAAATAATAATATTTTAAAATTATAACAAGATTCTTTTAAACTCGGCATTGCATGTAGCATAAGATGTCAATGAAAAAAATTATTTAAAGAGAAATATTTCATAAAAATTATTAGGTTGTTACAAATCCCAATCACCCGTTGAAAATTTAAAATTTAAATCATGAATATAGATAAATTTAATGATTTTCCTCATTATATTAGAGTAATAACATGAATTGATAGATTGAAAAATACCACTATTTTTCAAAACTTATTTTACATTAAAAAAAGTAATGTGAAATTGAAATAAATTTTGATTTAAAGACTTCTAATAGTGATCAATAATAAATTGAAAATACATAGTTTATTAAATTCATCAATAACTATATGATTTTTTAATTCCTGAAATTCATGAACTTTCAAATTTCATATAAGATAATGAAAGGATGTGGTGTGAAAATAAACCTCTAAAACATATTAATAAAAAATAAATATATTATATGTACATATATAAGTATAAAAAAGTTAAATTAGTTGAAATTAAATTTTTGGAACATATAGTTAGTAGTAAATATCCTTTACAATTTTAACTGAATAAAATTAGTCTGTAATTATAAAACATTATGAGATAATGAACAAAATAAATATAGAAACACAACACATTATTGTTCAGCTGTTTGACTTGGTATATTAATTGAATTATGAATTATGTTTTAAACAACATGTTTCGATGATCTATGAACCCACTCATAATTATACATATAAAAATAATTTTTTCACTAATTTGTCTGTAATTAATCTAGGAAGGTTTATCTAATTTCATTTCAACATCATTTAGATATACAACATGGTAATTATTGTTTTCAACCACCAAATAACTATTAGTTATAAAATATTTTGGATAAGATCTATATTCCAAATATAGTCTCGATGTTTTCTAGTAGGACATAACTGGATAAATACACCTAAATTGAATGGCATGATGAAAAATGACTTTACAAATTAAATATTGGATAAAGTGGACCATGACATTAGAACAATTAAGAGGAATTATTTTATTTAAATGACATTTTATGAGTAAAATGTTTTATTTAGATATTTCTAGTCACTCTTGTGATGATTTATTAAACATATTTGTCTTAAAAAAATTAAAAAACATCAATCAGTGGCTCAAAAAAACTGGTAGGATAATAATCATAAACAAAAATTTGAATTATATTTTCAAGTAAAATATTATTTTTTACTTGTTAACCTCTATAATATCCTACCCACCTCATTTACATGTTCTAAACTAATATAATAATTACCATCATGAAAATAAGTATATTTAAAATAGAAATAAATAACCCTTTCTACCTTTTAATCATTATGTACTATGTAGACATCATCTATTCTATATTAACATAAACTTATTGTAAATGAAAAGGTTTTCTAAATCTAATTTATTAAAAATCACATTAGGTGTTGATATTATCTTTTCTTTTTCCCATTAGTTTCTAAAATAGTCTATGAAATATTATCACACATATATTTATCATTATGAAAAATATCCAAATTGTTCCATAAAATGTTATATTTTAAATAAGGTATTTTGATTAAATATCATTTCCTATTTCTGTTATGATTACAATATAAATTTCCACTAAGTTATAATGAAAATGAGGTATGTATAAAATATTTAATATAATATATAGTGTAAGTGTTTTCTTTATAATGTTACGCTATGAATTTATCCCTTGTCATCATTTTTTGATATTGGTCTATGCTCCCTATTCTGATCACATGACACTCTTTGTTTTTTGAGCTGATATACATGATAAATATAACACATGTGACCAAGTTATATTGAATTTATATAGAGTTGAATCCATATTGAATTATTAATTTTCTTATAAAAATGAAAATTAAATTATCCTTTGTACTCCAAAATTATAAATTTTTATACATAGGTAAGTCATAAATTTTTCATAAAAAAGTTGAAAAAACATTACAATTTTAATCTAATGAGTAAAACATTATCACATCTTCCAACCAAAATTCTTACAACTCATCAGTTAATGGTTTCAAATAAACATTTGTTTTATAATTGTTTAATATTATTCCACCAATGATAGTGAAAATGAATAAAACATATTTATATATACATATCCGTAGGGGAGGATTTTATAGAACCAACAACACTAGATATGTATTATAGGATTCACCAACCATAAATCTGAACAATTTAAAAAATATATTTCCAAACCTAGTTTATTGATATGACTATACTATAAAAATTATAAATATCTCTAATCAAACTATTCCCATGCTAGATATGTTTTCAGACAAGTTAAATTATCAGTTTCCATGAATTTATTTACATTCCATATCATCAATTTTATAATTTTAGGTAACATTAAGAACCGATTCATCCTTAGTTTAATTTGTAAGTAATGAATTTTATTCACCGTGATCTACTTCCCATTATTCAAGACTTTTCCATGAATAATCTAATGACATTAATTTAGAATGTTGTTTTTATAATAGGTTGAGTTGCTCATATTTCAATAACTGAGATAAAAGATCTATTTTTTATAGAGTATAATGTTAATGGGAAATAAATAAATTATCTCAGATATCAAACCTATGTTTTTTTATCAACTTGTGAGCTTAACAAATTGATTTTAGAGTCCTCAAACTAAATAAGGAGTAATGTATATAAACATACTGACAACATATCAAATAAGGCGGTTGAACATTGAGTTTAGTTATTCATGTATATTATCTCCATAGTAAAGGAAAATTTATATAAGCTAATGTATCCATGGTATAATTTAGTTTTATTATATTTAAATTGTTTAAATAACTTCCTTACCTCTCAGTTTAGCCTAAATGGGGATTACTCTCTCCAACATCAATTTTCATGAAACTAATCTTTTAAAAAGTAAATTGATTTATCTTATAATTGAGAATTATTTTCATCAAATAAACTATTATTGAATAAATTTTCATTTGAACACTTCTTTATTGGTTACAAAAGATATCCTCTTCCCCATGATGCGTGATACCTTTTAATTATGCCTGCATCTTCATCATGATTTTCATTGATTAATTCACTTAATATTGTATAATTTTATGTATTTAAATTTATTTTTTTAGTATTACATATTTTAATAACAATTAGAGAGTGTATACTAAATTCTGAACGATTTAAAGATATTTCATGGGGAAAAATTGCTTTCATGGAAGGAATGGGTTAATGTTTCTATCAGAGATTAATGAGCTAAGAAGGAATCATGATGTGAGTAAAAGCCACATTCCATGATAGATATATGTGTGATTAAAAACTATATTATGAATCAACTTCCCTACGATCTACATAGTTCAAACCGTAGTTCATAATGTCCAAATAACATGGGATGTAAGAAGGAGTGGGTTGTGTCTTGACTGAGTCTACTACACCACATGAAACCTATTGATGACTAATTATGGGTTGATATATTATATAATATATATATAGGTTTGTAATATATCAACTTGGTGGGAGATACATTATATTAACATCAAGGGTATATGATGTATTTTCACCATGATTGGTGTTCTTGTGTCATAATGGATTCACAAGGTAATTGTTTTTTGGTGTAGCCACATGAGATTACCCCATGGTTTATTCTTGTTATGTCATGTGATGATGATGTTTGTGGGAAAGAAAAATCTTTAATTAGTACACCATTTTTAGTTTCCATTTCATGTAATAACACGTTGGTGATAGGATAATGAAGATAGGATCTCAAATGACTTGTTCTAGATTCCACACCATGATATTCATGAGATAAGAATTTTAATGGAAATGACACATTATTATACTGTAATATAGTCGATTGTACTATAGTGGATTATTTTTGGGATATATGATCATAATTGGAATTTTTATTTTTCCACACCATGATGTATTGTATTATTCCATGATGGGTAAGGAGTCCAAAACTAGTTTGTGGTGTTCAAATTTTAGTTGGGGGTGGATGTTTTTTTTGGGTTTAGATACTTTTCACTATATTTTTATTCTATTAGAACCTTTAAATCATGGACGCTATTTCTTGTTTAATTATGTATTCCCTAGTAATGCATTAAGATGATAAAGTTAAGAAAGACTGAGTTTCCCTCCATCATGAATGGATAGTCAATTAAGGGATGAGGATTCCAGAGTAGGAGGATGAGTGAATATTTTATTTTATTAGTTTCATTCATGAGTAGTAATATTGATTATAAATTTCCTTTATAATTTTGTTCTTTTCATTACATAATATGTTTTTGAACCATTTATTTCTAATGGTGTAAATATAGGGTAATTAAAAAGATTATACTATCACTAGTTTTTTGGATCCATATTCTTCTATTATGATTGATCATAATGAATTAATGTTATTTTATATCTATAATCAAGATATGTATATTTAATTGGAGAGAATCAAAAAAAAAATAACAATGGGAACTTTGTGATTTTAAAATGATATTGTGGGTGAATAAATCAACCGATTCATGAGGGATCAATATTGATATGTATTGTTGATATTCACTTGAAATTTATACTTTTATTAGGTTTTTTCAAAAAAATTATGTTTTGTTCTTAATTATAGTTTTTTGTTTCTATTCAACCGATTTCAGTTCAAAAAATTATGGAATAATAATTGTATTAATCCAATATCTTAGGGATCACCTGTATTCTATTTAAGTTTATCCTGTATCTGAAAAATTTCTATGATTTACTAATTAGTAGCTATAATAATTATATCCACAATTCAAAACTGGTTTGTTTTTTAATATAATGAGGAAAATGGGTGTGTCAAAATATTTTTAATTTTGTAGGGGATCATGGAGACAATTTGAGAAAATTAATAATTTGATGGATTAATCCATTATTTTCCCCACTATATTGTATATTAATTTTTGTTCTACTGGTTTTTTGTGGGTTTTTTTCATTATAGAAAAATTGATGTATGAGAAGGATGGTGAAAAATTTATCAATGAATCATAATTCCTAGGAACCATTAAATTATAACACTGATATTGAGTGGTTCCATTTCTATTATCGATGATTCACTATGGTAGGATATGCACATCCCAAAAAACATAATAGAGAACTCGTAAACCAAATTTAATAAGATGGAGAGAAAAAATTATACTAGATCCCATCCATTGATTTGGATACCATGATGATTATTTTTTACTCTCATTTTTATGAATTATTTTAAAATAAATTCAATCATTATTTAGATGATTCAGAATATTAGATAGTTTAGTAGCTTACATAGTAATTATTTTCAAACACACTAGTCCATATTTTTTGAAATTTGTAAAACATTCGTGCATAATTAAGTGTCTTTAGATTCAATATGGTTGAGATTTTTCCCATTCTCACTTTGAGAATGGGTGAAGGTATTATTGAAAATAAACCCCTAGATCTATTATAACCTTATATAATATGGAAATAAAGTTCTTTGATAATAATTTTTCACCAACCTGAACTAGGAAGTTACAAAGTGATACATAGAATTTATACTAGATCAATTAAGATTTAGCATTTGAGGTATGTGATAGATTCATTAGGATAATGAGGAAGTTCCCACATCATGGAATCAACAATTTTTTACAAGTTAAAACATTATACAATGGATTACATTATGTAACTATGGAATCCCACATTTTTATTACATAACTTTTCACTACATAGTAGGAAATAGATTATCATTTCAAGTTTTTTTTCTTGGAAAAAAGGTACATAATACATTAAAACATAATAAATTATTCTAAAAAACACTTCAAATTCATCTTTATGGGTTCAATATAGGATAGTTTTACTACATATCATATCTAGAGGACATACATCAAAGGAAAGAGGTGAGTATGAATACTAGTAAGGGAATAAGAAATAGAGACATATAACATGCGATCTTGAGACATATCAATAATTACATGTGGCATTATGATAATTCATGGGAAAGTGGCACATCATAATAATAAGAACATAAATCATAACATAAAATTTTTTCTACAACATTCAAATGATACATTAATTAGCATATCACCAAGGTTTATCAATAAGGTGTCATGAATGAAAATTAGAAAGGTTAATCACCAAGGTATCGTAAAACAAGTCATATCTAGAGATTTAATTCTTTACCTAATTCATTTGATTACTATAGGTAACAACCATCATATGTCTTAATTTCATGTGATCCGTATAATAAAACATCTCACTAATAACCCATGGAGAGTAAAGAATGAGTTTCTTATAAAAAATATTATCATATACAGGAGCATAAAGACATCATCATTATGTTATTTTTAACCCCCAAAAGGAAATATGGGATTTATATATGTAAATACTAGAATAAAAAATTAATTTTTAAATATAGTTTAATAAACATTGAAAAGAAAATAGTTTCTTGTATTCAAATTAAAGGTAAAGTAGAATTTATCATGTAAAAGAGGAAAATTTGTGATGAACATTCAACAACATGACAAGTATAAAAAATGGTTTTCAAAAAGAAAAAATGGGTTGGGATAATGTAATCACATTCGTAAAAGATTATTATTTTAGTAATAAGATAATATAAAGTGAAAAAATGAACTTAGTTTTGAAATTAGAAGACATACCACATGAAAATATAACTTGAATGGAAAAAAGAAGGGGATATTTCTCTTACCATGAAGAGTTTATCCTAAAACATGAGGATTGAACCTTGGGTAATTGATGAAATGTAAAGACCTAGATTTTACATGTACTTTTTAATTATGTGGATCTATTATGAGTATGAAAAAAATTGACGGCGCCTGATTCTGAGGCCCAGTGTGCCCATAAGTAATTTCTGAACTTTTTTTAAGGTACGTTCAGTACATGGGTGAGTGGCATTTTCCAACTTTTGAACCGGTGATCAGATTAAAAATATGAGGGCGCTTTTGAATCTGCAACACTGGGATTCGCTTAAGGAAGACTTTACTTTGACCCCAGTAGGTCTGAAGAAAAAGTTATGTTTTGTTACTTTTTAAAAGAAATGAAATCTAATAATTTTTTTAATTTTGTTTCTTATCCTCCAATGGACAAGAGGAGTGTGGGACTAAGTGATGTGTCAAGCCATTAAATGGATTGACCCTTTAATATAAGTAACAAAAGTGTTGGGGAAATTAGGAAGCTTCATATTTAATGATCCCCATTAAATTCCAACGTTGTTACTTATCCTCCCCCTCTCCAATTTATATGGAGCATGGGGAGAGGTGTAGCCACAACTTCACCAAGTAATGAAGTGATGAAGGAGTGTCGTGATGCTGAACCCTTAGAATATGGAGTTGATCCCAGTGGGTGGTGATGGGTGACACTGAACCAAGAACCGACGGATGACGTATGAGCAACATCGTTGGGAACCTATTACGTGAATGATGAATAACGAGACTTCCTCAATCGCGAACTCTCTCCAACGGTTCAAGGCAGGGGTTTAATTCTTGTTATTTCAATTGAATTATTGAACCCTTAAATCCTCCCTTGTGTTTATGATATAACGCGGAGGGTGTATGCCTAATGAACCCGGCCTGAACCCACTTCTACTTTTCTACCCTTTCGCCTCGAAGGAAGACTGTTGACGCGGTGACACCGACCAAATACAAAGGAGGCAGCGTTCCCACACATTCCACAAGAGGAGGCTATGACAAAATGTCGTGACAATCATCATAGGGACTGGCACCAGCTGGTTGTGGAGAAGGTATGGCGTGCCGTTGTGTGTCACCGATGAGCAAGGGGCTGCAACTCCTCAACCGCCACGGTCGGAGGAGGTAGCCGATATACGTGCCAGTCGCGGAAGGAGAGGGTGGCGAGACCAGTGCACCGCAAGAGGAGTTGGTCTGTGCCTCAATAGCCACGGTGGACCGAAGGAAAGAGGTTGGAAAACTGGCTAGCCATGGGTGGAAGAGCGTACCGCCATCATGTGCTGCTGGAGAAGTCAGCCGGAACGCCGGCCAGCTACGACGAAATCGGCATGACTGACTCCAATGGGTTCCCTATGTCACCAGGCAGCGCCACGTGGCACCGCCGCTACGAAGAATACCAAACAACATTAGTGAATTCAGGAAAACTAGGGGTCTCTCGCCCGGTGGTGACTAGGGTGGACCCCCTTGTGGGTCACGCCTCATGTGGCCAAGCCACCACCCAGCGGGCTATGCTTCACGTTTCCGGGTCACCTTCCCAGCAGGCCGCGCCCCCCTGTGGGTAGGACTGGTGGGTCGGGCCTCCCTTTGCAGGCCTCCTCCATGTGGCCGGGCCAGACCCGGGCCCAACCGGGCCCATAAACACTTAAAGGGCGACATCCTGAGAACCGAACGTCTGTTTTATGAACCGTGTGGGGATATGGGATCCCTGGATTGAGATGGTCCTTTTTGGTATACTCCTCTTGAGTTTTGGAGATTGTTGGAGTATGAACGGGTTGGATCAAACCCTAATCCAACCGGCCCCCAGAACTAAAATGCTTATAACTCACAGACCGGACATCCGATTGACACACCGTCTATCGCGTTGGAACCCTTACGACATGGGGATTATTTGTGTTACTCTTTTGTGGAGATTAGTGGAAGTAGAGGTATGACCGATATCTCGAGGGCAGATACTATGTAACTCGAGCGCATCGGGTGCGAGGAATCTAGTGGCTGGCAGTGAGGTAGAGGTTAGAGACAGATCATATGAAGGTTAGTACCGAGCGATCCTATGTGGGACAGCACCGATACTGTGTGGGTTAGATCCTATGTGGGTAAGATCTCAACAATCAAGTGCGGGTTAGAGCATTCTGATCCTGTGTGGGTCGTATCCTATGTGGTTCAGCGCTCAGCGATCCTGTATGGGTCAGCGCATACCGATCCTGTGTGGGTCAGATCCTATGTGGGTCATTTTATGGGTTAGTTACCTATCGATCATGTATAGGGAAGATCCTGTGTAGGTTATTTGGGGTTATTTACCTATCGATCTTGTGTGGGTTAGACTTTGTATGGTCAGAAGTAGTTCCTCTTGGTAGAATAAGATGATCTAGGTTTGTGACTAATCATCTGTACTTCTTTACTTCACTAAAAACTGGTTTTAGATGAGACTCTGTTTAAACTAAGTCTTTTACCTATGTGGTACATCCTATCTTCGTAGTGTTACCTTTTGGGTATTCTTCCCTCATGTATGAGATGATTATATCTTGATAACTTAGGTATATGTATGGGCATATACCTAAGTAGGGTTGAATACTTGCACTGTGGTTTTTTCCTTAGTGGAACATTAAGAGACCTATGGGGTCTCAGGGTCCCTACTGAGTATCATTATACTCACCCTTGCATAGGCTTTTCCTGCACTAGGTAGTGTCTTGTGCAGATGATGTACAACATTGTTCGAGGATAGGGGATCTAGAATTGGATGGTGCTCGAAGCTGGACCATTTGGCGTGATGTGACCCATGGACCACTGATCATGAACAATACCTACCCTTCAGGTAGGATCCATGGTAAACAATCTAGGAGCTGATTTTCACTTTTCAACTATTTCTACTTTTTATTTGTACTTGTACCTTTCCCATTGGGCTTGTATTCCACCCCCTTTACTTTCAACACTATTTTACTATAGCAATTTACCTTGTGGTTTCATTTTGTTGCATTCTACTTTGTGTGTTTGTACAGGTTTAAAGGAAATAACTTCTCGTTATAGGGATAAACTTTCCCGGTGCTAGTCTCCAAACCTTGGACTATAGAAGGTGGGATTGGGGTGGTCATGGAATAGGCCCCGAGGAACAGGTCGTGACAAAGTGGTATCAAAGGAGTCGGTTCTACCGAAGAACTAGAACTCCAATCTTTTTGATGTGGCAATAGTGTTAAGCGTTATGAGTGTGGTTTGTAATTTGGGGAATCTAGTGCTGGTGCGGTGGACGACGTATCCATACACCAGGACCCTGAATTCTGATTTCCAATTCAATACACGAAAGCACTGATTGCATTTGTTTTTGAAGAGTTTTCTAATGATTTCTTTGAGTCAGATCACGACGTATAAATTTTTGACCATGGAACACTTGTCTCTTTTCAGGATTCTACCATGTAGATAGCCAATTAGAATTCCTGAGAGAGTACATGATGACACCCCACTGAGCGATGGGGCCTCGGTGTAGAGCCATATTATGACATTAGCACTATTGGGTGGTGTACCAGCAACATCACTACTCGTTGGGTAGCCCTTTCCACCAGCCCCACTAGTAGAGGGTGCCTGTCGAATGGGTGCATTGCACGAGTTTCAAAGGAAGAGTCCTCTGAGGTTTCGAGGTGAGATGGACCTGTAGGCAGCTGGGGACTGGCTGGAGGCTTTGGTCAGAGTTTTTTGCTTGGTTGGGACACCAGATGACCTTATGGTGATCCTAGCAGCCAATCTCTTCTAGGAAGCAGCAGGGAGATGGTCGAGCTTGATGCTCTAGATACATGATGAGGTGAACCTCATCTGGGAAGTCTTCGAGAGACTTTTTCAGGGTAGAGTTCTTCCCATCGACTTTACACTTGGTGTGTATATAAGAGCTGCTACACTTACAACATGGCAGCATGACTATGGCCTAGTACTCAGTGAGGTTCACTGATCTCTCCCACTACTCCACCGACATGGTAAGAGACCCTTTTTTAGGGACTGAACCTTTGAGAAGGGTCTTTGATGGGAGATCATAGCATCGATGATATCACTCAACATAATAATGGAGGCTGGGGTACTAGAGAGCACGATTTTGGTTGAGAGATTCCTAGCTGACCAGGCACCGACAGCGAGACCCACCACCGGGCGACACGTAGCAGAGTCATATATGGATGGTAGTAGGAAGATGACACAGAGGTCCAAGAAGAGCAAACCTTCTGGTGTACAACCCCAGGATGCAGGTTCGGAGGTTCGGGGCTCACGAGGTAGAGGTGGTCAGGCAAGGGACATGCAGTGCTACACGTGCAGTGGGCAGGGCCACATGGCTCACGACTACCTGACCCGCCATACAGATGACCAACAGATGGTTGAGGGATCGCCGAGGTAGAGACATAGATTCTATCGAGGAGGTTTACAGGTAGTAGGTAGACGTGGCAGAGGATCTGTCCATGTAGCAGGTGGTGGGAGAAGTTTTCAGGTTTTACCGCCACCACCACCAGGTGGCCCACCCCGAACACGAGGAGTAGGTGGATAGGTACGAGCTCAGCTCCAGGAAGCTGAGGCCTATGACCATGATGCTCCAAATATGATTAGAGGTATGATATGTTTCTACTCTACCTTAGCTGCAGCACTTATAGAGACATGATCCAATTACTCTTTTGTTTCTATGGCCCTCATTCGGAGCTCAGGGATTCCGGTGGAGCCGTTGGCTCGATCCTTACGGTTAGAGACTCCTATGGGAGAAGATTCGATGATTACATACTAGTGATGGCAGTGTGAGCTTACTCTAGGAGGTGAGATCTTCGGCTGGGATCTTGTAGTAGCAGCGTCAAGGCCTTACGACGTCATCTTGGGTGTGGAATGGTTATCCACAGTCCATGCTCAAATTGAATGTATTAGGCGCAAAGTGATGTGTGTCCACAAAGATGGGACCAGGTTTTCCTTCACCACCGAGAAGGGAACCTTTGAAGCACCAGATGGACTTACCTAGAGGAGGGTACAACCGATCAAACATCATTTGGATAGCCTTACCCTCAGAGTAGTATATGTTGAGAGACTGAGCTATCCTGTAGTGGTGGACTAGTATGCCGATGTATTTCCTGATGATGTTCTGAGACTACCTCCACACAGAAAGGTAGACTTTTACATCAACCTCTACCCCTATACGACATTGATATCTACACCAGCATATCGGATGGCTCCCACAGAGCTTCGTGAGTTAGAGGTACAGTTGGAGGACTTACAGAGTAAGGGGTTCATAAGGCCCAACGTTTCTCCATGGGCAGCCCCAATTTTGTTCGCCAAGAAGGTATATAAGAGTTTGAGACTCTGTGAAGACTTTCGGAACCTGAACTAGGTGACCGTGAAAAAAAAGTATCCACTTCTGAGGATTGATGATCTTTTCGATCAGCTGAATGGAGCTCGTGTGTTTTCGAAGATAGACCTCATGTCAGGATATCATCCGCTCAGGGTACGAGATGAGGATGTGCAGAATAAGACCTTCAGATATCAGTATGGCGACTATGAGTTCTTGGTTATGCTGTTTGGTGTAACCAATGCCCCAAAAGTATTCATTGGACTCATGAATAGGATCTTTCAACCATACCTCGATCACTTTGTGGTGGTTTTCATCGATGGAATCTTAGTGTACTCAGCGACAGAGGTGGAGCATGCTTATCATTTGCAAATAGTTCTCGATACACTCCTAGAGTACCATCTTTATGGTAAGATCTCGAAGTGACACTTCTAGATATGAGAGGTCCCATTTCCAGGACACATTATCTCGGAGGCTGGAGTTGCAATGGATCCATCAAAGATTGAGGCTGTACTTTCTTGGGAGCCACCCAGGAGTGTGACCAATGTGAAGAGTTTCTTGGGGTTGGATGGATACAACAAGAGATTCGTGCCTGAATTTTCCAGAGTTTCGGCACCCTTGATAGCATTGATAATGAAGGGACAACCCTTCGTATGGATGGAGAGATTCCATCGGAGTTTTCAGGAGCTATGGCAGAGACTGACAGGTGGCCCCATCTTGAGGCTACCTAAAGAGGGTGTTGGGTATGTAGTATACTAAAACTCATTGAGGACTAGGATTGGGTGTGTCCAGATGCATGATTGAGTAGTGATCGCCAATGGCTCGTGAAAGCTGAGAAAAAATGAGCAGAACTACACTACCCATGACCTGGAATTAGCAGCAGTGGTCTTCTCCTTGAAGATGTGGCGACATTACTTGATGGGTGAACAATTTACTATATACTCTAATCATAAGAGTCTCATGTATATCTTCTCTCAGAAGGACATAAACCTGAGATAGTGGCGATGGATTGAGTTCCTCCAGGAATATGACTTTTAGATAGTCTATACTCTTGGGAAGGGGAATGTGGTAGCATATGCACTCAGCAGGTGGTCTGGTATATAGTTTCTAAGTCAGGCGAAAGAGAATCCATCCACGTTGTAGATATCCTTCGTGCATTGAGATGGAGCATCATACCTCCAGTATATGATAGTCAATCCCCCACTCCTTCAGCGATTCATGGAGGTTTAGCTTGGGGACATTGACTATGAGGCTTGACGTGCTCAGATATCCTCAGCATAGGCACCTGATGGATTTTTTGAAGATAGGGAGCACGTCATTCTCTTCAGAGGACAAACCATCGTACCAGTGGTGCTACAAGAGGAGATGTTGAGGGAGTTCCATACATCCCCTCTGGCGGTACATCATGGTGTATCAAAGATGTACCAGCACTTCCAGTGTTAACACTGGTGTCCATGGATGAAGAAGGCTGTAGCAGAGTTTATTTCCCGATGCCTCACTTGTCAGCAAGTGAAGGCTAAGCATCTGGTTCCAGTAGGCTTAACACAACCACTGGAGGTTCCAGAGTGGATGTGGGAAGGAATCTTGAAACGCACAACCAATTTTCTCCTATCAACCGGTCAAGGTTCCGGTGCTCTGCTAATGTGTATAGTATCACTCGGGTCGAATCCTCGGCGATGATACTTTGTAATAGTCGTTTGTTTTTAGTTAATTGTATTCTGATTGGGGGGTTTGTTTGCAGAGCTTATGAAATAATTTATGGATGATGTTTGATTTAACAAATTGATAAATATTGGGGTGATTTAATCATTAGGTTGTTAATCTTGTGATATCCTTGAGATTTGGTTTATATTGCATTAAATTAACAACCATGTCACAAGATGACGTTGATTAGAATTCCTAAGTGTTAAGGCTTTAATCCAAGCCTTAAATTAAATTAAGGTTATAATATCAATTAGATATTATTGATGGTGGAGTATTAATGGTTCCAATAATCTATGGAAACCACATGTCAAACAAAACAAGTCATTAATCCATGACATGTTAAGTCCAACATACACAATGTTAATTCAAAGAATATTCATCGAGTAAAAGCTCTCAATCACTTAACATGCCTAAATTATAACTCACCCCAATGAGAGATTTACTCGGTCCTTTTGGTGTTTAATAATATGGTTATAATGATTATGATTATAATTTAAGAAGAGAATAAATAGAAAGGGATAAGAAAAGAGCGGTGCTTCGAACACACACACACGAACAATGATGATAATTAAAAACATATTTTCGATTGAATGGGGAAGCAAAATAAGTGAAGGGGATTCAACTGTATTTAAACAATTATATGGACATTAATATTAATCTACAGAAGGTGTATGATAATATGAGATATTGAAGAAGAAGCTTTCATTAAAACAGAATTACAAAACACAAACTTACAAGATTACAAACAAAGAACAACACAAAAGTGAAAGAAAGCAAAGAGAGGAGGAAGGGTATCTCAAGTGAGAATTTGAGTATGGAAGGTCCTACCAAGACTTTTTTAAGGCTTTGGTCTTTCCAATTGATGCTCCTCTCTTCTGAAATGCCAACCCCTTTGAAGGAGAGGATGTGGATGCATTTATATCCCAAAGAAGTGGACTGTTTTCATTCCCAATCTATCCCTGCACTTGCATCGCCATGTTGGCTATTCAGACAGCCGAATCTTGAGAAATATCCTTCCTAGAAGTTTTAGATAATAAGGTTGGCCGACCTATCTCAAAATTTGGAGTCATTTGGACCTATGGATGCAAAGTTATGGCCGACTGATTAATCAATTTTAATCTTTCCATTTCAATCCAGTTTTTTTGAAGTCTAAAATGTGAAATGGTTTTTGTATAGAAATATGCCTTAACAACCGAATGATTTCTTCAACAAAGTAGGCCGCCTATATCTAATATTTCACAATGAAAAATAAAAGCTCGATTTGATGATTACATCATGAGATATGTCATGAATAGTGTCCGGATTTTAATTCTCATCCAGAATGGTGGATTGGAATTCAAAGCTTCATTTGGGTCCCTTTTTCTTAGAGTTGGGCCCTGAAATTTTTACCCATGATTATTTTGGATAATCACGAACACATGGTGGAGTTTTACAAAATATGGGATTATGTAGTGAGACCAGTAACTCAATCATCATGGCTAGTCCAGTTTCTTCACAAATTCTTTGGGTCATCTTGTGTGGTATATATGAGGCCTCAAATGGAAGAATTGGCCCATGATTCCTTCTAATGATATGTGAGAAATCGAATAAGGAATACTAAAAAATAAGAACTACACAATTATAATCAGTAGTGTGATAGCTATAAATAAAATATTAAACTGACTCAATTGGACTACTTCTAAAAATGCTCAAAAATTATAATTTGTATTAAAACATTAATATTTCACAAAAATTATGCACATTGCATATAAAATAAGTAAAGAGAGTATATAATAAGTCATTAAAATATTAATAACATCAACTCCCCACACTTAGTCTTGTTCATGTCCTCATGTGCAAAAAATATAAAAACATAAAAATTCATTTTCACTCACCAACAAATATTAAAATTTTGTTTTCTCCAATCAGGGGAGGTTTAGACTATTTCACTCATCCATTTTGAATTCCATCTCAAGTTGTTACAGAAAATTTTTTACAAAACTAATTCATTTTTTTCATGCTGAAATTTAGAAATGGAAAATGTGGACACTCAAAGCTCACACCTCTCAAGATGATAAAATTCATTTGTGGAGGTTCACTCTTTCACCAACCAAAAGTGAAAATCTTAGAGTTTGAAAGAGTTCTCGGCTTCCAATCCCTATCCAAAGTGCACAAGAATCAAGAGGTCTTTTTAAGGGGTTTTTTTTGTAGCTATGGGACGATAGGAATATAATTTCTAAGTGAGATAAGAAGAGGGGTAAAACACCAACATAGAAAAAGCAATGTACATTTTTTTTTGAAATAAAACATGGAAGGAAATGAAAACAAATATTTACAATGGAACGATTGTGTGAAAAAATACACAATAGAGGATGAAAATTTGAAGGGGATGAGAATATGGAATATTTACAAACCACAACACTTCTCTAAATGACATAAGAATATAATGTAAGGGTTTTTTTTCTTTTTTTTTCTTTTTTCAAAAGTTGAACTTGGAAACGATCTCACACTCATATCCCAACCCATGATTAATCTCTTTATGACACTAATTGTAATAGTTATAACAAGATCAAAGGTTGAGTAAGAGTGATTTTTGACCTACCCAAGAAACAACCCAATTTTTTTATCTTTTTTTATCTTTTTTTTGAACAATTGTCAATAAAATTTACAAAATTACATAAATGAAAGTATATTACATTCCAAAAAACACACTAAATGACAACCTCTCACCCACACTAAAATGGATTCTTTCCCTCAATCATATGATATCATGGAGAAATCAACAAAGGGTACCCATAATGAAATCCATTCCCCCCACACTTCAATTTCAAAAAAAATTCACTGAAAATCCATGTTGATATTGGGTGGGAAAAGGTATTGGTATTGTAATGTGGCTTTCAAAAAAAAAAGGTTTTCATAGGCTCCAAGGGGCTTTCAAAAGTACGATTAATTTAAGGGAAATGGGAGGCTATTTGGCTATTGTTATTATCATGTGGTTCAGAAAATGCCTCTATCATATTAATGCACACTAAGGTAGGAAATTCAAATCGAAGTTCCACAAACTCAAGACTCAAAAATGGGGGTGAAAACACACATTTTGAAAATATGGCCATAGGTGTCCTTGGCATGAAAGAAAATGTTGTTCCTAATGGTTTGGTAAAATTATTCTCCAAATCAATAACTGAGCATTAAAAATGTATTATTCTTGACACAAAATTCTTTATCAAAATATATGATGAAAGTACAAAATTTTTGAGATCAAACCATGTCTTTTGACTCCCCAAAATGGTTGGACAAAATCAGAAAAATGGAAGGTGAGTAATCATGACTCTTGATTTTTATTTTTTTTTGTTATGATGCTTTTTTTAATTTTTTTTAGGTTTATTAGTTTTTAATAAAGATACACCAGCACAAAAGAGAAAGTGAAAAAGATAGGTTTTGATGAATAAAGTTGTAAAAAAAATGAAAGAGAGCAGAACAAGAAGAAAGAGTGAGTAAGAGGAAGAGATAGAGAGAGTTAAAGAGAAAGTGGTGCCCCCTGGTTTGGATTTGGTGGGTCGCCATCTCTATCTAGTGGTGGGTCGACTGCAGAAGTTGGGGGTCTAGTGGAAGTCGATGTTGATCTAGGATTGTGCGTCCTCTCATGGTGATGATTTAACCGATGTCCATTAACCGTGAATGTCCTTTTGGAAGAGGGGACTTGGACTTGCACTGCACAAAATGGGTAAACATTAGTAATAACTAAAGGACCCTCCCAATGAGAATTAATCTTACCTAGGTGAAGCCGAAATCAAGAATTGAAGAGTATTACCTTCTCACCTTCATGAAATACCTTTTTCAGTATGTGTTTATCATGGAGTGCCTTGGATTTTTCTTTGTAGAGATTATAATTCTCATAAGAATCAATTCGAAGCTCATCCAGTTCATCCAATTGCAAAAATCATTCTTCACCGGATTTTCAATATCAAAATTACAATTTGTCACTGTACAAAATGAATTATGTTGGATGTCAACTAGAAAATGACATGCTTTACCAAAAACTATCCTAAAAGGAGACATCTCAACGGGTGTTTTATAGGCAGTTCAATAAGCCCAAATTGCTTCACCAAGTCTTTCAGGACAATCTTTTTTGGTGGGTTTTACAATTCTCTGAAGCACTCTTTTCACTTATCTATTAGAAAGTTCAGCCATGCCATTTGTTTGGGGGTGATATGAAGTTGAAGTTTTATGTACAAACCCATTATTTTTCAAAAGATATTCCATGGTTATATTACAAAAATGGGTTCCTAAGTTACTGATCAAGGCATGAGGCGTGCCAAATCTTTAGAATATGTGTGTCTTTAGGAACTCACTAACAGTATGTGAATCAATTTTTCTAGTGGGTTTGGCCTCGAACCACCAAGAAACATAATCAACTGCAAGAAGGATGTATGAGAATCCATTGGAAGGGGGAAATGGTCCCATGAAATTGATTCCCAAAACATCTAAGATCTCATAGAAAATTAAAGACTTTTAGGGCATTTTATTTCTCTTGGAAATTGTTCCAAACTTTTGGAATGTGGGACAAGATTGACAGAACTCATGTGAGTCCTTGAAGAGTGAAGTCCATAAGAATCTAGAGTCTAGGACCTTTTGGGAGGTCCTTTGTGGTTCAATGTGGCCACCTCTGGGAAGTGAGTGACAAAATTCTATGATGGATGAATTTTCATCTTCATCAACACATCTCCTAATTACCATGTGTGCCCCCATTTTTCAAAGTTTATTTTCTTCCAAAAATAGTATTTTAAATTCACTTTTCAGCTTTATTTTTTGTTATTTTGAAACATTTTCATAAAAAACACCAGAAACCAAGTAATTTAAAATTGGGGCATACAATGGTAACTTTGGAGTGAGAGATGATGTAAAGACCCGGAAATTTCAAGGAAATTTTTTTCTTCTTAATTTTCTTTGGAATTTTACAATAACATAGTTTCTGACGGTGCCTGATTCCAAGGCCCGGTTTGCCCAGAATCATTTTCCGAAGTTTAGGTTTGGGTACGTTCAGTGAACGAACGAGCGGGTTTTTCTAACTTTTGAACTAGTGCTCGGAATCGAATTCTGAGGGCACCGATGAAATCACAGCGCCGATATTTTCTTAGAAACTCCTTTTTCGGAGTTTCATATGCTCGGGTGTGGTTTTTAATTTTTGGGGGTTAAGTGAAGAAAATAAAATAAAGTGGTGCGACAAATTTATTTTATTTCACTTAAAAGCCACTTAAAGCCACTTGAGCTAAGTTAAAGCGGATAGGGTGTAATCCAAAAATATCCTACCCACATGGTAGGATATTTGTGAGGTAGGGCCCACACGAGCCCCACCGTTTCTTTTCCTCTAAGTAACGCACCCGTGAAAACTCCTCATTAATGAAAGTCAACTGGTGCGTTTTTGTTAAAATCTTAAATGCTCCTATTAATTGGGCGGTTTATTCATTGAAATTAATTCTATGAATTAATGGGTCGTTACTTAGTTTGTTTTTCAATTTGTTGAAATGTTAATAAAATAAGACCAACGCTTGTCTTATTGAGGATTACTTGTTGAGAGGATTTGGAGAAGACTCCAAGGCTTGAGGTCTTCATCCTCCTTCACGAAGAACGCGAAGAACACGAAGAACGCGAAGAACACAAAGAATGCCGTCACCCTTGGAGATCGACGACGTGACGCCGTGTTCCGCGACACTGACGATTCTCCCTCCACGATGCTTCTTCCACGACGATCCATCCCCGCGACAATCTTCAGTCGACATCTTGAGGTAGGGGATTGCGGTCCTTTTATTTCTTTGTGGATTATAACATCAACATGGATTTAATTGTTATAATTAAATCTGTATGTCCTTGATCCTCAGAGTTCGTCGACGCGACGCCGTATACCGCGACGACGCGACGCCCTTCCACGATGCAACGATCATCTTCTACCACGACGATCAATTCCGCGAAGAACTCGTCCGACGACTACGACGAGGTAGGGGTTGTTTTGAAAATGAAAATACTCCATGTTTGTTTCCCTTCAAGGCATGAACGCGGGCCAACTAATTAACAAGTTGGTCCTTGGATTATTATTGCAGTTCGGGGTTTATCAAATTGATGGGAAATATTATGGTGTTGTTTGAAACCGCTAATGCGGTGGGTGCGGACCAACGAACAAGTCCGAACCACCGCATTCATTCTCGTTCTTAGTGTGAGGAATGGCGGACGACAGCAAACGGGGCCGCAAGAGCGATTTGAGGGCCTTCCAGGGAAGGTTAGGTCCCAGGAGGACCACTGGCGAAGACTGCACATAAAACGGACCACCGGAGCGCGTCCGATGGTCCGCAGAATCTCACGCCGGCGCGCCACGCCGGCGCGGCGGCCGGAGGCGGCGGCGGCGCCCGGAAAAACCCGCCACAAGGCCGAAGCCGCGGCGGCGAGGCGGTTCCGCGGCCGCGTGGAACCGGGAGGTGGGACGCGGCCGGCATGCCGCGTCCGGGTGCTGCAAAGCGCCCCCCGCGCGGGGGCCGCGGTTCCTTCGCTCAGCCGCTCAACCGAGCCGAGCCGACCCGCCGGGCCGGGTCGTGCCCAAGCCGGGCCGGGCCGCCCTGGCCGTGCCGGGTCACACCAAACCGGGTCAGACCCGGACCCGGTTCGAGTTGACCCGGTTCAGGCCGACCCAGGGGGGGTCAGGCCAGGTCGGTCCGGGCCCAGACCACCCATTTTCGGACTCCTTTGGTTTTTCACCCATATCTTGGGCTACGGGCCTCCGAACGATGCGCCGTCAGCGGAGATACGATCCTTGGATCGAGACGGTCGTTTCGGTATACTACACCCAATGTTTCAGAATACTTGGGGTTCGGCCAGGTTGATTCGTACACGAAACCAACCGGGCCCTTGGAGCGGAAACACTCATATCTTGAGCTCTAGACGTCCGATTGACGTGCCGTCAACTTTGATGGATTCATATAACTAAGACGGATCTTTTGGCTTACTCCTCTCAAGGTTTGGATGCCTTCAGAATGTGGTCGGGTTGGATCACTCATGAAACCAACCGGGCCCCTGGAACGAAAAAGCCAATAACTCACATGACGGGTGTCCGATTAACGCGCCGTCTGTCTCGTTAAATTCCTCTCGAGGAGATGGAACTTTTTGCATACTTCACCCATGTTTTGGTTGCTGTTGGATAGTGGCCGGGTTGGATTTTACCCGAAATCCAATCGGGCCCTTGGAACAGGAAAGCTAATATCTTTCAGACCGGACGTCCGTTTGACGAACCATCACAGGCGTTGGTGATCACGTTGAGAAACGATCCCTTTGATTATAACCTATGAGTGTTCGGGGTAAAGTTGAGATACGGCCGGGTTGGTTCGCACACGAAACCAACCAGGCCCCGGGGATGAAAAGGCTAGTAACTCACAGACCGGGCGTCCGATTGACGCGCCGTCTATTGTGTTGATACCCCTGTGACGAGGCGGTCCCTTGAGATACTTCTTCGTGGAAACTTGTGATAATTGTAGTATCGACCAACATCTCATGGATCAGACCCTCCCGGAGACGAGCGTGCGGAATACGGAGACCGTGTAGCCGGCTGAGACCTGACGACTGCTTGACCGATCGACTCGGTGTGTTTCGGATAGCCCAGTGGGGAGCACTTGGTTGTAGCGACAGACCCACGGCGGAGGAGCGCTTGGTTGTAGCGGAAGACCCGTGGTACTCAACAGAAGGAGTAACTCTGGAGGCTATGAGGTGGAGCGCTTGGTTGTAGCAGCATACCCATGGCGGAGGAGCGCTTGGTTGTAGCGGCAGACCCGCGGTACTCAACAAAAGGAGTACCTCTTAAGGCTATGAATGTGAGCACATGGTTGTAGCGGCAGACCCATGGTGGGAAGCGCTTGGTTGTAGCAGCAGGCCCACAGTACTCGACAAGAGGAGTACCTCAACAGTCTTAGGTTATCAAGCAGTACCTCGGAGTCGTGACAGGACCACTGTACACTCCAGAGACGGGGCTCTTCAGTAGTTACAGTTTCGATAATGAAAATCCTGGTTTGAGATGAGTCTGTGACCTTTGTGTTTCCTCATGATTGAGACGGGTTACTTGATAACTTAGGTATATGTATGGGCATATACCTGGGTAGTGGTTATCCGTTGATTTCATAATCCTTGGGTTTCCTCATGATTGAGATGGGTTACTTGATAACTTAGGTATATGTATGGGCATATACCTAAGTAGAGGTTATCTATTGAGATCTTCATTGTGGCTATCCTTGTTGGTTTTAGTGAGACCATGAGGGTCTCAGGGTCCCTACTGAGTATCGTTATACTCACCCCTGCACAGGCTATGCCCACATCTCGTTGTTTTGGTTGTAGACGACGGGAAGTGCTGACGGAGGTCGAGTGTTCGAGGACTGGATGGTACCCGGAGGTAGACTGTACGACGAGTCAGTAACCGGAGGTGGACTACACGACGAGTCAGTATCCGGAGGTGGACTTCACGGTGAGACGACACTCAGAGGAGGTTGACGGGCGAGAGCATTGTGGAGGCTATCTGTACCTACCCTTCAGGTAGGATCCATGGTGGACGATCCAGGAGCTGTGCCATCTGTACCTACCCATCAGGTAGGATCCGAGGATGACGACCCAGGAGCCGCTTCCGTCCTTCCAACTGTTGTCTTTTACTATTGTAATTTGTTCAGCTGTAGTTGTACTTTCATTTGGGTTTGTATTCTGGCCCATTTACCTTTCAGCACTTCTCTTTGTACTTAGTGTTTTACTTCCTCTTGTACTCTGTGGTGTTTTGATTACCTTTATAACGGCAATTCCTTCCCATTTATCGAGATTTACGCCTTTGGTTATAGTCTCCAGCCCCTGGCCTATGGAAGGTGGGCTTGGGTAGTCACGGCACGAGCCTCGAGGACGGGTCGTGACAGATGAATTGTGCTCAGTGGGGAATTCAGGATTGATGATTTCAGAATGAGAATAATTAGAAATTCTGCTCTAGTGATTAGCCACAGGGTTTTTTCCTGGCCTATCTTTTATTTAAATGTCAAACACTTGGAGCATTAGGATCCATATTATTAGCCTCGATTTGGAATCAGTTTTCTTGAGTAAGAACTTTATAGCAGAATTGTCTGTGAAGATTATGATTTTGACACCTAAGAGATAGGGCCAGAATTTATCTAAGGTAAAAAAATCTTCTAAAAGTTACTTTTTAGTGACAGTGTAGTGATATTGAGTTTCATCCAATGTTTTTGAGGCATAATAGATGACATGAAGAATATTTTCTCTTCTTTGTCCAAGAACAGCCCCAACGGCTCTATCAGAAGAATCACACATCAACTCAAAGGGTAAGGACCAATCTGGGGGTTGGATTATCGTGGTAGATGTAAGAGAAGTTTTGAGATCAATGAAGGATCTCTTTCAAACCTCATCGAAATGGAAGGGGACATCATTTTTGAGAAACTGGGTCCGTGGGAGGGAAATTTTTCTGAAGTTATGGATGAATCACCGATAGAAACCAGCATGAACGAGGAATGAATGGATGTCTTGAATAGAGTTGGGTTCAGAAAGTGATTGGATCACTTCAATTGTGGTAGTATCAGCTTCAATACCCTCTTTATAAACTATTTTCCGGAGAATAATCCCATTTGAAACTATGAAGTGACATTTTCCAAAATTTAACACAAGGTTATACTTGAAACACTTTTGAAGGAATAGAGAGAGTGAATTCAAACAAGATTCAAATGATTCACCATAAATGGTGAAGTTATCCATGAAGACTTCCATGAATTGTTCAATGAATTATGAAAATATACTCATCATACATCTCTGGAATGTTGCAGGAGCATTGCAAAAGCCAAAAGGCATTCTTCTATATGCATATGTTCTAAAGGGTCATGTGAAAGTAGTCTTTTCTTGGTCCTGAGGTGTGATTGGGATTTGGAATCAGTCGGTGTATCCATCAAGAAAGAAATAGTGTGACTTTCTAGCTAATCGTTCCAGCATTTGACCAAGGAATGAAAGAGGGCAGTGATTTTTCTTGTTTCAACATTAAATTTTCTATAGTTGATGCACACACGCCATTTGTTCTCCACTCGGGTTGTGACTACCTCTCCATGTTCATTTGTGACAATAGTTATCCCACCCTTCTTAGGTACAACTTGAATTGGACTAACCCATTCACTATCATAAATTGGGTAGATAATACCAGCTTGAAGAAGCTTGGTGATCTCTTCCCTAACTACCTAAAGTATGAGTGGATTGAATCATCTTTGTGGTTGTTTAATTGGTTTGGTTGACTCCTCAAGATGGATGTGATGCATTTAAAGGGTAGGTTTGACTCTTGGTATGTCATATAGGGTCCAAACTATGGCCTTTTTGTTTTCCTCTGACACCTAAACAAGTTTGGAATCTTCGGTTTCAGTAAGTGAAGCATAGATAATGACAGGATATGAGTGATCATGAAAAAGATCTGCATATTTCAGGTGTTTAGGAAGAGGTTTTAGATCAGTATCATCTTTCATTTTTGGGTTAGACAACTTAGTAATGGAAGAAGGGACATTAGTTTCTTTAGATTCATTTTCCTTAATACTGTACAAGGTGGATTAGTTGAGATTAGAGTTGATGTGGGATTCCAGATAGTTTTCAAGATCCTCTAGATTGATAGAGTCTATGAATGAAAGGTCCACATCAGCTTCACCATTTATGACTTTGTTAATCATGGTGTATATTTCACAAGATCCTTTTTCATTATAACATGAAGAACATGGTGGATTAGGGTTCGATTGACTCTTAGAAGTGTCCTTAGAAGCATGTATTGAGAATTTAGAGTGATCCTCAAATGTGTATCACATGGCTTGGAAAATTTTGAACTTGACCATTTGGTCACTGAATTCCATGGATAAGATGCCTGAATGGACATCAATCTTGTTTCTCATATTCATGAGGAATGGTCTTCCTATAATTAGGGGATATAGAGAAGAGTTCGTCTCACCTTCCATGTCAAGGACATATAAATCAGCAGGGAAGATAAGATCATTGAATCGGAAAAGGACATCCTCAATTATTCCCCCAGGACTGGCTGTGCTTAGATTAGATAACTGAATGACAACAACCGTTCGATGTAAGGGACCTAGAACAAGGTTGGAAAATATAGATTTGGGCATGACATTAATTGAGGCTCCTAGGTCTATGAGTGCATCATCAAAGTTGGAACTTCTAATTTGGGATGGAACCGTAAAGGTCCCTGGATCTTTTCACTTAATGGTTATGGACTCTTGGGTTGAAACATTTTTTAAGGCCCCAAGTTGCCTCTTGTGGGTACAAAAATCCTTGAGAAACTTGGCATACATAGGAATTTTTTTATGAAATATACGAGGGGAATGTTGACTTCAACACGTATAAACATGTCAAGCCTTTCAGGATGAGGTTCAAAGGAATTCCTTGGTTTAGAAACAGCTTGAGGAAAAGGAATTGGATTTCTAAGTGGAATGGAAGGAGGTGAGGGAATGGATTCAGGTTCCTTTTCAAGTTTCTTTTTCTTTTCATTTTCTAGATCAATATTCAAAGGAGGGTTTGAGGATTTTTTTTGTGGCATAGAAATTTGATTTTATGATCTATGTGAAATTGCACTTACATTACCCTTGGGGTTGGGTAATGGTTGAGCTGGGAGTTGGGAAGAATTGGATGGTTGCTGCAGACTAAGGTGGGATGCAAGTTGACTAATTTGGGTTTCAATGTTCTTGAGGCTTGAACAAGTGAAGGAGGAAAGATCTTCCACTGCACTTTCCTGCAGTTTCATGGAAGAAGAGGCTTGTCCCAGATTAGGATTACCTAGATTTTTGATCTTGGGAAAGTGATTGTATTGGTTTTGGAATTGGGAGGCCTCACTAGGATAATGGAATCCGGGAGGAGGATTGTTCCTTTGTGGTTGAGGAATAAAAGGATAAGGTTATTGTAAATTACCAACATGTTGACCATATTGAAACTGGTTTGGGTTTTGAGGAGGGAATTGAGGGGGATGAGAGATGGGATTACCATACCCCAGGCCTTGGTTATAGGAAGAAGAGAAGGGCTCAGAGTGAGGTTGGTTGAAGTTTCTAACAAACCGACCTGATAGTTGAGGGTTGTTGTTTCGATAAGCATATGTTGCATTGAGCTCCATTGGTCCAGATGAATCCAGTTGATCCTCTTGAAGTTGTGGACATGTGTTTATTGGATGAGATGAAGAGTTTCAAATTCCACAGTTTTTGACAGGTCCAGGAAACATCGATTGCGAAGAAGATGAGGTTGGGGATTTGGTAGCCACAACTAGTTGTAGCACAAGACCTGTGAGTTCACTCATCCAATCGGTCATCTTGTTCGACTCAATTGATTGATTATCTTGGGATTGTTTTACTTGAGCATGTTCTTGGGTATGGAATTGTTGTGTGTTTGCAGCCATGTTACTTATGAGATCTCTTGCAGCTGTAGGAGTTTTATCAACTAGAGCACCACCACTTGCGGTATCAATGAGGGTTCTCTCCATTGCTAATAAACCATCATAGAAGTATTGAATCAAGAGTTATTCAGGGATTTGGTGGTGTTGGAAGGTTTCAAAAATATTTTTGAACCTCTCCCAGTACTCATGGAGTGATTCACTTGGGAACTAACGAATACCACTTATTTCCTTTCGGATAGAAGTAGTACGAGAAGCCGAAAAGAATTTCTCTAAAAAAAGTCGCTTCATGTCATTCCATGTGGTTATGTAACCAGGAGGAAGGTAGTAGAGACATGAATTAGCAGTGTCAGCTAAGGAGAAAGGGAATGCTCAGAGTTTTATTTGTTCCTCAGAAACCCCTTGAGGCTTCATGGTAGAGCACACTACTTGGAACTCTTTAAGGTGGAGATGTGGGTCCTCACCGGATAGCCTGTCGAAATGAGAAAGAAGATGAATCAAACCCAATTTTTGTTCAATGTCAGCTTCTATGTTTGGATATTGAATACCAAGAGGTTGGTAATTCATATTAGGGGAATCAAGTTCTTTAAGTGTTTGTTCCCTAGGATTGTCCATATCTAATTCAATTGGTTGGACGAGGGCTGGTTCTTGAATTATTTTATTATCTCTTATGTTCTTCTTAAGTTGATGAAGTGTTCACTCAATTTCAGGGTCAAACAAATCCAAGGGATTTTTTGGGAGGCTACGGGGAATTTAGAGAGATTTGGAAGAAAGAGAATGCGGGTTTTTTTGTATTTCTTTTCAGTTTATGATTTTTATGAGAAGGTGGGTTTTTCTTTGTGTTTTTTTTAATTTTTTTTTCAAATTTTGTTTTTTTGGGTTTTTTGCAATAACCAGAAACCAATGACTACATAAATCACTATCCTTGGAAACAAAACCATTTTAAACGCAGGGCCGATTGTCGTATATGGACCAGTCATGGTTCCGGTGCTCTCCTAATGTGTATAGCAGCACTCGCGTCGAATCCTCAGCGATGATACTTTGTAATAGTCATTTGTTTTTAGTTAATTGTATTATGATTGGGGGGTTTGTTTGCAGATCTTATGAAATAATTTATGGATGATGTTTGATTAAACAAATTGATAAATATTGGGGTGAGTTCATCATTAGGTAGTTAAGCTTGTGATATCCTTTACCTTTTCTTTATATTGCATTAAATTAACACCCTTGTCACAAGATGATGTTGATTAGAAATCCTAAGTGTTAAGGATTTAATCCAAGCCTTAAATTAACTTAAGGTTCTAATATAAATTATAAATTATTTATGGTGGTGTATTTATGGTTCCAATAATCCATGGAAACCACATGTTAAACCAAACAAGTCATTAATCCAGGACATGTTAAGTCCAACATACACAATGTTAATTCAAAGAATATTCATCGAGTAAAAGCTCTCAATCACATAACACACCTAAATTAAAACTCACCCCAATTAGAGATTTACTCAGTCATTTGGGTGTTTAATAATCTGGTTATAATTATTATGATTATAATTTAAGAAGAGACGAAAAAAAGTGATAAGAAATGAGTGGTGCGTCGAACACACACACACGAACAATGATGATAATTAAAAATGGATTTTTGATTGAATGAGGAAGCAAAATAAGGGAAGGGGATTCAACTATATATCAACTATTTTAAGAAAATTAATATTAATCTACATAATGTGGATGATAATAAGATATATTGAAGAAGAAACTTTCATTAAAACATAATTACAAAACACAAACATACAAGATTACAAATGAAGAACAACACAAAAGTGAAAGGATGAAAAGAGAGGAGGAAGGGTATCTCATGTGAAAAATTGAGTATGGAAGGTCCTACCAAGCCTTTGGTAAGGATTTGGTCGTGCCAATTGATGCTCCTCTCTTCTTAAATGCTAACCCCATTGAAATAGAAGAGGGAGATGCATTTATAGCCCAAAGAAGTGGACTGTTTTCATTCCCAATCTATACCTCCACTTTCATCTCCATGTTGGCTATTCAGATAGCCGAATCTCGAGAAAAATACTTCTTTGAAGTTGTATATAATAAAGGTATCTGACCTATCTCCAAATTTGGAGTCATTTGGACCTATGTATCCAAAGTTATGGCCAGTGGATTAAAAAATTTTAATCTATCCATTTCAATCCATTATTTTTGAAGTCCAAAATGTGAAAGGGTTTTTGTACAAAAATATGCCTTCAAAACTGAATGATTTATTCAACAAAGTCGGCCGGCTATGTCCCATCATTCACACTGAAAAATCTCAGATCTATTTGATTATTACAGCATGAGATATGTCATGAATAGTGTCCAAATATTAATTCTTGACTAGAATGGTGGGCTGGACTTCAATGATTTATTTGGGCCCCTTGTTCTTAGAGTTGGGCCCTAAAATTTTACCTATGAGTATTTTGGATAATAAAGAACACATGGTGGAGTTTCACAAAATATGGGATTCGGGAGTGAGACCAGTAACTCAATCATCATGGCTGGTCCAGTTTCTTCAAAAATTCTTTGGGTCATCGTGTGTGGTCCATATGAATATTCAAATGGTATAATTGGCCCATGATTCCTTCTAATGATATGTGAAAAATTTAATAAGAAATCCTAAAAAACAATAACATCACAATTTGAATCATTAGGGTGAGAGTTATAAATAAAATAGTAATATGAGTCAATTGGACTACTTCTAAAAATGATCAAAAATTAGACTTAGTATTAAAACATTAATATTTCACACAAATTATGAACATTTCATATAAAATAAGCAAATGAAGTATATAATAAGTAATGAAAATATTAATAACATCAAATATACATAGAATTTGTGTCAGGTATTCCATGTACGTCCAAGGGACATGATTCTATCTGGGTGATCATTGACAGACTCACCAAGTTGGCCCACTTCCTACCCATCTGAGAGTAGGAATCAGTAGAGGGCTTGGGGTGCCTCTACGTACAGAAGATTGTAAAACTTCATGGGGTGACATCGATGATCGTCTCTGACCATGATTCATGTTTTACATACCAGTTTTGTAAGGGATTAGGGATGTTTTTTGGGACTCAACTATGATTGAGCACCGCCTTTCATCCTTAGAATTATGGTCATAAAGAGTGGACCATTTAGATGCTGGAGGGAATGTTTTGTGCATGTGTCCTAGATTTTGGATTCAGTTTGGGGGATCACTCGCACTTAGTGGAGCTTGCATACAACAACAGTTATCACTCCACCATCAGTATGACAC
This sequence comes from Viscum album, assembly GCA_963277665.1. NCBI lineage: Eukaryota > Viridiplantae > Streptophyta > Magnoliopsida > Santalales > Viscaceae > Viscum > Viscum album. Next base: position 1,983,428,200 of record OY728125.1, on the reverse strand, counting down.
CATTCGAGGCCTTGTACGGTCGACATTGCAGATCACCTCTTTGCTATATAGACCCAGGGGAGTCAACACTTATGGGACCAGAGTTCGTACAAGCTACCACTGAGAAGGTTCAGATCATCCATGAGTGGATGAAGATTGCATAGAGTAGACATAAGTCTTATGGTGAAAGGAGGTGAAGACATTTGGAGTTCTAGGAGGGGGACCACATATTCTTGTGAGTCTCCTCTTGGCATGGACTATAGAGATTTGGCCGATGTGGAAAGTTATCACTGAGATTTATCTGACTATTTCTGATACTTCAGAGGATAGGTGAGGTGGAATATTGCTTGGTACTTCCACCATAGTTGAGAGGGTGCACGACGTCTTCCATGTGTCAGAGCTGAGAAGATACGTGCATGACCCATCTCACATCATCGACCATGGAGAGCTGGGCCTAGATGATGGGGCAATGTTTACGGAGGTTCTAGTTGAGATTGAGGATCGACAAGAGAAAGTCCTTCGTGGGTAGTCGATTCCTCTGGTGCACGTTTACTGGCAGTACGAGAACCTCCAGGAGATCACATGGGAGCGAGAGGCTCAGATTCGCGCTCAGTACCCCAATTTGTTTCCTTATTAAATGTTGTGTCTTTCGAGGAAAAGAATATCTAAGGTGCGGAGAATGTAAACACCTGAATTTTCCATGTAAATTTTTATAATTATATAGAATTATTACAAGTCTGCGAAAATTGATGGCACCTAATTATGAGGCCTGGTGTGCTCGAAAAGAATTTATGAAAATTTTTAAGGTATGTTCAGTAAAAGAATGAGCGGCATTTTCTAACTTTTGAACTGGTGCTCAAACTAAAAATATGAGGGCACCATTGAATCCACAACACTGAGATTCGCTTAAGGGAAATATTACTTTGACCACAGTATGTTTGGAGAAAAAGTTATGTTTTGTGACTTTTTAAAAGAAATTAAATAAAATAATTTTATAATTTTATTTTTATTTGTTATCCTATAATGGACAAGCGGAGTGTGGGACCAAGTGATGTGTCAAGCCATTAAATGGCTTGAACCTTCATTATAAGTAACATCAACATTGGAGAAATTAGGAAGCTTCGTAGTTAATGAGCCCCATTAATTTTCAATGTTGTTACTTACCCTCCCCCTCTCCTATTTATAAAGATCTTGGGGAAAGGTGTAGGCACATATTCTTCAAGCAATGATGTGCTGAAGAAGTACCGTAACACCAACCCCTTAGAAGACGGAGCCGATCCCAGAGGGAGGTGATGGGTGAAAACAAACCATGAATCGACGGATGACATACGAGAGACGTTTTTGGGAACATGTTGTGGGAATGATGAACAAAAGAATTCCTCAATCGCGAGCGCTCTCCAATGGTTCGAGGTAGGGGTTTAATTCCTATTATTTAAATTTAATTCCTGAACCCTTAAATCCTCCCTAGTGTTTACGAGCTAACGTGGAGGGCGCAAGTCTAACAAGCCCGGTCTGAACCCTCCGCTACATTGCTACCCTTACGCCTCCATGGAAGACTATTGGTGAAAAGGCATCGACCGACTACAAAGGTGGAGGCATGCCGATGTACACTGCAAGAGGAGGCTATGACACAAAGTTGCGGAGGTCATCGGAGTGACCGACACTGACCGAAAATAATGGAGGTGGGGCACACCGTCGCGCGCCGCTAGAGAGTAAGGGGCCATGGCACGTCAGCCGTGACAGTCGAAGGAGGCGGCCTGTATACGGGCCTATCGCGTAAGGAGAAGGAGGTGTGACCATCACACTGCCGTAGGACTTGGGCCGCGGATCGTCTACCGCCACAGACTAAAGGAAGGCGACTGACACACCGGATGGCCATGGGTTCCAGAGCAGTGCACCGTTGCGTGCCGCTGGAGAAGTCAGCCGGTACGCCATCCAGCCATGACAGAATTAGGAGGACCCACTCCAACGGGTCCCACGTGCCACCTGGCGGTGCTACGTGGCACCATTTCTGTGAATAAGATTGAATGACCTTAGGCCATTCAGGAAAATTTGGGGTCACTCCCCCTGTGGCGGCTAGGGAAGATCCCCTTGCGGGTTGCTCCTCACATGGCCGGGCCACCACCCAGTGGGCTGCGCCCCCTTGCGGGCCGGACAGGCGGGCTAGGCCACCCTTTGCAGGACACAATTGTATGCCACCCCCTTGCGGGCCAGGCCGGACCTCAGTCCAGCGGGCTGAGCCTGCTGCGGCCCAGCCTAGATCGGGTCGGACCGGACCCGGGCCCAACCGGGCCCATAAACACTTAAAGGGCCATATATTGAGAACATGACATCTTTTTGATAAACCTTCTACTGCGTTGGGATACTTGGATTGAGATAGTCCTTTTTGATATACCCCTCTTGAGTTTTGGAGACAGTTGGAGTACAGCCTGGTTGGATCAAATCTGAATCCAGTCGGGCCCCCAGAACTAAAACAGTTATAACTCACATACCAGGCGTCAGATTGATGCACCATATATCACATTAGAACCCTTCCGACATGGAGGTCCTTTGGGTTACTCCTTTTTGGAGCTTAGTGGAAGTCGAGGTATGACTGATATCTCGAGGGTAGATTCTACGGAACTCGAGTGCACCAGGTGTGAGGAATCCAGTGGCTGGTAGTGAGGTGGAGGTTGGAGACAGATCTTATAGTGGTTAATACCAAGTGATCTTGTGTGGTTCAACATCGATCCTGTGGGGGTCAGATAATTTTTGGGTCAGCTCTCATCGATCCTGTGTGGGTTAGTGCATACCGATCCTATGTGGGTAATTGAAGGGGTTTGTTACCTATTGATCCTATGTGGGTCAGATCTGGTGTGGGTTAGTGGGGGTTAGTTACATATCGATCCTATGTGGGTCAGACTCCATATGGTCATAAGCATTGCCTCTTGGCAGAATAATTGATTTCTCTTTGTGACTAATCATCAGTACTTCTTTACTTCACTAAATACCTGGTTTGAGCTGAAACTCTATTTGAACTAAGTCTTTTACCTGTGTGGTACTTCCTATCTTCATGGTGTTACCTTTGTGGTATTCTTCCCTCATGTATGAGATGAGTATATCTGGATAACTTAGGTATATGTATGGGCATATACCTAAGTATGGTTGATGACTTGATTTGTGGTTTTTTCCTTCGTGGAACTTAAGGAGACCTATGGGGTCTCAGGGTCCCTACTGAGTATCATTATAATCACCCCTACAGGGCTTCGCCCGTACCTAGTTGTGTCTTGTGCTGATGACGTACAACATTGATCGAGGCTGAGGGAGCTAGGACAGGACGATGCTCGTTTGTGGACCATTTGGCATGATGTGACGCAGGGAATACTGATTGTGAGCTGTACCTACCCTTCAGGTAGGATCCGTAGTGGATGATCCATGATCTTCTTTTCCTATTTAAACTATTTTTACTTTTCAGTTTTACTTGTATCTTTCCAGTTGGGATTGTATTCCAGTGCCCTTTACTTTCAACACTCTTTTACTACAAAAGTCTACCTTGTGGTTGCTTCTTGTTTCATTCTAATATGTGTGTTTGTAGATGTTTAAAGGAAATATATCATCCTTCCTTTTTATCACATAAACTTTCATTACATTATACAAAACTGAGGATCTTTAAGGTTTAGTGTCTTGGAAACCAGGAACTTAATATATGACAACATAAAAAAAATTCTTCTTAAACACTTGACAGGCTTCTTCATTTGTTCATCCTAAGTTCATTACTGCATGTCATAACCTGGGAACATACATCAAAGGAAAGGGTGAGAAGAAGTCCTAGTAAGGGAAACAAGGGAAACATTTTACATGTGAACTTGAGATACATCAATAAAGTCATGGTAAATAAATTTAAGGCTTGTGAAAGAGATCATGAGGAATATCATAATGAAAAGAACATGATTCATAACTTGAATATGTGGCTACAACATTTTACTTAGACAATAATGAACATATCACCAAGGTCCATCCCCATGGTGTCATTTAAAAAAAATTACCAAGGTTATTCACCAAGGTATCCTTAAAATTGTAATCCCTAGAGATCACATAATTACCCAATGCATTGAAGCGAAACCTTAGATTTGTCTTTATTATCATGTGAGAAACATATATCATCATAAAAAATTTCATAAATAACCCATATAGAATAAAATAAATGGGTTTCATTTCATAATCATTACGTTTTAAAAACTACTTTTAAGACATGATCTTTATGTCATTTTAAACCCACAGAAAAGGAAAGCAGGGTTCATGTATGAAAGTCACAGAATTAAAATATAAAATTTTGATATATATGTGAATAACCCTATAGAAAAAAAATATTTTAGTATTCACTTAATAAAATTAAATAATTTGAGAAAATTAGAGAGACATTTTGAGAGGAAAATTCTCCAACAGAACGGCTATGTTATAGGGTTTTAGAAAACATTGAAAAGAGAGGGGATATGGGTTAACCACTCATAAATGATCCAAAAAACATTAGAGGGACATAATATAAAGGATATAATAACATGGTAATGTAATTTTAAAGACATACCATATGAAATGAAAAAACATGCAAGGAAGACAAAAATAAGATTTCTCTTATAAAAATTTGGCAGCTTAGCGACGTCACTTAAAACTTCTAAAATTTGAATTTATGAGAGTAAGAGGGGGTATCTCATCATATTAACATAAAGGGACAGTATGATGGATATATATATCATATCTCAACATAAGAAAAATGAACTTGAAAGACTTGACATGAAAATAGAACTTTGAAAATGAGAAGGGTGAAATAATCCCTTACAAAAATTCGGCAGCCTAACAACGCCACTTAACAATTATTAAAATGAATTGATGATATTAAGAGTGGTTATCTCATAATATTAAAATAAAAATTATAGTAAGGGGAATATAAAAGAATATCCTACAAAATATGAACATGGAGCATAAAAGAAATGACATAGAAGCGAGTACTTGAAAAGAAAGAGAGAGGTATGATCCCTTACCTTGAAGATTAAATTTGAAAGCATTAATGTTGGGTCCTTGGGAGTCTTAAGGGAACCTTGGGAGGACTCTTTCGGAGGTAAGGAGACCAGAACTTCGTTGAGGAGGATTTGGAAATGAAAAGAATGAGGTAAAGGCTTGGTATTTATAAGAGAAGTGAGGGGAGAAGTCATTAATGGCCAAGGGACACCTTATCAGTGGTATTGGAAAAAACCATGGGCTTGCCCATGGTATTGGCCACTTGGGAAACCTCATAACTTATCTTACTATTAATAAGTCTACTAGAATTATTACATAATTATTATATCTTTAATGATGTCATTAAACACATGAAACTAAAAACTGTATTTTCACTATTCACCGAAAATTCATTTTTTTCAGAAAAATCCCCAAAAATCACCATAACCTAATATCGATGATCTTAATTCAAAAATGAACTCCATTTTATAAAAATAAATTCTAAATATTTTTAATTTAATTTTTAATTAAAAAACACTATTCACCTGAAAAAACTAATACTCGACTAATAATTTCTGAAATAGTTATTTACCTATTTTATTGAATCACATTACTTAATCAAGGTTCCTAAATTATATTAATACTTTATTTAAGTGAGATTACTAATCGATTTGGTCACATTACTAATCCTAAGTGTAAAATCACTATTCATAATTTACTATTCATCAAAAATTAAGTTGATCTAATTAGACTCTAAATTTCATACTGAACACAACTGTAGAAGAACTTTTTTGAAAATAATTACACATTTTTAATTATTTAAGGTTTACATAAATATTTTAAAATATTTATCTTCCAAAATTCATCAATAATATACATCCTATATTTATCCGAACACTTGAGATTCACAAACTTCACCATAAGAAGAAATCACAATTTTTATATAAATCAAAGGATTACACAATGCAGTTATGGTCTCATTACATAGCCCCTTATAACACCAGCATAGGACCTAAGAGTAAGGTGTGGTAGGGTGATAGAATCTTGGGGCGGCTCGGCCAACATTTCCCATGTAGTAATTTCTATCATCTTGAACTTCTCGAAAAGGAGATTCCATTCTAGCTTGACACGACGAAGTTCATCTTGGGTTTGGTCCAGAGCAAAGTCCAAAGGTGTTACCTCCTTCCTGAGTTCCGTCAGATGGGCTTCGATCAGCCTGAGACTACTCGATGGGGCCATTGAATCTTCTTTCTATATTAATTAATAAAGAAAACTTGTATTTATAGAAAATAATTTTAACATTTTTTTTACAACGGTCATATTGACCAACGGTCATATAAAAGTTGAAACCCAACGGTATCATTTTAATTATACTCATTTTATTAAATATAATAACCCACAAAAAATAAGGAACAAAATTTACTCAAAAAATTTGGGTTGTTATAATCTTCCCCCCTTAAGAAATTGCATCCTCGCAATTTTAAAATTGGGCTTGGAAATTTCGTTGAAAGTCCCACATCGGAAAAATAGTCAGTAAAACTATTACATTAAAAGAAAGAAAGGGAAGTAAAAAAGTTCACCCGAGTTAACCCATACTAGGATTCCATGTAGGAAAACATGTATATGGAAGAAAAAACAAAGGGTAATGTTCTATTGGAGAGTGATAGAAAACACGATTTGGAGAAAATTAACCATAAGAAGATTACAAACTTAAAATGGGTTAAACAGTCTTTGATTACCCAATAGGAAACATAAACAGACAACGTTTTTTTACATTCCTTTTCATAATTTTTAGGAATTCCTTTACTACATAGAATAAAAACATAAGGAAATATACTTACCTTCAAGTAGAGTTTCATCCCATAATAAGTTTCCACTACGACTAATATTTTCTCCAAACAATGAGCATTCAAAAGGACTTGGTCTCATCAAAAGCACAATAATAATCTTCTATAGAATCACATAATCCATAAAAGAATAACTATATTTTCCCCTTGTCTTTATTCATCAAATAAAACTAAAATGGTTACTACGAGATCATATAATCCCCAAAAGGATAATCCTTTATAAAAAGAAATATGACTATTAATCTTGAAAATTCAACAAAAGTACCCAAAGTTCCAGAAAGACCATTCAATGCACAATCATCCTTAAAATTATTCAGAATAATCCAAACTAATATTGGAACCCAAAACTCAGAATAATTTGATAACATAGTCTTCCAAGATAAACTTTATCGTTCATCTCCAAACAACATCAACCACTCTTAACATCTTATAACAAAAGTAACTAACCTAATCACATTTTCCCCAAGATAGGTTAATAATTACCATAAGTAACCTATATTACCATAAGTTCACCTTATTTTCATCGATTCTTCAAAATATAAGTCAACCTTTACTTCTCAAATAAAATACAGTAGTAATCTATTTACCTTGATCATATAGGGTTCCCTAACTAGTGAACATATTCCAAAATAATATTCATATTTTAATCCCCTAATCATTTTTTTAAGAAGAACAGCTTCACAACATCAACATGCGATACATAACAATAGATGTTTTCTTTAATGATATAAAACCATCTTAGGTAGTGACTCGATGTTCTTAGAAAACATTAAAGATATGCTCATAGAGCATGATCTAAAATACAACATGACATAGACAATTATTGTGAAAAATTTACATGTACTTCAGTCATCATGATCTATCTCAGCATAGGACATGCATTGTTCCCTTGTCCTTGAAGATTGTTGATGCTCATCATGCTTCTCATCCCTTCCAAGAGATCATTGCCTTGGATAATGTCCAAATTCTCCACATTTACAACATTGAATATTATAAGGTACATTATATTGAAACTTATCTCCATTCATCACATTATCCATTTTTTTAAAGCAATTGGCTACTTTATGCCCTATCATCCCACACTTAAAACATCTCTAGGTTCCTTTGTGACATTTTCCTTGGTGCCACTTTCCACACTTTTTTATAAAGGAAATTGGGTCTTCTTTCCCTTATCACCTTTATCAGATGAAGATCCTTGAGACTTCATCATCTTCTTCCTGGATGAATTTGGGCATTTAACTATGTACCAATTATTAATTGTGATTTTTTGATAGCTGGTTTGGCATAATCACAATATGTTCAACATGATATCTCATCATATCTATCATATTAATAGAGAAATCATCACATTTCCCATCACATTGGTTGTTGGGACATGTTCTTCTATTTCCCACCCTTAACTAAGAAAAGAAATTATAATTAGGGGTCTTAAATACTAAGCTAATAATCATGAAAAGGAAACTTTAAGTATAGAAGTGTAAAATTGTAGAAGAAAAGTATATCCTAACTTTAGATCCCCTAGGTTCCAATCTAAGTTATCCATGATCATATATTCTTATGTGAATCTTTATTTTATTTTATCTCTGTTCCTTTAATAATGGTTCATACTAAGCTTTTCAATTTACCAAAGCATATTCCTCGGGAGTGTCAAACCAACATTGCAGCAAGACCCGTTGTCATTAACCGAGTTACCCCGGGTCAAGCCCGAAACACCATGTCATAGTTTTCACTCCTCGGTACATCTATGCCAGAGCCACCTCTACTTGTTTGTATCTAGACATGGATTTATTTGTTTGGAAACCACTTAATCAAAACTTCACCAAATACCAGGATGTTTTCCTATATTTAATATTTTCATTAAGAAACCTCATAAAGATTTCAAATCCTAATTTCCAAAAATAAATAAACCATCCTCTGATACCAACTATAGGATCCTGCCTTTTTACCACATAAACTATCATTACATTATACAAAACTGAGGATCTTTAAGGTTTAGTGTCTTGGAAACTAGGAACTTAATATATGACAACATAAAAAAAATTCATCTTAACACTTGAAAGGATATGTAATTTATTCATCCTAAGTTCATTACTACATCTCATAACCTGGGATCATACATCAATGGAAAGGGTGAGAAGAAGGCCCAGTAAGGGAAACAAGGGAAACATTTTATATGTGAACTTTAGATACATCAATAATGTCATGATAAATAACTTTAAGGATTGAGAAATAGATCATGAGGAATATCAGAATGAAAAGAACATGATTCATAACTTGAATATGTGGCTACAAAATTTAACTTAGAAAATCATGAACATATCATCAAGGTCCATCCCTAAGGTGTCATTTAAAGAAAATTACAAAGGTTATTCACCAAGGTATCGTTAAAATTGTAATCCCTAGATATCACATTATTACCCAATGCATGGGAGCACTATCAGGGTGCACCCTTAAATTTTTCTTTATTATCATGTGATCCACATATATCATCATCAAAAATTTCATAAATAACCCATACAACATACAAGAAATGGGTTTCATTTCATAATCATAACGTTTTTAAAACTTCTTTTAAGACATGATCTTTATGTCATTTTAAACCCACGGAAAAGGAAAGAGGGTTTCATGTATATAAAAACCAGAATTAAAATAATTTTTTTTGATATATATGTGAATAACAATGTAGAATAAATATATTTTAGTATTCATTTAATAAAATAAAATAATTTTAGAAAAAGAGAGAGACATTTTGATATGAAAATTCTGCAGCATAACGACTATGTTACAGGGTTTTAGAAAACAATGAAAAGAGAGGGAACATGGGTTTACCACTCATAAATGATCCACCAAATAGTATAGGGATAGAATATAAAGTATATAAGACATGTAATGAAATTTTAAAGACATACCATATGAAATGAAAAAACATGAAAGGGAGACAAAAATAAGATTTCTCTTATAAAAATTTGGCAGCCTAACGATGTCACTTTAATCATCTAAAAAATGAATTGATGAGAGTAAGAGGGGGTATCCCATCATATAAACATAAAAGGACAGTATTATGGATATAGATATTATACCACAACATAAGAAAAAGGAACTTGAAATACTTGACAAGAAAATAGAACTTTGAAAAAGAGAAGGGTGAAAGAATCCCATACAAAAATTCGACAGCCTAACGACACCACTTAAAAATTCTTAAAATGAATTAATGAGAGTAAGAGGGGGTTGCTAATCATATTAAAATAAAAATTACAGTAATGTGAATATAAAATAACATCCTCTAACATAAGAACATGTAGCATAAAATAAATGAAATAAAAGAGAGTACTTGAAAAGAAAGAGAGAGGTAGAATCCCTTACCTTGAAGAGTAACTATGAAAGCTTGAAGGTCAGGACCATGAGAGTCTTGAGGGAACCTTGGGAGGTACAGAGACCACAAATTCGTTGAGGAGGATTTTTAAATGAAAATAATGAGGTAAAGGCTTGGTATTTATAAGAGAAGTGAGGGGACACGTCATTAATGGCCAAGGGACACCACATCAGTGGTATTGGAAAAACAATGGGCTTGCCCATGGTATTTGACCATGGTATTGGACACTTGGGACACATAATACCTTATATTACTATTCATAGGTCAACTAGAATTATTATATAATTATTACATCCTTAATGATGTCATTAAACACTTGAAACTAAAAACTGTATTTTCACTATTTACCGAAAATTCAGTTTTTTCAGAAAAATCACCAAAAATCACCATAACCTAATATCGATGTTCTGAATTTAAAAATAAACTCAACTTTATAAAAATAATTTTCTAAATATTTTTAATTTAAATTTTAATCAAAAACCACTATTCACACAAAAAAACTAACACTTGCCTAATAATTTCTGAAATAGTTATTTACCTATTTTATTGAATCACATTACTTAATCATGGTGCCCAAATTATATTAATATATTATTTTAGTGATATTACGAATCTATTTTATCACATTACTAATCCTATGCGTAAAATCTCTATTCATAATTTACTATTCATCAAAAATTAAGTTGATCTAATTAGACTCTAAAATTCATACTGAACACAACTGTAGAAGACCTTTTTTGAAAATCATTACACATTTTTAATTATTTAAGGTTTACATAAATATTTTAAAATATAATTTTTCCAAAATTCATCAATAATATACATCCTATATTTATCCCAACACTTGTTATTCACAAACTTCACCATAAGAAGAAATCATAATTTTTATTTAAATCAAAGGATTACACAAGGCAGTTAATGTATTGTTACATAGCTCATTATAACACCAGCATAGGACCTAGAAGTAAGGTGAGCTAGGGTGACAGAATCTTGGGGCGGCTCAACTAACATTTCCCGAGTAGTGATTTCTATCAGCTTGAACTTCTCGCGAAGGCGATTCCGTTCTAGCTTCACATGATAAAGTTCGGATTGAGTTTGGTCCAGAGCAAAGCCCAAAGGTGCTACCTCCTTCCCGAGTTCTGTCAGATGGGCTTCGATCAGCCTGAGACTACTGAATGGGGCCTTTGAATCTTCTTTTTATATTAATTAATCAAGATCACTTGTATTTATAGAAAATAATTGAAACATTTAGTTTCCAATGGTCATATTGACCAAAGGTCATATAACTATTGAAACCCAAAAATATCATTTTAATTATAGTCAGTTTATTAAATAAAATAACACACCAAAAATAGGGATCAAAATTTACTCAAAAATTTTGGGATGTTACAATATTCCCCCTTAAGAAATTGCATCCTCACAATTTTAAAATTGGTCTTGGAAATTTCGTTGAAAGTCCCACATCAGAAAAATAGTCAGTAAAACTATTACTTTAAAAGAAAGAAAGGGAAGTACAAAGGTCACCCGAGTTAACCCATAACAGGATTCCATGTTGGAAAACATGGATATGGAAGAGAAAAATGGGTAAACTTCTGCTGGGGAGTGATAGAAAACATGATTAGGAGAAAATTAACCACAAGAAGATTACAAAATTAAGATGTGTTAAATGGTCGTTGATTACCCAGTAGTAAACGTAAACCGAAAGCATTTTTGTTTTATGTTCCTTTTCATAATTTTGAGTAATTAATTTACTACATAGAATAAAAAAATAAGGAAATATACTTACCTTCAAGTATAATTTCATCCCTTGATAATTTTCCACCAAGACTAATCTTTTCTCTAAACAATGAGCATTCAAAAAGACTTAGTCTCATCAAAAGCACAAGAATAATCTTCTAGAGAATCACATAATCCACAAAAGAATAACTATATTTTTCCCTTGTCTTTAGTCATCAACTAAAACTAAAATGGTTAGTACGATATCATATAATCCCCAAAAATGATAATCCTTTATAAAAATAAATATGAATATTAATCTTTAAAATTCAACAAAAGTACCCAAAGTTCCAGCAAGACCGTTCAATACAAAATCATCCATAAAATTCTTCATAATAATCCAAACTAATATTTGAACCCAATACTCAGAAGGATTTGATAACATAGTCTTCCAAGATAAACTTTATCATTCATCTCCAAACAACATCAACCACTCTTAACGTCTTATAACAAAAGTAACTAACCTAATCACATTTTCCCCCCAAATAGGTTAATCATTTCCATAAGTAACATAAATTACCAAAAGCTCACCTTAAATTCATCGATTCTTCAAAATATAAGTCAACCTTTAATTCTCAAAGAAAATACAGTAGTAATATATTTACCTTGATCATATAGGGTTCCAAAATCAGTGAACATCTTCCAAAATAATATTCTTCTTTTAATCCCCTAATCATTTTCTTTCAAGAAGAATAGCTTCAAAACATTAACATGTGATACATAACAATAGATATTTTCAATAATGATATAAAACCATATTAGGTAGTGACTCGATGTTCTTAGAAAAAATTAAAGATATGCTCATAGAGCACGAACTAAAATACAACATGACATAGACAATTATTGCAAAAAAGTTACATGTATTTCTGTCATCATGATCCATCTCAGCATAGGACTTGCATTGTTCCCTTTCCCATGAAGATTGTTGATGCTCATCATGCTTCTCATCCCTTCCAAGAGAGAATTTCCTTGGATAATTTCCAACTTCTCCACATTTACTACATTGAATAGTATAAGGTACATTAGATTTAAACTTATCTCCATTCATCAAATTATCCATTTTTAAAGCAATTGGCTACTTTATGCCCTATCATCCCACACTTAAAACATCTCCCGATTCCTTTGTGACATTTTCCTTGGTGTATCTTTCCATACTTCTTGCATAAAGGAAATTGGGTCTTCTTTCCCTTATCACTTTTATCATATGAACATCCTTGAGACCTCATCTTCCTCTTCCTAGATGAATTTGGGCATTAAACTAGGTAAAAATTATTAATTTTTATTTTTGATTGCTGGTTTGGCATAATCAAAATATGTTCAAATTGATCTCTCGTCATCTCTGTCATATTAATAGGGAAATCGTCACATTTCCTATCACATTGGTTTTTGGGACACGGTCTTCTATGTCCCGCCATTAACTAAGAAAAGAAAGTATAATTAGGGGGCTTAAATACTTAGCCAATAATCATGAAAAGGAAACTTTAAGGATAGAAGGGTAAACTTGTAGAAGAAAAGTATATCCTAACTTTAGATCCTCTAGGTTCCAATCTAGGTTATTCATGATCGTATATTCTTATGTGAATCTTTATTTTATTTTATCTTTGTTCCTTTAATAATGGTTCATACTAAGGTTTTGAATTTACCAAAGCATATCTCCCGGGAGTGTCATCCAAGAGTGCAGAAAGGCCTGTTGTCATGCACCAGGTTTCCCTAGGTCAAGCCCGAAACACCTTGTTAGAGTTTTAACTCCTAGGTACATCTGTTCCAGAGCCACCTCTACTTGTTCGTATCCATACAGGGAAACAAGGGAAACATTTTACATGTGAACTTGAGATACATCAATAAAGTCATGATAAATAACTTTAAGGCTTGAGAAAGAGATCGCGAGGAATATCATAATGAAAAGAACATGAATCATAACTTGAATATGTGGCTACAACATTTAACTTATACAATCACGAACATATCACCAAGGTCCATCCCCAAGGTATCATTTAAAAAAATTACCAAGGTTATTCACCAAGGTATCGTTAAAATTGTAATCCCTAGAGATCACATCATTACCCAATGCATTGGAGCGCTATCAGGGAACACCCGTAAATTTGTCTTTATTATCATGTGAGCCACATATATCATCAGAAAAAATTTCATAAATAACCCATATAGCATAAAAGAAATGGGTTTCATTTCATAATCATAACGTTTTGAAAACTACTTTTAAGACATGATCTTTTTGTCATTTTAAACCCACGGAAAAGGAAAGCAGGTTTCATGTATGTAAATCCCAAAATTAAAATAGAAAATTATGATATATATGTAAATAACCCTGTATAATAAAGATATTTTAGTATTAACTTAATAAAAAATAATAATTTAAAAAAAAGAGAGAGACAGTTTAAGATGAAAATTCTGTAGCATAACGACTATGTTACAGGGTTTTAGAAAACATTGAAAAGAGAGGGGAAATGGGTTACCCACTCATATATGATACACAAAACAGTATAGGGACATAATATAATGGATATAAGAACATTTTAATGAAATTTGAAAGACATACAATTTGAAATGAAAAAACTAGAAAGGAAGACAAAAAAGATTTCTCTTATAAAAATTTGGCATCCTAACGACGTCACTTAAAAATTATAAAAAATGAATTGATGAAAGTAAGAGGGCGTATCTCACAATATGATCATTAAATAAAAGTATGATGGATATATATATAATTCCCCAAAATAAGAAAAAGTAACTTTAAAGACTTGACATGAAAATTGAACTTTGAAAATGAGAAGGGTGAAAGAATCCCTTACAAAAAATCGACAGCATAACGGCGCCAGTTAAAAATTCTTAAAATAAATTGATGAGAGTAAGAGGGGGTCTCTAATAATATGAAAATACAAATTACAATAAGTTAAATATAAAATAACATTCTCCAACATAAGAACATGGAGCATAAAAGAAATGACATAAAAGAGAGTACTTGAAAAGAAAGAGAGAGGTAGGATCCCTTACCGTGAACAGTAACTTCGAAAGCGTGAAGGTCGGGAACTTGGGAGGATTGAGGGAACATTGGGAGGATTCCATGGGAGGTAAGGAGAACTTAAATTCGTTGATGAGGACTTGGAATTGAAAATAATTAGAGAATGTCTTGTTATTTATAAGAGAAGTGAGGGGACAAGTCATTAATGGCCAAGGGACTCCTCATCGGTGGTATTGGAAAAACCATGGGCTTGCCCCTGGTATTTGCCCATGGTATTGGCCAATTGGGATACATAATACTTTATATTACTATTCATAAGTCTACCAGAATGATTACATAATTATTACATCCTTAATTATGTCATTAAACACTCGAAACTAAAAACTGTATTTCCACTATTCACTAAAAATTCATTTTTTTCAGACAAATTCCCAAAAATCACCATAACCTAATATCAATGATCTGAATTCAAAAATGAACTCCGTTTTATAGAAATAATTTTCTAAATATTTTTAATTTAATTTTTAATTAAAAAACACTATTCACCTGAAAAATTTAATACTTGACTAATAATTTATGAAATAGTTATTTACCTATTTTATTGAATCAAATTACTTAATCAAGGTGCCAAAATTATATTAATACTTTATTTAAGTGAGATTACTAATCAATTTGGTCACATTATTAATCCTAAGCATAAAATCACTATTCATAATTTACTATTCATCAAAAATTAAGTTTGTCAAATTAGACTCTAAATTTCATTCTGAACACAAGTGTAGAAGACATTTTTTTGAAAATAATTACACATTTTTAATTATTTAAGGTTTAAATAAATATTTTAAAATATCATTTTTCTAAAATTCATCAATAATATACATCATATATTTATTCGGACACTTGAGATTCACAAACTTCACCATAAGAAGAAATCAAAATTTTTATTTAAATCAAAGGATTTCACAAGGCAGTTATGGTCTCGTTATATAGACCCTTATAACACCAGCATAGGACCTAAGAGTAAGGTGTGCTAGGGTGATAGAATCTTGGGGCGGCTCGACCAACATTGCCCGAGTAGTGATTTCTATCTGCTTGAACTTCTCGTGAAGGCGATTCTGTTCCAGCTTCACATGATGTAGTTCATCTTGGGTTTGGTCCAGAGCAAATCCCAAAGGTGCTACCTCCTTCCCGAGTTCCGTCAGATGTGCTTCAATCGGTCCGAGACTACTGGATGGGGCCATTGAATCTTATGTCTACATTAATTAATCAAGATCACTTGTATTTATAGAAAATAATTGTAACATTTAGTTTCTAATAGTCATATTGACTAACGGTCATTTAACAGTTGAAACCCAACGGTTTTATTTTAATTATACACATTTTATTAAATAAAATAACCCACAAAAAATAGGGAACAAAATTTACTCAAAATTTTTGGGTTGTTATAGGAAATGACTTCCCGTTATAGGGATACGCCTTTCCGGTGCTAGTCGCCAGCTCCTGACCTATTGAAGGTAAGTTTGGGGTAGTCATGACATGGGCCCCGAGGAACGGGTCATGACAAAGTGGTATCAAAGGCGTCGGTTCTACTAAAGAACTATGACTCTAATCTTTTCAATGTGGCAATAGTGTTAAGTGTTATGAGTGTGGTTTTCAATTTGAGTAATACAGTGTTGGTGTGGAGACCGACATATCCATACACCAGGACCCTGAATTCTAATTTCTGACTCAGTACATGGAAGCACTGATTGCATGTGTTTTTGAAGTGTTTTTATGGTGATTTATTTCAGTCAGCTCCCCATGTATAACTTTTTGACAGTGGAACACCTGTCTCCTTTCAGGATGCCGACACGCAGATAGCCATCCAGGATTCCTAAGAGAGCACGCGATGAAGGCCCACCGAGTGATGGGGCCTTGGTGTAGGCCCCTCTTATGGCATTAGCACCTTCGGGTGGTGTACTAGGAACACCACTACTCGTTGGGAAGCTGTTGCCGCCAGCCCCCCCAGTAGAGGGTACACACCGACTGGGTTCATTGCACGAGTTTTAGAGGCAGAGGCCTCTATGGTTCCAAGGTGAGATGGACCCACAGGTGGTTGAGGAATGACTGGAGGCTGTGGTCAATGTTTTCTGCTTGGTTGGGACATGAGATGAGTTTATAGTGATCCTAGCATCCAGTCTCTTCCAGGCAGCAGTAGGGAGATGATGGAGCTTGATTCTCCAGATACACGACAAGGTGAAACTCATCTGGGTAGACATCGAGAGCCTTTTCAGGGTAGAGTTTGTCCCAGTGACTTTACTCTTAGTACGTATACAGGAGCTGTTGCACTTATAGAAGGGCAGCATGACTATGGCCCAGTACTCGGCAAGGTTCACTGATCTCTCCCGCTACTCCACCGACATGGTACGCGACCCTATTTTAGGGACCAAACCTTTGAGAAGGGTCTCCGATAGGGGATCAGAGCATCAATGATACCACTCATCATACCGACACAAGATAGGGTACTAGAGTGAGCACTTTTGGTAGAGAGCTTCCTAGCTGAGCAGGGACCGACAACAAGACCCACCACCGGGCGACACGTAGTAGAGTCATCTATGGATGGTAGTAGGCAGATGACATAGAGGTCCAAGTGGAACAGACCTTTTGGTGGAAGGCCCCAGGATGTAGGGTCTGAGGCACATGGCACGTGAGGTAGAGGAGGTCAGGTGCCGGACATGCTGTGCTACACGTGCAGCGGGCAGGGTCACATGTCTTGCGACTGCCTGACCCGCCGTACGGACGACCAAAAGACGGTCGCAGGACCACCAAGGAAGAGGTAGATATTCAATCAAGGAGGTCAGTTGGAAGAAATCTGTCGAGGTAGAGGAGATGGCCATGCAGCAGGCGGCGAGAAGAGGTTCAAGGTTCTACCACCACCACCTCCTCGTGGCCCACCTTGACTATAGGGAGCAGGTGGACAGGGATGAGCTCCGC
Source organism: Viscum album (assembly GCA_963277665.1). Classification (NCBI taxonomy): domain Eukaryota; kingdom Viridiplantae; phylum Streptophyta; class Magnoliopsida; order Santalales; family Viscaceae; genus Viscum; species Viscum album. Next base: position 1,983,410,301 of record OY728125.1, on the reverse strand, counting down.
TCTAGGTAGCTGAGGCCTATGACCATGACACTCCGAAGATGATTAGAGGAATAATCAATATCTACTCCACCTTAGCTGTAGTTCTTATATACACAGATTCCATTCAATATTTTTTTTCCATGGCCCTCATTCGGAGCTCGAGGATTCTGGTGGGGCTGTTTCTTCGATCCTTACAGCTAGAGATTTTAAGGGATAATATTAGATGATTACACACTAGTACCAACAGTGTGATATTACTCTAGGAGGCAAGAGATTCAGCTGGGATATCCTAGTAGCGGCGTCGAGGCCTTACGACGTCATGTTGGGTATGGACTAGTTATCAATAGTCCATACTCAGATTGACTATATTAGGCACAAAGTGCGATGGGTATTCACATATGGGACCTAGTTTTCCTTCACTGGTGATAAGGGAACCTTTGAAGTACATGATGGACTTACCCAGAAGAGGGTGGAGAAGATCACACATCATTTGGCTGCCTTACCCTCGGAGTAGTATATGTTGAGAGTCCGAGCTATCCTGTAGTGGTGGATCGGTATGACAATGTCTTTCCTGATAATGTTCTGAGACTACCTCCGTTCATAGAGGTAGAATTTTACATCGACCTATACCCCGAGATGACACTGATATCTACTCCATCATATCAGATGTCTCCCACGGAGCTTCATGAGTTACGAGTAGAGTTGGAGGACTTGCAGAGTAAGGGGTTCATAAGGCCCAACATTTCTCCATGGGTAGCCCCAATTTTGTTCACCAAGAATGAAGATGGATGTTTGAGAATCTGTATAGACTACCGGCACCTGAACCAAGTGACCGTGAAGAACAAGTATCCACTTAAAAGGATTGATGATCTTTTCGACCAGTTGAAGGGAGCTTTTTAATTTTTGAAGATAGACCCCAGGTCAGGCTATCATCGGCTCAGGGTACGAGATGAGGATGTACAGAAGACAACCTTCAAATATCAGTATGGCCACAATGAGTTCTTGGTTATTCCATTTGGCATGACCAATTCCCTAGCAGTATTCATGGGACTCATGAATAGGATCTTTCAGTCATACCTCGATTTCTTTGTGGTTGTGTTCATCAACAACATCTTAGTGTACTCAGCGAAGGAAGAGGATCATTCCTATCTTCTACAGAGAGTTTTGGATATACTCCAAGATCACCAGCTTTATATTAAGCTCTTGAAGGGATAGTTTTAGATACAAGAGGTCCACTTTATGGGACATGTTATCTCGGTGGCTGGAGTTGCAGTGGATCCCACAAAGATTGAGGATGTACTTGATTGGGAGACACCTAGGAGTGTGACCGAGGTTCAGAATTTCCTAGGGTTGTCTGGATACTACCATAGATTCATGCCTGACTTTTCCAGAGTTGTGGAACCCTTAAAAGAATTGAAAGAAGGGACAACCCTTCGTATTTATGGATATATGCTAGAAGAGTTTTCAGGAGATGAGGCAGAGACTGATGAGTGCCCCCATCTTGAGGCTACCAGAAGAGGGTGTTGGGTATGTAGTATACTAAAATGCATTAGGGACTGGACTTGGGTGTGTCCTGATGCAGGAGCGAGCAGTGATCTCCTACAGATCGCGATAGCGAAGGCCAAATGAGAAGAACTGTGCTACCCATGACCCGGAGTTAGCAGTAGGGATCTTTTCCTTTAATATATGCTGACATTACTTGATGGGTGACCATTTTATAGTCTAATCTGATCATAAGAGTATTAGGTATATCTTCTATCAGAAGGACCTGAACCTAAGACAATGACGATGGCTAGAGTTTCTTTCTTGAATATGACTTTAAGATACTCTGTACTCCTGGGAAGGGAAATGTGGTAGCAGATGAGCTCAGCAGGAGGTCTGGTCTACAATTGCTGAGTGAGGAGAAAGAGCATCTTGCCGAATTGCAGATATCCTTTGTGGATAGAGATGGATCAACATACCTCTAGTCTATGATAGTCACCCCCCACTCCTTCAGCGAGTCAGGGTGGTGCAGCTTGGGGACATTGACAGTGAGGTTCAATGCGCTCAGATATCCTTAGGACAAGAACTTGATGGATTTCTTGAAGGTGAGGAGCACATCAACCTCTTCAGAGGACGTACCATGGTACCAGTGGCTCTGTGGGAGGAGGTGTTGAGGGAGTTCGATATGTCCCATCTAGCAGTACATCCTTGTGTAGTGAATCTGTACCAGGACCTCTGACTTCAGCACTGGTGGCCAGGGATGTAGAAGGCTGTAGTGGCGTTCGTTTCTCGATGCCTCACTTATCAGCAAGTGAAGGCCGGGAATCAGGTTCTAGCAGGCTTAGCACAACCACTAGAGGTGCTGGAGTGGAAGTGGGATAGAATCTCCATGGAATTTGTGGCAGGGATTCCAAGTACATCTATGGGACATGATTCTATCTGGGTGATCGTTGACCGACTCACCATGTCGGCCCACTTATTACCCATCCAAGAGCAGAGATCAGTAGAGGGCGTGGGGCGCCTATACATACAGAAGATTGTATGACTTCATGGGGTGCCATCGATGATAGTCTCTGACCATGACACACGTTTTAAATACAGATTGTGGAAGGGATTACAGGAGGAATTAGGGACTTATCTATGTTTGATCACTAGATTTCATCCTCATACGAATGGTCAAGTGGAGTGGAAGATTCAGATGCTGGAAGGCATGCTTCGTGCATGCGTCCTAGATTTTGACCATAGTTGGGAGGATCACTTTCTCTTGGTGGAGTTTTCATACAATAATAGTTATCACTCCACCATCGCTATGACACCATTTGAGGCCTTGTACGGTCGACCTTACATATCATCTCTATGCTGGATATACCCAGGGGAGTCAGTACTTTTGGGTCCAGAGTTGGTATGGGCTACCACTAAGAAGGTGTAGATCATCTAGGAGTGGATGAAGACTTCACAGAGCAGATAAAAGTCTTATACTGGAAAGAGATGAGGAGCATTAAAGTTATAGGAGGTAGAACACGTATTCTTGCGAGTCTCTCCTCAGTGTAGACTACATAGATTTGGCCAAGGCGGTAAGTTATCACCGAGGATTACTAGACCATTTATAATACTTTAGAGGATAGGTGAGGTGGCATACCACTTGGCACTTTCACTGCAGTTGGAGAGGGTGAACGAAGTCTTCCACGTATCACATTTGAGGAGACATGTGCATGAACCATCTTAGACCATAGACCATGGTGAGCTAGAATTCGATGATGGGGAGAGGTTTACAAATGTTTTAGTCGAGATTGAGGATCAAAATGAGAGATTCCTTCATGGGCGGTCGATAAATCTGGTGCATGTTCGCTGGCAGCACGGGAACCTCTAGGAGAGCACATGGGAGCAGGAGGCTAAGATTCATGTTCAGTACCCCCATTTGTTTCCTTAGTTAATGTTGTGGATTTCACCAATGAAAATCCCTAAGGTGGGGAGAATGTAAAGACCCAGATTTTCCATGTATTGTTTTTAATTATGTGTAATTATTACAAGCCTGTAGAAATTAACGGCGCCTGATTCCGAGGCCTGGTGTGCCCGGAAATAATTTCCGATCTTTTTTAAAGGTACGTTCAGTAAACACATGAGTAACATTTTCTAACTTTTGAACCGGTTCTTGGATTAAAAATCTAAGGGCACCGTTGAATCCACAGAACCGAGATTCTCTTCAGGGAGACTTTACATTGATCATAGTAGATTTAGAAAAAAAGTTATGTTTTGTGACTTTTTAAAAGAAAAGAAATGAAATAATTTTTTTTCTTATCCTCCATCGGACAAGTAGAGTGTGGGACCAAGCGATGTGTCAATAAATTAAATGTCTTGACCCTTCAATATAAGTAATAGAATAATTAGGGAAATTAGGAATCTTCTTAATTAATGAGCCCCATTAATTTCCAATTTCATTACTTACCCTCCCCCTCTCATATTTATATGTAGCCTAGGGAGAGGTGTAGGCACAAATTCTTCAAGGAACGATGTGCTGAAAGAGTGTCATGACACCGACCCCTTAGAAGATGAAGTTGATCCCATCAAGAGGTGACGGGTGACACTGAACCACGAACCGAAGGACGAAATACCAGCGGCGTCATTGGGAACCTGTTGCGGGAACGACGAGAAAAGAGACTTCCTCAATCGCGAGCGCTCCCCAACAGTTCGAGGTAGGCATTTAATTCTTGTTATTTCAATTGAATTCTTTTACCCTCAAATCCTCCCTTGTGTTTATGAGATAATGCAGAGGGCGTGGACCTAATGAACCTGGACGAAACCCTATGCTACTTTGCTACCCTTGCACCTTCGTGGAAGACTGCCCGAGCGACGTCACCGACCGAATACAAAGGAGGTGGCGCGCCGACGCACACCGCAAGAGGAGGTTACGACTAGAACCGTCTGGCCGTGGAGGAGTGGTGGCGCGCCGACATGCACTTCTGGTGAGCAAGGGGTTGTAGCTCATCAGCCATGATGGTCAGAGGAGGTAGCCGTCATATGGGCCAACCATGGAAGGAGAGGGCGGTGTGGACAGCGCGCCACTGGAGGACTCAGGCCGCAGCTCATCAGCCACGACAGACCAGAAGAAGGTGGCCAAGACATTGGCCGACCACAGGTGGTGGAGCGGTGCTCTGTCACGCACCACTGGAGAATTTAGATGGCACACTGGCTAGCCGCAATGGAATCGACAGGACACGCTCTAGCTGGTCCTACGTGCCACCTGGAAGTGACACGTGGCGCCACCTCTATGAAGAAGACCGAACGACCTTAGGAAATTTAGGAAAACCGAGGGTCGCTCCCCCAGTGGCGGCAAGGGCAAACCCCCTTGAGGGTCATGCCTCACGCGGCCGAGCCACCTGCCCAGCGGGCCGCGCTTCACACGGCCGGGACGCCCTTTGTGGGCCGTCCTTTGCAGGCCACCCTTGCGGGCCATCATTACGGGCCACCCCCTTGCAAGATTGGACAGACCTCGGACCAGCGGGATGAGCCTAGTGCGTCCCAACCCAGATCAGGTCGGGCCGGGTCAGTCCGACCGGGTAGGACCGGACCCGGGCCCCACCGTGCCCAGAAACACTTAAAAGAGACATATCCTGAGAACTGGACGTCTGTTTGATGAACTTTCTACGGATTTGGGATCCTTGGATTGAGATGGTCTTTTTTGGTATACCCCTATTGAGTTATAGAGAGAGTTGGAGTACGGTCAGGTAGGATCAAACCTGAATCCAACCGGTCCCCCAGAACTAAAACGCTTATAACTCACAGACCGGGCGTCAGATTAACACACTATCTGTCGTGTTGGAACCCTTACGACATGGCTGTCCTTTGGGTTACTCCTTTGTGCATCTTATTGGAAGTAGAGGTATGGCCGATATCTTGAGGGTAGATTCTATATAACTCAAGTGCACCAGGTGCGAGGAATTCAGTGGCTGGAAGTGAGGCAGAGGATTGAGACAGATCATACAGAGGTTAGTACCGAGCGATCCTGTGTGGGTCAGCACCGATCCGATGTGGGTTAGATCCTATGTTGGTCAGTGCTCAGTGATCCTATGTGGGTCAGGGCATACTGATCTTGTGTGGGTCATATCTTGTGTGGGTCAGCGCTAAACGATATTGTGTGGATCAGCGCATACCGATCATGTGTGGGTCAGATCCTGTGTGGATCATTGCGGAGGTTCGTTACCTATCGATCATGTGTGGGTCAGATCCTATGTGGGTTAGTGGGGGTTAGTTGCCTATCAAACCTTTTTGGTTCAGACTCCGTATGTTCAGAAGTAGTGCCTCTTGGCAGAATAGGTTGATTTAGTTTCACGACTAATCATCTCTACTTTACTGAAAACCTGGTTTGAGCTGAGACTCTATTTGAACTAAGTCTTTTTCCAGTGTGGTACTTCCTATCTTCTTGGTGTTACTTTATTGGTATTCTTCACTAATGTATGAGATGAGTATATATTGATAACCTAGGGATATGTATGGGAATATACCTAAGTGAGTTTGAAGGCTTTATTTGTGGATTTTTCTTCGTGGAACATTAGGAGACCAATAGGGTATCTGGGTCCCTAATGAGTGTCATTATACTCAACCCTACATGGTATTTTCCCGCACCTGGTTGTGTGTTGTGCAGACAAAATACAACATTGATCAAGGTTAGGGGAGCTAGGACTAGACATTGCTCAGAGATGGACCATTTAGCGTGATGTGACACAGGGACTACTGATCATGAGTTGTACCTTCTCTTCAGGTAGGATCTGTGGTGGACGATCCATGAGCTGCTTTTCACTTTTAAACTATTTTTACTTTTCAGTTGTAATTTTACTTTTCTATTTGGGCTTATATTCCAGCCCCATTTACTTTCAACACTCTTTTAATACATAATTTTACCTTGTAGTTTCTTCTTGTTGCATTCTACTCTGTGTTTTTGTATAGGTTTAAAGGCAATTTCTTCCTATTATAGGGATAAACCTTTGTGGTGCTAGTCACCAGCCCCTAGCCTATGAAAGTGGGCTTGGGGTAGTCATGACATGGGCCCTAAGGGACGAGTAATGACATGAAACATTAGGGATCTCATTGTAAAGGATGAAACCATATATTCATGGAGTATGTATTGGAAGTGAAAGGGAGATGTGAAATGGGTGGTTATGTATTGTAGTAGTGGAGTATTTTTTTTAATAATTTCAAAATATTGGTCTTGGAAATCTAGACTGTGGAAAATGAAATACAATTGGATTACCCATGGTTTATACTCATGGTTTTGAACATTTATGTCAAATTTTATGTTATTTTTATCCACAAGCACTAAAATTCATTCTTATGTACTTCTTTTTTCATGAAAAAGTGATGATTCCACAAAGTAGTGTTTTTTAAAATCAAACTTTTTTTAGAATTGGGAAAGTCACTTATAGTTTTAAAAATTGTTTAAATATATAAAAATAAATACATTTAATACATTAACATTATTTGGGTCTTTGGTTTTGTTTAATTATTTATTACATCATTATGAAATAAATATGATTTCATAAAATATACCTAAACCCTAAAACTGTGTTTTTTATTATTCATGGAAAATAAGGTATTTTATAAAAATTTCATAAATTCCCCATATCCTAATTTAAATGTAATTATTTTAAAAATGATGTTTATTTTATCCTAAAAAGTATCTATATATGATTATTTTAATTTGAAAATATAAAAATCCTTATATATTTAAAAATTATAGTTTTTGGGGCACAATCAAATTTCAAACACTTATAAAAAACGTGTAACCTATTATAAAATTATATTATCATCTTTTAATTAAATAAAATTATTTTAAAAGATTATTTATTAAAGAAAAATACTATTTATAATACCTCGGTTTATTATAAAAATTGTATATATTTTCTAGAAAAATAAAATTCTCTTTTATTTCCATCTAAAGATCAAATTATCAAATTTAACTCAATTAAACATATATTTTATTAAGAAAAACAAATCATAAAAAAAATTATGGAATAAAAATATTATTTATACTATAGAAAACACAATTTAAGTAAATTATTCCTAGACATATACCCCTTATTATTCCCACATATTTTCAATGAGTAAGGTGTGAGATGGTGGAAGTTTCATTGGGTGCCTCAACATACATCGACCGAGTGGTAATATCTACTAACATGAGCTTCCCCCATAGGAGATTTAATTCAAGATTTACATGCTGAATTTACTACTGGGATTTGATAAAGGAAAACCCTAGTGATTATACCTCTTTACCATGATCTAAAAAATGGGATTCAAAGGAGCTGATTTTACTATTAGAGGCCACCGATTCTCATTTTTTTATAAATTATCCTTTTGCATTACTACTTAAAAATACTTAATATAATGGTAAAATTAATAACTAAGGGTATATTTTACACTATTTATGTTTAACACCTATCATATTTGACCAACGATGACATAATGGTCAAATCCCAATGGTCACATTTCTCTTTATACCCTATAAATAACACTTCATTCTTTCACTCACTAGTTCACCAAAAAAATATCACCAAGGTTATATTTTCAATTTTTTTAAATGTTGATAGGTTTAATAATATTTTATTTTATTTCAATAGAATTTTCAGGGGGGGAGATGATTCTAGTAGATTGGGGAAATCCAAACCTTCCCATTTTAGCTAATCTAGTTTATATTTTTTTTCTCCTGCAGGAATGTTTTTCATTTTAATTAGTTTCATGTTTCCTAATGTAATGATGATATTAAAATTTGTTGGTTTTGATGTGTATAATATTATATAGTATGTAAAAAATTTATTTAGGGAACAAATATCATTTAAAAAATTAAGGGTCATTATACTCTTCCCTGATAAAAATATTTATCCCCAAAATTTCAAATTACTATCTCAGTTAAGAAAAGGAAAGCATAATTCTTTCCCGTTTACTCATCTGGCTTCGACATTTCTTTTCCATATTTATATTTCCTCCATAACACATTCACAAGGTGTGTAGTCTTTTAGCATATTAAATTTTCTTTATGGTACAAGATCTCCACTGGATGATCCTCATATGAGAGACCATGTTCCCATTGTACCATATCTGGATTTTGTAAATAATAGGGATCATGTATTTACTTCTTCAACAGAGATACATGGGATACATCATGAACATGAGATAGATTTGGAGGAATTTCTAGTTGATAGTGTAACGGCCCGAGATTTTATGAAAAATATTATTTTAATTTTATTAATATCTTTTTTTTGTATTCTACCCCAAGATTACCTTGCGCTATATGCAACACCGTATTAGCTTGCAGTATACGCAACACTATTCTTGGACCGTGTTACACACAATTTTGATAATAATTATTCTACGCAACATTGAGTATATATATATATATATATTCAATGTATAAATGAAATATGGTTGGATTCTGTTATACTAAACAATGAAGGATTCTTTCACAACACGCAACCCTGACTTGGCTTGCATTACACGCAATCACGACCTTCCTCGATAGCATGTGTTGTACGCAATACCGGGTTTCAATAAACAATGTTATATTATTATAATATTGTCATGAACTAGCCGTTATGAATAGTATTAACTAAATTTTGAATTTTATAACATTATTATTCATCTTACACATTTCTAGAACATGGTATAAGAACAAAATAAATTTTTCGGGTAAAATAAGTATTTTTCAAAAAATGCAGTTTTGCCGACTTTTGATGGCGCACCCACTTTAAATCTGGTTTTTGACATGTTTATAAGTTCAATTTGAAAAAATAAAATTATTCTTTGGAATCAAGAAATAAAAATTTACTTTGGATAAAATTTTCATATTATTCTGGTAACTTTCACATTTTAATGAATAGTAAAAACACGCTATATTTTAATTAAAAACAATTTTTTTCATCGTAATATCTTATGTGGTTAAATTATAATATTGACTGGTTTTAAAGTATAAATAGAATATATTTTTACCATTTAATATAATTTATGTCATTAACATTGATTTTACCTTGAATTCATAAGTTAAATCAATTCAATCTTTTGCAATGTTTTAAACAAAAACCCGTTTTTATTCGACAACGGGATTAATTTTAATTTAATTTCTGAAACTTCTGTGTTTTGAATTTTAAAAAATGGATTCCATATTTGGAATCAGTGGGTCCAAATTATTTTAATAGGATAATTTTTATTTTTGGGAATTATGAATAGTAACTACGGTAAATTTTATTTACCATAGTTAAAGGTAAATTGGGTAATTAAGGGTAAATATAATATTTTAAAATTACCCTAACAAATGTCAAAATTCTATTGGATGACAAAAAAACGACCCATATCACCTAAGGGTCGGATTAGATTAATTTAATTAAATTTTGTCAATGAAAATAATTTAATTATTATTAAAACCAAAGAATGTGACAACATGTCACTTTCTTAAATCTTATAAGTATAATAATTTTAATCTAGTGATAAACTTCATGAAACTTCGAACATGAATATTCTCCAGGAAGCTAATACAATTATATACATCATAGGAATTTATTTATAATTTTTAGGGATTAAATAATTATCATTTATTATGACAGAAAGATGATGCAGTAATTGTCTTATTAATGAAATATTGACAGAATTGATGTTATAAATGCCCAAATAAATGTAATTTGAGACTTTTTATGACTTACACTAATTTTCTAGGTTACTATGATATATTATTGTTGATTTAATCAACTTGGTTCGAACATATAATTCTGTTATGACTTTCACAAAAATCATATATCAAATAGTGTCAAAATTGACAAAAAATATTTGTTAAATAAAATATTATATTATTGATTGTTATTTTATTCCTAAAAATCTAAGGTTCGGCCATATGACTTATATAAGGATATATATATTAATAATAAACAATTTGGGGTTCGTTTGGCATGTTATAGTAAGTGTATTAACCATATAGTGAAAGAAAACAAAAAGACACGGAAAAAGTTATATTATTTAACTTAGAGTTAAATCTAATTGATAAGGTTAAAATAATACCCTAAACTTGTCTAAATCTTATTGGTTGATAGTATTTCGACCCATCCCCACTTTAGATTCGAAATAAGACCCTTTGGAACCATTATTAACCGATTTTTACATTAATATAAAATAATATTTTGAGGTATTCCTAAGGTGCCCCTCTCCTCCCTTATAAAAGGACACCTCCTCCCCCTCCTCCTCACACAAATTTGAGCACTCAATCTCGGCCAACCCCTGCCATTTTCTCCTCTCCACTTCCCTAGAATAATCCTAGAGGTCCTGGTCTTCTTCAAAGACCAATCTTAGTTCCCTAAGTGGAGGATTCAAAGAGGCGTTCCAAAGAAGAGGTAATATCTGTTACCGATCTTTTCAATTTCTTTCTTCTTCAACTTCTTCTTCTTTATTTGTTTCATGATAAAGTAATAACATCAGTATTACATACATACTGATATGTTATTATAAATATGAAACAACCCTAATTCACCTTCTATCCATCCTACGGAAAAATGAAATCACCGCGCGTGCGTACGTACAGAATACCGTCTCCACGCCGTGGTGTAATCTATTTTCCACCACCACCATACAAGGATGGGTATAATGGTGTAATGAGTAACTATTTATGATTATTATAAAGTAATATTGATACTGAAATAATATATATGTACTCCAATACAATTCCACGATCATAGGAACGATATCATCACTCGTGCGTACGTACGGAATACCGTCTCCACGATGTGATGCGACTCGTTCTACATGATCATCATTACATAGTAATTATATAAATGAATTGAATGAATAAATATGATATATGTTACACTAATACCATTCTGGATATAAGGTATCTATAACATTAAAATAAGAATAAGAATTTATTCGGCAAAACACGCATAAGAACAAAAGGCAATAAAGACCCGAGTAACAAGTAACAATGAAATGTTACTAACAAGAAGCTAAGAATATGACCATATATGATATCATATCAATATTTATGATTCTGGAATAAGTCAATAACACTATTTAAATCATTATACAGGAGGTTCGGACACTTACAAAGCAAGTCAGACCTAAGGTAAGGAAAAATACCACAATCTCATTTTTATCCGAGATTGTTTATTCGTAAGTATTTACTGGGGTGTATTTTATCATCCACATCCATGTTCCCTCATTATGTAATATTGTTTCCATCCACTTACAATAGTTTAAATCCAATTTTACCCTTCGGTGAGTTTTTAGTAAAGAATATGAAAGGAATCTTTTGTCGTTTTTTTCGTACGAGGTACTTTTTGTCTTTTCCGACAAAAGTACGAGAAGAATGTTTTTTAACTTATACGGCATGCATGGATTTTTAAAACATTATTTCCAAGAAGCTTCCTTTACAAGGTTTCAAGTTTATTTTTAATCAACTTCTTTTATTTTAAAGTCGTATGACATGTTATGAAAGGAAAAATGTTTTTGAAGTAGAAAGGATATTTTTCTCAAGAATGGAGTTCAAGTATTTTATCAAAATTATTTTCCATCTAAGATAATAAAGGGTTATGTTTTTATCCCTATTATTACATGGATTTGATTACGTTGTGATGGAAATATTTTTATGAATTCCTTTATCTTATATGAATTGTTTTATGATGTCATGATGTTTCAAGAATCCCATTTTTGTTACATGTGTTATGCGATGATGTATGGTTTATGATTATGTTGCACACATAAGAAAGGATTCATTATAAGATGGGTGGGACCTATATCTCCCTCCAATGCATTGGGTAAAGATTTTATATCTCATGATATAGACAGGGCTGGAACGGTAGGTTATACCGGTTTAGTGAAACAGGACTGAAACGAGGGTTACTCGATTCAGAAAGGGACTTTGTCCACTAAGATAGTCTTGGCAATGAGTCTTGACTAACAAGAAATGATTCTCTATGATTATGTGTGAATGACACAAAGTTTCATGTTTTAAGTTCTGATTATTGTGATTACATTTCACTGCCATGATTTACCCCATGTTATGAAATTATGATCTCTTTTGCAGGTTAAGATTTCCAAAAGTTATGTGCTTATGTATATGATGTGATTGATATTTCTTTTGTTTACCCTTACTAAGCATTTGAGCTCACCCTTTTATGTTTTCTTTTCCCCAGGATATAAAGAAATGTTTTAGGTAAAAAAAATGGAAGATCTTTATGGGAGATTTTGAAGATCTTTCACCACAATTAGAAGATTATATTCCGAGTTTCCAAAGACACTAAACTATTACGATCCTTGTGTGTGTGTTTTTTTGTTATGTACTAAGTATTCCGCAAATGTAATGTAATGTCCATGTACGTCAGGCTTCGGGTCTCTACAGTTGGTATCAGAGGAAGGTTTAGTCAACCTTTGGAAACTAGGATGCGAGAACTTTAGTGAGATCCCTAGAGATATTTATAAGGTATGTCTAGGGATGTCTCTAAGGTTAAGTATACATATAGGTTATAGTCCTAGAATTGCGCTAACGATCATAGAATTTAACCTAAGATGTTAGATATTGAGGGTACTCCCCCTTTATTATGTTGTTTTCCCTAGCATGATTTTTGCCTCTCACACTATTCTTTTTGGGTTTTAGACGATGGCTGGAACCCAAAGGAACCGTGTTGATCAATGCAATGGACAATGTAATGATTGCCCTCCTGAACAAACAAATGTTATGCGAGATGGAGTGAAAAATATTATTGCTATACTTACACAAGCTATGAATCATTCTGGACATCCAAATGAGCAGAGAAGGGAACAATATTCTATTGAGTCCTTCATGAGGCAACGTCCACCTTCTTTCAGTGGGACTTCCGATCCACTTGTTGCTGAACAATGGATCAGTACCACTGAAAAGATATTTTCAGTTCTTCAATGTTCTGAACATGATAAAGTCATCTTAGCAGTATATCGTTTGGAAGGTGAAGCTGATCAATGGTGGAATCTTATCAAGAATACGAGGCCAAGAGATGAAATTGAGTCCATGGAATGGGAAGAGTCCAAGAACTTGTTTTTCAGTAAGTACTTCCCTCGTATTCTTCAAACAAAGATGGAAAAAGAGTTTCTTGAGATGAAGCAGAAGGATGATGAATCTGTTGGTATATACGAAGCGAATTTTAAAAGACTTGCAAGGTATGCATCTGGCATTATCATCCAACCTGAAAGTAAAGTTGATCGATTTTTCAGTGGCTTAAAACCAAGTCTTCGAAGGGAATTAGCTATAAGAGACTTCAGTAGCTATGAAGAAATTGTGCGTTGTGCTATCAAAGTAGAAATTGAAGTTGGTGTTACTTATCCATCTCATAGTTTTGACAAGAAAAGAAATATGGAGTTCAAGGAGAAATCTCAAAATAATGGTGAAAAGAAGATGAATGTTTCCTTATGCACAAAGTGTGGAAAGAAGCATGGTGGAGATTGTCTTAAAGGGACTAGAAAATGTTTTAAGTGTGGAAAAGAAGGTCATCGAGCAGCTGAGTGTCGAAGTAATGGAAAAAGGGTTTCTAATGATATGAATAAAGAAAACACTACCGAGAACGCACCACCAACACTTCAATGCTTCAAGTGCAAGGAGATGGGGCATTATGCTAATAAATTCCCTAATCCAAGGGTTAGTGATGATCAACCTGAGCAACCACTTAAGGCAAAGGACAAAGGGAAGTCACATGCGATCACTATTGGCGATGTTGAATATGACAACGATGTGGTGGAATGATTAAGTATTTATGTAATGGGATTCCAAAATAATGTTGTATCATAAAGTATTGGAATATTTATGTGTTGGTCTAATGTGGTATTAAAAGTGATTGAGATATTTTTGGAAATAAGATGATATGCGCGTAATGAAGGGAAAATGGGAAAATGAAATGTTTAACAGTATTCATGAGCTCATGATTGATATAAGGACTAAGTGATATCATGGTTTGAGTATATAGAATTTTGAGGATTTTGGTATGTGGAAAGTGTTAAATTTTAACTGCATTCATGTTTTCACTAAGGTATTCAAGAGAATACACGATTAAGGACTTTGAATGTTTGGAATGTGACCAACAAGACATATCTTATGATATGTGGGGATCAACGACAGTTTTAAATCTCTGGTAATCATTGTCACTATATTATGAGAGTGGACTGCAGTATTATGTATAAGCCTAAAGATTAGAATGGATTATGTTGGACATAAGTTAGTATTGTTTAAGGATAGAAGATTTTCTATGTTATTGATGGGATGTTATAGTAACGTAGTTTTAGAAAAAGGACAACCTGCAGGACGGGCGTCAACCCATCACTTCAGACAAGGCTGTAGGAATAGAACCCACAACCGAAGTGCGACTGGCCTTTCTCGCCTACCACTGACCTACAGGAAGTCCCTGTTTAGTAGAAGCTAGTTTTATTATATTAAGAAGTATGATATATGAAGTATAAGTCCATTTTAGGAACCATATATTGTTAATCTCACTATAGAATGACTTAGGTATTTTTAATAACTTTTGCTTACCTTTTGTTTGAGACAGATGGAATGACCCGTCATTCTATCACATGATCTGCTAACACTTCACGAATAACAAATTCAACTTCATTTATTTAAGAGATGAAGTGGAAATTGTTCAAGGCACGAACAACAGTGAGATTGTACCAAAATAAAGTAAGTATTTATTCTAATTCAAATTTTCAACTTTAGGGAAATGATCTTGAAAACCAAAAATGTTGTCCTAGTGATCTTATACCTGATGAATCAGATGGTACCTTAGATTTTCACGAATTTATGGCTTTGTGATTGCTGGCTTTTCCATAGCCATTTTCTCTACCACTCTCTATCAGAACATGATGGTTAGATTTCTCTTCCATATCCATATTTTCACCTATGTGGAAACCCAGTGATTAGTTTATTTGGGTAATCGTTACATTTCATACTTTAGTTTTTAAAGACAAGTTTTGGTATTCCTTTTTACGATGTGGGTTTCTATTAAAGAAACTTTCGAATAGTAAACTATTTATAACCCCGACGAATTTCGAGGGCGAAATTCATTTTAAGGGGGGTAGAATGTAACAGCCCAAGATTTTATGAAAAATATTATTTTAATTTCATTAATGTCTTTTGTTGTATTCTACACCAAGATTACCTTGCGCTATATGCAACACCGTATTAGCTTGTAGTATACGCAACACTATTCTTGGACCGTGTTACACACAATTTTGATAATAGTTATTCTACGCAACATTGAGTATATATATATATATATATTCAATGTATAAATGAAATATGGTTGGATTCTGTTATACTAAACAACGAAGAATTCTTTCACAACACGCAACCCTGACTTGGCTTGCATTACACGCAATCGCGACCTTTCTCGATAGCGTGTGTTGTACGCAATACCGGGTTTTAATAAACAATGTTATATTATTATAATATTGTCATGAACTAGCCGGTATGAATAGTATTAACTAAATTTTGAATTTTATAACATTATTATTCATCTTACACATTTCTATAACATGGTATAAGAACAAAATAATTTTTCGGGTAAAATAAGTATTTTTCTAAAAATGCAGTTTTGCCGCCTTTTGATGGCGCACCCACTTTAAATCTGGTTTTTGACATGTTTATAAGTTCAATTTGACAAAATAAAATTATTCTTTAGAATAAAGAAATAAAAATTTACTTTGGATAAATTTTTCATATTATTCTGGTAACTTTCACATTTTAATGAATAGTAAAAACACACTATATTTTAATTAAAAACAATTTTTTTCATCGTAATATCTTATGTGGTTAAATTATAATATTGAATGGTTTTAAAGTATAAATAGAATATATTTTTACCATTTAATATAATTTATGTCATTAACATTGATTTTACCTTGAATTCATATGTTAAATCAATTCAATCTTTTGCAATGTTTTAAACAAAAACCCGTTTTTATTCGACAATGGGATTAATTTTAATTTAATTTCTGCAACTTCTGTGTTTTGAATTTTAAAAAATGGATTCCATATTTGGAATCAGTGGGTCCAAATTATTTTAATAGGATACTTTTTATTTTTGGGAATTATGAATAGTAACTACGGTAAATTTTATTTACCATAGTTAAAGGTAAATCGGGTAATTAAGAGTAAATATAATATTTTAAAATTACCCTAACAAATGTCAAAATTCTATTGGATGACAAAACAACGACCCATATCACCTAAGGGTCGGATTAGATTAATTTAATTAAATTTTTTCAATGAAAATAATTTAATTATTATTAAAACCAAAGAATGTGACAACATGTCACTTTCTTAAATCTTATAAGTATAATAATTTTAATCTAGTGATAAACTTCATGAAACGTCGAACATAAATAGTCTCCAGGAAGATAATAAAATTATCTACATCATAGGAATTTATTTAGAATTTTTAGGGATTAAATAATTATCATGTATTATGACAGAAAGATGATGCAGTAATTGTCTTATTAATGATATATTGACAGAACTGATGTTATAAATGCCCAAATAAATGTAATTTGAGACTTTTTATGACTTAAACTAATTTTCTAGGTTACTATGATACATTAGTGTTGATTTAATCAACTTTTTTCGAACATATAATTCTGTTATGACTTTCACAAAAAATCATATATCAAATAGTGTCAAAATTGACACAAAATAGTTTTTAAATAAAATATTATATTATTAGTTGTTATTTTATTCCTAAAAATCTAAGGTTCGGCAAAATGACTTAGATAAGGATATATATATTAATAATAAACAATTTGGGGTTCGTTTGGCATGTTATAGTAAGTTTATTAACCATATAGTGAAAGAAAACAAAAAGACACGGTAAAAGTTAAATTATTTAACTTAGAGTTAAATCTAATTGATAAGGTTAAACTAATACCCTAAACTTGTCTAAATCCTATTGGTTGATAGGATTTCGACCCATCCCCACTTTAGCTTCGAAATAAGACCCTTTGGAACCATTATAAACCGATTTTGACATTAATATAAAATAATATTTTGAGGTATTCCTAAGGTGCCCCTCTCCTCCCTTATAAAAGGACACCTCCTCCCCCTCCTCCTAACACAAATTTGAGCACTCAAGCTCGGCCAAACCCTGAAATTTTATCCTCTCCACTTCCCTAGAATGATCCTAGAGGTCTTGGTCTTCTTCCAAGACCAATCTTAGTTCCCTAAGTGGAGGATTCAAAGAGGCGTTCCAAAGAAGAGGTAATATCCGTTACCGATCTTTTCAATTTCTTTCTTCTTCAACTTATTCTTCTTTAGTTTTTTCATGATAAAGTAATAACATCAGTATTACATACATACTGATATGTTATTATAAATATGAAACAACCCAAATTCACCTTCTATCCATCCTACGGAAAAATGAAATCACCGCGCGTGCGTACGTACGGAATACCGTCTCCACGGCGTGGTGTAATCTATTTTCCACCACCACCTTACAAGGATGGGTATAATGGTGTAATGAGTAACTATTTATGATTATTATAGAGTAATATTGATACTGAAATAATATATATGTACTCCAATATAATTCCACGATCATAGGAACAATATCATCACTCGTGCGTACGTACGGAATACCGTCTCCACGATGTGATGCGACTCGTTCTACATGATCATCATTACATAGTAATTATATAAATGAATTTAATGAATAAATATGATATATGTTACACTAATACCATTCTGGATATAAGGTATCTATAACATTAAAAGAATAATAAGAATTTATTCGGCAAAACACGCATAAGAACAAAAGGCAATAAAGACCCGAGTAACAAGTAACAATGAAATGTTACTAACAAGAAGCTAAGAATATGACAATATATGATATCATATCAATATTTATGATTCTGGAATAAGTCAATAACACTATTTAAATCATTATACACGAGGTTCGGACACTTACAAAGCAAGTCGGACCTAAGGTAAGGGAAAATACCACAATCTCATTTTTATCCGAGATTGTTTATTCGTAAGTATTTACTGGGGTGTATTTTATCATCCACATCCATGTTCCCTCAATATGTAATATTGTTTCCATCCACTTACAATAGTTTAAATCCAATTTTACCCTTCGGTGAGTTTTTAGTAAAGAATATGAAAGTAATCTTTTGTCGTTTTTTTCGTACGAGGTACTTTTTGACTTTTCCGACAAAAGTACGAGAAGAATGTTTTTTAACTTATACGGCATGCATGGATTTTTAAAACATTATTTCCAAGAAGATTCCTTTACAAGTTTTCAAGTTTATTTTTAATCAACTTCTTTTATTTTAAAGTCATATGACATATTATGAAAGGAAAAATGTTTGTGAAGTAGAAAAGATATTTTTCTCAAGAATGGAGTTCAAGTATTTTATCAAAATTATTTTCCATCTAAGATAATAAAAGGTTCTGTTTTTATCCCTATTATTACATGGATTTCATTACATTGTGATGGAAATATTTTTATGAATTACTTTATCTTATATGAATTGTTTAATCATGTCATGATGTTTCAAGAATCGGATTTTTGTTACATGTGTTATGCGATGATGTATGGTTTATGATTATGTTGCACACATAAGAAAGGATTCATTATAAGATGGGTGGGACCTATATCTCCCTCCAATTCATTGGGTAAAGATTTTATATCTCATGAGATAGACAGGGCTGGAACGGTAGGTTATACCGGTTCAGTGAAACAGGACTGAAACGAGGGTTACTCGATTCAGAAAGGGACTTTGTCCACTAAGATAGTCTTGGCAATGAGTCTTGACTAACATGAAATGATTCTCTATGATTATGTGTGAATGCCACAAAGTTTCATGTTTTAAGTTATGATTATTGTGATTACATTTCACTGCCATGATTTACCCCATGTTATGAAATTATGATCTCTTTTGCAGGTTAAGATTTCCAAAAGTTATGTGCTTATGTATATGATGTGATTGATATTTCTTTGGTTTACCCTTACTGAGCATTTGAGCTCACCATTTTATGTTTTCTTTTCCCCAGGATATAAAGAAATGTTTTAGGTAAAAAAAAGGAATATCTTTATGGGATATTTTGAAGATCTTTCACCACGATTAGAAGATTATATTCCGAGTTTCCAAAGACACTAAACTATTACGATCCGTGTGTGTGTGTTTTTTTGTTATGTACTAAGTATTCCGCAAATGTAATGTAATGTCCATGTACGTCAGGCTTCGGGTCTCTACAGTTGGTATCATAGGAAGGTTTAGTCAACCTTTGGAAACTAGGATGCGAGAACTTTAGTGATATCCCTAGAGATATTTATATGGTATGTCTAGGGATGTCTCTAAGGTTAAGTATACGTATAGGTTATAATCCTAGAATTGCGCTAACGATCTTATAATTTAACCTAAGATGTTAGATATTGAGGGTACTCCCCCTTTATTATGTTGTTTTCCCTAGCATGATTTTTGCCTCTCACACTATTCTTTTTGGGTTTTAGACGATGGATGGAACCCGAAGGAACCGTGTTGATCAATGCAATGGACAATGTAATGATTGCCCTCCTGAACAAACAAATGTTATGTGAGATGGAGTGCAAAATCTTATTTCTATACTTACACAAGCTATGAATCATTCTGGACTTCCAAATGAGCAGAGAAGGGAACAATATTCTATTGAGTCCTTCATGAGGCAATGTCCACCTTCTTTCAGTGGGACTTCCGATCCACTTGTTGCTGAACAATGGATCAGTACCACTGAAAAGATATTTTCAGTTCTTCAATGTTCTGAACATGATAAAGTCATCTTAGCAGTATATCGTTTGGAAGGTGAAGCTGATCAATGGTGGAATCTTATCAAGAATACGAGGCCAAGAGATGAAATTGAGTCCATGGAATGGGAAGAGTCCAAGAACTTGTTTTTTAGTAAGTACTTCCCTCGTATTCTTCGAACAAAGATGGAAAAAGAGTTTCTTGAGCTGAAGCAGAAGGATGATGAATCTGTAGGTATATACGAAGCGAATTTTACAAGACTTGCAAGGTATGCATCTGGCATTATCATCCAACCTGAAAGTAAAGTTCATCGATTTTTCAGTGGCTTAAAACCAAGTCTTCGAAGGGCATTAGCTATAAGAGACTTCATTAGCTATGAAGAAATTGTGCGTTGTGCTATCAAAGTAGAAATGGAAGTTGGTGTTACTTATCCATATCATAGTTTTGACAAGAAAAGAAATATGGAGTTCAAGGAGAAATCTCAAAATAATGGTGAAAAGAAGATGAATGTTTCCTTATGCACAAAGTGTGGAAAGAAGCATGGTGGAGATTGTCTTAAAGGGAGTAGAAAATGTTTTAAGTTTGGAAAAGAAGGTCATCGAGCAGCTGAGTGTCGAAGTAATGAAAAAAGGGTTTCTAATGATATGAATAAAGCAAACACTGCAGAGAACGCACCACCAACACTTCAATGCTTAAAGTGCAAGGAAATGGGGCATTATGCTAATAAATGCCCTAATCCAAGTGTTAGTGATGATCAACATGAGCAACCACTTAAGGCAAAGGACAAAGGGAAGTCACATGCGATCACAATTGGCGATGTTGAATATGACAACGATGTGGTGGAATTATTAAGTATTTATGTAATGGGATTCCAAAATAATGTTGTATCATAAAGTATTGGAATATTTATGTGTTGGTCTAATGTGGTATTAAAAGTGATTGAGATATTTTTGGAAATAAGATGATATGCGCGTAATGAAGGGAAAACGAGAAAACGAAATGTTTAACAGTATTCATGAGCTCATGATTGATATAAGGACTAAGTGATATCATGGTTTGAGTATATAGAATGTTGAGGATTTTGGTATGTGGAAAGTGTTAACTTTTAACTGAATTCATGTTTTCACTAAGGTATTCAAGAGAATACACGATTAAGGACTTTGAATGTTTGGAATGTGACCAACAAGACATATCTTATGATATGTGAGGATCAACGACAGTATTAAATCTCTGGTAATCGTTGTCACTATATTATGAGAGTGGACTGCAGTATTATGTATAAGCCTAAAGATTAGAATGGATTATGTTGGACATAAGTTAGTATTGTTTAAGGATAGAAGATTTTCGATATTATTGATGGGATGTTATAGTAACGTAGTTTTAGAAAAAGGACAACCTGCAGGACGGGCGACAACCCATCGCTTCGGACAAGGCTGTAGGAATCGAACCCACAACTGAAGTGCGACTGGCCTTTCTCGCCTACCACTGACCTACATGAAGTCCCTGTTTAGTAGAAGCCAGTTTTATTATATTAAGCAGTATGATATATGAATTATAAGTCCATTTTAGGAACCATATATGATTAATCTCACTATAGAATGACTTATGTATATTTAATAACTTTTTCTTACCTTTTGTTTGAGACAGATGGAATGACCCGTCATTCTATCACATGATCTGCTAACACTTCACGAATAACAAATTCAACTTCATTTATTTAAGAGATGAAGTGGAAATTGTTCAAGGCACGAACAACAGTGAGATTGTACCAAAATAAAGTAAGTATTTATTCTAATTCAAATTTTCAACTTTAGGGAAATGATCTTGAAATCCAAAAATGTTGTCCTAGTGATCTTATACCTGATGAATCAGATGGTACCTTAGATCGTCACAAATTTATGGCTTTGTGATTGTTGGATTTTCCATTGCCATGTTCTCTACCACTCTCTATCAGAACATGATGGTTAGATTTCTCTTCCATATCCATATTTTCACCTATGTGGAAACCCAGTGATTAGTTTATTTGGGTAATCATTACATTTCATACTTTAGTTTTTAAAGACAAGTTTTGGTATTCCTTTTTACGATGTGGGTTTCTATTAAAGAAACTTTCGAATAGTAAACTATATATAACCCCGAAGAATTTCGAGGGCGAAATTCATTTTAAGGGGGGTAGAATGTAACAACCCAAGATTTTATGAAAAATATTATTTTAATTTCATTAATGTCTTTTGTTGTATTCTACACCAAGATTACCTTGCGCTATATGCAGCACCGTATTAGGTTGCAGTATACGCAACACTATTCTTGGACCGTGTTACACACAATTTTGATAATAGTTATTCTAAGCAACATTGAGTATATATATATATATATATATTCAATGTATAAATGAAATATGGTTGGATTATGTTATACTAAACAATGAAGGATTCTTTCACAACACGCAACCCTGACTTGGCTTGCATTACACGCAATCGCGACCTTCCTCGATAGCGTGTGTTGTACGCAATACTGGGTTTTAATAAACAATGTTATATTATTGTAATATTGTCATGAACTAGCCGTTATGAATAGTATTAACTAAATTTTGAATTTTATAATATTATTATTCATCTTACACATTTCTAGAACATGGTATAAGAACAAAATAAAATTTTCGGATAAAATAAGTATTTTTCAAAAAATGCAGTTTTGCCGCCTTTTGATGGCGCACCCACTTTAAATCTGGTTTTTGACATGTTTATAAGTTCAATTTGACAAAATAAAATTATTCTTTGGAATCAAGAAATAAAAATTTACTTTGGATAATTTTTTCATATTATTCTGGTAACTTTCACATTTTAATGAATAGTAAAAACACGCTATATTTTAATTAAAAACAATTTTTTTCATCGTAATATCTTATGTGGTTAAATTATAATATTGAATGGTTTTAAAGTATAAATAGAATATATTTTTACCATTTAATATAATTTATGTCATTAACATTGATTTTACCTTGAATTCATAAGTTAAATCAATTCAATCTTTTGCAATATTTTAAACAAAAACCCGTTTTTATTCGACAACGGGATTAATTTTAATTTAATTTCTGCAACTTCTGTGTTTTGAATTTTAAAAAATGGATTCCATATTTGGAATCAGTGGGTCCAAATTATTTTAATAGGATACTTTTTATTTTTGGGAATTATGAATAGTAACTACGGTAAATTTTATTTACAATAGTTAAAGGTAAATCGGGTAATTAAGGGTAAATATAATATTTTAAAATTACCCTAACAAATGTCAAAATTCTATTGGATGACAAAAAAACAACCCATATCACCTAAGGGTCGGATTAGATTAATTTAATTAAATTTTTTCAATGAAAATAATTTAATTATTATTAAAACCAACGAATGTGACAACATGTCACTTTCTTAAATCTTATAAGTATAATAATTTTAATCTAGTGATAAACTTCATGAAACTTCGAACATGAATAGTATCCAGGAAGATAATACAATTATCTACATCATAGGAATTTATTTAGAATTTTTAGGGATTAAATAATTATCATTTATTATGACAGAAAGATGATGCAGTAATTGTCTTATTAATGAAATATTGACAGAATTGATGTTATAAATGCCCAAATAAATGTAATTTGAGACTTTTTATGACTTAAAATAATTTTCTAGGTTACTATGATATATTAGTGTTGATTGAATTATCTTGTTTTGGACATATAATTCTTTTATGACTTTCACAGAAATCATATATCAAATAGTGTCAAAATTGACACAAAATAGTTTTTAAATCAAATATTATATTATTAATTGTTATTTTATTTCTAAAAATCTAAGGTTCGGCCAAATGACTTAGATAAGGATATATATATTAATAATAAACAATTAGGGGTTCGTTTGGCATGTTATAGTAAGTGTATTAACCATATAGTGAAAGAAAACAAAAAGACACTGTAAAAGTTAAATTATTTAACTTAGAGTTAAATCTAATTGATAAGGTTAAAATAATACCCTAAACTTGTCTAAATCCAATTTGTTGATAGGGTTTCGACCCATCCCCACTTTAGCTTCGAAATAAGACCCTTTTGAACCATTATAAACCAATTTTGACATTAATATAAAATAATATTTTGAGGTATTCCTAAGGTGCCCCTCTCCTCCCTTATAAAAGGACACCTCCTCCCCCTCCTCCTCACAAAAATTTGAGCACTCAAGCTCGTCCAACCCCTGCCATTTTCTCCTCTCCAATTCCCTAGAATAATCCTAGAGGTCCTGGTATTCTTTAAAGACCAATCTTAGTTCCCTAAGTGGAGGATTCAAAGAGGCGTTCCAAAGAAGAGGTAATATCCGTTACCGATCTTTTCAATTTCTTTATTCTTCAACTTCTTCTTCTTTAGTTGTTTCGTGATAAATTAATAACATCAGTATTAAATAAATACTGATATGTTATTATAAATATGAAACAACCCTAATTCACCTTCTATCCATCCTACGGAAAAATGAAATCACCGCGCGTGCGTACGTACGGAATACCGTCTCCACGCCATGGTGTAATCTATTTTCCACCACCACCTTACAAGGATGGGTATAATGGTGTAATGAGTAACTATTTATAATTATTATAAAGGAATATTGATACTAAAATAATATATATGTACTCCAATACAATTCCACGATCATAGGAACGATATCATCACTCGTGCGTACGTACGGAATACCGTCTCCATGATGTGATGCGACTCGTTCTACATGATCATCATTACATAGTAATTATATAAATGAATTGAATGAATAAATATGATATATGTTACACTAATACCATTCTGTATATAAGGTATCTATAACATTAAAAGAAGAATAAGAATTTATTCGGCAAAACATGCATAAGAACAAAAGGCAATAAAGACCCGAGTAACAAGTAACAATGAAATGTTACTAACAAGAAGCTAAGAATATGACCATATATGATATCATATAAATATTTATGATTCTGGAATAAGTCAATAACACTATTTAAATCATTATACAGGAGGTTCAGACACTTAAAAAGCAAGTCGGACCTAAGGTAAGGGAAAATACCACAATCTCATTTTTATCCGAGATTGTTTATTCGTAAGTATTTACTGGGGTGTATTTTATCATCCAAATCCATGTTCCCTCAATATGTAATATTGTTTCCATCCACTTAAAATAGTTTAAATCCAATTTTACCATTCGGTGAGTTTTTAGTAAAGAATATGAAAGGAATCTTTTGTCATTTTTTTCGTACGAGGTACTTTTTGACTTTTCTGACAAAAGTACGAGAAGAATGTTTTTTAAATTATACGGCATGCATGGATTTTTAAAACATTATTTCCAAGAAGATTCCTTTACAAGTTTTCAAGTTTATTTTTAATCAACTTCTTTTATTTTAAAGTCATATGACATGTTATGAAAGGAAAAATGTTTTTGAAGTAGAAAAGATATTTTTCTCAAGAATGGAGTTCAAGTATTTTATCAAAATTATTTTCCATCTAAGATAATAAAAGGTTCTGTTTTTATCCCTATTATTACATGGATTTCATTACATTGTGATGGAAATATTTTTATGAATTACTTTATCTTATATGAATTGTTTAATCATGTCATGATGTTTCAAGAATCGGATTTTTGTTACATGTGTTATGCGATGATGTATGGTTTATGATTATGTTGCACACATAAGAAAGGATTCATTATAAGATGGGTGGGACCTATATCTCCCTCCAATTCATTGGGTAAAGATTTTATATCTCATGAGATAGACAGGGCTGGAACGGTAGGTTATACCGGTTCAGTGAAACAGGACTGAAACGAGGGTTACTCGATTCAGAAAGGGACTTTGTCCACTAAGATAGTCTTGGCAATGAGTCTTGACAAACAAGAAATGATTCTCTATGACTATGTGTGAATGCCACAAAGTTTCATGTTTTAAGTTATGATTATTGTGATTACATTTCACTGCCATGATTTACCCCATGTTATGAAATTATGATCTCTTTTGCAGGTTAAGATTTCCAAAAGTTATGTGCTTATGTATATGATGTGATTGATATTTCTTTTGTTTACCCTTACTGAGCATTTGAGATCACCCTTTTATGTTTTCTTTTCCCCAGGATATAAAAAAATGTTTTAGGTAAAAAAAAGGAAGATCTTTATGGGAGATTTTGAAGATCTTTCACCACGATTAGATGATTATATTCCGAGTTTCCAAAGACACTAAACTATTACGATCCTTGTGTGTGTGTTTTTTTGTTATGTACAAATATTCCGCAAATGTAATGTAATGTCCATGTACGTCAGGCTTCAGGTCTCTACAGATAGGCCACGTCTCCTATGTGATCAAGGATTTCAAAGGGGTCAATGTACCTGGGGATAAGCTTACCTTTCTTTGAAAATCACATTGCTCTCTTCCATGGTGATATCTGAAGGAAAACATTGTCCCCAAAATCAAACTCCAAATTAGTTTGATGAAATTATTCCTATCCCTTTTTCCAACTATGATAAAACATTCTATGTTGTCAGAATACATGAAAATTTTCTTTCATCTCTACCCAATATCTGGACAAATAAATTTCATCTCATCAACTTCATCCGAAAAAGTAACTTTTCTACACCACATCCCATATAGAAATTTATATGGTTCCATTTGAATACACAAGTGGAAGATATTTCTATATGAGAACTAAACTAATTAAAGGTGTTTATCTAATACACCTTTAAATTACATTGATAATATTCTCAAAATGTAATCAAGTGTCTAAATAGTCCTTTTAGTTTGGCCATCATTTATGGGGTGATAGGCTATACGGAATTTCAATTCAGTATTCATAGCATGTTGAAGAATTATCTAGAAATTATATGATAACCTTGTCTCCTAATAATAAATTATTGAATGTGGAACACCATGAAACGTCATCACTTCCGTTATGTATATATTGTCCAGTTGGTCAAGAGATTAATCTTATGAAATAGTGATAAATTGGGATGTATTGGTGAGTCAATCCACTATAACCTATACCACATTGTTTCTATTAGATTATTTTTGGATACCAATAACGAAGTTCAAAGTGATTTTGTCCCACATCCATGTTGGTATGGGTAGTGGTTTCAATTCCCCTTTAAGAAGTTTTCGATCTTCCTTCACTTGCTGATATACCAAACATCCTCCAGTGTAGTGTTTATACTATCCCACAAAAAATGAATATGATTGTCCCTATACATTTTAGGGGTTCCAAGATGTACAGATAATATAGATATAAGGGATTCATACATCGTGTCCTTCTTTATCTATGGGACATATGTGACACATATACATGTACAACAATTCAATACACCTTATTAATAAATATTTAACTAAGGAAACTTCCCATTCTTCACAACCAATATCTTATTTTGTAACAGAGGATATTTTCATAGAGTTATATTGATTTTTACTAGTTGCAATGATTGAGAAATAATTTGAGATAGGTTTCATGATGTCCCTTCCCATAGGGTTCCCATGTACAATTTTACTTGGTCCTTCATCTAATGATCTCCTTGAATCTTTATCATTGTGAGTAAAATAAGGTATTTCCTACTTAATGCATTAATATATTTATTTTATATTACAAGGTGATAATGAGTTGAAAAATAATAGTATTTTTTTATGTTCCACCCATCTCCATTGTCTCATGTTCAATTCCTTTTTCATGAAAATATACTTCAAAATTTTGTGGTAAGTGTATATGTAACATTTCACCCCATAAATATATTACCTCTATTTTTTAGAGGAAAAAACTATAGCTAGATCTAGGTAATGCCTAGTTTAATTATAATGATGAGTATTTAACTCTCAATATGAATAAAAAATAAACCTTCCATTTTTCATGAGGACCCACCCAATACCATTTAGATATGAATCACTATAAATAATTTTTTTTTGATAGAGGGTAGAGTTACAATAATTGTAGTAACCAATATCTTCTTCAACTCTTGGAAACCTTCTTCACATTTATTTGTCCAGATAAAATTATCCCCCTTTTGTGTTAACTTGGTTCTTTGATTATAAATTCACGAAAAGGTTTTAAAAAACCAACAATAATATCCTTCTAAACCAAGGAAGCTAAAAATATAAGTTACAATAGTTATATGAGGCCACTCCTCTATAACCTTTATATTCATAGAGTTTACTAAGATTACTTCACTGGTTATAATGTTCCTCAACAATGAAACTTTTTGTTACAAAAATTTAGATTTTATGAATTTTCCAAATAGATTCTATTTCCTCAGAGTTCTCTATTTAACACTTTGATTATCCTCATACTACACATGAATTTTGGAATAAATCAGAATACTATTAGTAAAAAGTACCAAAAATTTATCCAGGTAGTCATTAAAGACTATATTAATCAATTCTATAAATATATCAAGATAATTAATCAAGTCAAAGAGCATAAACACTAGACTAATAATTCCCATATATTGTTTAGAAGGAAGTCATTGGAATATCTTCTTTCTTCACCCTCAATTGATGATACCCAGATGAGTGGTTAATCATGGAGTAGAATTGAGCCCCCAATATCTGGTTAAATAAATCATCAATCCTTGGGATATGGTAATTATTCTTTAATATGATCCTATTAAGTTTTCTATAATCAATGCATAACTTCATTGATCCATCATTCTTCTTCACAAAGAGACTAAATTCTCACTAAGTAGCCACACTTGGTTGGATAAATTCCTTCTCTAAAATATCTTTAAGTTATTTATTTATGTCCTATAACTCTATATTTTCTATTATATATGGTGTCTTTGATATTTTATTATATCCATGAATGAGTACAATGGATAACTCGACATATATTTCTATGGAAGGTCTAGGTGTCTCTTCAAGAAACACATCAATGTATTCTTAAATGATGGGGACATTCTATTTTTTATTCTTTCATTTTCATATGCTAATTCACTGATTATATCTATAAATAATGGTATGGGGGGTGTTTTTAGCCAAACATCATGTCAGGATATATCTCATTTGAAAATTATAATAGGGTTTTCATTGAAGAATAATAAAATTTATTTACCTCTATAGTTGATATTATAATTATAATTTGAGAGCCATTTCATCCCTAGTATTGTGTCAAATACCACAATGGGAATGACTACTATATTTTCAATGAGATTTAACTTTAAAAAGTTAATACTAAAGTTTCTATACACTATTCATGCTCGGGCAATACCTCTATGAGTATTGATTAATAAATCTTCATCTAGAAGTTCAGGGATTGATTCTTTATTCTTTTGAAACATGGATGAAATAAAGGACTGCATAGAACCAAAATAATAAAAAGTACTTACTAGTTTTGAGAGTATAATGAGAGTGCCTTCCACCACATCATTTGGGTCCTCCACTTCAGCCATCCTGGTATAAAATGACCAAAACTATTCCCTTGTCCTATACTGAGGTTGATGGTGGTCCCCCTATATTATCTTCTGATTTGGAATGTGGCTGGAAAAGTACCCAAGATTACCACACATGAAGCATTGAACTTTTGGTTGGGCCTGTACTATCTTCCCTTTGTTGTCAGTGTTGAGAAGTTAAGGCTTCACCTCGCTAAGAAAGTTTCTAGATACATTCCCATCTCTTCCAAATTTGTTGTACTTTACACTCCAATGTAATAAGTTTCGAGACTTCTTCTTAAAAATTTATTTTATAGTGAAAGTTTCACTTTCTTTAATAATATTCCATGATCAATGTTAATCATTGAGTTTGGATCCATTGATATCTTCTTGTTATTAGATCTACGAGACCACTGCACATCTACAAACTCTAATTAAACCTTCGTATCACCCCCAGAATATCTTCTTATAGATTTCATAGTTGTTATTTTCAAAATTCCTCCACACATGGGGTCTCAGTACACAAAAAAATATACCAGCCTTTCCCTTAGGATCCATAACAAAGATAAAGGTGTGCCTGCCAAGTCTTATAAAGATCATCTTATATATTCCCACCAATTCATTCTATTTCTTCAGTTCTATGAATTCCTTCTCAATTTTCATTCAAATAGAACATGGGAAATATTTATTGAAAAATATTCCCATGAACCCTTCTCACTCTATAGCAGCAATATCCCTTATTGGATTTGATTTTTTCATTAGTTTCCACCATTAATTAGCTTTTAATTATATGAGGTATATTTCCAAGGTGAATTTCTCTTACTTTGAACAATGGATTACAGAAATGATCTTTTCTATTGAGCTTATCCATTGTTCAACAATCAATGGGTCAGTAGATCCACTAAAAAGGTGGAATTGACACATGAAGGACTCTAAACAAATTTTTCCATTTTAGGTGAATATGATCTCTCAACTTGATTCAAGATATTATTCATAACTCAAGTTAGATGATTCATCATCCTCATAATGTTTTCTATTCTAGCTTTCCTCAGAATTCCATCAGTGCGTCGTCTATTTCACTCAACATTTACACAGTTCCTCCTATTTCTGACCATTTTTCTAAAAGAAGAAAACATTATTGAGAAACATGTTACTTTTAATAATATTATATTCTAAAGGGATTTTATGTCTTAAAACATCATGCTTAAATATTTTATTAATTTCCTCCTCTAATAATTACATTTTATATACATACATTATAATGGTTCATAAAAATATTTTGATTAACCGAACTTATCCCCTAGGAGTGCCAAAAAAAGAGTTCATAAAAGCCCAAATCTATGCACCAATTCTTGTTCGAGTCAATATTAAAGTGGGTTTTTAGGTGTTATAGAAAGGTACATATGTGCCAATGCCACATACAATTTTATTTTTTAAACATGGATGCATTTTTTTAGAAACCACTTACATTATAATTACCAAAAGAATATTATGTTTTCATATGTCTAGTCTTGTACCTAAGGTTTATCCAAATTTTTTCTAGTCCTAATTTCCACAAATAAATAAACCATCATTTGAAACCAACTATGGAATCCTTCCAATTCATTACATAACATTTCATTACATGGTATAAAATCGATGATATTTTCAAGTCTAGTTTCCTGAAAAAAGGTACATAATACATGAAAACATAATAAATTATTCTAAAAACCACATGGAATAAATATTGATGGGTTCACTCTTGGTTACATTTACAATATCTAATATTTAAGGGAAATACATAAAAGGAAAGGGGTGATAATGATTCATAGTAAAGGAATATATAATAGAGACATATAACATGCAATCTTGAGACATATCAATAAGAACATGAGGCATAAAGATAAGGCATGAACAATAGGCACTTTATAATAATTAGAACACAAATAATAACATATAAATATGGTTAAAACATTTAAATGCGAAATTTATAATCCTATCACCAAGGTATATCACTAAAGTGTCATAAATGAAAATTACCAAGGTTATTCACTATAGTCTCATAAAATAGGTCATCTATTGAGATTAAATTCTTTACCAAATGCATCAGATCGTTATTAGATAGAATCATCAATTTTTATTAATTTAATGTGATCTAAATAATAAATGAATTCATTAAAAATATATGGAGAATAAATAATGGGTCTCCTGTAAAAAATATTGGCATTGAAAAGATCTTAAAGACATGATCATTATATTATTTTTAACCCATTAAATAAAATTTTGGGTTTCATATATATAAATAAATGAATAGATAATAAATTTTAATACCGATTGAAGAGAAACGAGGTTTTGATTTTTAATTGAAAATGAAAAGAGAATTTCTTATATACAAGTGGAAAATTTGAGATGAAAATTCAGTAGCATGACGGGTATAAAACATGGTCTTAGAAAAGGGAAAAATGGGAGGGGAAAATGAAATCTCTTTCATAAAATAATATTATTTACATTATTATGTAATATAAATTGAAAAAATGAACTTATTTTTTTAAATTAGAAGACATACCACCTGAAAAGAAAACCTGAATGGAAAAGTGAAGTGGGGATTTCCCTTACCTTGAAGAGTTATTCCTAAAACACAAGGATGAAACCTTGGGGGATGTAGGACCCATTAGGAGAACTCTTTAGGAGGTAAAAAACTATAAATTCATGGAATATGGATTTTGAGTGAAGGGTAGTGATGAAAAGGGTGGCTGATTATAGAAAAAGTGGAGAATTGTTTAATAATTTCCAAATATAGGTCTTGGAAAACATGGTTTTGGAAAATTAAAACCATTGGCTTAACTATGGATTATGCTATTGGTTTTGGAAATTTATTTCACATTTCAAGTTATTTTAATCCACCAGATCCAAAATTAATTTATAAATACATTATTTGGTAGGGAAAATTGAATATTCCACAATATAATGTTTTTAAAAATTGAAATTTTCTTTTTAGACTTCGGAAAGTCAATTATAATTTTAAAAATTGATTAAATATATTAAAATAAATAGAATTAACAAAATAACATTATTTAGGTCATGGATTGTATTTAATTAATTACTAAACAATTATTACATAAATATGATGTTATAAAATACACAAAACCCCTTAAACTATATTTTTTTCTATTCTTGAAAAAATAACGCATTTTAGAAAATTCACATAAATTCACCAGAACCTAATTTCTATGTTTTGATTTCAAATTTTTTTTATTTTATCTAAAAAATTATATAAATATGAGAATTTTAACATTTAAATGTAATTTTTTTAATTAATTTAGAAATAGGAAATTTTAAGGCATAGAAAACCTTCTAACACTTATTAAAAATTTCTCAAGAAATTTTAATCTTATTTTATCATTTTTTACTTATATAAATGTGTTTTAAAAGTCTATTTATTTAAAAAATTCTATTCATAATACATTGGATTATTATAAAAATTATATTTATTTTCTAGAAAAATTAAATTATGTTTTATTTGGGTCCAAAAATAAAATTATCAAATTCACCTCAACTAAAACAATTATTTTATTAAGAAAAAATATACATAAGGATTTGATGGAATAAAAAAATTATACAATGAAAATTAAAATTTATTTAACTAAGGCTTGGACATGTAACCCATTATTAGAGACCCATACACCATAAGGGTAAGGTTTACGATGGTGGTAATTTTGTTGGGTTCCACGACTAGGATCAACTAAGAGGTAATCTACAATAACTTTAAATTATACCAAAGGTGAATTAATTCAAGCTTCACTTTCTTAAGCTTGTCTTATGATTGGTTAAATTTAAACCCCAATGATGATACCCCCCTCTCAATTTCTCAAAAATGGGATTCAAACGATACAATTCTACTAGTTGAGTCAATTAATTCTCTTTTCTATAAACTATAATTATAATGGTTAAATTTTCAACCAAGAGTATAGTTTTCCAATGGTAAAACATGACCAATAATATTTTAATTGTAAAATTCCAATGGTCACATTTCAATTTATATCCTATGAATAAATCTTCATTATTTCACTAAATAGTTCACTAAAAAATTTCCCTAAGGTTATATTATAATTATTTAAGATTTTTATTGGATTAAAAATATTTTGTTTTATTGATATTGAATTTAAAGTGGGGGACATGATTCTATTAGATTAGTGGAATCCATACTTTCCCATTTTAGCTATTCTATTTTATAATTCTTTCCACTAGTAATATTTGGAATTTTAATTATTTTCATAACTTACTAATTTAACGATTTTTTTGATTTTGTATGTGTATAATATTATATTATATGTAACAAAAAATTTATCAGGAAAAAAATATCACTTAAAAATGTCTAGGTATTTACAGTGGCATTAGATGTAGTTGAAGCTTCGACATATAGAGGCCTCATTCTGAAAACTCATGGCATTGAGTAAAATATTCTTGAGATATCTCTCATAATACAAGTTTATAGTGATATTAAATAGTTTAATCATGGATTTAAATTTACCATGTGAAGGATCATACAGTATTGGACACTCAAGTGAAGGAATTAATGAAGATGTTATCGAATTTCTAATTTTATATCACCTACTCAACTATAGAAACAGCTAAACCAAATTCTTATAAAATTTGTTGAGGGCCTCACAAATACCAAGAGTGAATATAGTGTTCATAGGACAATCGATATTTAGATTTAAATTGTTCAATCTATAACCATGAAACTAAAAAACACAATATACATTATAATCATTAGGGAATAGTTTATACTCAACATCTTATAATGGATCATTGGAAATGGTGATGTTACTTTTGGGATTGAAAACTATGATAGTTCTCTATTTTAGTCTATAGGATTTCATTTCCTCACCATAAAATTCAATAAAGCATACAACCTCAATCATTGTACTTATTAAGTAATTAATTTCTAATAGAGGTGTTTCCTTAATAAAATTTAACTTACACAGGAGTATGACCACCAAGTCATCACATCACCTATATTAAGTCATTTATATTGGTCGATATTCCATAAAGTTCTCATATATCTTCAGAATTATGATATTCAAAAAGAAAATCCATGTTTCCAAGTAGTTCCTCATGATTTTAATTTTACCATCAGGAAAATTTGACACCATATAATTTTAATTAAGGATAATATAAAAAAAATAAAAATTTCATCAAATTTAATGGGATATCAGAATGAAAATATTAAATTTGTATTCAGTCTATTAGTAGAATGTGGCTGGGAAAAACTTTTGTTATTCTTTCCTGGAGGTATCACTCAGATTGAATAATTTTTTTACTTTAGTGGATGATTATTTTAATATATTCATTGAGTTCAAAATAGGTAGGACTGAGGGAATAAATGAAAAAATATCATATTTTCAATAGGATTTTGGGTTGTTTGAGAAACAGTTAATTTTGTTTATCCCCACGGGATGAATCCAAATTCTACTAACCTTAAAATAATATTTCCTTACCTTAGATATGATCATGATACATTTTGTAATAAGGAATTAGTTACGTATATATTGTAGAAAAAGTTCCATTACATTCTTAATGTGGGATTGGTGCACATAAAAGGAAGGTGGGAAACTGGTGAGATAGATGGTCTCTACACATGTTTTTAAATTGAACATAGATGAGAACTATATACAAGGTATGATACATGCATGGGGAATTGTTCAAGACCCTTGGGGATGCATAAATATGGATTTATTAGCTTTATAAGACGAGTTAAATTTAATTAATGATAAATATGAATCTCTTCTTATGGGTATCATACTCTATAAGTAAAAAAATAAATATTTCAGTTACTTATTCTGACTTTATCATGGTAATAAATGTTATTCTAGGTCTCTCCACCAATCCATGGAGTATTTATTATCAAGTTAGGGAAGCTATTAAAATTTTACTATTGGGTGTTGAAAATATTCATACATAGAGAGAGAGAGAGAGTAAAATATGGTTTCCAACACCTTCCCTCTATGGATGATTAGACATAGGGGTTGAGTATTTAGTAGAGTTTTGGTTCTAACCCTATAGAATTCATCATCACTATTTATGTTGATTCCATCAGACTCCGTTATTTATATCCTTTATAATTTCCCTATTATCCCTCCATTTTTTTCATTCTAAATAAAATATATTTAGTGATCAGTCAAAGGGATGATAACTTATAAAAGTGGGTATATTTTCAATAGAAACCAATTTTAGTGGTAATTTTCACTAAAAACACACAATTTTATGTCATTCAATTCCTTGACACCCTCCTCACCTTGATATTACCATACTCTCAATGAATTCCATCAATAAACATCCTACCCATATCCAAAACAATTTCTCTAGTATTTAATTATATATTATATACATAAGTTGAGATAATGGATGATACCTTATGAAAATTATTTGACAAATCAAAATTTTTCTCTTTGAAACA
This sequence comes from Viscum album, assembly GCA_963277665.1. NCBI lineage: Eukaryota > Viridiplantae > Streptophyta > Magnoliopsida > Santalales > Viscaceae > Viscum > Viscum album. Next base: position 1,983,374,226 of record OY728125.1, on the reverse strand, counting down.
TCAAGCATCAAGTGTGAATAATTTCTCAAATGTTATTGTATAGATTACCTGACACACCATCTTGTAAAATAAAAAAATAATAGGTTTAGTTTAATGTTGTGACACTATATATTGAGATATATATCAAAGAGAAAAAGAAAAAGAAAAAAAATGTAAAAAAGGATGATAAAAAGTATAAAGAAAAGATTCTAGAAAAATTAATAAAATGAATTACCACTAAATAAGAAGGACTAATAAAAAATAAATAAACTAGATATATCACATATAACATTCCTAAAGAGGATTATCTAAGGGATAATTATAATACAATAAATTTTTTAAAGAAATATTCTCAAAGCTTAATATCTATATACCTTTTTCAGAATCCATCACTTAAATTCCATCTTACAATAAATTTTTAAAGGTGATTATACCCAAAATACAGAAGTTGGAGGATCTAAAAGTTATATATATATTAGTGATGGGGTCTTAGTAGTATTTAGAGCCATGATATCTCAAAATATGTGAGATATTTGGAGATTTTAAATCCCATGAATAATTAGTTTATGAACATTTGGTAAGGAACTTTGATATTTTGTATAAATTATAAACTTATTTCCATTAATGAATTTAAAATTATGGGAATAGGTGAGACTAAAAAAATATATTTTCACTCTAACATACTAATTATTTAGTGAAGTACCCTTAAAAAATTAGAGAATACATTCTTTTTATAGTAAAAAATTTTATATTTTCAAATAAATTTTTAATCCTTGAGACAAATGAGTAGGGATACATTCATATTATTCATGGGAGACCCTTCTTACAAAATAAAAAATCATTTATATATTTTAACCAATGAAAAATTATTTTCTAAGTTAGTAATGAACATGTCACATTTAACCTCATGACAGCTATGATGCATGGAACTTTTTCAGAGGGCTTCTATGTTATCACCCTTATTGAAAAAAAAACCTTCCATAACAAGTTTACCATAAGAAGAATAAAAAAATATGATGCATTAATTGGTGAGACATGGTAGATAAAAAAGAGGTGGAAAAAAATTTGAATAATGAATAGTAATCCACATAAATTTAAATAAAAATAACTTATCAAGTGATTCATACTTGGAGTTATTCTCTTTAATCATCCTAACACTAACAATTAAACTTAATCCGCCACCAAGAATATTTTGATATTCATTTTTTGGTGAAAAATACCTTAAACATGATTATTGATGCATAATTTATGAATAAATGAGAGGGGAATTTATATAAGTGTGGAAGAATATAAAATCATAAATATCTTGTGAAATAAATGACATCAAAGTCATCAACCACATCATTTTCCAAAGAAAATTACTTTTGGAAGAAGGAACTGATTATTATGGAAAACTATAAATGGGGATTACAACACGAATGAAGGTGGTAGAAAAAGGATATTCTTAAATTCTTATATGTGGGAATTATTTTTTCAATCTTAAAAAGTGAATGTATGATTCTATAGTAAGTCATAATAGAATGTAGGTGTAACTGTGATCTAGAATGAAGATAATGAGATCATTAATATAATAAACATTATGGTACAGGTATTGTGTTTAGAATAATAAAAGATAAATGTAGTAATAACGGTGTGGAATTTACATTCCCTTTTATTGATCAAATGATTAAGTTCAAACCTATATATAGAATTAATTATTTTCTATAAATATATTCTGGTTATAATTAAATACTAAGGGATTTAACTAAATAAGAAAATACAAAATTTACTTGTCCATATGGAATATATTTCAACCATCACATGTCATTTGGAATTTATAATACCCCGATTAATTTCCAAATGTGATGAAACATATCTATCATGACATGGAAATGGAGTTCTTGAAAATTTATATTCCAAACATTTCTATTTATGGAAAATCATATGAGATCTTCTTACACAACCTTGACTCGGTACTCAAAAGGTGTAAAAAATTCCATATACTTAACAAGGAAAAGAGTGAATTCTTGGTTCAAGAAAGGATTTTCCTCATACATAGAATTTATAAACATGGCATTGATATTGATCCAACAAAGATAAATATTATACAAGAGTTACCTAACCCCACTACATTAATGGGGGTCTATATATTACTTGGAAATATAGGAATATATCACTAATTATCAAGGTTTTTTTTCATGATATCTCAGTTAGTAACCCATTTTTTATCAAACTAAATTCCATTAAATTTTGATACATCTGGTAATGAATCCTTCATGAATCTAAATAATAATTTAGATGAAACCCCACTCATGATCACCCTAAAATGGGAGGATACATTTTTATTGATGTTTGATTCATTTTTTTTCTATATGAGTTACTCTAGGAGAGTGGGTTGAATATAACCTTTGAAAAATTTATTATGAAAGACAAATGACCAAAAAAATTCAAATCAACTACAATATAATAGTGAATGAAATTCTAGTAATGGTATTTTATTCTGACAATTTTATAAGATATTTGGTAATCTGTAAGGTAATTATACAAACCAATCATGATTCATTGAGGTAATTATTAAATTAAAATTGTAAGAAGAAGTGTATAATTTTATATATATTATTTCTTTAATAAAGTTAATATAATGATTAAAGATAAAAAGTGCTCAAAGAATGTTTTGGAGTATAACCTTTCAAGAAAAAAATTAAGAATTTGGAAGAGGGAAAGTAAATTTATATTATTGATATGTTGTTATATGATAAAATTTTATACATTAATCTACAAGCTCAAACGTTATTTTTTATATTTCAAAATATTTTAAGCATTAAGCACTTTATCCTTACTTTACATATCAAAATAATAATAATTTTGTGGCCAACACTACACATTTTTTCTTGAATGATCCCCTTTTGTTTTAGTAATGATAAAAAATAATTATACAATTATGTATACCCTAATACAAGGTAAAAATATTTATAATTGTTTTTCCATTTATCTCCTACCAGAGGACAACATATACTTGATATAATAGTGTTTAAACGCAACCAATGTTCTAATCTAGTTCTCCAAGAAAAATATATTTTACTAATTTAAAAAACCATTAATACTAATTTGTGATTGGGGAAAACATTTTAATAACAACTTATTAAGGGTAATACATAAAATATAGAGTTTGATACAATAGAAGAACCTATTATTATCACAAAACCATTGGGAAAGAAAAATTATCCAATGAAAAGGGTAAGAATATTTTGAATAAAATTATGAGCTCAAGATAGATGGATTGGAGAAAAATTTTATATATCGATTTATGGGAATACAAGATAACATCTAAAACATTAATTGGTATGATCCCATCTATGACCATTGATGGAAATCCTTTCTATTTGTTGTTGGATCTCAAAAAATTCACAGATTGGGATATAGAGAAATATTATAAATGTTTTTAACAACATATGAAGAAGATAATTTTATTTTTGGATGAGTTACAAGATATATAAATAGATATTTATGATATTAATAAGATTTATAAGGAGAAGGCCATAAATTGTAAGGTCTGATGAATCAATTTATTACTATTAAAATATATATACATGGTTCTTCTATTTAACTCATAATTTTTCTTTTTTATCTAGTTAAATTATTGTTTTCTTGGTGAGTAACCTTCATGGTAATCAAAACCATTCAACATAGAGATATTATTATATAATAGGATAAAGAATATTCACTTAAGGTGGACAGTAAATGACTAATGAAATACTTGGATAACTTATAAGAAGGATGTATTCTATTTATTTAATTTTGATGGATATATTTTGTACAAACTTATAATATATGATGTTTACTTGGAAATATATTTTGTTTTGTTATTGTGAAAACATATTTTTTGTTGTTTCCAAATAAATTATTGTTGTGTTTGGAAAGGCCCTTCAGGGAAATACATTCCTTTCCATATAGATACATTATTATGTATAAGGATGATAAACCATGTCATATTATTGATACTAAAATCCTATAAAAGATATTATAATTTAAACATTAAATTTTAGTGCTTAGATTATATTCAACCTTGGATATCATTCTTAAGGAAGTTTTGAAGTGGAATTAATAAGATAATTGAGTGCTTCAATAAATATGGTTGATGGATTATAAACCCTTATAACCATATGATATTTACTCATGAGTTATGTAATGTTTGAGTAAATCCATGGTTGTTTTAGAAATATATCTAGGGATATATCATAATTCCAAAGCCATTTTAATGGGTTACTCGAATGGGTTTGATGCCTCTTGACAATTTTCCCTTATTCATGAAGATCTCTACATTCAACACTCTAAAAACATTGAGAAATTAGTATTTCATGAGAGTGATAAGGGTCTCATATATATGATGGGTGATTCACATAAAACCATGGATACACCATGTTAGAGGAAGTCCAATGGATGTATCTTAAAAATCATTATCAAGAACATAGATAGAAAATACTAGTAAATGAAATAATAGTTTATGGTATAATTTTTTTTTCTATATTTTATTATGCATGGGTTTGGTATCAAGGAATGGTAGATCATGGTTATTATGATTTCTAATTGATTATACTATGTTAAATGTGTATCATTAAGTATTTTAGAACCTATTAGTGTTATCGTATCTTTAACATGTGTTTTTATTTTTTAAATCATGTTTCAAAATAGATAAACAATGATATTTCATTGACATCATAATGTTTGTGGTAAAATATTTATGTTAATCTGCATTATTGAATTTTGGTATTGGAATATGATATAGAATATTATTGATCACAAAATAGTTCAAATCATCACATTTTCCATGTATCACAATATATAATATAAATCAGACATAGAGTATGATAACACAAAATAATTTCCAAAAAATAATGTATTTTATCATTAGTATGACATAACGTATATCATATTATGAGATATATTGACATGTAGTAGTGGTTGAAAACTATAATAATCCTATGCATTGGATTATCATAATATTTGATAATCGAGCATATACTATGCACATGGTCAATCTGGATTTGGAGATAATCATAAGCCATTCACGCTCACTCACCTTAAATAGATCACAAAACATCAATTTTATCGTACAAAAATACATATAATTAATAATATTATGGACTTCATATTTTTTAAAAATTATAAACTTTTTATAATCAAATTAATTACAAAATTTCAATATTGAATAGATAAATAATAAAGTATATATAATTAAATTTATTTATGAATTTTTTATAAATGTTTATCTCTTGTATATGACATGTTCCTTTATTTGGATTATACCCTATATTATTCAATGATATAAATTATTTGAAATATGAAGTGAAATATGATTTAGTTTAAAATTTTAAACTTCTTATATGAATTTTCATACATGTTTCTAAAGGATAAACATCCACACAATGATTATGGATTTAGTTTTCTCCCACTTTAACTATGGATTTTCCATCAGTTGTGTAAATATTTACATAAAAATATGGTTTGAACATATTTTTTGGTTGAAGGAGTATTATTCAAATCAAGATAACATGAATTAAGCATACATATCAATGTAATAACATAAGATGTTATTGTGTGATCAGTACCCTTTAAAATCAATGAGTATTAGATTACTTCTAAAGAAAACATATGTCAATACCTTGATCATTCAATTAGGTAGGATCTATAAAATTAAGGTACCCATGAATTATCTTATATAAAGACTAGTGGAAATTGATAACCCTAAGAGTTTCTTAACCAATTACACTCTGATATTGGAGTAAAACTTACATGGGAAACCCTATGAGTTACGATACCAGAGGAAAGATGTGTCGTTTATCCATACGATGAATAAGGAAAGGATTTTCCCTCTCAACCATACTTGATTCATACATTATATAAATTACATAATGGCCTTCATAAATTACTAATTTTATATAGGAATGAATAATCATACTCATTAATTAATGAGATATGGATCTTCAACCTGAAATTGATAGGATAAGTTCAAAAGGGGTCATAATTTCAGCAGGAGTTCATTAAATAAAATTAATTATTAAATTATTATAAAACATGATACTCACCTAATAAAATAGTTTATTATATGTGAATAACATAATCATTAACAAACATAACATTAAGGGAAACCCATTTGAAAAAATAAGTTTAATGTAAGAAAATTACTATGTATGGTAACTTATGAAGGGTTTTAAATTATAAAAATTATATGTGTTAGAAAAATACCCTATGGAGTAACCTATCACGACCCGTCCTTGGGGCCCATGCCGTGACTACCCCAAGCCCACCTTCCATAGGCCAGGGGCTGGCGACTAGCACCAAAGGCGTAAATCCCGATAACTGGGAAGACATTTCCTTTATAAAAGTAAACAAAACACCACAGAGTACAAGAGGAAGTAATACACTAAGTACAAAAGAATGTGCCGAAAAGTAAGTGGGCTAGAATACAAACCCAACTGAAAGTACAGATACAACTGAACGAAAGTACAACAGAAAAGACAAAGAGATAGAAGATTAGAAACAACTCCTGGGTCGTCCTCCTCGGATCCTACCTGAAGGGTAGGTACAGATAGCGCAGCTCCTGGATTGTCCACCACGAATCCTACCTGAAGGGTAGGTATAGATAGCCTCCACAAAGCACTCGCCCGTCAACCTCCTACGAGTTTCGTCTCGTCGTGAAGTCCACCTCCGGATGCTGACTCGTCGTGAGGTCCACCTCCGGGTACCGTCCAATCCTCGAACACTCGGCTTCTGTCAGCAATGCCCGTCGTCTGCAACCAACACAACGCGGTGCGGGAATATCCCGTGCAGGGGTGAGTATATGATACTCAGTAGGGACCCCAATACCCTCAAGGTCTCACTAAATCCAACAAGGATAACCACAAAAAAGGATCTCAATAGATAACCCTTACTTAGGTATAAGCACATACTTATACCTAAGTTATAAAGTAACCCATCTCAATCACGAGGAAACACAAAGGTTATGAAATCAATGAATAACCACTACCTATGTATATGCCCATAAATATACCTAAGTTATCAAGTGACCCATCTCAATCATGAGATAAACACAAAGGTTATAGACTCAGCTCAAACCAGGATTTTCATTATCGAAACCGTAACTGCTGAAGAGTCCCGTCTCTGACAAGTACGGTGATCCTGTCATGAATCCGAGGTACTACTCACTAACCTAAGATTGCTGAGGTACTCCTCCTGTCGAGTACCGCGGGTCAGCCACCCAAACACAGTAGTGCTTCCCGCCGAGGTCTTCCACCCAAACATAGTAGTGCATCCCCCCTAATAGCCTGTAGAGGTACTTCTCCTATCAAGTACCACAGGTCTGCTTCCTGCTACCAGACGCTCTGTCTGCCGTGGGTTAGCACCCAAACACAGTAGTGCTCCATCCACTAGGCTAGTCGACTCACTCCAAGTTGAGTCGGTCAAGCAGTCGTCACGTCTCAGACGGCTACACGGTCTCCGTACTCCGTACGCTCATCTCTGGGAGGATCTGATCCACGTGCTACAGGTCGATACTCCAAGTATCACAAAGTCTCACGAAGAATTATCTCAAAGGACCGCCTTGTCATAGGGGTTTCAACGCAACAGACGGCGCATCAATCGGACACCCGATCTGTGAGTTCTTAGCCTTTTCGTCCCAGGGGCCCGGTTGGTTTCGTGTACGAACCAACCCGAACGTATCTCATCTTTACCCTGAGCTTTCATATGGTATACTCATAGGGACCGTTTCTCAACGTGATCACCAACACCGTTGATGGTTCGTCAAACGAACGTCCGGTCTGAAAGTTATCAGCTTTTCCGTTCCAGGGGCCCGGTTGGATTTCGGGTTCAATCCATCCCCGACCACTATCCAACTGCGTCCAATCCTCGGGTGAAGTATGCCAAAAGTTCTTTCTCATCAAGATGAATCCAACAAAGTCGACGACACGTCTATCAGACGTCCGGAGCTCATGTTATAAGTGTTTCCACTCCGAGGGCCCGGTTGGTTTCGTGCTCGAACCAACCCTGTCGCACCCAAATTTCTCCGAAACCTTGAGTTTATTATACCGAAACGCTTGTCTCGATCCAAGGATCGCACCGCAACTAACGGTGCATCGATCAGAGGTCCATAACCCAAGTTATGAACGTTTTAATGGATCTATCCAAAATTAAGGGAATTTCACCCTCGCAATTCTATTTTACCCACACAATATCACTGGCATAGACCTTAGGAAATCCAACTTGATGTCCCTACATAATTATCTTAAGTATTATTAATTAAAAAAAATTCATGGGAAAACAATTAATTTTTACCTTCACCAGCTCCACCAATGTTGGTGATTTTCCCAGTTTTTTCAGGTTAGACGAATCCCTAGTATAATTTTAAATTCCTTGATTTCTTTGGCCCAAATGCAGCATGATAAGCTTGGGTGAAAATCATGTACAAAAATATAGTATCTATAGAGAGAGGCATTAGGGGTGTAAAGTTGGGATACATCGACATGGTATTTATTTCTATAAAACAAACAAAAAGGATTGACATCAAGAATGTCAAAGTCTCTAATTTGACCATATAAACTATAGAAAAATATTTGACATAGGTATGCTGCATGAATGTCACCCTATCTTGTAGCTTCTTGGAATTTCCCAGAGATAGAAAACCTTTATCTAGGGTAAAAAATTTAAATAGACCCTTAATTTACTTTTCCACACATGCATAGAATGGGAGTTGAGCATGCATTATGAGGAAATTAACAAAGCTTGATCCTCATTGGAAATGAAGAATACTAGGAGTGTTAGATATGTGGTAAAGATATTTGTAGGTCAAATGAATGTTACCAAAGAATTCAAATTATCCCAAACATGATTTGAAAATTATGGTCTTATGTATCTCATTCAGAAGAGACAATAGATTGGTTGGTGGTCACACGTCTTCCATCTGAATATTTTAAGAAAAAGTTCTACTAATCAAAGCATAATAAATTTTTTAGTTTTTTTCTAATTTTATAAAAGTTTCTAGACCATTCCTATGATAAAAACTGTAACAACCCAATCCCAATAAACTAGACTCGACCCTAAAAAATGATGTATAGTTTTTTTATAAAATAAACTTAGTAATTACAATACATTTTAAAAAATAGAGGATCTTTTACAAGGACAGAATCTGGAGAATTAGAATCCAATATTATATTCAGGTAAAAAAGTACAAAATGTAGTAAACATTAAGCCAGGTATCATTAGATCAATGCCTCCACATTTAAAATTTATTATGGAGCTTCCTCTAAACCACTAAAAATAATTTAAATACATAGGGTGATCACAAAAAATGATTAGTAAGGGGTTTTAAAAATAATTAACAAAATACTTTTTAAAAAACATCCCTTTAAAATAATTATACATATATAAAATATTTTCTTTAAAGAAAACAAAATTTATTATAGTACTTGATCATCATTTTTTAAAGTTTACTATAAATATTTTTAGGTAAATATTATACATAAGAATTTATATATTTATTTAAAGGCTATAAATAAAACACATTTCAAAATATGCATACTTGTACAAAACACCATGGAATGATGCATATAAGTTAGGAGTTGATCAAACTAAATTATGGGTGACATGAAGTATTTCTGGTATAAATTAGCATATGAAATAATAATTGCTTAAATTTTCACAAGAAAAAAAATCTTAAATCAATTATGGCATAACATGAAATTCATGAATGAAAGACGATTTTCTAACTTTGGTATTAATGTTTAAAAAATAGATTCTAAACATTATTTATAAATGATTTTTAAGTACATACATCATTATTCCATGTGAATTTATTATCTTAATCATAAGTAAAATATTACTAATCAAGGCTATTATACTAGTCGAATAATCACATGGTTGGTTAAATACTAATCACATAATGAGGGAGTGTATAATTCAGGACAATCATAAAAATTTTGTCAAGCCCTCGTGCCAAGACCATACATAATAATTCTCTCAAGGCCTCATTCCATGAACTATTTTGCCTCATGACACATATCAATACATCAAGAGGATATAATGGACCTCACCCATCATATAATAAATCGTATTCATTCCACATATGTATAATAAAAACATGTCTTTAAATCAAAGTGTCCGATACCACTTTGATTTATTTTAATCATTATCATAGGTGAAATAAATTTATTAAACAAACAAATGAATCCCATACAACTTTGATTAATTGAAATATTATTCATAGAAGAAATAAATTCATTAAACAGTCCAAATTATCCTAAAACACATTGAAATGTTTTGTTCTTAATCCATATATTATCATAAAAGATATATTCCAAACATGAAATAACTATCTATATTCATAAATAAAGTGAATCATACAATAAATGTAAACTTTAATAACATTTTTTCATAGTTTTTAAGTTATACATAAAGATATGGCTATATCAAATTTATCAATGACATGCATGTAAATACCGACACACTTTTACACATGTTATGATAACCGATGAATATAAAATAATAGACTGTTTAGGTTTGTCACATAAAATAATGACTCTTAAATTAAAAAACCTTATTACACGAAAGTAGAAATTTTATATGAAAAAATATATGTTTTTAAATTTAAGAGACTTATCATTCTTGTTTAACCATACACTGATAACATGGAGTGTCAATCAAATTAAATCATAAACTTTAAAAATTAATAGTATTCATTGTGGGGATTTGTTAAGAATTAAATATAATATTTATAAATGTAAAACATTCATTTAATGTGAAATATTGATGCTTAGGAAAATAATTGAATAAACATCACTATATGTGTTTATGTATGTATATACATGTATTAAACAAAAGATAATTCCAACCTTTTATCCTAAAATTATAAATTGGGATGTATGTATGTAACAATAAGAAGGTAATGATTCCTTTTAAAAATTTGGACCCATAATAACAAAAAAAAGGTTTTGTTATATTTTTCCATTATAAATTAGTATTCATGATCACACATAAAATTAGGCAATGTAATCGAAAACATTAAATTCATAAATTGACATAAAAATTCCAAACATATAAAAAGGTGAGTATAAATATTTTTATCCATATATATTTATACCTAAACATAAATTTTACTTTTGATCCAATAAATTGCAAAAATTTCAAAACATAAAATCATAGCAAAGCTAATACTATTAAAAACATTTTTAAATGAGAAAAATATTTACATATATTTATGAAATTTTACATACTTATATATATAAATTGGTTTTCAATAAATAAATAGTGAATCAAAATAATCAATTTGTAAAATATGTAGGTCAGGAAACACCCTTTTTAAAATAATTGTTCATCATTTAAAAATAATCTTAAAATAGGTTGAGTATGCCATTTATACAAAACCTTTTATAAAAATATAAAAAATAAGTTTATCATACTCCGAAAACATAAAATAGAAAACATTTTCAAGTGTTATACACATCATAAACATCAATTTAATATTGGAAATCAACATTTATAAAACCTAAAATAGTTTAGGATTGAAATTTGTATAAAACTGTATATAGAAAAAGTGTATATATGGTATTTTCATAACTAAAAAAATGTTTAATAAATCCTTAGAATAATTACATACATCAAAAAACACCAGTTAATCCCTAATATAAATTATATGAAAACCTAAATCATATTAGGATTATTATATATATATATATATAAACATATATACGCAAAATGTATATAAGGTTTTTGTATAATGAAAACGAAGAAAAACGAACCCTTACATGACTTCATGAAGGAGATTGAATCGAGAAGAGGTTGATATAGATTTGGGAAGAAAAAAACCCATAGTTTTAAATGTGAAAACTAGGGTTTATATAAGACACACACACACACACACACTATGGTTCAAACATAAAATATAAACAAAGAAACTTGAATATGACTATTGTAGATGATAAAAAACACCCCAATCAAAGTAAACCCTAAATTAATCAGTCTTTTATTATATATATTATTTTGGAAAGTTTACATAAGAATCCAATGGGGTTGGAAATAAAATATTGTGTTCAATGGTAGAATCATAGAAAAATGAAGTAACTGGGACTGAGGATAGTGATGGGAAGGTCCTGGGATGGGGAAGAATAGCAGAGGAGGGTGCAATATGTATTGGTGTGGTGTGAGGAATAATATGAAGAAGGGAATAAGGTTAGATAGTTATAATTGGGCGTGGGTCGATTGGAGGGTCGTGGTTGGTCTTGGGGTGTGGCATGAGTGAGGGAAACCAAGGAGGAATGAGGAATAACAAATGGAGGGATGATATTTTTATGTGGATATGATCAGACAACGATTGTGACTCAGAAAATTTTAAAAGAGATGAATGGTCAAGATTAGATATGGGTTTTTTATCAGATGGACAAGGTTGATCCACAGTTTTTAAGAAGGTTGAGAGGCCTAGATCGAATGTGGTTTGATCAGATGACTCAATAAACGTAGTAGAAATGATGCAATGGCGGGGTTTCAAAGGCTAAACTGGAGTGGGTGGATGAGATCTTGTGTAAAAAGATCAGATGGCTAAGATCACGTTCCATAGAAAAATCCAAATCCCACATAAAAAACAATAGGGTTTTATGACTTCCTTATAAAGCTTGATGTTGCTGCCTTCCATTTGATGACACAAACACACATAGAGGGGTCCTAATACAAGTTACCCCCATCCGTGGGCCTTGGCCCACCCTCACCCGTGCTGGTGCATGACCTGGCTCACACTCTGCTCAAGCCTGACCATGCCCTATACATGGGCATGTGTGCGCGCTTATCCCACACCATGCATGACTCGTCCGTGACTTAGCATGCACCATGCATGTGCTCAGCCAGACTTGGCCTGAATTTGGTTTCCTTTGTGAGATGCCCGCTGACCTTGAGGAATTTTCCTTCAAGGACTTCCTCAGTCATATGGGGCAATCACCATATTTTTTATCAAAAAATTACTAAACACAAATAGATAACAAAACCATAACATATATATTTATTTCCTTATATATAAAAACATTATTTCTCGTAGATAAACAAAATTATAAATGTCATTATTTTCATAAGTTTGTATTCATTTTGAGTTTTAAAACATTATAATTTTAAAATATAAATATAAAATAAAAATTCTATTAAAACCATGTCATCATTTAACCAAAGATATAACTTTAAAATATTTAATGAATTTTAAAACATTCTAAAACATTTTAAATACATAATGACATTATAATGGTTTTATAAAAATATCCATAGTCACATGTTTCAGAACTCCAATGGATATTAGGAGAAAATAACAGTAATATTTATCTTCAAAGGTTGCAAAGGCCTTATAGAAAAATTTTAATAGTATTTCAGCACTTTAAACCAATTTTTCCTATATGGATTGTGATCTACATTCCTTTGACTCTCTATATTATAGCTATTCTTCTCAGTATTTCATTGTTTGTTTCGGTGGATTCAAGGGATGATGGATACTTAATTGGTCCCATTGTGATGTTGGGTGGTCTTCCATTTTTTCTTTTAGGTCTTTCAATGAGTTTCCTTGAGTAATTATAATCCCTTTCATCAATGTAATGTATCACTGTTTCTATTGAATAAAATGTTAGTTATTTTAGTTTTCAAGAATTTGTTTTGGATGGAACCAATATTAAAGAAAATAATAACAATAATAATATCAGTCATAATAACTAATAAAATATTATTATTAAAAATATCAATATGTCCGAGGAATCACATATATAATGGATTTTTTTATTAATTTCAAATATAAATAAGGTTGTGTATCTTAACATGATATTATGTGAGGGTAATGGTATTTATGTGGTAAATGAGAGTATTTTATACTTTCAAAATTTCAAATTTTAAAAATTAATGATTATTCCAATACATGTCAATGTCTTATAAATATATATATATATCTTAAAAGGTTTAGGGTATGATGGTAAAATATATATGTAAATAATGACGTTAGTAATCATAAGATTTCATGGAAAAACATTTCATGTTAACAATTTGAAGAATGATGACGATGAACATAGAAAGTCTTCAATGTATACAAAAGAAGTTAGTAGCATAGTAAAATTTTATTTTTTGGTGTTAAGGAGTTTGAATATGTTCAAGGATTTAAACATTAGGAATATTATTCCTAAGTATCACCATTATTCAAACTATCTTGGTTCATAGATGTGACTCAGAAAATAGTTTAGTGGTAGGGTTTTATCAGATATTCACAATTAGATGTGATAAAAATACATAGATATATAAAGAGTTTAACACAACCCTTGAAATTGAATTGAACATAAGGAATATAAAGTAGTATATCATATGTTTTATAGGCTATTATTTATGTTTTTTAATGTTTTTAAAATATTTTTAGAATATAAAATGTATCATGTTATATAAAAGTGTATATATACTTTATCATTCAATAAAATATATATTTTTATATGTATGCAGATATATATATGTCATGAAGTGAAATGATAATTGATCTATCAAAGTATGAAATTGAGTTTTCTATAACCAATTTTTTGTCATTTAGTATTATATGTTGTTATAAAATTTTAAGGTTAGCATTATTGATATTCTTTTATTACGATATAAGATATTATCATGAGGTACAAAACAAGTTTTTTGAGTTGGAATAATTGCTAACTATATACCATATTGAGTGTCATATAGTAATTTTTTGGTATACTTGGTATGTATGGTTCATATTTGGAGTTACCACTACCTGAAGTTTCTTAGATACATAGAATTAAAATACTTATACATCGATACTTTTTGAACAAAAAGATTGATTCATAGAAAATAAAGGGGTGGTTAGGTTTGTTTATTATCTTGTTTTTGGTTGGATATTAATCAATATGTGATCTTTATTCTTATTTGGTTTGTAAAAAATCTATTCTCTTAATTAGAACAGATTTAAAAAGTGTGGGACCGTATATAGATATTACATATGTGGTCCTAATTTGATTAATTTAGAGGTATGTGATTCAATTATCCATAATGGTGAATGATGAGTGATGTATTCTCAGACCCATTAAATATATGCTAGAAGAAATTAGAAAATAAAAGGAGGATATATGGGTTTGACATACTTCTGGTCTCAGGGTAACTCATTGTCTTATAAAATAGATGATATAAATATTCATTTATGTATATGATGTTTATAGTAGAGAGTATTAAAGAGAAACATGGGTTTGATGATGATTACAATGGATCCATTTATATATTGATTAGTACTGATGTTTTTTCTTGAGGTAATTTATTGTTCAGATTTATGAATTCAAGAATTCATGTTTCTTTTCATTGATACTAAGGCCCAGGAGTGTAAACATTGTGGTTCACTAGATGGGGAATGGGTTTTACATAGAAACCAACTATAAAATGTTTTTAGATTTAATCTAAATGATATTTTGGATGGGTATTCACAAGTTATTTTGTATGATGTGATAATAGTTGAAATTAATTATATATTTATAGATGTTTTGGGAAGATATAAAAAATATTTTTGGATAGGTTTTCAAAAGTTATTATATATGGTACAATATAAAATCAAACAGATTTAAGTCCATGAGGCTTTTGTTCAAGCACACGATTGATGAAGTAATACCCTAAAGCCTTATAAAATATGATGTTTACTTTTATATATACTTTATTATGATATGGAGACATTATATAGAAGTGGTGTGATATGAATCATGTTCTATGATTTATACTAACATCCTATGATAGATATGGGTATTCATATATTAATAATTGACATTTGGATCATTATCCATTATGAATATCAATATTATATATGTTCCTAAAGGGAGTTTTTAACATAAATTCTTGAATGAATAAATATGGTTGTAGTGTTACAAGCCATTGTGAACATATGATATTTTATAATTCATTTTTTAATGGATGAGAATATGCATGGTTGGATTGGGGATATCCCGAGGGATACATAATGAGTCCAAATCCATTGTGAAGGGTTTCCAAAATGAGTTTTATTACTTTTACTAGTTATCCCATATTCAAAAATCTCTGTACCATCTCCTCACTTTACACCATGAGATAGTTTTATATCATTATTTTTATAAGGTTCCTATCCATGTGATGTTTTATTAACTTAAATCCATGGAAAAACATGGAGTTGGGAGGTTCATATCTACCTTTAAGGGATATTAATCAATTATTAAGATGGAATGAAGTGGTAGTTTCACAAATAGTACACATGTATATAAGTTTATTAACATTTTGTTTTTCATGATTTCAGTATAGAAGTATGGTAGTCCTTGGGTTTTATGTTTTTTAATTATTACAACTATCTAAAATGAAGATATTTTGATCCTTAGAATCCTAAAAAAATTGACTTTTAATGTAAATATGTGTCTAGGTAAAAAATTTAAATGAAACTCTAGCTGGGGGGAAACCTAGTAACATTCTGATTTAAAAATATTCTATATCAATTTTGTAATATTAATAATTTTTTGTGAAATTATAGTGGATAATCTAGGTAACACTCTGATACTCATCGTAAAAAAGATTCAAGGGACAACTTTATTCAATGATAAATTTTAATCAAAAGGAAAAAAACAAGATGTGACCACATACCTTATGTAGTATCTCATACTTGGATACATTGTTTAACAAAATGGGCATAATTTCCAATCCATAATAGATAAAAAATATTAAAACCACACAGAACATAACTTTAAGAGGGTATTCATCATTTTATATTCCAACCCCATGAGATTTATTCATAATTTGGGGAAATTAGTGATTACGTGGAAGCAGTAAAGCATGCAACAATTATTTTTTTATAGACAATAGATTAGACCCTAAAATTCATACGGTTCAGCCATGATGTGTGATAACATCATAATTACTTACATGAGAACACAATCCAAATAGATATGTTATGATTTTTAGCCCATGGTTTAGAAACCTTTTAGGATTGACATAGTATAATAATTTTATTTCAGAGTGGAGATGTCATTCTGTGACACAATGTGTTGCAACATGATACATTCGACCACTGTAAAAAATTATCATTCTAAATCATAAATTTTCTATGACCATTCATCAGATCATCTATCTAATATCTCACAATAGGTTCCCCTAGTGCCCTAATATGATAATAATCACCTACTAGGATCAAGGTAACCCTTTCATATCGAATCTCAGATGATTTTTGAAATTTTTATGATCCTTGATAACCTACCTATTCTAGTCATTTATAAATAGTCTCTCTAATAGATACCTTCTCGATTAAACTAGACATTAATTTTAAACTTCTTCTTTAACCATTTAAAATACCATTCATATATTTCCTTACCTTCCATATAGTTAATCATGGATCATACGAAACTATAAGCACCCTAAACAAATTCAAAAGAAACCAATTAAAAAATACCATTTGAGGATCAACTATAGAATAATCACTCATTTATAATTGACTAAACAAGAATAAAAAGGATTTGTGAGCCTATTATACGTTCTTTTAATTTTTAATATTTTTATATTGAGGCTAAAGATTATTATTTATTTAAAATTTTCCTTCCATTATGCATGTATATTAAATAAGAGTATGGAAAAAATAATGGTGTTAGTTATATTACATGCCTGGAAAATAATTAGTTGTTTGTTAATTTTATTTAACCTTATATTAACAAGAGATAACATACCTCAATGATATTATTTTACTAGATAATATTAGCCTCTTAAAGAAAAATATGAAGAACTATGTTTAGGAAGATGAGTATGTTAACACAATAGATGAGAATAAGGCTTCATAGGACTACATCTATGCTACCTTGGATTCCAGTTAACCACATATACCATAAATAAGATGAGAATTTTGGGGAAACATAGGGTCCCTACTAAATTGAACTGATTAATATGATCTGTATCACTATTTTATCAGTACTCTACAATATATATTTGGGGAAAATCATTCCCAATGTCAATTTCTCGGGTTTTATTCCATGCATCACTAGTGCCTCCCATTTCTGAGACACTTCCTCCATCTCCTATATTATAGCCATCTTATGAGATTCCTTTTAGGAATATCCCCACCACTATTTTAGATCCTACATGGCCATTATCTTTAACTATTCAAATCATTCAACACCAACATGATCATACTTATAGGTGGTTTCCTAATACTTTCAGGTCTATACCCTATGGGATGTCAATGTTTTATATGGATCATGAGGCCCAATGAGCATTTGAGGTCATGTACCATGGATAAAGAAAGGACCTTTAGAAAATGACTTTTTAGGCAGTACCTTTTCTTGACCAGGTTACTCGCCATAAGATGTATTTTTTGATCCTAGAGATTTATTTTTCACTTGACACTGATAAATACATATTAGCAATACTACCACCATGGGAACCATAGTTACCATTATCTGGAAATCATTTGTTGATTATAGTATTGAGTATAATTTAATCGAGTCTTAGAACACTGTTACTAAAAGTGCCCTATGTGAAGTTATTATCACATCTCCCCCATAGAGAAGACATTGATCAATTAAATGATGACCAATCCAACACTAATAATCACTAAGATTATATAGAAAGATTATTCCAAGAAATATCCCCCTATGAACTTAGCTTATATCCCTCCATCATCTAGGGTTATAGAGGTAGTGGATACACCAACTAGAGATTAACCAATGGGTGTTAAATCTAGTAGTGTGTAAGAGGATGCTACCACAGACTCATAATATATCACCAACCACCCTCCCCAAATCATTTTGAAGCCTATCTCTATATTTTTTTTTATATTTTTTATGGACTTTATGTATTATGTTTTTTATAAACCATATGCACATATATTATATACTAATTTTTTGAATACAATAATGATTAATTTAAATTATTGGAGACTGCAAGAATAATTAGAGAGTTTTTTGAAAATTTCAATGGAATTGTAGATATTTCATACCACAACATATTTCTTGGAACTTGATAGCGTGTTATGGTGCCGATAAACCTCTCCTTGTTTTTTTCCAAGATTGTGTCAAGCGTTGGGGTCTGGATCTTTCGGTGATAGTTTCTATTCTAGATCGGAAGGATTTCTGCGTCGTTCTATCGTCTAGGTAAGATTTCATGAAGTCGTGGTGCATGATCCCATGCTCTGTAACACCCGAGACTTTTATGTTATATAAATCATCAAAGGAATCTTTTTCTACACAACACTTGCTTGGCTTGCTTTACACGAAATCGTGACCTTCCTCGATAGCTTGCGTCGTACGCAATACCGAGTTTCACTAAACAATGATATGCTATTAAAATATTATTAAAAATAGCCGTTATGAATAGTAATAACCACATTTTGAAATTTTATAAATTTTTTTTTTCAAAATGGACTTCATTTTTGGATTCGGAAAACCAAAATTAGCCTAGGGTGAAATTTTGGTATTTTTCTGAAAACTTTCAATTTTTGATGAATAGTGAAACCACTAAGTGGTAGGTTAAAAACTGAATTTTGCATAAAACATAATTTTACCACTTCTGTGAATGGAATTTTGAAAATCCTACAGACACGGTTGATATCAGTAAGTAAAATGTGGTTCAATGAGATAAAAATAATTTTTTGATGAATAGTAACTTTTTACTTTTTTTACCGCGGTTAATAGTAAATAGGGTAACTAAGGGTAAATATGATATTACTATTACCCTAACACATGTCCTAATTCTATTGGATAAGTGTAATTCGACCAAAAACAAACTTAGGAATAAAATATGACCATTTAGGCCCACTTGGGTTAGATTAGGACATTTATTATTAATTTATTTAAAGAAGGGTTAAAATAGTTAAAATCAAAGTTTAATAAGTAAATAATTTTTAATATGGGGTTATACATAAGATAAATTAGACTATAAATATTAATTAGAAAGATAAAACGATTTACTACATAATCGTATTTTATTTATAATTTTTAGACATTAAATAATTTAATTTATTTATGACAAAATTATGATTCAGTAATTATCTTATTTATGAAATATTGACATAATTGATGTTATAAACACAAAAATAATTGTAATTTGAGACTTTTTATTAATTAAACAAATTTTATAGGTTACTATGATATATTAGTGTTGATTTAATCAACTTGGTTCGAACATATAATTCTGTTATGACTTTCACAAAAATCATATATCAAATAGTGTCAAAATTGACACAAAATAGTTTTTAAATAAAATAAAATATTATTAATTGTTATTTTATTCCTAAAAATCTAAGGATCGGCCAAATGACTTAGATAAGGATATATATATTAATAATAAACAATTTGGGGTTCTTTTGGCATGTTATAGTAAGTGTAATAACCATATAGTGAAAGAAAACAAAAAGACATTGTAAAAGTTAAATTATTTAACTTAGAGTTAAATCTAATTGATAAGGTTAAAATAATACCCTAAACTTGTCTAAATCCTATTGGTTGATATTATTTCGACCCATCCCCACTTTAGCTTCGAAATAAGACCCTTTGGAACCATTATAAACCGATTTTGACATTAATATAAAATAATATTTTGAGGTATTCCTAAGGTGCCCCTCTCCTCCCTTATAAAAGGACACCTCCTCCCCCTCCTCCTCACACAAATTTGAGCACTCAAGCTCGGCCAACCCCTTCCATTTTCTCCTCTCCACTTCCCTAGAATAATCCTAGAGGTCCTGGTCCTCTTCAAAGACCAATCTTAGTTCCCTTAGTGGAGGATTCCAAGAGGCATTCCAAAGAAGAGGTAATATCCGTTACCGATCTTTTCAATTTCTTTCTTCTTCAACTTCTTCTTCTTTAGTTGTTTCATGATAAAGTAATAACATCAGTATTACATACATACTGATATGTTATTATAAATATGAAACAACCCTAATTCACCTTCTATCCATCCTATGGAAAAATGAAATCACCGCGCGTGCGTACGTACGGAATACCATCTCCACGCCGTGGTGTAATCTATTTTCCACCATCACTTTACAAGGATGGGTATAATGGTGTAATGAGTAACTATTTATGATTATTATAAAGTAATATTGATACTGAAATAATATATATATATACTCCAATACAATTCCACGATCATAGGAACGATATCATCACTCGTGCGTACGTACGGAATACCGTCTCCACGATGTGATGCGACTCGTTCTACATGATCATCATTACATAGTAATTATATAAATGAATTGAATGAATAAATATGATATATGTTACACTAATACCATTCTGGATATAAGGTATCTATTAGCTTAAAAGAAGAATAAGAATTTATTCGGCAAAACACGCATAAGAACAAAAGGCAATAAAGACCCGAGTAACAAGTAACAATGAAATATTACTAACAAGAAGCTAAGAATATGACCATATATGATATAATATCAATATGTATGATTCTGGAATAAGTCAATAACATTATTTAAACCATTATACAGGAGCTTTGGACAGGTACAAAGCAAATCGGACCTAAGGTAAGGGAAAATACCACAATCTCATTTTTATCCGAGATTGTTTATTCGTAAGTATTTACTAGGGTGTATTCTATCATCCACATCCATGTTCCCTAAATATGTAATATTGCTTCCATCCACTTAAAATAGTTTAAATCCAATTTTACCCTTCGGTGAGTTTTTAGTATAGAATATGAAAGGAATCTGTTGTCGTTTTTTTCGTACGAGGTACTTTTTGACTTTTCCGACAAAAGTACGAGAAGAATGTTTTTTAACTTATACGGCATGCATGGATTTTTAAAACATTATTTCCAAGAAGCTTCCTTTACAAGTTTTCAAGTTTATTTTTAATCAACTTCTTTTATTTTAATGTCGTATGACATGTTATGAAAGGAAAAATGTTTTTGAAGTAGAAAGGATATTTTTCTCAAGAATGGAGTTCAAGTATTTTATCAAAATTATTTTCCATATAAGATAATAAAGGGTTCTGTTTTTATCCCTATTATTACATGGATCTGATTACGTTGTGATGGAAATATTTTTATGAATTCCTTTATCTTATATGAATTGTTTTATGATGTCATGATGTTTCAAGAATCCCATTTTTGTTACATGTGTTATGCGATGATGTATGGTTTATGATTATGTTGCACACATAAGAAAGGATTCATTATAAGATGGGTGGGACCTATATCTCCCTCCAATGAATTGGGTAAAGATTTTATATCTCATGAGATAGATAGGGCTGGAACGGTAGGTTATACCGGTTCAGTGAAACAGGACTGAAACGAGGGTTACTCGATTCAGAAAGGGACTTTGTCTACTAAGATAGTCTTGGCAATGAGTCTTGACTAACAAGAAATGATTCTCTATGATTATGTGTGAATGCCACAAAGTTTCATGTTTTAAGTTATGATTATTGTGATTACATTTCACAGCCATGATTTACCCCATGTTATGAAATTATGATCTCTTTTGCAGGTTAAGATTTCCAAAAGTTATGTGCTCATGTATATGATGTGATTGATATTTCTTTTGTTTACCCTTACTGAGCATTTGAGCTCACCCTTTTATGTTTTCTTTTCCCCAGGATATAAAGAAATGTTTTAGGTAAAAAAAAGGAAGATCTTTATGGGAGATTTTGAAGATCTTTCACCACGATTAGAAGATTATATTCCGAGTTTCCAAAGACACTAAACTATTACGATCCTTGTGTGTGTGTTTTTTTGTTATGTACTAAGTATTCCGCAAATGTAATGTAATGTCCATGTACATCAGGCTTCGGGTCTCTACAGTTTTTATCAGAGGAAAGGTATAGTCAACCTTTGGAAACTAGGATGTGAAAGCCTTAGTAAGAACCCTAAGGATAAGTCTAAGCATAGAACACAATCTTAGTGTTTTAGAAATGGCCATTAATACCCTAGGATAAGACCTTAAGTGTGAAATTTTATCCTTTATTATGTGGTTTTCCTATTATAATTAGTGTGGCTCACACTATTCTTCTTGGTTTTAGTCAATGGCTGGAACCCGAAGGAACCGTGTTAATGCGGAATGCGATGGGCAATGCAATGATTGTTCCCCTGAGCAACCAAACGATATGGGAGCTGGAGTGCAAAATCTTGTAGCCATGCTCACACAACTTTCTCAAGCTATGAATCATGCATGACTTCCAAACGAGCAAAGGAAGGAGCAACATTCTGTTGAATCCTTCATGAGGCAGCGTCCACCTTCTTTCAGTGGGTCTACTGATCCATTAGTTTCTGAACAATGGATTAGTACTACTGAAAAGATATTTTCAGTTCTTCAATGTTCTGAACATGATAAAGTCATCCTAGTAGTGTATCATTTGGAAAGAGATACTGATCAATTATGGAATCTTATTAAGAATACGAGGAAAAGGGATGAAATTGAGTCTATGGAATGGGATGAGTTCAAGAACTTATTTTTCAATAAGTACTTCCCTCATATTCTCCGAACAAAGATGGAGAAAGAGTTTCTTGAACTGAAGCAAAGGGATGATGAATCTGTTGGTACCTATGAAGCAAATTTTACAAGACTTGCAAGGTACGCTTCTGGTATTATCATCCAACCTGAGAGTAAGATCGATCGATTCTTTAGTGGCTTAAAACCAAGTCTTCGAAGGGCGTTAGCCATAAGGGACTTTAATAGCTACGAGGAAATCGTTCGATGTGCTCTCAAAGTTGAGATGGAGATTGGAGTAACCCATCAGTCACATGGGTTTGATAAGAAGAGGAAGATGGAATTCAAAGGAAAATCTAAAGAGAACACTGAAAAGAAGATGAGCTTTCCCTTATGCTCAATGTGTGGAAAGAAACATAGAGGGAGTTGTCTTAAAGGGACAAGTAAATGTTTCAAATGTGGAAAGGAAGGTCATCGGGCATTTGAATGCCGCGATAATGGGAAGAAGATGTCTAATGATGCAAACAAAGGAAGGGATACACAAAATGAACCTACTACACTTCAATGTTTCAAGTGCAAGGAGATGGGGAATTATGCCAATCAATGCCCAAATCCAAGGGTTGATGATGATGGTCGACGTCAACAAAATCTTAAG
The DNA here is from genome assembly GCA_963277665.1 of Viscum album. Lineage (NCBI taxonomy): Eukaryota > Viridiplantae > Streptophyta > Magnoliopsida > Santalales > Viscaceae > Viscum > Viscum album. The sequence goes on along the minus strand of OY728125.1, from coordinate 1,983,350,194 downwards.
GCTAAAGACAAAGGAAAGTCACATGCAATTTCTATCAGCGATGTGGAGTACGATAACGAAGTGGTGAAAGGTACACTTACCATCCACTCTAAAGTAGAAAATGTTTTATTTGATTCTGGATCCACCCACTCATTTATTTCTGAAAAACTTTCTAAGGGTATCACCATATTACCTCAACAATTAGATGTTGAGTTAGCCGTGACAACACCTAATGGCACAACAGTCGCATCAAAAGTTTATAATTCTTCTCCGATCGATGTTTGGGGGAAAGTGCTTCCTGGAAATCTTGTGATCCTTCCTTTAGAGGAATTTGATGTGATTCTTGGCATGGATTGACTTTCTCTACATGGAGCTCATATCAATTGCCAAAGAAGGGAAGTCACATTTCATATTCCAGATCAATCTACGATCATCTATCAATGCAAGGATGAACATAACCTTCCAGTGGAAATTTCTTCCATCTTATGGGTATTGATTCCACTAAATGAAGGTTATTTATCTCAAATGGTTGGTGAGAAACTTACGATTAAGAATATTCCCATCATACGGAAGTTTGATGATGTCTTTCCAGAGGAATTACCAGGTCTTCCACCAAATCGTGAAGTTGAGTTTTCAATAGAACTCGTACCGGGTGCTTTGCCTATTTCAAAGACACCTTATAGAATGACCCCTATTGAGTTGCAGGAATTGAAGAAGCAACTCCAAGATAATATTGATAAGGGATTCATATGCCCTAGTGCGTCACCTTTGGGAGCACCTGTGCTATTTGTTAAGAAGAAAGATGGATCAATGAGACTCTGCATTGATTATCGAGAACTTAACAAGATCACTATCAAGAACAAATATCCTCTCCCACGCATTGATGACTTATTTGACCAACTACGCGGAGCTCAATACTTTTCCAAGATTGATCTTCGTTCAGGGTATCATCAATTAAGGGTCAAAAGGGAGGATATACCAAAGACGACTTTCCGTACAAGGTATGGACACTATGAATTTATAGTGATGCCATTTGGTCTTACTAATGCCCCTGTTATCTTCATGGATCTAATGAATAGAGTCTTTAGAGACTATCTTGATCAATTTGTGGTAGTCTTTATAGACGATATTCTTGTCTATTCAAAGAGCAAGGAAGAGCATGAAGATCACTTGAGAATTATATTGAAGACCCTGAGAAAGGAGAAGCTTTATGCCAAATTTACGAAGTGTGAATTTTGGCTTCAAAAAGTTTCATTTTTGGGTCACATAATCTCAAAAGAGGGGATATCTGTGGATCCAGCAAAAACAGAGGTTATCAAAAGATTGTCAAGACCAACAACAGTAACTGAGATCCAAAGTTTTCTTGGTTTGGCTGGATATTATCGACGTTTTGTAAAAGATTTTTCACGATTATCTAATCCACTCACCAAGTTGACTCGGAAAGGAGTTAATTTTGTCTGGACAGAGGAATGTGAAGAGAATTTCAAGGAGTTGAAAAGAAGGTTATCCAGTGCACCTGTGCTCACACTGCCTTGTAGTGGAGAAAGGTTTGTGATCTACAGTGATGCATCCAAGAAGGGATTGGGGTGTGTTCTTATGCAAAATGATATGGTGATAGCTTATGCCTCACGACAGTTGAAAATCCATGAGCAAAATTACCCAACACATGATTTGGAGTTGGCTGCGGTAATCTTTGCATTAAAGATTTGGAGGCATTACCTTTATGGTGAAAGGTGTGATATTTATACTGATCATAAAAGTTTAAAGTATATTTTCACACAAAAGGAGTTGAATATGCGTCAAAGAAGATGGTTGGAGCTGATTAAGGATTACGACTGCTCAATCCATTACCACCCTGGGAAAGCAAACAAGGTGGAAGATGCATTAAGTCGACAAGAACATGCTAGTTTATCCATGATGAGGATCACAAAGGATCCAATATTTATGGATTTACAAAGGATGGATCTTGGAATTATAATGGAAGGAGAAAAATCTTATCTTTCTCAAATGAATTTTCAACCATCTATACATGTGAAGATTAAAGAGGCACAAAAAGAAGATGTCGAGTTACAAAAGAAGGTGAGAAATGTTCCTGAATTCAACCTTGATTGTGATGGGATAATAAAGTTCAGGAATCAGGTTTGTGTTCCTCCCATCCCCGAATTAAAGAAGGAGCTGCTGGATGAGGCTCATAGTTCATCATTCTCTATTCATCCTGGAAGCACGAAGATGTATAGGGACCTGAAAGAGTACTTCTGGTGGGATGGCATGAAAAGAGATGTTGCTGAATATGTCTCTCGATGCTTGGTTTGTCAAAAAGTTAAAGTTGAGAGACAAAAGTCTAGGTGGATGTTACAACCATTACCCATACCCGAATGGAAATGGAAAAACATCACTATGGACTTTGTCACAGGACTTCCTAAAACATCCAAAGGCAATAATGCTATTTGGGTCATAGTTGATCGTCTTACAAAGTCTGCACACTTCATTGCTATTAGAGAGGATTTCTCTCTAGATCAGCTTGCCAGGATATATGTAAAGGAAGTGGTAAGATTGCATGGAGTACCACTTTCTATTATATCTGATCGGGATCCGAGATTTACCTCGAAGTTCTGGCGAAGTCTTCAGCATACTCTGGATACAGAGTTGAGTTTCAGCACTGCTTATCATCCCCAGACAGACGGTCAATCTGAGAGAACAATTCAAACCCTAGAAGATATGTTGAGAGCTTGCTCTATGGATTTCAAAGGAGGTTGGGATCAACACCTACCTTTGGTGGAATTTTCTTATAATAATAGCTTTCACTCCAGTATTCAGATGGCTCCTTATGAAGCTCTCTATGGAAAGAAATGCAGGACTCCAACTTGCTGGGATGATGTTAGGGAAAGAAAGCTATTAGGACCTGATCTCATTGATGAAATGGCAGAAAAGGTCAGATCTATTCAACAACACATAAGAGCAGCTCAGAGTCGACAGAAAAGTTATGCCGACAACCGAAGAAAAGACCTAGAGTTCGAAGTGGGTGATAAAGTGTTCTTATGAATATCTCCCTGGAAGAGGGTTATGAGATTTGGAAAGAAGGGGAAGTTGAGCCCTAGATATATCGGTCCTTTCGAAATACTGGATCGTGTTGGAAAGGTAGCTTACCGATTGGCGCTTCCACCGAATCTCTCTCAAGTTCACGATGTGTTCCATGTATCTCTCCTGAGAAAGTACATACCTGATCCTTCACATGTACTCAGCTCAGAAGTTGTACCGCTAGAGCAAGATCTTTCATATGAAGAACAGCCGATAGAGATTCTGGATCGTAGCGAAAAAGTCCTACGAAACAAGACCACTCGCTTGGTGAATGTTTTATGGAGGAACCACCAATTAGAAGAAGCTACATGGGAGCTTGAGGATATGATGAGGGATAAGTATCCTCATCTGTTTGTTACAAAGTGACGAATTTCGAGGGCAAAATTCATTTTAAGGGGGGTAGAATGTAACACCCGAGACTTTTATGTTATATAAATCATCAAAGGAATCTTTTTATACACAACACTTTCTTGGCTTGCTTTACACGAAATCGTGACCTTCCTCGATAGCTTGCGTCGTACGCAATACCGAGTTTCACTAAACAACGATATGCTATTAAAATATTATTAAAACTAGCTGTTATGAATAGTAATAACCACTTTTTGAAATTTTATAAATTTTATTTTTCAAAATGGACTTCATTTTTGGATTCGGAATACCGAAATTAGCCTAGGGTGAAATTTTGGTATTTTTCTGAAAACTTTCAATTTTTGATGAATAGTGAAACCACTAAGTGGTAGGTTAAAAACTGAATTTTGCATAAAACTTAATTTTACCACTTCTGTGAATGGAATTTCGAAACTTTGACAGACATGGTTGATATCAGTAAGTAAAATGTGGTTCAATGAGATAAAAATAATTTTTTGGTAAATAGTAACTTTTTACTTTTTTTACCGCGGTTAATAGTAAATAGGGTAACTAAGGGTAAATATGATATTACTATTACCCTAACACATGTACTAATTCTATTGGATAAGTGTAATTCGACCAAAAACAAACTTAGGAATAAAATATGACCATTTAGGCCCACTTGGGTTAGATTAGGACATTTATTATTAATTTATTTAAAGAAGGGTTAAAATAGTTAAAATCAAAGTTTAATAAGTAAATCATTTTTAATATTGGGTTATAAATAAGATAAATTAGACTATAAATATTCATTAGAAAGCTAAAAATATTTACTACATAATGGTATTTTATTTATAATTTTTAGACATTAAATAATTTAATTTATTTATGACAAAATTATGATGCAGTAATTATCTTATTTATGCAATATTGACATAATTGATGTTATAAACACCAAAATAAATGTAATTTGAGACTTTTTATGAATTACACAAATTTTCTAGGTTACTATGATATATTAGTGTTGATGTAATCAACTTGGTTCGAACATATAATTCTGTTATGACTTTCACAAAAATCATATATCAAATAGTGTCAAAATTGACACAAATATTATATTATTAATTGTTATTTTATTCCTAAAAATCTAAGGTTCGGCCAAATGACTTAGATAAGGATATATATATTAATAATAAACAATTTGGGGTTCGTTTGGCAAGTTATAGTAAGTTTATTAACCATATAGTGAAAGAAAACAAAAAGACATGGTAAAAGTTAAATTATTTAACTTAGAGTTAAATCTAATTGATAAGGTTAAAATAATACCCTAAACTTGTCTAAATACTGTTGGTTGATAGGATTTCGACCCATCCACACTTTATCTTCGAAATAAGACCCTTTGTAACCATTATAAACCGATTTTGACATTAATATAAAATAATATTTTGAGGTATTCCTAAGGTGCCCCTCTCCTCCCTTATAAAAGGACACCTCCTCCCCCTCCTCCTCACACAAATTTGAGCACTCAAGCTCGGCCAAACCCTGCCATTTTCTCCTCTCCACTTCTCTAGAATAATTCTAGAGGTCCTGGTCTTCTTCAAAGACCAATCTTAGTTCCCTAAGTGGAGGATTCAAAGAGGCGTTCCAAAGAAGAGGTAATATCCGTTACCGATCTTTTCAATTTCTTTCTTCTTCAACTTCTTCTTCTTTAGTTGTTTCATGATAAAGTAATAACATCATTATTACATACATACTGATATGTTATTATAAATATGAAACAACCCTAATTCACCTTCTATCCATCCTACGGAAAAATGAAATCACCACGCGTGCGTACGTACGGAATACCGTCTCCATGCCGTGGTATAATCTATTTTCCACCATCACTTTACAAGGATGGGTATAATGGTGTAATGAGTAACTATTTATGATTATTATAAAGTAATATTAATACTGAAATAATATATATATATACTCCAATACAATTCCACGATCATAGGAACGATATCATCACTCGTGCGTACGTACGGAATACCGTCTCCACGATGTGATGCGACTCGTTCTACATGATCATCATTACATAGTAATTATATAAATGAATTGAATGAATAAATATGATATATGTTACACTAATACCATTCTTTATCTAAGGTATCTATAACTTTAAAAGAAGAATAAGAATTTATTCGGCAAAACACGCATAAGAACAAAAGGCAATAAAGACCCGAGTAACAAGTAACAATGAAATATTACTAACAAGAAGCTAAAAATATGACCATATATGATATAATATCAATATGTATGATTATGGAATAAGTAAATAACATTATTTAAACCATTATACAGGAGCTTCGGACACATACAAAGCAAATCGGACCTAAGGTAAGGGAAAATACCACAATCTCATTTTTATCCGAGATTGTTTATTCGTAAGTATTTACTGGGGTGTATTTTATCATCCACATCCATGTTCCCTCAATATGTAATATTGTTTCCATCCACTTACAATAGTTTAAATCCAATTTTACCCTTCGGTGAGTTTTTAGTAAAGAATATGAAAGGAATCTTTTGTCATTTTTTTCGTACGAGGTACTTTTTGACTTTTCCGACAAAAGTACGAGAAGAATGTTTTTTAACTTATACGACATGCATGGATTTTTAAAACATTATTTCCAAGAAGCTTCATTTACAAGTTTTCAAGTTTATTTTTAATCAACTTCTTTTATTTTAAAGTCGTATGACATGTTATGAAAGGAAAAATGTTTTTGAAGTAGAAAGGATATTTTTCTCAAGAATGGAGTTCAAGTATTTTATCAAAATTATTTTCCATCTAAGATAATAAAGGGTTCTGTTTTTATCCCTATTATTACATGGATTTTATTACGTTGTGATGGAAATATTTTTATGAATTCCTTTATCTTATATGAATTGTTTTATGATTTCATGATGTTTCAAGAATCCCATTTTTGTTACATGTTTTATACGATGATGTATGGTTTATGATTATGTTGCACACATAAGAAAGGATTCATTATAAGATGGGTGGGACCTATATCTCCCTACAATGCATTGGGTAAATATTTTATATCTCATGAGATAGACAGGGCTGGAAGGGTAGGTTATACCGGTTCAGTGAAACAGGACTGAAACGAGGGTTACTCGATTCAGAAAGGGACTTTGTCCACTAAGATAGTCTTGGAAATGAGTCTTGACTAACAAGAAATGATTCTCTATGATTATGTGTGAATGTCACAAAGTTTCATGTTTTAAGTTATGATTATTGTGATTACATTTCACTGCCATGATTTACCCCATGTTATGAAATTATGATCTCTTTTTCAGGTTAAGATTTCCAAAAGTTATGTGCTTATGTATATGATGTGATTGATATTTCTTTTGTTTACCCTTACTGAGCATTTGAGCTCACCCTTTTATGTTTTCTTTTCCCCAGGATATAAAGAAATGTTTTAGGTAAAAAAAAAGGAAGATCTTTATGGGAGATTTTGAAGATCTTTCACCACGATTAGAAGATTATATTCCAAGTTTCCAAAGACTCTAAACTATTACGATCCTTGTGTGTGTGTTTTTTTGTTATGTACTAAGTATTCCGCAAATGTAATGTAATGTCCATGTACGTCAGGCTTCGGGTCTCTACATGCTCCGTGGGAAGTTGGAGGTTCTACCTTTTAAGATGGTCGATGGGAGATGATTTTGGGTGTGAATGTTCCAAGGTGGATGTCTGGATCTCTCTCCCAAGGTTACCCCTCCCCCTCATGAATGGGTCTTTCCTTAAGGCAATCGGAGATTTAATGGGGTGTTTTTTGTGGGTTGATGAAATGACTTCTTGCTTGGAAGAAGCTTTGGTTATGAGTATTTGCATGGATATGGATATTTATTAGCTGCTTCAGGACCATCTATTGATCAGGATCGAAGGGATGATGGATCATCATCAAATTTTAGATTATCCAGCTTGTCCCAGGTTTTCCAATCTCTTCGACATTTCTGGTCAGTCTTTACAAGTCTACCGCAAAGCTTGAAGGGAGGTTTTTAATCCTAAGGAGTATTTGAGGCCTTCTCCTCAGCTTTCTCATTCTCAGTTTCCTTCAGGCCTTGAGGGGTGTGATAGGGGAAAATGGATTTTTTCAGTCCCCTATGTCCAGACTTCGGAGGCATCCTCTTCCAAGGATGTTTATGTTGATGCTAGTGGTGCTTCAACCCATCACGATCTTCTTCTTGTCCATCAAGGCTTGGGTGGGGTTTCAAGGGGTTAGGTTCTATAGGAAAATATTTCTTCCATGTGGGTGACCCCAGAGATTTGTCTTGGAATCATTCACTATCTGCGAAGAATTGGATTTTGGAATCCTTTCTCATCTCAGAGATCATCGTCGTGGAGTTAGGCCTGTATATTCATGAAGTATCCCTATCCTCTATATCTAGAGAGTGTCTCCCTCTGGTCTTGTCTTCTCTACCTATGGTGTCCTCCCCTCCGTCTTCACCAACTCCGCTTCTTCCTTCTTCCCCTTCCCGCTCTCCTCTAGTGGTTCCAAAGATAGATCATAGTTTGACGGAAGGGTAGACCTTTGCATCTCCAGATGCATCTCACAAGTCCTATTTTAACGGTGTGGCCTCTCTATAGGTAATATCCCCTCAGGGGCATGAAAAAATTCAAAATCAAACTCAAGCTAAATATGGTGTGCAGGTAGGTGCATCAATGCTTCTTCCTGTAATGAGCCAGGAGTCTGGGGCCAAATCCAGATGAGCCTGTCTCAATGTCTAAAGTAATATTACAGAATGATCGTGGTTTAAGGGCTAGGGATAAGTTTGATTTCATATTCAATGAGTTTATTAGTAATAAAGGTTCTATGGTAGCTATTCTAGAGTGAAAACATACTTTCAGCAAGATCAACTAGTATGCTCATAGGCTCAAGGTTCATGGATTTATTCACGGGGACCCTCCTAACTCTCATATATGGATGTTTTGGTAGGATCACGTGCTTGTTGATCTTTAGAGTATGTCGGATCAGTCCTTGACTACTGAAATTACAGTAGGGAATCATGCATTTTTATTTTCTTTCTTCTAATCCAATTTCAATGCCCAAGAAAGAGAGGCTTTGTGGAGTGAGTTAGAAGGTGTTAATCCCTAAGATGCCCTTTGGATTGTTAAGGGTGATTTTAACATTATCGAAAGTCCTGAGGAGAATAAAGGGGGTGGTTTTCCCTCCAAAAATTGTAGTCATACCTTTGTTTCGTTCATGGCCAGGAAAGACCTACTAGATGCGGGCTATGAGGGAAATAGTTTCACATGGTGTAATAATCAGCCAGGAGGGAGGCGAACCTACTGTCTCCTCGATCGGTGCCTAATGAACGAGGAATCTATAACTATGTTCCTAGACTCCAAAGCTGCTCACCTGGTCCGATGTCTTTCGGACCATTCTTCGCTTCATATTTCTCTGGGAACATGGTCTTCATGGGAGGAATATGTTCTGTTCTCTAAAATGTTTATAGAGGAACTTGACTTCCAAGATGTGGTTTGGGAAGAATGGGGTTTACATCACCAAGGGAATCCGTGGATTACTCTTCACAATAAGCTAATATGGTTAAATATTCTGCTTCGATCCTTGAAAAAAAGATACCTACTCATGACCAGGACTTGGTTGAAATAAGTAAAGAGGTGGAAGACATGGAGGAGTGTCTGGAATAAGAGTGGGATAAGTATTTGTTCAATTCTCTTAGAGTAAAAAAATAATCATCTTACTGATAGTCTTATGAGGCAGGAGAGGTTGGCCAGAGAGGGAGCAAGAATCAGATAGCTTTGTGAGGGGGATCAATATTCTTGATACTTTCATGCTAGCATTTGAGAATGCCACCGGGTTCAGCATCCTAATATTCATAGAGAAGATGGATCTTACTCTAGTTATCATGATGAGTTAGGGGCCACGATTAATGGGGATATCAAATCTTTTATGGCTGACCCAACCCGAATATGGAAGGGGGGTATCTGGGTGGAAATTCTATGCTTTTTGAGGGCATTCCAAGATGTGTATGTGTGGAAATTGATGAGGTCTTGAGGACTCTGAAAGAGGATGAAATTTGTTAGATGATTTGGTCTTTGAACCCAGAGAGTGCTCCAGGGCTCAATGGATTTCCTAGTTCTTTTTATTGGGTGTCGTGGTAATGTGTCAAAGGGGATCTTGTGAGAGCTATTCAGGACTTCTTTCAGGGTGGGGATCTACCCCAAATTGCTTGTCCAAAAAAGATGGTTCTTATTCCTACGGTGGGTAATCCTCAGTCTATTGATCAATACCAACCTATTAGTATATGTAACAAACCATACAAGACTTTGGCCAGCATTCTCAATAAGTTATTTTCCTTTCATCTGGATTCTTGGATTGCCTAGGAACAACAAGGTTTCATTTATGGGAGGTCAATTCAAGGTGCTATTGGTGTAGCCCAAGAAATGGTGAGAGGAATTAATAATGATTCTTTCGGGGGAAATTTGGTGGTTAAGTTAGAAATGAGAAAAGATTTTGAAAGAGTGGAATGGGGTTTTGTTCTTAGAGTTTTGGCTTGCATGGGTTTCTCAACATGGACAACTGAATTTCTTTTCCGTTGCTTCAGCTCGTTATGGATTTATCCTTTTTTTATGGACAAGAAATTTGGTTTTTTCAAATCATGTCGTGGTCTTCGGCAAGGGGATCCATTGTCTCCCACTCTTTTCATTATCTCCCAAAATTCTTTTAGCGGTTTTATTTACCAAGGTCTCAACCTGGGGAAAGTTCTCCCTTATCATAATAGGCCTTCCATAAGAGAGATCTCGCACTTTATTTTCACATATGTCACAATTATTTTTATTAATGGAAGTAGTTGGTCTGTGCAGGGGTTGAATGGGCTTCTTGGGGAATATTTCAAGTGGAGTGGTTAGGTGGTTAATATAGAGAAAATCACATTTTACATTACCAAGAATGCCTTTGAAAGTAGGGTGAGTGTTGTGGGGGATTAACTGAGTATGGGTAGATGCTTTTTTTCCCATGGAGTACCTTGGGGCTCTAGTTAGTCCTTCCCCCCTCAGGGTTCTTCATTTTGATAAACTCATAAACAAGATATCTGGTCGCATTTTCAACTGGAAAAATAGATTCTTATCCTTTGGAGGTCGCATTACTTTAGTTACCAGAGTCCTGGTTTCCATTACCATGCATATTATTTCCACTCTGAAGGTTCCCAAGAATATAACTTCAAATATGGACAAGAGTATGGTGTATTTCATTTTGGATGCTCAAATGGAAGGTAGACATCATTGGGAATCAGGGAAACATCTTGCTAGACCTCTCTCAGATGGGGGTATCAACCTGAGGAGTGTTTTCTCAACCATTATGCGGTTTCATTCAAAGATTGCATGGGAGGATATTGAAGGTTGTTATCTTTGGGGTAGAACAACGCAAGACATTTACAGTTAGAATATGTGTGAATAGATCTCAAGGACATCCATGACATGGAATTTTATTCACCCTTACATGGAAATTTTGCAACAGAATTCTCGGTGGCTAATGGGTACATGGAACATTAATTTTTGGCACCAAGACTGGGGGGGGAGGTAGGCTATATTTACCGGGCTGTCCCAACTTGGACATATCATTCAGTGAGGCCAGTGGTCAACCCAGGTTCATCCAGGCCATTATGGATGAGGATAAGTGTGATGTTTTTAATAACATTGCTGCTAGTGTTGTCCCAGATAAACTTATATTCACCGATTCGATGTTGTGTATATTTTCCATCAAAGAGTTTGCTTATATTATGAGGTACATTTCAACTGAAGATCAGTGGGGGTCACTTTGTGGTGTTTAACATCCAAATATAATTTCCTGTTGTGGCATGTGAGGAACAAATCTCTTTCTACTGATGAGAATTTGATGCGTATGGGTGTTCATATGGCTTCCAGGTGTTGGTGTTGCAGGTCCCCGAACCAAGAAACAATGGGGTATCTATTTTATAATAGTGAATGGTGTAAAGTGATTTAGAAAACTTTTGGGGCCTTCTTTGGATGGGATGCATCTAAAGAGGAATATGAAAGCTTCCTGTGTTTGTGGTTTAGAGGAGTGGGTTCTCACGGGGCTAAGAGGAATGCCAGAACTGTAATCATGATTGCAGGATGTTGGACTATCGGGAAGGCCTGGAACGACGTTCAACCCAAAAATGAATCGGGTTCCCAAGTAAGTATCCTTATTAAAATGAAGTATACCTTTCTTGACCTGCAACAGTTGTGCCCCGATTTCCATTCTTCTCCATCACTGTGTTCTTTAGTCCCGAATCTAACAGTCGAAAATCTGCCAGGGATCTCTGGGAATGACCAATGGGTACGATAAAATCCTCCAAGCCAGGGTCTAAAACTCAATACAGATGGATCCTTAATCAGGGAGAGATGCATGGGGGCGAGGTCGTAAGGGACCAAAGGGGTTCTTTTGTTGTAGTGTTTGCTTCCTTTTTCGGGAGAGAAGATATTCTACAGGAGGAGGCTTTTTCCATGGTAACTGGGCTGGAGTTATGTCGTCAAAGGAAGATATACATTCAAATGGCGGAGATAGATTCCATGCTATTATTTAATTCACTATTAGGTAAGGGTAGTATTCTCTAGAACATCTCTTATACTATTAGAAAATGAAATTTTCTCAGAGGTAATAATATGGAGGTTTTTCATACATGGCAGGAGGGGAACATGGTAGCATATTTTTTAGCGTCTATGGCATCAGAAAATTAGATTATGTGTTCTTTCTTTTTCTGAGGTTACTTTCCTAAAGAGGGGCTGAAATTTGTTGTCAGTGATGCTATGGGTTTGCATTAATTTAGACCACCAAGATTTTCTTGTGGTTTCCTTTGTATGATGATCTTTCTTAAATACATAAAAATGATAATTTTCGGTCAAAAGATGTCACATGTTTCTATAGAGATAAATGTCAATAAAAACAATTAACATAGGAATTAACTAAAATGGAATCCATATGATTCATGTTGTAGTTCCTTGTGTGTGAATAAATTGTGTTTCACGATTGAGGTGGTGTATTATGAAAGAGTACAAAAAAGAAAAAGATAATCACTGATGATTAATTAAAATGAGATATGTTAGATTTAATTGACCTTTGTGAATTTTATAGGCTAGCCTGAAGAAGTTATGTGAGATTAAAATGAAGGGCCTTAGATGTTATTGTGTTCAAATTGGGGTTCTCATGCCATAATTAATTCACAAGAAAAAATATACTTTGGAGGATCTATAGGAGACCTTACCAGGGTTTATTATTGTTTTATAGTGAGTTAATGAAGGTTAAGGAATAGTTAAATTCTTAAGAATCATGCCAATTTTTTTTAAATTCCACACCATGATGTGTTGGGGATTAACGAATAAATGTATTATCAATCTTGAATTTCTGATGGTTCCACACCTTGATATTTAAGATATTTTGATATCAAAGTAGAAGTTACTTATCTTCAATTATAACATTGACTATTTAAACATGGTGGATCAATTTAGAAATATTACATAGAACTTATATCTAATATTTTTTTTTTCACATCATGATGCATGTCATTATACCATGATGAATAAAGATTCTATAAATAGGTTGTTTTATTTTAATTTAGGAGATTTTTTTACTTTAATAGTCATTATAATCATTCATCATCATTTTAAATTGTTAAGGCACTATTAATTTATCTGAATCTTATCACATTTAATTATTTATTACTCACTCAGTTCATAAGATGATGAAGTCAATCATAAGTGAATTTCTCCCACTATTTGTGGAAAATCCCTTAATGGGCGAGGTTTCAAGATTAGGAGGACGAGTTATTAATGTTTTTTGATTAGTTTCAATCAAGAAAAATTGTTTTAAATATGAATTTCCTTGATAATTAATTTTATATCATTCTTTCATACATAATTGACCAAATTATTTGTAGATAGAGGAACACCAAGGTAATTGAGAAGATTAAACTACCACTAGTATTTTTTATTCATTTTATTATTTTAGGGTTTTTAATTCACGTATGTTAGTTTATTTCTATGATCAATAAATATAGATTGACATGGGCAGAGTAAATGGAATTGATCATAGGATTTTTGTGATTATAGAAACATCTAATTACTAACTATTTTGAACTATTCATAAATGTATGAGATAAACATATATTGGTAATAATCCTCTTAAATTGAACCCTACTTTTATTTTTGTTAATTGTATGAAGTATCCTTTTAATTTTATATTTTTAATTTTCTTTTCAATCAATTTTATTTATATGGTATTTTAGGTTTAAAAATTAATGTAATATAATATCTTGGGGTTAAATCATATCCTTTTGGGTTCAGTATCATATTTAACACTTTCTATACTTTAGTAGTATGTACTTAGAAAGAGCATATTCATAATTCCAAACTAGAAAAACTATTAGAAGTAAAGATGATAAAAAGTCTATAAAAGTTCCCAATTATATTTATTTTTACCTAATCTACTTAGGAACATGTATTTTTTAATTATATATGATTTTATAAAAGATTTATTTTTATAATATATATAAGAAAATATAATAAAAAGTCTTTAAATGCTTATGGTAAAATGAATATTTTTTTTAATCCCCTCAAAATTTTCAATAAAAATTTATTCAATAGAACTATCCAACTATTATACATATATTTGTATATTGAATTATAAATAATTAAAATATTAGAATATTAAGGAATAAATTTTTATTTCAGTCAAATAAATCGTCCAAAAATCAGTATAAATAGTACATATAATACTTAAATAATACATAAGAAATAAAAATTGTTTTGAAAAATTGAAAATAATGACTACCAATTTATTTTAGTTTTTATAAAAAATATCGACTTATTATTACTCTAAAATAAATTATATTATGTTTATTACTTAAACTTAAAAGTGAAATCTAATGTTTTTTAATTTCATTTTATGATAATGATAAAGTAATACTATATAGATATAATTTTTTTAATACTTGATGAAATATAATAGATAAATTCAATTAATTTGATAAAATTTAAATAAAGTATATGTTATTTTTGGAAAAATTTTATTATACATTATAATAATACAACATATCATTTTCAATAATTCAACTAAAATAATAAAAGAATATAAACAAATTCATAACACACTAATTGTGAGTTGATAAAAATAATGAAATTTGTTGTCCATAATGGTATAAAATATTTTATTTCTAAATTTTAAAATCTTATATTGTTATGGGAAAGGTCATATATACTAATAAATCCAACTGAAAAATATAAATAGTGAAATAATTTGGTAAATTATTATATTTTAAAAAGATGGGTAGCTTTTCATATAATAATTTTTTCATATATTTTACTATAGAATAAAATGAATCCACGTACATAAAAGAATGTTTGATAAAATATTATACAAAAAAAATTAATCATAATAAAAATATTATTATTTATTAAAATTCTATAAAAATACACCCATTTTGTGTGTGTATATTATATTGTCACTAAAATACCAAAAAAAGAAACTTGAATCAATCACATTGGAAAGATATTTAATGATAAAAAAACTTAACATGAGCGATGAGACACAATTGATAGTTACAACATGCTAGGTGACAAATCTATCATCGACTAACGTAAAAAGAAATTTATTTTTCTCCTAGTGAAACACAATGGCTGACTTGAGTCATCACTCGAAGATCCTATTTTGGATGTCTAATTTTTATTTTTCACTTATTATATATAAAATATTCTGTCTCTAAATTTATAAATAAGGGAAAATGGTAGTTTTTTATTGTGGATGTAGAAAAACATAAAATAAATGAGAAAATGAAGACATATAATAATCCAACATGAAGGAATGTGAATCCAATGTTCAGATAAATGAGTTATTTCATATTACATTTTAATACCATTGAATACATTGGATAACCCATCACATCATACATAATCTACCACCCTCTAGTTATGTTGTGAGCCCTAGTTAACATTTGTGATATCATTGGCACAAAAAGTCTTTTATCCTCCCATAGTATAGATTGATAGTCATATCATGGTCGAGTAAGTGTTAATATAATAAATCTAAATCTTCGTATGTCATTTTGTCCCTCAAATAATCCAACTCTATCTAAAGAAGAAAATCTCGATATATGAGAGGGAATTAATTTTAGGTTGATAATAGAAATAAATAGTTCATAATACTTTTGATTGAGGGAAAATCTATACATCTATCCATGAAATAACCATTTTCGTATTAGAAAATCGTTAAAAACATATGAATTCATGAACAAGGATTTTGGAATAACAACAAGACCATCGCCAGGATCATTTTTCAGCTTAGTTACTCACCATCATGAGTATTAGAGAATGAAATAATGGAAGAACACAATGAAAAATAGGACACAAATATTTATTAAAATGTATGAATATAATTATAAATAAAATATCATTAAAACCTATTATAAATCATGAGAACCAAGGAAATATTAGGAGACATAAAACACTACTAAAATTAGTTAAGGCTTTAACTCTCATTCCCCACTTCCTTAGTGAATAATCTATTTTAGGATAATCATTTACATGGTAACATTGATAAGTACTCACATTATTGTGATGATTCCACGAATGAGACTACAAAAATTATGCCTTATATATATATATATTAAAATGGTAGATTATTTATATATTTTATTTCTTTCAAACCATTAATTATCTTTGGTGTTCCATTTAAAAATTCATCATGATCATGTTTCATTTGTATCCCTTTGATTAATTCATGTCCCCAACCAATGATATGAAATATTTATTTGGACAAGAAGAATATATTGGAGTTTAATTTTAATTCAAGTCATGTTTAAACTCTACCACATGTGAAAATGATGGATCCAATGGATTCAAATAACACTTCTATGCCCTTATGGTGTGGTTCACATGAGATCTGTAATGGATCAAACTCATGTGAATGTGAGGAATCATCTCATTAAGTTGTTATTAATCCTTCATAGTGATTGGTTTTTTACATTTCAACTTGGTAAAATATAAAATATTAGGTGAGTTTTTTGATAGAAATTGTCAAACTAAGAAACATTATGTATCTCTATGAAGAATTCAGTTATCTTTTGTATCATTTTAAAAATCTTATATAACTCCCATATGTATAAAAAAGAGTAAAATATAAATGTTCACAACATATTTATAGGAAAATATATCATACATAATACATAAGATATAATAATTTATCTGGATTCTGGTTCTCTACTAATATATAATATAATTTCCCCATATATAAGAGAAATATTCCATACATAATATGTATGGTATCATTATTTTAAGAAAACATTTAATATGTAATATATATAATATATTGTTAATATTTTTTGAAATTTTATTTAACATAACAATTTTTACCTAAAGTGATATCCATTTAATCAAATCCATAATTTTTTTTTGCTAAACATAGTATATATAAATTTTATATATTTTTGATTCTATATTTTTTATGAATATTCCAAATTATTTCAACATGTATAAAATCAATTAAAAACCATTATTTAATATATTTTCTAATTAAACTCAAAAATATAATTATAAATTAATTATGTGATAATCACCATTAAAATTATAAATTGTTAGGAATAAAATTATTCAATTGAAATATAATGACAGTGAAAATATATTTTCTATCAATTTCCTATCAATTACAATTTTCAATACTATAAAATCATCCCTTGTTTTTATTTAATAAATTTAAAAATAAATAATGATATAATTTTCTAATATTTATTCTAATATAATATTTATTCATCCTAGTTAGGGAAAACAAAGACCTTTCGTTTTGTTCTCACGTATTTAGATTTATTTATACTTAATTTTGATTCTATGACTCAACCACATATTTCCTCACGTTATGATTCTCCAAACAATTCATTCAAGAGAAATTAAATATGATGTTATTCTCAAACTTGGGAAAATTAATTTATCACTATATTTTTAAAAATATTCAATCATGAGGTTTTTTAAAGGAAACTTTAGTGGCAAGGGGTTGGTGGGAATTTATTTAAAAAAAAGTAAAGGTAAAAAGTATAGGTTTTTACTCATTAATTTTAGTTATTGAATAATAAATTAAATCACTTAAATAAATACCACTCAATTCTTGTTTTCAAATATGTAACACCAAACAACTTTTTGTAATTGTTTATGAGTGAAATAATAAATGCAAATAATATCTTTATTAATATTCCCCTATTTGTTTTTCCCATTTTGTTTCTCTTCTTTAGGGAGGATTAAAATACATAAGAATATAATGAATGTTTTACTTGTCATATCCTTTAATTTCTAATAGGTCTATGATTCATAAGAGGGGAGAAATGAAAAATTCAATCCCATATTATATATTTTTATATAATATTTACTATACATTTTTATTTCAAAAGGTATAAATAAATAAAGTAAAAATGAAAATAACCACTCATTATCATTTATTTATATCAAGAACCCCAAAATGACGACACATGAATCTCACATACACACAAAATTATAATAATTCTCATGAAACATGGTTGAAATGAGCCATCCCTCACACTAAAATTCAAAATAATAATGTAAATATATCATGATTTAAGGTATATAATATGTAATATACTTTTAATGTGTATTAATACTATAAGAAAATTTATGGATCCTAATGGATTAATAATTATTAATATATAAGGTAGGTCATAATTTAAAAATTTGGATTACCAAAATAAGTGACTCAATAATATTCAAAATATTCCATAAACTCAAAATATTTAAAAAAGAAATAATCACAGTTCTTTTTCTCACAAAAATTCCATGTTTTTCTCAAGAATGTAAAGGTATTAAAATTAAAATCTCAAAAAAATTAGAATACCTCTCATGACTAAGGAAAAAATATTTAGGCCAGTATATCATGATGATGGATTTCAAAAAAAATTAAACTAAAAAAATGGTTTAAAATCAATGTCAAGGAAGAGTTTCCATATAAAAAATCTTTAAAAATTAATTTTTTCCAAAACCAAGTAAACTTTCATAGAATCAGTTCAAAAATGATAAATGATAATGAATATTAATTTTATATTAGATTTCTTAAAAAATGAAAAACAAAAATGAAATTTCCAAATCAATTTAACACTCCCTCACACTTAAATGAAAGTACCCACAATAACTTAGCTATAAAAATATGTATCTAAAATATAGGTAAAAATAAAAATAAAAAGGAGAAAAAAATCATAGTTTTATTATATATCTAATTTCATGCGTTTATTTCAAAGATACTTCCTTTTGTAACCTATCAAGAATGAAATTATTTCCAATTAACTATAATTAAAAATAAATAAATGTCAAAATGTAAATATATATTTGGGTTATACGCTAAGAGGTGTTGTGTTTGAAACTACCTACATCCAAGAAATATGGTGGTTATCTAAAATATAAAATATGATTTTGTTTTTTGATAAGAACTACCACAATTATTTCTTTCAAGTTATCTTCACTTTACATTTTATATACGGAACTCACTAGAATAGAGAACCCCCCCCCCTCTTTGTTTATATACATCCAAAATATTTATGGAGAATTGAATAAAATATAGAAGTTATACCCTTGTTTATTAGACATAGGAGTGGTTTCCAATGGCGAAGAATACATTAGGAAATTATTTGGATGCTCTTATGGTTTATGTTCTGTAATTTAATATATATATATATATATATATATATATTCAGTTCTACACCATCATGCTCATATTCATCAGTGTGTAACTTAACTGGATCTCTCATTCTATCTTAAAATTCGGTCATCCATTATTTAGAATTGCGTTCTTCATATTCTAGGGAAAAATATTGGTTCATTAATTCTTTCAGTTCAAAAGAGGTATTATTATTTTTTAAATGAATTAAAAAAACAATTTTAAGAGAATCAAGAGTTCGATCATCTCCCATGAGTGGCCCAACTTCAATATCTTGTTTCATCATGAGTTTATTGGTAAAGTAATTAATATAGATGGTATGTGGGTGGTCATAAAGTGTGTTCTAAACCTTATAAATATATTTTGGAGTAATGTAAGAGAAATTATGTGGTTTTAAATGTTCTTATGTTTCTTACTTAAATTATGTAAAGTATTGATAGAGATCATAATGTTTCATAGAAACAACTTCATGATAGTATGATTTGAGGCCTTCTTTGTTCTCTTTACGAAATTTCAGTTACACGTAATCTTAGATAATTATTTTTGAACTCCATTAAATTGTTTGGCTGATAAGTCCAGTTAATTACTGAAATATAATTATGATCTTAACATAGTCTCAATTTGTTAAGTTTTTTTAATCTAAAAATATTGAGATATATAAAAATTATGTAAAATAATAAAAAGTGACCTAATTAGATCCTCCTAAAATACACCATTATTTTTACAGACATATTTAAAATTTCTGAAAAAATATATTTACTTTACTCTTACTATATTATATTTTTTTATGAGGTTTATTTCTCAAGGAGCTTTGTTTAGATCTCTAATTACTATTTTTACAAAATATTTTTGTCTGTGTTTTTGAATATGAGGAAAACAAAGAAAAATTGGGGGGAGGTATTTCTTGTCGATGCAAAAAAATACAAACTAAATGAAAAAATAAAATAAAATAATATTCAATAATAATTAAAGTTTATCCAATGTTTTGTGTAACACCATGAGTTTTTAAAAAGGACAACTAAGTTTGATAACATATGCGACACAGAACAGTAAACAAAAAAGAACCTATTTAAATATAACTGAAAAAACCTAGAAATTAATTCTATGGTTATGAATAGTATTAAATAATTTATAAAAAATATATAAAGGTATTACCTAATAGAAATGTATTTACAAAAAATTTATAAATATGCACTCAATTTATAATAAAAACATTTATTTCAAAAATGATTTTTATGATTTTTTATGATAAAATATCATAATGAAATTTTTACTTTTTTGTAAATGTTATTTTATAAAAGTAACATGATTTTTTAAATCAGTATATTGATGTTACCTTATAAAGAAATTTTGGGATTTTGTTTGAAAATTATTGATTTTACAGTGAATAGTGAAAATTCAGATTCTTGATAAAAGTGTCATTTATTTCTAAAAATTATGTAATTTAAAATTCATTTTATATTTTAAAAGGATAATTATTATTTATTTATATTTCTACCAATTAATTATAACTAAATCATCTTTATATATGATTTCAGTATAAGTTTATTTTTAGGTTTTAACATAAATTTGTTGAAAACTGTTTTAAAGTGCATAATGTTTCCCCATTTTAATAAATTAAAATAACTCATAATGATGAATGATTTAAATTAAATATATAAATTATATACCGATAAATTTTAATTTAAATCAATTTAATTATTATTTATTTTCCTATAGTTAATATGAGATCATATTTTCCTTAAAAATGTATTTTTTGAATGAAATTGTTTTCATCACGTCTACTAGTTTAATTTTAAATTAAATTTAACCACTTATTTGAGTTTAATTTGGAAAAATAATTTATTATTTCTAATTGTAAATATTTATGTTATCTAGTATGGGGAAGTTAATTTTTTATCATATTTAATAGTGAAAATAGTAACTTTTTTACCTCGGTTACGAAACAAATATGTTTACTATAGGGTTAATCTAAACAATAAGAGT
Source organism: Viscum album (assembly GCA_963277665.1). Taxonomy (NCBI): domain Eukaryota; kingdom Viridiplantae; phylum Streptophyta; class Magnoliopsida; order Santalales; family Viscaceae; genus Viscum; species Viscum album. The sequence goes on along the minus strand of OY728125.1, from coordinate 1,983,329,087 downwards.
TAATAATGACCCAAAAAATATAAAATTAATATTTTATAGTAATATTTGGACCATATATCTTTTATGTTTCAAAAATTGACCATTTTTATCATTATTTAATGATAAAAACATGTGTATAATTGTTTCTTTTCAAATATTCTATGCGTGTCCACAACCCAATTTATAAAAGGTCACCACTATCCTATCCTATTTACAATCCCACAAACAATTTTTTTTATATAATACCAGAACAAATAAATTCATTAATTCCATTTCCCCATTATATAATCTTTTCCAATATAAATCCAACCAACAATTTTTTTTGGTGAAAAGCTGAAGAAGTTTTCCATAGAAGATGTAACATCCTTAACTCAACCTCTTATTTTATTTTTTCTTAATCCTACATAAAATATTACTAAAACATTATGTTATAATAAAATCAGTATATTACATATACTAAGATGTTTTTATGATAATTTATAGTCCTATAACCATATCCTCCTCTGTCAATTGGGAAATGAAAGCGTTGATCATGTGTATGGAGAACTATTGACTTATGAATCAATATAATTTTTTATCCATAAATGATTGTCATGTATAGACATAATCTAGTATTTGATTATTATATATTATATAAATTATAAAATTATGCTTCCATAATTTTAATATCACATATACCTTATTAACTTAGTATCTATTGAAAATGATAACAACGTTCATGTTTACGACATACTTTCATCTCACGATGTGATGTGATTAATTTATAAATTATGATTTACATGGAAGAAGATAAGGATTAACTTGATAATTTTATATTATATTCATTAAATAATAATCATTATGTAAAATAAATATGTAACATAATATATTACCATTCTATCCATAGAATAAATGATAATATTGTTCATGTGTACGACGAACAACCACCTCACAAAGTGATGTGATTCATTTATATTAACACATCACATGGATGGAATGTGTAACATATTTAAAGAAATAATATGATATTTATGATATAATTTGGATCCATAATGATAAAATAAAACTGACCTTCTTTCCATTAATATATTTGGAAATTGGAAAAGTTACTCATGCGCTCGTATCAGCTATTGTCTCCATGATTATATCATAGTTCATTTTTATCCATATTTCATGGTTGGTTTAAGAAGTATAATTTATGAATATAAATTATAATTATTTAATGACTACCATTTTTTATGTGATTAAATAATAACTAATTTCACTTTATTCAACTTACCAAATTGATTTTGGCTATATGAGGCGTTTATCATTAATACATACGTTGTAAAATTAGTTAGTCTACTAATAAAATATGACATGGTAAAAAATAAAATGAAATAAATAATATACTTTAAAAAGGTTATTAATAGATTAAATAAGTAACAATAGTTTATTATTAAGGGAGATAAATAAAAAATTTGACAAACTAGGATCAAGATAAGGGATCTATATAACAATCTGTATTCATTGGGTTATGGCCATTCCCTCTCTGACTAAAATTATCTATATTTAATTTATGGAATTATTCTAAATTATGTATATATGTCTCTCACATTCATTCCTATATTATTATCTCTTCCTGTAATGGGGAAAGACATGCCTTTTGACTATCTCTCAAATTCCTTCTTTAAGGAATATATTTTGATTATGTTATGAGAAAAGATTATAAACCCCATTTTTTCCATGGGTAATTCTTATGATTATTACATTTTAATGAAATCCATACGTGGAACACATATTAATATACATGAAAGAATTTAATGGTTGGGCCAGAAATTATATATCCCTCTAATTTATCGGGTAATGCTTTAGTCTTAGGAGACTTTGTGTTTGCAATTAGGGGTTGAACCTAATCCATCATGGGAATTTGTCAACCATGTGATTTTTTATTAAAGTTAGGAATGACATATGTTTATGTCCTGTTTTATATCATTTCCACTTCCCCATGATGACATGATCTTATGATACGATAATATTTATATCATTATTCAACTTTATTACTTATATACCTTATCTTTTATGATATCATGTTACACATTTGACTCATATGTTACGCTTCCTTATCATGATTATTCTATTGCTAGGATTTTTAGACCACACATTTCATTAGGTATTCCCCAGTTTGTCCCATGAGGATTTATGAGCTTGAATGGATTTTAGGAGTTCACTATGGATAATAATATAAGGATTCCATGTCTTAGTTTCCTTTAATGCGTTATGAACATAGTATTACAAAGACACCATGACTTTATGATATCTATGTTATAGTTAATTTATATATTTTTAAAAAATATTGTAGTAATAAGTATAAAAAGGACTGGGTAACTATATTTGGAATAACAATTAATGTTTTAGTTAACCTTCAGAAACTTGTTTAAGAAAACCTTAGTGAGAACCTCTGGGATAATTCAAAGGATAATTTTAAGGATAATCCTATATAGAGGAAAATATCCTTGAATTTTTGGGAAGTATATATTGAGTGGTTTCTATGAAATTATATCTTAATCTAGGTAATATAAGTGAAAGCGGTTCTGGAATAGATGTCCCTAGGGGAAATAAGTCTGAAAAAGGTTTGTTGGGATTTAACTGAGCATTACCTATTACATGATGACGAGACTTACTGTGCACATAGTTTAAAACTCTTAGGGGATATGTTTTGAAAATTCAAAAACCTTATATGATCCATTATGAAGTAAAACAATTCCCATCTTATTTTATATTAGGAAATAGATCATGGATAACTTAGGATGAAACCTATAAAATCATAAGTTAATGAATATATTTCATTTATGAGTTATCCATTAATTTTTCATAGTTTTTGATGTATGTGTTTAAAAGTATAAATATACTCATAATTAATTCTACTTTTTAATCAAATGGTGGAAAATTAGAGAAACTGAGTAAACCACCATTTTGGGTGGGGATGTGATGACTCCCCAAATGATATTCTCGACCCTATGGAAGTAGGAGTCCAAAAATTCATGACAATTGTTTCACCTCAAAATTTTATTTTGAACTATAACATGAATAAGGTGGAATACTAAAATACCTCCAAGAAATACCAAGTTAAAATTAAAAACTTTACGTAATAAAGGACTCTAATATTTAGTGGATATTCTAATCCTTAAATTTTGAATAATGGATAAACACTATTGAAATGATCATATATAACCTTCAATTTAATGAGTAAGAGAATATTGTGGTGTATGTTTATCATATTTATGTATACGTCAGTCGATGGGGGACATTGATCAAAAATAAAATTCTTGAGTATGATATCAAAGAGAAAAAGTTAAAGGAATTTTGGAAAATATTTTTTGACCAATATTTTCCTCACAATATGAAATATAAAATGGATTTCTATTTCTATAGCCTCAATAAAAATGATGATGAATCCATTTATGAGTATGAATAAAACTTCACAAGAGTTTCATGATATTCCTCTAGATTTATCATCTCCACAAAAATTAATTTTGAATTATTCTTTGGTGGGATAAAGACAAGTTTGTGATAATGTTTGGAAACTTTAGACTTATAAATCAATTCATATATTTTCTAATTCACCGTTAAAGTTGATATGGAGCTAGAAAATATCAATGAGATAATTGAGATAAAAAGTGGGAATTGAAGTTTAATTCTACTGGCATGATCGATAACTATAATAGGGTAAATAAATTAAAACAACCCACCTTTTGAATGTGTGGTAAGAAGAATCCAGGAAATTTTCTAAAGGGGACCATAAAGCGATTTTGTTTATTGATGGAAGGGCACCAAGATAGTGATTCGCGATGCTAGAAACCCAAAAAATGCGATGGATGAAAGGAATGATCCAGCCAACCCTCAACCTTTTTTCAAATGTTACAACTATAAGGAATAAAGACACTATGAAATCCAATTAATTAATCCCAGGGTTTTTTATAAGAACTAATGATAGAAAACTCTAAGCTCTAAAGAGAAAGGGAGATATTATTCCCACACAAATATGGTGGTGGACATTGAAAATGAAGTGGTGATATATGCACTAGTTATTCATTCAAAAATGGTGAAAAAACTTCTTGATTTTAGATCTACTTATTCTTTTATATCACTCAATTTTAATGGAACTATACAAGAATAACCTAAACACATATAAGTTGAGTTATCAGTAAAGATGATGAATGGGTCAATTATATCCTCCTAAAAATATAATACATCCCATGTTCATATATGTGGTATGAACATCATAAAAATCCTTGTGATACATCCTTTAGTGTAATTTGAAACAATTATGGCCATGGATTGAATTTACTGATATATATAGAACATAAAATGCCAATAGAGGGAAATCACTATCCTAATCACAAAGCACCGTTTGATTCTATAAAAGTTTAAAAGGAGGATGAATCTTATATGGAATCATCATCTATAGAATGTACATTTATTACTTTTGAGTAATATTATCTTTCTCAAATGAATGATATCAAGTGAAATATAATTCTTGAAGGCATGCCCATTTAAAGGGATTATACTAATGAATTCCCTGATGAGTTTTCTAGACTTACACCCACCAGAGAGGTTGATTTTTCAAATTGAGATAATACTTGGAACTTTTCCAATATCTAATAATACATATAGAATAGAAATTTTTGAACTTAGGGTGATAAAGAAGAAACTATAAGAGATTCTAGATAAAAGGGTTTATACACCCAAGTGCTTCACTATGTATTAAATCAGTCTACTTTATTAAGAATTTGGATGATTCAATGTGCTTATGCATTTATTATCGTAAAAAATAATTATAAATAAAAAGTATCCCCTTATAAGGATATATGACTTGTTTTATTACATTTATGGGGCTCAACATCTTTATAATGTGTAACTTCAGTAAAATTACGACCAATTAAGAGAGAAGAAGGAAGGGATTTCAAAAGCTACCTTTGAAAAAAATTTTGGAAACTAGTTGTTCATAGTGATTCCTTTTAGACTCACTAATTCACGAGAAATATTTATAGACTTAATTAATAGTTTCTTTAGAGACTACCTCAAAATATTTGTGGAAGTATTTATAGGAGATATTTTGATTTACTTAAAAATCAAGGAGGAGCATGTGGAACATTTGAAAACTTTGCTAAAGGAATTGAGGAAGAAAAATCTATATGAAATATATAATAAATTTGAGTTCTAGATGAATGAAGTATCATTCTTAGGAAATATTATCACAATAAAAGGGATATGTATAGAAAATTATAATATAAAGGCAATCAAGGACTAGCCTAGACTAGTATATGTAATAGCAATCCATAGTTTCCTTAGACTAGCTACGTATTAATGATGATTTGTGAGATTTTTTTGATATTTTTAAATATACTACCCAAGATAATACGAAATGAATTAAATTACATCCTTAATAGTGAATGTTAAAAGAGAATTAAAGAGTTAAAAAAGAGGCTTAGCATTGCAGAAGTCCCCACACTTCCCTCAAGTGGGGAACTCTTTATGGTATACAACAATGATTCAAAGAATGGTTTGGGATGTGTACTAATAAATAATGAAAAACTGATATTCTATGAGTTAAGGTAGTTTTATTTTCATGAGAGAAACTATCAAACACATGATTGGGTGTTCGATATGGTGATATTTTCATTGAATATTTTGCAACATTGTCTCTGTGGAGAGAAGAATGAAATATACATGGATCACAAGAGGCTGAAATATATATTCACATAAAAGGATATTAACACGTGCTCGTATATATGGTTATTTGTAATTATGGATTATGACTAGTCAATCCATTACCATCATGGGAGTGAAAACAAAGTGGTAGATTCTTAATGTAAAAAGGATCCAAAAATTTTATCAATGATGATAATTAAAAATGATCCAATCTTATGAGATAAGAAAAGTATGGATATTGGAATAATAAAAGGATATTAATCATACCTTGATCAAATAAAAACTAAACCATCCACTTTTGAGAAGATAAAGGAGGCTTATAAATAAATTTAGGTACTAAAAAAATATAGAGAATATTCATGATTTAAACTTTTCTGGAGATGGGGTAATAAGGTTTGGAACCTGAATATGTGCCACATCAAAATCACAGTAAAAGAGGGAGATTTTGGGTGATGTCTATAGATCATCCTTCTTTATTAATATATTAATCTCTAAAATGTATATATATTTAAATAAAAACTTTTTGTGGGATAACATGATGTGTGAGAGTAAAGATTTTTTATATTGATGGTTAATATAAAAAAATGTCAAGGTTAAACAATATAATTATAAGGTTATGATGAAACAATTTCCGTATGATGAAACCATTTCCCATACTAGTATAGAAATTGGAGAACAAGGCTATAAATTTCATTATAGGAATCCCCAAGACACCTCAAGGTGATAATTCCATCTCAGTGGTATTAGATGACCATAAAAAGTCATAACATTTCATTTCTATCAAAGAATATTTATATCTTGGCCAACTTTCTATGATATTCATAAGAGAAGGTGTAACATTTCATAGAGTTCTATCCTCTACTTTATCTGATGAATATATGAGGTTTAACTCAATTTTATGGAGAATAATTTTGCAAGATTTCGATACAAAATATAGTTTAAGTATAGATTATCAAACTCAAATGGATAATCATTCTGAATGAACCATCCAAACAATAATGTATTTAATGAGGGCATGTTCAATAGATTTACAAGGTTTTTGGGATCAACAGATACCCATAATAGAGTTCTCATATAACAAAAGTGTACATTATATCATTTAAATGGATTCGTATGGGGATTTTTATGGGAAGTGTTGTTAGAATCCAACATACTGGGATGATGCTTGAGAGTGAAATATGATGGGACTTTATCTTATCTAATAGATAACATAGAAGGTTCAATCTATTCAACATATTTTGAAATACGTAAAAAGTTGATAGAAAATATTTGTATAAAATCATCGATGAGACCTAGAGCTTGAAGTCAGAGATAAGTTTTTCCATCATATATTACCATGGAAGAAATTAATGGGGTTTTGGAGGAAGGGAAATATTTTTTCTTGATACATAAACCCCTTTGAGATTCTTTATCACATCAAAGAAATGACCTATCAAATAACACTTCCACCAATAATATCTAAAGTACAAGATGTGATCCCTGAATACATATTGATAAATTACATACAAAACTCCACACATGTACTGAATATGGAATTTTCACCATTGGTGAAAGTCCATTCATATGAGGAGTATCCGATTGAGATCACAGATCACGGAGAAAAAGTTCTATGAAACAGGAAAACTCACCTGGTCAAAATGTTTTGAAAAAACCTCTAGTTTGAGGAAGGAACATGGGAACCAAAATAGGAGACGATGAAGAAGTACCCTCACCTATTTTCAACATATTATGTAATATGAAAATTTGAGGGTGAAATAATTTAATTGGGGAAAAATGTAACACCCTGAGTATTTAATTAAGAAATATATGTATGATAGTGTATGCGACATGCAACACTGAACACAAATGGACAATGATTGTAACGCCCCGACCCCAGTTAACCAGAGTCGGTTCATTATTACATAATATTGTCATGATCACAAAATATCATGTCTCGAAATACCGATTAGTTTAGTATACTTGGAAACACTAGATATATTCATAAGTCTTGCATTGCATCATAAAGTGAAAAAAACTACAACAACATATTGTATTCATATCCCCTCATACTATCTGTGAAGGTCATTAATAAAATACTTCTTCACATCCTGGGAAAAATAAAACATTGAAAGGGGTGAGCTCAGATGCTCAGTAAGGATAACAATATAGCAGAAACTTTCTTAAATAAACATAAACATTTAAGGCAATGTATAAATAAAACAAAAGTCTTTGAAACTTGAAATTCAGAATAATATGGAAAAGATAAAATGAAATAATTCTATTTACTTATTCACATGGATATTATATTAGTCGAATAATCACATGCAATATCAATAACCACAATCATAATTATGGAATGCATAATGCCAGACTATCATAACCACATAGTCAGGGCCTTGTGCCAAGACTACAAATAAGATTTTGTCAAGGCCTCGTTCCAAGACACTAGTTTGTCTCATGATACCTACTGATGCATCGAGGAGCTATAGTAGGCTCCACCCATCACATACTAAGTCCAATTCATTCCTCATATGAACACGTTTAAACATAACATAAACATTCGTATTAAAACTAGCATAAAAAATGTCAATACTTTCTCCACAAACCATGAATGGTATAAAATTAACACATCCACAGTCAAACATTCCACAAAACCTTTAATACAATAGGGATGTTTTGTATAAAAATAAATCAACCTCAAATAAGATTAAAATCCATCAAAGGATGTTGACATAGATGAAATCAAAACTATTTGAGAGAAATATCTATTTTTTTGAAATCATTTAAAAGTCACATAATTAAAAAAGAAAACATTTACTTTGAAAATATGATTATAAACTTGTAAGGGAAGCTTCGACGATTTTATAACAGTGGAAAATAGCCACACCCTCCGTATAAGTTAAAAAATACATTCTTACCTTAATTCTGTCGAAAAGGTTAAAAAGGACCTTGTTTTGAAAATGACAGAAAGATTCCTTTATAAACCTCTTATAAAAAGTAAAACAAGGGTATAAATGAATTTAACCCATAGTCTATAAAATAGTAAGAATGTTTTGAAATACATTTTTAAGAAACATGGATGTGGATGATAAAGAGGTCCCAGTAGATACTTACGTAAAAACAAACTCGGATAATAAAGAGATTGTGAAATTAACCCTTACCTTGTACTTTTCCTTGGTTGAGGGTTGGTTTAAATCCTGTATAATGGTGAAATAATTGTTTTTAAATTATACAAGAATCATATACATTAATATGATATCATATATGATCTTTTAACATTGCTTTGTTAATAATATCTTAGTATTATCGTTGTTTTGTGTGTTAACCGATTCATTTTCCTTTATATGCTTTGTTACGTAAGCCATGTTTTTTAGGGATAGGTTGTATATTATTCATATCCATAATGATATAAAGTTCTGATACATTACTTTTAATCATCAAATGAGAATTAGTCTTGAATGGATACGATGGGGAATAAATCTCATCGCGTTCATGGAGACGGTAGTCCGTACGTACGCACGAGCGACAATATCATTATTTCGATATTAAAATCGTATATAATTGGATGGAATATCATATATACATAATAATTATAATGTTATATTTATTATTTACTTTAATTACACATCATTATCATACCAATCCAAATAATAATGTTTTGAATAATAATTACACCACGACGTGGAGACGGTAAGCCGTACCTAGGCACGTATGGTGACATGTCATTCAAAGTATGGATAGAATATTGAATATGGTTGTAACATATTTATAATAACATCAAATTATATATAATATACTGGAGTTATTATTTTAGAATGGAAATCACAATGACATAAGAATTGGAAGAAGAAAGGAACTTGAAAGAGGGCGGTGAAAACATTACCACTTCTTCAGGTTCTTCCTTTTGATTTGATCAAAAGGGATCCTTAGGTTGGATTTATGATCACACTAAGGACTCTAGGTTGAAGTGAGGGAAGTTGATAGAATATTTTGTCAGGGGTTTGCCGATCCAAAAGGCTTTGAAGGTATGAATTTGAGAGAAGGGGGAGTGCCCTTTTATAAGAGGGGTGAGGGGAACCTTAGAAAAAACATAAAATATTATTTTATAATAAATTGATATTCAGTTTATAATAGCTAAAAATTAATTTATTTCGAGGATAATGTGTGAATGGGTATAAATGCACTCAACCAATAGGTTTTAGACATGTTTGTGTCTCTTTATTAACCTTATCTTTTAGTTTTAACTCTTAGTTAATCAGTTTGACATTTACCATGTCTCATTGTATTTTTATATTATATGGTTAATAAACTTACTAAAAACTTTCAATCTAACCCCAAGTGGTCCATTAATGATACAAATATCATTATATAAGTCCTTTTTCCTAAATTTTTATTTTTAGGAATATAATATCAATTAATAATATAATATTTGTTTTAAAAACTCTTTTATGTCAATTTTGACACTATTGGGTATTTTTTTTTGATAAATTAATAACCGCATTATTACTTCAAAAAAAATTCATAAAACCAATAATAATATGTCATGTTAACGTAGAAAATTATTGTAATTCATAAAAAGTCTCAAATCACATTTATTTTGGTATTTATAATATCAATTATCTTAATCTTTCATTAATACGGTAATTACTTCATCGTCATTGTGTCATAAATATACTAAATTATTTAAAGTCTAAAAATTAGAAATAAAATACTATTATGTATGAAATATTTTTATATTTCTAATTAATATTTATAATCTAATTTATCTTATGTATAACCCTATATTAAAAATGTTTTAGTTATTAAACATTGATTTTAACTCTTTTAGCTCTTCTTTGAATTAAATAATAATAAATTTCCTAATCTAATAAAAGTGGACCTAAATGATAATATTTTATTCCTAAGGTTTTTTTGGTCGAGATAAACTTGTCCAATAGAATTAGAACATGTGTTAGGGTAATATTAATATAATTTTTACCCTTAATTACCCTATTTACTTTTAACCGTGGTAAATAAAAGTAAAAAGTTACTACTCACAAAAATTATTTTTATCTTATTGAACCACATTTAAATCCTTGATATTAACAATTTCTCTTAGATTTTCTATAGTCCACTCATAGAAGCGGTAATATTATGTTTTATGTGAATTTGCAAATTCTCCCAGGAGGTGGGTAAAAGACGGTGAAAAGTTCAATAATTGTTTTATATATCTAAAATTATTCTAAACTAACTTCAATGAATTACATTGAACTTATATAGGTATTATGTATATTTTTTTTACCTTAATTAAATTTATATAAAATAAATAATTATTTAAATAAAAATTCGGGTTTAAACTATAACTCAGTGTGTTTTCACTATTCATCAAAAATTGAATGTTTTCAGAAAAATACCAAAAATTCACCCTAAGCTAATTTCAATATTCCGAATCCAAAAATGAATTCTATTTTGAAATATAATATTTATAAAATTTAAAAAAGTGGGTATTACTATTCATAACAGCTAGTTTGATTGGTTGTGGTGTGTGTTAGAACTCGAAGTTGCGTACAACACATGCTACTTTATTATTCAAAGAGAAGCGTACCGTGGAAGCTTGGGGTGTTACAATGATTATTTAAATGTGACCATTAAAACCTAAAAATTAAATTGGTAGGTATTAATATCATTATAAACTTTGAAAAAATTATATAAAGGTACTACCCAATATAGTTTTATTTATAAACACATAGAAAATATAAACTCAAATTTTAATAAAAAGTTTTATTGATTATTTTGAGAAATTAATATAATTAATTTTTGAACTTTAGTAGATGTTATATTTAAAAATCGACATCAATTTTAAATCAAAATATCTATATTAACTTTGGGAGATTAGTTTTTTGATTTTTTGGAAAATATTGATTTTTCTAGGAATAGTGAAAAATACAGAATCTTGATAAAAATGTCATTTAGGATAATAAATTATTCCATTTAATAGAAAATTATTATTTTAATATTATAATTATTCATGAGTTATATTTTATAAAATTCTTTAAAATTAAATCATCTTTATATAAGATTTTAGTATAAGTCTATTTTTAGGTATAAAAGCATATTTTTCTGAAAACCGTTTTAAAGTCAAAAATGATTTTAAATTACAAATATTTAAATTAACCCAAAATGAGTAATGATATAAAATAAATTTATGGATTATAATTATGAAAATATTAATTTAGATTCATTTAATTATGATTACCTGTCATATAGTTAATATAAGATCATTTTTTTCTTTAAAAATGCATTTCTTGATAACTCATTTCCTCAACCTTCCTATGAGTTTAATTTTCATTTAAAATCATCAAATTATATGAGTTAAATTTGTAAAAATTGATTTTTTAATTACAAAGATTTATATTATCTAATAATTCAAAATTAAATTTTGACCATAATTAATAGTGAAAACAGTAAAAATCCTTGACTCTGGTTATGGTAAAAATGGGTTTACCAAGGTGGTTAAACTAAAAAAATAACCATTATAAATGACCCAAAACATGTATAATTTTTATTTTTTGGTAATATTTATACCTTATCTTTTATAATGAAAAACTTGTCTACTTTGGTTCCTTTTGGCATGATGAAAACAATTTTTTAATTCATTTGTTTAAAAATTCCATGTGTGGCCTCTCCCCCATGTATAAAATGCTACCCCCTACAATCACTTCTTTACACCTAAAAACCCATTGATTTGGTACATAATTACACAAAAAAATTACATAATTCCCTAGAATCATTTTTTGATAATAATTTCATCCAAGATTGTATTTTGGTGGAAACCTAAAGAATTTGTCTGAAGAATAGGTAATGTCCCTAACCAAGTATTTTATATTATTTATTATTATACCTCATTAAAATATTATTAAAAAATTATGATATAATATCCTAAACATCTTCCATATACTAAAATTTTGTAATGCTATGGTTAAGAGCTACAGCCAAATCTTCCTCCCTTAAATGCGAAATGAAACTATTGATCATGTGTACGGTGAACTACTACCTCATGAAATAATGTATTTATTTTTCCATCACAAATTCTAATGGTTGGATATAATGATATTTATAATATTTACATAATTTATTTATAGAAAAATTATAATTCTAAAATTATAATATCACTTATACCTTCTTACCTTATTATCCATTGAAAATGATAACATCATTCATGTATACGATAAAGTGCCACCTCACGAAGTGATGTGATTCATTTTTCACTTAAAAATTTAATGGAATATAATTAGTATTAATTTTATATTTATATATTTAATTACTTATATATTATTAATTCTATAAAATAAATATGTCATCTACTTTCTTACATTTGAAACTATTTAAAAAATGAAAATGTTGTCTGTGTAGATGGCACACTACCTCCTCACAAGGTGATGTGATTAATTTGTATTAATCAATCACATGAATGGATGAGAAAGGTTATTTAAATAAATAATATTAAATTTTTGAAATAATTATAAACTTGGAAATATGAAATAATAGTTACCTTATTTCAATCATGGTCTTCGAAAAATGGAAATGTTACTCATGCATACAAATGACCTATAATGTCCATGATTTTAACATAGTTAATTTTTCATTATTGTATTTCATGGTTGTATTAAAAAATTTAATTTATGTATAAAATTATAATTATTTAATGATTACCATTCTTAATATTATTAAATAATAATATATTTGAAATTATTGAACATAAAAAAGTGATTGTTGATTAGGAGTCGTTTATCATTAAAACTCATATTTTGAAATAAATTAGTTAATTAATTTAAAATGAAATGGTAAAAAATTAAATGAAATGAATACTAAACATTTAAAACATTTTTTAGATTTTAAATAATTAACATCATTTTTTATTTTAGCATTTAAATAACCCACATGAATAATCGGTCTCGAGGTAAGGGATCTTTCCAACTTACCATTTTCTTCAGTGTGATGACCATTCTATATGTAAATCACATTCTATCTATTTAAGTTTTGAAATAATTATAAATAATATATATATTTATCTCAGATGTATAACTAGATTAATCTCCCTTCCTATTATGTGGTAATTCATTCCTTATGAAAATCTCTAAAATTATTTCTTTGTGGAATCTCTTTTGATTATGTTATGATACCTAATTATGAAAACCATTTATTGCAATAGGAAATTATTATGTTTATGAATTATACTGACATAATTATGTATCATTTATATTCATATACATTAAATGAGTTTTATTAGTGTAAATAGAATTATACATCCCTCCAATGAGTTAGGTAATGTTTTGGTCTCTTAAGACATTATATAAGAAATTAGGGAGTGAACCCAATCCATTATAAGAATCTATCCACAATGTTATGTTTTATTGGTAGTTAGTCGTGACATATGTTTATTTTACGTTTTATTTAATTTACACTTCCCTATGATTCTATTATCTTATTATACCATTCTCTTCTTGTTATGATTCCACTTTATTACACATGTAACTTTACTTTTGTGATATCATGTTATACCTTTGACTTACATGTTATGCTTCCCTATCATGCTTATACCATTATTGGGGTATTTAGATCACCCTAGAATTTATGTTTTTATTAGGTTATCCTAGTTGTATTTACTATCTCTATTATATTTTAGGATCACTCTATGGATAATAAAATATGGATTCAATGTTTTTGTTTCATATGATGTGTTATGAAGGTGGTCTTGGAAATAAATTAGGCCTTTATGATCCCTGTGTTGTAATTAATTAATGTTTATGCAATAAAATAATGTAATTATATATGTAAAAAGGATTTCATCACTATATTTGTACAAATGGGTTCCTTAATTATCCATTTAAATATATTAAAATTCATCTGACTACTCATTCCATCAAATATGTGGTACCAAAAATTACATATTTTTGAAGCCTAATGCAATAAAGATATCTATATGGAACACTATGTCTCACCTCCTCTAAAATAAAAGAATGATAATCACAACTAGATAAAGTATTTGAAGCCATCCTAAAACTAGATCCTTCAAATTCTATTTCCTCTCTTGAACTAACAAACTCAATCATATGAAGGGTTTTCTAAGGAAGGGAAGGGAATGATGTTTAGTTAGAGAATAGAACAAAAGAGTTGATAATACCTTACATTAATCTATGACAGACACACAACCATATTATAAAATAATTATAAAATTTATGAATTGAATAACCCAGATTCTAGAATGCCATTTAAACATACCCAATGATAACTCCTTGAGTATACTACTCAACCTCAAGATTATGGAATGATGGAATAACATCAAGAAAAACAGAACATTATTTTTTATTAAAATTTATATAACTAGTGAAAAAGAAAATAAAAATGAAACATTTTATAAATAATTAGGCCCAATTATCAGTTGAAAAACCAAAAATAATTATTAAATAGGCTAGGGGATTCACAACCACTCTCCATTTTATTATATAATAATCTATCTAAAAATAATTTTTGATTGGGTAACATTGATAATTCCTCATGGCATAGGATTCTTCCAAGGATGAAATACCAAAAATATATTCTTTTCTATATATAAATATTCCATATTTATTATATTTTTTTAATAATTTAAACCTTAAATTATCCTCTGAATTCCCTCTAAAAATTATTCATTATCATGCATCCTTCTTCTCACTTGGATTAATGCATGATGTCAACCAATGATTTAAAAATATTTTCCTAGACAATAAAAATGTATTGTAGTTTAATTTTCATTAAAACCATACTAAATCTCTTCCACGCGTGCAGATGAGTGATCCGTAAGTTTTGAATTATAATCCCATTCCCTTAGAAAGTGTTTCAGATGAGATCTATAGTGTATAGGAATTGAGTGTATGTGATCAATAATATTATTCACTAGTTTATACACATTCAAATAAATTAGTCTTCTTATTCTTCTTCTTATAAATATATTAAAAATTACATGGTTATCCTGGATGAAATTATCAAAATAAAAAACATTTTCTGTCCTTATAAAGAATCTAGTAATATTTCATATCATTTTTAAAACATTTATATAACTCCTATCTATATAAAAAATTATCAGTTATCTATATTCACCCTATGGGTATTGAAAAATATATCACACATAATATGTAAGATATAAAACAATTTTCTAAATGCTTATTCTCTATTAATACATTAGTTAATTTCCTTACATATAAGAAAAATATTTAATATGTAATATATAAGTATAAATGTCATATAAAAATTATTATATACGAAATCTGTATGATATAATCTATATACATAAAATAAATTATATCATATTACATTATGTACTTTACTATATTTCCATTTTAGCTCGTGTGTCATATTTTCTATCCAAATGTAGGTTAAATGAATATTCCCAAATTTTTAACTCCAAATCATTATAAGAATATTCCATACTATCTAAATATATTTAAAATAAATTAAAAAATATATTTAATAAATTTTTTATCTAAATTATAGAATATACCTATAAACATAATATCGGATAAGTACTCTTAAAATAGATAAATGATAGAAAATATAATATGATTTCAATGTAAATATGAAGACAATATTTTCATTTTAAACAGGAAGTAAGCAACAGCGATAGAAGAATATGAGAATAATGATGAGGTGGGATTCAGTCTAGGAGAGATCATAAATAGAGGAAAATTCAATCAAAAGGGAGAAAGAGAGTTTGTGGGAAGGCTATGGTAGTTTTGGGGTACACCAGTAACACTAAAGATAGGAAAATTTTATTAGGTTTGAATAGAACACCATGATTTTACTTTGTATTATTCCTTTAAATAAATATTGCATGGAATAACTTGTTTCAACCAAAATTTTGAAATAAAATTAACAATAATACATTTGGATGATATAAAATATTACCACAATAGATAAACCCCAATACAATATGAAAATACAATATTAAACATGATTAATAAAATTATAAATGGAATAAAATAACAAAAAATGAAAATAATAGGAAAATCAATTTTTTATCATTATGGAATTCAATGAATACCATAACCCCAATTGTAACTTTTGAAATAGAAAAATTAATTAAAAATATAATAGACATGTTGACACGGAATTAAATAAACAGTATGCATGATTCTAAGATTGTATGTATGAATATATATTAAAATAAAATGAGATGATTATATATATGATCACTCGAAGTATGGCCATTGTAAATGTGGACATTGGACATATATTCTTTATTTATGTATATATCCAATACATATATTATTGTTAAATAAATTTTAGAATAAAATTAAAAATAATATAATTTAAAAATTATAAATAATAAAATAAAAATATAATATTTAATAGAAATATTTTGTTATAAAAGAATATTTTTAATGTGTTAAATTGTATTGTTATAGTTATTATTATTATTAGAGAATTACATGATATACTTATAAAATTATATGATAGATTTTAATGATAATTGATTAAAAAAAGTAAAGGGTTAGAATATGAAGAATTAAATTTAATAGGATGGAGTAAAAATTATTTAATGTTTTAAAAAGATATTGATCAATGAACTGTTTTTAAGTAGTGTGTATCTTTATGTTAAAAAAAATGAAATTTTCACATTTAAAGGATAAATAAAATGTAATGTTTAAATTTATATATTTTTGAAAAAAATGAATTGTTAGTATATAAGAAATATGATTAAAAACACTTAGTTTTTTAAAAGTAAACATTCTATAAAAATATTTCTTTATTCATATATGTTATGTTTTTAATCAAAAGTTAAAAGTGATATTTTAATAAACGAAATTAAATTTAATATATCTTGTATTTAAAATTAGAACATCAAATTTAGGTATGATGATAAAATTCATTTTTAAGAAAAAAAATTATCAAGGTAAAAAATGAGTTATCGTAGTATAGTTAAAATGAGGTAAAAGTGATAAAAGTGTTAAAGACTTGAAATATCAAGAAATAATATCTATAATGTTTATATATTAGTGTATAAATGAAATATATTATTTATTTTATAGTTTTTATCCTCTTTCCTTTTAAAAAGATAACTATATAAAATAATGAAAAGAATTTTTCGAAATGCCACTCAAAATAGGCCTATAAAGGACCCCTCCCCTTCAGAAACCAATAATTTTTTATCTCTTAAATATAATCACATATACCATCCATAAATCCATCTTATAAATTTAGTATATTCTTATTCCAAAAAGGAATCTTAAATCTTTCATTCCAAAGGGAACAATGTTGAGGAGTGATTTTATAAAACTGAGTACTTAGTTCTTCATAATATTTTTAAAATATAATTTCATATACCCTCTTTATACATAAAATAATAAAATTATATTATATTTAATTTAATAAATTATTCTTTTGATAAAATAATAATAAAATTATATAACTCTAATCCATTTTTCATTCACTTGTATAACATGTTCATGTTTGGATCGGTTCAATTACCCACATTTATGATTCTTTAAAAACACCTTAATTTAAAAAATGAATTAATTTGAAAAATTTTATAATATTAACATATGATATCTAGTAAAAATATTTTCCATGAATATGGTTTTTTATAAGAGAAAAAAAAATTAATGGCCATTATAATGCAACTTGTCATCTATAAATTACATGAAATGTGTACATCACAAAAATCCATTATTATAGACCATACCAATACATTCTATCAGTAAAAAATGGGACTATAAAAATTATTGAAAAAAATTATTTCAATACCATGAAAAATCTATTTATGATGAAGTTGGTTTCAAATGATGAGGATTTACATCGCTATCAGGAAACTTGTACAAAACAATAAGAATCACTAACATCTAATGCTGAAAATAAACAATAACTAACTAATATATATTTAAAAATAATAAAATAAATAATGATTTTAAAAGTTAATAGTTATGGAAAAGGATATAAGTTAATTTAATATTATTTTTTCTGTTTATTATACTTTATATTAAACCACTTTCATGGAATTTAGGAGTAATGGTAAGAGTTTCTATACCTAACTCATTTAAAAATTTAGATTATATTTTCTAGAACTTATGTATGAAAAAAATTATATGTCATTTATCTAAAAACCCAATATATTTTCTTATCATATGGTTATTAATAATATTGTTCAAATATTATTACTATTTATCCAAACTTTATTTTGAAAGCACATAAAAACTATTCTATTAAATTGGACATTGGTTATCCCTTATTTCCGACCAAGAATATTTCTTTACTATATATATTTTCTAAATATTATTTTATGGGCATAATTATCTATAATTATATAATTTATTAAATTATATTTAGAAAATATATATAGTGAATAAATGAGCCTCATCGTAGGAAGAAATGAGCCTCATCATAGGAAATTATTTTCTATCCTTATTTATCTAACATATTCTTATGATAATTCCATGTTTTCATAGATCTTTATTATTCCCTTATGTTTCCACAGTCCTATTACTCATGCCTTATGTTCTTCCAAATGTATTATGTAGTGAACATAGATTTATGATATATATTTTGGGTCTTATTATCTTATGATATGTCCATACACCTCCATTTTGTTCAATTACCAACAATTTTATCTTCCTATATCAAATCATACTTTATTTTTCTCTCTCTCATTTTTACCCTTATTGAGAATCTAAGCATAATATTTCTTAGGTTTCTATTTTCCCTGGGCCATAAAAAATATTATTATATATTATTTTACTATAAGGTTGTCATGTTTCAAAAATAATTGTGTAAAATGTTTGAAAATTGTTGTAAAATAAGTGATTATGTATTTATTAATCGAAGAAAATAAACCAATATTTTTCAGGGGTTATTTTTATTATGACATTTAATGAATATTCATATAAAATAATTAAATACTAATGTATGTTTTCTTGGTTTTTCAAAGTTTGTATTGAAGTGGTGTTTAGTTATTTATGGGAATTAATTTATTAATACAACATTAAATAACAGAAAAAACCTATGATGAACTAAAAGTGTTATAGGAAGAACCTAAAGTATCATATGGTGAAATAAATGTTTCAAAATCTAGGACAACATATAATTTATTTTGTTTATTGTATGATTTATTACTTAGATTATTATTTCCTAGTACTAAATATACTAAATTGGATTTATTAATGTAAAAATTAAAAATCATGACATATATAAGTGGTGACAGATAATACAAATATATTAAACATCTTATTTTAGCCTAAATCATTGAATTCCATCAAGTCATGAAAATTATATATGATTATTCATTTTTATCCTTGATCTTTTTATTCTCTATTTAGTAAAATTTGATGTTATACTAGGCATGGATTGTATCTCTCTCTTGATATATCCCATATTAATTGTTGGGATAATAGAGTTACATTCTATATCCTCAATAAACCCATGGCCCTATATTTATGCAAGTATAGACATTAAATCTATATGTAAATTACAAACATTATATGGTTATTAATACCCAATCATGAGGGGTATTTAGATTTTTTAGATGCGGAGAAACTCAATATTTAGGATAGATCAATTGTACATGAATGCATTGATGTTCTTATTAATGGGTTTTCATGTATTCCACTAAATTGTGATGTTTTGTTTTCTATAAAAATTCTACCTAGTTCTACACCTATTTGAAAAACCCCTTATAGAATGGCCTGGATTAAAATATAGGAATTAAAGAAAAGAATCCAATAGAATCTAAAAAATGGTTTTATCTATTGATATACTTCATCATGGGGCTCATAATCCCACTTTGTAAAGAAAAAATAAAGATATATGAGTATATTAATTTATTATCATAATATTAACTAGACCATGATAAAGAAAAAGTATCCATTACCCAATATTGAGGAATTTTTTGATCAACTACTAGGGGTAAAATAATTATCAAATATCTTCCATCGGTCTAGATATCATAAATTAAGGGTGAAAATATAAGATGTTTTTAAGACTTCATCCATAAATGATATGGTGTCTATGAATTTTTACTGAGTCTATTCAGACTCACAAATTACCTTATTATTTTCATGTGTCTAGTTAATAGAATCTTTAAATATTACCTTGATCAGTTTGTGGTAGTCTTTATAAATAATATTTTAATATATTAAAATTGTGATGAAGAGCATAAGAATATTTTAACGATTACGTTGAAGTCTTATAGAAAGGAAAAAATATCTAAAAATTTAACAAGTGAGAATTTTGGCTATAAAAAATATAACTATTTGTTCATGAAATTATATGTGGGGGAATTTTTATTGACATTTCAAAGCCAATGGTGATTTAAGACTTAACCATACCAACTATTGTAATAAATATCCATATTCATCTTCTATTGGATGGATACTATCGATTCTTGGATAGAAATTTCTCATGAAATTGAAATCTATTAAACAAGTGCACTTGGAAGGGAGTCAAGCTCATATCTAGAGATACATGTGAATAAAATCTCATGAATCATTAGAGAATATTGTTCAATGAAATTTTACACATGTTTCCCTAAATTGGTGAAGGGTTGGTAAAATATGGTGATTTATTAATAAAGGAATTAGGATGTTTCATCATGTAGAATTAAATATTTTAGCTTATGCATCACATCAATGAACTATTCATGTGAAAAATCCAACAACATATGATTTTGGAGCTAGAAATGGTAATGATTTCATAGAATATATGGTGGAAATATATCTATGGTGAAAACTTTAAAGTTTATATTGCTAAAAAGTTATTAACGTCTATAATAACATATACAGAGTTTAACATGCCCAAAAAAGAAATTATTGGAGTTAATTAAGTACTATGTTTTCTAGATACATTACCAACATGGTAAGTGGATAAAGGTGAATGATTCTCAGAGTGAGAAAGATCCTGATACCTTATCCATTATTTGGATTATAGAGTCCCAATTACCATGTATTTTCAAAGGATGATCCTTGAAATATTGAGGTAAAGATACATATCCTATATTTCCCAAATAAGTACTCAACCATACATCCATTTAAGTAAGGAGGCATGGAATGATGACAAGGAGCTACAAAATAAGGTTGCGAATATTTTATATTTCAACATGGATAGTGTTGTAACTAAAATATTTGAAAGAAAATATATGTTATGACATTACCAAAATTGAAGACATAGATGTTGGACGATGCACATATATCATCCTCCACTATCCATTTAAAAAATACAAATATGTAAATATATATAAATAATCACTTCTTATGGGACAATATTAATAGAGGGGTTACAAATTAAATATCACAATTATTGGAATTATAATAATGTATGGTGTAAATAAACAAAATTAAGGGGATGAGTCAAAAATTTCCTATACCAATATGGAAATGGGATAATATCAACATATATTTCATTATGTTTCAAACTAATTAGTTCAATTATTATAATTCCATTTTGGTTTTAGTTGGTTTTATTATAAATTTATCTCATTTAATTGATTTTCGAGAAGATTTATTACATAATGAAAAATCCATGGTATATTTAAAGGATGTAATAGGGATACATGGAGTACCACTCTCAATTAAATCTAAATGAGATTTGAGGTTTGCTTTAAAGTATTGGAGAAATATTAAAGAAGAATTGGATACATATCCAGGCTTCAACACTACTAATCATACTTGGACTGATGTAAATCAAAATAAACAATTCAACATCTTGAAGATATACCGATATCCTATTCAATTGATTTCAAAGGATTTTGGGATCCTCACCAACCAATGTTAGAATTCTAAAATAAAAACACATTTCATTATACTGTTAAAAAGGAAACAAAAAGGTTATATATCAGAAGTGGTGTAAAACTACAAAATGTTGGGATTAATTTAGAGAGCCTAATTGGATAAGATCAGATATTTCTTATAGAATATAGTGATCACCTTTATCATATATTACTATTAATAAAATTCCATGAAACAATATTACATAAATAAGCTCTGAGACCTATTCTGGTTCAGTGTCTTCAAAAATGTATCATAAACCATGTAGTACATAAAGGAAATTAAAAATCATAAACTTTTCATAATCCTCTTAAAAGAATATTTTAACAACATCATTGTTCACTTTACAACATATGATTTTATAGGTAAATTTATCAAATGAAAGTGGTGATCATGAAGCCTAGTAAGGGATAATTGATGATGAAAAATCAGAAATAAATATCATTGGTGAAACTAGATGCATCAAAAAACAACATGAACATAAGGATATGAGGAGTGAATTCAAGTTATAATAAACATGTAACATAACATATAAATGTAATAAAAAAACATGATACATTAATAGTAATATATTCTCATTTTTTCATCAAGGATTCATATATTATTTTAACATGGTTTTTATCTAAGGTATTATAAAACATTACAAAGGTGTACTTCTGAGTTATCATAAACTTGTCATTTATATTGATGATAGTTTATCCAATGAGTTAGAGTGATATTAGTGTTCAACACTAGTATGTCTAACATTATGTGTGACACATCAACAAGAGATCAGAAGTATATATCATTTTGAACCATTAGAAGTGTAATAACCTTGACTTCAGTAACCCAGAGCTAGTGTCTACCTTATCAAAATAGCGTAGATATCAGGTGTGAAACCTCAAAAGAATGATTAGCATAGTAGCATTTGAGATCAAGAAACATACATGATACTAATTTTTTATTTAGTATTGAATATATAATATATTAGAGGAAAAAATTGGCATCCTTTAACTCATTTAATGAATTCTTCTTTATATCACGGTAAAGGGAAATAAAATAAGGGTGAGATCAATGCCCACATATGGTTATATATAATGTAAGTTTCCACAAAAAGATAAGGAATATAAATTATTTTAAGTTACATAACTAAAAAGTCTTTCTATTTAATCAATAATGTTATCCAAAAGAGTAATATGGAAGGAATAAATGATGATCGAATAATTCCATATAAATACACACATGATCTTAAAGCCAGTCCATGTAAATACCAATATTGTAATATCATGGATAATAATATATAAAATCTCAATAAAGGAAATGTATAATATTTCATTTCATTATCTAAAACATCATGATATATATATCATCAGGACCTTTCACTAATACATTTTATGATTATTGAAAAAATCCCATTTAATTTATCCTACTAATATGTCTAATGAAAATACTAACGAATCCATGGGAAATATTATACTAAGCACCAAATTTCACTTATTGTATAAATAATTACTTATATATGGAATTATCTATTTAATTAATAAACAATATTCTTTATAAATAAATATCTTAATTGATTAAATAATACAGATTTGTCAATATTTTTCCTCAATCAATCAAATATCTTCCATATTAAAACACAAAATGTAATATGGTATGTGTTTTAGGAAATAGTCTTTTCTATGATAAAAATAATATGGATATTTAAGAGAAATTTAAAGAATAATGAAAAATAATCCAATGACTGTGATTGTATTAAGGGAAAGTTAAAAACCGAAAAGTTAATCAAGAGATGAGTGGTGACCACTGATTTATCAGGAATTTAGGTTTTGAAATAAAATCACGTCATTTGGAAGAATAAATGGAATAGAATTGAAATATTAAAATAATATTTAACAAAATAAATTTATTTATAAAGATTTTAATTTTTTTTAATATGATAAAAATATTTAACGATTATGATGGCATGAAATTCTTTTATCAGCGTATACCTTACAAACATTCATTTTGACATTTGGTATAGAAAGTTGAAAATTTAACTTTAAAATAAATAGTATAAATATTTTATTGAAACCATTTTAAAAAGTAAAAGATAACTTAGAATATAATTAATAAATAATTTAGGAAAATAAATGTAATTTTTTAAAATAATTTTTCTAAACTTGGACATGGAAGAGAAATATATATGACAAAAAAAGAAATCAAAATAGTTTTTGTTTTAAAATTTTATTTTCTTAAATCAAATAAAAAAATAGAAAAGTTCAGTAGAAAATATGAGAAATCCTAAAATATTTAGTTAATAATAATGATATTAGATATTATGAAGGATAACTTATAAGGATTATTTAATTAAAATAAAATCATTTCCAAAAAAAGTGAGATTGTTAAATAGATTTTTACTTCTTTTGAAATATTTAATTTGTAACCCTTTGAAATAATAGAATTTTATTGAAATATTAATAAACATGAATAATTAAGTAGTCATGTTAAATACATAATATATTTGACATATGAACCACATATATGTTAATACATGAATAATAATAAAAATGTGTCTCTATAGAGTGTAAATTGAGACGAAATTCATTAACTCATGATTATCTTTAGGTAAATATGATTTAAAATCCTGGGTAATGGATTTATTCTTGTTATTAATTTATAATAAATCAATATTAACATTTATAATATCTTATATTATCTTATTATAATATATTACCTCCTTTTATTTTGTAACTATTCATTATTACCATTTTTTTGGGTGTTAAGTACTTCATTTTCTTATGCCTATTTTTTCACAAAGTTCTTGTTCTTGTACATAAAATATACATCCATAAAATATATTGTGATATTAATGTAATATTTATCATGTTTTTTCATTAGATAATTTTTTAGATACATTTTTTAATGTTTTACATGGAAAATGAGTTACATCTGTTCATAGAGATTATAGGTTATACATACGCACAAGTTACAAATATCATCCCCTTAATAGGATATAGGGTAAGGAATAACATGAAATATTAATTTTAAATAATTAATATCACAAAATATGAATCATATATATTCATTATTTCAATAATTTTTAATATCCATGTGATTTGGTGATGGAAAAAAGTTACATATTTTCACAAGGCGGTAGTCTGACATATACACAAAAGTTGGATTTTTTTCCCTTTGATAAAGGAGATGGATAAATATTATTACATAAACATATTAAAATATTAGTACATGGAAGATAATGTTTTTGTTATAGTGATATTTTATGACTTAATTTAATGTGAAAAAATATATGGTAAAACGAAAGAGATTATTGAAGAAAATTTCTTTCACTTTAAATAACATCTTATAGATCTCTAATTGAAAACATAGAGTTGGTCTTTTAGGAAGATAAGAAACTATAGAATGTGTCTAAGGATGTTTGGAAGAGATTTTTTTAATGAACCAAACTTTTTTCAATGGAATTTACCATATTATATTTATAAAACATTTACATTACATACATATCCAAATAAAAGAATCATTCTAACAAATGAATATTGAAATTAAAGATATTTAAAGAAATTAAAAAACTTATACTGATAGAATTGTAACCTGACCATTAGAAGAGTAACCTGACCATTATAAAACGTAATCCATCAAATAGAATATTAACATAGTTTATGAAAGTATAAATAAAATTTAGACATCTTATAAATTAAAATATAATATAATTTTATAATTTTATATGTAAATAAATGTTTTAAAATGATAATATAAGTGTTTATATTTTGGTAAAACATAAAAGTTTATTTATAATTTTATAATTAATATAATTATTTAAAATATAATTTATTTTCATAATAAATATTCAATAATTAATATTTTTATTTTTTATAATTATGAGATAATTTTATATGAAATTAATTAATTTTTCAATGTCCAATATAATCTGTTACAATATGAAAATATGTAATTTTTAAATAAAATATGATGTTAATTAAAGATTAAATTTATCATTTTTATAAAATTATTTTCATAAAATGGAGTTCATTTTTTAAATATACACATCTAAAAATGATTAGGGTGAATTTTTGGGATTTTTCAAAAATAGTTGAGTTGTTTTTGAATAGTGAAATATGATAATTTATGATATAAACTAAAGAAATAAATTATTGAGTCATGAATGATGTATACATTAGTTAAGAACCCATTGGATGTTACTATTATGAAAATTTTATTATATTTAGTCACAATAATCAACACTACTGATAGTATGAATCCAAAATAATAAACTAATGGATAAAATAATAAAAAAACACCCCTCTCCTCCCCTATAAACAACACCCTTACCACATTTTATCCTCAAACCTTATAAGACATGAGGATTGTCTAAATTATTCCCAATTACCTTATCAATCATTTTCATCATTTATAATTGTGTCTGGTCTCAAAAAATTCCAAACCCATGTTCTTTAAGGAGGCTTTAAAGGAGAATAAATTCAAGAGGTAAAATCCAATTTTATAATATTTTAATTTATTTTATTTTTCTCTCCCACCTATCCTATAAAAAGAGGAATGATAAATTCAGTATCATATAAATACATTAAAATTCATTTTTTAATGTAATATTCATCATTAAATATTTTTTATCCTTCATTTATTCTAAAAATGAAGGCATTATCTCTGATGTGATGATTCACCGCCTTTGTGGATGATGAGTTTAAATTTTTCATTACCACATTCAAGGATGGTCATAAAACCATTATTATGGTTAAATAATATTTCAATATACATATTATTACTTTTATAATTTACTGGAACCAATTTATTATCATGATATTAAATAAAATGAAACAAGTTCATGATGATGGTAAACATTTCCAAAATAAATTAAACCAATTTCATCAATGTTTATCTAATGATTCATTCTCATACCATAAAACAAATTATATATGAGACCATTTAAACTTATTTATGTTCATTAATAACATATAATTTAAATTATATATAATTATTCTCAATTTACATGAACTTCGATAATTTTATATAAGTGAATCGATCATGAAAACAAAGAAAATGAACACTCCCAGAACAATGAAATTAAACTCTATAACTCATCATAGCAGACATAAAAAAACATTAAAAAAATTATAATAAAAAAATTTATTAGTGGCTATATATTTAGTAATTAATGAATATAATTTTATTATCCAGGATATTAAATTTATGAAATCATTCGAACATAAGGTAAGGGTTTATGAAACCAAACTCCTTTTTTTTGAGTTATACCTATTTCATGACAAATTTTAGTATGGATATTCTTTTAATGTTCTTAAAATATAATTTAGTTATTATTAATTTTTACTTTTCATGGATATACATGTTTCCAACCTAGTTTTGTGGAAAATATAATTATATTCCAAAAGAACACTTCTTTCCAATTCACATATTGACTCCCTTAAAATTGTATCTTCCTCAATCAAGTGTGATGACTCTTATACCATATATGTTCTTAAAATTTTCATTTTGGAACAAAAAAGTTTATTCATGAATGTATGATTTATGAAATTATCATGAAACCCCTTTCCTTTCCATCTGTTATTTTATGACTAAGATTGTTATACATTATATGTGTCACGCTTGATAATGTAAATGTTATGATATGACGGGTGGGGCCAAAATTATATATCCCTCCAATGCATTGGGTATTGTGATTTATCTCATTAGGTAATTTAAAATATGCATGAATATGATGCTTGATTATTGTACAATGAAAATGTTATGATTATGAACATATGTCATTCATGAAAATATTTATATCTTTGTTTACAACTATGGGTGGTATTTGACTACTATGACACTATGTTTCATTTTTATGCATTGTCACATTTCATTCCAATATCTAATTCTTCATATCAGGATTATAATAATGAACCGATTATTATGTTATAATGATTTTGATTATTCTCTCCCATGTTATATTGATTCATGTCCTTATTTAGGCTCTTACTGAGATTTTATCTCATCCCATTCTATGATGTATATCCTCATAAGAGTACATGTACTAAAAGAAATGTGAGATTTGAATGGATAAAGATGAATATTTTAATATAGGTCTATCCTTAATTATTCAGAAGTTATTTATTGTGTTAATTTCCCCAATATACTAAACATTTTGATCCTAGTTTTTAACACTATTATGTTGTTTCTCTTTAAAATGATGTAATAGCCATGAATGAAAATGTAGTGTCTCTATAGTTGGAATCAGAGCTAGGTTTAGTTAATTGGGGAATTTGTATTAGAAAATAATATTGAAAACCCTTAGGAAAAGACTAAGTATATGAATATTTTCTTAGAAAAAATGCTTAACATAGGGATCTCATAAGATATTCCTTTACTGTTAATTTCAGGAAGAAATAAATTATTTATTCATGATTTGTAAAATTAAGTTTGTTCCAAATGTTTTCTATTTTAGAAAATGGTTGAAACCGGGAGAAATCTAGATAACATCTCTTATGAGGGACAATTCAACGATTACCCAAAAAAACCCTAATGCATTGGGAGGTGGAGTTCAAAATTTCAGGTGAATACTAACCTATTTATCTCAGAAAATTAATAATAACCAGAATAATGTGGAATGTTCTTCATCACCCAATAGGTAGAAAATGGATATCAAATATTTTATGCGGAAAAGAACACCACCTTTTAGTTGATCTTACTATCCACTTATTTTTTATTATTGGGTTAACTCAATATGGAATATATTTTTTGTTCACCACTATCATGGGAAGGAGAAGGTGACTCTGCCCATCTATCGTTTAGATGGAGAGTCTGACCAATGGTGGGAATTGATTAAGAAAACCAAAATAAATAATAAAATAGAATAAATGGAGTGAGAATACTTTAAGAAAACATATCTTAATATGTATTTCCCTCAAAATCTTCAGACAATGATGGATATAAAATTCATAGAGGTTAAGAAAAATGAAGGTGAATCTATAATAGCTTATAAAGAAAACTTCATAAGGATTGAAATGTACACATTATGTTTTGTTATCAACAATGATATAAAAAATAGATAGATTATTTAGTGGTTCAAAACCACACCTTTAAAATGATTTAGATATCTGAGGCATTGGGATTTATGAACAAGTGGTCTAATGTGGTCTCAAATTAGAGATGTAGTTCAAATAATTATCCCATGGTTATAGAAATAATAAGATAAGAATGGATTTTCAAGTTGGTGGATTAAATGGGAAATGATAGAAGAGGATCTAACCACCCACATGTCAAAAATGTGGGAAAAAAGATTAAGGTAATTTCCTTGAAAGGATAATGGAATCCTTCATGTGTGGGATAGAAGGACACAAAGCTCATGAATATCAGAGAGACAAGAATAATTTGGCCTATATGATGGAGGAAAGGAGAGAAACAATATGTTTCAATGATTTATATGTAGGGATCAAGGTTACTATTCAAGATAGTTAACTAAAAATCAACTCCTTGACGGTAATTAGCATCAGTAACCACCAAATCCAAAGGATCAAGGGAAATATTATGCCATCATTAATTCTAAAGCTAATAAAGAAAACAAAGTCGTACAAGGTAAAATTATTAATCACTAAATAATAGATAATTTATAATTTGATTCTAGTTCTATGCATTCTTTTATATATTACATGTTTTGTAGAACTATTAAATCAAATACATAATACCTTGAAGTATAGATATCCGTAAAAACACCTTGTGGTGTGATCATCACAACACAAGTGTTGGAGTCTTCTCCTCTTAGATTATATGGGAAGATTTTTCCATTAAATGTAGTAATACTTACCTTGGTGAAATTCGAATCTATACCGGGCATTTACTGGCTCTCATTATATAGAACATACATAAACTTTCAAGAAAAGGGAAAATATTTTCAAATTCCAAATCATCAAAATATCCACCATAAATAAAAGGAATACCATGAAAATCCTTTGGAAAATCCATCAATGGTGTGGGTGTTTATGACATATGAAGAAGCATACCTTGCTCAAATAGTTAAGTCAAAGGAATGTATCAACCAAAAAGAAATTATCATTATGATGGAATAAGGTGATATATTTCCAAATGAGTTACTATTACCTCCCCAAGATCTTAAGGGAGAGTTATAAATAGAACATATATGAAAATCCACTCCTGTATCAAAATTCAATAATAAGATGGCCCTGATCGAACTGGAGGTGTAAAAGAATCATCTATAAGAGAATATGGAAAAGGGTTAATACACCATAGTGCATCTCTTTGGGGTTCTCTAATTCTCTTGGAAAAAAATTATGAATCAATGTAGATGTGTATTGATTATCGGGATCTCAATAGGTTTACCATAAAGAACATTTATCCTCTTCAAATAAAATAATTACTTGTTCTATCAATTATTAGGAGCTCAATACATCTCAAAAGTGGATCTTCATTTTGGATATCATCAATTGAATGTGAATAGGTAAGATATTTAGAATACTACTTTCGTAATAGGTATGGGAACTATGAGTATCTAGTGATAACCTTAAGACTTACCAATGACCTTGAAATCTTTCGAGAATTGATAAATATAGTCTTTGAACACTACCTTGACATATTTTTGGTAGTGTTTGTCGAAAATATTCTTAACAACTCTAAGAACAAAAAAACATGAAGGAGAACTAATAATTTTGATGGAAACATTATGGAAGGTGTAATATCATGCCAGGTTCAGAAAGTGTGACTTTTTGATGCAACAAGTCACATTATTGGGGCACATGATCCTAATTGGGGGAATTTTTTTAGACCCTTCAAAAAACAAAGGAAATTGAGGAATGTCTCAGACCAACTTGTGTAATAGAAATCTACAATTTGCATGGATTAGCAAGGTATTATCGGGGTTTTTTAAGAAAATTTTCAGAATTTTCTTTCTAGATAACTAAGTTAACTAGGAAAGGGATAAAGTATGTAAGAATTAAATAATGTGAGAAAATATTCAAGGATCTAAATAAGTGGCTAATCACCCCACCTGTACTCACAATACCGGACTGTGGAGAGTGTTTTGTGATATATAGTGATGCTTCAAAGAAAGGATTGGGTTGTGTACTCATGAATAATGATAAATTGATATCCAATGCCTCATGGATGTTAAAGACGCATGACCAGAAGTACTCCATGAATGACCTAGATATACAGTTTTTGTTTTTTCCATGGAAATATCACTATAGGAAAACAGTAGCGGTGGTTTTCAAAACCACCGCTAATGTTTGTAGAAAAGAAAACTTTCAGTGGGTTTTTATCAAGATTTTTAAAAAACTGACACTAAAATTTTTTAAAATATTTTTATAATTACTTTAAAAAATTTTCCAAAAAAATTACAATTATATTGAGCGGTAGTTTTTTCAAAATAGCGACAAAATTGATGAAAAAAAATTATTTATCAATAAATTATTATTATTTATTAATTATTTACAATAAAATATAGTTTATTATTTCTAATTTTAATTAATTTTAATTTTTTAATTAATAAATATTTACAATTATTAGTTAATAATAACATGAAACTTAAAACAGATCAACAAAAACCTAAAAACCAGACTTCAGTATCAAAGGACCATAACTTCTGATCGAGGAGTCTATTTCACCTCCAAAATTAGTCAAACCAAATATTATGAAATGAGTTAAAACCCAGTGAGATTTAAATCATGTGGTAATCAAAGGATAAAATATATTCAAATTTTAAAAAGATTAAAAATCGAACACGAACTTCAAATAAGAATAACTTTTAATCCAAGTGTTTGTTAGGGCTCTATCACATATCAGATCAAAGCCTATGATAAGATATATTCCTTTTTGGTTTTTTTCCAACTCTTTAGGCATTATACTCATTTTTATTCCACTAGAAAGGCTGAAAAGGCCTTCAAAACAGTGGTTTTAATTTCCAACCCTGATTTCATATAATTCAAACTGTTATAAATTTCAATACAAGGGTCCATTCTACTTGTACTACATATCATATCGAAGATTGTTTCATGATATTTGATTTGATTGCTTGTGGTGTGGAAAAAGGAGTTTCCGATTAGATTTTATGGTCATTTCAGTGTTTTTAGGATTTAAAGTGGTTCTTAATGTTTTAATATATATATATATATGTAATTTATTTATTTATTTAATATTTATTTATTTATTATTTATTCATTTATTACTTAATTACTAATTAATTATATATCTATTAATTTTTATTTATTAATTTATTTATTATATAGTTATTATGTTCACATTAATTATTAATTAATTAATTAATTAGTAATTAATTTTTTATTATTAATTTATTATTTATTTATTTTTTATGATTTAATCATTACTTATTAGTTTACTAATAGATATTTATTAAATATTAACTATTTGTTGGTCGGAGTGGAATCTCAAGAGGGGGGGGGGGTGAATTGGGTTCCTACTTAAATTTTTTGTTAAAAACTTGTTTTATAAAGTTCCCCCAAAATTTAAAATGACCCATTTAATTAAGGCAGTGGAGATGTAAATGTCTAGCTGGTCAACAGGTTTCTCAAAGGATGATTAATCCTTAGTTGAATCAGTGTAAAACACTTATTCGACTTTGGCAACAAGTTTAATGAATTAAAAAAATACATACACTAACCAAAACTAACTGTCAATGTGAATGCAAAATAGTTTTATGTTTAGAAATTATAAGAAGCCAAAAATAGAAAAAATAGAGTATAAAAAATATACAGAGAATAGACACTTTACACAATAGGTTCAGTCTCAACCTAAGACTTAATCCTCTCCAGTTAGTCACCACCTTCTACCAAGTAGTTTATATAACAATAAACTGATACATAACCTATATCGGTCTTTACAACAGTTTTTACATACTGTTTAGGGTTCACACCCTCTACCACAGTTCTTCATGGGAAGGGAAATAGTAACACAAACCCCACACACTATCTCTTCCACAGTTATATGTGGGAAAAAAAATGTAAGTGAATTTTGATGTGAGGATATTCTGTATCCTCCAGTTCAACACTTGAGATAGTATGTGAAACAGACAGACACACACTTCTCAGAAATGTTAAATTAAGGAACACAATAGAGATAATATGATGAGATTTAGGTTATAAGGTTATATGTGTGGGCAGTTCTGCTCTTGAATCCTTGGAGTGAAGTAATTGCTGTTTGAGGGAAGTTTTCCTCTGAAATAGAGTGTCACAATTCCATGTTATAGCTTTCAGAAACTGAGAGTTCTACTCCTTTAGTTGTTTGAGAATTGATGAACCAAAGAAGGCA
Source organism: Viscum album (assembly GCA_963277665.1). NCBI lineage: Eukaryota > Viridiplantae > Streptophyta > Magnoliopsida > Santalales > Viscaceae > Viscum > Viscum album. The sequence continues at coordinate 1,983,295,422 of OY728125.1, read as the reverse complement.
GACAATAGTTTGTCCCAAAATGATCTTCGTGATCCTCGTGGGTTCACAACAAAAGCGTTGAATGGTTTTTCTTTTTGGTAGCAAGTAAGCTCATTCAAAATGCACATACATTCTTCACCACCCATTTCTTTTCTTCCTCAGTCTACTCTTTTATATTTGAGGTCGGAAAATAGGAATGGGTAGATCACGTGAAGTCTTTCTCGTACCTCATACTGTCCCCAGATACAGTTTCCTAATATGTCTAATTTCAGGAGCATTAAATTTATCAAATATGACTGTTAGAATAATCTTAATAATTTTGAAAAAGTATGGAAGAGTAAGAATCGGTAGACTGGTAATAGTAGCTTTGACATCGATAGGCTTCAACAACAGGTGCACATGAGCAACCTTTAACTGTAACCTTCCATCGGTAACTTTCCATCAGGAACCATCAGTAGTAACCTTCGACAATAGGCTTGCATCGGTGACCTTGCATTGACAACCTTTTCATCGGTAACCTTTGCATCGATGAACTTTGTTAGAGTTGGTGTCCGGAAAACCAACTATTTGTACATTGATTTCATTAATGTATACTTATTATATACTGTTCATTGTTATGCATGACTATAATATAATAATGTCCTGGAATATTTGTTTCATTAATAAAGTCACGGTAGATCCACGCTATGATGAGAACCTTGAATTTCTATAACAATATTCTTAAATAAAGTTCCACGGTTGGATGAAGTACTATGAAAGGACACATAGTATAAAACCATCATGTGTGAGTACTCTTAAGAATACAAGACTCTATCTCATGGAGTTCTCACTTGGTAATCTCAAAGATAAAAGATTATGAGAAAAGACCCGCTAGTAGTAATTATGTATGTCTTAGTGTCATCAGACATTACTATCTATGAGCGTGTGTAATGGTACTTATACTGGAAGATTATCATTAACTCATGTCATGACTCGGGCACTTATATTTGCTGAGGAAATCCATCACGAAGACAGTTGGTGGGACGTAGGGTACGTTGGGTGCGTCACGAATGAATTGTTGTTACTAGGAAGGATTTGTCCCATCCATATTTATGGAAGTATATATCTTGGGCCCTTTGATTGAAATAGAACTGTTACCCAAATTCCATGGCCATGGTGTAATGATGAGTTTATTTATGGAAGTCAAAGAATGATAGATCAAGCATATAGGTTTATGAAACTGCAAAGAAACCTGCTTGATGAGATATTGAGACAAAGGGATTAAATTGCACAGTAAGCTTTCATATGAGGTGATACTTCAATGTAGTGTCAACTTCATTCTCTTGGGTGCCTTGACCCATTGCTATACTTTAATCTTGGACTTTAGGCAAACCCTCCTAATGCCAATGAGAAATAGGCCTAGAGGGTCACACACTAAGTGTATCCTAGTATCTGATGTAGAATAAATATTACTCCCATATGTGGTTTAATAATTATTCATGGAATCCTAAATCGTTTTAATTTTGGAGGAAGAATAAAATGAAAAAAGATATACACGCCGTGTACATTGAATGCACACACCTTGTAGTTTTCATTTTTGGAAAAGAAATGAAAAATGACAACAAGATACACACACTGTGTACGTTGAATGTACACTCCATGTAGTTTTCATGAAAAACGAGTACACGCTTTTTATTAATGATTATACGCCGTGTGGTTTTTCCAGTTGGTATTTTGAGGAAAAAATATCCTTTTATTAAATGATTTTTATTATAATCAGCATGGGATCATGTCAGGGAATTAATGATTCAACATGGGGATTTTTAATAAGATTTAATGAAATAAATAAAACACGTAACATGTTTATTTATTGTCATAACTCTATAACCTAAAACCCGATTATAAATATCCTCACAACCCCAACACTTTTTCTAAGAATCGCTGTGCAGAATGATTCTGGAGAATTCACTCAAAGCCGAACGAACTCTTTCCTCCAAGAACACTCTCAAGACTGAGAGAGATCCACCTTCATCAAATCAAGGCCATCTAAGGTAGACAACACAAGAAATAGCTTCTCCAAGCTAGCACCCGGAGATTCCTTGGGTGATGTCCAGAGATACGTGGTGCACGTGTGGATCACCAATAGAGGAAGTCTACACTTGGATTCTGTGACGCAATGAAGAATCACATCAGAACGTGATTAGAAATATCAACAAAGAAATAACAACATAAAAGGTACTTCTTTTCAATTAATTAAATTAATTATAATCAACCTGTGATGATCCTCGTTTTTGGTTCCGAGAATATTATTCTTCTTTGTCTATTTTTGTGATTTGATTCATGGAGTCTGGCTTTTATCGTCGTATTAATCCCAGATTGATCATTGCTAATGAAAAAAAATCCAAGTTGGCACATCCACCCATGAACTTCCGCTATTCCCAGAACCTTCAAATTGTATCAAAGGGCGGTTACATCGTTGATTATAGTTATTTAATTTTAGTTGATAATTAACGCATTTATATTTGATTCAATTCAAGATAAACCGTTTTATAAATCTTAAGGATTGATATATGTTCTTCCTCCTGCGTTTCTTGATTCACATCACATAAACGACCTTATAATTTTAATTTTGATTAAAATAAAAATGAAGAACTCATCTAGAGGATCCACTCTTTCTATCTATATAACATAAGAATACACGGCGTGTAGTGAAAACTACATGTCGTGTACTTAGGTTCAACAAAATGGTACTGGTCCGCCAAACCACATCGGGTGAATTGAGTATACCTAAGTATTTATTACACCGTGTTGACAAAAAATGAATGATGTGTGGAAACCAGAATACACGGTGTGTATGTTGAATCAACACGCCGCTAGTCCGATTTGGCCCAGGTGAAACTATGTACCAGGAGAATCCGCGTACCACGTATATGGGATTGCCAGGCTGGTAACCACGTAACAAGGAAGTACACGCCTTGTTATATTAATCTACACGCAATGTACTCCAAAATTTCCAAAGTACAGAAAAAACACGCCAAAGCCCCAATGTGTACTTTGTAATATAGGCTACACACTGTGTACTTTCCAGAAATGGAATTTCACCAGGTTTCCTCCAAAAGTACAAAGACACTGTACAAGGAATATGGATGAGAATAATCTCAAGGAAATTCAGATAGGAATTTAAGATAAAAAAATGATTAATTATAAGATCAAAATTTATTCAAGGGTGACTTATCTTGAATAATAGAACGATTAAAATAATTTGAATTCTAAATATGCATAAATGTCGTTGCATGCTGTGGATGATCATGAGCTAGACCAAAGACCCTTTGTGTGTGTAAGGTTTCTTTTAAATTTATTTTAATTTTTTGGATTGCGAGCCTTCTTGCAATAAAATGTAGGGCCTTTGTGCCCATGGTTTCTTTAATGTAAACCCCATGTAATGGAAGATCTCCCAAGTCAGAAGAGATGGTTCAAAACCCGAAGATGATGTGAAACCAACCCAAGAAGATATAAAGGTGGATAGGTGGGAGTTGTAAAACAGGAACCATCAGTTCAAGGTGTTCTTCCCTAGGTTAGGTTGAACTTATTAAAACCACTAGATAAGATAGACAATAGAAGCTCATGATCATGCCATCTTATTTTATTTATATTTGATTGCATGGTTTATTTATTATGTATGTGTTATCGCGATCACATAATTAATGAAATAAACAAGCATGCAAAGATGGAATAAAATAAAAACCAGACTATGCATAAACATTATCATAACATGGTTAGTCACTTAAGAAAGCATCACTTAATATTAACAGACATGTGATAATTCAAAACTACCCATAAAGAATAAAATCCCTCAAATACCATATTAAGTCAGACCGAGCATTCTGTTACTTGATTAAGGGTAAGAATAAATAAAACTATGTGTTTGAACAACCCTTATTGGGACACTTACTTTTATAAAGGAAGCTCTTATGAAATTTTCAGGTTGACTTAAACATTTTACATAAAGAGGAGTATCTCTTGCTAGAATTTTTATAAAATGGAGGCAAGTGTTAGGAAATACAAGTCAAGATTTCATGATTGGGGAGTCCACTAAACAGATCAAGGAACTGTAACCTCACAGTTGGGAAAGACCTGCCTACCTAAATACCTTCTAATAGCTTTACCAACCCTTGTTGGGGTTATGAGAAGGGGAATATGGATCCTTTCCACTAAAATGTCAAAGGAACTGGACATTCCAAGTTCAATGGTGAGGGCCATTAGTACTTGATAAAACAGTGAGAGACTTAATAAAATTTATTATTTCTCATAAAAATTAATCAAGAAAGTACTGATAAATATGCTCTTTTAAATTGTAGAATCAATATGAAAAACTCATCAACCACATTCTCTCTGCGATCAATTGTGGATAAAGACAATATCCTCACTGGTAGTAATTTTTAGGAATAGTTTTGGTGCCTTTGGGTTATCCTACACCATGAACAAAAGTTTTACGTGCTGGAGTCCTCACTTCCTGATTATCCTACCCATGGGGAGATTGATGAAGATTTACTGGTCTATGATCAACATTTGAGCAATGCAGTTGATGTCCAATGTTTTCTTCTATCATCAATGTCAAGTGAGCTTAGAAAGTCTCATGAAGACATGGATTTCTAAAGAATACTCGAGCACCTCCGTGGTCTATACTAGGAGAGAGAAAGACATGAAAGGTTTGAGATATCCAAGGATCTATTTCAGAGAAAGCTTGTAAAGGGTTCCCCAGCTGGGCCTTGTGTAGTCAAGCTCATTGGGTACATTGAGCGCTTAGAGGTTCTGAGGTTTAAACTCCCCGAAGAACTGGGTACTGATCTCCTTCTTGCATCACTCCCCTAGAGCTTCTCTAACTTTGTTGTAAATTTCAACATGAACAACATTGATAAGTCTATATCTAATCTTCTTATCCTTATTCGCCAAGAGGACAATGATATAAAGCATGAAAAGCCTTTTGTCCTTATGGTAAATAAAATGAAATTGAAGGCGAATAGCTTTAATCCCAAAACTTCTTCAAGGACTTCCAAGAAAAGGAAGATCAAATTGGAGGCAAGAGAATATGAGGTTGTTTGTTTCACATGTGGAAGAAGTTCCACTGGAAGAAAAACATCAGCCAACAAAGGAAGAAAGGGGAAGATTTAGGTGCGTTTGTTATCGAATTCAATCTATCTATTTCTACTAATTGGATATTTGATACTGCTTGTGGTGCTCATATCTGTATCCAAATACAAGAACCAAGTAGATTCAGAATGATTAATCGAGGTGAGGTGGATCTGTGAGCAGCCAACAGAGCCAGACTCGCTGCTATAGCTGTCGGAGACTACCACCTCACATTGCCTACTGGGATGGTCATTCTATTAAAAGGATGTTTTATGTACCCTATGTAACCAAAAACATTATTTCAGTATCCAGATTAGATACTGATGGATTCATCTTCAAGTTTGGAAATGAATGTTTCTACTTTTATAAAGATAACATTTGTTTTGGTAGGGCACATTTATATAATGGCCTTTATGTGTTAGAATACACAAACCAAGTAATGAAAATCGATGACAAAGTTAATTCACATGACTCATACAACACCCAACTTTGGCATCACCAGGTAGGTCATGTCAATGAGAAATGTTTGAAAAAATTACATCAATATGGGTATTTAGATTCTTTCGAATTAAAACCACTTGGTGTATGTCATGCGTGTCTACAAGGAAAAATGACCAAATCCTAATTTAGTGGGAAAGGTGAAAGGTATAAAGAGATTCTATAATAAGTTCACACAGATGTGTGGGGACCATTTCCAGTTGAAGAAAGGGGTGGGTTCATGTACTTTATAACTTTTACTGAGGATTTTAGTAGATATGGATATATTTACTTAATGAGGTATAGGTCAGATTATTTTGATCAGTTCAAAGAATAAAAGAATGAAGTTGAGAATCATCTTGGTAAGAAAAGTAAGAAACTCCGCTCAAACAGAGGAGGAGAATATCTTAGTCATGACTTCATTGATTTCTTACGGGAGTGTGGGATTCGATATCAAATCACTCCTCCTTAAACTCCTCAATGGAATGGTGTAAGTGGAAGGAGGAACCACACCCCGTTGGACATGGTGGGATTAATGATGAGTCATGCGAGTCTTCCATTATCCTCTTGGGGGTATGCATTACAAACAATATCTCACATACTAAACCAAGTACCAACTAAATTGATAAATGGTATTCCACAAGAGTTATGGAGTGGGTGTAAAGCCATGTTATCAAATTTACATGTGTGGGTTAGTGAAGCAATTTTTAAGGCCACTTCATGTATCAACCTTTCACCCCGAGGCACAAATTGTATCTTTATAGGATATCCCAAGGAAATAAGGGGATATTGCCTATACAACCCTCAGATAAAAAAGTTTCAGTGACAAGACACACCATATTACTTGAGAGGTAGTACATCTTCAAAATGGATATTGGGAGAGAGATATACTTAAATGAAGTCGAGGCTCAGGATACACAAGAGTTGTTACAAGAATAGATTCCACAATGCCCCGTGGAAGAACAATCTATTCCAGAGACACAAGAACTGCATAAGAGCATGAGAAAGGTGAGAGAACTAGAACGATATGGGTTTCTTGTCACCGAGGATGGTGAATCATTATTGGTTGAAAATGATGATCCTCTTACCTACAAGGAAGCAGTTGAATGCCCAAACATTTCCAAGTGGCAAGAAGCCATGAATTCAGAAATGGATTCCATGTACCAAAACTAAGTCTGGATTTTCGTAGATCCTCTATTTTATGTAATATATATTGGTAATAAATGTTTATTCAAGAAGAAACTTGACATGGAGGGACAAGTCAGCACCTATAAGACACGACTGGTTGCAAAAGGTTTTAGACAGTGTCAAGGAATTGACTATGATGAAACCTTTTCACCGGTTGCGATGATGAAATCCATCAGAATCCTATTGGCCATTGCCGCATACAATGACTATGAAATTTGAAAAATGGATGTAAAAACAACATTCCTAAATGGGAACCTCCAGGAAGATGTCTACATGACACAAAGTGAAGGGTTTGTGACTCTAAAGGATGGCAACAAGGTATGCAAGTTTCATAAATCCATTTATGGATTAAAGAAAGAATCAAGGTCATGGAACATTCGTTTTGATGAAGCCGTAACAGAATTTCGATTTTTTATGAATGATTGTGATCCTTGTGTCTACAAAAGTTTTAGTGGAATTGAATTCATTTTTCTAATAGTATATGTTGATGACATATTACTAATTGGAAACGAAATACATGTTTTATAGTCAGTTAAGGAATAGTTGGATAAATGCTTATCTATGAAAGAATTGGGCGAGGAAGCATATATTATTGGGATCAAGATCCATCATGATAGATCTAAGAGAATTCTAGGCCTGAGTCAAAGTACATACATTGATAAGATACTGAAGATATTTAGTATAGAACATTCCAAGAGGGGATTGTTTCCAGTGTCACATGGCAGTCATCTTTCCAAGAATATGTGTCCTCAGACACATGAGGAAAGAAATAAAATGGCAAGGATCCCTTACGCATCCGCAATTGGGTCAGTCATATATGTTATGCTATTTACAAGGATAGATTTTTCTTACTCATTATGTGTGGTAGGTAGATATCAAGCTGATCCAAGAGACTTCCATTGGATGGCAGTCAAGACTATCCTTAGGTATCTGAGGTGTACTAAGGATATGTTCCTGGTTTATAGAGGAGATGGGGAACTAGTCACCTGAGGACATGTAGATTCTAGTTTCCAGACTGATCAAGATGACATGAAGTCGCATACTGGATACATTTTCAGTTTGAATGGAGGTGCAGTGAGCCAGAAGAGCTCAAATCAAGGTGTGGTGGAAGATTCAACAGTAGAGTCCAACTATATTGCAGCTAAAGAAGTAGTATGGCTACAAAGATTTGTCTAAGATCTAGATGTAATACATAGTAGTAAAGATCTTATCACACTCTATTGTGATAATACTACAATGATGGCACTTGAAAAAGAGCCAACGTCACATCAGCGGACAAAGAACATACTTTGAAAGTATCATCTCTTGAGGGATTTTTCTCAGAGAGGTGAAGTTGCAGTGAGCAGTATTTCCCCAGAAGAGAACGTGGCGGACCCCTTGACTAAAGCCTTGACTCAGCAGAAACATGATCATCTTGTGAGGTCTAGCAGGCTAAAAGTCATAGGAAGTTGGCTCTACTCCAAGTGGGAGTTTGTTAGATTTGGTTTCCAGAGAACCAACTGTTTGTACATTTATTACATGATGGTATACTTATTATATATTGTTCATTTTTCTATATGACTATAATATAATAATGTCCTGGAATATTTGTTTCATTAATAACGTCATGGAAGATCCCCGCTATGATGAGAACCTAGAAATGCTATAAAAATATTCTTAAATAAAGTTCTACGGTTGGATGACATACCATGACATGACACATAGTATACAAACTGTCATGTTCAAATACTCATAAGAATATGAGAATCTCTATCATGGAGTTCGCACTTGGTAAAATCCAAGATGGGAGATTATATGAACAGACCCGCCAGTAGTAATTTCAAATGTCTTGGTGTCATCAGACATTACTATCTATGAGCGTGTGGAATGGTCCTTAGACTGGAAGATTACCATTCACTAATGTCATGACTTGCGCACTATGATTTGCTGACAAAAACCATCCTAAATATAGTTGGTGGGATGTAGGGTACGTTGGGTGCATCACAAATGACATGTTGTTAATGGATAAGTCAATGACGAATTTTTCTCTTCCATATTTATCAAAGTAGAAATCTCAAGCCCTTTGATTGAAATAGAAATATCGCCCAAATTCTATGGCTATGGGGTAACGACGAGTTTATTTCTAGAAGTCAAAGAATGAAAAATCAAGCATATAGGTTTATGAAACTGCCATGAAACCTTCTTGATAAGATATTGAATCAAAATGATTAAATTTAATGGTAAGCGTTCGTATGATGTGATACGCCAATGCAGTATCAACTTCTTTCTCTTGGGTGCCTTGACTCGTTGCTAGAAATTAATCTTGAACTTTAGGAAAGACCACCTAATTCCAATGAGAAAGAGGCCTAGAGGGTCACACACTAAGTGTATCCAAGTATCTCAAATTGAATAAAGATTATTCCCGTATGTGGTTTAATAATTATTCAAGGAAGCCTAAATCATTTTAATGTTGGAGGAAGAATAAAATCAAAAACAAGATATACATGCCATGTACAATGAATGTACACGCCATGTGGGTTTCATTTTGGAAAGGAAATGAAAAATGAAAACAATATATACACACCGTGTATAATGCATGTACATGTCGTGTAGTTTTCTTGAAAAATGAGTACACGCTGTGTATTAATGATTACATGCTGTGTGGTTTTTCTAGTCGGGATTTTGAGGAAATAATATCGTTTTATTAAATGATAATTATTACAATTAGCATGGGCGCATGTAAAGGAATTAATTATTTGACATGGGGGTTTTCAATAAAATTTAATGAAATAAATAAAATGCATAATGTGTTTATTTATTTCCATAACTCTATAACTTCAAAACTGATTATAAATATCCTCACAACCCCAACACTTTTCCAATGAATCGTTGTGCACAACAATTCTAGAGAATTCTCTCAAGGCAGAAAGAACTCCTTCCTCCAAGAATTCTCTCAATATTGAGAGAGGTCCACCTCTATTGGATCAAGGTGATCTACGGAGGACAATGCAAGAAAAGGCTTCTACATGTTAGCACCTCGAGATTTCTTTGGCGATGTCCTGAGATACCTGGTGCACATGAGGATCACAACTAGAGAAAGTCTACACATGGCTTCTGTGACACAATGACGAATCACTTCAGAACGTGATCAGAAATATCAATGAAGAAAGAACGCCATAAAAGGTACTTCTTGTACATTAATTAAACTAATTATAATCAACCTGTGATGATCCTTGTTTGTGGTTCTAGGACTATTCTTCTTTTTTGTCAATTTCTGTGATTTGATCCGTGGAGTCTGGTGTTTATCTTCATATTGATCCCAGACTGATCATTGCTAATGAAAAAAAGCCAAGTGGGCACATCCACCCACCGGCTTCCGCTGCTCTCGAAACCTTCAACCATTGTATCAGTGACCTTGAATCGGTGACCTTTGCATCAGTGACTATAAAACCCGAGATTTTTATAAGAAATATTTTGTTTTTATGTTATCATCAAAGGAATCATTCACCTCACACAACAATACCTATTTTTTCTTTACACGCAATCGTTACCTTCCTCGATAGCTTGCGTTGTACGCAATACCGAGTTTCACTAAACAATGATATGCTATTAAAATATTATTAAAACTAGGCATTATGAATAGTAATACCGAATTATTGAAATTTTATAAATTTTGCCTTTCAAAATGGACTTCATTTTTGGATTCGGAATATCGAATTTAGCCTAGGGTGAATTTTTGGTATTTTTCTGAAAACTTTCAATTTTTGGTGAATAGTGAAAACACTGGGTTACTATTTAAAAACCGAATATTTATTTAAATAATTATTTATTTTATTTAAAATTATTTTAGATAAAAATTGATATATAAGTTCAAAGTAATTCATTGGAGTCATTTTACAATAATTTTAGATATATAAAAATTTTATTGAACTTTTCACCGTCTTTTACCCACCTCCTAGGAGAGTTTGAAAATTTACATAAAACATAATTTTACCGCTTCTATGAGTGGAATTTAGAAATTTCTAGAGACACGGTTAATATAAAGGCGTAAAATGTGGTTCAATAAGATAAAAATAATTTTTGGTGAATAGTAATGTTTACTTTTATTTACCACGGTTAAAAGTAAATAGGGTAATTAAGGGTAAAAATGGTATTATTATTACCCTAACACATTTCATAATTATAATGGATAAGTTTAATTTGACCAAAAAAACCTTAGGAATAAAATATGACCATTTAGGTCCACTTGTATTAGATTAGGACATTTAATATTATTTTATTTAAAGAAGAGTTAAAATAGTTATAATCAATGTTTAATAACTAAAACATTTTAATACAGGGTTATAAATTATATAAATTTGACTATAAATATTCATTAGAAATATAAAAATATTTTATACATAATCGTATTTTATTTATAATTTTTATACTTTAAATAATTTAATTTATTTATGACACAATGATGATGTAGTAATTACCTTATTAAGGAAATATTAACACAATTGATATTATAAATACCCAAATAAATGTAATTTGAGACTTTTCATGAATTACACTAATTTTATAGGTTAATATGACATATTATCATTTATTTAATTAACTTTTTTTGAACTAATCATGCTGTTATGAGTTTCACAAAAATCAATTACCAAATAGTGTCAAAATTTGACATAAAATAGTTTTTAAAACAAATATTATATTATTAATTGTTATTTTATTATTAAAAATATAATTTTGGTCCAAATGACTTAGATAAGGTTATATATATTAATATTTAACCACTTGGGGTTCGTTTGGTTTGTTATAGTATGTTCATTAACCATATAGTCTAAGAAAACAAGAAGACACGATAAAATTTAAATTATTTAACTTAGAGTTAAATCTAAATAATAAGGATTAAATAGTAACCTAAACTTGTCTAAAATCAATTGGTTGAAAGGCTTGAGACCCATCCCCCCCTTATATTCAATATAAATCAATTTGGATCTATTAAAAACCGAATATGACTTTACAATAAAATAATATTGTAGGTTCTCCTAAGGTGCCCCTCTCCTCCCTTATAAAAGGGCACCTACTCCCTCTCATCCTCACACCACTTTGAGCCTTCAGGCTCGGCAAACCCCTCCCAATTTATCTTCTCCACTTCCCTAGATAAATCCTAGAGGTCCTGGTCTTCTTCAAAGACCATATTTAGTTCCCTAAGAGGAGGTTAATAAGAGGCGCTTCAAAGAAGAGATAATGTCTGTTACCGATTCTTTCAACTTTATTTATTATTCTACTTATTCTTCTTTAGTTGTTTCATAAATAAGTAATAACAACATTATCACTAATATACTGATATGTTATTATAAATATGAAACAACCCTATTTCACCTTTTATCCATCCTACGGAAAACGAAATCACCGCGCATGCATACGTACAGAATACCGTCTCCACGCCGTGGTGTAATCTATTTTCCACCACCACCTTACTTGGATGGGTAAAATGGTGTAAAGAATAACTATATATGATTATTGTAAAGTGATATTGATTCTGAATTAGTATACATACACTTCAATACAATTCCACGATCATGGGAACGATATCATCGCTCATGTGTACGTACGGCCTACCGACTCCACGATGTGATGCGACTCGTTATACATGATCTTCAATGAATAATGATTATATAAATGAATTTAATGAATAAATATGATATATATTACACTAATACTATTCGGGAAATGAGGTATCTATAACCTAAAAATATGAATAAGAATTTATTCGACAAAACACACATAAGAACCAAAATGCAATAAACACCCGAATAACAAGTAGCAATGAAATATTACTAATACGAAGCTAAGAATATGACCATATATGACATCATAACAATTAGTAAAATTATGTAATAAGTCAATAACATTATTTAAATCATTATACAAGAGGTTCAGACATTTACAAAGAAAATCAGGCCTAAGGTAAGGGAAAATATCGCAATCTCAATTTTTATCGGAGATTGTTTATACTTCAGCAATTAATGGGGAATATTTATCATCCACATCCTTGTTTCGTCAATATGTAATATTATTTCTATCCTACTAAAATTTTTTAAATCCAATTTCACCCTTCGGTGTGTTTTTATTAAGAGATATGAAATGAATCTTTTGTCATTTTTAGTACGAGGTGCATTTTTGTCTTTTTCGACCAAAGTACGAGAAGAATTTTTTCTTTAACTTATACGAAATGAATGTATATTTAGAAAATTATTTCCCTGAAGATTACTTTACAAGTTTTCAAGTTTATTTTTAATCAACTTTATTTATTTTAAAATTGTATGACATGTTAAGAAATGAAAAATGTTTTTGAATTAGAAAAGATATTTTCCTCAAGAATGAAGTTAAAGTGTTTTATCAAAACTATTTTCCATATAAGATAATATAAGGTTATGTTTCTATCCCTATTTTTAAATTTATTTTATTCTATTATGATGGAGTTATTTTTATGATGTCCTTTTATCTTATAAGGATTATGTTATGATGACATGATGGTTAAGAATCCCATTTTTATTACATGGGTTATGCTATGATTTATGTTCTTGTGGAACAAATAAGAATGGTTTCATTATGAGATGGGTGGGACCTATATCTCCCTCCAATGAATTGGGTAAAGATTTATAACTCGTGAGATAGACAAGGATATAATGATAGGTTAATCCAGTTCAGTGATACAGGACTGAAACGAGGAGTGAACTCAGTTCAGAAATGGACTTTGTCTGCTAAGATAGTCTTGGAAATGAGTCTTGAATACTAAGAAATTATTCTCTATTATTATGTGTGTATGACACAAAGTTTCATGTTTTATGTTATGATTATTGGGATTACATTTCACTACTATTATTTATCCCATGTTATGAAATTATGATCTCTTTTCCAGGTTAAGATTTCCAAAATGATATGTTCTTATGAATATGATGTGAATGATATTTCTTTTGTTTACAATTACTGAGCTTTTGAGCTCACCCTTTTGTATGTTTTCTTTTCCCCAGGTTAGGAAGAAGGGTATTAAGTAAGATATGCCAAAAGGGACTCTAGATATAATAAAATAAAAGGGAGACATTGTAGATGATTTATGAACCAGTTGTTTATGTTTCCCAGTTTCTAAAGACACTATACCTATATGGTCGTTTCATGGTATTGTTATTTATTGTAATAAGTGTGCTTAAATTTTGAAGCAATAACAATGTATGTAAAGTATGGGTCGTTATAGTTGGTATCAGAGTAAAGGTATAGTCAACCTTTGGAAACTAGGATGTGAAATCCTTAGTAAGAACCCTAAGGATAAGTCTAAGCATAGAACACAATCTTAGTGTTTTAGAAGTGGCCATGAACAACCTATGATAAGACCTTAAGTGTGAAATTTTATTATTGATTATGTGGTTTTCCTATTATAATTAGTGTTGCTCACACTATTCTTCTTGGTTTTAGTCAATGGCTGGAACCCGAAGGAACCGTGTTAATGCGGAATGTGACGGGGAATTCAATGACTGTCCCCCTGAGCAACCAAACGTTATGGGAGCTGGAATGAAAAATCTTGTAGCCATGATCACACAAATTTCTCAAGATATGAATCATGTCGGACTTCCAAACGAGCAAAAGAAGGAGCAACATTCTGTTGAATCCTTCATGAGGCAGAGTCCACCCTCATTTAGTGGGTCTACTGATCCATTAGTGGCTGAACAGTGGATTAGTACCACTGAAAAGATATTTTCAGTTCTTCAATGTTCTGAACATGATAATGTCATCTTAACAGTATATCGTTTGGAAGGTGAAGTTGATCAATGGTGGAATCTTATCAAGAATACGAGGAAAATGGATAAAATTGAATCCAAGGAATGGGACGAGTTTGAGAACTTATTTTTCAATAATTACTTCCCTCGTATTCTTCGAACAAATATGGATAAAGAGTTTCTTGAATTGAAGCAAAAGTATGATGAATAAGTTGGTACCTACGAAGCAAATTTTACAAGACTTGCAAGGTACGCTTCCAGAATTATTATCCAACCCGAGAGTAAGATCAATCGATTCTTTAGTGGATTAAAACCAAGTCTTCTAAGGGTGTTAACCATAAGGGACTTCAATAGCTATGAGGAAATCGTTCGATGTGATCTCAAGATTGAGATGGAGATTGGAGTAACCCATCCGTCATATGCATTTGATAAGAAGAGGAAAATGGAATTTAAAGGAAAATCTAAAGAGCACACTAAAAATAAGATGAGTTTCCCCTTATGCTGAAAGTGTGGAAAGAAACATGGAGGGAGTTGTCTTAAAGGTACAAGTAAATGTTTCAAATGTGGAAAAGAAGGTCATCGAGCATTTGAATGCCGCAATGATTGGAAGAAGATGTCTAGAGATGAGAACAAAGAAAAGGCTACATAGAGTGAACCTCCAACACTTCAATGTTCCAAGTGCCAGGAAATAATGAATTATGCCAATCTATTCCCTAATCCAAGGGTTGTTGATGATGATCGACATCAACAAACTCTTAAGGTTAAAGACAAAGGAAATTCACATGCAATTTCTATCAGTGATGTGGAGTACGATAACGACGTGGTGAAAGGTACACTTACCATCCAATCTAAAGTATCAAATGTTTTAGTTGATTCTGGATCCACCCACTCTTTTATTTCTGAAGAATTTTCGAAGGGTATCACCATATTACCTCAGCAATTAGATATTGAGTTAGCTGTGATAACCCCTAATGGCATAACAATCGCATCAAAAGTTTACAATTCTTCTCCGATTGAAGTTTGTGGGAAAGTGATTCCTGCAAATCTTGTGATCCTTCCTATATTGGAATTTTATGTGATTCTTGGAATAGATTGGATCTCTTTATATAGAGCTCATATCAATTTCTAAAGTAGGAAAGTCACATTTCATATTCCAGATCAATCTATGATCATCTATCGATGCAAGGATGAACATAACCTTCCAGTGGGAATTTCTTCCATCTTGTGGGTCTTGATTCGACTAAATGAAGGTTATTTATCTCAAATGGTTGGAGAGAAACTCACGATTAATAATATTACCATTGTACGAGAGTTTGATGATGTATTTTCGGAGGAATTTCCAAGTCTTCCACCAAATCGTGGTGTTGAGTTTTCAATAGAACTCATACCGAGTGCTATGACAATTTCAAAGACACATTATAGAATGGCCCCAATTGAGTTGCAGGAATTGAAGAAGCAAATCCAAGATAATCTTGATAAAGTATTCATATGACCTAGTGCATCACCTTGGGGGGCACATGTTCTGTTTGTTAAGAAGAAAGATGGATCAATGAGACTCTACATTGATTATCAAGAACTTAACAAGATCACTATCAAGAAAAAATATCCTCTCCCATGCATTGATGACTTATTTGACCAACTACGCGGAGATCAATACTATTCCAAGATTGATCTTCGTTCAGGGTATCATCAATTAAGGTTCAAAAGGAAGGATATACCAAAGACAACTTTCCGTACAAGTTATGGACACTATGAATTTATAGTGACCCCATTTGGTCTTACTAATGCCCCTGCTATCTTCATGGATCTGATGAATAGAGTCTTTAGAGAATGTCTTGATCAGTTTGTGGTAGTCTTTATAGACGATATTCTTATCTATTCAAAGAGAATGTAAGAACATGATGATCACTTGAGAATTGTATTAAAGACCCTAAGAATGGTGAAGCTTTATTCCAAATTTACCAAGTGTGAATTTTGTCTTCAAAAAGATTCATTTTTGGGTAACATAATCTCAAAAAAGGGGATATCTGTGGATCCAACAAAAATTGAGGTTATCGAAAGATGGTCGAGACCAAAAACAGTAACAAAAATCCGAAGTTTTCTTGGTTTGGCTGGATATTATCGATGTTTTGTAAATGATTTTTCACGATTTCCTAATCCACTCGCTAGGTTGACTCGAAAAGAAGTTAAGTTTGTTTGGATGGAGGAGTGTGAAGAGAATTTAAAGGAGTTAAAAAGAAGGTTATCCAGTGCACCTATGCTCACACTGCCTTGTAGTGGAGAAAGGTTTGTGATCTACAGTGATGCATCCAAGAAGTGATTGGGGTGTGTTCTCATGAAAAATGATATGGTGATAGCTTATGCCTCATGAAAGTTGAAAATCCATGAGCAAAATTACCCAACTCATGATTTGGAGTTAACTACGGTAATCTTTGCATTAAAAATATGGAGGCATTATCTTTGTGGTGAAAGGTGTGATATTTATACTGATCATAAAAGTTTAAGTATATTTTCACACAAAATGAGCTGAATATGCACCAAAGAAAATGGTTGGAGTTGATTAAGGACTACGACTTCTCAATTCATTATCACCCTGGGAAAGAAAATAAGGTGGCAGATGCATTAAGTCGACAATACCCTGCTAACTTATCCATGATGAGGATCACAAAAGATTCAATATTTTTAAATTTACAAAGGATGGATCTTGGAATTATAATGGAAGGGGAAAAATCTTATCTTTCTCAAATAAATGTTCAACCATCTATACATGTGATGATTAAAGAGGCACAAAAAGAAGATGTAGTGTTACAAAAGATGGTGAGAAATGTTCCTGAATTCAACCTTGATTGTGATGGGATAGTAAGGTTCAGGAATTGGGTTTGTGTTCCTCCCATACCAGAATTAAAGAAGGAGATACTGGATGAGGCTCATAGTTCTTCATTCTCTATTCATCCTGGAAGCACAAAGTTGTATAGGGACCTAAAAGAGTACTTCTGGTGGGATGGCATGAAAAGAGATGTTGCTGAATATGTATCTTGATGCTTGGTTTGTCAGCAATTTAAAGCTGAGAGACAAAAGTCTAAGGGGATGTTACAAGCATTACCCATACCCGAATGGAAATGGGAAAACATCACTATGGACTTTGTCATCGGACTTCCTAAAACATCCAAAGGCAATAATTCTATCTGGGTCATAGTTTATTCTCTTACGAATTCGGCACACTTAATTGCTATTAGAGAGGATTTCTCTCTTGATCAACTTGCTAGGATATATGTGAAGGAAGTTGTAAGATTACATGGAGTACCACTTTCCATTATATCTGATCGGGATCTGAGGTTTACCACAATGTTTTGGCAAAGTCTTAAGCATACTCTGGATACAGAGTTGAGTTTCAGTACTGCTTATCATCCTCAGACAGATGGTCAGTCTAAGTGAACAATTCAAACTCTAGAAGATATGTTAAGAGCTTTCTCTATGGATTTCAAAGGTGGTTGGGATCAAAACCTATATTTTGTGGAATTTTCTTATAATAATAGCTTTCACTCTAATATTTAGATGGCTTCTTATGAAGATCTCTATGAAAAGAAATTCCGAACTCCAACTTGTTGGGATGATGTTGGGGAAAAAAATCTATTAGGACCTGATCTTGTTGATGAGATGGAAGAAAAGATCCGTTCTATTCAACAACACATGAGAGAAGCTCAGAGTCGAAAAAAAAGTTATTCCAATAACCAAAGAAAGGACCTAGAGTTTGAAGTGGGTGATAAAGTGTTCTTACGAATATCTCCTTGGAAGAGAGTAATGAGATTTGGAAAGAAGGGAAAGCTGAGCCCTATATATACCGGTCCTTTTGAAATACTGGATCGTATTGGGAAGGTAGATTACCAATTGGCGCTTCCACCAAATCTCTCTCAAGTTCATGATGTGTTCAATGTATCTCTCATGAGAAAGTACATACGTGATCCTTCACATGTACTAATCTCATAATTTTTACTTCTGGAACAAGATCTTTCTTATGAAGAACAACCGATAGAGATTCTGGATCATAACGAAAAAGTCCTATGGAACAAGACCACTCGCTTGGTGAAAGTTTTATGGAGTAACCACCAATTAGAAGAAGCTACATGGGAGCTTTAGGATATGACAAGGGATAGGCATCCTCATCTTTTTGTTACAAAGTGACGAATTTCGAGGGCACAATTCATTTTAAGGGGGGTAAAATGTAACACCCGATATTTTTATGAGAATTATTTTGTTTTTATGTTATCATCAAAGGAATCTTTCACTACACACAACACTGTCTTGGGTTTCTTTACACGCAATCGCGACCTTCCTCGATAGCTTGCGTTGTACGGAATACCGAGTTTCACTAAACAACGATATTCTATTAAAATATTATTAAAACTAGCCGTTATGAATAGTAATACCCACTTTTTGAAAATTTATCTTTCAAAATGGACTTCATTTTTGGATTCAGAATATCAAATTTAGCCTAGGGTGAATTTTTGGTATTTTTCTGAAAAATTTCAATTTTTGATGAATATTGAAAACACTGGGTTACTATTTAAAAACCGAATTTTTATTTAAATAATTATTTATTTTATTTAAATTTATTTTAGGTATAAATTGATATATAAGTTCAAAGTAAGTCGTTGGAATCATTTTATAATAATTTTAGATATATAAAAATTTTATTGAACTTTTCACCTTGTTTTACCCACCTCCTAGGAGAGTTTGAAAATTTACATAAAACGTAATTTTAACGCTTCTGTGGGTGGAATTTCAAAAATCCGAGAGACACTGTTAATATCAAGGAGTAAAATGTGGTTCAATAAGATAAAAATAATATTTGGTGAATAGTAACTTTTTACTTTTATTTACCACGGTTAAAAGTAAATAGGGTAATTAAGGGTAAAAATGGTATTATTATTACACTAACACATGTCCTAATTATATTGGATAAGTTTAATTCGACCAAAAACAACTATAGGAATAAAATATGACCATTTAGATCCACTTGGATTAGATTAGGACATTTAATTTTATTTTATTTAAAGAAGATTTAAAATAGGTAAAATCAACGTTTAATAACTATATTATTTTAATACAGGGTTATAAATAAGATAAATTTGACTATAAATATTCATTATAAAGATAAAAAGATTTTTTACATAATTGTATTGTATTTATAATTTTTAGACTTTAAACAATTTAATTTATCTATGACACAATGATGATGCCATAATTACCTTATTAAGGAAATATTAACATAATTGATATTATAAATACCCAAATAAATGTAATTTGAGACTTTTCATGAATTAAACAAATTTTATAGGTTAATATGACATATTAGTATTGATTTAATTAACTTTGTTCTAACTAATAATTCTGTTATGATTTTTACAAAAATCAATTACCAAATAGTGTCAAAATTGAGATAAAATATTTTTAAAACAAATATTATATTATTAATTGTTATTTTATTCTTAAAAATCTAAGGATCGACCAAATTACTTAGATAAGGTTATATATATTAATAATGAACCACTTGAGGTTCTTTTTGCTTGTTATAGTATGTTTATTAACCATATAGTGTAAGAAAACAAGAAGACAAGGTAAAAGTTAAATTATTTAACTTAGAGTTAAATCTAAATGATATGGTTAAAATAGTAACCTAAACTTGTCTAAAATCTATTGGTTGAGAGGATTGCGATCCATCCCCAACTTAGCTTCGAAATAAATCAATTTGGATCTATTAAAAAATGAATATGACTTTATAATAAAATAATATTTTAAGTTTTTCCTAAGGTGCCCCTCTCCTCCCTTATAAAAGGGCACCTTCGCCCTCACCTCATCACACCACTTTGATCCTTCAAGCTCAGACAACCCCTGACAATTTCTCTTATCCACTTCCCTAAAAACATCCTATATGTCCTAGTATTCTTCAAAGACCATCTTATTTCCCTAAGAGGAGGTTAAGAAGAGGCGCTTCAAAGAAGAGGTAATGTCCATTACCGATTCTTTCAACTTTATTTCTTCTTCTACTTATTCTTATTTAGTTGTTTCATTATGAAGTAATAAAATCAGTATCACTAATATATAGATATTTTATTATAAATATGAAACATCTCTATTTCACCTTCTATCCATCCTACGGAAAATGAAATCACTGCGTGTCCGTACGTACGGAATACCGTCTCCATGCTGTTGTGTAATCTATTTCCACCACCACCTTACTTGGATGGGTATAATGGTGTAAAGAATAACTATATATGATTATTGTAAAGTGATATTGATTCTGAAATAGTATACATACACTTCAATACAATTCTATGATCATGGTAAGGATATCATCGCTCGTTCGTACGTACGGCCTACCGTCTCCACGATGTGATGCGACTCGTTCTACATGATCTTCAATGAATAATGATTATATAAATGAATTGAATAAATTAATATGATATATATTACACTAATAACATTATGTAAATGAGGTATCTATAACCTAAAAATAATAATAATAATTTATTCGACAAAACACGCATAAGAACAAAAATCAATAAACACCCGAATAACAAGTAGCAATGAAATATTACTAATATGAAGCTAAGAATATGACCATATATGATATCATAACAATGAGTACGATTCTGGAAAAATTCAATAACATTATTTAAATCATTATACAGGAGGTTCAGACACGTACAAAGAAAATCGGACCTAAGGTAAGGGAAAATCTCGTAATCTCAATTTTTATCCGAGATTGTTTATACTTCGGTAATTACTGGGGCATATTTATCATCCACATACATGTTTCATCAATATGTAATATTATTTCTATCCTACAACAATTTTTTAAATCCAATTTTACCCTTCGGTGAGTTTTTAGTAAGAGATATGAAATGAATGTTTTGTCATTTTTAGTACGAGGTGTTTTTTTTTACTTTTCCGGCCAAAGTACGAGAAGAATTTTTTTTTCTTTAACTTATACGACATGAATGGGTTTTTATAAAATTATTTAAATGAAGCTTCCTTTAAATGTTTTCCAGTTTATTTTTAATCAACTTCTTTTAGTTCAAAATTGTATGAGATGTTAAGAAAGGAAAAATGTTTTTGAAGTAGAAAGGATATTTTCCTCAAGAATGAAGTTCAAGTGTTGTATCAAAATTATTTCCCATCTAAGATAATATAGGGTTCTTTTCTATCCATATTTTTACATTGATTTTATTATATTATGATGGAATTATTTTTATGATGTCCTTTTATCTTATATGGATTATGTTATGATGGCATGATGTTTAAGAATCCCATTTTTATTACATGGGTTATGCTATGATTTATGATTTTGTGGAACATATAGGAATGGTTTCATTATGAGATGGGTGGGACCTATATCTTCCTCGAATACATTGGGTAAAGATTTATATCTCATGAGATAGACATGGCTGGAACGATAGGTTAATCTGGTTCAGTGATACAGAACTGAAATGAGGAGTGAACTCGGTTCAGAAATGGACTTTGTCCGCTAAGATAGTCTTGGAAATGAGTTTTGACTACTAAGAAATGATTCTCTATGATTATGTGTGCATGCCACAAAGTTTCATGTTTTATGTTATGATTATTGGGATTACATTTCACTACTATGATTTATCCCATGTTATGAAATTATGATCTCTTTTGCAGGTTATGATTTCCAAAATGATACGTTCTTATGAATATGATGTGATTGATATTTATTTTGTTTACCCTTACTGAGCATTTGAGCTCACCCTTTTGTATGTTTTCTTTTCCCCAGGTCAAGAAGAAGGGTATTAAGTAAGATATGCCAAAACAGACTCTAGATATGATAAAATAAAAGGGAGACAGTGTAGATGATTTATGAACTAGTTGTTTATGTTTCCCAGTTTCTAAAGACACAATACCTATATGGTCCTTTCATGGTTTTGTTATATGTTGTAATAAGTGTGCTTAAATTTTGAAGCAATAACAATGTCTGTAAAGTGTGGGTCGTTATAGTGACCTTTGAATCAGTGACCTTTGCAGCAGTGACCATTGCATCGGTTACATTTGCATCGGTGACCTTTGGATCGGTGACCTTTGCATCGGTCACCATTGCAACTGTGACCTTTGCATCAGTGACCTTTGCACTTAGATAAATTTTGCACTATAAGATTAAACCAACAAGTAGTGAGATAAAAAGTAAATGAATATTACTTGATAGAAGCAAGGAACATTAATGAAACATGATTAACAAAGAATGAAAATATGATTATCACATAAATGAAACATGATTTGGGATTATCAAAACAGGTGAGTCCAATAATATCCAATATTAAATATTAATTAAGAATTATTTATTATTAATTTCCAATTTTATCTATTAGTCGTTATTAATTAATGATTAATAATTTATAATTTATAATTATTAATTAATAATTATTAAATAATTATTATTTATGTATTTATGAATTTTTTTGAATATTTATTTATTTATTTATTTACTTATTCTTGATTCTTGATTCTTGATTCTTTATTCTTTATTCGTTATTCGTTATTATTTATTATTTAATTTTAATTTATTAAATTTCTATTTATTATTTGTTTTTTATTCATTTATAATTTATTTATTTATTTATTATTAATTAATTAAATATTAATAATTTGTTATTAATGTATTAATAATGTATTAAAAATGTATTAATTATTTATAAATTTTTAAATATTAAATATTAAATATTAATTTTTAATTTTTAATGATCAATTATAATTTATTAGTTATTGATAATTATTTATTATTCATTATTATTTATTTATTCATTCATTAATTCATTCATTCATTTGTTTATTTATTCATTTATTAATTTATTTATAATTTATAATTTATATTTTATTATTTAATATTTTATAATTTATTGTTAATTTATTAATTAATTATTTATTAATAGTTTATTATTAATTATTCATTTATTCATTTATTAAATTTAAGAATTTTTTTATATTATTAATTTATTATTATTTAATTATTAATTAATTATTTATTATATATTCATTATATATTTATTATATATTTATTCATGGTTTATTATTAATTATTAATTATTAATTATTAATTATTAATTATTTATTATATATTATTTATTAATTTACTATTAATTTACAATTTATTTATCATATATCAATTTATTTTTTAATTAATTAAGTATTTATACAATACTTATATAATATATGTTGTATGTTGTATATTATATATTATATATTATCTATTATATATCATGTATTATATATTATATAATATAAAATATATATTGTATATTATTTATTATTTAGTATTTAATATTCGTTATTTACAATTTACAATTTACTATTTACTACATACTATTTATTATTTACTATTTATTAATTACTATTTATTATTTATTATTTAACATTTATTTCCATATTATAGATTTATCTATTTATTATTCATTTATATTCTATATATTAATTAGTAAATATTAATTATTAATTATTAAATATTAATAATTACTTATTACTTATTAATTATTGATTTCTAATTATTTATTATTAATTAATCATTATTGATTAATACTTATTTAGTGTGTATCTATTTTTTTAGATTATTTATTTTTCCAATTAATATATATATATATATATATATTCATATAAGTATATTAAATTCGATTTATTGACCATATAAAGAGCATGCTCGAGTGGTAAAGTCTTTGGAGAATGAGCAAGAGATTATGAGTTGAAATCTCACCCAACACAGAAATTCTATATATGGAATAGGAATGTGCATGGGCGTGGTCTTGAGTATGGATATGGGCATGAACATGGTAATCATGAAAAATAAATAATAAATAAATAAATTATGAAATTAAGTATAAATAAATAAGTAATTAATTAATTAAGAAAATAAAAAAAAATATTTTTTTTAAAAAAAATTAAACAATTTAGTGATGGTTTAAACCACTGCTAAATCATTTTGTGACGATTTTAAAAAAAGACCGCTAATTAATTGCCGGCACAAGATTTTGCTGCGGTTTAAACTGCCGCTAAATTCAAATTTTGACAGATTTTGTGAAGACACTACCTCTAGGTTGAGAAGATTAAAATATATACCGATTATAAGAGTATAATATATATATTCACTTAGAAGGAACTCAATATGTGTCAAAGAAGATGGTCTGAGATAAACAAGGACTATAATTTCCCTATTCACTACCATATAGGAAAGGCGAGCAGGGTGGGCGATGCTCTTAGTAGAAATGAAACTGCTACTCTATCTATTATGCAGATAGAGAAAGACGCTATACTCATGGATACTCAAATGATGGATTTGGAAATCATAATGTTATGTAATACATCCTACCTTTCCCAAATTATTTCATAACCACCTATCCAATATAATATTAAGGGGAAAAACGGAGGATCTAGAGTTATAGAAGGAGGTGAATGCAATAAAAGAAGGAAAGCTACATGATTTCCACTTGAATGATGATGGTGTGATTGGGTTTGAAATGAGGATATGTGTTCCTTCATCACCTAAGATAAATAAAGTGCTATTGGATAATGAAAATAGATCACCTTTCTCCATCCATCCTAGAAGTACCAAGATGTACCATGGTCTTTGATAACACTTATGATGGGAATACATGAAGAAGAGGATCGAAAATTATGTCTCAAGATGATCACTATTTCAGAATATTAATGTAGAGAGAAAAAAAGTCTAAGGGGATGATGCAACCATTTATTATACATATTTCGAAGTCAGAGAATGTCACTATGGACTTTTTCGCTAGTCTCTAGATTAAATAAAAAAGAAAACAATTTGATTGGGGTTGTGGGGGATCAACTCCCCAAGTCTTCCCACATTACTGCTATTCAAAAAGATATCTCACTTGAAAAAATTTCCAGGATATATGTGGTTAAAGTGGTGAGGATGCATGGGGTTCCACTTTTGTTCATCTCTGATCATGATCCAAGGTTCACATCTGCATTCTGGAGAATTCACCAACATGATTTGAGTACTGAATTGAATTTCAACATGGATTATCACCCCCAAACTAGTGGCCAATATGAAAAGACTATTTAGATTCTCGATGAAATGATAAGTGCATGATAAATGGAATTCAAATGTAGATGGGATCAGAATCTCCCATTGGTTGAGTTCTCAACCAATAGCAGTTTTCATATGAGTGTTCATATGGATCTATACGAACCTCTATATGGGAAGTGATGTCGAGCTCTAACATATTGGGATGAAGTTGTTGAACGAATTCTACTTGCACCTGATCTTGCGAAAGTTATAACAGAGAATTTTCAAGCCACACAACAACATATCAAATCTTCTCAATGTTAGAAAAAGAGCTACGCTGACAACCATCAGAGATACTTAGGGTTCGATGTTGGAGAAAAGTCTTCCTTTATGTATGAAGTGCATTCACCAAAGATCTTGGACCAAAGAGAAAAATTCGTATTCAACAAGACAACTCAATTTATCAAAGTGTTATGGAGGAATCGTAAGTATGCATAGGAGATATGGGGACCAGAGGAAGTAATAAAGAAGAAGTAAACTAACATGCTTTTATCATATTTGTTAAAATGAAATTTTGATGGTGAAATTTTAAAAGGGGGGAAGAATGTAATGACCCTAACTTTTATCAATGAAACTTTACTTTTTGTATATATAGGACACTTTCATCACATATATATCCCAATTAAATCATTATTATCATAAATTAATACTAAAATAAGTGATATTTATTGAAATTAAGGAACCCATACCGATTGAATAGTAACATAATAGTCAGAATAGTAACATGACCATTAAGAATAGTAATATGCATAATAGAATAATAACCTCCCCTATAAATGTATAAAGAAAATTTAGGCATCTTAAAAATGAAAATATAACATAATTATATCATATTAAATGTAAATAAATATTTTAAAAATGAAAAACTATGTGTTGGTATTTTTGTAAAATGTAAATGTTAATTTAAAATTTTATAATTAATACTATGATTTAAAAGAAAATTTATTTTTATAAAATATATTTATAAAATAATAATTTTAATTATTATAATTATAAGATAATTTTATCAGACATTAACTAATTTTTCAAGGTTTCATAAAATTGGTTTTGTTATTAAAACCAATATTTTTTTTATAGATGATTGTTAGGCACGCTATGTCCAACACCCTAAAGGGGAGGGGGAGGGTAATCAGGGTATGATAGATTATAAATAATCATCCTTTGGATATTATTTCATAATAAAATAAAACACACTTATTTTTTTTACCATAACGAAGTATGAATGGAAATTAAATCATTCACATGACACAATAGTTTTATTTAGTTCATCCTCACTGGGATACATCCAAGGAGCATACAATAGCGATGTGACTATGTACCGAATCCACTAAATCTCACTGTCAATTATAAGTTTTGGGCTAGATCACTAATATTACCATGATCACTACATCTACAATGTTTAGGGTCTACTCATTGCATTCCTAATAGTCACTCCCTATGTCTCTTTCTCTGGTGCAGTATCGGTGGAAAGGATCACTGTCTTTTCATCCTTTAATCACTGCTCTTAAAAGGGATCCACTCAGAGTTTATAGACATATAGGTCCATTAATTATCTATAATGAATAAATCCTTATTTTTAGATGGATACTCTATTGAAGTTATACTTTCATCCAATTGATGAAAACCCCTTTAACACAACACTACTAGGAAACTAAATTTTTTTTTGCATCCTATTAGGTTTCTTTCATGAAAATTTAACTCCTTGCATGAAACATTGGACTTTTTTCATATAAAACCTCATGCACACAACTCCCTTCTTTCCCACAACTTTTTTCTTACGTTCCACTCTATTTCTTATAAGAAACTCCCTTTCTTACATTATTGAGAGATTGAATTATCTATAAGTGTTGAGATCCTAAATCGAGGGGTAGTCTATTATTTATAGGCATCTCCAACACTACACTCAATATTCTCACCTGCTGGCGGCCTTAAGAGCAACATTTCCTCGAGCACGGAAAACCCAACTTGACGTCGCATTCGGCGCATCAGTCTCTTTCGCACAACATCATCTTTCACACAAATTAAAAATCATTAAATTTATTTTTTCATTTTCCATATTTTGATGACATGATTCAAAAACCTGTATGGAGTGTAACATTCTAAAATTTATTCAATCCCTTGTGCAACTTCCTTTTTCAAAAATGTATTTCTCATTTTTCCCCATTTTGAGGCCCAAAAATTTTGCAAACACTGTGAAACGACACCACCTTGTATATGATATTTTGGTACCACCACTAGAGTATCCATTCCTTCCTCTTGTATCTTTTTCAACATATCTTTTCCAAATTATCTCTGGAACTCCTCAACATATCATGGAAACCCACATTGTCAATAAACACAATTAACCCAAGAATGATTTAATGTTTCCTTGGGGGATTTTGGCCCACCAATGATGATTTTAATTAAAAATTAAATTTTGAAAATTTTGAAAATCATCTTCATTAAATGGAATTTAGTTTTGGAATATAAAAATAAAAAATGATAGGGGTTATTTTTGGTATTTTTATAAAATACTTTAATTTTTAGTGATTAACGAAATATGATAATTTACAACATAAGTTAAATATATGAATTATTGAGTAATTGATGATGTATAGATCAGATAAGAAACCATTGGTTCATAATATCTAGAACCTATTACTTCATTTAGTCACAATAATTAACACTATTGATCTCACTGATCTAAAATAATAAACTAACGGATAAAATAAAAAAAACACCCCACTCATCGACTACTCATACCGCCACTCCCCACCTGTTATAATAACAACTTATAAGACATGATGATTTTATAAATTTTACCCAATTACCTTACCGTGACTCTTCCCCATGTCTAGGAGCTTTTTTTCTCAACAAAGAACCAAAACCAAGTTCGTTAAGAAGGTTCTCAAGGAGTATAAATTCCATAGGTAAAATTCTCCTTTGTTATCTTATAATTTATTTTCCTTTTCTCTCTTAGACTATACTATCCAATGAGTCATGATAAATTCAATATATTATATATATATATATATATATTATAATTTTTATTTTTTTAATGTAATATCAATCATTAAATCTTTTGTACCTTCATTATTCAAAAAAATGAAAACCTCGTTCGTGATGTGTCGATTCACCACCTTTGAGGATGATGAGTTTTTGTTTTCAATTACGCCTTCAAGGGTGCTCGTAAAACATTATTATGGTTAAATAAGAACTTAATATACATATTATACTTGTATCATGTAATTGAACTAATATATAATTATTATATTAAATAAAATTGGAGAAGTTTGTGGTGGTTGTAAAAATAAACAAAATAAATTAAAACATTTTTATCTACATTTTATATAATGAATCATCCTAATACCATAAAAAATTTATATATGAAAACATTTTAATTTTTCTAAATACATTATTGAAGTATATTTTCAGTTATTGATAATTATTCTAAATTTACATGAACTTCCATACTTGAATACATGTGAACTGGTCATGAAAACCAAGAAAATGAACACTCTCGGAATAATGAAATTGAACTCTATAACTCATCAATAGAGTTGCAAACAAACTTAATAAAATTATAATAAGTAAAATAAATGTATAATATGTTCTAGATTTAGTAATTAATGAATCAAATATTATTATATAAGATATTAAAGTTAAGAAATAAATCAGATATAATTTAAAGGGATTCTCAAAACCAACTCCCTTACTTTAAGTTATATGTCTTTAATTAAAAATTTATGTATGAATATTTCATTAGTGTTTCTTATATAAAATTTATTTATTATTACCTTTTTATTTAGAAGGATATACATGTTTCCAACCTATTTTTATGAAAAAAATGATTTTACAAAATTACTCTTCTTTACAATTCAAATATTGACTCCACTTGAGATTTTTTCTTCCTCACTCATGTGTGATGATTATTATACCATATATATCCTCAAATTTATCATTTGGGAACCGAAATGTTTATTCATGAATGTGTGATTTATTAAATTCTCATGAAACCTATTTCTATTTCATCAATTATTTTATGACAATGATTGTTATAAGTTCAATGTGGGAAGCATGATTATGTAAATGTTATGATGTGATGGGTGGGCCCTTAATTATATATCCCTAAAATGTTTTGGGTAATGTGATGCTTATCATGAGATAATGTGAAATTCCAAGAACATGATTCTATATTTTTTCATAATGACGACGTTACGATTATGCACATATGTCATGTGTGAACAAGATGCTAACCTTATTTACAACTATGTGTGGTATTTGACCACTAAGACATAATGTTTCATTTTTTCTTATTTCCAAATTCGATGACTTTATATAATTATTTTTCTCATGATTACAATGATGTTTCCTATGATAATTTTATAATGATAATGATTATCCTCACCCATGTTATATTTATTCATGTCCATATTTATAATCATACTCGTCTTTTATCGCACCCCTTTCTTTGATGTATATCCCCAGGTGACAACATTTACTAAGTAGAACATGAGCTTTCAAAGGATAATGAATATGACTTTAAATAAATGTGTATTTTTTTATTATTCACCCATGAGGTAGTTTCATATTCTTAGAAATATACTAAACCTTTTGATCATGGTTTTGTAACACTATTATATTTCTTATCTTTAAAATCATATAACAGTCATGTAATAAGAAGTAGGTTCACTATAATTTTGGAAAGTATTAGTTCAGAAAAATGTAATTATTTATGTGAGGAAGTGAGGGGAGGGGGTTTCATTTTATAATTGAATAATTTGTTTTTGTAAATAAACTAAACTATTCAATAATTGGATGTAACTACGACCCAAAGTTCCTTGAAAATTGAAAAATAATGGGGTGAATGGAGTATAATGTTAAGAAACACCTCCATCACTAAATATTAACATGTTTTAAACATATTATTTCATTTACCTCCATGGTTAATTATATTTACAATTTTATTTTTCACTAATGTTACTAGTATTTTTGACCCTATAAATTTATCCTTTAATCATAACATAAATTGAACCTTATTAGAAAATTAGATCCAATAATCATAAATATAAATTAAAATTTATCAAATAATGTTATTTCTAATATTTTCATTCATAAATGCCACATCGTTTTGTATGAATATTCATTATATTTCAGAAATACACACCTAAATACCATAATGATTAAGTGACTTTAAAATATAGGTACACAATCCTATTATATTTTGAAATATAATAAACATATCCTATAAATATGTTCCCCATTTTTACTCCTCATAAGCATACCCTACATAAAAACATTCTTTATCACCTGGGGAAAGGAAACATAAGAAATAGTAATATCAGATGCTCTATATAGTAAAAAATTAGAGATATCATTCTTTGGTATGTTTAAATAATAAAATATAAACAAGTGAATGAGATCAATATTATGACTTACGAAGTTTATTCCTAATATTTAATTGATCATAAACATGGGTCACGAAATAAAACATTATCATTCCAAAAGGCATGATTCATGTATGTGTGAAATCATAATAATTCCAGAACCATAAGTTCATTTCATAGAAATGTGAAACCAATATTGGTGAAGAAACAAATTTATTTTTCAAGGTTAACTACCAAGACCATCATACATATTGGATTATGCCTCATCACATGTTCCCATTATGGATCAAGACCATAAGTCTGCTTCCAATTGCAGATCAATACCATTAGCCTATTACCCATTCTGATCGATCTTTTAAATTTATTTCCTTTTTTATATCATGAGATATATATTTTTACCCAATTCATTTTAGGTAGATATAGGTACAACCACCATATAATAAAAAATCATATATGTGTGTGCCCCAAGATCATAAAAAATTTATCATATCAGAACTCATGAATAGAAATAGTTTTCATGCACAATTCATCATTACATAAAATAAGACCAAAATATTTTAAAATAATAAAATTGGATTCAGTGGGATATGTGACATACAACACCAATATTATACAACCCATTAAATACATTTCATTAAATTTAATATCAATGATAACTTGAGGAACACTCAACTCGAATTCAAAATAAAACATAATATAGTATACTATTATAACCTAACCATTAAATTGGTAGGTAGGAATAGAACTACCTAAATTATAAAAAAATTGATTTCCAATTTATTTGAAACAAAATAATTTCCATTTAATGGAAAAATAAATGTTTTAAAAAAAATGTCTTATTTCAAAATTTCGATTTAGTCGTGCTTTGTGCACAAAAATTAAAATTATTTTCCACCAATTTAATAAAATTAATTAGATAAAATCAATTTTGTTTTTTAAATTATAAAATCAAATTTATATTATGGTTATTTTTGTATTATTTTGAAATGATTCATTTTTCGATGAATACTGAAAATTACTAAATTTTATTTGAAAACCGCATTTTCATTTTAATTATTTATAAAGTTAAACGATATTTGAAATTTTTTCTAAAGTAAAATTAGTTTAATTATATATCTGTAAATAAAATTTATGTTATTTCAACCTTTTTCATATTTAATTTGGATATAAAAACTTTGTAAACGTTTGAACATTTTCTCTTTAAAACCCCTCTTTTTCATCATGTATATTGGTTCAATTTTAAATTAAATTTTCTCAATTGTATGAATGGGATTTGGAAAAATATATTAAATTTTTGGAAGATAAATAATTTATCTTATATAATAATATCAAATTAAATTTTGGCTATAATAAATAGTAAAAATGTGAAAAATTATTGATTATGTTATGGTAAAAATTGGTTTACTGGGTGTTAAACTAACAATATTAGGGTTAGTTGACCTAAAAACATGTATAACATATATTGGGTGGAAATATTTAGAAAATATAATTTATAAGGTGTACAATAATCTATTTTTTATTCTTTCAGCATGTGAAAACATGGGAACACTTTTTTCCGTCCAAACATTTCAAGTGTGCCACTAACCTCACTTATTAAATGCCACCCTCTACCCTCTATTCTTTACACATTTAAAAACTTTTTTCATAACTTATAACTATCCAAGTAACTTAAAAAATTTCATACCATCTTACTAGAAGCCGTATTTTGGTCATAAATCCAACAATGAAAGAATTTAGGTGAAAACGTAAGCAGGTTACCCGAGGATGATGTAATGCTTTCCATTAATTGTTTTTTTATTTCTTCCTCCACATAATTAAATTTTTATTAAATAATTTTTATATAATATCCTAATTATATTATGTAAAATTAGTTTTTTATGTCAATGTGAATACCTACAAGCAAACCCAGTTCCATCAAATGGGTTCTGAAATCATCATTCATGTGTAATGCATACTACCTCCTCAGGAACCGATGTCATTAAATTTTATGTTACCATATATCACTTATGGGTATGATGATGGATATAATGTAAATATAAGATATTTATAAACTAATTATACCTCTATAGTTATTATATAATATATTCCTTTTTTACATTCCATTTAATAGGGTATATAATAGTGTCACTCATGTGTACGGTAGACTACTGTCTCACAAAGCAATGTGATTCATATTTAACTAACACTTAATATGGAAGGTGAAAGGGATAATGTTAATTTTTATATGTTATATACATGAAATAATTATTATTTTAATGAAATATTTATCATTATAAAAATATAATTCATCATTTTGATTTTTTACCTTTTTACTCACTAAAAGATGATAATGTCTTTCCTATACGTGTGGACTACCACCTTCACGAAGTGATGCAAATCCATTTTCATCACCACAACACATGGATGATATATATAAGTATATTTAAAGAAATAAAATGGTATTTATTATATTTATATCATTCAATAAAAATATAACATTACTTACCTTTTTTCCATAATGATCATTGAAAATGGAAACATTAGTCATGCATATGTACGACGTACCATCAGCATGATCGTAAGTACTTCATTTATATAAATATATTTCATTATCGGTTATAAAAGTATACTTGATGTATAAATATGATTATTATGTCATTATTAGTATTTTATGGATGTTTAAATTATTACTACTTTGACCATAGTAAAGCAGTCTCATTTGTGGATGCACTTGCAAGAACTTATACTAGAGAGGTGGGTCACTCTAAGTCCCCAATCATCAAGCACTCTGGTGAAGGATCAATCACAGTGGTAACTAATCTTGATTTAATTATTCAGCGTTTGGAATCCTTCAAATTCTTAGTGCTAGGTCGTATTTATTATGAAAGAGGGTCAAAGACTTGGTTTTATTAAAATCTCAAAGACCACATCTCTTACTACTGGAACGTTTTCAATTGGCGGCCTATCGCAATTGGCAAGGTCTATTTTCATTTCATATTGCAGATCCAAGTAGATCTCAATGAAAGATGTTATTTGGGAACTCTCAATCTAAAACCATGGATCCTACGACTCTCATAATTGGATCTGAATTTCAATCCCTTTACGCAAAAACATTCCATCGCTTAGGTCTAGGCTAGAATTCATGGACTTCCATAGACCTACTGGCACCCGAAAATTCAAAATGACCTAGAATATGGTATTGGAAATTTGTTGCGGATTGATCAGCATACGCTTAATGGAGACCTTGGGTTGTATGGATGATTTCTTATTGATATAGATATGGATCTGTCTCATCCGGAACATGTATCTCTTGATGTGAATGATCATATTTTTGAGGTAATATTTCAATTAAAAAACATACCAAAATAATGTGAACATTATAGGATGATAGGCCATTCCATTGATAAGTGCAGAATTGTTCATAAAATCTCCAAGAAATCTACTTATAATCCTTCAGAAAAGGAATCTACCAAGGGTAAGGGTCTTAATACTAAGCACAATGTGAGAAAAGAATCCAAAGATGTCTCTAAAGAGGTCACCTAGGACAACAATGCTATGACTAGTAAATCTTGGGCAGAATTAGTAGGGGAAGAGGAATCCTAGAGATGTGTCCACACTAAAACTGGTATCTCCATTTATGTAGAAATAATTACAGATTTTGATCAAGAATCTATAATATTTCAGGAATTTTCGGATGAGATTCTATCCTTGGCTGTATGTATGCAGTCTAGATCCCTCTGTTTGGAGTTCATCAACTCAGATTTATTAAACATAGTTGAGATGGATGACAGATCTGCGGGTATGTGTAATAAAATATTTAAAAATAATAAAAATATAAAAATATAATAAATAACATATATAAAAAGATTTTTCATCCCAATTCCCATTATGAATAGTGGTAACGAATGAATGAAAAATCCTCATTTCGTGAGGTACTAGTTTGCTGCACAGATAAATATTATGTTCGCTACCCATTGGATGGATTCATGTGTGAGTGTAGGAGAAAACCATTAAATAATAATAGAATATTATATTTAGGATATTTCTTTTATTATATAATCATGTAAAAGGAAGATTTTAAGGGGTGGAGAATGAAAATAAAACTAAAGAGCTTATGGAAAGATGCTACATATTCTTTGGGTAAATCTACATTATTTTCATCAAAGGGATTTCATAGATTGATTTATTTCAAAGGAGATGATTCTAGGATGAGGGGAGGTTATCTTAGTTTCTATATTCTATGATCTTGGTCTAGAAAAAGAGGATTGAGAGTTGTGAGGAATTTGGAGGAGAGGGGGCCTTTTTATACTCAAGGAGGAGTGTCACTCTTGTAAATTTTGGACAAGGAATTCCAGTCATGTTTTACCAATTTATAGAGAATCCAAAAAAATAAAAAATTAGATACAATAGATTATAGGGTCTTAATATGTTCATCAAATGGATTTTAGAAAATTTTATATGTTACTTGGGCCCATAAAATTATGGTTTTGTCCATTTTTATAGTTAATTTAACCTATCATTATAATTAATATTAATTGGATTTTGTATTTTCTTTAAACAAATTGATGAACATATAATAAATAAAAAATTAGGTTGATTAAAAATTTGGAATCTATTTTCACAAATTCTAATCATGTAATTTTCATAACTTAATTTAATATTAATCCCACAAACCGGACGACAATCCGGGTTTTTAATGTAAAAATGTACAAACATTTTCTATGTTTGTATATTAAATTTCAAAGTAAAAATTAATACAATGAGATAAATAGGATTAATTGATAAAATTTAATACGAATAAAATTTAAAACACTTTCAAAATATAATTTAAGCGTATAAATTTTTTTGACAAGGAAGTAGTTTTGAATTAAAATTCATTATTTTCTACTATTTATTAAATAATGAATCATCAAATAAAAATACAAAAAATTAAAACCGGGTTAATTTTTATGTTTATATTTAAAATATTATTTTTTTGATATATATATATATTATATTAATTTAAAATTAATGGATTTTAAATGGGTCCTCCATTGAAAGGTAGTAAACTTTCTTTTAAAAAATATACAAGTTTTAATGGATAAAATTGGTTTTGTTATTATCTTATTCCTATCAAATATATTGAAATAAAAATAAAAATATTTGATTGAATATAATATATATATATATATCAGTAAAATTATCCATCAATCATAATTAATTTAAATTTTTAATGTTATAAACCTTTGGGTTCATAGAAAAATGTTATTATGCAAAACAATAATTGTAAATTTAATTTTATATTTTATTCATTTCTAATAAATATATAACTAATGAATTAATTTTATATTTTTGTATACTATATATATTAATAATTTATTTAATACTATAAATAAATAGAAATTCTATATAAAGGTTATGTCTTGTTATATTAAATAAAAACTTCTTAATAATATATTGCTTTTTGGTTAAAACATGGCCATGCGTGTAATGTATGATTTTAAAAACAGTTCTTCATGCATGTAATCAAAGGTAAATGAGTTTTCATGAAATAAATGATATAAAATATAATATTTTATTAAATAGTATTTATGTTTTAAATTATTTATATAATATGTTCCCTTATACGCTTAGTGTTGCATGTTATAAACGCTATAAAATACAGTTCTCTAACTTTAGAAATTAGGGGTGTTACAAACTCTACTTTGAATGGTGATAAATTAATATCATATGGTATGAGTATCCATAATGTAGGATCATTTATCCAATATTGTAAACGAGGTAGTGTCACGAGGGATTCCCCAATCCAAGACAATGCTAAAATTCAATTAGTATGTCTTATGGGAAATATTAAGTGAGATGATCTCACGATTTTGGAAATTACCAGGAGTTTTATTCCATATGAATCACCCCACATATATTATTATACTTATTATATTACCCATATATCATATGAAATTTTTTTAGTGAGGCAATTATGTCGAAATTATGATTATATAGACATAAATTTTTTACATAGTAAATTTTAAAGGATTTTATCATTACATAGATTTTTATATATTTTTATTTTTATTATATTTACATAATTTAAAATAAAATTATTCCATTAAAATAGAAATAATGAATAAATTCCATTTTTATTTATATGGAATCCAATTTAAAATTTATGAGTAATATCATTTAACTAAATAATTTATTTAAAATAAAACTTTTCTACTTATTATGAATTAGTTTTTAAAAATTAATTTAAATGAAATAAATTCATAGTATACTCTATAAAATGAATTAAAATTCATTTAATTATTCTCTTATGACGTGGAATAAGAAAACAAAATCATTTATTACTTGAATAATAAAATCTCATAAAAATTATTTTTAGGTATTTTGTGCCTGAAAATTACATATTGTTTTTGTTCAATATTCAAAAATGCTAATTTTTAAAAAGAACATAATTTTTTATGTAGAGATATAAAAATAATAATAGGTATTTTTTTTCCAAAAATTATAATTTTTGGGTTAATGGTGAATAATATAAGCATTGAAAATATTCTTAATTTATGATATCATTCTATTATAGGAATGAAAAAAAGTAATTAAAATTTTTTTAGTCTAAAGATGTGTCTTAGGAATGAAATATAAATATTTTGAATTTTTATGTTGAATTTAGAAAACTAAGACAGACATTTTCAATATTTGTAATGTTTTATTCTAATCAAATAACTTTTTTGAATCCTATCATTAATACGGTAATTAAAATGTTACATTTACTTTTTATTGATTTTAAATTCATATAAATATTCTTTTCTTATTCATAAACTACTGAATGTATTTAGAATCAAATAAATTCATGAATTTTTTGAAAATTCATTATTATGCATAAATGATTTTTTTTCAAAAAAACCATTTTCCCAATTGTCTTCATATTTATATAAAAGATAACTTTAAAAACCTCTATAAATTGAATAATATAAATTTGATTCTATATTTGAATTAAAAAATTAAAATTTTATTAATATTTTTTACTATAATATTTATCATAAAATTAAATTTTCATAGTAAATGTTAGTCACCGTGTTAAGGGTTAAATCAGTTTAAAAAAGATAGAACTATGTGATTATGTCACAAATATCAAAAAAAAATACAATCTATATTTTTATTAGATGAGTGTAATATGAATTATAATATTTAAAATATGAATGTGGATATCTTTAGCGTTACTTGAAAATGAGAAATTCATTAATTTTATTTTATATCTTAAGATTATTTAAAAG
The DNA here is from genome assembly GCA_963277665.1 of Viscum album. Lineage (NCBI taxonomy): Eukaryota > Viridiplantae > Streptophyta > Magnoliopsida > Santalales > Viscaceae > Viscum > Viscum album. The sequence goes on along the minus strand of OY728125.1, from coordinate 1,983,257,225 downwards.
GATTCCATCCTGATCACCTATAAATGAAGCATGTCACCCTTGTAGGTTACAGGCTCAGCGGAAGCACATTGGTGGGTGTAACTAACTTTAATTTTATCTTTAATAACGATCAATATGAGATCCATCACGATAATAAAATTTCGGATCTTCGGAATATAATGATGAACGAAAAATAAATAGGGGAAGCCCGGAACCATTAATTGGATCATCATATGTTGTTTATAATTAATTTAATTAATTTACAAGAATTACCTTGATGGAATTATTTCTTCATTTATATTTCTGGTCATAATCCAATGTGATCCTTCATTGCGTCATAGAATCCATGTGTGGGATTCCTATAGTGAGGATCCACATGTGCTCCATGTATCTCGAGACGTGGCCGAAGGGATATCCGGGTGCTAGCACGAAAGAGCCTTCGCATGCGATGTCGGCCTTCAATCGCCTTTATCCGGTAGAGGTGGATCTCTCTCTCGTAGCTTCAATGTTTTCTCGGTGGAAGGAGAATTCTCTATTGGCTTGAGATCTTTTCTAAATCCATTGTGCACAACCACAGAAAAATGGCTAGGCTAATGAGAAATATATAATTCAGATTTTTAATTACATAGAATAATAAAATGAATTAATTACCCGAAATCATTTATTCATTTCATTTAATTCTTAGTAATACCCCATGTCTAATAATAACAGTTGCCTATTATTATTACCTGACATGTGCCCAGAGAATGACACTAATATTATTAAATTAAATAAATATTATTTATTCCTCAAAAATTCCGAGAAAAAAATACACGTCGTGTATATTTAATACACAAGGCGTGTACTTTTATTTTTCAATTTTCTTTATTTCCTCCACAACATTTATTAGACCATGAGTAATGGCTATTAATTTCTAAAATAAATATCACTACATTACTTGCTAATAAATATATTATTTCTCCCACAATATATTCTATCAAAAAACTAGTGTCGAAATAAATGCGATCATGATTCCTTAAATATTTATTAAAAAAAATCAGGAATAATATTTATTTATCTTGTTAAATTAATATTTAACTGAGATACTTAGACAAAGTTAGTGTGTTACCATCTAGGCCTCTTTCTCAGTGGTATTTGGACGAGCATACCTAAAGTCTATGGTTATCATCTAGAAACACGCCAAGGCACACATTGAGAAAGAAGTTAATGCCCCAATGATGTTTCACCTCCTATGAATGCTTACCGTGTATTATAATCCTTTAGTCTCAATATTTCGAATCAAATGGGTTTCATACTAGTGCCATCAACCCATGTGCTCAATTATTCTTTCTTTTACTTTCCAGAATTGAACCTTCCCATTCCCCACCATGGACATGGATTTATTTAGGCTATATCAATTCCATAAAAGGGCCTGAGATATCTACTTATGTTATGGAATAGAAGGGACAAATCCTTTCTCTCATTATCTATTAATGTAGTATCACTCATGAAGCACCCAACGTATCCTACCTTGTTGCAAACAGTGTGTCGTCACAGTCTTCATCAATATATCTATGTGCGTGAGTTTTAATACCCATAAATAATAATCATAATGTTTAAGGACCAACACACACATATGTAGATATGGACATCCAATGGCACTATGAAATGTGGATTTCTTTCTGGCGGGGCTCGTTCTCCTAATATCCTCCTGGATATTACCAAAGGTGCACACCATGAGAAGGTGACTCAATGTTTTATGAGTCCTCACCCTTAATGGCGTGTATTATTTGTGTGCCTAAAATAACATCATGTGGATATAGAACATATATTCAAGAATAGCGTTACGACACTTCTGGGTTCTCATCATAGCAGGGATCCACTATGACCGTTTAATGCAAAAAAGATCCATAGGACATTATCACATGCATTTTCACGCTGAAGAAAAATCAATATTTGATATGGTATTTATTATGGAATAAAGTACAAAGTAGTTTGTTCTAGGACACCAACTCTAACAGACTCCCACTTGTACCAGAGCCAACTACTAACAACCTTTAACCCACTACCTCTCACATGATATTCATGTTTCTGATGAGATAGGGATTTTGTAACGGGGTCTGCCACATTCTCTTTAGTGGACACTTTGCTAACTACAACTTCACCCCTTTGATAGAAATACCTCAAAAGGTGATTCTTCTAGAGTATGTTCTTTGTTTATAGATGTGACCTTGTTTTTTTTGTAAGATCCACTGTAGCAGTATTATCACAATACAATGTGATATAATCTTTACTGCTAGGCACCACATCAAGATCCTAGACAATGTTCTGAATATAGATGACTTTTTTGGCTGCATCAGAAGCTGCTATATATGAAATCTCCACTATAGAATCAGCAACAACTGGTTTCTTTTAACTATTCCATCTCACAGCTCCTCCATTGAGACAGAAAACATATCCACATTTCGACTTCAGATCATTTTGATCTATCTGAAAACTATCATCAGCATACCCTCTGATTAAAAGCTCCTCGTCTCTTCCATACACTAAGAACATATCCTTAGTTCTTTTCAGACACTTAAGGATAGACTTAATAGCATTCCAATTATGTTCTCCTTGATCTACTTGATATCTTCCTACCAGGATCAGTGCATAGGCAACATCAAGCCTGGTACATAACATGGCATACATGATGGATTCTATAGCTGAAGAATATGGGATCTTACTAATAATATCATTATATTGTTGTGTCTAAGGACACATTTTATTAGAAAGATGTAGGCTATGTGACACTGGAACCAATCCCCTCTTGGATTATTCCACACTAAATGTCTTTAGTATCTGGTCAATGTATGTATCCTGACTTAGTCCAAGAAGCCTCTTGGATCTATCATGAATGATCTTGATCCCTATAATGTAGGATACTTCACTTAAGTCCTTCATGGAGAGACACTTGTTCCACCAGTCCTTAACTGATTGTAAGACTAGTACATCATTTCTAACAAGCAATATGTTGTCAACATATACAACTAGGATAACGATCATGTTCCCATTAAACAACTTATAAACACATGGCTCACATTCATTCTTAATGAAACCAAATTCTTTTATTGATTCATCGTATTGAATGTTCCAAGACCTGGATGCTTTCTTTAATCCATAAATGGATTTTTTCAACTCGAAATCCCTTTTGGCTTCACCTGGTGTCACAAACCCCTCTGGTTGTTTCATATAAACATTTTCCTGAAGGATCCCATTATGGAATGCTATTTTGACATCCATTTCTCAAATTTCATAGTCATGGTAAGTTGCTATGGAAAGTTTGATTCTTATGGATTTAAATATGGAAACTGGAGAGAAGGTTTCATCATAGTCAATTCCTTGACGTTGTCTGAATCCTTTAGCCACTAGCCTTGCATTATAGGTGCTAACTTGAGCTTCCATGTCCAGTTTTTTCTTGAATACTCTTTTGCATCCAACATGATTTACATCAACTGGCTCATCAACAAGAACCCATACATGGTTCTGATACATGGAATCCATCTCAGAATTCATAACTTCTAGCCATCTTGAAACTTCTAAGCTATCTACTTCTTCTTTATAATAGAGAGGTTCATCATTTTCCAACAATAATGATTCACTATCCTCACTGACTAGGAAAGAAAATCTCTCTGATTCCCTTACCTCTCTTGAGTTCAAACACAATACTTGTGTTTCTGGAACCACTTCCATGGGGACCTGTGAAACTTATTCCTGTACAAACTCTTGTGTATCTTGAGCATGAATTTCGTCAAATTCAATCTTTCTCCCACTATAATTTTTTAGGATGTTCTCCCTCTCATGAAATATTGCTTGTCTGGAGACAACCACTTTCTTGTCTGAATGGTTATATTGGTAATATCCATTCGTTTCCTTGGGATATCATACATATATACATTTTGTGCCCCGAAGTGCCATTGTTTTTCCAGATAAGGCCTTAACAAATTCCTCGTATCCCCATACACGTGTGTGCGAAAAAATGGGTTTCTTTCCATTCCATCACTTAGAGGGAATTCCATTTTTCAACTTGGTTGTTACTCAGTTCAATGTGTATGCTGCAGTCTGTAATGCATATCTCCAAAAGGATAATGGAAGATCTTAACGACTCATCATCAACCTCACCATGTCCAAAAAAGTGTGGTTTCTCCATTCACTAACTCCATTACACTGTGGTATATAAGGAAGAGTTAGCTGAGATAGAATCTCAGACTCTCTTAGAAGATCGATGAACACTTAGTCCATATATTCTCCACCTCGATCAGATCAAAGCTTATTTATCTTCTTACCAAGATGATTCTCTACTTCATTCTTGAATTCATTAAATTTTACCAAGGCTTCTGACTTATACCTAATTAAGTAGACATATCCATATCTACTCAAATAATTAGTAAAAGTAATTAAGTAAGAATATCCACCTCTAGATTCTACTATAAATGGTCCGCACACATCAGTGTACACCAATCTTACAAGCTCTGTGGCCCTTTCACCCTGTCCACCAAAAGGAGGCTTGGTCATTTTACTCTGTAAACAAACATGTCATCTATCAAGTTGTTTAGCTCAATTGAGTCTAAATAGCCATCTTGGTAGAGATTTTTCATGCACTTCTCATTTACATGACTAAGACGGTGATGTCACAACTGGGTGATGAATGAGTCATGTGAGTCTGTTTCATTATCGATTTCCAACACTTGGTTTTCGTAATTGAATACACACATACCATTATTTAAATGTGCCATACCATAACATACGTTGTTCTTACAAAAGAGACAACCCTTATTTCCAAACATGAAATTAAATCCATCCATATATAAACAAGACACATAAATTATGTTCTTGGTAACATTAGGCACATAATAATAGTTATGTAAAATCGAAATCATCCCAATCGGCAATGAGAGGTGGTAATCTCCAATGGCTAATGCAGCCGGCCTCACGCCGTAAGTAGCTCGAAGATCCACATATTCTCTTAAAATTTTTCTAAATCTACTAGGTTACTGTATTTGAATACAAATATGAGCCCCACAAGCTGTATCTAATGCTCAATGTGTAGAAATGGAAAGATTACACTTTAAAACTAACACACCAATAGCATCCTCATGCTTTTGGGTGAAGTTACTCTTCCAGTGGCCTTTCTTTCCACAAGAAAAACATACCACCTCCTATTCCTTGCCCTGCCTTTGGATCTTCCCATTGTTGGAGGGATAACACTCAGGGGCTTCAAGCCCTTAATAAGTCTTTGGCCCCTTTTCCTTGTACTTCCTTTTCTTATTCACCATAGGAACTGCGGGTTTGTCACACCCCATGTCCTTATCTAACTAGCGAATTTAGGTCAGAAGTTCTGATATAATCTTCTGATTATTTATTATGCTATTGTTAACAATTAAGCTAGATAATGACTTGGGCATTGATGATAGAATGAGATATGTACGCAACTCATCCAGGAACATAATCCCCAATATGTCCAGGCAATCATTATAGCCAATTTTCATGACTAAAAGGGGCCCAACTTGTGCAGACTCACCAAGAATAGTTGTAAAAAAATAATTGGAGATCTCATATCTCTCCTATCTTTCCTCCTCTAGGTAGAGATACTTAAGCTGAGACATCATGCTATACACATCCATGTTTTCAAGTTTCTTCAATAGCTCATTAGACATAGACAATAGCATGAAACATTCAACATTTTTGGAATCATCCATATGTTTCATATAGAGAGGCAGTTCCTCATTATCAGCCTCTTTCCTAGGTGAAACTAGAACTGGCTGTTCCTGTACATACAATTTCCTCTCATGGAGAAGGATGACAGGTAAACACCACTTCCACTCTTTGAAATTGGTGCAAGTGAGAAGGATTTCCTTCATCATTATAGTTCAAAATTATATGTTTGAAGTAATTTTTCTTTCCGTTTCTACAAATTATGATGATCAAAGGTTAGGTACTTTATTATGATAAAACTGAGATAAATAAATAAATTAATACTTATTAGTCTCACAATATTTTATAGAAATTCAATAGCCCTCACCATTGACTTCAGAATATTTTGTTGCCTGAATATTCTAGTGGAAAGGATCCAAATTTCCCTTCGCATTAACCCAACTAGGGTTGGTCAAGAAACTTGAAGGGTTTTAGGTAGGAATTTCAAATTCCAACTGCATTAACTTGTAGCTCCTTGATCTGTTGAGTGGACTCCCCAATCCTGAAATACTTTTATTTAGGATTTCCTCAACCATTTCCACTTGGTCACACCAAGACCTGCTATGGTAGTCAAACCTTGATGCAAACCAAGTCATGTTAACCCAAAACCTTGAATTTAGAATTTCCTGATAATTTAAATCACCCCAACTAGGTTTGGTCATGCATTTTGAACTATTGTTTGATTCTAACCATGATTATGGAATGTTGTACTGACATAATATTTCATTTAGTGATTTTATCCTTATACATAGATTTCCATTATATTATCTTTGATTAAATCCTTGTAAATATTAAGTGGGATATACTTAAGTGATTAACCATGTCCAAGATAATATTTACTCATAAGCTGGTCTTATTTTTGTTCTATCTTGCATTCCTGTTTAATTCATTAATTGTGTGATCATGAAAACACACCCAAAATAAATAAACCATGTAACCGCTAGAAATAAAATAAATGGTATGATCATGATCTTGTTCTATTGGTTAGTCTTTCTAGCAGTTGATAAACTAACCCAATACCTTGGGGAGAAACAGCATGAACCATTTGGGTTTGTGTTTACAACTTTCCAACTGTCTACCTTTGTATATCTTTTGATTGGTTTCACCTTGGCTCCTGATTTGAGCCACCTCCACTAGCTTGGGAGCTCCATCCATTACATATGAATTTATCTCACACGAAAATGAGGGGTAGAAAGGGTTTCTTACGTAAAAAAACGTTGGGCTCCAGACCCTACATATTAATGTGGAGAAAACTCACAGGCCGAAAAATTTAATTTAAATAAATAAATTAAAAGAATCTATTCACATACAAATGTCTTGGTCTAGATCATGATCATCCATACATGCACCCATATTTACTCATAAATAAAACTAGCATTCAATTCTTTAGTTGTTATTGTTTACGATTAATCATGCATGAATCAATTAATTATCTTTAATTAATCAATCCATTTATCTTAAAACCTTTTTCAGAATTTACTTGAGATTGTCATCCATCATAATTTTACAAAAATAAATTCATTTAAAATTATCTTTTTACATAACTTGTGCCTCGGAGGCAACCTGATGAATTCCCATTCATAACTACCCAATGAGTAGAAATAAACATTACACGGATGTGAAACTAAACACATATATATAAAACACCTATCACATGTTGTACATTAGCTTTACGCATACACTATGGTACATGTATCAAGGGTTTGTGTAATATAATAATAAATTTTAATAAATCTGCATAATTTGGATGAGTACACGGCGTGTAGTTCTTACTACACAGCATGTACTTTTGTTCACCGTCCATCCGAAGTACAAGCCCGGGGATATGGAATGTAGATGTACTTAAGAAAATTTCAGAGTACATGGAGTGTTCAGTGGGACACAAGCCGGGTAGTATCCGCATTACACGGTTTCTAGTCAGGAAAGTCGTGTACAGGGTACACGGTCCAACCCTAGCCTAAAGGGACTACACACCGTGTTTAGTGGACCGCAAAACATGTAATCCGGAAAATATGTGGCACCTGTTCCTGGTTAACGAACAATGTCATTTATAAATTACGAATACTCCAACACACAACCTGATTTGACAGAATAGTCTGATGCATTGAACCTAGACTATACAGTGTGTACTTCTAAATACATACCATGTATTCTGGTTTTGTATATATAGGAACGTTTTCCACCTTTGGATGAGATCCTCTATTTTGTTTTAACCAAAATTAAAAGAACAATTAGTTTTTATAAGGTGAAAGAGAAATGAGAGGGGATGGACAGATCTCGAGATTCAGTATTTAAGGAACAATTAACATGAATTGAAACAAATAAATTATTAAATGCATAAATCAACAATGAAAAACTTAAATAATTATAACCAATGATATGAACCCTCTGATACTAGTTTTAGGTCTAGGGTGTAGTATAAGTGCGTTGGTGGGTGTACCCAACTCTAATTTTAGTGTTAAAAACGATCAATCTGAGATCCATCACGATAATAAAATGTCGGATCTTCGAAATAGAATGAAGAAAGAAAAAGAAAGAGGGGAGTCATGGAACCATAAATAGGATCATCATATGTTGGTTATAATTAATTTAATTAATTGACAAGAATTACCTTGATGTAATTCTCTCTTTGTTGATGTTTTCGCTCAAGATCCGATGTGATCCGTCGTTGTGTCATAGAATCCAAGTGTAGGATTCCTCTAGCTATGATCAACATGTGCTCCACATATCTCTAGACATCGCCAAAGGGATCTCCAGGTGATAGTGTAGAAGATCCATTTCTTGGTATGTTTGCCTTCAATTACCATGATCTGGTGGAGGTGGATCTCTCTCTCTCATAGCTTGAGAGCGTTCTCGATGGAAAAAGTATTATCTCTTGGATTGAGAGATTTTCCAAATATGTTGTGCACAACCACAAATAAATGGATAGGCTAATGAGAAATATAAAATTGGGATTTTTAATTTCATAGAATAATAAAATGAATTAATTTCCGAAAATCATTTATTCATTTCATTTAATTCTTAGTAATAACCCATGTCTAATAATAATAGTTGACTATTATTATTACCTAACATGCAACCAGTGAATTACACATAATATTATTTAATTAAATAAATAATATTCATTTCGAATAAATTCCCAAGAAAAAAATACATAGCGTGTATATTTAATATACAAGGCGTGTACTTTTATTTTTCCATTTTCTTTATTTCCTCCACCACATTTATTAGAACTTGACTAATGTCTATTTATTTCTAAAATAAATATCACTGCATTACTCGCTAATAAATATATTATTTCACCCACAATATATTCTATCGAATAACTAGTGTCTAAATAAACGCGATCAGAAATCTTTAATTAATTATTAAACGACAATCAAGAATAATCTTTATTTAACTTGTTAAATTAATATTTAGCTGAGATACTTGGACCCACCCAGTGTGTGACCCTCTAGGCCTCTTTCTCTATGGAATTAGGTGGATCCTGCCCAAAGTACAAGGTTAACATCTAGAAACATGCCAAGGCACACATAGAGAAAGAAGATAATGCCAAAAACTCTAACTGTGTAATATAATCCCTTTCTTTCGATATCTTGAATCAAGCGGGTTGCATGCTAGTTCCATCAACCCATGTGCTTGATTATTCTTTCATTGAATTTCTAGAATTGAACTTGACCATTCCTCACCCTGGCCATGGATTTATTTAGGATATATCAATTCCATCAAAGGTCCTGAGATATCTACTTCTGTTATGGAACAGAAGGAAAAAAATCCTTTCTTGCATTATCTATTAATGTAGTATCACTCGTGATGCACCCAACGTATCCTACCTCACTGCGAATAGTGTGTCGTCATTTTTTTCGTCAATACATCTAAGTTCATGAGTTGTGATACCCATTAATGATAATCTTAATGTTTAAGGACCAATACACACGTCCACAGATATGAGCATCTAATGAAACTATGAAATGTGGATTTCTTACTAGCGGTTCTCGTTTTCATAATATCCTCCTAGATATTACCAAGGGCGCACACCATGAGAAGGTGCCTCAAAGTTTTATGAGTCATAACCCCTAATGTCCTGTATTATTTGTGTCTCTCAAATAACATTATTTGTCCATAGAACGTATATTCAAGAACAACGTTAGGGCACTTTTGGTGTCTCATCATAACAGGGATCCGCTATAAACGTTTAATGAAACAGCAATCCTTATGACATTATCACATGAATTTTCACAAGGAAGAACAATCAAGATGTGAGAAGGTATTTATTAATGAATAAAGTACAATGTAGTTGGTTCTAGGCCACCAAATCCAACAACCCTATCTATTATACACCCTCATTTTGAATATTAGATTGAACAACATTTACTGAAATGATTTCTTATGACCCTTATTAATGATCCAGTGGTGGTTGCACCAAAAGTAAAACCTAAGAAGTTTTAGGGAGTGATCTAGCAGAGGATGTACAATGACATAGTAATTAGCATAACCATGTTCTTAGAAGGGTATTTCTTCCCCTTGAAACATCAAAATAAATTATAACCATGCTAATATAATGAAATCATCCTAGTTAGTTTTAAAACCATTACTAAAACCATTAGGTATGAGTTTGAATGTCACATGACCTCAATTGTGCCTCTCAGTACAAAAGTTACTACTTACTAGTAGTAGGGGATTGAGTCTATCGATATAGATGTTGTACCCTCTGTATCACATCATATTAACAATAATAAATCCTAAAAAATATAATAAATAAATATATTGAACATATATACACTAAATAATGAAATAAATGTCAGATAATAATAAGAAAGTACCAAATCGAAATATGATTAGTGTAATAAAATGTATATGAATACATTAATAAATAGAGAGGTCCTTTGGATTAGTTCTTGATTTTATACAATCTATTTTCTCCACTAATCAACCAACCAAAATAGGGGACTTTAACTTCACCGATTCTCTAGTCAAGAAATCTAAAATCTCACCAATATTCCATAGAATGGTGTGAGCGAGAAACTCAGTAAGAAACAACCATTGAATTATTAACATAGATTTTTGAATCATGAAATGTGTATTCCAAAATAATAATAAATAAATAAAAATAACATAATAAAAATAATCTAAATTTGACCAGCCATGTGCTTAAGAAGCTGCCAAAAACCCATAGCTATGACTTCTTTGGATCCATTAATAGATGATTTCTGGAAGATATTTGTAGTAACCAAACTAGGAACTGGGCTAGTGAAGTTGTCACTTGAAAATCTCATGGCATTGTTCATGCATACGACTCGGTCTAGACCTCCTGAATGACATGCTACTTAAATATAATCTAGGTGGTGAAGGCCAAATATATTATATATATATCAACGTTGATGAGTTACTAATATATGGCATGAATCTCATAGGATATGAGTGAATAATATTTTATATTTATCTCATAAGAATTGAGTGCCAAATATATAGAATGCATGTCACCTGTCAACAAGGAATCGAAAAACCTGATACTTAAATGTTCTGGGAATCCACTTCTTAATGTTCCATAGAATCATTATATTCATACCATGTTCCTAGGTGCCTCATGTTTATCATCCCAATTTAAATTCACTCACCCCTTAAGTAAAAGAACATGTCATGCTAGTCCAACTTTTTTGAGAACCAAGAACGAGATCTCCATAACATGGTATCATATATACAAGTTAGATAAAACATGGAAAACATATCAAAATGATAAATAAATAAGAAACACATAACAAATGTGATCATAATCTAACATTAAAACATCCATTATAGTATCACTAATGGAAACATATATCAAAATATGTCTCATGTGATACACATACAATAACAAATCTATTCATTATTAAACATTAATTCATGATTTATTACATAAAATGACACATAACACAACCCAAATGATATAATAGTCTAGTGTCTTGGGTAAATAGGTATGTAGTATCACATCATTAACATGGGATACAACAACATTACTGAAAACTTCAATTATATCCTTCTAAAACTTCATGTCATTTAAAACATCATGAGATGAATTAGGGACAAACATAAGAAATGGGTGAGATATAAAAATTAGTAAGGGAATAAACATGGAATTAAGAGATACATATTATACTATAGGAATATCAGCATGGAATGAATGGTTTGATAATCATAAATAAGAATAATAAGGCATGATATTACACGATAATTATTACACAGGAAGTGTGGAACCAACATAAAATAATGCATCGTAAACATATGTCAAGAATAACTTGAAATAAATCCTAATTGAAAAATTCACATAATGGAATCAGGTTTACTCCCAATCCAAAAATGTCATCTCATGAGACTAAACATTTCTCAACACATTAGAGCACTATATAATTATTGGAACAACAATCACATTCATTTCATTATCTTTCTTAAGGGTGGCACATATATCATACAACATGGATTTATTCATCATGATATTTTACTAAATGATCATGGGGATTGAAATAAATACATTCAGTTCCCAACTAAAATAATTATATGTGTATAAAGGTGAACATACTTGATTGGAAATAGGTACGACATTCACTACACATTTGTTTTGGCATTGAAAAATTACAGTAAATTTTCTACAGCATAACTACATCACATAAAAATTCCTAAAATGGATTTATGAGGGATAAGTGGTTCTATAATTATTTTTAAAGATAATTAGTATTAATATTTACATGTAAATATATATTCCAACATTACGAATTGGAAATTGATGACAGAATATAATTAAGGTACATGAAGAAAGAAGAGATGTTGAGCATCCCTTACTTCAGTGTGGGACTCCAAATGCTTGGGAGGAGCTTCTTGAGTGATTAAAGGAACCTTGGTAGGACTATAGAGTTGATAGGGAATATTTATGATGCCATCTGATAATTTTGAGTGAAGTGGAATAGAGTCTTGAGTGGGATTTTATAATAAATGAGAGACGATTTGGTTATTATTTAAAAAAATATAGTTTTGGACTATATATAATTTAACAATAAAATCATAAAACATCACATGGTTTTGTGTAATGGGTTATGTAAAATGGGAGTTGGTTTAATTATTTTATATTTCAAATGGGTTATATTAATAAAACAATACCCATATATATGGGGAAGTGAGTCATACTCTTAAATGAAATCATTTTTAATCATTAAAATATATTAATGGTTTTGTAGGAATCATAAAGGCATTATAATATTATCCAAATAAAAATAAAATCACATTTTTTTAAATTTAAAACATATATCAGGTCATATATCCCATTTATAGTATTTATTATGTCACTTTTGGGTCAGTATGATGTCATAATACAAAAATTCGATTTATACGTTATTTATTTTTTACTGGAAAATATACTATCTTAGAAAAATATGAAAGCATAACTATTGGATAATTACAAAATTATGAATCCAAATAAAATATTAATTTTATCTAAAAATTTTTATAAATAAATTGATTTTCACTTTCAAAATAATAACCAACATTTTTTGAAAATGCTTTGTTTTTTTTGATAAAGACATCTTTCAATCCCTTATAAAAATTTCATTTCACTTCATTAAAAATATTGAATAATTTATTATTAATAAATATAATTTAATAATAATATTTTATAAAAAAAAGTTTCTTTAAAAATCCCTTGATTCTCAAAAAAAATACCCTTATTAGAATTTTATATTTCCCAAAAATACTATTTGTATTTTATTGAATTAAAAACAAAATTAAAACGTAACAATATTATGATGAAAATATATTCATTATTATATAAAAAATAATGTACACACACTTATTTATAGTGGTTGGATACATAACCCTTTCATAAATGAGGAAACTCCCTAAGAGTAATGTGTATGATTTTAAGACTTCCATGGGTTGGTTCAACGTATATTTTTTGGACCTTGATCTCATTGAGATTTAACTTATCCCTTATATATTTTTTATAATTCATAGGTTTTTGGATTTATGATTTTTATTTAACAATGGAAAATCATGATGATGTTATATCTATCATATGATTCGATAAATGGGATTTATAGGGTATGATCTTATTGGTTGAGGCCTTCATATCATTTTTCTTTGTTAATTGGATTCAAGATTTTGATTAAAATATTCCATGTTAAGAAATTTCACCCTCAAAATTTTCATTTCACACAAGAAAATAGATTACGATAACTCTCTTTCATTACTTCATCTTGTTCGATCCTCATTTCTTCAATCACGTGGTTTCTTAATAGCAATTTGAGAAGATATATTGCCTTATTTCGTAGAACTTTGTCTTTATGATCTAAGATCATTAATGGTTTCTCTTGATACTTGAGATCATTCTGCAACAGTTACAACTCTGGATTGATTACATGTGAGGGGTTAGGTTTATACTTTCTCAAGAGGGATATATTGAATACATCATGTATTTGAGATAGGCTAGGTAGGAATTCTAGTTAGTATCCAACTACTCTATTGTGATAAATGATACCATATGTGTTGATGTATATTTCACTAAGCATAAAATTCGTCTCAAATATAATAATTTTCTTTCATGGATATATGAGAGAGGAATAATATGTCTCCAACATCAAAATCGATGTCTCTTCGACGATTGTAACATATCTCTTATATCAACTCTGAGAAGCATTGATGTACTGTTGAAAGGTCTACACATTTTCCACCATATCCTCGACCATTTCAGTACCAATCTATTTTAATTCCCCCACGTCATCCCATCATAAATGTTTTATTCATGTCTTTCCATAATGGGATTCCTAAGAATCTGTTTGGATACTCAAGTGAAAAGAATTATTTTATGAGAACCCGACTAGTGAATGATGTGTGTCCCATGATCCATTGAAGTAGATATAGCATTCTATCAACTTTTTATCAAGTATCGAGATACTCCACTTAGATTCTCCATGAGGGTGATAAGATGATATGAAATTCACCTTAGTATTCAGAGCATGTAGGAGACTCTTATAGAACATATAGTTCAATCTTGGATCTCGACTAGATACACTCAACAATGGTGTTTCATAAATCCTCAAAAAAACTCTAATGTGTATCCTTGCATCTTAATTGAGAGATAAACCCTCTCAATTAATAATTAAGTACCAAATATTTATAAGATGATCCACCACAACCCATATATAATATTCAATATTTATTTCTTTTGATGACATCTAAAAAAACCTATAGGGATTTTTTCTGATTTCCTTGTAGGCATGGGAAATGGTGGCATCCTACCCTTTAATTTTTGACTTTCCACCTTCACATGATGACATAAAATACATATTTAGTTATATTATATAATATCCATCTTTATATATTTTTCACCTATAATGTCCTTGGAGACCTTGATAAAACATTGTGATTCTTGGGTAGATGGAGATGGTTGACTAATGTGAATAATTCAATATCTCCTTTATTAACTCAGGATTTAATGGTATACATAGTCTTTGATGATATCACACAATTCCTTCTTGATTAACATTTAATTCCAGGGATTTCCCTTTTCTTATAGTATCCACTTTCTCTAAATTCCCACATCATTTATATGAGAATCTATTTTTTTCATGTAGTGATGATTGAGAAATCATTTGTGAAAAGATTGATTATGTTATTTCCATTTGGATTCCCATGTTCGTAATTTTTAAATCTAACAAGATCGAATCCCACTCAATTATCATCAATTATTGAATTTTTGGATCCTATATACATAGATAATCTACCACTTTATTCTCTTTACTAGGATGATAGTTTATTGGGATTTCATAAACCTTGATCAGCTCTATCCATCTTCATTGGAACATATTAAACTCTTTATTTATGAATATATATTTGAGACTTCTATGATCTTTATGTATTTCACATTTATCCTAAAATAGAAAATGATAAAATATTTTCAAATAGAATATTACGGTAGCCAAAACCATATCATGTGTTGGGTATTGTTTTTATGACCTTTCAACTACGTTGAAGCATTGTTTTTGAATTTTTCATTCTATATTAACACAGAGACCAATCATTTCTTCATAGAATTATAGAATACCATGAATTGTTATCCACTTTTGGGTGGTTTAATTATAGGTATAATGATAATATTATTTTCCAAGAACATTAATCTATCATCAAATTAATCATTCTAAAGAAAACTTGACTCC
The DNA here is from genome assembly GCA_963277665.1 of Viscum album. Lineage (NCBI taxonomy): Eukaryota > Viridiplantae > Streptophyta > Magnoliopsida > Santalales > Viscaceae > Viscum > Viscum album. The sequence continues at coordinate 1,983,241,353 of OY728125.1, read as the reverse complement.
CCTATGAGGTGACCCTTTTGTCAGGATCCACGTCATTGGCTGTGATGGAAACTTGACTCCCATATCTTCAAATTAACCATTAATATATCTTCAAATTTATCATTCTAGTGTACATGTAACCACTTCAATGTCAGGATCCACCTCATTGGATGTGATGAAAAAATCACTACACTTTTCCTTAGAGGGTTTTTATTATCTATGAAAACCCATAGCTTAGTGATTTTATTTTAAAAGTACCCTAAATCCTTGAAGTTGAAGTAATGACCAATTCCACAATGGTTAAATGGTGAATTCCATTACTCCATCAAATTAGTAGGTTTCTCCTATGGAACTTTCTTGATAGGATCCATATATTCCCACACAAAAATCATTTTCCCATCCCCCTTAGGCAATTTCAGAGGATCTAAATTACAAACCTTTGGAAAGTTGGATGTTGAAATTACATGGTACCATTAGATTTCTCTATTAGAATAATATAATTAATATCCACATTCTATTTCATATACCTATGAAACTAGTGAGATTCACCAGTCTCCATTTCTAATTTAGGGAACATTGAAAAATTTCCTCGTAATTATAAATGTCATGGATCCATCTATAATTTCATAATGTAAATTTTATCACAATAATGAAGAAGTAAACCATGAATTAGGGTGTAAGGACAATACAAGAGGCATATCATGAATGTATTATAATGTTTTCCTCATATTCCATGAATGATTCATTATCTTTTTTTTACTTTAGGAGAAAGAAATGAATTTTCATTTCTTATTGGAGAGTTTGAGGAAAATATTTAATGAATGTTTTATGGAATTACATCCAACCAATCGATTTGATATCATCCAAAGGATTAATATTATTTATAAATTTTCACCAATAATTAGCTTCTACCTCTATTTGATAAACAACTAGTATAAACTTATCTAGTTCATAACATTTAATGATAGAGAAGATATTTTCAATGTAGTTGGTCCATTGTTTTGTAGTTAAGATATCATATGATCCACATAGAGTCAGAGGCATTTTTCTCATAAAATAATCAATTGAAACGTGTTATTTATTAGGGGGACTATATCACATCCCATGATCTTTAATTCTATTCAAATCCTGAATTAACTATGAGAGTATTGTCACAATGGTTATGATTCCATCTCCAAATGGGCTAGACATCTTGACATGAAATTCATCACATTTCTCATCGCTTTTTTTACCCAGTTCCTCCTATTTAAGGAAATTGATTAGAATAAAGGGAATACTAGAAATGATTATTTTTAAACAACTAAAAAAGGAAATCGGATGACATTAAATATATATCTTATGAATTGCATGTTTTCCCCAACTAATGAGTTTCTAAGATTAAATATATATTATACATGATCTATTTCATAACATGTATTTTCAAGGGTATTTTTAGTTCCATTAATAAGGTTTCATAATGAATTTACTATTTTACCAATGAATATTCCCTAGGAGTTTCAAACCCGGTGTGCAACAAGACCTTTTATCATCCACCAGTTCCCAGTGATGTCTATTCCAATGAGGTGTTTTATGGTTTTACTCTCTTGTAGATCATTTATAGAGACACATAAACTTATATTATACATAAATTTTGTATTTTTTTTATAAAAAACTTAATATACACTTACCAATGTTTTTGGATGTTTTCTTATTCTTAGTTTTATTCCTAAGGATTTCTTTAGGGGTTTCTAGTCTTATTCCCAAAAATAACTAGATGTTTCCTTTGATACCAACTATAACAACCCTATTAGTTATTACTCATTAAATCATGATTTATTAAATAAATTTACACATAAATATAACCAAATTATATATATGTATATTGTCTATGGAAATTGGGTACATAATGTAACATCTTAAACATGAGATACCATAACATTTTTAAAATTTGATAACATGATTCTAAAATTGCATGCATTTTAATATAACATAGGATAACCAGGATACATATGTATGAAAGGCGGGATATATAAAAATAAATAAGGGAATTAACATGGAATAAGGTGATTCATTTCATTAAATAATAATATCAATTGTGAATAAAATTATTAATAATCATAAACATTAATAATAAGGAATGATATTGAATGATAATCAGAAACATGGGAAATATAGTAACAACTTAAAAGAATGCATCATAAATTTTGGATAAGGATTAATTCCAATACATCATGATGGAAAAGGTCCCAAAATAGAATAATGTTCACTCATTTTTCTAACATTACTCTCATGAGACTAATAATTACCCAATGAATTGGAGTGATATAAAATTTTGGATGCACCGGTTAATTTCATACTCAATCTTAAGTGTGCAACATAGTTCATACAATACAGGTTCATTCATCATCATATATTTTTAAAACATTTAGGTGTTTTGAATTAATTGATGTAAGTAAAAATTCAAATTATTAAAATGTTGAAAAACCTAGATATAAATTGTGTAAGGTATTCACTATACTGTGGTGAAATTTTGACAGCATAACAATGTAACAAAAAAAAATCATAAAATGGGTTGATGAGAGTGAAATGAATCTATAATATTTTAGGAATAAAATGGTAATTAGTATGGAAATTTAAATGGATATACATATTAGTAATTTGAAATATAGGGCATAATATAAAAAAAGAACATGAATAAAGAATATATGGTAGTAATCCCTCACTTCATTTTCAGACTCCAAATTCTTGGAAAGAGCTACTTTAGAGTTCCGAGGAACCAAGGGATGACTCATTATTTGTTAATAGCAGAGTAAGGAAATGATAAAAATATTTTTTGTGAAGATAGATTTTAAATTTGGTGAGTTTATATAGGAAATTAGTGGTAATTTTATTTATTATTTATCAAACATAGGTTTTGGACTATTTGTAAAAAAATAACCAAACCCAAAAAATTTACCAAGGGTTTTAACTATGGTTTCGTCAAAATGGGAGTTTTTTTCATTAATTTATATATAAAGGTTGAAAACATAGTAAAATAATACCATTAGTTTTTTTGACGGTTCTTCACAATCTTAGAGATATGATTTTAAAATCTTAAAATATATTAATCTTTTCGGAGGACTCATAAAGGCTTCACGAAATTATGAAAAAAACATAATATCACTTAATTTTAAAGTAAGAATAATTATTTTGTCATGGATCCCATATATTGTATTTTTTAAATCAAATTTTGGTCAATATGATTCCATAATAAACAACGTATATTTATATGGTATATAATTTTGACCTGAAATTTCAACTATCTTAGAAAATTATAAAAAATTAATGATTGAAAAATCTAAAAATTTGGATGTATAATAAATTATTTATTTTTATAAATAATTTTCTAAATTTGTTAATTTTATTACATTGAAAATAATAACATTCATTTATTAAAAATGATGTGTTTTTGAAAACAATTATTTTCAAATCCTAATAAAAAATTCATTTGTCTTCAGAAAAATTATATTATCATTTATATTTAATAAAAATTCCTTAATAAGATATAATATAAGATTTTAGATTTAATATCTTAGGGGATTTATAATTATAATTTCCCTATAATAGAATCATAGAGCTGATGGATTATTTAAATACCATGGAATAATTACAAGGAATAAAATCCCGAAGGACCAATTAGTTAAGAAGTCATGGAAAATATATTACATAAATGAGCCATACATTACAGTTTCAAACAAAATTACATCATAGATTCTTCTTTAAGAACTCAATTTTTCTCATTACTTAACCCTACATGTTAATCACAATACACGTCTTGGAAACTTGGGAATATAAAGAACAATAAAGTGGTGAGATCAAATGCTTAGTAAGGGTAAATAATATAGAGGAAGCTATCATAATAAGCATATAATTTTGAGGTAATGTATAAATCTAAAACACAATACTTAAAGAAACCTTCAACATAATAATTAAAGAATAAATCAAATAACTTCGTTTATACAATCAAATGGATATTCCACTAGTGTAATAATCACATATTATATACATAACTAATATAATAATGATAAAGTGCCTAATGCCTAAAATCTTACCTATCAAGATATATGAACAAGATAGATACTGTAAAAATCTATCCTTATGACAATTTATTTTTGTTGCTAAAAACCGTTTGATTTGTGTCATGATTGATCCTCCTAAAAATGTGAAACCACTTGAAGAACAAATGTGAAGGGTTTTTCACCAACTAATTTTGACTCATGATACATACCGATGCATCGAGGGGCTATATAGTTCCATTCCCATAAATTAATAAGTCCAATGAATTCCTCATATGAAATGGGTAAAACAGTATTGACATAAACATTCATATTAAAACAAGCATATGAAAAGTTAATAAATTAACCATAAAATATTAATGGTATCAACACCACACATCCACATTCAGATATATCATAAACCCTTGAATACTATATGGTATATTTTATAATAAATAAACCTCAATTAATCATAAAATCTAACAAAGTCTATTGACATAGATGAAAATAATATACTGTAAACCATTAGAATTTCGTGAGAAAAATGCGAATTATATTTCCAATAATTCATTCAAAAGAAACACATTTATTGAATAGTAAAATTAAAAATATATTTTAGAATCAATTTTTCCCATAACACATTGATATATTTGAGGGGAATCTGGGAATTAAAATTCAAAAATATTCATGACCTTATAAATAAATCTATTAAACCAATTATGAAAACATGGTCATGAATAAGAATTATTTAGATGAATAAATCAAAGAAACATTCAAAATGATGTCTTAGTTAAATATTCCTTTACATAAGAGTTTTAAAATATTCATTTTGAAAATATTTTTAAGATACATGGACATGGATGAGAAATATGTCCTAATGAATACTTACATAAAATCAATCTTGGATAATAATGGGATTGCAAAATTACCCATTACCATAATATTCTTTTGGGGTGATCATAATTTAACCTCTTATGTAATAGTTTGAATAGTGTTAATAAATTATTTTAGAACCATATTAATGTTTATAATATTTCATATCATTTTCTTATAATACCTTATTAACTATTTTTTAAAAATCATTCATTTTCCCACTATTTCAGGAGTTAATTTATCACTTTTCTTATGTATGTTATGAATTTTTGATTGCTTCATCTATTACATCAATTATTATTTCTTCATCTAAAAATTTAATAACCATTACTTAATTATTTAATTTATTTAGTAAGTATATGTTAATAATAATCTATAATGTTTGAAGATAAGAAATGAAAGGCGCTGTTTATAGAGATTATCAGCCATGCGTACACATGAACAGTACTTTTATTTCATTTTCATATTAAAATATTGATAATTAAATGATACATATATCTATTATAATTCTTGTATAATATCTATCACATATATGATATTTTTTTAAATTATCTTTGATAAGTTCAATGTGTTGCATGAACGAAACACGTCACTTTGAGGCGGTGGTAGTCCACACTTCCACAAGCGATGTTATTGTATATCCAAAATTTTAAAATAATGAATGTATGTTTAATATAAAATTTACAGAATATTAAATAGGATTTAATGTAAATATTAAAATTTAATCTATCCAAAAAATATTTTTATGACCTTCCATTTAGCTAGAAATGGAAAACAAATAAAAACAATATTCACATAGTGGATTAACCGGAACAATTTTGAAAAAAAATTAATTTCATTGAACAAGGGGAGATGAGAAAAAAAATACATATGATATATTACATTATAAACTTGAAAATTAACTATTTAAATGATTATATAATAATCATGAATTGATGGATGAAGAAGGTGAGGAGAGAGTAGAAAAAAAAATAAATTTGTAGAGGTACATTTAGAAAATTAAATATTGATTATCACCTCCTTAAAAGACCGTTGAGGACCTAAGATTATGTTTTTTGGTGAGAAAATAAGAACTTTTACATGGGGAGAGTGGGGCGGAGAGGTTGGGGAAAATAAGTAGGGAGCAACATGGCTTTTTGGATCAAAATGGGTCGGCGAGGGGTTGTATTTGTATTTGAAGAGAGGTGGGTTCAACTAATTTAATTGATGATTATTTTATATTTAATGTTAAACACAACGAGGTGGAATTATTTTCAATGATTATAGACATTATTAAATATTTTTATGTGGTTTAGAGTCAATAAACACTTCATACCACAAATAAATGTTGTTATTTTTATGTGTGAAAATCTATTACCTTTTAATTGTAACCTTTGTCATAATTTTACCTATACAATCCTAAATAAATTTTTTAAAATAGTAAAATTTTTATACCTAAATATTAAAATGACCATAAAACCTAATTTGGAAGTTCAAATTCCAAATATAGAATCAAATTTACCGTATTCAAATCACAGAATTGGGAAAATTAGATTTAATTTCAATTCCACAATGAAAATAAAAATGTTGGTTTCTAATGTGAAACATTCATGAGTTTCAAATGTTTTTATATCTAATTTTAATTTGAAATTGAATAAAATGAACTATATGGGTTTTATTGATAAAAAATTAATCAAAATTTAATTTAAAATAAACTAAACGGAACATATAACAATATAAAAAAATTAGAAAAAAAATTAGTTTAGAATTAAAATGAAGTATTTTCACTATTCACAAAAATATGATATTTATCAGAAAAATACATAAAATACAACCAATAGGAATTTTTATGTCCCTATTGAAAATAAAAATATTATTTTTTCAAATATAAATTATTAAATTTTCAAAAACTAGATTTAAAATGGGTTATCTATCCAAATGCGATAAAACTATATTTTTAGAAAAAAACTCATTTTATCAGTAAAAGATATTTTTTCCAAATATAATTTCAATAAAACACATAAGATATGTTTTAAACATTATATTTAATTAATATTTAATCAATATTGTCCAAAAATTGTGATTATATGATTTTATAAAAAAACACAATTCACATTTAAATAGTTCTCCATAAAAACATCCTTTATATTCAATTAGTTTTCAGTTTCACTTCATGTTAATTTGGTAACCAATGAATCACTATATGAAAATGTGTAAAAAAATATTTTTATATGTCAATTAACAATTTTCAGTCAATACATTTAATGTCTATTTGATAACATCCATATTAAATAATAATATTTATTTATTCATTTAAGCTCTATGTGACGTACCGTGTACGCTATCGAACATTTTATTTAGTTTTTTTTAAAACACCGGTTGTTACATTCTCACATCATTTTGGAAATTTCATACTAATAATTTAAAATTCAGTATTGGGATCTGATGTTTGACATTTCAAAATACTTTTATTGAAATCCCACTTCAGAACAATGTTCAATAAAACAACCACTTTACAAGAAAGGAAGAGAAGTACAAAGATAACCTATGATAACTAATATTAAGATTCTACATATGAAAACATAGAGTTGAATTATAAAATTAGCTCTCAATGGATAATTTAGAGTAATGTATGACTTGATCATTGGAATGTTAACCATCACAATACCATAAATATGTGATGGTTCAAATTTCCATTGAGAAAAGGTAACCGATAATGTTTTTTTGATCATTTTCATAGATATTAAGAATTCTATTGGAACATTAAATAAAATTATAGGATAATACAATCACATGAAAAGTATATTTTCGTCCATTAATCATATTCCACTACAAAATAATGTTATTATACAAATGATAAGTATTTAAGAGTATTTTTTTCACTCCTGTAACACTATGATCATCTTTTAGATAATCTCATAATCCACAAAATATTTACTATCTATTTATCCTATATTGAAACATTAACCAAAACCAAAATGGGTAGTATGAGATAATAAAATTAATCCAAAAAATAATATTTAGTATGATGAAAAACTACTTTTAGTATCCAGAATTCATTTATAATAGTAAAATTTTAAAATATACCTTTTAACAAATAAGTATCATTAAAATCCCAAAAAATTATCATAACATGTTTTAACATCAATGTTTTTATTATACATCTCATTTTTATCCCAAATAATAATTACCTCCTCATACTAATTCATTAATATATATATATGTATGTTGAAATTTCAATACCTCCATGTTATTTAATTAGACTATTATAAAATGATAGAATTTGATACATTGATCACGGTAACTATCAAGTTTTGTCATAATTTTTATCAAGTATATAGAATTATGATGCCTTGGAATTATGATTTATAGATTCTCCAAAATAATTTGATTTATTTACCCATATACACCTTTTACAACATGGGTCCTATGGGTGTTCATGGAAAAATAGTATTGGAAAATAATCATGTATTAAATGTTATTTCAAAACATCCTATAAAACTTTCCTTTTAGAAAACATTCACACCGAGTTAGTTTTGAAACATTAAACCATGGTTCCTTTTAAAATAACTAAATTTTTTTCTAAAATATTGCAAGATTAATGAAAATATAAATATACTACATGAGGGTTTCCTTCTTTACCAGAGTTTTCAAAATCAAAATATTAATCAAAATCATATGATAAGGTAAAATATGTGAAAATTCCTTAATAATATTTACCTTTTTTGAATATATGATAATTTTGTGAAATTATGATTTAATTAAATACAACCCATGATCTATGATGGTATTTAGGTATATTGGAGGTGTTTTATATCTTTCAAAACTACTTTTAAGATAATTATATTTTAGATAATGTTTTAGAATCTTTCAAACAAGACATTGCAATAATTATTTCCAGAATGTCATCAGGAAGAGATAAGAATGTTGATTGAGATCTTAATCCTTCCATATTCTCTCTCTATTCACATGGGAAATACTTTTCCAAGAAAATTAACATAATATTATTCCATTATATACTTCCCATTTAAACCTCCTCTTTCGAGTTTTGAATCAGGGTCCACCATTGATCCACATCTTCTGAGATACGATAAATAGATATGACAATGTTCTCCATTTTGTTGCTTCCAAAAGAATTAAATATCCCCCCAAATGGAATTATCCATTATAAAACTATAAATGGATGTGTATTTCAATTAAATGTTGGATTTTTTGTCTTATGTATAGATATGAAATTGATCCACCATGTTGTGGATTATAGTTCCCTATAAGGGTAAAGTTATTATTCATAATATGATTCATTTGTCCTAGTATGGTTATACGTTGTTCAACAATAGATGTATCACCATCTCCACTGTAATTATCTTATAAAGGATATAAATACCTACATGGATTACCTGTATTGATACAGTTTCCATTCCTTCCACTCTGAGCCATTTCTATACAATGGAATATGAATGAATATAATATATCATTATTTATAATCCTACAAAAAGTGAAATTCATATCATAATTTGAAGAATTAATGTGCATCTCGTCTCATTACCATAAACATTGGTTTTTGTGAAGGTATTATATACTTATCCTTAATGTTTATCATAGGGTTAGGTTCCATTGTCATTTTATCTAAAACTAATTACCATGGTTATTGCTAAACGTCCTCTGATACCAACTGTAGTGCCTCGACCACCAAATCCCGAAGTTGATGCATTATTTAAATACATTGGAATGATTAAAAGAAATCTTATCGTGATGTAAAGATCAGTTTAGCAATCATGGAAAATAGATTACATACATGAACCTTACATTAATGTTTCAATCAAAAAATATAATAATGATAATCCTTTTATAACACCAATATTATATAATCTTAACCTTTCATATCAATCGTAATACACATCTTGGAAACATGGGAATGTAAACCATAAGAAAGGTGTAAGATCAAATGCTTAGTAAGTGTGAAGAATAATGTTGAATAAATCATAAATAAGAATAAAATTTTAAGGTGCAATATAAAATAGAAACATAAGCCTTTTAGACATAAATTTCATCAAAATACGGTGAGGATAAATTATTTAATTCCATTTAATCATTCACATGGATGTTCTAATAGTCGAATAATCACTTGTAATATTCATAAAAAAATATCATAATGAGGCAATTCATAATTATGGACATCTACACTATCAATATATATCCACAATATAACTACAATCAGGATATATCCTCATTTTTATTTAGGTATATGTTTGTAAAATCATCTTATTTATGTCATGATCTATCCTCTTGACAATGTTAATCTGCTTTAAAAACAAAAACGGAGAGTTTTTCGCCAACTAATTTTGTCTCATTATATCTTCCTATGCATCGAGAGTGTTTAGTGGACCCCACCCATCACTTATGAATTCTAATACATACCTCATTTGAAAATAGAATGAAATATAGACAGAATAAACATTCCTATTAAAACTAACATACAAAATGTTAATACATTAACCATAAAACATGAATGGTATAAGAATAGAACTTCTACATTGAAATATATCATAACGAATTCAATAAAAACTGGTATATTTTTTAAATAATCATCATCAATTAAGAATAAAATATAACACATGAGGTTTATATATAGGAAAATAATCTATTAAAAACCTTTAAAATTTGTTGAAAAAATACAATTTTTATTAGAAATAATTCATTCCAAAGACCAACATTTATATAGTACAAAATTTAAAATTATATTTTTGAATCGAAGTGGCCTATAAAACTTTTAAATATTTAACTATAATTCAAAATTTTCAGTTAAAAATATTCCTGTCCATATAACTAAATCCATAAAACCTATTTTTAAAACATAGACATGAATGAGAAATATTTAGAGGAATAAATGATAAAAACTTTGAAAAATATGTCTGAGTTATAGGTTCCTTACACAAGACCTCAAAAATATTCATTTTGAAATAAGTTTTACAAAACGTGTATATGGATGATAAATATGTCCCAAATAATACTTATATATAAACCATCTCGGATAATAATGATATTGTCAAATTGACCTTTACCTTGAGATTCATTTTGGGTTATCATCCTTTAAACACTAATATACTGGTTTGAAGGGTGGTAATAACCTATTATAGAACCATAATCATGATTATAACATTTTATATAATCTTCTTATAATATGTTTTTAATCGTTTGTTAACAATCATTCATTATTTCAATTTTAGGGAGTTCCTTGCCTAGTTTTCTCAAGTATGTTTCGACCTGTTATTTAATTCTTCAATTACATAGATAATGATTTAATCATATCCAAAATCTAAAACATGACATAATTATCTTATAAATTGAGTAAATATGTATTTAAAATAATATAGAATATTTTTTGGAAAGTAACGAAATACACTATTTGTAGAGACGGTAGGCCGTACATATGTATGAACTCTACATTGATTTCTTTGATGTATTAAGATATTTAAAAGTGAATGATAAATATTTATATTATAATTATAGTATCATATCTATTTAATATTTTTTACATATATTTATTAAAATTATCCTTAATTTTTTCCATGTATAGCATGAACGGATCACTTCTCATTGAGGAGGCGGTAGTCCACACTTCCGAAAATTATGTTATCGTATGTCCACAATAGGAGAATCATTAAGGTATATTGAATATAAAATTTACTGAATATGAAATAGGATATAATGTACATACAAAAATATTATTTAACCATAAAAATAGTTTCAATACCATCAATTAAGGCGGTAATGAAAAAATGAAACAACAATATTCACGTAGTATAATAACCGACATAACTTGTACAACGATTTTGTTTATTTGAATAAAAAAAGGTGAGAAACAACATGGATATGAGATATTCCATTGGAAACACTAATTTCCATTATATAGATGATTTTTGAGTTTTTGTGAATTTATGGATGAGGAAGGTGTGTATAATGTTGAAAAATAAATGTAATAAAGTGAGGTACTTTGAGAAAATTACCTCTTGAATATCTACTCCTTAAAAGACACTTGTGGACATTATATTTATAATTTTGGTAAAAAAATGAACTTTGTCATGGGTAGAGTGAGTAGGAGTGGTTTGGGAAGATTTATTAGGACCTTCAATGTTTTTTATGTCTAAATTGGGAGGTGAGAGGTGGTATTAATACATGAAGAGAGGACATTTTTCGTGATTAAATTATGAATTATTTTATATTTAAATCTAACCACATTGATGTGGAATTAATTTCAAAAAACTATACATTAAATTAATGTTGAATAGGATGTTTGGGGTTTTTAAAAACCTCAACCAACCATTAAATGTTGCAATGTTTAGGTATGTTCAACTTTTAACTTTTAACCTTAACCTCTATCAAAATTTTACCTGTACAATGGTAAATATATTTTTTACCATGGTAAATTTTTTATACATAAAAATAAAATGAACATAAAAACTAATTTCATCCATATTATTCCTAACATGGAATACATTTTTTCTAATTCAATTAATATATTTGGGATAATTATATTTAAAACTAATTCCCTAGATTAAATGAAAATCTGTGTTTTAAAGGGAAAGGTTCAAAAGTTTGAAATGTTTTTAAATAAAATTTCAATTTGAAATTGATTAAAATGACATATATTGGTTTGATTGATAGAAAATAATATAATTATATATTATAGTAAACTAAATGGATAGAGTAACAATATAAATAAATTATACAAAAAAGTAGTTCTAAATTAAAATTTATTCACTACAATATAAAATTTATTAGAAAAATACAAAAAAACGAAATACAAAGTAAATTTTTTATGTTTCCATTATATAAAATAAGTTTATATTGTTAAATATAAACAATTAAATTTTCAAAATTAATAATTTAAAATGGGTTCTCTAAAAAAGGTCGTAAAACTACATTTTTAGAAAAACACTCATTTTATCCATAAAAGTGTATTTGTTCATATATAATGTCTAAAAGACACATAATATAAACTTTAAATAATACATTAAATTAATATTTCATCAATATAATATGAAATGAGTGATTTTATTTTTTTACAAACACTATTATTCAAATTTATATTGTTTTACATAAAAATACATCCTTTATATTCAATTTGTTTTTCGTTTCACTTAATGTTTATTTCGTAACCAATTAATCATTATATAAATATTATTAAACCATAGTTTCATTGTCATGTTAATAATTTTCATTCCTTATATTATAAAATCTATGAGATAACTACTACATTAGATAATAATTTTAGATGATTGTTTAAGCTCGATGTGGTGTATCATGTGTGATATCGAACATTGTGTTTCTATAAAAAAACATGGGACATTACACTAAATATAGGGAATAAATGAATGTGGTTTTAGAAAATTATTAGTATAGTATATTATATAAAATAGATAATTTTTTAAATAAATAAATTCCATTAGAAAATATGAAGGGGATCATTCAAAAAATTAGAAATTCAAAGATGATACGTCGAAAAAATAAATTGTGTATATATTAAACATTATTGTTCTCTACGATGTTTTTTCTCTAATAAGAACTCTCTTGGTTAATAATAAATTAATTTTTATATATATTAATTTTCTAAATTATAACACCAAATTATATTATGATATGATTAAGATATTAATTTTTTTTTATTTTTACTTGTATCTAGTGTTTAGAATTTATTATAAATAAGAATACTAAAAGTACTGATACAAATTGATTCCTATTGATGGTTATTTACATGGGGAGATGTTAAATTGAAAATTAAATATAGAAAAATGTTTTTCTTGGTATTTTTTCAATTGTTAAATAATTAAATAGAAGTGGGTATAGAATCGATGAATTGTTCATTAACTTATTTGGGGAGACTGAAGATGTACCGCTATATTTTTTTTTAATTTTTGTAATCATATTTTAAAAATTAAATTTTCACTATAAGTGATTGAGAATTAATGAAAACTATTTCAAATCAATAAATATTAATTACTAATTACAATATGAAATAATATTTTAAATTAATGATTTTGTCCTGTTATAGGGTAATAAAATTTTCGTGAATAAAGTTATATAGAAAAATTATAATTTAGTTTAGATTGTGTAATGTTTTAATTATAATATGATTTTATTTAAGTCCATTATATTAAAATTATATTTTTATAAACAAGATAAATTTGGTTTATGATTTACTAATAATATTTAATAATGATCCGTAATTTAAGAGAATTCTAAGACACTAAATAGATATTTACAAAGATTTTATAATAGTCGATTTAATGGCATGTAATATTAAATTTTAATTATAAATATTTATGTATAATTATATAGGTTTATATTATGAGTAATGATGAGTTTCCATTATAATGAGCTCATTTTTTTAGCTAGTGTGATATTCAGTTAGTTAGAAAGAATGTTGTATAAGAGTAAACTATTTTTTGTTAATGAGTGATCAATATGATAGGTTTACAGGATTTAATGGTCATTTTTAATGTCTATGTGAGATTAAATTTTTGAAAAAAATTATTTAAATTATTTCAAGTATTCATACCAAAATCCATCATATTATTATTATGATAAAATGATTATAAATTATTAATGGAAATTTGGAAGGTATTTTAGATAGTTTTGAAAGACAATTTGATTAATAAATATAACTTAAATGAAATCTATTTTTATGTAATAAATGAATATATAAATGACATAAATTTCCAGAAAATTGGGTATATTTTTTAGATTTAAATAGTGGACTAATGTATATAAATTGAATAAAAAATTCGTTGAATTTAATTCAATAATTAAATCAAAAATTAATATATTGATATTATTTTCCATAATTTCAGTCATATATATTGATAATATATCCTATAATTAAGTAAATTTAAATTAATGTACATTTTTTATATTTTTATTAATATTCAACAAAAATAAAACAATATTGATGATTTCGAATTAATTGGTGTTTGATAGATATTAATTTAGAAACCATCTATTTCATTAATGCATAAAATTTAGTGAGCATGTAACGAAAAACCATATAATGAGACTCATTGAAGGATGGGTGTTGGGAATTTTTTATTCAACAATAACTGATACTAGAATTCTTAATTCTAAATAGATAGATATATATTATTAATTTTTTCATATATAAAAAAATTATAGATCATTTCCATTATAAAATAATTTTTTTTAAAATGAAGGATTTATTTATGATTACTGAAAGAATTAAATTTTATTTGTAAATGGTTGTTAAACAACACTATTTTCAATTGAATTCAGATTATCATATGTTTGAAATTATTTATGATATAGATGTTACTATGAATATCAGTTTTATCATCTTCTACTTTTGGAGATAAGGCTTGTAAAAATGGTTTGTGATATTGTGATTATATTACATTGATGATGACCATTAAGTCATTATATAGGGATAAACGTAATTTAAATTACATTTAATAGATGTATAAATATTATTATTTTTAGAAATAGAATATTTGGTCGGGCTTCTACAAAACCACTTCTTAGCAATGATAACATACATTCGTGGATACATTAAAATACAAACTCAAAATTCTAATTATGATATATAAATGAAACATTAAAAATATCATCACTCTTTAATATCAATACAATATTTCTTAATAGCATATCAACTACTGATAACTAGTATGCTACTCAAAACATATGAAATATAAGATCAATCATCAAAGATGAGTATAGTAGTTTATCACTATATCCTCATTCAGTTATCAATAATATATTAATAATCCCAAATAACCAAACCATTTTTATAAATCAAGAAATGATATCCCAAAAGAGACATATTCAGTTGAATAAATAAATCTTTCAATTAATCATTAATCTTATTCAATAGATGATAAAGTTGTAATAGTTTCATTTAGTATAGTGACATAGAAATAAATGAAACATAATTATAAAACAATTTAACAATTAAAATATTATAAAAAGGATGCAATGTAAAAATATTCTTTGGAAATATTAGTAAATTTTTTCACAGCCCAAGAAATATGCTCTACATGCATCTCGACCATAAGAAGAAATAAATTCTCCAACTATGAAGTAATACATTTAATTTTAGTACATTTGGGGAACCCTTTCATATTCCCACCCCCTAAGGAATAATACATGATCACACTCCATGATAGTGAACATATCTACTCATTATGAAAGAAATAACAAGATATGTTAAATTGAGATTCCAATAATTTTTATGTTTATAGAATTATAAATTTCCAACCCCCTCAAATTAAAAACACCACTAGGATTCCAAATATAGTATATATAATTTTTTTTACTTTGAAATAGTTTATCAAATGCATAATAAAAAAAGATTGGGAATGATTGGAAATAACTGTATATTTCAAAAATAATTACACACATGAAAACCATTATAAATATCACTTATAAATGAGAACTATTAGTGTATATTTTTCATTCATTTTTTATTCATAGATTAAAAATCAATATATTTTAAAAACACTTTTAATCCATTACTGAAATGAAAAACGAAAAAATAATGGAATTAAACAAGTAGTCATATCAAAAAGAACCTTAGACAACTACATATAAGGCCCCAGCCTTAAACCTTACTTAATATTGAATTAAATGAATAATTCACATTGAGGATCTTTTCAGTTTTAGAGTTTCAGAGAATTAGAACATAACTATTACATATTAAAAGATTACAAAGGACACACTTCTACTAAGTCTCCATAAAAAAAAATCTTAAAAAGAAAGATGTCTAGATTCCATGTTTTAGATAGCATGAAATTCCCTTGATCCCATCCTTGACCATATTCCACTTTAAGTCCTGTGAAAAACATTTAGAAAAACTTGGGGTGAGCATAAAAAGCTCAGTAAGGGATACAAAAAGAATGAAAACTGTTAGTTTTTCAAACATCAAGTAAACCATGTATACTATATCAAAGTAATACCTTCACCTTCATGAAGTAGTAAAAAAAAATCTTCACTGAATAAAGTATCATTACTTACCTTTTTGTAACCAAAGGATTACCATAAAACCCATATAAAGAACACATAGAATATATAAAGGTAACTTGGGACATAAACATACTTAAGTGGAATAACCATACGGTTGACTTCCACACATATCACTTAATGGAATATCCATACGGCCAATTTCCATACATACATAATGGAATAGCCATACGGCCGACTTCCATACCCAATTCATTGGAGGTTATAACGTAACCACCCGTCCTGGTATTCACGGCACCACCCGTCATATGGTTTATAACGTAACCACCCGTTAAAATGTCCAAGTACCAGTATAAAATCATAAAACATAAAACCAATATAAAGGAATGATAACATTTCCACATTTCAATCACAATATATCATAAATATATTGACATAATAGAATCCTTTTTCAAAACCATTTTCAATACCAAAATACATAAAAGAGTATATGGTATTTATTTTATTCTAAAAACATTACGGCTTGTTGAGAAAGCCAAAGATCAAATAATACTCGCGGCGGCGGAAAAAGGTCGTTGTCACCGCGTACGTTAAAAAAAACATTCCTTTTTGTCGTTTAGTAAAACGCTTCGTAGAAAAAGATTCCTTTTGTATAAAAGTAAAAGTCAAATGAGTTTATACACCGTATAAAAGAAAGTTGTGTATAAAACGAAATATGCCTCAATGAAAGGAGATTGAGACGAAGTCCCTTACCTTGGGTCCGACTTGACTCGATCGTTCTCTAACGTCCTGAATAATAAACTTGAGTTAATTTATACTTTATTAAGAACCTTTTTAAAGTTCATTATTCTTTTTATATCACTTATTGCTATGTTATAAACATTATGTAACCATTTAAGTTAATAATGTTTGTTTTGTCAATATTTGGTTCTTAAGTCAAAAGTTGACTTCTTACAATTACATGTTGTTCATGTGGTCAAAAGTTCTTTATATCCAGAATGAAATTCCCGATTTGGATATAACATGTATCATATATATCCAGCATATACATGTATTTATAATATTACATAATCATTTAGAGGTAATAAATGAAATGCACCGTTCATGGAGACGGTAAGCTGTACGTACGCATGAACGCTACTTTCATTTCTTTGTCATATTAGTGGAATTAAAACTAAATGAGAGGTATGTATATTTTAATTCCAGAATTATATTCATCATTTAGATATATCATTAATTAAATATATACATTATATACATGTAATTTTAATAGTACATTACATTTGGGGATAAGAAATGAAATGCACCGTTCATGGAGACGGTAAGCCGTACGTACGCATGAACGCTACTTTCATTTCTATGTCATAATTTAATGGAAAGAAATAATAATGATATAGAGGTATATTATAATTCCAGTATAACATCATATATAATAAATTTAAATCCATCCTTTACACGTCCCACATATGGCATTAACGAATCACATCGCTTTTAGGGGGCGGTAGTCCGCACTTCCTTAAATGAAGATATCATGTTTACCCATAATGGAAACCATAAAGGTATGCCAAAAATGAAAAATACAGAAGCTTAAAGAAAACATAAACATATTATATATCATATATAAAAATAGAGACATCATAATGGCCACCCTTGAAGGTGTTAAATGAGTATTGAACAATCATCGTTTCGGGAGGCAGAATTTTGCCATCCACGGAAACCGTATGTTCTTTAACCATTTGATGTAGTTGTGTGAGAGTGTAGCTCAAATAAATATTATAACAACATCCTAGTATATTTAAGATACTGGTGTTGTTACAAAAGAAGTAAATAAAAAGAGTTTAGAGGGTTGGAGAAGCAAAATAAAACAAATGAACAAGAGAGAATGAATTACCTTTAAAAGTTTAACTCCCTTTTGATTTGAGCCTAAAGGCTTCCTTTGAAAGGATTCTGCCCCATGTGAATCCTCTAGGATGAGGAGAGGGATGTGGAGAGAGTAATTGGGCAGGGGTTGGCAGAGCCAAAGGCTTGAGAAGTGTGTGAAATGGGGTAGAGGTGGGGGCCTTTTATAAGAGGAGAGGAGGGGCACTTTTGGAAAGTAAAGAAATATTACTTTATTTGAAAATGTGTTTCGGTTTTAAAAGGTCCCACATTGATATAATTCGTGGATAAGGTGATAAGGGTTCGAAATACACTCATCCAATTGGTTTTTTCCATGTGTAGGTTTTAGATATTTCATTATCTTTCCATTTTATTTAAATTTTCAAATAATGATGTCATCGCTGCATCATTATTATGTCATAAATAATTTAATTTATTTAATGTCTAAAAATTATAACAAAAATACTATGATGTAGGAAGTCGTTTTAGCTTTCCAATGACTATTTATAATCAAAATTTGGACTTGTATAACCCCACTCAAAAATTATTTTAGTAAAACAATTTATGTTAGTGTCATTTTCACTTTAACATTAAATAAAAAATATATTAATGTCATTTTCCAACTAAAGTGGCTCCATGGGGTCCCCAAGTTGGCCCATGGCTTGTCTTGGTCGGCCATGACTCACCCAATAGGTGTAGGACAAGTGTCATGGTGTTTTCACATTCTTATAATACCATTTTTTCCTTAAACTACACTAATTACCTCTAATCGCGATTAATGAAAAAAAGTTACTATTCACCAAAAAATTATTTTAATCTCATTGAACCACATTTTACTTCTTAATGACAACCATGTATGTCGGATTTTCAAAATTTAATACACATTAGTGTTAAACTTTCATTTAACTGAAAAATCAGTTTGCTTGATTACCACTTAGTGGTTTCACTATTCATCAAAAATTGAAGTTTTTCAGAAAATTACCAAAAATTCACCCTAAGCTATATTTGATATTCCGAATTCAAAAATGAAGTACATTTTAAAAAATTCAAAACATATAAGTCAAATTAATTAATTTAATAATTAATTCCCACTGTCATGACAAATAGCGTGTTTTTGTGAAACAATAAGTATCAAAAGATTGACACCAGTTTAAGTCCAATTTCAAAGTGAAATTGATTCCAATGACCACCATTGGATTAACTGGTAAAAATATTTTCTAATTTCACTTTAAAACCAATTAAAATAATAATCTAATCATATAAATAATTTAGATTAAAAAGAGGTTTTGAATTAAAATACAACATTTTACACTATTCATAAAAAAATGAACTTTATCAGAAAGGTACCAAAAATTTACACAAAGTAAATTTGGATGTCCCGATTCTAAAGAAGAGTTATATTTGGTCCAAAATAAAGTATAAGAGTGATCAAAACTATATTTAATGACGGTTCACCATTAAAAGGTGATAAGTGAACCTTTAGTGAAAATTAGAGTATATATGCCCTAAAATTGAACTCTTTCTGTATTTTAAGCCTTTATCTTTTATTGGGTAAATTTATAAACATTTAAAAACATATCTAATAATATTTTAGTTATTTCTATCCATTCCCGCCAGTACAACGGCTAATTGTTAACTAACATTTAAAATAATATTATTTTATTACTAGTGTGCTACGTAAGTTTCAAAGAAACTCATCGTTGCGTATCGGGTACGCTATCGAACATAGCAACCCCTTTAAAATAAAATTAATATTTAATTTGTAAATATTAATAAATATGAAAATTCTTTATTCTTTATTTACCTGGGAAGTTACATCCTTCTCCCCTTTTGGGAATTGCGTCCTCGCAATTTTATTCACTTTTCAAAATAAGTGGGGGTATTTATCCCTCATAGCATTTTCAGATTCCCACGTTGCCTCTTAAATCACATGGTTTTTCCAAAAAACCTTTACTTGATGAATCACCTTATTCTGTAACACTTGCTCCCTGTGGTCAAGAATCTGGACCGGTTGTTCCTCATAAGATAGGTTCTCTTCCAGCTAAACTACCTCTGGACTCAAAACATGAGATGGATCTGACATATACTTTCTCAACATCGAAACGTGAAAAACATTGCGTACCTGAGATAAAATCGGAGGTAAAGCCACTCGGTATGCAACTGATCCAACTCATTCCAGAATTTCGTATGGTCCAATAAACCATGGAATCAGCTTTCCTTTCTTACCAAATCTCGTCACTATTTTCCAAGGAGAAACCTTGAGAAAAACATGATCACCTACCTCGAAAGATAGATCCTTCCTCCGGTTATCCGCATAACTCTTCTGCTTGCTCTGAGCTGTTCTCATGTGCATCTGAATCAGCTGAACTTTTTCGGCCAACTCTTCTACCAATTCTCGTCCCATCAACTTCCTTTCACCAAATTCATCCCAGAAAGCTGAAGTTCGACACAGCTTCCCATATAATGCCTGAAATAGTGCCATCTGTATACTGGAATGAAAATTGTTATTATAAGAAAACTCAACCAAAGAAAGATGTTGGTCCCAACTTCCCTGATAATCCATAGAACAAGCTCGTAGCATATCCTCCAATGTCTGAATTTTTCGTTCTGTCTGCCCATCTGATTGAGGATGAAAAGGTATACTAAAATTTAATTCCATACCCAAAGACTTCTGAAGGCCTTTCCAAAAGTTAGATGTGAACCTAAGATCACGATCAGATACAATGGAGAGAGGAACTCCATGTAACCTGACTATTTCTTTAAGATACAGACGAGAAAGTTGATCAAGAGAGAAAGTATCTCGTATAGCAAGGAAATGAGCAGATTTGGTCAAGCGATCAACAATAACCCAGATTTCATTATTACCTCGAGATGTCTTCGGTAATCCAACAACAAAGTCCATGGATATGTTTTCCCATTTCCACTCTGGCACTGGTAAAGGATGAAGCATCCCTTTCGGTAACTACTGCTCTGCTTTAACCTGTTGACATGTCAAACACTTCACAGTAAAATCAGCAATGTCTCTTTTCATTCCATCCCACCAGTAATACTCCCGCAGACCTCTGTAAATCTTAGTACTGCCAGGATGAAAAAACAACTCATTCTTCAACTGTGAATCACAAGGCACACATAACCTCTTCACAAACCTCAAAACACAAACACAAACTTATCCAAGAACTCATGGAAAATTTTATTCATAAGGTACATGAATACAGCAGGTGCATTGGTTAACCCAAAAGGCATAACTACAAATTCATAATGGCCATATCTAGTACGGAACGCAGTCTTCGGAACGTCTGCTTCTTTTACATTCAACTGATGGTACCCCGACCTCAAGTCAATCTTCGAAAAATACTGAGCTCCCTGGAGCTGATACCACTTCATTCGATGACCCAACATCTGCTGAAGTTGTTGCAAATGATTTTACCACCCCTTTCTGCTTGTAGTCTAGATGCATTCCCCCAGTTGAGTTCTTCGTTGGACACTCGTTTTCATAATGACCCATTTCATTACACTTAAAACATCTTACCGTTGGCTTTTCATTTCCTTCTTGATCATCTTCCTTACAGTTGCGAGCAATATGACCAGACTTACCACACCGAAAGCACTTACCAGACTTGGATAAAAATTCTCCAGGATGCATTTTACCACACTTCTCACAGGATGGATATTTGGTTTTCTTACCTCCTTGTTCTTTGATGAATTCTTCCCCTTTTCCTGCCAACTAGACCTCTTATTCGGTTGTTTGTCATAGAACACCTGATCATCGGCAAACTCCATTTCTACCTTCTCCGCACATCGAACAAGTTTTTCATAACTTTTGATTTCACGAGAAGCTAAAGCCCTTCGATACTTTGGCTTTAACCCTGAGTAAAAATGGTTTATTTTACTATCAAGATCTCGTATGAAGTTTGGAGCATACCTTGCCAATCGAGTGAACTTTTCTTCATAAGCAGCCACTGAATCATCCTCCTGCCTCAATTCTAGGAATTTTTTTCCATCCTAAGATGAACCACCTTAGGAAAATATTTCTCAAGAAAGATACCTTTGAATTCGTCCCAGTGAAGATCTTCAATCTCATCACTATCCCTTATATTTTTCACCATCGACCACCACTGATCAGCTTCACCTTCATAACGGTAAACAACAAGACTAAAATTTTGATGTTCTGAACACCCTATGACATCAAAAATCTTCACCAGGGATTTAATCCACCCTTCATCTTGCACAGGGTCAGATGATCCTATGAATGATGGGGGATGTTGCCTCATGAAATGTTCCACCGCTGACATGTTCCTCTGCGGTTGATCTGGCTGATCTCGTGCATGGATACCACCACCAATTATATCTCGAGTCAACTGTGCCATCACTGCAATGGATATCAAATGTTTTTGAATATCCATAAGACACATTTTGATATCAAATGTTTTTGATATTCAAATGTTTTTGAATATCCATAAGACACATTTTGATCTCGTGCATGGATATCAAATGTTTTTGAATATCCATAAGACACATTTTGATATTTTATTCATTCGAGAGATGAAGGCATGTAATCATTTAGAGGATAATGAGGTACATGATGTCGTTCTTCCTAAAATGTTAACATTGATTTCTCATATATATCTAACAGTTTATATTTACATGTAGTTTTATATACCTCACAAGAAACACTCACATATTTTATGGACACATGGACAAAAAAATGTCTCTCTATATCTTCTTCTTCAATATAATAATTCCAAACGAATCATTACATTCTATGTTAAGATTAACTAAATTCATTAGTCATAAAAAATCAGCCTTGTGGATGAATTTTTAATAAATATTATTAGGGTATCCACCTATGAATTCTTATAAGTATAATAATTAATCTAAATTATCATAAAAGTAGTTTGAATTAATAAAACTTATCTATAAGATGCGTACATATTCTCCGCCTTTGAAAAATTCATCTATACTCTAACAATGATGAGATTAACATAGGATAGGGGAATGAGTTAAAATGATAGGATAACATACAATATTAATACACATGTCTCAACATCTATATATCTAAACCAATATATTCACAATTATTCACCCAATATAATAATAAAAAATTTCAATGCATCCCAATGATGAAGTCCCCTTTTATGGCACAAACATGGTTCTAAATTAACTTGACCGGAATTTTTTCTCATTATATAAAGCGATATAATGTTTTCCATGAAGGTTTACATCTTCAGATATATAATGATATGACTTGATGTGCCATATATACTGGAAAACAAGAAGATTCACCAAAAACATGAAGGTTATTCATGATCCCCATGGTATAATGACTAGTTATTAGGAATCTATAAACAAACACAGGGAACGATTTATCCCCCAATAAAGGATAAAAGGAATCAAATACACTATAGAAAAATAAAAAAATAAATAGATAAATACCAATAACATATTTATAATGATATGATAAAAAATATAAAGGTAATATAAAACTATAATAACCAATTTTCTGGTGGTTGATGACCACTCACCTTGCCCCAATCCACCTTCAATTTTCGGATCATGAAAGAATCCAAAAAGGAAATGGGAAAAACAAGAAAAAATCCTATAAAAATTGAAAGGATTGTCGAGCCATACTCTACAATTTGGTTTTGAGATAAAGATACAAAGAGGATTTTTAATTCCCTGAATCAGGATCCACATAATCCAAATCCAGAGTCGATGGGTCACATGTCCTCAAGAGCACCTATCCAAATTAAAGACGTTGTTGAATTATCGATAGGGTCTTTGGGTGGTAAAATTGGAAGACTATACCATCAATAAAATATAGAATTTAGTTAAAATAGACAACAATAAAAATATAAATCTTAAAATAACCAATGAAAAATAGTAAACTATAAATGTGTGAACCAAACAACCAAATAAGTAGTGAATATAAACGATAATTGAACAACTGAATAAAATTTTGATAAAAATCTATGTAGTTCTATGATAAAAGTATGCATGAAATGATGTAATAAAAAATGAAAAATAGATAATACAATTTATACATTATTAAAAATACAAAAAGTCAAAACTAATACAAAATCCTCCCTAGCCTATACCCAGCCCTATGACCCTACACTCAAACATGGTTACATAATAAAAAACATGTAGTCGAGCCTTTTCTATTATATATACCAATAGAAATATAGTCTTATAAGGTAAAAATTACATTCTGAGTATGGTGTGAAATACAAATATCAATAGGCCACCACAAATAGTTTCTACGTGTCATCTGAGTGGTGCTCGTAACTAAACAACATGAAAATATAGGTATGAATGTAATGAAATCCTTGATAAAAAAATAATCCCATGTTAAGGTCACAAAAGGACACCTAACCTACCTACCCACTTTAGATCATGGATGAAATTTATGATCATTTAACTATATAATATATATATAGTTTAGTTCAATATTTTATCAACATATATGAACCACATTTTTGAGGAAACCTAATGGACATATACCTATAACACTAGTGATATATAGACTGAGGCATAACTCGCATATCCATACTAGTCTAATGATCCAAAAAATTCTGGAAATATGGTACATTTCCTAAATCCCAATACAATAATAGATGTCATAATACATTACTCGATATGGTGAGTGAACTACCATCAAAACAATCTATCATACAATGTGGTTTTTCAATCCATACACCCATATCATTACATAGGTTTGATATTCCCAACTCCACACCTGATGTAAGGGTGTGTGATTTCCCAAATAGATCAACACCCCTTACCATCATATCATAGCCTCTATAAAGACACATTATAATTATAACTACCATGTGTAATTACCTCTCATCCATTTAATTTTCCAAGACAAAAAATATGAGAAATGAAAATTCATTTATAAATAAACACCTAAGGAAAAAACTTATTATGATGTCAAATTAATCATTATCAAATCCATGGAAATATATATATATATATATATAATTAAATACATGATAAAATGACATCTCATTCATGTCATTATCCAATTTCATTTCCATTAAATCATTATGATTAATAAAAAGAATGTAAAACAGGTCATTTGGATAATGTATCAACATAATTTGAAATGGTCATATCATTTAATGGATTCGACCATCTAAAATAAGATATAATATACCATCCATTCACCCTGACCAATTTATTCAATTCAGTTAGAATATTTTAACATTATTTGTATATCTAAAAACACAAGGGATGATGTCATGGGAAACATGGAAGATTCCCACTTGGGAAAACCCAACTACAAGAGGACCAAACACCTCATTGGTGACTTGGGTCACATGTAATACTTATAGACCGATGGAAAATATATTAATAAAGAAAGTATAAATCAAATTTTTTTTGATAATATTTAACGAAGTGGCCAAAATGGTTAATTATAAGTGTCCATCCCAAGAGGTGACCTTATATGGCACGTTCAAGCTCTAACCACCTAAAAGGGTTTAATAGGAATGTATAAAGGTTAAATGGTCAATTATACATAATGGAATAAATATAATTGAGTTGATTATAAAAGGATGACATATGGAAATATAACATAACTATAAAACAACCCCAACTCGGTAGGAAAAGAACGTGTACACCTACCTTAGTGTGGTAGATGACGACACGATCAATGTCAAATTTAGATTTAGAGTAGGTTTGAAGTGATATAAAAAATAGTCCAATTCCCTGAAAATAAAGAAAATGATCCTATAAAAAATAGTGAAATAGATTGAAAGATTAAATTTTTATATGAGTTGAGAGGCATGGGGATTATACCAAGAAAGACTCGTAGATTCTAAAGAATCAAGGAGCATACACAAGATAGAAAATATTTCTAAAAGCATAGATTAGGTGTTATTAAGATCCAAAAATCAAGAAAATTACTAGAAGTCGACTCGAGGGTCAATTAGAAAGGAAAAATAAGCACTGATGTCAAATGAGTGAAAAAATAGACATTTCACCCCAAACATCCAAAGCGCATGGTTTAGCCACACAGTTAGTGAATCCATATTCCAACTATGCACATTTTTCAATAAATAATGTATCACTACCCTATTAGGCACACAATTTGTCTCACCATGTTCAGACCGTGAAAATGGCCATTGTCCCAATTCTTCAACTAGTCACCTAATAGTTCACCCTAGGTCACACTTTTTTAGAAAAACCAAGTTCCCCAATACGTTTTATCCTTTTCAAGGCTTTAGGATCAGAACGAGCCCCTTACACCAACATTGACTCCTTATCTTAGGGACAAATAAATATTATATATAATTAACGTACTTAAATTGAAAAAGTAATTATCATTACCTTTATTGAAAATATGGATCATTACAACCTCTTATATTTAATGAAACTCGTCCCTGAGTTTGCCTTCGAAGGGTAAAGAGGTATCTTCTGTGAATACATTTAGCCAATAAGATTTTATATATGAAACTCATTCCAAGTCCCCATCATATACTCGGTCATTCTAAAATAGAACCCATATTAGAGGAACGAACCTAACTCATAGATTCTTCACATTATGATCGACAATTCATGATAGATACTCCTCGGTAGAAGCATCCATATAGAATTATAACTCATTGCATTTAAAGACATCAGTCAGGTTAGGATAATATCGATGAAGATGAGATACGGGAATGAAATTTTTCATGGAATAGTATCTATGAGGAAGTGAAAATTGGTAATCCACTGTTATGATCTATTTTACAACCTCAAAGGAGCCAATGAACATCTTTGAGATCTTACTCTGCTTCCTGATATGTCTACACCCCATCCTAGGTGAAACTCACAATAAAAACCGGCCTTTGACCTCAAACTCAAGAGGATTCCGGTGTCTGTTGGCATACGACTGCTATCTTGACTGAGCTATCACCATGCAAATTTTTGTCGACTAGACATATTCTATAGTATCCTTGACAATATGATTTTGAAGCCTAGCTGATTCTCCGACCTCTAGCCATTATAGAGGTGAGCGATAATAAATTCTATATAATCATCAAATAAATCCATCTCGATTGTAGCCAGAATATGTTTTAATATGTAAAATTGATGAGGGGAATGTGCTTCTACCATGGACACCAACTATCAAGGATTCATACATGGAGCTTGTCTATAACTCCACGATATATTTTAAAGTACAATTTTTAATTAATTTAATATATTTGTAATTATTTTATTTTACACAAATCTAAAAATAGTTATTTTATATATATATATATATATTAAATCACTATGTTTTTATTTTGTTATATATAATTCAAAGGTAATTTCCAACTAAAGAAAATATGATGTTTTGACTTATGTATATGAAACATTGATGTTATCTTATGTTACACATATGACTGACAATCCACGATGATCTTTGTAACATCCAAGACTGAGTTTTACCAAAAAATATGCATTATTATCATTTTATTATTAAATATATTATGAAATGACATAGACATCACATAAGTGGTTATAGATAGTATTAAAAACATTTTATAATATATAACATATATAGATATAAAATTTATTCATTAGTTAGAATGAACCAATTGAATAAACATGGATTTTTTATAGGAAACTATTTTTATGCTCACAAAAATGTTTTATCCAAATAACCTAAATTAATTAAAATTAGTGAGTGATATTAAATTAATATATATATATATATATATATTATATTTTCAGAAAAATATTTTTATATTAATCCCATAGATTAGATAGGCTCTAGATAAGTACATGTGGAATTTTTTCACATAAAACCCAATAATTTTATAAAAGTACTTTTACCACGTTCTCATGGTGAACCTGATTTAAATCTATATTTTCGAAATTTTAAAAAATTTCTATGTAAATGTAAACTTCATTTTTTAATGAGATGCCGAAAAATTAAGTTAGTGTGATTTTTTTTATTTTTATGTAATGTTTCATTTTTAATGAAAATTGAAAAATACAACAATTTAACACAAAACTGATTTTACATTAAATTTTTCTATATAGTTAAATTATATTTGAAATTTGTTTTAATTTTTATTTACATTAAATATATATCAATAAATTTAATTTAGTTCATTGGAGTTAATATAATTTTATAATTGACTATGAAAAGATAGAAAACATTTGAACATTTTACATTAAAATACCGCATTCTCGTCCAACCTAAGGGATTATATTTAAATTAATTTCAGCCACTAATGTGTTTCGATTTTTGAAAAATGGATTCCATATTTTGAGTCATCATTTTAATATTTTTAAGAAACATATCCCTTTTTTACCAAATTTATTGGTAAAAGTAATTAAAATTAATTACAATGATTAAAGTTATATTAATCTTAATAAGGGACTAAATCGTAACCTTAAGGCCCATAATGACCTATAAACTATTCCAAATGCCATTTTCTGGAGATATTTTTAACTTATCATCCATTTTTTTGAATTTTTTCCCTTATTGGATCCACTTGAAATCAATAAACATTTGTGTGTTTTCCTTTTTGTATAATGTTAAAAAAGTTTCACTCATCCCTTATAGAAGGCCTTCTACCCCCTACATCCTCACACCTCTCAATCCACATTGACTTAACTAAAAACTACCCAAGAATCTTCCAAAAATCCATCAATGCTTCTTATAATCCATAATTGTGAATAAATATGTCCAAGGAATACATTTTTTTCAAACAAAAAGGATTTACTTGATTAAGAGGTAACACTGTCCCTCAAACTCCTTTATTTTATTTTCTTTCTCCACTCTATAAAATATTATTATTCCATTATTGTTTAAGAAAATAGAGTCATAAAATTACAGGTATGGTTTTATTATAATATTTCTACAGAAACATACACACTCATCCTTTTAATGTGTAACGAACATACTGTTTACATGTCAGACAAAATAACACCTCACTAATAGATGATTATTTATTTTTCCATTACCTCCACTCATGGATGAAAAAATGACGTACACTCTATTTATATAAGTTATATATTATATTTATTACATATTTAATCTTATTTAATTCTTCAATAACATGTATGTTTATAATTTCTATTTTTTATAAATATAAAATGTTCGTTTGAGGAATTGTAGGATACCACCCCATTAGAGCTATGTGATTCATTCACACAATACATGGAATGTATTAAGGATGTCTTTTTTGAACATGTATGATATATATAACATATTAATGTTAATTTAATTATATTATATGAATGTATACATATATTCCATTTACACTCAATTTTCTAATATAATAATTAAATGGAAACAACTTTTATACAAACGTATGGCCTACCGTCTCCATTAATGGTGTATTAATTTTTGAAATTCTATATCATATAGACTATTGTAATACACATATAAAAAATATTTTTTTCATTTTTACATTCTTTAAATAATGGTATATGTGTCAGGACAAAATATAAAAAATTAATACACATGTAATGAAGAAAATAGATATTACCAGAAGTGAATCATTTAAAAAAATTGTTTGGTTGTGGGAAATATAGGGTCATAACCGAAAACTATATGGTATTAGATATAAATAATATTATACATTAAACTATTCCTAAAAAAATACATTTATTATACATGAAGATTTTATGTGTACAAAGAGAGTCAAGACACAGGGTAAGGTAATTTCAACTCACCTTTTATATTCATGGGATTCATGCCATGTCACCAAAACATTCTTTTGTGTATCATATATACTTATCATGAATATAATCTATGATTAATTTTCCAATATTTATGGGTATGTACATATGAATTATCTTTTATTTATTTGATGTGTCTTAAGTTTCAAATGGTTTTTAAGATAATTTTGTATGTTTTTATGGAAAATATTTTTGAAATGGTTTCCAAGATTTATTATAAGATTCAAGGAAAAAGGATTTCAAAATTATTTCAACATTTCCGTACAATTTTTCAGTATTATATTCAATGAAAATAGTTTTCAAAAGGTTTTAGATTTTAAAAATATATTTACAACGTAGAATGTTATTTTCCAAAACAAATGCTTTTAAAATATCTTTCAAAATTATTTTCTATATAATAGAAAATTTGTTGGAGTTTATCATGACTTTCTATAGAAATGATTCAACATTTCCACTAATGTTCTTTATCTAAATTGTTTATGTTTGGATGGAATTATTTTTATGATAATTATTTCTATTTAATGGGTTATATGCTTCTAAAATCTTCTTCCTTTCATGGGATATGATTTTGATGAAATGATTATAAAATATGTATATTTTTTCCACATGTTATAATATTATTACATTTTTATGAAACAGATTTCATTTCATGGGTAATGATATATTTGATTTGATTTTTTGTCACATGTATATATAATTTCATTATGAGATGGGTGGGAAATATATATCTCTCAAATTAATTGGGTAATGAATTTTATCTCATTAGAAAGACATGGTATGAATGAGGATTGAGTTCAGTTCAGTATTACAACTTTGGAATGAGGAGTGAACTCTCTTTAGTAATAGAAGGGTGGAATGGGGATTGAACTCTGTTCATTAAAGAATGTTGTCCAAAAATATGGTCTTGGAAGTAATGGATTGGCTAATATGGAAATCATATTATATACTTATATGTTTGAATTAATTCCATGTGTTATTCCTATGATATACTTTCATCTATTATGTTCCTCATATCTTTACTATTCATGTCTTTTTAAATGAAAACCATTATGTCATGATTTCTATTTATTATCTTTGAAATGCA
The DNA here is from genome assembly GCA_963277665.1 of Viscum album. Taxonomy (NCBI): domain Eukaryota; kingdom Viridiplantae; phylum Streptophyta; class Magnoliopsida; order Santalales; family Viscaceae; genus Viscum; species Viscum album. The sequence continues at coordinate 1,983,209,919 of OY728125.1, read as the reverse complement.
AGGTATGATCTTCAATTAACATGATCTTATTCTCAAACCCTTATTCTTATGTGTATTGTTACAAGTATCCCTTGTTTATATTTACTATGCACAAGAGATCAACCCTTTTTATGTTTCATTCTATAAGTTGTGAATATACGTATTAAATATGGTGTGTCAATGAAGGTTTCTAGTCATGAATAACATAATGGGAGATAATATACATCACTTATCTTCTAGTGTTCAGGTTTATATGTTTCTAAAGGCAGTATACTTATAATGTCTTTAGGTGTACATTTATTTATTGTTTTATATATTCCACAAAATTGATGAAATATATATGAATGACATGATTGGGTCACTATAGTTGGAATCTAAGAAAAGGTATAGTTAACCTTTGGAAACGTGGATGAGAAAAATATAGTGAAAACTATACAGAAATTTCTAAGGATGATTATAAGGATAAGGTAATTAATTGGAAAATTTCCTTGAATTTTGTTAAAGGATTGGGTGACTGGATTATTACATATACATCCATATCTAGATACTACAATTGAATATGGTTCTGGGACTAATGTACCTAGGAGTAAAAACTCTAACAAGATGTCTGAAGCATGACTTGGGGTAATCTGGTACATGATAATAGGTGTGGATATATACTTGGTTTAACACTCATATGTGGTATGATTTGTAAATTCACAAACTCTTCATGAACTATTAGGTTAGATTTCAATATGACTATGAATACCCTCTAATAATCCTTAGGATTCATCGATTAAAAGGTATTTGGCATGATTTTTGCATACTATATGTAATTTTTAATGATTATGGGGTTTTCCTCTTTGATATGTGTTATCGACCTATAATTTCTAGTTTTTGTTAATATAGGAAACCAAAGAAAACTCAGTTAACATTGTGTCTGATGGAAATCTGGTGATTACGGAAACAACATTTGATAATTTTTGTATATATTGATATTATAAAAAATTCTCTATCATGATATATGATTATCAATGTGAACGTTGGTGATATTACTAACACATCACATAAGAGGATGGTGGAATTTTTAAAATGTTCAAATTCCATGGAGCGTAGAGTAAAGAATATTTGGTTTCCAACATCTCATGAAGGGAAGAATAACATTGAGGAAATACCTCCAATGGAGGGGAAGATGCTTTCTCTATTGGAAAGAGGATCAAATAGTGAGACATTCTCATGGAGTTCAATGTCTCATTTTTTGTGAATACGATTATTACCCAACTCATTGACTAGATTGAACAACCTATATCTAATCCAAGGAATAGCCTTTTCCATGCCAACCATTAAAGAAGAAGGATTGGAGTATTTAAGTATTTGGGCCCAAAAAATTATGAATGGTGAATTTTATAAGGATTTTTCAAATAAATATTTTCTATAAGGTTGTTTTAGAATACATTGAATTGTTATAATGGATATGAAAAGTTATTTAATGACAAGCTCATATTCGTAGGGAAAAAAGATTAATGGAAATATAACCCTAAATTATTTCTAATATTATGCTAATGATTTTTTGATAAGATACATGTTGGATATAAATAAGTGAATTATACGATACAGATTACCCTATATCTCATTAGTGATTGGATGAAAAATTGGTATATTCCGTCATGTATTATATTTAATACTTCTTGGATTTAAGGAATATATCTAGTGAACATTGGAATATGGAAGCATGTATGCTTTCAAAAATTATTAATTGTAATTTAGGTTGTTACCAAGTTTCATTAGAATACATGATGATGGTATTTACATGTTTGGAATGTTACAAACAAGATATATATTATGATATATGATTAATCAATGTTATGATAAATTTATGATTTTATCATGAAATTTTTGGAATTATTTGAATGATTATGAGGTTAAAATTTTATAGAAACATTAAGGTAAAATTTAGATGAAATAATTATGTATTGAGCTTCTAATAATAACTATAGTTAAAAGGCTATTATGATATTAAACTTAATTCATGGATGAAAATCTTATTTATTTTGGTAATTACATTATTTTGGTTTTAGAAAATGAAATCATGTATGTCAGGTGACAACAAATAAAGTTTTTTAAAGAAACTGGTTTTTAACTCATGAAAGAATGATGATAAGGGTTTCACATCTACCACGGGCCAACATGATGCCCTGATTAATGTGTAATTAATTTTTAAAATTTTAGTGATGAAACTATAGTTTTAATTTTTACATTTACTGTACTAACCTATGAATGGCCTATTACATGATGAAATTGATGAATTAGAAAATGATAAAATTAAAACCTAAGAATGAATTTTTTAGATAAATATATCTAGTAAGTATATTTCCTTATATTCATAGTCAATAAAAGAATCACTCAATATTTGGAAAATGATAAAAAATGATTTCCTAATTCCATTATTTTCATTGAGCTGATATACCTTTAAATCATCACATATTTATGACATTAAGGCCCACAATTATTCATTAATCATTTATTTGTTTTGTATTGATGAAATCGATAACTCCCATTAAATATTTACACATTTCCTCTAATTCCATATAATCACTTTCCACCTTGGTTCCCCCTTGTGTAAACCTTGTTACAAGTTACATTGGGTAACCATTAGGTTCCCAACATTCTTTTTAAAAATGAAATTTTAGTTTTCATTTTTATGATGTTGTTTATATGAAAGAAAATATCATGTATTAAACATTTGATAAACCATATGAATTTCTGGGGAGAAATTAGTTTTAAGGTTGTTTGATTGTAACACCTACAGATTTTCAGAAATATTTTGTGCAAATTAATTTAATATTTTTTAAATTTTTTTTATTTAATGCAATAATGAGAAATAGTTATTATTTATATATATTAACGCACTAAGTTTGGTTTGTGTTGTTTTAAATACTAATTTAATTATGAAATACATACAATATAACAATTATCTTTCTATATATTGAACTTTGAGGTGAATTTTTGTTATATGCATGACTGACATTCATCGATGATCTATATAAAACGCAAGACCAAACTTTACCAAACAAAAGTATATTATTAAAATATTATTATTTAATATAGTAATATTTAACCTTGATATTATGTTAACAATTACGAATAGTATTAACAAAGTTATGATAATACATGGTTTACATACATATAAAAATAATTCATTAGTTACAATGAAAATATTGAATATAAATGGAATATTTTTATAGAAAACTATTTGTATACTCAAATAGAAATTTTACCCTAATAACCTAAATTAATTAACACAAGTGGGTGATATTAATGTAATTTATATATATATATTTATTTAATTTCTTTGATATTTATCCAATTGATTCAATAGGCATACGATGAGAACAAATACAATTGTACACATAAACACACATATTTTTAATAAGGCACTTTTTTTGCCTTTTGATGGAGAACCTATATTAAATCTAAATTTTTGAATTTAATAAATTTTATTTGTCTAAATCAACTTCATTTTTGAATGAAATAATTATATATTTCATAATGGTGTATTTTTTGTATATTTCAATTAAGATTTATTTTTTTATGAAAAGTCAAAAATATAAAAAATTCACTAAAAACATATTTTTCATATAATTAAATTATATAGTTAAATTATATATTGTCTTAGTTTTAAAATTTAACTGGTTTGCAATTTTACCATTCAATAAAATTTTGGAAATTGGTTTCAATTTCATTTTTAGGATAACTATAAAAACATATAAATCTTTTAAATGTTGTTACTTTTAAAAACCCGCATTCTCATCTCATATGTGGGATTATATTTATATTAATTTATAAAAAATATCTATTTACAAAATTAAAAAATGAGTCCTTATTTTGAATAAGCGTAACTTATAATTTCAAATAATTTCATCTATAATTTTAAACAAAATGATTAGTGAATGTAAATAAAAGTAATTACAATTATTAAGGGTATATTATGCTTAATAAGGGACTAAACCATAACCTTAAGGACCAAAAGCACTTGTAAAATTTTCCAAAATCCATTTTATCACCATATATAGAACCTATCATCCCATTTATCTACTTAGGGCCCTTATTGGATCAACATACAATAAAAAAACATGGGTGGGGTTTCCTTTTTCCAAAATATTACAAGAGAGACCCTCCTCCATTATGAAAGGACTCCTCTCTTCTAACTTACTCACAACTCTAAATTAATATTATATCATCTAAAAAATGGCCAAATTTCTCCCTAACATTCCAAAACTACTCATTGAATCATCCCTTGGGAGAAAATTCTTTTAATGATGCCCTTTCAAGAAATCCAAACGGAGTTACCCGATTAAGAGGTAACACCCTCCCTCAAACTCTATTCTTTAAATTTCATTATCCAATCCTTAAAATATTTTTATTACAATCATTTATAACCGCACAAGTATAATAAACATACAAGTATTTTCTTATTATTTGGTTTCTATCTACACTTTCACACACTTTCATCTAATGGGTAACAAGCATACTATTGACGTGTATAGAGAACTACTACCGTACTAAACGATGATTGTTCATTTTTCATTTAATGCATACCATGGTGGTAATTATGATGGAAAATAATTTTATATATGTTATATATTATATTTATTATGTTTGAATTCTTTAGTAATTATTTTACAACATATATAAATATTTATACTTTTCATTTTTTTAATATGACAATTTTGTTGGAGGACGTGTGGACTACAGCCACCTCAAAGCGATTTGATTCGTTAAAAAATACAAAGAATGAATTAAGGATATTTTTAGTGAATAAATATGCTATATGTGACATAATAATTATACTTTAATGTAAGTATATACATATAAACTTATATATCATTTACTCACTTTCTTCCAATATGACAATTAAACAGAAACAACGTTCATGCATACGTACAGACTACCATCTCCATGAATGGTGTATTCCATTTCATACTTTTATATCATATATAATATTATAACTCAAATATAATAAATTTAAATGATACTTATATTATCTGTTATATTCTTTAAATCATGATATTTGTATAAGTACAAAAGATATAACAAATTAAGACACATGTGATGAACAAAGTGGACATTGACCGAAGTGAAACCATATAATATAATTATTAACAAGAGGGTAATGTAATTTCATTATCAAACCATATATTGTATTATATATAATAATAATATTCTATATTTTTTTTAATAAACTATAATTTATAATACGGGATGCTTGTATGAGAACTAAGAGAGTTAAGACACAATGTAAGGGAACTTCATCTAATGTTTTATATATGTGAGATATATTCCATGTTCACCACTCTTTTCTATGTTTTGGGTATATAATTATAGTGAATGTATTCTATGATTCATAATATTAAATCTACGGGCATGTACTTATCCATTCTATTATCTTTATGTAATGGGGTTTATGTTTCAAAAAGTTTTTATGCTTATTTTATATGTTCTTTAGGGAGAATGGTTTTGAAATGGATTTTAAGCATCTTTATACGTTTCACGGGAAAGGGTTTTAAAAATGATTACAATATTATATTAGAAGTTTAAATGTTTATTTTCAAAGAAAACAATTTTCAATTGGTTTTAGGATTTGAAAATAATTTTCCAAATAATAAGGATATTTTCTTATCAAAAGGGCTTTGAAATATATATCAAAATTATTTCCCACATAAGAAAACATCTATTGGTGTTAGTGTTGCCTTTCCCTGGAAGAGATTAATTTTTTTATTCAAATTAATTCTCTAAATGTTTTATGTTTTTTATTCAATGGTTAATATATGTATGATTTCATTATGATATCAGTGAAACCTATATACACCTTAAATTCATTGGGTAGATATTTATATCTCATGAGATAGACTTGAATGGAATGGGGAGTAAACTCGATTTAACAGTAAAGGGATGGAATGAGGAGTGAACTTAGTTTAGTAATATATAGTTGTAACCGGTGTGAACCTGGTTTAGTAAAGGTCTTTTTCTAAAAATATGAGATTGGAAGTGATGTAGTGCCTACTATTGAAATCATATTATATTATTTTCTGTAATTCACAAACCATGTAATATTCCAATTTTACTATTTCATGTCTTAGGTTATTTATATCCTTATGATTGTTGTCTTTTGAACATAAAATATTTATGTCATGATTCTTTTTTATGATAATAGATATGGAGGATATGTTATTTTATTTTAATGATCATGTTCTTGAACCATTTTTCTCATGTTTATGCATACATGTCTCCCTTGTTTACCCTTTTTATGTTTCCTTCCCCAGGTTATGAAGATATGTATTATATATGACGTGTCTAAGAAGGTTTCTAGTCCTGATGTACCTAATATAAGATAATACAGATCATTTGTATATTAATGTCATGGTTCCATTTTCTAATGGAATTAGACAGATATGATCATTGGGAGTCCATTCATATAATGTTCTATGTACCCCTAAAAAGTGATGTAATATATATGTATGAGAAGTTTGGGTCATTATAGTTTCCTCTAAAACATAAATCATATGACTTAGATAAGGTTATATATATTAATAATAAACAACTTGGGGTTCGTTTGTCTTGTTATAGTAAGTTCATTAACCTTATAGTGTAAGAAAACAAGAAGACACGACAAATGTTAAATTATCTAACTTAAAGTTAAATCTAAATGATAAGGTTAAAATAGATACCTAAACTTTTCTAAATTATATTGGATGAGAGGATTTCGACCCATCCCCACCTTAGCTCCGAAATAAATCAATTTGGAGCTATTAAAAACCGAATATGACTTTATAATAAAATAATATTTTTTAGTTTTTCCAAAGGTTCCCCTCTCCTCCCTCATAAAAGGGAACCTCCTCCCTCTGTTCCTCACATCACATTGAGCTTTCAAGCTCAGCCAAACCCTGCCAAATTATTTTCTACACTTCCCTAGAAACATCCTAGAGGTCCTGGTATTCTTCAAAGACCAATTTTAGTGCCCTAAGAGTAGGTCTCAAAGAGGCGCTTCAAAGAATAGGTAATGTCCGTTACCGATTCTTTCTACTTTATTTCTTCTTCCACTTCTTATTATTTAGATTTTTCATTATGAAGTAATAAAATTAGTATCACTCATATAATGGTATTTTATTATAAGTATGAAACAAACCTATTTCACCATATATCCATCCTACGGAAAATGAAATCACCGCGCGTGCGTACGTACGGAATACCATCTCCACGCCGTGGTGTAATATATTTTCCACCACCACCTTACTTGGATGGGTATAATGGTGTAAATAATAGATATATATGATTATTGTAAAGTGATATTGATTCTTAAATTGTATGCATACACTCCAATACAATTCCACGATCATGGGAACGATATCATCGCTCGCGCGTACGTACGGAATACCGTCTCCACGATGTGATGCGACTCGTTCTACATGATCTTCACTGCATAATGATTATATAAATGAATTTAATGAATGAATATGATATATATTACACTAATACCATTCTGTAAATGAGGAATCTATAACCTAATGAGAACAATAAGAATTTATTCGACAAAACACGCATAAGAACAAAAAGTAATAAACAGCCGAATAACAAGTGGAAATGAAATATTACTAATAAGAAGATAAGAATATGGACATATATGATATCATAACAATGAGTATGATTCTGGAATAAGTCAGTGACAATATTTAAATCATTATACAGGAGGTTCAGACACTTATGAAGCAAATTGGACCTAAAGTAAGGGAAAATATCACAATCTCATTTTTATCCGAGATTGTTTATACTTTGGTATTTACTGGGGTGTATTTTATCTTCCACATCCATGTTTCCTCCATCCACCTACAATTGTTTAAATCCAATTTACCCTTCGGTGAGATTTTAGTAAAAGATATGAAAGGAATCTTTTGTCGTTTTTTATATGAGGTACTTTTTCACTTTTCCAACAAAAGTATGAGAAGAATGTTTTCTTAATTTATAGGGCATGAATAGATTTTTAGAACATTATTTCCATGAAGCTTACATTACAAGTTTTCAAGTTTATTTTTAATCAACTTATTTTAGTTCAAAATTATATGAAATGTTAAAAAAGGAATTTTTTTTGAAGTAGAATGGATATTTTCCTCAAGAATGGAGTTCAAGTGTTTTGTCAAAATTATTTTCCATCTATGATAATATAGGGTTCTTTTTATATCCCAATTATTACATTGATTTTATTATGTTGTGATGGAATTATTTTTATGAATTCCTTTATCTTATATGAATTGTTTTATGATGTCACGATGTTTAAGAATCCCATTTTTATTACATGGGTTATGCAAGTATGTATGATTTTTTGATTATGTGTGTATGCCAAAAAGATTCATGTTTTAAGTTATGATTTTTGGGATTACATTTACCTATTATGATTTATTCCATCTTATGAAATTATGATCTCTTTTTCAGGTTAAGATTTCCAAAATGTTATGTTCTTATAAAAATGATGTGATTGATATTTCTTTTGTTTACCCTTATTGAGCATTTGAGCTCACCCTTTTGTATGTTTTCTTTCCCCAGGTCAGGTTGAAGGTTATTAAGTAGGATATTCCAAAAAGGGACTCTAGATATGATGAAACAAATGGGAGACAATATAGATGATTTATGAACTAGTTGTTTATGTTTCCTAGTTTCTAAATACACTATACCTATACGTTCCTTTCCTGGTTTTTTTACATGTTGTAATAAGTGTGCTTCAATCCTACAGTAATAACAATGTATGTAAAGTATGGGTCATTATAGTTGGTATCAGAGGAAGGGTATAGTCAACCTTTGGAAACTAGGATGTGAAAGCCTTTGTAAAAACCCTAAGGATAAGTCTAAGCATAGAACACAGTCTTAGTGTTTTAGAAATGGCCATGAAAAACCTATGATAAGACCTTAAGTGTGAAATTTTTTTCTTGATTATGTGGTTTTCCTATTATAATTAGTGTTGCTCACATTATTCTTCTTTGTTTTAGTCAATGTCTGGAACCCGAAGGATCCGTGCTAATGCGGAATGCGACGGGCAATGCAATGATTGTCCCCCTGAGCAACCAAAAGTTATGGGAGATGGAATGAAAAATATTATAGCCATGCACACACAACTTTCTCAAGCTATGAATCATGCAGGACTTCCAAACGAGCAATGGAAGGAGCAACATTCTGTTTAATCCTTCATGTGGCAGCGTCCACCTTCATTCAGCGGGTCTTCTGATCCATTAGTGGCTGAACAATGGATCCATACCACTGAAAAGATATTTTCAGTTCTTCAATGTTCTGAACATGATAAAGTCATCTTAGCAGTATATCGTTTGGAAGGTGATGCTGATCAATGGTGGAATCTAATTATGAATATGAGGCAAAGGGATGAAATTGATTCCATGGAATGGGACGATTTGAAGAACTTTTTTTTCCAATAAGTACTTCCCTCGTATTCTCCGAAAAAAGATGGAGAAAGAGTTTCTTGAACTAAAGCAAAAGGATGATGAATCTGTTGGTACCTACGAAGAAAATTTTACAAGACTTTCAAGGTACGCTTCTGGGATTATTATCCAACCTGAAAGTAAGATCGATCGATTCTTTAGTAGCTTAAAACCAAGACTTAGAAGGGCATTAGCCATAAGGGACTTCAATAGATACGAGGAAATTGTTCGATGTGCTCTCAAGGTTGAGATGCAGATTGGAGTAACCCATCAGTCATATGGGTTTGATAAGAAGAGGAAAATAGAATTCAAAGGAAAATCTAAAGAGCACACTGAAAAGAAGATGAGCTTTCCCTTATGCTCAAAGTGTGGAAGGAAACATGGAGGGAGTTGTCTTAAAGGGACATGTAAATGTTTCAAATGTGGAAAGGAAGGTCATCGGGCATTTGAATGTCGCAATGATGGGAAGAAGATGTCTAATGATGAAAACAAAGGAAGGGATACACAGAATGAACCTACTACACTTCAATGATTCAAGTGCCAGGAGATGGGGCATTATGCCAATCAATGGCCAAATCCAAGGGTCGATGATGATGGTCGACGTCAACAAACTCTTAAGGCTAAATACAAAGGAAAGTCACATGCAATTTCTATTAGTGATGTGGAGTAAAATAATGAAGTGGTGAAAGGTACACTTACTATCCACTCTAAAGTAGAAAATGTTTTATTTGATTCTGGATCCACCCACTCTTTTATTTCTGACTAATTTTTTAATGGTATCACCGTATTACCTCAACAATTAGATGTTGAGTTAGCTGTGACAACTCCTAATGGCACAATAGTCACATAAAAAGTTCGTAATTCTTCTCTGATTGAAGTTTGTGGGAAAGTGCTTCCTGAAAATCTTGTTATCCTTCCTATAGTGGAATTTGATGTGATTCTTGGCATGGATTGGCTTTCTTTATATATATCTCATATCAATTTCCAAATAAGGAAAGTCACATTTCATATTCTAGATCAATCTATGATCGTCTATCGATGCAAGGATGAACATAACCTTCAAGTGGAAATTTCTTCCATCTTATGGGTCTTGATTCCACAAAATGAAGGTTATTTATCTCAAATGGTTGGAGAGAAACTGAAGATTAAGAATATGACCATTGTACGTGAGTTTGATGACGTCTTTCCAGAGGAATTACCGGGTCATCCACCAAATCGTGAAGTTGAGTTTTCAATAGAACTCGTACCGGGTGCTTTACCTATTTCAAAGAAACCTTATAGAATGGCCCCAAATGAGTTGCAGGAATTGAAGAAGCAACTCCAAGAGAATATTGATAAGGGATTCATACGCCCTAGTGCGTCACATTGGGGAGAACCTGTTCTGTTTGTTAAGAAGAAAGATGTATCAATGTGACTCTACATTGATTATTGAGAACTTAACAAGATCACTATCAAGAACAAATATCCTCTCCCGCGCATTGATGACTTATTTGACCAACTACACAGAGCTCAATACTTTTCCATGATTGATATTTGTTCAGGGTATCATCAATTAAGGGTCAAAAGGGAGGATATACCAAAAACGGCTTTCCGTACAAGGTATGGACACTATGAATTTTTAGTGATGCCATTTTGTCTTACTAACGCCCCTGCTATCTTCATGGATCAGATGAATAGAGTCTTTAGAGACTATCTTGATCAGTTTGTGGTAGTCATTATAGATGATATTCTTGTCTATTCAAAGAGCAAGGAAGAACATGAAGATCATTTGAGAATTATATTGAAGACCTTCAGAAAAGATATGCTTTATGCCAAATTTACCAAGTGTAAATTTTGGCTTCAAAAAGTTTAATTTTTGGGTCACATAATCTCAAAAGAGGGGATATCTGTGGATCCAGCAAAAATAGAGGTTATCGAAAGATGGTCAAGACCAACAACAGTAACTGAGATCCGAAGTTTTCTTGGTTTGTCCGGATATTATCGACGTTTTGTGAAAGATTTTTCACGATTATCTAATCCACTCACCAAGTTGACTCGAAAAGGAGTTAAGTTTGTTTGGATGGTGGAATGTGAAGATAATTTCAAGGAGTTGAAAATAACGTTATCCAGTGCACCTGTACTCACACTTTCTTATAGTGGAGAAATGTTTGTGATCTTAAGTGATGCATCCAAGAAGGGGTTGGGGTGTGTTTTTATGAAAAATTATATGGTGATAGCTTATGCCTCACGACAGTTGAAAATCCATGAGAAAAATTACCCAACTCCTGATTTAGAGTTAGCTACGATAATATTTGAATTAAATATTTGGAGGCATTATCTTTATGGAGAAAGGTGTGATATTTATACTGATCATAAAAGTTTAAAGTATATTTTCACACAAAAGGAGATGAATATGCGCCAAAGAAGATGGTTTGAGCTGATTAAGGATTACGACTTCTCAATTCATTACCACCCTGGGAAAGCAAACAAGGTGGCAGACGCATTACGTCGACAAGACCATGCTAGCTTATCCATGATGAGGATCACAAAAGATCCAATATTTATGGATTTACAAAGGATGGATCTTGGAATTATAATGGACGGGGAAAAATCATATCTTTCTCGAATGAATGTTCAACCATATATACATGTGAAGATTAAAGAGGCACAAAAATAAGATGTAGATTTAAAAAAGAAGGTGAGAAATGTTCCTGAATTCAACCTTGATTGTGATGGGATAATAATGTTTAGGAATCGGGTTTGTGTTCCTCCCATTACAGAATTAAAGAAAGAGCTGCTGGATGAGGCTCATAGTTCTTCATTCTCTATTCATCCTGGAAGCATGAAGATGTATAGGGACCTGAAAGAGTACTTCTGGTGGGATGGCATGAAAAGAGATGTTGTTGAATATGTCTCTCGATGCTTGGTTTGTCAGCAAGATAAAGATGAGAGATAGAAGTCTAAGGGGATGTTACAACCATTACACATACCAGAATGGAAATGGGAAAGCATCACTATAGACTTTGTCACTGGACTTCCTAAAACATCTAAAGGCAATAGTGTTATCTGGGTCATAGTTGATCATTTTACAATGTCGTCACACTTCATCACTATTAGATAGGATTAGTCTCTGGATCAGCTTACCGGGATATATGTGAAGGAAGTTGTAAGATTTCATGGAGTACCACTTTCTATTATATCTGATTGGGATTCGAGATTTACCTCGAAGTTTTGGCGAAGTCTTCAGCATACTCTGGATACAGAGTTGAGTTTCAGCACTGCTTATCATCCTCAGACAGACGGTCAATATGAGAGGAAAATTCAAACTCTAGAAGATATGTTGAGAGCTTGCTCTATGGATTTCAAAGCTGGTTGGGATCAAAACCTACCTTTGGTGGAATTTTCATATAATAATAGCTTTCACTCCAGTATTCAGATGGCTCCTTATGAAGCTTTTTATGGAATGAAATGCAGGACTCCAACTTTCTGGAATGATTATGGGGAAAGAAAGCTATTAGGACCTGATCTTATTGATGAGATGGAAGAAAAGGTCAGATCTATTCAACAAAAAATTAGAGAAGCTCAGAGTCGACAAAAAAGTTATGCCAACAACCGAAGAAAAGTCCTAGAGTTTGAAGTGGGTGATAAAGTGTTCTTACAAATATCTCCTTGGAAGAGAGTAATGAGATTTGGAAAGAAGGGAAAGCTGAGCCCTAGATATATCGGTCCTTTCGAAGTACTGGATCATGTTGGGAAGGTAGCTTACTGATTGGCGCTTCCACCGAATCTCTCCCAAGTTCACGTTGTGTTCCATGTATCCCTCCTGAGGAATTACATACCTGATCCTTCACATGTACTCAGCTCAAAAGTTGTACTACTGGAGCAAGATCTTTCTTATGAAGAACAACCGATAGAGATTCTGGATCATAGCGAAAAAGTCGTATGGAACAAGACCACTCGCTTGGTGAAAGTTTTATGGAGGAACTACCAATTATAAGAAGCTACATGGGAGCTTGAGGATATGATGAGGGAAAGGTATCCTCATCTGTTTGTTACAAAGTGACGAATTTTGAGGGCGAAATTCATTTTAAGGGGGTAGAATGTAACACCTGAGACTTTTATGTGAAATATTTTGTTTTTATGTTATATAAATCATCAAAGGAATCTTTCACTACACACAACACTAGCTTGTCTTGCTTTACATGCAATCACAACCTTCCTCGATAGCTTGTGTCGTACGCAATATCGAGTTTCACTAAACAATGATATGCTATTAAAATATTATTAAAACTAACCGTTATGAATAGTAGTACCCACTTTTTGAAAATTTTTAATGTTTATTTTTCAAAACTGACTTCATTTTTGTATTCGGAATATCGAAATTAGCCTAGGGTAAAATTTTGGTATTTTTCTGAAAACTTTCAATTTTTGATGAATAGTGAAAACACTGGGTGAATATTTAAAAACCGACTTTTTATTTAAATAATTATTTATTTTATATAAATTTATTTTAGGTCAAAATTGATACATAATACCTATATAAGTTCAATGCAATTTATTGGAGTAATTTTATAATAATTTTAGATATATAAAAATTTTATTGAACTTTTCACCGTCTTTTACCCACCTCCTAGGAGAATTTCCAAATTCACATAAAACCTAATTTTACCACTTTTATGAGTGGAATTTCAAAAATCCGAGAGACATGGTTAATATCAAGGACTAAAATGTGGTTCAATGAGATGAAACTAATTTTTGGTGAATAGTAACTTCTTACTTATTTTTACCACGGTTAAAAGTAAATAGAGAAATTAAGGGTAAAAATGTTATTATTATTACCCTAACACATGTCCTAATTCTATTGGATAAGTGTAATTCGACCAAAAACAACCATAGGAATAAAATATGCCCATTTAGGCCCACTTGGATTAGATTATGACATTTATTATTAATTTATTTAAAGAAGGGTTAAAATAGTTAAAATCAAAGTTTAATAACTAAATCATTTTTAATATAGGGTTATACATAAGATAAATTCGACTATAAATATTCATTCGAAAGCTAAAAATATTTCCTACATAATGGTATTTTATTTGTAATAAATAATTTAATTTATTTATGACACAATGAGGATGTAGTAATTATCTTATTAATTAAATATTGTCATAATTGATGTTATAAATACCCAAATAAATGTAATTTGAGACTTTTTATGAATTAAAATAATTTTATAGATTAATATGACATGTTAGTATTTATTTAATTAACTTTTTTCGAACTAATATTTCTGTTATGATTTTCACAAAAATCAATTACAAAATAGTGTCAAAATTGACATAAAATAGATTTTAAAAAATATATTATATTATTAATTGTTATTTTATTCCTAAAAATCTAAGGTTCGGCAAAATGACTTAGATAAGGTTGTATATATTAATAATAAACAACTTGGGGTTCGTTTGTCTTGTTATAGTAAGTTTATTAACCTTATAGTGTATGAAAACAAGAAGACACGGTAAAAGTTAAATTATCTAACTTAAAGTTAAATCTAAATAATAAGTTTAAAATAGATACTTAAACTTGTCTAAATTATATTGGATGAGATGATTTTGACCCATACCCACCTTATCTTGGAAATAAATCAATTTGGAGCTATTAAAAACCGAATATGACTTTATAATGAAATAATATTTTTTAGTTTTTCCAAAGGTGCCCCTCTCCTCCCTTATAAAAGGGAACCTCCTCCCTTTGTTCCTCACATCACATTGAGCTTTCAAGCTCGGTCAACCCCAGCCAAATTCTCTTCTCCACTTCCCTAGAAACATCCTAGAGGTCCTCGTCTTCTTCAAATACCAATTTTAGTGCACTAAGAGGAGGTCTCAAAGAGGCGCTTCAAAGAAGAGGTAATGCCTGTTACCGATTCTTTCAACATTATTTCTTCTTCCAATTATTATTATTTAGTTGTTTCATTATGAAGTAATAAAATTAGTATCACTCATATAATGGTATGTTATTAGAAGTATGAAACAAACCTATTTCACCATCTATCCATCCTACGGAAAATGAAATCACCGCGCGTGCGTACGTACGGAATACCGTCTCCACGCCGTGGTGTAATCTCTTTTCCACCACCACCTTACTTGGATGGGTATAATGGTGTAAATAATAACTATATATGATTATTGTAAAGTTATATTGATTCTGAAATAGTATGCATAAACTCCAATACAATTCCACGATCATGGGAACGATATCATCACTCGCGCGTACGTACGGAATACCGTCTCCACAATGTGATGCGACTCATTCTACAAGATCTTCACTACATAATGATTACATAAATGAATTGAACGAATGAATATGATATATATTACACTAATACCATTCTAGAAATAAGGTATCTATAACCTAAAGAGAACAATAAGAATTTATTCGACAAAACAGGCATAAGAACAAAAAGTAATAAACAACCGAATAACAAGTGGAAATGAAATATTACTAATAAGAAGCTAAGAATATCTCCATATATGATATCATAACAATGAGTATGATTCAGGAATAAGTCAGTGACATTATTTAAATCATTATACAGGAGGTTCGGACACTTACGAAGCAAATTGGACCTAAAGTAAGGGAAAATATTACAATCTCATTTTTATCGAAGATTGTTTATACTTTGGTATTTACTAGGGTGCATTTTATCATCCACATCCTTGTTTCCTCCATCCACCTACAATTGTTTAAATCCAACTTTACCCTTCGGTGAGTTTTTAGTAAAATATATGAATGGAATCTTTTTTCGTTTTTCATACGAGGTACTTTTTGACTTTTCCAACAAAAGTACGAGAAGAATGTTTTTTTAACTTATACAGAATGAATGGATTTGTAGAACATTATTTCCATGATACTTACTTTACAAGTTTTCAAGTTTATTTTTAATCAACTTCTTTTAGTTCAAAATTATATGAAATTTTATGAACGGAAAATATTTTTGAAGTAGAAAGGATATTTTCCTCAAGAATAGAGTTCAAGTGTTTTGTCAAAATTATTTTCCATCTAAGATAATATAGGGTTTTGTATATATCCCAATTATTACATTTATTTTATTCTGTTGTGATGGAATTATTTTTTGAATTCCTTTATCTTATATGAATTGTTTTATGATGTCACGATGTTTAAGAATCCCATTTTTATTACATGGGTTATGCAATGATGTATGATTTTTTGATTATGTGTGTATGCCACAAAGTTTCAGGTTTTAAGTTATGATTATTGGGGTTACATTTCACTACTATGATTTATCCCATGTTATGAAATTATGATCTCTTTTGCAGGTTAAGATTTCAAAATGTTATGTTCTTATGAATATGATGTGATTGATATTTCTTTTGTTTACACTTACTGAGCATTTGAGCTCACCCTTTTGTATGTTTTCTTTTCCCAGGTCAGGAAGAAGTTTATTAAGTAGGATATGCCAAAAAGGTACTCTAGATATGATGAAATAAATGGGAGACAACTTAGATTATTTATGAACCATTTGTTTATGTTTCCCAGTTTCTAAACACACTATACCTATACGGTCCTTTCCTGGTTCTGTTATATGTTGTAATAAGTGTGCGTCAATCCTGAAGTAATAACAATGTATTTAAAGTATGGGCCGTTATATACTACCTCTACGTACTCCCTCAAAGTGACGCTTGTTCCTAAAAGATGAGTATTTCTGTCATTTGCATCTGAATGATCGTAGATCACACTTAAAACATCCATTATATTTTACTCTGTAATAAGTTCTTGGTTAATGATATTTGAAATGGTTGTCAATATAAAGACATTAACCTTTGACCAGATGGAGTAAACCAACCCATATATGAATGACATAGTTGTTTGAGAATCATCAACATCTAGAGTATGTGAATTTTTTTTTGAAACTCTCGGAAATGAGAATATTATTTAAAAAATGAAATGTTTTCATTCTAAATATTCATAAACACTATATCATTTTCTCCCTCTATTTATAGGTAAAAAAATGTAGTCATAAAATATAGTTAGGAAATCAGCATAGACCATATCATGATAATGATATGCCTGAGTGATGATATCCCACCACTGCTTGGCTTAATCACATAATATATTGCATGATATCTTGAACTATATATCAAGAGGTGTCCAATGATTCTTGAATGTAAAATTTCTTTCTTCAAGACAAGACCCCCTAACAAGAGGTTCATCATCCCCCAAAAATATGAGAGGATTGTACTACTGAAATTCTCAAGGAAATTCTACCATAATCTAGGAAGGTCAAACTAATCCTTTCATAGAATGAATTAAAAATTGAAAAAACTCCTGAAACTGGGATTTTTTTCCCATATAAGAACCTGAAGAGGAGCCATAAGTGTCTCTAGAGGAGGAATCACCGTTATCTCAGATCCTTCCACCCTAAGAATATAGTTTTCACCACCATTTAAGTGAGAAACTAGAGGAAAACATTTTTTCATGACATAAAAATGTCAAAATAATCCTTATAAGAGAATCAATAATTTGAGAAGATGGATTTTAAAAAACCAGTAATGGTATAAATCATCCTATAGAAATAACCACGCCTCATTCGTGTTACCTGATTACAAATCCAATGTTTATCCTACTGTAAACAGAAAGTGATCCAAAAAACATTTTCCATTGAAAAACATGGAACTACACTCTCACAAGGGATATATTCAATAAAATCTAGATCTAGGTATATCCATATAGAAAAAAACAAGAAGATAAGAAAATAAAAAAAATTAATGGAATCCGACACTGTCTATAGGTAGAATCAAATGAAATGTTCTAATATGATAGATTTCAAATAAAAAACCCCATCATCTTCTGTTTATCAATGCAATATTTAACTCCATAACCAATAGAAAAAACCAATAAAAAATAAATATTCAAGGCTATGTACAACCATTATTGACTGTACATACATATGCAAAACGACAATGATCAAAATAAAATGAAACCATCATGTTGATCAAAACCAAAGTTTATAAGTTATTTTACAAAAATATCCCAAAATGTGGATCTATAATATGTAAAACAATATTTTTATATAATACCACAATAACAATAAGGAAAAATAAAATTGTTTCCACTTCTATTCCAGAAAAACAAATTTGGGTCAACTTCCATCACAATCGAACACTGATCCATTAGGTGAAAATATTCACTTTGAGGCATATAAGTGTATTACTAATTCTAAATAATCTACTGCACAATAGTTATGAGAAAAAGATCACAAACCAAACAAAACCACTTCCATTAGCCTAAAATATAGAACATATTTTTATGACCCTTGAAGTCACACCATTTATTAAATTTCAATTATTTTTAACATGCTTTCTCAGAATGACCATGTTATTCTTCATAGAAGTAAAAAATATTTATCTTATTTACCCTTGAAGACTATCCCTATATAGAAAACACCAATTAATCTCTAGGTGAATGTTCCACCCATAAAACCACTATAAATGAGGAAATATCCCTTGTCTTAGTGGATAAAGGTTGATGAAAACGCAAATATACGTGGCTGTAGTACAAATTAGGGAATGGTTTTGTTTCTTCATCTAGATTTTGAGTCTAGGTAGATTCATCAATTGGATATTTCAATTCTGGAAAGGGTGAAAGACTACTCTAAAGACCATACTAATGAATGAATGTACTATATTTCATGTAAATCATTCCAGGAGACATTTATAAAAATAAAAAACACATTCTCATCAAATCAATCATTAAGAAACACTCAATTAGAGAATAACAACCATTCCAAAATGTGTTTAAATAATTTTCCTATCCAAATTCATACAAATATCACCACATCGATACACATAAATTTCTACAATTTATAAGACATTTCACATTCCCCTCAAATGATAAATCATGATAAAAATATATCATAGATTCAAAATCTATTACTCTCCCATGGATTTTATTTTGTGGTTTTCATAGGAATAATCCCATTTTCCAAATTCCAAACCCATTAGAAACAAAAATTTCATCATATAACGTTTCATTATTAAATAATGAGAGTCTTTGAAAACTAAATTTCCAATACAAACATTTCACTAAAAACACTTTTTGTTAATTGGAATAATTTCTATAATAAAAAAGAACACATATTTTAGGAAAAAAGTAATTTAGAAAAACGTGCTAAGATCATAAGTAATTGGATTTGAGTAAAAAAAAATAATAAAATGAAAAAAACACTTCCATAATTGAAAAAATTGATTCCCAATAAATCGAGGTAGTTATAAGAAGTATATAAGTGTTTATATATTGAATCAAAATAAACTATATGGGGGTTGGTCTCACGGATTGGTAAGAAAAACACTCACCTCAAAACAATTTATATATAGAATTCATGGTCTATCACAACAATTGCTCAGGGTTTACTTGATTATAAAGGAAATATATAGATCTATACTTTTTATATTTCAAATTACACAACCAAAAATGGAATCCCAAAAACATTGATATTCTTGTTTTTATCTAAATATCATATATATTCTGGGGAAAAAAATCAAAAAAGAGGTTTTTGTTCCTACTTTCCCTTTATATTAAATTATCATCAACAATAGTTGGTCATCAAAAACCCACTGATTACATTCTATTGAGTATAGATATTTTCTAAATATTATTATATAGGGAATGAACCCAAATAATATAATGTATTTCAAGGATATGTGATTTATTATAAGGAAATCCCTCATTTGATATGATTTATAATGATCTATCCGAGAGAACCATCTAAACTGGTAGTCAAGATGATTCTCCACTAACCTAATTGGAATTAAAAATAACCATGGGATGGAGACTCATTCCTAGAATTATAGAAAAAACATTTGGGAATGATTTTTCCTATGATATAAGAATAAAATAATCAAATTACCCAATATAATCATCATTAGATAAATATATTAATAAAATCACATTAAGTTTAGGCCTGTGATTTAAAATCTAAATATATATAAAAACAAGAAAACATATCTCATAGTCATCTAAGACCACCAATCATGTCCTACGCGACCTACCCTCAGAAAACCATGCAAAAATGTTATACTTTACTTTACCCGATTGACAATGATATAATTTTAAGGATAAATAAACTGATATAAAATATTAGATTTGGGTTTATTTCAATATACACTCTACCCCACATTCCATTTATATGAATATGAATAATCTATTAAGGACCATAAATTCTATATTTTTACTGACTATATCATTTAATAAGGAATTTGAGAGGTACAAAATGTTTTGGGGAAATATGATTTTATTTATTAAATAGAGAATGACATTTCACCATTTAAGTTAAAATTTTTTGTATTTTAAATCAATCACATATTCTAAAACAGTAGTCCATTAGAAAATAAATTAGAAAATATAATAAGTTAAGAACTATTAAATATATATGATTGATGTACTGACAATGATTGTGATAGAATATTGAGAGAGAGACGAGTAGCATGATAAACCATGATCCTTATAGTAACTTGAGATGGTATGATAACTTGACCTAATTCAGGAGTATGTTCTATAGAATATTGAATTTATATGATATCTCGACCTACTAAATTTTCATTGTATCTTGTTGTTTGAAAATTTATGGTCCCTTATAAAATTATGAACTAATCTAATATTTTTTACATGTAATGCAGAAATACATTTAAAAAATTAGGAAATTTCAAATATAATAGAATAATTATTACAAATATTATTAAGAAAAATATTATATCAATACTTTAATATATTATTAATTCAAAATGTATTAATTCAAAGTAAAAATTCTTAATACATGGTTTTTATAATTTGGTGTCTCTATATTCTGAAGATTATATAATGATATTCATAAGATGATATTTAGTTCCAAAGAATTCAACAATGATATCAACATTTTAAGCATGATCTCTCAAAAAGTGAAATCTTATATCAATATGATGAGTCCTATAATGTGATATGGACTTATTATAAATATCAATTGATCTTTTGTTATAAAAATTATAGAATGATGTCTTATTTTATATCCATATAATAGTATTTTGTGATATTTCCCAACAGATTCCGAAAATAATTTTTTTGATGTTATATACTCATATTATGATATAGAAAGTGAAAACAATATTTCTTTTTTAACATATAAAAATAGTAGAGGCTTGAAAATAATTTCACATATACGAGAGGTTATTTTTATCTATAACATACATCCATTAATTTGAGAATTATACCAACTAATAAGATAACATAAATGTCATCTAAAATAAAATAATAAAAAATTGGTTTCATTTTTAAGCTATTTGATAAATATTCTAAAAAAATTAATGTGATTGTACTGCACTTTCTTAAAATAAAGCAGACACATAATAAATATTATACGATTCTTGTTATATGTTAAATACAGTTCACACAAAAACATACCTCTATAGATAGATTGGAGAAATTTGTCATCAATTTCATTAAAATATATTTTATAACTTATAAGAATTGGAGGGTTACATATTTTAGTTTAGTTGAAAAAAAGTATTAAAATATATTTTTTTATTTATTTTGATTTTAAGTAAATCAATATTTATTTTGAAAATTCTAAAAACAAAGGAAACTTTTATCTCACCCCATAAAATATATTCAAATTAACTTTTAATTACGTAATTAAATTAAATAAAAAACTTTCACTAAAAAAATAATATGATCAACATAAATTTGAGATACTATATATATATTTTTAGGTTTTTTTAATATACAACAAAGGATTCACTATACCATTTGAAAATACATTTTAAATAAATACAAGTTGAGACTATCACAATATGATCTAAAACTATGTTTTAATTCATAATAAACTATTTAACATTTGAAAACAAGATTTAGTAAATGAGGGGTTGGAAATAAAGGGGGGTTTTACCAAAAAAATCCATAATATAAAATTTTAAGAATGCTATCTTGAAATCCAGTAGACAATTTTTAAAGTTGATATGTGTTGTATAAGAACGAAATATTCTAATTACTTTATAACATCCTGGTGGTTCAAAATGTTCTTCATAATCATTATCTTCCACTTTACTATATCATAGAAAAAACAATAAATCCTTGTTTCTAACTATAGTTCGAGATTTATCATACATTTTTATATATTCCAATTTAGTTCCAATAGCTATGTAGTCTTTAGTTTTCAATACTAGTTTCTTGAAATTGTTTATTTTAAACTGATTCAACACTATTTTCAATGTTATTTCCTAGTTTTCCTCATCAACTGCATTATTAATGTTGTTTCGTTATAATTGAAAAAATAAGTACATATATTGACCTTCCTTTTTATTCATGATTTTTAACATAATTTTGTGACTAAATATTATGGAAATAACATCTACGGAACATTTCTTATGTAGTTTATAGAAATTATTTATATTGGAATATACATATATAGTCAATGAAAGAAGACATAAATTAATTTTTAAATCACTTGAATTGATTATTTATAATCATATCCTTCATCACCTCACCAAATTATATTTCTTGGGGACATTTATCAAATTAAAGGGGAAAAAATAATTAAATTTAAGGAACAATCAATGAAACTAGATCAACAATGAACATCTTGTGTGCATTGTGAGGCATATTAGAAGAAGGTTAAAATAATAACATAATGAATACCTTAAATATATTTATATGTGAACAGGAGGCATAATAATTAAATGATCCCATAACATAAACATTAGACTATCACATCACCAAGGTTCATCAACAATGTTTCATAAAACATATTACCATGGTTGTTCAATGAGGGTTCATAAATTATTACCAAGGACTATTTCTAGGGTTCCACAATAATTTCATGCTCGGAGATTAATTTTTTACACAATAAATTAAAATTGTATTAGGTCCCACCCTTCATATCTCAAACATTACCTATTCCACATAGATGAAATATAATAATTACATATAATTTTATCCCATCCGTAATGAATGTGGGTTAAATGTATGGATTTACGAAATAAATAATTGAATGTTAAACATATATGAATATAATTTATTGAATTTAGTGCTGGGTATTCTCAAGAAGATTATATAGAATTGATGACAAAATAATGTTTTTTTAGCAATGAAAATTTAATAAAATGGATTGTGGATTTTGGTTAATGAGAGGGTGAGGTATTTTCACACTATCAAGGAATCATATGGATTATATAATTCAATTTAAAAACACATAAAAATTAAATATTTTTATAATAAAAGAAATTTAATATCATATTATTAATTAATGTTATATGATGGGGGAGAGAACCATTACCTTTTTATGTAGAATCTTAAATCCAAATACATTATTGTTTGAACCTTAATACCACCTTGGATAGATTCTTAATAAAAGGAATTAGAGGGGTTTCATTCTTAGGGGATTTTTAGTGTGTTGTGATGGAATGATGGGGGTGTATTTATACTTTTTTTTGTGTGGTTTTAAAGGTCAATTCATTGGTTATGTTATGCCGGCAAGCCGTTACCTGAGTGGTGAGGGCTGCTGCTTGGAATCCAAGAGACCCAGGTTCAAAACTGGGTCGAGGCAAATTTCCGGGTACTGTACCAGCACTGTACCGGTTACTGTAGCATTTACTGTTCGGTACTGTAGTAGATAGGACTATTCACCCGATTTGGGCCATCGGGCCACCAGTTTGGGCCTACGGGTCTCAAGGGCCTTTGGCCCATCAAAGGCCTTCGGGCCACAGAAGACCATGGTGTAGCCTAGTTCACACAGAGCATGCCCTAGAAGAGGATCAGAGTAGCAGTAGCAGTCACCAGAATTAGAGCTAACTGGATTGAAAGAATGAGAGGGTATGGAAACCACCAGCGGGACCAGGCACCATGTAGCTTTGTACGGGGCAATGCTAACTGATCAGCAATGCCAGGTGCGGAGCTAAAGGTGATCAATGATGCAGAAGGAGGGGAGGGGAAGTTCTAGTGGGCTGGGCCTACGGGTCATGTTATGGGCATGGTATGCCTCTGGGCCTTTGGGTCATGTATTTCAAGTCATGTCGGGCCTTGTGCCTTGGGCCTACGGGTCATGTATGGGTTCCCCTTCAACCATTAAAAGGGGGATTATCCTTAAATAAAATAAAAAAGAAGGCCTTCAGGCCATTCGGGCATTGGTTATGTTATCATTTCACTTAACCGTTTTGGGTGAAATGAGTAATTTTATGGATAATTAATTTTCCATGGTGGTTGGGATGGACTTTAAAAGTATGCAAAACAAATGGAAACTTTATAAAAACCCTAGTTAATTAATAAAATCCAAAAATTACTTTTATAAATTAAAATTAAAATTATGATTTTTATATATTATTTTTAAAAAATTCAATGAAAAATAATAATTTAAACTATTTATTTTAGTCTTTAAATTTAATTTTTTTTAATAAAATATTAATTTATGTATAATTATACATTAATATTACTTATGTTTATTAATCATAACTGCTTATTACATTGAAATGTGTTCTAAGGTTATGATGTATGGTGATGGTAGTCTGTTGGGATGGTTCTATTTATAATATGGTGATCTCAATTAGCATGAACCTCTCTAAAAAACAATCACACACATGTCTCATTTTTTAATGTTTATCTTGGGGTTATTTAATGGAGAAGCGCAGTGATTCTACCCCCATCCAATGATTTAAAAAGTTACCTTCATAAGGGATGTTTCTAATGTTATAGGAAATGGTTTCTTCCTTCTACATATTAATACAATCCCAAAGATCATGTTATAATTTACGATATAACCAAAAAAATAATTAATAACAGTGATATTAACTAGCTTATATAATTTCTAATGACCATGTTGACCAATGGAAATAATACCCAATTATGATATTTACCTATTTTTATAACGAAAATTAGTCAAATTTATCTATTTATATATATAAAGCACTAGTACCATAGTTCATCTTCACTAATTTATTTAAAATGGTTATTACACATCCCTTGATAATGTCTATCATATTCCTAACAATTTTCTTTATTTTTTTATAATAATTAGGTCATGAATGATCCTAAGATGATAATTCAACCCTATGTAATCCCTTATAGTGACTGTACTGTTATTATGTTTTTATAACTCAATATTATTTCTCCTTTTAATAGTCTTACATAATACAAGATGTGCAATAATATATAATAGCCTTATTATTTGATTTTATGTTG
The DNA here is from genome assembly GCA_963277665.1 of Viscum album. NCBI lineage: Eukaryota > Viridiplantae > Streptophyta > Magnoliopsida > Santalales > Viscaceae > Viscum > Viscum album. The sequence goes on along the minus strand of OY728125.1, from coordinate 1,983,184,282 downwards.
AAATAGTTTTTTGAGAAACAAGGGTACTTTATTCAATAAATGGAAAAATTAGGTAGTTGTATTCTCCAACCATTAAAAAATTTCCCACTAAAAATTTTCATCAATATAAAATTAATTGTTATTGTTTTTCCTTATTCACATTTTAGGATATAATGTTAATTCTTCAAAAATTTAATTTCTCTACAATAAATTCAGAAGACTATTTGATCAATGAATTAGCACATGTTCCCTTTTATCAACAATTTAGATCAACTCTTCTTTTTGTGAATGGATAGATTAGGATTTTATGCAATTTATGTCATGTATATTTGTTTCTTCTAGCATATATATACATAGCTACTAAAGAACTACTCTAAAATACATCAGAATCTCAAATGGTCCAATGTACATTGGAATAAGTTTCACATTATCCCTAAATCCCATGAAACTTATCCACAATGATACTTTGAGTAACTCCTGATATCAAACATGAAAATAAATTTACATTTATTGATTATTCATATAAATCTTTTTAAACTCTTTGGGGGCTTCAAATGTATATGTATTAATTATATCTTCCTCATAGTTTCTTCCACAATGTATGGTCCAGATATTTTCCACCTCTAGATACATAATAACATGTTTTAGTTCTAATTCTTTCAAACAAAGTGAATTATATTAGTCTATTTGATTACATTACTGTAAACTATTGTAAAATATTAATTTTATTTAGTGAATGATATTTGTATAATCTCCTTTGAAAATCATAATATATATCCCTTACCATATCCTCCCATGTTTGAGTAGTCATCACAAATAGTGTATCTGTTTGAGGATGATAGGTTCATCCTAGGTTTAAATACATATTTATAGCCTTCTAATGTCTCATCTAGAATAATGAATTAAATATTATATTGTAGTAATAAATAAAATAGATAGTTTCCCCATGATATATCACCGCTTCTCAAATATAAGAATTGAAATGGTGCTAAGGTCAGAAACAATTTCATGTAAAAAATGAAATTTTAAGAGTTAATTAATATATAAATGATATACCATTTCTATGTTTCTCCATTATTTGTCTTATAAAGGCCGGTAACAATATCTAGTGTTATATTAATTAACTTCCCTAAATTTGTTGTTAGTGGTTTTATCATTCCATTTCATAGTTTTCTCTCTACCTCTAATTATTTGTCTACTCAAAATCTTATAGTTCACACAAAAATATCCATCGTAATGTGATCCCAAAAATAATTATCACACATATATCTATACATTATAGTGATTTTATGATATATTTAGAATGTATAGATATGATCTTTCACCATTAATTCATTTTTCAAATATAAAATAGTCGAGATATAGGGAACTTTTCCAAACCATAGTGCCCCCTTTCTATCAAGAGATAACTCATGAAACATTCATTTCTTTCCTTCCTCTATCTTCCACTATATAATATTATATTATCTTAATTCTTCAAGGATCCTCTTAAAAAATTATATTTGGGAAATAATTTGTTTTAGGATTATGGATACCCCTTTCCCTGTGAACCCTATGTTTATATTTACCATGTCATAAATAAATCGATCGGATTTAATCATCATCATTACAATAACTCAACATTCTATTCTACTCAGCATATACTAGAAATTATTTTCATTAATTATGTGATAATGAATAGAATAGTCATAGCCTTCTAAAATCTCTAACCATATCCTTTTTCTCATGTTCAGTTATTTTTCTATTAATATGGAATTCATGGATTTGTGGTCCATGTATATGTATCACATCTCCCGAAAAGTATAGTGTCACCATATATTTATAGAAAAAATAACCCCAACTAACTCTGAGTAATTTTTAATTTAATTCATCGAATGGAGTTTCAATTTTTGAGAAACATAAAAACACAGTTTTTCATTATATATGAATACACATCCATTTTCATTCTGTGATTCATCACTATAAATGAAACACCAATCTCTATTAAAGTGTAAGGATATAAAACTTATATTAACCAACCAATTAATAATATCTTAAAATCATTTTGAAACCTCATTTTTCTAGGTAAACATGATTCTATTTTAAATTAAATTGTTTTTTGAATAATGAATTAATGAAATGTTTTACAAAAAACATTTACAGTACCTAGGTAATATAAGGAAAAAAAACATTCACTTTTATTGTATGGGACCACTCATTTACTTCCTTAGTACTATCAATATCCGTATAATTTTTTTGGATGATATACAATGTTTTATATGAATTCCAAATATTCCAACCGAAGCACACATTAACTAAATTCATAATATTCACTATTTCACAAGAGATTGTAATATAAACCCTTATTTTTCCCTCTTATTCATAAAGAATTATATAATATTTTATAATATCATAAAAAATTGTACTGAAAATTTATCATCATAGCTCATAATGAATCAATTAATAACAAAAAAATATTACTAGAGAATCTGTCATCCCAAACGGAATAAAAAACTCATAATGTTTATACATTGTTTAAAATGTATTTTTGGATATATTTTATCCTCTCACGATGTTAATGATACCCCGATGAAAGATTAATCATAAAAAACTCTTGAGCTATTTGAAGCTTGTCAAATAAGTCATAAATTCATTGAAGATGTAATTTATTCATTACAATGATCCCAATAAGTTTTCTAAAATTTATAAATGGTCACATTGATGCACCATGATTCTTTATACATAGAAAATGAACTCCACATGGAGACACAGTAAGATAGATAAAACCCTCCTCTAAAAGTTCTTATAGTTTCTTATTTAATTATTTTAGATATATGAATTCCATTACATATGCAGTATTTTATTTGATATTGGATAAATGTTTGAATTCAATGTCGAAAAATAAATCTATTTCAAGTAGTTCCATGAAATTATTAAATAAATAATTTATTGTATTTCCAAACAATGAGTATAAATTATATCATTTTTTATTTTCACTTGTCACCCCCTTATTCATCAATAATTTCCACAAAGGAGGCCAATACAGGTAGTTATTAATAAGACATAGCACGAGACATCTATAATTTGAAATGATTTTTTGAACCCCACCCCCACAAAATAAATCTACCTTATTCTATTATAGATCATATTATTATTAATTGAGTTATAATATATCCCATGTATTTACATCAAATTCTATTGTTGGAATTTCTACTAGATTAAAGGTTATATTGTTCTCAAAAACATTGTTTGGGGAATCAATGTATACTTTAGTAGAATGAATTTGTCCTCTATGAATTTTAACTCATAACTATAATTTGGATAGCTCAGTATTAAATTTTAGGTACTTTACAAACATAAATGAAATAGTATAATGCATTGAACCATAATTATATTATATACTATAAATATTTTATTTAGAAACAACTATACCAACTAACACATTATTTAGAGTGTATAATTCTATCATTATAAAATAAAAACACCACCATTATCATTAATACCCTACTAGTGTTGATTCTTGTTTCCTTCCACCATTCATGGATTCAGTCATTGGTAAAAATAGTTTACATGTTCTCCACACATTGGGAATAACATATATGGATGGTTTATCATCATAATTTTCATAAAATTGTCATTATGAATATGGGGTTTGTGTTCTCCTAAATAGTTTCAAGAATTTTTTCTATACATTGCAAACTCCTCCCACTATTATAAAGATAATTCCCTAAATTAATTTGTCTACAGATTTTACACTTGTGATTTTTTAATTTCTTCCCTTCCAATTCATGGTCCTGATTCATTAAAAAACTGAAAATGATTCTTTTCAAATCATTTTATATATGAGACTAATACGAATATACAAAATCCATTTTAAAATTTTTGGAACATGGTGTTATCTTTCCATTTCTCCCAATACCTCATATTTCTATTGTATTCATTATGTTGGGTCTCACTCATCCATATAACAGATCATTCATCCCCTCAAAATCAATAAACAAATATTAAAGAATTACATGAAATCCTTGTGAATTTAGTCACAAAACATCAAATATAATCAAATTCATCTTTCTTAAGATCAAATAATTCACCTTCCATTTATATTCATAGGGTACTTGGAAAATAATTTTTTAAAAAGGATAATTTTATGGCCTTCCCACTCCATAACATCAATCCTATCCATGGGTAAATCTTTTTTCACTAACATACCCCACTGATATAAATACCCTCAAAAGAGATATACTGCTTGGGTTACCTTATATTTATCAAAATTGTAATATATAGGGAATATGATTCTTGTATAATTGATCCATTATCTTATGATTAATGGACTGTATGGTCAATTAAATGTTTTTGGTTGTTGGTACATGAGGGATTCAGTGGATAATTTCCACCACCAAAGGGAAGATGGATGATATACATGTTTTATTTTGTTATTAATTACATGTTATATATTATTTAATACCCTTATAGTGTTTTCTACACCAACATACATCATATTATAGAGGCTATTCCAAAATTTCTATTTTATCCCTTATTATCATAGGCCCTCATATTTACAAAAAATTTCTAAAACACACATAATAAATAAAAATTATATTATTATGAATAAATTATAATGATAACTTTAATACTAATGTATTTCTAATATTTCCCTTTTAGGATTATATTTTTAACCCCCTCTATACTTTTAAAAATATAATTACCTTACCTATTCATTCATTTTTAATTGTTTGTAAAAAGAATATATTAGAAAATGAATATCCCCTTGGATTTTCATACATGGTTTAGAAGAAGGAATCATTATCATGAATCAGGTGAAGAGTGATTTAATATGTATTGATACATTTTCATGGTTATTACACATAGGAAAACTATTATAGAACAATATCTAATTATAGTTCCTAGACCTGAATTTCATTACCTGGAAACAACTCAATTTAGACTTTAATAAAATTTAATTAAGCTCTATAATATTTATAATAATCCATAGTATTATTAATAATTCTTTATAGTAATTGTTTCAAAAAGTAACTAAACCATTCCACCGATACTAGTTATAAAGACATGCCTTTTCATACATGTTTCTAATCATAATTATTTGAATACATTTTACATAAATAACATTAAAAGATATTTTGTGGTTAAGAGTCGTTGAAATTGGGTACATAGTACATGACATACACACTACACGAATGATAACTTGAAAAAAAATTTAAAACACTTGAAAGGATTCATTATTGTTTCACCATAGATATTCTCACATCATTTGATTTTATGTGAAAAAATTACAAATAAAAGTGGTGATAATAAACCCCCGTAAGGGATAAAAATGTAAATATATCCATAATAAAAATCTTGTCTAACATATGAGGCATATAATAGGAACATGACCATAATAACATAAATAATAACATACGAATATGAATATAATAATAGGGCACATAACATATAAATGTTGAAAAAATAAAAACACGTAACATTAATTTCAAATGGTTTTTCACAAAGGAAAAGTAAAACAAACGACCAAAGTTGTTCAAAGAGATATTATAAATCATTTCCATGGAATATTTCAAGGGTATCATAATAATTTCATCTCTATATATTAAATATTTTCCCAATACATTGGAGATTTATGAGATTTTACCCTGTATTTTCCTAACATTATGTGTATAGAATTTGTTATAGGACATAAGTGAATATCATTTTATCCTATGAGTATGGAATATTGGTTACACATATGGATTTACCCAGTATAAAATGTAATTATTCATCTATATGAATTCCATTGAATGAAAATAGTGTTGGGTATTCACAATAATAAAATATATCATGGGAAATTAAGTAATTATTTCAGTAGCATAAGATGTATACAAAAGAGGATATATATATGGTTTAATGAAACTAAAAGAAAATATATATTTATAAAAATTGTATGGAATGTATAGATGGGTTTATGAATACCTGAAATTATAATAAATACATAATAAAAGGCTTTAAAAAAATTAAAGTTCATGATTGTAATAAAAGGAGTGATAAAAATATTACCTTAAAAATATTCATGATGCTATAGAGACTCATTATAACCTTATAACACCCTTAGAGTGACAGTTGAGAGAGTAAATAAAATAGTTTCATGCTCAAAGTCTTTTTTTTGGGGAGTTAGGGAAGAATGTTTGGGTATTTATACTTACGAAAGGGTTATTTTATGTGTTCAAATAATGGTTGTTTTATTATAATCATATTACACTTGTGGGACAAATTATGGGTACCTAATATTCTGGATAATTAATTATTCAAGAGGTATGTTTTCCATTTAAATAAATTAAAAACCAAAGGACACCTACTGACTACTCTAATTAATTCATATAATCAAAAAATAGTTTTTTTTACAATGGTACAAAACAATATAAGGTTCCAAAATTATAATTAAAAAATTCTGAATTAAAATTATTATTTTCAAATTAATTATTATAATCATTAAATATAAATTTGACAGAATAAAATTTTTTATTAAATTTTTAATCATGCTAAAATCATAATGTTATCATAAAAACAGGGTACATGAAAAATAATAATTTCACATTTATCAAAAAACTCATTTTTTATAAAATACCCAAAAGTTTACATTAATCAAATTTTGACACATTGAGTAATCAAAAAATATTCATTTTATCAATACAATTATCAAAATATGATATCTTTATATTTAAAATACAAAACATTATTTTAGGAAAATTATTCTTTTTTTGACAAAATTAACTTCATGGATGGTATTAAAAAAATTTGTGCGAGTTAATTAAATTTAATTATCATTTATGTTAATGAAATATATTTTCATAGTAAATTTTTATGAAAATAAAATTTATCTAAAATTTATCTATTTATTTTAAAATGTAATCCATTTTTCCATTTTCTCAAAGGCGATTTATGGGTTACCGGTAACCATACAGACACTGATCCAACATTAAACGGCGGCCGTGGAACCCGCCGACCAGAAAGAAAATCACAAAAACTGTTGATTAATATTTCAAAATCAAAAAACAAACCCATCATCATAGACAGGATGACCGAGGTGTCTAGATCAGTGAACCACCTCGAGCCATGCCCCCGACATCACCACATAGACATCTGAATCACCGGCGATCAACCACCGGCCCTCGCCGCCGCAGCCAAAACCACGAAACCCGGATGTATCGCCTCCAAACCAGCAATGCCACCAAACCAAATCGTCGGCAAGACCGGTCACCAGAAAAAAATATGTCATCCCTTTGACATCATACCAACACCCACTTCATCGAAGTCAACGTGGCAGAAACCCTTAGCACATCACAAAAGCATCGCCGACACATTGCGAGAAACAACAAGACGAACACCCATCGAGATAAATAGAGAGTGAGAAACCACAAAAACACTATATTCAGAACCAAACAATAATAAATTTCAAACAATCCTTTTCGGAAAACCCCGGTCGATGAGATCTGGTCCAAACCATCACCAAGCTCACCGCCTCTAAAAAAACAATTTTGGTTTCCTTTTACATGAAATCTATTTTATAATATTCATTCAATATTAAGTGTGAATTCATTATCTAATATAAATTCTATTAATATAAAATAAGGAAAATGTAATTTGAGTTGAGTGACTAATATTTGATTTCAAGATAATTTCTCATTAAAACAACATAATCTCTAGATTCAAAACCACTTATTAATATATATTATTCCTTAATAAAAAGATATGCGATGGTGGTAGTCTATTGGGGTGGTTTAGATATCATAACTCAATGTGTGATCCATATTACTTTGAATTAAAATAAAAAATAATCCCACTATTGCTGAATTTTAAGACGCTAAAACTAGGATTTTCGATGTGATAAATCTTGGTATTCCACCTCTTTCCCAACATCTAAAATGTGAACCACATAAGGGTGGTTACTTCTAATAGACCCCATGGTATCTTCCTTGTATATCAAAAAACAATATCAATAGTCAATATATAAAGAATACACAACTTTCGATCATAATTCACAATGGTTATATTGACTAATTACCAAAATTTCCAATGACCATATTACCTAATGGTTAAAATTCCTAGTGGTCATACTGAGTAGTGATCATAATTCCCAATGGTCAAATTCTCTGATTTATATATACAAATAATTTCATACTTTATCATTAACTATTTTAATTAAGATGGAACTTACACGTCCCTAGATAATTTATATCATATTCCTGATGATTCAATTTCATTTTACTCTCATTATGGAAGTAATAAAATTTATAGGCTAATTAAATCATATAGAGTTTACATTACATAATACACTATCCTTCAATGATTTTATCCCTATTCTATTCCTTGTTATAGTTGTAAATATTACGTCATGATATGAAAAGAAATTTAATATTATTACTATGTGGGGTTTTTATTGAATATATTGTGGAAAACAGGAGTACTTCTATAAATAGTGATGAATTTCAGATCAGTGGAGTCATGGAGTTAAAATTGTATTATTAGAGATGGTCGAGATTGAGTTTCATTTTAATGATCAAGATATACACCATCTAAATTATTCTAGACATGGTTTATAAGTGTTAGAGGAATTTATGATCTTGGGAATTCCATGTCTTATTAAGTGTTGTTAAGAATTTTATGTGTTTAATGGGAGATCAATCAAATAAACAAGTAGTTTTCATCATAGGTCATAGAGGTATTGTTGATGTTAAAATTTTATATATTAAACTCATGTTTTAAGATTGTTTTGGTTAACATGGATTTCTCTAAAAAAATTCTACATGTAAAAATTCTTCTGAAAATTTAGATAATTTTTTATTTAAAAACTACATATTCTTTCCTTGTAGTTGAATATCCATAGAAAATTATGTCACAAGTCTCTTGTAATTTTTTTTAAATTCACTATGGTATATAAAATAAATATTTTACATACAAAAAATACTAAATTTATTTTCATTTTGTATTCTTACACTCCATAATTCATAAGAATTTTTCATTATGATATGAATTTTCGTATCCCTATTAATAATTTAGTAAGATTTACTCACTACTTCAACCCAAAGATAGATAGATGAGTTATATTCAATAATCCAAGAATGAATATTTTTTAGAATATTTATATTTATTTTTTCATCAAACAAATTTTTTTGAGGTGTACAGGCTGTTAATAATTATTTATTATATCTAGGTATTGAACATATTTATTTAATGATGTGATTCTTATATTAAAAATCATGATGAATTTTTAATGTATTTATTTTATATCCACAATGTCTTTCTAATGAATTATATTATATTGAAAAAATATGAAGGGTCCTCACATTTGTGATATAGGAAAAGTACCCATTTTAATCTTGAGTAATCATCAATAATAACATAATAATGATGTTTTTAATATTTAAAAAATGCTACAAGTTCTAAACAGGTCCATGAGAAACAAGTGTGGTGGTTGAGAGGTTTACACCTCCTTCATTGTGTGTAATGGTTTTATTCATTCACCTTTCGTAAGTATTGATTTTTTTGTAATTTATAATTAGGTAGATCATTTAGTTATTATTTTATAGTTACCATCCCAAAAGAGTGTTTATTTATGTGGCATATAATCATATACCACAATGATAATTCTTTTGGAAAATCAAATAACCGGTAAATATTTTGAGAAAATAAGGAATAATAGTAAATTTTATAAACATCATCATTTACTAGAAAAGTAAAAACTATAGAATTATTCGAATAATTTAAATGTTTTAGGAAATTTTGTGAAATTAAATTTTATAACCATTATAAAAAAATTGAAAAAGCATAAGAAGGTTGTGTTTTAACCCATAAAAAATATTAGAAATTCTGATGGTTATAGGGTTTCCAATTTTCCCAAACCAATTACCTTTTTCATTTTTTATTTGCAATCCAAGTTACATGTCCACCATTTACATTATCTAAACACGTGATTCTTGGGTAGTGTTATTTCATATATCGAAGATAACCACCATCAGGATACCATTTAGTTATTAAGAGATCTTTAATCAATTTAAAAATATAAATAATTAATGAAATGATATTGGTACACACACATTATTTAGTATAGATAAGTTATAAAATAAATAATTTTGAATAAAAATATCTTTTTCAATCATATAAAATAAAAAATTAACGTATTTAAAAAGAAAGGTTCTCTTAGGTCAAAAATATTGAAGAATGTTTCCGAATAAAGAAGGTAATATTGTATTTTAGATTAATGTATTATTATTTGAACTTAGATAAATTTAATTTTTATTAAAAAACATTACTAGTCTTGATATATATCCTATTTATCTATTTAATATTTTATTTTTTTGAATTCAAAAATTCTTATTAAAAGTTTCTATCCCATTTTAAAATCTTTTGAAATTATTATTCATTTTATAATTTCCCAATTTTATATCATTGTTATCATTAAATAATTTATAATTATTATTTTTTATAGTGGTATGATTAATTTTTACAAGACAATAAAAATAATGAAATGTTCTCAAAATATTATATTTTTATCTAAGATCATTTATCATGTCATCTTGAATGGAGCAGTGTTATAACATTTAATCATTAATAATTTCAGTTTCATCCACAAAATATTTATAGGAAATACTAAAATAAACATTTGTGTTATTTTAATCTATTTTAGTGAACTAAACACATAGGACTCCATTCCATTGTAAATAATTCATGTCTAAATTAGAGTCACTATAGCTATCCTCATATACAATCCATATTGAGTTAATTTCGTTGTTCAGATTATTTTTTTAATCAATGAATAAATTATTATTTATTAGCTCATGAAAATTTGAATTATTATATCCTTTCCCCATTCAATTAGAACAGGTAATTTCACTAAATGAGTCATTATTTGTTTAATTTTTTTTCAAGTTTCCACTTCTATCATTCATCCCCTTAAAATTTTAGATTTTTTAAAATTTATTCTTTTTTAGAATTACTTTCATATTCTGCCGATATTATCCATCTCCACATCATTCAATAAATTAAATTGTTTTAAATTTATTTATCATACATGATAACTTGTTTTTATAATAACATAGATTTTTTAAAGGCTTTATATATCATTTTAAGCACAACATCATCATCATCAAATTTTAGTTCCTCTTAAAAAATAAATAACTTTCTTAATAATTATTCGACTAGTAGAACAAACATTTTGAAGAATTATCTAACCAAAATATCATTTCTTCTCCAAACATCAAGTAAGAATCTCAGTAATCTAAAAATTAGTTTTTTACATTCATTGGGTATCTGAGTGCCTTAATAGTGTTAATTATTTTATTGAATCATAAATACATTTCATAAATCGAATCCTCATGCTTCATCATAAACAATTTATAATTCATGGTGTATATATTCAATCGAATTCCTTATATTTGAGGTTACTTCATGATAAATATATCAAATGTCCCTATGTTTTTAATAGTATACATTGGAATATATTCAATTAAACTCCACTTCATTTATTGTACAATATAATGTATTAAAATCATTAAATTAAAAATTATAAAAACCCATAGTTGGAGGATGGATCTCACTCTATTCAATCAATGTAGGTGTTTACATATTTATCTACTATAGTTAAAAAAATGTCAAATACCATTATTTTTAAATATATTATCATTTTAATTTTTAATATGACATTCTTATGTGGAAGAAAATATGGATGTTGATTATTAAAATATCATTTAGGTTTAATATCGATAAAAATACACTATTAAATTAATAGAAATAAGATATATTTACCTCATGAATTAATCAACTCCAAAAATAGAATAATTATTGTAAAATATAGAAAATGAAATAAATGAAGTGTTCTGATACTGAATGTTGGTCCCATAAGAATGCTTATGTGGGGGTAAATTGAGCCTTCAACATGATTCTTCTTTTTTGAGAATTAATTTTTTTTAAAACCCTCAATTTGAAAACATATCCCATTTCAGACATATAATATTTCTAAATATTTTGATACATAGTAATGGTTTCTAATGTGATTGATCAAAACTAGGAAAAAAAATTCGAGTTTATTGTCACATTTGAAAAGAAAATCCCCAAAAAATTATAAATATAAAATAAAGATGAAAACTATTAGAGTTTATTTTAAATATTAATTTTTAATAGTAATTTTTAAAAATGAAGATATTTCCATTTTAATCTAAAACCACTATTTAAAATCAAAAGTAAATAGAATGTTTAATTAAACTATTTTCACTATCAAGTTGGATCATAGTCCTCTCCACTTGAAAATAAACCACTACATATACGGTTTATCAAACAATAATAAAATAATCATAAACGAGATTGGGTTTTATAAAAACAATAACACAAAAGGTAGTCCATAATATAATAAGATTATTCCACAATTATATATTAGAATAAATATTTAAATTTAATATTGAGGTAGTGTCAACTTACTTCTTATTATACTAAAATATATATGATATTTAAATGTATATAAAAATTAATCATTACTAAAATGGTGAGAGTGTGTAGAGAGAGTGATAAAGTTTTAGGATGTTTGATATTTTTTGATTAGTAAGGTTCTCATCTTGGTATGTTTAATTGGTAGGATTTAAAATTTAAGATTTTTCTAGTTTTTTGATCATCTATGTTTCAATAACATCATATGGAAAATTCAGAATTATTGTGTAGTGGAATGAAAAAAACATCAAGTAAAAAAATTACTACTAACACTTTTTTATGAATGGGTAATCCTTCCTCATATTTATATGGACTTTATTGTAGATTATTTATTGAGAAAAAAATCACTTCCAGATAGATAGATATAAACTTCTATAAAATGTGTAATTTAATTTCAAAACACACCTTTAGGAATTTTTTTATTTATCCACATTATATTTTTTACTCTGGGTTAATGTAGACTCACTATGTAGTAGCTCAACACTAAACATAGTTAGCTAGTTTCATCATGTGGTCAATCCGAGTATCCATATGTGATTAACATTCTATGCATGTTTCCTTCGTAAATGGAATATTTTTCCCATCCTAATATATGTTTATTAAACTATTTAATAGGGTCACATGAGTAGTACATGGATCCAATACGCTAAAATAAGTTTTTTCTCAAGAGACCAAAATGTATTTAGTTAACAAGAATAGAAATTTAAGAGTTCATCATGTGATGGAAGAAATACATTTAATATATATATATATATATACATTTCTATCATGGATAGATGAAATTAATCTTGTTGTTGTTTCACTTCATCATTTGGTCAATATGAAACTTATTGAAATTTCATCATAGTAACTTCACTATTCCTATGTTAATTTTCCATATATCATAAGGTATCTTTGGACAGAATTTTTTTTTCAATCTTCATAGAAAAATAATTTACATTTACATATCACAAAATTCATTGGGAATATAAGAAACATGATTTGATATAAATAAAATAATGAATTTATAAAATAATACTACAATTAAATTATAATTATCTACAATATAATATAACCAATATATGATATATATGAAATTATGTTTTTGAATCTATAAAAATGTGAATCCTATTGATGATTAATATCATTCCAAAACCAACTCACATCTTCAACACCCCTCAAATTTCCTCACTTAAATTCTAATAGTTTTAGGTAAATACAGTGTGATGTTATAATGTTACCAAAATTATATTATCCTAGTTACAAGGTATGAATGGTAAAATTAATAAATACATTATATTCAAATACCATATAGATAATTGTAGTCAGGAAATAGATCACACCTCGAATAACATATGGCTCTTTTTCCTCATACATCCCCATCACATGACTCTCTCCATTTCAAACATACCTAACTCATCATCCCTTTTATTTAAATTCTCTATATCTTCTATAAAATTTTGGTTTCTATTATCTGGGATCTTACCATGGGTAAAATTCATAAACACCATCCATTTTTATATTCCTGATATGTACTCATTATTATTATTCAAAGAAAAGTTGGGGAATAATTATTTTTGTGGTGGTTCTCTAAAATGACGCAGTGGTCTGTATATAACTATTTAAGGATCTAGTCTACTTTAATGTACATAATAAATATATAAAAATATATAATTCCTTATATATTATAAAATTAACATAAATCATACATGTATTTATATATGATCAATTAGAACTACATTCTTAGATTCATATGAAATAGATTTATTAGAGTGGTTATGTTCCTGATAAAAACTAAAAATATAAAATCTACTTCCTCTATATCAACTTTGAATATTTATTTATTATATCTCACAAAATATATAACCCATTAGATAAATAATTTTCATAAAAAAACCCATTACATTGTTGATCATTTCAAATATGTAATAAATGAAACATGTCAAAAGATTTATTTTAAAAAATTTGAATATATTAGACCTACAATAATGATTTATAAAATCTGTATGTAGTAAAATTCCTAATAATCATCATAAAGGACTCATTAATACCATATCAAACTCTTGTATGTTGGAACTACCTAGGTAAAATTTGAACATCTCCTACTGATGCATAACATAAGGATTCATTAATAATGAATACTATTAAAATTAGTATCTTAGCTCGCAGAATTGAATAAAAAATAAAGCATTATTAATATGAAAAGTAGTCCACCATTATTGAATCATTCAACATAATTAATTTACTTTTAATGGTATCTAATGCTCCACCATTATAAAATTTCTGTCAAAAAACTATTCATATTTTTATTACTATATTTCTAGATCAATGAATGGTTTCTAAATAATATAAGTATTATTTTAGAGAAACACTAAAAAATATCTTATAGAATTCATTGGGAGATGTGTTAATACTTTTATAAATAAGATAAACACCTCCTACATATTCATCATAGTATCTATAGTAACATAAAAAATAAACAAAAAAATAAATATATCTAAGAAAGTATGGCCCAAGAATACAAAATATACACCTCATTTTTTATATCCTGATTATAGAATCACCTTATAATTACATACACAATCATGATTACCAAAATATGAAAATCCATGATTCCTTTCAAATAAAAATAATATACTATCACTACATGTTTCCTTGTAATAACTTATAGATGAACATCGCTATTTTGTAGAATCATAGGGTCCCTCTACATTCATATATGTGTTTTTTCACTATCCTCTCAAATTGGGTTTTAATAGTACTAATGTCTTAAAAAACCAATGAATTACTCACTAATGCATAATAAAACAACATTTAGTCATACACTATCAGTAACCCATTTAGTGATAAATAATATTCAATATTGTTAATGAACTAGATTTCTATAAATCTATCTAATACATAATGGCAATAATAAATATTTATTTTCAAATAAATTAAATTTGTTTGATAGATTACGATACATACAACACCAAGTATATGATATTGGACTTCATGGAGTTATGTTATTGTTTATATTTTTTATTTAACTCCTTAAATTTATATATTTAAATGTTTACTAGGTGTTTAAGGAAGATAATGGGTGTTCAATGGTTTTGGGACATGATATAAAAGTAAATCGGGTCATCATATGCATGTTCTATAGTTGTCACACAATTTGTGAAAACCGTACAAGGGGTGAGGCCCAACTATACAAGGCTGGATAGATGAGTTTCACATGGCTGGGGAATGGTTTTTCAAACCATTCCTAATACCTAGGTATCTATCCAACATTGACCCCTATTTGAAACACTCAGTCCCATGTTTGACACACATTTTTCCAAATCATGTGGCCATACCAGGTGTCCCATTAAAAAGTATATAGTTACAAAATTCCCCCCTCAGGATTTTAATAACCTCAACAATATTCCACTTATTTCATTCTTCAATAAACTTAATGATGAAAAAATATCCTAAATCTTCACATGGTTTGATATCCTTCTATTCATGTATGTTAGGTGTTATTTTGGTTGATGATTGGCGATTCATGTAAGTCTAACACTCATCATTCTTTTCTTTTCAAGATATGGGCTTGTGGTTATGTTTAGATTTTTTTAAAGCCCTAGAAACCACATTTTAAAATGAATTATTGGTCACAGATTCAAGTTGTTCTTGAATACAATTCTATTTCAAAGGATAATGATGCACTGAACTTTAAATTCATGGTTGGGGATTTAGAAGGTATATCCCACCATTTTGAATTTTACTTGTGCAAGTATGCTGGGATAAATGGTTCTTTATTGTAGTGAATTAGATTCCTTTTATAGTATTTCATAAAATTTTTGGTCAAATGATCAATTGATACCCTCATAACACCCATGGTATGTATTGAGGATGATTAGACCAGTTTAGGGCCATTCATGGGGTGTCCCACAATTCCCAAGAATGGAAAATGGTAATGTGAAGAATAAAATTGGCACGTGATAATAAATATCCAAAGATTAACAAGTTTGAATTAGAGTTGGGTTGAAAAGGTGATAATGATAGTTATTTCTAGTCTATTATAAAGGAATAAGGGACTGATTGGCATGGTGTTAAAATGTGTTAGCTGGGTTGTTTGAATGTGTCTAATGCCATTGGAATTACATTTAAAATGTTGAAGTGGGTTAATGCATGTGAAATGAAGAATGTGTATATATGAGTTAAATAATGTGAATTGATGAATATTTTAAATGGGTTAATTTATAAAAATAATTTAATATGATTAATGGGTTAAATAATGAGTAACGGAAGTGGTTTAAATGAGATATGTAATCTAAATTGTACTGTGCTAATGGGTTAAGGCTTGATGTCAATGAAAATGATGACTAATTATGTAATATTAATGTTTTGGTTGTTGATTTTTCTATGGTTTTGGATATGGTATTAGTGTTCCATGGATAAATAGTAATGTGTAAATGGATTGGTTGTTGTGGGTTATTAGAATTGAGAATATATGGCCCCAAGTCAATTTAGACTAAGGCTCTAAACTCCACCCTGTAATGCACAGGTTATGGAAGGGTAGTGAGACTCTATTCCCCTATCAGTTTCATTTTATGAGAACACATAGACTGATGCTCCTAAGTTATTATGTTTTATTTTTAATGACATGTTTATCCCTAATGATATAGGGAACTTGGAAAATGACACTATGCATAAAAATTTATCATTTTAGGTTATTTGCTTAATGTT
This sequence comes from Viscum album, assembly GCA_963277665.1. Classification (NCBI taxonomy): domain Eukaryota; kingdom Viridiplantae; phylum Streptophyta; class Magnoliopsida; order Santalales; family Viscaceae; genus Viscum; species Viscum album. Next base: position 1,983,167,167 of record OY728125.1, on the reverse strand, counting down.
TTCAATTCCTAACCAATAAAACTTGTGATGAAACTGAATTTTGGTATGATTATGGTATAAGATATAGAAATGGGAAAAATGATGATAATATAATTTTTTTAATATTCTTAAGGGAACCCATGTTTTATTTTGTTTACCTTTACATTTATTTAGTACTCTCAAACACTATCTATTTAGACTAGATATTTTTTTTGAAACCATTGGTGGTGGCCTACTAAGTTGTACTCACACCATGCTTGAGCCCCCGCTGGGTACCTGGGAACATATCATAGTTGTAGATCAGGACAAGAAAAAATTTCATTTTATCAGAAGTGGATTCTGTCATAGGATGTGCATGGATGGGGATCCAAACATAGAGCAAGGACCCTTTTTTGGATTCGTATGTTTTTATTATTTTGGTTTTTCATCACTTTTTCACAATTATAATGACATGATATATATTATTGGTTTTTTGTTTGTACCCTATTTGGAAAATGGATAGTAATTAATATTTTTGGTTTTTGGATCAGTACATCTTTTATTTCATATGTTATATGATGTGACTTACTCTGGTAAATAGGGTATTGTCTATACATGTGACCTATTAGACCCTAGCTTCTAGTTATCAACCTTTGGAATATTTGGAGGTATGATTGAGGTCATGTGGATACTTGGCCTGAGGAATCATATTATTGGATTCTGAGATGGGGAAGTTAAAATGTTGAATTAGATCCTTATTCCTTTCAATCGCCTTACTATATGGAAAGATAGACATGAGGATATGAAGTGTCGAGACTTGGTAATGAACTCATGCATATGAGTAGCTAACCCTTGTACGAGGGAAAACCCAATTGTACAGGGTGGTAGTTTTTTTCTGGATGAGTGTTGTTACAGTTGAATTATATATCACCATTGGGAGATGCACCTGTTGTATGGTGTGGCTTTTTTTGGGTATTTTTTTAATGTCTAGAAATAAATGATGTTTTTATTCATTCATCATTCTAGGAACCTAAAGATATTGTTTGAATGAATCATTATCATGACTCTTCCCAGAGGGGCCTATTTCGTGACTACCCTAAGCCAGTCTGCAATTGGGAATGGGATGGTGACCAGAAAGGAGTAGGCATATACAAAAAATTGTTGAATTTATCCTAAAGTGCCTATACACAAGCTCACATCTCCAAGCAAAAAATGCCTATATGTAAAAAAATATATATATAAAATGTATGAAATCCACTATAACCCACAACCAATGTACGACAGTGAATTTACATGAAACTAAATAGTTCCAAAATAATCCCCAATTAATGTTTCTATAAACCTAAGTCCAACATCCGAGAAAATAGGTACTAGGACTACTATTATGACCATAGAAAAAACTCATATGTCTAGTCTCTCTAAGCATCGTATGGTCCTGGTAGGCATAGGGCTCCATCAAAAGGTCGATCATATGCATAAGATATGTCACATGTTTGAAAATCCCATATAGGGATGAGTATAAAAATATATAGTAGGACACCCTGAAACCACACATAAACACCACAAATGAATACCCCAAGGGAATGTTCAATCATCTCCACACGGGTATATGTATGCATAATATACAACATTAACATCCACATATAATCATTAGAAACACCATGCCATTAGTTGGTCTTAAGAAACATTCATCCATAGGATTATACTCAAATCACACTCAATCAAGAAGAACAAACTTCTCATCCATGATATCTTCAGAGATAATCTAAAATAGGTCCAGCTCATTTGGTCCCTATCCAAATAAAGAAAATATTGGCCAAGGAAGATTATGATACACAGAGAGGGGATCCTTCCCAATACCATGGGGGAATAATAGTAAACTAATTTGGATCAATTCTCAACATTGGGGATCCCTCCCAACACCCTATAAAAAAACCAATAACCCTATGGATGCGTCACGCTAGATGGAGGACTAGAGCCCATCTCTATGGGGTTTTGTAGAATACAAAAAACACCACAAGGGGTGATATGGGATCACACTCATGTCCCAGGGAGGGGTTCCAAACACTACATGGGACTCGACCTCTAGAAAGTATTACAATACTATGATGTGGATGTAATATCGTATAGAATCCTAGATGAAAGGAACTTGGGAAATCAATCTCAAACTATAATGGTCCAAAATCCAAACTCACCACCTATCTAGAAAATGTTAAGATCATTTCTATTGTCCCAACTCCTCAGACATCTCGACAGACATACATACAATTTGAATGTTATAGTAGTTTGATGTTTCAATTAGGGGTCACTGACCATTGTCCGACAGCACGGTCGGTCCATGGACCATGGTTTTCAACCATGGACCAGTACCACTAATATCACTTTAGGTCTGAACTAGATCTAACCTAGGTCTGACAAGGATATGAACCACCCCACTGGTCCCAGATCGCTGGGTGTGGATGGGCTCAATTTTGCATAGACCGCTTGGGTCATTGCATGCGGTCTGTCTCATCTTCATTCCACCTAACACATTAACGATGCTTCCACATCCTTTGTACCCATATAAAATGGCCCTCATCACATTTACTCAACATCCCTGGCATAACTACCTTCTTTGGCTCCCAGGCGGCCACTCGCGACACCGCCTGCCGTCGACACCCCCATAACCTCCATTCACCACCGCTGTCGATCAATATCATTGAGCACCACAGTCATGAATCCCAGAACCGTGGCACCATACCCACATCATAGGTCCCTTCCATAGACCATTATGCCGCTTCTGATTCCCAAAATATGAATCAGTTGCAAACATGGGCTCTTTAGGTCCCGATCTACAGTGATCCAACCTCTATTGTTGGGTTTCCACTAATCAGGTGGTTCGATCATCTTCAGAACCACATGATAAGTGGAACCATGGCTATGGAGGTCCATGAATGAAATAATAAATGAAATATATTTATAAAATAATAAAAAACACCCTAAAGAAGGAGCCTCAACCTTTTTTCAAGTCTACCTCAATCTAGTTCCATTAGAAGGATAAATGAAGAGGAATTAAAATAGATCTCCTAACAATCGTACATATAATATCTCATCTCACTAAAAAGATCAAACCACAAATAAATATATTTTTGGATTGACTTGTTTTCATCTTGGAAATCTAGAATGTGGAAAATAACAAAGAAAAAATGTCCAGACCTTGATTTTTCTTAGTTGATTTTGATGGAAGATCGTTGTTTTGAAATCGTGGTGAGGATCCTTCGAATCAGTTGTGTATTGACTATAAATTCATGATCTTTCATGTTTTGTTTGAGATAGTTCTTTCTACACATCGTAGAGGATTTATGGGGTTATAATGATTACCCTATGATCATCATAATGACTAATTAAAGTGAAATGTATCTATGTTATAAAATTATTTTTATATGAATTATTTAATGAATATTATGGGAGTTTAGAGTTTTCCATAGATGAATAGTACCGACCAAATATAAGTCACATCTAGGGAAAATGACATTTCATGAAATCAAATATGAACTCATATTTCTAATAAAATTCACCATTAATTATTTATTTGGATTTAAAAATAAAATAATTTTATTTGATAATATTATTTATGGTTATGTCCATTTTAACTCTTTTTATAGATGACCTATGTCGACCAATGTTAGGCCAAACCTAAGGTAAATATACCTTTATAAGAACAACAGTTCCATTGGATTTCTAATAAGGGGGCCCTTTTAATATTTATTTCACTTTTTTGGAGAATCGTTGTTACGTGCAATTAAAAGTTTAATTTTTTAAAAAAAATTGTTTTTGGAACACTAGGAATCAAAATCCGACTCAGTACCAGCACCTAATCTTGAAATAAATACATATAATATATAAAATGGTTATTTGGGAAATTGAGGAAGTTACATTCTCACCATCATGGGGATTTACACCCCCAAAATCTATAACAAGAATTACATAAAAAATGATGGAACGAAGAATGAAATTGAGGATCCTACTCACATGTTCTCTACAAGATATTCTAGTTCCACCACCGAACGCGCACTAAAGTAATAAATTACCCATGATGGACTACCCAACTCAGGCCAATGTATAATATGAATTCCAGCAAAATGTCATCCATAACCTGAATGGTACGCTTAGTCTAGTCATCAATATATATGGGAAATTATGTACTCAAGAGTAACCGAGCCCCAAGAACCTACTAAAATAACTTCGACAGATATGGTGTAATGTGATCATCGGGATATGAAACTATTGTCATTGGAAGTCCATGGAGTCGAATTATATCATATACATAGAGCCATCACATGTTCTATATTTAATTATGTTGTCATATAGATAGGAAGTGGGCTAACATGTTGAGTTGGTCTACGATCATTAGGATGGAATCATGTCCCCTGGACGTACGTGGTATGCCTGGCATTAATTCAATCGATATTCCCTACCACATCTATTCTACCATCTTAATAGGTATATCAATACCCTTTGGAACCTCATGATCAACCTTCACTTACTGATAAGTGAGGCATCGAGGGATAAACTCTAAAACTCCATTATTCTTCCATGGATACCAAAAATTACATTAGAGGTCATGAATCATCTTCTACATAGATGGATTTACCACCAAAGGGGTTATATGTAAATCCCTCAGAACATCGTCCCCCAACTCCACTAGTAATACTATGCGTCCTATGAAAAGAAAATACATGCTCCCCACCTTTCGAGTATCCATCAAAAGCATGTCCATTGGATATCTAAGCATGTAGGGTATCACAGTCGGTATCCCTGAGCTATACTCCATGACACATTTTAGTAGTGGAGGGGTAAAAACCATAATCTATTGGTAATATTCTTCTTCTCTATCCACAAAGTATATCTACAATTAAGCTAACTTCTCTGATGCATGGTTCAACATCTCCAAGCTCAATCTCATACAAAGATCATCTTCCACCACATTCCACTTTCCTAGGAAAATAAATATTCTCAATGACGTAGTTCTAGAGGAACTCTAGTCATTATCTCTCCATGACGTTCAGATCCAAAAGGAAGAATATATACTCAAGATCATGGGTTACATAGTTATTCTCTTATAGTCTCAACTGGCATGAACCATAAGCTATTATCTATTTTGCCTACATACGCAAAAAAATAAAAACAATCCCAGTCCCTGATGCATCATCAAACACCATGTACTTGATGCCTTCCTCCGATGACTTCAGGATGGGAGCACTTGTCGTCCTCTACCCCATATCCTGAAATCACTTTTGTAACTTATATGTAAATTTTATAGGATTCTCCATTCATGTCAAAGATTTTAATGACAATAATACTCTGGATAAGTCAGGCACAATCATCCAATATTACCCTTATAATCAAATTAAACTATGCACTATAGTAACAGTCTTGGGTGACTCCCATGAATGCACTACCTCAACCTTTGTTGGACCAAATAGAACTCTAGATTCAAAGATGATGTGTCCAAAAAAAATGGACATCCTGAATTAAAAACTTAAACTTATAGAGTTTCCCATCAATTTGATTCACTTGGAGTGTTTTTAGGACCATCATCCAATGTCTCATGTTATCCTCTTTAGATGTCAGGTACAATAGGATACGATCGATGTAGACCACCCGAAACTGTTATATGTAAGGATGAAAGATCCTATTCATGAATCCCATGAAAAATATTGTGGCATTATTCAAAAAAAATGCATTACCAAGCAGTCATATTGACTATAAAGACATCTTAAATCCATATTCAGTATATCATTATCTCGTACTCACAATAGGGGATACCCTAACGAGTGGTCAATCATTTAGAACCATCATACCCCTTTATACTGATCAAAGAGTTTTTTGATCTAAGGTAGTGGATACCTTTTCTTCATGTTCACCTAGTTCAAGGGCCAGTAATAAACACAAAACATTAAGCTCTTGTCTTTATTCTTAGTAAAAAACTAGCACTGCCTGGGGTGAAAAAATGGGTCTCAGAAACACCATCCTCTTTATGTCCTCATACTAAAACCCCATCTCACAAAGCTCTGTGGGAGCTATCTGATATGAAGGTGTAGATACCGGTGTCATCCAACGATGTTGACCAATGAAGAAGTCCATATTCTATCAGGTAGGTAATCTAGGAACACCTTTAAGAAAGGAATCTCATACACTTCCATCTCTAGAAGAATCTGAGGACTCATTTAATCCACTACACTATTTGTTAGTCTATCCCACTAATGATATATTTTCTATACACTTCTATGTGTGAGTTAATCCTACACTTCATGTATTCCCTTTTCACAAACAAAGGGAAACCATGTTATATCACTATGGACACATCATAGTTTTCCCCGAAAATAATCAATCTAAACATGAACTATAGATAATGATTCCATAAAATGAATGGATTTTAAGGAATTGATTCTACTACTAATAGATCCCAACAGAAACTCTCGCATCCAAGATTCATGGTACATTGTTGAAACAAGTGTCTGATCATTGTGTATCCTCTATTTAGATTCTCTATGCATGAGGGTCGAGCCAATGGATTAATCAGAATATTAGTGTCATGAACATGATTCATGGAATGAAAAGAATGAAAATGACTTATGTCTATCAAAATGGAAGCTAAAATATAAAATACATATTTCATTCCTTGAATCATTCCTAGAGACCCTAAGTCCTAATCCTCATCCACATGCAACTTTCCTCTCCCCTGTCTTCCAGCACCCTAAACATGGAACGAACCACCTGGGGGTGGTCGTGGTAACATGGAAAATTGTATACCACCTCTTGATTCTCCCCTAGATCCTCTTCCACATCTACTTACTTAGGGATATATCTAATCCTATCATTGTCTTTACCTTAGTGGTGTATCCCCGGTCTCCCTACCAGCAGTATGATGGGTTGGACAATCTGAGCCAAGCTTTCTCCATCCACCAGATGAATAACATCACTTTTTTCTAGGTTTAATGGACCCTCCATGTGACCCTTTAACTATATATCCACTATCATGGGACCTCCTCTTGAAACATATCACATGTCCCAGTCCACGAGACTGATGTTGACTCCCTGTTACTAAGGCCTCAGCTCATGCTTTCCCACTACTGACAATCACTAACTGTATCCACATTGCAAATAAATTTTTGACTACTTAAGCTTTATCATGAACCCCATCCTAAGTAAAAATGCTCAGAGTGATAACACATGCCTAGATGTCCCTATAAAGACCTCACTCAAGATTCGGATCCTAGATGTTCTGATCGTGTATCATATCCATCGAGTACAATGATAAGTTGGTATTCCTCGATGAATACTAAGATACTAAAATGTCCCAATATTGGAGATATATAAACTCTATGATATGCATAGAACATAGATCATAAGATTATAAATGATATCAAAAAATGATATCAATTTATATTCATGGGATATTTTCAATGTCATAAGATTATTAACTAAACCACACCATTTCCCTCTTAAGCCATGTAGAATGCTCACTGTTAGAACCACCATCTAATCAACTAGTGTCCTGAATATATGAAAAAATTGAGTCACCTCATCAATACAATCCTTATATGCCTATGTGTCAGGATTTCCTCAAAACCCGAGGGGTCTGTGTTACGGGAAGTCATGTAAGATCCTCAGACAACACAACATGTCTTCTAGTAATGCAGGTATTATGTTCTTATCTAATGGTGGTGATATGGAAGGTGCCCCACCTGGATGTTATATATCTAGTACAAGACGTTGTATGAAAATATGTACTGGGAATAATTTTTGGACTATTAGAAAACTACTTCTATATAGACCCGATAAGCACCATCTTCTCATGGTCCACCTTGGACTTTGTCAAAAGGTTGATCATCTTTATAAGGTGTGTCACATGCAGGCAAAGCCTGTGTAGGGGTGAGTGTTACAATACTCAATACAAAACCCTAAAACCACAATGAAACACAAAAAATGAGTACAACAAGGGTATTTATAGTCATATCTACACAAGTATATGTCTACATCACACATGACAAGAACATATAGATATAATTATGAGAAACACCACACCATTGGGTAGTCTTATCCATTTTTCATCCATAATGTTATGCTCGATGCATGCTAATTCTTGTAGAATTCAATCCTTGTGCCATGATATCATAGTAGAGACTCATGTATAGGTGTACCTCATTTGGTCCCTACTCAATTGTGAATGTATTTGGTCAAGGAAGATTATAATACATAGATATGGGATATTAACCGATGCCCTAGGGAATACTGCTAACCCAATCTGGATAAATTTTCTGCGTGGGGGATCCTTCTCAACACCCTAGGGATTACCACTAAACTAAATAACATTGTCTTATAGATAGTGTACCAACCCACTAAACTCGAAGATATCGTGATTCCTAAAAACATCACTATGGGTGGTATAGGATCACACTCCAGTCTAAGGGAGGGATGCCTGACCCTATATGAGATACGACATCTTGAGGGGATTACAATCCAGTGATGTGGACATAATACCATACAGAACCCTCGATGAAAGGACCAATGGGAACCCTCTAAACCTATACTGGTCCAAAAAAAAAATTAACCACTTGTCCCCAAATTTTTTTCCTCGTCTCAAGGGTTCCACCGTGGTAGATGGTTCATTAAACAAATATATAGTTTTAATGTTACAATAGTTTTAAGTTTCAACTGGGGGAAACTGAGCCCATGGACTCACCGCACAGTCCGTCCACTTCCTATGGAGGTTTAACGATGTGGTTGACCACACCCACATATGTCATGGATGTGTGGAAGCTGGAGTGATCGTGGCTCAAAGTCGACCACCATGGTCGACCATGGTCCAGTTCCGCTCTGGCCGCCCGGAGTCCAACCCGGATCTAACCCGTGTCAGATCTAGCCTGCTAGGGCCTGGCCCAGCCTAGTGGGTCTGACCCAACCCATTGTACCTAAGTCGGACTAGATGGCCTAGCCCGTTCTCTTGGTTCATCCATCTCATATGTGGGCCGCCTAGGACAGTTCATGTGGTCCACGTCCCACTTGGCAGCTGATGTCGTAGCCTACGACCTCACGTTGCGCCGCCTCTTCCATCTCCCATGTGTCCACCTGTGGAACCACATTCTGATAAATCTAGTGCAGCTCTGTTCTCTGCCACCACTCTTCAACATCACTGATCACTACCACGTCACCTCATCAGACCACTATGCCGGACCCAAACTGATAGTCCCATCTGCGGACCACTGAGGCACCTATATTTCAAGAATTTGAAACGGTCCTAGATATGGGACCCTTCAGTCCTGACCATCATAGATCCAACATATTTTGTTGTATTTCCTTCAATCCGGAGGTCCAATCACATTTGGAACTGCCTAGAATGTTGAACCATGGCCATTGGGGTCCAACAGTGATGAACATCATGAACGTGGGAGGGGAAATCATAGAGGAAACCTTGTGGAAGGAACCTCGTCCTCATTTCATGTCATCCTTAATATATTTACATTATAATAATAAACAATGTGGAATTTAAATAAACCTACCTGATAATCCGGAATATAATATCCCATCATACCACACTTATCAAACCAAATATCAATCTATTCCTAGATTGATCCTCGTTCATCGTGGTAGTCTAGAACAATGAAATATATCCCAAATAAAAAACGTCCACACCTCAATTAGGATTATTTAATTATGGAGTATGATCATTGTGCCGTCTTCACGGAGAGGTTCCTTCGAATCTGTTGCACGTTGACCATCGATCCATGATCCATCACCATTTGTTTGAGAGATTTATTTCTCCATGTATTAGAAGAATTCCAGGGCTATTATTATATCACACAATTCATGGTAAAGAATAATTAAATAGAAAATTATATGAATTATAAAATCCATTATTTATATTATTTAATGATGATTTTGTATTTTTAAAATTTTTCTACCCAATACTCGTGTTGACCAAAGTAAAGTCCTCTCTAGGTAGTACACTTCATTACAAACTCAAATTTTGTTTCTGATTTACTATCAGAGTCACCATTCATGACTTATAAGGATTTAAAAATAAAATAATTTTATTTAATTATTTTATTTATAGTTTCATCCTTGGTGACTTTGTCTAAAGATGATCTTCACTAACCAATGTTAGGGAACACCTAGTATAAAGCTTCTATTCTTGGTTCAATGGTTCCCAAAAATTTCTAAGCTAGGCAAATGTTTATGAGTTATTCCACTTTTTCATGAAAACCATGTGTGTGGGCTATTAAAGTTTTAACATTTTTCAAACAATTTTTCTAGGAAAACTAATACTCATAATTGCAGGTTATCTTAGTGCCTAGTCACATAATCAATCCATATAATATCTAAAAAAATATATGGAAAATTCGAGACATTACAATCATGATAAGCACAAACATGATATGTGTGTGGGAAATGAAGGGTAAGATACATTTTACCTTCTATAGAAATTAAATGAAATTTATTCAAATAAACCTGATGAAAATAGGTAAATGGAAAAAATGTAAATGAATAGTTAAAGAATATTGTTTCTAAAATAACAATTATAAATGGATTCAGACATTTTGTTTTGATAAATTGTAATTATGGAATGATGAATAATATAGAAAGATTCACATTGTGATTGTAAAATGGAAAAATAATATTTCATAATGATGGTTGTGAATGACTTAGAATATTAGTTGTAATAAGTATAGAATGGGATAGGTTCCTAAAAGGGAATTATTTTCCTAGTGAAAGTGGACATGTATTTAAAATAAGGAATCCAATAAATTAATTTCATCAACTTTGGTTGTCTTACCCAATATTTACTATTACCCACAATATGAATGGTTGAGGTTAGTATTAGATATGTGATCATGTCCTCTTGGATAATGTATGTGGAGTGAGTTGATTATGGATGGTAGTATATTTTATGTTTTCTCCTACAGTGATTGGAATTTCCTTGAAATGTTTGTGATGATTTTTTTTTAAATATTAATCTTAATAAGTGTGGATTTTTTATATTATGGGTAAATTGCACATTCTAATGTGTGATCCATTGGGTTTTTAAAAATGGTGAAGTGAATTATAAGGTGATGTTTAATAATGTATCTTTTTCTAAATAATGCTATTGATTATTCCTTGCATTGTTTATTTAGACATTGAATGGGTGGATTGGGTAGTAATAGTTCCATAAGATAATACCATGATTATAGGTTAGGAGACCTTGATGTCTAACATTGTGTGGATAAATAAATATTCATTTTTATGTAATCGATAGTCCTGTGACCGTATTTTTTTAACAATATTCTGGATAATGTTAAAGTGGTCATACTTATTGGTTGTAATTGTGTGGGTTGTACATTGAAATTAATAATGAGTGTCTTAGTAGGGGTGTCATTAGTGAAATGCGTTTTCTTATTTTTGTGGTGTCTTAGGTGGATTTAGACCATTCATGTTGTGTTTTGAACCCTATACTAGTGGTTTTGGCTCATGGTTCTGATGTATATGTGAGATTTTTCTTAGTTTGAAACCAAGAGAGAATTGTTATTGGGTTACATTGGATGTGGTTTCCAAGAACTTGGATAAGAGATCCATCCACTGGTGGAAAATTATTTGAATTATGTTGTATGTGAAATATAGAGGAGGGCCAGTGACCTATTACCCTTAACCCATGTTAGGAAGTTGGTATTTTTTTATCCTTGATAGCTTCCGATGGTAGTGGTCAGTAATTTTTTTAGAGATATTGTGTCTGTGAGGAACAGTTTGATGATTTGGTTTAGGACATGTGAAGAATTCCATATACGGGTAAGTGGAAATATTAAATGTTTTTATCACCAAAATTAGATTTTGTGATGAGTTGGTAGTATCCATTGAATATGAGGCATGGGAGATGTTTCTATGGTGTAATCAATGTGTAATTAAAACCATTATGTTTTTATAAATGGTATGTTTGATCGCTATCTCATTCAAAAGGGAAACAGAGTTCATATGGATGGTTGTAAGGATAGTTTTGAAGGGTCTTATCATTTGGATGCATGAACAATCTATTTGGATATTGATTAATAATGGTCATGATGTCGATTCTGATAGAAGATTCAATGGTGACTGAAGTGTGGTAAGATAGTTTCATTATGATGGTGACTCCTAATGTGAGGGTAATCACATGGTTGAGTTAATTTGTATAAATGGATTGATTATTTGGTGATATTTTAAGGATTCCTTAAGGATGATACGGCTTACGAACCAAGAGGTGTGGTTAGGGGAGTAAGGGGGTTTTGGAATATGGCCCGATAATGTATTTCCTGTGAAATATAAAGTCAATTTATGTGTGTCATCATAGTGAAGTGGAAGAACTTTAGGTATCTGATTCGGTCCATTTTTGGGAACCCGCTGGAAAGGTTCAATTCTGATCAAGATGAGAGAACATGTGACACAGATAAGATCTTATAATTATTTATGAAACCAAAGTGGTAAGAATACCTATTAATGTGACTGTTGGTTTTGATTGGTGTACTGGACCATTTTTTTTATTGTTAACTTCTAGGGTCACACAGGAAGAACTCGAGTGGTGTGGTGGAAGTAGTTCTGAAAGCAATTTTGGTTCAAAACTACTTGGAGGATATTTTTGGAGTGGTGTTGAGACTTGGTTAGAAATCACACTTGAGTGGTGGTGGTTAAGAGATTATGAGATGTGTTCCGTAAGGAAAGAAAAAAATTCATGGAAGATCATGGTGTCCGATAGTGGGAGGTGAAATTAGTGGTAGATAAGTTGTATTGGATTTCCATGATGTCTTATTATCATACTATTAGTTAGTGATGATTATTCCATACTACTTGATATCTTCCTATGTATACTAAGAATGATTTGGATTTAAACCATGTGACATTAGAGTCTATTTTTTGGATATGGTAGATCATGGTGTTTTTCTCTTGTTGTGGAATATCTAGATCTAGATAGTGGGATATACACCACTAACTGTTTATGTGTGAGGTCCTCAGGATGGATCGGGTGTCGATGAACACCATTACTATCATTGTAAAAAGCTAGAAATGGGTATTAGGTGTTTTTGTTCTATTATTCAAGAAACAATGAGTCATTCAAATAAATATATAGGAGTTTATCCAATGATCTAAGTGTGAAATACGGTGGTTGGTATTCTATAATGAATGAAATGGTAACAATAATCTTAAGGTGGGGAGTGACAAGTCAGTCCTTCATATGTGGGCCAACTCAAGGAATTGATATAATGAAAGTGAGATGAAAATGAGAAACCTATTGGGTGCATGTTGGGTCTATTAAAGAGGCCAGGGGGGCCTTGATTATGGTGGTCTATTTAAGCATTCTTTGGATATTGTAGAAAGGTGGTTCCAAATGAATTTCAAGATACCTATATATAATTCGTCAAAGGGTGTGGTGAGACATGACAACAATTTTTGGAAAGAGATACTGTGACCTAAAGATCCATCACGAATTAGGTACAAAACCAGGTAGGTGTATTTGTGTGACATTGGAATGTATTTATGTGTAATGTAACCTTGGTCATGTGATGTGGTGCATTGAAATAGTGAATTTAAGAGTTTCAAGGATGAGCCATCTAGAAATATTTTAACCCTTCTAGACCATGGGATGATTGGTGTGTGTCGTAGACCACCTATGGTGGGTGTAAAAGAGAAAAAATTTGGTTACAAATTATTGAATTGTCTTGAATAAAAAAATATCATTTTTTAGTTAGTTTATGGATGGTATGATATCTTGGGTTTGGAGTTTTGATTGGTGTTGTGGAAAGAGATGATGGTTTGTAGGATAGTGGATGTGGTGATAGTGTAGTTATACCAAACACTTATGATTAATACTATAGTTGTACGGGATGATGGTGATATGACTCAAGTCTTTAAGTGCCCTGGAAAGGTGTAATTGGGGTAGTATACCAATGGTGGAATATGGATTTTCTATGAAAATAACTGTTGGTGTGGATCGACATAATATGGTAAAAGGAATGGATGTGGGAAACTGTGACCCACCACTAGTTTGATGTTTTTAGTGGTAAGAGAATTTTGGTAATGAATGAGAACTTGAGTGAAGTAAACATGTTATTAGTACCTTAATGTGTGGTGTAGGTAGGACCTATAGGATTTTTTATGGAAATGTTAAATGCTAATGCAACATGAAGTCCTCATGGCTATTTGGGTGCGGTGAGTTTGAAACATGCCTAGGATGTTGTGAATGTTGAGATGATGTTCTGCTAATATTTTTTTATAGTTGAGGTTCCAACCACTGGATGGTGGGGGTTAAGATATGGTGTTTTGTGGGCGTAACTATAGTGGTATGGTGATCAGCTGATAATGTGGACAGTGTTTTAAGTTGAAGGGACTAGAGTAAAAACTATTTTGGTGATTTGACCTTGAAAATTAGCATTAATTTAGGTGTAATCGATAGAGTACGAAATGTTTTATAGTTTTTTCATGGATATTTAAATATGTAATGGAATCATAGAGCCTATATTTTTGGATTGATGTATGTTAGAAACTATGTATGTATGGAATGAACGTTTTCCGTAGGTGGTGTTATGTTTTTGGTCATTGTTTGACTTTTGAAAATAGAAAAAATGGTGTGATGCAATTTGGGAAATGATTACAAATAGGATCACACCAATTGTATGATGGTTGGATCCTCATAGATGATATGATCCTATATATGATGTTCCCTTTTGTTGAGATTTAGGGAATATTTCATTGGCTTCCCTATAAAGTTATAATGGTTGATGGGTGTTTAGAAGTTGATGTGTCATTTGAAGAGTATCTGGTTAGTTTTGTGGATCATAATGGGAATGTATTTTTTGTAAACAATGTGTATTTGGATCATGTTTTTTGGAAACATGGTAGTGCTCTGAAATGGACATGGGATATGGAGACAGACTTGTAGCCCTAGTGGCCCAGTCTCTATTCTTCAGAATCATAATGATGCTCAGATATGCAGCTCGAGGAGGAGTCATTATAATGTGAGTAGGATGTAATATCACAATAATTGAGGAGGTATGATTTTGTTTATGTTTTGATTTTAATCTCTAAATGTTAGATAATTAAATTTTTACATGGTGTATGAGAATGATTGGGGATATTTTGAGGGTTCGAGACCTTAAAGAACGAGAAATCAAACCATCCTGTGCATGTTTCATGATGGCCACACGGTTAGTGAAAACCATGAAATGGGTGAGGCCAAACCATGCAGCCAGAAATAGAGAAATTTCACACTACTAGAGCATGATTTCAAAAACATTGAATAATCTCTAGTAACCATGCAACTTAAACCCATCATTGATTGATGAAATCATACAATTTTCTAAACCGTGTATCTAAACCATGCAGCCCATTAAATACTAAATATTTACCAAATTACATATTGGGATTTTTAGATCCCCACATGGTTTTCCATTAATTTCATCATCCTCCAGCCCAATTGATGATCCAAATATATTAAATCATCATAAGGGTCAATATTCTTTGATTATAGTTTGTTAAGCGTGCCATTTGTTGGAGATCAAGGTTCTAGGTATGGCGAACCCTCCTCTTTCTTCTCTTTTCCAGATTATGGATTTTAGTTTTATTATTCTCTTCCGTAATACCTAAAACACTCTTTTTACATCAAAATCTATGTCGGCAATTGGATGGGTGCATAAATCAGGATCTAGGAATAATGTTAAAGGTGCGTTCATCATCATATATGAGGTATGTCCTCTACAAGTTATATCCTATAGTTTTGATGTTTATTTGTGAATGTATGTTTTTGTTAATGGTTCACTCTTATTGTGAATTTGATTCTTTAAGTAATATTTCGTAAAATTGTTGGTTATGTTATGAATTGATCCACTCTTGATCCTTATGGTGTTCATTAAGGATGATTAGACTATTTTAGGGCCACCCATGGGGTGTGACAAAATTCCTGAACATAGAAAATGTTAATGATAAGAATGGAATTGTCTTGTGATAAAAAAGATCACATGTTGAACATGTTATTATGATAGTTGAGTTAAAAAAAAATTTGATAGTTGTTTCTATACCCTAATAATTCTATAAGAAAATGTTTGTGTTAGTGTGAAAATGGGTTATTTTGGTAGTGAGAATGTGGCTAGTGGAATATGAATTCTAATTTAAATGTATAAGTGGCTTAATGCAAGAGAAATGGTGAAAGTTTATAAATGGGTTAAATTATGTAAGTTGATGAATATGAGAAATTTTATAATGTATAAAAATCATTGAAGATCCTTAATGGGTAAAATAATGTGTAAGGGAAATGGGTTAACTTTCCTATGTAATGTAAAAGGTAATGTGCAAATTGATTTAGTCTTGATGTTAATCCACATGATTAGTAGTTATTAAATATGAATTTTATGTGTATTGATTTGTATTCAGTTTTTTATATGGTATATGGGGTCAATGAATATATATTAATGTGTACATAGCATAGTAGTTTTGGGGTATTGGACATGGGGATCTATACAAATGGGCCAGGTTTGATAGAGGCTCTAAACCCCACACCATAATTCATGTGATAGGGAAGTGGAATGAGGCCATATGCCCCTAAAAATTCAATTTTATGAGACCACTAGAAACAAGGACCCAGTGAGACTATGTGGTATTTGTTATGAAATTTTTATCATTAGTGAGATAAGGAAGATACCTTATTTCCTTATTCATATAAATTTACCAGCTTGGGATATTTAATAAATGAAAAAAATTTATAACCCATAGAACATGGGATGAAAATTAATGTTGTGATGAAGATGATAGAAGTTATGGAAATGGATTTAATGATGGAAATGATCTATGTGAATATTCTTTACTAAGTGCGCGAGAGTTGTATTTTTTTTACCATCTTATTTTTTTGGTACATGCATGAAAAATATTTTTATACTGGATATTTTATAGCCACCGTTGATGATGGACTCCTAAGATGTACTCACACCATTCTCAGACTGTTGCTGGGTACTCGAGAAGATCTCAGGGTTATAGTTCAAGACAAGGGTAAAGGCCCTATGACAGGGAGATCAGTTCAAGATATTGAGTCAGTACCCATTTGAGGTAGTAATATGTATTTATTATATTGGGGTTTATTAACTATTTTCAATGTTATCAGGATAAAACATGTTTAATATTTTTTATGGGTTATACCCTATTTGGAAAATAGATGGTAATGCTTGTTTCCAGTTTACGTCTTATTACTTTATTTATTTCATATGTTATCTAATGTGAATTACTCTAGTAAATAGTGTATAGTATTCCTATGTGACCCATTTGACCCTCACTTCTAATGAGAACCCTCTAGAATATAGGGATGTGACCATGTGGTCACATGGCGACTCAACGTAGGGTACCAGCTTAGTGGATTCTGGGTAAGGGACATTGTAGTATGCCTCAATTATAGAAAGTGTATATTATATTTTAATAAAAATATAATATAATTCATATATTATTAATTATTGGTTAAAATATTCTAATATATTAATTTTAATATAAATATTGAACATAATAACTCAAAATGATCCTAGAAATATGTATTGAAATTTTTCTATAGGAATAGGTTTTTATGAGTAAAAAAAAATGTAATTTTTAAACATAACACTTTTCATTTATAATAATTAATTATAATATGTTTAATTAGAAATTTATTAAATAGCAATATTTTATAAAGAAAGATGTGAACATTTGTCGGTAAAGGGATACTCTTATGAAAACTTCTTTTCATTAAAAATTCATAATGTCTATTCATTTTAATTAATTAAAATAATATTTAATGATTAATGATATAAATGAAATAATATATATATATATATATGTTAATTTAAACCCATAAATTCGTCAATACCAGTCATATAGTTAATATATGATAATTTTATGATTGAAAAATGCATTTCATGAAAAATTAGGTTTTGATACGTTTTGCGAGATTATTTTAAATTAACATTTTACTATTATTTGGGTTAAAGTATATAAAATAGGTTTAATATTTTTAATACAAATATTTAAAATATATAAATATGGAAAACATAATTTTTTTTCAAAATGATTATCAAAAAGTGAAAAAACTAATTAACATGTTAACGATTAAAATGTGGTTTTGTACATTACATGGGTTTGTGTTTATTTCTTTCCATACACAAACAATATTTATTGGATAAATTGAATTTAATATTAATAATAATTTTATCCAATTTACATAATAAGAACTATTTTATTTTTGTTTTAATGTATAAATTACAATATTAAAAAACTTGATACCGTGTTTTATAGTAAAATGGTAAAGGTTTCTAAACATAGAGTTTAATGGAAAAACACTATTAAAAATGTTTCATTTTAGGTTTTTGAAATTTTGATAGACCATATCATACCTAAAATACATTATTAATAAATTTTGGTGGAACCTAGGAAGAGAGTGAGTTCCCTATAATGAATTTGATTGGGTATTTAAAAAATTCCAATGATCCTAAATTATAGACGAGCACTCCCTCTCATCAATTATTCAGACCAATAATGACTATTGGATCAAACAAAACCTTATCAAATAACTCACCAACATATGTATCCACATTATATAGGTTCCATTATTCAAAAATACTAATCCTATAGTATCCAAGAATTGATCTATTGAAAAATTCTATAACATATAGTAGTCATATAAACATAGGTATTTATTTTGTTCCTTCCATTACAAACATAAATTATGTAATAAAAATTAAAATACAATAAGAAATATTATCTAACATATAATGAGATGATATTATGATGATTTCATAATATGTATCCATCTCATTATAAATAAAATGGGTAACAAATCCATCGCTCATGTGAATTGTAGGTGACAGCCTTACGAACTGATGTAATTTGTTTTCCATCACCGACTCTTAAGTTTAGACATAATTATGAAAATAAGGAAAATGTATTATAAATATTTAATGATATAAATTCTATAAAATAATTATATAATCCATTTACCTTCCCTTTCACTTGTTAATGCAATTATATAATCACTTGTATGTATGTACCACCTACCATCTCCATGAATCAATACGATTCATTTTCCATGTCAACATTCAATAATGTTTTTTAAAAAATATATTTTTATTTAATATAACATTTATTGCTATGACCCATAATTTTATCAATATAATTTCTCCTTTATTATAGTAAATTTTTAATCACATATGATCACATATGGACCATAATAAAAACTTTATAAATGGGGAATTAATTAAATAGGAAGTATTTCTAAAAGTTAAGAAACCAATTCTGATAAAATAGTAACATGACCTTAGGAATAGTAATATGAACCGTATGAATAGTAAACTGGCTAATTGAATTATATCCAAACCCATAAAGGTGGGAATACAATTTTCTCATCTTATATGGGAAAATATGATATATATATATCATAGTATAAGTAATTAAATATTTTATAATTTACTAATTAATTGTGAGTGTTTTTATAAAACATAAATATTTAATATCAATTTTATAATTAATTTCATAATATGAAAGAAAAAATATTTTCATAAAATGTATTTATAATTAATTTTTTTTCTAATGTTTTTATGTTAATTTTATGAAACTATAATTAAATTTTCCACGTTTTTTACAATTAGTTATAAATTTAAAATATTAAATTTCCATGGAAATTATGATTTTAATTAAAAAATGTATTAAACATAATTAGAAAAATATTTTTATTAAATGGAGTTCAATTTTTAATTCTAAAAATAAAAAAGTGGTTAGGGTGATTATTTGGGATTTTTCTAAAATACAAAAATGTTATATTAATAGTAAAATACGATAATTTACTATAAAAGATAAGTACATGAATTATGGAGTCATAGATGATGTATTGATGAAGTAAGCCCAAAATCAAGAACTATCCTTTATTATTTTAATATATTTATTTATAATTATCAATGTATTCATTGTCTTGAGAGAGAAAAAATATATTAATGGATATAATATTGAGAAAACACCCAATCCCACCACTATAAAAACCACCCATCCCTTCTCCTCTCACTTCTCAAGATTTGAGAATATCCTAAATTCTACCCAATACCCTTCTCTAACCCCAACCCTACGTATGGGATCTCATGGTCTCACCAAAATTAAAAAACCATTATCTAAGTAGGTTCTCATGTAGGATAAATTCAAGAGGTAAATCCTCTCACTTTTTCTTTTATTTTTTCTTCGATATCATTTATTTCTTTCCATTATACTCACATTATCTAATACAAATGGAATGATAAATCTATTATGTTTGATATAATATTATTATATCATCTTAATGGATGATCCATCAATAAAATCATCACTCCCCCTATTTTATTTTAGAAATGAAATCACTACCCGTCATGTGTTAATTTAGCGACATCATGGGCATTGTTCTTTAATTTTTGCTTAACAAATTTAATGATGTTAATAAAAAAATATAATGGTTGAAAAAATATTTTAGTAAATATTTTATAACCCATTTTATGTTCTAGAAATAACATATTAATATAATACTATATGATAAAAACAAAATGAGTATGTGGAGATAAAAAACTGCCAAAATTCACCTCAAATGATCATCATTATGTTTTATCTAATGATTAATCCTCATTCCATAAAACAAAATTATTTATAAGATAATTAAAATTTATTGAATATGATTAATAATATATAATAATAATTATAGATATTTTTCATCATTTTACATGATCTTCCATTCATGTATAAAAGCCAACCAATCTGGAATACCATGAAAACCAATGCACCTAAATGATGAAACTAAGCTCTATAACTCATAAAGAGCCCATTAATAAAAATAATAAATCCAAAATGTCTCAAATTAATTTATAAATGGGTATTTATTTGTTAAATCACGATTCTAGTCTGATTATATGGGTTACTAAAGTGAATATTTAATTCAAACTCAAGGTAAGGGGAATTCTTGAACCCAACTCCCTTTCTTTTATTTTTCCCTCTTTCAATCCCCATTCTGTATTGATATTACATAAATATATTTTATTCATTATTATCATAAAATTTTTGTGATATAATTTTTTTCTACATGAATTTATGAAAGGCATTATGTCTTCCCAATTAACTGTTCATTAAAAAATAGCTTTTACTTCTTATGATTGTTTATTCTACAATCAAGGTTGGTAATTCTAATATAAAGTATATTATTCCCTAATTAATATGGGAAACCAAGATTTTTTAATGTATTATTTATTAAATGAAACCCATTACATTCCATGGGTTATTTTTTCCAGGATTGAAATACGTTATATGTGGCATGCATGAAAATGTAAATATTGTGATGTGATAGGTGGAGTTGGAATTATACAGTGCAATATAAATGTTATGATGTGATGGGTGTGTTCGAAATTATATAGTGCAACAATTTATTGGTTAATATGATGTATCTAATGAGAAAAAAGTATAATATGCATTAATATGGAACTTACTATGTAAAAAACTATATATTGTATTTGACCACTAAGACATGATGTTTCATTTTTTGCATTACCACATTCCTTGAATTTATCCAATGCTTCCTCTCATTATTAGTATGATGATGATACTATAATTATCACCCAATGTAATATTTTTTTATGTTATTATCTATATTTTTAGTATTCCATTATCTCTCCCCTTTTATCGATAAATATCCTCATATTACTACTTGCACTATAGATAATTCAGGGGCCAATAAGAAGCTATAGAAGAAGAAATTAAATAAATGATTATGATTTATTTTGTAAATTTTATGTATGTTCCTAATTTTACCAAGACACTAAGCCAATCGATCCTCGACATGTAATGCTTTTATTTTTTATCAATAAAATGAGGTATTAATAATATAAGAAGAATTCGTGTTAATATAGTTTGTATGAGAGAATGATTTAATTAATTTGGGAATTAGGATCAGTGATCCTCTATGAAAACCCATAGTATGATACTAAGTATAAGTAAGCACACTAGAACCTTTGTTTTTTTGACAATTACAGACATTAGGAACCCATAAGATATGAAATTAGTGTTAATTTTAAATATGGATTAATTTTTGATGACTTATTTTATTATCTTTTTTTCTATTTTTTTATTTTAGAAAATGTTGGGAACTAAGAGAAATCGGGCCAACAACCTATGACATGGACAATGCAGTGATTACCTGAATGTAATTCCAAATGCCTTTGGAGGTGGAGTTCAAAATTTCATGGTGATTATTACTCATCTATATCAATCTATGAAAATACCCTGAATAATGCGGAACATTCGGATTCACCTAAGAGGGATAAATTGGCTATTGAGTTGTTTATGTGGCAACAAACAATAACATTTAGTAGATCTTTTGATCCACTAGTCACAGAATAGTGGGTTAACTCAATAATGAATATCTTTTCTATACTTCATTATTCTGAGATGGGAAACATGACACTTTCTATTTATCTTCATGATGAAGAGGCTGATCAATAGTGTGATTTGATTAAGAACACCAAGGAAAATAATGAAATTAAATAGATGGAGTGGGAAGACTTCAAGATAATGTTTCTTGACATGTATTTCCCTTTAAATATTTGATAAAATTGAAGGATAGAGTTCATGGTGCTATAGAAAAAGGAAGGTGAATATATCATGACCTATGAAGAAAATTTGACAAGGAATTCAAGGTTCTATTTAGGATTTTTTATCAATAATGATAGAGAAATTGATAGATTATTTATTAGTTTAAATGAAAACCATATAAATGATCAATAAGTTTGGGAAATTGCGGGTTATGAAGATATTTTTTGATGTTATCTCAAAGTGGAGGTGGAGTTTAAATAATGGAACCATGGGTATGGTGATAATAACTGAAATGTGGAGTTTCATGCTGGAGGATCTAAATAGAATAGTGGAATGAAAACTCAACCACCCCCATTTCAAAAATGTCTGAAGAAGCATCATTGGAACTATCTATAAAGGGATATAGAAATGTATCATATATGGTAAATGAGGACACACTGATAATGAATGTCAAAAATACATGAGGATGTTGGAAAATTTGGTGAAGGAAATGAGATCACCACACATGCCCAATGATACAGATGTAGGGAGAAAGTCTAGTATGAATGCTCGTGAAATGAACAATAGGTCCTTGAGGGTAATTAGTGTCAGCAACTCCCAAATAAAAAGGAGAAATGATTTTATTATTCTATCTCTACTATATAAGTGGAGCAAGATAACAATTTCATACAAGGTACATGCCATATTACCTCTTGAATAGAAAATACTTCTATGATTCTGGTTCTACCCATTCCTTTATATCGTCAATGTTTTCTAGAACTGTTGAATTTAATCCTTGAAACCATGAAGATGATATTTCTTTAAAAACACTATGTCGTGAAATCATGGCAACCCAATGGTTGGAATCTTCTCATGTTGTTATATGTAGAATGATTCTCCTAAAAATTATCCTAATAATTCCTTCAGTGGCATTCGAGGCTATACTAGGGATGGATTGGATCTTCTTATATAAAGAACATATCAATTGTAGGGAAAAATATCTTTTCATAATATGAACAATCCTTTTCTCTTCTTGAAATTCAAGGAATATCATGAATCTCTATTTGAAAATTGATGAATGCCATGGGTGTTGTTTCCATGTGAAGAAGCATACCTTGCTCAAATGGTTGAGTCTAATAAAGTTATCAACCTTGGGGAAAGGACCATCTTGAGGGAATATAGTGATGTATTAACTGAAGTGTTACTCAATATAACCATGGATTGTGAGGTAGAGTTATCTAGAGAACACATACCCATTGATTACTATATCTATAAATTTCCCTATATGATAGCCTCTATCAGACTTGAGAAGTTAAAGGAGAAACAACAAGATCATTTTCAAAAAGGGTTCATACACCCTACTTCATCACCTTGGGATATTCTGGTGCTGTATTTCATGAAGAATGATAGATAAATGTGGTTGTGTGTCTATTACAAGGAACTCAAAAAGACAAACACAAATAACAAGAATCCTCTTTCATGGATTGATGACATGTTCAATCAGTTTCAAGGAGCTCAATAATTATTAATGTATGATTTCCAATTTAGATATCCTCAGGTAATGATGAAGAAGTAAGATATTCAAAATACTTCCTTCAATAAAAGGTTTAGGCACTCTGAGTTTTTGGTGATTCTACACAGACTTAATAATGCCCCTAAAATCCTCATGGATTGGATGAATTGAATATTTAGACATCACATCAAATAAATTGTGGTAGTGTTTATTGATGATATTATCATCTAATCCAAGGGAAAATATGAATATTAAGAACATATAAGTTGGGTGTTGGAGTTATTATGGAAGGAGGAATTGTACGCTATGTTCAGGAAGTGTGACTTTTTGGTGTTCCCAGTCACATTTATGGGACTTGTGATCATATGTGATGGAATTTAAATAGAACCTTAAAAAAATGTAATGGAAGAATGACCTAGATCCTCAATGGTCATGGAAATACACTATGTTCTTAACTTAATAGGGTACTATGGATTTTTGGTAACAAATTTCTCATGATTTTTAAGCAAACTAACCATGTTAACAAGGAAAGGGGTAATGTATGTCTGGATGTAAGAATGTGAGGAATGATTCAGGGAGGTAATGACACGACTGATCACTAAACCAATACTCACATTACTGAAAAGTGGAGAATGATTTGTGATATAAAGTGATGGTTCTAAAAATTCCATATTTTCTGTACTGATTCAAATGGATAATGTGATATCCTACGCCTCATGTGAATTGATGATCGATGAGAAGAACTATTCAACGCATGATATGGAGAATGAATCTATGAAATTTTCCTTGAAAAGATAATGACACTACCTTTATGGTAAAAAGTGTGACATATATACAAATAATAAGAGACTAAAGTATATATTCATACAGAAGGAGCTAAATATTCGACAAATAAGATGGTAAGTGAAATTAAAACTCTATGATTTTTTTATTCACTCTCGTCCTTGAATGGAGAACAATGTAGTCGATGCCCTTAGTAGAAAAAAACCAGACAATTTATTCGCATCATGGATTTTGAATGAACTTATCTTAATGATTATGAAAATGATATATGTGTAAATCATAACCATAGGGAAAACATCCTACATTTACAAAATTATTTTTGAACCATCTATCCAAGAGAAGATTAAGGAGGCACAATGGCATGATCTTGAGTAACCAAAGCTAGTGAATGTAGTAAAGGAAGGGAAGCATTAAGAGTTACATATTGATGTTGATGATTTGATTCAGTCTTGAATGAGGCTTTGTGTTCATTAATCAAATGGGATAATGAATGAGATATTGGACAATACACAAAGCCCAAATTTCTCTATCCATCCTGAAAGTACTATTATGTACAGTTATTTCAGAGATCACATCTAGTGGGGGAAAATGAAGAAGGATATTTCTGAGTATATATCAAGGTGATTGATATGTAATAATGTTAATGATTAGTAACAGAAGTCCAAAGGGTTGAAAACCCATTACCTATACCCATGTGGAAAATGGGAGAATGTCACTATGGACATTTTCATGGGTCTATCAGAGAAATACAAAGAAAATAATGCAACATGGGTTGTGATATACTAAGTCACCAAGACTTCCTACTTTATCACTATTCGAGAATATCTATCAATTGAACAACATGATATTATATATGGAATGTAAATTGCAGGACTGTGTGGGGTACCCCTATCTATTGTCTTATATCATGATTCTAGGTTAACTTAAAAATTTTAGAGGACTCCTCAACATTCCATGAGTAATGAATTTAATTTCAGCTTGACCTAAGACCCCTAAAATGATAGACAATCTGAAAGGAATATTCAGATGATTGAAGATATTAAAATAACATACTCTTTATAATTTAATGGAAGATGGTTTATACATATCCCATTGGTTGAGTAATCATATAATAATAGCTTCCACTTGAGTACTCAGATAGCTCTATATGAAACTCTGTATGGAAAATGATGTAGAACTCCAACCTATTATAATGAATTTGATGAATGGAATATACATGTACTTAATCATGTGAAAGAGATGACAGAGAATGTTCAATCCATACAGAAACATATAAAATATGATCAAATATGGAAAAATATTTATGCTATTAACCAGAAAAGGGACATGCAGATTGATTTTGAAGATAAAGTATTCCTCCAAATATCACCATGGCAGGGAGTTATGTAGTATGGAATGAAAGGGAAGATATTCCCACGGTAAATTATCCCCTTTGAGATACTTGATCAAATAGGAGTCGTGGCCTATCATCTTTCACTTCGATAGAATATGGTTCAAGTTCATGATGTGATCCATGTATCAATGTTGAGGATGTACACACTAGACCCCTCACACGTATAGAACTCAGAGGTGGTACAACTGGGTGACTATTTCTCTTATGAGGAGTATCCTATAATTATTCTGGAGAGGAGAGATAAGTTTCTATGCAACAAGAGAACCATCCTTTTTAAATATTTTTGGAGGAACCATAATTATGAAGAAGAAACTTTGGAAATAGAGGAGGACATGAAGGATAATTACCCTCACCCATTTACATAAAAAGAATTTTTGAGGGAAAATGTTCAAAAGGGGGGGATGTAACAACCAAAAGAATTATCAAAAGAATTTATACATTATTATATTAAATCAATAACCGTATATAATCTTTTATGAACCATAATAAAAAATTAACGAATAACTAAATATTAAAATAGTAAGTATTTCTAGAAGTTAAGGAACCAATAATAATGAAATAGTATCTTGATGTTATGAATTGAAATATGAATCATATGAATAGTAAATTAGAAAAATGAATAGTATCATCACCCATGAAATTATAAGTATTATTTTGTCATCTTAGAACTGAAAATAAAGAATATTTATATCTCAGTACAAGTAATTAAGTATTTAAAAAATTATTAATTAAGTGTTTTTATTTTTATAAGTCATAAATACTTAATTAAAATGTCAAAATTAATGTAATAATTTAAAAGAAAATTTGTCTTCATAAAATGTATTAATTAATTAATATTTTTATTTCATATGGATTTACGATAATTTTACGAGATCATATGTTATTTTTGAAAGTGTTTTAATATCATTTTTAAATTTAATGTATGTATTTTCCATGTAAATGATGATATAAATTAAAAATTAAATTAGAAATAGTTAGAAACATTTTTTCATTAAATAGAGATAATTTTTTAATTCTAAACATCAAAAAGTTGTAAGGGATTATTTCTAGGATTTTTTTTGAAATAATTCAATTTTTGATGTATAGTAAAATAAGATAATTTACATTAAATGTGTAATACATGAATTATAGTTCCATATAAGATGTAATAATGATATTATTCCAAATTATACAACTATAAACCATTATTTTATTATTTTGTGTTACAATTATCATAATATTCATATTCTTGATCCAAAACAATAAATTAATGAATATAATATTGAGAAAACACCCCTCTCCTCAACTATAACTACCACCCCTCTGCCAACTTATCATCACATTTATCAAGAGTTTATCATTCCCTATATTCTACCCAATACTATTTTATAGACCCTATCACATGTCCATGATCTATTGGTCTCATAAAAATACTAAAACCATTCCCCATGTTTCTTCTTTAAGGAGGAAACATTCAAGAGGTAAATCCTCTCTCTTTTCATTTAATTTCTGTTCAATTTCATTTATTTTTTCTCTTATTCTCACCATATATTATCCAAATAGAATGATAAATCTAGTTTGTTTGATATAACTTTATTATATCATATTAATGGTAGATCGATCAATAAACCCATCCCTTTGCCTCTTTTATTCTAATAATGAAACTATCACTCATGATGTGTCAATTTACCAACATCGTGGGCGATGCAATTTCATTTTCCTTTAACTCCTTCAAGAATGGTAATAAAACAATTATTAGATAGAAAATAGATATTAATTTTTATGTTATAAACCATTTTATTTTTCTGAAATTACTTATATACATAATACTAAATGATAATGAAAAAATGAGTTCGTTGTTATAAAAAACTACCAAAATTAAACTAAATTGGTCATAATTAATTTTTATCTAATGATTCATCCTCATGAAATAAGAATAAATATTTATAAGGACATTAAAACTTGTTTAATATAATTAATATAATATAGTAAAAAAATTTATATTTATTCTAATTTTATATGAACAACCATTCATGTATACAAGCTAAGAAATCATGCAAACCCTGAAAACGAATGCACCTGAATGATGAAATTGACCAATAATACCCATCAAGAAGCCCATAAATTAACTTAATAGAACCTCAATGAATTTAATGAATGTTTAAAATGTTATATATTTTTTAATTAATTAATCTAATTTGATTATACATGATATTAAAGTGATGACGGTATTCAAAACCAATGTTAGGTGAATTCTTGTACCTAACTTTCATTCATTGGATTTTCCCTCATTCACATAATTTTCGTTATAGATAATACATAATTATAATTTCCTCATCATTATATTACCTTTTTGTAATATACATGTCTTCTTCTTGAGTTTATGATATACAAATTTTTTTCCAAAAGTAATCTTCTTTCAAAAAACAGGAATTTTACTTCTCGGTGATGTTTCTTATTCACTCAAACATGATGATTCATATTTCATTAATTATATTCCATATTTACTTTGGGAACGCAATGATTATAAATGTATTCATTGTGAAATTAAACCCATTATTTTCCATTGGCCATTTTATTCCTATGATAGATTTACATTATATGTGTGATTGATGATGATGAAAATGTTTTAATGTGATGAGTGTGCCGAGAATTTTATAGTTAAATTTAAATCATATGATGTAAAAAATGTGCCTAGAATTGTACAGTTCCCCAATGCATTATGTAACATGATGTATCTGAAGATAAAAAAGTGAAATATGCATGAACAAGATTCTATCTTTGTTAAACACTATGCATGTTAGTTGACCACTAAGACATGATGTTTCATTTTCTTCAATACCACATTTCGTTCCTTTATCCAATGAATACTCTAATGATTATAATAATGATGTTATAATTATTCTCACCCCATTTTATATAGTTTCATGTTATTATCTATACTATTACTAGGCTTTTAGATCACCCCTATATTTGATGTATATCATCTGGATACAACATATACTAAACAAAATTCAATGTCCAATAAGAAGCAAGATAAAGAAGGAATTAAATAATTTCTTATGTTTTATTTTTTAAATGTTACATATGGTACTAATTTTCATTGGACACTACACCTTTGGAACATGTTCATATGAAACTTTACCTTGTATATCATTAAAATTATGTATTAATAGTGTAATCTAGAGGCCGGTTTGCTATATCTATAATATTAATGTCATTATTTAAATGATGGATATATATCCTATATACAATAACCAAAATATTCATAAAAACATTCTTTGAGAGGAAAAGGAAATTAAGACATGAAATATTAATAAAAATAAATTATTGTCATCAAGAAAATGGTAATATGTATTAATAGAATAATAGATTTAATTATAAGAAATAATATGGAACTTTTAAAAATTAATAACATAATTAAAACAATTATACATGGGTTTAAATAATTTTCAACTGAATGGATGTTTTTGGAGAGGGATAAAATCACAATTTCCATTCCACTGAGTCATATTTGTTAATATGCACCTATTTTGATATGTTTTTACATACCCTTTGATTTCATTTACAAGAATAACTATTAATTAATTATGTTTAATGATTAAATTATTATTTATTCTTTAAATGGCCACAATTTAAGTGTTATTGAAGTGGTAAGAATCTATTTTTCAATCTCACTTTTTATTGGGATTTATTTTAATTTCATTGAAATAATATTTCCAATTATCTATCATATCTATAATTTTTTATTATAAAGTCTATATTTAATTAGTTTAAAAGATTTATTCTAACATAACCTATATTTGGTACATTATTAAATAAAAATATATTTTTAAAAGTAAAACCAATTTTATTTATCTTTTAACTCAAATATATTTCTATTTCATGACCATGATTTAAAATATTGTTTTATAATAGTATATCTATTTTCAAAAAATATTTTTCAATGACATTTCATTTTATCATAATATTTTTTTTTTAAATTTATTATTTCTTATATTTTTAATGTTGGAGATTTTGAATGGAAAGTCCAATTTAAGGGTTTTTAACGTATATGGTGTTAAAAATTATCCCCACACTATTAATATTTTATGAAATATATCTTATTATACAAGTGTTCATTGGGTTTAAAAATAAAAATATGTTATTAAATATTATTTTAAAATTTATCATTAATTTTATTATTCTTCCTAAGAACATTGTTTTATTGCCAAAAAATATATTCCAAATGAATCTATGGGCACCCATCAATTATTAATTAATTTTTCAAATATTAAATTTATCATTAATAAAATTAATTTATTACGATAATTTTTCCTTGAATATTACATTTATCTTAAATATCTATATTTTATCACGAATTTAACTATTTTTTAAACTATATTCCATTTCTATATATCATTTTTACTTTGAAATTTACTGCATTAACAGGTCAAATATTAACAATGTTGTATTATTAACTCAATATGAATAAATATTTATCAGGTATTATATTGATGAATTAAATCCATTGTTTGATATATGGTGAATGAATTTGAATTGCACTGATGGGTGGGTCCTGGAATTATGTTTCCCCTCAAGGAGTCATTGATCTCATTAGACAAATCATTTGGACAAATTAAATGGGGTTTTATACATATTTTTAAAATAGTCTTATGAAAGGTATTGATAGTATAGACATCATGACACAAAAGATCATGATATCCAAATTGATTTTTTTCCTTCACAGATAATTTTTCTATTATTATCCAAATTTGTTTTCATTGATATTATTCATGGATGCATGTTTTGAGTAGTTTATTAATTAAATAGAACATGTTTTCAGTTATATACCATGACATATTAATTATGACTTATTGATCGACGTTATCCTTTTTTTCAGAAAACCCTTATTGGGAATTTTTTTCACGCTTATTTTGATCATTATAATAAGACATGGGATATTTTTTGAATGAGTATATAGATATTAGATTTTTTCCATTAATACTTTTTATATTTTATCAAAAATGCTAAATGGTTATCATTGATTTATCTTGATATCCAATAACTATAAACTATTAAGTCCTTTAGTATTTGAACCCTCATATTCATTATAGTTTAATAAATTGGACACTGTCTCTGAGTTACTAATGTTAGTGTTATTACATTTTTTATTAGAAGAATTTTAGTAGAAACCATGGGAACTAAATTGAAGAAGAAATAGATTAGGAAACATAATAAAATGATAGACAATGAGGATAAAAATATGAGAACATACTAAAATATTTATAAGGTAATTATTATGTGTTTTTTAAATCGATTCATCCCATTTCGGATACTACATGTGGATGTGGTTTTAGAATATACATGTATAATGGTGATAATCCTAATTAAAAATGGTCATGTATATGTTTTCCATCATTTAGTTTCATGGTGAGTGTGCCCTTACCGATTACCTCATTTTAAAATCCCAAGGGATATTCTTATGAAATTTAATATTTTTATTAAAATGTATTATAATGGATATGAAAATAATATTTTCCCCAAAGAGACCGTTTTTATGATTATGGGATTACCAGTTCAAATATTTTCAATTTTTTATGTGTTATGTCATATTAGGAATTATAAATTAAGATTTAAAATTCATAGTTTCATGATCTAATACAGTATTTTCTATTGTTTAAAAATAGAACATGGAATAAATTATGGTATTCATACCAGTTTCTAATGCAGTGATTTCCTTGTTGAACAAGAAAATACTACTCGTATAAGAACTGAGTAGATCGTGGCTATATTCGCATAACATAATTTTTTTGAAAAAATTCTTTTACAAAATAAAGAAAAATATTATTCCACATAATTATTATACTATGTTGGAACACTTCATGTGATTGAATCCCCCATAACTGTTAATCTAGTTGTACATAACTAATAGATCGTGTTTCTTTGGAAGATATTTCTAAACATGTGATTTCATGAAAATAAAAAGGTTACACATCATGTTTATTGTATCAAAGGAGATTCTAGTTAGTGGTAGTCATATATCAGGAGTAATAGGTAGGTAGTGGAAATATAAAATAAGATATATAAATATTTTAAATAAACATTACATGAAAAATATTTTCCTAATGAGAAGAAAGATGAAATGAAGAGAATGATCCCTAGCATACTGAAATATGAAGAAGAGTGAGTTATAGTGTCTGTGGTCACCTTTACAAGACTATCTAGGTATCTATGGATTATAAATGAAATATAGAATGAATATTTGACCATTTATATGAAGATAGTATAAGTAGTCTCCAAAGGGTGCTGGTATCTCAATCATTTCCGCCATATAATGAAATAGTTTATATTCCATAAAAATTGGGTAGTTCTATACGTCCAATATATTCGATGGGAACCGAGGGAAGGATATGATGTTTAATAACTAAAAAATGTTATATATCAAATAAGAATAATAGTATCAATCAATTTTTAAAAAGTGATAATTTTGGAGGGAAACATGTTAGTAAATTCTCGAAATGTAGATTAGTTTCTTACAATTGGATTGATAAGAGTTATCTAGGTGATGAATTCAATGGGAAGAAATAAAAAATGGATTACAGTGAATTAGATATAAATAAATGGGGAATTATTTACAATAATGCCTGCACTATTAGGGGATGAAACAGAAAATGAGATCAAGGGGAAAAGGCCAATATTATGCGATAAATACAAGTGAGGTGGATGTACTCAATCATATGATGGGTGGTACTATAGTAATAGCCTCCAAAAATTTCAATTGATTTATTTTATTATGGAAATTCCCACTCTTTTATATCATCCTTGTTTTCAATTAAAATTAGATATTTACCTATATCATAAATAATGGATTTATTAATCAGAACTCATAGTGGAAGTCTTATCACAACAAGGATGTGTTGGAAGTCCTCATTATGACACATAAAGATGATTTAATTTATAGAATTTATTATAATACCTATGTTTGAAATTTATATAATCTAAGGTAAGGAATGGATTTAAAATTATGATATGAAAATTATTTTCAAGGATAAGGAAATTATGATTCATGATGATGATATATAATTCCATATATTTAGGGAAATTACCTCGTCATATGATTCATGTCGAGATCCACCTCCAAATAATTTTCCAAATGAAGTTAATATAGGATAAGTGAATATACAATCCATGTATTGAAATGGTATTAATCAAACAGATAATGCAACTATTGTTTTAAAATTAAATGATTTATTTATTAAGGAATTACCAATACTTCAACCATAGAAGGATGTTATGTTTTCTATTAATTTAATCCCTACAACAAGAAGAACATCAAATACTCCCTATAGAGTGTCCACTTTGTAATTAGTGGAGTTGAAGAAACAATTTGAGGTGTTTTCTAATTTGTGATTTGTTTTCCCAAGTGATTCACCTTGGGGTGAACCTATTATATTCATTAAGGAGAAATATGGATCCATGACTCTGTGAATTGATTATAGGGAAATAAATTCCCTTACAATAAATGGAAATAATCCTCTTCCTAACATTGATGACTTATTTGATAAACATCATATAGCTAAAAATTAATAAAGGATTTATGTTCATTTTAGGTATCACCAATCATGAGTAAGGATGAATTAAAATTAGGAACCACATTTTTATTGAGGCACAGACAATACATTTTTTTAGTAATTCTATTTGTATTAACTAATTGACCATAAATTTTTATGGACCTAATAAACAGAGCATTAATGGTTTATTTATATGCTTTTGGTTTTTTTAATTGATAATATCTTAGGACCATGTGAATCAATTGTAAATTATTCATGATACTCTTTGAAGATAAAAGTTATATGGGAAAGTTAGTAAGTTCAATATCTAGAATCAATAATTATCTATTTGTGGACATAATGTCTCCATGTAAGGAATTCCAGTTGATCTAATGAAAAAAAGGCAATTAGATAATGGCTCCAACCATCAAAAATATCTAAAGGGTATAATATAGTTTTTTGGAAGGTTACTATCCGTGATTAATCCAAAATTATTCTCTATTATCTAACTCATTAAACCAGAATACACGTAAAGGGTTTATGTTTGTATATATATAAAATTAGGAATTTTTTTAATAATTGAAGAGTATATTGATCAATATGTAAATTTATACTATTCCACCATAAAATTATGGGTTTGTTATATATAAATATTCATTGTAGATATTACTAGGTTATGCACTTATGAAAAATGATAAATATTTTCAAATAAATTAAGGTAATTAAATGCTCGTGAGTGGATCCTTCAAACACATGATATTGAGTTAACAAAAATAATTTTTGATTTTATGATATGGAGACAATATATATGGTGAAATATGTTGGACATAAAAATAATATAAAGTCCTAAAATACATCTTTTCCTAGAAATATTCAAACATGTGTCAAAGGAAATGGATTTAGATTCTTAAGGATTATTATATCATAATACTATATAACTCGGGGAAGGAAAATAAAGTTGTAGGTGATTTGAGTAGGAATGATAATGGAGTTTTAAAAGATGTATTACTTAGAAGGATCACATGTTCATGGATATGGTATATATGTATATGGTAATTATTATGAAAAAGTGGGAATAACCCCCTTTTCAATTTATTGAGAAACCTTCTTTATTGGGAAAGATAAAATGTTCTGAATATAATGATGAATTTTTTTAAGAAAAATAATGATGTGCATAATTAGAAGACATTAATCATCATTTATGAAGATGAAATTTTAAAATTTGGAATGATATTGTATTTTCCATATTTACCAAAGATAAAAATTGAATTGTTGAATGATTCCAATTGTTCTTATTTATCTCTACACCCTAGTAGCACAAAAAAATTTAGACATTTGAGGAATAAGTTTTTTTGGGGATAACATTAAATGGGAAATTGAGGATTAATTATCCAGATGTTTTCTTTTTCAAAAAGTGAAGGCTAAGGGATAACTTCCAAGAGGAATCAGGAAACCTATTACTATTCCTATGTGGGAATGAGATAATATTACTATGGGTTTTTTAAAATAATCTAATTGACTCTAATAATGAATGATGAAGTATTGTTTATTGTTGATTACCTATCAAAATATACACATTTTCTCGCTATAAGATAATATTAACCTTGTGATAACCTCACATGGATCTATTTTATTGAAGTATAAATTTTTTTTAGTGAACCTATTTCAATTGTGTCTGATCATAAAACCCATTTTATGTGGAAATTATTGAAGAGTGTTTAATGTTATAATGAAAATGATCTTTATTTGATAACTTCTAACCATCTTAAATATGATAGATAGTTTGTAAGTACTAATCCAATAATGGTATACATGTTAAGTTCTTGATCACATGCAGTTCAATTTATCTGAGACAATTATATACCATTTGTATTGTGTTCATATAACTTTAGTTTCCATTTAGGTATTTGATTTGTTTCATTATAAGTATTTTATAGAATGAGATGTTGTACTATAATATTTTTGGATGAATTTTTGGAATGTATACTTGTAGAACAATAAATTGTTGAATAGAGGACAATAATTCTAAATACTATTAAGACCGTATTAAAGATTCGCAATATAGTCTAAACTGTTACACTACTAATTAATATAAGGATGTTTAATTTCAATATAGAGATCATGTTTTATTAAATGAATCACCATAAAAGGGTTTCAAAATATTTTTAATGAAGGGAAAACTGAGTCCCAAGTACCTTAGACCAACTAAAATTTTAGAAATAATTTGTATTATTCCATATCGAATGGTATTGTCTCTTAGAATCTATAATGTTCATGATGTGTTCAATATATAATTTTATAGAAGTGAATTATAGACACAACACATGTTCTCACCCATGATGTGATAGAATTTGAACCTGATCTATCTTACTATTAATATCACTTATATATTCATGTTATAATAGAGCATGTATTGTGGAATCAGATGACCAATGAGTAAAATTTACTTTAGGGAAAACATAAAATAGAGTAGAAATATATGGTATCCATAGGATGTTATGAATAATAACTACCATTATTGTTTTATCTATTGATATCAATTAAATATCATTAAATTTGTTTTATATGGTTGAAGAATATAACACCCCTATCAATTATTATATATTTCTTTAAATAAATTCAATCTCTATTATAGATTTTAATACATAAAACCCCAAGAAAAAATTAAGGTAAGTGATAATTATATTTTAATTAAAATATAATACATGGAACATTTTAAAATTTCAAGGAAAAAAATTCATATTTAATTGGATGAATAATAATTTTTAACATACATTGTCAAAATAATCCTTGAATGAATTTTTGATAATTTATCTTAGAAATAGGATTTTGGGAATACTTGAAATTGATGTGTTTAATAATTCCAATATTTATTTATAATAATGTATTATAACATGGTAAATTAAATTTTTATTAACCATATATTGGATTTAAATAATGATAATAACAAATTTATCTAAATTTAATATATTTTAGAAAACATGTTTCTTTTTAGAAAATAATATTTTTAAAATTCATAATGTTTATCCATTTTAATTAATATAAAATAATATTGAATTATGAATGATATATATATATACTAATATACATTATATATATATTAATATAATAAATTATTTCATTTAAATTATTATTACTAGTTATAAAGTCAATATATGAACATAGTAATCTAGAGAAATGCATTTCTTGATAAACTTTTTTCCACTAAATTTTCAAGTATGTTTTTAATTAAATATGACCCCTTATTTGAGTTGGATTTTATAAAATTAATTTATTAGTTTTAATAATCACTTTTAATATTATTCAATAATTTCAAATTTATATTTTCTAATAATGATAAGTAAAATCCTTAAAAAATTAAAATGATTACTATAAAATGAGGTTTTTCACATCACATAATATTTTTTAATATAATTTTTTAAAAACACATAATTTTTCTATGATAAATAGGAATTAATATTTATAATAAATGGTTCCAAATTTTATTATGATTATTTATTTTTTTTCTTAATGGATAAATAAACTATTGTAAAAAATAGTTACTCAGGCAGAAACAGAAATGGAAAATGTAAGTAAATATAGAGGATAAGGGAAGTAAATGATTAAAAATGATTATTTCTATGTGATGGAGGTTCGTATTGATGTTAAATTCCCGAAAAAATATTATTTACAAAACATTTTTGCACTTGGGGTGTGAGTGAAATCCCATTATTTGATAGTTTTGGGTATTTACAAAATTTCTACCCTCCACATTAATGAAAGGGAACTCCCTTCTATCAATTTTTTGACCTATCGTTCCATTTAAATAAAAAACCCTAAAAAATAACATCTTAAAATCCTTATATATATTATATATTTTCTTTTATTCACAATATTCTAATCCTTCCTTCCATATTAGGAGTTTCAAAGGCGATTTCTCTAAGAGAATGTAATTATCTTAATAAATCCATTACTATCTATTTATTATTTTAAAAAAGATGAATTATTTCTTAAATAATAAATAAAATAAGACAATTATCGACTATATAATGTGATCTTATTATGTTTATCTTATTATATCGATCAATTTCATTCTCTATTAAATGAGATTCAAAGGCATTACTCATGTGTACGATGGACTAACGCCTTGCAAACAAATGTAATTTATTTTTCTTCACTAACTCACATGGAAGGTCTTGTTGATTGAATTAATTAATACAATATATAAATAGTGGATTATATTTATTAAATAAAATTAGTATATCAAGAATATGCTTAGTCATTCACCTATTAATGCAGTGATATCATCGCTCATGCGTACATATGACCAATATTCCCAATGAAGTTATGGGATTCATTTCACATGACCAACATTAATGAGTGATTTTAACAATGTTTATAATTATTAAATATTATATTAATATAATATATATAATTGTATATACTGTTGAACTATATCCCATATACAATAACCGATACTTTCAAAACAAAACAATGATTATAAAACAAGGCAATTAACATCTAAATCTTAATAATAATAAAATATCGTTTAATAACATGTGGTACTAAGTTATAATAAAACCATATAGGATATGAATTTATAATAGGATTTAAACCATTGTATAGGATGTTAAGGCACATTCCGCCAACATGGATCATGGGGTAAGGGATTTCAACACAATAGGCTTTATATAGAGACATAATTGTTAATTTCCACCTATTTAATAGTATATTGTGTATATAATTCCCCAGTGATGTATTTAAAATGAGTACCTATTTATTCATTATGTCCAATGATTTGGTTCAACCTTATTCTTTCACTTGGTACAATTTAAAAGTTACCAATGTGGTAAGAATAAATTTTATAATATCACATTCAATTAAGATTAATCTTAATTTCATTGAAGGAATATTATCATTTATACATAATAATATATTATAATTTTCTAATAAAGTGTCTATTTAATTTGTTTCAATTTTTTTAATAAATTCTCTCCCATTGGTTATTATATCAAGAAAATAAGTGATTAAATTAAAATCTTATTTTATTTATCTTTTAAATATGATATATTTTTTTGTCTATGTCCACGTTTTAAAAAACTGTTTAATTAAAGTCCTTATATTAACTCTTATGATATATCAATGAAATATTATGTTATATTTTACTTTTAAAAATATTTTTAATGGATTGTTTATACTATTTTAAAATAACTCTTTTTGAAAAAAATATAATAGAATGTTTTTAACGTATACACAATAAATAAATCCTATCCACTATAATTGTATTATGAAATGAAGTCTCTTCTAAATAAATTCATTGTATTTAAATGATAAATCACTTTTGAAATATTATTTTAATATATCGCTTCAATTCACTTTTTTTCAAAAGTGAATGATTTAATTACAAAAGAACTATTTTTCCAATAAACTGATTATCACCCATTATTTCTTAATTGATTTTGTGCTTGGTGACCTTATCTTTAAGAAAATAACTTTCAAGTGACCATTTTAATTTTATTGTAAATTTATATTAAATAATCATATTATTTGTATAATGGATATGAATATTTCTGGATTTTTTTACATTTTCTACAAATGGTTTTTACGTTGAATCATATTTGACTAACTGGGGAAATATAGATAAATCCATATTCAATAATAAATAGAAATATATTTTGGTAAGTCATATTATTAATGAATTAAATATATTATTAAATATTTGAGGAATAATTTTTACTTGAAGTGATTGGTGGGGATTGGTGTTATATACAATAGAAATGTATCAGTACGTCTAATGTGGAAAATGAAGTATTTAAATTAAATAGATTTTTATTCATTGTTTTAAACTGTCTCATGAATTTTACAATAAAAGTAAAGATATTATGGTAATAAAGATCATGAAATAAATAATTCATAATTTTCAATCATTTATTATTATATAATTATAATCTGGGATATTTTTACATTGATATTATCCTTTGATTCCTTTTGTTCTCATATTATTGACTAAATGACATATGTTTTCAACTATTTAAATTTCTATATAAATCAATTCTTATATAATCATGCTAGCTTCTTAATAAAATATAAATTATTTAGGATTTATATAAACAATCATTTTTATGTATTTCCCCATGATATGCGGAAGAATACCTTGAATTAGTTTAGGGATGCCAAATGTTTTCCATTACATTATTTTATGTTCAATCCCCAACATAAATTGGTTACCATGTATGTATTTGGCCCTTCATGACTACTAAATTGATCACCCCTTTAGGATTTGAACACATTTATCTAGTAAAAATTATTAATGTATACACTAGATCTATGTTTCTATATTCGGGGTTGTGACAACATGATTGAGAATAAAAATCCATTAAAATTAATTTAATTGTATATCGAGAATGAAAAATATTTATATATTATTTCATTAATATCCACATGGAAATAAACTACACCATCATCAATTCCAAAAAAATGTCTTGGATTAACTTTTTCATTAATACAACCTCATCATTATTTAATGAATAACTTCTAAAATATTAGATTTACGTGGAAGGTAAAGAATTTAAAAATACATATATTATTTTATATCTAATTTTAATATTTAATGTGGATTAATATACACTAGTATAATAAAAAACATCATTGAACAAAAAACAAAATTTATTTAATAATCCTACATTACCTTTTTTCTAGGTTGTGATATAATATCTTATATTTAATCTTCATTAATTCATTTTCTGTATTTACACTACCTTATACCAAAAATAAATCTCTTATATGTTCCTCCTGAAGTGAAAAATAAAACCAATTTTATATATCGTATAATTTTTAAAAAAAAATACAAGATTACATATAATACTATTTCACATTATTATTATTCAGTTTGGATATAAACTTATAAAACCATTAGAATACTAATGAAAAACCAAAATCTCAATAATTATATAGTATGTACTATTGTTCAATGAAATATAAAATTATCCATTTATAAAATATATTACAAAAATTGAACAACTATCAATAGAAAAATATCCGACTCATTTGATAAAAATTGTTTTTACCAAATCATTCAATATGAAAGATGAATATTACAATCATATAACTTAACTTAAGATCAGTCCACCATTATAAAAATGAGCCACAACCATTGATGTTTGGACCCAATCATTACTTAAAAACAACTCCAACAATAAAAACTATAGTGGTAAAATTATTCAAACATCCTTATTTTGAATATTGAATATGAATTTTAATAGGTTCATTCATGGGTTATCTGAATATAATATCATAGAATATTTTAATTAATGATCTCAAGAGAACTTTTTTATTCTGTAAATATGACTTTAAAGAGTTATTCAACTCAAACCCCATTTTTATATATAGACTTATAGGATAATATTTTTCCTCCGATGAAAAATATATTTATCAATGTATTGAAAATTTTATTATATAGCTGCTAACATACTCAACTCATACCATGCCTTCCGTTTTGATCCATTCACATTACCTTATAAATTTAATTAAATTTAAGAATTAGTTTTCATAAATAACTATTAGAACCGAGCCATTGATATTCCATTTTATATTCTTTTATTAGCAGTGGATCTTTTTTGATGAGGTTCTGGTTGAGCCTCGGTTTAAATATTTTAATATTGGATGTTTCAAGAGAGTTTTTTATCTGATCACAGTTTGGGTAAAGCATATAGCATTGACTAGGTTATAGTGTTTCCTATTATGTGGTCCAAGAGTAGGGTTCACTAGTTGCACAAGTATTAGGAAACCATTGATAAATAATTTTTGAGGTTATATCCATTTGGGAAGTGGATTCTAAACAATTTGCACACAATTTCTCAAACCATGCATCCAAAACCAGAAATCTTCAAAATAATTTAAAATCTAAATTTAGATCTTTTACCGGGTGAGATTTTAACCCCATTTTATGTTTCTCCTCCATCCTCTAACATAGGGGAACCATGGGGACCTAGGTGTCCCTCCTCAAATTCTCCCAATCAGTTGTGAATGATTCTCCTTTAAATCTATGGTATGATCATTTAGTTTTTGGAATATTTCCTCATCACTCTCCATTAAACATTTTCTTAAGGTTTCTACCATGATGGGGTTCATATTTATCCATCCCTATATATTATTTTTGATTTTTTAGCTTTAATTTCATTGGGATTAGGGAATGTGGAACATTAAATGGGGTGTTATCTTCCTTATCCACTAGTTTC
Organism: Viscum album; assembly: GCA_963277665.1. NCBI lineage: Eukaryota > Viridiplantae > Streptophyta > Magnoliopsida > Santalales > Viscaceae > Viscum > Viscum album. The sequence goes on along the minus strand of OY728125.1, from coordinate 1,983,125,227 downwards.
ATCTCATAAGCTCTCCTTTGAGACAAGTGTTTCCATTATTTTTCTTTTTATCACAATCTTTTGATTATTTTATATTTTGGAATAATTTAATAACTTTTTATATATGCCTATGATGAGTTAGTTTTGATTCGAGTAATGGATTGGTGTTTCAGTTTTTTTGGAAAAATAGGTTTCAAAACAATTCCTTTATTTTTGCCTATATGTTCATACACCTAACCCATTTTCTAAATTTTTTATTAATTTCTTAAGATGAAATTGATATTTTCGTGATTTTTGGACTTGGTTAAATTATGGTAACTTGTATTTAATTATATATCTGATATGGGGTGTGGGTGAATACCTCTTCTACTTTTATGGTTTCTGGCATGTCATTGGATGTTGGCACACCCATGGGTGCTTGGAGTGCACACATAGATGTGAATTCAAAGGAATATTTAGCATTAACATATTTTTTCCCTCTAAACATTGTTTATAATATAGTCCCCAGATTTATAATTGGTATTTTGGTACATTAGGTGGAATGAAAATGGTTTCAAATGTATTATTTAATATTTTTCCCATTTGGATTTTCACAACATGGTTGGTTTCAAAATTGAATGAAAGCCCATTTTGCATCTTTAAATATATTGTTTATTTTTCATCAAGTATTTCATGTAAATTTGGATTAAAATTTAATTTCCCATTAGTAACTTTATATTGGGAAATGTTTTTTGTACATGAATGTTAATGGTTGGGATGTTCATAGCAAGAATATTTGAAATAGACTCAATGTGCGGCCTAGATGGAGCATTTTAATTCATTAGAAATAGTTTGTGGTTTTGGAAGGGTAAATTACCAAATGGAAAATTTGAATGTGTAATAAATTAATTCAAAGGATCACATGACATGGTGTAATGGTTGTAACAATATATTTTTTATGAATGCATCACGATTTTAAAGGTACAATGTCTGGTTTGTAATTTTCAATGTTTTGAGAATTGTTTGAAATCATGAACAATTTGACTACCTAATTGGAATAAATAAATGATTTATTGTGTGATGGTCACACCTATGGAGAATTTCCATGTGTGGTTTAGTCTATAAGAGGTGTCATAGTTAGGGTTAGGAAAGTGTGGTGGTGGCAGGTAAGGTGAGTCACACGTGTGAGGGCCTCATCCATTCACCAAGTATTGTTGCCATGGGATTCATAGAAATACTTTAGAGTGTTGAGTGATGCTTACTAATTAACCTAAATTAGATTGGATCATACCCCATTGACGGCATATGGCTTGGTGGGATGTGCCACTAGATTGGCTAGTATAGAGCATCCAGTTGGTTAAACAATATGGAGTTTCTCCATACATGGGCACTTGAGTTCAACTTGAGTATGTCTAGGGATCACTCTAGGGATGTCTGAGAATTCCCATGGTTTACTTTATATATTTTCTTGTGTACTTTTTATTGCATTTTTTATTGGTTACTCTTTATGTTTGTTTTTCATTAAATCATAGTACAGATTTAGTTACATTCTATTATAGGATTTGTTTTCTAAAAAGGTTAATCCTTTTAGAAAACTAGTAACATGGTGTATAGTGTTTTAAAAAGTTAAAAAATGTTGTTTATTAAAATTATAATCCCCTATTTTTATACATTTATTTAAAACAAGTGTTAATTTAATAATTCTAGGAAAGGAAATGTATGGATTTTTTGGGGGTTCCTATTGAGATTTCAATCTCACTCCCAACATGAACCAATAGGTGTAAGTGGAACTATACTATTTTTCATGTTTATGTTTTCTGGTTTGATTAATTTTTATCGAAGTAGGTTTTCCATATGGATAGTATTTTTTTAGATTCTTGTGACCATTAGGTCACATGGAGATCATGTTACAATGTTTTATCTTAGTAAATATTTAGTTATTCTTTTTTCAGAAGCTATATCAAAATCATGTTATGAAAATTTATTTGAATTTCAATTTTTTTGTTCTTTTTTTGCATTTATATTATTAATTTGATAATTTTTTAATTGGTAAAATCAATCCCACAGTGAGAAAATTGATGCCTTATACTAGTTTCAAGACCATGGGTATTCGGAACACCCTTCGGGCCATGTCTCAGACCAGGTCAGATGTTGGTTTGGATGGAACTCTATTATGGTTCTTGAAAAAATGTTATTAGAGTATTACCTTCTCTATTTGGGGTTCTGGGTAGTCGGTGATTATGATTTTATGAACTCTAGAGGTTGGTAAGGGACGAGAGGCTCAATATCTTGCTTGTTCTAATCCTCGAGTTTCTATGGGTAGTCTAGTTTTGGAGTCCTTGTTCTGGTTATTGGATTTTTTTATGTTCGAAATTAAAATATATGTGATTAGGTTTTATTTTTTGATATCACTTGGATTAGTAACCCATGTAGAATTTATGTTCATGGTTAAAGGTCATAATAGTGTTTATTATTACATGGGGCTTGCTAAACTACCATTTTTCCGAATTAAGTATGATTACTAGTTCATTATTCAGGTAGTTTGGAAAGAGTAATGTCTTTTTTAGTCGTATTTGATTTGAGTTTTCTATTTAAATGAAATCATATTTTGAAATGGAAATTATTTCATTCAAATATATTTGTATTGGAAGAATGGGATTTCAAGGAAAATGTTTGTGATTGAAAATTTGGAAAACTCTTGGGTTTTGATGAGGAAATGATATGAGTGGGCCTTGGTACTCTATATGAAAGTTTATATATGTATAGGATTTTGTGTAATGTGCATGTTGGATATTATTAATGGATGAGGTAAGAGTATGTGGATAGAAACATATGTCATGATTTATAAGAATCCGTGGTTGAGTTTCTAAAATCAAAATGTTATGGTATTTTTTTAAAGAGACTGTTCTTGTTGTAAAAGATGGATATCTATATTTGGATAGAGGCCTTCGAAGAAGGTGGTATGGAAATATTAATAAAAATGTTTTTTTTTGAAAAATAATTCTTAATTGTCCGTTTATGAGTTTGTCTTGTGAGCTAGCTGTTTTGTCCTCATATGGGTTATTGGTCATGTTTTAGTTGGACATTAATTTTTTTGCATCATGTTTGGATGATTATTTAGAGAATTCCAGCTAGAATGGTCCCGTAGTTTTCCAAAAAATCATTCCTAGTTATTGATTCTCCATAGTCATAGAATATCTATCATAGATATCAATGTCCGTTAGAGGCAGTGGTTATTCTAGAGGAGGTTGAAGGTGGCTTCCAATCCATGGGAACTCATGAAATTGATAGAGTTTGTGTTATTATAGGGTTTTTTGTGGTCCCTATTTGGATTAATGGGATATGAAATAACCACAATCGAAGAAAGCTGGGATGATGTGGGAATTGTTTTAGTCCATTATTGTGATATGGTTTATACATGAATAAGTGTGTCTGTTTTGGACATTTGATGTTTTATTGCTACAATCATCCAAATCCTGTCATTGTTGAGGCTTTCTGGGTCATCTGGATAAGTCTTGAGGGAAGTATCACTATAGGAATCCTTGATTGGTGGTTGTTTGTGCCTAACTATGAGGTATTACATTCACTTGGAAATAATTCACTAGCTACATGCCTATGAGAGAAGATACCACATAGTCAGTAATCACCAGGGGTGTGGGGGGGAACTATGGTCCTTTTTTGGTCTCTGGTGTTGGAGTGGATATAATTTCAGCCTATTTTTTAAAATTTTCCATCTTATTGTGAGTCCTTTGTAATATAATCAATGACCCTATATTATTATAATTTTTTTAAGTCTTGGATGTGGATATTTATTGGGATTCCTTTCCATAAACCAGTTTCTTGTTTCCAGTTGTGTCTAATTAAATAAACATGTTCTTTGGAAAGTAATTGTTTGTAACAAATGTTCAGATTCACTATTTGGTTTGAGTTCTTTCTATTGGTTTCCCCTCATGTCAAGGGATTTAGATTCCCATTAAAATTTTCATTTCTAGTGGTGGTGCAATTTTATATAGTTAAATAGAGTTTGGTTTAGTAGTGGGGGAATTTTCTGATCTCCGGGGGGTGTAATTTGGGTATTGGGAAGAAGTTTGAGTAATATATCTCAGTCAGGTATTAGTCACCCCAAGGTGGTATTAATTTTGGATTTAGTGTTTGTACATTTAGTTGAGTACTCTTGGTGATGATAACCCTCTCATATTATCCCATATATATTAATCTATGATTTAATCTTGATTGTTCGGGTCTGACTTGTTGATTTAAAGGTCACCCCAGGGCTCGTGGTTCCTTTCAGTATTGAATGGGCAAGTGTTAATGTTTTGTTTATATACTGTCTAGGAGATAGTTTGGGGAAATAAAGTGGCTATGGTGGGGATTATTGACACACCCCTACATTGTATACTAATTTATCTTATTATTTTCTTAGCGTTAGTGCTTTTGGGTTGAGGTTCAGGCTAATCCCTAGTTAAAAATTATGAATTTTGGAAGTTTCAAGTGATTTTTTTGGCATGATCATAGTTATCAAATGTTTTGGGTAAGCCATATGTCATATCCTAAGTATCCACTAATCCAATATTTGTGTCCATGAGTACAAATAACAGTTTGTGTATAATTCTGGAAAATGAGAGGAAATCATGCGACCAAACCGTGCGAGCTGCCCAATATAAAAACGTAATTTACCACTTTTCTCCACAAAACTTTTAACCTAATTTCAGGTTTCTCCTCCATCCTATGAATTAGGTTCACTAGGGGAACCATAGAGACCATCCTCCCTTAATCCCAATCATCCATGTATTCTTATTTTTTGAATCTTTGGTAATATCCTTTGTTTTTTGGTCAATTTCCCCATCTCTATCCGTTCCTCTATAAGAATGGGGTTTTTCATTGTTGGGGATATTTTTTTTGGAAAAACCCTTGTTATTGGGGTTTATATTTTAGCATATTTTATCTTGGGTTTTTCGATTATTTTCCTTTTCATTACTATATATTGATGCTCGTTTGTTTTCAAAAAAAAATATAATTTCATTTCAAAATGCTATGATATTTTGGTGTAGATTAATGAGATGGTGTGGTGTTTTAATTTTGGTGAAAATTAGTTTTTCAATGGATTTCTTTGTTTATGCCTATATGTTTGTGCACATAAAGTCTTTCTGAAAAATTTTATTACATTCTTAAGACGAAATTAATCCTTCTTGTGATTTTTTTCTGTGGATACATATTGGAATTGTGGTTTTAATTATAAATTGTATATGGTGTCTTGGATGAATGTCTGTTATGGGTTATTTGATTCCAGCATGTCATTGGATGTTAAAACATCCATAGGTGCAAGAGAGACATATGTATGGGAATTAAATTGAAGATGATACATTAAAATAGAGTTTCCCTTGAAACATGGTCTTTTAAATAGTCCCCTGGTTTCTAGATGGCATATTATTATGTTAGGCGCCTTGAAAATTGTTTGGAATGTATTCTCTAAAATATGTCTTATTTGGTGATTTAGGACATGGTTGGTGAATAAATGGTTTCAAAGACTTTTTTTTCATATTCAAATATATTTTATGCTTTTATCATGGATTTGAAATGAATTAATCTTGAAAGGTAAAGGCCTATATAGAATTTTTTTTATTTCGAAATGGTGTTTTATATCATTTTGGAAAAATTTGGGAAATGTTTTGAAAATGAAGCTTAAATATACTCGATGTGGGGTATGCTTGAAATATTATAATGCTTTGGAAATATTATAATGCTTTGGAAATATAATTTTGTTTTGTAAGAATAAATTTCTGGGTGGAATCTTAAAATGTTTTTATAAATTATTTTCAAATATCATGTGACATGACGTCCTAGATATCCCATTATGTTATTTTAAAAATAGATTTTGGTTATAAAGGTACAAATGATCGGTTGACACTTTTCAATTTATTTGTGTAAGGTTTTGATGCATGAACTATGTGACATCCTGATTTATAACTATGAATGATTAATTGTATAGCAAGAAAATATATAGTATATTTCCCTCTATGGGTTACCACATAGGTGGGGTTGGTGTTTGGGGTTGGAAAATGTGGTGGAATCCTATAAGGTGAGTCTTATGCTCAAGGGTCTCCTACTTTCACCACTTATCCTTACCATGGGTTTTGTGGGTGTATTTTAGAGTGTCAAGTAATGGTTATATATTGACCCCAATTATATGAGTTGTTACCCCCTTGATTGAATATGGATTGGTGGGATATTCCACTGGATTGGATAGTTTAGATAAGCTGGTTGTTTATAGACTATAGAGTGACACCATACTTCAGCAGGTGAGTGTTACTGAAGTATTTCTAGGGATCACTCTAGAGATATTTAGGAATTCACATAGATTACTATCTCTATTTTATTTTTTATTTTTACTTTATTTAGATTCTTGGTTACTATATATTTTTTTCATCCTAGCCTGGTAAAGTTTCTCTAGTTTCTAGTATGTTATTTGGTTTTTAAAATGGTAAATACCATTTTAAACTAGTAACTTGGTGTATATTGTTAAAAAGGGAAAACCAATGTTGTTAACTAAAGTTATAAAAACCTATTTTTTACATGTTTTTAAAGCTAGTGTTGAAAGACTTTTTTCAGGAATAGAAATGTATGGATTCTTTCGTTTTTTCATACTATGCTACTGAGCTCACACACTACTTGTACCATTCTTGTGTTGGTAGACCTGATCTATTTTTTAGGTTCAGGTTTTATCATTTGAGTGCTCATCATTGGATCCGGTTGGCCTTGTGGCTAGTCAAATTTTATATGGTGGAGAACATGAGGTAACATGGATATCATGTTCGAGTGTTTTGTATTAGTTTTTATTTATTTTTTCATTTCATCAACTATATATCTGATTTTGGTTAGGTAATTTTTTTGTGGTGAAGTTGTTGTTTGTTATTTTCTTCATTTAGGTTAATATTTTTATCATGGTTTAACTGGGAAAAATTGTACCCATAGTGATTACATTGATGAACAATGCTAGTTTTCAGCCTATAGTGATCAGGAATGCCCTTCAGAACAAATATCAGACCACATCATATGCCAATTTGGATAGAACTCTAGTTTAGATAGTGAGACTGCAAAAACAAATGGACAATGCATTACAACACTCTGAAATGTCCTTGTTTGATTATTATTTACACATTATAGTTCCAAGATAACTGATAACCTAATTCTCTTCAACTATTTTAATCATGAATAATATTTTTACTCTAGATTATCACTACCAAATCAATAAATAATTAATCATTAATTAAATAATGGACTTTTTGTCTAATTGGGAGAATATTTTCGTATGTTATTATTTTTCATAGAAAACCGATGATTTATTTCACCTAAATATTATAACCAAAATTTAAATATTTTAAGATACACATTCCCAATATAATATAGAAACCTTGAACCCATTATCCTGAATCTAATGACTTCTTTCTAACATTAATATAAGATACAATGAATTAAATCATGAATGACTGAATATTTTAGTTCTATATATTATCTATATGATAAATAATAATTTGCATTACATTTTAAAATAAAAAATAAAAAATAGTAAACATTTAGAATTCCATCGTTACCCATAACATATCGCTACATATCAATGAAAAAATACATCCTTCTATATTAGGGAAAATAAAATACAAGGGGTGAGTTCAGATTCCCAATAAGGGTAAAGATACAACAAAATCTATGAACAAATAAATCGTAATAAAAATAGAAAGGTAAATAACTGAAAAGCATGGAATTAAATTAATAACATGATCCTAAAATGGATGTATTAAAAGGAAATCAGATAATTTGATATAAACAATCACATGATCCTGAGACATAACCAGGTATATATTAACTAATATAATAATAATATGGAATATTAATAATGAAATTCATAATTATGGAATGCATAATGATGGATATATAAAACTAATAGTCGGGGATTTATGAAAATTCATCTAATTGTATCATGGATTCATACCAAGAATCTAATAATATAAAGGATTTATTCTTTTAATATAATAGCTTCTTGGATTTGTACTAAAACTTAATAAATGGATATGGCCTTAACTAGAATAATATCTATTTTTTCTCATGAATTCTACCGATGCATCAAGGTGATATCTATACAAGGCCACACCTGTCACATACTAAGTCCAATTCGTTACCCATTTTAATGTGGTGAAACATAATCAATATAATAATTTATATTAATATCTAGCATAAGGAATATAAATACTTTCCACAATCAATGAACGTAATCATATACCATCTAGAGTAATGTGAAAGGTATCACAATAATATTTCACTAAAAAAATTGAGTAATAAAAATCTATAAAAATAAGAAGTTTATATCACTCTAATATATAACTATTATATTAAGAATAAAAGTGTTTATTTTATTTTGAATAGAATTACCACAAAAATATATTCACAAGTATCATTGAGGAAATATCATTTCCATTTCAAAAACCAGTTTTAAAAACCCATTAATAAAATGGATTCTTTATTATTAAAATTTTAAAATATTTATTTATAGAATATAATGTAATAGTTTTCTTTGTAAATAAACATCTAAATAGTCAGATTACACTTCAGTGAAATGATATTCATGTATGTGTGTAATTCCCTACATGTCATACCAATTAAATAGAACATTAATTTTACTTTGTGAAAACGTAATAAAATATCCATTATCAAAAAATGATATGAATATAGATTTTTTTTTAAAATACAAAATCAGTATTAATTACAGTACAAAATAATTTTTCAAAATTTAAAAACATTTTTAGAAAACATGGTTTTGAATGAAAACCTATTTCATAACTTATAGAAACATAATTATGCATTTTCTTAAAAATAATTTAAATTATTTTAAGTAACAAATATTGGAAAAATCATACAATTAGTTGAAAATTTTAATTATTCACCATATTGAATGATAATTTTTTATTCAAAAAGGGTGTGCAAGACACCAAGACAAACTGGGAGATCCTCAAGGAGGGTGGAAATGGTTGAGGCCTTTGGAATCTCATTTAAAAAAACTCTATATTCCATAGGATGAGACCCCAAACACTCCAAGATGATGAGTGAGTCATTCGAGTTCCCCATATGAGCAATATAATGAGCTGAACAATTCACTTCTCTCCAAACGTGCTTTACCCACTAGATTCCATTAGTGTCCAGCAAGAAACTTCTAGAAAGGTACCCTAACTCCCATGGAGACCCGCATTTCCCCTAAATAATCCTAACCAGAACCTCTAAGTCCGACTCTATCTCTATCACCTGAAGACCCAAGCCTTTACATAACTTGATACCAGAATGGATCCCCCTGAATTTTTCCCCAAACGAACCACACAGGCCATAAAAGGAACTGAGAAAAACCGAACAGAACCCACCGAGTCTCTAAAAAGCCCCCCACCACACATTTGGCCATTCAATCAAGAACCTTCAACATTAAGCATCATGCCATTCAGAGAGGGTGTCTATTATATCCATCGCCCAAAAGACCTGTCACCCAAGCCATGTCTACTCAGCAACCAAGATTTCAAAAATAATGCAAGACTTCCTTGCAATAGAGAACCGAGATCCACCAACAACAAGAGAATCTTCAATAAGTTGAAGTTATGTGAGAGACTTTTTCCAAAATGAACTTGATTCTGGGCTTCCAAATGGTCCAATAGATGGCCATGGCGGTAATACTCCGCAACTAGAGCTCCTTGCTACTCTGACCCAAACCATGATTCCATTAATTGATGGCAGTTTTCGTGGTAGTCTTGCCATCCCAGATTGAGATCTGCTTCCAGAAATAGGATCATAAGGAAGAATCCCACTCGCTCTGGAAGAACAGATGCCCCGTAGATTCGATGCCTAGTAGAGAACATCAAAAAAACAACGAAACACCAACTGAATAACCCTTGTTGGAAAATTCTCCTCAATCTGAATCTCCAGGCTCCAAACACATCAAATGAGGAAATTAAACTTTGTTGGAAACTCCCTAAGACACAACATTCCCTCCACTGCGTCCAGTTCCCCTGCATTGTGGAGCTTCATGTAGTCAGGCATCGATAAGGCCCCCAAACTAGACCAAGTGAAATAACACCTATCAGCCTCATCATTCAAGGAGATACTATTGAACACTTCCCTCTGATCTTGAGAGAGTAATAGACTTCCCAGGTTCAAATACCTGGTCTTTTCACAAACATAATTGGATGGATCTGGTTAACTGGGGAAGGAAAGCTCCTCCCCTCCCAGTTCACCCACGAGAAGATGATCGCACCTTTCTCCATAATCCATTGAATGGAGCTCTACAAATCTTCCAGTATGGGAAACAAACACCTTACCAAGTGGGAAGGCTGACCAGTGTAATACTCACCACCCTCCCAATGATTCTTGTACCTATGACTGAAAAATGACACCCACAACGAACTACCCTTGATAATACAAAGCAAGATGATCTTACATGCCTTACATGGTTTCTATGATGTCTTATAAACCCATGTCAACGTCTTCCACCGGTCTGGCCAAGCATTTCATGGAGGCCCAGTGGAGGTGCCCATTAAGATTCACATCCCACAGAAATGTCATCATAACCTTCTCTGTTATATTAATCAAGCCTTTTCGAGGAACAATAGTAGAAAAAATATTCATGGGTATAGAAGTTAACACACTGCTAATCAACGCCACACATCCTCCAAAATACAGGAATTTATTCTTCCATTTGAGGATTCTTCCAAATATCCTATTGATAATATGCACAAAAAAGATCTTCTTGATGCTTCCAAAGGAGAGCGGTGTTCCAAGGCATTTCATAAGAATCTTCCTCTTTTATACACCAATCATGCTTCAGAGTTCCCTGCAGTGCCTGCCAGAGAAATTCTTTGATATGAAGACACGACTCTTCCTTGTATATATGTACTGAACACTCAAACCTCCATATGTGTACATGACCTCCATGAAACCTCTCAACAAGCATTTCCATCCATTCATGAAAATCAAGATGTCATCAGTAAACATCATATGAGAGACCATCACACATCCCCTTCGGTAGAGAAAAGGAAGGATTATTCCTTTCTATATGCGACTTTGGAGATTCATGGATAGAGCCTATTTAGTAAGTATAAATAAAGACAAAGAGAGTGGGCCACCCTGCCTCACAACACATACGCTTTTGAAGAACCCAAAACCTTTCCCCATAAAAGATATTGAGAGCCATGGGTAAGAGAAGAACCTGATACACAAATCACAAAACCACTCATTAAAACCCAATTTCATCAAAACTCGAATGATGAAACTCCACTCAATTTTATATTAAGCCTTTTCCATGTCATCTTGGATGATAACATTATATCCCATGCATATTTGGATGATATCATGCACCATCTTTTTAGAAATCATGGTCACCCAATGGATACTCATTCCTTTTATAAATCCATGATCCTCATTAGATGTTGAAATTGTAATGAAGTTGCCCCGCCTTATAGCGATAGGACTAGTCAGAATTTTATAAGAGACATTACAATGGCATATGGGACGATAGTGGTTAAGACTAGTCGGATCCTAAACCATTGTCACTAGAATAACCCTTGAGGAACAAAAACTCCTTGGTAGGTGTCCCCCCGAAGGAAGTCATGAATGGCCTTCACCACATGGACACCCACCACCTCCTCGGCTTTTGAATAGAAGGCCCCCATAAAGCAATCTGGTCGAAGGGAACACTCCTGCAACATCAAGGAGACATCCTCCTCGATCTCCCTAAGAACAGAGAGCAGTTAACTAGACATTGTCAAAAATGGAAAAAATCATAGGAATGCACTCGAAAAAGACATCTTCAAGCTCCCCCAGAAATGAGGAACCATCCCCAATGGGGGTCGGGCAAGCCAGCAGTTCCTTGAAGTGATTAGGAGTGAATTTACTAGAAATATCCTCATCTGATGTAAACGATTTGTCACCCAAACCAAGGTTAACATTCATGGTTCTCTTCTCCTTAAGACATGCATAGAAGAAGGACTTGTTCCAGTCACCCTATTTAAGCCATCTAGAACGATCTCTCGGCCTAAGGCCGCTTTCGACATCCAAAAAATTTTCATCCAGCACCACCCTCTTATCATAATTATGGATGAAAGAAGGCTCATCCCACCTGGATTGCAAATCCTCCTCTATTGAGTCAATTTCCACATTCTAAATATCCACACCAAAATCCTCCCTGGGCTTGATAACCAACCATCTTATAATATCATTCTTAAGCCTCCATAGAAAACTTGTAAGACCAACCCAGATCCTCCCCTCCTCTTGGACATTCTAGGATGACCTCACAAGATCCATAAATCCTTCATCTTGATTCTAATCAGTAGAGTAAGAGAAAGTGCTATACCCCAACACAGACCTTTGGATCATCACCAGGTGTGGAAGATGATCCGGGAAAGACCAAAAAAATTTTGTAACTGATTCTTGAGCAAATAAATGTAGGCCTTCGATGTTAGACAAGAATTTATCTAGGAAACACCAGATATGGATAGAACCTTTGCAGCTATTTCACCAAGTGAAATTGCTACGAGGGAACCCCAAATCCATTAGACCTTTTGATCAAAGGAATTAATGGAAATACTACATGCCACTATTGAAACCCATCTAAAATTCCCTTTTCTCAAATATATCCACGATGGAGTTCAAATACCCACCGAAAACCAAGGAAACCCCTTATAATTAAAGGACTCCAAGAAACTCCAATAGCACCTCTCCGAAGAGCATCACAACTGGTGTAGATTAAAGAGATGAAAAACTTTGTTCCACCAATTGAAATTATTGTATTGAGGCACTTCTCCATATGTCTAACTAGCTCCACCTACACGTTGGGCTTCTAGAAAACCCAAATATTGTTATTCTCTTCAAATCCATTGCTTAAAAATAATTCATGATTTTCTTTTTTTTCTAATGTTAATTGATTTGTTTTCTCATGCATGTCTTGTAATCAAATATCTAATTCTATTGAATATTATATATTTCTATCATCTCCATAATAATATTCATGATGTAATTATCATATTATTTTATTCAATTTTACTTTTAAGACCATCAAATAATGATGGTTATGAAAAATGAACTTTGTTATGATCATGGAGACGGTAGTCCATACATAAACATGAGTAAAATTTCAATTTTTTGAGGGTCATTATGGAAAAGAGGTAAATAATCTTTTAACATTAAATAATCATAGTAATATAATTATACATTTTTATATACATATTTATTTCATCCATGTGGTTTGGTCAGAAAAAGATACTCACATCACTATGTGAATGTGGTAGCCCACACGTACATGAATGATGTTATCATCCTTACGTGAGTGAAAATGTGGTAAATAAAATAATATATATTATTTTTAAATAAGGGTTAATTTTTAATAAATATTATAACTATTTAATTAAATTCATATATAACAATTAAAATTGTATTAATCACCTTCCAAATGAAGTGTTTGTGAAAGACGAATGACATCGCTTCATGAGGCGGTTGTCTGTAATACTTATAAGTGACATTATAACATCTCTAATGGATTATAAGGGAAAATGAAAATAATGATATAGTGACCCCATATGTATAAATATTTTATATGTATTAGATATATACTTTATATCCATCATCATACCCAAGCATTAGATTTGTAAATGGAAAAAAATGACATTAGTTCGCCAGGAGGCAGTCCACCACACCCCCAAATAATGACTTCATGACCCATTTAATTGAGGCAAAGATTGTTTTATGTAAATAACTAATTATAATAACATTACAATACATTAAATATAAATATTATATTATATATAATTGGAATAAAAAATTTTAATGAGGTGGATGATTGAGTAAAATATGGAATCTCATTATAGAACATTACCTCTTCTATAGGTATGCTACCAAGGTATATAGTAATACCTTCTTAGGTTATATTAATGATAAATATAGGGACTATTGTATGAATGGAGGGATTTTTGGATTTTAATTTGGAATTTATTTACATAAATAATGTGTTTTAAATGAGTGATAAGAGAAGGACATGGGGTTGCCTTTTATAAGTGGGTTGAGTGGAACACAAGTAATATTCTAAAAAAGATAATTCATCCCACAATTATTTCTTTTCACAAGGCAAAAATAATGTCCCATTATATAATTTAGAATTTATGTAATATAAATATTCCCCTAAATGTGTTTTTAACATATTCATAGGTCATTTGGAACATTATTTTCAAGGTTTCATCCCTAAATAAACATTTTTTTACTTAAATCATTGTAAATAATTTTATATTAATTCACTCTTTACTTTTGTAAAGAATTAACTTGCAATTATATTTAATTATAAATTATTTTTATTCTATATAGAGAATATATTTTTCCAATTTCAATTCACATATGTGTTTGAATATAATTTAAAACAATCCCACATACATTATAAGAAAGTTGAAGTTAAAAGTCAAAATATTCAAATATTTACATGGTTCATATTTCTAAATTAATTATGAAATTTATAGAATAATCTAAATTGGATTAATTGATATAAAATTTAGTTAATTTAAATTTAAAAATAAATAAAAATAAATTATTTAATTATAATTGTTTTAATCAAAAAACTAATTTAGAAATAAAAATCATAAATTTTCACAGTTCCATAATAAAATGAAATATTTCCAAAAAATCCAAAAAATAAACCCAAATATAATAAGAAAGAAGGAATTTAAAATATTAATATTAATATTTCATATAAATTTTCTATCATTGGTAGAAATAAATTTTAAATATTTTTCTGTAAGAGCGATAAAATAGTCTTTTAAAAAAATATTGTTTTTTTTAAAACAAATATTTTTCTTTTAAATGAATGTTGTTATTATATATAATAAATAGATAACCAATAAATATGGTTATAATATATATTTTTATATCTTTATTAATAAAATTAATAACCTCCATTATGATTTCTTTGTGATAACTCTCATGTTAAAAAATAAAAATAACTGTATATTGTTTTTATGTAAAAGAGGGTCTCACTTTTTATTCAGGATATTAAAGATATTCATTGTTACATGCCACAAAAGACAACATAATTGTTTTTTGGATGTAAAAATATATATAATATATTGAATTTATATAATGTAAAATATTTTTTAAACTATTGGGATGATATAGTCTCTCTGATATGTGGCTTTGTCAATCCAAAACAATATCGTATATAGTGTTCTTATTTTAAAATTTTGAGGTGTTACTTTATCCTCATCATAAATAAATTTGTCCTCCCAATTTAAACATTATTTTAGTAATAAATGGTTTAAAATTTTAAATTTCCATTATTAGAAAAACAAAATTTAAAACGGTTAATAAAATATACTCTTAATAAGAGAGAATGGGAAGTAAAAATGATATGTGGAATAATCCAATAACAAGGTTTTTGAGTCATAGAACATAGGTGGTAAATGAAATCATGGTCATGGGGGAAAATAATAAAACCCATATATGGAAGTATATTAATATTGAACATTTATCAAAAGACATTGGGTGATCAATAGATGTTTTAAGACCACAAAACTGTAAACAAAATAGGTGTGGAAAAGGTCATTGATATCATTAGAAATGGTGGTAATAGGATAAAATTTAATTTCACGATAATTTTTACAAATGTTTTGGAATTACTTTAATTTTTATGAATATAATGAAATATATTTACTTGATATGTTTATGTTTCATTAATTTAATATCATTCATTAGTTGTTTTTCAATTCACTCCTTATTCATTGAAATGAATAAACAAAAAATAATTTTTTCACTAAATAACCAAAATTTAAATTTAATGGATAATAATATCCATAGAAATTATAAGTATTTCCTTATATATGTAGTTATTATTAGTATAATATTGTTATAATAGTTAATACAATATGCACAAATCACCATATAGAGATGTATCTAATTTTTCTCGAAAACATCATCCAAAGATCTATATAAACGATTTCACAAATGGTTAATCTTATGACCCTCGGAAAATATTAAGATCCCAAACATTAAAAATAAGGTTAATAAATTTCAAAAATTAACATACCAATAATCTATTAATCATCATGACATAGTTCATAATCATCACATACAAAAAATGTGAATACCTTAATCTTGTGTTTTTATAGAACATGGTAAAATCCTAAATTACCATAAAAACTTGTTGAAAACATGGATTTTTCCATATTTATTAAATTTAACATAGATTAGTTGATATATTATATAAATCCAAAAATAAATTTTCAATCCATCTATGACTTCCAAAAAAACATTATGGAAAATACAATAATCAGTTCCACAGTAATTAGTACTATTCAATTTACATTTTCTATATGAGTATTTTCTTTATCCCATAATCATTATCACAAAATCAGGATAATATTAATAGTAATTTACTAATAAATAATTTTTTTCCAAGAATATAATACTTCATCAAAGTCATTAATCGTGGTATTTGGTAGTAGTCAACACACGCTTTAAAATCATTAAGGAAAAAGTACTGCATTTTAATCTTTATACATTTTATAGTTCATTCTAACAAAATATAGTTTATTAATATACTAGTAAAACACAACTCATAAATCAAAAAAGAAGAAAATTAATCATTCGCCATTTTTGATTTTAATCTCATATGATTTAGCATGATCCATTAGATTCTTTTATGCCATAATCCTTATTTATTATGGGAATTCTTTGTGTATTTCCCCATTTCCATATATTTTATAAGGTACCCACATTAAATAATACATATTCTGGTAAATTCATTTAGAATTCAAATTCATAAATTCCCAAAGAACTTTTTGGTTTACAGTTACAGAGAAATATGACATAATACAAAAATATAAACCCACAATCATATAATGTGGGTATTACTAAAACACTATCCATTTATATAATATTTTTCAATAAAATATGAAATATTTTTATAAAAAATATTTAGTACATTCATAATAATATATTATTTCCGGTTACCCATCCTTAAACCCTTTGAATAATATTTTAAAACTTAGGATGAGGAAAAAAAGTTCAATAAGGGACATAGAAAAGGAAACAAAACCATTAGTTCATTAATACTTATTAAAATATAAAATCATTTTCACAAAGACATACTGCTCACCCATAAAATATCATATACATTGTGAAAATAATATATTTCCATTAGTCATGGAAAAATAAATAAAACCATAATAGTAGCCTAGGGAATTACTTACTTAATATTTTTACCCTCATGATTACCATCTGTTTTTTAACCCTTGTGGCTACCTTATAACATAGATACCTTATGATGTAACCCTAATGGATACCATTTACGGTAACCATCATAGTTACACATGGAATAATTTTTATGTTACAATTATAACATAAACATACAGAATGCATGGGATGGATATATAAGAAACAACCGTAATCCGAAATAATTCTCAAGAATCAGAATATAATTGTAAAATATGAAAACATCCATCAAAATAACGTTTCATGAGTAAAATTACTAATTTTAAAATAATTTTGCACAAATTTAAAGGAATTACATTTCTATGTAAATAATTATGTGACATTTTAATAAAAAATGAAATAATTAATCCATTATGAAAATTTTATTATCCTCTCATGTTTTATAATATAGGAAGAAACATTTTTCTTTATTTTTGTAAAAAGATACAATAATGGGGAATATTAAAAGGAAAGTATCATACCCTTGGTTTGACATCCTTATAATTTGTTTAAAGATCCTATATAAAGGTTTATAGTGCTTTACAAAATTATTACAGAACTATATTTAAATTTATAGTACCTAATATTATCTTTTTATAAAATATTTTCACCCATTTATTAACTATATTTAGTTTTTTATTGTTTCGAGTGCGTATATTTGATGTTTTCAATGGTTGGTTGATTATGGGGATTCATGTTAAATGGAAGAAATTAACTAGAAGTGGAATGAAATTGAATTAATATTTTTCTATAATTATAAATTATACCATATTTTCTGCTAATATGTGGAAGATTTATTTGATAAAACATTAATTAAAATGATATTATTTATCTTGTTTGTTTTTATGATCATCACGTTCTTTTATTATATTATTTAATATAATGTTTATATACTGATTCTAGAACATTTTAGAACTTATAAATGTATAATAAAATATTATATAACAATATAATTTTTTTAATGAAAAACTTTGAAGTTGATAACATAAAATAAAAACACATCATTCATGATGACTGTTGATAGACACATCACAAAAATATTTCTTTCTTTAGAATAATAGGAGAAGAGGATAGGTCTGATTATAGATATTCCATTAACATAATATCATTTTAGGATATGTAAGACAATGTAGTAATCATTTCACTTTGATAAGAGGAGTTTTTGAATGAATATGAAAAGTACATGAACATGAAAAAAAATTAAACGAAAAAGATTGAGGATTTTACCTCTTGATCTTCGTTTCCTTGAGAACATCGTTAATCCTCTTGGTATTGGCCTTTTTGTGAGACCAGTAATAATTTGGAATATGGAAAATGCTTGGGAAAAAAATTGGGTAGAAATTAAACATGATAGAAGGATTTTTATGTGTGAGGATAAGAGGTGGTGTGAGGGGGGAATTTATAGTAGAGATGAGAGGTGGTTTTTGAATATTTTATTCATCAGTTTATTATTTTTACTTAATACTATGAATATATTCAGTATTATCACCAAATATTTTAAAATTAGTATGTATATCTCTTTATATTGGTACTTACATCAACAATGAATCATGGAATGGAGTATATATCTTATAATGTATGCATATATTGTAAATGACAATATTTTACTATTCAGAAAAATCAACGTGTTTAAAAAAAACCACTAAAAAAACCCCTAGAAGTTTCCAACATATATAACTATAAAATAAATTTTATTTTATGAAAATATTTTTCTATATATGATAAATTGAATTTTTAATTAAATTAATCATTTTTGTAAATATAACTTTTTTAATAATATAATCAATTTTATGATTCTTTGATAAATTAATTATGGTATAATACAATTTCATATAATTAGAAGAAAATCAATATTAATTTATGTATATATTTTATGTAAATAAAAATTATTTTAAATAATTATATCAATTTAAAAAATTTGAATAAATATTTTTTGTGTCACAAAAATATCAAAACATAATTTATCATTTTCAAAACATTTATTTATTTATTATATGATATAAATATATAAAATTTTAACTTATAAGATACAAAAATGTCATTTATTTTTTTCATATGCGGGGTTATGTAACACCCCAAGTGTTTTTAAATTTTTTTCCAATTAATTATTTTTTGATGTATTTAATGTTATGAAACACTGAAAATAGTTTATTTTATATTAAATAACTATGTCTGGTTTTGGTTATACACAAAAAAGATTATTTTTCACTAAAGAAAATATAAATTTTATGTTTCTCTACATGAAACACTGAGGTAAGCTTATGTTACATGCAAGATTAACATTCATCGATGGCTTACGTAACACAGAAGACTAAGTGTTACAGAATAATAATTCATTGTTAAAATTTCAATATTTAATAGGTTATAACATGTCTGTTAAATTGAATATTATAGTATGAACTAAAATATTAATATATATAGATAAATTCATTGTATACTTATTAATTATAAATGAATATAAAAACAACATAAATATAAAGTGAATGATTTTTTAAAAGTATATTTTTATGAGGAAAATGTTATTTTAATTAGTAAGATAAATTAATTAATAATATTGAAAATTAGTAATTAAATTTATATTTTATATATTAAAACATATATTTATTATAATCATCCAATAGATTTTATACATATAACATCAGAAAAAACACTGTTTTATACGAAAAAAATATATATTTTTATAAATGTATATTTACATCTATTTAATGGATAAGAAATTATAAATATTTTTTTGAAGTTCTATAGATTTAATATTTTAAAACAAAAATCATATTCTAATGTAAAATAGAAAAAGTTTTTTCAAATGAATTTTTGGAATTTTTCTATATGTTTCCATTTTTTAATGAATAGTTAAAAATACTAAATTTTAATTCAAAATTGTTTTGTCATATAATTAACATAAAAGGATAACTTATTTTTTAAATTTTGTTTAATTTTTAATAATATAATAATTTTATAAATCAATATAATTAAGGTCATTGGAATGAATTTCACTTTTAAATTGGGTCTAAAAACATAGCAAACCATGTTCATTTTTACTTTTAAAACATGCATTGTTGTCTTGTCAGTGGAATTATTTGAAAGTATAATTTTAGAAATTCTCTGATTTTAAATTAGAAAAATTTGATTCCATTTATATAATCAGAAATAATTATAATTTATTATAAGGTAAAAAAATTTACCAAAAATAATAGTGGATGTGATTAAAATTTGTGATAATTATTAGGAAACAAATTATGTTAACAAAGTAAAAAAACCTTAAATTTACATCCTAAAAAGACCTAGAAACTTGTACAACACCCATTGTATGTCCCATATTCGGAAATTAATCTTAAATCCATGTGGTTTCTTTTTTATATGACGTTTTTAGGTAAAATCGTGTTTACACCTTACTTGTTACAAAAAAATTCAAGTACGTCCTTTCCCTTCTCTATAAAAGGCCACCAACTCTCCCTCTTATTCACACCACTAAAACCAATTAGATTAGGAAATCATCTAATCGGTAGAATATCCAAAGTCAATACCTACCTACTTTAATGCTCCCCTAGATAAATAGTTAATCAAAGAAAACCATTTGGCATAATCTAAAGAGAGTTAACTTATTAAGAGGAAATATCTTCTATCAAGATCTTTTCTTTTATTTTCCTTCTCCACCCACATTAATCTCTTTATTAAATTATTTTATAAAAAAGTATCTTAAATATAGTATGATGATTTTTTGTTAAGTATTGGACCTATATTTTCACACAGTTACAAACAATAGGTAACGATAATACTATTTACGTGTACGACGAACTACTCCCTCACGAAATAATGATTGTTCGTTTTTATTTTAACAATTGTCATGAAAAAAATAATAATGAAAAGATAGTTTATATATTTTATTTACTATACTTATTATTTATTTATTCTTTTTTAATACTTTAACAACACATATTTCTTTACTTTCGATTTTGTTGAAATATTATTACTTCGATTGAGGAATAGTGGACTAACGCCACCTCCGAGCAATATGATTTTTTCACACACAACATGTGATGTTTTAAGGATTTTTTATTCAAGTTATATGATATAAATGATTCAATAATTCTACTTAAATAATTATATATTAAAATATATTTACAAATATTTCATTTACTTATTTTTTTCAATATGAAAATAAAGGAAAACAACGTCCATGTGTGTGTACAATTAGCCATCTCCATGAACTGTGTATTCCAATTCCATAATTATGTATTATATAGATTTCTATTATTTACATAAAATGATTATAATTTAATGTTATATCATGGTTTAAATTATTTAAATAATTATATGAGAATTATCACCAAAGATATTACAAATTAAGACACATGCAAAGAACAAAGTAAATATTACCGGAAGTGAAACCATAACATTGAATAATTTTACAGAGGGTAAAATAATTTCCTAATCAAGACATATAAGGTATTAGATATAATAATATAGTTTTTTATATATTTATAATAAAATTATATTTATTTTACATGAGGTCTGTAAGAGTACAATGATAGTCAAAACCGAATATAAGGGAATTTCAACTCAAATTTCATTTCTGTGAGGTACATGCTTTATTCACCACCCATTCCATTTTTGTGGTGTGTATACTACCTATGGATGTATTATAATATTATTATAATTAAAATTATTTGTATTTACATATCTATTCGGTGATATTTCTTCCATTGGGTTTATGTTTCAAAAGATACCAAATCTTTAATGTAATTCTATCTCAATTTTCTTTCTTTGAGACAAGTGTCATGTTATGCACCTATATTTTACATGAGCTGTGTATAATGAATTTTAAATGTTAAAACATGATTATAATTAATTTAATTATATTTTAGGAATCATGAAATATCATTTTTTTTACATGGGTACTATAGCTTAAATTTCTCATGTTGTAAGAGTTTATTGAATGAATTTCATCACTTTTCATGATTATTTTGGTTTATGCTTCCTTTGATGAAATATTATAATCCATATCTCATTAAAATTATATAATTTTATTATAATATAGTTTATAAAAATATAATAATGTATTGGTACCATTTTTTTACTCGTTGGTACATAAAATATTTAATAAAGTGTTTTTAGGAAATCTCAAATTTATCCTCTCTCCAGTCAAAATTCTATTGTCCTTCCAAACTATTTTTTAAAAGTTATTTCCAAGAATATTTTCCTATTATACTATAACGTTAAAAAAATTACATTTTTTATTTTACCAATTATTTCAAAGGAATCTTCTTTCACATTCTGAACAAGTAATTTTTCTAACCTTTTACCATGAAAAAAGAACACTTTTCTTACCTAACACCGCATTTATAGATTTACCCATTATAACTTATTTTAATTTTACATTCAATGTATATAAGTTAAATTTTCATGAGTATTTTTTTGAAAGTAATTTTCAATTAATGGGTTTTAAATAATTTTCATGATTTCTTTATTATTTTTCAAATTATTATTCACAAAAAGTGTTTTTAAAAGGTTTTTTAGATTATTTTATAAGTTTTTTTTTAAAAAAATAGTATTAAAATTGTTTTCAAAGAATATATTATTATTTTTTATGGATAAATTTTTTCCAAATTGCATATATTTTATTTTATATGTTTTCAAGGAAATTTATTTACAAATTGGTTTGCATCATATTTTATAAATTTTCAAGTAATCTTGTTTTGAAAATCTTTTCATTATTCTTTTATAAGTTATCAAGGGAAATAATTTCTGTATTATTTCAGGAGTAATTTATAAATTTACTACTTTTTTTTATTGAAATGATTTTCAAAATGCGCATAAGAAACTTTTATATGTGGGTGACATCTCTTCATTGGAAGAATAAGTCTCCTAGGGTTGTGAATCACGTCTCTTTGCCAGCGTATTACCGCTTAAAGAAGCCATCCCAAAACCTTCCCCTAGGCTTCCTTTATATAGGAGAGAGAGGGTTTGTCTAAAATAACGTTGGCACATAATTTCAAAAAGAATAATTAATAATCTGCACCCCTAATTAAAACATGAGATGTGTCATATTAAATTTAGGAGGATTCCAAGAGGCTTCCAAAATGAAACACAAGAGTTGGTGGAATAATTAATTAGAGGCGGCGGGGGGGGGGGGGGGGGTTGGAACATTGAGGTGGGGGAAAGTGGTAAGGAAGTTTCTCCCCATTTAATGGGGAGTTGAAGAAATCAAGAGGGCTCCCCCATCATTAATGAGGGGAGTTGGGGAAGTTTTTTTCTCATCCCATTATTACTGGGGTTAGGCCCCGTGTGGTCACCACCTTAGTTAATCTCCCATGGGTGGTTGAATTTGGGTGGTCCCTACAACCTTAACCTCTCATGGGAGGTTATGGTGTGGTGTCCCCTACCACTAACTTCCCTTTGGAGGTTCTAACTACCACTAAATAAAAATATGTCTAACATAATATTTTTATTTAATTAAAATAGAAACCCCAAAATATATCTTCCAAACTCAATAAAATGAAACTTTGGTGAAGGTATCCCTAAGCAATAATTGACGCTACAAGTTCAACGGTGCCCTTAGATTTCAGTTCCAAGCACCAGTTCAAAAGTTATAAATTTCCGAACGTACGTTTATAAAACGTACCCAAAAAAAACATCAAAATTTGATTCCGGGCACACTGGGCCTCAGAATCAAGCGCCGTCAGGAACTAAGAACTCGTAAAATTCCCATATATTTAAAAAAAATCCACTGGAATTCAGGGTCTTTACATTCTCCCCACGTCAAGGATTTACACCCCCATAAGCTACAACTCGAACTAAGGGAAAAACTGTATTGAGAACGCATCTGAGCCTCCCGTTCCCATGTGCTCTCCTGGAGGTTCCCGTGCTACCAGTGAATGCACACCAGAGGTATCGACTATCCACACAGGACTTGCTCCTCTCGATCCTCAATCTCCACTAGAACCTCTGTGAAAATCACCCCTTCATTGATATCCTTCTCCCCATGGTCGATGTTGTGGGATGGGTTGTGCACGTATCTCCTCAAATGGGATACGTGGAAGACGTCACACACCCGGTGCAACTGAGGTAGAAGAGCTAAGCGGTAAGACACCTCACATACTCTACTGAGGACCTGTAAAGGTCCAATGAAACAAGGAGACAACTTGCCGCCTCGGGAAAATCACCGTAGAACTCATCGAGGTGAGACCCGTAGATAAACGTGGTCGCCATCCTCGAACTCCAGAGGTCTCCATCTCCTATCAGCATATGACTTCTGTCTAATCTATTCAGTCTTCATCCACTACTGGATGATCTGAACCTTCTTCATGGTAGCTCGTACCATATATGGTCTCACTAGTGCTGACTCCCCTGGGTCTGTCTAGCACAGTGGAGATCTACAGGGCCGTCTGTACAACGCCTCGAAAGGTACCGTACGGATGGTGGAGTGATAGCTGTTATTTTAGGAAAACTCCAGCAAAGGAAAGTGGTCCACCCAGCTGCGATCAAAGTTGAGGACACAAACACGAAGCATGTCCTCGAGGGTTTGGATGGTCCTCTTGGTCTGACCATCAGTTTGAGGATGGAAGGCGGTGCTCAGACGTAGGTGTGTCCCGAAATCCTCCTACAACCCATTATATAGCCAGGAAGTGAAGCATGCATCACGTTCAGAGACAATAGAAGAATTTACTCCATGAAAACACACTATCTCCTGCACGTATAGGTGTCCCAAGCTCTCTAATGAGACCTGCTCTTTAATCGGTAGGAAGTGGGCCGACTTGGTGAGTCGGTCAATGGTCACCCAAATCGAATCAGGACTCATGGATGTATGTGGAATACCCATCATGATGTCCATGGATATACCATCCCACTTCCACTCCGGGACCTCTATGGGATGAACCAAGATGGCTGGTACTCGGTTATCTGCCTTCACTTGCTGACAAGTGAGGCATTGTGAGACAAACTATGATACCACCTTCTTCATACCTGGCCACCAATGCTGTCGTCGTAGGTCCTTGTACATCTTCACCACACCTGGATGTACTGCTAGTGGGGAAGTGTGGAACTCCCCCATCACCTCCTCCTGATGTGCAACTGATACCGTGGTACGTCCTTTGAAGAGGATGACGTGCTCCCCACCTTTAGAAAATCCATCAGGTGCCTGCCCTGTGGATATCTGAGCACGTTGAGTCTCGTAGTCAATGTCCTCACGATGTGCCTCCCTGACTCGGTGATGAAGTGGAGGAGTGACTGTAAGAGACTCTAAATAGGCTGATCTATCTCTATCCAGAAAGGGTATCTGTAAGGTAGCCAGCTGCTCTATCACCTCTCCAAGAAGATGTATACCAGTACTCCTGCTGAGCGCATCCACAAAAACATTCCCCTTCCCTGGAGTATAGAATATCTGAAAGTTATATTCCTGGAGGATCTCAAGCCATCGCCACTATCTCAGGTTCATGTCCTTCTTATAGAAGATGTACCTAAGAATCTTGTGATCAGAGTACTCAGTAAAACGATCGCCCATCAGATAGTTCCACCACATCTTCAAGGAGAAGACCACTGGTGCTAACTCCAGGTCATGGGTAGCATAGTTCTCATCATGATCTCTCAACTGCCAAGAACCATACATGATCACGACATGCTCCTTCACCAGGACACACCCGAGTCCGGTCCCTGATGTGTCACAGTAGACTATGCACCCTACACCTTCCTCTAGAAGACTCAAGATGGGAGCACTTGTCAGCCTCTGCCTCATCTTCGGAAAGATCTGCCGGTATCTCTCCAACCACATGAATGGTTTCCCCTTCTTTGTCAAGGCTGAAAGTGGTGATGTGACTCTGGAGAAGTCTAGAATGAATCTCTGAAAGAATCCAGCCAAGCCCAGGAAACACCGAACCTCCGTCACATTAATGGGTGGCTCACAAGCAAGTACCACCTCAATCATTGCTCGATCTACTGTCACTCCAGCCTCCGAGATGACGTGTCCCAAGAAGTGAACCTCTTAAATCCAGAACTGGAACTTCGAGAGCTTAACATAAAGCTAGTGCTCTCGGAGTGTGTCCAGTACAATGTGAAAATGGTTGGCATGCTCCTCTTTAGTAGTTGAGTAAATCAGAATGTCATCAATGAAGACTACGACAAATAGATCGAGGTATGGCTGGAAGATCCTGTTTATGAGACTAATGAACACTACTGAAGCATTGGATAAGCCAAAGGGAATAACCAAGAACTCGTAATGGCTGTACTGACACCCGAAGGCCATCTTCTGCACATCCTCGTCTCCAACTCTGAGCTGGTGATAACCTGATCTGAGGTCTATCTTTGAGAACCAACGTGCTCCCTTGAGTGGATCAAAGAGGTCATCAATCCTCAGAAGTGGGAACTTGTTCTTCACGGTCACCTCATTCAGGTGTCCGTAGTTACATAGATCCTCAAGCTCTCGTCTGCCTTCTTGGCGAACAGAATCGGGGCTACCTAGGGAGAAACACTGGGCCAGATGAATCCCTTTCCCTGCAAGTCCTCCAGCTATACCCACAGATTGTGAAGCTCAGTGGGAGCCATTCGATATAATGGTGTGGATATCGGTTCCATCTCGGGGTACAGATCAATATACAATTTTACGTCTCTACGAGGAGGTAGTCCTGGAATATCGTCAGGGAAAACATCCTCGTACTGGTCCACCACTACAAGATAAGTCAGACTTTCCACATCTAATACTCCGAGGGTAAAGCAAGCCAATTGGTGAGTGATCTGCTGGACCCTCCTCCGAGTAAGTCCGTCCTGTGCTGGAAAGGTTACCTTCTCATCGGTGAAGGTGAACCTGGTCCCATCCATGGTGACACACCATACAGTGCACCTAATGCAGTAGATCTGAGCATGGACTGTTGATAACAAGTCCATACCCAAGATGGAATTGTCAGGCCTCGACGCTGCTAGGAGAAGATCCCAGCCGAATCTATCGCCTCCTAGAGTAAGATCACACTCCCGGCAACTATGTGTAATCATCGAGTCTTCTTCCGTCAGAGTCTCTTACCATAAGGATCGAGCCAACTACTCCGTCGGAATCTCTGAGCTCCGAACGAGGGAAGTGGTAATGAAAGAGTGACAAGAACTTGTGTCTGTAAGAACAACAGCTATTGTGGAGTAGACACATATCGTACATCATATCATCTCTAGAGCGCCATGGTCGTAGGCCTCAGCTGCTGGAAGCTGAGCTATACCCTATCCACATGCTCCCTGCAGTCAGGGTGGACCTCCTGTTGGTGGTGGCAGTAGAAAGTCGTATTGTCAACCACCACCAGCTGCTCGACCAGCTCCCCTGCCACGTCTTCATACTTCCTGCAGAACACCTCGATGAAACCTCTGCCTTTACCTGGAAGGTCCCTCAACTGACTGTTGTCCGTCAGTAATGCGGTTCGGACAGTCACATGCCATGTGACCAAGCCCTTCGCAAGAGTAACACTGACCGCTCTTGGCATGTCTGGCACTGTCTCCACTCTGGGTGCCCTACACAACTGATCCTGATTTGTGCTATCAACCACCTGTGGGTCTTGTCCTCTTGGACCTCTGCGTCATCTGTCTAGTGCCAGCTGCAGAAGACTATGCTGCAAGTCGACTAGTGGTGGGTCTCACTGCTGGAGACTGCTCAGCAAGGAACCTCTCCACTAGGAGGGATCTCTCCAACACTCCCGTCTATGTCGGGATGTTGTGGGAGATAACTAATGCTCTG
The DNA here is from genome assembly GCA_963277665.1 of Viscum album. Lineage (NCBI taxonomy): Eukaryota > Viridiplantae > Streptophyta > Magnoliopsida > Santalales > Viscaceae > Viscum > Viscum album. The sequence continues at coordinate 1,983,097,311 of OY728125.1, read as the reverse complement.
ATATCTCGCCTGAGTCCCTGCTTGAAGATCCGGGCCCTAAAGAATGGGTCTCGTACCATATGAGTGGATTAGCGTGAGAGGTTAGTGAATCTCACTGAGTACTGAGCTACACTCATGCTGCCCTGCTGCATATTAAGTATCTCCTGTATCTGCACCTCTGGAAGGGTGATTGGTACAAACTCCACCCGGAAAAAGCTCTCAATGTTTTCCCATATAAGTGTCGCCTCGTCATGCATCTGGAGCATCAAGATCCACCATCTGCCTACTACTGCTTGAAAGAGACTGGAAGTAAGGATCACCATGAAGTCTGATGGTGTCCCTACTAGCATGAAGACTCTTTCCACAACCTCCATCCAATCCTCAGCCGCCTGCAGGTCTGTCTCTCCCTTGAACCTGGGTGGCCTCTAGTGCTGGGACTCGTGAAGTGTGCTCAAGAGGCGTGCACTCTTTGCTGCTGGGGCTAGTGGAATCGGTGGCCCAAATAGGAGTAGTAAAACAGGTGCCTCTGCTGGTGCCTCAACTGGAAGAGGGCCATGTACTGAGGCCTTGTTGCTTGGCGGGCTGTAAGTACGTACAAATCTCGGAGCTCTAGCTGGTCATCCACGGGGAGGCATCCTGAAAGAAACAGATGTGACATGGTCAAAAGACTATACCTCGTGAGATGACCTGGTTTGAACTGACATAAAGAAAACTTTTAAAAACACACACGAATTCGGTGTTTTCATGTACTAAGATGGAAATCAGTATTTAGGGTCCTTGTGTACAGATACATCGGCCACTTCACCAACACTGGAATCCCTGAACTGAAAACCACACTCGGTACCCTTAACACTATTGCTTCACAGAAAATAAAGATCAGAGTCCTATGTTCTGAGGTAGAAATGACTCCTTTGATACCAATTTGTCACTACCCATCCCCTGGGGCCAGTATCATGACTACCCCAAGCCTGCCTTCCATAGGCCAGGGGTTGGCGACTAGCACCAAAGGTGTAATTCCATAAAACGTGGATGGCATTGCCTTTATAAATCGTAAACACACAAAACCAGAGTACAAGTGGAAGAAAACACTATGTAAAAGCTGTATAACAAGTGTACTAAAAGTAAAGGGGGCCAGAATACTAGCCCACCTGTAAAGTACAAATACAACTGAAAACAGGTACAACTGAAAAAGGGACAAACAACCAAAAATTGAAAGCAGCTCTTGGACTGTCCTCTGAGGTTCCTACGTGAAGGGTAGGTGCAGATGGCCTCCACAGCACTCCACATCCGTGAGACTCCACTGTGTACCGATATGTCGTAAGGTCCTCCTCCGGGTTCCATCTAGTCCTGGAGCTCTCAGTCTCTGACAACGTTGTTCGTTGTCTGCATCCAACACAACGAGGTGCGGGCATAGCCCATGTAGTGGCGAGTTTAACACACTCAGTAGGGACCCTGAAACCCTCAAGGTCTCACAAAATCCAACAAGGAGATTCCACAAAGTATGAAATCAATGGATAACTATTACTTAGGTATATGCCCATACATATACCTAACTTATCAAGTAACCCATATCAATCATGAGGAAAACACAAAGGTCATTGACTCAGCTCAAACCAGGATTTTTCACTATCGAAACCACGTCTATTGGAGAACTCCTCTGTCGAATACAGTGGGCCTGTCGCAACACCGAGGGGCATCTCAGTAACCTTGGACAACAGAGGTACTCATCCTGTCATGTACTGTAGGTCTGCTGCCAAATATCAGGGGCTCTGTCCGCTAAATACCGGGCGCTCCCCCGAATAGCCTATAGAGGTACTCCTCCTGTCAAGTACCATGGGTTTCCTGCCAACTACCAGGCGCTCTATCCGCCATGGGTCTTCCGCCAATTACCGGGCTCTCTGTCCACTGGGCTAGTCAAATCACTCCGAGTCGAATTGGTCAAGCAATCGTCAAGTCTACGACTACAAGGTCGATGCACTCTGCCTACACGTCACTAGAAGGATATGCTCCACGAGATAATGGTCGATACTCCAAGTGTCACGAAGTCTCACATGGAAGTATCTCAAAGGACCTATACATCATAGGGGTCTCAATGCAACAAATACTACGTCAATCAAACACCCGGTCTGTGAGTTATTAGCATTTTAGTCCCGGGGCCCCGGTTAGATTTGTGTACGAACCAACCTGACCGTGACTCAACTATATCCCAAACACCAGTGGGGTATTCTCAATGAGACGACTATGCTCCAAGAATACTGGAACCGCTGACGGTTTGCCAAATGGACGTCTGGTGCCAAAGATATAACCCATGAAGGTAAATGGGTCAGTAATGGGCCCAGGTATGATCTGACCCGGTCGGACCGATTCAGCCCAACCCAGTTTGGGCCGACCCGGTTTGGGTTAAACTGGTCAGACTCACTGGGTCTGATCCGGCCAATTGGGCGGGACAACTCGCTATATCTTGACCCTGTCCACTGGGCCCGGCCGAGCGGACCGCGACGGCGGTTTGGCCCGGTAGTTGTCGCATAGGCGGCTCATTGACTCGACCCAGGAGTTCGGCCCGGTTCTGCTAGGGACACCAAGGGGGACACCGCGGGTCGCCTCGGATGGCCGGTGGTTGGGAGGCGAGCTGGAAGGCCACGCGGGGCGTGGGCAAGCCGGCTGTGCACCATGCAGGTCGTGGGAGCACCGGGCAGGGCGCTAGGGGGTCGGGAAGCACACCGTCCAACGTGCTTTTGCACGGGCAGCGCGCCGAGGCGCCGGCCATGCTACGACAGGGGGGTCCGCAGGTGCCAGGTAGGGAACCCTAGCACCGGGCAGCACGGTGGGGGGGGCGTGGTGGCAGCAAGAAGGGCCCCAGGGTGCCGGGCAGCGCGATAGGGGTCCGCGGGGGCTCCGGGTCGCACGCCAGGGCTCCAAGCAGTGCGGTAAAGAGACATAGGGGCACCGAGCAGGGCGCTGGGGCGCGGGGAAGGCCACCGGAAGGGGTCGGGAGGGCCATCCGCAGGGTGCGGGGGTGCCAGCCAAGCCACCGGCTAGGCGCGGGGAGCGCGCCAGGGCGCCGCGGTTTGCAATGGCCGTGGGTAGAACGACCTTTGTTCAACGTCTTCATTGTCATCCTCTCTTTGTTGTGTGTACCACCTCCGTCATCATCGAATAAGAACCAACAAAAGGGGAGGGTCGGGCCATGTTCGTGCGGTCCGAACCCTCCTCGTTACTATGATATTATTCGGTTCTCAAAGCACATAACATACGATGGGGTATGAAGGGTAATATTCAAACGTAAATAACCCCTATCTCAAATTTGGTGATCGAAGACAGAGTCGCGGAAGGAAGTAGTCGTTCTGTCAAAGTCGAAGGAAGAGTAGATCAAAGAAAGTGAGTCGAGATGACATCGTTAGTGTTCTTCATGGGCGGTAGTTCTTCCCTTTCATGCACCTGTTGAAGAAGGATGAATATGACGTTCGTCGTTCTTCGTTCTTTGTGGGAGATGGTTATTCGTTGGAGGAATAATTCTCCAAGTGTTAGGTGTCGCGTCTCTTTGCCAGCTTTTGGCCTCTTGATGAAGTCGTCCCAAAACCTTCCCCCAAGCTTCCTTTATATAGGAGAAGGAGGGTTTGTCTAAAATCACGTTGGCAGGTAATTTCAAAAATACGAATTAACAACCCGCACCCCTAATTAAAACATGAGAGGTTTCATACTAAATTTAAGAGGATTCCAAGAGGCTTCCTCAATAAAACACAAGAGTTGGCACAATAATTAATTAGGGGGGGTGGCACATTAAGGCGATGGAATGTGGTCAAGAAGTTTCTCCCCATTTAATGGGGAGTTGAGGAAATCAAGAGGGATCCCCCCTCATTAATGAGGGGAGTTGGAGAAGTTTTCCTCTCCTCCCATTATTAGAGGGGTTAGGCCCCGTGTGGTCGCCACCTTATTTAATCTCCCATGGGAGGTTGAATTCGAGTGGGACCCACCACCTTAACCTTTCATGGGAGGCTATGGTGTGGTGTCCCCCACCACTAACTTCACTTTGGAGGTTCTAGCTACCACTAAATAAAAATATGGCTAACAAAGTATTTTTATTTAATTAAATTAGAAACCCCAAAATCTATCTTCCAAACTCAATAAAACTCAACTGTGGTGAAGGTATCACTAAGAAATCACTGATGTTGTGAGTTCAACGGTGCCATCATATTTTGGTTCTGAGCACCGGTTCAAAATTTATAAAATTTCGAACGTTCGTTTACTAAACATACCAGAACAAAAACTTCAGAATTTGATTCTGGGCACACCGGGCCTCGAAATCAAGTGCCGTCAGAAACTGCGGACTCATAAAATTCCCATGTATTTAGAAAAAAAATTCATTAGTAATTCTGTGTCATTACAGATAATATACATTTCATACAAAAAACCCATCTTTCTTGAGGTTAATTTTGTTACCCTCATCACATAATTATGAAACATTTAGTAGATTATGCTTCATACCATCAACATACAATGTTTTCTTAGATTTAATATTTTCTTTCCCAATGATGGCTAGACCAACGCCTTTGATTTTCAATGTTTCTTTATTTCCAAATGTTACAATGTCTTATTTAAGACCTTTTACATCCTTCAATAAATTTATTTTTCCTATCATGTGTGAGGAACACCCACTGTCATGTATCCAAGGATGTTTTCATCTTTTAGCTTTCAAATTAGTTTCTACAAGATGAGTTTTTTCATCTTAAATTTCATACATCACCTTCATCTTCTAAGAATCAGGAATCCTTTTTTGAACTGGTAACAAAACAAAAAAACCCTTCGTAAGATGTACAGGTTGTTCGAATCTTTCACAAATAGTTTCTAAGGGTTGTAACCTATTTTCAACCCATATTCTGTTCTTATCAAGCTTATTTTTCAGCAATTTTTTCATTCCTATTCATTTAAGGAGATTGACTCCCACTCAATCTATGCCTTCCATAACCTATGGAATAATAGCGATGTTGTTGGTTAAACCAACAAAAAAATTCTATATTCCTAAATCCTCCACAATACCAACAATACCCAGAGAAATAATATATTATTTTATACTGATCATGAATACGTTTCCTAGTCACATTCTTTTCATTTCATTCTAAGCCACAAAATTTTCTGTTAGAAATATCTTAACAGAATTAGATCTATTTGAAACCTTTTTATATTCTGACTGTTTCAACCCATTTTTGGACTTAGGATTTATTAAGACTATAAAATTTCAGGAATTTTTTTCATAGCCACATAATCAACTTCCCCAAAATTCTTCTTAATAGAATCAACATCATTTTTTCTCCCTTTGAAGATATCTTTTACTGAATAATATCAAGATTCCCTTGTAGAAAACATTCTCCAATTATAATGATATAGTTTTGAAAGCCTGTGTTTATCACTTTATTGTTTAAGATATTTTGTCGAAAAATCCCCAACCCTTATTCTTGTTTCCTTTTTCATAACTTCTAGATGCTCGTTATGAATATTTTCATCTTCAAGTGACTTTTTCAGACTATAAATCTCTTTTAAAAGATTATCTTTATCATCACAAAAACCATTTTTATTATACACTAAAGAACACTCATCATCGGATTTTTTGTTTTTATTTTCAAGCCATATAATCAATTTATAAATTCATACAATTTTTTTAAATGAATTTAAACTTGAGATTCTTCTTCATCTTGTTTAGAGATGCTTCTTCCATATTATTCATCATTAACTATTTAAAATAATGTATTTTTAATACCATGATCAACTAAATTTTTGGAATCAACATTACTTCCTTCATCTTAATTATAATTTTAAAGGAAACTTCTTATTTAGGATTTTAATAATTTCTTTTCGTTCACTGTCTTTCCTTTAACACATTGTTTCATCCATGATCTTCTTGTTTTTTTTTCTTTGTCTCTGCCTTCTTCATTCTTTCTTCGAGGAAAATTATCCACCAAGTGAACAATTCCCCCACATTCAAAAAACATTAAGGGGTGTTTTCATTTGTATTTCCTTCTACATATTTTCACCTTTTATGTAAAAAGAAATGAAATATCATTTATATTTTTTCATACCTCATTTTCAAATCAGAATCCCTATCTACATCTTTGATTGGAATGTTTATAGAATTATCATTCTTTATAGCCTTGAATGACATCTATCTGTCAAATGTTTTCCTTTCTCTTCAAAACTTTACCACTTCAAATCTCATTTGTAAAAAATATTGTTATAAAAGTTATCAAGAGATAATGTCTCAGGGTATCTATCTTCTAGTAAAGAAACATTTGCATAGAATTTGTTAGAAATTATTCTCAAGATCATCTTAACAACTAAGGAGTCATCCATATCCTCACCAAGGAATATAATTGAACTTATAATTAAATTCACCATAGTAAATAAATCCCCAACAGATTCATGTTCACTCATCTTCAAGTATTCATATTTTAACTTCCATATTTGATGTTTCTCCTTCTTGACTTTTGTATTCACTTCATATATGTTGTTCCGTTTGTCCAATATAACTTTGGATATGACAACACATTTCACTCTCAAGAATTAATCTTTTGAGAGGGATGATAATATAGCATTCTTATCCCATCCATCGTTCTCAAGAAACCTCTTGTCAAAAGGTTTATTCATCAATGGGTGGGACCCCAACTATTGAAGCATCATGAACATTATAAATGATAGACATAATATATGGAAACATTCTATCATTCCAGATATTATAATTCGTTACATAAAATTCTGAAATTCCTTTACTATTCACTTATTTCATGTTCCCCATAAGCAAGGAATAACAAAGGGAACCTTAGCTCTGATTCCAATTTGAAAGTGCCCAGTCAAAGATATGTATCACTAAGAGGGAGAGGGTGAATATATGATACTATTTTTTTTAAGATCCCTTTCAAATGGAACGACCTTCACCTCTTATAAAAGATGCAATTATATGATGAAAACAAAGTAAAACACACAACCATAGGAATAAATTAATTTATATGTTTCAGTATAAAATAAAAATAGCTATGTACTTGGTATAGAAGAAAATAATACAATACCACCCAACACACTAGAAAACAATCATTGGATTACAACGAGTAGGATGTACCCTTAAAATCATGTAACACTGTGAATAAATCCCACTAGTGCGTGTTCACCATATTAGCAGAATATGGAAACTTCAAATTAATTTCTAAAAAATCTTATTACAGGTTCTTCTTTTAACATCAACATGTTTATACTAGTATAACTCAATTATTGAATTGATTACTAGGAATAATGGTATGAACTACATGGAATTATGTTAACAATATTAGAGTCCAATTTCCCAGTCTACTTCCCTTGAATTTTATTCTCCTTATATAGCTGAATTGGATCCTTAACAAACTACGAGTATGCTAAAACTCAGTACAAATCTTTATCAGTTTGTAAATTCTCAGTTCGGTAAATCCCAGTAAGAAAACACAAATCTGATCCTTCCATAGTACGAGAAACCTTGTGCGCTGAAACCTAGTATGGAAATAATGTTCTAATTTGTTCAGCTCGATACAATAATCATATTCCAATTAAGATATCCATGTACCAGTGTTATCCAAACACTTTATATTCTCGACTATGTTTGTTCAAAAGAAGATTTTCCAGAATCACTTTCTCTCTCTAAATTCTTGGAGCTTCTCTATCTTATGTAATGAACAATACTCTGTGTCAGACCAATGCAAGTACAAGACACATTATCTCCTATTATAGGTCACCATAAATTGATTCTACTAGATTCCAATAAATATTTCCCGCTCACCTAAATTCACTATAATCTTCATTTCCCCTAAAACCTCAGAGAAATTTTGACATTGTCAACTCTTCTCGATTCTTCTCGAACTTCTTCAACCTTCTTCTCTTGTACTTCAGACTCTGATTGCTTAGACTAATTACATTTGGTAGAATCACAAGGATCCAAACTCTATATTACAATTATCCTATTATGATATCTAAATCTGACTTATCAAAATCAATTTTAATGGAAAACATATAAGCTATGTTCATCATCCCCTCAATAAGCCATTAAATAGTCTTCATCCCTTTTTTTTATTTTTTGTCTTACCTGATTATCTGAATGACTTCACTCTTCTTAGTGCCACTTTACCGTAGGCACTTCTTCATCCATCGGCATTTCTTGGTCATCATTCATCAGCATCACTCATCCCAACTCCAATTTTCATCAACATCTCATTTTTAGTTCCTATTGGGATCACACATACATCAAAAATAGACAACATAGTTATTTGGGAAAAAAGGTACTTCTTTTCATGAATATTCTTTCATAAACATCACATTTTCAATGGTTACGAGAACCACTCTTTGTCCAACATCATCAGTGTCACTCTTCCATTCCTTAATTCTTCCACCAATATTGTATCACGAGTTCCCAGTTTAACTCATGATTTATGAGAAGTACAAATCATCAACGAATCATTATAGTTAACACATCATAGTCAATGTGACTATAATTATGAATAACAACAACCAAGTCTAGAATATAAAATATATTTAAAAAATGACATTGATTTCTCAAAGAGAGTGGCTCTAATTCAACAAAAAAATAGACCTCATTTTCTTTAAAAAAAGCATAGTTTTCTCAGAAAAAAATCTTTGTTTTCATTGAATATTAGGCTTCGTATTCATTGAAAACATTCATATTTTTCCCTAAAAACGTGGCTCAGTTTACTTTGAAAAAAGTACTCTAATTTCATCAAAAAACAAACTTCAAAATCATAAAAAATTAGAAACTGAATTCTTCAAAAAATAGACTCTAAATTCTGTAAGAAACAAACTATGAATTCATCAAAAAGTAGACTCCCAATTCTTTAGAAAATTGGCTCTGAATTATTCCAAAAAAGGCTCTAAATTCTTAGAATAATAGACTCTTAATAATTAAAAAATATAGACTCTGAAATTTTGAATGCATTACATGTTACTATTATTTATTTCCCATAAATGATGATCTTATTTCCATGAATGAAATGTGAGGTCCCCGTTCATCAAACTGACTTCTTTGAAAACAAAAGACAACACATGAATACCATCAAATAGGTCCTAACAAGAAAAATACTAAAAAATAATGATAATATATTTACTATTGATGATATTTTTTGACCATATAGTTTATCTCATACCATTCATTTTTGATCTCCCAATGTAATAACCATAATTTCCCCAAATATAAATGTATCCAAAAAAATTATTTTTCAAAATAAGATTTCATAACATAACTCTCCAATTGTGGTTCATAAGATATTGGTCTTATAATCAACCATATATATATGATTCCATGATTATATCCATAAATATTAGTAACATAAAACCATCAATCGACATATCCGACAATCTTATCTAAAACCTCATCTGATACCAATTGAATGGACATGTTCTTAATCATTGAATATTCTTGTTATTTTATACTGTATTAAAATTTATTAAAATATATAGGATATTTTAGGTTTATTGTGTCATTAATTTGGGATAAATGATACATTTTATAACTATAAATTTAAAATTATCATCAATAGACCACAAAAATTTATTTCATTAAACAAAATTCTGTAAAATAAATCATGTATTCTCTTCATAAAAAATATTAAAAAATTTCCATTTGATATTATCATTATACATATACCACATAAATACTATGAAAAACATATTAAAACAACGTATTTATATAAAACCTCAATAATGTATATAATATAATGGAAACCCTATTTCTATTCAAACCCCATCAAAATATTTTCTATAAAACATACAGTTTTTCCCAGAAAAATAATCATCATTTCCAGACGATTATTGTTTTAATGATTTAATGTCAATAAATTTATTTATATCTAATAATAAACCATATCAATGTAATTTATGTAACCTATGATATCATTATGATTATCACTCATAGAATGGAGTGACCAATATGGAAAACATACATGTCTGCAGTACCCAATACTTTGGAGGTTTTAATATTTCTGCATGCCCTTAGTGTGTCACGAAAATACACATAATTAGTTAATAATTGAACAAAAAATCATCATAAACAATTACTAGTACCCATAAAATCGATATATATCATGAATTTGTTTCATTATGAAACACACTTTTTATGATATAAACATTATAGTTTGAAAAATCACAGATTTTTTAAAAACTAAGAACCAAAAATGGAAAATATTTTATTTCATAGTGAAAACAATAAATTTTAATGTATGGTTAATAATATTATGGTGATGTGAAATTGTGAAATTTGGATCATTTTACTTATTTTTAAATTCATACTTTTTAAAAAATTAATTCAAATGCATATTTTTTATAGAATATCTCTTACTTAAAAAAACAAATTATTTCTTTTTTAAAATGTTTTAGAGAAATTAAAGAAAAAATCATTTAATAATTCATATAAAAATTAATACATTCATAAAAATTATTTTAAAATCATATAACTTATAGAAAAATATTTAGAGGATAAATCTTTAAAACATTTAAAATGATTTTTTTAGTTAATAAGTCCCATACGTTATGTCTGAATGTGTTCTTTCCATGCACTTAATGACCTCCATAATAAAAATCGATTCATTATTTACCTAATTATTAGCTTAATACATGTATATTTTATTTACTATTATTATATTATTATTATATTATTATTTTATAATGGTCATGTATTGAAAATTATAATTAGATAAAATAACCAATTTCACTATTATTTAAGCATTCGTTTCATGATTTCATGGTTGGTTAACATATTAATGTTTATGGATGTGAGTGTAAAATGAGAAAAAGTAATCCAGAAGTGATATTATATGGTATTCATTCATCTATATATTTTTATATCATCTCATATATCATTTTTATTTCTGAAATATGGATGATTCAATTGATAATGCTGTAATCAAATTGTTTAATTTGTTATGGCGAATTTTATAGAAAAAAAATTGGATTCATTTTATATAATATCATGTCTATATATTAGTTCCAAAACATGAAATAATTTATAATATACTGATTAGAATCTAATTTAACAATTATATTAGTTTTATTACTATCCATGAAGGAGGTAATTTCAAACAAAAATTCATTATCCATGTGGATGAGTAATCGCCATATTTTGAATATTTGGTTCCATTTTTTAATTAGAGGAGATGAGAAAACGTAGGGGTATAATATTTTAATTCATTAGGATTAATAATTATATTATATGAATTATAGTGGATTTTTCATTCCTTTTTGGATGGATGCATTTTTGAGAAGATAGAAGATGTAATGAAATTAAGTGATGCAATATAAGAAAGTTACCTCTTGAATATCACCTCCTCGAAGAAACTCTAACAGAACATGGAATAGGTTTTTTAGGGATACCATAACCTCAATAGTGTGTCTATAAATGTTTTTAAAAGAAAATGGTTGATTATTGTCAACCCAAAAGTTTGGAAATGGTATAATGATGCGATGGAGTACCTTTTTATAATTTAAGTGAGGGGGCACTATCGAAATTTCTGAATTTATTAAAATTTAAATAGAAATTTCAAGATACCTAAGCTTATATATATCATCTATATTAATAGGGTTTACATTTTAGACCTATATTTATATTCTTTGAAATTAAATTTTTTAACGATTTTTAAATTATTTAATGAAATATTAAATTCAAGAAGTATCATTATTATCAATAATAATAGAAATCATTACTATAAATTTTAAAACATAAAAACCCATCAATTATATAAAAAAATTTAAAATCATAGACATGGAATATTCATATATAAAATTAATGTATCATGTTAATTATCTAAAATAATTCTTTTTTTAATATTTATTATAGTAGTTATTTAATTATTATATCAATTTAATAATCATTTACTCTATGTTGTGTTAAAATTTATGATATTTATATAATAAAAAAACTTTTATAATCATTTTTTGTAATGAAGATAAAACTTTGTCCTTTTATAATAATATTTTTGATCGAACATTTCTTTGTGAAACAATTTATTAAAACCTATAGACTTATTAGAACCCATATTTTGATTTGTTTTACTTTATTTTGAATTAAATAATATATGGAGACAATTTTCAACTATTGATTAAGAATAGAACCATATTCGAACAAAATATTTTTATAGTCATACAATACTCATAAAATAAATTTTATCCAAAATTTTAGGTCATTTTGTGTTTCTTATAATTTATACTAAAATCATTTCATTTATTTTTCCATTAATTTAATAATTATTGCATCATTTTTTTGCAATCATTTAAAGTAACTATTCAATCCCAAAAAATTAAAAAATGTAATAAGATAAATTTAAATATTTTATCATTCAAAACAATATTTATGGCGGAACATAGTTTTTGGATGACAATATTTTATAATTGTAATACATATTAAAAACCATCGTGTGACCAGTTTCACTTTTCTTAAAATAAAATACTATAAGGCACATAATGTCATCCAAGTGGCTCAAAAGGGTCATAAATTATATCCATGAATGATTTCTATCTATTATGACTCATCAAATTAAATTTAAACAACTATTAGTGTAACATTTTAATATCAATATTGTCAGGTCCAATAGGTTAGATACCCTAAAGGGGGAGGGGGGGGGGTGACTCAAGTTAAGACTGATTAAAACAAATTCTTCTATTGATCTTGTTTCATTGTTAGACCAAAATATCTTCTCTCTCTTTCACATTGCAGAGTATGAGAAAATATGAAAGCATGTATATGACACAACTATTTTACTTGGTTTACCCTCACTGGTCTATGCCAAATAATAATACACCGACGATGTGAGGATGTACCAAATTCAATAAAATAACACTAATGTTTACAATGTTTGGAACATACTCACTATCCCTTCTGGTTTACGACCAATCACATTTTGAAAGTTCACTGCTCCCTCGACTAATGTTTTCCCACTACTTCTTCTAAATATCCACACACTTTTTATAGACATATAGGTCCATTCAATATACCAAATGAATACATTCTCTACTTTCTGTATATGCTCTATTGGAATTCCACATTCTTCCAATAATGAATGAAACTTTACCACAATATCACTGGGAAACCTCAAATATTTCATGTAGCACTTATTGTGTCTTTCATGGAACATTAATGCCTTGAACACAAGATTCCACTTTTTTTCAAGAAACACACCTTTTGTGTAAATTCAATCATATGTGCAACTCAAATATTTGGTGCTACATTATTATCTTGCAGAAAAATCATAATCATTCATGCAACTCCCATTATTTAAAAATATTATGCGATTTGGAGCACAGATTATCTCTCAGTGTTGAGTGTTCTCGAATGAGGGGGATTACCTATTACTTATAGGCATCCCTGAACACTGTGCAAAAGATTCACCATGTCATAGAGGATATTCTTAAAGGGAACAAAACCTATTTTGACATTGCATTGGGTGTGGAAGTTTCATTCGCACAACCTTATCTTTCATGCCTATTTTCCAATTATTCGTGATCATCATGCCTTAGTCGTTTTTCAAAATTCATATCCCAAAACATTCCCTGAGAGTAAGTTTCCAAACCACCATAGATCCTGCATGCTACTTTTCCAACAACATGGTTCCCCATTTTATGATTTTGAGGCTCAAAATTTCGAAATACACTGTAAAAACGGCTCCACTATAGATATGTTCTTTGTGTTCCACCTCTAGATCATCCATTACTTTTTCATAGTTTTTGTCAACATAGGTTTTCAAAAACATATCTGCAACATGAAAAATCACCATAGAAACCCTCTTTGTCAAAAAACAAACTAGCTTTTTCAACAAACACAATGACCACAAAAATGGATCAATGTTACCTAGAAGGATTTTTCCCAATAAATATTAATATTTTTTCAATTAATTACATGATTTATCTTTAACTGTGGTAATAAAGAATAGAATGTTTTTTATTCATGTTATACAATAAAGTGTTTAAAACTTCTATATATGGGCCTTCAAATTCAATTATGGGATCCATTTTCAAAATTCAAAACATAGAATTGGTAAATTTTAATTTAAAAAAAATCTGGAAAAGTAAAAATATATTTTTTGGAATAATTATTTTAAAAAAAATATAATATCTTTATAATAACTTCTACTAGACAATATGTTTTAAACCCCTTGATTGGATTATTATAATTTAAAATTAACTAATTAAAATTAAATAAAAATTGAAATAAAAATTTTAAATTTTAAATAAAATATCATTTTTTTAAAAAAGATATATTTTCACCATTAATTAGAATATAAAACCTTTCAAAAAAATTAACCAAATCTCAAAATATGATGATATTTATAGGATGATTTCAAAAATTCTATTTTTATATTAAACATAATTTTTTAAAATTTCATGATTTTGATTTTATATTTAATATAAAAATCTATAAAACCCATTTATAAATATTATTTTTTAATGAATAAAATAAATTTAGTAAATATAACAAAATTTAGCATACTAAAAATATAGTTCTTCATTATTTTAATTTTTTAATAAACAACATTGAATATGACAAGTATATATATATTTGTTAATCTGTTTAATACGGTTCATTCCTTCTTATTTAAAGGCTAGTTTTTAATGGTTATATTTATATAAAAAGATTTTGTTATTTGTTTAGTTTCAATGTGACGTATATTGTACACTATTGAACACATTATTTTATTTTTAACATAGGATGTAACAGAACCCTCACAGTATATCACATTCATTCAGTTGGACCCCCTTTAATATTCTTGGTCAAGGAGATTTTTCTTAGATAGATTCAAGGTTATGAGTTTCCCCATCATCTACTATAAATCCACCATATCTATTTCTAATTTTTTATATGTTTTAGGGTTTTTGTGAGATGATTTAAAAAAATAGTTGAATCATATTGATTTAAGGGATTTAGTATCCTTCTTGTGGAGGAGGTCCCCAAATTGGAAGATAAATACATCATTCCTCACTTATCTTGTGGAATTTATTATCACAATATTGGCGGTTTCAGTGATTTGGGTTGAATATTATAATGTCTCAAGAGTATTCTATATATATTTTTTTCAAAATTATTTTAAGGACTATGTTGAGTGTGGAACAAATACTAGTTTCTTTTGGTTCATTTTTATTATAAAATTCGATGAGTTTTGGTATGATTATTCAATTATCAGACACTAATTTGGGATATTGTTTTAATAATTTAATAGTGTATATGATTTAGATAATTTATAATAGAATCTATGAGTGATATCACTATCATGGGATTTATTTCACAGTCATTTAATGAGGTAAGTTTCTTCATTCATAAGAAAATAAATATAAATCCTTGATTTGGTGTCATATTATAAACAATGATTTGAATTTTATTAAATTTTAGAAATACATTCATATTTATCATTTAATATTTTTTTTGGGTTTTCTTATAATTGTAATTTAGTTCAAAGAGTATTATGCATCTCTCTATTATAATAAAAAAATTATAATATTTTATATATTTGAATAATTTATTAATATACCAAAAATGATATTCAAAAAGAAATAAAAACATAGTGTGTATTTTTAATTCATATAAATTTTAACACAAAGAAAAATCTTAGATAATTAAACGGTCTAATATTTAAACTAGGCATGGTTTTTGTAATATTTCCATTTTAATTAATTACTATTGTTGATTTTAGTTTGATATTTTATTAACATTTGGACATAAACATGTCAAGGTGATGCCTGATAATGAGGGAAATATTTTTACTTTTTTTTTTCAACATTCAGATTCATGATTCTATTTGCATAAAATTAATTTTAACCATGTTTTCAAAATGATGTTTCTGAAGGACTCGTTCAACAAATTGAAAAAAATTTCCCTTGTTGTAATCAATCCATTGATTTAATTCCATTTTATATTATTTTATTCAATTTAATGAATATGTTCTTATATTAAGATCCCTGGTTATATTATTTTTTATATTAGATCAATTGCATTTATTTTTTATTAACCCATGGAGATAATTAATTTAATGTTATTTATATAATTCAATTCATTGTGACTTTGATTTCAAAAAGATTTATATTTTAAAATGGATTTATTTACGTAAATTCTTTATTGATATTTCAAATATCCATTAATTGATCATGTGAACCACAAGAAGATATGTATGAAATACTAGGGTATTTATCAATATTCACTAACTACCATTTTTCTATTCTTCAACATATGATACTATAATAAATAATCAATACTATTATATGGATATGGTGGCACATTATAGGGTCTCCCCATTCCACTGGTCATTGAAAATTCTATTCCTTGTGGCTTGAACATATATTTGTATGATTAGTTTAATCAATTATATAGTAAGATGATTTAAGTTTATCTAAACAAAATTTCCCTAGGTCGAATCCCATGAGATTGTTCAGTTATTTTTCCAATTATTTGATATTCTATATCTAAATAAATTCTTTTATTTGAATTGAATTTATGTTTAGTTTATAATATTCATCAAATTTTCCATCAAATAGTTTTTTATCACAACCTATTTCTTTAATCTAGTATAGGTTTTTTAGTTTTTATATTAGTTTTTATTATCTTTATGAATTTCATTAAATTTAATGAAATCATATAACTCTGGGAATGTTTCTTATTGGGATGGTAAAAATTTATATAATGACTAGTTTTTTAATTTTTTCTCTAAATGATTATTATTTTCAAATGGAATGAGTTTGAAACTATATATCATTCAATTAGTTCCCAAATATTTTAGAAACACTTCAAATGAATGATATTATTAAAATCTATGTATATTTTATTTGGAAAATATTATTTAATGTGAAAGTTTATTATAATATGTTTTAGATAAAATGTTTTTTTATTCATTGTTTTATTTCCATACTAGTTTGAAATTGATTTACATTTAACGACTTTACACTGGGTGTGCGAATAAAAAATTGGTTATACCATATGCAAATATTTATTTGGTTTACTAATGGTTTAGTTGGGTTAAGAATATGGTTTAATATTTTTATATGAGTATTCTTACAAGGAAGCCATGTGAGGAGGAGTATTTATTGATTGATTGCAATGGGTTATCATTATCATTATATTATTTTTTTATTCTATTCATTTAAGATGATATGAATTGTTCGTGATTAAATTTTGGCCTTTCTTAGTTATGTGGGATCATGTTATGAAATTTCATTATATGTTTTATTTAGTTATACTGGTCATGGTTATTTAATGTTATTTATGAGTGATGAGATATATTATTGTTATATTCATAATTTTTTACGACTATAATTTTAAACTATTTATTCTGAATAGAATATCAATTGATGTGTACAGTGGTTATTCTAGGGATATGGGTGGAAACAATATATCAATCACGTTTTATCATGGGATATCAACCCCACTTATATTCATTTGATAGCAAAAAAATTTAATGAGTTTCCCATAAATCATTGTAATGAGTTTCTTAGATCATCAAATTAACAATATCCTATGTTGCATCAGGATAGAATAGTTTCTCACAACCATGTGGGAGATTAGAAACCCCTCCCAAAATTAACACATATGTAGTATATAAACAAATTCATGAGTGTTCAATAATATGAAGTCATCATTTATAATGACTCCCCCACACCATAGAAAGTGTTTTTCAAATTCATGGTAAATAACTTAATGTGGAAAATTCATTAATAATAGTATGAAGTAAAACAAATATAACACATCAGTCAAAAATCAAAAGCATGTGATGATCAAAAATTTCAATTAATGTTTAACATAAAGAATACCCAAAAAACATTATCCATATATTCCATTGAAAATTAAAATTTATAAATTAATAAAAATCCCACGAACCCAATGTCAGAATCAAATTATATTTTGAAATACCCATTTATTGTATAGTTTTCAAAATTCCCAAAATTCACATAATGTTACACATACAACATGAAATCCCAATTTATTATTTGTCACTGAAACATCTCTTGATAAATCCTTATTTATATCACATAAAAACAGTTTAATTTTATTAAAAAAATGTAAATATATTATTTCAATCGATTAATTTGTTATAATGTGATTTTGAATACCATATCGTATGTGCGAGACAACCTACCTCAAGATGAAAGAGGACTGAAACCACACATCATAACCCATTATCATCACTCCAAATTTCCAATTTTTAAACCCTGTAACAGAATAACCATCAATGAAAAGGGATTCTCCATTCTGTGGTTAAATCCCTAAGTAAAATAGCTACATATATAGAAAAATGTTCGAGATGGAAAAAAATATCCAATTATTTATAAAGATCAAAATTTACTATATAATCACCAGATCTAATATACATACAATATTAGAGTGATACAAGAGTTTATACATGTTTTATAATCAAATATTGTGTATATTTTAATGATTATATAGAATGAATACACTGAACATGAAACATCCACTATCTATGTTTTTCTTTAGGGAACTACTACATAATACAACAAACCACGAATCAACCAAGTGATCCACTCTATCAAAACACATATGTTCAATGGTATGATTTCATTTTAACAAGGATATTTCAATGTTTATGAAACTTCCCATGGACACCCAAAATTCAACTCAAACCCACACAAAACACTTCTAAAAAAATCACGATACATCATATAAAATCCATATATACATTAAAAAATATTAATACCCAAAACAAATGATGAAATATTCCATTTTGGCATAAATTAATTGAGTTCACATCATTTCCTTTTCAAAATATTCTAGTAATAAAAAATAATTCACTACTAAAAAATGCAACTTCCTAAAAAAAATTGTACAAGACAACCCATGAAACAATTATATAAATATTTTTTTTAAAAACTCTGTCCACCATCAATATTTTACCCAGTAAAATCTAAAAGATATTTGAAGCATCCAATTAATTTCTCCAGGAATTATAACATTGAATTCACTACCCATAAATAATTTTCTACACCATAGTAATGCTTTAAATTTTTTATGGTTGTAATCACATAACAATCTATAATTACCAATACAACACAATAAGAAATTTTACTTGGTGTTCTCCAATAATATTTATCCTTCTACTAGTATAATCATTATTTACCATAATTTATACTTTATGTTTTGATTTTTGACCTTTTCCTTTTGATTGGGATAAAATCTATATGTTTTTTTAAAATTATATATATTTGTAAAAAGATACATGATTGGTTCATGGATAGTAGAAAATATTTATAAATATTGAATTTTCATTTCATTTTTAATAACTATAATTTCTCCTCCCTTTCATGTATGTTTGTTTTAATATCATCATGTTCGTAAAATAATTTCCCAAGGAAGACCATTATGGCCCTCTTTTTATCTTATATTCATTTTTATTTCTTATTTTTATTTCTTTAGAGATGACATGATGACCTAAGCCATACATTGGTTCAACATTTTTATAGCTGTTTTGGGTATTTGGGGTTGGGATTGGTTCTTTGAAAATTATTCCCTCTATATATAATGGAGTATCTCCTCACATGAATAACGAAATATATAGATGTATAATTCTTCATTTATTGGTCTTTAATTAAAATATTTTTCATTGATTTATTTTATAAACACATGTTTATTGTATATAGTTACTGAATTAAATCCTATTTTGAATATTTAACGAAGGAAAATATATTTTCACTTGGATTACATAAAGTGATGTAACGACCTGAATCCGGAGCCACTCAAATGGTGCCCCGTACCCGGTTCACCACCTGACCTCAAGCGCATTTCCCCAAACACGAGAGGCTTCCAACTAGCAGCGAGCGCCTTGCTGAGTTATTGGGGAAACTATGCCCTTATTTGGTAAAGTATACAAGGGAAAAAGAAAATAAGAGTCAATAACGGAAGCTGTAAACAACATACAATAAGTGAAACTAAATAGCGGATGTAATGAATATATAGTAATGATGACAATGATGAAACAGGTAAAAGTATCTAATGAAAACAGAAAACACAAAAATGTGCTGAAACACAACTAAGAACAAGTGTTAAAAGTAAACAGAAACTCCAACAACATCGCAAACCTAAGCTTGGTTCTATGCTCTCCAGCTCCAACCAGCAATCATGTATATAAAGCAGAAGGGACACAATCCCTATCCAAACCTGCAACCATATAACCTGTTTCGGCTAAAAAGCAGGACCCAAATAGGGTGTGAGACTAATCCCAGTAGGCAACCACCACAAGATCTATGCCCTAATGTCAGTGAGCAATACAACAAAAGTAATGGAAATAAATGCAGTAGAGGAACAAAAATATACAAATGTAAAAAATCCTACAAATCTCCATTAACATTAATTTAATAATTTAATTCAATCATTAAATTATCAAACAAGGAATCTAACAAACAACTCTATATTCCCTAGGCATAGCAAGTAACACAATAGGTATCTCAACATACTAACTAACAACAAGTAGTACAAAACAGAAGCATGTTCTTTGTCTTGGTGGACTCGTCAAAACCAACAAAAAAATATTCACACTGACTCTATGGGTGGCTCATACTAGCAGACCCCTCTAGTAAAGTAATCATACAAGGCACATACACTCTGGGAAGCTCTCACCATCAATTCCCTTACGGCCTGGTAATGATAGCTATAGACTCTCTGAGGAAGAACTTACATCTAATTAACCCTGTTGTCTCGATATGTAACTAAGGAAACTCTGATGAATCACAAATTCCAATTCCCATAGGTCATGTGAATGATTTTAATTTATAACACACTCTCTAGGGATGCCCTTAATCGTCAATTCCATCTTTAGTCTACCGCACCCGGTTCACATAGCCCTATGAAGCCTAGTCGTGCCTAATCGACTGTCTGCATCCCTAAGTGATTTCAAAAACTACTTGGATAATATATTCAATGCATCAAAAGCATATAAATAGTATCGGAAACATGTAATCAATTATATCAAGGTAGGTAGTCAATGCAATAAGGTCTTCCTCACAGGAAACCTTTGCCAAATGGCGATAAACAGCCAAAACAAGGAAAACACCGATGGGGTGATCCTCAAACATGCTAAAAATTAGTCTTTATTCATCTAATAGCCTCAACCATTCAAGAAATATAAGGCAGATAATAATACAGGACCAAAAACCTAAACCAAGATACCTGAAACGTGGGAATCCTGCACTTTTTGCACAAAAACTCAATGACATTCAACGTAGTTAAACAAACCACCTACCTCGATCTTAATAGATCTTTATACTTGAACCTCGGCCAGTGAATCGGCCTAGAATGGAGTATATATGCACAAGAATCTTAAAAATTCAACCTCAGATAACTCTCATAAGAGAAAGAATCATGAAACGTGGCCAAAGAAGTACCAATAACTCATCGCTGTTATTCTATTGCACCTGACGGTGTTCGATTTGGATAACTGGTGATAGATCGGCTGCTCAAAGAAGGTCTGTGGATGTACCCTCACTCTCGGTTGAAGAAGCAGGAGATGAAGTCATTTTTGGGGATAAGACATGACCCCGATCCATTTAACTAAAAAATAAAGTACACGGTGTGTACTAAGCTTTTCTATACTCCGTTTTAAGCGGCCTCCACATCATCCATAAATGTCCGTATGTGTGGCCATGACACGACCAACACACGGCCTCGAGCGGCATCAAAGTAAACGGTGTGTACTTATAAAGTATGTGACATGCAATTAGAAAATTTACAGATTCTCCTCTTTTTCACAAAAACGACCAGAAAATAAAAACATACCTGAAAAGAAGGTCGGTGTTCTTAAAAACTTCCCCCCTTAAAGAAATTCATATCTGAATTTCCATAGGGCGGTGCAAAAGAAGAAACCTCGAACAAATCTAGCCACTGTGATCGCATATCGGCCTCCCTCTCCCATGTCTCATCCTGTACACGGCCATGCTGCCATAGCACCTGTACCAGAGGAACAAACCGGCCACAGACTACCTTTGCAGTACGATAAAAAATCCTAATAGGATGCTCCTCAAATGATACATCCTACTCCAGGTCAACCTCCCCGGGTTAAAAAACATGAGACGTTTCTAAGAAATAGCGTCGAAGCTGAGAAAAATTGGAGACGTCGTGCATAGCTTGGTACC
Source organism: Viscum album (assembly GCA_963277665.1). Lineage (NCBI taxonomy): Eukaryota > Viridiplantae > Streptophyta > Magnoliopsida > Santalales > Viscaceae > Viscum > Viscum album. Next base: position 1,983,075,198 of record OY728125.1, on the reverse strand, counting down.
TCTGAGGTAACTGCAACCTATAAGCAACCAGACCGACTCTCTCCAGAACCTCAAATGGCCCGATGTATCTCTGTGAAAGATTTCCCTATCTCCTGATTCTCTTGTGTACCATCCTCGGGGTAACCCGTAGGAAATCCTGATCTCCGACCTTGAACTACAAAGGTCGTCTCCGCTGATCAGCATAAGATTTCTGCTGAGACTGTGTAGTATCCATCCTTTTCCGAATCAACTCCACTTGTTCTGTGGTTTCCTGAACAAGTCGAGGTCCCTGCATAGCTACCTCTCCTGCCTCCAGCCAACACAATGGTGATCGAAACGGTCTACTGCATAAAGCCTTGTAAGGTGCTATCTGAATAGTTTCTTGGAAACTATTATTGTAGGAAAACTCCACAAGAGGAATATGTCTCTCCCAAGGACCTCCAAAATCAAGGATGCATGCTCGTAGAAATTTCTCAAGCACCTGAATCGTGCACTCTGATTGGCCATCTATTTGGGGATGGTAAGCTGTACTCAGAAGTACCTGTGTACCCAAAGACCTCTGTAGCCCTTTCCAGAAATGCGACGTGAAGCGGGCATCCCTATCTGAAATAATAGTACTCAGAACCCCATGCAAGCAGACAATCTCACGGATGTACAACCATCCATGCTAATCCACACCAAAGGTCTCCTTAATCGGCAAGAAGTGAGAAACATTCGTGAGCCTATCAATGACAACCCATACTGCGTCATTCCCTTGAGGTGATCTTGATAACTCTGTCACGAAGTCCATCACGACATGATTCCACTTCCACTATGGAATGGGTAGCTACAGTAAAAGCCATGCTGGTCGCTTATGCTCCTCCTTCACCTGCTGACAGGTGGAACACCTCATGACAAAACTAGCAACATCTCTCATCATACCTGGCCACAAATACTGGTGGTTTAGATCAAGATACATCTTGGTGATGCCAGGATGAATTGCCCAAGCTGAGGAATGAAAGTCTCATATCAGCTCCTTGCGTATATCTGCTGGCACCCATACGCGTCCCTATAAACGCATGATCTCACCCTTGCCTATGGTCTATCTAGAAAGAGTGTCCTCTCCTGACATGCTTTCCCATAGGACTAGGACTTCAAAATCTGATAGTTTCCTCATTCGAACTCGGTCAAGAAGGGTAGAGGTAACAACTACAGATGAAAGAAAAGTATGACCCTTTCTGTCGTGCACCTCCAAATGTATTTTAGAGAACAAATCCATAAGCTTCCACTCACTACTGGCCTCCTGAACTGCCTGTATCTGTGTCCTCCTTCTTAGTGCGTCTGCCACAATGTTTCCTTTCCCAAGCATATAATCAAGCTCAAAATTAAAAGACTGTAGGTACTCAACCCATCTCCGCTGACTTAGATTAAAGTCATACTGCGTGAAGATATACTTGAGGCCTTTGTGGTCCATATATACCAAAAAATTCTCTCCCAGAAGATAATGTATCCAAAAACACAAAGCATGAACTACTGCAACCAACTCTAGGTCGTGCGTAGGATAGTTCTTTTCATGTGGCCTCAATTGCCGAGATCCATATGCCACAACATCATCCTCCATCATAATCACTGCTCCCAGCCCGATGTTATATGCATCATAGAAAACTTTATAACTCTTTCCTGGCTCCGACAAAACTAGAAATGGTGCAGAAGTCAGTCTCCCCTTCAGCTCTTAAAAAGATGAATCACAGGCTTTTGACCAAACGTACTTCACCCCATTCTTAGTCAAGCCCATCATCAGCACTGCTAAGTGTGAGAATTATTGTATAAACTGCCTGTAGTAACCAACCAGCCCTAAGAAACTTCATTACTTTAAGACATTCCTCAGATGCTCCCAGGTGACTACTGCTCTCACCTTCTCTGGGTCTACTGATACTCCTTTCTATGAGATGGCATGACACATGAAGTGAATCTCATCCATCCAAAAGTGGAACTTTGAGCGCTTATCATATAACTGATGCTCCTTCAATGTACTCAAAACGACCTCAAGATGGGTAGCATGGTCATGTCGAGTGTGAGATTACACCAAGATATTGTCCATGAAAACCACCAGGAATGAATCCAAATAAAGATGGAAAATATGTTCATCAGTTCCATGAAAACTGCTAGGGCGTTCGTTAGACTGAATGACATAACCAAATAATCATACAGACCATACCTACTCTGGAAGGTTGTAAGAGGAATATCAGATGGTCTGACACAAAACTGATGATATACGGATCTCAAGTCGATCTTTGAGAACACTATGGATCCTCGAAGCTGATCAAAGAGATCATCTATCAGAGGAAATGGATATCGATTCTTGACTGTCAACTGGTTTAGCATCCGATAATCCACACAAAGCCTAAAGGTGCCTTCTACCTTCTTCGCAAATAGGACAGGCGAACCCCAATGAGAAGTACTGGGTCGGATAAAATCCTTTTCCTGTAGCTCCTCCAACTGTTTCTTGAACTCCAAAAACTCAGGTGTATCCATCATATAAGGAGGAATGGACACCACTGCTGCTTCTGGCACAAGCTCAATAGAGAAGTATACCTCTCGCTCCGGAGGAAAACCTGAAAAGTCTTTTGGAAAGACATCTGGAAAGTGATCAAACACTAGATGAAAATATAACAGAGAGGTCCCCTTGTCATCCAGATATAAGCTAGCAATCTGGGCCGTAACACCACTCAACCTATTATGCTCTGGTCTATCTCTACTCGCCTAGACATCCCATTCACCCTTGTGAAGAAAAGATCTGCCCTCTGGTGATGTGAAACTCACCCTACGACGATAGCAATCGAAAAAGGCCTGGAAGGGAATTAACTAGTCCATCCCGAGAATGGAATCATAGCCTGTCATCTCCAAAACATAGAGACTCCATGAAAAGTGACACCCACCAACCTCAATGGTGCAATCTAATCCCTGACGCATGCTAGAAGTTCTAATTCCCAAGGGAGTGTCTAGAATCATCATATCCTCAGTAGAATAAACAGTAAGTATAAGGATTTCCACCGTGTGCATAGAAATAAATCTATGAGAAGCTCCAGTATAAAAAAGTACAGAGGATAAAACTGAGGCTACTAAAATCGTACCTCGAACTGTAGAAGGTCTAGGATCCTGCTCCTGATGAATCCACTCTACCGCAAAAGTCATGCATGCACCACCACCTTGTGTAACAGCCTGATATCCCTGAGATGAACCTCCCTGAGCCTGACCACTACATCCACAGCCTCTACCCTATCCCAAATGACCTAAAGAACACCATCCCCCAGTCTGCTGCATAATTGGTAATCTTGCTCTTATATGCAGAGTCGAAACTGGTCCTCTTTAACTAGCTGCTAGAAGGAGAACCTTGCAGAAACGCTACAGATGACCCATCTCGCCGCAAGATCGGTACTCCACTGGGTCTCTCAAGAATTGAGGATTCTTATGCCCATTTATTCCACATTTATAGTACACCACTTGGTTGCCAGAGGGAAGATCTCATCTAACAGAAGGAATACCTCCCTTCCTCGGGTCACCTCATGTAGACTCTCGGTTGTGCTTCCTAATGTCTATCTGAAACGAATCCACCCTGGATGCTAAACCGCCCTAGTCCACAACTTGATTCTCCCTCAGATTTCTCTCTGTAATAAGCGCCTAGTTGACTATCAGAGTAATAGAAGTCAATTGAAAGACGTTCACCTATGATCTGATGTTCGGTCTGAGGCCTTCCTCAAACTTCCTTGTTAAAAATAGCTCACCATTCCTTAGAACGACAGTGAAATTCCATAACCCTGTGAAGCGAGGGTAATACTCCATAACTGTGAGAGTACCCTACTCTAGGATCATGAACTCTCTAGATCTATCAGCCCTCAATGTCGCCAGGTAGAAATAGTTGTAGAATGTACACAAGAACTCTTCCCAAGCCATAGCCTGTTGGCGCCCTACCTAAGAAACCACATCCCACCATCTCTTGGAAGAATCTCACATCATATAAGTCGCGAGCTTCACTCTCCTATATGGAGGAATCTCTAGGTGCTCAAAGATGGATAGCGTACCTTCTAGACATGAATCCAAAGCCACCGGTCCTCCATCCCCTGTGAATGTGGGAGGATGCTGCTGCTAAAAACCCGTGTTAGCTCTGCCATAGACTGGGTAGGATGCTGGGCTCCCTCGACGGTCTACATGAATCTCATGAAACTCTCTCTAAACTGAGCATTGGCACCAGTGTATGGAATCACTGCATGTGCCATCTCCAGAATGATAGGCGGAACTACTGGTAGTCCCGGATCTGCCGTATCAGGCGTACGGTCACTGCCTGGTTCCTGACATGCAATGGGAGGACGTCTTGGTGCCATAGCTCTGAAAGGTCAAAAGTAGACCCTCATAAAAGACGAACATAGTTGAAACATAAGAGAGTAACATGGAATAGGAGATAAAAACTCTAAAATTTGGAAAAAAAACATGAATCCATGGCGTGTAGTACAACTACACGCCGTGTTTCCCGAAATTTTACCCGGGTCATGTACCTTGTCCTTACATGGCTGTGTAAACCACCAGGATACACAGAGTGTTCTCAAACTACATGATGGGTACTAAGACTTTTTCTTCCTGCCCGGTTACTCCAACATGGCTAGGAACACGGACTGTCCCAGCAGGAAACTACACAGCATGTTCAAGGAAGACACGACATGTACTTGACATGCCTTACCTGGCCCGTGTTGTTAAGGACAAAGCCTGACACATGGCCAACCCTACATGGAGTGTTCTAGATTAAAAAGGCATGTAATTGAAGGAAATCATCATCTCATGTTGTTCATGAAATGGCGGATACCCAAGTCACACTACACGGCGTGTAAACTTGTACACAACATGTTCATACGAGAACATTCAAAAACTCATGCCCCTACCCATGTAGTTAGTGACACGACTTAAATCTACACGGTGTGTATGCATAAAGTACACACCATGTATTCTGGTTTTTTCTAGATAGTATCATCAGAACTGCACCGAAGCCTAGAAAACAGAGAAAAACAAGCGTTAAGGGTCCAAATTCCGATTCGTGGGGGCCCATACTCCCCACGAATCAAAGCTTGACATTATAAAAATGCATATAACAAGAAAATAGTATAAAAAACTCACGATCTACCAAATTACGATCCTAAAGGGCCCATAACACCTCTAATAAGAAATCTCGAAATCCACGATAAAGAAGCTCTAAACAAACGACACCCTATCAACATAGCAGGTATTCTATCACAGAAGCTATCACAAATGCATGCATAGTCTATCACAAATTCTATCACAACAACATGCAATTTCTAATGCTATCTAGATGGCATGGAAAAATGCATGACATGTGATTTTTCTAACAAATTCCTATATGATTCATGAGATGGAATACCCTCATCTCATTGGGTTGCAACAAAATATAACCACAATTACATAAATAGTAACAACACAAAACTAGTGCACCACCCAACGATGAAATCAAGTAAACTGTAACATTTGAAAAACTAAAAAATTGTAATATTCATGGTAACATGGCTTTTTCCCTGTACATGGGTTCTAGAAATCATGGGATCAACTATTTACCGCTTAACTATTCCATCCTACCCCTGTATAATGTCGCTAAACAGTAAGTCAATAGAAAAAAAGAAAATAAAAGAAAAAACCTCTGATACCACTTTGTAATGACCCGAATCCGGAGCCACTCAACTGGTGACCTGTACCTGGTTCTCCACATGACCTAAAGCATGTTTCCCCAAACACCAGAGGCTTCACACTAGCAGCGAGGTCCTTGGTGAGTCATTGGGGAAACTATGCCCTCATTTGGTAAAGTATACAATGGAAAATGAAATAACAGTCAATAATGGAATTATTAAACATCCAAAAATAACTGAAACTAAATAGAGGAAGTAATGAATATATAGTAATGATGACAATGATGAAACATGTACAAATATCTAAGGAAATTATCAAACTCAAAAACACGCTGAATCACAATTGAGAACAAGTTCTAAAATTAAACAGAAACTCCAACATCATTGCAAGCCTAAGATCGGTCCTATGCTCTCCAGATCCAACCAGAAATCACGTACCTAAAGTAGAAGGGCCACAATACCTATCCACACATGCAACAATATAACTTGTTTGGGACGAAAATCAAGACCGAAACAAGGTGTGAGATTGATCCTAGTAGGCAACCACCAAAAGCTCTGTGCCCTACTGTCAGTGAGAAATACAACAAAAGTAATGGAAATAAATGCAACAGAGGAACAAAAATACAATAAAGTAAACAATCCTACACATATCCATTCACATTCATTTATTAATTTAATTAAATCATTAAATTATCAACCAAGGAATCTAGAAAACAACTCTATATTCCCTAGGCATATCAAGTAATACAACTGGTATCTCAACAGACTACATAACAACAAGCAGTACAAAACCAAAGCTTGTTCTTTGGCTTGGTAGACTCATCACAACCAACCAAAAAATATTCACACTGACTCTCTGGGTGTCTCATAGTAGCATAAACCTCTAGTCAAGTAATCATACAAGGAACAAACACTCTAGGAGGCTATCACCATCAATTCTCTTGTAGTCTAGTAACGATAGCTATAGACTCTCCGAGGAAGCACTTACGTCTAATTCCCCCTGTAGTCTCGAGATGTAACTAAGGAAACTCTGAGGAAGCACAAAATCCAATTCCCATAGGTCCTGTGAACAATAATAATTTATAACAGACTCTCTAGGGAATCCCTTAATCATCAATTACCTCTATAGTCTACCACACCAGGTTCACATAGCCCTGAGAAGCCTTGTCATGCGTAATAGACTATCAGCAGCCCCAAGTAAGTTCAAAAACTACTTGGCTAATAGATAAAATGCATCAAAAGCATATAAACAGTAGGAAAACATACAATCAATTATATCAAGGCAGACAGTCAATGCAACAGGGTCTTCCTCATAGGAAACCTAAGAAAAATGGAGATAAACAACCAAAACAAGGAAAACACCCATGGGGTGATCCTCAAACATGTTAACAAGTAGTCATTATTCATCTAATAGCCAAGAGTACACAAGAAATATAAGGCAGATAATAATACATGATCAAAACCCTAACCCGAGCTACCTGAAACATGGGAATCCATTACCTTTTCAAAAAAACTCAAAGACATTCAACGTTGGGAAACAAACCAACTACCTCAATCCTAGGAGATCATTATACAAGAACCTCGGCCTATGAATCGGCCTAGAATAGAATAGATCTTCACCAATTTCTTAAATGTTTCACCTCAGATAACTGTCATCAGAGAATGAATCATGAAATATGGCCAAAGAAGTACCAAGAACTCTCCGCTATGATTCTATTTCACCTTATGGTGTTTGATTTGGATAATCAGTGACAGATCGGCGGGGCTGAGATGGTTTTCAGTTGTACCCTCACTCTCGGTCGAGGGAGCTAGAGAAGAAAACATTTTGGGGTTAAGACGTGACCCCTGTCTATTTAACGAAAAACAAAGAAATTACACAGAGTATACTTATGTAGTACACGACATGTACTAATCTTTTCCGTACTCCGCATTAAGCGTCCCCCACATAACCATTATATGGCCATGTGTGTGGCCATGACACGACCAGTACATGACCTCGAACGACATCAAAGTACACGGCGTGCACAAAGAAAATTTCCAGATTCTCCTCTTTTTCCAAAGAACGACCAGAAAGGAAAAACATACCTAAAAAGAAGGCATGTTTTTTTACAAGTGAAAAAGGAGTATTCATATTAAGGAATATAGTATGAATCTATTTCACATGGACATGATCCCAAAATACTGATAAAATTGAAAAATGGAATTTTTAGATTATTTCTCAAATACTATTTTTTCTTTTGAATATTGTAATAAATTTATATATGATTAATCAAATTTTATATGTGCTATATTTTCTATGTAAATATGATATTATAAAAAAATTATTATTTTATATATATTTTTAAGTTTATGTCATTAGTTATAAAACATTATTTTCAAAACATTATATTTTTATAGAATAGTTATGAGACTTCGTTTTCTCATTCACAAAGCATTTTCATTGTAAAAACATACCTTTGGAACACCAATTATTTCATTGTTTATTTTAAAACGGTTATTTTTATTTTATAAAGGACTCACTTTTTATAATATTTTTCTTGAAAATTAGTGGATCATTCTGAATGATATCTTCGTGGATGAGGATTTCTTATGAATTTGGTTTCCTGAATCTTGATATATATTAATATCGATGTCCTTTATTCTTATATATCAGGTTTTTTTGATTGTTTCATGTGGAATCTTCATGCGTATATAATACATTAATTTAGTATTTCACTTAGCCAAGTGGCCTTCATTTTTTATCATGTAAGGATTTGGAGTTTTCCCCATGGTTATTTTCGGAAGGGTACAACTGATAATCAGGGAGGTTAGATTTTATCATGAACATCTATATTATGTATATTTTATATTATTTATATATATATATATATCCTTAATCTCTAAGGTAATCTCATGGATTATTGTTATTTGGATGTACTATATTGGTTACTATTCTTTTAAATTTAGTATAATAGGTTATTAATTATTCCATGAATCCCTTGTATCATTTTATATTTTAAAAATATTTATATTATTTCCCATTAAAAACATTTTAATATTTTGATAATATAGATTATAAATTTAGAGTTTTATAAAAATTAGTTTCAATACATTTTATAATAACATATATATGTTTATCCTTCAATGAGAACACTTAAAAATTATATTTCTCACACTTATGTTTTATGAACCACCTCTTCAAATGGTGAAATTTTATTGTTTTATACGACACTACATAAATATATTAAAAAATACATTTATCTTTTTGAAAATGTATTATAAATTAAATGTCTTTAAATTTTATTTTAAACAATATTGAAATAAATATTTAGCTTAATGATTATGCTTGGGGTACAGTTTTTGTATACCTATTGATGTTCACAGTCTCGCATATTTATATTTTATTTTTTGAATAATGTATTCCTTCACATTACTATTCGATAATATAAGGAATTTAGTTTAGAGTGTTACCTATAGTGTTACATGGAGATATAGTTGGGTGATCTGTTTTTTATATTGTGTTTGAATCTGTAATTATGTCTATCTTTGTAAGAGATATGTTTTTTAGATATATATAAACTTTATGAATTAATATATTATTTAAATTTTATTTATACTATGGTTTTTTATTTATACATATTTATATTATTTTAAATGTTTTTTCTAATATAACATCTAAGGAAATGTCCCATGTTTAGCTATTTGTTATGGAAAAATATTCCCAGTGTATGTTAATTTGTTCACTTAACTGAGTGTCTTTCCTGGATAGAATTGGAATTCACCTCTAATCATGTCGAGGGTAAGATTTGGTGGCTACTTTTTTGATTTCCTAGGTTGAAACATTTAAAAGTTTTTTATAGATCCCTCTATTATATGGGATTGTTTGGTTGAATGTAATTAGATCAATTAGAAATTAAGATTTTGGTTCAGAAACAGTCTACGTAACACATTCTCATTATAAATCAAGAACTTCTATTGATTATTTGGTTGAAATTCATGAAATTTAGGTTTTATATATTTATTTATGGGTTTTAGTGATTTAAAATGGCATTGTTTTAGATTATATTACTATAAAAGATTTTGTTCAGGATTCTTTCATTTTTCTAGTGAAAAGTAAAGAAGAACCATGTCATATATTTATCCTAGATGGGTTATAATCATATTATGTTCCCACAAATGTTTTTTTCTTCTATTGATGGTCCCATTATTGGTATATATTTTTGAATTTTTTTGACCGAACCATGAAAATAACATGCCCACGTAATTATTTTTTCGGTTGATTTCTCATTGGCCTAATTTGATTTTTTGTATTATTTAGAAATTATTTCTTGATAATTTAGAAGATATTTTCAAGGTCGATTGATTTTTTCAAGATTTTTTATGAGGATATTATTTATTTAAAAATAGATTTAATATTTAGAATATCGAATTAATATTGTAAAATTGGTATTTCGAAAATTAAAAATTGATTTTGAAAATTAGATTGAAGATAAAGTTGGAATTTGTGTTTTTCAACAAGATGGATCAAATGGTGTTTTTAAATAATGGTTTTAAAATTAAATTAGTGACTATTATTTTATGTTATTACAATAAATTTTCAACTGGTTTGTGATTTGGTGTATAGTTTTGTAATATGAATGTGGTTTTGATAAAAAATCATTTTTGAAAGGAAATAATCTGTTCCACGAATAAAATGAATATAATTTTTTTATTTATGCTTGATAAATAATGAGTATATTCTTATAAATTCATTCATAGTAACATTTTTTTAATTATTTAACATTTTTATAATAACATTATTACTTTAATTCAGTGCATTTATATTTTGATTCATATATTTGGGGATATAAATTTTGTTTCTTTATTATGTTTTAGGAATTTATATTCTTTTAGTGTAGTCCACCTCTATGTCCTAATGGATACCTAAGGGGAATGTACTGATGGTTTTATAAAATTGAACCATATTTTTTATTAAACCCCACATTTTCTTATTGAGTTATGTAATCTTACTCCTTCACTGTTGTATGGTCATATATACACATTTGAAGCAGAATAATGGAAACAAAAATTGATAGGATCATTGGACATCATGTTCTCCATTATTCTATAATGATAATTTTTTATACTCTTATTATATATTATCTTAGTAAGATGTGGTTTAAATAAATTATTTATTTTGATCTATTTTAGGAACATTCAATGGATATTTTTGGTGTATTGTTCATCAAATATGATTTCTATAAGGTAGTAAATGTGGAAAAGGAAACGTAGTTGCAGCGCATGTAAGAAATTCATATATTTTCCAGTATATCTGTGTTTTTATTAGTATTGATGATTTATGAAGTCTAAATCATTATTCTAATTAATTATTATCATGTATTTTAGATGATACAGTTTCATAAGTAATTTATCAAGTGTTGGAACTATGTAATTTCCTTTCACTTAGTAAAATTTCCAATCTATGGAAATATATTTTATCATAAGAGAATGGATGTTTTGAAATATTATACAATGAATAAACAAAATAGGAATAATTTATGTCAGATTTTTACCATACTATGTATTATATTATCTTATTAAGAGAATTATTAAGATATATTTTTATGAATGTCACATATTTTAGTCAAAGTGCAGTTATAAATTTTCGTTTCATTAAGAAAAGTACATTCGAAATGGATTATCATATGAGATCTAGAATATGTTGTGAATGTTAGGTATTAGACATTAGAAAAAAACTATTCTACAAAAATTATTATTCTACAAAAGTGTAAATATGTTTATATTATGCTCCAAGAAGAAAAAAGTATCTTTTATATTACAAAGACTCTTGTAAATTTATCATATGGGAATAGTTCTATGAGTTAGGTATAATAAAAATGACTATAGGTTTGGAATAATATCATTATTTCATTAAAAAATATTATTATAAGTATATTTTTTATATAAAATTTATCTAGGAATTCTATTTTGCAATTACGAAAATATCTATTTTTATAATGTTCCATGTTTCTTGGACTGGAATGATTCAAAGTAGATTATTTCAGACATCACTTTTATAGAATTTTTTTACATATATGAAATGAATGGATCGATGAAATTAATAGACTATGTTATAAATATATTATCAACATTACTATTCTAGTGCTATTATTTTCTTAAGTTTAAAATCAGAAAGATATATAAATATAGAGTTTTAGTACTGTCATGAATATACCGGAGAAATACATACATAGATAGATGCACCAAAAATATTATTAAGTTAAAAAATAACTATTTTACACACAAAAAATAAGATTAAATTGTCTATTTTTTCTCATTCAAGTATATTAGTTACAATAAAAAATTCTACTGAGCAGTTCATTAAAGATCATTATCTCTTGAGGATGTATTATCATCTACTATCGGTTGTTTCTTTCAAATATTTACTTCAATTTTTATTTAAATTTTTATATTATCTTTTTTGTGTAGAATTTATTTATATTGGTGTGTAATGAGTTTTGATTCATCTGATAATGGGATATCCAGGTAGATGGAACTTGATCATTTTTAATAAGTGATATTTCTTGTACTCTGTTGGGATCCTTTGTAAAACATTATATCACATTGAAAATAACAAAACTAATGGAATTTAATATTTTTGGAGTGGAAATGGGGATTTAGGTTCCCTAAACCCTTATAAATATCATGATTTAAATATAATTACACTATTTTTTTATAATTCAACTTCTTATCATTATCAATGTGAGCATTTGAACTCATATAACACAAATATGGGGGTTAAATGTGTAATTTTTTTGGATGTCAATTCACCACCAATTTATTTTTTTGATATCCATTTCTAGGATAAAAATTGTGCATTTTCTTATGACTTTTGATTTCAAAACAGTCAAACGATTATTTCTACATATCATAATTCAAATATATTCAATAGATAATGACAAAGAAGGTATGTCTACAGCTGGAGTTCCTTCTATTAATGAATACACATATGGATGTTGGAAGGAACAAATGACTATCAATATGAAGTACCATAGCATAAAGGATTATCTTAGAGAAGTGATTCCATTTCCAATTTCAAATTTTTACCTAGAAACATGGAATTCATATAGTAATGTATGTTATAATATGAATTCAAAAGAATTGATTTTTATAAAATTATTTCAAGTTCCAAAGGAGATAAATATTGTTTTCCATTATCAAATACCTCATGAGATGTGGACTACTATAACAGGTGTGTATGAAGGTATAGAAAATGTCAATGTCCATAGATATCATACTTCTAAACATGAATGCTCTATGATTTTTTCAACTTAGGTGGAGTAGAATCATGAAACCCATCAGGAAATATATTGAGGTAGAGAGTTTCAAATTAAATTATCTACTTATAACTCTTATTATGTAGAAAGATGAAACATATACTAAATATGGATAATACAAAATGTACATGAAATATATATTTTTTGAATATTTCCACTTCTAAAGATAACATGAAGAAAAAAAGTAAAATAGATATTTAAAACAACTAAAGAATAAGACTCAATAATCTATTATATATAAAATAAATATATTGTATAGTTTTCTCAAATGATAACAAATTTATAAGAAAAATGAGTTGGTTTCAGAAGAAACATTAATATGTATAGGTAGAATTTGTAATATCTATAGAAGTAAGATGTTGTGACTGTAAGAATCTTGGACATATTATGCCTTACTATCCACAATTTATATAAAATATAAAATATAAAAAAAATTTAATCATGAAGAATAGATATATGAAAAATTCAAAAAATCTATGAAGACCACGTGGAGAGTTTTTTATTATTGTAGTGAATTAAAATCTGACGAATTAGAATATTAATCTCTTATTAAAAAGGACAACACATGTTATATGGAATTTTTAGGGTAGGTAAATGCTTAAAAATCTTCTAATTATGATTTCCAAAATTGAAAATTTATTATATGAAGAATAAAACAACCATTATACTATATTAAGAAAAAATAGGACATATTAAAATGGGAGACAATGCTAGTAGAAAAAATATATAAAAATTGTTCACAAAGAAGAGAACATATATAATAAAATTTTAAATTCGAATGATTAGCTGGAAAAGAATATTACATCATATAATAAATCGGATAAAACAACAGATATCATACAAAATAACATTTAGTAAGTCAATATCGATGAATATTTCGTTACTATAAGGGAATAATATTTAACCAAAATTCATTTTAAAAATCAATGTAGAATAAAAAAATTAGGAATACAATGTCTGGGTGAAAGGACCAAATTTTATTAAAATTATTTTATAATGATTCATAAAAATAAAAACCACTATAAGATTAATTTTTTAACTATAGTGTTTTTGAAAATTATGAAAAATATTTATTATCGTAACAATCCATAACTATGAGTAATTAAAAGTCATTTTCTTAAAACCCTCTTCTCAAAAAATTCTTATTTATTTTTCAATAAAAACAAATATATTTTGATCACATAGTCTTTAGAAGCTAACATTTATATTCCTAGGAACCTCTGGGTACAAAATAACTTGGTGGTTTCGTTTTTCATTATTGGGAATAAATCAGATGATCATAAATACAAAATGGTTATTGTACAGTTTTTTTCAAGACATATGATTGGTTATTTCTTGGTAAACAACTCACCCTCCATTGTTGATAGGGGACATATAACTATTTTTTAATATGAAAGAAGAATTTGTTTTCTCATTACATCTATTGAAAATATAAAATCATTTATCATAAAAAATGATATTTTTATTAATGTATAAAATAATAAAAGATAAGTATTTATAATTATTTTAAAAATTGATGTTCTGTCGATTTTTATAATTATACATGTTTAGTTTTCAATGATAAATAATTTATTTTCAATCCAGTAATAACTAAAAATGTCTATATGTTAGATACTAATGAAATTTTATATCTCAATTTTAATAGTTTAAATGATGAAATTTATGAATCATTTATTTTTCATTGAATGATTGAAAACTATAGTACTCATTAGTTGAAAAATATTTCTAACAAATATAAGATTACTCATATTCTTGATATATTATTGAGTAAAATAATATGAGATGCATGTCGAATGGATAATAAATATAATTAATCATTAAATCCAATTAAAGGGGGTTATATATATTATCCTATTGATATTATCCATATATGCATATGTTCAGACCATATATAATGTAATGTATTACTAAAAATCATTTCCTTAAGTACTAGTTATTTATTTTCCATGATTTACCTTGGTATACTTTTTTATAGTAAGGATTAATGATCATTCTGTTTTTATTTGATTATATCAACATGTGTTAAATGTAAATGATTCTATAATTTTTTCTTCTTGAAGTGATCATGGAGTATAATTTTAGAATCATAAATTTAGTGGAAATTTCATAGCACTATGTAATAAAATTGAATTTTCTTCCCCCATGACAAATAGATAGAATGGTCTTTTTAAATGTAGTAATATAATTTCACCATAAATTTATTGAATCAGGTTTTGTAAATATAACATGCTAACTCATTATTGGGATGTTTCTATTCACATGAGATGTGATTTCATTTACAATGTCCTCATATGGAATATATTTACAGAAACACCATATGAATTATGGAATAATAAAAAACAAAAGTAGGACACATTAATCTATTTTGATGAATAATTTACATCTTAAAAACCATGCACAATCTTGGTAAATTTGATCCAAAAGAAGATTAAGGTATTTTCCTCAGATATTCCTCTACATCGAAAGTGTATTTATTTTCAATAAAATTTAATAAATTTTAAATAATTAAATTATGTTAATATTAATTAAATTGACCTTTTTGATAATAAAATTACTCAAACCAATGGTCTTACTAATTATCTAGAGTACATGAGACAAAAATATATCTTTATAAACAACATGGATGATTTTTTGGAACTTTATTATCTTGAAAAAAATCCTATATGATTTTATAGTACTAAAAAATAAAGTGTTATACCTATACATCCATGGAAACATAAATTAGATCCTATAAAATTAAATATAAGAGGTTTATAAGAAGGAATTAAAACAACAAGCATTATTGGAAACATAATAACATTTTCATTTAGAACCTAATAATATAGAAGAATAGTTGTCAAATTAAATATGGTTTTAAAAATGTAAAATGAGTTAATGTAGTTTAATATGATTAATGTACATGATTTGGTTGATAGGCCATCTAACTATACTGGTTTTCTATCAAATGGGTTTTTATAATCAAAACAAATATGATAAAGGAGCAATAAATTTAAATAAATCTAGATTAATGAAAAAAGGATACAATTAAGATGAATGAATATAAAATAAATATAAATTTTTAATTTTAGTAAGGTTATAAGTAATTAAAATCCTTCTTGGATATTAAATTTATAATTATTTCAAAACAATTATCAGATGGAGGTTAAATATGTTTTTTCTAATAAAATATGTTTTCAAAAGATTCTTGGTATTCAAGAATTGAACATTAAAAAATTATATTTAAAATCATAATATATCTCTCTATGAACTTAAAAAGAACAAATATTATTGTATGACTGATTAATTTTTTTTTATAATTTGATATTATATCAGGAATGGATGTTCCAATTTTTTTTAAGAATTCATCATTCCCACATATTTTTTTGTTGAAAAAATATACTGGTGATGTTATTTTTGGTTCAAATGATAAACAATAATATAATTATATTTCATGAAATAGGAAAAAATAAATTTAAACGAGTATGACAGATGATTTGATCAATTGTTTCAGATATCAATGTTATCAAACAGATTTTGGATATATTTAAAACCAATGAAAATATATTTGGGATTTATTTAATCTGTTTGGAATTGAAAAAATTTATACTTTTTGAACTAGTCAGAGTTCCAAGGATAAATTTTATATGGATGAAGTTGGAAATCGAGTTTAAATCGTATTATAGTTTAATTATTAGAAGTTTTATGTAATATAATGCATGTTGAGGTAATAATAAGTTATGAATATGTCTTTGTGCAAGAATTCAATCAAATACAAAAAAGTAATTTAAAGGATGAAAAAGTAATTTTACCTTAATTAAAAAAAGATATGTCACATTCTCTACATATTCAAAAAAATCTATGATTTTAATTTAACTTCATATTCAGATATTGATTCTGTTGGACGTAAAATATATAGGTTTAGTGCCTCATGAAACAATGATTTTTTTTTAAAATCTCAAGTATCCAATTCAATTAAGAAACACCACTCTATAGTATTATCAATGGTTAAAGAAAAATATATTTCAATAGTATGTTGACATACACAACTAAAATGGATGGAAAATATACTAATGGATTTTGGATTGAATTTTAATTTCGATTCAATCAAATATTATATCATAAATTCTAATAAAATTGACAAATAAAATCAAAAATACTAGAAGAAATCAAAATGATCTAAGACTTTTTTATTAACAGATCACAAACCCAGGGTAATATATCCTTATAATTTTTCTATATAAAAAATAAATTATAGTTCATATTTAAAAAATAATTACCTATTTTTTAATTATAATTTATCAAATTTGAAATTTTTTTACTTAAATTTACTTGATTTTGTAGTATATTTTTTATTGAATATTTTTATTAAAATATTATGTATGAAAATTTGTGCCCCTATAATTTTGATATCAATAGGAAACAACACTTTTCTCATGGTTTCAC
This sequence comes from Viscum album, assembly GCA_963277665.1. Taxonomy (NCBI): domain Eukaryota; kingdom Viridiplantae; phylum Streptophyta; class Magnoliopsida; order Santalales; family Viscaceae; genus Viscum; species Viscum album. The sequence goes on along the minus strand of OY728125.1, from coordinate 1,983,057,836 downwards.
TACACGTTAAACTGTGTGAACCTACGATTACTACTAAAAAATAGATAGTTAGTTTGTTATACACAAATAACCCAATCAAATCTTTGAACCATTGAATATTTTTTATCCAAAACATTCTTCTATAATCCTCCATTCTTCCAACACATTGTATTTAATAGTTAAAAATAGAGATCTAATAGGGCTACCTCTTGTAGGATTGAATTCTCAAGGATCATAAGTAATGTTATCTATTGAAGAGAAATAGATTTTGAATGGCTAGTTTGGACTGATATGTTTATCCACAAAGTCATCAATCCTAAAGGGAGGGAAATTTTTTTATGATATATATATATATATAGATTTATTATGATAAATAAGTTAATAAGATTTATGTGATTGTGGTTTTTTAATCACAATGATAATTATGATTTTGTTACTGAAACTATTAATGATAAGTGTTGTTGAACAACATTGATAGAAATAGAATAATCCTTTAAATATCCCCACCTTGGTTATATAGACATAAATACATTGTTAGTCTATATACATGAAGTGATTTATCCAAAAATAATAAAATATCGATTCAGAAAAAAAGATATTGAGAAAAATTTGGTGAAATATCATGAAAATGAAATGAATGTTCTAATAATGTTCATATAGTCTTCCCTTAAAAAATGGTCAGTTTGAAAAAATATTTTTTCTTGATTTTATTTTTTGTAGTTGTTTTCGATTTAAAATCCTATAAATATAGAATAATATGTTATTATATATTCATACCATGCTCATAATTATTTATTATACTTGTATTCATTCGGAATGATGTTTTCTTTTGTATTATATAAATTTGGTGTTTATCTAAATGAAAATACTGAATATCATTATCATGGAATGATAGTGTATTGTGGAAATATATTTTAAATGAAGAGGTTCTTATTTTAATTAATCATCATATAAGATGTTTCTTGAAAACTTTAATGAATAGATTAATGTAGATAATTTTTCGACTCTGTAGGATTAATCTCGAATTTAAATTTCTAGTGATGTTTGTTTTTAGTCTCCTATAGCTCAAAATTATTATTTTTAAATTTCCATTTGAATGTATTGAATTAATAGGTGTTATTATTAACAGAGAACATATAAAATTTTAATGGCGGGTAAGGGTTATTGTTCAATCTAGATATGGAACTATAACTCATATTACGTCACCTTTAGAAACAATTATTTTTCAGCTTACTTTTTTACCAACATATTTCGTTATAGAAGAGTTAACAAATTCATTCAATAGGGTTTTCACTATTGGAAAATGTATGAAGATATAAACATTTTTAGGTTCGATAACCTTCATTAATGTTAATCCATCCTGTTATAAGATTTGATAACATGGGAAAAAATGAGTTAATTAAGAAGTTATAATTGTTGAAGAATAATAAGATCTAATAATTATAAAATATATCTTATTGAAAATTAAATACTCATGTTAATATTTATAGAACCATACAAATTAGATGAGACATCCATAACAGAACAATATACTACTAATTAGAAATCATGAGAAATCTTCTCTATATTAATATCTTATGTAGGATTTTTGAATGTTATGTTTCCTGTGTTTAGAAGTTAGAATAGTAATATCATTGATCAAACTTTATCTGAAGATAATGATCATTAAATAGAGATTGTTTTTTGATCAGTGTTTGAAATGTTTTTAAGGGATACTTATACAAATTTCTTAAATCAATTGGATATTCTTTCAAGATTTGAATTTGTTTTTATGGAAAAAAAAAATTATTTTTACAATTTCATCAATGAAATTTGAAATTATCACATGGTAAATGGTTTCTGAAATTCATTGTTATTTCCTAAGTGATGTTATTTGATTTATTTTTTTCCACATAGTTATATTGTTTCAATATACCAATCTTGCATGAAATAAACACCATACTAATGGGGAAGGTACTAGATATTTACAATAGCTTAGCTTAGGTAAAAAATGATTTCAATTTATTATTACTAGATATAAAATATTTTATATATTGATTTCTAGTAATTTAAAGTTTTTATAAAATATGTTTGAGGGTTTTATTAAATTATTTTTAAAAAATTTAAATCCAAATTCCTCCTATGAATAAGAAAATTATAATGGTAATGCATTTTTTGAACAATAAAATAATCAAGTGTCTATAAAATAAGATGAAGGTGTTTCTATTGATCTTAAAATTAGTCTATATAATATCATTTTTTATTATATGATTATTTTGGTCATTATTTATCCTATGAAAAGGGATGTAAAAAATTTTCATTAAAAAGTTTTCTCACTAGGTCTGTAATGGATTCACAACTCTCATTGGTAATTATATTAATGACAGGTTAGGTGATTTAATGGCCACATCCATCAACAAATGAACCACTTGAGTTGGAAATGTAGAATGTAAAAAAATAAACCCTAAGTAATGCCTCCAGTAGGTTATGGGGTGGCGACCACCACCAAGGTTATAACATCTCACAAAATGGGAGGAATTTCCATTTTTAGAGAAATGAGATTGGGAGCTAATATGTTACACCGAAAAACAACTACAAGATATACATATTTAAAAGAAATTCAAAAACAATCCCATATGAATGTTTAGAATAAAACTATAACAAATTTAATAAAAATCCAAGGTAATTACCAAAAGAAAATCCATGAAGTGACACATCAATTATCTCAATGTCCGAGCTAGTAATGGCCAACATTGTCCCCTTAGTCCTCCTAGAATCCTAAAAGAATTTATATATATATATATATGGTGAGAGTAAAAGTATACTCAATAGGAAAAACCTAAGTCTCTCCTGAACATGTGATGAGAGCATACTAATTCTCTTATGTGAAAACAACAGATCCAAAAGGACACCTAAGAAGGAATAATAACCACTACAGCCTCATAAATTCACAGTCACCAAATAGCCTTGGACAAGTAGTATAATATAAGTTACATCAATGATAGGGTACCCCACACCACTTTACCCCAAATTAGCCTCTCTCAAACCCAAACAAAATATGTCCTAGCAGATCCACCTCATCTGAAAGCACCATGTCATAAATAGATCATACAAACCCGGGCTTCACACCTAGTCTCATAACCTAGGAAAATGAAGCACTTCACATCCCACCCGCACAAACCTCGGCCTCATACCCCCATCCCACCCACACACAACAATGCCTCACAACCACATCCTGCTCGTAGCAACCTATGTGTCAGAACCACATCTCACCCATAGTCACACGGTCCACATAAAACAACACATCCCAAAAACACTTAGGAAAGAACAACATATATAATCGTAAATGAACATGGGAATACATAACTCATCTCACCCAAAAAGCTCCTTGGAATTCACAACATGCCCACACACACCGGGGCTCACAAGATACTACATGCCCAAAGAATATTTGGCTAACACTGCCTGCATAAAGAAGAAGGTAAGAGAGGGTGTCTATCTATCCATTCACTCATGGGTATGTCCGGGAAGGCACCCTCCCCATGATGATGTGGGTGTTTGGCACATAGTGGTCAAATAGGCTGTGTCAATAAATTTATCACGATAACATACAATATATATATTTATATAATGAAGAACACAAACCCAGCCTAGGGGATTTACAACAGCTACTACCTCTATATAGATTTATTAGTATTAGAAAATAGCTTTTCGGATGTTGATAAATTAAATTGGCTTTATAAATATCTCCCTTTAAATCCATTCATTTCATTATTTAGCTATAACTATAGTTATCCATCCAACAAATCATTTACCTTTTCATTGAAAACTCTTTCCCACATACCAATCAATCTCTTGACATCTCATCATTATTATGTATTTATTTTGTCAACACTTCCTGGGAAACAACATAATACTTACCATAAAAAGTATCCCTATGAATGTCACACAAAGTAGGTATAACCATTAAAAATTATCCAACTTCATATTTCCTCTCCATTAAAACCCCATAATATTATAACATAAAACAATTCTGGGTATGTGGTAATGCGTTCTACATGTTACTCAGGGGGAAACTCTAGGAGAATTACCCACACCAACCACTAGCATCGTCATTCTTCAAATACATTCTTCCCATTCTATCCTCTCAACAAATCACTCCACAAAATCATAGCCACCAACAACAACATATAACTATAAAACTTGATCAAATATCTTTTATACAACACTTCACATTCATTCCATAGTCAAACTGGATCTCAATTCGAGATTTCATTTAACCACACAAACAACAACATGTTACACTCCCATACCCACAACCCTACTACAACACAAGTCAGAATCATCCCACTCATAATACACTACCATAAGAACAATAGAAATTCATATCCATATTTAACAATTAATCAATATTTAATTCCATATATTAACTCCCATGGTTATCATAGAAATAGTTTGATCTTGGGATAACCATTCATTAGTCGAGTGTCCATATTTAAATGTTTTATTACATTTATTTGATTGAAAAACAAACATCAAGACTTCCAGAATATTTACTCGGTGCACAAACAACTACCACCAATGGCCATGATTTTTGTCTGGGAATTTATCACCTATAATTCACACAAAAATCCAAAAAGAAAACAGAAATATCATACATCACTTTTCCCCAGCCTCACATATTGATCTCAAACCAATTATATTGTCTTTAGTAACTTGGTATTCTGCTATATTCATAGGGGATACATCCTACACCAACCCCACTTGATAGAAAAATGGAGAGAGATAAAGGAAACCATACTTGGAAGAAGGAACAATCAACACTTCCATATTGTGCCAAAGAAGGGGGTGTGCATAAAGTAGGAAATTACTCCATGTAAAACAAGCCCTAAGGCTACAACACAAACACACTAATCCTCAAGGAAGAATGGTTCATGGATTATCATACCAAGATAGAGGGAAGTGTGTTGGGAACAAAATATCATGAATTTAGAAAGGAGAGATCCTAAATCCATGGGATATCGATATTTAAAATACATTAAATGCTGATCTTGATTGAGAACACATGGTTTGGATGTCAATGAAAGCTTCAGGTTTTTAAGAGAATAATATGATTCAAAACATCTCAAAAACTATTAAATATGGTATTTAACTCATTTTTCTTTAATGAATATGTTAAAGAAAAGAAACTGGAAAAGCTATAAAACATAGATACTGATGGAAATGAGTCACCGTTAGTTGAGCCTCTAGTGGGAGTCATCAGTGTGAGTCACCAACATGAGTCACTATTCGGAAAGCCATCACTGTGAGCTACTGGTGTGAGTCACCACTTGAGGAGATACTGGGGTAAGCTATCTGGGGGAGTCCCTATTGCAACTTAATAGTCCAAAGTCTTTATTATGACTCTCCGCTATGACTCGCCAATGAGTGTCACCGTCATTACTAATTTTTGGAAAACAGGAATTTTGGAAAACTATTAAAATGAGTCACCATCTCCTCCAACGACAATTAATACACTATATTTTTACAAAGTAATGGACATCAGAGGTCGAGTACCATACATTTGATACCTGAAAAAATATTCTCATCCCTGACAATCTAAAACCAAGCCTTGATGAAAGAGGGTCTAAAAAACCACTCCACGAGATACCTATCATTGATCCCACTATAATGACACAACGAACAACCAAACACATCACTATACAATGATTAACCACTATTAATTGTTTTAAAGTTGGAGTGAAAGCCTCCACATCCAAGAATACCTCCTTTAATATCCAATAACCTAAAAAACACAAGGCACACCATAGAAGCACAAAAACCACAATGTCTGAACATTAAAATTAGAGAATTCGACCCTCCATATTAAGATATTATCGACTTTATGTATAACTGACTCACTCTCATGGGTTTTATCGCATAAAAATTAATGCATCCTTATTACGAATTGAGTCCTCCCCTATTCAAGCATCTTGAATTTAACACACATTACAAAACAAGGAATCAAGAAATATTATAACAAAAAATATACAAACCTCACATTACAAGGAAAAACATAATAATGAAGAACTCAAAATAACTCTAGGTATTGGTCCCCTATTTACATGTATCACTCCCAAGTACTATCTTCGAGGCCACCATGCTTCCACAACACGAAAACCAATGGAATGGTCAATCCATAAAACACTATCTATTGATAACCCTGGATCCCTACTAGACACTCCACATACATTGTGTTGTCCTCAACATTCAACTCTAACAATTAAATGAAATGGGATTCATTTTGAAGATACCAATGGTGTTGGAAGATGTGAGAGATGTCCTAGATCCTCTGAAACTGTAGTAGCCGCATCAACTTGTATTCCACCTCTCCAACCTACCCCAACACCTCAAAGGGTCTAAAAAATTGGAGAAAGAACTCTCCCATAACAAACCTATAATTCCCATATCGAGAGGAAACCATTAAGAACACATGGTTCCCATCCTCAAAATCCAACATCCTCCTGCTTCTTTGAGAATAAGACTTTTTCGGGTCCTGAACCTCTTTCATCCTCTCATGAATGAGATGAACCTTCTCTATTGTGAACTACACAACATCAAGACCATAAATAACTATCTATATAAACTTTTATAGTGAAATGGTGAAAAACACATTCTTCTATACAAAACATAAAATAGATTCATGCTAATGGAAGAGTGGTAGCTATTATTGTAAAGAAACTCTACAAAGGGAGAGCATCATATCAATGATCCTCCAATGTCCAAGATGCACACTCGTAACATATCCCCCCACATTTGGATAATCCATTATATATTCCCCTCAGTACGCGGTTGGATGGAAGTGATGAGGCGTAACTAGTTGCTAAAAGAATTATGCAATTTCCTCAAACTCATGAGGCAAAACGAGTGTCTTGATATGAGACGACAGACCTTAGAACTCCATGCTTTTTCACCACCTCATCTATATATCTATTAGCAAAGGAATCCATTGCACTCAACTCATTGATCACTAAAATGTGAAAATTGCCTTTATCCAATCCACTACTACCCTGATAGAATCATATGCAGCCAAAGACCTATCTAACCCTATGAATAAATCCATTGATATGTCATCCCACTTCCACTAGGGGACATCCAAGGACTGAAAAGAAATCCAATACCATGGTGCTCTAACTTCAAATACTAGAAGACCATGAATCTCTCCACAAACTCTACTACTACTCGTTTCATCCCAGTCCACCAAAACTACGTCCTCAAGCCAGTTTTTATCTTATAAACTCCTTGGTGTACCACAAAAGATTATCTATTAAACTAAAAAAGTAATACCTTACACATTTCCACCAGAAAAAACTATATCCCACAAGAAAATAATTCGGGTTTCACCATTCTTTAACCATCACTCCAGAGCATCACCATGGCCAACATGATCATGAAACACATCTACCTCTATGCATCCATACTCGGACAACTCAACCAACAACATCATACAATTCATCACTATATTCTGAAACAATCCCTAAAAATTTCCACCCTTTCATCAAATAGCAAGGCTTCAAACTCCTCTATAGCCTTTCAAGATTTTTCAGATTCTGAAATAACCTCCTCATCGAGATCGTTATCAAATCATAGGGTATGGAATTCTACTTTTATGTGGTGTAGTATATCTCAAAATTATAGTTCTCAAGAAACTCCATACATCTCTGCTATCATATCTTCATTCATCACTAGGAAAAGATATACCTCGAACTCTTGTTATATGTGAATACCATAAAGTACTCCCCAATGAGCTAATAATGAAACAAAATCAGTGTAAACATAACTAATGCGAACTTCTAATCATGGGTTTCATAGTTACAATAATTGGGTCTTAACTTCTTATACCCAAATGATATCACTACCTATTGCTGCATCAAGACACATCCTAAGCCCTAAAGAGAAGAATTAAAAAATACCTCGAACATCCCACATTCCTCTACCAATCAGTTCATTGGTTCATTGACCAAATTTTTCTTCGGATAGATGAATGCTTCTTGGCCCTACTCTCTCTAGAAAATATCTTGGACTTTTTTTGTCAGAATTGTCAATGGATCTGCAACTCAAGAGAAATAGAGTTAAACCCTTTGGTATTATCCCTCAGGACCATAAAGACTGTGAACTTATTCCACATTCATGGGTACTTAGCAATAGATAAATGCTTCAATGTTTTATTGGTCTACTACCACCCCTTTTGTGACATCACTTATCCTAGGAAATTAAACTCCCATATCCAAAACATTCACTTTGACAACTTTTCGTATATCTGGTGGTGTTAAAGAACTTACAATATGGTCCTAAGATGCTCGATATGCTTGTCCTAAAAATTTGATTATATCAAGATTTAATCAACAAATATGACGATGAACGAATCTAGAAACTCATAAAATATAAATTTTATTATCCCCATGAACAGAAATGGAGCGTTTGTGACACCAAATGACATTACTACAAACTCAAAGTGCGCATACCTGTATTTGGAAGAAATATTTGATGTATTGGCTTATTTAACCCTCAACTAGTGATATACTTAATTCAGATTAATCATAAAAAAATGAATTGGCCTTTTAATATGGCCGAACACAATGTCTATTCTTAGAAGAGGGTAACCATTATTAGCCATTATGAAAATCATCCTATGGTAGTATATTTAAAACCTAATACCATGGTATCTATAGTTTGTGAAAAACATTGGAGCACCCCACTATGACACATTGGGCAGCATATATCCCTTCTTCATTAGATCATATATCTAAGTCCTCTACTCATACTAATAATATGGTTACATCTGATAAAGAGACATCGAAATTAGAGAAGTATAGGGTTTCAAGTCTATCACAAACTCAACTTTGTGTCAAGAGGGTAGAGTCTCAGTCTCCTCTGAAAAAACATCTTGGAACATCCACAAACCCCAAGAACCACCACCACCCCAAAATATTTCAATTCCACTGAAAAATCATCTAATATAGCCACATCTTAGCCATCATGTTTGAAAGCACAACTCTTCTCCAGAAGTACTTGATAACAACATGCAAGGAAAACAACCATTTAGTGATGATAATGACATTGTATAGCTGCATCTGTAGAATGAATTTATTCCCAAGGGATTGATGCAATCACATCATCAATATATGTCAATAACACACATCTAACAAGCTAGTCTGACCCCCCAACATGCATACTCAACACAAGGGGTATGGAAATCCTTTCTAGGTCAAGTCCTAGTACTTGGTCTAGAGTGGGTGAAAAAAATGAGTGTGAATCTACCTAATCCAACAAATCCGAAGAAATGGTACTAAATAGGAATGTCATACCAATAATGTCCTCTGAACCTACTGGAACTAATCCTAATGCATAATGCAACTAACCATTCCCAGCTCCTCTGCTACTCTACTGATGACTTCCGCCATAATCATTCCCACATCAAGGTCTCTCAGGAACACCCTGAGGTCAGCCTCCTCTCGATCTATCTCCCCATAGAGGATCATGAGTCTACAATCCATGCTACCAAAACATCCTAGTTTGAAATTATTGTTGTGGATGGAACTGAACCAATCCACCACCACTATACAATGATTGAATGACCATTTTAATATGATTATGAATATCGGTGGGAAGCCCAAACAAAAAACACATATTGTCCCCAATCCCATAAGAAAGTAACAAGAACCATAGTCTCCATCGAGTCAGTAAGAATGCTTCTGGGGTTTCCTCCCTACTGATCAAAACCCCAATGGTCATGTTGCTTGAGATCTACCACTGACGGCCCTTGATATAGAAGAACTCTGTTGGCTCCCTCTTGTGGTAGGCCTCCTCAGAAGTGAATCCACCCGATTACCTCCACCTTCTCTTGAACCATCAGATACATTATCAACATTGATGGAGTAACAATATACTAGATAGAAGTATGAATCACCTCATCTATACATCTTATATGAGACTCTTAATCCAAAAAGAGGTTTGGGGTGGAGTGAAGGAGATCCTTGAACATGATCCCAAGTTCCTGTAATGAAATAATCCCTTGTTGAATGAAGAGTATCTCCTTTATCTTCTAAATATTCAATTTAAATGAAATGAAATCATCCAATAACTCCATTATAAATTCAACCCCCAAAGAATCAACCTCCTTACCCTCCCATAGAAAAAAATTCCACCATTGAAATGCAACTACCGCATCTGACTAACAACCAAGTGAACCCACTACACTATCTGAGCCTAGATTAAATTGAAGCTGATCTCAAGATCATCGTGCTAGATTTATGTTTCCATGCCTAAAACAGTTACCTTGTACTTTACCAAGGAATTCTATTATAAATCTTATAATGGTATATTCCACTGGTCCTCCCCCAACCCTAGATCAATCCTACTACTATTAAAAAGATCATTCTATTGAACCTAAACTTCCTAATCCACTTGAGGATGTTGACCCAGTTATATAGTTTAATGGTATAAAAATATTTATAATCTTGACTAGTATGGAATTTTATTTAATATTTATTTTAACACATTTAAATCATATCAACATAAATTTAAAATTTCCCAAAACACCCAAGTAAAACAGGAACATAATTCATTACGATGAATTTTCCTTTCCTAGGGTCTCTACCATGGAAATGGTGTAGCCTCACATGGTCATTCATTAGGCTCATATTCCTTTCATCTGATAATGGGGCCCCTAAAACCCCGTATCCTAGCCAGTCTTCCAAAGCCTATGTCACTCACCAAGGTCACCAAACATTTTTTTCCTACCATCCCATGAAATAATAACCATTCCTAACTCCAAAAACCATCATATCTCTCAACCATAATCTTTGATACCATTCTGTCATGACCCCCTCAATCCAAAAAATGCCCCTCCTAAGATGGAAATATAGAATGAGAGGTAATCTCCCTCAAGCCTTGCCTCCAATAGACCTAAGGGTGGAGAATAGCACCATGGGTATGCAATCCCAAAATATTGGCGTCACTTCTCATTTGAATGAAACAATATTGGGATATAAGATGATTCACCCCAAAAAACTCTAGGATATACATATATAAAAAATCCTAAAACCATCGAACATGAATGTTTAAAATAAAACTGTTACAAGTGAATAAAAAACAAGGTACGCACAAAATGTATTTCCAAGTCCAAGCCAGTGATGCCCACCCTGTCCCTCGTAGTCCTCCTGAAAACCTAATAATTGTTTTATATGTGTTGGTTCATCATAAAAGTATACTTAGTATGAAATAATTAACTCTCTCATGAACATGTGATAAATACTACTAATGATCATGTGAGGAAGTAGCAGAGCCAATATAGCACCTAAGAGGGTATAATAATCAACCTAAATTCACCAATGAAGACTAAAAAATTATGGAAATTCATGTAGTGAAATATAAATCACATCGATGATCGGGTACCCCGCACCACATTCCGATTGATTATCTACTCTAACACGCAAATAAAAAACATAATACCGCTCCCAGATCTTCCAAAATTAGTTCCCACCTACACACACCTTAGAATCACACTTAGTCCCATCACCTAGGAAAACGAATCTCATCACATCCTTCGGGAAGACACATGGGCCTCACAACCACATCCTTCCCACAGACACTGGGGCCTCACAACCACATCTCTCATGGACACACCTATCCCTCACAACAAAATCCCGCTCATAGATAAATGGGCCACATAGCTTTTCAGATCCTAAAAACATAAGGGAAAGTAAAAAACAAATAATCCTGATGAAACCTAGGAAGACACATGTCATATCAACCCAAAGGAACATGGTAAAACACAACCCAGCAAATCCCAAAGACACTTGGGGATGCACAAATCACCCTCACACACATGGTCCTCACTAGACACTACATGTCAGAAGATTCTTGGGCTACCACAACTTAGAATAAAGAGAATGGAAGAGTGGGTGGACAATCATACATCCTCCTATGAAGATGTTCTGGAAATACACCCTCCCACGTGACGATGGGGGTGTTCCACACATCATTCTCAACTGGGGTAGAGTGCATAAAAAAATCACAAGAAAATACAATATATGTGTATGTATATATATATATATTATCAAGTAATCTAGTCCACACTATGGGATTCACCATAACTGCAACCTCAATATGAATTCCTTAGTATAAGCAACAATCACTTCGAAATTTGATCAAAATAAATCATATTCACAAATCACTTTTGATTATCTCCCATTCACTTCTTTATTTAGATTTCACCATATCTATCTGTGAAACACATCATTTATCCTTTAATTTTCAACTCTTTTATATTTAACAAACCAACCCATACCATCTCTACATTATTAATTAATTATTTTATAATCACTACAAAATAAACTATGTAACACAAGCCATAATAAGAACCATAATGAAAGTCACACTAATGAAGGAGAAATTTGGTAAATTAACACATTTCATATTTCCAATCCATTATCACCCCTTCATACTATAACATAAAACAAATATAGATATATTGCGAAGCTTTCAGAATGTTACTCATTGAAAAACACCTAGAGAATTACCCATAAGAACCACTTCAATCATCATTATTCAAGTTCATCCAACCCAAACCATCCTCTCAATAGAGAAAAACTCCCAACTCCTAGCCCAACACAAAAAACATAATCTCACAACCTGATCATAACCTTGTTTTACATTATGTCTCATTCATTCCACAATCAAACATGAGACTAGATTTAACCACCCAACCCAACAAACATCACACAACCATGCCCACAACCCTACTACAACACAACTCATAATGACCCCACACACAACACACCACAACATGATCCAAGGAAAGTCATATTTAGATTTATGAAGTCATCCATTATTTTATTCAACTAATTTACTCATGGAGTTATCATATTAATGGTTTGATTCTTGGGAATCCATTCATTATTCGAGTGTGCGCGGTTAAAAATTTTATATCAATCATTCATCAGAAGAGCAAACATTATGCATTTCAAAATAATTACTCAGTGCACAAACAAAACAACCAAAAGACCATGATTTTATATTAGGAATTTAGCCAATTTAATTAACAAAAAACTATAAAAAAAATATCTTACATAAAATTTCCCCATCCCCATTTATTGATATCAAATCAAATAAGTTATATTAATTAATCTGTAATTATGCTATATTTAAATGGGAGACTTCATACACCCACCCTGTAAAACACACAAAATATGGAGAGAGAGAGAGAGGAATACATAATTGGAATAAGGAATGATCAACAGTTCCTTATTGAACCAAACAAGGGAGTTCCCTTGTTGAAGGAAAAACCTCCTGGGAAAACAAGATCTAAAGGCTATAGAACAAACACACAACTCCCCATGGAAGTAATGTTAGGTTAATCTTGTACCGAGACAATGGTAAGAACATAAGGAACTGAATACCTTAGAGATAGAAATGTCGTATCGAAAATCCATGGTAGAAATAGTTTTTAAAATTCACTAATGGAAAATCATGTCCAAGACAACACGTTTTTGATTTCCAAAGAATCATTAGGTTTTTTGAAAATATATATGATTTAAAATTTCTCAGAAAACCATTATATATAGTTTTAAACTCTTTTTATAACAATGTTAATGTTTAAGGGGGAACATGAGAAAAACTAAAAAAAATAATGACTAGGAGAAATGAGTCACTATTAGGTGATTCACCTATGTATGTCACAAGTTTTTATCTCCGATTTGAGTAAGAATTTAGTGAGCTACCGGTGATAGATGTCGGTGTTAGCTACCGATGCGATTCACTGGTGTAGGTCACCAATCAGAGAGCTACTGATGAAAGCAACAAGTGTGTGCTACTAGTGTGACCTATATGTGCGAGTGACCATTGGGACTTACCAAATCTTAACTCACTATTATAACTCACCAATGCAACATGAAGTTGGAAAATATGAATTTTTTTAAACACTTACAATGAATCACTATGACCTCCCAAAATAATTGATCCCCTAGATTTTCATAATGTAAGGGACTGGAGAGTTTCTGGCCATTACAGGTGAATTGACACTTGTAGATAATTTATATTTCAAATTTGAGGGAGTAATATTCCAAGACCACATATTTTTTATCATCATACCACTACCTCCAAAATAATCAATTATATATTATATTTAGCTAAAATTTATATAAGAAAATTCTTAGTTTTTTAGAAGAAGTTTCAATGAATTTACATGAACCATGTTCTATGCTTCCAATTGACCCAAAATATAAATTTGATATGGTGATATATCATCAAGATACTCCATATATTAAATACATGTTTTAAGGATCAGTTATAGTGATCGAGATGGAACTGGATAATATTATTTTATGTTGGGGTGAAGATGTTGAAAAAACCGATGATTCTTCTTCTCTAACATCCTCTCTAACTTCTGTCCAGTCACTATCAATTAGAAAAAATATATTTGAAAATAAAACTCAATCCCCAAAACTGAAACACATAAATATATATTTTTTGATTTATTTTATTTTTTTTAAATGTAATTGTGTTTCAAGAAAACATAAGAATAATTGCAGTCTTATATTGAATATCCTTAATTCTTATCATTCAATTATTTATATTATATTTTTTTATAAATGTGTGTATCTAAATGTTGATTATCTTTAAACATTATTCTCATTATTTTTTTTCCAAATTCAGGATTTATATTTTTCTTTATAATTTTTTTACCTATTTATTTATTTGATGAAATATGTTGTTTTTTTCAATTTTTAATGAAACTTCATTCCAAATTCTGTTCTTATTCTGCGAAATTAAATATTTAAACTTGTTCTATGTAAATATTTTTTATATTATCTTTTCCCATGTTTTAATTTTTTCTGCTATCATAAAAATAAGGTGAAGAAAAAGGAGAAAAATAAAATAAAAAATGGGAGTCAAAAACAAGAATAACTAGGTTGGTGAAATTATTTTTTCATATTTTTTTATTCTATTCAATCGGTTTTGTGATCATAAAAAGAGGGATATTGTTGAACAGAATTATATTGTTCCAACATATATATATAATGATATTTCATTTCATGATTCATACATCAATTTTTTTATTAAAATTAATTTTCCATATCTTTTTCAGAAGATATCTTAGATATGGATGCTATAATATGATAACTATAAGTAATTATCGTAAACCGAGAAACATGATCAATATACAAAATAGTATTTAATCCTAGAAGAATCAAAGAGTTCAATGATTATATTTATCTGATCCAAATCATTAAATTATATATTGTTATAATATATTTCTATATTTTATATTATCTAACAAATGGAATGATTGAGATACAACTCTTTCAAAGTCACGTATTTCATTTAGAGTAACTTGTTTTTGAAAATTCTATTTATTATGTAAAATATATTTTCAAACTATTTTTCTATGAGATGAAAATAATTTTTGATTTTTTTAGTATAAAAGTTCAGTAAATATTTTTTCCTATGAACAAATTTCTATATGCAGGTTAAATTTATATTAACTCATTCTTTAAAGATGGAAGAAAATATATTTTGTCTTACAAAGCCTCTCATAAATTTATCAAATGATAATTGTACAATATTTTGGATATCATATGAATTGATTGATTTTACTCATTATGTCATGATAATTTTTTAATCTCTAGATAAGTAATTTCATTCATTTAAATGGATAAAAAATGGATTTTTCCATTTAAGTAATGATAAATTTGTATAAATTTTCATGTTTCCAGTAATGGAAATATCTAGATATTGAATCATTGGACAACACTATGGTCAATGATTATTATATATTTGTACATAATGGAATATTGAATTCAGTATCCCATCATATTAACTAATTATCAACATAAACATTGTGATTATGTCATGTTCATAAGATCAAAATCATCAAGAGATATAAATATAGATAGTTTGTCACATCATGTATGCACAAGAGAAATAAATACATAGATAAATGAAATTTTTTTTGTTAAAGGTAACATAGAACACTTGTACATTACAATATCATATATAATCTCTATTTCATCCCTTTAAATTCAATTAGTTTCAATATAATATCATCTAGGGAATTGATTTGAAGATCATCATCTTCTAAATATGTATAATCAGAAATTGTTACTTACTACTTACAAATGTGTTTTGATATAGTTCATTAAAGTACCCTCATATCTATCTTGGTTTGAAATTAATATGTGATTGTTTTATGACATTGGATTTTTTTTATAAATTGAGATCCTAGTTGAATTATATTTCACCTTTTTAAAAATTGACAACTACATGTACTCATCTTGGAACCCCTTGAAAATGGTTGTAATAATGATGATCACCAAACTCATTGGGTAAAGTGCTAGTTGAGTGGACTATGAGATTTTAATTCCTTAAACCACTATAAATTAGGTGTGTTCAATCTCTTTATACACTATTCAAATTGTTATACTTTTTCTTGATATCAACGAAATAATTTGAACTATTATAATTTTTTGTTTGTGGATTAAAGTAATGAAATATTTTATGAACCTTTTTAACCCCCTGTTATGATTTTAGTTATCCATTATCTATCAAAAAACAACATTTAATAATGTGATAAATCATTTTTTGACTGTTTTCAAAATTTTAATATCTTATACCCCTATCATCCAATTATAAATATGGAATATTCCATGAAGTCCTAATGTTTTGATTGAGGATTTAGATATGAACATTTTGAAAGGGTAATAGAATCTAGTTTATTTTTTTATAGAAGTGGTATAGTAGGTAGTTCATATTTATGTAGTAATATCAATTTTTATTAAGGGTTGTTTTTCATCCTATACTCTTTTATTTTTATAATGTAATTATATTAAATTAATATGGTGGTCAACATAGTCTATGGATAAAGGGGTTGTATTAATAGGACTTATTATATATCTCAATAAGATTCCTCCCAAAAAATTACATTTTTATCGATAATCAGTAAAGAAATATGCTTCCTAATAACCATCCATATTAGAGCTATCTCATTAACTTTCATGGTTAAGGATTGTTTGGATATATATAGTGTAATTTTAAATTATATAAGTTTAAATAGAATAGAGGAAGATTTATTATACTGAGGGACACCCAAATCAATCCTTTCAAAATTGATCTAGAATATGTAGGTGATTACAATATTCCATATACTTTTTGTTCTTTATAACATTTTTATATTCACTTTATTTCATTTTAGGTCATTTTTATTCAATTTCTTTTGGGATTTTGAAGATATAATTAACATAATTGGACTAGTTCAATATTTTGGGGCTTCTAAATCATTTGCGTTTATTTATACGATTTTATATTGATGTTATTGTTTCCATATCATTATTAATATAGTAATTGGGAGTGTTCATTTTCTAATGGAGGATAGTTGTTCTTGGGTATTATAATATTTTTTAGAGGAATGAAATTTTATTCTAGCCTTATCTCACCCTATGAATTATATTATATGACTTTTTGTATAGTTTAATTAATGAATATATTTTCTTATTACATGTGGCCATTGATATTAAATATAATATTAATTGTGTTTGTGAAATGAATATATATTTTTTAGATAAGAATAAGGGGAATTTATTAGTTGGGGGTCATTGTGTTCCTCAGATTGGTGGATAGATTTGTCTTAAGAAGGTTCAATTATATCTATCATATTCATCAACATAATCATGTGAAAATTGTTTCTCGGAAGATATTAGTATGTTTGATAAAATAGACATATACTAAATATTATTTTTAATTTATTTTATTTGTTATTATTTGATAATTTAAATGGGTTATTGGTCAAATCTTTTTTTACATTGTAACGTTTCATGTTTCATTGGGTTTCATTCAATTATAGTACAATTAGTAGTAATAATGATGAAACTATGAGAAGTGTATGCTATTTTTTCACATACATTGTTATTGTTCTATATTAGTTTTCATGAATATGTGGCAAAACTATATGGTTTCCTAGGTATTTCTTGTGTGTGGAGAATGGTTGGTGTATGATTTAGTAGGCGATAGAACCAAACAATATAGCCTGCTAAAATTTTTAGAAGTGAATCATTGAATGAAAACTATCATAATATTTTAAATAACGATCCTTTGTTCTCCTCATATTCAAACCCTATATCTGGTGGCTCACATCCCCATTAATTTTCCACCTCGCATTATAATACAATTTCATTACGTAAATATCTTTAGATTATTTTTTTGGTTAATCAAATCTATTACTATTTTTATCTTATTTCAATTCATCAACCTTATTTTCTTACCATGGATTATTCAGGTAGATATAGGGTTGAACTAAATCTTATTTACATTTTGGTTTTAGGTTCATGAATAAATTATGTATACATGTGGAGTGTATAACATAATGAGGTTGTAGAGTGTCATTTGATTATAAATATATATATTGTGGGGAGTTTTGTTTCATAATTTTTTATAATATTTTTACATCTTCTATATTGAAAATATTTACGAGATACCTCATTTTTAAACAATTATTTCCATTATTTTTATTATTTACCCTTTATATATAATATGATTACGTTTTAGTTTCCTTTATACATTGTTATGCATTGAACTCTAACACATTGAGTGGTCATTTCAAACATCCCAAGGTATGTTCAATGATAAGTTATTTGAGGGAAGAAATAATTCATAGTCTGTGTAATCTATTTACATTAGTATAGTGTCTAACCAGGGGTGATTGAGATTGTTCATTGGATCATGTAATGGGATGAATCAAATATTTGGTTCATAATTGGCCTTATTTGGATCATGAAAATCCCAATCCATTTCATCTAATAACTATAATTTGTAACCAAAATCTTCCATATAATTAAAATCCAATCCAAAATAAATATTTTAAAAAACATCAAGCATAGCTCATAGATCACCTACTGTGAGTCATAATATAAATGAATCTAAAAGAAATTAACCCATAGATAACGTGTTTATAGAAAACCCTTTGCACATAATTTTCAATGTCATATTGTCTTATTATCCTTAAGAAAATCCATTAAAAATTACTATCCCCATCAATTATAATCCAACATATCATGTACATTACTAGTTTTTTCTATCAAATTACGAAATCATTTTTTCAAAATTCATAGTAAAACTATATAATGTATTACCCATATCCAACAGTCCTCTATTAAACCGTATCAATAAATATTGATATTCAGGTATATTATTATGGTTTCATTTTTTCCATCATATTAATCCAGATTCAACCATTTATTCAAAACAAAAAATTTATATTTCCAAAGTTATGGAGTTACTAAATAAGGAAAATAATATATATACACCACCAACTATCTATTAATCCCATTTTAAAAAATCACACTGCAAACACCAAATCATAATTAACCTGGTACTATGAATCTATCTTGTGTTTTTAAATATCCCATTATTACATTACACAACACATTATCATCAAATGATAACACATATAGTTATTATGATTGTTTTAAATTTTTAATCATTAATAATGTATAATGAATTATTATATATGCTACCACAATACCTAGTGAAAATCCCTAACTTGATGTCATCATAAATTTATCAAGGAACCCATATTGATATTAAATGAAATATAATCATCAAAAAATTCCATAAAGAGTCAAAATATAACCCATTGTTCAATGATAATTACTTTTTATGGAAAAGAATTATACTAAAAAATATTGTCCCAAAGGGAACCATTATTTTCAACTATTTCTTACCAAAACGAATCATAAATAATATAGTAAGAAACCAAAGAACCAAATTTATATTTCAAATTATAATGTTGTGGAAAAAAGGTTTCTATGACTCCCCATATATAGATGTTTGCTTAGACACATTATTTAAGGACCATGTAAACGACCACAATCTAGTATCACTTAATCCTAAGGTTATCCAATCCAAAAAATAATTATAGTGATGTTGTTACTTTTTGAATTAATCAAGAAATCAACATAGAAATTAATAAAATGAAGTCCTATTGAATACATGAAATAAAAAATGAATTCCATTTCAAATAAACCTATTCATTTACCACACTATCTATAAAAAAATCGAGTCATCATCCACCATATCATAAAAACAACCACCTCCATCTCCCCTGCAATATACATATATAAGGATTAATAAACTCTACTAAACTATCCAATGATACCAAAAAAATATATAAAACAGAAAATACCAAAAAATATTTTTAGTCAGAGACACTACTATTGTAATACATTCCCACTACCAATATCAACCCAAGTAGAAATCATTCTCCACACTGGGCTCTATCAACTGCAACCACATAAGGACATTTGATGCCAACAATTTTCACTAAACATATCTATATTCATTTATATATTATTGTAAACCATCATGATTATATTTCTCATTGTAAAAATCAATTCTCAACCAAAATATAGATTTTTTAAAAGAAACATATTAAACAGAATTTAGTATTCCACTTTTGAAAATATTTATCAACACCCATAACATTGAATCATAAAATAGCAACAAAATTTCTAAACATTTTGGATATTATTTTTTGACCAATAATATTATTAAATTTTTTTATCTTATAAACCAACCTATGTCATGAATGTTTAATAAAGACACAATCATTAATTATGTAAAAATACTTCCAAAATATTTTAATTTTAATCACATTTTCTAATGGAGATTATTTTCATGAAAATAAGTTCAACGAAAAAAATTCATCACATGTGTTTCACCCAAATCCTTATTTTTGAATTCCCAAATATTAACACTCCCAACTGATGGGATTTTTACAAAAGGGAAACAATAATCAATCAATTTTCCTCTCATCAACCAAAAATAGATCATGATAAAAAAGTTATAATTGTAAAATAAAACCCATTTCGAACAACATATTGGAAAAAAATTATTATTCCAATAGAGACAAGAGATCTGAAATATTAATCAATAATTTTAAATTTTCAAATGAATAAAACAATGTCTTCATATTCCAAATATAAATATATCAATTAAAAGTAGTGAAAACCACTATTAAAAAAACAATTTCATAAATATATTTACATACATAGAATATGATATTAACCCAATAAGATTTATTAAAATAATTGAATTAAAATGGATAACCATGGTTGTATATCATTGGAAAATTTCTGACCCATTAACTTTAAAATAATGATAATGAACTAGTTTTTAATAGAAAATTTTATATATCACATAAGAAAAAAATACAACACCAAATGTTTTTTTACTTAAAAATATGATACTCTAAAACACATAATCTAAAATAAAGAAATGTAACCGATTATTTCATCCACCCAATTGATTTCATCTTAAATAATGAAAAACATTCATTAAACATGTAATATCATCTAGTAATCATATCTACCAACATTGAATATATTAGCACAAAACCAAATGAAATATTTAACATTAGATAAAAAATACATTGTTTAATTTAAATTGTATAATTGAAATTTAGACTTGTGTACTAACAACATCAACCACTACACCTAGTACAATGTATTAACAATCCATGGTTTTGAATTCATAAACATTTCTATTCCATTATAAATTTTTTTAGATAAACATAAATAATGAAAAAATAGAAGGAAACCATTATTAGTCATATATTTATATATGAAAATAAATTTACCCACATTTATTATAGAACTAAAAAATGAATTACAAACATAATAAATAGATTACCTATAAAATATCATCTTGATAAAAAATGTGTCAATTATAATGTTCTAAAATTATTAAATGAAAACAATATCAATAATCAGTAGAAATCAACTATATGAAATACAATCTATAAATTGATATGATAGGGTGTATAGGTTGGAAAATTCATCATAGTCCATTGTGTCCATGACACCTCTCCAGGGAAAACCCAAACTAGACAATGTTTTCAAAAGTGAGTCGACATATCATATTTTAGGAAATCCTTAGAGACAAATTCATTTTAATAATTATTTTGATCAAGAATATTTTTAGGTGAGGCCTCAAATATAGATATCTATTATATACATGCATTTTATACCATGATAAAAAAAATGTTACTATTTGTAACTTCTTGACACTATATTCATATTCAATACAAAAACATGATTAATTAGATATAAAAATATATCTTATCACTATCCCATAGCGGATAATGTTATGATTGATTAATCTAAAATCCAAGATAAACCCATAAAAATTGTATAAATAATAACATCCCGTGACTAGAAAATCCAAAAAATACATTATGTAAGGGAAATAAAATGAATATATGGACTGCGTCAAACATTTTTTATAACCATAACATAAAAATTTCATTGAAAAAAATTCCAATATATACACATTTTTTAAACTCCTCCATTAAAATGAAAGGAATAATCAAAACTATATAACCACAACTGCTCCACCTAAAAAATTAGAGAAGAATCCATGAAACATGGAATTAAATTCAATTTCATCTCAACCAGAACTATGATATCCATGCAAGGGTAGGTAGATGACTTAGATGAGTATCTATTAGACAACCCACACACACAATGAATGTGGAAACTGATCAAGCTATAAAGGTGTTTTCATAAATAACACCTTAACCCCATGAATGTTCATAATAAAAACTAAATTAATTTGTTATTAAAATTAATATAATGTAATTAAAAGTAAATAACTGATAATATTTTGTTAAAAGTTATTCAAAACCATATAATTTCATTTATTTCAAAAAAAAATCACACGCATTCCAATTCCTAAAACCAGTAGGAATTATTAGATCGTGAGAAAAAATAAAAAATATTACTCAATAACTCTTGAGTGGAACACGAACAACTAATAATCACCATTTAATTTTTAACTATGTATTTATATGATATGAAAATTAACTACCACCTCAAATTATTATTACTGGATAATTCCCCAAACATAATGGGAGTTTTCTATAAACTCACCTCTCCATTACAAAAAAAATTATATATTTCCACATGTGAGTTTTTAAATATCATGTTGATTATATAGTAAAAAAATTTCTTCAAAAATAGTATCAAATATAAAAAGATAATAACACATCCAATACAAACTCGGTGCTACTATTTTCCAATAATAAGAAACTCTATAAAACTCAGTGGAAACACAAAATAAATATGTAATATGTTATCCACAACTTTAAAATATCAATAATATTAATTTTCTAAATACAAGAATGGATCAATAAATAATTAAATTAAAACAACTCTATGACATAATTTTTTTTTTTCACAGTCTATCAAAGAGTCACACACTCAACCATAAATATAACTTGTTCATTTTTCAACAAAATAACTGACACTAATACCATTATTTCCAAAACCACATCATTATTTTATTTTATATTGTACTCTCATAATGTAGTTTAAATAAAAAATAAATTCATTAAGTTATTATTTTTCAAATATTATATTGATTGATAATCCTTTTTCCCTTAACCTGACAGGGAAGCCAATCCACATAAACACATTTGAAAGATGAACACATTATATCCTCTTTATGCTTCAAAAAAATTTAAGAATATCCCAAAATCAATTTTACAATTGTCTATGAATCTAATAATAAAAACCCTTAAAATTCATTGAATAATGGATATAGGAAAGAGAAAATGGTGGAAAACATTGATTCAACACCAAAAAGTATAGATTATTATATAATTTTTTTAATTATAGTGATGCAATAAATTTTTTCATAAATATCGAATTAAACTTCGATCTGTAGTTAGTTCTAAAATGGGGGAGAGTGTGGTTGTAATCATGTTCCAAAATCATATTCTTGTGACAATATATAATGTATCAAATCCAGATTCTAACATTCAAACTCCCTCTATTAGAGGTCTGAAGATTAAAATCCCCACTAGTTGGTCCTAGTGAATGTGAACTAATCATGACTACCCCTTGTTATAAATTAATTAGAAATATGGATCAATTTGGTTGTCTATGGAAAAATAATTTATTTTTTAACTACTCAAAGACTCTAAAACAACACCTCAAACACATTAAAACTATTATCAGCCCCTCCAATAACATACCTATTTTCTAAAAACAATTAAAATAACTTTGAAACACCCAAAAAAACCTTCTAATCATATTTACAAATGTTAAAAATAGACCATGTATATGTCTATTATATTTCCACCAGAACCAAAACCATATATTTATATTGAGTTTTAAAAAAACCTCAATATTTTCCAACAAATAATTTTTTATTGATTATATAATAAACAAGGGAAATATTTTAGAAATTGAATAAATCACAAGTATATTATATCACTGTTCAATGTTTTTATCAGATTATATACCTTTCTTAGGACAATTCTGAATGTTTTCTCATTCAATAAATATCATTTATTATTACACATTATAAAGAAAACAATATTCAATAGATCTAAAAGCCAATTCCTCAATGAAATTTCATAATCACTATGATATTATTAAAATTATAATAACTACTAATCAATAAAATATTCATAACAGAAAACATCAATAAACTATGAACATCTCACATCTCACATCCTTTAAAAATCATTTACAAGAATTACAACAACCGAAACACCTAAACCATGTTTGTGTGAATATAAAACTCAAAAAATGGAGGGGGTATAAAATAGAGATAAATAGAAGAATATAGTACATGGGATCAAATTTTATCAATCAGGAGAATAAAAGTCATTATAAAAATAATGAAACTAATAAAGAAAACCAAATATGATCCAAAGATCAATAAGTTTATAAGAGGGACCAAAATAATCATACCAAGGAGGGAACGGTTTCAAATATTTATTAAAAATTAAATATACCAAATAATTATGTATTAAATAACATCCCACAACCTAAAATGACTCAACCAAATGATATATTTAATCTATAGCCTTCAATGGGATATAATAATATAATCTCTTCTCTACTGAGATGAGTATTTGGCCACCACAATTTCATTGTCCATAATTAGGACTATTTTGACCTCAAATCATGTATGAACCATCAAACCACTATATAATAGAGATGTTATGCAACATATTTTCCACAATATATTAATAAGTTTACCATAATATAAAATCATTCAGGAAATTTCCATAGAGAACAATTCTATATAAAAGGGATCTTTTAACACTCCCAATATCATATAGTTTTACAAAAAATAGACCATGATGTCTAAAATGGAAATATATAGGACAAAAACTCTCATATATCCAAACACCTTGTAAAGTCATTTTAATCATTTAAATTACTACCCACATAATATAGAAAACCTAGTACACTATAAATAATATTATTACATTCACTATGGAGTATTAATACACATCATTAATGTTTTCCACAATAATTTTTCAAAAAAACCTTTCCATCAATGGAATTCATACACGATAGAATATAACACCTCTAACACCCATGAAAATCAATGTACAATACCATGTATGTTTTTTTCCTTTTAATTAGATACCTCTAAAATTATTTATATAATTCATAATAATAATTTAATCTAGAAATAAAATAAATCAACAACATCAAAAACCATGTGAGATACCCCATAAACATGAATCTCAATCTGACTAAATGATCATCTGAAACTTTGATGATGGATAAAATAAAATCATATAATTATAAAAATATCAAAATATCATATATTGTTAAAATTATAAATATTAAATGATACTAGTCATGAATTTATGACTCATCTTCCAACATATAGTCTTCATTTGTTTATATTATATTGGAATAAATGGGTTGATTCTCCTATTAAAACTATCTCATGAAGTTCCAAAACAAAAATAGTGTACCTAATGAATATGTTATCTTACATAATAATAAACTAAACATAATCGGTGAAATGAGAATGATCATGATGATACTTATTAAAATTCAACACATGGATGGTGTAATGAATCATATCTATCTACATATGAAACTCTAGCTGGCATTCCATCTCACAAAAATATCAAAATACAATGAATGGTCAATTATAGTAACAATATTGTTTTCATCCTATACATAGCCTATGCAACCCTTCTTGCGGATAATCTGCTAAGAACACTAGGTAATAAACCTCCAACACTAGTAGTAAAATCCTAATATTAGAATAAAATTTCTTATATTCTTGTTTACTTATTATCTACTCATGAATGGAATACACCTTCTCTGTCATGTTTTTGCACAAATTGGTGTCAATAATCAATAAATCCCTAATCATGGACAATAATTATAGTTTTTTTCATCCCCATCTAAATAATTGTTTTTGTATATCCATTAAAATAAATGATTGATAACTATTTTTATAGCAAAAACAACATTGAGAATGTTCTTCTTTAATGAACTCCTAAATTATAGGACACTTACATGTAACATGTTTTATAGTTCATATCTATCTGAGCATCAATCAATAGAAATATATTGGCGTTAAAAGGTAATTGAAAAGAAAAAATATATCCATGATATTTCTACGATTTCATTTTAAAATAAAATCATAATTAGAAATTATCATCATTAGGACCCCAAAAAAGCTATAAAATCTATACTATAGTATATCTTGATGGATATATAAACATATAATATGTTATCTTGTTACATAATCAATTTAAAATTATCATATTCAATAAATATTCCATGATATATTGAAATATAATTAAGGATAAATATAAATGTAAAAAAAACTTGACAGATATGTTATAATGAAAATTATATCTCATGTTAAATTTGTAAATTATTTTAATTGATATGAATAGATAATACCTTTTTACTGAAATATTTATTCAAATGAGATATTGATTATATAAAAGCCTTTCAACCCAACTATATTATAATTATATGATCCATGAGTTTATTCCCTCTATTCATGACAAACACATTATAGATTGATATCGAAACAACTCCAACACATAGAGAGGTTGTAGAGTTACAGATCAATCATCATATGAATTTAACCTTGATTTTTATGATGATTATATTGAGCATAAAGAATAATCCTATTACACTAATTATTGAGGAAGAATAGGAGGGTGGATAATCAATCATTATTTAGGGTTGAAACCCAAGAGTATTATTCATTACTGATAGATAGCTTGGGTTTTTTTGTAAAAAAATATTATTCATTAATCGAGATACTCCATTTTAATGAATGTACATATAAATATATAGATTTAATGTTAATGTTCTAATACTATATAATTCAATAACATCCCATAATAATATATTAAGTCATTATTTGACACATCCCATGTAATAATAATAACAATAATATATTTAATTACTCAGGGATTTCAAATACTAGTGTAATAAGAAATAGTATTTTACAACCATTGTATATACTATATATCATCAGAACCTATGTCGGTCTAATATTCCTCTATGAAATTTACCAAATACTAAAATGAATATTACTAGTAGATATTAATTTATTCAAAAAGTACACAAATATTATATATTTTTATAATTAAATAATTACTATTTGAATAAATTTTTATTTAGCATATGTGGTCAATAAATCCCCCATAAAATATTTACTCATTTATGAGAAGAATATATATTCAAATAATTAAATTATAATTTATTTTATTTAATTTCAAAAAAATTATAATGTTTTCCACTCTAGGATTCATCCTAATTGGAATTTGGTGGGCTTTAAAAAAGTAAAATATTAATTTTTAGAAACCATTTAGGGAACCCCTGAGGAAGAAGATAATAAATCAACATAAATAACTTTATAAAAGTTTCCACTATGTAATATAATCTCATTATCTTAATATCTCATCAAGAAAGTTTCAACCATGTGTCATCAAAAATAATCATTGGAATATCATACATTTATTAATTATAATTAACATGGCTATATCAAAATGTCCCTATATATTATTTTTCTATATCATTTACAAATGTATTGTATGACATATCCATTTCGATAAATGGAAGAGACAAATCCATCGTCGACTTATTCATTTATTGAATACTAATTGAGACATATCCAATGAATATAACATAGTGTAATCATAGTGAATAACTGTATTTAGGAATAAATATACATAATAATTCAAATTATTTTTAAAAAAATATCTTAATGTAAATATAACATTAAAAAAGTCATAGAATTGAATTCCAATGAAAGAGAAGCATGCAGAACTCCTATTTGTTGGTCTATCCATACAATATCTGATCATGGAAATTTAAAAGATTGAACATCATGAGATTAATCCCCGTAATCTTATGAGATTCATACCATAACGTACAAATATAAAATTTCCTAACCATAGTTAATAACCATAACTAAATGAAAAATAATAATTATGGGATATTGAGACAGAATCTCAAGGTTCTCATTGTTACGAGGAAATTATATTTACTCTAATGGTGAAATTAATAGCTTATGAAATTCTTGCATTAATTTGATGATAAATAATAAATAATAATTAATATATTATAGGTTATATATAATATCAAATTATTTCAATATAAATTTAAAATGTAATAGAAACTAGTTCATTTTAACATGATAACTCTAATAAACTACATATTTCCACTCTTTTAACTCATAACAATTTTCAGTCTCATATATCACACATGAAGATCATGTTTTCATTTTGAAAGGGGTTCTGTAATTTGATCTGAGATGTTTTATATTATTGAAATTACACAAACCATAACATCACCTCTTTGAGAAAAATCCCATTATAGTTAATATTTCAGAGTATATGCTTCTTCCAGTGATTACTCCTTAGTTTGTTGGTGAGGTCCACATATATATCATTGTAATAGTAAACTATGACACAAGATTCAGTATTGGGAACCACATATAGATCTAGGAGTAAATTATTTTACACACTACACTGTTAGCTGCATCATAAGGAACAATTAACTATATCCTTATAGTAGAATATAGATCCATTAATTTCTTTGATATATTTAATAAAAATACCCCTATATTGATTACAAGGGGATATCATGACTATGATATAATATCATCGTGATCTATTTTTAATCGAGTAATTTTATATTCTCTTTTGACCAGATCTTCATCTCCACAACATACCCGGATTATATCCTTAGTTCAACTCATTTACCAAAAGATAATATTGACTACAACCAAGTAACAATCTATTATATCTTCAATATATCTTCCTACTACACTTAATTCTTATGTGACATCTATATTTTAGAACGACATATAATATATGATAGTACATATTTATGATCCATACATAATCATTTTTATTATATTATTCCAATTATTTGTGTAATCAATCAATTTTTTGATATATGAATACCATGTGACATAGGAAATAATACACTCTATAATTTTTCTATATTCAACTCCCAAAATATATTTTTGGTAGCATCCCTGACCCAATTAGAAACCTAAACTATGATATCAGCCCGGGTCCCACTAGCCATAGGTGCACCTTCACAATCGAAAAAGGTTGGAGTCTACTAGAGAAGTGTAAAAATGATCTTAGTATGAAGGATATACCCTTAAAAGATGATTTATTACTAGTATAAGTAATAATATACAACATCATGTGGAATAAATAAGAATCAGTTGAATCGAATTGGACACTCCAATGGAGGAAGAAAAATCGATCATATGAAATGTATAAAGTATAACCGAATAAAGTAGAAAGAACAAAGAAATATGATAAGAGAAAAACATTTAGAAACTAAACAGAACATATCATGCATATAAATATAGGTCATAATAATTATATCTAGATATATGGGTTTCCAAAGGGCTATCCAATATATGTACATATATAGATCATGCTAATACAACAAGAAAAACTATAACAATGACTCTAGCTAGCCACGACCTCAAGGACCCATGCGGAAATCCCATAAAAATACTACTATGATATAACTCCAGAGGTTGTTCATTTACTATAACATATAGAGATAATTTTTTCACACATCCTGGAGGGCCCTTGTAGGGTGTGATAACGTGTCTTAGTAGGATACCACCAAAGTGTGTGTACTCAACAAGAGTGTTTAACAAAAAGTGTAGTATGGAATTAAATAAAATGAATAGATCAAACATTTAAAATAATTTCAAACTCAACTAGTTCTCATAATCCACAAGGAATATGTTTCATACTTCGACCAATTTCAGAAGTTAGAGAAGGAAAAGATTCTTGGCCCATGGGAAATGGTATCCCTCTAATTTCAACATACGAGGTGACCCCTCCGGTTCCACTCCAAATCAATAAATTTTGGAACCACATGACCCATGAAACCTCTTGACTCAACTAAATTTATAATACCCCAATGGCACACATAAACATGTCATCAGCCCCTCAGATCATTGTATAAAAACACTAATTAGACAATTTCCCAAAATTTAAAGGCATGTTGTTACTTATCCTCAAATAAATGTCACAATCAGCTCTCAGCAAAATGTCCCGAAAAATATAGATATTTTTTCTCATAAATCAAACACACCCATGAGTTCAATACAATGAGCCCCAATCCCCAACATATATCTTCATCACTATCAACCGAAGGCTCCTCACCTTCCACGTGTATTTCTTAAATAATAATCCCCAAAAAATCCTATGACACACTATTGGGATCCTCTACCCACACGAGTTGCAAAAACAACCTCATAACAGACTCAACCTATGTGAACATGACTCAAATTGGCACTTTTTACATCACAAGTGAGTGGAAATATACATGTTAATTCCTAATACACATCAACTAACACCTCATTCCCAAATGAAAATGTTTCTCAATTCATATGGTCATTATATCCATTACCATAGCTCATTCCCTCAGCTTGATAGCCTCACCACCTGAAAATAATGTCCATGATTCCAAAACGATGGTAAACAACACCAAATCATATCCAACAACAACCCAACCAAGTATCTCATAACCCATGTAACCTGGGTCATGCCCATATAGGGGATCACTTCATCTCAATTCTGAATGGTCAATGCCATCCAAAACATAGTCAATGGTAGTCATGAACCATTAGGTATCATCACATGCATATCAAGAATTTATATATATAATCCAATTAAATTAAACATGAATTTAATTTCAATTTAGTGGAAAATCTTGAAATAAATAAACAAAAAAATTAAACAAAACAAGTCAATTTAATACGAATTGATTTAACATCAAGAAATTAATAAAAATATTCAAAATAGTTGAATTTAACAACATGACTTTTTGAAATCATTCAATTTAATTTTAATAAATCGTCGACCAAACTACCTAAAGAGTAAATTCCTATAACCTAGCCTCGCTCGTTATAATGCGTTAGAGAATTCCTAAAAGAATCCCATATGGTCATAAAAAAAATTAAATATGAAACAAAGGGGTCACTTTTAAATACACAAATATACACTAAAATCCAAAATCCCAAATGATTTAGAAACATAAAGGAAGGTATGAACCACCCACCATGGACTTTTAAACATCGTCATTTCCAGTATTAGGACATGATCTGAAGAAATTTGGAAGAAATCAATGATTCTATACCCAAAAAATATTTTCAAATGAATCATATTGATTTTAGAGCCTAAATGGAGAAATAAAAAAGAAATTACTGAAAGGGTGTGATAAGCCACACTAATATGGTTCTATTGCACCCAATAGAATGAAAATGGAATAATAATGTAGAATATGTATTAAATCCAACGGAGGAAAGAAAAGAGGCATGTCACATACTATATGTGTGATTGGGAGTGGAAAAGTTGGAGAAGATATAATATGTAGGGAGGGTAAAAGTGTAATATTGTTTCTTTAATGGGCCGCACGGTTAGCTCCCATAGTTCATAAATCATTACATTAATTGTCCACAGATATATTTCATTGGTACTCCAACAATACCAGTACCCATACAACCTTCTACATAGTTTTCAGTAAACGTGTGAAAACCGTGTGGTAGATCTCAGCCAAAATAGGAGCCTGATCTTCACGACCATGCGCCTCCCAACGCAGTTTACTCAAACCTTGTTCTAGGTAAAATATGAGGTGCATTGTTACCTTGAAGAGGATGAATGGTTTACCCAAAACTATGAACCCTAACCAACAATTCCAAAAGAGGACTTTCGGCATCCAACGCCCACAACACACTTATACAACAAAAATTGAAAACTCCAGGCCTCTAAGCCAACCCAAAAAATTGTATAAAAGTAAACAAACTCTATGAATTTCATTATCATAAATGATATAGAAAACAAGATAGCTATTAAATGAAATAATTAAACTAGGAGAGGTATTTTACCAAATTTAGAAACATGGGAAGTTACAATCTCCCCACCATAATGTAATTTGCACACAATCTATGAAAAAACATGAAGATGGAAAAAAACTCAAAGAAAAAATGTCCATTGACCGATCCAAGGACTCAATGGTCATCCTGGGATTCATCATCACTCCCACATGTCCTCAGGTGCTCCAGGGTCATCCAAAACAACCCCCCACATTCTAGAACACCTCAATACCTGCCTTGAGTGCATGTCAAACATGGAACCAATGAGGCTACACATATCAATAGATGGTCAATTAAAAACTTATTTCAATAACCTCAATCAAGTATCACATTGCCTAAGTGACCAGTTGCCTATGAACATCAATTGAGTTCTTCAAATCCTTGATATAAAAACAATGATTAATATTTCATTTGCAAACATGATTTATCAGATAACATTTCAATTAAAATATATCATAAGATCAGAAGGTATAGTGTCATGGGGAATTAGAAACATTAAATAATAACTACATGACCACATCATTCATTCATACATTACACAACATGTGATAACCAAATGACATACTTTAGATATGGGTGGGAGATAAATCCTAATAAGGAAAAAAAATGTAAAAATATGAGAATGAAAATGCATGTTAAAAAATATGTATATAAATGGAGAATAAAAATAGCATGAACATAGTGGCCTGCAATGCATGAAAATCATAAATGGAAATGTGTCAACAACATACAAGTTCATATTAGCATTAGTCAATGGAAAATTCACATGGATTGCAATGAGTAAAACCTCATTGCACTTGAATTAGCATTTTTAAACCCTAATTTAATATGAATTATAATGAGTAAATTATCATTGCACGTGACGTATCATGTTACTAAACATTACCCAATGCATTGAAGTTCTATCATTGTGCACCTTTCACAAATATTTCCTTTCATGCATAAATGTCCCACATAGATCATATTACATGGAATCATTCAATATCATAATTTTTACATGGATAATAGAATGTTTAATACATATATGTAAGTCCCCAATCAAAAATTATATATGAAAAAATTTGAATACCCTTGGTGGATAAATGGGATTTGAATTTACTACACGATTGAAAATCACACTGTAATTTCGCCGACATAAAAAAATAAAATATAAATTATTAAAATAGGTTGATGAGAGTGAAATGGGTCTACCATAATTTATACATGAAATTGACAGTATGGGGATCATGTAAAAGTATACTGAAACACATGAAATTTAATTTAAGATGCATAACATAAAATTAGATATTGAATGGTAATGGGGAGAGGGAAATCCATTACGGAATCTTGGCATGGTAAAAGGTGTATATAATGTTTCATGTATGGATTAATGAGAGTATAAATAATCTATGATAATTTATAAATAAAATGAATTTTTTGGGGTGTTTTTATGAATATATCCCAAAATATGAAAATTTAAATTAAAAATAATATCACAGAAGCAGTTCTTGATAAAAGAGGAGAGTGGAAGATCCATTTCATAGATGTGTGAATCCAAAGTCTAGGGAGAAGATTATTGAGAAATTGGGAGATCCTTGGGGGAATATAGTGAGTAGATATCTGAGTTTGGATGATCTTCATGTAGTTTTGGTGAAGGGTAATGGGATCATGATAGTGTTTATATATGAAAAGAGGTGGATTTGTTTATTATTTTTGTTTTGGACACTACACAATGATATATTCAATACCACCAACCATCACATGGTTTTTTCCAATGGATTATAGAAACAGAGAGTGGAATAAATTATTTTATATTTCATAGAGAATAATTTATTAAAAATACTTCCCTTTATTATGTGGTGTTGAGTTAGACATTGAAGGAAGTTAATTTAAAATATTAAAATATATTATATATTTTGGGGGATTCACTAAGGATTTATAAAATACATCAAATAAACCTAAAATTTAAAATATTTTCATGGAAAAATATATATTTGGATGATGATACGTTTTATAGTGTTTATTAAATCATTATTGGGCCATTATGATGACATAAAACACACCGTATATTTATAAAGTATTTAATTTTTACCCAAAAATTCTATTTTCTCAGAAAATTAAGGAAAAATCAATTTTGGATAATTTCCACATTCTTATTCAAAAAATAATATTAATTTTATCTATATAATTTTATAAATTTGTGATTTTTTTTTTAAAATAAAAACTAACAATTATAGAAAATTGACAAGTTCCCACAAAAATTGTTTTTATTTCTCAATAAAAATTACATTTGACTTCATAAAAAATTTGATGATTTATATTCAATAAAATAATGTTATAATAAATTTTTATTATAATATTATTAATTTAAAAAATACATTCATTCATCAAAATATATTTCTTAATTGAATTTTATTACTAACCAAAAGTATTGTTTGTGCCTTTAAAATCATTTACAAGGTAACAATAATAGAATGAATTTATATTCATTATTCTAAAATAGAATAATGTTAAAAATAATAATGGTAGGGTCTTATTACATATACTTTTATTACACCAACATACTCCCTAAGAGTAAGGTGTGTGATGGTTGGGCTTTCCTGGGGTCGTTCGGTGAACATTGTTTGGTTCGTTATCTTAGTGAGCTTGAACATATTTTTTAAACAGTTTCTCTCATGATTAAGTTGATGGGTAACAGATTGGGATTGGTCTAGATAAAAGACTAGAAACGTTACCTCCCTCAGAATCACTAATTATTGGGATTCATAGGGAATGATCTTAATAGTTGAGGCCATCACATCCTTTATTTATTTAAAAAATATTTATTAAAACACTATATTTATACTAGTCATGTGATCAATGTTAAATAGCAATATTATCAAAAATATTGATACTTAAATACCATTTAAATCAAATTGGATATAAAAAAATAAGTGA
Organism: Viscum album; assembly: GCA_963277665.1. NCBI lineage: Eukaryota > Viridiplantae > Streptophyta > Magnoliopsida > Santalales > Viscaceae > Viscum > Viscum album. The sequence goes on along the minus strand of OY728125.1, from coordinate 1,983,022,724 downwards.
ACATTTATTCTATAACCATAACACATTTAATTAAAATAATGGGGATTTTTTATTCATAAATGATTTTTTCATTACACCCTTCCCCCCTTAAGATATATTTCCCATGAAATTTTATTTTCCCACACTAAAATTGATGAGGGGAACTCTTCTTAATCTCCTTTTCTAGTTCCCATGTTTTTTATTCATACTTGTTGTTTCTGCATAACACCTTGATGAGGGGCATTGTTTTATTTCATAGATATTTTTCCTACAACCTATGATCTTCACCAACTACTCCTCCTAGAAATGGACTTTCTCCAATGGTAAAAACTCTAGATTTAGTACATGTGATGGGTGTATCATGTCATTATTTAATAAATATACATGGAATAAATCACGAACATGAGATGAGTTTCTTGGTAATGCTAATAAATAGTCCACTACTTCGTTGCAATCAAGGATCTCAACAGGGCCGATGTACCTTGTACTATGATTTCCCTTATTCCCAAATCTCATTACTCTCATCCATACAGATATTTGGTATAATACTATGTCTCTAATATTGAACTCTAGGTAACATCGATGAATGTTAGTATAGCTCTTTTGAAAACTCTAGGAAACATTGATGTGCAGTTTTATGGCCTTTACCTTCTCCGCGATTTTTTCAACCATTTCTGGACATAGATGTTTATGTCCCCCAACTTCATCCAAGAATACTAGTGTTTTTCACCTCTTCCCATAAAGGGCTCCATAGATATCCATTTTGATGCTTGAATAGAGATTGTCATTTTATGAGAACTCCACCTAATAAAGATGTTAGTCCCATCCACCAATTAAGTCCATTGAGAAAGCTCTCAATTTATTTTTCAAGTGATTGGATAGTATTCTAAGATTAGCCATCAATTTGAGGGTGATAAGCCATATTTATTTTCAAATCCTTGTTTATAGAATGCTTGAGACTTTTCCAAAACATTGATGTGAATATTGGATCTCGATGGAACACAATTGATAGTGGTACTCTATGAAGCCTTACTGCTTCTCTTTTGTATATCTGTTCCAGTTGATCTAGTGATAAATCCTTCCTAATCGCAATGAAGTGTACAATCTTTGTAATATGATCCACAAAAACCCAAATAGCAGTGTTTCATTTTGATTTCATCTGAAGTCTGGTGACTAAGTCTATGGTGATGTCTTCCCATTTCCATGTTTTTATGGGTAAAGGTTGCATAATCCCCGTAGAGGTTTGCCTCTAATCCTTCATTTTCTGACTTACCAAGTGATTTGATGTATATCTAGAAATCTCTTTCTTCATATTATCCCACCAATAGTTCTCTTGGAGATCCTAATTCATCATTGGGTTTCTAGGGTGAATGGAGAAATCCAAACTATGTGCATAAACCAAAAGTTCTTTACATAACTCAGGATTCGATGGAACACATAGTCTCGACCTAAATCACACTATTCTTTCTTTATTAACACTAAAATACAAGGATTTACATTTTATGATGGCTTCCATTTTCTTCAAAATTCCCTCATCATCATTTCGAGCATAAAATAACTATTACAAAATAGATTGTTGAGAAATAATATGTGAAAGTATTGATGATTTTATCATCTTTATGATTCCCATTTCCATCTTCATCAAATCAATGAAGATTGGATATTTCTCAATTATCACCAATGATAAAATTGCTTGGTACTTTCCACTTAGAGCATCTTCCACCTTGTTCTCTTTACCAGGATGGTAGTGGAATGATCAGTTGTAATCCATGATTATATCTAACCATCTTCTTTGGTTCATATCCATCTCTTTCAATGTGAATATATATTTGATACTTTGGTTGTCTGTATATATTTTAAACTTCTTCCCCAATAGATAATGATTCCATATTTTCAATGAAAACATCACATATGACAACTCCAAATCATTCCTGGGATGGTTTTCTTCATGGATTTTCAACTTCCATGAGGCATAGGAAATGAATTCTTCATTTTGAATCATCAAACATCACAATACCTTCTTTGAATAATTGACTAATATTTAAAAACGCTCCACACGTGTGGGTAGTGGGAACACAATGGTAGTGATAACCCTCTTTTTCAACTGCATGAATCTTTCTTCACATTCATCAGTCCATGAAAAAATGAATCCCTTACAAGTTCGTTTTATAATAGGGTTTGATAATAGTGTGAAATTTATCACATATCACTGATAATATCCATCTAACAAAAGGATGTTACCAATATATATCGCATATATGGGCCTTAGACATCCCAAAATTTTATTTGACTAAGAAGGATCCATAGATATCTCAATGCTAGTGATGATATTCCCCAATCATGAGACTTCCTTCAACCAAAACTCACACTTATCTAAAATTTTATAGAGATTCTTCTTTCGCTAGGTCTTTAGAATATTTAATAGATTCTCCTCGTGGTCATATTTTTTTGGAGTATAATATAATATCATTTATAAATACAACCATAATTTTTATGAGGTATTCTTCAATAACTCTATTCATATTGTCCATGAATATATATAGGGAATTAGTGAGTCTGAAAGGCAACACTAGGAACTCATAATTCCCTTACCTTTTATGGAATGTAGTCTGGGGGTTATACTACTTCTTCACCCTAACTTGGTTATATCCTGAACATAGATCCACCTTGGAGAAGTATTTTCTGATGGATCGGATCCCTCGGCCCATGAGCTCGGAAAGACCCATAAGATCTTCTTGACCATCGTCTCGGCTGAAACATCATCACAAGAGATTTCCTTCCATTGCACACGTCAGTAAAGCGAGTAAACATTTCAGAAATTGATTCATTTGGGTGCATGGAAAAAGATTCAAAATCTTGTCTATACATGTCTAACCGAGTATCCTTCACTTTATTAGTGCCCTCATGGGTCACTTCCAATAGTTTCCAAATCTCATGTGAAGTGGTGCAAGTGGAAACTCGGTTGAACTCATTTCGGTCAAGGCCGCAATGTAGAGCGTTCATGGCTTTGCCATCAAGCTCAAAGTTTCTAATATCGGCGGGGGTCCATTTGGATTCGTCGGGGGTAGACAAAGTATAACCTTGCATGACAATTTTATATATGGGATATCCTATGCTTCTTAAAAAAGTGGTCATGCGGGTTTTCCAATAATTATAGTCGGACCCATCAAAAAATGGAGCCCGACCCAAAGAAAAGCCTTCGGGGGCGAAAGAGGTTGATGCCATCTAAATGGATCTTTGAATTTGAAACCTTTTAAGGTATTACTCAAATTACCGCTCTGATACCAATTGTTGGGTCGGAAGGAACCCCGAGACGAGGATGATGGCAAGAGGGGGGTGAATTGCCTTTTAAAAAAAAAAGATAAACAAATTAAAATCAAAGTTGAAATGCAGCGGAAATAAATAAGGCAAGACACAAGAAATTGATAACGGAGTTCGGCCAAAACCCGGCCTACGTCTCCGCTCCCAACTCAACCGTTGAGAGATTCCTACCGCTTGCTTTTCAATGGTTTTAGCAAGAAACCCACTAGGCTTTGAGGTAGCACTAGGACCTATTACAGCTTGCTTTTTGTGGTTTAGCAAGAACCCACTTGCTTTTAATGGTTTAGCAAGAACCCACTAGCCTTTTTAACGGGTGAAGGCTAGCTCACCGAAAACTCAAGCTTTTTAAAAGGAAAGGCTTGAAGAAACCTCTTCACAACTTAATGGTGGTGTGAAACCCAAAAGAAAGGGGGATGAGAAAAGGGTTTGGGGTTTGTAGGCACAAACCCAAAATTAAAGCTCAATAAAAAATAAAACAATAAAACCCGTATTGGAGGAAGACTTGGGCGCCTTTGATTGGATGGAGATGTTGAAGGCCGCTTCCAAGCTTCTTGGGTGGAGCTCCTTGGATGTGGAAGTTGTTGGAGCACTTGGGGTTCCTTGAGAGGAAGTCACCGGAGGTTGGCCAAATGATGAGAATTGTGTACTTTGTCTTCACAAGTGTTTCGGTTGAGGTCCGGGGCTTCCTTGGCCTTTATTTATAGGCATGGAACCCTTGGGGAGGCTTCGGAGCCGTTGGAGAAGTCCTCGGAGCCGTTGGAGGCCAAAAGATGGTTGACTGGTCAAACCCAACGACTAGTTTGACTGGGCTACCGGCTGGCCGGTGCAGGGCCACCGGCTGGCCGATGCCTTGGAAATGGTGGAGGAGATTGGTCCAGGATCCACCGGTCGACCGGTGCCAGAGCCACCGTCTGGCCGGTGGTGAGGCAGTAGCCATCACTGTTGGGGCTGGATGCCACCGGCTGGCCGGTGGTCAAGCCACCGGATGACCGGTGGAGCCTGGCAGTGGGCAATGCCTCTGCCAGGTCCACCGGCTGGCCGGTGCCATCACACCGGTTGGCCGGTGGACTGAGTTTCAGTCCACTCTTCGTCCTTTCTTGGGCCATTCCTTTGGAAATATTTTGCCTATCATCCACAACACTTGAAAACAATGTTAGACACATATTAAAGTGATTGTGATCATGAAAATCAAAGAGTGTGGGGTAAAACAATCTCCCCCTATTTTGATGATCACAATCACTTATCTAAGCAATGTAAAACCTTAAATGAAAGGCATGCTTTAGATGATAAATTGAAAATCAATACTAAGCATGAGAGAAAATATTCTCCCCCAATCAATCAAGAAATTTCTCCCCCTTTGTGATTATCAAAATAGAATGGGGCGTAAGACTTGATTGAGGGAAAAATTTGAAAAACAAGATTGAGATTTTGAAAATCAATTGAGATTTTTGAAATTGAAATGAAAAATTGAATAACAGTTTGAATTGAAAGTTTTGAATCAAAAACCAATTGAAATGAGAAATTTGAATAACAGTTTGAATTGAAAGTTTTGAATCAAAAATTGAATAGAAAATTTGAAACCAAAAGTTGAAATTGAAAGTTTGAAAATTCTTAAACAAACCCAACTCCCCCTAAATAGAAAGAACTAATCACCGGGGAGAGGAAATAAATTTTGGCCCGGAGAGACTCGCAAGAAGGGATTTTTCAATCCAAACTTGTCTCATAGCGGGTCTTCTCCTAAAAAATTCGTCCGAATAAAAAATCGATTTGGGTTGACCGTACCGGGCGTTTTTACAATTACATTCATAAATAAGGTGCCCGGGTTTTTTGCAATAGTTACAAAATTTAAAACTAGAGCTCCCCCTTACAAAAACAGTGGGTGCATGGGAGGAGGAGGCTCGGTTGGTGTATCCTAGCCCTTGGGTGGTTCTAGATATACGTTGGGAACCTAGGCGATTGTTCAAATTTTGTTCCCCGTTGGTGAATTTAGCTAGGGTCTCTCTTAGGTCTTTGATGGTTGATTCCATAGAATCAACATTTGGGAAATTTTGGATTTTAAGGGTGAGTTATTCCTTCTCTTTGAGAAGTTGGTCTTTTTCAGAAGAGAGTTTTTTGAAAGACTTTTTCAAGGAAACGAATTTTGAAGAGAGTTCATGAAAACCATTTTCCAATTGATCTCTTGCATATTGGAGATCCTCATAAGACATATGATTGAAAGAATTTGAATTTGAAGAACAAGAGGATGAGGAATTGGAAGAAGTTACCTCATGGAATGCCATTAGGCATTTTGTACCTTGGTCGCTCGAGGAGGAGGAGGATGAGGTGTCACTCCATGTGGCCTTGAGGACCTTTTTCTTTCCTTTTTCCTTTTGCGTGGCCCGTTTTTTGTTGAGTGGGAATCGGGCTTGTAATGGCCCTTTTCGCCGCACCCGTAGCATTTTACCTTGGGCTCGGATCTTGCGGTGGGTTCTTGCTTTCGGTGCTTGCGGGATTTCTTCTTCTTCTTGTGCTTCTTCATAAACTTGTGCATTTGGCGGGCGAGATTCTCCATTTCCGAGTCGCCGCTTGATGATGAAGAAGATGAAGATGATGATGAGGATGAGGAGCTTACTTCTTTTTGTACATTGAGGGCTATGTTCTTTGGTGTCTTGATAGGGGTGCCCTCCTTTTGTGCTTGCCTCCTCATTGTGATCTCATAGGTCATGAGAGATCCGATGAGCTCCTCTACCGGCATATTTTTGACGTCCTTAGCTTCTTGGATCGCCGTCACCTTTGGTGATATTTTGCCTATCATCCACAACACTTGAAAACAATGTTAGACACATATTAAAGTGATTGTGATCATGAAAATCAAAGAGTGTGGGGTACAACATTTTCCTCCATGTAGCTAATTCAACAAGTTTTCAATTAGTAGGAAATGATACTTTTTCAATATCATGATTTTCTTGAGCTCATGATAATCAATGTAAAGGTACATTAACCCATCCTTAGTTTTGATGTAGAGGACTAGTACAACCCATGATGAAGCACTTGGGTGTATATACCCATTTTCCATATTCTATTGTAGTTTTTTATTTAGCTTCATAAGTTCTTAAAGAGTAATTTTATATGGAGTCTTAACTATTTTAAATTATGAATGTATAATATCAATTGGTAATTCAACATCATTGCAAAGAGCAGGACCAGACAATTCCACAGGATACACATCATCAAATTCCCTCATAAGAGGAATTTTATCTAGGATTTTTCCTTCCTTAGAGTAAATATTATAATAAAGATATGAATTCTCATGGGGAAGTAATATCCATGCTTGGGATGATGGTGTTTGGGAAGATTCATCATGTTCCATTCACTTGTATAGAATCGGGGATTGATTCTCCATATGGAGAGTGATTTACATCTTCCAGTAATTTATGTTGGCTCTATATATGGAATGACAATGCACAACCAAAAATACATAAAATTACCCCAAGGAACGTGAGACAAGGTTCTCCATGATGATAAATTCACAAATATTAAATAGGGAGGAGTTATATTATTAGGATTCCATAATTTTCCCATTTTCTGTTTTTATTCACATATCTACATCCATTTCGTATTGTGGTGTTTAGATTGTTCTAATAAACATTAAGGATATAAAAAACTCATGGAACTAGAATAAAAACTATTTTTTTCTATTCATGAATGAATAAATATTGTTCCCATCACCACATCAGTTTTAGGATTCACCTCGATGGTAGTAATGGAAAAAAATTTCCCTTTCTTCCTTAGAGGTTGTTGGTCGCCTCCAAAAACCATAGTCTTAGGTCACTACTACACAATGTTTCATGGTTCCACAAAGTTGAGTCATTGAAAAACATGTTGAGGGTTGAATAGATAATAAAATATCTCTATCTCATTGATGGGTTTCTCCTCTCGGCAAATATTATCCTGGTTCCCTTCTCTTCCGCAAAAAAATATTTTCCTCAACCCCCTTATGAAATTTCTGGGGATCTTCTTTCTACACCAGTTATAAGAGGGGTGCTATAATTTCATAGGATAATTTTATTTATCCATCACACCACCAGAATTAAATTCCACATTCTTCTTTTTATCCACATCATACCCTTGAGATTCGCTGATCATCATCTCAAATTTGAGGGTACATCATAAAATTTCCTCAGAGCATTCAAAGCCACAGATTTCCATGTCTTTTTGTAGGCTAGGAATTATAGCACAAATTTTTTGTTCAACCTTTTATTTGGGAGAAATAACAAAATTTGAGGAGTATCAGGCATGTCTGGTGAATTTTTTGCAATATTCCAAAATAGATTCATTGTCCATTTGCATTACTATATGTAAATACCTTTCCACCTTAAGATGGATGGTGTATTGAAAATATTTATCAACAATCATTTACAGGTATTTCATACAATCCAATGCATCGATATCCTTTTTAGGCATAGTATTAATAATTAATGTCCACCACTAATCAGCTTCACCATTCATATGATATGCTCCTATAAGAACCGTATCATCTTCATAACATTGAAGGATGGGGAAGTGATTTTCAATGTAATTGATCCATTTTCTGTGATTATGGGATCAGATGATCCATTGAAATTAGGAGGCCATTTTAACATGAATCTCCTGACTATGGGTTGATCTCTATTAGGGGGTTAGGAAATCAACTTGTTCCATAATTTGATTCAGATCTTGTGTTAACTAAGTGAGTATCGTAACATGTTTTTGATTCTAACTCCCATTAGGTTGTGAATTTCATTGGGGAAATCCTCACACTGCACATCGCATCAATTATAATCATTATTTCCCATATTACCAACCATTGTATAGAATAACAGGATGATTAAGGACGAGTATCCTAAATATTTAAACACATAATGGGAATCCTATTAAATTAAAGGGATAACTTATAAATTACATTTATCTCCTTAACTTATGAGAATCAGGGATTTATTCAATGTAATACATGATCTTATTCATAAAATATTTTTTAATGGTCATTTTTCTTATTACCATAATAATGGTTTGTAATGATCTTATGAATTTACCAAATCTTATCCCTCAGAAGTGTCAAACCAAGAGTGCATCATTGAATATTTTTGTACAATTGTTCAGGTTTGAGTCTAGATCAACGTGGTTTTTTCGTGTTTTTTCCCTAGATACGTATGTGCGAGAGTGACATCTACCTGATCGTATCTAGAAAAAGATGTATTTTCTTGATAAAAAAATTAATATATACTCAAAAATATTTAGGAAGGTTTTTCTTATAATTAATATTATCTATTGGGGGTTTCACTAGGATTTTCTATTTCTAATCCAGAAAATAACAAAACATATCCTCTGATACCAACTATTACAACCCTACTATTTATTTCATATTTAATATGATTTATTATATAAAATTTCACTTAATAAAACTCTAAATATCGATAGTTCTAGTGTATTTGGAAATTAAGAACATTACTTAATAATATAAAATATTAAATACAATGACTTTATTGATAATTTCTTTTACATGTCCATAATATTCCTTTGTACTTAACACTGCATGGGACAACCTGTGGACATACATAAGAAAGAGGTGAGCTATGAACCCTAGTAAGAGAATAAAAATGGAATAACATTTGGAAAAAAATACATGTTAAAAAATGGAATATCAATGGATTATTAAAGAAACATGAACATAAAGGCATGATAAACATGATAATCATTAAATGGAAATATAGAAATAACAAACACCATGATATTATCATGAGTCAAGGATCATTACATATAGATTAGCATGATAAATTCCTCATTGAAAATGAATTAGCATGTGTAATCCCTAATTGAACATGATTTATCAGGATAAAACCCAAATTTCGCATGACGTATCACGATACCATACATTACCTAATGCATTGGAGATCTTTGTGGGTGCACCCTTCACAAACATTTCATCTCATGAAAAAGTCTTCCACATAGATCATATAACATGGAATAATTCAACATCAAAAGTTATTCCAGGATAAAGTAATATGTAATATATAAATTTATTCCCCCAATAAAGAAGTATAAGAGAATAAATGTGAATACCCTTGGTAGTGAAACATGTTTGGTATTCACTACATGATGGAAAATTGTAGTGCAATTTTGGTGGCACAACTATGTCAAATTGAAAATCGTAAAATCGTTTTATGAGATCAAAAGGGATCACTCATAATTTATATATTAAATGGAGATTTAAAGGATCATAGATCATTATAACCCAACAAATTAAATGGTTTTTAAAATGCAGAATATAGAAGAAGTTCTTGAATGGGAATGAGGAGATAGAAATACGTTATGAAATTTCTACATGGGAACATGTATATATTAAGGATTATGGGTTTCTGAATGAGTGTGGAAGGAATCTATAATTATTTATAAATCAAATGGAATTTAATAGGAGTATTTATTAACATATCCAAAGATAAGAAAATTGAATTTAAAATGCATATAACAAAAGGAGTGCTTGATAAAATAGGAGAGTGGATGATCCCATATTTGGATGTGTGACTCCAATGGCTTGGGAAGGGCCTAATGAGAGCTTGGGGAACCCTTGGAGGACTCTATAAAGATTAGACAATATTTTTTAAAAGCTTCAAGTAATTTTTGTGAAGTGGAATAGGAGCGTGGGAGGTTTTATAAAGGAAAGGAGGGGGATTTCATTTTTATTTTTGATTGGGAAAATTCAAAATAAGATATTCAAAACCACAAACCATCTCATGGTAATTGACATTCGTTTCTAGAAAAAGGGAGTTTTATGAATTTTTATATTAGGCTACGAGCAGACTATAATAAAATATTTCTCTGGCTTATGTCGAGGTGAGTCATACTTTCAAATATATGATATCAATATCTTAAAATATATTATATGTCTAGGAGGATTCATAATGGGTTTCTAAAATAAATAAAATAATCACAAAATTATATTATTTTAAAGAAAAAATATATTTGTATGATTATAAATTAGTTAATATGTAGTACATCATTATTATGACATTATGATGTCATAAAACACACTATATATTTCTATGGTATTTAATTTATAAATGAAAATACATTTGTCTCTATAAATTATGAAAAATTCACTGTTTGATAATTTCAACATCTTAATTCCAAAAATTATATTAATTTTATCTAAATTATTTTTTCAATTTATTAATATTCACTTTCAAAATAAAAAACAAAATTTATTGAAAGTTTATGGGTTTTGGAAAAAATACCTTTTAAACCATAATAAAACGTACATATGACTTCATAAAAGTTATATGATTATTTCTATTTAATAAAATAAATTAAATGATTAAATTTTATTTGAATATATATTTATTTCAAAAATACATTAATTTATCAAAATAGATTTCTTATTTAAATTTGAATATTATCCAAAAATACTATATTTTATTAAAAAAGCATTTAAAATGTAATGATAATAGAATGAATTTATATTCATTATTATATATATATAAATGATGTATATAGTCAATAATCTAGGGTTTTAATACACATCCCTTTATTATACCATGTGTATTCTTATGAATAAGAGGATTGATGGTGGGCATTTCATGGGGCAATTCAGTGAAAATTGTTTGGGTCGTGATCTTGATGAGGTTGAACTTCTCTTGTAAACGGTTTCTATCATGCTTAACTTGTTGGATTTTGGCTTCTAATTGGTCTATGGAAAATCACATAAATTCTATATCCATCAAAATTTCTAATAAATGGGATTAATAGGGAATTAAACTACGAGTTGAGGCTGTCACGTCCTTTTTCTGTGTCAAAAGGATTCATTAAAACCCTATATTTAAACTAGTATGTGATCACTATTAAATGTCTATATTATAAATGGAAATGTTACTTAATAATAATTTAAATCTAATTGGATATAATAAAATAAGTGAAATTTTAATTTATAACCATATGACATTTAGTTATATTTATTGGAATTTTATTCATAAATATTTGAGTCATTACCCTTGATGCCCCAGTGCCAAGAACTGAAATATCTTACATCAATTCAATGCCCCAATGCCAAGCACCATAGTAATACCATGTAAAATGATTCTAAAACATGGAACATCATGCGTCATAGCTCATATATATAAATAATACATATGATATGACTCTAATATACTGACCAACATATGGTCAGTATACATACAATGACCGTTCACTTTGTGCACTCAACTCACAGGCCTCAACATGCCATTCCAAAACAAAACAAAACAAAACCAAGCTCTACCCATAGAGTACCTCTAAATGTCATTAGATCACTAGATATATTATCCCTATAATGCTCTATAATGTGAACATGGTATGAATCATGACTTCCTGAGGCCTGACCAATGTATTATGATAAACTATCCAACAACCATTGACCCCACTAATGTGTCCCAATATCGCATCCAAGACCACTGTGTGCACCTGAACATTGGATAACCTTGCCTATTAGTGATACATAACTAATATTAGAGTCTTTTTTATGTAGATAAACCTGATCACCTACTAGAAGAAAATTCCACAAGAAAAACATCTCATGATGCCCAACCATCCCACATGCCTGAAACTCATTTGTACGCCACTCACACTGAGTCCTAACATATATTGGATGCCCAAACTAAATGAAAACAATATAAGATCCACTTTGATGTTCTATTATCAAGTCCTTGTCCTGACTACATTACAAGAACCCATTGATTCTTCTTTTAATACCACTTGAATAAAATCCATTGAAAATAACTAGATGTGGTTGACCAAATTGACCCTGTTCCCAATCTCAAGTAGAAAAATCACACCCCGAAAAATTTGTGGGTGTTCTAATAGGATCATATGATTTAAATATGGAATAGTTGGATCTAATCCCTAAACAGTCCATATAATACCATGTATTACCCATACTAGTATCACTCATAGATTCCATTGAGTAGTGGCCCCAAATCAGTAGGATAAGGTGATTGACACACCTGTACTAGAATTTGAGCCCATGTATGGGCTAGTAGTTGAGCCTGATCTTAAGTCTATACCTATACCTACACCTATTCTCATTTCTACTCTACCCAAACCTTAGTGTAAAAACATTATTATGATCCTTAAATAATGATACATCTTCCCTTTGATGCTCCATTTGAGCCATCTGTGAGGAACCCACGAAATACCATCATTGTTGTTAGACATCCCATATATTTTATATATTTATAGTACTGTTAGGAAAAGTGGAAACATGGTGACCTAACTCACTAACCTTACCATTCTCTAACACAACCATGCCCCATGGCATCCTGGAATCATGGACTCTTTACCCACCCTCAATGGAGCCATGTATCAATTTTACCCTGATCAGCCTCTATCATGACAACCATGTGGCCTCAAACTAACAACCTTTTCACAAAACCTGGGGATCAACACCATCCCATTTCATAGTACACTCATACTCTTTTAAGATCAATTCTAATTTTAGATATCTCATACATGTTATATATATAAAATGAAGTTTCAGATTTCTTAATAAATTTAACATATCAAAACCGTATCATATGGCATGGAATACAGAATTTTAAACAATTGAATATTACATTTAATGTAGAGGCCCGAAGAATGATGTACATGGAAATTACATTACTTTTGAGAAATACTTAGTACATAAAAAAACATACACACAAGGACCGTAATAGTTTAGTGTCTTTGGAAACGTGGAACGTAATCTTCTAATCGTGGTAAAAGATCTTCAATATCTCCCATAAATATCTTACACGTTTTTTTCCTTACCTAAAACCTTTCTTTTAATCCTGGGGGAAAATAAATCATAAAAAGGGTGATATAAAATTCTCAGTAATGGTAATCATGGATAAAATAAAACATACCATATACATTTGAACTTAAAAACGTGAACATAATGTATAAACATCAAAATCTTGAGCAACGACATAAAACATGGAAGTACATAAGGCAAAGATCATAATGGAACATAAATCATGATAAAATAGGATGGGAATAAAACATGTAATTGTGGCATCCATTAAGCACATGTAATGATTTCCATAGTAGCCAAGGAATTGCTACCAAGACCATCATAGTGGACAAAGTCCCTTTCTGAATCGAGTTCACTCCTCCTTCCAGTCCTGTAATACTGAACCGGATTAACTTACCATTCCAGCCATGTCTATCACATGAGATATAAATCTTTACCCAATGCATTGGAGGGAGATATAGGTCCCACCCATCTCATAATGAAATCATTATTACTTGTGCCACAAAATAAACATACATCATTCATAATAACCCAATAAATAAAATGGGTTTCATAAACATCATCCCATCATCACATAATCCATATAAAATAACCGGATATCATTTCATAATAAGAAAAGTTAAACCATGTAAATCATAGAAACATGATACTTGAAACATACACATGTGAAATAATGTCATCTTAGATGAAAATGGTTTTGATAAAACACTTGAAATGAATTTTTGAGAAAAATATCATTTTTTCTTCAAAATCATTTTCTTTTAACAAAATGTCATGCAATTATAAAAGAAAAGGATTTTGTTGAAAATAGTCATGAAATATTTTGGATGAAGCTTCATGAAAATAAGGATTTATAAAACCATAAAAATCCTTTCATTCCATATACGTTAAAAAAACATTCTTCTTGTACTTTTGTTGGAAAATTCAAAAAGTACCTTATAGGGTAAATAAAAGAAAGATTCCTTCCATACCATGGGGTGAAAGTCCAATGGGTAAAAAGGACATTAAACATACATGAATACACTTTTATAAAACATGGACATGGATTATAGCAATAAACCTTTTAAATACTTATGAATAAGCAATCTCGGATAAAAATGAGATTTTCACAATTATCCCTTACCTTAGGTCCGATATGCATCGTACGTATCCAAACCTCATCTTCTTTGAAGCGCCTCTTTGAGACCTCCTCTTAGGGAACTAAAATTGCTATTTGAAGAATACCATGACCTCTATGATTTTTCTAGGGAAGTGTAGAAGAGAATTGGGTCGGGGTTGGCCGAGCTTGAAGGCTCAAAGTGGTGTGTGGAAGAGAGGGAGGAGGTGCCCTTTTATAAGGGAGGAGAGGGGATCCTTTGGAATTCTTAAAAATATTAATTTATAATAAATCTTACCCCACTTAAAAACCTCAAAAAATGACTCATATTTTAATATTAGATGAGATAGGGTTGTAATCGCATCAACCAATCAAATTTATACATGTTTGGATCTTATTTTAAAGCTTATCATTTTGATTTATCCTTATTTAATCTATTTAAGTTTATTTGTGGTAATAAAATTATAAATTTTAAATTATAACAAATAATTAGTTATTTGTTGTGAATTTTCCATAATTGGTTACTTTAGAACATTATAGACCATATAAATTTAAATTTATAAGTTTTAAATATTTTTGTGATTTTTAAACAATTTTATAATATGTTATTTTTATAAAATAACAATAGTGTCAATTTTGAGAGTATTCATTTATTTGAATTTAAATAAAATATATACAGAAGATATGTTCGAACTAAAAGCTTTAACATATTCATAAAAGGTCATACGTATCTATAAAATTAGTGGATCACATTAAACAGTTCATATAATATTTATTTTATTATTTTTGAAACCATTTATTTGGTTTATCTCTTAATAAAATAATTACTACAACATTTTTTGTATAATTATTTAATATACTCATTTGTTGCATAAAAATTTAAAATAAAATCCTATGATAAAGATAAATATATTAACTTTTACAATAATACTTTTACTAGAATTTATTATCTTAAAATCACAATATTTAAATTGTTATATTTATTAAATTATGAAGGTGACAACTTCGACATCATTTAAAATAAAATAATATAAGTGTCATAATCACTTTTATAAGGCTCCAAACGGTTATATATTAGGTTATTGGATGATTAAGGTTTAGATATACACTACTAATAAGTTTTGGTCAGGTTTTTGGGCCTTTTAATGGGTATTATTATTTCAATAAAAACTATATTACTTATTTTTCACATAATAAATAATTTCTGTATCATTAATGTATCACCATTAATGACAATTATTTAATCCCTAAAAATTCAAAATAAATTATCATGATGTAGATAATTTTATTATATTTCTTTAGAATATTCATGTTTGATGTTTTATGATGTTTATCACTAAATTAAAATTATTATACTTATAAGATTTAAGAGAGTGACATGTTGTCACTTTCTTTGGTTTTAATAATAATTAAATTAGTTTCATGGTAAAAAGTCCATGAAATGAATCTAATCTGACCCTTAGGTTATATGGGTATACTTTTATCCATCCAATAGAATTTTGGCATGTGTTATGGTAATTTTATAATATTATATTTACCCTTAATTACCCGATTTACCTTTAACTTTGGTAAATAAAATTTACTGTAGTTACTATTCATAATTCCCAAAAATAAAAAGTAGCTTATTAACATAATTTGGACCCACTGATTCCAAATATGGAATCAATTTTTCCAAATTCAATACACAAATGTTTCAGAAATTAAATTAAAATTAATCCCGTTGTCAAAAGAAAACGATTTTTTCTTTAAAACATTGCAAAAGATTGAATTGATTTAACTTATGAATTTAATGTAAAATCAATGATAATGACATAAATTATATTAAATGGTAAAAATATATTCTATCTAAACTTTAAAACAATTCAATTTTATAATTTAACCATATAAATTATTGCAATAAAAAAAGTTGTTTTTAATTAAAATATAGCGTGTTTTTACTATTCATCAAAATATGAAAGTTACCAGAATAATATGAAAATTTTATCCAAAGTAAATTTTTATTTAATGATTCCAAAGAAGAATTTTATTTTGTCAAATTTAACTTATAAACATGTCAAAAACTATATTTAATGTGGGTGCGCCATCAAAAGGCGACAAAACTGCATTTTTTGAAAAATACTTATTTTACCCGAAAAATTTATTTTGTTCTTATACCGTGTTCTAGAAAATTCTTAGAATGAATAATAATGTTATAAAATTCAAATTTTAGTTAATACTATTCATAACGGCTAGTTCATAATAATATTATAATAATATATCGTTGTTTAGTAAAACCTGGTATTGCGTACAACACACGCTATCGAGGAAGGTCGTGATTGTGTGTAATGAAAGCCAAGTCAGGGTTGTGTGTTGTGCAAGAATCCTTCATTGTTTCATATAACAGAATCCAACCATATTTCATTTATACATTGAATATATATATATATATACTCAATGTTGTGTAGAATAACTATTATCAAAATTGTGTGTAACACGATCTAAGAATAGTGTTGCGTATACTGCAAGCTAATACGGTGTTGCGTATAGCGCAAGGTAATCTTGGTGTAGCATACAACACAAGAAATTAATGAAATTAATAGAATATTTTTCATAATATCTCGGGGTGTTACATTCTACCCCCCTTAAAATAAATTTCGCCCTCGAAATTCATCGGGGTTATAAATGGTTTACTACTTGAAAGTTTGTTTAATAGAAACCCACATCGTTAAAAAGAATACCAAAACATGGCTTTAAAAACTAAAGTATGAAATGTAATGGTTACCCAAATTAACTCATCTCTGGGATTCCACGTAGGAGAACATAGATGAAAATATGGATATGGAAGAAAAATCGAACCATCATGTTCTGATAGAGAGTGGTAGAGAACATGGCTATGAAAAAGACAAAAATCACAAAGCTATAGATTTTTAATGATCTAAGGTACCATCTGATTCATCGGATATAAGGGAACTAGGACAACATTTTTGGTTTTCAAGATCATTTCCCTAAAGTTGATGAATTAAAAGACATACTTACATGATTTTGGTACAATATCACTATTGTTCGTGAATTGAACAATTTCCACTTCAGCCCTTAAAGAAATGAAGTTGAATTTGTTATTCGTGATGTGTTAGCAGATCATGTGATAGAATGATGGGTCATTACATCTCTTTCAAAAAAAGGTTAGCAAAAGTTATAAGTCTATCTTATGGTTAGATTAATCGTATATGGTTCAAAAAATGAACTTATACTACATATATCCTACCGCTTAATAAAATAAAACTAGTTTATCCATAATACTGCAGTCCACTCTCATAATATAATGAAAATGATTACCAGAGATTTAATACCATCGTTGATCCCCATATATCATAAGATATGTCTTTTTGGTCACATTCGAAACATTCAAAGGCCTTAATCATGTATTCTCTTGAAAAATAAATACCCATCAAACCTTAGTGAAAACATGAATGCAATTAAAAGTTAACACTTTCCACATACCAAAATCCTCAAAATTCTATATACTCAAACCATGATATCACTTAGTCCTTATATCAATCATGAGCTCATGAATACAATCAAACATCTCATTATCTTCTTATTCCTTCATTATGCGCATATCATCTACTTTACAAAAATATCTGAATAACCTTCCATGGTTACTGGTACCATTCAACATATACTTTCAAATAATTTTAGGAAAAACAATAGTGTAACAATACTTAGATGTTTCTTTATTCCATAGTACCATTAACTATACAACATAACTCTCGATAAACATACAATCATTCCACTACCTTCTAAAACAACTGACTGAGCTTCAACACTTCTTTCAGCTCATATATCATTTGTAGTCTCCTCATCATTATCCACATAAATACTACCCATATGACCATTCTGATTCTCTTCATGAGATTTTCCATTAGGGCATTGGTTTGCATAATGCTCGTACATTCCACATTTAAAACATCTAATCACTGTTGATGTCGTAGCAATACCATTATCCTTGTCCATGCTGTTAACTGAACCTTTTCCTTTGCACTTACAAGATTTGTGTATTTCTTTTCCACACCCAAAGCATCTTCTAGTTCCTTTGAAACAATCTCCCTAATGCCTCTTCCCACATGATTTACATGAGGTAAATTGAAATTTCTTTCCTCTATAATCATCATGAAACTCCATATTTCTATTATTATCTAAGTCGGGAAACTTACCAATTTTGAGATTATTGATCGTATTATGAGATTGCTGATTAGGCATAATAACGATGTTTGGACTTCCAAATCTCGTTTCATTTGGTTTCTCATGAAGAAAAACATTCCGTTTTCTATCATATCCTCCATTATCGTGAATCTTCCTGTTTCCATCAATTTTCTAAAACCCAAAAAGAATAGTGTGAGAGGCAAAAACAATGCTAGAGAAAACAACATAATAAAGGGGGAGTACCCTCAATATCTATCATCTTAGGTTAAATTATATGATCGTTACAGTAGTTTAGGACTATATCCTATACGTATACTTATCCTTAGGGAAATCCATAGACATACCTTAGAAATATCTCTAGGGATCTCACTAAAGTTCTCGCATCCTAGTTTCCAAAGGTTGACTAAACCTTTCCACTAATACCAACTATAGAGACCCAAAGCATGACGTATATGGACATTACATTACTTTTGTAGAATACTTAGTACATAAAAAAACAGACACACAAGGATCGTAATAATTTAGTGTCTTTGGAAACTTAGAACGTAATCTTCTAATCATGGTGAACGATCTTCAACATCTCCCATAAAGATCTTCCACTTTTTGTTTCCTTACCTAAAACCTTTCTTTTAATCCTGGGGGAAAATAAAACATAAAAAGGGTGAGCTCAAATGCTCAGTAAGGGTATGCATGGATAAAATAAAACATACCATATACATTTGAACTTAGAAACATGAACATAATGTTTAAAAAATAAAATATTGAGCAACGACATAAATCATGAAAGTACATAAGGCATAGATCATAATGGAACATAAATCATGATAAAATAGGATGGGAATAAAACATGTAATTGTGGAATCCATTAAGCACATGTAATGTTTTCCATAATAGCCAAGGTATTTCTGCCAAGACCATATTAGTGGACAAAGTCTCTTTCTGAATCGAGTTCTCTCCACCTTCCAATCCTGTAATACTGAACCGGATTAACTTACCGTTCCAGCCATGTCTATCTCATGAGATATAAATCTTGAACCAATGCATTGGAGGTAGATATAGGTCCCACCCATCTCATAATGAAATCATTATTATTGTGCCACAAAATAAACATACAGCATTCATAATAACCCAATAAATAAAATGGGTTTCATAAACATCATCCCATCATCACATAATCCATATAAAATAACCGGATATCATTTCATAATAAGAAAAGTGAAACCATGTAAATCATAGAGACATGACACTTGAAACATATACATGTGAAATAATTCCATCTTAGATGAAAACGATTTTGATAAAACACTTGAAATGAATTGTTGAGAAAAATATCCTTTTTTCTTCAAAATAATTTTCTTTTAACAAAATTTCATGAAATTTTAAAAGAAAAGGATTTTTTTTTGAAAATAGTCATGAAATATTTTGGAGGAAGTTTCCTGAAAATAAGGCTTTATAAAACCGTAAAAATACTTTCATGCCGTATACGTTAAAAAACATTCTTCTCGTACTTTTTTTGGAAAAATCAAAAAGTCCCTTGTAGGGTAAATAAAAGAAAGATTCCTTCCATACCATGGGGTAAAAGTCAAATGGGTAAAAGGACATTAAACATACATGAATACACTTTTATAAAACATGGCCATGGTTGATAGCAATAACCCCAGTAAATATTTACGAATAATCAATCTCGAATAAAAATGAGATTTGAACAATTATCCCTTACCTTAGGTCCGATATGCTTCGTACGTATCCAAACCTCCTCTTCTTTGAAGCGCCTCTTTGAGACCTCCTCTTAGAGCACTAAAATTGCTCTATGAAGAAGACCAGGACCTCTAAGATGTATCTAGGGAAGTGGAGAAGATAGTTGGGCAGGGTTTGGCCGAGCTTGAAGACTCAAAGTGGTGTGTGGAAGAGAGGGAGGAGGTGCCCTTTTATAAGGGAGGAGAGGGGCACCTTTGGAATTCATAAAAATATTAATCTATAATAAATCTAACCCCACATAAAACCTCCAAAAATGACTCATATTCTAAGATTAGATGAGATAGGGTTTTACTATCATCATCCAATCAAATTTAGACATGTTTGGATCTAATTTTAAACCTTATCATTTTGATTTATCCTTATTTAATGTATTTAAGTTTATTTGTGGTAATAAAATTATAAATTTTAAATTATAACAAATAATTACTTATTTGTTGTGAATTTTCCATAATTGGTTACTTTATAACATTATAGATGATATAAATTTAAATTTTTAATTTTTAAATATTTTTGTGATTTTAAAACAATTTTATAATATGTTATTTTTATAAAATAACAATAGTGTCAATTTTGACACTATTCATTTATTTGAATTTAAATAAAATTTATACAGAAGATATGTTCGAAATAAAAGATTTAATATATTCATAAAAGGTCATATGTATCTATAAAATTAGTGGATCACATTAAATAGTTCATATAATATTTATTTTATTATATTTAAAACCATTTATTTGGTTTATCTCTTAATAAAATAATTACTACAACATTTTAGTATAATTATTTAATATACTGATTTGTTGCATAAAAATTAAAATTAAAATCCAATGATGAAGATAAATCTATTCAAATTCACAATAATACTTTTACTCTAATTTTTCATCTTAAAATAACAATATTTAAATTGTTATATTTATTAAATTATGAAGGTGACAACTTTGGCATCATTTAAAATAAAATAATATAAGTGTCATAATCACTTTTATAAAGATCCAAACGGTTATATATTATGTAATTGGATGATTAAGGTGTATATATACACTAAAAATAAGTTTTGGTCAGGTTTGTGGGCCTTTTATTGGGTATTAATATTTCAATAAAAACTATATTACTTATTTTTCACTTAATAAATAATTTCTGTATCATTAATGTATCTTCATTAATGACAATTATTTAATCCATAAAAATTATAAATAAATTATCATTATGTAGATAATTTTATTAGATTTCTGGAGAATATTCATGTTCAGAGTTTTATGATGTTTATCACTAAATTAAAATTATTATACTTATAATATTTAAGAGAGTGACATGTTGTCACTTTCTTTGGTTTTAATAATAATTAAATTATTTTCATGGTCAAAAGTCCATAAAATGAATCTAATCCGATCCATAGGTTATATGGGTCAACTTTTAGCCATCCAATAGAATTTTGGCATGTGTTAGGGTAATTTTATAATATTATATTTACCCTTAATTAACAGATTTACCTTTAACTATGGTAAATAAAATTTACCGTAGTTACTATTCATTATTCCCAAAAATAAAAAGTATCTTATTAACATAATTTATACCCACTTATTCCAAATATGGAATCCAGTTTTCCAAATTCAATACACAAAAGTTGCAGAAATTTAATTAAAAATAATCCCGTTGTCGAAAGAAAACAGGTTTTTCTTTAAAACATTGCAAAAGATTGAATTGATTTAACCTATGAATTTAATTTGAAATCAATGATAATGACATAAATTATATTAAATGGTAAAAATATATTCTATTTATACTTTAAAAAGTTTCAATATTGTAATTTAACCATATTAATTATTGCGATGAAAAAGTTGTTTTTAATTAAAATATAGCGTGTTTTTACTATTCATCAAAATATGAAAGTTACCTGAATAATATGAAAAATTTATACAGAGTAAATTTTTATTTCATTATTCCAAAGAAAATTTTATTTTTTCAAATTGAACTTATAAATATGTCAAAAAATAGATTTAATGTGGATGCACCATCAAAATCCAGCAAAACTGCATTTTTTTAAAAATACTTATTTTACCTGAAAAATTTATTTTGTTCTTATACCATGTTCTAGAAAATGTGTAAGATGAATAATAATGTTATAAAATTCAAAATTTAGTTAATACTATTCATAACGGCTAGTTCATAATAATTTTATAATAATATATCGTTGTTTAGTAAAACCCAGTATTGCGTACAACACATGCTATCGAGGAAGGTCGCGATTGCGTGTAATGAAAGCCAAGTCAGGGTTGCGTGTTGAGCAAGAATCCTTCATTGTTTCGTATAACAGAATCCAACCATATTTCATTTATACATTGAATATAAATATATATACTCAATGTTGCATAGAATAACTATTATCAAAATTGTGTGTAACACGATCCAAGAATAGTGTTGCATATACTGCAAGCTAATATGGTGTTGTGTATAGTGCAAGGTAATCTTGGTGTAGCATACAAAAAAAGACATTAATGAAATTAAAAGAATATTTTTCATAAAATCTCGGGGTGTTACATTTAACAAGGAATTTTATAATGGAACATGGATATTTTAAATATAAAAAATAATAAAATGTTATTATTCATTAAATAAACATGCATCTCAAACTCACTAACACCCCTTTATAATGCAGACCAACGGTCGAAGATATTATCCCTTGCCTCACTAGGTCAAGGATCAAATATCACAATAGTATTAGAATATCGTTTCATGAATGCCACTCTCGGTGGAAATCATTTCAACTATAAACTGATAAAGATAGAATAGAAAATTCCACCCTTGGTAACATGGTCCATCCCTCACACATGGGGATGATGGCACCCAATAATGAGTTCTAAACTAAGTTATGACATATCTAATTATCTAGTAGACAATATCCTAAATAGTAAGACCACCAGAAAACTGAAGAAGGTGAAATCACAATCTGATTAGTATCTCGAAAATACATAAACTAAATCCAAACCATGCACTACTATGATACCACTTGTAGTACCCACCACCTGATTAGCCTCCCGAACAGTGCTTTTGGGTTAGATGCCACTAGACTATGGCACACGCCCTCAAACACCAAAGGATTACTATTAGTAGTGGGTGAGTAAAAATGGGTATAGTGGGGAGGCTATACCCTCATAAGATGATGTAATATGTGTTTTAGTAATAATAAATAACATGTATTGTAATAAATACGAGTTAGAAGTCTCAAAAAAGACCTGCCAATGGTGTAATAAAAATCGATCATATTAAATAGAGGAAGCATAATTGAATAAAGCTTCAAGAATTTAGAAACATTCCAAGAAACCCACTTATTGCGTCTAAGGAGAACATAGCATGTACCTCAAAGGCTATCATAAAAACACTATCTAGGGAAGATTTTCACCAATGCATAAACCACAGTTTGCTAATATACATAGCATGTTGATTCAGTAATAGAAAATAAAATGAATCTCTTGCTAGGCAGGATGTCAAGGTTCCATGAAAACATCCCAAGAAAAACTGCTACAATAGTCCATCTCATAATGCAGATGCTTTTCTAGAACATAAATACATAATGTACACACACTTACAGAGGGCTTAGGTGGGCTGTGGGAATATGTATCGATAAGATACCACCCACGTATATGTAACCAACATGATTATTTATGAAAATGTCTCAGATGGAATCAAATAAAAGTTATTCCTCAAGCATTAAACATAAATAAAAACTCCATTGGAGCTCTGCATCCACCATGGAGATGTGACCTGCTTCAGCTAATGCCAAATGTGAGAATAAGAATGGATCCTTGGCCCATGGTCCAAGGTATCCATCTTATGTCAATAATCTAGGTGTGCCCTTAGGTTCCACCTCTAATCACGATGAACTGACACCATGTGCCTCCTAACACCTCATGTCTTAAAAATCACTGACCCAAATTCATTTTGAAACAAGGCCCTTGTCCCTCAGACTAATCCTCATAAGAAGTCATTGGCCCATAGCCCAAAATTCAGGGGAATATAAATATTATAATCAAATAAAAGTCTCCACCATTTCTTAGCACGACGTCCTGAGATATAGTGATATCTGTTCTAACAAATCAACAAGGCCTAAAAACCCCATTATAGTGAGAATCCTCCCCCAAACAATAACCTCATCACAATCAAACTATGTCTCCTCACCTTCCTCATGATATTATATTTTCAAAACCCCACAAAAATTCCAAATGGTCACTACCATGGGCCTCTACCAACAAGAGTGTTAAAAACCATATCATAATGAAGTAAATAAGTTTTCTCACGACTCAAATATACTCCTTGGACATCATGGGTAAAGGGAAATCATAAAATTAATTCCTAAGAGATATCTACTATTACCTCATGACCCCAAGACAATGTTTATAAGTTATACTGGCCATTCCTTGCATTATAACGGGACATGCCCTCAACATGATGGCCTCACCACCTCAAACATAATTACATGACACCAAACCGATGCTTAACACCCATATAATAATATATAGGAAAATCCCAACCGGTGATCTCATCAACCATGTAACATGGGCCATGCCCACCCAGATGGTTACATCGCCAAAATTATGAGGGTTGACACCATCCCACCCTCGGACCAAGACCACCGTGACCCCTTGGGTCTCACAACATGAATAATAAGAATATATATATATATATATATATATAATATTTCAATTCAATTAGACAAACACTTCAATTAAATTGAATTTCGCATCTTGAATTCAATAAAAAAATCATGCAACAGTGCACAAACCATGTTGTAACTTTCTACATGAACTAAAGACTGAGCCACATGGTAGTGTGCCTTCACATATAGTTTACCCAAACCATGAAGTACTTCAAAACTGAGAAGAACTGTTACCCTGAAGGGGCCATATGGTTTACCAAAAACCATACTCCCTGACCTATAATTCAAAAAAGTACATCTATCCTCTAATGCTCTCAAAACCCTTCCAACACCACCAGAGTCACTCTCCATGCCTCTAAAGAAACCCAAAAACATGGAATAAAGCTCATAGAACACTCATAATGTATTTTTTAGCAATGATATAGAAAACAAGATAAAAACTAATGGAAAAAAAATCAAATTGGGAGATGTTTTTTGACCCGACTAAAAAACCTGGGAAAGAGCATTGTCAATATATATACCCTGACATTAACCATGAATAATCATAGATTTTTAATTTTATATCATGATTCTAATAAGTTATTCGTCTAATCCCAATTATTTTATTTAGAAGAAAATATTTAACTACATATCAATGGTCTATAATACCAATACCCAAATTAAAATAAGTAATATTTCATCAATATAGAAAATTAGGAAAATATCTTAAAACACATTATAATATAATTAAAAATGTGCATCAAATTTATAACCTTTTTCCTTGAATACTAGTTTTGATCAATCAAGATTTTGATCCACTAGGGGACCAACCAAAATTTTGATAGTGTTATGGTATATGGAATAAATTTCAAAATTAATTACATCAATCTATTTAGCATCATATGATTCACTTACATCATCCTTTTAGGTTATAGGATAATTATTATATATTAATAATTATTCACTATCCTCGATGATAGTACTAAAATTTCATTTAGTTTATCATGCCTATATTGAACTCCTACATGGTACAGATGTGTCAAGAAACATTTCATCAATGAGGCTATAAAGAACTTTATATTATAAAATCCTTTATGTATCAATAACACAGAGTTCATAAAATTCAATAACTATACCACTATATAATTTAAAAATATGAAATCACAAATGGAACATTACATGTATTTCCATATTTACCTTTTTATATGTGATATTGCACAGTTAAAATCAAATTATTTCTATAGGGTATTGTATAATGTTTCAATCTATTCCATGTGGTGAAATTTTGTTTCCACAATAAGAAATACCATTACATTCAATCCCTATACATGTAATTTTGAAATAAATGGATTTTCACCTTCTATAATTGGTATATAAAACAATCATCCATTTTTGTTGTTTTTTTAGTGTGTATACGGCTACCTATAATGAATATCCCTAAAATAAAAGAGGTTGGTTTTCATGACTCATCATTGAACTCATAATAACAATATGTTTATGGTACCTACATTAACTACAAAATTCTAATGGGGGTCTATAAAGTGGTTTTAGTTTATATTAAATACAATTCTCTAGTAAACTGTGAAAAATTTATTAATTAGGATATTCCCGAACATGGCATGAGAAAAATTTCATAATCTTTATACAACATAGGTTCTAAATCAATATCATTAATTCAATTAATTTTTAAATATATTCTTATTTTTTTATTCTTAATTATATATATACATACCTTATAAAACTTTCAGTAAATATTTCATGTATGAGTACCCACACCTTTCTCAAACATGTAATGGTCCACAAAAATAAGTGAAATATTACTCTAGAATCCCAATGTACATTTTACATATTCATCTAAATTGATATTAGGTTAGTTTTCCTTATTATCATACAATAAAAATAACATGTTATTTATTTTTGATGAATCTATAGAACCATATTGATAAAAATTAGTCAAAATTTTCTTATATTGTAGACATATTTAGTGAGGCCACATCTAATTGTAGAATAATTTGTGTGAACCAGATTTTTTATACGTTTCTATCACATATTTATAATTATATAACACGTTAATTATATTTTTTTTCAAATAATAAAATATTTTTTAATAGTAAAATAATAAAATTTCATTTCCAAACAAGAAAATAAAACATTTCCTCTATAATATTGATACGTAAGTAATGTTTTTGTTAATTCACATCATGTAGTAATAATTAAAAATAACATAGATCATTATTATTGGGATTGTGTAATGTTAGTCACTAATGGGCAGTGATTCCAAATTAGTTCCATGAGTTTCCAAAAATTCAACCTCACCCTGTAAAAAATTTGAAAATCTAAAAGTATCATATATTTGTACACATACGTGATAATAATATCTATTTCCAATATAAAATTCCTATAAATTTTTTTATTACACTCAACTAGGAACATAAATTATGTATTCCCTACATCATTCTCGCGTTGTATGTTTTTTATCCAATAGATCTTTTTAACACATCATAATTAGAAAACTTCCTTCTCATTCACTTCCACCTCAATCATCCACTCTTATCTAATTCACTATTATGGTAAAACACTTATAAGTATTCAATTCCTTATTATTATTGATAATTATGATGATTATATCTTAAAGTTACATCACTATATATTTAATGTATAAATTAAAATTAATTTCCTATATTCACTCAGGGAATAAGGTATGAATTATGCCACGCAACAATTAATTGGGACGTTTAAATAGAAATTTTCTTATTGTTGATGTGTCCAATCATTTTTCCAATATGAGGTATTTCATGTTCACGTTCTCCATAAATTCATGTGATAATTTCTTTGGATATCTAAAACTAATATTATATATATATATATATTAATAAAGATCGTAGAGTTTATTGATCATTGAACATGAGTCCCTAGTCATATGTAATTTTTGTACTTAATGTGACATAGAATACAATATAATACATGTAACATCTAGTGCATCAACCAAGAGTTAATGTGAGATAGGAAAATCTTCTATGCTCACCATTACATCACATTGATTTGAAAGTGAGGACCCCAAAAATATATAATTTACATTCTTGGTATTGTACAATGTATAAGGGCCTATATAATTCCATTCATTTTATACTAATAATTACATTTTATTTATCCAATATAGTTTTTAGGGATGGAGTTGTGATGTTTTTAAATTTTATTTTATTGTAGAAAAATTTATAGAATACTATTACAAAATTTTGTTATTACAAAACTGGGAAAAAATACATTTAATAACATTTCACACAATATACTATGATTCCTAAAAACCCTCACCATTTCTCTCAAAATGACATTTTGTAGAGAAATTGTAGTTGGAATTATCTACTTACCCCTTCTTATAACCAAATATATGGACTAGGAAATTAATAAAAGATATTTATACAGAAAAATCATCTACAAATTTTGGATTTTAGACCCTTGTTTCATTGGTTATAATCTACAATAAAAAAACTCTATTTTTGGTTTCCTCAACACTTGACTCCAAATAATATCACTTATAGAGAGTGATAATTCTATATATTTTTAATGGCTTATTTCAAAATAAATCAATCATAAAAACATAGTGAAATTTTTTTTAATCCAATGAGTGTTAGACCGCCACTATGTTTTAGTGTTTCATTGTCAATCTGGTAACATATTTTTTTCATACCATAATATTTATTGGAGGAATTCAATTTATTTTATATAAATTTATTATTTTATACATTTACATGAATTTTTAATAACATATAGATATTACCAATTTGATTAATTGTGTTTTAAAAAAACATATATGTATAATATACTTTATTAATTCCATATTTACATATAAATATTTGTGTGTATGTGAATATGATTATATCTTATAATTGTTTCATTGGGATGGAAAAAACCAACCTATATACCTAAAGGAAAACTTCTTGTTCAAATATTTTCTCAAGATATATCATCTCACTTGTCCGCTTATGTATCAACCAAGGGTTTTAACCTCAATTTTGTCATGATCTTCAATTTTCAAGGATCTTCCTTGAATAAAATCCATGAACCATCATATTAACCTTTTAATACATACTTTTTATTACTCAAAAAAGGGAGATATTAGTTAAAATATTCGTTAATGTAAATTACATATTACTACCACACAAATGAATGTCCTACAAAATAATGGATTGTTCGATGAAAACACACCATTATATTTTATTTATCAATAAATAATTCTATACTCATGAAATAAAATTATTTAAAGAAACATATAAAATATAGGTCTATTAAAATGTCATTATTAATCATACACATAACACAGTAACAAATTTAAAATAAATATATTGAATTAATATCAACTTATTTATCAATAAAAAAATCTGAATTTTTCTAATTAATACTACTTTTATTCAATTAATTAACTGTATATTATTTTATCCAATCAAAATAGGTATTCCAATTTACTATAATAAAAAAATAAAATAAATTCATTTATTTACTAAATATATTTACATATCTTTTACATGGAAGAAACTTGGTGATTACTAATTTGAGCGTCACATTTTGGTCCTTACTGTATAAAATACACTCAAAAAACATATCTCATACATGGCATGTGTCATAATTTCATGTCACATATAATCATATTAATGATAGATAGAACATGTGAAAACTACATTCCCAATAACATTTGATGAATTACAAGTTTTTAGTACAATGTGACCAAACATTAATTATATTTTGGAATATTATATTTAATTAATTAAGAATTTAATATCATATGAAACCTAAATAATGTAGTGTAATTTCAATAAATTGACTCATAATAATAAATTTTATGATTCTTGAGGGATTGATTAAATAATACTAATTCTTCCACATAAAATAATAATAAACATAAAATATAAAATATCACAAAGAAATGTTTCCCATTATTTACTGGATGTCAATAATACCCACCTACGTACTCTACATTTAAAACCCACTGGAATTGATGATGAAAACAATTTTTATTAAGTCTAAATTATTTGGAAATAAATTGTTTCATATATGTAATCATGTATGGGTCTTGTAATATATATACATGGTTTATTAACTACATGGCCTATCTTAACTTTACACATTCCACTTTAAACACAAGTTTCCTAGAATAATTTTCTTGTAAGATACATGAAATGTTGTTGAGAAAAAATTTACACCACCCTATATTATCTAAAAAGAGTGTGTATTTAATTCACACAACATTTTGTAATTTCTTAGAAACCTTGATTCTATAGGGTTTTCATATTGAAATGAACAATGATACATTCCATATGACCAAAGGGGACATGTAGTGAAATCATATGTTATCTGGATAGAGTATTAAAAAACTCTATATTGGTTCATGTGTTTAATTGAATATTAATTATTAACCAATATATCTCATGACAGTGTAAATAAAAGAGGATAAAATATTGATATCAATATATGATTATGAATACATAAAAACATGAAATGAAATTTAACCCTAAATGGATAAATAATCCAGACTCATAAATCAGTTATGAATTAAAATGTGATTTCTACGATATGACTTCGTGGTTATATGAATAAGTGAAGAAAATATTGGAGACCTACTGAAATCATCAAATTTTTTTAATCATTAAATATTTTTTCATGTACAAGATGTCGAATCCATGACAAATGAATCATTTTCTAATGACACAAGACACAAACACTAATTCCATGAGGATTATACATATAAAATTTATAATTAATTTAAAATATCACGACGAATGAATATGGACCCATTTCATTCTAATAATTTTGGTATTATAAGGTTCTAATTAAGAGTCCCTCTATCAATTATTGACATGTGATCCTATGATATTTGAATAATACAAATGGATTCTTAGGTTCAAGTATAATTAATCAGACATCATACAATGGTATCCTTGATCACTATGATGTTTTTTTCAGATTAAAGAATATCCCATTCACTCTCATTGTTGAGGTTGTGTAATTAGGATGAGAATATATCAGGCTTGAGAAAATAACCCTATAAAACTATTTCTTATTGAAATATCTTTCAAGATCTAACGGTGCCCAACAATCCTCAAAACATTGATCAACTATAGTACATTATTCATAGACATTTATTTATAGAGATAGTTTTTTGGTTTAATTAACATTTAATCAAACAACGAAAAACCTGAATATGTATAATTAAACTATAATTTTACCATGTAATTTCATAACGAGCCCATTAGAAAATATTATTTTACCTTATTATAAATTATTGTTCTGTTAGAGACCTCGTCATAGTACTCTCATCATCCTGTAAATTTTTTGAATTCCCAAATAAATTTTATATTTTAACATTATTTATTAAATAAATAAAAAATATTATATATCTGTGTAATTTAATAATTACATTATATATAGATATTTTTTTTTAAATTTATTCAATCAATAAATCCTAAATTTATATTTTCCTTGGAGGAATTGATAATATTAATTCCAAAAAATAAATTAATGTTTCATTTAATTGATATCAATAGAAATAATTTTTGTGTGACCTTCGAGGATTATTCTTAATTGGAATTTTTATGTTATTCCAACATTCCATGATTACAGTCCAGGAACAGGACAAGAAACCCATGTAGAGGTCGTTAATGATGCATTATCGATGAACACATATAAGTGAACACTGTTTAATATAATCTATTTATATTGATATCATGATATTTATTTTTTATAAGTGTTTTAATACAATTAATGCTTCACATACCACTCTTTGGTTATCAAGATTATTCTTCCCTACATCACCAAGGATAGGGTCTTTATAGATTCTCTGGCTTTAGAGTGGGTCGAATTCCTCTCATGTTTTAGGATTGTTTGAGATTAGTGAGTAGAAAAACACTTTTTCATATTTTTTGAAACATAATTTTGACCATTCCTTTGACCCAAGACCCTTTAATTATTTTATTATTAATCTTTAGTATGTGTGTGAGGTTTTTAGTTGGTTTCGGGATGTGTTAGAGGTTGACGACCCAAAATTATCTATGTTCTCAAACTAAGGCGCATAGTTTGATCAAAATGTTGGACCTCCCATGAATAAATGTGTGGCCATCTATGAATTCTACGAATAGTTTTTCAAAATTCTCTAGAGGGGGTTCAAGGATGCTCAAAACCTATGCGAGTTTTAGCAATGAATTTTATCATATTTTCACCATTGTCTCTAACATCGTGTGGAAAACCATGCGAGGTGACCATTTTGGAAATAGGTTTTCTCATAGATGGACCATAGTTAGAGAAACTATGAAAGACATATGTGTTCAACAAAAAAGAGATAGAATTACCATTTTACCTTTCATCATCTTAATTGTGTGTCCCTTCTCTACCCTCAAAGTTTTCAAGCACAATAGAGGGGTGCTCTATTTTTCTTCCTCCCCAAGGTCTTAATTATATCTACTCATTCATCTATATTTCTTCAAGTCATCGGGTGCAATGGAACCAAAAATTCTTTTCCTTGAATCATCTTGCATCTCTTTTCCTCATCTCTATCTATATATTGTGACAAATTCATCCATGGCATTTTAATCTATTTTTTGGGAGAACATATAAAATGAGGTTTTCATCCAAATCAGCATGCATTAGATTCTATGATAAGATTTGTGGGAGTATACTAGAATGAGGTATGTGGTTCTCATATTTTTATATGATTTGGAGTGTTTTTCTGGGCTACGTTTTTTAGAACATTGTTTGGTATTCTCAAAGAAATCATATTAAATGAACATTTTTTTTAATAAATTTAATTGTCCATGTGAGATCATAATGGGAATGATCATCTAATACTACAAATAGTTATAAACTAGTGAGAGGTTCTGAAAATTAGGATGATCAATTAAGTATTATTTTATTTAAATTTAATTGTTTACACAAAATTTATATGATACTTTTGATTGTTCACTGGGAACTAGGTGGTGTTGAAAAAAGGATGGAGATAGTGATGACCATTTGGAATGAGGTGACGTTGGTTGTTAAGGTTGGATTGGGCCTGATTCTATGAGTTATGATGATCACATGTTGGGAAACTTGGTCATCAGATTAAGGTGATGATGGTTGTCAGGTTACAATGATTGATCATATAATATAGGATAGTGTTGGTCATTTTATTGAGCTTTATAATAGCATGGTCATGTGTTATTATGTTTATGTGTGTTAGTTAATATATTAGGGATTACCAATCACATTGATTGGATGATGTATTGTATGATTTTTTGGCGAATGAGATAGAACTTAGATGATGTGGTGGTCTGGGACAATCATGTGGGTGGAGTCCTTTTTGAGATTTATATTAA
Organism: Viscum album; assembly: GCA_963277665.1. Classification (NCBI taxonomy): domain Eukaryota; kingdom Viridiplantae; phylum Streptophyta; class Magnoliopsida; order Santalales; family Viscaceae; genus Viscum; species Viscum album. The sequence continues at coordinate 1,982,989,638 of OY728125.1, read as the reverse complement.
TGTTATGTTGGTCACATCTATGGTTCTATGTTATTTCCATATAAATCCTATTGTATGGTGAGTGTCTATCAGTTGATGGTATTGATACCATTTATGAGGGATGAGTCTAGTAATATACTAGGTTCATTAGGCTAGTACATATTTGGATCAGGGAACACAACCTTTCTCCAAGTAGTCATTTGTGGATGATACATTCATATTATTTGGAGGAATGATAACATTGTGCCTCAAACGTCAAGCTTCCAGCCTATGGTTATTCAACAAATTTTTGGTTTGACGGACCAGATACATGATTGTGTATACCCTCAATATTTAATTCCCCTAAATATGACTTGAGGTTTCGGATGGCAGATGGTTTTTTCAAGCTATTACATCTGATTTTTTAGGTCTCTCAAACTTTTTATATATCATGGGATTCCTTTGAATTTATGATAAGGAACCTCTCTTCTACCATTATACTGATGATTTCTAAATATGGTGATTGCTTTATTGTGACTGTTGATCATACGGTAATTTGTTCATAATAAATGTTATACATGGGTTCTTTATTTATCATTAGTACACCATCTGAGTCAATGATTTATATATAGGCATTCATTAGTGTTGGCATTCTAGTTTTCATAATCACACTCTACATGGGCCCTTTGGGGCACATGTAGCCTTTGAATTTGTGATTGTGTAAAGGTTCAGGATGAAGAACTAATTTATAGAGATTGTTTTGGACTATTGTCATGGGATTGATGGAAAGGGACATTAGGTTCCTTTATCAACTGAAGTTACCTTTAGAGTATTTTAATTTTGTGTCAACATGCTTATATATGTACATAATGAGTTCATCCATGTTTGATCCTCCTTTAGTCAATTTATTTTAAGAAATAATTTTTCTTCTTGTTGAAAAAATGGAATACTGTGATGCAGTTATTCTGTATATGGTAATTGAAATTGATTATTATTATTTCTACCACCTTCTTCCACTATGGTGAGATACATGCCCCATTATTTTACGACCTTCTTTCATAATAAATATTTACATATAGACTACTATTATTATCACCACTATATGGTATAGTCTCCCCTCTACAACCACTTTATAACCTCACTACTAGTTGGAAACTTTTGGTGTATGTTGAGGCATTCCTAAATCACAATGGAACACTAGTCTAGAGGATTTTTTTATGTCAAATCGGGATTGGGACATAAAAATTTTTTAAAGGAATTTTTTAGTTCTTTTTGAGTCCTATGATTTTGAATATGATATTATAGAGACTACGAGGTAGTCTGAATGTTGTTTTATGCTCATGTTCGGATTCAAGTAGCCTCATTCATGGGGGATAGACAAAAATTCCATTTTTGGGAAATTGTGGTTTGGCTATTTTAAAGTTGATATGATTTCCCAAATTGGTGGTTTAATTGATTTTGTTAATTATATATTATGATATGGTACCTTTTCTGTGGAATAAAAATGTATGATTTAGGACCATTGGACTAGCATGGAAATGGAGGTTTTGGTTATGTTTTCATGATAGGAACATTAGATAGATGATTTTATATTATTGTTTCACGATGGATTTATATATGATATGATAAATATCATTGCGTATACCACATATAAGTGTAGTATGAGATTGATATTTGATTCTTGTCTTTGATGGGTAGAGTTGAGAAGCCATGTGGATAGATCAATATATAGTACATAGCACTGATATGGTTGGGTATGGGGCTATGAGGATGGATATCGTGTGACTGGGTTTTGATGGGGACAATATGGGTAGTGAGATTGTGATAACTATTACTAATATCCCTATCTATTATATATATATATATATATATTTTATAATTTGGTTTTTGTCCATTAATTAGTATCTAGTGGGATGCCACCATGTTGGGATCCAGTGTAGCATCAGATGGGCATTGATTTTCTGCCGCTTGATGGATCGCAAGTTGAAATCATTATGGGTCAGGATGTGGACCTAGAGGGTTAGTTAGAGCTTGAGTTTCATGTACAAGATCAGGTATAGGATCTAGTGTAGGAAGGTCAACACCTAGATTTGATATACATTGGGTTTTTTATTGAGGATCATCTCATTGTTATCAAGGTATGTGTCATATTGGGAATTTATTGGGATGATTAGAGAGTATAGTGTTGAATGATGTATATAACATTAGAGAACAAGTCATAGAACCCACTAATATTTAAAGGTGAGGGTGGACCACAGGTGGCTGAGAAATATATAGAGGTGATGTAGATTATATTTGAGAATCATTATAAACCCTCAAGATGGGGGGATTAACCTTGCTATGCACATGATTAGGGGACATTCTATATAATACTGGGACACTTAGGTTCACTAAAAAAGAAAATTGGTAATGGAATAGAAGAATAATAAGGTTATATTCATCAGAAAATCATTACTACAGAAAATGATGGTGGAGATATCAATATTATTATTGTGGTTACACTAAAAAATCTCATCATGGACTATGCATCTAATTTCACTGAGTTGAATCGATTTTCACCAGGTATAGTGGGTAAAAAAACCTCAAAGAGTATAAAGCTTCAAGATCGAAATAATTGAGGCCATGATGTGTCTCAACAGTGGATTCAGTATAGAGACTCAAGAAGACCGTAGAGGAGTGGGTCATTGATGGTGTTCTTCAACTTCTAGTGGATAGGGAATGCTAGGACATTTTATGAACATGTATCATTAACGTTTTAAAAATGAGGATATGTGATGAATCAAGAGAAGTTCTGCAAGATTCCTTCATGAACATTCTGTTTTGATTGACCAATAAAGACGTAGTCATCTGAGTTCATACCAATAGTGGTATAAGGATATAGTATCGTCGATACAACTACACACAGAGGTCATGGAAGAGATAGTGGGTTCTAATAGTTATATCATTGGACAACGGCTGGTGCATCACTGTAGGGTGTTCACACATCAGGAAGTCAGATATCAAGCTAGGTAAATGTTCTTGTGTTTCCAGATTTAGATAAGGCATGTTAGCTAATGACTATTAAGGGTACACCATGGGAATGAATGAGATTCATTTTATGTTCTAATTTACCATTTTATGCATTTTTTTGGGTTAATGATGTTCAAGAGAAGTACATTTGGAAAAAAAATATGTTGGTTAGTAGTATGTCATCTTATTGGATGCATTATATATATAAGATGTACATGGAACCAAGATCTTCTATAGAAATCCATCATATTAGGAATTAATTGAGGTGCGTGAGGATTGGGGTATTGGTGCTATGAAGGTTCTATGTTAAAAAAAGAAACATTACATCATAGGGTAATACCTTGGGATGTGTTACATCATAGGTTCCATGTGTTTCATGGGAATGAGTTCATCCTCTGTTAATATACAATATTTTATGGGTGTCAAGTCTGAGAATATCATGATGTGATCAACTAATGAGGTGCATGATTGATGTTGTGTCATGGGAGGATTTTGAATTTAGGTATGATCATTGGGCCATTGGTTTTATTTTTTTTTTGTGTTAAGAAGTGACTGAGGTAAGAAACTCTTATGGTGGGGTGCTCCATGAGATAGTTTAACAATGTATTTCTGAACATGGTTCTTCAGATGAGTTGAGTATGTTTGTTATTATCTCTTAGTAATGTTTTAATTTTTAGGAATAAATGCTATAAATATAGAGTTATTGTAATGTCCTATAATTCTTGAGTGGGTTGGGTTCCTCACCCATTTTGAATATTTATATTTTGGTTGGTATAATGACTATTATCTTGATTAATAGTACAGAATTATTAGTTTCCCATTTACAGAAGACCTTTTTAGCTCACTCTTCTTAATAAGAAATTGTATATGGGTTATAGTTTGTATTTAAGTACATAAAAGGCTAAATACCCTAACATGTCTATGTGTGAGGACTAAGGTGCAGGTTTGATCCATACGTGTGGCTTCCTAGGTGTAACTGTGTGGCCATATAGATCATCTGGACAAGTTTGTGCAATCTCAATTGGAGGGGCACATAGAAATGTGGAATTTTTTTTGTTTTTTAGTGTAGCTTATTCATACAATTTTAATGGATTTTAAAATTTTGTAGAGAAACAATTGCGAAGTTACCCCTATTTTCAATGGGTGTTGAATGGTTGGTGGAATGTTTTCCAAGCCATTAAATCATACCGTTTTCCTTACTAATGGGGAAAATTTATCGTTTTCTCTCTCACCCTCTTCAATTTACTCTACTCTTATCCCTTAATTTTGTCAGAAATAGAATATGGGTGCTCCCATTTTATTCTTCTCCAAGGTGTTGAGCCGATCTATTTAACCGGTACATGTACTTAAATAAATCATGTTAATTAGAACTAAAATTTTTAGACTACTAAACATATTTCTTCCCTTTTTCTTTTTGTTCCCCATATAAATCTCTAAATTCATGTGAGTTATTTTACCCTATTTTATGGGAGTTCATTTAAACATTTTCTTTATTACATATTCGATGGAATTAGAGGCTAATATTTATTGTGTGAGTGTCTACCAACATGAGGAATGTGGTTATCATCTTTAACCTTGATTTTGCAACTATTATGGGGGTGTGTTCTTCAGTGCACTATTTAGTAGTGGGAGTAAGACCCTCCCAAATGAATGGTTTTTTAATTAATTGAATTAACCATGGGGGATGCTAATGGGAATACTCTTCCATGACTAAAAAATGTAAAATAATTTTGAGGGGCTTTTGAACATGGGTATATTAGATTTGTATATTGTATTATTTAAATGAAATTAATTATATTAAATTTATATTATACTTATGAAGATTCTGTAGGAATGGCGTGGGATTGGACTAATGACAAAGATATTGATTACTATAATGTAAGTGGTCAAATTTGACATTAGGATTTTCATGTCTTGTATTCAATGTGGGACATGGATCACATGTTGGGAAACTTGGAATCGTATTGAGACGTCATTGTTATTCAGGATATACAAATGAGTAATGTGAAATGGGAAGAAATTGGTCATTAGATTGAGAAACACGGATGTAGGGGACTGAGGTACTGAGTTGATATGTATTCAATACTATGTTGGTGATTTCTACTCATTGTTGTTATATAATGATCCACTGTATGAGATTTTACATAGATATGACACAGATGAATTACTGTTTTTGACCTCTCATATTGGTATAGGCTTCTATTTGAGAGGGAAATGGGTGTCGTTGATCACCAGTATGGTAGAAAATGTAGGTTGTGGAAATCCCCATTAATTGGGACCATCTAACAATTTCTAGTGTCTTGGTCGTTCATTGGGGGAAGAGGCTCACTGAATATTGAGGTCATTGGGTTGTGAATCATTTGGGGAGAGAGAAACTTTTGTTACTTTGGACATCAGGTATTGGGACAACTGGGATAATATTTAGAGGAAAAAATATTTATGTGCCCTAGAAAACCGAATTCATGCTGATGGGGATTCTTCAGAGATGATATATGTGGGACTATATACTTTCTTGTGAATTCCATTGGGATTTCGGTGACCTACTGATGACCTGAGGTGTTAGATAGAACATGGTTCTGGGTTTTTATTATTTGAGGTGCCTCAAGGATCTCTATCTTATGATATATTAGGGTATACCTTGGAATGTATTCTATGGATTTCCTCCTCAACCTTTATACCTGTGTTGGATGAAACATGTGATTGGTTCCTTGTGTCTCCTACTCACAAGGGAGTCAGTTTATAGAAAATTTAATGCATGTGATTTTTTATTTATCTTTATTACACCTACATAATCCCTGATGTAAGTTAGGAACACACTGATGGTGGCACAATATGATAGTTTCTCACACCCTACAAGGGATATTCAAGATGTGTGTAGAAATTAAGGAATTATGACCATGTAATGATTTTGGCATAGGATCTGGAACTTAGTGTTTACATCAGAACATTTCCATGGGATGGATTGTAGGTGACCTTGGGTTCCTACAATACATGGAGTTAACTTCTGAATTTTTTCTTATGTCCCAGAATTCATTTCTTTGTACATGTAGAGGTTGACCAAAAGTGATGGTCCTTGATTTGTTTATTTTCTTTTATAACATCTTTTTTATGTATGTTCTTCAAATGGTATCTTATTATGTATTACTTATGAAAATGGAATATGATCTTGTTTATAATTATTGATGCTACGTGGTTTTTCTAGATGGGGATACTGGTAATGTTCTCTTATAGCCTCTTTTCAACTAATATATCTATTTGTAGACCAAATATTTTATCACCCCCATATGCTATAGTATCCCCACTATCAACTCTTTAAACCCTTGTTGCTTGGTAAAAGATGTTTTCATATGGGGACGAGTGCCTAAGACCTTGTGGAACACTGACGTAGAGCAGTATTTATAAGAAATTAGGAATAAGGAATCAAAAGATTCATTTTAATACTTATATTCCAATCAATGGTACAAAATATCATTTTCCACAAATATAATTTTGAAATCCTTCTATGACATAACAGTTACTATCATAAAAATCAAGAAGTTCTTCTTTTTTCATACATTGTAGGAAAATTGTGTATCATGGGATTCACAAATACCTCTAAGTCTATAAACCATGATTTTTGTCAATAATAGTCATATTTTCTATGGTTCATTACATATTTTCATAGATATATGTTCCAAGAAAACATAATTATATGGAAATACTATTGGTTAATTGATTCTCATAATCGAAAATCCTAGATATTACTATGTGAAAAATTGAGGAAATAGATTCTAATCCTCTTATGATAACTCTCACATGATGGTCAATATGAAATATAACTTTCTATATTGTTTCATCCAACCCATAAGCCCAAAATATTCAATAGAAATTGTAATACATTGTTAATGATCTAATTATAACTTGGAATTGTTATGGACTATTTTAAAATTATAGATACCCTAATACATTGTAATAATAATGTACTTCATACTAATGGGAAAAATGTGATACAATATATTTAATAGTAATTACATTGAATATAAATATAATTCTAATGTAAATGTGGGTTGTTTCTAAGGCACCTACTCAAACATGAGTCACTATTACAACAATTATTCTGAATTCATTTTTAGATATAATTGATGTTAATCCAACAAAAAACCACAATAAATTAGATATGATCATTTATACCCATTTCTAATGGATTTTATATAATAAAATATATTGAAACATTAACCTAGAACAACATAATAATATCAAGATGATGTAATAAACATGTCAAATTATGACAAAGACCATTTCTTAGTGAAAGACTAATAACTATGAAATAAAATCATTCCCTGATCTCTTCTTTCATATACTAAAGATTTTTCACCTCAAATCTTGAAGGATCTTATATAAACTTGTATATAAATATTATGGTCTGATATAAACTAAATGGGAATATCATTTTGAACTGAATAGGGAATAAAAACATTCTTAAAAATATCAAATATCAACTATCCTTGGAGTATTCCATAGATGAATCACTCTAAAAAAATAGAATACCCAAACATCTATATATTATATTCTTTTAATTGAGAATTTATCTTCCACTACAAGAGATCAAAATAACACATTTTATAAATAAAATCCCATAACCCGATTCATTCAAATCAGAATAAAAATAGATTGATGTTCATCTTCATCCACATATATTTATTTTCTTGATAAATTTCTTCACAACCCATTTCACTAATATATTATAATTAAAAAAACAATTTTCTATAGTGTATTATATTTAAAATTTAAAAACATTCCTACAAAAAATCCACTGCCACTAATATATATTTAAATAACATATATTTAATTTTTACCTTAGTGTCTAGTGATTCATAATTAGAATAGTTAAATATATAAAAATATACCATCATTAATAATTCAGGTAAAATAAAAATAAAAATATGGATTGATAATTGGTATAAATATTATGATGATTAGGGATAAACCACTAAGTGCCATAAGATGCAGCATCATTCTACTATATCCATACCCAACCAATAAAATTTGAATAAGAGTAAAAAATTACCTATAATAAGAATCCCCTAAGCAGAAAATAAATAATAAAAGAGGTGACATTATTTTTCATCACATACATAAACACCATGAATAAAGGATCTCTCCATTTGATGGACAAATATTTTAAATTAAATGTAGTCTAATGAAAAAAGAATATGATATAAAAGGGAAAAATATTTTATACTTTTCCTCAAAGACTAAGGAATATATTATCTAATTCAACATAAATAAGATCCACCCATGTGGTAAGAAATTCCAATATTTAAGGATCATATGTAAAACCTTATATAGATATAAATTACTAATGAATATATAAAATTAACATCCAAAATATGCACATAAACAATATTATATTGAGTATTTGGAATCAACTCATTGCCTAAACATCCCTCAATTTACCAACCAGATGATTCTATTTGATTATATAGAAAAGATATTTTCATTGAAGATGAAAAAAGAAATATCTAATCAAATAACACAAAAAAATACTAGTCTAGTTAGTCCCATAAATGAAGTTGGAGTGTTTTTAAGACAAAAATTAATTACCATGAAATAAATGTGATCATATTATTTCATGGAAAAATATTTATTATATCTTCCTCTGTCAAAAACATATAATGAAACCCTAAATATAAATTTTTCTTCATGATCTACGTATCGTTAATCATATATTAAATAAATTATTAATCTCTAAGAGGGGATAATATTTCCATATCCTCATTTTTTTAAATTTATAATAATATTTACAAAACATTATTTTATTATCAAAATTCATTGTAAGATAACATAGAGCATGCCTGTGAGGCACAGTTGGCTAGATGTTACCCTTCAAAAACAGATCATCTATTTGAATATAAAACTGTTGTATCTGATAAGGATCCCTAAGATAATCAGAAATCAAAATTAAAGAGTCACTAAGATTAATATATATCCAAAACAACAATATAACATGATATGAGTAACTCCAAAAAATCTTTAACATAGAAATCATGAAACTTTTTAAAATACCGTAAGAATAAAATTGTATGAACCACCATTTATTTGACAAAAAAAATATCATCTATGACTAATTTGGACACAAATATTACTAATTTATCTGGTTCTATAACACACAATGATACACTATATACTGAATAAATAAATATACCATTATAGAATATTAACTAGTCATTCAAAGATAAATTTATACATTTTGTTGTATTGTGTGCTATATATATAAGGCCCCAGCCTTAAACCTTACATAATCTTGAGTTATTACAAGATTACACATTGAGGATCTTTTCAGGTTTAGAGTTTTAGAGAATTAGATCATAAAACTTGCGTTACATTCCACATATAAACAAAGTGGTTACATAAAGATAGTATTCTTCATTCCCATCAATGGAAACACATTTAAAACAAAACATGGATTATTTCTTGACACATCCTTGACTCTATCATCTTATCATGTACCTTTCCCTTGACCTGTGAAAACATTTCAAAAACTTGGGATGAGCATAAAAACTCAGTATGGGTTATAAAAACATGGAAAGGAAACATGAGTTCATATATACATAATAATGAAATCATACTTTACCCATAAAACATAGGAACTCTAACATACCTCATAAAATCATGAATAAATCGTAGAAATCATAAGACATAAAGGTAACTTGAGGCATTCATAACATTCTTACGTAGGGAGTAACCCTCTTGGTTACGTTTGGAATACCCATCACAGTATATTCCCTAAAATCTCTTCGGAGAAAACATAACGTTTCACTCCTTCGCGTTACCCAATGCATTGGAGAGCTATAACGGGCTCACCCGCCCTTAGTTTATCACGGAACCACCCGTCTTCATAATAATGCCCAAGAACCATAACATAATCTTATCACATAAAACATGCATAAAGGAAACATAAAATTTCCACATTTCAATCACAAGATATCAATACAACACATCTATATAAAAAAATTATGAAAACCATTTTCAATACTAAAATAAAAGAAAAGTAAAACATGGTATTTATTTTTCTTTTAAAAAGAAGGTATGGCTTGTAGAGGAAGCCGAAACTCAAATAACGGTCACGACGGCGGAGAAGTCGTTGTCGTCGCATACGTACGACAAAACATTCCCTTTTGTCGTTTAGTAAACGCTTCGTATAAAAAAGATTCCTTTTGAATAAACATAAAAGTCAAAGGGGTTTATACACGGTATAAAATAAATTTGTGTATAAAATAAAATATGCCTCAATGAAAGGAGATTGAGACGAAGTCCCATACCTCGTATCCGACTTGACCCGACCGTTCTTTAATCTCCTGAATAATAAACTTGAGTTAATCTATACTTGCTTATGAATCTTTTTCAAGTTCATTATTCCTTTTATATCACTTATTGCCATGTTATAAACATTATGTAACCATTTAAGTTAATAATGTTTGTTTTGTCAATATTTGGTTCTTAAGTCGAAAGTTGACTTCTTACAATTACATGTTGTTCGTGTGATCAAAATTTCTTTATATCCAGAATGAAATTCACGATTTGGATATCATATATATCATATATATCTAGAATATACATGTATTTATAATATTACATAATCATTTAGAGGTAAGAAATGAAATGCACCGTTCATGGAGACGGTAAGCCGTACGTACGCATGAACGCTACTTTCATTTCTTTGTCATATTAGTGGAATTAAAACTAAATGAGAGGTATGTATATTTTAATTCCAGAATTATATTCATCATTTAAATATATCATTAATTATATATATACATTATATACATGTAATTTTAATAGTACATTACATTTGGGGATAAGAAATGAAATGCACCGTTCATGGAGATGGTAAGCCGTACGTACGCATGAACGCTACTTTCATTTCTATCTCATACTTTAATGGAAAGAAATAATAATGATATAGAGGTATATTATAATTCCAGTATAACATAATATATAATAACTTCAAATCCATCCTTTACACGTCCCACATATGGCATTAACGAATCACATCACTTTTAGGGGGCGGTAGTCCGCACTTCCTTAAATGAAGATATCGTGTTTACCCATAATGGAAACCATAAAGGTATGCCAAAAATGAAAAATACAGAAGCTTAAAGAAAACATAAACATATTATATATCATATATAAAAATAGTGACATCATAATGGCCACCCTTGAAGGTGTTAAATGAGTATTGAACAATCATCGTTTCGGGAGACAGAATTTCGCCATCCACAGAAACCATATGTTCTTTAACCATTTGATGTAGTTGTGTGAGAGTGTAGCTCAAATAAATCTTATAACAAAATCCTAGTATATTGAAGATACTGGTGTTGTTACAAAAGAAGTAAATGAAAAGAGTTTAGGGGGTTGGAGAAGCAAAGTAAAACAAATGAACATTAGAGAATGAATTACCTTAAAAAGTGTAACTCCTTTTGATTTGAGCCTAAAGGCTTACTTTGAAAGGATTCTGCCCAAAGGGAATCCTCTAGGATGAGTAGAGGGATGTGGAGAGAGCAAATGGGCAGGGGTTGGCCGAGCCAAAGGCTTGAGAAGTCTGTGAAATGAGGTAGAGGTGGGGGCCTTTTATAAGAGGAGGGGAGGGGCACTTTTGGAAAGTAAAGAAACATTACTTTATTTGAAAATGTGTTTCGGTTTTAAAAGGTCCCACATTGATATAATTCGTGGATAAGGTGATAAGGCTTCGAAATACACTCATTCAATTGGTTTTGGCCATGTGTAGGTTTTAGATTTTTCATTATCATTCCATTTTATTTAAATTGTCAAATAATGATTTCATCACTGCATCATTATTATGTCATATATAATTTAATTTATTTAATGTCTAAAAATTAAAAAAAAAATACTATGATATAGGAAATCTTTTTAGATTTCCAATGACTATTTATAATCAAAATTCGGACTTGTATAACCCCACTTAAAAATTGTTTTCGTAAAACATATTATGTTTGTGTCATTTTCACTTTAACATTAAATAAAAATATATTAATGTCATTTTCCAACTAAAGTGGCTCCATGGGGTCCCCAAGTTGGCCCATGCCTTGTCTTGGTCGGCCATGACTCACCCAATAGGTGTAGGACAAGTGTCATGGTGTTTCCACATTCTAATAATACCATTTTTACCGTAAACTACACTAATTACCACTAATCGCGATTAATGAAAAAAAGTTACTATTCACCAAAAAATCATTTTAATCTCATTGAACCACATTTTACTTCTTAATGACAACCATGTATGTTGGATTTTCAAAATTCAATACACATTAGTGGAAAACTTTCTTTTAACTGAAAAATCAGTTTGCTTGATTACCACTTAGTGGTTTCACTATTCATCAAAAATTGAAGTTTTTCAGAAAATTACCAAAAATTCACCCTTAGCTATATTTGATATTCCGAATTCAAAAATGAAGTCCATTTTACAAAATTCAAAACATATAAGTCAAATTAATTAATTTAATAATTAATTCCCGCTGTCAGAGCAAATAGCGTGTTTTTACAAAACAATAAGTATCAAAAGATTGACAACAGTTTAAGTCCAATTTCAAAGTGAAATTGATTCCAATGAACACCATTGGATTAACTGGTAAAAATATTTTCTAATTTAACTTTAAAACCAATTAAAATAATAATCTAATCATATAAATAATTTAGATTAAAAAGAGGTTTTGAATTAAAATACAACATTTTACACTATTCATAAAAAAATGAACTTTATCAGAAAGGTACCAAAATTTTACACAAAGTAAATTTTGATGTTCCGATTCTAAAGAAGAGTTATATTTGGTCCAAAATAAAGTATAAGAGTGATCAAAACTATATTTAATGACGGTTCACCATTAAAAGGTGATAAGTGCACCTTTAGTGAAAATTAGAGTATATATGCCCTAAAATTGAACTCTTTCCGTATTTTAAGCCTTTATCTTTTATTGGGTAAATGTATAAACATTTAAAAACATATCTAATCATATTTTAGTTATTTCTATCCATTCCCGCCAGTACAACGACAACTTGTTAACTAACATTTAAAATAATATTATTTTATTACTAGTGTGCTACGTAAGTTTCAAAGAAACTCATCGTTGTGTATCGGGTACGCTATCGAACATAGCAACCCCTTTAAAATAAAATTAATATTTAATTTGTAAATATTAATAAATATGAAAATTCTTTATTCTTTATTTACCTGGGATGTTACATCCTTCCCCCCTTTTGGGAATTGCGTCCTCGCAATTTTATTCACTTATCAAAATAAGTGGGGGTATTTATCCCTCATAGCATTTTCAGATTCCCATGTTGCCTCTTCAATCACATGGTTTTTCCACAAAACCTTTACCTGATGAATCACCTTATTCCATAACACTTGCTCCATGTGGTAAAGAATCTGGACCGGTTGTTCCTCATAAGATAGGTTCTCTTCCAGCTGAACTACCTCTGGGCTCAAAACATGAGATAGATGTGGCATATTCTTTCTCAACATCAAAACGTGAAAAACATTGTGTACCTGAGAAAATCTCGGAGATAAAGCCACTCGGTATGCAACTGATCCAACTCTTTCCAGAATTTCGTATGGTCCAATAAACCTTGGACTCAGCTTTCCTTTCTTACCAAATCTCATCACACTTTTCCAAGGAGAAACCTTGAGAAAAACATGATCACCTACCTCGAAAGATAGATCCTTCCTCCGGTTATCCGCACAACTCTTATGCCTGCTCTGAGCTGTTCTCATGTGTTTCTGAATCAGCTGAACTTTTTCTGCCATCTCTTCTACCAATTCTGGTCCCATCAACTTCCTTTCACCCACTTCATCCCAGAAAGCTGGAGTTCGACACCGCTTCCCATATAATTCCTGAAATGGTGCCATCTGTATACTGGAATGAAAACTGTTATTATATGAAAATTAAACCAGAGAAAGATGTTGGTCCCAACTTCCCTGATAATCCATAGAATAAGCTCGTAGCATATCCTCCAATGTCTGAATTGTTCGTTCTGACTGCCCATCTGATTGAGGATGAAAAGCTGTACTAAAATTTAATTCAGTACCCAACGACTTCTGAAGGCCTTTCCAAAAGTTAGAAGTAAACCTGGAATCACGATCCGATACAATGGAGAGAGGAACTCCATGTAACCTGACTATCTCTTTAAGATACAAACGGGAAAGTTGATCAAGAGAGAAAGTATCTCGTATTGCAAGGAAATGAGCAGATTTGGTCAAGCGATCAACAATAACCCAGATTGCATTATTACCTCGAGATGTCTTCGGTAATCCAACAACAAAGTCCATGGATATATTCTCCCATTTCCACTCTGGCACTGGTAAAGGCTGAAGCATCCCTTTCGGTAACTGCTGCTCTGCTTTAACCTGCTGACAAGTAAAACACTTCACAGTAAAATCAGCAATATCTCTTTTCATTTCATCCCACCAGTAATACTCCCGTAGATCTCTGTACATCTTAGTACTGCCAGGATGAAAAAACAACTCATTCTTCAACTGTGAATCACAAGGCACACATAACCTCTTCACAAACCTCAAAACACAAACACAAACTTATGCAAGAACTCATGGAAAATTTTATTCATAAGGTCCATGAATACATCAGGTGCATTGGTTATCCCAAAAGGCATAACTACAAATTCATAACGGCCATATCTAGTACGGAACGCAGTATTCGGAACGTCTGCTTCTTTTACTTTCAACTGATGGTACCCCGACCTCAAGTCAATCTTCGAAAAATACTGAGCTCCCTGGAGCTGATACCACTTCATTCGATGGCCCAACATCTGCTGAAGTTGTTGCAAAGGATTTCACCACCCCTTTCTGCTTATAGTCTAACTGCTTCCCATCACTCAATCTCCTTGTCGGACACTCATTTGCATAGTGACCCATCTCATTGCACTTATAACACTTCACTAACTGTAAATCAAATTTGTTCTTACCTTCAGCTTGATCCTTTTTAGTGCAATCACTAGACTTATGTCCCATTTTACCACATCGGTAGCACTTTCCATAATTCAGAAGACATTCCCCAACATGCCTTTTGCCACATTTATCACAAACTGGAAACTTAGTTTTCTTACCATCAGACTTTTTTGAAGAATTCTTACCTTTCTCCTGCCACCTCAGTCTCTTCTTCTGCTGGTTGTTATAGAAAACTTGGTCATCGGCAAACTCCATTTCCACCTTCTCAGCACATCAAACAAGATTTTCATAACTTTTAAACTCACGAGAAGCTAATGACCTTCGATACTTTGGCTTTAATCCTGAGTAAAAACGATTGATTTTACTATCAAGGTCCCGGATAAAATTTGGAGCATACCTTGCCAAACGAGTGAACCTTTCTTCATAGGCAGCCACTGAGTCCTCCTCTTGCCTCAATTCCAAGAATTGCTTTTCCATCCTAAGTCGAACAGCCTTAGGAAAATACTTCTCAAGAAACATACCTTTGAATTCATCCCAGTCAAGAGCATCAATCTCATCGGCATCCCTGATATTTTTAACCATAGACCACCACTGATCTGCTTCACCCTCCAAACGGTAAATAGCAAGACTAACCTTTTGATTGTCTGAACACCCCATGACATCAAAAATATTCTCCAGTGCTTTAATCCACCCTTCAGCTAGCACACGGTCAGATGATCCTCTGAATGATGGTGGATGTTGCCTCATGAAATGTTCCACCACTGACATGTTCCTCTGCGGTTGATCTGGCTGATCTCGTGCATGGATACCACCGCCATTTATCGCTTGTGTCAACTACGCCATTACTGCAACAAACTGTTCAGTTCCAATTCCGACCATCTCAGGTTGCTAATTTGGAAGGTTATCTTCCTCCTGATGTCGTCCCAACATAGCTGCTTTGTTTCCTCTGCGGAAAACCATTCTGAACACAGAAATATCTTAGGCGAAGCAACATGGTAATCTATAAATACTATATCATTTCAATCATATTATAATTTAACACTTTTCTAACTCATAAATTTGTCTAAACCGACCTTTGATACCAACTATAAGGCCCCAGCCTTAAACCTTACTTAATCTTGAGTTATTACAAGATTACACGTTGAGGATCTTTTCAGGTTTAGAGTTTTAGAGAATTAGATCATAAAACTTGCGTTACATTCCACATATAAACAAAGTGGTTACATAAAGATGGTATTCTTCATTCCCATCAATGGAAACACATTTAAAACAAAACATGGATTATTTCTTGACACATCCTTGACTCTATCATCTTATCATGTACCTTTCCCTTGACCTGTGAAAACATTTCAAAAACTTGGGATGAGCATAAAAACTCAGTATGGGTTATAAAAACATGGAAAGGAAATATGAGTTCATATATACATAAGAATGAAATCATACTTTACCCATAAAACATAGGCACTCTAACATACCTCATAAAATCATGAATAAATCGTAGAAATCATAAGACATAAAGGTAACTTGAGGCATTCATAACATTCTTACGTAGGGAGTAACCCTCTTGGTTACGTTTGGAATACCCATCATAGTATATTCCCTAAAATCTCTTCGGAGAAACCTTAACGTTTCACTCCTTCGCGTTACCCAATGCATTGGAGAGCTATAACGGGCTCACCCGCCCTTAGTTTATCACGGAACCACCCGTCTTCATAATAATGCCCAAGAACCATAACATAATCTTATCACATAAAACATGCATAAAGGAAACATAAAATTTCCACATTTCAATCACAAGATATCAATACAACACATCTATATAAAAACATTATGAAAACCATTTTCAATACTAAAATAAAATAAAAGTAAAACATGGTATTTATTTTTCTTTTAAAAAGAAGGTATGGCTTGTAGAGGAAGCCGAAACTCAAATAACGGTCACGACGGCTGAGAAGTCGTTGTCGCCGCATACGTACGACAAAACATTCCCTTTTGTCGTTTAGTAAACGCTTCGTATAAAAAAGATTCCTTTTGAATAAACGTAAAAGTCAAAGGGGTTTATACACGGTATAAAAGAAAGTTGTGTATAAAATAAAATATGCTTCAATGATAGGAGATTGAGACGAAGTCCCATACCTCGTATCCGACTTGACCCGACCGTTCTTTAATCTCCTGAATAATAAACTTGAGTTAATCTATAATTGCTTATGAATCTTTTTCAAGTTCATTATTCCTTTTATATCACTTATTGTCATGTTATAAACATTATGTAACCATTTAAGTAAATAATGTTTGTTTTGTCAATATTTGGTTCTTAAGTCGAAAGTTGACTTCTTACAATTACATGTTGTTCGTGTGATCAAAAGTTCTTTATATCCAGAATGCAATTCCCGATTTGGATATCATATATATCATATATATCCAGAATATACATGTATTTATAATATTACATAATCATTTAGAGGTAAGAAATGAAATGCACCGTTCATGGAGACGGTAAGCCGTACGTACGCATGAACGCTACTTTCATTTCTTTGTCATATTAGTGGAATTAAAACTAAATGAGAGGTATGTATATTTTAATTCCAGAATTATATTCATCATTTAGATATATCATTAATTATATATATACATTATATACATGTAATTTTAATAGTACATTACATTTGGGGATAAGAAATTAAATGCACCGTTGATGGAGACGGTAAGCCGTACGTACGCATAAACGCTACTTTCATTTCTATCTCATACTTTAATGGAAAGAAATAATAATGATATAGAGGTATATTATAATTCCAGTATAACATAATATATAATAACTTCAAATCCATCCTTTACACGTCCCACATATTGCATTAACGAATCACATCACTTTTAGGGGGCGGTAGTCCGCACTTCCTTAAATGAAGATATCGTGTTTACCCATAATGGAAACCATAAAGGTATGCCAAAAATGAAAAATACAGAAGCTTAAAGAAAACATAAACATATTATATATCATATATAAAAATAGTGACATCATAATGTCCACCCTTTAAGGTGTTAAATTAGTATTGAACAATCATCGTTTCGGGAGGCAGAATTTCGCCATCCACGGAAACCGTATGTTCTTTAACCATTTGATGTAGTTGTGTGAGAGTGTAGCTCAAATAAATCTTATAACAACATCCTAGTATATTGAAGATACTGGTGTTGTTACAAAAGAAGTAAATAAAAAGAGTTTAGGGGGTTGGAGAAGCAAAGTAAAACAAATGAACATTAGAGAATGAATTACCTTAAAAAGTGTAACTCCTTTTGATTTGAGCCTAAAGGCTTCCTTTGAAAGGATTCTGCCCAAATGGAATCCTCTAGGATGAGGAGAGGGATGTGGAGAGAGAAAATGGGCAGGGGTTGGCCGAGCCAATGGCTTGAGAAGTGTGTGAAATGAGGTAGAGGTGGGGGCCTTTTATAAGAGGAGAGGAGGGGCACTTTTGGAAAGTAAAGAAACATTACTTTATTTGAAAATGTGTTTCGGTTTTTAAAAGGTCCCACATTGATATAATTCGTGGATAAGGTGATAAGGCTTCGAAATCCACTCATCCAATTGGTTTTGGCCATGTGTAGGTTTTAGATTTTTCATTATCATTCCATTTTATTTAAATTGTCATATAATGATGTCATCACTGCATCATTATTATGTCATATATAATTTAATTTATTTAATGTCTAAAAATTATAAAAAAAATACTATGATATAGGAAATCTTTTTAGATTTCCAATGACTATTTATAATCAAAATTTGGACTTGTATAACCCCACTTAAAAATTGTTTTCGTAAAACATATTATTTTTGTGTCATTTTCACTTTAACATTAAATAAAAATATATTAATGTCATTTTCCAACTAAAGTGGCTCCATGGGGTCCCCAAGTTGGCCCATGGTTGTCTTGGTCGGCCATGACTCACCCAATAGGTGTAGGACAAGTGTCATGGTGTTTCCACATTCTTATAATACCATTTTTACCTTAAACTACACTAATTACCACTAATCGCGATTAATGAAAAAAAGTTACTATTCACCAAAAAATTATTTTAATCTCATTGAACCACATTTTACTTCTTAATGACAACCATGTATGTCGGATTTTCAAAATTCAATACACATTAGTGGTAAACTTTCATTTAACTGAAAAATCAGTTTGCTTGATTACCACTTAGTGGTTTCACTATTCATCAAAAATTGAAGTTTTTCAGAAAATTACCAAAAATTCACCCTAAGCTATATTTGACATTCCGAATTCCAAAATGAAGTCCATTTTACAAAATTCAAAACATATAATTAAAATTAATTAATTTAATAATTAATTCCCGCTGTCAGAGCAAATAGCGTGTTTTTACAAAACAATAAGTATCAAAAGATTGACAACAGTTTAAGTCCAATTTCAAAGTGAAATTGATTCCAATGAACACCATTGGATTAACTGGTAAAAATATTTTCTAATTTCACTTTAAAACCAATTAAAATAATAATCTAATCATATAAATAATTTAGATTAAAAAGAGGTTTTGAATTAAAATACAACATTTTACACTATTCATAAAAAAATGAACTTTATCAGAAAGGTACCAAAATTTTACACAAAGTAAATTTTGATGTTCCGATTCTAAAGAAGAGTTATATTTGGTCCAAAATAAAGTATAAGAGTGATCAAAACTATATTTAATGACGGTTCACCATTAAAAGGTGATAAGTGCACCTTTAGTGAAAATTAGAGTATATATGCCCTAAAATTGAACTCTTTCCGTATTTTAAGCCTTTATCTTTTATTGGGTAAATGTATAAACATTTAAAAACATATCTAATCATATTTTAGTTATTTCTATCCATTCCCGCCAGTACAACGACAACTTGTTAACTAACATTTAAAATAATATTATTTTATTACTAGTGTGCTACGTAAGTTTCAAAGAAACTCATCGTTGTGTATCGGGTACGCTATCGAACATAGCAACCCCTTTAAAATAAAATTAATATTTAATTTGTAAATATTAATAAATATGAAAATTCTTTATTCTTTATTTAACTGGGATGTTACATCCTTCCCCCCTTTTGGGAATTGCGTCCTCGCAATTTTATTCACTTATCAAAATAAGTGGGGGTATTTATCCCTCGTAGCATTTTCAGATTCCCATGTTGCCTCTTCAATCACATGGTTTTTCCACAAAACCTTTACCTGATGAATCACCTTATTCCATAACACTTGCTCCATGTGGTAAAGAATCTGGACCGGTTGTTCCTCATAAGATAGGTTCTCTTCCAGCTGAACTACCTCTGGGCTCAAAACATGAGATAGATGTGGCATATTCTTTCTCAACATCAAAACGTGAAAAACATTGTGTACCTGAGAAAATCTCGGAGATAAAGCCACTCGGTATACAACTGATCCAACTCTTTCCAGAATTTCGTATGGTCCAATAAACCTTGGACTCAGCTTTCCTTTCTTACCAAATCTCATCACACTTTTCCAAGGAGAAACCTTGAGAAAAACATGATCACCTACCTCGAAAGATAGATCCTTCCTCCGGTTATCCGCACAACTCTTCTGCCTGCTCTGAGCTGTTCTCATGTGTTTCTGAATCAGCTGAACTTTTTCTGCCATCTCTTCTACAAATTCTGGTCCCATCAACTTCCTTTCACCCACTTCATCCCAGAAAGCTGGAGTTCGACACCGCTTCCCATATAATTCCTGAAATGGTGCCATCTGTATACTGGAATGAAAACTGTTATTATATGAAAATTAAACCAGAGAAAGATGTTGGTCCCAACTTCCCTGATAATCCATAGAACAAGCTCGTAGCATATCCTCCAATGTCTGAATTGTTCGTTCTGACTGCCCATCTGATTGAGGATGAAAAGCTGTACTAAAATTTAATTCAGTACCCAACGACTTCTGAAGGCCTTTCCAAAAGTTAGAAGTAAACCTGGGATCACGATCCGATACAATGGAGAGAGGAACTCCATGTAACCTGACTATCTCTTTAAGATACAAACGGGAAAGTTGATCAAGAGAGAAAGTATCTCGTATTGCAAGGAAATAAGCAGATTTGGTCAAGCGATCAACAATAACCCAGATTTCATTATTACCTCGAGATGTCTTCGGTAATCCAACAACAAAGTCCATGGATATATTCTCCCATTTCCACTCTGGCACTGGTAAAGGCTGAAGCATCCCTTTCGGTAACTGCTGCTCTGCTTTAACCTGCTGACAAGTAAAACACTTCACAGTAAAATCAGCAATATCTCTTTTCATTTCATCCCACCAGTAATACTCCCGTAGATCTCTGTACATCTTAGTACTGCCAGGATGAAAAAACAACTCATTCTTCAACTGTGAATCACAAGGCACACATAACCTCTTCACAAACCTCAAAACACAAACACAAACTTATGCAAGAACTCATGGAAAATTTTATTCATAAGGTCCATGAATACATCAGGTGCATTGGTTATCCCAAAAGGCATAACTACAAATTCATAACGGCCATATCTAGTACGGAACGCAGTCTTCGGAACGTCTGCTTCTTTTACTTTCAACTGATGGTACCCCGACCTCAAGTCAATCTTCGAAAAATACTGAGCTCCCTGGAGCTGATACCACTTCATTCGATGGCCCAACATCTGCTGAAGTTGTTGCAAAGGATTTCACCACCCCTTTCTGCTTATAGTCTAACTGCTTCCCATCACTCAATCTCCTTGTCGGACACTCATTTGCATAGTGACCCATCTCATTGCACTTATAACACTTCACTAACTGTAAATCAAATTTGTTCTTACCTTCAGCTTGATCCTTTTTAGTGCAATCACTAGACTTATGTCCCATTTTACCACATCGGTAGCACTTTCCATAATTCAGAAGACATTACCCAACATGCCTTTTGCCACATTTATCACAAACTGGAAACTTAGTTTTCTTACCATCAGACTTTTTTGAATAATTCTTACCTTTCTCCTGCCACCTCAGTCTCTTCTTCTGCTGGTTGTTATAGAAAACTTGGTCATCGGCAAACTCCATTTCCACCTTCTCAGCACATCAAACAAGCTTTTCATAACTTTTAAACTCACGAGAAGCTAATGCCCTTCGATACTTTGGCTTTCATCCTGAGTAAAAACGATTGATTTTACTATCAAGGTCCCGGATAAAATTTGGAGCATACCTTGCCAAACGAGTGAACCTTTCTTCATAGGCAGCCACTGAGTCCTCCTCTTGCCTCAATTCCAAGAATTGATTTTCCATCCTAAGTCAAACAGCCTTAGGAAAATACTTCTCAAGAAACATACCTTTGAATTCATCCCAGTCAAGAGCATCAATCTCATCGGCATCCCTGATATTTTTAACCATAGACCACCACTGATCTGCTTCACCCTCCAAACGGTAAATAGCAAGACTAACCTTTTGATTGTCTGAACACCCCATGACATCAAAAATATTCTCCAGTGCTTTAATCCACCCTTCAGCTAGCACACGGTCAGATGATCCTCTGAATGATGGTGGATGTTGCCTCATGAAATGTTCCACCACTGACATGTTCCTCTGCGGTTGATCTGGCTGATCTCGTGCATGGATACCACCGCCATTTATCGCTTGTGTCAACTACGCCATTACTGCAACAAACTGTTCAGTTCCAATTCCGACCATCTCAGGTTGCTGATTTGGAAGGTTATCTTCCTCCTGATGTCGTCCCAACATAGCTGCTTTGTTTCCTCTGCGGAAAACCATTCTGAACACAGAAATATCTTAGGCGAAGCAACATGGTAATCTATAAATACTATATCATTTCAATCATATTATAATTTAACACTTTTCTAACTCATAAATTTGTCTAAACCGACCTTTGATACCAACTATAAGGCCCCAGCCTTAAACCTTACTTAATCTTGAGTTATTACAAGATTACACGTTGAGGATCTTTTCAGGTTTAGAGTTTTAGAGAATTAGATCATAAAACTTGCGTTACATTCCACATATAAACAAAGTGGTTACATAAAGATGGTATTCTTCATTCCCATCAATGGAAACACATTTAAAACAAAACATGGATTATTTCTTGACACATCCTTGACTCTATCATCTTATCATGTACCTTTCCCTTGACCTGTGAAAACATTTCAAAAACTTGGGATGACCATAAAAACTCAGTATGGGTTATAAAAACATGGAAAGGAAACATGAGTTCATATATACATAAGAATGAAATCATACTTTACCCATAAAACATAGGCACTCTAACATACCTCATAAAATCATGAATAAATCATAGAAATCATAAGACATAAAGGTAACTTGAGGCATTCATAACATTCTTACGTAGGGAGTAACCCTCTTGGTTACGTTTGGAATACCCATCACAGTATATTCCCTAAAATCTCTTCGGAGAAACCTTAACGTTTCACTCCTTCGCGTTACCCAATGCATTGGAGAGCTATAACGGGCTCACCCGCCCTTAGTTTATCACGGAACCACCCGTCTTCATAATAATGCCCAAGAACCATAACATAATCTTATCACATAAAACATGCATAAAGGAAACATAAAATTTCCACATTTCAATCACAAGATATCAATACAACACATCTATATAAAAACATTATGAAAACCATTTTCAATACTAAAATAAAATAAAAGTAAAACATGGTATTTATTTTTCTTTTAAAAAGAAGGTATGGCTTGTAGAGGAAGCCGAAACTCAAATAACGGTCACGACGGCGGAGAAGTCATTGTCGCCGCATACGTACGACAAAACATTCCCTTTTGTCGTTTAGTAAACGCTTCGTATAAAAAAGATTCCTTTTGAATAAACGTAAAAGTCAAAGGGGTTTATACACGGTATAAAAGAAAGTTGTGTATAAAATAAAATATGCTTCAATGATAGGAGATTGAGACGAAGTCCCATACCTCGTATCCGACTTGACCCGACCGTTCTTTAATCTCCTGAATAATAAACTTGAGTTAATCTATAATTGCTTATGAATCTTTTTCAAGTTCATTATTCCTTTTATATCACTTATTGTCATGTTATAAACATTATGTAACCATTTAAGTAAATAATGTTTGTTTTGTCAATATTTGGTTCTTAAGTCGAAAGTTGACTTCTTACAATTACATGTTGTTCGTGTGATCAAAAGTTCTTTATATCCAGAATGCAATTCCCGATTTGGATATCATATATATCATATATATCCAGAATATACATGTATTTATAATATTACAAAATCATTTAGAGGTAAGAAATGAAATGCACCGTTCATGGAGACGGTAAGCCGTACGTACGCATGAACGCTACTTTCATTTCTTTGTCATATTAGTGGAATTAAAACTAAATGAGAGGTATGTATATTTTAATTCCAGAATTATATTCATCATTTAGATATATCATTAATTATATATATACATTATATACATGTAATTTTAATAGTACATTACATTTGGGGATAAGAAATTAAATGCACCGTTGATGGAGACGGTAAGCCGTACGTACGCATAAACGCTACTTTCATTTTTATCTCATACTTTAATGGAAAGAAATAATAATGATATAGAGGTATATTATAATTCCAGTATAACATAATATATAATAACTTCAAATCCATCCTTTACACGTCCCACATATTGCATTAACGAATCACATCACTTTTAGGGGGCGGTAGTCCGCACTTCCTTAAATGAAGATATCGTGTTTACCCATAATGGAAACCATAAAGGTATGCCAAAAATGAAAAATACAGAAGCTTAAAGAAAACATAAACATATTATATATCATATATAAAAATAGTGACATCATAATGTCCACCCTTTAAGGTGTTAAATTAGTATTGAACAATCATCGTTTCGGGAGGCAGAATTTCGCCATCCACGGAAACCGTATGTTCTTTAACCATTTGATGTATTTGTGTGAGAGTGTAGCTCAAATAAATCTTATAACAACATCCTAGTATATTGAAGATACTGGTGTTGTTACAAAAGAAGTAAATAAAAAGAGTTTAGGGGGTTGGAGAAGCAAAGTAAAACAAATGAACATTAGAGAATGAATTACCTTAAAAAGTGTAACTCCTTTTGATTTGAGCCTAAAGGCTTCCTTTGAAAGGATTCTGCCCAAATGGAATCCTCTAGGATGAGGAGAGGGATGTGGAGAGAGAAAATGGTCAGGGGTTGGCCGAGCCAATGGCTTGAGAAGTGTGTGAAATGAGGTAGAGGTGGGGGCCTTTTATAAGAGGAGAGGAGGGGCACTTTTGGAAAGTAAAGAAACATTACTTTATTTGAAAATGTGTTTCGGTTTTTAAAAGGTCCCACATTGATATAATTCGTGGATAAGGTGATAAGGCTTCGAAATCCACTCATCCAATTGGTTTTGGCCATGTGTAGGTTTTAGATTTTTCATTATCATTCCATTTTATTTAAATTGTCATATAATGATGTCATCACTGCATCATTATTATGTCATATATAATTTAATTTATTTAATGTCTAAAAATTATAAAAAAAATACTATGATATAGGAAATCTTTTTATATTTCCAATGACTATTTATAATCAAAATTTGGACTTGTATAACCCCACTTAAAAATTGTTTTCGTAAAACATATTATGTTTGTGTCATTTTCACTTTAACATTAAATAAAAATATATTAATGTCATTTTCCAACTAAAGTGGCTCCATGGGGTCCCCAAGTTGGCCCATGGTTGTCTTGGTCGGCCATGACTCACCCAATAGGTGTAGGACAAGTGTCATGGTGTTTCCACATTCTTATAATACCATTTTTACCTTAAACTACACTAATTACCACTAATCGCGATTAATGAAAAAAAGTTACTATTCACCAAAAAATTATTTTAATCTCATTGAACCACATTTTACTTCTTAATGACAACCATGTATGTCGGATTTTCAAAATTCAATACACATTAGTGGTAAACTTTCATTTAACTGAAAAATCAGTTTGCTTGATTACCACTTAGTGGTTTCACTATTCATCAAAAATTGAAGTTTTTCAGAAAATTACCAAAAATTCACCCTTAGCTATATTTGACATTCCGAATTCCAAAATGAAGTCCATTTTACAAAATTCAAAACATATAATTAAAATTAATTAATTTAATAATTAATTCCCGCTGTCAGAGCAAATAGCGTGTTTTTACAAAACAATAAGTATCAAAAGATTGACAACAGTTTAAGTCCAATTTCAAAGTGAAATTGATTCCAATGAACACCATTGGATTAACTGGTAAAAATATTTTCTAATTTCACTTTAAAACCAATTAAAATAATAATCTAATCATATAAATAATTTAGATTAAAAAGAGGTTTTGAATTAAAATACAACATTTTACACTATTCATAAAAAATGAACTTTATCAGAAAGGTACCAAAATTTTACACAAAATAAATTTTGATGTCCCGATTCTAAATAAGAGTTATATTTGGTCCAAAATAAAGTATAAGAGTGATCAAAACTATATTTAATGACGGTTCACCATTAAAAGGTGATAAGTTCACCTTTAGTGAAAATTAGAGTATATATGCCCTAAAATTGAACTCTTTCCGTATTTTAAGCCTTTATCTTTTATTGGGTAAATGTATAAACATTTAAAAACATATCTAATCATATTTTAGTTATTTCTATCCATTCCCGCCAGTACAACAGCTACTTGTTAACTAACATTTAAAATAATATTATTTTATTACTAGTGTGCTACGTAAGTTTCAAAGAAACTCATCGTTGCGTATCGGGTACGCTATCGAACATAGCAACCCCTTTAAAATAAAATTAATATTTAATTTGTAAATATTAATAAATATGAAAATTCTTTATTCTTTATTTATCTGGGATGTTACAATATATCATGAATATTCCTTTATATTAATCCTATACCCCAGTAATATAAGTGAAGAATACCAATATGGCCAAAAAAACTTCCGTAATATTTCATTTAATAAATGTATTTCCTATATACTACTAAAAACATAATGACCTCACCTGTTAAATCCTTAAACAAGAACTATTATAACTGTTATACAATATGATGGCATCCAAAACATTACATATAATCATGAAATATCAAACACATAATCATTTGAAGGAAATGACCTCCATGATAGTCTAGAACCCTTTTAAATTATTTTTATGTGTTTAATAACTATCATATCTACATAATTCAATTTAATAGTTATAAGACCGACTCCCATAAATATGTTAAAAACATTTCATAAGGAACTATCATATCAAGATAATTGAGAAGAAGAGATATGATACTGACACGTAGTAAGAAGTTAAATCAAATTCATAGATAATTGATGACATATTTCCATGGATATACTATTAAAGTATTTTTTATAAACACCACAATAATAAAAACTAGTTCATGAAAACATTGTTTTTTACCAATCATTTCAATTTCCATCAACAAGGATCAAAATATTTTCAGTTGTGTATTAATTAGTATCCTTAAAACGAAATTAAATATCCCACATATTGGAGATCACCATCCATTGAGAATCTCTTGCCACTATAGTGCTTTCAATGTCAAAAAAAACTATATAAAAAATTGATCACATAATATCTGTATTGATACTTATTACTCTAACTGTTTACATTTATATAAGATGAAAAACAAAATTTAATTACTATACAATAATTTAATGGAAATTGTTATCCAATTCCCATGCCTAGAAAATATCAAACCCAAAAAAATTACTAAGATATCTAAAATCCATCCATCTCAATATCAATAATTAAATGATTATAAATGTGTAGAATATGATTC
Source organism: Viscum album (assembly GCA_963277665.1). Taxonomy (NCBI): domain Eukaryota; kingdom Viridiplantae; phylum Streptophyta; class Magnoliopsida; order Santalales; family Viscaceae; genus Viscum; species Viscum album. The sequence goes on along the minus strand of OY728125.1, from coordinate 1,982,961,909 downwards.
AAAATATTATAAAACATATTCCTATAATAATAATCCTAAAAAGTATTTACCAATAATGGATCAATATGTGTGTCCTACATTAAATCATTATCCCAATCCCCATATATAATCATCTTATTTGAAATCATAATAATGATTAAAAAAACACTGAATCTTAGAAATATGGAATTTGCGTATAATTATTTCATTCAATTCATATTTAACATTCCAAGAATCATCAATATTCATAACAAACAGAACCAATATCGTCTTTTTTTAACATAGTAAGGCCACCACCCAATAAGCATCATCATATCACTTAGTATGCCTATTCGGCATTTGTACTTTACATCAAAACCCATTGGGCTTGAATAACATCTATCCAAGGCATTATAACATTACTATATCACTTAATATGATCCATTTTCATAATCATTAAGTTAATAATGTAATTCATATTAATTTATAACCCTAAAAACTATCATAAATCCCAATAAAATCATTGATATAACAATGTCATGACCTTTCACCGCTATAACACCACATGGGATGTTAACAATGTCATGTAAATCCCATGGAGAATACCTCTATCCATTAAAAAGTAGTAGACTAGAACTCTAGGTTAAAAAAATATGGATGGAATTATAAAACAAACTAACCCATTGAAACCCCACCTTGAAGATAGTAAACTAGGTCTTCCACCCAAATCCCAATAATAATCATTATGGGTTTAGTGAATAGAACCAATAATTATTATCAAAAATATAGAAGGAATATTCATCTGTCTCATGTATAATATATATATAATGAGTTAATATAAATATATAAAATTATATATAAAACTCACTTTAGTATTACCTGAATGACTAATTTAGAATACTCCTATGTTACAACAAACCAATGCATGCAACATAATTGAAAAGTATAGGGAAAATACACATGGTCATGGAAGAAATTATTAAAATAAAATAGGGACATTATCATAAAAATATGACTCATATACCTATACATATATCACCTAAATACTTCAATATACACAAACTCCATTAACACAACGCATAGAAAATTCACCACTGAACTATGAATTGTTTATATAGACTCTACACATATAGTAATGATGCCGGAGGAGGGGTTTTTTCAAATATACATAATTGAATTCCATAAAAATATTATTTACAATTAAAAGTATTTTATCAGTCAAACATAACAATATCATATATTATATAAGGATTTTGAATATTAGGGATAAAAATAGTCCATGCATTCATAACGCAGATCAATCAAAATATTATACTAAATGGAACCTAAATTATTAAAATGTTACCAGACCTAGAGAACTCAAACTACAGAAAAACTAATACTATAATCTCATACTTATTCAAACATAGATGAGGTAATTCATCACTATTAATGTTTTTCCCATCATTCCGGTTGTTATCAAGCCCTTTGGTTGGCAGAGGTCGCTTATAGGGTAATATGCACAAATCATGGAGATGGAGGGCTAGATATACTATAAGTGGATGAATAATTACCCCTCACAATAGGTATTTTACATATATATAATTATTTGGTGATCCCACACCTTAGAAAAGGTTTTCTTCTGGGGGTTTAGAATCTTTGTATCTTCTATAATCTTATTACTCCCTCTTTTCTACTAACTATATGAAAATAAAGAATCTATTACCGCTATGTGTCCTATAAAAATCCATAGTTGATAAATAAAAAATAAAAACCATTTTTATTGTAAAAATATATAATTGAATATAAATATTACCATTTTTTAAACCTAGATGAGTGGCTATAAGAAAATCCAAATGAAATATAATAGATAACATATACTTTGAATTACATGAATTGTTCACCTCAACCAATTGTTAGGAATGTATTTCCTTTTCTAATTCCTTGTTGTTTCTACCATTATAGAATGCCTAGAATAGTAAATAGTGTGTTGTACCACATCGGATGGATAGTGTGTATTCTTGGTATATTTTAATGCATAACATGACTCTTATACCATATGATGGGTTTGGACAAGTTACTATCCATGAATAAAAACGTATATAAACTAAATATGGTGAAAATAATATTCATTTTCTGCATTCCATGTTCATAATATAACTAATATTTAAAATAACATGTAAAAAATGTATCACAGAATCTAGATTTAAAGGAATTTATCTCGGTGATACATTCCAAGTTTAATTTATGATGATATAAAATAGATAATGATAAAAAAAATTATGTGTGTCTTATAGGACAACATGATATTTATTAAAAAAAATACAAAATACTAGAAACCACAATTTTACCTAATTTGAAATGTTGGTCACCTACTATGCCCAAGTGACAAGATATTATATTTTATTTAATATTTAAAAATATCACATTAATTTTGATCATGAACCTTAATAAAGTATATTTCACATCACCCCTATTGTGATGGTTGAAACCATTCATCATCGAACTCAACCATGTAATCTACTGAGAAATGCAACTAGTTTCAGAAAAGGTTATTATTCCATTAATCTAATGTGAGTGAATTTGTGTATCATAGTGAACCTGTATCAAGAGACCCTAAAACACCACAACAATATGAATCCTCTAACCATATTACTATGTGAAGTAATGAAGCCATCATCAACCATTGAAACCATGATTGATCCCACCAATTAATACATATATAAATTTCTACCACAATTATGTTGAATCTTGATCCTTTGCAGTGCTTCACTATGACATGAACCATATTTCACCATACACACATCCAGACACCCACTACCAGATGATAATTCTACCATCTATCAAACACACACAAAACCACATCACTATAGGGACAACAATAAACACAATGTGATCTTTTCTTTCATTGGGATATGAGAAAAAATCAGATGAAACAAAAATGATCCCCATTTCCATTCAAAATACAACATGATAGAAATAATTTGTACATCCAAAATAATATACCGACAAAACAATATTATTCCTACTTTTATTTTCTTATCCAATGTTTTCCAAAATTGATACCTTTTATTCTTTAATCTTAACTCTTTCGACATGTTTCCATTCAATTAATTTCCCATTCATCATTATCATATATTATGTCAAACATATCACAAAAGAATAATTTATTTCTCGTACACTTATTATTCAAATAGAACCCTAGACACATAACATTGAATAAAAATATTTAATCCTCCTATCATCGAACACTGACATAATGAATGAGGTGGAAGAAATTAATTAATGGTTTATTATGGAAGGTCAGACCACTCAAAACCATGCACAATTTTTCATATTAATTTTTAATTTTATATTTGGATTTGGTAAAATATTTATCGATGAATATCTCATGTAAATTTTTTCGTGTTTTATAATTTTTATGATAATTTATAGCAAACGATTACAATAAATATATAATTGTTTTTGAGAAATTCAAGAGCATTAATATTATTGTATTGAATCATTTTAATAAATTATTCACTTTGACAAAAACTCAAAAAATTATATTTGATGTCATTTTACTCTTAAATTACATATATAACATAAAATTATGAACACATGAACTCTGATAATTCTTTTTTCACTTTTCAAAACATATATATTAATGCATTATAATTTACATGAAACATGATATTTTATCATTCTATGTGTTCAAAAAAATTATTTATCTGTTACATCCCAACTCTAGTATCCTAGAGAAGATAATTATACTATTACATTGGTATATAATAGACTAGATCACCTTATAAAAGATCTAGGTGTTCATTACATTTAGGATAAATGATAAATATATATAAATATTATTCATTTATTACATTTTAATACAAAAAAAAATTATAAAAATTAATGGAAAACATTTTTTACCTTCTTTAATTTCATTTAATCAATTATAGTACCACTCATTTATAAATTTTAAAATCATAAATACAATTAATGGATGATATCCAACAATCAATAAGAGTTAACATAAAATGGAAAATATCATGTAATATTCATTGGCTAAATACAATGTTAGTAATAAGAAACAATAAAATAATGTAATACAATTGATATCATGATCCAGAATGATATCCATCGATAACATAAGAAATAAAATTTATAATAAAAGGTATAACAATAAATGATATTTTAGTGAAAATTCTAATAATAATTGGAATTATTAACATACTCTATATGAAGTTTTTTAGGAAATCCTAAATAAATGAGTATTTTACACGTGAAATAATTGATTTGGATTATATCATAAAGAATATTAATTCATGGAGGGTTTATGTAATTTTAATTTTCACCCATTGCATAATATGTCCAATTTATCCAATAGAAGATCTTGTTTTTATAAAAAAGATATCAAAATGTTCCAAAAGGTATCCCCTGAAATATATTTTTATGTATTCGATACCTATTTATATAAATATAATGTGTATATAGATATTCTTGAGTTTACACAATCAATTAATATATCAATATTTACAGGGGAATATTCATTAATATTGATTGAAATATTGAATATTAAAAATACTATTGAACATTTCCTTGATAATCATGTAATGCACTAGGATACATTTAATGAAATTGGTTGTTAATAGATTATAATTAATCTAAGTGTTGGAGACCAGATAATTCTTCTAAAAAATACACTATTTAGTTCTCTTTATGGAAAAATAATTGTTCAAGATAATTTTATAATAATATGTAATTGAACATTCACATCATGAATGAATTCATGTATTTTTAATTATGTTACATAACATCATTATAAAAGGAAATGTAATGTAATTGAAATGACTTATGAAAGTGAAATGAATAAAAAGGAAGAGAAATCCATACATTTATATTCTTTTTGATAAATATTTAGAATAGACTCTTTCTATCCTTAGTATATTGGGTATGTGAATGATAAATATAGATAATGGTTTTGGAACAGTTACCTTTTATTGTCTCTTAAGAAAAAAAATCAATGTACCTCCTTTAAGAGAGATTGAATATATAGTTTGTAACTATTATCAACCTATATATATTAACAAATATTATTCATGTAAGATGCGATAATAAATAAATCCTTAAATTTTTTTTGTATTGAAGATGAATGGTAGAATGACTATATATTTATCAAAAAATAATTAAATGATTTATTAATATCTTAAAAAAGTCCTTGGACAGTAGAACATTGAAAATTTGAAAATCATTTAAAAAAACTAATTTATTCCATGGTAATTTAAATTTATCACTTATTTTTTTTGTGTTTAATACATTGATAATAAAACCAAAATAAACTATATCATTTTGAATATGGAAAATATTTTTATTGATAACAAATTTTATAAATAAGAAAAAATACATTAATATTTGAAAACAACAATATATCTTTATTAAAATAATTATATTAATTTATAATGTATTATTTTAATAAATAGTAATATTTATTTTCTAAATGGAGAAATTATATTTTTTACTAAATTTATCTATAAAACCATGATATCTTAATACCAAAGATATTTTTATTATATATTTTATTATTTGCCTAAAAATCAAACATCTGTGAAACTTATGAAAAACTAACTATTTATAATTTTTACATTATCATTAAAAATTTGAAGTTAATTTTTTGAAAATAATTTCCTTAATATATTGAATTTAATTTTTAACATAAAATCATAGTTTATTTTAATAATATATAGTTTGTGCCAAAAATTTAAATGCTTGATTAATAAATTTTATTTTTATTCTAAGATACAAGTATTTCATTATATTAATATTCATTCTTCAATATGCATAATTAATAACTAATTATTATATTTTTATCATTAAAAAATGTATTTTCTTAGAATATTATGTGAATAATGATTAAATAGATATTACAACTGTTATAGAGTGATGTTACCATAAATGAGAATTACTCTAAAATCATAATATCCATAACATGTCCAAAAATATATTTGGTTTATCATAAATTTTAACTATTATGTTTTAATAAAATTAATAAAGAAATTTCATTGAGTTATATCGACTTCCATGAATTTGATCAATCAAATTGTCAATATTCACTAAAGTATACATGTTATTTTTACTAATGGTGGGGTTTACCTTTAATCAAAATAGTTCCTCATGGAACCAACTTTCCATTTTAAAAATTAAATATGTTATCATTGATATGACATAATAGGTTTTATTTATAATGATTGAATCCACATATATCTAGATATTGAACATTTTTAATTAAATAATAATAAAATTAAAAAAATAAATACATGGGGACAATAATAGTTTAGTTGTAGTAGTTACAAAATAATTTCTTTTAAGGAATGATCATCAATGTCTTTAAAAAATATCATCCCACTAAGTACTCTTGATAGGCATAGCCTACATAAAACCATTATTAAAAACATGGGTATTTGAATCATAACAAAGTGTCGATTATATTCTTGGAAATGGAAAAAAATGAATATATTTAAGAATAAAATGAGGATAAGTGCCTAAGAACAATATTTTATCCTTTGAAAACCATAATATACTTATCATAGATAATAAACATGAGTCAGGAAATAAATATTATATTTTTATATGATATGACTCACAACTGAAATCTACAAACATGATCAATGATAACCTAACATTTTCATAAGATATATATTGTGTGGATACTCATCCTAGTATAACAATGAAAACATATAAATAGATACATGATCAATAATTATGTTAAGGACATGAAATAATGCTATGAAATAAATGTATGACCATGAAAAAATGTCCATTCATAGAATTATGGATATTAAATAAATTTCCATTCATAAGAATAGGTACATTTAATTAGGATCAGGCATAACATTGTGAAACTGTAATCAGGTTAACACATAACATTATGAACATGTAATCATGTTCATTCATAACATTATTATCTTCTAATAAGATGTATTCATAACAAATTTACTAATCTGTTATTCATCATTATCTATTTCATTGGTGGGATATATAGGTACCACCCTCATAGAATGAAAACATATTTTTGTGTTTCATATGATCATTAAACATCTATAATATCAAATTCTATGAAATTATATGTGTTGGATCAACATTTCATCATATCATAATATATAAAGTGTAGATACGTATAATAATCATTTAATTATTTCATCATTGAATATACTATGTAAAAAAGAATGGGGTTTCAACAAAATGGCATAACATAAGGGAGAGAAACATGTTTCATAATCATTGTATCATGATAAACATTAAAATAATAAAAAATTGGTATAATAGTTTCAAATACCTAGAAAATAATAAGTTACATCAGAGGATGTCATCTTACATGGAAAATGATTATGAAAGGTCAATTAGAACATTTAATTGGTAAATATTTTCTCAATGAAATTATAATTTTAAAACTAAAAAATAATAAATCAAATTTAAAATATTTTTTTAAAGTAAACATGATAAATTTTAAATGAATCCTCAAAATTATTATTGTCATTTGGGAAGAAATCATTATTCATGTTTTTCATGTTAAAAAATATTCCTTTAACATTTTCAGAAAAAAAAACTATATTTGTTTGGGAGACAACATGATTAATCCATTTAAAACCCTTTTTAAAAATTAAAAGCGGGGTAAAAAATTCATTAATAATCCTGTTTAATTTTGTTTTATGAATTTTTGTTAACATTTTCAGAAAAAATGGTTTTTGAATTGAAAGGGTCTTTGGTCGAAGAGATGGAAACATATATTTTTTCATAAGAAGCTTTTTAATTATTTTATGGACCATTGAATGAAAAAATGGTACTATTATTTTAAAATATAATGATTGACTAGAGGATAATACAATTGATGATAACAATTGAGATATAGGTAATAATATTAAAACATTTGATACTTAATCATAAATAATCTTGATAAACTATATCATATAATGTAAAACCACTTCAACATTTGTAAAATTTAAAACATAATACATAAGAAAGAGAGATACTAAAATTATATGCAATATACGTAATTTTAATATTAAGATTCAAAAAATAATATCTTTTGAAGTATATAAACCACATAATTGAAAATTATTGTTAATATAAAATGTGCCTCATAAATGTAATAAGCGAGACAAAAATCCATTAAATCATAAAAAAGCTTTTTAATAGTAAGAAATAATAAGGAGAAACATCAAATTAAATGATTAATATAATTACAAGTAGGATATTAATGATATTTCATATCAAAGGGTATGTATATAGATGACATTAAATAAGTGAGTGGTGAATTTTAAAATGACCACCATAAATAAAAGACTGAATGTAATTCTCTTACATTAAGTACCAAATTCATTCTTACAAATTAGAAACTACAGTATATTAAATTTTGATTATTCTACAACAATTATATAACCATAAATTTAAATATTATAATAAATATCATTTACTTATTTCCATTTATTACCCTTCTATTAACAATTCATTATTAACATCACATTTTAGGTACAACCCACTTTTTTTATTAAATGAGTTTTGATTTGTTATTTTCATTCCTCTTTATTTGATCATAGTTTTAGCATCTCTCAAATAATAATAATGAAATATTTATGATATTTATAAATCATTTATAATTTTTTCATATAATGAAATATATTTTTCAGAAATGAGGTATTTTTTTATCAATGATATTTTTGTCCATACGTACACATGAGTAATGTTTCAGTTTTTTAATGGTCATTATATAATAGAGGTAAGAAATATATTATCTTCGCAAAATTATAATAATTTCAAAAATTAAATATTATTAAATTAAATAAAATTATACATATCATAGATGTGGTGGGGTGATGAAAATGGATAATCACATAACTTTATGAGTGCACTATTCCATACATACATGACGTGCACTTTCAAAATTCAATTATCAAAAAGGTAAAAAAAATTATATATTATATTTTCAGAATGCTAAATATGTACTTATTAACATAATGATGTTAGGTAAGTCGCATAAAATCATAATAATTATCATTATTATCTTCTATGTAAATATTTAGAGAAAAAAATCACTTCGCTTCATGAGGTGGTAGTCCACCATTCACATGAATAGCGTTATTGTATCTGCTAAAAATGTTACGTAAAAATTGATATATATAATATAATCACTCTATATGAATAATTATTTTATATGTATCATATATATACATTGTATCCTTCATCATACCAAACTCTTTGTGGTGGTAATAAGAAAATGATGGAAATCGGTTTGCAAGGCAGTAGTCCACTGTACACACGAATGATTATTTTGTAACCAATTTTTATGGAAGTGGATATGGTTATAGGTCATTAAATGAACATATAAACAAATTATAATATTTAATATTAATAATTAAATAAATACAAATTTTTTTAAAATAATTAACGGTAGTAGGTAATTAAATAAAAAAATAATTCTCTTTGAATAATGTTGCATGTTCTTCTGGTATCCTCTTTACAGTTTCAATAAAACCCTCCCTAGTTTGGGTTTAAATGAAAATATGGATTGTATCATTTTATTATGTAATTAGGGAATTTTTTTTGAAGCAATGAGTAAATGAAAATGCTTTTTATTTTGGGAAGAGGATAGGATATGGGGTGGCCATTTATAATTTAGGTGAGTGTCACACTTATAATTTTTGAAAATAGAATGGTGTACCCACATTTTTAATATCCAACTAGAAAAAATTGATAATTATCAATAATTATACATTATATGGTCTAAATATGGAATACAAGTATATGATAGGCTATTCATTAGGTTATTTTTACCCTTATCATTTTATGTTAACATCCATGTAGACCAACTTTTAAAAATAACCACGATAATTCTTTTTTACTAATTGTACTCTTCATTATGGAAATAAATTAATATTAACATATTATATAATATAAATTATTATGATTTAAAACATGGAATACATTTATATAATTTCCATTAACATATGCAGATAGTTTTAATTTAAAATTAATCTCACGGGTGCAACTGGAAAGAAGGGTATCAATGAGATAATTATCGAAATATGACATGGTTTCTACATAAAATTTATATAAGAAAATTACTTCAATGACCTTAATGATATGGATATATTTATAATATAAGAAATATTTATTTTCAAAAAATTCGGAATTATCATTTATATTTATATGGAATTTTAACAAAAATGCAGTTTTCAATTAAAATTCATTAATTTTCTTAATATAGAAAAAAAATTAATATTTATATTAAATTTAATAAAAATACTAATATTATTTTAAAAAATATTAATAAATGAAAATTAATTCCTAAAACTAATTTTTTTAATTTCTAAAAATATTTTTTGAAATAATTAAGGATTGTTTTGGAAAACATATATTTTAGAAAAATATAGTTTTTAAGTAGAAAATATGATTTATTCTTATATATTATCAATAAAAATTCATGATAAAATGTTATCAATTATATAATATAAAATTTTAATTAATATAATTCATGAAATGTTTTTTGTTTAATACAGTGAGGCCACACATATGTGTTTCCATAAAAATAGTTTTTCAATGAAATATTTCCTTTATTTTTAACTAGTATTTTAATATTTTTATTTTATGTAATAGTTCAAACAATGATTAATTAATAAACCATATATTATCATAATTTCATTAATACAATTAATATACTACATTCCAACATTTTGGCGATAACAATTATATAATATTATTTTAATAATATATCATGTTTCATTTAAACATATTGAATCTTCTAAAACGAGATAAACTCATTGTTCCATGTAATAAAAAATTTCCATAATATTAAATTTCATTTGAATAAATATTATTTCAAAAAATATTATCATTTTACAAATTTAATTCCTTAAAATATAACATTTATAGTTTCTTATGACATAATAAATTAAACTGGGTCCATTATATATTATGTCTGGAATTTGGGGGTTTTATTAGCAATCATTTCAATGGAAAAATAAAAATCATGTTCAAGTGGATGTCAAAAAAATTCCCAAATAAATACATAATTTTATTCACGTAAAATATGTGAATCCTTCATTTTCAATATATTATTCACATCTATTGATTTATTTTTCATTAATTTTTTTAAAAAATTTCATTATTTCTTGCTAATAGTTGTTCCTATAGTAAAGAGTATAATAATAATTTCTATCCTGTATAAATAAGTGATTTTAGTCCATATTCAAAAAATTTAACCACATTACCATGATAGAAAATTCATTCTTTAAAAATTGAGATCCATTCCTTCCAAATTATTATGTCAAATCCAATCATGTGCGGAAAATTTAGTCGTACAAATAAAGTGACTTTAATAATTTTAAAAGAAACTACCTAATATTTTCGAATTTCAATGATAGTTTTACTAGATGTTTTGATAGATATATATTATAGTTCTTTTTGTTGGGACGATTCCATTTTCCTAGAATATGTGGATGAAATTAAAAGATATCATAGATCAATAATCAAATAATAATTTTCATAATATTTATTTTATGATCAATGTATCTTCTCTCATGTCAATCTAAAATTTAACATCTATTTTAGTAATCACATATACCCCACCTTATTCCCATAACCAATTATATGTTAAATGATCTTGATATATGGAATTATTTATTATAATATTTCTAAATATAGTTATAGTACAATCAATGTTCTTCTAAAACATAACTTTTTTCCATTGTATTTCAATGGATGATAGACATTATCACTATACTCATATCAAACTACCATTCCCATAATGGCTTATTGAGTTAACTACATCCTAAAATTGTTTTATGTTATGTGTTCCTCCAATCATGGTACTATGTATAGTAACCTGTATATGGTTTATTACTCTATTACATTGGAATAAAATTCATGGAATCATCTCCCAAAAGTACGTATAGTTTTGTTTTCGTGTTAAAATATATACATACTTGATTCAAATATTACAATTGAAATCAAAAAATAATTTTTTTAGAATATCATTATCGATCCATAATATTCTTTGATATCATTCATGGAAGACTTTTAGGATTCTTAATTATGGAAAAAATAATGCTTAATTTAAATTCTATGTAAGGGTAAAGTAAAATAGATTCTATCATGATTTAATAATCATAATCCAGGTAAGTCAAATGAAAAAAATAATTCCATTTAATAATTAGACAATCATGGTCAATATGGAATAGTGATAATATGAAATCCTATATACTTTTATCAGTATTTTAATTATGTATTTTTAATTATGTATTCAATAATAAACTGGGTATGTGTTAATTTTTGTAAGAATATAGCTTCAAATGTTTAAAAGGATAAAATTAAAAAGGGGAAAATATGCCTATTGCACAGAGTGAATCCTCATAACATGATGTGTAGTAGAGTTTCAAATAATATTGCATGTTGGGATTCTATACAAGAAATAATCATTGAAAATTATAATTGTATAATCCATAACATGTCATGAGTTGATGATACACTTCGTGTAATATTTGAATGAGATTCCCTTTATGAAGATAAAACTTGAATGAAGGCATATTTCATGTGTCTTAGGTACATGATATGAAAGGAGTCAAATATTCGAATATCAGATGAGATACAAGTGAGATATTCATAGATTAAAAATTTGTTGAGAAAATCATAGATCGATATTAAATGATGTGAATACCCATTACACATCGTGTAATATTTTTCCAATATATTAAGAATTAGGTGTGTGGATTTAGAGAGTCCAATATGATCCTAGATTAGATAATTTCTGGGTTTCTCATTCCTCCCTCATTCCCTTCAACTTTCTTGATCGTAAAATAAAAAATTATTTGTTCTCATTCATATATACTAAGTGTCATGATTCGATTTTAAAGGAATTTGTATCCCATTTTATAGTCCTTGTGGTGTTTTTCTCATTCATCATCTAGAAAACAGTGATAAAACATTGGTGTTATTTTTTATCAACATAATTTCTTGTAATTAGTTTGTTTTTTTTCTAAATCTACCTCATTTAATTTGGATGCATTTTCCTAAAATTTGTTTAACCCAAATCATTGCAAGTTTTACAACTATTTTAACACAAATTTTTTTAGCATGATAAACATGATTTCAATTCCATTTTTCCCTATATTCAATCCTACCATGAGTGGAAAAACCACCTAGGAAATGTATTGATAGTATTTTTATTTGAATTAAAAAATCTGAAATTCACAACTTAGTAACCTTAAGGGTCAGTAATCTGGATTAATAACACTTTTATATCCAATTAATTCAAATATCTCTAACCATGGGATCTTTTATTAAAATAACAAATAATTTTTATAGTAGATTAGGATATGAAAGAAAGCACAAAATACATTCTTCATTAGTATCCATGATTTATTCATCTAGGTTATCACTATTTCCAAATCAAGGAATACTTACCTCTTAGGTAGAACTAGTTGATTTTACCATAGTCAACTATAGACCTCTGAATGCTTTGTATTCTAAAACATATGATTCTATCATGTTTGAATTGTGATCATATATTCTATATATCTCTAAAGTTGATCACAATCCCTATATCATTCCAAATTTAAACCATCAACCCTCTTGAAATTGTTTTCCATTTTGAACCAATTTGAATGGACTCCTACACTAAAAGTTTCCAAGAAATTTGTTTCATGTTTCAGCTTAACACCCTGTGGGATAAACCCCAAAATTGTTCTATACTACCCCCTATTAGCATGAAATTTTTTTGAAATAATGAAATTCTATTCTAACAGCATCACATGTGAATTAATTAATGTCTATGAGCATATCAAATTTTTCTTCCGCTGTGAGGGATCAAAATTTATTCTTGGAATAGACAAACCTCTTGCAATGAACTGGTATTACCTTCCCCTCTCCCCATTTATTTCAATATTATGTAGTTCATGATGCCACTTAATTTGAAATCTTGCAGCATAGTGTATATAACAAGTCATTTCAACTTGTTCAATGAGCCTTAAAGAAGGTGAACAGTTTTCCTTCCATCCTATGATCAAACAGAATCTCTCTAAATACCACCCAGAAATCAGGGCAAATCAAATCAATCAAGTAGGAACCAACCTACCAAACCCACCAAACATGCAATAACTAGTTATAGGGGAGAATAAATACAATAATAACATAAAATCTGGGATTATGGACTACTATGAATCCAAGTATCTACCCCAAGGATCATGCATCCACCCCATTCAAGCTCATACAATTGAGATAAAACATGGACTCATTCACATGATCTAAAACATGGTTTAGTTCAGTGATCTTCAAAGTGCCGATCCCCATCAGAACATATCAAACTTCTTAAATGTATGTGATACCTTTCACAACAAGGGTATATCATATGATGAAATTAGACATCACATTATCTTATTTTTCTAGAGTTATCGATCCATGTTTTTGCTCAAAAGTCATGCTATAAAGTCAATCATGACTTGGTTTGATCTAGATATGAAGTTTCAAGACAAATACATCCCACAAATCCAAGCTTGGAAACTCTAGAATGGCATTCAAAACATTTCCCACATTGATGGACAGTATTCATGGAAATGGTGGGACATATTTAAGTAACTAATGTGGAAGTGAATCTATCCGGGACTAAACACATGGATACAACTATAGATATTCTACCAAGTCTCCAACCAACCACATGCACTGTTTTCAATGCTCTAGCTAATGGTGGTTGGATGATCAAGACACCTAAAGTTGGAAGATCCATTTTGGGCTGATTATATAATAATTACATCTAGTTTCATAGGTATCATGGCCCTCCTCAGCATGGAATCCCCTATGTGGATGAGAACTCCAGACTAGTAGTGAAAGTTGAAGTGCTCACAAAGATTCTAGAAACATTCCAGCTTCCTACTACACCACCCCATCCTACTCTTATGAAAGATATACAGTCATGTAAAATGTTAGGTTTCCCACACATATTCCACGATTTTGAGTCATGAGTTAAATAATAACTTCTAGATTCTAATTTCATCCATTACAATCAGCAAAATCCACCATTCCTACATCAACAGTAGTATTGTCCTCATAGGCCAACTTAGCATCCAAATCAAAATATATAGGGCTATTATTAATATATAAGTGGTCCTGTACAATTTTGTAGCTAATTAATACCATGGTATCCTTTAATGATCCCTATGAAAATACCAAAACAACCACATCAGAAACAACATTTCCCTCAAGGAGAATCACCCTAGTTTCAACCGCCTCAACATGAACCTTAGTAGAAAACTAATCCTCTCTAAAATAACATAGAGAAAGTCATAGATAATTTTTTTTCAAAAAAATACCAGATAATGACAACTCAAGAAATGGAGATACATAACCAATGAACTACTTTGTGAAATCTTGATGTTCAGATGGGTCAGATCTCAAAGACCATATCATATCGATTACCAGGTACCCTACATGGTAAAACATAGATATACCCATGAAAAGAAACATTGGATGTAGTGATACGAAGTGAGAAAAATTTGGATTACCAAAAACCCTATGTAAGTAATGAAAGATAAACTAAAGAAAATATGAATCATTCAAAAGTAAAAAAAGAATAATTTTGTGAGACCACCCATGTAATAAACTAGAATGCATCACTGATAAAAAATACACAAGCACTTGAGAAACCAAAAGAACAAGTATATATTTCTCCCACTTTATACAATCCACATCGTCATTTTCTAGAAAGAGAAATAAAAGAATGACATGATGTATAGTAGATGAAGATCCTAGTAATGTTCAAACAACTGCATCTCAACATACCCTATGAAAATGAATTTTTGAAAATTCCAATGTAAGAAAAATTCCTATATGATATTCCTTCCAACAAATTAAAAATTAAATATCCTAGTGTCAACTCCCTGAATTAAGAATTCAATATTTTCATTCAGCAAAAAATCTAACCAACTATGATATTCACATGAAGTTATTCAATTCCATGTGTCATTTGGGAATGTAAATTTGGAATATCTGTGTGTGATCTAAGATCAAGAATCAACATCATTCCCATGAGTGAATTTTTCATGTTGTGACTACTAGAACTCAAAATAACTCAAGTCAATCTATAATTGATAAAAAAAATTAATAATATATCCTATAGAAATTCTATAGGTTGTTTTAGTCAAGGTTGTAATGTTCATCTTTCCACCAGAATTTGTAGTGTTAACAGAGAAAAAAATCGATTTCCATTAATATCGGAATACCAATTTTGGCCATAGGAAAGGATTTTATAGAAATGAATCCATGGAATATAATATTTTAAGTAGGACAAGAATAGGTAGTGTTCAACCTCATAAAATATTCTAAACAATCATATGATTCCATTGATTGCAATGGTAACTCTCATACCCAAGAAATAAATGAATACTTCTCCATAGAAGAAGATCTTGAGGAATCAACCCTAATGTAGATGAATAATATGAATGGAAAAATATAGATTAAATGAATCTATTAAAAGGGATAATTTTGAACCATTCATCCAATGATTATTCATCCACCAACACTGGAGTTGAAGCCTCTACCCAGCACATAGAAGTATTTATATATAGGACCTTAAAACTCTCATCAAGTAATCATTAACTCTGAATTATATCAGTCAGAAGATGAAAAATTGGTAAAGTTATTGAAAATACACAACCATTAATTTAGCTGGTGAGTGACTAAAATTAAAGGGATCATCCCAATCATATCAACCTACATCATTCTACTCGAGGAAGATGAAAAAAAATACACCAAACGCAAAAGAGGATTACACAACCGATGAAGGAAGTTGTTATGAAGGATGTGCTGAAACATAGGGATGTTGGAATAATAATTCCAATATCTAATAGTGAGTTGGTGAACACACTACAACAAGTACTCAAGAAAGGTGGACTCATAGTGGTGAAAAATGAAGAAAATAAATTGATCTCAACATGAACCATCAATAGATGGATAGTTTGAGTGGATTATAGAAGAATGAATGTATCAATATGAAAATATCATTATCCTATTTCATATATGGATCAAATATTTGGATAAAATTAATGATATGAATTATACTATTTCTTAGACGGATATCCATGATACAATTATACTGTAGATGGCCCAGATAATTACTCAAAAACCACATTCACAAGTCCATTTTGACCTTTCTCGTACTGATTCATGTCATTCAAAATGTGAAATGATCCATAAACATTTCAAAGATGCATGAATCATATTTTCCCTAAGATGGAACATGAATTTTTTTTAATATACATTTACAACTTCGATGTTTGTGGAATATCATTCAATGTCTTACTACAGAATCTTGAGTTCATCCTATAACACTGTCAAAGAAATATATATTTTTGAACTAGGAATAATATTATTTTACAGTTCAAGGAGGTAAATTTTTCTGACATAAAATATATAAAGGGGAATAGAAATAAAAATATCTACGATAAAATTCATTAATGTTTTAAATGAACCTTCAATAGTTAAAGGTATAAGAGGCACTCTAGGCCATGCTCGATTCTAAAGGCGATTTGTAATAGATGTTGAAAAAGGTCCCCTCCCAGTAACACTCCTATTTTCAATGGATGTTCCATATGAATTCATTGAATAATGTCGAATTTCATTCAATAATTTTATGAATGTCTTGATAACATCCCCTGTAATCATTTAGACATATAGTGAAAAAGAATTTGAATAAATGTGTGATGCTAGTTACATTGTTGTTGGAGTCCTTTATGGAAAAAACTTTTGTCATATATTATATCCTATCTATTATTCCAACTACCCACTAAATTAATCTCATGTAAACTATAGAAATATATTGAATGTAATCTTATTGGTTTGTATGCCCTTAAAAAATTCCATTCATATTCGGTTGTATCCAAGTCATGGTGTTTGACTTTGAAAAATTCCATTCAAATTTGGTCTTATCCATGGCGATGGTACACATCAATCATGATACCATAAGGTATATAAAAAACAAGGAGGATTCCATGAAAATGACAATATGATGATTCCTCCTGCTAAAATAATTTTATAATATCATCAAAGATATTATAGGTACTGATAATATGACCATGGATCATTTATCACGTCTTCTATAGCCACACATCAATGATGGTGAAAATACTAACATCAATGTTGATTTTCATAATGAAACCATATTTCAATATTAATTTGGAAATATGGTTTTTTATATTTCTCATTTGTTTCTCCAAGTATTGTTTTCATCAAGATCTCTCCTAACAAGAAAAAAATATATTTTTAGCTTAATAGAATTACTAATAATGGGATGGGCCACTTGTATTCAAGCATTATACTAATGGTTAGTTGCGATGTTTTATCCTATAAAATGAAATGGAAAAAGTAATTGAAATGTGTCCTATGTCACCAAATGGGAGACATCATGGATACATGTTTACTTTTAGAAACTATTATACAATGTGGGATTTACTTTCCCACACTACACCATGATGCAAGGGAATTTTTTCATAACTGTGATAGGTGCAAGCGAACTGGTACCATTGGGAAATGAAATGACATGCCTAAAAACCATATAATGGATGTGAAAATTTATAACGTATGGGGATATACTTCATGAGACCATTTCCTAATTCACATGTAATGTCCTACATCCTTGTTTGAGATTAATACATCTCAAAATAGGTAGAATCTAAATCCACATCACAAGACACAAAAAGGTGGTTATGAATTTTTTAAAAATGAATCTTTTCTCAATATTTTCATTTCTTATGTTACTCATAAGTGATCAATGAACCCATTTTTCAATGAAAATATTATAGGAATTCTGGAAAAGTATAGAATCTATTGTAAGACAATAAATCCCTACTACCATCAAACAAGTGGATGTGTTGAATTGACAAATATGGATATCAAAAAAATCTTACAGATGTCTGTGGACAGAATCTTAAGTGACTAGAGTTTGAAACTAGATGATGAACTATGGGTGTACTTCACTACATAAAAAACACCAATTAACACTACTTCATTCAGACCGATTTATGGGAAACCATGGAATCTTCATGTTGAACTACATCATCACTTATATTGGAAATTAAAAAGCTCAAATTGGATTTTGAAGAATATGGAGAAGCTCGAATGCTAAAACAAGACGATTTAGAAGAAATCAAAATATGAGATTATGATGATGATATGTTATTGAATAATAAAAATAATAAATGTAATGATCAATGCATTGAAATTCACATCTTTATTATATGAAGTAAGGTTCTCTTAATAAATTATAGATTGAATAGTTTTCATGGGAAGTTGAAGTATATATGGTTAGGTCCCTTCATAGTCTTTCAAGTTTTCTCCTATGTGACTATTGATAATCATAAGGAAGGACAACCTCCATTCAAAGATAATGGTCAATGGTTGAAAATATTCCAAAAACCCTCTCACTAAGGTTATGTCATCATCCTAAATATCATATGAGCCATAAACGAGTCATTATCTCAAAATTAAAGGAAGTGGTGATTAGGTGGAATCCTAGTGTAGGTCACTTTAAACTATACTAGATAACAACATCCATAGGAAATCTTAGGCAGACCATGATTTTGAGGGAAGGGTTTGCACAAAATATGAGCTATAAAAATGTCCATTACACGTCGTGTAACCCATTTAGATGACATGTACATTTTGTATCCAAAAGATGAACAAATCCATCACGAAAAGACATGAAACAATGTTACACATTGTGTAATGTCTCATGAAAAATTAAAAAGAACTAGTTTTGAACCCTAATTTCATGGCCCAAAAAACCACCCCATCCCCCTGACCCTCCAACTTCCACCAACTCTTCTATGTAACCCACCTCCTTAACCTTCCCTCTCTTGACCATAACACCCCTCACTCCCATCCGTTTCATGATCCCTAATGTGAGAAAGCATCCCCCTCCCTTCCCTCTTATATCATATATGCAACCCCTGCCCTCCACCACTCCTTCTCAACAAAAAGCCCACACCCTCATTCCCCTCCCCCTCGTTCAGCCTAAACAAACCCCCCTCACACCACCCATCATCTTCCATGTATCGACTTACTCTTGATACGGAACAGACAAAAAACTACAACCAACACCTTCCAAGTAATTATCAGACCATAATGAGTATCCACTAGAAAATAATCCAAGAGGAACCATACATCTCGAACCTTTAGCACCCCCCCCCCCCCGCCCCCGAAACAGCTCTTACTGAACACATTGGTCAAGGAAAATCCTCAACTAGCTCCAAGGACTCATAATGAGAAGACAACATCTATATGCATCCCATTTTCAGCTTCTCCTACCGAAATCATAGATTCTTCCTCAACATGCAATTTCAAAATCCCATGATAAAAAAAAGACTCTTGATATAACCATTATTTCCCACTTGAACACCAGCAATGAAATCCTAAATCCCCTAAATAGACTCTATATCACATATATTATTATGTTATGTGATAAAAAATATTTAGATATATTCATGGAATTTCTTTCTACATTTTAGGTAGTAGTGGATAATCTCTATTTCCACCTTGATATTAGAACACATGATCTCTTATTTAACGAATTTGGCATCAGTATAGGATTATTTTGAGATGAGTTTTCCATGTTTGAGATTTTTTGACACTTTTTATTGAGCCTCCCTGGACAAATTTGAGGTGATTGGGGCTGATGATTGCACATGATGCAAAAAAAGTGAATGACCCACATATCACTATGTTTGATCCACCATATAGACTAGAAATTATGATACTTCATCAATCCATGACCCATGCCCAGTTTTCATGGGCAGAGTCACATGGGAGTGTGAGCCAGGTATACATTATCATTTTTTTCTATAGCTATGGGCAACCCATCCATCTAAATTGTTGGCCAGTTCACATACTACTATTGGGATCATGCACAACAGACCCGAGGAACACTGATGAGTGGTTCTTCAATCACCCACCATGCCAAACATCAAAAAGGTTTTGTTGATTCTCTTCCAATCACTTCATGTGGACCAATAGAGTCCATTGATTTTATGACTGCACACAAAACACATTTATTGTTGATGGATAATGACATTTTTCACTGGGAACCAAACATATGTGAGGCTAAACCTGCAACAAACTCGCACCTACTACAGACCAACACCTATACCAGACCCACCACCTATAGTGGACCCAGCACATGATCTACACACCACTTCCCCACTATCATGTCACACCCATATTCCTTACTCTACCACAACTACATCCAATATTACTCCACAAACCTATACCACCCCAAAACTATCTTGGCAATGCAGCTATGCATCCCAATGTGCCTGCGACAAATCTCTACTCATCTACACCTCCCCTTTTTTGAACATACCGACTTCACCACCCCTCCAAATCCTTATTATACCATAGACTACCCACAAAAACCACCTCTGAATATCTCCAACTAATCTACCACACTAGTACGACGCACATCCCACACTTACCTTCCCTCAGATATCTCAGACCCTACTTCCCAATAGAATTACCTCATCGAGCAAGCCTGGTGGGGCACAAGGCTGGTCACTACCATATCCAGTGAGGTGTCGCATATCAATTTTGATTCCAAACTCATTCCCTAGCCTATGATAAACACCTCTCCACAACCTACCCAAACCCATCTTCTTATCACCACGACACCACCCTCTGGAGTTAATACACCAGGCATAGTTGCCGTCACTACCACTGATTATTCTGATCATCTACCAGGACCACCTAATCATGATTGGACTTTGGATGATCATTTTGATTATTTTATCTTCTCTTAGTTCTTCCCTATTCTCATTTATGTTTTCTAAATTTAGTGATATGGCTACATGATTTAAATTTGTAGTCTTTTTATTCCCATATGTTGTACTGCTAAACTCAATCATATATATATGAACTATTTTTTGTGTCACATTTACATGGAATAATAGTAATATCATTAATATTTTAAATATATTGGTCAAAATCCTCTGTTTAATATATGGTTTTCCATAAACAAGTACCACCATATACTCTTATTGAACAAATGACTCAGATCGCAACTAAAATTGAATGTTAAATTCAAGAAATCTCACTGAAGATTCATGCGCAATTGCTACTAGCATGATCATATACACACTTCCTTCAACATCTGATCCATTCTCATAATGATCCTAAAGTAATCAGTCATGTCATGAAACCCCATGACCTAAAGGAAATTACCATAAGTAGTTTTATATTCCAGAGGAGATAGTTATACAATGGATGAAATAGACTAATAGATTTATCCATATACCTAGATGACAACATTTTTTTTAGTGTATTATGGGAGGCATCCCACAGTTTAACATTTTATCGTGTATGAGTACTTGTAATTTTTCTGAAGTATTTTTATTTATTCATTGGTTCCTTTAGTATTATTATATAAACCTTACAGATCTATAATAAAAATGGTTTCTATTTCACATCAAATGATGAACTAAATAATTTTGACGCTTACTAATATTTTAAAACTCTACAATAATGTTTTATCTAGTGCAAGGAATGTATTTATTACCCATTTTGTAGGTAGCATGACTCTAACTCAAGACAACCAAGTTTCCCATTGGCATGACACATCGTACAGGGATCTCCCAATTCCCTCGATCTCAATTTGATTAATTTTTATTTAATTTATCTGATAATTATTTTTTCCATTACAGTACCATAATACTTCCATGTACAGTTCTAAAACTATCTGTATATAACTATGGGGAAGTATTTCGTAATTTTAACTTTTTATAAACATGATTTGTTTCTGGTTCTCATCAATATAAGATAAATTTTTTAATTTGGAATCATTATTTAAGTCCAAAAATATTTATACCAATTTAAATAAAACTGAAAATATAGTTAGTAACTGGTGGTAAACCAATTTTTCCACTATTTTGATTTGCAGAATGATTTGTGAGCTTAACTATTTAATTAAAATTTGAAATTTTTTAAATTACAAATAATTGAAATATTATTTTGTTTTATACACTTATTGAATTCCAGTTTCAAATTTTATTCTCATTCTTGAGATGATTAAGATCCTTCAATTGAATATTCATTTCTAATTATATTTATTGAGTGATAACTGGGACATGTAAACCTATCAATAAATTTATTGAGATATTGATAATGAAAAAATATAATTTTAAAATGATTTAGGAAATTGTTGTGGAAATACATTTTTATAAGTCCCACATTACATCCTCCCCTCATTTAGCACATAGTTTCCATGAATTACCTTATAAGATGCAGTAATTCCAAGATATTTATCCCTTCAAACACTAGACTTTATATAATTTATCATGTTATATTGAACAAGTGTTGGGGAGGATTTTAATCAGCATATCATGATTCGATTGTGGATATGTGTTATGTCTCTCATTATACTATTTAGATTTTATCCATTTTTACACTATAGTATTTAACAACTTTCCTCTTCGTTGAAAAATACAAAACAAAAGAAAAATTGACATGGGTTTCATATTAAGAATTTCAAAATCAACATTTCAAGACAATTGAATCCCCTAAAATATCATATGTTCTTAAGGAAAGGATGTGAGATCTGGCTATGGCATGACTTTCAAAAAATTAAAATACAAAAGAAAAAAGGAAGGAATAAGCTACCCCTTTTCACTTACATATCATATACAATGATACAACCAGAGCTACATAGTTGAATGTAATTTAATCTATGTAAGATTATTTTTATTACACTTTTCATGACATTCATACATTATAAATCAGATCCTACACTCATTTTTTAGTTTTTTTTCACTTTTTACCAACCTTTCCATAACCCCGGAGTCATTTGAACCAAATTTTGATTCCAACATGATTGATTTTTTATTTTTATTTTCAAAGTGGAGATGATATGACACATAAAATCTTACAGTTAGGGGCATCTACATTGGACATTAGCATAACTCCTATTTCATTTAAACCAGATTTATGAGAAAAAATTCATTAGGAGGTGCGTTGAAAATGGTTATAAAAAACAAGGAAGTGTTGAGAGTTTGTAATTAAAAGATTAATTATCTGTTCAATAAACAATGATATCAGGTGTGATTGATTTTCTACGCAAGGTTTATTCTAGAGAATGATTGTTTCTTCTTACACCTTTTTTTATTTTCCTAGTCATAGTGAATGTTTCATTCATTTAAAATATCTTTTCTTTTGGAAATCTCTATTAAGATTTTTTATTAAGAATATGAAATTTTTCATGTATTAGATAATTTTATAAAATTAAATTTGTTACACCTTAATATTACATGGTACGCTTCTCTTTGAATAATACAATAGATTGCGATGTACACAGTTTTGAGTTCTAACACACCATGACCAATCAAACTAGCCATTATGAATTGCAATACCCAATTTTTGAAATTTTATAATATTTATTTATCAAAATGGAATTCATTTTGGATTCGTAATATCAAAATTATCTTAGGGTGAATTTTTGTATTTTTTATGAAACGTTCAATTTTTATTAATAGGGAAAGACACTAAATTATTGTTTAAAACCGATTTTTTATTTAAATAATTTTTTATTTTATTTAAATTTATTTTAGGTCGAAATAGATACATGATACCTATATACATTCAATGAAATTCATTGGTTTCATTTTTTTAATAAAACTAGATATATAAAATTATATTGAACATTTAACGTCTTTTACCCACCTTCTAGGGACAATTGAAAATTTGAATAAAATGTAATTTTACCACTTTTGTGAATTAAATTTCAAACAACCAAGAGACACATTTGAAAAAATTAGTTAAAATGTGGTTCAATAGGATGAAAATAATTTTTGTGAATAGTAACATCTAAATTTTATTTACCACGGTTAAAAGTAAACTGGGTAATTAATGGTAAAAAATGATATTATAATTACCCTAACACATGTCCTAATTCTATTTTATATTTTTATTTCAACCAAAATCATCCTTATAAATAAAATGTGAACCTTTTTGTTCACTTTTATTTGATTAGGACATTAATTATTATTTTATTTAAAGAAGAGTTAAAAGTGATAAATTCAAATTTTAATAACTAAAACATTTTTAATATTGAGTTATACATAAGATAAATTCGACTACAAATATCCATTATAAATCTATAAATATTTCCTAAATTATTTTATTTTATTGATAATTTGTGTAAATTATATAATTAAATTTATTTTAACACAATGATGATGCAGCAATTACCTTATTATTGAATGATTAAAAAATTGATATTGTAAATATAAAAATAATTTTAAATTGAGACTTTTGATGTATTCCTATAATTTTATAGGTTAATATGAATTTTTAGGGTTGATTAAATATTTTTTTTCAAAGGGATAAAGTTTAATGACTTTTACAAAAACCAAATACTAAATAGTGTCAAAATTGACATAAATGAGTTTTTAAAACATATACTATATTATTAATTGATATAATATTATTAAAAATATAAAGTTTTGATAAAAGAAATATATAAGGTTTTATATATCAATAATAAACCACCGGAGATTCTATTTGCTTTTTATAGTAAATTTATTAACCATTTATTATAATAGTACTAGAATACATTGTTAAAGTTAAACTGTTTAACACAGAGTTAAATCTATAAGATAAGGTTAATATGGAAACCTAAACATTTCTAAAACCTATTGGTTGGGATTTTTTCAACAAATCCCCACCTTATCCTCGAAATGAATCTTTTTGGAGCCATTATAAACCGAATAAAATTGTATAATAAAATAATATTTCAAGCTTTTCCTAATGTGGCCCCCACCACTCTTATAAAAGGGTACTTCCCCTTCTCTAAAAATCACACATCCATAGCCATTTAGCTAGACCATCCCTGGCTCAAATATCCTCCCAACTACCTTAACATAGATATATAGGCATTACTTTTATCAGAAAGTCAACCTATGGAGCCCTTTTGATCAACTCAAAAGGAAACACCTGAAGAAGAGGTAATAATTTAACCACCTCTTTCAAAGTTATTTTCTTCTTCGACTTCCTCTTTATTTATTGTTTCCATACCAAAATAATAACTCAAATACCAAATAAATTCTTTTATTTTATTATAAATATGATACATACATATTTATTATTCTATCCATCCTATGACTGACAAGTCACCATACGTGTGTATATACGACTTTCTATCTCCACGTCGTTGTGTAGTTTTTCATTCAAACACATCATTATTTGGATGGGTATAATAATGTGTATAACAGATGTAAATAATAAATATAACATGTTAATTGTTCTGTATATATGATATATCATCCAATTATATATGATATAACCATCAATAGATTGATATTGTCTCTCGTGCATATGTATGGATTACCGTCTCCACGAACGCGGTGAAATTAATTCCCCATCATAAGAATTAGAAAATAATTTTCATTTTATGATAAATAATATTGCTTAAGAACATAATATCATTCTGGATATTAATCAAATACATCTTATCCATAACAAATGTGGCTTACGTAACAAATCATAAAAAGCAAAATGAATCAATTAACACTTGAAACAATGATACTACTGTAATAGCAAACAAGCTTGTACCCTAGTGGTACAGGATCCTTCTTGGCATCCAAAAGACCCAGGATCAAATCCGGGCAGGGGATAATTTTTGGTCACTATAGCAGGGCACTACAGCAGGACTGTAGCAGCGGCTGTACATTAGCAGCGTAGGTACTGTAGCAGTACAGTTCACCGAGGGGGTCCTTTGGGCCAAAATGGGATTTCAAGCCTTGTATTCATGACACTTAGCTTTGGGACTTCGGGCTATGTAATGGGTCTCCCTCTACCCAGTCTAAAGAGGTATTTTCTTTAAATAATAAATTGTGGCTTCAGCCCCAACCTTTCAAAAAAAATGATACTACTGGAATATTATTAACAATGAAATTTTAGAACATCATATATGATATCATACTCATGTATCTGGTTCTAGTATGATTTAATAACAATAATTTAACTATTATACAAGAGTTTAGCATACCCTCAATCAAGTAAAAGTACACGGTAAGGGTTAATTCTATAATCACTTCATTATGTGAGGTTGTTTATACATGAGAATCTACTAGAATCACTTTATCATCCACATCCATGTTCCGTAAAAATTTATTTCAAAATTGTTTTACTATTTCCTATAATATGGGTTATTTTCATTCATACCATTATTTTACTTTTTATTAATTTTTTTAAAGGAATATTTCTTTCGTTTTCCAAATAAGGTACTTTATGACCCTTTTGACGAATTAAGGAAATGATGTTTAACTTATACGGTGAGTGCGGCTATTTTCCACCGTTATAAAACCATAGAAGCATACCTAACAATCTTATAAAAATATTTTCAAAATAAATGTTTTCTTTTATAATTAAGTGACTTTTAAATGGTATCAAAATAAAAAAGAGATATTTCTCACAAATAGTTTTTATTTCCTATATTTCAATATCCTTGGATGGATTTTACACTTGTTTGAAGTTGATTTATTATGATACAATCATCCATATTCTATTGATTGTATTTTCATATGTTTGACTGTGGATGTGTTATTTTTATACCATTCGTGGCTTATGGATAAAGTATTCACATTGTGTATTCTAGTTTTAATATGAATGTTTATGTTATGTTTCTACCTTTTCATATGAGGAATGAATTGGACTTAGTAAGTGATGGGTGGAGCCAACTACAGAGACACAATGCATTGGTAGGTATCATGAGACAAACTAGTGTCTTGGCACACGGGCTTGACAAAATCTTATTTTCTGTCTTGGAACGAGGCCATGAATATGTAGTTATGATGTCTGACATTATTCATTCCATCATTATGAAATTGGATATTGATATTACATTTGATTATTCACCTAGTAGAATATCCATGTGAATAATTAAATTGAATTATTTGATTTATCATTTCCATATTATGCTGAATTCTAGGCTTAAAGGGCTCATGCTTTTGTCTTATAGATTTCCTTAAATTTGTATGCATATTTATGATTTTTTCCACAATATTGTTATCCTTACTGAGCATCTTATCTCACCCCTTTAATATGTTTTATTTTTCCCACGATATGAAGAAGTATATTATGATTAACTAGTAGGAATAGTCTAAGAGATATAAGAGTGTTCAAAGGGGACACAATATTGTTTTTGTATTTCATGATGTAATGTAAAACTTATGTACATATCTGGTATTTCCAAGGATACTCAACTGATCGGTCATTCGGGACATGATTCCTTGTTTCATGACAATGTTATGTAATAATGCACCAAATCTAGTTTACTAGGGTTGGGGTGTTACAATTTGTATCATTGGTAGTTTATTAAAATCCTTGGAAATTAGATTTAGAAAAAACAGTAATTAGAGAACATTAACTTAAGAGAGACTTTGAATATTTTTATAGAAGAACTTCCTAGAATTTTGGTAATGTAGAGATATTTTCAGTTTTCTAATAAATTCATCCTAGTATGGATATGAGCAGGTAGAGACAGCTCTGAAATAGTTGTACCTAATATTGAAAACTACAACAAGGAGTTTCGGGTTTGACCCGGGGTATCATGGTACACGACAACGGGCCTTTCTACACTCTTGGTTACGATACTCATGGGGGATATTATTATGATAATTCAAATTTTCATTACAAACCATTATGAAGGATTTATGAGAATATAATTCCACAATGATAACATTTTTTTATGATTATGAATTAAATGCATAAACCGTTCAATTTATGTTAGAGATTTTACTAGTTTGGAATTATGTATGTGATTTATAAACCTATCTAGTGTATTACTTTGTTTTAAAATGGAACCTATTAGAAGTAATGGAAACTGTATCAATGCACATAATCCATATAGGGATTTCCAACCTACTCAAGATAATTATAGTGGAGTTGGTGATGCAACCGGTGTAGTTCATCTTATCACCATACTAGGACAACTCTCAAAGGTTATGAATAATAACCATACTCATAAAAAGCACCCTGATCTGCAAGGCGACAGATCAATGTTAGAACACTTGTTGAGAAAAAAAACCCCAACATTCAATGGGACTAAAAATCCATTTGTAGCTGAGCAATGGATAAGTTCCATAGTGAAAATATTTCATGATATAGGGAGTAGTGAAAGGGAAAAAGTTATCATGGAAGTTTATCACCACACGGGATATGAACATCAATGGTGGTCATTAATTCAAAACACAAAGGAAGATGAAGAAGTATAAAATATGGAATGGAGGGACTTTAATGACCGTTTAATAGAAAAATTCTTTCATCATGACCATACAATGGAAATGGAAAGACAATTTCTGAGTCTGAGGAAAGTAGAGGATGATAATGTTGCAAAGTATGATGCTAGCTTTACAAGGTTATCAAGGCATGCGGTAGATTATATACATAACCCAATGGGTAAGATTGATTAATTATTTGATGGGTTAAAACCATTTCTCTATCAAGCATTATTCTCACAATCATTCTCATCCTAAAAAGATATTACCGCATGTGATATCTAGACAAAAAATGAATTTTCTAAGTCTTATTACTTTAATGAAAATAAAGAGAAGAATATATGTACTAAACTCTTTGGAAATAGAAATAAGGGGAATAAGGGAAAAGTTGAATTTCCATCCTGCAAGAAATGTGGGAAGAAACCTCCCGGTACTTTCCTGAAAAGAATGGGAATCTGTTTCATGTGTGGTGAAAAAGGCCACCAAGCTCATGATTGCAAGGTAAAGAAAGAGCCCGTCAATGTTGAATGCTATAATTTTAGAGAAATGGGGCATTATGAAAATGAATTTCCAAATAGTCAAGGAAACTTACCTAAGAAAAGGCCAATCGATAAAGGCCAATCTTATGTGATCACTACTGTAGAGGTTGAAGCTCTGAATGACGTGGTGGCAGGTAATTTAATGGTTTAATCAAATTTAGTGAATTATTTATTTTATTCTGGATCATCACATTATTTCATATCTTCCCTGTTTTTATAAGAAAATAAGATATTTCTAATTTGATTTAACAAGGGAGTTTTTAGTTAAAATTCCTAAGTGAAGTATCATTACAAAAATGTTTTGAGAATCGGTTTCCATTAGGGAATAAATATCTTCTTTATCTACTGATCTCATCTGCATAGCCAAGATTTAATTTGATATAATCCTTAGTATGGATTGGATTTCAGTCCATGATGTGAAACATTATTGTAAGAGGAAGGAGGTCACAATTTTTTATGATTATAAGGAGTAGCTTATCTTTAGAGAAGAAACACCACCACCTGATTCTTATCTAGATCCACCCCCAGTAGCTCTACTAAATTCAATTATTGGGAAGGAAGAATATGAAATAACTATGGGTGGGGAAAAAAGTTCAAATAAAGGAAATATCTATTGTGAAATAATATGTTTATGTGTTTCTAGAGGATTTACTTGGACATCCTCGAGAACGAGGAATTTATTTTTCCATTGATTTAAATCTTGGTTCAAGGCCCATATCGAAGAGCCCTTATAGAATGGTCACTATGGAAGTAGTGAAACTAAAGAAACAAATATACTAATTGAGTAATAAATGATTTATTCTCCCTAGAATTTATCCATGGAGAGGCCATGTTCTTTTTGTTAAGAAGAAATATGAATCTATGAATTTACGCATTGACTTGAGGGAGTTCAATGCTATAAAAATAAAGAACAAGTATCCCGTACCTCAGATTGATGATTTATTTGATCAGATTCATGGAGCTTGATATTTTTCAATGAATGATATTTGATCTGGATATCATCAGTTGTGTGTAAAGAAGGAAGACATTCTAAAGATAACATTTTGTACCAGGTATGGGCATTATGAGTTTACAGTAATGCCTTCTACACTGACTAATACACCATCTGTTTTGATTGATATAATGAATCGAGTATTCAAGAAAATATCTTGATGATTCTGTAGTGGTATTAATTGATGTTATCTTGGTTTACTCCAAAACCTATAAAGATTATGAATGTCAGTTGTGTAATATTCTAAAGACTCTTAAAAGAAATGAATTATATGGGTAGTTTAGAAAGGGTGAATTATAGCATGAGGAGATTTATTTAATTGCCAATATTGTCTCTTAGGATGGAATATCTGTTGGTCCTTCTAAGACAAGATCAATACAAGAATGGCCAGCACCGATGAGAATAACCGAGGTACGCAGTTTTATTGGTATATAAGTTTATTATCGATTTTTCACTTTTCTTGATTGGCTAACCCATTAAACAAGATCACACATAAACGGGATAAATTTTTTTGTACAAAAGAGTGTATAGGATTTTTTAAATAACTGAAGAGAAGATTAGTCAATTCTCTTCTCTTGACTCTACTAATGGGGAATGATGAGTTTGTTATTTATAGTGATGATTCAAAGAAAGGACTTGGTTGTGTCCTGATGCAGAATGATAGGGATATTTCATATGCATCACAACAGCTAAAAATTAATTAAGAAAACTATCCTACTCATGATCTTGAGTAAGCAGCTGTAATCTTTTCTTTGAAGATATTGAGAAACTATCTCTATAGTAAAAAATGTGACATATATACCGATCACAAGAGTTTAAAGTATATTTTCTCACATAACACACTCAATATGAGGCAAGGATGGTGGCTTGAACTGCTCAAGGATTATGATTGTACTATAAACAACCATCTGAGGAAGACAAATAAGGTGGAAGATGCTTTGAGCAGAAAGGATCATGGATTTTTGAACAAGATTAGTGTTCAAAGGGATCCAATGTTAATGGATATAGTAAAGATGGATATGGTAATAATCATGGAAGGTGAAACATAAATTCTTTTTTAAATGGTTTCCAAACCATATTTACTAGAAAGGATACAAAGTTATTTGAATGATGATGTGGAGTTTTAAAATAAAATTGAAGTTGTGAATGATGGGAGATTGATTGAATTCGTATATGAATATAGAATTTTGAAATTTGGGATGAGTCTTGGTGTTGCTGATATACCTGATCTAAAATGGGAATTTTTGGATGATGCTCAAAGCACCAATTTCTCAATACACCCTGGTAGCAGTAATATGTATAGAGATTTGAAGGAATATTTTTGGTGGGACAACATGAAGAGGGAGATTACTAATTATGTGCCAAGATTTATGGTTTGACAACATGCTAAGGATGAAATAGAACATCATGGAGGAGTCATGAAACCTATTCTCATATCTAAGTGGAAATGGGATGAATTTACAATGAAACTTTTTATGGGACTACCAAAGGATTAAAGAAAGAATGATGCAACATGGGTCATTGTTGATCTTCTTTCTATGTCAGCACATTTTCTCGTTATATTTTCCACATGAATGTTTAGAAAGACTATATATTGATGAAGTTGTATGACTTCATGGAGAACCCCTATCGATTGTTTCTGATTGTAATCCCCATTTTACATCAAGATTCTAGAAAATTCATCAGAAGGCCCTAGATACTAAACTTTATTTGAGAATTTTCTACCACCCTCCAACTGATGGAGAATCATAACGGACTATTCAAACCTTAGAAGACATGTTGAGATCTTGTTCACTTGACTATCAAGGTATGTGGGATCAGTATTTACCTCTAGTATAACATTCCTATTACAATAGCTTCCATTCAAGTATTCAGATGGAACTATATGAAGCGCTATATAGAAAGAGATGTCACACACCAACTTGTTGGGATGAGGTTGGTGAAATAAAAATCGTAGGCCAATAACTTGTTGAGGAAAAAATAGAAAAGGTGAAGGTTATCCAAACCCACATCAAAGCAGCTCATATTAAGAAAAAGTGATATGTCGATAACCAAAGGAATAATTTGGAATTTCAAGTAGGGGATTATGTTTTCTTGAAGTAATCTCCATGGAATCATATTATATGATATGGTAAGAAGGGAAAAATATGTCCCAAGTACATTAGACCTATTGAAATTTTTGAACAAATTGGAGTTGTTTCTTATCATTTGGAAATACCGCCAAGTCTCTCCAAAGTTCATTATTTGTTCCACGTATCCCTATTGAGAAAATATATTCCTGACATAATGCATGTAATCACCAATGAAGAAATAGAACTGGAACCCGACCTAACTTATTGCGAATAACATATCATAATTCTTGATACCAGAGAACAAGTGCTGTGAAACCAGATGAATCGTCTAGTGACCATTCTACAGAAAAATCATAAGATGGAAGAGGGCACATGGGAACCTGAGGAATATATGATGAAGAACCACCTGAATCATTTTATGCAGTAATATTCTAGATATTTTGAGGATGAAATTATTTGAAGGAATGAATAATGTAACATCCCAATCTTCCACGGTACACTTCTCTCTGAATAATACAATAGTTTGTGTTGTATGCAACATCAAGTTCTAACACACCACCCCCAATCAAACAGGCCATTATGAATTGTGATACACAATTTTTGAAATTTGGTAAATTTTATTTTTCAAAATGGACTTCATACTAGAATTCAAAATATCAAAATTAGATTATGGTGAATTTTTGTAATTTTTCTGAAAACATTAAATTTTCATTAATAGTGAATATCACTGCATTATTATTTAAAACCTACTATTTATTTAATTAATTATATATTTTATTTAAATTTAATTTATGTCGAAAAATATACATAATACTTATATAATTTCAATGTAATTCTTTGGAGTCATTTTATAAAAAAATTAGATATATATAATCTTATTGAAAATTTTACTTCTTTTACCCACCTTCTATGAATATTTGAAAATTTGAAAAAAACATTATCTTACCTTTTAAGTGTATTGAATTTCTCAAATACAAGATACATGGTTGACATCAATAAGTAAAATTTTGTTAATAGGATGAAAATAATTTTTGTGAATAGTAACTTTTGAATTTAATTTACCATAGTTAAAATTAAATATGGTAATTAAAGGTAAAAAATGATATTATAATTTCCCTAAATCATTTCATAATTATATTTTATAAGCTTATTTCTACCAAAATAAACCTTACAAATAAAATGTGATCCTTTTGGGCCACTTGGCATAGATTTGGACATTTATTTTTTTTAATTTAAAAATGAGTTAAAAGTGTTAAATTCAAATTTTATTAACTAAAAAATTTTTAATATAAGGATATACATAATATAAATTCAATAATTAATATTAATTATAAAGATAATATTATTTCCTATATAATGGTCTTTTATGTATAATTTTTAGAAAATAAATAATTAAATTTATTTATGAAACTATGATGATGGAGTAATTACCTTATTGTTGAAGGATTAAAATAATGGATATTATAAATCATAAAATAATTGTAAATTGAGACTTTTGATGGATTCATCGAATTTTAAATGTTAATATGACATGTTAGGGTTGATTAAATAATTTTTTTTCTACGTGATAATGTTGTTATGACTTTCAAAAAAACCAAATACTAAATAGTGTCAAAATTAACATAAATGAGTTTTTAAAATAAATACTATATTATAGGTTTATATAATATTCCTAAAAATATATGGTTCATTCAAAATACATAGATAAGGCTAGATACATCCACAAAGAACCACTTGGGGTTCTCTTTGATTTTTATAGTATGTATATTAGCCATTTATTATTATAATATAACAATACATGGTAAATGTTAAAATATTTAACTAAGGGTTAAATTTAAAAGATAAGATTAATATGGTGACCTAAACCTATCTAAAACCTATTGGTCGGGATTTTTGAAACCTATTCCAACATTATCCTCTAAATAAATACTTTTGGAGCAATTATAAACTGAATATGATTGTATAATAAAATAATATTTCAAACTTTTCCAAAAGTGAAGATCACCTCTCTTATAAAAGGGTACATCCCCATCTATAAATATCACATCTCCAAAGCCATTTGGCTTAGACAAACCCTGCTCAAATATCCTCAAAACTACCATCAATTCTATTTAGAGGCATTAATATGATCATAAATCCATCGAAGGAGCTCTTTTGATCAACTCAAAATGAAACACCCAAGAAGAGGTAATAATTTCACCACACCTTTAAATTTTTCTTCTTCTTCCAATTCCCCTTTCTTTGTTGTTTCCATACCAAAATAATAACTCTAGTACCTTATACATACTGTGATGTTATAATAAATATGGTAAAACTATATTCATTATTCTATCCATCCTATGAATGACAAGTCACCATACATGCTTACGTACAGCAAACCGTCTCCACGTCTTGGTGTAGTTAGTTATTCAAACACTTCATTATTTGGATGGGTATAATAATGATTATAACTGATTTAAACAATAAATATAACATGTTAATGATTGTTTATATATTATATACCATCCAATTACATAATATTTCACTATCAATAGGATGATATTGTCGCTCGTCTGTACGTATGGATTTCCATCACTACGAACGTGATGAAATCCACTCTCCATCATAATCATTAAAGAATAATTTTCATTTTATGATTAAAAATAATTTTTAATATCTTAATATCAATTTATATATATATCTCAAATAAATCCAATCCATATAAATAGTTTCATACGTATCCAACCATATAAAGTAAAACGAATCAGTTAACACACGAAACAATGATACTACGGAAATATTATTAACAAAGAAATATTAGAAGATCATATATGATATCATATTTATGTATGTGGTTATTGTATAATTTAATAACAAATATTTAACTATTATACAAGAGGTTAGCGTACCCTTGATCATGAAAAAGTACAAGGTAAGGGTTAATTCTATAATCTCTTCATTATCCTATGTTTTTTATACCTGAGTATTCACTGTGACCACATTATCATCCACATCCATGTTTCTTAAAAATGTTTTTAAAAAACTAATATTTACTATAATATGGGTTAAATTATTTTTTATGATTTTTTTACTTTTTAGGAAATGTTTATAGAGGAATATTTCCATCATATTCCAACCTAGGTACTTTATGACCTTTTCGACGAATTACGGAAAAAATGTTTTTTAACTCATACAACGAGTGCCGCTATTTTCAGCCATTATGAAACCATCAAATCATTCCATACAATATTTTTATAATATTTTAAAACTAAATATTTTCATTAATAATTATGTGACTTTTAAATTATTTCAATATAGAAAGTTATATCTCTCTAAAATAGTTTTTATTTCATCTATGACAATAAACATTGATGTATTTAACACTTTTTTAAACTTGATTTATAATAATACAATCTTTCATATTGTATTGAATGTTTTGTGATATGTTTGACTGTGAATTTGTAATTTTTATACCATTTATGGGCTATGGATAAATTATTGACATTTTTTATACTAGTTTTAATATCAAAGTTTATGTTATGTTTTAATCTTTTCAAATGAGGAATGCATTTGAATTAGTAAGTGACGGGTGGAGCCTACTAGAGCTCCTCGATGCATCAGTAGGTGTCATGAGAGAAACTACTATCTTGGACCAAGGCCTTAAAAAAATCATGTTTATAGTCTTGGCACGAGGCTTTGACTATGTGGTTATGATGTCTGACATTATTCATTCAATCATTATGAAATTGGCTATTAATACCACATGGGATTATTCAAATAGTTCAATATCCATGAGAATATGTAAAATGAATTACTTGATATATCTTTTCCATATTATTCTAAAGTTTACATTTAAAAGGCTTGGGTTTTTGTCTTATACATTTCTTTAAATTTCTATGCTTAATTATGATAGTTTCTACTATATTTTTATCCTTACTAAGCATTTGAGCTCACCCCTATTTGTTGTTCTATTTTTTCCAGGATTCGAAGAAGTATATTATGATTAAATTGAAGGAATTGGTTAAGGGACATAAGAGTGTTCAAAGGGGACACAATGTTGTTTTTTATTTCATGATGTAATGTAAAACATATGTATACATATAGTTCTTCAAAGGCTACTAAACTGTTAGGTCATTCAGTACATGATTCCTTGTATTATGCCAATGTTATGTAATAAAGCACCAACTCTGGGTTACTGGGGTCGGGGCCCTACAAAATCATATTTCTTTTTTTTTCATTTTATTAGGGATTTAAAATGATTTATTCTATATTACATTTGGTATTTGTTATTTTTTGCTGGAATTAGGGTTTAAATGTTTAAGAAAGAAATGAAAGAAATGAAATATTTTCCTATTACACATCGTGAAACCACAATACATGATGTGTAGTTGAGTTTCATATCATGTGGAAAGACATGAATCAATTCATGAAAGAAGTCATGAAAACTACATGTGTAGAATCCATTACACAGCATGAGTTGATGATACACCCTGTGAATGATTTGAACACAATTCCCTCTCCAAAGATAATGCTTAGAGGAAGGTACGTGTCGTGAGTATCATAAACATGTCATGAAAGTAGTTAAATATTCAAATTTTGGATGAGATACATGAGAGATATATATAGATTCAAATTTGGTAGATGAGAGCATGGATCAACATTACATGATGTGAATCACTAATACGTGTCATGTAATATTTCAATAATATATATATAAATATAGAAGAAGATTTAGAGTGTCCTAGAGGTTCACAAAGTACTTGAATTACCATTTTTCATTCCTCTATCATTCCCTTCTACTTACTCAAATCTCTACTCAATATTTCTTAATTCCCTTTCATTTTCACATTAATACAGGTGTTGTGAATCGATTTTGAAGGTTGTTATTTAATTCTTTTTACATTCCCAATGCCATTTTCCCATTACTTGACAAAAATATCCTAAAAAACCATTAGGTAGAATTTTAACATCCTAATTTATGGAAAATAGTTATTTGGATTGTGTATGATTGAAAAACAACCTCATTTATTCATGGTTGTGTGTTCGTAGAATTTTGTTAGCCTAAATCATTGCATAATTGTCAACTATTTAAACTGTATTTTTCTTATCTTGTTAAGAATTGATTAAATTCCTTATTTATGTACATTCAATCCTACCAAGTGTGCATAAATGAACTAAGATAAGGATCACGAGTATGTTTATCAAAATTTAATAAATCTTCAATTCTCAAATTTAAAACCATAGGGGTTAGTAATCTGGTTAAATAACATTTTCCAATCCAATTTATTAAAAAATCTATGACCAAGAGGTATTTAAGAAATTAAACCTATCCTTTTTGGATTAGATTATGTTATGACTATTATCCAAAAATACTTTCTTCCATAGATTCAATGTTTAATGATCTCGGTTGTCATGATTTATAGATCAAGGAATTGTTACCTCATTAGCCGAACTAGTAGATTTGACCATAGCTAACTCGAATCCTCTGATATCTTCACATCATAATCCTAAGGGTTCTATCATGTTATATCTAATGTCATCTTTTCTACATATCCTCAAAATTAATATGGATCCCTCTCTCACTTTTGAAGTAACCATCAACCCTCTAGAAATAATTTTCCAAAATTGAACTAATTCAAACGGACTCTTACATAAAAAGGTTATCAACAATATTTTTCCATTTCTAGCATAACTACCCATGGTATTTAATGAAAACTATCCCTATACTAATCTTTAGTAGGTAGTGATGTTATGGAAAAAAAATTCTAATCTGGTTATTGATCACACGAATTCAACGATGTGTTTGGTCAAATAAAAGGGTAACTAAAATCATACATATTACATTTAATTAATAACATGAACATCATATCATGATAATGAATAATCATTCTATAAAAGTAAATAATTGAATATGCATTCCATTTAATCAATTAAATAATAATGAAATGAATTTAGAGATAATAGCATGGGGAAAATTTAATCGATAATAATAAACCTATTCTCAATGAAAGAAATGATTAATTATTGGACATGACGATCACAAGAATCATGATACATCTACTATCATGATCATTATCGAGATAGTATTATATTTTTTGGTAGGTATATACCAGAAACATATTAAACTAATGAAAGAATAATTATTCATCTCATAAGTCTACTGATAAATCTAAGGGAAATCTATAATTGGTTACCACATTTATCTATATGTCCAATGTGTTACAAATATAAAAAATAATCTATTTAAATCATAAAAATTATTCTTTATAAAAAATATCCATATCGACAAAATAATATAGGTTAGTCCTCATTTCCCAAGTCAATAAAATATTTACCTATACTGAGAACCTTAAATAGAAATGATATATATTATAAAAAATTATTCGATCCATCAAATGTAATATACATATTTAGGGTAAATTTACTATCTAATTATCACAATAATG
The DNA here is from genome assembly GCA_963277665.1 of Viscum album. Taxonomy (NCBI): domain Eukaryota; kingdom Viridiplantae; phylum Streptophyta; class Magnoliopsida; order Santalales; family Viscaceae; genus Viscum; species Viscum album. The sequence goes on along the minus strand of OY728125.1, from coordinate 1,982,922,672 downwards.
TGAAAAAATCAATGGAATAAAATGAATAGAAAACCATGGAATTGAATATAAATAATTTTATTTTCGAAAACTACTATAAATAATCCAAATAAATGATAATGAAGTTGTAAATAATACATTTAAATAGTCGAGTTATTAGGAACCAAGCTAGGATTCCATCAAATATGAAACACGACTAAGCCCGATAAATGTCTTCAAGGGAATTCCCAATCCCCATAAGCGATAACTAGTGATCGGGTATCAAAAAATGAACTTTGAGAAATATTTCACACAATAATATATTCATGAACAACCAACAACAATAAAAATGACAATACTAATAATCACCACCAAATGACATACCACAATTTTATGATTGAACACTTAAAATATTAAATAAAAACAAAAGTACTAAAATATAAGAATAAATAAATATCCCAAATTCTACATTCAACAAGAGGTATCACCCTAATTCCAACACCATACACACCTGTATAAAGTGAAAAAATTGAAATAGGATCTAACATCACCTTCAAAACACATATTTGATGTACTTGGGACATACATGACAATGTCTACACACACTAAAAGATGTATATAGGTTTTGAGACAAAGACTAGCAGGATTACAGAAAAAAGAATGATTACATGAAATAAAATTAGATTACAAAATACATAAACATCTCCATAAGAATATTTGAAACAATTCATTGATATATTTTTATGATAAACATTACCAATAAACATTTTATTTTATGGAAAACCCTTTTTACAAGTAGGATTACTTGAAAAAAATGTAAACAAATACTTCCATATAATGCCAACGAGAACAAAATAATATATGCATCATGTCACAATATAGAACCATGGGTAAATATATATTGCTAACTATCACTTGTCGGACCCATTGAAAGTCATAACATGGTGATTAAAATCTTCATAAAAAACTATTAATAGGATGCATGTGCATTGTCTAGTAAAAGGTATCACGTACAAATGTTCTAGTGGTATCCAAATCAATATTACAAAACCTACAGTGTTCCTATGAATGAGGAATACAATGGGATCCCATCCCAAACTTCTAGTTGTCTCTGATCATATCAAATATTTTCTTAGTGTCTTAATTTGAATCCTTCATGAAGAATCTTGGCCTCAGCCACTTTCGAATAAAAAGGGATACAAGTTCATGTTCACCCACATAGAATACCTGGGAATCCATCTATTCTCATATTCCATTTCAAATATCACATAAATCCTCATTTTAATATATATTTTCCAAGCATCATAAGATCACAAGGAAATCACCATATTCTATAAACAAAACCACATTCTATTTCACACATACATTAAAACCATGTGGAAATGCATTTTTCACCACTTACATAATTTATCAAACCCATATGAAAACACAACAAGAGGAACACATAATGAATCCCACCATTTCCTAGGGAAAATATCATTTAATAGTCCTATTCTCACCATAATCCTTTTATAACATGTTTCGCAACACAAAGGCACATATAAGGTTCATAAAAAATAATTTAACATCAACTAAAATCACATTTATTTATAACAAACCACGTTAATCACATTTTAATCATTCAAGATATTTAAAATAACATCTCACACCATTGAGGTAAAGAGTAAAACATATTTAAGAATTATAACAATAAATAAAACATAGAACATACCCACTTCCCATCAGAAAACTCATTTTCATCACATGTGCATCTCAAATCTGTTCTAATACATATTTCACACACACAAAAATCCATATAACACATTTAAACAATCCTGACGGAGGGAAAATCATATAATAAAAGAAAAGCATGGAAACACCTTCCTTAGAGAGGGAATCTTTTAGACATCATTGAAAACCACACCTGCACCATCAGAAGACCCTATAATGGAAATATCAAAAAACCAAAATAAATATTTCACATAAAAACATTATCAAATTGTATTTTGGTTGGGAAACTTTTTTGAAAATATGAACCTAAGAAATAGGGAAGAGAAACCCTAAAATGAAGGAAATAAATGTGAAACGATACTTTTATGTTGATTTATAGTTTTATTTATATCTAAACCACCTAAAAATTGGAGGTCCAAGGGATAATAGAGGGTAGGAAGAGGTTATTATTCTGCATATCCCATTTGAGAGGATAAATGTGTGGATTTAGGGTTAAAATTGAAAAGTGTAGATACTTAAATTTCCACATTTTTAATAACCTGGATAGGTCGCATGACCAGCGCACACAATCTGAAAAATTATGTGCTAACTGCATAGTTACAACTATTCAAAAATGACCATTTTTCATATGGTTTTAAAGGGAAATGGATCATATTTCTCATTAACAATGTGGAAACTATGAACTACCAACTATCAAGAAAAAAAACGTCATTTCTCACAAAAAAAACTCCAGGGGACACCCGAAGATAAATGAAAGAAAAAAATTGCAAAAAAATACAATAAAAATCACAAATGTGACAATTATCCCAACTATGAAAACATTCCTCCCTAGAAATTCATTCGAATGTCTAATCAGAGAAAAAAATAGATACTCTATCCTAAAACCAATACTTCTTACCCCATGTCTTATTCAAATCACCACCATGTTTCCAATGAACTAGGAAAAATGTAATGGAATTTCCATGATTCACTTTCACCTGAGAATATACAATCCCTACGATCTACTTAAAAAAAGAAAACCCATTCTCAAATTTAAAATCCTTACAATTCAACACATGAGATATATCTCTATTATTATTTTGATCTGAGAGATATGATATATGTCATTAATTAACATAATATAGGATGTAAATACTAACAAGTATGCCATGTTACAAATCCTATCGGTAATCTCAAAAGGTATCACATACCTCAGTGTAAGCTCCCCTAACATTCCCAAGTATAGTGACCCATGTGAGGTTCCACTTTTAAGAACACCTGATCACACATAAGATACTCAAAATCTCTGATTCTATGATCGAAAAAACATGTCATGACTTCGAACCTTCAATAAATACTGTCTTGAAAACATATATTTATTTTATTTTTATTACATAAGGATATGTACCAACAACACAGTCTCACCCACCATATCCTAACACAAAGAAGACTGACACATCTGACCAAAAAGAACCCCAAAATGATCAATTTGAATCAATTAATGATAACTATTTTTAAAATAAAACTCAAATAACATAAATTTTATATCCCATGAACCTCCAAAATTCAACACACATGCACTATGTGTGTCATCCTAAACAAGATTCAAACACTCCATCTAATCATCTATTTGAGCATGGTATGTCATACTCTTATTGACCTGCAACCCCATTGACTACAAAAGGGAATCCCAAAATTGTATGGTAATACTGGGGTACCTATCAAAAAAAATTGATGACACACCATGAAGCCACAAAACCTCATAAATATATAGCTGACCCAACTCGCCCACATTGGCTTAATCCCAAATTGTGATTATATAGGAATATTTTTTCAGATTTTCAATCACCACTAAAATGACATTCCTCCTTTGGGGTTTACGAGGTAACACAACAACAGAATACATTGAGATATCATCCCACATATATATATTAATAGATTTTTGAAGAAGAAAACCGGAGGTCCTTTGGTGCTCTTCTTCAATAGGCTGACTTTTATAACAGTGAGATACATATTCAGTTATATCTCATGTCAAACCTAGACACTAGAACTATTGATGCACATTATATTACATCTTTTTAGATATTGGATGAAAAAACCACTGAGACATTTGGATATACTCCATCACAACCCTCATCAATGATAATAGATCCTTGATGTGACCCTTTATGCACAAAAATACCTCATGAGACAAAGATATTTCACTAGGTAAATCCACACCTTTTAGGAACTGTATAAAATTTTGGCACATATTTTCCCTTAGTCTCTCTTTCCAAATCAACTTCAGAAGGTTAGGTGTTATCTAAACACTAGAAATAAAGACACATCCACTGTGTTCCTTAGTCTCGAGATGAATCAATTTTAAGTGACCCATTAAAATACACACATCACTATAGTTTTTCAATGCATGCACTAGCACTTTCCTTCTCATAGAATATTCCACAACATTACCCTTACCTTGGGTATAAATTATAACAAATCCAAAGAACTGAAGGCACACAACCAAATCATGCTGCAAAAAATATACATATTTTAGGTGAAAATATATTCTATGATCTTATGATCCATATAAACTCAAAACTTCTTCCCAAAAGGATAATAACGTCACATAATTAAATCATGCATCAATGCTTCTTAATCTAGGTCATGGGATGGGTACTTATTTTCATGTTATCAGACATGGCACAAACCATAAACCACCCAATGATCATCCTGCATTAACAAACACTCATGACCCATACCTGAGACATCACAATCGACCAAATATCCCTTTCTAGATTCTGGTGACAGTAAAATATGGTGTTTTTTCAACCTCCACTTTATCTCATCAATGTATTCTTGACAATTTGGGATCTATTAAATCATTACCCCCTTTGGGTAACCACTATCATGGACATATAATGTCAAGATATATCATGAAATAATCACATGTAATACCCTTCCAGGCCTAAATATAATTTTATTTCAAAAACAATATTTTTCCTTTCCTTGTAAATAACTGTCATGATCTTCTTAGGGTCCACCGAAACCACTTCTTCAGAGATAACATTTCCAAAAATCATCACCACTATGATTCAAAGGGTTCCCTTATAAAACTGATTATAGAGACGATGATCCCAAATTCCATGTAGAAGAATTGTTAAATTCAGTTGATACTACTCCTTGGTCATGGAATATATAAATTTTAATTAAAAAATACCAGGAAAATAGAATTGAGATAGTATTGAAATACCATATTCATTAGCCCCATTATGTCTATGGGGAATTTTTCATCCTGAAATTCATGACCAAGTACACAAATTAGATGTACCAACATCCGAAGGATATTTTTAGAACATCTTCTTCTCTAAATCTTACATGATAATGATCGAAACTAAAATCCATCTTGGAAAAAACATTTTCCCTTTATAATGATCGAAAACGTCAGCAGGATAGAGAATGGGTACTTATTATTGATCATTACCTTTTTTGACATTTAGTAATCAATGCACAATTGAAGGGGTCCATTAGCATTTTCATAAAAAAATATGGAGAGGCCAAAGGTAATAAGATTCTTCCAATGAATCTTTTTGATTCCATATCATCATGTTGTGCCTTTAATTCGATTAACTCTATGGGGGCCATATGCTATGAGGGGAGATATATTGGATGTATTCCCATCACTGATATAGTAGATAACAACACATACCACTGTTGAGTAAAAGATATGATATCATATGGAAACCCATCTAGTAACTCATCCAATTCATGATGTAATCAACACTAGGGATGACAATTATCATCCGCCAATGTTATAGATGACATATGATTAATATTTTTTCTAATTCTGGATGTAGAGGTCCAACACATTCTGACTTAGGATCCTATTCAACATGAAAAACCTAGTTACTTCCATATGCTTCCACAAAACTCACTCTCTTACTATAACAATCGATGTGTATCATAAAATGCACCATCAAATCAATACAAATTAACAATTCAAAAAGGAAAATTTCCAAATATATATAATTTAATTCCATCTCATCACCTGGCATATTGAGTGTGCAATATAGATACCTAGAAGACTACTCTCACTTCATAAAAAGTGGTGTTACCAACTCTCTCACATATGACATAAGGTCGATCGGAAACTTTATCACATCCACAAACTGGGAAGAAAATAAATAAACTAAAGCAACATTATCCAACATAACAAAAAATAAATATGATTTAATATTAACTGTTACTAGAATTGTAATTATCCTTGCCTTTGATTCTTGTAGTGATCGATTCTTTAGATCAAGTTTCCCCATCATTACTTTAATACAAGAATGGCCACTGGCTTGTGGATCTGCCCAAAACTGAATCATTCTAACAGATGATCCAATCATACCACTCTGACCTCTAATCTAAGAACCCACTATACTAGAGGGTTAATACTATGTTGAAATCCATTTAAAATCAAAAAATAATGTGCAAATATAATTTTGGCCTCCCACAATACAAAATGCATCCATGTTCCTCATTGATCCACACCGATAACAAGGTCTTGGTGGATATGAGCACATAGATAGATTGTTCCCTTCTTTCCCACACTGATGGAAAATATCTAACCCAACATTATATTAATAAAATATTGATAGATAGGTAAGATGGCCAGAACAACTACTTCCCTTGTTATCCTACTCACCCTCCTTCCAATTTATCCTAGTTGAACATACACTACCCACTTATGACACTACTCTTGAAAAATTAAACATTATTTGTCAACTAATTTCAACCATCATTGTAAGATCCAGCACCTCATCTGAAATATTCTTATTAATAAATAATACTTAAGATCATATTTCTTGTCACAACCCCATATTTATCTTATACGACTTCAAGTTCTTGTTGGAAAAAACCAAAATATCTGAAAAATAATCCTCCTTGAAGAGATCCTTAAAATCGTTTACCCCCAGCTGCCCGTGTTTCCCATATTGAATCCCATGAGTCGCACAACTATCATGTGGGACCTTCCATCTATAATGAAGAACGTATAACTATAACTACCTCAGTATTATCAAGGAATTTTGACACCTTATCTATATTATCAATCCACTCATATGCTTATGGATGTTCTGTGTTATCCCAAAAAGGAGACTTATTCTGGATTAATTATTCAGATTTTTTCAATTCTAGGATTTGGTTTGGCTTCTATAACATGAGTTGGACCAGAGCCTACTACTTTTCCCAAATAATTGACAACCCAAACAATTGAATCTATTAACATTTGACCAATTAGTGATGGTGAAATACATTTGGTTTCTTCCCTTAGTTTCACAGGAATTATCTATGGAAGAATTTACTAAATTAACTAAAAACCACAATAAAATACCCTCAATAGAACCATTGATGCACATTATAAAAATTGTAATCTACAAAAAAATATCAAAAACATCAATAAATCAAAAATTATCCAAAACCATCATAATAAAATGACAAATAAAACTACTCCACTCCTTATTGGTGTCTAAAAAATTATACAAAATGTATTTCTCAGCAAGAATATAAGTTAAACCAAATCCCTACATCCCATAGTGACACACGTCCTGGGAAAATGTGTGTTGTCCAGAAACCCCACTCACAAACAGAAAATGAAGCTCCAAAAGTCTTAGATCTAGTATATATAGACTATTTCAATAAATAACAAGACCTAAAAAGGATCATAAACATTCTCTGATTTCATTTTTTCAACAACCAATAAAGTATTCCGACAAGTTTGACACCCAATTCGGCCATATTTAGTGCTTGGAGGGTGTTCTTGACCATCCAAAGCTAAAAACTAATTCATGGGTTCAACAAATGAAAATTGGGAATAATTTAACCCAATAACATAATCATGAACAAAAATTAGGAATAAAAACAATAGAATTTATAATCATAATCAAACAAGGAAAAAAACTTTTCATATTTAATGTTAACAATTTTATGCAAAACCAAAAGTACTACAAAAAAATTGGCTCAAAAAAAACTATTCCAAAAACATCCATGCAACAATATGGGAATAAACTTCAGTCTTAAACTATTAACTACTACAATATGTAGAACACATGAAATTGGACCACCCATCACCTTAAGGAAACACCATTCCTTTACATAATTCATACATAATAAATTCTATATACTTGAAAAAATGTATGTAGCGTGTGCAAAAAATACTAGAAGATTCCACCCAAAAGAATGAATCCATTTTATAAAATTAGAAGAAAAATCAACATGCACATCTTTATATGAATATTTTAAACTTTTCAAATAAAATAATATATGAATAAGTTTCTCAAGAAACAGTTTATAAGGAAACCCCTTTACAAATATTTCCTCGAAAAAATGTATACATGGTCTATAATATACTAACTGCTATAACCATGTCATATAATACTATTTTCACAACATAGAACCACTGATAAATCCCTATAGGTTACAAAAACTATTGGGACCCTATTAAACTCACACCTTGTTGATCAAACTCCTCTTTCTCAACTTCCAAAAGCATTACCACGCATGAGACACTAAAAGGTATATCATACAAAATATTTAGTGATCTCCGAATATTAATAAAATACAAATAATATTTCCCTAAACAAGACACTAGATCGGATCCCATCCCATAATTGTAGTGTTATTTGATCATATCACATGTTTTGATAGTGTCGTATCATCAATCCTTCATGAATAATAACCGCCTGAAAAACTTATGAATCAACCAGTGTACTTGTTCTAGATCACCCACAACGAATACCTAGGAATCCTTTTATTCTAAAATTCCATTTCACACATCACATATCTCATCATTTTCACATAACTGTTCGATGAATGACATTAACACAATTAAAACCCAAAATCCTATAAACAAAACCACTATCTGTTTTAAACACACACCAAATGCATTGGTAAATACATTTCATAGGAAAAAAAATTATGTAACCAATTTGGAAACACAACAATTTGATCACATAAGGAATCGAACCATTTCCATGGTCCAAGCCCCTATAAAAATCATATTCTGCCCAAATATATTTTTTAACATGGTTCACATCTCAATGACACATTTTTTGTGCCTTAAAAAGAAGCCAACAAGTAAAAAACCCTGATTTCTCTCAAAAAATACCCTTTCATCAAATTTTAAAGCATAAATATATTTAAGGTCACATTTTAACCATTAACTAAAAGAAAAAAACATATTTAAGAAACACCACATCAAATTATACAGGGAACATAACCAATTTTCTTTAAAAAACAAATTTTCATCACATTTTTATCTCAAAACCTTTCCAAAACATAATTAGAACCACACGAATAATCCATAGAACATTATATAAAGATAATGAAATAGATTGAAAATCATCTAATAACCTTAAATCATGGATCCACCTACATTTATCTTAGAAACATTTATAAATTTTTGTTAACCCATTACCCCAGAACCACAAGACCCTATATTGGAAATATCGAACAACAAACAACAATATTTCCCTAAACAACACATGATAAAAACCATTTTAGGTCAAAGAAACTACGATAAAAAATTATCCAAAGAAGTAGACATGAAGAACCATAGAAAGAGGGGGGAACCATGATAAAAAATACTTACGTGTAGATTTATTAAATAATAAAAACCAAAAACACCTCAATATTGGGGGTCTAAGGGACCAATGAGTTAATGGAGAGTTGTAGAGGATGTAAATATTGAGTGGGAGGATAAACAGGATGAATTAGTGTTAAAATCTATACTGGTAGAAAGGTCTATTTTCACTTTTTATTGACAGGGAAATGTCTTAGGGTTATCACACATTGTTTTCCAAACCGTGCGGCAAACTTGCGTCCATCACAATCAAAGTGGAACATGATGCCAAGTTAGTCTACATGGTTTGAAAATCCATGCACCAATCATGGGTTTTACACTATCCAAAATGACCATTTTCATCATGGTTTCCTATATAAGGGTGAACAGTAACCCCTAACCATGTTCCACCTATAGTGATTCCCAAAATATCTTCTTTTCACTATTCACAGAAGGGGAAAACCAAGAAAAAAAGAAAGAAAAAAGAGTACCTCAAAAAAATCTTGAATGTGGTAGGATTATATATAATTTAAACTGTTGTCATGATTGATTAATTGAAATACCATGAAAATATCACAAAAAAATGTTGATTAAAATATATTATTAACACTAAAAATGACTTCCTATAACTAAAATATTATAGACTATAAGGGAAATAATTATTTTAAATGTAATTTTTTAATGAGAAACGAAGGTGGAGCTCGGGAAGGTAGAGCTCGGGACGGGCTACGATACGAACCAAAAACTGGGTAATACTTATTTTTCTGTCGATGAGTCAATGAGAAAATCTGGTTGTGAAGCTGAGGACGGATGCGTTGGGCACAAAGAACTCTTCAATATCTACTCGAAGAGGACATCTGCTTATGGTCATGGAAACAGGTTGGATAAATGGTTTACGGACACCATTTAAGGAATAGGGAACACATCATTTCTTGAGTGTGAGGCCTCGGCTGGAAGGATAATCATAAAACGAAAAACTGCACATGTCTCTTCCAATCAATCCGCAGTTGATGAATGGTTGAAGCTATGTCTATTTTCGATTATCTCTAGAGTGATAACTGCAAAAGGGATGAAACCATGGAAGTTCCGGGAGCTCTTTGCATGACTTACCAAGATCTGGGGATTTGGTAATTGGAAGATGACAGAAATGGGTCGAGGGTTTTATCAAATCTCCTTCCCATCAGATGATTTGAAGCGGTACGCTTGGAGTTATGGATCGATGCCTCTCAATCCTAGTTTTATAAGGATTCACAAATGGGAGTGGAACTTCAATCCCAATTTAATCAATAACTCTTACACTCAAATCTGGGTCTGGGTATGTAATCTGAACCTTCTTTACTGGCACCCCCAAATTCTATGCGATACTGCTTCATCGATTTGGAACCCTATCAAGCTTGTTGGGCATACTGAAAATCCTATGTTTGGGCATTATGCCAAAATTTTAGTAGAGGTTGACATGTCCTACACCCTTGTGGAGGAAGTTTCCCTTACTAAAAATGTTGATACAATTACTATTGGAATTATATATGAAAGGAATCCAAATTTTTTCTTTAATTGTCATTTCTTTGGGCATTCTGCTCCTGATTGCAACAGGAATAAACTCTGTAATTTGTGTAAAGTACATGGGCATGTGGATGAGAACTGTAGGAGGAATAGGGAAAATAAATATGGAACTTCTGCAACCCCTGACCTTATGGTTCCCCTTCCTGAAATTGTGAAGGATCATGCTGAGAGCTCGAGGTCCATGGAAGAAACAATGGATTGTGATACATCTAATAATGCCCCTGTTAACCCTGAGGAGGTAATCATGGAGAGAATTGGGACTGAGCAGCATGGGGAGGTAATTCCAGCTCTTGAACCTCCTCTAGAATCTACCCCAAATGAGCAAGGCCTGGTAGGTCATAGAGTCACTGAAGATCATATTCTGAATATAGAGGCTACCTTGCAGATCCCATCCCCTAAGTTGAATACAGAGGCTTCTTTGCAGACTCCAGACCCTATTCTGAATACATAAGATAGCTTGAAGACTGGTTTGGAATATCCCACTTCGGGAGATCCCTTGCTAGTAAATTTGATTAAAGAAGCATAGAGAATATTACCTACCACTCTGACGACTGTCTCAATTGAATCTCAAAACAGATTCTCATTACTAATAGTTGAGGAGGATGATAGGGATGATGGTGCCCCCCCAACATTTAAACTGACTCTCCTCGAAGGAATGTGTCAAGTATAAATGACGGGCCTAACACAAGTCTCAGGCCAATGAAATGGGTATCCTATTTTGGAATTGCCAAGGGATTGTTAACTCTACCACGTTCAAGACCCTTAGGCACTTTATTGTGACCAACAAGCCTTTATTAGTTGGATTAGATAATCCACAGATGAAGTTTGACAAATGGGGTTCATTCAAATGGTCCTCCCTTGGATATTCCTTTGTTGATATCAATTTACCTTTTAATGATTCTTATTCTCTATGGGTGATTAAGAATGATAATGTCTTGCTCACCTCAGTTGCATCATATTTTCAATCGGTTACTCTCAATTGCTCTTTCAACAATGCCCCCTTTTTGTTACCTTTGTGTATTATTTTAACCATTACATTAGAAAAAATGATTTTTGGTGAAACATGGTGGATATATCTGAGAACATGATGAATAGTTGGATTCTGATTGGAGATTTCAATACGGTTCTAAGACCTGAGGAGAAAACTGGTCAGAATTTTTGTCGTGCCTCAGCCCAGGATCATTCAGTTTTAATTGAAAAATGTGGCCTTATTGAGATCCCCATTTCTAGAACTGAGTTCACTTGGCTGCGATATACTAAAAATAGTCAGCAATCTAGTAAGTTGGACATGTGTTTTGTACAAGTGGATGAAAGAAACAAGTCAATCGATGTCTTTGGGAGAACTCTTCCCAGATTAAACTCTGATCACAATCCTATTATTGTGGATGTTCGTTTCTATACCCAAAGGGATACCCCTCTCCCTTTTAAATTCAGTAATGCATGGCTAAATATACCAGGTTGCATGGAAGTTGTTTTGGAGGCATGTAATGTGGAATGTTTGGGTATCCCGTCTCACTCTTTGTGCAGTAAGATGAAAGTTGTAAAGGAATGACTGAAGAAATTGAGTAAATAGTCCTTTTCCGCCATTGAAACTGATATTCAAGAGGTTGAAATGGCTCTCTCAAATTGTCAACAAGAGACTTCCTCGTAGGATTTTTCAACCCAGAATGAAATAAAAGCTACTGCTAATCTAGAAAAGCATATTGATTTGAAGGAGAAGTTAGCATGAAATCAGTTTAATATCAGGTGGTTGAAAGATGGAGATAGAAATTCAAAACCGTTTCACTATATGAACAGGGAAAACGTGATAAGAGATATCTTCAAGAGGTCACCATTGAAGGCAATCTCTTTTCTTCTGAAATGGAGATTGTTAGTGAGGGAGTTAATTACTTTGAACAACTATACTCTAACTCTGATGAAGAGATATCTGATAAGATCATCCAATGCTTTGACCCTTCCATTGAAAATGAGAAAAATAGAATGCTGGTTGAAATCCCCAATGGTAAAGAGATTCATGATGCCTTATTCTCCTTAAACATTGATATTTTGGAAGGCCCTCATGGTTTTACGAATGAATTCTTTATGCTCTATTGGGACATCCTTCAGGTTGAGATGACTAATGCTGTGAATGACTTCTTCAGATCTGCCTATATTCCATTTGGAATGAACTCAAGTTTCATTTCTATTATACCTAAAAAGGACAATGCTCTTGACGCTAGAGATTTCAGAATAGTTGCTAATACCTTACCAAAACTCATCAGTAATATTATAACCCATCGTTTTTGTAGTGTTTCTAGGGGTCTTATATCAAGAAATCAGTTTGGATTCATACATGGGAGGAACATTCCGAATTGTTTATGAACTACCTCAGAGTGTGTCAAAGTGATGAAAATAAAGGTTAAGGATGGTAATATGGATTTGAAAATTGATATCTCATAAGACTTTGACACTATTAGATGGATATTTCTTATCTATATCCTTAGAATGCATGGGTTTTCACAAAGTTTTATTGGACTTTTCAACCCCATTACTGCTAGTTCCAGACTCTCCATTCTTGTTAATGGATCTCCCAGGGGTTTCTTTCAATGTTCAAGAGGTGTAAGACAGGGTGATCCTCTTTCTGGACTACTTTTTGCCTTCTCAAAAGATTATTTTAGCTGTTGTCTCACTGACCTTTCAAATTATGGGTGGTTCCATAGGATGAAAGTTCAATGCCATTTGTTTGCTCCCTCACATCTGTTTTATGCTGATGATGTCCTCATCTTCAGAAGAGGGACAAATGCACCATTTCCCGCATTAAAATAATTTTCTTTCACTATAATGAGGTTTCAGGTTAGGTAATTAACTGGAGAAAATCCTATATCAAGTCTGGTAAAGGTATCTATGTTTTGAAGTAGATTAGAGTGGATCGACATCTTGGGGTCAAGAAAGGGGTGACCCTTTTATATATCTTGGTGTTCCTCTCTTGTTGGGAATGATCAAGATAGGATTTCTGGAGAATGATGCTATGAAAATTATGACTCAACTATCCAATTGGAAAGGGAAAAACATGTCTCAAGCAGGGAGAATTTGTTTAGTAAATTCTGTGATAACATTGATGTTTGTCTATTCCATTTCAGTTTAACATTGGCCCAAGGCTTTGATTAAAGAGAATGATGGTAAAATCAGAAATTTTATCTGGACTGGTTCTATCTATGAGAGGAAGTTTATCACCGTATCCCTGAAAGACTGCATTAAGCCTATTTAGATGGGAGGAATGGGTGTTTAGGATATTGATCTCTTCAACGACACATTGATAAATAAGTTCACTTGAAACTTAATTGCTTTTCCTAATAATTCTATGAATTTTTCTCAAATCAGATTTACTGACAGGCTCCATAAAGGGAATTCAACTTATCTTTGCTCATCCATTTGGCCTGCACTCAATAAATATTATTCTGACTTGCTATTATCCTTTAAATGGATGGTGTCCAAAAATTCTACACTTAATTTCTAGACCACTCACTAGATATCAATACCTATTTGTGATTATATCTGTATTCCTACTCCTTTATGGGATTTTACTATTGCTGACTATAAAAGTAATTCTTCTATATATTGTAATCTCCCTAGTCAGGTTGTTTGTGAAATTGACAGATACTCTTTTCATGACTCTGATATGCTCATCTGGATGTCACATTTGAATTAGAATTTCACTACTAGAGACTAATATAGATGCTTATGTGGTAATTCTTTGCATCCCCCGCCTTGGGTTACTACTTTCCATAATCCCTTCATTCCTCAAACTACTACATTGCTCATATGGAGGGTACAAAGAAAATGGCTGCCTCTTCAATCTTATTTGCAGTAGATTGGAATTATTTTAGCCTCGGTTTTCTTTTTCTATCTACATGAGGCTGAATCTGATGAGCACATTTTTCTTACATGCAAGTTTGCGGCTAAAATCTGGAACTATTTGAATGCAACTTTCCATTGCAGCCTCTCAATGAATTCAATTGATGACCTGTTCTCCTCACTATGCAATGCAGAATGCAGTGAGTAGATTCATTTGCTATTATATGCAACAGTGGCCAGTCTGTTTTCTTGTATCTAGAAGTCCAGAAATGAACTCATTTTCAATAATTATGTCCCCTCATTTCATGGTGGTGTCTTGGAGATTCATTTGGAAGTGCGAACTGCTTCATGTATTCAAATCGGGGCAATGAAAAATGATGTCTCTGACTTAACCCTGCTCAGGTGTCTTAGTAACAATGGCAGGGCAAGGAAGCCTTTCATGCTGAAGCTTGTTAGACTGATCCCTCCTATTTCATGTTAGATGAAGGTTTACATTGATTGTGCAACATCTGGAGCACTCGGTCTTACTACTTGTAGAGGTGTCTTCTGTACCCATAGGGGATTTGTCAAAGGATTATTTTTCACTACATTGGTAATGCATTTTCTCTGGAGGCAGAGTTATGGGCAATTATTAAAGATATCAGGTACACTATTTTCTTTGGATGACATGACATTTGGATTGAATCTGACTCATCCACTGCTGTTCAAATTCTTCGAGATCAGTCCTGAAATGTGCCATGGAGGATTCTTTCAGCGTTGGTGGAGTGCCTTCGGTTAGCAGACTCCATCTCTATTGAAGTGCATCATGATTATTGCGAGGTGAATCAAGTCGCAAATGCTCTTTCTAAACTGGCAATTCTAGAGGTTGGTTCAAGTTGGTCCTTTGGTCCTCCTGTATTTTGTTATAGTTTTGTTCAGGATGATTTACGTGGTGATTTTTATACACATCTTTGTAAAACACCTTCCTGAATTTTCTTGTACCTTTACCCATTAATTTTTAATAAATTTCAAAGGATGAGGCAGGATTGTCTCTTGATTTTCTTGGTAATTTTTTAACGATGTTATATAAAATTCAATGAAATTAGATTTCATGACCCAATAAATTTCGTACATCACTCTTATGATAAAAAAATATTTTCAGATTGTTGTAAAATGGGTTAAAACATACTCATTCAGAAATCAACAAGATGAATCCTTTTAAAAAATATTAAAATGTAAAAAATGGGTAAAAAAGACATTAAAGGCATATTTATAATTTTGAAACCCTTTTTAAAATATTTTAATAAGAAAATGATTTGGAATAATATGTATTTGATACCGAACAAGGATATGATGATTGATTTTTATAAAAATATATTCTCAATATTTATTTGTATAAAAGTTTGGGAAAATTGTAATATTATATTTATTTTAATCAGTATATAGGAAAATAAATTTTTATTATTATCTAATAATCCAATTATTATTTTTCAATGGAAATTCCATTATTAAATGTCCAATAAAATGATTTTGTAAAAAAACACTTAATAACTCAAAACATTAAAGTGGAAATAAATCAATTAATGATTTATAGCGATCAAATATATATGCACCTAAATCAATAAGAAATATAAGATAAGATGTTAAAAAGTAATTATGCATATAATTTAACAATATCAATGCTAGTGAAGAATTAATATATCAAAATAATAATAAATCGAGTAATTAAATTATTTAAAACATTGTAATATTTAAGACCAATTAACTTAAATGAAATTATTAAAATTCAATAAAAAAAACCATGTTTCTTGAAGGAATCATGATATTACAACAATATGGTTTATTAAATACACTATACAAAATAAATTTAGTGAAGAAACATTATAATATGCCCTAATGAAAGTAAACTTTGATGATATTCTTTACCTAACACATCCTTATAGTCAAACATTATTTAACCTCATGTATAATATTTTTAATCAAATTATTAATTTATATCAGGACCATATTAATATATATAATATCATCTATAGTACTCTTATCACATTTAAACACCATTTTTTTTAATAATATCTCATTCTTTTCATTGTTTTAGATGTTAATTATGTGGTTTTGTCAATTGTGTTTTTTCATTAAATGGACATTCTTAGGTACATGATATATATAGAAAATATCCATTATTATAATAATGTTTTAAATTAAATATTGAAAAATTACTTTAATATTTAGTATATTTATTTCATGTAGGGCATGGAAAAAAATAACCTCACTACATAGAGATGGTAGACATTATGTATGCACAATTGATAATTTCATTCAATTAATATGTAAAAGGGTATTTATGTTAATAATTTATTAGTATTCTAAAATTATTATAGTCTAATATATATCAAATATATATATTAAATTTTTTCTTATTACTTAACATGAATAGTATAATATTATAATTTAACACATCACTTCCAATAATAGTGGACCCCCAATAGGTAAGTGATGTTATAATATTTTAAATGAAATGGAAGATAATAAGATATATGTGATATTAAAATTCCATAATTATAAAAACATCATAAATATGACATACATGTTTTGGAATCATAATTATACCATCACTTAAATGAAATGATGGAATATTTATTATATTGATTCGTGAGATAGTTTACTTTGTAAAGATGAATGACAGTTTTATTTCCAATTTTGTGGAAAATGGTATGGATATAGGTCAATACAATTACATAAAAACAAAATAAATTAGAAATAACGAGGATATTATGATGTCATTTTTTAAAAATATTTTAAGGAGGTGGTTGAAGAAACAAAATAAAAATGATTGTTTTTGAGAGTTACAACTTCATTGGATGACCACCGTAGGATTACATCAAAATAAATCCTATAATGGGATTTTAATTAAACCAATTGACCTTTAATTTTGGTAGGGTAGTAATGAAATTTGGTTATGGATTTGTAGAAAATACTAAATTACACCCATGTTTTTTCTTTCTATAGGCCTCCAAATATTTTGATTCCCAACCCTTATAAATGATAATGTCAATATCTTACTATAAAATTGGGGTTTTACATGTTTTTAAGACACTTTTAATATATATACAGTTACTCTAACACAATTATAAATCATTTTTTACCTTCACTAAGGAAATTAATTTTTCAAACCACAAAAATTCAGAATGGCTCAAAATTATTAAAAAATTATTAGATAAAATGAATTATTCTACATCAAAATATATAATTCCTTTTTCAAATTTCAATTCAAAAAATTTTTATAATCAATTTTAAAAGTAAACCTGATGATTTGTAAAATAATTTGGGTTTTAATAAGAAAATTATCATAAGTATAGAATGTTTTACTCTCATAATTCAATTTAAAATTGTTTCCAAGGACATAAACATTAAAAATTGATATATTATTGATCTAATTATATATTAAAACAAAATTTATATACATAATCTAAATATTTTAATTATTTATAGGAAAATAAATATTACTATATAAATTAATATTTATTAATTTTCATAATAAATAACTATATAAAAAATAAAAAAATCACAAAAATATAATTTTAATATAATTATTTCAAAATTTATATTTATTTTAGAAATTTAAAAAATTAATATAAAATTATGTTTATAATATGGGACGAAACTGCCTTTTAGAAAGTAAAACGTTTTTTAGAGAAAATTTCTATTTATATAAAATGGTTCATATTTTAGTTCTAAATAATAGGTTATTATATTTTTCATAATTTATATATTATTATTCATAACATCAAACTTTGTAGAATGGATATAAGGGAATACAATATTACTATTCATTTAGATTCAAGGTTCTATATTCGGTAATTTGTTTAAGAGGTTTGATTTAATGAGATATATTTCATTTTTTGTAAAATATTTTTGTTTCACAGGGAATACACTATAAAACACGATGATGTAATTTTATAATTTTGTGGTTTTACATTCTCTACACCATAAATCAATTATTTCATCACAATTTTATATTTCTCTTATTAATTTTGTTTGATATTTGAATATTCATTTTTTGAAAATTAACAATGTAAAAAGGGCTTAATAAAACATAATAATATTAAGACATGAAAGAAATATCAAGGGTAATATAGAATAGTAAAAAAATATACATCTATGTACGATTAAATTTCTGGAAAGTGATCATATAGACCTGGAAGAAAATAATAAACAATTATATATTGATAAAGGTTATTGATAAAAACAAACTAAATAATCAATGAAAAGTTAAGAACCTCAAAACTACAAATATGTGATGATTAAAAAGACCATTGGATCATTAAATATATATAATAGGATAAAAATATTATTCATGCCCTTCCAAAATTTTTGTAATTCATTTATTATCTAGGGATGTATAGAAATATACATTTATGATATGTTTCTAATTCATAATCAGAATTTCATGATAGGTTTTTTATAAAATTTACATTTCATCAAATTCTCCACTAAATGAATATCCAAAAAATAATTTTGTTTCATAATTTTAAAATATTTACTTTAAATGTATTTTATTATCCATAATAACTGTGAAAATGATTTCCCTCAATCTCAAATTTTTTCAAAAACAATTATGGATAGCATAAGTTATCCAGTATATGAAATTAATCTCTAAAACATCACAATAACACCACTTGTTCATCATTAATTTTTGTGCAAACAATAATTTGACTAAAAGTAATAATATATAAACTAGTAAATCACATAAGATGGGGGTTGTTCATAAACTAATATCATCCTTCCATTATGGGTTCAACCAATGTGGCCTTTCCAGATGTGACATGTTGTCACCCAACAATTTTTTTGTCCCTTTCAAAAATAAATATTAATATAATTCCAATAGTTTTACCAAATTGTGATTACCCATAATTAATTCAACATTAATGATCAAAGATGGCATAATCCAAAACCAATGTGATTTATAATTAGTAAAACAAGTAAATACAGTCGTCTAAAAATAACACATTCAAATAATAAACCAATCAGTTGTATTCCCATAAATGTTTTAGAAATATATCCCCAATAATGTTATATTTCTATTAGAATAATATTCATAATGGGAATTTTAGAAATCGGTCTTATTATTAACATTTAAATTATAAAACCTTGGTGGAATTTATAACTCATTTATTAATAAAGACATATATGTTTATAAAATTTAACAGAGTCCTTATAGGTTTTTATGACTTATTAAAAATTACCATTAGAAAATTTATTTCTAATATTTAATTATTTAATCCCAATACATAAATATTAAATCTATTTTTATAAGATATATTAAATAACTTCTAAAAAGGCCAAATAGTATAGTAGTCTCAGTAAACTAGATATATTAATAATTCCAATATCACATTTTAAATCAAAAATTACTAAATTAAATTTGTATATCATTATTCCTATAGAATATCCTTTGATATCATTCATAGTACACATCCTAGATTCATGATAAAGGAAAAAAATGAGGGTGATCCCAAATATAAGATAAGGGCATTGTGAAACAGAAGCTATCATGAATCAATATGCATTATAATATAATGGTAAATAACTAACAAAAATTCAATTTGTATAATTTAAATTGAATAATAAAAATAAAGTCATAAATAAATGAAAATCTTGCTATTTAATAAATTAAACGACATTAATAACTAGAGAGGACATAATCATTATGGAAATGTAAATAACATAAATAAATAGACATTTAATCAATATAATATCTAATAACTACATCCAGAGATTATATCATGAAAACATTATAATGTTTTTTAATATCTGAAATCTTAAAGAAGGAAATTATTAATTGTTGGATTTTATGATCTCATTATCCCTTATACGAATACTATCATGATATTTCAGAAGATAGTTAAAAATACAAGGGTAAGTATTTTCAAGAAAAATACTAATCTATGTGTAGCCAAAAAATTTATCTCACTTGTCTACTAATCCATTAAGAGGATATACATAACAATTCCCTACCCATATCTACAGGTACAAATAATTATTCATATTTATATCTGATAATTGATTTTATTTGTGAACTACATTATTTATCCACAAATATTAACATTGAATAAATAATGCTGATTTATTAAAATTTCCATATAAAATAAAATAACTTTCAATCTAGTGAAATGTATGTAGAAATTATATGTATTTTTACAAATATTTATATTCATGATAAAATATATGGATATGTAATGGAATTTTAATTCCCAATGATCACTTGATAGTGGATATTTCTAGTGAAAGATAATTACTACAAAAATGAATAAAAAATTGAATTCTAATGAATTCCATGGTCAAAATATTCATTAATAATCCATATAAATAAAAAATATGTAATTATTAAAAGATATATTTAGGTGAGTGAATGTAAATAAATTCTTCATTGAATTGATTAATTGAAATAACTCTAAATGATATGTAATAATGTTCTTCAGGAAAAAATTTTATTTATCTCTCCAACCACCTTATATATCTAAATATATTAAAAATATCAAGAAAAAAATTAAATATAATTATATTTTTTAATACATGTAATAGAAGATAAAGTGAAATTTGATTTCTTGATGAATTGAAATTGATTACGTGGCGTATAAGTTAAAAATCATTCTTTTTCAAACTATTGTAAAAAGGTAAATCTGATCCTCATTGAGAAAGAGGAAAGAAGATTATTTCTCAAAAAAAATATTATAAAAGTAAAAAATGGATGTAAATTTCATAAATAATTAATTTCGTAAACATATGTTGATTTTTTAAAACATTTTCTAAATACATGGATTTGGATGAAAATGGAATTTTGATCAATGATTGAAATGATGTCAAAAATTAATAAAAACATTTTATCAATAATTTTATGAAAAAATGAATTGAAAAAGTAATACTACAACATTAAAAATTCTGACTAACTTTATCGTAATAAAATGTAACAGTTTTATTAACCAATGATAAAATAATTCCCTTCTATGAAAATCAAAGAATAAAAATAATAAGTAAAATTATATTTAGAAATAAACAATTAAAAATAATATAACATTGAAGTAAAAATTAAACAATGAATAAATGAAGTGTGTCAAATTTATAATTAAATCGAACAATTTTAAATAAAATAATTTTTTAAAAATTTAATTATATGATTATTATATTAATATCAATGAAAAAAAGAAGTAATATAACTCAATGAATGAAATTGAGTTATTGAATTACTTACAACTTAGTAATATTCATATGAGATAAACATGGATGAAATAATAAAATTGAAAACGCAAATTTCAATTAAGCAAGAATTATCTGCAATATTACATGTAAAAGAAGACTTAGAAACAACACATAAAATAAATAAGGTTAATTGAATTACAATATGCCACATTTATGGGAAGTAAGGATGAAATCTCCTACTTCATGCTTCATTTTGGTTAAATGTACATAAAAATATTTTATGGACATTTAAATAATGTTATTAATTTGCAACAAAACCTTATTAATATTTTCAATATCATATTTGATTCAATAATAATATTTTTATCACCTATGTTCCATAAATATTTCATTACATTCATAGTTTTTGGTGTAAATTACCATGTTTTCTTATTCGTCTTATGTAATGAAAATTATTGATCATGGTTATATGGAATAGAAAAATAATATTCATAATAATATTTATTTTATAAATATCATATTTAATAATTATTAACATTTATAAAATCATTAAATAAGTTTGGACTTTAAAAAATAACCTCATCTCTTTCTAGAGACATTATATCTTATGTACGTAGGAGTAATGATATTACTACCTTAACAAGTGAAAGGATGAACAATTAGATGATATATTATTATTATTATGTAATAATTGAAATCTTAAATATATAAAATACATTCATTAAATTAATCCTTATTATATTCCAAGTAAATGTTATGTGGAAAACCAATATCATCGCTTTCAAAGGTAGTAATTTGTCGTAAAAATGACCAATATTATCAAATCATAGATGGAATAGAATTTATAATGGTAGTCTAGGTTTGAAAACTCCATAATTATAATAATATATAAATATAAGATAATTTTGGTTAATACATCATTATAACAATTCATGATGATGTTGATGGTAATCACATTATATAGGATCCTGAGGCGATAGTATACTATACATATAATCGATGGTTATGATTATCATTTAATATAAGAGGAAATAAATATAGATATTAAATTAATGTAATAAAATATAAATACATTTATGTTATTTAGGTTATTATATATTCATTTTTTGTCAATATTTAATGTATATTATATATGAAAAAAATAAAAACTTTTAATTGATGATATTAACTATTCTTTGGATGACCTTTTTAGGTATGCACTGAAATCCATAGTTAGATTGAATTATGATAAAACTAAGGCATCTATGATGTTGTGAGGGGATAAAGATTTTTTTTATAAAGGTATTTCCTAAAACAAATATATTTTGATTTGTAAATAGGGGGACAGTGGGTGTTTGTAGAGACCCGAAGCCTGACATACATGGATATTACATTACATTTACAGAATACTTAATACATAAAAAAATATACACACAAGGATTGTAATAGTTTAGTGTCTTTGGAAACTCGGAATATTATCTTCTAATCGTGGTGAAAGATCTTCAACATCTCCATTAATGATCTTCCCCTTTGTTTTCTTACCTAAAACCTTTCTTCAAATCATGGGGAAGAGAAAACATATAAAGGGTGAGCTCAAATGCTCAATAAGGGTAAGAATAGAGAACATAAAATAATCCTTAGACATTTGAATGTAAAAAAACATCGGCATAAAATCTAAACATCAAAATCTTGACCAATAACATAAAACATGGCAGTACGTAAGGAATAGATCATGAATAAACATTAATCGTGATAAATTAGCATGGGAATAAAACATGTAATTGTGGAAAACCATTAAGCACAAGATATTATTTCCATAGTAGCCAAGGCATTACTACCGAGACCATCTTTGTGGACGGAGACCCTTTCTGAATCGAGTTCACTCCTCGTTCCAGTCCTCTATTACTGAACTAGTTTAACTTGCCATTCCAGCCATGTTTATCTCATGAGATATAAATATTTACCCAATGCATTGGAGGGAGATATAGTTCCCACCCATCTCATATTGAAATCATTCTTACTTGTGCCACAAAATAAACATAAATCCTTCATCATAACCCAAAGAATAAAATGGGTTTCATAAATATCATCCAATCATCACATAATCCATATAAAACAAATGAATATTTCATCATAATAAAAGTGAAACCATGTAAATCATAGGGACATTATACTTGAAACATACACATATGAAATAACGTCATCATATATGGGAAATTATTTTTATAAAACACTTGAAATGAATTCTTGAGGAAAATATCATTTCTTATTCAAAATCATTTTATTTTCACAAAATTCCATGAAATTTTAAAAGAAAAGTATTTTGATGAAAATATTCATAAAATATTTTAGAGTAAGCTTCATGAAAATGAGGTGTTATGAAACCGTAAAAATACGTTCACGCCTTATAAGTTAAAAATAACAATTTTCTCGTACTTTTGTATGAAAAGTCAAAAAGCACCTTGTATGGTAAACAATAGAAAGATTCCTTCCAAACCTTGTGGTAAAAGTCATAAAAGGGTAAAAATTACTTTCAACATACATGGAAGAATACTAAACATTTTATGAAAACATTTTTAGAAAACATGGACATGGATGATAAACATAACCCTTGAAAATACTTACGAATAAACAATCTCGGATAAGAATGAGATTGGAATAATTCTCCCTTACCTTAGGTCCGATATGCTTTGTATGGATATGAACCTCCTGTATAATGAATTAAATAATGTCATTGACTTATTACATAATCATATTCATTGTTATGATATCATATATATATTTCACTTATTACTTTATATTACCCGTTCTTTTGTAAATTCCATGTTAAAGCAGCGTTTTAGTTAAAATCATTTCATTTATCGTATGTGTTTCGACTTGTCGATCTTGATATTATTACTTATATACTAATTTAATAAATTCCAAAATGTAAAACATGATTTATATATAATATATATTCATCATATATATATATATATTACAGATTGATAAAAGGAATGAAATACACCGTTCATGGAGATGGTAGGTCGTACGTACGCATGAACGCTACTTTCATTTCCTTATTGAATTGAAAGAAAATAAATGTATGACATATATATATATATATATTCATAAATACATTAGCATTATTATGTCATATATTTCATTATTATTCATTATATAAACTTTATAATCATTCATGTATGGTTAACATGGAGAATGAATCTCATCACGTCGTGGAGACGGTAATCTGTACCTATGCACGAGCGATGATATCATTCCCATAATTATTGAATAGAATTGAGGTATATGGTATAATATATCAGAATCAATATGATTTTATAATAACCATATATAGTTATTCTTTACACCATTATAACCATCCATGTAAGGTGTTGTTGGAAAAACTGATTACACCACAGTGTGGAGACGGTATTCCGTACGTACGCACGCGCAATGATTTTGTTTTCCGTAGGATGGATAGAAGGTGAAATAGGGTTGTTTCATATTTATAATAACATATCAATATATTATTGATACTGATATTATTAATTTATAATGAAACAACTAAATAAGAAGAAGTTGAAGAAGAAATAAGCTTGAAATAATCGGTAGAAGAGATTACCTCTTCTTCGACGCACCTCCTTTAAACTTCTTCTTAGGGAACTAGGGTTGCTCTTTTGAGAAGACCAGTACATATATAAGGTTTCTAGGGAATTGGGGAAGTTAAATTAGTAGAGTTTGTCCGAGCTTCAAGGCTCAAAATGGTGTGAGGAAGAGAGGGAGGAGGTGCCCTTTTATAAGGGAGGAGAGGGGCACCTTTGGAATCCTCAAAAATATTAGTTTATTATAAATTCAAACCCCATATAAAAACCTCAAAAAATAACTCAATTTGAATATTATATGAGATAGGGTTGTAATCTCATCAACCAATAAAATTTAGACATGTTTTGATATTATTTTAAACCTTATCATTTTGATTTATCCTTATTTAATCTATTTAAGTTTATTTGTGGTAATAAAATTATAAATTTTAAATGGTTATAAATAATCACTTATGTGTTATTAATTTTCCATAATTGGATACTTTATGGTATTTTAGACTATATAAATTTCAATTTATAAATTTTAAATATTTTTGTGATTTTTAAACAATTTAATAATATGTTATTTTTCTAAAATAACAATAGTGTCAATTTTGACACTATTCATTTCATTGAATTTAAATAAAATATATACCGAATATATGTTCAAAATAAAAGAATTAATAGATTCATAAAATGTCATATGTATCTAGAAAATTACTGGATAACATTAAATAGTTCATATACTTTTTATTTTAATATTTTTAAAACCATTTATTTGATATTTTAATTAATAAAATAATTTCAACATCACTATTGTGTCATAATTAATGATAATTATTTAACCCATAAAAATTAAAAATAAATTAATATGATGTAGATAATTGTATTAGAATTCGGGAGACTATTCATGCTCGAAGTTACATTATGTTTATCACTAAATTAAAATTATTATACTTATAATATTTTAGAAAGTGACATGTTGTCACTTTCTTTGGTTTTAATAATAATTAAATTATTTTCATGGAAGAAAGTCCATTAAATGAATCTAAACCAACAATTATGTGATTTGGGACGACTTTCAGTCATCCAATAGGATTTTTGAAGGTTTTAGGATAATTTTATAATCTTATATTTACCCTTAATTGCCCGATTTACCTTTAATTATGGTAAATAAAATTTACCATAGTTACTATTCATAATGCCCAAAACTAAAAAGTATTCTATTAATATAATTTGGACCCACTGATTACAAATATGGAATCCATTTTTCCTGATTAAATACACATCATTTTCAGAAATTAAATTAAAATTAATCCCATTGTCGAAAGAAAATGGGTTTTTGTTTAAAACATTACAAAAGATTGAATTGATTTAACCAACGACTTCAATGTAAAATCATTGTTAATGACAAACATAATATTAAATGGTAAAAATATATTCTATTTATACTTTAAAACCATTAAATATTATAATTTAACTATATAAATTATTATGATGAAAAAAGTTGTTTTTAATTAAAATATAGCGTGTTTTTACTATTCATTAAAATATGAAAGTTATCCGAATAATATGAAAATTTTATCCAAAGTAAATTTTTATATCATGATTCCAAATAATAATTTTATTTTGTCATATTTAACTTATAAAAATGTCAAAAAATAGATTTGAAGTGGGTGCGCCATCAAAATGCGGCAAAACTGCATTTTTTTAAAAATACTTATTTTACCCGAAAAATTTATTTTGTTCTTATACCATGTTCTAGAAAATGTGTAAGATGAAAAAAATTCAAAATTTACTTAATAATACTCATAACGGCTAGTTTATTATGATAATATAATAATATAGAGTTGTTTAGTAAAATTCGATATTGCGTACAACACACGCTATCGAGGAAGGTCGCGATTGTATGTAATGCAAGCCAAGTCAAGGTTGTGTGTAGTGAATGACTCCTTTGTTGTTTTGTATAAAAAAATCAAACCATATTTCATTAATACATTGAATATATATATATATATACTCAATGTTGCGTAGAATAACTACTATCAAACAAACTTGAAATTGTGTGTAACACGATCCAAGAATATTGTTGCGTATACTGCGAGCTAATACGGTATAATGCAAGATAATATTGGTGTATCGTACAACAGAAGATATGAATGAAATTAAAAATAATATATCTTATAAAATATCGGGTTGTTACAGTGTCCATTAATAAGGGAGGGAGATGAGACACATAGAAATTTTGAAAGAATAAATTAAACAACCATTTTTTAATGCCAAAATACACATTACAAGATAATTATATTCCCTTAAAGTTTATAAGTTATAAATATTTCCATCTAATTGGTTCATTATATGGGGGTATGTAATCTTAACCATTATCATTTATGTTTAACCATCGGTAAATTAATTTCTACTACCACCGTTGTAATTCATTTTTACCACTTGTTTTATTCATAATGATCAAACATAATGTTTTACCATATTTGATATTTTAAATTATACATATTCCAAATATGTAACAAAATATTATAAATACAATTTTACGATGTTATTTATACAATAAAACGTGATTGAAAAGGCATTTTTAAGAAGAAAAATTTCACCATGAATATAAGACTTCAATACCAAAATTCAATAGGAAATTGATTCAAATGAAAAATTATAGAATTTTTTTTAATATTATTGAACTAATTTTAACATAAATAAAAATGGAAAATATAGTAGAACCATCATAAAAATTTAATATTATAGAAAAATATAAATAAAAATTATAATTCCTCATTATTTATAATATATTTTATCATTTTAGAAAGTTAAGAAAAATTCCCCAAACAATAATTTTGATATTAATCTTTTAAAATATATTTTATTTTAATTTTTTTTAAATTATGGATATTTATTGTAAATTTATCTTCTTAAATCATCACTAAACCAAATTTTTGAAGAAATAATTTTTTCCAAAAAAAACAAATATTTTTAATTTTAATTATTATTAAATTATTTATAATAAATAGATAAAAATTATTTTTATATTTTAGGTAGTATTATTCATATCATCATAATTAATATCTTTTTGTAATGTTATAGTATATTATATTTCATTAATACTCAGGTTTGTGTTTTCCGAAGTCTATCGAATATATTAAATTTAAAGAGATGTTTTCAAGTATTTTCTTAAGTTCAGTGTCACATCACTCATACAATATAAAATAAAATTTATTCATTTGTAATCTGAGAGTTTCACACCACCCTTATATTCATCTCTATTTCAAAAAAAATTTCAAAATTTTAGTTTGTTTTTTTCTTGTTTTCTTTCTTTAGATTAAAAATATAAGAAATTGAGAATTAGTTTTAATTATTTTTGGAATTTATATTGTCTCCCCTTATATTAAAAATTTATACAACCCATATTCTATTCAATATCATGGAATTATACCCTCATTTAAGTGATAAATATTTATTTCTTTATTAATCATAGTTTTCTTAGCTTTTCATTATAACGATAGAAAGATAATCAAGTAGTTGAAAAAGTGTTCCAATTATTTTTGACATAAAATATAGAAATATCCATTTATCATTATCCCAATGATCATGGGAAAATTACCTTTTATAGAATATAACCAAAAAATCCCATTAAATACGCTCTATGTCATTATTTATATTTTTATCTTTTGTAAATGAGCACTTCTGATTAGCATCACCTATTAAATAATTTTTTATAATGAAAACATCAATATATCGCTATAAGGTCCATACCCAATAGACTATAGAACCAGTTGTCAGACTGGTATCACACTGCCTCAAGTATGATTCCTTATATTCAAGAGGATTATAACTAGTAGTGAGAGAAATATGGTCGTACAGACGGGAGACTATTCCAAAATGGTCAAAGTATCCCAAAAATATATCATAAGAATATAATAGCAAAGGAATCAAAAATTAAAAAAAATTGTAAAAATAAATATAAAAAACATATGAAAACTATCTAGATTGGACAATACAAAACATAAATATATGTTCGAATTTCTTGTTGATTATATAATTTTGAATTAGTAACATAAAAATTAATCAAACAATTCAACCCCAAAAATAATTAATGAAATTTTATAAATGTTCTATAGGGTGGTATCTGTGAGAATCATGAGTAGTAGATCAAACAAATGATCCTAAGATCAAATGTTCCAATCACAAAACAATCCAAAATCCATCTACCAATAGACATGAGGTCTTCTTGGGTTTCTTAGTGTAATAGAGGCGTATGAATGGTGATAGATACACTCAGTTGGGATCTATGAATAGTGTCTAAAGATAATATATCATGTGAATTTAAATTACATCCATGTGGATGTATAACTAGTAATCGATGGTTCTTAAAAGAAGCCTAGATGACCTCACGTGGCTAGACCTAAGTTTCAATACCTATGGAAATTGGAGAACCTGTAAAGATATGACTTGGGTGTAAAACAGAGTATCATGGAACATTTATCATGGGATGGACCAAAAAAAGCATGTGATTTGGCTTGGAGGAATCATCCATTGGAAATAATAATGCATTAATTATCTATTAATATGTTAGTGGTCATTTGAAATTAATTAGAGTCTTCATGATACCATCCAAGAAGTCCAAAATATGAATCCCACATGTCACTAATGGGTTACTAAAAATTCTATATAACATAATTGATTGTCCATGAAGATCCATAAATAGAATCCCAAAGTATCACACACAACATTTCAGGGAAATAATAACCTCTACACCCATCATAGTTATCTTATTTAAGGGGGTGAGTATTTATCATGGAATATTGTAACCATATATCCACTTAGCCCATACACATGTTCCCTCTTGGGGAAACATTATTACTCTTAATAGGTTGAGAAACTGTTTGGAGAGCCCATACCTAGAAAACTAGGCATCACCCTTAGTGCATCACAACTCCTGTAACCTATGCACTTCTGCATAGTGATCTATATTGGAGAGTCAACTATCTCCAAAGGTACATATAACATCAAATATCCTCTAATACCATCCATGAATGTCCATAAAATGGAACCCAAATATCGGACATGGCATAAAAAAGCATTTAAATATTTATGTATAATTAAAAAAGAAAGGCCATGTTCTTAACAATACCTCATCATAATGAAAGTATAATTAAAATAATTCAGAATATTTTCTTAAATGTTCCACATGACTATGAAATTATACATATTGAGGGGAATATCTATTTAATATTTAAATTTGGGGAATAATAATATTTTTCCCATAATAATTCATTTATTGAATTAATATTTCCCTTCCTTTATCAAGTAATACTACGCATTTGATAACTATACTGTTACCAAGTGGTATTCCCATGGCAGATGTCACCATAAATACAAAGGTATAAAGTAGTCCATCCTAGATTTCATGTGACTCAAAAATAACTTTTAAATTTTATAATACAACATACAACATCAAGGGTATTTATTATAAAAAACATATTTTGTGAGGAATTCATGGGAAAACCCCACAAGGGATGTTCTAAAATTATGGTTCATAACCACCAACCACATAAAAATTAATAGAAAAAGGATATGAAAAATTATAGCATTAGGATCAATTAATAAAATACAAAATATAATAGTTCACACAGAAAAATACCGACTCATTAAAAAATGGTGAAAATTATAAATCATGAGACATTTAGAAAAAAATAGAATACCTATAATAAAACAAGTAATAATAACTCATCCAATATCAAGTATTGATTTTATATTATTATAGATAAATAGATGAAACACAAAAACTACATTAAATTTATGAGAATTAGACTGAAATAAATTAATGGTGATGATGGAATGAAAAAAAATAAGATATGGAATATTATTTGATATATTACCACTACACATCCAAAAAAATGGTGTTACTCAAAATAGACATCTGAAAAAAAAAATTTCTTCAACCCTAGGTGATGGAGGATGTGGCACTTCCGAGATAATCACCCTCTTGTGCATTGGAAAATCAGGGATTGAGCCCTTTTTCTCCTTTCCAAAAAATAATGATTTCGGCATATTACATAGAATGTAATTGGTACACGGTGTGTAACAAATACATGGTCATATAAGATACATATCATATATTCATCAGGTCATCCCCATGAGCATAAACATCTTTACTCTTTTGATCAACACAATAAGAACACTTTAAATGCATTGAAATAATTTACTAGTTATTTAAATATTCTGAGGGTTATTTTCTATGGCCTATGATACTAATTATTCAAACGATGTTTTCTAAAACCCAGGGTAAATCCAAAAAGAACTCAATAAACATCCAAAAAACGAAATTTATGTTCTTTAGAAACATCAAAACCTCATCCGAATTACAAATATTCAAAACATCTCTCCCACAAATTGAAAAACACAAATTAATTTCAAAATTCAATTTTTAAAAAATATGAGATGCTATAATCTCCCCACTTTAAAACTTATAATCCCAAAGAATCCCTATGGGATAATGAAAACAATAATTTACCTATCTAGGTGATTGAGTTTTTTTTAAATAGTCCCATTTCATTTCCAAATCCTAACACGCCACTAAGAATCCCTTTAAGCATATGATACCTATTCCATATAATCTTTAGTAAATGATTGAATTAAAAAAATAAAAACTAAGATGGTTCTTTGATGAGACCATAAAATTTAGGAAATGATCATGAAATCATATAATTAATTTACTAACATATGGTTCTCCCCATTATAGTTTTTTACAATTTAAAGGCAAATTATATTTCAGCGCATCTCTACCATTGGAATGTTTTAATTTACATGCCTTTTAGAATTCTAACGACTCTTTTGGTATGATTATAATTTCAATCAAATGCTCATCTCCTGATCGATCTTAACAGTATGGCCATTTTGTTTTCTCATGAAATCATAAATTGACCCAATCTACAGTCACCTCATATTGATAACATGCTGTAGAGTGGTTTATCCTCGACCATAGTTAATGAAACATGTGATATTATTTAAATGAACATACATCAAAAAAATTACAAAATTATCATCTAACACATCTTAAATATAAAAAACCATAAAACATAACATTCTATTAAGGAAAAAAAATTTACCTAATGAATCTCCAACGATTCATATAATAGAAATCCAATGATTTCAGATGGATAAAACAATCATTTATGTTTTCATTCCATGGAATGAACATAGGCATATAGTCAATCTAACACACATGGATCATCACCATCAATGCATCTCATTCAAGCTCGAATGAAGTTTAGGGTACCCTAGGGATCCTACAAAATATTCCATAGATATTCTCTAAGGTAGTACATTGCCTGAAATTTACAGCTATGTTTCTAGTACATGATCATGATTTCCACATTACTAGAATACTAACTAATCACTATGGTGGTCAGGTCAGTGAGTTGGCTAGTGTCTATGAGTTCAACCATGGAGTTCCTACCCCATAACCCATGTATCAAACTAGGCTAATTATTCCTCTATAACCAGAAATCACTTCATTTGATCAACTACAATGATTTATGTGTATCAGATCCTATAATAATTTTACAATTCTATCTTTTTTTATAATTTAAACAATCTCATCGTACCCAGGGCATTATCAATATAGGGTACAATATCATTACAAAGATCAGAATAAGATAAGATGGTACAAATAATGTTCATAATGTCTTGATTCATATTAACAAGATCATTGAGGAGGTTCTTAGTATGGTTTTAGAATAAATATACCCCACTACTAGAAATAAGATAAGTAAAACCACTACACGTTGACTTCTTTTAAAATAGATTTGTTGTACCTACCAACACATCACCATAATTTCTGACCATGATGCTATTACAACCCCTAGAATCCCAAGATAATTGAAACATGAAAACAGGAGTCCAACATTACTATCATAATTTTAAAATTATGTGTATACAAACAATAGTATCATCTCTAAGAGATCTCTATATAATGGAACAGTTGAAATATTACATGAAACATAGGAATTAGAAAGTAGCATTGGCCATTTTCAAATGGGATTTCACAGTTTTTCGACTTATACATGGAATGGAACACTATTTCATGATTTATTTGACACTCCCAAGATTATGTTTTTCATAGTTTTTTTCTATTAATAGTGGAACTCATTCCATCAAACAAGCTCCATATACAAATGGAAATGGGTTTTAGATGTGGCCAATATGCGTAAACAAGAACTAAACTAAAAATGAAGATGTACTAGATAATTAATACAAAAATGATTATGTGTCATTAAACATATATTTTAACTCCCCGCCCCTCCATGTTACATCCACATGTGTTGTATCATTAGGCGAAAAATACAAACCCAACTAAATTGGATGTTAAAACTCATGATCCTGTTACAATGTTATCCATAACATTATGATGAGTTTGATTTTATCTAACTCGTAGTTCAGTATACTATGGAGTTGAAATATGATTCAATCATATCAGAATTGGAGCAACATAATTTCCACCGATCTCATCACTTTCCCTATATAATTTATACAACTTGATGAGTTCTACTTGTTTCAATGCATATTACCCCAAAACTCCACAATAGAATATGACTTTATTGATACTCACATTAATATTATTTGTTCTAGGTTTTCCAAAAACTGATGGACTATATAAGGATTTATACATAAGCAATATTTCATAATATGAATATTAAATAGGATGATGACATACAGATTCATACATCATTACAGAAAGAGAAAGAGTCACATGACCTACTTACCATCCAACCATGCCCTATGAATGTTTATCTAATGGAAACTGAGAAATATATGATTCTCAAACCTATAATTAATTTCAAAAAAAACATCATGGCCACCCATAAACCAGAAGATTAATTTTGAAAATTAATTTCTCTCTAGGGACAATGACTCTTGAATTAAACCATTGTTCAGATAGGTTATATAATTTAACTGTGTATAAATTTTCCAAGGGAGATAACAACATTCGGCTATCCCTTTAACAATATATAAACAGTCAAAACTACTCTGGGGTTTCATCCTGAAGGGTAAATTGGGAAAATGTAATAATTGTTTTTGTTAAAACTATATATGTACAGACTATAGTTAATTCCCACATTCTAGTTTTAGAGCATATCTCATAAAAATGTATAAACTACACTTACACGAGGATTGCAGAAAAAGACTCATCATATGGTTACATTTTTAATACATTCTTTATATACCTCATTTAGTTCTTTAAAAATTTAAAAGGTTCATATTTTCAAGGAGTGTCATGCACCACTCAAAAGGTAATATTGTGTTGTATTATATTATACTAGTGCCATAAGGTGTATAGGAATGTTTTATTGGACTTTATTTTTTTGTTTCTTATTTAAATAAAATGATATCATAATTATTAAATTTATCAAAAAAATCATTTTAAATAATTTACATTATAAATTATTATTTTAAAAACATGGATTATTTAATTAAAATGATGATTCTAGTGATCATAGAAAAACACCCTTTAGGTTTTAATTGGAATATTAATGAACTATCACCTTATAGGAGAAAATCTTAGAATAATTTAATGGGACATTTATTAACCCAAGTGGAAAAATTAATTTTAGATGAAACTATATATCAATATATAATCCCATAATGGTGGTTGTGTACACTATAAATAACCATTGTTATATATTATAACATACTCATTCAGGTTTAATAATAAGGAACAATAAACTAAAAGTGATGTAATACACTAATTTTTTTTAGAGATGTCTCCAGCTTGATTAATGGTACTATACTTTTTTATTTTGGTTACATTATTGCTTCAGATTTAAATTGAGTTGTATTCGGTATAAAATTTGAGAAAAATATATGAAAGAGAGAAATTAATTGTTTTCCCTAATAGTGAGCATTTTTTCACCAAACCATGCAAACATGGATAAAGTGATTTTTCATGGATGGCACATGGTATTTCAATCCATCCACCCTATAAGGGAAAACCACGAATCCCATGATAATATATGAACAATTATGTGGTATATTTAGGGGAAATCATTCCCCTCATCCCAGAAGACCATACACCGTTGTTTTATTCACTTGATATTTTATTTGAAAATTTATTGATCCCCTAATATAACAACAAATTGACTCCAAATACGCCATGACTTTTATTTAAATATTTTGGATCCCTTCGGATAGATTACATTCCATCACCACCTCCATTCGTCGTGATTTGAAGGAAAAAATAAAAATCCTCACCCCTCCTGGTAATACGATCTCATCCAGTGTAGTTTCCCTTCTCTTTCTTGTTCTTATTCAATCCTTTGATGGATATTATCTGTTCTTGGTATGATAAAGATATATTTTGGGATCAAGATCTTAGGATTGTGGATAATTATATATAATATATGTATCTTGGTTTTTTCAATATAGGATATGGGTTTTAGAACCAGAACTCACGCTACGTCGTTATTTCATTCTAATTAGGTTTTTCTGTTGGGAAATCGCTCATCAAAGAATGGATGTAGGGGGTCAATAATATAAATCCAAATATTATAATTTAAATTATGTGTATTTAATTGTAGAATATCTATTATATGTTTAATTTTTTTCTTTATTGAATTAATTAATTTGATTAATTAATTATTTTATAAGATGTGAAGTTATGGATTATGCGAATATAGATTTATATAATTAATTGTGCAATTAAATTTGAGATATTTTTATTTTTGAATTGAAATTAAAATTTTTTGAATTAATTATGTAATATTGGGATAAATTAATTAAGATAATTAATTTCAGAATTAATTAAGAGATATTTAGATTATTGAGTTGAATAATTATTTTTAAAATAAATTATTATATTTTGATCATGTTCATTTTAGATTATTTATTTTATAATTAATTATTATATATTGAGTTTTTATTTGAAAAACAAAATATAGAATTAATTAAAAGCTATTGAGATTTTTTATTTTTATAATAAATTCATGAATTAATTATGAGATGTTGACACTTTATATTTGAGATAACAAATTATTTATTTAATTACAATATATTTAGAACGATTATTTATGATAATTATTTGAAGAATTAATTATGAAATAATGATATTGTTGATTTGAATTTTTAATTGTATAATTAATTAAAAGTAACTGATATTTTTGATTTGAATAATTAATTATAGAATTAATTAAGAGATACTGAGATTGTTGATTTCAGTGATTAATTGTGGAATTAATTATGAGATATTGTTATTTTTAATTTTGGAATTAAATATGAAGTATTTGTATTTTGAATGAGATATTTAATTGTGGATTTATTTAATGGATATTTAATTCCTAGATGTTGATTAATTAATTGGTGAATTAAAGAATGATATTGATGTGATTAATTAAATGATAAATTAATTAAGGAGAATAAAAATATTAATTAAATTTTTTATTATTTATGAATATTATTTTTATAATTAATTCTTGAATTACTTATGACATTGTGAATAATAAAACGACATTCAATAATTTATTATAAATTATGAATGGTAACATGGTCATTGAATTTTGAAATTATAGATGGTGATGTGGCCATTAAATTATAAAATCTAACCTGTAACCTTGAAATTAAATTATGAAATTATTCATGGTAATATTGTTATTCAATTATGAATTTTTTAGTGGTAATATCGTTATATATTTTTTAAATTAAGAATGGTAACATTATCTTTTTGTTGTGAAATTATGAATGGTAATAGGGTCATTCTAGTCTAAAATATAAATTCTCACGTTGGTATTCAACTATGAATTACATAATGGTAACATTTTCATTTTGAGTTATGATATTCTTTATCAATTATTCGGACTCTATCATGGGCTGAAACATGTTTATAGATTTGGGTTTCCATGGGAATAGTGGTGGTTCATGTTGTTTAATAAATAATAATAAATAATGTGATAAATGTTTAATTACACCTTCTAAAGATTAATTTATACAAAATCATACATTTTTAATTAATTGATATTGTTTTATAGAACATTTTTTGTGGTATATTACATTTTACCAAAACCCTACATAGGATACCTGATTGATACACGAATAAATTTCATGGTTATAGGAAAGGATAAGGTCAATGGATATGGGTTAGATGGATGAGTTAGGATGGAGTATGGTTTGGAGAACAATATGTGTTTCAGGAACATCTAGTGAGTTTCTAGTGAATTTAAATTTGGTTATAATTTTAAAATTTTACATGTACTTTATCATGGAATATATAGTATTTATTTTCATATTGTATTTCTTATAATTGGCATCTTGTGGTACTAGTATTTTTTGGTTATGATTATATTATTTGGTTATGATATCTTTATTTTTTTTCTAGTTTATTACTCTAATAATGAGGGTATAGTCTCCCCATGGCTAATATTACAACCTCTCTACTAGTTGGAAGCCACTACTATATGGTATGTAATGCTTGAGATGAAGTGACCAACCGGCTCGGGGCACCAGTGCGTGGAATCCTAGTTGGGACATTACAATGTGGTATCATATGAGTTTCATTGTCTTCATTTATATTACTGTGTAGGAATGGTATATAGGAGTCTAAGAATAATTTGGCCTCCAATATATTCTCTTTCATGGGAGCAGATTAACCATGAACGAGGGATAACCCATGTACCAAGGGTGGGGTTGTCGTTATTTCTATTTTCACTTATAGTTTAATATTTTTCCTCCATTGGAAACACACTTGTGATGTCAAGTGATTTTTGTTTCCTATATTATTTATGAAATGACTCATGGCCTGGTATGGAATAAGACTGGAGTTTTCATGCATCATTTTAAACACTCATGATTATTATGACATGCATTATTTTTGGCATGCATGAGAAAATTGGGTATGGGTAGGTCGTTCAACATGAAATATTTTTCCATGATTATCAAATTGAACTAAAAATAGTGCCTAACATGAAATTGAGAAAGAGTTTAAATTTTTTTAAGCTGATAATAAATGATAATCTAAATGAGAAATTTGAATAATGATAATGGTTTTTTCCTTATATTAAACACGATCGAGGTGTGGGGTAGTTAATTGTATTGATAATGACTAGTTTTGACCATGTCATGAGGATTGGGGAAATTTTTTATTGTGGGATATTATGCTTCCCATAAAGTGTTAATGTTTTTATTCTTGTCCTCAGATATGTGTTTGGAATTGTAGATATATGTTTCCATGATTATGCTTGTTGGGAAGATGACATCAAGATTTGGTTATATGTAATATAAATGTAATGGAACCTAATACATCAATCTCTCCACATGAATATGTTAGAGACCAGTTCTAAGGGAATATTTCTCACTCCATGTAGCTCATTGAATGTGACCTAGGGTGTGTTTTAAGGAGGAAGCCTGATGTGATGCGTCTATTCCAGTTTCGACACCCTCTAACAT
This sequence comes from Viscum album, assembly GCA_963277665.1. NCBI lineage: Eukaryota > Viridiplantae > Streptophyta > Magnoliopsida > Santalales > Viscaceae > Viscum > Viscum album. The sequence continues at coordinate 1,982,883,885 of OY728125.1, read as the reverse complement.
TTACTATAAAGGGTTGACCTGAGGGATTTTTTTCTATATTTAGTCAATGATGAATATACAATACCATTTGGAGAGTACACTTAAGAGGAGGTTTTTGTTTGTTACTTATGTGCTACGAGGATCAGTAAAGCACTAGTTGGACATTCAGACTTAGATTGGATAGGCTGATGGTATGTTATGGAAGGATATCTTGGAGAAGATCTTGAAGAAGTTGTATCCAAAGATATTGTGGCATTATATAACTATGGAGTTCATTTGATTGAATCAGAGGAGTATATATGGGTTGGACAATAATGGGTTCCTTATAGACATTAAATTATTTTCTCTAGTGTTTTCAGGGGATGAGACAGCTATGACAAGGTGTTTCTAGGACATTATAAAACGTGATATTAATTCCCAGGTTATCCATTTCCAGTTAGATAATTTTTATGAGGTTGTGGATGTGGATATCATTACTTAGGTAAACATAAGGGTGAATTCTTATGCAATATATGTAGTTGCTACTAGAATATTAAGACATGGGAATTCGGATATCAAGAAGCATCGTTATGAGGGTGTTAGTTTGGGGAAAAGAATAATATGTGTCCATTGGGATTTTTCAGTCACATAGGACCTAAATGTTTGGTATTCCACCAGTGTAGTATGCAAGGAAACAATTTTAGATACTATCCCAACCACCAGTAGAGTTCTAGTTTTGTGGAATGATGGGACATCTTCATAAGATCTATAAGAACCAATGATAGATGGTCAGTGAGGGTTCAGTTGGGGAGAATCAAAGTGTATGAATGGGATCTTCTACACTATATCAGGATAGTAGTTTGGATTATACTAGCTATGGTGATATATGAAATGAATGTGGAGCTTCTGTGAATGTGTTATCATACATGAAAGGTGGCTCAACACAAGGGATTCAGGCAGGATGAGAGACATGACATTTGCATGTGGTGTGGCCTACACTTATGGATATGGAATCTGGACCATCAACTATGATAGGTACAATTCCTATACATTCTATATTTTGTAGTTATTTATTTGATAATGGTTCCATAAATTCCTTTATATCATCACAACATGTGAATGACTTGATAATGGAAGAGGAGTTCATGAGTTGGGTGTTGATGATAGATACACATTGGGAGTATGGTTGATAGAAATTTTCTTTTTCAAGATGTGTTCTCTCAAGGATGGGGTGTATCTATTTTGATGGGATCCAAATATTCGATACATGTCAATTTTTGACCTAATTTTGGCAATGGATTGTTCAGTTGAATATTGAGTCCACGGATAATGTTACAGGAGGAGAATTAATTTTTTGTCACATATAGTTGATAAATATATTCTCTGTGGATGGTGGGATATCTAGGTGGGATGACTAAGGCCAATTACATAAAAACTAAGATATCTCATAGACCAAGTTTCCAGTATATATCTTGATTGTGGTGGTTTAACGAAAGATGTTTTCACTTGTAGTGGACTTATTTCAGGATTTGTTTCCTGAAGACTTATCTAGGTTTCCACCATAAAGAGATTTGGAATTTAAAATTTATATTATACTAGGGTCTAATCTAGTTCCAATTACACCATTAATAATTGAACTCAAAGATCTTCAAGATCTCATGACTCATCTAGTGGAGTGGTGGGTAGAGGATTTATTCATCCATTTATATTTTCATGAGGTTCATCGATGTTGTTTGATATGAATCCTAATAGGAATATAATCTAGTGTGTTAACTACCAAAAGTGGAATCAAATGATAGCGAAGAACTGGTATCCTAAAATACATATTGATGATATGTTGGACTATTTTATTGGATCTTGAGTTTTTTCCAAGACCAAATTGAGATTAAGGTATCATCTATTGAGAGTTTTGACTTCTGATATACCGAGAATTTCTTTTAAGAAAAGTTGTGGCCTATTTGACTTTATCATAACGCTTTTTGGGTTGATGAATTCTCGATCAGTGTTTATGAACTTGATGAATATATTCTTCAATATATACCTAGGTTATTTTTTGGGGATGTTTGTTGATAATATATCAAGGTAATCTAAGGATCATGAAGGTATTATCCAATATCTTTGAAATCATCTTGAGTACAATGAGATATAATCATATATATATTCCTAGAAATATATATGTTTGATTGGGATTGACCAGGTACACTTCTTTGGTTACATCATCTTAGAGGATGGTGAGTCGGTAGACACCGATAATGTTCATGCAGTGGTTTCGTTGGGGCATCCCCATAATGTATTCAATATCTATAGTTTTCTTGGGTTTCCATGTTATTATCATAAATTCCTACAAGAAATTTTCAATTTTTAGTGCCACATTTGGGCATGACCAGAATGGGGGAAATGTTTGGATGATCAGGAACATGTGAGCATGCTGTAATTAATTGGAGAACCATTCATCATTTATATGGATTTGAATCCTATTACAACAAGGTGGGGATTATATTATATTTTGTGATGCTCTTGGGATTGAACATCGAGCATTGTTGATTTAGGAACATAATGTTGTGGATTACATGTCTTGGAATTTATGTCCACATAAATGAAATTACCATATGAATGACCTCATTTTGGTAGCAGTTGTTTGTTCCATGATGTGATATTGACTATATATGTTAGGGGATAATTTTAAAATATATAGTGATAAGAATATTTAAAGTATATCTCATCCAAATGATATTTGAATCTGAAACAGTGCATATGGGATCAACATATAAAGTCAATTGATTTTGAGATAACATATATATCCATGAATCGAAATAGTTTGGCTGATGCTTTATGGTGGAAAACTCATAGCCATGTGGTTCATGAGTATAGTGCTTAGTAGAATATGAGGAATTTAATATGTGAAATCTATGTTGTTGTCCAAGAGTTTCAGGCTCATATGACTCACATATTATTTTTAATGAAGTCGAATCCTTTGATATGGATTAGGGATAAGAAGTATGAGGATATGAAGTGATTGAACATTAGTAAAATCCTAGAAGGTGGGGAGACGCCTTCTAAATGATCCATAGTTACGGATGATATCATTTACTCGGGGAATCAAATTTTTGTTCATATGAGAATCTGGGAGGAGTTGATGTGTGATTTTCATTCCTTAGTGTGGGTGGTACATCCCAGTGTAAACAAAATTTATTATGATATACATAGAGGGTGTGGTGTTCAAGAATGAAAAAGGAGACAACATGGTTCATGACAAGATGATACATCTATTAGAGGAGTTGATGTGTGACTTTTTGTTGGTCTTCTAATTATTCCTTGGATGAATGATGATATATGGGTGATTTTTGATAGGTTGCTAATGTAGTGTGTTTATTTTTAATATATGAAACTTTTTTAGTGGGGTAATTGGCTTAACTGTATGTTCATATTATAGTTTGTCTACAATGGGTTCCATGAAATATTGATTTAGATCGTGATTCGCATTTTACGTCACACTTCTTGGAGGGTTTTATAGTAGTGTGTTGGTATATAGGTTTTGTTGAGTACAAAATTCCAACAATAGAAATATGTGCATTATGAGTGTACTATAGAGGCTCTTGAGGATATGTTGTGAGCGTTTGTTTTAGAATTTATTTGGTATTTGGAGATGAATATATATTTAGTGGATTTTTTCTATAACAACAGTTATCAAGAAACAATTCAACTAGAACCATATGAGACACTTTATTGTATTGCATGATGAATACTATTATAATGGATGTCAGTATGGGAGTCTTATTTATTTTGACTGAATCCCATACAAGAGAAATCATGGAATGTTCACCATATTATAAAGCATACCACTATCAAATGGTGTATATAGAAGTTGTATTTTGATAGTTGTTTATTACACATACAATTTACATAAACAAATCATTCATATCTTTTTATGTCTCATATATTTGTAACCATATGATATAGAGACATGGAATGATGGTGCCCATGTTCATTGTACTGTGTGGGGTTGTTGAGAGAATTAGTTCAATGGTGTATCAATTGGTTATTTTGAGATAGATACAACATTATGCATGATGTTTTCTATGTTCCAAAACATCAAATGTGTCATTCCAACCCTTCTCAAGTGATCTGTGTTAATAATGTTGTTCATGATATATATGTGTTCATTGAGCTGCATCTGATACGTATGTCGGATCGCAATGAGAATGTGTTTCAGGTAAAAACGATTCTGATTGTTCATGCGTTGTGGAAAAATTGTCATGTTAAATAGGAAACTTATGAGATATAAGCAGATATGAGGGATTAAGATCCTAATAAATTTTACTTGGAATCAGATAGATAAATAAGAGTATTGCATGAGGAAAACCTGCAATAATGTGGGGAAATTGTAAAACCCCAGAAGTTTTTTGAGATATCTTGGGATCAGTTAAAGATAGTGTGTTTCCTAATATATATAAATGTTCACTTGGGTTAAAATTTGAGATTTATTGGATGAAATATTAGAAAAAATGGAAAAGGATAGGATTTTAAGATTGGTGCATGGTTTGTGATAATTGTTATCCCTAGCCCAGCAAACCATGCAACCCTACACAGTGGTGATTTTCATTGATGGGGAGTGGGTTTCTAAACCACGCACCCTAAAAGTATAAATTATGCACACACATTGAAGAAGAACATGTTTAAAACTCATAGTTATGGGAAATTGTGTTCATCATCCACGCACACCATGTATAGGTTTTTAATTCAACCGCTATTTAATTTTTAAATTTCCAAATCTTCCATTTTAATCATAAATAAACCCCCATTCTACCCTATCATTCATTCACTATTTTGGATCCCTCTATATATTTTCCAACACATTCTGACCTTGGATAATCATGATTTTATGTTAACATTGAATATATACACCCCTTCTGGAATAAGGATTTCATTGGATCTATATTTATTGATTGTTGATATAGATCTATATTTAAGGGATTCCTATTTTTCAATATTAGATGAAGGTTTTACATCCAGATCTTGAACAACATCATTTTTTGTTCAAATTGGGGATTTTAGTTAGGAAATCTCTCTCTACTGAATTACATTAGGTGGTGTATAATTCAATTACAAAAGTCTTGATTTAAATTTCTATATGTAATTATAGAATATGTATTATATTTTTTTCAATTGATTTCTTGATTGAGTTAATTAATTTTGTGAATTAATTATTCAAGGAGATGTAAAATTGGGGATTTTAGAATTATATATTTAGATAATTAATTGTCGAATTAATTATTATATTTTGAGATGGTTGACTGGAGATAATTAATTGTAGAATTAATTAAGAGATATTGAGAGAGTTGTTTCCGGATAAATAATTTTAGAATTAATTATGATATATATCCATTTTCTATTTAAATAAATAATTGTAGAATACATTACGAGATATTGATATTATTGATTTGAGATAATTAGTTTTAGAATTAGTTATGAGATATTGATATTGTTGATTTGAATAAGTATTTGTAGAATAAATTATGAGATATTTAAATTTCTGATTTGGATAATTAATTGTTTTCTTAATAATGAGATATTGATATAATTGATATGAGAAAATTTATTTTTCAATTAATAATGAGATATTGAGATAAATATTTTTAGATTATTATTTGTTTAATAAATTATTAGATTTTGAGATTATTGATTTTAAAAATTAATTGTATAATTAATTATGAGATATTGAGATTGTTGATTTAAATAATTAATTGTAGAATAAATTATGATATATTGAAAATGTTAATTTGAATAAATAATTGTTGAATTTGAAATGAGATATTTATAAAGGATAATTTAGACAATTAATTGTGGAATTAATTATGATATATAGATATTGTGATTGAGATAATAAATTGTGGATTAAATTATCAGATATTGAATTATTGGATGTTGATTAAATGGTAGGTGAATTAATTAATGATATTTTTTCTTAATTAATTGGGAAATTAGTTAACAATATTTACATGATTTGCTAATTTATGAATTAGTAATGAAATTTATGTAAATATTTAATTTTTGGATTAATTTCATATTGCAGAATAGTAACTTGGACATTATGTCAAGTATTATAAATTACAAATGGTAACATGGCCATTCAATTATAAAATTATGAATGGTAACATGTCCATTCAATTATAAAATCTAAATTATAACATGGTAATCCAATTTGTAAAATTATAAATGGTAACATGGTCATTCAATTAGGAAATTATTAATTGTAACATGGTAATTATATTGTGAAATTATAGATGGTAATATGTGTATTCTTGTATAAATTATTAATGGTGACATGGGAATTCAATTATGAATTAAATAAAAATAACAATTGAATTCTGTGTCATGATATCCCTTGGGAACAGTTCGAACTCCAACATTGGGCAAAATGAGTATTGGGACACAACAGTAGATGGGAAAACTTTAGATTATATGGCTAGATAAAGAATAAATTAAAATGTGATAACTGTATAAATATAAATTTTACTTATTTAATTATAAAATTGCATACAATTTTATTGAATAGATATTTTTTAGATTCCATTCATGGTGACCTATTGAGTTTTAGTCACACCCTACTCGGGCTACTAGATAGGTACACAAATAAAAATCATTATTGCAGGATAGGATAAGGGAAATTCTCAGAGTTTAATGGTTGAGTTGGGATTGATCCTAGTTGGATGGAATGGACGGGGTTCGAGAGCGCTTGAGAGTTTTCCATTTCTTTAATTTTGATTTTCATTTTTACACATGGAATATACATCAGCATGGAATGTCTACTATTCTGTTTGGTATTGTATTTCTTGTTTTGTTCATCATGGGGTAGTGTAATTTTCTGGTTATGATTAAATCATTTGGTTATTGTTTTTGGTTTTTTCAATGTGGTATTACTATGATTAGTTGGGTATCGTCTCCCCATTATTAATATTAGACTCCCACTTATAGTTAAAAGCCACTATTATATGGGGGACATGCATAAAGGCATGTGAGTTTCCTTCTTGGGGAACTGGTGTGTGGTACCTAGGTTAGGATATTATTTGTGACCCACATGGGTCTATCCAAACCTTTTTATATTCATAAAAAATAAACACATTTTTATTTAAAACATTATGATTTCATTAAAACCCATTAATGGATTTATAACATTGTCATAATGGACCATGAACAACATATTTCGGTTAGTTCAAATATATTTCAGAAACAACAAGCGCAAACATCCCTACATGGGTAGAATTGAATGTTAAGGAAGTTATCATTATGGGTCATTGTTCCAAAAAAATATGGTTATAGCGTTTTATACAAGAGAAAAATCCATTTAACACTAATAATTTAATAGAAACTTTATTTATAACATTCTAAAGGTAAAACATGCTCTTGTATAGTGGATTGATTATATGGGATTCCATTTCCCAATTTATAAAGGGAATATTCACATTATAAATTAAAAATTGTCTCAAATATAACCACAATAAATTTTTTCAATCCAATGAACCAAGTCATTAAGGGATTAAAAATATGATAATTTTTGTTAGTTTATTTTTCAACATCAATATGTGGTAGAAAACATGTTTTAGGTTGATGATGAAACTTAAATAACAAATTTTATACTAAAATTATTACTAAAAATACCATCAAAAACAACAGAAACATGTATTCATTCTATGTAAGCATATAAGAATGAAACAAATCATTTAAAGATATTATGTAAGTAGGGAATACACCCAATCATATTATACATTAAATCCATGGTAAATAAATTCACGTCAAATGAATTGTATGAAAATATAATAAATAAAAAATGAATCATGTTATACAAAAAATAATTCTAATGTAACATAATAGAATGAAGAAACTAATCATGTTACTAATATAACTAACATGGAACATGAATTTTAGTGAACACAAAAGGAACATCAATAATTAAAAAGATCAAAAAAATTCAATCAAAATGTGATAGAATATGTGTGGCATGTGAATCTCCAAGTGCACATGATGTTTTATGCAATTCTACATCCATTACATAAAAGTACAATGTTAAAATAATTTAAATATGATAAATTAGTAAGAAGTATAATATACAAAAAACACTCATTGTGAAATCATAATCAACTATAAAAAATAACAACACGAACAAAAATCTCATCCCTGACCACTATAAATTTTCCACATAAATGGGTTGAGAACTGTAATGCATGATTATTTACCAAGAGATAACACCTTCCTATAATTATATCTAAAAACAAAAAAATATCATAAAGTAAAATATAACCCACTAAAACCACTTTGTAACATCTTCACCAAACTGACTATAAAACAAGTAGTCTGATTGGTCACCACATGACATCAAGTGTGCCTCCTTATATGCTAAATCCTGATAACTAGCAGTGATGATCTACGGGTGGTACAGTATGTAGACTATAAACTCATGATTATATTATCATAATTGTTTATCATAAAAATACAACAACATAATATTTATAAATGAATAAATAAAAATTATAATAATTTTTAAACTGTTTTAAATAATATAAAATGACCAATGACAAATATATATCTATGAATGCTTGTACAGATGATATGAGAAGGTACAAGTTAGAAAAGAAAAGAAAATAATGATGTAAAATTAAATATAAAATAAATAAAAATAAACATATATCTTTTTGGAGGCCTCCATGAGAATCTTTAGTACTAGCTATGTCTAGTGCTCCTAAGCTCCCATGTACTAAAAAATCACATGAAATAATCAATGGTCATGGGAAAATGAGTTTCTATCAGGTTCCTTGGTATAATGGAGGTCTGAGAAGTGTGTGATATATACTTATTTTGAAACCAACAATGGTATATATATCTAATCAAATATGTGAATAAAATATACATCAGTGTGAAGGTATTTCATGTAAATCCATAATTAAATATAAGAAAACAATGTTTCTTGTGTTGCCAAAGGACATCTGGCTGACCATAAATACCTGATCCTTAGATTCAATGCCTTTATAAATCAGTGAAGCAGTAAAAATGGGGATTAAGGAAATAAGGAATGGAACAAATTCAAGAATTTGATTTGGTTTGGTAGACACATCCCTTGGAAACTGTTATGTATTCCTTGTATTTTTATATAAAATCATAATTTAATATTAATGAGAGGAAGTACTAGACCATCATAGAAGACCAAAATTAGATTCCCAAGTGTCTCTCAAGGGGAACTATAAATACCCAATACCATAAGAGTCTAACTAAGGTTATCCATAAATGGAATCCAAAGTGTCACTCTCAGAACGGTGTGGAAACAATAACCCTAGATTTTAACCAGGTTATCTCACATAGGGGTCTATGTATCACACACATAATTTATTTAACAGTCTCCCCAATCCCATCCATGAGTTATTCCCTTGAAAACATTATCACTCTTAAGAGAAAGATAACAATAGAGTGATCTCATCCAATGAAAACCATGCATATCCCCCAACATATCACATCTTATGAACATAGTGGAACAATCATTGGTGTTCTGTATTAGGGAACTAGATATCTCTAAAGGTTCATATAATCCCTAATAGGATATGATATCCTCCAAGGATTTACATAATTGGAACCTCAGAATTTCTTATGGAATTAAAATATCATTTAAGCATCTCAGTTCAATTACTACAGTAAGACCATTTTGTTATAAATTCCCCTACATAATTCATATATAAGAAAAATAAATTATACCTTGTGCTTAAGCGTGTCATGTCATATGAAAATTATTCTATATGAGGTCCAAGAACATTTACTATTTCAGTTTATATAATAATTAATCCATTCCCATAATATTTCATTTAATATATTAAATGGTCTATTTGTTATCAAGGAATATTAAACATTTTATATGTGTATTAAGCCCATTTTTTCTTCCCTAATAAGATATCGACATGTTTGGTGGTTTTGAACCTCAATGTTTGAACATACATTGAGTATACTCATATAGTGATGGGGAAAGCGTCGACCACCACCCCAAGTATGTCACCCTCTCCTCCAAGTCTTTGCATGCATCAAAGGGCCATCACTATCATCCCAGGACTCCACCCCACTATCCACCAAGGGATTCTCCGCAGCATCAGTCTTAAAGTTTCCATCTTCATATACACCATCATGCAATGACCCATCATCATCACTACTATTGGAAGCTACGAACTCAAATGGGTTATAAAGGATAACATTGCGTTTTTCCATTCCGGACCGAGCATGACTGCTTCGACTTGTACTCCCAATCTCCCTTGGGTTGTATTTGTCAGATGCCATAAATAGCTAAAAACTAGGGGGTTGTGAAAGGCCTTGTGTACTATTGGTTACATTAACACATGGCTTGGACCGAACCCCAAATGTTTTACATGTCTCATATGTACTTTTGGAACCTCCATCCAAATAAAAACATTACATTTTTTTGAAAAATATTAATGTGCAAAGGCCACTTTATTAATGCTAGAAAGTATTGTGAATTAGATTTCATCAAAATAAAAATAATTATTTATACATAATGGATGGAGAGATGGATGTGAATTCTATAAAATATTGTTTCAAATCCAATGAGACCACCATTTCTTATAATAGTAATTCAATTAGGGTAATATCATGGACCATACGCGAAGTGTGATGAGGCATTACTAAGTAAAGCAGCCTCCTGTTTTTGGGAGAATAAGGGTCAATCCCCAGATTCCTTTTTTCTTAAATTATTCCCTTATATTACATTATGTGCAATGATTATATTCCATGTAATCATTACAATACATTGAAAATATACTAGTCATGTATTATTTGTGTCATGCCACCAATATTACACGGTGTGCGTCAATGAAGACACACCCCATGAACCCAATAAATTCTAGGTAAAGGATTCACACAATGTATTAATCATCAAGGGGTGGTTTTTTATGTTTTAGAATGCACATTATTCATCTAATTGTTTCTTGAACCCTTGGGAAATCCATCGAAACACAAAACACATAAAAAAATTCGAGTTTTTCAACCCATCATAACCTCATCCTAATTCAGAATAGATCTCCCACCACTAATAGTTCTCAAATTACAGTAGAAATTCCACCTATTGAAAAATGAAGGACACAAAATTCACTATATGTATAATAATGTAATATATTCATGATGGAAATGATCTATTTTTCGATAATAAAATAATTAGTTATTTAGTTGAAGGATTGATGTTGTTAATATATAAATAAGAAAGATATTATTTCTTCTTGATACGATTTAATAGTTCGTCCCACAGGGAAAAGGTATTGAATCATTTACAAAATCAATTATACCAATATTGTTATGATATGGTTAAATCCAACATAAACCTCACTGATTTTCTCTAGAGATAAATCCATACATTTTTAATTGTTTATTACACAATTTTTGGTCAATTTGTTAGGTTCCATTTCTAAAATAATGAATAAAATTACATAATCAATTACACTGTGAAAATAATATAAAATTATATTGTATGCAATTTTTTTTATAAAAATTTATTGAATAATCATAATTTATAATTATAATGATTGCTTTCTATTACTATGTTATTATAAAACTACTTTCAATCATTCTAATAAAAATTATATGAAACCAATTTTTAACTCCTTGAATCAAATATCTCAAATCCCAGAGTAATATTATAACATTATTTAAAAATAAAGAATTCCACATTACATAATATTAAGAAATTTATTAGTTATAGGAGATTTTATACCCACATTATACTTACATTAAATATAAAAACATAGTTTTACATTAAAAAACTATCAATAAAATCATTATTATTATTTATATGACATCCTTATATGATTAATATAACTATTTTTGGTTCCCTATGGAAAAGGAAAAAATGGTTGAATCTAATGCTAAGTAATGGGTAACATACCGTGGTAGCTACCATTGAGTAAACATGGGAAAATAATATGTCATGAAAATATTAATAAATTTATATAGGTAACTGAAAACACACTTACCAAATATATCCATGTGTAATATGATAACAGAAATAAATTAAAACAAGTTTAATAATAACCTATTCTATCGTGATAGAATATATAATGATTGATAACATAAACATATCATTATGGCCATATTCAGGATATCATATGTAAATGTGAAAGTCATACCCCATTTACCCAATATTTTTTATCATGAGACCTACTACAACATTTTGGTGATAAATAGATCATTGATTGATTTATTAAAAATTTATTCAAAATAATAAATTTTAAAAAATAGATTGTATAATAATTGATAATATGTGATTTAAAATAAATCTTATTAGATATAGATGTATTAAAACTATATTTAAGGGAGAAATTGTTATGGAGTTTTAAACTATTATCCTCCAAAGTTCATTAATAATGATTCATAAGTGGTAAAATAAGTGGAATATCATGAATAATGGTTTTGAGTGAAGAGGAATGTGGGAGGGGATAGATTAAATAGAAAAACACATATAATAATTTATTACATACTACACATAGTCCTTGGACATTATGTAATTGAAAAATTGGAAAAATGATTGCATTTTCATTTTTTTAAACAATGATATTTGACATTTATGATTTTTTGACATGTAAATATTTTACAGGAGAATTACATTTCACTCAAGTGTTTTTTAAAATGAAAATATATTTATTCAAAAATAATTATTTTTAATTAAAATTAATAAATGTTTTTACTCAAACATAATTATGTGTTTGTGAAACCATTTTTTAATATTTAAATATATTATATCAATGAGAAAAAATATTTTTGTCATGATAATCATTAAATTATTTATTTTATTATTGGTATACCATTAATATGTCATAACACATATGATATATTCATACCATAATTTACTATATACTCCTAAATTCAATTATCTTTGAAAATATTAAAACCATAATATTGGATAATTTTGATGGTGTTTTTATTATAGTTTGGATTTTTTAATAAATCAATTTTTTATAAATATAAAATTTATTTTTAATCTAATCACTCATTGTAGATTATAACCATAAATTTAGCACTATCATTTATAATAATTTTTTTAATAAGTCTTGTTTTTGTTATAAGATGCATGTTGGTAAATATATTTCAATTATTTAATTAATATATATTATTACATATTAATAATTATGATATTATGAAATGAATTCATATATTATATAATAAATTTATATGTATAAGGCCTATATTAATATTTTAGTGGTAAATTGTGGACGACATTATTATACCTAGATACTTTTAAAAATACTGATTCTGAAGGTAACCTTACTCTTCAAATTGGCATATAATTCCTTATATAAAGTGTTAAATTTAATATTTAAAATAAATAAATAATTTTATTTTTTCCTATTTTTTCTATATTTCACTACATATTTTTATCCTCATAATAGCAATGTATCTCGTATAAATTTCAATTTATATAGAGTATGACCCTCTTTAGTTTATGATTATTCTAACACACTTTATTTTTAGTTTTTATATGAAACAGTTTTATCCAATTTTAGTGAATGGGATGTTATATTTCTATGTCTTACAATTACGATGAAAAACATGAATGTAAATTTTATAATAGTTATCTTGATTAGGTTTCTCAAGGATCATTCCTTTATTTTAATTTTCATATTCAAAGCAATGTTGAGTGGTCCACCATTTTATAATTAATACAATTGATTGACTCTATTTATTTTCATCTATCAATAGAGGAGTGAATATAATTATTATTCAAGAACTTGTGGAATAGATTCTAGTGGAATATAAAATCTCATACCATTTGTGAAATATCTATAATTTAAAAGAACGTTTTTTGGATATCAAATATAAAATGCAACTCTTATATAAAACTAAATACAAATAATTAATTTTTAAATATTACTTTTATAACATATCCATTTAATTAAAGACTATGAATAATATTATGAAACATATAAAATATATATAAACAAAATACCCAATTTAAAATCCAAAATCATTTATTCATAAATGAGAACTCGTTATTTTAGTAATGCTATTTTAGGATTCCGAAATATATTTTCATAAAACATTATTTCAATTCTTTTCATGAAAAAATATAACATTTAATTTATATAAATTTTATAAATTTTAATTTATGAAAATATTATGATTTTTTGTAATCATAATATAAATACAATAGTAGTTTTATTTTTTTAAATTTTTATTAAAATTATAATTTTTTCATTCAATATTAAAATATACAAACTTTTATTGAAATAATTATATTTATTTCAAGAATTTGCAATGAATTATTTAATATTAAGATGTTTTAGTGTAAAATACATATTATTTCATTATAGATTTATAAATATATTCTTTCTAATTAATTTTATACATTACTTCATTATAGAATCATGTTTTCTATTTAGAAGATAGTTTTCTTGAAATATGTTTTTCATTACATTTTACACATTTTATTCTTAATTAAATTCTCCAAATTCTATAAATAATAATTTTAAAAACTGGTTCCATAATTTTAATAAGTTTTTAAAATTTTCTAAATAGGTCCCACGTATTTTTGGGAACTATAAATAATATCCTCAATACTTTTTGTTACAAAAAAAATTGTAAATTGAGTAGTTATGGTTAAAAAAATAATAAGGACTCAAAAAATTAAAATAAGATATTCCATAATTTAATTGTATGATTATATCTCATTAACAATAAACTAAAATTTTAATATATGTGGTTTCCTCATTTTTCAAGGATATTTTCATTTATCGTATTGTATTTAATTAAATTTCACTACTTTCATTCGATTTGTTATATTCTTATTCAATTTTTTATATAATGATAAAAGGATCATCGGTTAAGTTCACAATAATAATTTGAATGAAAAAAATTCTTTTTATCATTTTAATTTTGTTGTAAATTTTAGGTATATAATAATTAAATTAACTGCTTACACAAAATTAGAATGACATTAAATTAAATCATTGAGAAATTAATTTAATGATTAAAAAAAGGGATTAAATAATATGATATTAATTAATTAACGTGTCCAAAGAATATTTTATATCTAAATTAAATTATTGTGATATTTTATAGGAATATATTTGATTTTTTATTTTTCTTATAGCATTAAAATTTATACTAAATGATTGTTTTAAAAAATAACATTTATGATATTTTATAATAATTAATATTTTAATAAGTTAATTAAAATTCATAAAAATAAACTATTCAGAATCATTAATTGGATATTGTGTTTAAAAAAATTTATGGTCCATTTATGAGTGGTTTTTCATTTTTTGAATCATTATTAATCATTAATGGTTTGAAAAAATTACTATTATTTTAATTTCAAAAAGTGTTAATGGATGTTAAATCTAATCTATATACGCAATATCATATGAAATACTTGTAAAAATTATATTATATGATAGGATTATATATTATATTCATAATAGATTCTAATTATTTTAATTTTTTCACTTTTTATTATAAAAATAAATAAATATTATTGTAATAAATTAATAAATAAATAAATTCACTGAATTCCCCTCCCCAAAATTATAAAACAACACCAATTATAACACAATATGTTTTATAGATAATTATTTATTCTATGTAAATTTATTTAAACATTAATTCAATAATAACTAAAAAATTAATTTAAATGTATGAAATAAATGAAATAATGAATTATAGGAAATTATATATATATATATATATATATATATCTTATTTTGAATTAACAATTTATGTAATATATATTATTATAAATTATTAAGAAATTTAGTATTATTTTAAAATAAAAAATATTATATAACTCTCACTAGTTTTTAAAATTATAAAAATATATTTATTATGTTTATTTATTTTCAATTATGATTAAATTATATAAAATAATGATAATATTAATATGTGTAACAAAATTATGATATTTTTTAATAATAAATCAATTTTTTTATTTTATTTAATAAATATTTGAATTTATATTTTTTTGATGGTAATAAATGTTAATAAAACAATCAAAACTATAAAAAAAAATTCGAACCAAATAATGGAAAAAATACGGATAAGTGAGAAATGGGTTTTGAGGTCGATATGTGTGTTGATCTAAATGGGGGATTAAGGGATTTTCTGTATTCGAGCCAGTTGAAGAGGACATGTGATCTTGGAATGGGGATTTTTCTACCTAGGGTGTCTTAGAAAGGTTTCGAGCAGTGATGTGAGACTAGGTCGACCGCAAGAGAAAGGTAAGGATGAGTGTGGTTACCATAGTTGTTATTTGAACAGGAATCGAGTGAGAAGAGGGAGTCTGAAGCCTTCATGAGTGAGATGGAGGATATCGATGTGAGACTCTAGATAGATCTATGTTCTATGGAGTTTCAAAACGATATTTGGGGTTCCTATAATGACATCTACATCACATCATCTAGATCATCAATTAGGTTTCCATATATAATTTATAGGTTTTCAAATAATAATGAAGATCATGTCTATTATATTTTTTGGTGTGTAAAATCACTCATTTATCAATTTCCTTTCATTTCATATTTGGTTACTACTGGAAAATCCATTTTGATCCCTATTTGTATTCCTTGCGATGTTGAATTTAAACACTGACATTTTTTTGTATATTGTTTCAATGATTTCAATCTATTATGATTTATTTTATGTATGGTTGTGAACAAATGTTTTGTGAACATGTTTGTGTCTATGTTAATTATGTCTTTGTGAATAATAAAAGAGACATTAAATAATTTATTATAAATTATGAATGGTAACATGGTCATTAAATTTTGAAATTATAGTTGGTGATATGGCCATTAAATTTTAAAATCAGACTAGTAACCTTGAAATTAATTTATGAAATTATTCATGGTAACATTTTTATTTAGTTATGAATTTATTAATGGTAATATCTTTATATAGTTTTAAAATTAGTAATGGTGAAATTATCTTTTGATTGTGAAATTACAAATCATAATGGGGTCATTCTAGTATAAAATATGAATGGTGATGTTGGTATTCAACTATGAATTACATAATTGAAACATTTCCATTTTGAGTTATGATATCCCTTATCAATTATTCGGACTCTAGCATGGGCTGAAACAAGTATTAAATTTGGGTTTCCATTATAACCTAGGTGATTCATGTTGTTAACTATTGAATAATTGATATTGTGATGAATGTTAAATTATAAATTCTAAAGATTAATTTATACAAAGTCATACATTGTTAATGAATTGATATAGTTTTATAACCCATTTGTGGTGGTATGTTACATTTTACCCAACCCTTACTTGGGATACCTGATTGATACATGAATAAAATTCATGGTTATTGGAAAGGATAATGTCAAAGGATATGTGTTAGATGGATGTGTCGGGATGGAGTAGGGTTTGGAGAACTATATGTGCTTCAGGAACCACTAGAGTGTTTTCAGTGAACATAATTTCGGTTATAATTTTGACACATTACATTTACTTTATCAGGGAATATATATTATTTAGTTTCAAATTGTATTTCATAGTTTTTCCATCTTGTGGTACTAGTATTTTCTGGTTATGACTACATCATTAGGTTATTGTTTCTTTATTTTTTATGTTTATTACTCTAATAATTTGGGTATCGTCTCTCCATGACTGATATTAGAACTTCTCTACTAGTTAAAAGCATCTACCATATGGAAATCCATACTTGAGATGAAGTGACCAACCGACTCGGGGCACCAGTGAGTGGAACACTAGTTGGGACATTACATTGTGGTATTATATGAGTTTCATTGTTTTAATTTATATTACTATATGGAAATGGTATATATGAGACTAAGAATAATCAGGCCTCTAATATATTCTCTTGTATTGGGGTAGCTAACCCATGCACGAGGGATAACCCAAGTACCAAGGGTGGGTTTGTCTTTATTTCTATTTTTAGTTAGAGTTGAATATTTTTCCACCTCGGGAGACATACTTATGGTGTGAATTGATTTTTATTTCCTAAAATTTTGGAGAATTGACCCGTGGCTTGTTATGGAACATGAGTGGAGTTTTCATGGATCATTTTAGACACTCATGATTATTATGACATGCCTTATTTTAGGAATGCACGAGAAAATGGGATATGGGTATGTTGTTGAACATGAAATATTTTTCCATGCTTATGAAATTGAACTAAAACTGGTGTCTAACATGAAATTAAGAAAGTGTTTAAAATTTTTTAAGCTGATAATAAATGAGAATCTAAATGGGAAATTTGAATAATGAGAATGTTTTCTCCCTTTTATTTAACATAATCTAGGTGTAGGATAGTTGATGGTATTGATAATGACTAGTTTTGACCACGTCATGGGGATTGGGGAAATTTCCTATTGTGGGATATTATGTTTCCCATTAATGTGTTAAAGTTTTTCTTCTTGCCCTTAGATATGTGTTTAAAATTGTAGATATATGCCTCCATGATGATGCTTGTTGGGAATAAAACATCAAGATGTGGTTGTATATAATCTAATAGTAATGGAAACTCATGCATCAATTGTGCCACATGAGGAAGTTAGAGACCAGTTATGAGGGAACATTTCTCACTACATGTAGTTCATTGAATGTGGCCCAGGGTGTGTTGTGAGGAGAAAGTCTGACATGATGTGTCAGTTCTAGTTTCAACACCCTCTGACCTTTATTGTAAAGGGTTTACCTGAGTGATTTATGTTCTGGAATGAGTCAATGATGACTATACTTTACTATTTGGAGAGTAATATTAAGAGGATGTTTGTGTTTGTTACTTATATGCTGCAAGGATCAGTGAAGCATGAGTTGGACATTCAGAGTTAGACTGGATAGGCTGATGGTATGTTATTGAATGATATCTTGTAGAAGCTCTTGGAGAACATTTATCAAAAAATATTGAGGTAGTATATAACTATGGAGTTCATTTGATTGACTCAGGGGAGTATATCTTGGATAGACAATAATGGGTTCATTACAGACATTCAATTATTTTCTCTAATGTTAGTAGGGGATGAGAAAGCTATGACGAGGTGTTTCCCTGACAGAATAAAATGTGAGCTTAAGTCCCAGGTTATCCATTTCCAAATATATTATTTTTATGAGGTTGGGGATTTTGATATCATTACTCAGGTAAACCTAATCGTGGCATTTTATTCAAGATATATAGTTTCTACGAGAATATTAAGAGGTTGGAATTCTGAGATTAAGAAGCATCGTTATGAGGGTGTTAGTTTGGTGAATAAAAGAATGTGTGTCCATTGGGATTGGTTACTCACATAGGACCATAATCGTTTTGTATTCCACTAGTGTAGTAGGTAAGGAAACAATTGTAGATACTACCCTAAACACCAGTAGAGTTCCGGTTTTGTTGCAGGATGGGATTTCTACATAAGATTTGTAGTAACCAACGATAGATGGTAAGTGAGGGTTCAGTTAAAAGGATTTAAGGTGTATAAAGGGGGTCATCTACACCACATAAGTCTAGTAGTAAGGGTTACACTAGTTGTGGTGGTAGATGCAGTGAATGTGGAGCTTCTGGGAATGATTTATCATACAAGAAAGGTGGCTCAACAGAAGGGATTTAGACAGGATGAGGGACCTGACATTTGCATGTGGTGTGGCCTACACTTTTGGATATGGAATCTGGACCATCAACTGTGATAGGTACAATTCTTATACATTCTACATTACATAATTCCTTATTTGATAATGGTTCCATAAATTCCTTTATATTATCAAAACAAATGAATGGTTTGATAATGGAAGAGGAGTTCATGGGTAGGGTGGTGATGATAGATACACCACTGGGAGTATGTTTGATAGAAATTTTCTTTTTCAAGTGGTGTTCTCTCAAGGATGGGGTGTATCTCTTTATATGGGATCTATATATTCTTTACACGTCAGTTTTTGACCTAATTTATGAAATGGATAGGTAAGTTGAATATTGAGTTGACATATAACGTTACATGAGGAGAATTAATTTTTTGTCACATATGGGTGATAACTATATTCACTGTGGAGAGTGGGATATCTAGGAGGGATGACTAATCCCAATTAAATAAAACAAAGATATCTCATAGAACAGGTTTCTAGTATATTTCTTGTTTGTGGTGGTTTAACGAATGATGTTTTTCACCTATAGTGGACTTATTTCATGATTTTTTTCCTGAAGACTTCTCTAGGTTTCCACAATAGATATATTTGGAATTTAAAATTTAGATCATACCAAGGACTAATCCAGTTCCAATTCCACCATTAAGAATGGCCATCACTGATATTCAAGATCTCCTGACTCAACTAGTGGAGTGGGAGGATAAAATATTTATTCATCCAAGTACATTTTGTTGATGTTCATCGGTTTTTTTTGACATGAAGGATGAGGGGAATCTAATATTGTGTGTTGATTATGAAAAGTGGAATCAAATGATAGTGAAGAATAGGTGTCCTAAACAATATGTTGATGATATGTTGGAAATGTTGATAGGATGTTGTGTTTTTTTAAAAACTGTCTCCAGATTAAGGTATCATCAATTGAGAGTTTGTACTTCTGATATACAGATAATTTCTTTTAAGAAATGGTGTGTCCTATTTTACATCATCATAATGCTATTTGGGATGATGAATGCTCAATCAGTGTTTATGTACTGGGGGAATATATTCTTCAATATACACCAAGGTCATTTTTTGGGGATGTTTTTAGATTATATATCAGTGTACTCCAAGAATCATGAATTTCCTGTCCAATATCTTGAATTCATCTTGATTAAAATGATATAGAATCAAATATATTCCAAGAAATATATGTTTTAGTTTTTCATTGATCATGTACACTTCTTAGGTAACATCATCTTAGAGGATGGTGGATCAGTAGAGACCGACAAAGTTCAGGCAGTGGTTTCTATGGGGCATCCTCATAATGTATTCAATATCTATAGTTTTTTTTGGATTCCATGTTATTATCATATATTCATACAGGAACATTTCAATTTTTAGTGCCATATTTTGGCAATACCAAAATGTGGGAAATTATTGGATGGTCAGGAACATGTGAGGATGCTTTATGTAATTGAAGAACCATTCATCATTGATATTGATTTTAATCCTATTACAACAAGGTGAGGATTATATTGTGTTTTGTGATGCTTCTGGGATTGAACATGGAGCATTGTTGATGTAGGGAGAAAATGGTGTGGATTACATGTCTTGGAATTTAAGTCCACGTGAATGAAATTACCATACGAATAAACTCATGTTGGTAGAATTTATTTATTCCATGATGTGATATTGATAATATATATTAGGGGAGATCATTACAATGTATAATGATCACAATATTTAAAGTATATCTCCTCTAAATGTTATTTGAATCTCAATTATTGTGTATGGGATAAGTTTATGAAGTCATTTAATTTTTAGATAACATATATATCAACGAATGGAAAAAGTTTGTATGACGATTTATGGAGGAAAACTCATAGTCATGTGGTTCATGAGTGTAGTGCTTATTGGAAGATAGTTACTTTAATATCTGAAATCCAGGATGTGGTCCAGGACATTCAGGATCAGCTGACTCACATATTATTTTTAATGAAGTATAATATTTTGAAACAGATTAGGGACAAGATGTATGAGGATATGAAGTGATTGAACTTGATGGAAATCCTATAAGGTGGGGAGAAACCTTCTAATTGACCCATAGATATGGATGATATCATTTTCTTGGGGAATCAATTTTTTGTTCGTATATGAATCTGGGAGGATTTGATGTGTGATTTTCATTCCTCAGTGTGGGTGGTACTTCCTAGTGTGAACAAAATTTATTATAATATACATAGAATGTTTTGGTGGTCCATAATGAAAAAGGAGACAATATGGTTCATGAAACAATGATACACCTGTCATCAGGTGAAGGATGAGTATAAATAACCATGTTGTTTTTTTATGTCCTTAAACCATTCTTGAATGAATGTTGGATGATGTTACCAAGGATGTTTTGGTGGGTAATATAATAATTCCTTGGATGAATGATGATCTCTGGGTGATTTTCAACAGGATGCTAATGTAGTGTGTTTATTTCTAAAATATGAAACTTTCTAAATGGAGTAGTTGGGTTAACTGTATGTTCAAAATATAATATGTCATCAATGGGTTACACGAACTATTGATTTATAATATGATTCTCATTTTACGTCACACTTCCGAGAGGGTTTTCTAGAAGGGTGTTGGTATGTACATTTTGGTGAGTACAACATTCCAACCATAGAAATATGTGCATTCAAAGTGTACTTTTGAGGTGCTTGAGGATCTGTTGTGAGATTTTTTTCAAGAATTTAGTTGGCCTTTGGAGATACATATAGATTTATTAGAGTTTTCCTATAACAATGGTTATCAAGAAACTATTCCAGTGGAAATATACGAGACATGTTATTTTATTCCATGATGAAAACTATTATAATGGATGTAGGTATGGGAGTCTTAGTTATTTTGATCGAATCTCATGCAGGAGATGTCATAGAATGTTCACCTTATAATGAATCATACCACTGAGGAATAGAGTATATAGAATTAGTATTCTGATAGATATTGATGACTCCTATAGTTTACAAAAAATGATCTTTTATATCTTTTTATGTTTCATAGATTTGTAACCATATCATACAGAGACATGGAAAGATGGTTCCCTTGTTCATTGTATTGTGTGCGGTTATTGAGAAAATCAGGGCAATGGTGTATCCATTTGTTCTTTTGGATAGATATAGTGTTATGCATGATTTTTTCTATGTTCCAAAACATATAAGGTGTCATTCCAACCCTTCTCATGTGATATATGATAATTATGTTGTACTTGATATATATGTGTCCATTGAGCTGCATATAATACGTCTGTTGGATCACAATGTGAAAGTGTTTTAGGTTAATACTGTTCGGATTGTCCATGCATTATGGAATCATTTTCATGTTAAATTGGAAACTATTGAGAGATAAGCAGATATAATGGCTTAATAGATTAATACTTTTTACATAGAATCATAGAGAAAAATTAGAGTATTTCTTGAGGAATACCTACTATAATGTGGGGAGATTGTAAAACCCCGTCATTTTTTAGAGATGTATTGAGCTCCATAAAAGATATTATGTTTCCTAATATATATAAATTTCACCTGGGTTTAAATATTTTATGTATTGGATGAAATATTTGAAAAAATAGAAAAATCTAGGATTTTAAGATTGGTTCATGGTTTGTGATATCTATGATCTCTAGCCAGAAAACCGTGCAACCCTACACAGTGGTGTTTTTCATTGATGGTGCATGGTTTTTCTACACCATGAACCCTAAAAGTATAAATTACATACACACGTAGAAGGGGAACATGTTTAAGGCTCATAATTATGGGAAATTGTGTGCCTCATCCGTGCACACCATGTATAGATTTTTAATTCAAAAACTATTTTATTTTTTAATTTCCAAATCCCCCATTTTAATCATAAATAAACCCCCACTCTACCATATAGTTTCTTTCACTATTCTGGATCCCTCTATATATATTCCAAGACATCCTGACCTTGGTTAATCATGATTTTATGTTATCAATCAATATATAGATCCCTCCTAGAATGATGATTTCATCTTGTGTAGTTTCATTTCTCTTTCCCATTGTTATTATTTTATTTGAAGGTTGGTTTTCCCTATTTTATGTTGGATCTAGATATATTATTGAATCTATATAAATTTATTTTGGATATATATCTATATATAAGGGACTCTTATTTTTTCAATCTTGGATGTAGGTTTTACATCTAGATCTCACACTACATCATTATTCCGTTCAAATTGGGGATTTCAGTTGGGCAATCATTTTCTAACAAATTATTGTAGGTGGTGTATAATTCTATTCCAAAAGTCTTGATTTAAATTTCATTATGTAATTATAGAATTTATATTATATTTTTTCAATGGATTTATTGATTGAGTTAATTAAATTTGTGAATTAATTATTTAATTAGATTTGAAATTGGGGATTTTAGAATTGTATGTTTAGATAATTAATTGTTGAATTAATTATTATATTTTGAGATTTTTGATTTGATATAGTTAATTGTAGAATTAATTATGAGATATTGAAAGAGTTTTTTTCAGATAAATAATTATAGAATCAATTATGATATATTTACATTTTTTATTTCAATAATTAATTTTAGAATACATTATGATATATTGAGATTTTGGATTTGAGATAATTAATTGAATAATTACTTATGAGATGTTGATATTGTTGATTTGAATATGTATTTGTATAATTAATTATGAGATATTTATATTTCTAATTTGGATAATTATTTGTTTTATAAACAATTATATATTTATATTTTTTATATAAGATAATTTATTTTTTATTTAATAATAATATATTGAGTAAATATCTTGGGATCATTAATTGTTTAAATAATTATTATATATCCAGATTCTTGA
The DNA here is from genome assembly GCA_963277665.1 of Viscum album. Lineage (NCBI taxonomy): Eukaryota > Viridiplantae > Streptophyta > Magnoliopsida > Santalales > Viscaceae > Viscum > Viscum album. Next base: position 1,982,859,450 of record OY728125.1, on the reverse strand, counting down.
TTTTAACAATTAATTATACTATTAATTATGTGATTTTGAGATTGTTGAATTGAATAATCAATTGTAGAATTAATTATGATATATTGATAATGTTAATTGGAATAAATAATTGTGGAATTAGTAATGAGATATTTATATTTGAGAGTTGAGATAATTAATTGTGGAATTAATTATGATATACGAATATTGTGATTGAGATATTAAATTTTGGATTTAATTATTAGATATTGAATTACTGGATGTTGAGTAATTAGTAGGTGAATTAATTAATGAGATTTTTTGCTTAACTAGTTAGAAAAGTAATTAACAATATTTATATGATTTACTAATTTTTTAATTAGTAAGAAATTTATGTGGATAATTAATTTTATGATTAATTATGTATTGAGAAATGGTAACTTGGACATTATTTCCAGTATTATAAATTTCGAATGTTAATAGGGCTATTCAATTGTAAAATTAAGAATGGTAACATTTCCATTCAGTTAAAAAATATAAATTATAACATGGTAATTCAATTTGTAAAATTATGAATGGTAACATGGTCATTCGATTAAGAAATTACTAATTGTGACGTGGTCATTCAATTTTGAAATTATATTGGTTAATATGGGTATTATTTTATAAATTAGGAATGGTAAAATGGGAATTAAATTATGAATTAAAAAACAATAACAATCAAATTCTGGGTCATGATATCCCTTGGGAATATTTTAGACTCCAACATTGGCCAAAATGAGTATTGGGACACTAGTGTAGATAGGAAACCATGAGATTATGTGGCTAAATAAATAATAAATTAAAATATGATAATTGTATAAATATAAATTTTACATATTTCTTTATAAAATTTCAAACAATGTTACTGAATAGATATTTTTTTTGATTCCATTCATGGTGATCTATTGAGTTTTAGTCACACCCTACATGAGCTACCTAAAAGGTACACAAATAGATTTCCTTATTGCAGGACAAGATAAGAGAAATGCCCTGAGTTAGATGGTTGAGTCGAGATGGAACCTAGTAGGAAGAAATAGATGTGGTTAAAGTTCACTTGGGAGTTTTCAGTGTCATTAATTATGATTTTCATTTTTACACAAGGAATTTACTTCATCATGGCTTGTCTACTATTATTTTTTGTATTGTATTTCATGTTTGGTTCATCATGTCATACTCATATTTTCTATTTAGGATTAAATCATTAGGTTATTATCTCTATTTTTTCAAAGTGGTATTACTTGGATTAATAGGTTATAGTCTCCCAATAACTAATATTAGACTCCCACTTCTAGTTGAAATCCTCTATTTTATGGGGAGACATGCATAAGGTCTTGTGACATTCTTTCTTGGGGAACTGGTGTGTGGTACCTGGTTCAGGATGTTTTTTGTGACCTATATGAACCTACCCAAACCTTTCTAGGTTCATGAAAAATAAACCTATATTTATTTAAAACATTACGATTTTATTTAAACCCATTAATGGATTTATATCATTGTCATAATGTATTATGACCAGCATATTTGGGATGGTTCAAATATATTTCAGAAAAAACATCTCCAATCTTCCCTACATGGGTAAAATCGAGTGTTAAGGAAGTTATCCTTATGGGTCATTGGGCCAATGAAATATAGTTATAGTATTTTATTAGAGAAAAAATTTCATTTAATACTAATAATTTAATAGGAACTTTATTTACGACAATTTAAATGTAAAACATGCTCTTATATAGTGGATCGATTATATGGGATTCCATTTCCCAAGTTATAAAGGGCGTATACACGTTGTAAATTGAAAATTGGATCCAATATAATCACATGAAAAATGGTGAATCCCGTGAACGTAGTCATAAAGGGCATAAGCATGTGATAATTTAGTTAGTTTAGGTGTCACCATCAATACATGGTAGAAAAAATCATTTTGATTTATGATGACACTTGAATCACAAATTTTTTACTAAAATTATAACTAAGAATACCATCAAAAACTACAGATACCTATATTGATGCTATGTAAGTATATAAGAATGAAAAAAATCATTTAAAGATATTATGTAAGTAGGGAATACACCCAATCATAGTATACATTAAATACAAGGTAAATAAAATCATAAAACATTAATTGTAGGAAAATATACTAAATAAAAAATGAATCATGTTATAAAAAAATGAATTCTAATGTAACACAATAGAATAAAGTAACTAATCATGTTACTAAGATGCCTAAAATGGAACAAGAATTCTAGTTAACACAAAAGGCACACCAATAAATATCAACATAAAAATAATTCAATGAATATGTGATAGAATATGTGTGGAATGTAAATATCCATGTGCACATAATGTTTTATGTAATTATACTTCCATTCCTTACTAGTAAAATGTTCAAATAATATAAATATGATCAATTAGTAAGAATTAGAATGTACACAAGTCATTCATGGGGAAATCATAATCAACTGTAACAAAGAACAACACAAACAAAAATCTAATCCTTGACCACTATGAATTTTCCACATATGTGGGTCGATCACTGTAATGCATGATTATTTAGCAAGAGGTCACACCTTTCTATAATTCTATATAAAAACCAAAAATAGTTTCATATAGAAAAATATAACACACTGAAACCTCTTTGTACCATCTTGACCAAACTGACTATAAAACAAGTAGCCGGATTGGTCACCACCTGACATCAAGTGTGCCTCCTCATAAACTAAATCCTTCTAAATGGCAGTGATGTTCTACTAGTGGTACAATATGGAGACTATAAACACTTGATCACATTATCATAATTTTATATCATAATAATAAAACTACATAAGATTTATAAATGAATAAATAATAAATAATAATAAATTTAAAAACTGATTTAAATAATATAAAATGACAAATTCCAAATATATATCTTTGCATGCATGTCCAGATGATGTGAGAAGGTACCAATTGGAAAAGAAAAGAAAATAATGATGTACAATTAAATATATAATAAATAAAAATAAACATATATCATTAATGGAGGCCTCCATGTTAATCTTGAGTACTAACTATGTCTTGTGCTTCTAATCTCCATTGTACTAAAAAATAACATGAAATAAAAAATGGCCATGTGAACATGAGTTCTTATTAGGTTCCTCGGTATAATGGAGGCCTGAGCAGAGTGAGATATATAGTTATTTGGAAACAAAAAATAGTGTATATATCTAATCATATATGTGAATCAAATCTACATCAGTGTGATGGTATGTCATGTTAAGTAGTAATTAACTGTAAGAAAACAATGTGGCTTATGTTGAAAAAGGACATCTGGTAGACCATAAATACTTCATCCTAATATTTAATGGCTTTATAAATTGGTGAAATAGTAAAAATGGGGATTAATGGATTATGTAATGGAACAAATTCAAGAATTTGATTTGGTTTAGTAGACACGTCCCTTGGAAATTGTTATGTATTCCTTGAATTTTAATATAAAATCATAATTTAAAATAAATAAGAGGATGTATGAGACCATCATAGGAGACCAAAATTAGATTCCCAAGTGTCTCTAAAGGGGAACTATAAATAACCAATACCCTAAGAGACTAACTCCGGTGATACATAAATGGAATCCAATGTGTCACTCTCAGAATGGTGTGGAAACAATAACCATTGATTTCAACCAAGTTATCTCACATAGGGGTCCATGAATCACTCACATAATTTATTTAATAGTCTCCCCCATGCCCATCCATGAGTTATACCCTAGGACCCATTATTACTCATAAGAAAAACATAACTACATAGTGATCTAATCCAATGAAAACCATAGATATCCCCCATCATATCACAACTTAGGAAAACTATGGGACAATCATTGGTGTTCTGTATAAAAGAACCAGATATCTCTAAAGGTTCATATACTCCCTAAAAACCTATGATATCCTCCAAGGATTTACATAACAATAACCTTAGTATTTCTTAGGGAATTGAAATATCATTTAAACATCTAAGTTCAATTAAAATAGTAACACCATGTTCTTATGAATTCCCCAACATATTTCCTATATAAGAAAAATAAAATATACATTGTGCTTAAGCGTGCCACCCCACATGAAAAGTATTCTATATGAGGTACATAAAGATTTACTATTTCAATTTAAATAATTATTAATCCATGCCCATAATATTTCAGTTAATATATTAAATGATCTATTTTTTATCAAAGAATATTAAACATTAGATATGTGTATTAACCTCGTGTTGTCTTTCTAGAGAAGATATCGACATTTTTGGTGGTTTTGAACCTCAATGTTTGAACTTACATTGAGTATGCTAATATAGTGATAACGCAGGGGTACACCACCACATTGAGGATGTCTACCTCTCCTAAAAGTCTTGGAATGCATCCAAGGGTCATCACTATCATCCAATGACTCCACCACACTATCATCCAAGGGCTTTGCCACAACATCGGTCTTCATGTTTCCATCTTCATATGCACCATCAAGAAATGTACGATCATCATCACTACATCTGGTAGCTACCAACTCAAATTGGATATAAATGATAACATTTCTTTTTACCTTTCCTGACTGAGCATGAGTGCTTCGACTTGTACTCCCAATCTCCCTTGGGATAGATTTTTTAGATGCCATCAATAGTTGAACACCAGGGGCTGTCATAGGCCTTTTTTCTACCAGTTTAATCAAAACAGGACTTGGACCAAGCCCCCAATGTAACATCCCAGGTAAATAAAGAATATTAATTTTTCATATTTATTAATATTTGTTAATAAAATATTAATATTACTTAAATGGGTATTCTATGTTCGATGGCGTACCCAATACACAACAACGAGTTTTTTTGAAATCATGTGTTGCACGCTAATAATAAAATAATATTATTTTAAATGGTAGTTAACACCTAGATGTTGTAATGGTGGGAATGAGCATAACTAAATACAAAATTTTTATATATGTTTTTCAAATATTTTTATTTTTATCCAATAAATGTTAGAGGCTTAAAATGCAAATGAATCCAATTTTAAGCATAAATATTCTAATATTTTTTAAGAGGTCTATTATCTGGATTTTGATAGAGAACCCTTTTTAAATATAGTTTTGACAGTTTTTTTTGTTGTAAAATCCTTCTTTAGAATCTGAATATCAAAATTTACTTTGTGAAAAGTTTTGTTGTTTTTCTGATAAAGATCATTTTTAGTAAAAATGTTGCATTTTAATTCAAACCCTCATTTTAATCTGATTTATTTAAATGGATAGATTATCTTTTTAATTGATATTAATGTGTATTTTGAATATATTTTTACCATTTAATCCAATTGAGGTCATTGGAATTAATTTCACTTTGAAATTGGACATAAACTAATGTCAATCTTTTAATAGATATTGTTACTTAAAAACACGCTATTTGTATTGACAACGGGAAGTAATTATTAAATTAATTAATGAAAATTATATGTTTTTAATTTTGTAAAATAGACATCATTTTTGAATTCGGAATATCAAATATATCTTAGGGTGAACTTTTGGTATTTTTCTGAAAAACATCAATTTTTGATGAATAGTGAAACCACTAAGTGGTAGTTAAAAAACTGATTTTTCATTTAAATGAAACTTTACCACTTCTGTGATTTTAATTTCAAAAATCTGACATACATGGTTTTCATTAGGATTTAAAATGTGGTTCAATGGAATTAAAATAATTTTTTTGGTGAATAGTAACTTTTAAGTTTTGTTAATCGCGATTAAAGTTAATTAGTGTAATTTAAGGTAAAAATAATTTTATAATAATATAAAATGACCTTGAAACATGTCTTACTCTTATTGGATGAGTCATGGCCGACCAAGACAATCCATGGGTCAACATGGGGACCCCATGGAGCTACTTGGGTAAGAAAATGACATTAATAACTTTTTATTTAAAGTTAAAATAAAAATGTCACAAACATGTATTGTTTTACTAAAAAAAAAAATTTAAAGGGTGTTATAAAAGTCATATTTTTTACTATAAATATTAATTAAAAAGATAAAAATATTTCCTACATCCTGATATATTTTTTTTAATTTTTATACATTAAATAAATTAAATTATTTATGACACCATGATGATGCATCTATAACCTCATTATTTAATGATTTAAATAAAATGAAAAGATAATGTAAAATCTAATACCTAAACTTGTCAAAAACCTATTGGATGGGTGGATTTGAAACTATTATCACCTTATCCTCTAAATATATAATTTTGGGACCTTTAAAATCCCAAAAGAAATTTATAATAAAGTAACATTTTATAACTTTCCAAGAGTGCCCCTCCTCTCCCCTTATAAAAGGCCCCCACCTCTACCACCTTACCCACACCTCTCAAGCCATTGGCTCGGCCAAGATCTACTCATTTTATCTCTATAAATCCCTATATTACTCCTAGAAGCCTCACTTTGGGCAGAAGTCTTTCCAAGAAATCCTTTGATCTCAAATCAAAAAGAGTTACCCGATTTAAAGTTAAAGTCTTCCCCAGTTTTCTTTTCTTTTATTTTTCTTCTCCAACCCCAAAATGATTTTTATTTATTTATTTTTTAACAACACCAGTATATTAAATATTATAGGATGTTTTTATGAGAAGGACTCAATCTACACTAACACACTCCTCTGTCTAATGGTTAAACAACATACTGTTTCCGTGGATGGCGAATTACTGCCTCACGAAACGATGATTGTTCTATCTTCTCCTACCACCTCTCATGGTGGCCATTATCATAGAACAATATTTATTTATGATATATATTATATTTATTTCCTCTATATGCTTCTTTATTTTATATTTAATACATAACTTTATGCTTTTCATGTTGTGCAAATGCAATAATTTCATTTGAGGAAGTGTGGACTACCGCCCCCTCAAGTGATGTGACTCGTTCATGCAATACATGGAATGTATAAAGAATGAAATTGATGAAAATATGTGATATATATAACATATATATTATACCGGAATTATAATATATATATATATCATCTAGTTTTAAATACATTAATGTTCAAATGAAATGAAAGTAGCATTCATGCGTACGTACGGCTTAACGTCTCCATGAACGGTACATTTCATTTCATATATCCAAATGTTATGTACTATTATAAGTATATATATATAATGGATATATATGTCATATGTTACATCTAAATTATGGATATAATTCTGGAATTATAATATATATCTCTCTCTTTTAACTTTAATTCCATCAATATGACAAAAAAAATGAAAGTAGCGTTCATGTGTACGTACGGCCTACCATCTCCGTGAACGGTGATTTTTATTTTTTTATCTCCAAATGTTATGGAATAGTATAAAATGAATATATAAAAGATATATATGATATTTAAATCATTAATACTATTCTGGAGATGATTTACCTATAACTACAAGGAAAATTAGTTTCCAACAAGTTCAATTTTTGGCTCATGTACCGAACAGCGACAAAACGTATGATATGACCTCACATAATTAACTAATTATTATAACATGATAATATATGATATTAATTGAATAATAAACATTAAAGTATGTCCTTAAGCAATTATAAATTGACCAATGTTTATAATTCATGAATATAAAGTAATGAACAAGACAAGTCGGACTTGAGGTAATGGATCCTACCTCTCTCTTTCTTTTTAAGTACTCTCTTTTAGGTCATTTATTTTAAGATCATATTTATTATGTTTGGGGATGTTATTTTTTATTCCACATTCTATAATTTTTATTTTAATATTATGAGAGACCCTATTTTATCTCATAAATCCATTTTTGGATGTTTTAAGTGGAGCAGTTAGGCTGTTGAGTTTTCGTAAGGGATTTTTCATCTCACTTTTATTCCCCTGAGATTTATGCTACATTTGACACAATTTCCTTTTATTGGTATATTTACAATATATTATTCTACTCTTTGTGTAATATAAATTCGTTTATGAGTATTTACATCAATGTTTTATAGTCCTTCTTTCATGGGGTGTATGTTTCGAAAGTTACCCAAATCGGTAAGGGAACCTTTCACCCTCCTCTTTTTAAAAGACTTATTTTGTTATGTCTTTTAATTTACATATTTTTATATTGGGATATGTTCTTCTGTATCCTTATTGATGTTAATTTTATATACATGTTATGAGATACCATTTTCTCTCTCATCAACTAATTTTATGAATTTTAAAGTGACATCGTTAGGCTGTCGAATTTTACCAAGTGAAATTCTTAACCCAATTTTGATTTCCTTGGGTTCAACATGTAGTTATTGAATATGTAATCTTTTGAATATGTGTGAATGACCTTTGATTGTTTTAAAAATAATATCCATATATATTGGGTGTATTTATATTTTTCACACATAATTATGAGATTGATTTATCCCGAATTTAAGGATACCTTCTTTATAAGAGATTTCATCTCATTTTACATTTCTATTGAGACTTCATTGTCGTTATGATACAATTCACTCTTATATAGTGTATATACTGTCCTTTGGAATATTATATGATGAATCCATTTATTCTCATGATATTATCAGGTTCTGATTAAATGTTATTCCTCAATTATTGTATTCAAGTGTCTCTCATTTTGTTAAAAACCCTTTAACTAAAATATCATTTTGAATGTTTTGATGATTTATTCTTATAAATATTTCTCATTAATATCCATGTTTTCAAAATGGTTTTAAGTATTTATTTATATGGATATTAATGGTTTAAAATGTTAAAATCTTCAAACTGGCATGGGACACTTTGATTCAAAAATCTCTTTATTAGATGTTTTAAATGGTTTTGAAAATGTTTTTTTAGAATGGAATCATTATTTCAATATCATAAAATGTTATATTGTTATTTCAATGTGGTAATGTTATCTTTCCTTTATGATTATGTTATATGATATGATTATGTTATGGTTATTGGGCATTGTTTATGAAGACAGGTGGTTCTGTGATAAACTAATGGCGGGTGAGCCCATGATAGCTCTCCAATGCATTGGGTAACGCAAAGGGGTCAAACTTTAAGGTTTCTCCGAAGAGATTTAGGGAATACACTATGATGGGTATTCCAAATGTAACCATGAGGGTTACTCCCAATGTAAAAATGTTATGAATGCCTCAAGTTACCTTTATGTCTTATGATTTCTGTGAGTTATTCATAAATCTTATGATTTCATGAGGTATGTTAACGTGCTTATGTTTTATGAGTAATGTATGATTTCATTGATTTATATGTATACATGTACTAATTTTCCTTTCTGTATTTCTATATCCCTTACTGAGCTTTTTATGCTCATCCCAAGTTTTTGAAATGTTTTTCACAGGTCAAGGGAAAGGTACATGATATGATGATAGTGTCAATGAAGTGTCAAGAAATAATCCTTGTTTTATTTTAAATATGTTTCTGTTGATGGGGAAAAATGAATACTATCTTTTATATAACCACTTTTTTTAAATGTGGGATGTAATGCACGATTTATGATCTCATTCTCTAAAACTCTAAGCCTAAAAGGACCCTCAATGTGTATTCTGGAAATAACTCAAGATTATGTAATGTTTTAAGGTCGAGGCCTTATAGATGGTAACAATGGTCGATTTAGATAACTTTAGAGGTTAGGGTATTCTCTAAGAATAAGTGACATTACCATAATGGATAGGATTTCAGAAAGAGTCATCGTTTTTAGATAAAGTGAATGAGTAAGTATATCTTAGTGTTTATCTTCCTCATTAGTACATGATGGTTTTGTTGATATACTCACACTGGCATTTTTTATTTTATTAAATGGATGGATCTAGCAAGCACCAAAGTGACAATGGGTTTCAAGGAAATGGTGGTGGTTCTCTGATTAAGAGACTGGATGAAATGGGGGATTCAATGAGAAATATCATGGTTATTCTAAGCCAACTATCATAAGTCATGATAAACCACTTGAACCTTGGTGAGTTCTATAATGCATCATGTACAAGATAACCAACTTTATGTGGAAGTTCAGGTGATAATTATAAAGTTAACCATTAGGGTTTATAGGATCCTTACTTTTGAGGTAATTATGGGTTACTATATGTTATGATGGGAAATGAAAGGAATGAGATAAACATGAGGTTAAAATATGATATGATTATTTTTGGATAATTTATCTCGTTTTGGGGAATGTTTTAAGAATTATATAGTTTTGGAAAAAGGAAAACACGCAGACTGTGTGACAACCCATCGCGTCGGACAAAGCTAGAGGAATCGAACCCACAACCAAAGTGCCACTGGTATTTATCGCCTACCACTAGACTACATGAAGTCCCTGGTTATTTTGACTAATTCTTTTTATCTAGATCACCTTATTAATATAGAATAATTTTATTTTGGGTTATCTGTGGAAATTATTAACCTATCATGGAGGATATGTGATTAAGTTAAATACTTTTCAATGTGAGACTTTAAGAGAAACTGATGTTATTCAGAGATAAATGTTAATTTGTACCATGGAAGACTATGTGATTAAATCCTTCAAATATTTGGGTTTCAATCATAGTTTGGTTTACTTTGAAGAATTTTATGGAAAATTGTTTATCGAATGGTCTTCGTTGAACTTTGGGTTTTGTTGGACAAATTTTTGAGATTAAGAATAGATTTTCTTTTTATAAAGGATTATCCTTTTGTGGATTATCTGATCACATACTAATAATTTTGGTTTTGGTTTTTGTCTAAAGACATGGGAAATATATATTTCTCTTTTGGGGATTAGGTGATTCTCTAGAAGTTGATTATAACTCTCATAATGTGAACAAGTCAACCTAAATTCTTGTCTTTTGGAAAAATATGAGTTTGTGTAAGAAAACTAGTAAAATTTGAAAGTCAACATGATAAGTAAGTATGTTTCATTATGTTTTAGTTAATCTCATAAATAAATTTCTCAATGAAAAGTAACTTAAAGCAAAAATGTTGTCTGTTAATTTTTCCTACTGGGAAATCAAATACCATTTAACCCATCCTAAGTTTGTGATTTTCTTGTGGTTAACTTTATCCTAAACATGTTTTATATCACTCTCCATTAGAACAGGGCCCTTTTTTCTCTTACATGTCCATGTTTTCCTACATGGAATCCTAGTATGAGTTAACTCAGGTGACATTTGTAATTCTCTTTCTTTATTTTAAAGAGATAGTTTTACTGACTCTTGTTCCGATGTGGGATTTTCAATGAAGTTTCCAAGCCCAATTTTAAAATTACGAGGATACAATTCCCAAGAGGGTGGAAGGATGTAACATCCAAGGTAAATAAAGAATATTACCTTTTCATATTTATTAATATTTGTGAATAAAATATTAATATTACTTAAAAGGGGATGCTATGTTCGATGACGTACCCAATACGCAACAACGAGTTTCTTTGAAATCATATGTTTCAAGATAATAATAAAAGAATTTTATTTTAAATGGTAGTTAACGCCTAGCCGTTGTAATGGTGGGAAAGAACAGAACTAACTACAAAATTATTATATATGTTTTTTAAATATTTTTACTTTTATCCAATAAATGTTAGAGGCTTAAAATGAAAATGAATCCAATTTTAAGCATAAATCTTCTAATATCTTTAAAAGGTCGATTAACTTCCTTCTGATGGAGAACCCTTTTTAAATATACTTTTGAAAATTTTATATGTTGTGAAATCCTTCTTTAGAATCTAGACATTAAAATTTACTTTGTGTAAATTTTTGTTATTTTTCCGATAAATATCTTTTCTAGTAAAAATGTTGCATTTTAAGTGAAAACCTCCTTTTAATCTGATTTATTTATATGGATCGATTATCTTTTTTATTGATATTAAATTTTATTTAGAATATATTTTTACCATTTAATCCAATGGAGGTCATTGGAATTAATTTCACTTTGAAATTGGACTTAAACTAGTGTTAATCTTTTAATAGATATTGTTTCCTAAAAACACGTTATTTGTTTTGACAGTGGGAATTAATTATTAAATTAATTAATGCAACTTATATTTTTTGAATTTTGTAAAATAGACATCATTTTTGAATTCGGAATATCAAATATAGCTTAGGGTGAATTTTTGGTATTTTTCCGAAAAAACTTCAATTTTTGATGAATAGTGAAACCACTAAGTGGTAGTTAAAAAATGTATTTTTCGTTTAAATGAAATATTACCACTTCTGTGATTTAAATTTCAAAAATCCGACATACATGGTTTTCATTAAGATATAAAATGTGGTTCAATGGGATTAAAATAATTTTTTGGTGAATAGTAACTTTTATGTTTTATTAATCGCGATTAAGGGTAATTAGTGTAATTTTAGGTAAAAATAATGTTATAATAATATAAAATGACCTTGACACATGTATTACCCTTATTGGATGAGTCATGGATGACCATGAAAATCCATGGGTCAACATTGGGACCCCATAGAGCCACTTGGGTAAGAAAATGACATTAATAACTTTTTATTTAAAGTTAAAATAAAAATGTCACAAACATGTATTGTTTTAATAAAACAATTTTTAAAGGGGGTTATAAAAGTCATATTTTTTACTATAAATATTCATTAGAAAGATAAAAATATTTACTACATCATGATATATATTTTATAATTTTTATACATTAAATAAATTAAATTATTTATGACACAATGATGATGTAGTGATTACATCATTATTTAACGATTTATATAAAATGAAAAGATAATGAAACTTATAGGACCTACACTTGTAAAAAACCTATTGGATGGGTGTATTTCGAACTCTTATCACCTTATCATCGAAATATATAATTTTTAGACCTTTAAAATCCGAAAAAAAATTTATAATAAAGTAACAATTTATAACATTCCAAGAGTGCCCATCCTCTCCCCTTATAAAAGGCCCCCACCTCTACCACCTTACCCAAACCTCTAAATCCATTGGCTCGGCCAATCGCTGATAATTTTGTCTCTACAAATCCCTCTATTACTCTTATAGGCCTCAATTTGGGCATAAGTCTTTCCAAGAAAGCCTTTGAGCTCAAATCAAAAAGAGTTACCCAATTTAAAGGTAAAGTCTTCCCTAGTGTTCTTTTGTTTTATTTTTCTTCTCCAACCCCCTAAACTCTTTTTATTAATTTCTTTTGTAACAAAAACAGTATATTAAATATACTAGTATGTTTTTATGAGAATTATTATAGATAAACTAACACAAACCTCAGTCTAATGGTTAAAGAACATACTGTTTCCGTGGATGGAGAATTACTGCCTCACGAAACGATGATTGTTCTATCTTCTCCTACCACCTCTCATGGTGGCCATTATGATGGAACTATATTTATTTATGATATATATTATATTTATTTCATCTCTATGCTTCAATATTTTATATTTAATACATACCTTTATTCTTTGCATGTTGTGCAAATGCGATAATTTCATTTGAGGAAGTGTGGACTACCGCCCCCTCAAGTGATGTGACTCGTTCATGCAATACATTGAGTGTATAAAGAATGAAATTGATGAACTTATGTGATATATATAACATATATTTATGCTGTAATTATAATATAAATATATATATATATATCATCTAGTTTTAATTCCATTAATGTTCCAATGAAATGAAAGTAGCGTTAATGCGAACGTACGGATTACGGTCTCCATGAATGGTACATTTCATTTCTTATCTCCAAATGTTATGTACTATTATAAGTACATATATATAATGGATATATATGTCATATATTACATTTAAATGATGGATATAATTCTGGAATTATAATATATATCTCTCTCTTTTAACTTTAATTCCATTAATATGACAAAAAAATGAAAGTAGCGTTCATGCGTACGCACGGCCTACCGTCTCCATGAACGCTGATTTTCATTTTTTTATCTCCAAATGTTATGGAATAGTATAAAATGAATATATAATGGATATATATGATATTTCAATCATTAACACTGTTCTGTAGATTATGTACCTATAACTACATGAAAAACTCTTTTCCAACAAGTTCAATTTTTGACTCATGTACCTAACATCGACAAAATGTATGATATGAACTCACATAATTAACTAATTATTATAACATGATAATATATGATATTAATTGAATAATAAAATTTATAGTATTTCCTTAAGAAATTATAAATTGACCAACATTTATAATTCAGGAATATAAAGAAATGAACAAGACAAGTCGGACTTGAGGTAAGGGATCCTACCTCTCTCTTTCTTTTTAAGTACTCTCTTTTTTGTCATTTCTTTTAAGCTCGTCTTTCTTATGTTTGGGGATGTTATTTTATATTCCTAATTCTGTAATTTTTATGTCAATATTATTAGAGACCCTATCTGATCTCATAAATCCATTTTTGGAAGTTTTAAGTGGCGCCGTTAGGCTGCCGAGTTTTCATAAGGGATTTTTCATCTCACTTTTATTCCCATGAGATTTATGATACATTTTCCACCATTTCCTTTGAGTGGTATATGTACTCTCCATTATTCTACTCTTTGTGTAATATACTTTCATTTATGAGTATTTACATCAATGTTGTATAGTCCTTCTTTCATGGGGTGTACGTTTTGAAAGTTACCCAAATCGGTAATGGAACCTTTCACCATCCTTTTTTTAAAAGACTTAATTTGTTATTTATTTTAATTTACATATTTTTATGTTCGGATATGTTCATATATATCCTTATTGATGTAAATTTTATTTCCAAGTGATTAGATACCATTTTATCTCTCATCAACTAATTTTATGAATTTTAATGTGACGTCGTTAGGCTGTCGAATTTTACCAAGGGAACTTCTTATCCCAATTTCGATTTCCTTGGGTTCAACATGTAGTTATTGAATATGTCATCCTTTGAATATGTGTGAATTACCTTTGATTGTTTTACACTTAATATCCACTTATATTGGGTGTATTTATATTTGTCACATATAATTATGATATAGATTTTTCCTTAATTTAAGGATACCTTCATTATAGGGGATTTCATCTCATTTTACATTTCTATTGAGAATTCATTGTTGTTATGCAACAATTCACTCTTATATGGTGTATATAATATCGTTTGGAATATTATATCATGAATCCCTTTATTCTCATGATATTTTAAAGTTCTGATTAAAAGTTATTCCTCATTTATTTTATTCATGTGTCCCTCATTTTGTTAAAAACCCTTTAACTAAAATATCATTTTGAATGTTTTAATGATTTATTCTTATAAATATTTCTCATAAATATCCATGTTTTCAAAATGGTTTTAAGTATGTATTTATATGGATATTAATGGTTTAAAATGTTAAAATCTTCAAAGTGTTACGGGACACTTTGATTCAAAAATCTCTTTATTAAATGTTTTTAATGGTTTTGAAAATGTTTATTTAGAATATATTCATTATTTCAATATCTTAAAAATGTTATATTGTTATTTCAATGTGGTAATTTTATATTTCCTTTATGCTTATGTTATGTGCTATGATTATATTATGGTTCATGGGAATTGTTTATGAAGATAGGTGGTTTCGTGATAAACTAAGGGCGGGTGATCCCGTGATAGCTCTCCAATGCATTGGGTAACGCAAAGGGGTTAAACGTTAAGGTTTCTCTGAAGAGATTTAAGGAATATACATTGATGGGTATTCCAAACGTAACCATGAGGGTTATTCCCTACGTAAGAATGTTATGAATGCCTCAAGTTACCTTTATGTCTTATGATTTCTATGAGTTATTCATAAATCTTATGATTTCATGAGGTATGTTAACGTGCTTATGTTTTAAGAGTAATGTATGATTTCATTGATTCTTATGTATACATGTACTAATGTTTCATTTCTATATTTATATATCCCTTACTAATATTTTTATGCTCATCAAGAAGTTTTTGAAATGTTTTTCACAGGTCAAGGGAAAGGTACATTACATGATGATAGTGTCAAGGAAGTGTCAAGAATGAATCCATGTTATATTTTAAATATGTTTCCGTTGATGGGTAAAAATTAATACTATCTTTTATGTAACCACTTTGTTTAAATGTGGAATGTAATGCATGATTTATGATCTAATTCTCTAAAACTCTAAACATGAAAAGATCTTCAATGTGTATTCTTGAAATAACTCAAGATTATGTAATTTTTTAAGGCTGGGGTCTTATAGTTGGTATCAAAGGTCGGTTTAGATATCTTTAGAGGTTAGGGTATTCTCTATGTATAAGTGACATTTCCATAATGTCTAGGATTTCAGAAAGAGTCATAGTTTTTAGATAAAGTGAATGAGTAAGTATATCTTATTGTTTATCTTCCTCATTAGTACATGATGGTATTGTTGATATAGTCACACTGACATTTTTGGTTTTAGTAAATGGATGGATCTAGCAGTAACCAAAGTGACAATGGGTTTGAAGGAAACTGTGGTGGTTCTCTGATTAAGAGGCTGGATGAAATGGGGGATTCAATGAGAAATATTGTGGTTATTCTAAACCAACTATCATGAGTCATGATCAACCACTTGAACCTTTGTGGGTTCTCTAATGAATCATGTACAAGAGAACCAACTCGATGTGGAAGTTCAGGTGATAATTATAAAGGTAACCATTAGGGTTTATATGTTCCTAACTTTTGAGGTAATTAGGGGTTACTATATGTTATGATGGAAAATGAAAGGCATGAGATAAACTTGAGGTTAAAATATGAAATGATTATTTTTGATGATTTTATCTCATTTTGGGGAATGTTTTAAGAATTATATAGTTTTGGAAAAAGGACAACATGCGGACTGTGTGACAACCCATCGCGTCGGACAAAGATGCAGGAATCGAACCCACAACCAAAGTGTGACTGGTATTTATCGCCTACCACTGGACTACGTGAAGACCCTGGTTAGTTTGACTAATTCTTTTTAGTTATATGATCTTATGAATCCAGAATAAGTTGATTTTGGGTTATCTATGGAAATTATTAACCTATAATTGAGGATATGTGATTAAGTTAATTACTTTTCAATATGAGACTTCAAGAGAAACTGATGTTATTTGGAGATAAATGTTAATTTGTACCTTGGAACACTATGTGATTAAATCCTTCAAATATTTGGGATTCAATATTAGTTTGGTTTACATTGAAGAATTTTATGGACAATTGTTTATCGAATGGTCTTCGTTGAACTTTGGGTTTTGTTGGAAAAATTTTGGAGATTAAGAATAGATTTTCTTTTTATAAAGGATTACCCTTTTGTGAATTATCTATTCTTGTACTAATAATTTCGGTTTTGGTTTTTGTGTAAAGATAAGGGAAACATATAGTTCTCTTTTGTGTATTAGGTGACTCTCTAGAAGTTTATCATAACGCTCTTAATGTGAACAAGTCATCCTAAATGCTCATCTTTTGGAGAAATCTGAGTTTGTGTAAGAAATCTAGTAAAAGTTGAAAGTCAACATGACAAGTAAGTATATTTCATTATTTTTTAGATAAGCTCATAAATAAATTTCTCAATGAAAAGTAACTTAAAGAAAAAATGTTGTCTGTTAATTTTTCCTACTGGGAAATCAAATACCATTTAACCCATCATAAGTTTGTGATTTTCTTATGGTTAAATTTATCTTAAAAATGTTTTATATCAATATCCATCAGAACATGGCCCTTTGTTTTCCATTCCATTTCCATGTTTTCCTACATGGAATCCTAGTATGGGTTAACTCAGGTGACCTTTGTACTTCTCTTTCTTTATTTTAAAGTGATAGTTTTACTGACACTTGTTCCGATGTGGGATTTTCAATGATGTTTCCAAGCCCAATTTTAAAATTGAGAGGATGAAATTCTCAAAAGGGGGGAAGGATAAAACATCCCAGGTAAATAAAGAATATTATGTTTTAATATTTATTAATATTTGTGAATATAATATTAATATTACTTAAAATGGGATGCTATGTTCGATGGCGTACCCAATACGCAACAACGAGTTTCTTTGAAATCATATGTTGCACGCTAATAATAAAATAATATTATTTTAAATGGTAGTTAATTCCTAGCCGTTGTAATGGCGGGAATGAATGAAACTAACTAAAAAATGATTATATATGTTATTCAAGTATTTTTACTTTTATCCAATAAATGTTAGAGGCTTAAAATGCAAATGAATCCAATTTTAATCATAAATCTTATAATATTATTTAAAAGGCCGATTAACCACCTTTTGATGTATAACCCTTTTTAAATATACTTTTTAAAATTTTATATGTTGTAAAATCCCTCTTTAGAATCTGGACATCAAAATTTACTTTGTGTATTTTTTTTTATTTTTCCGATAAAGATCATTTTTAGTAAAAATGATGAATTTTAATTCAAAACCTCCTTTTAATATGATTTATTTATATGGATAGATTATTTTATTTAGTTGATATTAAAGTGTATTTAGAATATATTTTTACCATTTCATCCAAGGGAGGTCATTGGAATTAATTTCACTTTGAAATTGGACTTAAACTAGTGCCAATCTTTTAATAGATATTGTTTCTTAAAAACACATTATTTGTTTTGAGAGTGGGAATTAATTATTAAATTAATTAATGCAACTTATATGTTTGGAATTTTGTAAAATAGACATCATTTTTAAATTCGGAATATCAAATATATCTTAGGGTGAATTTTTGATATTTTCCTGAAAACCTTCAATTTTTGATAAATAGTGAAACCACTAAGTGGTGTTAAAAAACTGATTTTTCATTTAAATGAAACATTACCACTTCTATGATTTGAATTTCAAAAATACAACATACATGGTTTTCATTATGATGTAAAATGTGGTTCATTGGGATTAAAATAATTTTTGGTGAATAGTAACTTTTATGTTTTATTAATTGTGATTAAAGGTAATTAGTGTAATTTAAGGTAAAAATAATGTTATAATAATATAAAAAGACCTTGACACATGTATTACCATTAATGGATGAGTCATGACCGACCTAGAAAATCCATGGGTCAACATGGGGACCCCATGGAGCAACTTGGTTAAGAAAATGACATTAATAACTTTTTATTTAAAGTTAAAATAAAAATGTCACAAACAAGTATTGTTTTACTAAAACAATTTTTAAAGGGGGTCATAAAATTCATATTTTTTACTATAAATATTCATTAGAAAGATAAAAATATTTCATACATCATGATATTTTATTTTATAATTTTTTGACATTAAATAAATTAAATTATTTATGACACCATGATGATGCAGTGATTACCTCATTATTTAACGATTTAAATAAAATGAAAAGATAATGTAAAATCTACGACCTACACTTGTCAAAAACCTATTTTATGGGTGGATTTCTAAATCTTATCACCTTATCCTCGTAATATATAATTTTGGGACTTTTAAAATCCGAAAAACAATTTATAATAAAGTAACATTTTATAACTTTCCAAGAGTGCCCCTCCTCTTCCCTTATAAAAGCCCCCACCTCTACCACCTTACCCACACCTCTCAAGACATTGGCTCAGAAAAGATTTGCTCATCTTGTCCATCCACATCCCTATATTACTCCTATAATCCTCACTTTGGGAAAAAGACTTTCCAAGGAAGCCTCTGAGCTCAAAACAAAAAGAGTTACCCGATTTAAAGGTAAAGTCTTCCCTAGTGTTCTTTTGTTTTATTTTTCTACTCCAACCCCCTAAACTATTTTTATTTCTTTCTTTTTTAAAAACACCAGTATCTTCTATATACTAGGATTTTTTTTATGAGAAGTATTCAAGCTACACTATCACACACTTTTGTCTAATGGTTAAAGAACATACTGTTTCCGTGGATGGCGAATCACTGCCTCACGAAACGATTAGTGTTCTATCTTTTCCTACCACCTATCATGGTGGCCATTATGATGGAACTATATTTATTTATGATATATATTATATTTATTTCCTCTCCATGCTTCTGTATTTTATATTTAATACATACCTTTATGATTTTCATGTTTTGCAAATGCGATAATTTCATTTGAGGAAGTTTGGACAACCGCCCCGTCAAGTGATGTGACTCGTTCAGGCAATACATGGAATGTATAAAGAATGAAATTGATGAAATTATGTGATATATATAACATATATATTATACTGTAATTATAACATATATATATATATATCTCATCTAGTTTTATTTCCATTAATGTTCCAATGAAATGAAAGTAGCGTTCATGCGTACGTACGTCTTACCGTCTCCATGAACGGTACATTTAATTTCTTATCTCCAAATGTTATGTTCTATTTTAAGAACATATATATAGTGGATATATATGTCATATATTGCACCTAAATGATGGATATAATTCTGTAATTATAATATATATATATATCTCTTTTAACATTAATTCCATTATTATGAAAAAAATGAAAGTAGCGTTCAGGCATACGTACGGCCTACCGTATCCATGAACGGTGATTTTCTTTTTTTATCTCCAAATGTTATGTAATAGTATAAAATTAATATATAGTTGATATATATGTTATTTAAATCATTAATACTATTCTGGAGATGATGTACCTATAACTACATAGAAAATTCTTTTCTAAGAAGTTCAATTTTTGACTCATGAACCGAACATCGACAAAACGTATGATACAGAATCACATAATAAACTAATTATTATAACATGATAATATATGATATTAATTGAATAATAAAAATTAAATTATGTCCTTAAGGAATTATTAATTGACCAAAGTTTATTATTCAAGAATATAAAGAAATGAACAAGACAAGTCGGATTTGAGGTAAGGGATCCTACCTCTCTCTTTCTTTTTAAGTACTCTCTTTTAGGTCATTTATTTTAAGCTCATATTCATTATGTTTGGGGATGTTATTTTATATTTCTCATTATGTAATTTTTATGTTAATATTATGATATAACCTATTTGATCTCATAAATCCATTTTTATAAGTTTTATATGGCATCGTTACACTGCCGAGTTTTCGTACGGGATTTTTCATCTCACTTTTATTACCAAGAGATTTATGCTACATTTTCCACCATTTACTTTGAGTGGTATTTTTACTTACAATTATTCTACTATTTGTTTAATATAATTTCGTTTATGAGTATTTGAATCAATGTTGTATAGTCCTTCTTTCATGGGGTGTACGTTTCGAACGTTACCCAAATCGGTAATGGAACCTTTCACCATCCTCTTTTTAAAAGACTTATTTTGTTATGTATTTTAATTTACTTCCTTTTATGTTGGTATATGTTCTTCTATATCCTTATTGATGTAAATTTTATGTCCAAGTGATGAGATACCATTTTCTCTCTCATCAACTAATTTTATGAATTTTAAAGTGACGACGTTAGGCTGTCGAATTTTACCAAGGGAACTTCTTAACCCAATTTCCATTTCCTTGGTTTCAACATGTATTTATTGAATATGTCATCCTTTGAATATGTGTGAATGAACTTTGATTGTTTTAAACTTTATATCCACTTATATTGGGTTTATTTATATTTTTCACGCATAATTATGAGATTGATTTATCCTTAATTTAAGGATACCTTCTTTGTAGGGGATTTCATCTCATTTTACATTTCTATTGAGATTTCATTGTTGTTATGCACCAATTCACTCTTATATGGTGTATATACTGTCCTTTGGAATATTATATCATGAATCGCTTTATTCTCATGATATTATAATGTTTTGATTAAATGTTATTCCTCAATTATTGTATTCAAGTGTCTCTCATTTTGTTAAAAACCCTTTAACTAAAATATCGTTTTGAATGTTTTAATGAATTATTATTATAAATATTTCTCATTAATATCCTTGTTATAAAAATGGTTTTAAGTATTTATTTATATGGATTTTAATTGTTTAAAATATTAAAAGCTTCAAAGTGGTATGGGACACTTTTATTCAAAAATATCTTTATTAAATGTATTAAATGGTTTTGAAAATGTTTTTTTAGAATGGATTAATTATTTCAGTATCTTAAAATGTTATATTGTAATTTCAATGTGGTAATGTTATCTTAACTTTATGCTTAAGTTATGTACTATGATAATGTTATGGTTCTTCGGAATTGTTTATGAATATGGGTTGTTCCGGGATAAACTAAGGGCAGGTGAGCCCGTGATAGCTCTCCAATGCATTGGGTAATGCGAATGGGTTAAACATTAAGTTTACTCTGAAGAGATTTAGGGAATATACTGTGATGGGTATTCCAAACATAACCATGAGGGTTACTCCCTATGTAAAAATTTTATGAATGCCTCAAGTTACCTTTACGTCTTATGATTTCTATGAGTTATTCATAAATCTTATTATTTAATGAAGTATGTTAACTTGCTTATGTTTTATGAGTAATGTATGATTTCATTTATTCATATGTATACATGTACTAATGTTTACTTTTTGTATTTCTATATCCCTTACTGAGATTTTTATGCTCATCCCATGTTTTTGAAATGTTTTTCACAAGACCAGTGAAAGGTACATGATATGATTATAGTGTCAAGGAAGTGTCAAGAAAGAATCCATGTTTTATTTTAAATATGTTTCCGTTGATGGTAAAAAAATTAATATTATCTTTTATGTAACCACTTTGTTTAAATGTGGAATGTAATGCATGATTTATGATCTAATTCTCTAAAACTCTAATCCTGAAAAGATCCTAAATGTGTATTCTTGAAATAACTCAATATTAGGTAATGTTTTATGCTGGGGCCTTATACCCAATGTTTTACATGTCTAATATGTACTTTTTTAACCTCCAACCAAATAAAAAAATTATATGTTTTTTGAAAAAATTTGAGGCACATAGGCCTCTTTATTAAATCTAGAAAGTATACTGAATTAGATCTCATAAAAATAAAAATAATGATTTATATATAAATGATGGAGAGATGAATGTTAATTCCATAGAATATTGTTACAAATCCAATGAGACTTTCATTTCTCAAAATAGTAATCCTATTATGGTAATATCATTGACCATATGTGATGTGGGAAGAGGCGTTACTAAGAAAAGCACCATCATGTGTGTGGGAGAATAAGGGTCAATCCTCAGACTCCTTTT
Organism: Viscum album; assembly: GCA_963277665.1. Taxonomy (NCBI): domain Eukaryota; kingdom Viridiplantae; phylum Streptophyta; class Magnoliopsida; order Santalales; family Viscaceae; genus Viscum; species Viscum album. The sequence goes on along the minus strand of OY728125.1, from coordinate 1,982,836,401 downwards.
TTTAAAAATAATTCACATATATTTCATTGTGTGCAGTGATTATATTCCATGTAATATTTACAAGACATTGAAAATATACTAATCAGGTATTATTTGTGTCATGACACTAATATTACATGTTTGAAGTCAATGGAGACACACCCAATGAACCCAATACATTTCATGTAAATGATTCTCACAATGTATTAATCATCAAGGGGAGGTTTTCTATTTTTTGGAATGCATACTCTTCATCTAATTGTTTCCTCAACCCTTGGGAAATCCATTGAAACACAAACCCCCTAAAAAACATTTCTCGTTGTTCAACCGATCATTACGTCATCCTATTTCAGAATGGATCTCCCACTGTTTATAATAGTCAAATTAATTTTGAAAATCCATCGGGTGAAGAATGAAGGACAAAAAATTCACTATATCTATAATCAATTACTGCATTCATGATGGAAATTATCTGTTGTTCAACAATATATTAATTATTTATTTGTTTGAATGATTGATGTTGTTAATATATAAAAATAAATATATTGTTTCTTCTTGAAAATAATTAATAGTTTGTACCATGTGGAAAAGGTATCAAATCATTTAGCAAATCAATTAGACAGATATAGTTATAATATGGTTAAATCTAACACGAACCTCACAGATTTTTTATGGAGATAAATCCATACTGTAACACCCTGAGATTTTATAAAAAATATTATTTTTTATTTCATTAATGTCTTGTGTTGTATGCTACACCAAAAGGAGCTCGCACAACATGCATCCTTGACTTTCCTTGCATTACACACAATCGCAACCTTCCTCAATAGCGTGTGTAGTATGCAATAACGAGTTTCACTAAACAACAATATTCTATTAAAATATTATTAAAACTAGCCGTTATGAATAGTAATAACCACTTTTTGAAATTTTTTAAATTTTATTTTTCAAAATGGACTTCATTTTTGGATTCGGAATATCGAAATTAGCTTAGGGTGAAATTTTGGTACTTTTCAGATAACTTTCATTTTCTGATGAATACTGAAAATTACTAAATTTTAATTAAAAACATCATTTTTAATCGAAATAATTAGTAGTGATAAATTATTAATTTTAGTGGTTTTAAAGTATATTTATAATATATTTTTACAATTTAATACAATGTTGGTCATTGGATGTAATTTCACATTTAAACCAGACATAAACAAGTGTCAATCTTTTGATAATTATTATCTTTTAAGAACACGCTATTTGTTTTGACGACGAGAATTAATTTTTAAATTAATTAATGCAACTGATATGTTTTGAATTTCGTAAAATAGACATCATTTTTGAGTTCATAATATCAAATATAGCATAGGCCTAATTTTTGGTATTTTTCTGGAAACTTTCATTTTTTTGATGAATAGTGAAACCACTAAGTGGTAGTTAAAAAAATGAATTTTTCATAAAACATAATTTAAAACGCTTATGTGAGTGGAATTTCAGAAATCCGAGAGACACAGTTGATGTCAGTAAGTAAAAAGTGGTTCAATGAGATGAAAATAATTTTTGGTGAATAGTAACTTTTTACTTTTTTTACCACGGTTAAAAGTAAATAGGGTGGTTAAGGGTAAAAATGATATTATTATTAACCTAACACATGTACTAATTCTATTGGATAAGTGTAATTCGACCAAAAACAACCTTAGAAATAAAATATGACCATTTAGGCCCACATGGATTAGATTAGGACATTTATTATTAATTTATTTAAAGAAGGGTTAAAATAGTTAAAATAAATGAATAATAAGTAAATCATTTGTAATATAGGGTTATACATAAGATAAATTAGACTATAAATATTAATTAGAAAGCTAAAAATATTTCCTATATAATGATATTTTATTTGTAATTTCTAGACATTAAATAATTTAATTTATTTCTGACACAATGATGATGCAGTAATTATCTTATTAATGAAATATTGACATAATTGATGTTATAAATACCAAAATAAATGTAAGTTGAGACTTTTTATGAATTCCACTAATTTTATAGTATAATATGACATGTTAGTATAGATTTAATTAACTTTTTTCAAACTAATCATTCTGTTATGATTTTCATAAAAATCAATTACTAAATAGTGTCAAAATTGACAGAAAATAGTTTTTAAAACAATTAATATATTATTAATTGTTATTTTATTCCTAAAAATCTAAGGATCGGCCAAATGAATTAGATAAAGTTATATATATTAATAATAAACAACTTGGGGTTTATTTGGCTTCTTATTGTATGTTTATTAACCTTATAATGTAAGAACACAAAAAGACACGGTAAAAGTAAAATTATCTAACTTAAAGTTAAATATAAATGATAAGGTTAAAATAGGATCCTAAACCTGTCTAAATTCTATTGGATGAGAGGATTTCGACCCATACCCACCTTATCATCGAAATAAATCAATTTGGATCTATTTAAAACCTAATTTGGCTTTATAATAAAATAATATCTTTAGTTTTTCCAAAGGAGCCCCTCTCCTCCCTTATAAAAGGGCACATCCTCCCTCTCTTCCTCACACAACTTTGAGCCTTCAAGCTCGGCCAACCCCTGCCAAATTCTCTTCTCCACTTCCCTAGAAACAATCTAGAGGTTTCAGTATTCTTCAAAGACCAATTTTAGTGCCCTAAAAGGAGATATCAAAGAGACTCTTCAAAGAAGAGGATGTTCGGACACTTATGAAGCAAATCGGACCGAAGATAAGGGAAATATCACAATCTCATTTTTATCCAAGATTGTTTATACTTTGGTTTTTACTACGGTGTATTTTATCATCCACATCCATGTTTACTCAATATGTAATTTTTACATTCTTCTACAACAGTTTATATCCAATTTTACCCTTTGGTGACTTTTTAGTAAAAGATATGAAAGAAATCTTTTTTCGTTTTTCGTACGAGGTACTTTTTGACTTTTCCGACAAAAGTACGAGAAGAATGCTTTTTAACTTATACGGCATGAATGGATTTTTAATACATTATTTCTAAGAAGCTTACTTTTAATGTTTTCAAATTTATTTTTAATCAACTTCTTTTAGTTTAAAATTGTATGACATGTTAAGAAAGGAAAAGTGTTTTTGAAGTAGAAAGGATATTTTCCTCAAGAATGGAGTTCAAGTGTTTTATCAAAATTATTTTACATCTCAGATAATATAGGGTTATGTTTCTATCCCTATTATTACATTTATTTGATTATGTTGTGATGGAATTATTTTTATGAATTCATTTATGTTATAAGAATTGTTTTATGATGTCATGTTGTTTAAGAATCCCATTTTTATTACATGGGTTATGCAATGATGTATGATTTATGATTTTTTGGCACACATATGAATGGTATAATTATGAGATGGGTGGGACCTATATCTCCCTCCAATGCATTGGGTAAAGATTTTATATCTCATGAGGTAGACACGGCTGGAACGGCAGGTTAATCCGGTTAAGTGAAAGAGGACTGAAACGAGGAGTGAACTCGGTTCAGAAATGGACTTTGTCCACTAAGATAGTCTTGGCAATGAGTCTTGACTAATAAGAAATGATTCTCTATGATTATGTGTGTACACCACAAAGTTTCATGTTTTAAGTGATGATTATTGGGATTACATTTCACTATTATCATTTATCCCATGTTATGATATTATGATCTCTTTTGCAGATTAAGATTTCCAAAATATTATGTTCTTATGAATATGATGTGATTAATATTTCTTTTGTTTACCCTTACTGAGCATTTGAGCTCATCCTTTTTTGTTTTCTTTTCCTCAGGATATAAAGAAAGGTTTTCAGTAAAAAAATGGAAGATCTTTATGGGATATGTTGAAGATATTTCACCACGATTAGAAGACTATATTCCGAGTTTCCAAAGACACTAAACTATTACAGTCCTTGTGTGTGTGTTTTTGTTATGTACTAATTATTCCGCAAAAGTAATGTAATGTCCATGTACGTCAGGCTTTGGGCCTCTATAGTTGGTATCAGAGGAATGGTTTAGTCAACCTTTGGAAACTAGGATGCGAGAATTTTAGTGAGATCCCTAGAGATATTTCTAAGGTATGTCTAGGGATGTCCCTAAGGTTAAGTGTAAGTTTAGGTTATAGTCCTAGAATTGCGCTAACGATCTTAGAATTAAACCTATGATGTTAGATATTGAAGGTATTCCCATTTATTATGTTTTTTCCCTAGCATGATTTTTGCCTCTCACACTATTCTTTTTTGGGTTTTAGATGATGGATGGAACCCGAAGGAACGTGTTGATCAATGCAATGGACAATGCAATGATTGTCCTCCTGAATAAACAAATGTTATGGGATATGGAGTGAAAAATATTATTGCTATACTTACACAAGCTTTGAATCATTCTGGACTTCCAAAAGAGAAGAGAAGGGAACAATATTCTATTGAGTCCTTCATGAGGCAACGCCCACCTTCTTTCAGTGGGTCTTCTGATCCACTTGTTGCTGAACAATGGATCAGTACCACTGAAAAGATATTTTCAGTTCTTCAATGTTCTGAACATGATAAATTAATCTTAGTAGTATATCGTTTGGAAGGTCAAGCTGATGAATGGTGGAATCTTATCAAGAATACGAGGCAAAGAGCTGAAATTGAGTCCATGGAATGGGACGAGTTCAAGAACTTATTTTTCAATAAGTACGTCCCTTGTATTTTTCAAATAAAGATAGAGAAGGAGTTTTTGAACTAAATCAAAAGGATGATGAATCTGTTGGTATATACGAAGCGAATTTTACAAGGCTTGCAAGGTATGCATATGGATTTATCATCCAACCTAAAGGTAAAGTTGATCGAGTCTTTAGTGGATTAAAACCAAATTTTCGAAGGGCATTATCTGTAAGAGACTTCAGTAGCTATGAATAAATTTTACGTTGTGCTATCAAGGTAGAAATGGACGTTGGTGTTAATTATCCATCTCATAGTTTTGAAAAGAAACGAAAGATGGAGTTCAAGGAGAAATCTCATAATAATGGTGAAAAGAAGATGAATGTTTCCTTATGCTCAATGTGTGGAAAGAAGCATGGTGGAGATTGTCTTAAAGGGACATGTAAATGTTTCAAATGTGGAAAGGAAGGTCATCGGGCATTTGAATGCCACAATTATGGGAAGAAGATGTCTAATGATGCAAACAAAGGAACGGATACACATAATGAACCTACTACACTTCAATGCTTCAAGTGAAAGGAAATGGGGGATTATGCTAATAAATGCCCTAATCTAAGGGTTAGTGATGATCGACATGAGCAACCACTTAAGGGAAAGGACAAAGGGACGTCACATGCGATCACCATTGGCGATGTTGAATATGACAACGATGTGGTGGAATGATTAAGTGTTTATGTAATGGGATTCCAAAATAATGTTGTATATAGTATCGTGGAGTATTGGAATATTTATGTATTGGTCTATTGTGGTTTTCAATAATTTTATAGTACCAGTAACCATGGAAAGTGATTGAGATATTTTTGGAAAAAAAGATGATATGCGCATAATTAAGGGAAAACGAGAAAATGAAATATTTTATATTATTCATGAGCTCATGATTGATATATGGACTAAGTGATATCATGGTTTGAGTATATAGAATTTTGAGGATTTTGGTATGTGGAAAGTGTTAACTTTTAACTACATTCATGTTTTCACTAAGGATCAATGGGTATTCAAGAGAATACATGATTAATTCCTTTTAATGTTTGGAATGTGACCAACAAGACATATCTTATGATATATGGGGATCAACAATGGTATTAAATATCTGGTAATCGTTTTCACTATATTATGAGAGTGGACTGCAGTATTATGGATAATCCTAATGATTGGAATGGATTATGTTGGACATAAGTTAGTATTGTTTAAGGATAGAAGTTTTTTTGATATTATTTATGGGATGTTATAGTAATATAATTTTAGAAAAAGGACAACCTGCAGGACGGGCGACAGCCCATCGCGTCGAACAAGGTTGTGGGAATCGAACCCACAACCGAAGTGTGACTGGCCTTTATCACCAACCACTGGCCTAAAGGAAGTCCCTATTTAGTAGAAACTAGTTTTATTATATTAAGCAGTATGATATATGAAGTAGAAGTCCATTTTAGGAACCATATATGATTAATCTCACTATAGATGGACTTAAGTATTTTTTGATAACTTTTCTAACCTTTTGTTTGAGACAGATGGAATGACCCATCATTCTATCACAGGATCTGCTAACACTTCACGAATGAAAAATTCAACTTAATTTCTTTAAGAGATGAAGTTGAAATTGTCCAAATAACGACCAATGGTGAGACTATACCAAAATCACGAAAGTATTTCTTCTAATTCCAATTTCATCAACTTTAGGGAAATGATCTTGAAAACCAAAAATGTTGTCCTAGTGCTCTTATATCTGATGATTCAGATGGTACCTTAGATCATCACAAATTTATGGCTTTGTGATTGCTAGCTCTTCCATAGACATGTTCTCTATCACTCTCCATCTGAACATGATGGTTAGATTTCTCTTCCATATCCATATTTTCACCTATGTGGAAACACAGTGATTAGTTTATTTGGGTAACAGTTACATTTCATACATTAGTTTTTAAAGCCACATTTTGGTATTCCTTTTTATGATGTGGGTTTCTATTATAGAAACTTTCATGTAGTAAACCATTTATAACCCTGGAGAATTTTGAGGGAGAAATTCATTTTAAAGGGGGTAGAATGTAACACCACGAGATTTTATGAAAAATATTTTTTTTGATTTCATTAATGTCTTGTGTTGTACGCTACACCAAAAGGAGCTCTCACAACACGCATCCTTGACTTGCCTTGCATTACACGTAATCACGACCTTCCTAGATAGCGTGTGTATTACACAATAACGAGTTTCACTAAACAACAATATGCTATTAAAAAATTATTAAAACTAGCTGTTATGAATAGTAATAACCACTTTTTGAAAATTTGCAAATTTTATTTTTCAAAATGGACTTTATTTTTGGATTCATAATATCGAAATTAGCTTAGGGTGAAATTTTGGTACTTTTTGGATAAATTTCATTTTCTGATGAATAGTGAAAATTACTAAATTTTAATTAAAAACAACCTTTTTAATCGAAATAATTAATAGTGATAAATTATTAATTTGAGTGGTTTTAAAGTATATTTAGAATATATTTCTACAAGTTAATACATTGTTGGTCATTGGATGTAATTTCACATTTAAACCATACATAAACAAGTGTCAATCTTTTGACAGTTATTATCTCTTAAGAACATGCTATTTGTTTTGACGAAGGGAATTAATTTTTAAATTAATTAATGCAAATGATTTGTTTTGAATTTGGTAAAATAGACATCATTTTTGAGTTCATAATATCAAATATATCTTAAACTTAATTTTTGGTATTTTTCTGGAAACTTTCATTTTTTTATGAATACTGAAACCACTAAGTGGTAGTTAAAAAAATGAATTTTGCATAAAACATAATTTTACCACTTCTGTGAGTGGAATTTCAAAAATCCGAGATAAACGGTTGATGTCAGTAAGTAAAATGTGGTTCATTGAGATGAAAATAATTTTTAGTGAATAGTAAGTTTTTACTTTTTTTTACCACGGTTAAAAGTAAATAGGGTAGTTAAGGGTAAAAATGATATTATTATTACCCTAACACATGTCCTAATTCTATTGGATAAGTGTAATTCAACCAAAAACAACCTTAGTAATAAAATATGACCATTTAGGCCCACTTGGATTAGATTTGTACATTTATTATTAATTTATTTAAAGAAGGGTTAAAATAGTTAAAATCAATGTATAATAAGTAAATCATTTGTAATATAGGGTTATATATAAGATAAATTTGACTATAAATATTAATTAGAAAGATAAAAAGATTTCCTACATAATGATAATTTATTTGTAATTTTTAGACATTAAATAATTTAATTTATTTATGACCCAAAGATGATGCAGTAATTATCTTATTAATGAAATATTGACATAATTGATGTTATAAATACCAAAATAAATTTAATTTGAGACTTTTTATGAATTACACTAATTTTCGAGATTAATATGACATGTTAGTATATATTTAATTAAATGTTTTCGAACTAATCATTCTATTATGATTTTCACAAAAATAAATTACTAAATAGTGTCAAAATTGACATAAAATAGTTTTTAAAACAAATATTATATTATTAATTGTTATTTTATTCCTAAAAATCTAAGGTTCGGCCAAATGACTTGGATGAGGTTATATATATTAATAATATATAACTTGGGGTTCGTTTGGCTTCTTATAGTATGTTTATTAACCTTATAGTGTAAGAACACAAAAAGACACGGTAAAAGTAAAATTATCTAACTTAAAGATAAATATAAATGATAAGGTTAAAATAGGATCCTAAAAGGGAACCTCCTCCCTCTCTTCCTCACACCACTTTGAGCCTTCACGCTCCGCCAACCCCTGCCAAATTCTCTTCTCCACTTCCAAAGAAACATCCTAGAGGTTCTGGTCTTCTTCAAAGACCAATTTTAGTGCCCTAAAAGGAGATCTCAAAGAGACGCTTCAAAGAAGAGGAGGTTCAGACACTTATGAAGCAAATCGGACCGAAGGTAAGGTAAATATCACAATCTCATTTTTATCCGAGATTGTTTATAATTTGGTATTTACTGGGGTTTATTTTATCATCCACATCAATGTTTCCTCAATATGTAATTTTTACGTCCTTCTAAAACAGTTTATATCCAATTTTACCCTTCGGTGAGTTTTTAGTAAAATATATGAAAGGAATCTTTTGTTGTTTTTTGTATGAGGTACTTTTTGACTTTTCCGACAAAAGTATGAGAAGAATGTTTTTTTAACTTATATGGCATGAATGGATTTTTAATACATGATTTCCAAGAAGCTTCCTTTAAATGTTTTCAAGTTTATTTTTAATCCACTTCTTTTAGTTTAAAATTTTATGACATGTTATGAATGGAAAAGTGTTTTTGAAGTAGAAAGGATATTTTCCTCAGGAATGGAGTTCAAGTGTTTTATGAAAATTACTTTCCATCTATGATAATATAGGGTTCTGTTTCTATCCCTATTATTACATTGATTTGATTATGTTGCGATGGAATTATTTTTATGAATTCCTTTATCTTACATGAATTGTTTTATGATGTCATGTTGTTTAAGAATCCCATTTTTATTACATGGGTTATGCAATGATGTATGATTTATGATTTTGTCGCACACATATGAATGGTATCATTATGAGATGGGTGGGACCTATATCTCCCTCCAATGCATTGGATAAGATTTTATATCTCATGAGATAGACATGGCTGGAACGACAGGTTAAACCGGTTCAGTGAAACAGGACTGAAACGAGGAGTGAACTCGGTTCAGAAATGGACTTTATCTACTAAGATAGTTTTTTCAATGAGTCTTAACTAATAAGAAATGATTATCTATGATTATGTGTGTACGCCAGAAAGTTTCATGTTTTAAGTGATGATTATTGGGATTACATTTCACTATTATGATTTAACCCATGTTATGATATTATGATCTCTTTTGTAGGTTAAGATTTCCAAAATGTTATGTTCTTATGAATATGATGTGATTAATATTTCTTTTGTTTACCCTTACTGAGCATTTGAGCTCACCCTTTTGTTTTTATTTTCCCAAGGATATAAAGAAAGGTTTTAGGTAAAAAAAGGGAACATCTTTATGGGAGATGTTTAAGATCCTTCCCCATGATTAGAAGATTATATTCCGAGTTTCCAAAGACACTAGACTATTACGGTCCTTCTGTGTTTGTTTTTGTTATGTACTAAGTATTCCAAAAAAGTAATGTAATGTCCATGTACGTCAGGATTTGGGCCTCTACACATTCATTGTTAATGGTTGATTATAAAATTTTTGTTTCATCTAGTAGGTTCCATTTCAAAAATAATGAATTCAATTACATAATCCATTACACTGTGAAGATAATAAGAAATTATATTATATATATATTATTATATAAAAATTTATGCAAGAATCATAATTTATAATTATAGTGATTTCCTTTTATTACTATATTATTATAAAAATACTTTCAATCATTCCAATAAATATTATACGTAACCAATTTTTGAAACCTTGAATCTAATATCCCAAATCCTGGAGTAATGTTATAACATTATTTAAAAATTAAAAATATCACATTACATAATATTTAGAAATTTATTAGTTGTATGAGATATGACACACACATTATACCTACATAAAATATAAAAACATAGTTTTACATTTTAAATTATCTATAAATTCATTATTATTACTTATATGACATATTTATAATATTAATATAACTATTCAGGGTTCCCTATTGAAAAGGAAAAAATGGTTTAATCTAATGTTAATTAATGGTTAATATACCATTGTAGAAACCATTGAGTGAACATGGGAAAAATAATATGTCATGAAAAATTAATATATTTATATAGGTAACTGAAAACACACTTACCAAATATATCCATTTGTAATATGTTAATAATAATAAATAATAACAAGTTTAATAATAAATAATTATATAGTGATATAATTTATAATGATTGAAAAAATAAACATATCATTATGGACATATTCAGGGTATCATATGTAAATGTGAAAGGCGTACCCCAGTTACCCAATATTTTATTTATCATGAGGCATATTAAAGTATTATAGACATAAATAGATCATTGATTGAGTCATTACAAATTTATTCGAAATAATAAATTTTATAAAAGAGATTGGAAAAAATAGATAATATGTGATTTAAAATGGATATTCTTAGATACAGATGTATTAATACTAGATTTTAGTGAGAATATGGGATAGAGTTTTAAAATATTATCATCCAAAGTTCATTAATAATGATTCATAAGTGGTAAAATAAGAGGAATATCATGAATAATGGTTTTTGAGTGAAGAGGAATGTAGGAGTGGGATATATTAAATAGAAAATCACATAGAATAATCCATTACATACTATACAAAGTCCTCGGACATTATGTAATGGAAAAATTAGAAAAATGATGGCCTTTTAATTGTTTTAAATAATGGTATTGGAAATTTATAATTTTTTGACATGTAAATGTATGATAAGTGAATTACATTACACTAATATTTTTTTAGATAGACAATATATTATTCAAAAATAATTATTTTTAATTAAAACTATTAAATTTCTTCACAGAAACCTTATTATATGTTTGTGATTTTTTTATTTTTTTTAAATATATTACATCAATGAGGAAAAATATTTTTGGTCATGATAAACATTAAATTATTTATTTTATTACTATTATCCAATTAATATGTCACAAGGCATATGATATATTCATACCATAATTTACTATATACTCATAAATTGAATTATCATTGAAAAATTATGAAAAATGTAATATTGGATTATTTTCATGTTGCAGTTATAATAGTTTATAATTCTATATAAAGAAATTTTTTATAAATATGAATTTTTTTAATCAAATCAATTATTATAGTTTATAACCATAAATTTAGAACTATCATTCAAAATAAAAATTTTATTAAGTCTTGTTTTTATTATGAGATGCATATTGGTAAATATATTACAATTATTTAATAAATATATATTATTACTTATTAATAATTAACATATTATGTAATGAATTTATATATTCCATAATAAATTTATATTTCGAAGCCCTATATTAATATTTTAGTGGAAAAAATAAGGATGATAGTATTATACCTACATACTTCCCAAAAGATAGATTCATATGGTTACCATACACTTCAAATTGTTTTATAATCCCTTATATAAAGAGTTAAATTTAATATCTAATATAAATTAAATAATTTTATCATTTACTATTTATTCACTATATCGCTAATTATTTTTATCCTCATAATAGTAATGTATCTAGTATACATTTCATTCTATATAGAGTATGGTCCTCCTTTGTTTAGGATTATGCTAATTCCCTGTATTATTAGTTTTTATATGAAACAATTTTAACCAATTTTATTGAATGGGATGTTATATTTCTATGTCTTACTATTTTGATGAATGACATGAGTATAAATTATATAATAGTTATCTTTACGAGGATTCTCAAGGATCATTCCTTTATTTTAATTTCCATATTCCAAACAATGTTGAATTTTCCACAATTTTATAAGGAATAGATTTGATCGACTCTAATTATTTTCATCCATCAATAGAGGAGTGAAAATAATTTTTATTCAAGAACTTATAGAATGGATTCCAGTTAAATAAAAAATCTCATACAATTGGTAAAATATATTGAATTTAAAAGAACACTTTTTTACATCAAATATAATATACAACTCTGATATGAAACTAAATACAAATAATTAATTTTTAAATATGAATTTATTAACATATCCATTGAATTGGAGAATATGAATAGTATTAAGAAACATATAAAATATATATAAACAACGCACTCAATTAAAATTCCAAGATAATTTCTTCGGAAATAAGTACCCAATTTTTAGTAATGTTATTTTAGGCTTCAGAAATATATTTTCATAAAAAATGATTTCTTTTCATTTCATGATAAAATATAATATTTAATTTCTATAAGTTTTATAAATTTTATTTTATGAAAATATTATGATATTTTGATATCATATTATAAAAACAATAATAGTTTTATTTTTTTAATTTATATTAACATTATTATGTTTTCATTGAATACTAAAATATAATGACATTTATTGAAATAATTATATTTATTTCAAGAATTTGAAATGATACATTTAAATTTAATATGTTTCAATATAAAATAAATATTATTTCATTATTATTGTATAATTATATTACTTTTATATAATTTTATACATTACTTAATTGTAGAATCATGTTTTCAATTTAAAATGATGTTTTCTTGAAATATGTTATAATTACATTTTAAACATTTTATTATTAATTAAATTATTCAAATTCTATTAATAATAATTATAAAAATAGGTTCCATAATTTTAATAAGTGGGTCATGTTTTTATTAATAGGTCCCACATATTTTTGGGAACTATAAATAGTATCCTTAATAGTTTTTATTACAACAAAAATGGTAAACCGAGTAATTAGGGTTACAAAAATAATGACACAAAAAATCAAAATAAGATATTCCATAATTTAATTGTGGGATTATATCTCATTCAAAATAATCTAAATGCTTAATATATGTGATTTCCACAATTTTCAAAATATTTTCATTTATCATATTTTATTTAATTAAATTTTATTACTTCCATTCTATTAATTTTATTATAATTAAATTTTTGATTGAATAATTATCAGATGATTAGTTAAGTTAAAAATATTAATTTGATTGAAAATTTTTTTTGTTGTCATTATAATTTTTTTTTTAAATTTTACATATGTAATAATTATTTTAACTGCTTGCACGAAATTGGAATGAAATTAATTTAATTCATAGAGAATTTAAATTAATTATTTAATTTTTTTTAAAATAATATAATATAAATTAATTAATGTGTCTAGTGAATTTTTTATAATGAAATTATATTATTGGGATATTTTATACGATTATATTTGAATTTAGATTTTTTCATGAAGCATTTAAATCCATACTAAATGATTATTGTAAAAAATGACATTTATGTTATTTTATAATAATTAATATTCTAATAAATGAATTAAAATTAATAAAAAAATCTATTCAGAATCATTAATTGGATATGGTGTTTAAAAAAATTCATGCTCTATTTATGAGTGGGTTTTTATTTTTGAATCATCATTAATCATTAATAGATAGAAAACATTACTATTATATTAATTTCAAAAGGTGTTAATGGGTGTTAGATCTGAAATATATATGTGATATCATATGAAAGCCTTGTTAAAATTATATTTTATGATTGGATTCTATATTATCTTCATAATATATTCTAATTATTTTAATTTTTTCATATTTTCATATGAAAATAAATGTATATTATTGTAATAAATTAATAAATTCCATGAATTCCCCTCCCCTCAATTATAAAACCACAAAAATTATTACACACTATGTTTTATAAATAATTATTTATTCTATGTAAATTGATTTAAACATTGATTCAATAATAACAAAAAAATTAAAATGTATGAAATAAATTAAATAACGAATTAGAGGATAATTAATATATATATATATTATTTTGAATTAAAAATTTATGTAATATATATTATTATAAATTATTAAAAAAATATATTATTTAAATATAAAAAATATTATACAACTATCACTGGTTTTTAAAATGATAAAATATTTTTATTATGTTTATTAATTTTCAATTATGATTCAATTTCTATAAAATAATTACCATATTAATATGTGTAACAAAATTCTATTATTTTAAAATTATAAATTATGTTATTTATTATTTTATTTAATCAATATTTGAATTCATTTTTTAAGATGGTTATAAATGTTAAAAGAACAAACAAAACTACTAAACAATTGAGAACCGAATAATAGAAGAAATAAGGATAAGTGAGAAATGGGTTTGGAGGTCGATTTGGGTGTTGACATAAAGGTAGAATTAAGGGATTCTCAATAGTCGAGCCAATGGAAGAGGACATGTGAGCTTGGAATGGGGTTTTTATATTTTGGGCGTCTCAACAATGTTTCAAGTTGTGAGGTGAGACTAGCTCGAGCGCAAGAGAAAGGTAAGGATGAGCGTGGATACCATAGTTGTTATTTGAGTAGGAATCAACTCAGAAGAGGGAGTGTGAAGCCTTTATGAGTGGGATGGAGGCTATTTATGTGAGACTCCAGACAGATCTATGTTCTATGGAGATTCCAAATGGGATTTGGGGTTCCTATATGTACATCTATATCGCATCATCTAGATCAGAAAATAGGGTTTCATATATAATTTCTAGGTTTTGAAATTTTAAAAAGATATTATCTATTATCTTTTGTGGTGTGTTAAATCACTCGCCCGTCATTTTCAGTCGATTTCATCTTCGGTTGCTATTGGAAAATCCATTTTGATCCCTATTTGAATTCCTTACGATGTTGAATTTAAGCATTTGCATTGTTTTGTATATTTTTTCAATGATTTTAGTCTATTATGATTTATTTTATGTATGGTTGTGTTCAAATTCATTTTGAATAATTTTGTGTCTATGTAAATACTATCCTTGATATATTTAATTTAGTACCTGTCAACACAATAAATTTTTTTATCAAAACGAAACCTTTAAACATCTCATATAGATGCATTGTTCTGTTTTATGATTGAGGTGAAATTACTTCATTGAATCTATTTTTTGATGTTTTTTCTACACTGAACTTATCAATTATATTATACGCTATAGATATGGAACCATATAATAATATACCCACTTTTTTGGATAGAATTTTTCAATTACATGATATGTTTCAAAACCATATAATAATATAACCACACTGTGCATTTTTTATTATATATATGTGTTTGTGTTGAGTGGCAGGAAGAAATTTTGGATGTGATAAATCCAAATTTTATTTTCATTATGTTTTTTTGTTTTGAAAAATAGTGAAAAATTATAGTTTTGTTTTTCTTCACTAGAATAGGGTTGCATGCCTTGTCGATGATACTAAACATCCTACAGACCCACTATGTGAGATAAGAAGAATATATCTTATACCAATAACTATAAAGGGATATAATACTATTTATTTTTATGACGATCCTTAATTTCGTTAATGTAATTTTTTTAATTTTTTTGGATTTGTGAATGTTTAAATTTTACTTTGTTAAGGGAAAATTATTTAATTTAAAACATTTCTTTAAATGGATGTTTTATTCTATAAAGGTGTAATTAAATTAAATTCCATTTTCTGGTTCTTGAATGTTTATTAAACATTTTCAAGAGGTTTTTTATTATATATGTGTTTTAATTACAGACACATAAGTATATGAGTATTATTTCGAAACATCAATAATGTTTTCATTAAAAATTAAATAATTTGATGGCATGTTTTTTACTTATATAAATTCCATGACTATATTTTTCATTTATGAACTAAATATGGGTGTCTTTTAATTATTATTTTGTTTTATATTTAATTTTTTTGTTTATTATTTATATATTTTTATATATATCTATGTGTTTTTTTCAAACACTTTGAATAAACAATGTAAGATACATGGGTACATATTAATAAAAAAATAATAATTTATTCGACATTCGAGATCATTGTCTTCTAATGTAAGTTCTATAATCATGTATACATAATATAAATAAATAATTCTTGAAGATAAGTTCAGAAAAACTTATGTAAAAATATATATATCCATGAAAGAGTTGAATATATAATTATGTATGACAAATAATTAACTTTTTCCTATAATTAATTATAAGAATAAATAATAAAATATATTTTTTCAAATATTTTATGAATGAATAATAAATTAAACAAATATTTTCTTGAAAATTTCTATTCAACATTGATTTTCTAAAATGGTTGAAGTTATAACAGTATGTAAACATGCATTTCATAAAAACATGAGTAGGTACATGGATTTTTATGAAAATTCTACGTGGAAAGAGTTTTGGTTGGAACCAAACTCTCAAGATATATGAAATGGAAGTCAGTGTATTTATATATATAAAAACGTATATATATATATATATATATTATTGTTTGAATGTGTATTTTAATGCATTAACATGTTTTCAAAATCAATAATTCCACTAAATGTATATATATGTAAAGAAAGATTAAAAATGTTCCCAGAAAATCCAACACTGGAATGTCATTAATATGGTTGGGAATTATAGAGTGAACCCTTCCATCTTCAAGTGGGTATCTCCAATATAGCCTTTGATGTTTCATTTTTCTCCTACATTTTTTGTTTTTTGAAAATATTGTGGAATGTTTTCTAAAAATAACTGGATTATATTTAAAAAAATGTTAGTACATATGAAATTTCAACAATGGTATAATATTTTAAACAATAAGAAATTTAAATTAATTTTTCATAAGGCTTTTCAAAAAGTAATTTTATTTTATTAATTAAAATGTATTCAAAAAAATTTCTCAAAGTTATTTTCAATGAATGATTTCATAAAAAGTACATAAACGATTTTAGAGGTATCTTATAACTTATAAGCTGGAAATTTATTCATTTGGTGTTAGAAAATGTGGAAAATTAGTATACATTTATTTTATTTTCATTCACCTCTGATAAATGTAACGTATTTTCTAATCATACATATCATATACCTGTAAAATGATCACATTTTTTTTACTGTTGTGTAATTTTCAATTACTTTTTATAAAAAAAATAAACATCATTTTCAACCACTAATTCTAGAAGAGTTGTATCAGGGCATTATAGTGGGTATTATAGGAATGGTCTAGAAGACATTGGATATTAGATATTGTTTTTTTTTGGAATGGCAATCTACATGATAAAAGTATCATTAGACAGTAAAGTACCTTTAGAAAATATTTCATTTTGAAGATGGAAATATAGAATTTTATTGAGTCCAATGAAAAAATTGCGGGGGAACAATTCATTTAGTGGAAGGGGGATGTAAGACCCCTGTTGTGACAAGAATTATTTATTCTTACTAAATTGATTTGAACATTTAATTAATAATAACTACAAGAATAATATTTTAAATATATGAAATAGATGAGAAGATGAACTGTATGATATATATATATATATTATTTTTAATTATAAATTTATGTAATATATATTATTATAAATTTTTAATAAATTATGATATTTTTTCAAAATAAAAAATATTTTATAACTATCATTAGATTTTAAAATGATAAATTATTTTTATTATGTTTATTTAATTTCAATTTTGATTATATTCAATAAAATAAAAATTATAGAAATTTTTGTTATAAAATTATAATATTCAAAAATTATAAATTATTTTATTTAATAAGTTATTTAATCAAAATTTGAATTCAATTTTTTGAAGGAAATAAATGTTAAGAAAAATAAACTATTACAAAATGAGAACTGAATAATGGAATATAAAAATTCAGGTTAAGAGAGAAATGGGTTTTGAGGTTGATCTCGACATTAGTCTAAAGGGGGAATGATGGGTTTCATTATAGCGGAACTAGTGAAAGAGGACCCAAGAGCATGAAATGGGGGTTCTTCCTCTTTTGATGTCCGAGCAGCAAGGTGAGACTAGTAAAAGTGCAAGAGAACGACACAGATGAGCGTGGTGACCCAAGTTTTTATTAGGGCATGATTTGAGTCCAATGGGGGAGTCTGAAGCCTTAACGAGTGAGATAGAGGCTGCCTATGAGTATATCTGGTACGATATGTGTTCTATGGAGTTTTCTAATGATATATGGGATCCAGATTTGGAGGTCTTCATCACATCATCCAAATCCACAAATAGGCATGCATATCTAATTTTTAGGTTTCCAAATCTTAACAAAGACCTTCTCTAATTTCTTTCTCAATGTGTTAAATCAGTCATTTGTCATTTTACTTTGATTTCATCTTGGTTAAATGTTTTAAAATCCATCTTGTTTGCTATTTAAAAAGATTACAATGTTGAATTTAAACACTTCCATTGTTTTGTATATTATTTCAACGATTCCAATATATTATGAGTTTTTATATATGGTTGTGGTCAAATACATCGTGAATAAGTTTGTGTATCTGTTTGGACTTTACTTGATCGATTCCATTTAGTACCTATCAAAGTAATAAATAATTATATATAACCCAAACCAGTAAAAATATAATTTAAATTCATTTATCTGTTCCATGATTGTGATGAATTTAGTTCATTGAATATATTGATTAAGGATTTTTATGGGGCATACCTATCAATTAAATGGAACACTACTGATATGTAACCATATAATAACATACCCACTTGTTTTGGACCTAATTTTTCAATTACATTACCTCATTCAAACACATATAATAATATATCCACACAATGAATTTTTTTAGTATTTATATATGTTTATATAGAGAGGTAGGATGAGAAAGTTGGAAGTGTTGTATACCTATTTTCATTCCTTTATGATTCTTTTGCTTTCGTGAGAAGTAGTGAGATATTATACTTTTTGGTTTCATCACTTGCCTATTGCTGCATGCCATATCCATGGTCATAGAATTCTTGAACACCCACAATTTGAGATCGGAAGAAGATAACTTATATAACAAACTATTACGATATATACTGTTAATTATTTTTATGGAAATCCTGATTTTTAATAAATGAATTTTATTAATTATTTTTTATTTATGATTCCTTTATTATATTAAATTGGTAAGGTAAATTATTTATTTTCAAATATTTAATTATCTGAAAGTTTATTTCTATAAAGGTGTATTTATTTATATATATATATTTTGGTTCATGATTTTTTGTTGATCTTCTGCAGATGGTTTTTATTATATGCTTGTTTCAATTATAGACACACACACACAGAAACACACACACACAGATATATATATATATATATATGATTACCAAATGTAAATAATTTCTTCTTTAAGAATTAAATAATTTTATTTCAGGTTATATACTATTATGAATTCTGGGTATTTTATTATTCGTGATTAAAATATGTTTATGTGTAATTTTTTTTAGTTTTGTGTTTAATTTTTTGGTTTATGTATCATATATATAAATATATTTAAGGGTTATTTTTCACACACTTCGATTAAAACATGTACGTACATTACTTACATGGGTGTAAGATACATGGGTACATAGTAATCAAACACAAAATTAATTTATTCAACGTTCAAGATCATTGACTTCTAATTTAATTTCTATGTGTATATAAATATATATATATAAATTTTAATGTTAGGTTCATAAAAATATATGTATATATATAACCACGAAATATATTAATTTATAATTAGGTACAATCTATAAATAACTATTGCTTACTATTATTTTTAAAAAGACAAAATTATATATTTGTTATTTCTATTATTTTATAAAATAATGTCATTATTACATGTATAAATAAATTAAAAAATTATGTCTAGAAAATTTTTAATAAATATTTTTTTTAAAATTTTTAAAGTTATAACAATTTGAAAACATTTATTTCATAAAAATTTGAGTACGTACATGGATGTTTATGCACAATCTATGTAAAAAGTGTTTTGGTTCGAGCCAAAATTGCAATTCATTTGAAATTTAAGTTCATATAATTATATATACATACTTATATATATTAATATAATTTTGAATATGTATTTTCATTTCGTGACATGTTTTCAAAATCCAAAACTCTAGTGAGAAATTGGGGATTGAATGCATCCCTCGTTAAATGGGTTGACCTAAGATAGCCTTCAATGTTTCACGTCTCCTCAATGTTTTTAGAAGACCTGGTACTATTTTTTTTAAATCACTAGATTATATTTAAAACCATTTTTTATCTATGTAATTTCAAA
The DNA here is from genome assembly GCA_963277665.1 of Viscum album. Taxonomy (NCBI): domain Eukaryota; kingdom Viridiplantae; phylum Streptophyta; class Magnoliopsida; order Santalales; family Viscaceae; genus Viscum; species Viscum album. The sequence goes on along the minus strand of OY728125.1, from coordinate 1,982,815,937 downwards.
AGTGTTATATTATTTTATAGATTAATTAATTTTAATTAAGTTCTTTTATGGTTTTGTGAAAAGTATTTTAACATTATTAATTAAAGATTTTTAGAAAGAATCTCTAAAAGTTATTTTAAAAGAATGATTTTCTAAAATGTTTTTGAATGATTTCAAAACCTCTTACACTTTAATTTAATGCCCAGAATTTTTTTAAAATGTTTTTACATAGGTATCTTAGAAGTTATAAGTCTAACATCGACACTATTAGAGTTAGCACACTCGGAAGCATAGATGACATTTATTTTTCAATTATGATAAATGTAAGGAGTTGTCAAATACTCCAAAACCTAGAAAGGTAAAATGTCCTCTTTTTTTGTACAGTTTTTTATAATTATTGAATTATGTTTTTTTTTAAAATCATATAGCATTTTAAAGAACTAATTCTGATAGAGCATGCTTGGGGAATTATACCAATTCACACAATTATCCAAACCACTATAATCTATATTGATAGACAAAGACATAAATATATCTCTTTTCAACACAATTTTCAATGTTATAGTGGTTCTAACACATCCATTATACATTCCCTATGTCCATTACGAATATATCTTAATGATGTTTACTAATAAAGAGGTAATAATATTTTTCATGTCCAAATAGTTTATTTCTACTTATAAATATTCCTAATTTGTTATAACAATCCAATGATAATATGTTAATTTTCAAAAATATATTTAGATCAAATTTGGATAATTGCAAAACCATATTCCATATCTTGTCCATATTATTGAAATAGAATACATCGGTCATCTGTATGCATAGATTTACACATACACATAGTGTGGTAATTAATTTTTATCACCATTATAAATAGACGGTAATAAAGATAGGAATAATGCATATATATGATCTTATTCGCATAAAAATACATCTAAATTTATAATATAAAATTGATCATATTTCCATCCAAATTATTGGAATATGATAATGTCACTTGTGTGTATTTCTGGACTACCACATCCAAGAAGATATGTTATCCATTTTTAATTTACCCATTATATGGATGCTAATAAGTGTGTATAGAATAAAATTATATGATATGTATTATATAAAATTTATTATACAATTATTATTTATTTTTCCTATAGATTTTGTTATATCCATCATAATGTGAGTACATCATTTATACATGCATATGGACTTTTGTCTTTAGGAATGGTTTACTTTATTTGTCTACCTTTTTATTTAATGTATTTATATAAATTTCTATATATTTAATAATTATAATATATATATATATTTAAAAATGTTTTTAGGTTTTAGTAGCCTGATACGGAAGCACGTACCAGAATGACTGAATTAAATTATTCATCAAAATGATTCAGTAAACACCGAGAGTAATGACAATAATAACATATTATTAAAAAAACTAGATATTTAATTTTATAAATAGATAATATATGAAATTATAAATTTGATTATGGCTCTAAAATATTATTATAAAAAATCAATATCGTTTATATTGGATGATATAGCCTTATAAACTAATGATATTTTTTTTATGTAAGTTATTTTCTTTCAATGTCCACTGTATTAGTACTTATTTGTAAAAATTAACCTATTAATATTTATCGTGAGTCTATAATTACTTTTGAGTTATTTGACATGAATATAACTTCATTAATGATGATTAATCATTAAATTCATGTTAATATTTCATTAAAAAATTTAAAAATATACATTCTTTTTAATATTGTTGGTCAGATATATTTTTCTTTAATGTCCATATTTATCAAAATTATTTTATAAAAATACATATTTTATTAAAAAATTATTCAATGTATATTTTTTATTATAATTGATTATTTAGATGTTATTAATGTAATATTCTTATTGTTTCACATATAGGGTTCATTTGAGGATTTCTTTTCATCAAGTTAAGAGAAATTATTTTTAACTAACACCACATTCACAAAAATTCTTGCCTCCCTAATAATTTTAAACTCTTTAGCATCACCAAGAATATTTTAGATGTATTACAAAAATAACATTTTTGGGAGTCTTTCTTTTACATTTTCTCCAATATTTTTAGAAACAAATTATTTTCTTAAATTCTACATTTCAAAATTATTGAATGTTATTTTTCAATTCGATTAAAAAAATTAATTAACTTTCACATAAAACAATCAATTTATTATTGTCATTGAACATTAAACTTTTAATATATTTAAATATTATTTTAATTATGGATGTTATTTTTTTCAAAAACATTATAACATTTTACACGTGATCACTTATATAGAACATTTGTTTATCGAGTTGGGAATTGCTTATATGTTGTTTTCCTTATTCAATAATAAGGACTGGTGATAAAGAATATATTATTGTAAATTAAATATATCATTTTATATTTATAGAATTCACGTGAAATGAACAAATAGAAGGGTAAAAAGTTATATATCCCCTATATGCATTGACATGTCTAATGAGTCGTATTAATAAGATAAAATTAAATGGTTTTCTGGTAGATTCATACCCAAAGTCATAATCATTCTTTGAACAAGTTCTTGATTTAATAGATATCATGATTTCTTATATCATGAATCCAATATTAATAATTCCATTCAATTATAATTTAGTTATTATTATTATCTATAAGACAAATTCATTGATTTTATCGATGGATTCTTTTTTTACTTAAGTTTTTGATAAAATGATATTTTTAGTCATTTACCTTTTTGTATTGATTATAAAATATATAATCATGATAGTTTGTACTGTATGAATTCCTTCCTAATAATTTGAGATGGCCCTTATGTTATAAAATTTTCCTATCATATAACGAATTATACTGTGAATAATATCAAGGTAGGATGGAATTTATTTATATATACATGATATTTCCAATGTAACATTGTAATAATTTACATATATACTTATTAAAGTCTATTAGTCTAATACATCCTATAAGATTAGATTCCTTTTGTATTTAATAATTAAATAAAGTAAACTCCCTCTATTTGTTACTGTATTTTGGATTGTTATAGTTTGTATCGGAGAAAGATTAGTAGAAACCATGGTAATAAAATTTCATTTAAATAATGTTCACTTGAGATTTATGATAATATTGTATAGTATTTATGAAAGTTTACTATTAAAGGGACTCTAATTTATATAACATTATTAATGATTACTATGAAAAATTTTGGTGGGGTAAATTATTTAGTGATGGCATCTGGGAGAGGAAATGGAATATACGCCCATAGACAATGTATGGATTTACATGCATATAAATCAATTAATAATGGTGTGATAATTGAGAATATTAGGGATATATTTCTTTTTATTACTATGGTTATAATGAATAGCCTTCCCATTTTTAAAAAAATATTTTTTAAAAGAATGATCTTCCTATGTTGGATTGATTTATATAGAAAATCATTTATCCATTAGTTGAATAAATAATCCAATAGTACCAATGAAATGGATTAAATATCTCAAACATTTATTCTAAGATATGGGATGTAATGAATGTGGAATGGATATTTTGAAAGAATTCAGATTTAAATAATATGGAGATCAATAGGGTTCATTGACTTTAAATGTTAAATATGTTTTTGATATATGATTTGATTAATGTATATTATTTAATGTGAAATTATTTAAAAAATACGCTCATCATAAGAAATGATCGGATATGATAACGAAACTCCTAAATATGAGAAAAATGAGGTGGAATGTTTTGATGCGTTTGAAGAAAATATTAAATGACTATGAATGAATGATATAAGTTTTTTATGTAATCCAAAAAGTAAAACTGGTTATGCCATTAATGGGATAAAGAAATCCCTCCAAAGGGAATTGTTTTCTCAATCATCCTTATCATAAGACGATATTGTAATATGTTCAATAATTTTGTTGATATAGTTCTCTGTGTAATATCTTCTCAAAGGAAATCAGGAGAATAATTGGATGACTGAGAACCATAGAAAGAAGATTTTACATGAAGTAAAATAAATAAACAATGAAACATCCCACTTTTGATAACATTGGAATTAATCACTGTGGTACTTGTATGAAGGTAGTGGTAGATTACTTCATGTTTGGAGGGAAATACCATGCATAATGTGACTGAAAGATTAATAAAGACAAAATTATTTTTCAATGATTCAAATACAGTTTTATGGGATATTATTTGAACAAATATCCCATGAAACAATGTTTTTTAATGGAGAATAATCTCGAGGGAAAAGGAAAAGATTTATCTATCTCTAGAAATTATATAATATGATTAAGGTTATTGATTATTTGTATTCACTATTTATGTTTATCAATGATATTTTTCTTATAAATATCATTAAATATATAATGGTTTAATTGAAATATTTTTCATTTATTTATATGACCACATTAGTCGAATGCCATAATTTAATGGAAACACTTGATCAGATGAATAGTATCCCTTAATAACATCTTGTTGTTTATGAAATAATATTACAATGGTATAAAATACTATTTAAATGTAATAAAATGTGGTTTTCATTGAAAAAAAAAATTTACATAGTATTTGTGTTCAGGAAAATTATTAATGACTTATTAAAAAGGTAAATTACTATAGAGGTTACTGCATTTTATGACTTATCGTATATACATAAAATGAAGAGTTATTTTTTAAATGTGTTAATGTTTTAATTATGTTTTTGTGTAGATTTAGTTTATAGGTATATGTTAATAGAATATTTGACCAATTAATTCACATTTTCAATGTGACATAATGAATCAAAATATGTTACCTAGGGATAAGTATTTTGGATTTTATATATTTTAATTTGGTCAAACATATATTTGATGTCTCATAATGTCAAATATTTTTGAAATTGATACTTCTAAATATTAAGAGACATTATTTATGTTTTAGAGATTAATATATAATGGTATAACTTATAGAATCCATTTTAGGTATTAGAAAATTACTAGATACTAGATGAATTGCATGCCTTTCTTTTATAGACTTTATGATCATTGAAAATATAATATTATTGATTTAGGAATAAATAAATAATCGAGAATAAAAATACTTTGGCTGAAGGAATAATATTGTTATGGAAATTGATTAATGAATGATTTTATACATGTACGTGTCCTTTTATTTATAACATATAGGGTAAATAGGTTTCCAAACTATATGACACTTTTATTGAGAAAATGATTTTATCGTATTATGGTAATTTCAGATGAATTGATGGTCTCCTCACACATCATATTTTTATGGTTTGTTTGGTTGTTAAAATAGCTTCCTCTTTTTTTATATACAATTTATTAATCTTTAGTCATTTTTTAACATCTATGTCCATATATTAACTTTTCACAAATTTTATCCTATTTGTATTGCAAGTTTAGTGATGACAATTGTTCTTTCATTTCCCTAATTTTAGGAATATGTTTTATTATACCTTTTAAAGATGAGGGTTATCACCAAATAAATTATTAATTTTCATTTCATATAAAACAAATAATAAGATAAAATTATTAGGAGATGTTTTATTTAGTGGGGTTTGGGAATGGACCACCTATATATTTTAATATTTCCCTATGTTGGGTAGTGTATACAACTCTAAACATTAGGAATAAAGAATCAATTAAATATATTTATTTAAGTATGAGCATTATAATCCATCCATTGAAATTATTGTTTCAAATATTTGTTAATTATTATGATATATATATAAAGGACCAACTGAATAAAAAATGATTTATTAATTATTATTAAATAAGTACTCAATTTATAATAATTGTATCTTATGCATCAAATATAAATTTTCTTCAAAAATGATTATAAATGATATTGTAATAACATTTTTTAATCAATTTTTAAAAATTTTATTATATATATATATATTATTTTATAAAGTTAATATCTCTTTTTAAAATGTATTATCAATTTTTATTAGGGGCCAAATTTAATATTTTTTTGCCAATTTTGATTTTTTCAGTGAACATTGAAAAAAACTATTTTTTATTAAAAACAATATATTTGTTTCAAGATTTTAAAATGTTCACATTTATTTTAAAATAGTTTAAAATTAATAATATTTAATATATAATTAATAATTCAATTAAAATTTTATTAATTAATTGCGTAATTTAATTTTTAGAAAGATGTTTTTATATTAAAATGCATTTTTTATAAAAACAAATTCATCATGGATTGCGTGTTTTATTTAAAATTAAATTATTCAAAATAATATAACTTAATATTGAAAATTGGATTCAATAATTATATTGATTAGGTCCATAATTGGTAAAATGGATCTTATTATTTTGGATGGTTTGAATAAAAACCATAAAATTTTTGTTACCACAGTAATTGGTATATAATTTAATTAATGTTAAAAATGGAATGATAAGGACACAAAAAAAGTTACTAAAAATAGAATTAAATATTTTTATTAATACATATCATTCTTTGTCATCATAAATTATAATAGATGGTCGTTTAATTACACATAGATATTATTTTGACCATTATCTTATTTTATTTAATAAAAAAATGTCATTCTCATTGATTTATTATCTCCTAATTTTATTCATAATGAAAAATAGAGGATATATAAGTAATTATTTATTAATTTTAAATATAAATTATATTTTATAAAATTAATTTATATCTACTTTTTTGGGATGAATGAAATACCATTAATTCTTAAGAAACCAGATATTTAAATTATTTTTATTAATGGAAAATTAAAGAAATAAATTTTACAATACTAAAAATAATATATATTACTGAAATTATGTGTCCCCTAAATTTTTTAGAGATATATGACATGGTTTGGATTTTTTAATGTAATATATTTTAATTCACCCGTTTTCAGGATTCATTAACGGTCATGTTAAATGAATTATCTCAAAATTTGGGAATAATTATTTTTTATAATAAGTAATAATTTATTAAATGATTTAAAAAAAAATTACACTACGCCAAATTAATGTTATATGGTTGTGAATATAACTTTTCTTCCATTTATGGGTTTTTTCAATTTATTGTGACATTATTAATTCTAATTGAGTAAAGGACCTTAATATTACATTAATTTTAAAAATGGATAAATGGGGGGTGAAAACTAAAATATAAGGGAGAAAAATACATGAAACAAATCAAAACATTATTTTTTAGTAGATTAAAATATATCCTCATTGAGTATTAAAATATTAATAATTTATATCCATTTTATTAGGAAAAATAATTTACATTAATTTAATACATTATGAAATTTGATAAATTCCCTAACCCAAAATTGTAGAAGTAAAACTCCTATATAAATTATTTCCCCATTTTAACACATCTATATCATCAAAATGTAGAATAATTAACTTATGAGAACATTTATCTATTTTCTAGTTACTCCAGTCCTTTAAAAATACTTGCCCTCGGTCCCATAAGAAGAGATATAATAGATATTTATCAACGAAAATGGAATCAACTTTATAGAGTCCTTCAAGATTATTTCCACATGTAATTACACTTAAATTATTGTAAGTAACACCCTGAGATTTAAAAAAATATTATTTATTACAGTGTATGTAACCTTTAATATCAATCCTAAATAACATAAGAAATATATTTCATTAAATTTAATGTCTTCAAAAACATGTAAAACATGCAACCACATATCTAAATGAATGGTGATATATTATAATATTGTAACCTAGACATTAAATTACTATGTTTAAATATATTAATTATATTGTGGAAATTTTCATTATCTATTGATTATAAATTAAATAAATATCATTTAAAAATAAATAAATTTTTTCTATAAAATTATTTTTGGTCGAAGGACTCAATAGTATCACTTTGTGAACATATTTTAAATTACTATTTACCAATATTGGAAAATATATTTTCTAAAATTATTATATGTTTTAAAATTATTATATTGAAATTAATTTTTGGTTAATTATAGGGATTTTTAAGAAATAATTCATTTCTAAGAATAGTGTATATATTTGTCTTAAATAAAAAAATTTAATAGTATTTAAATTTCATTTAGGTAAAAATAAATTTTAATATGGATTTAAAGAAAATATTATTTCAATTTTATTATGTTTTAACTATTCGACTACACTTGAAACAATTTTATATTGAATTTTGATATAAAATCCTTGTAGAATATTGAATATTTTCTCTCTGAAAACCCAAATTAGCATCCCTTTAAAAAATTAATATTAAATTGTACACTTGAGTTAATAAAATTTCGAAATATATATTCTATATTTTTAATAATAATAATTTATATTATCTAATATGGTTACTATAATTTTTGACCAAAATTAAATGTTATTTAATTAAAATATTTTAGACAATGGTGAATGTAAAGATGAATTTACAAAGGGGTTAATTTAATATAATATGGGTTATATTGACATAAAACCTATTTTAAAATATAATTTCTAGATGTTTTTCCACCATTCCATGACTAAGTTTCTATGAGAGATAATTTTCATTCCATGGTTCATGTGATCTTCATGGGTATACCATCTTCTTTTGAAACATTGAAAATGTGCCACTCACTTCACTAATAAAAGGCCACCCAATTTCCTTTTCTCATCCCCCATATAACCATGTATTCTCTAAAAAATTCAAGACCAAATATATTCAAAAATTCCCTCATATTATCAAAAAATCATTATATTATTCATAAATCCAATCTAGTATGAATTTTGTCTAAAAATAAGGAGGTTACCGTTGAAATATGTATTGCAGTACATCAATAAATTTTTTATTGCTTACTCAAGCTCATTAAGTTATTATAAAACAATGACGATATAATATCTATAGTATATTTCATATATTAATTTGTTTTTATGTTAATTTCATTTTCTAAAAATATCCAAATTTCCATCAAATCAGTTATTAAATAATCATTCATATGTGTTGAGGACTACCATTTAAAGAATTGATGTCGATCTTTTTCCATTAAAACTTTCTTAGATTGAGTATGATGATGAAGATAATATAATATATATATATATATATATGATATTTATATCATAAATTTACATATTTAATCACAATTTCATATATACCTTTTTAAATTCCTTCCTGTAGGGGATACCAAAACATCACTCATGTCTACAGTAGACTACCACCTCATAAAGTTATGTGATTCCATATTCACAACCACATTCTATGGATGATAATAAGGATAAATTTCAAAAATATCTTTGATATAAGTTAAATTATTATGATTATAACGAAATATTTTTATTTCTTAAATTATATTATATCATTTTATTTATTACCTTTTCAATTAGTTAATGCTTAGATCATCATTCGTGTATGTGTTTACTAGGACCTTCACATATCGATGTGATTATATTTTCATCCCCACGCCACATTGATAATATATATAACTATAGCTACAAGAAAAATATATTATTTTTGATATCATTATATTAGTTTAATGATTAAACATTATTCAACACCTTTCCATGATTTTCATTTAAAATGATATATTACATGTATGTACGTATCTCCCACCATCTCCATGATCATAACATTTTTCATTTAAATAAAACCTCATACCTAATTGTTTATAAAAGTATGATTAGTGTCTAAATATTATAAATATATCATGATTATTATCATTTTTATGATAAAAATATATAATTCATGTAAGATCAGTACCATTAATCAAGAAATAGAGCATAAAAACTTTGAAATTAACACTAGAAACAATGAAAATTATGAAATATAATTAACTAATAAGTGATAATATGTTATAAATGAGATATATATGATAATATTATTATGAATATGGTTATGATATAATTTAATAAATTTTTTGAAACTAATATAAATAATGTTAAATCCGGTTCAACCAAAATTAAGCCTAAGGTATGACATTTTATAACTGAATTTCCATTCATTGTGTTAAAAAAAATACTTCATCACTAATTTAATGCTATGATTATTATTTTCATGAAAATTAAATATTTTATTTTTTATTTAAAAATTATTTATATTTATTTAAACTATCAACATTAAACCTATTCTCTGGATAAATGTCACTTTAATGTAATAATATTTTGAATTGTTTATATTAATAATTGATTTTAACTAAGATTATTTCTATTATAATTCTGATTGAAGGAAATTATTTGATCACTATTCAAAAAACAATTTAATATTTTTATAATCTATTTATTCATTTTGTTTCGATGAATTTTTATAATTTTTCCACTATATGAAACATAAAATCATTTTAAATATTTTAATAAAAAAATATAACATCATATCTCTATTCGATTAGAATTACATTTACTTCAATAATTGTTTTTTTAACTGGTTTTTCTGAAATTTTTTAATTTATTTCAAAAATATTTTTTTAATTAATTTTTACCATTTTAAAAAAATTTAAATGAAATTTTCACAGGAATAATATTATCATTTTCAAAAAAATGGTTATTAATATTTTTCCAAAAAAAGAATGTTTTTTAAAAAACATTTATATAATTACCATAACCTCAAAAAATCAATAAAAATAAAATTTTTAGAGGAATCCAAAAAAAATTAAAATATAAATTTCAATGAAAATTATATTTAAAATGTTTTTGAAAAATTATTTCTAAAAATGGGATTTCATTAAGAAATGAATATTTTCCTTAAGAATATTATTAATGATATTTTCATGGTATATATACTCATAAATTAAAATAACTATGTATTATTACTGAAATGGGGATGTATTATGTTGATAAAATAATTATAATTCATATGGATAGTTTATGATCATTTTAAACAAATTATTGAAAATTTCATCATTGATTCATTTATATTAATTAACATTCCGATGAATTATTTACTATTATGGGGGCAAAAAATTTCACTTAAATATCAAAAAAAAATTCATGGATATTTTTATTACATATATTGTATATTATTTTAACATATGGTATTCTACATTGAATGTTATTTTTAAAAATGTTTCATTTTTTATAGATTTATATTTTTTTTAGAAAATACATATATATATATAAAGACAAGTAACATTTTACAGGAATTGAATCAATTATTTTATATATGAGAAGTTCTTGAACATGCATAAACTGGTCAGAATCAGTAAAAGATAGCCCCTCTTAGCATGTAAGAGTTTCTTGATATAATCTTAGAGGCCCTAAAGCTACTCAATAGTGACCTGATCCATGTTTTCCACATAGCCTCAAGAACATCTCTTTGAACGACAAAGGATTCTGACTAGAATCGAGGACTTAGGTGTGTCATTGGGGAAATTTTTCCTTTATCTATATAGTGTAACACAATAGGATATAAATAAAACAAGTAGTAGAAGTAATAAACATGGTCGAAAATAGACAATACCTAAAATAGATTAAAATTAATATAGAAGTGTCTCATCTTTGGTAATAATGATATATATATGTAAATATAATCCAAATAATGTACAATACAGTACATTATATAACATTTATAAAAAAGAATAAAAATTCTAAAAAGATAGATATTTGAATTGCATCATGATCCTCAACTCAGTCTTGTTCTCCCCTAAACCAAAGAATAGTAAATAAACGTCCTTCAAACTATGGGGGAACTCCCATGAAAATAAATGACTCCAAATAGTCTATTAGACTACCCAATGGTAGCCCAAATATGGTGTCAGATACAATACAAGTAGGTAACCAACCAAATAACTATAAAATTATGGGATGTGAAATATCATAAGCTAAGCAGTGTGCGTGTAAATTGGTAACCATTAAAAAAATTAATGATGCCCATGGAATTAAACTACTAAACAAATAACATTAAATACACTATCATGAATCCCGAAAAAATATGGTCAAGATCCTCTAACAAGGAAACTACAAAAAATTCATAAACAACCAACATGCCCTTTGCATTCATCCAAAAAACCCTTGTCATCTATGATATTTCAATATTACCCAAACATATAAAACAATCATGGTCGATAGTAATAAGGTGCCTCAATGTTTCATGAGTCCCCACCCCTAATAGACTATATTTTTTGTTTCCCTTAAAATGATATCATCCGTCCATATAACATATATCCCAGAATAGTGTCATCGCACTTTCGGGTTCTCAACAAAGAAGGGATCCACTATGACTTTCTAGTATGGCATATATTCTTAGAAATTATCATATACCATATAACACAAGAAGAACAATCATGATGTGATAAGTAGTTTATAAATATTAAACCAATGAATATAGAATTATCATAATGTACAAAGAAGTTGGTTTCTAGGGCACCAACTCCAATAACCCATCCAATCACATGCTCATCACTCGACTAGGTCATGGTCTCACTGATTATTCATCTCACCTTTTCCACCACACTGATTACAGAACACTGAGCTACTGGTGCTAAAAGGATGACTTGTACCCATATCATGGGATTCCTCAAAACTATACTTCCTTACAAAATATGTTGAACCACTTGGTTGAAAGACTGCACTAAACTACACTATTCCCCTTGCTTCCCTCATATTACACTATGTATGTAGTTCATGATTCACAATTTCATTAATATGGGTCAATATAAACATGTTGACCTAATATATAACCGCATGTCGAAGAACTTCCTTGAAATTTTTCTCCCTTGATAGCTCATCAGTAAGGTACTTTGGTGTAAAACATTTTAACTCTATAAAGTGTACTAAATACTCCATAGCAATCATCTTTCATACTCTATATGAATGAAGTCACTATATATATCTATATATAGAGTCTCGAGGTAGAAATAGTCATAGAACATAGTTTTTAAATCTTCACAAACCAAATATCCTATCCTATTAGTCTTGTTCATAACGTCTCACAACCAATCTTTTGTTTGCTGAGGAATGTAAGTTCTGAGCTTCACTCTCCTATCAAGAAGTGTCTCAATGTGCTCTAATATCAACATAATATTCTCTATCCATAGCTCAGTTTCTTTTGGACAACCATACCTTAAATAGGATGGACGATGCTACAACTAGTACACGTGGGTCAGCTCATCCATTGGTAATTTAGGCTATTTTTTTCTTAAAAAGTATTCATGAAGCGATAAAATCAATCATAAAACTATGCTTCATCAACTCTGTCTGAAAAAATTGTTGGTGCTTTATTTTTCACTAATAGAGGAACAATATGTACCCCATGGACAACATCCTATATAGTGTGGTCATTGCCTCTCCCATATGAAATAATTATAGATAGTCTAGGTGGTATTCCTCTACAATTTCATACAAACACCTCATAAAAGAATAATATCAAAGTCTCACCTCTAAAGAATAGGATATTTCAAAAACCACATAATAACATGTCAAACCACACATCCTTCTTCTAATTATATAACTGTATAAAGGAATTTTTGAAAAATGAATTAGAGATACTACATATTTCCTACTCATTATTCTGTTCTTTTCGTGTATTTATTATGATGTTCATTTTTAAATTTCATTTAATATTCATTTTAAATTTAAATTTCACACTTCTCTTATTTAAATGGTTTAACTAATGGTTCACCATGTTTAAATCCATGGGGGCTGATAACACCCCATGAACCAAAATATTGGGCCCATATAATCCATACAATATAATATTTACTTTAAATAATTGAAACAACTAGTGTGTAACATTTTAGTACATAAGGGACCATAATCCTTATGAAATTAAATATTGTGTAACTTCATATATCTACTAGAAAACATCTATCACAAAAAAATTTATATGTATTAAAAAACCTCCAACAAATATCACGAAACATGTAATCTAGTCAAAATGACATTGCATAATACATGACATGTGATTCATGTAAGGTGCCTATATGATGCATGAGTTTTCATACACTCATATTATTTGGTTGAGACAAAATATAACTCATTTTAATATATATAATAACATCACAATATAATTGAATCACTTAATTGTTGAATCAAATAAAAATTAATCATCAAATTCATGAAAAATTAATTAATTTTAGGATATATGGATTTTCCATGTATGCGGTGTAGATACTCCTAGGAAAAACTCATTACCAAAATATTATTCAATCTTAACACATTATATTGATGAAAAATAGTAATGAAAATCATAAAATAATTCCCTATGATACAACTATGTAACATCCTAAACTAGAAAACCACCCAACACTGTCCGGATCACATTAGGCCACAGGGCCTCAAGTGCATCTCCCTGAATTCCAAAGGCTATCAAATGGTAGCAAGGGACATGTTGTGTCAGTGGGGATAGTATTACCTCATATCTAGAGTGTAACATAATGGAATAAATATAGACATCTTATAATAGAACTAGTAAAATAATAAGATAATATATAATAGAAGGAATGTAAAAAAACAATATAATTATGTATCATATATCATGATGATGATACATGTCTGTACAATGAATCCAAAACCTATACAAAGTAGTAAAAAAACATGTTTCCACAATACCAAAAGGATATAACTCTGAATAGAATCATGAGACTTAGTAGGGCCCCATTCTATCTCATCCAAAGCATGTTAAAAAATCCACCATCGATCTATGGGTGCTTGACCTTATTTCTACTTATATCCAAATAGTCCATTCGGGTAAACAATGGTAGCCTGAACGTGGAGAGAGATACAATCCAAATGGTAACCACCCATAGATCCATACATGTATAGGCTATAGAATATCATTAGCTAATCAATGTTCATGTAAATAGGTAAGAACTAAAAAAGATAAATATGCCCATGGATTGTAACTACTAAACTAATAGCACTAAAATAGCCTCTCAAGGATCCTTGAGAAAGATGGTCAATATCCTCTAACATGTTAGCAACAAAAAATGCATAAATAATGAACAAAACCTTTTTTTCATCAAAACATTTCATGTAATCTATGGCCATTCCATATAACCTAATGTATCAATCAATCATGAAAAACCCATATAATCGATGTATAATATTTTCATCATCCAAACCATTATAAATGATGTTTCAATCCATAAAGCACAAGGTATAGGGTATAGAAGACCATGGAATCCTCGTCGAGTCCCAGGTGAATATCTATTGAAACTTTTTTAGGAAAATGTTAGATTCCTAGGATCATATCATACCGAACATATCCTATGAAAGTTCAGGAAAGTTGGATCCATGTTATAGAAATGTGCAGGTCATCCCTAGAAATAAATATTTAAAGAGAATAATCCATCCAAGGTGACCACTAATGTCTCGAGATCCAATAAAAAATGTCCATGTCATATAGATGGAATCAGGTATCTTCGATTACCAATCAAGGAATCCCCCACAATTTCATATACCTATTTTCTCATTTTTTTTAATCAAATGAATTTACCGTTACATATCATGAGTATACCCACGCATGTACCCATTTCACATTAAATTACATGACATGATTATATGAACTAACATATCACAATTCACATTCTTGTGAAAAAAATGATTATGCACACTTATTTAACCAAACAATTTGTAATTAAACCATCTAAAAATTCAATATCAACATTTAATCACAAGAAAATATGGGAAACCCATCTCATAAACATCATATATGATCCAATTCATTTATTTTAGGGCTTCCTCTATTAAGGAATTCATCCAATCACACCATGTTTGGTTTAACATGTATTATCCAAGGTGAATTCATAAGTCCCACACCATGGTGTCCATGGTTGGCACCACAATCTCAAACTCAACACTATGAAAACAAGGAAATCACTATTAGGTATAGTTCCATTTAATTAAATTAATAAATTTAGTTCTACAGCCACACCAAAAATACTAGTAGGTGGAATAATGGTAGGTGTCCTAATAAATCTATAAAATTCAATGAAAATGTGTAGACCACCGACCGTTGATCGGTAGTTTGGTTCTTGTCTCATATTATATCCAGATTCAACTACGACCGAGAGAAAAATTAATAATGGATAAAAAATAAAAATAGGAAAAATCATCTTGAACATAAATATCATTTTAGATAGTAAGGAGGACAACTAATAACTAAAAATTAATTGAATAATCACTTATTAAGATCTAATTAGATGTTCTACATATAAATTAAGGAATTAACGGACCGAATACCTGAAATACAAGGGTACATACAACTTGGGGCTTCAAAATATGTGTTATACTACCTTTTTAAGAAATGATATATAATAGGATAAATTGGATTTAATTAAAAATAAATTCATTAATTTTTTTGAATATAATAGGGCCTCATCATTTAGGTGCACATTTTGAAAAAACTTTCTCCAGTCTTGTACGAATGGCTATAAGTGAAGGGAAACCTCATAGTTTCTTCACATAGTTTTTATAACCCTATGGAAATCATGAAAAAAAATCCTCTGTTGAAATTATAGACTAACCCTTACTGGCATGAACCTCCCCCTTCCTAGTATACTCAAACTGTGTAGGCTTTTATTACTCAATTCTCATGCATTACACTATTTATCAAAACCTATATCCTTCACCACACAATTTTGAAGAACTGTGCAATATGTTTATTTCACCCCTAATCATGGGTTCTAGGCTCCGACCAATCCATTAATACACCTATAAACACTAATGATAAAATATGGTACACACATTAGTCTATATTTAAACATTTAATCTGAAGGAAAATGGTATGTACCTCATATGAAATATCATTATCTTACACTTGGGAAAAATTATATGGTTATCCTTAGTTAAAATGGTTTCTAGTGTGTACATACCCATTAGTTTTAAGCTATATTGAGGGTATATATTTATGATATAGGTATCATTATTCATGTGATCATAAAATTTATTATTTAATTATTTTCCTCATTTAGAATTCACTTATTTTCTCAGTGTGATTTTTGAAATGATATTATTTCATGATTCATTTCACTATCTACTTTTTGATAAAATGGACACTGATTTCATTTATTATTTTTAGTAATTAATAATCCTTATAAATTAATTAATATACTATTTTTGGTTCAATATAATGTTCGTTTAGTAATTTATATAGATCTTGATTATTCGTGTCAATTATTTAAATTAAATGTGTCTTCAAATATTTACCTTTTTGTATTTTTCATTCTTTATTGATTTTTCTTTATTTAGTATTGATACCTTCCAATACACATGACCCTTACCAATCATTTTTCTCACCTGTATTTTTTCGCTATTGAATAATTTTCCATGTAATGTATTTTGATTGATGTGAAAGGAAATTCATGATGGAATAATTTTATTCTAAATAAAATGTATATTTTAATTTGAGTTTTAAAATGTATTATTAGAATAATTTCTGAATTTTTATCATGAAGAATAAGAATGTATTATTTCCTTCATGATGATATTAGTTGAAACTTATTGTACTGTAATAAAGTGTCCACAAATATCGGTTATTGGGTTCAGGGCTGTTATATTTTGTATTATAGGAACTTTGGTAGAATTTTTAGGAACTTGATTAATGAAATCATAGATTAACAAACCTAATACTATGATAAAAATAGAGGATATGTATATAATATCATCCTAAATATTATAAAAGATGATGATTATATATATTATTCTACCAATACTTATATGAATGGACAATGCAAATTGGATTGGTTCTAGAACAATAGTACCTTGGAGTTATAACATTAAAAATCATCCCTTAGTCATAACCAGATCATTACATGGAGCATGAAAAAGGTACAAATATTTCTTTTGGTTTAAAAATCCTCGGTAAAATTATTTATCTAATTCAAATTTTCATTACAAAAAAAATTATAAAGAATTTTTAAACAGAAACCCCCCAAAGATACCATGATTATGATTATGAGATCATCTATGCATAAAAGTTTTATTTTCCAATTTCTAGTAGGTATATCACTCTTTGTTAACTATACATTATATTTAATTTTTTTTTATTTTTTATAAAATCATTTAAAATGGATAATATTATATAGAATGAGAATAAAAACTATTAATGTAATAGAATGACTAAGAATGATCATTTATTTGTTTCTATTATTCCAATATTGTGAGGGTAATTGGAATCCAAAAATTTCTCATCAAATGCGGATAAAATATCACATGATATCAAGAAACAGAATTAATTATCTCTTTATTTTGTATTTTTTGGGAAGAATTAAAAGTATAATATGACAAGGAATAATATGTATTAGGTAATAAGGAAGATAAATATTTTCTAACATGTTATAATTCTCAAAAAAACACTCATGTGTATAATGAAATGGAATAGGGTTTTTCTACAAGTGTGGAGTGAACTAACCACTTTCCTATGATTATAGTGGAAATAATTAGGATAAAAATGTAAAATAATTCAACTGTAAGGGGATGGTGAAAAATAAAAGTCAATTTCTCAAGATCCAATGGAATATACCTCAAAATAAAATAGGGGATCATTGTTAAGTTTATGTGAATACCAAAAACAAGGTGTAATGATTAATGTTGTTTTGTTTTCATTAAAAAATTATATCATTTGAGTATTTTTTTCATTTATATCATTATCATATAATTTATTTAATTTAAAAGGATGGTACAAAATTACTTTTTCATCAATGATTGGGAGTTGTATGTTGAAAAATTCTAATGAACAATAAAAAGGATGAATGGGAAATTTCATTTACAAATAAAATACTTGATTGAAGAACATATAATAATTAATATGTTTCTAGTTTTTTGATAATTATGTAGGGATCAATATGTTATATACATAGATAATAAAAATTTGATAGTATTGTGTACCTTAGGACTGATTAATGATTTCTTCACATAGTGGTTTATGATATCATTGATGGAGTTAACACAATTTTTATAAATGAATATATCTGATTATTTGATTATAGAATAAAGAATAATGAATTTAATCAATAAGGTTTTAGGGAAATTCATGTTATTATTGTGTCTTAATATAATACATACAGTTGACATTCCAATTTTTGTTATTAAATGATTTAGATTTTCTTCAAGTATTTTGAAGGATTAATGATAAGTTAATTTAAAAAATTTGGTGAACTTCTTTTGAATATTCTGGATCATTTGCCTTTGGAAGGTTCATAAGGAAAAAAAATTCATGAAATGATTTTTATTGATATTTGGATGAGGTTTTAGTTATTAGTGTATTGTTTGACCATATGATGATTCATTCATATTGGGTTAACCATACTAACCATTTTGTTATAATAACTACCAAATATCAAATTAACGACTTCAAATTATATTATAGATATCTAGATCTCTTGAAATTGAATTTTAATTATTCATGAATAAATAACATCATTTCAGGATACTCATTTGAAAGAGCCAAAAATGAATTTGATATTGATCGAATCGCAACCCAAGGATGAAATTGTTTCTATGAAATAAATATATATCATGTAATTATATTTCAATATATTTTTATAGAATAAAAGAATTATTTAACTATAGTAAATTAATCCTAATTTTATTTTGTGTCATAATCCTTTTATATGATATAAATGAAATTTTACCCACCTCTATGGCTTATGTATTTTTGGTTCATAAATTCCTAATAACCATGTTCTCCTCCATGAACCATCTGTATTTGGGAGTTAGTTTTGTCATCTATGTCTCTATTGTAAGATACGACCAATTCCCTCTTATTTTTAAACCATTTATGTGTTATTACATATAACCTTTGTACTTTTTTCCCTATTATGAAGAAGAATTTTTATTAACCCATTTACGATCTCGGTTTTTCAAATATGGTATTTACCATTGGCTACACCATGATTATTGAGATCATGCTTAAAATTTGAGTAATAAACTTACTTAATGTTGTAAAAATGTAACAAACAAAATTTAATATAGTTTCCATTTTTATATAGTTTATGTGAAATAGAACAATGATCGTAAATAGCCTAAAAATGTATTCATTTTATATTTATCCTCTTTTATATCGTTTATAATAAGAAATTAAGAGGATAATTGAGGAAAAAAATCATAACAGTATAACAATGATTTTAATTTAGGGATGATGGTTTGAAATAGTGGAATAATAAAAATAACAGTTGGAAATGGATTATCAATAAAATAAGAACCATTTAGAAGAAAACGAAATGTTTTCTCAAAAACTATATTTTTCTAAAAGTGTGTTTAGTATCTCTTATTCCACAGAATTAAAAATTAATTTTCATACTTTTTTAAAATTTAATTGATAATGTCAAATTATTTTTTGGATTTATAATATTAAATTATCATAATATATTTTTTTTAAATATTTTGAAATATTTTATTTTCTGATTAATAGTGAAAAATACTGCATTTTATTTGAAAATTTCCTTATCATTTAAATAATTTGTAATGTTAAATTAAATTTTAAAATTATTTTAATATATAATATTTTTAATTTTATTAGATTTTTACTAAACTAGTAAATTTTATTAATATTCATTTTTTTTATAAAATAACTTTTTATGTTTTTGAACATTTTCTTATTTGAAACTCCTCCTTTTCATCACATATGCACAAGTAATTTTTAATTTATTTTAAAAACATCAGTGAATATAATTTATAAAAAATATTCCATATTTAGAATTAGAGATATTTGTTATATATTACTTGTTCAACATAACATTTATAAAAAATTAATATTGCGAATAGTAAATCATTATTTACTATGGTTAGGTTAAAAATGTATTTTTCAGGCTATTAAACTAAAATTATAAGGGTATAAATAACAAAAAAACGTGTTTAAAATATATTTTACTATGATAATATTTCCTTACCAATTCCAAGTATCGATAATGAACATTTTTGGATGTTGTTTGAATGTGAAAAAGTGGTTAAACCCCATTCCTTTCGTAAATTATAAGTGTTCCACTATCCTCACTAAAAATTATATCCCCTATTATCTCCTCTTCACAAATTCATAACACATTGGATTGTAAAATAACTTACAAAATAACTTCAAAAAAGCACTACTATAATATTAAAATCCATATTTTGTGTATAAATCCACCATTGGAATGATTTTGGTGTAAAATTTAGGAGGTTACATGAGGAAAAGGTGATGTTCTTCATTAAGAAGATTTATTTTCATTCCTATCCCCCCTCCATAAATTGATATAAAAAAATGTGTATATACAAAAATAAGGGTCTTATATAAACTAATATGTTTTTATTTCATTGTCATGACCTACAACCATCCCCAGTTTCATAAACTTATTTATTAATTCAAAATTCATGTGTACGGAAGACCAAATCATGAACTAATGCTCTTCATTTTTCCATCACAAACATTAATTGGTGTGTATTATGATAAATATCAATTATATAAAGGATATTTATTACATAATTATACCTCTAGAGTAATTATATTATATATATCATTTTACATTCCTTTACATAGGGGATATGATAATGTTTCTTGTGTGTGTGAAAGACTAACACATCCCGAAGAAATGCAAATTATTTTTCACTAAAATATTACCTGGAAGGTATTAGAGAATATATTATTGAATAGATTATTTATAAATAATAAAATTATTATATTTATGAAATATTTATAAATTTGAATGAATAATATATTATCATCATTTTTTTCTCTCACCTAAGGATTATAGCATCATTTGTGAGTGTGTGTGCTACAACATTCTTGAGGTGATGTGATGCTCCTTTAATCACCAAAAAACATGGGTGATATATATATATATTAATTTATTTATTTATGTATAATTAATGATATAATATGGTATTCATAATACCATTATATTTTTATAATAATGAAATATTACATACCGATATTCCATAATGGTTATTGAAATATTGATATATTAATCATGTGTATGTATGGCTTACAACATCCCTAATCGAAAAATAATTCATTTCTAAAAACCAATATTCACGATTGTTATTCAATGAATATTTTATAAATAAAAAGTTATTAACACTCGAAATAATTATTTTAATGAAATATAAAACATATGGGTGATAAACTATTATGACAGGTTAATATATGATATTATAAATATGAATATTGATTTGAAAAAATTATATATAATGATTCTGACATCTATATAGGTTGTTAATTAATGTCAGACCAAAATTAATTGTGAGTTAAGGGGAATATTAAATGAATTAAATTTTATTAGGCTAACATCTAAATCATTTATTATCTCATTAAAAGAACATGGGTGTAATAAGCATTGATTATTTTATGGTTTATTTCCACTTGTTTTAAGCAGATTTAAATTCTATACACACCATCGATTCATTTTATAATTTTAAATGCATTGTTATTATATTTTTATGGGTTTATTTAACTATCCAAATTTAATAATAAAAATTAATCGACGAATTTACATTGAAAAAAATTATTTTTTCATTTTTAATAAACATTTTCATTTTATTATCATATGTTTATTCATGATGTTACATAGGAATTGAATCATTTTTCCACAACATTTTACTTAAACTCAATTAGATTTTTTTTAATAAAATTTGACTTTATTTCTTCTATTGGTTGGTAATTTTTTTATTCAAAATAAATTTATTAAAAAAAATTTCAAATATTTTTAACATCCACAAAATTAGTTATTAAACTAATTATTTCCCAAATTTACTATTATAAATTGTTTTTAAAGGATTCATCATTTAATATTCAAAATAATTAATGTTATGAATTTATCTAAAAAGTTAAAGAATCCGTTTTTTAATGTTTATATAATGAATGGAATTTATCAACATCAGTACACTCAAATGATTGAACAATTTTTCTATATGTTTCAATGGTTACATTAAAGGAATTTTATATTAAAACATTTTTTGTGAAATTTTGGTTCTAAAAATTGATGTTCAAAATGAAAATGGCATTTTCATCATGAATTTTTTTGAATATATTTTTATGATATTTGTATTCATCAATGAAAAAAACTATTGTTTATTTATATAATTGGTATATTTGTATATATACCATTCTTATTCTTCCTCAAGATGTATTATGATCATTTTGACCAAGGAATGATATGCAATTCCCATAATTGATTGATTTTTTAGTAATTAATATTCTATTTTACTATTCACATTTCTATAGACATTATATTTCCTACAAATATACATATTATATATCATGAATATGTTTACTTTGTAAACCATATATTAGTTATACATATTTTATTCAACATTGAATGTCATCTTTTTATAAGGGGAAGTATTGATAAATATGTATTCCATATTCAATATCGATATTTGAGGATAATGAGCATTGTTCTTGAATTAAAACAATTTTTTATATTAGAGTAATTATTTGGACAATAGTAATGTGTGGCATCATGTTTCAGTTATCCCCTCTATGCATCAACATGTCTAATGAGACGAATCAATCGACTATCCTTTTTTATGTGGATTTCTTATGTACACCAAGACATAAATTTTAATCTTTTTTAGGATATATCTTGATGGTAGAGGTATAATGATGTGTGAGATCATGAAGTCCATAAATTTTGATCATACATCATTATCAATTCAGTTATTCTTATCTACAATATATTAGAAATGATATTATATATTATTGTGTTTTGTTCAGAGTTTATTAATTTAATTTAATTTGTTTTCAGATATTCAAAATTCCATGTTTTCTTATTCCATATCATGTTATGATATTAATTTTTTTTTGAAAATGTAATGTGTTTTCAACTATTTACCTTGGCATTTATTTTTCTAGTAAATTAATTTAATATAATGTGTGGTGAATTATTTTCCATAAAATATTATTCATTTCTCATTTATTACGCCTCATTTATTCTTAATAGATTTTGATATACTTTCCCCTTACTAGGAATTTCATATCATCCCTATTTTGTCTCTTTTTATAGGGATTTGATGAAGTTTATTAGGATTAATGTGCAAGGATGTCCTAGAGGTAATAATTTTATTCTAAAAATAATAATGTTTATTTTTAAAAAATATATATTATGGGAATAATGTATATATTTAGTTTTCTAATACTACTAAATTGTCCAGTCTATTGGGACGTGATTACGTTTATCTTATGCTAATGTAATAAAAGAAAATACAAATTTTGGACACTATGATCTGGGCTTCCATATTGTACCCATCCTAAGATAATAACTTCAACATCATAAAAAAATTGATATTTTATTTTGATTAAGGTACAACCATATTCCATATATTTTCATCTTATATAATGTTAAAAAATTTATCATATGTATATATAAATTTACATCTTAACACAATGTTGTTATTTTTTTCATTACCCATTCAATTTTACTGTTACATATATTTAATTAACAGTATATAAGATATTTATGTCACAAATATATTTATGTAATTATAAAAAATATAACCATTGACCTTCAAATCATTTAGATAATGATAACATCACTCATGTGTACTTGTGAACTACCTCTATCACGAATCAATGTCGTACATTTTTCATTTAACATTCACAATAATTGTAATAAGGATGGAATTAATGACTATATATGATATATAAAATATAATAATTATTATAAAAATATTAATTATTATTAACCTTTAATTACATTTATATGTTAAAAAGTAAAAAATAACATTCATGTGTATGTAAAACCAACCATTTTAAGGAATATTAAGATTCATTTTTCTATCACTGTATTTTATGTATTACAAAATTTATCTCTAAATTGAATATATATGATATTTATATATTGGATAATATTCTATATATATATCGGTATAGTGATCAATGATCATGGGATGTAACCACTAAATAAATACATAACTGAAAAAATGTAGTTTACACCTAAAATAGTGATAATAAAACAATATTATTAACTAAAGGTGATAAAATATTAAAAATAGATCAGATATAATTATATATATATGTATATAATTATATTATGTAATTGTAATAAATATAAATTTTGAATACTAATGTATAAATAATGTTCATATAATAGGAAATGTGATGTAATTGATTTCATCTCAATTTTCATCAATATTGAGATATATTTGTTAATATACACCAATTTACATTATTATTTTGTATAAACTACACTAGGAGGTATTTTAAATGAATATAGAATTATTTATTATTTTTAATGATTCAATTCATGTTTATCAGTAAATTGATTTTATTAAAGGAAACATCAAACATATTTCACTTCTCTATTGATTATATTTCTCTAAGATATCAATATTTTTCGTAATAGTTTAATGAAAATCCAATTTATTTAGAAACAAGTATTTGTAAAGTATATTTTATTTTACCTTTTTTATACTAGGGATTAGATAAATATTTATAACCTTTTCCAAAAATGTATTCTTTTCTAATTTTTTTTAAAAGTGAAAAGTGTTTTTTGTTAATTATACGTCATTAACAAACATTCTGAACACCCTAACTATTTTAAACCCATTATATTATTCAATAATATATCATAATATTTATATAGAAATATCACTTTATAATTAATTATATAATTAGTGTTATCTATTTTTCAAAATACAATACTATATTTCAAATAAAATGTTTTTTATAAACGAAAAGTCATCATTTACCTCTTCTAAATTTCATATTTATTTTGTTATTCTTATAACACTTTATTTATTAAGATAATTGAAAATTAAATTTCATTTAAATATCCATGTAAATTGTTTAATATATATGATTAGTTCCCAAAACATATACAATGTTAATGTATGGTGGTTCACTTCGAATGTCATATGATCCCATCGGTAATTATTGAAATATATATTTTTTATTCTATACATAAAATATGTTCATTAGGAATTTGGTATATGAATCAAATAGATCAATTCATCAAATGGGTGAGGCACATCAGTTTCAATCATGGGTAAATAAGGTGTAGTTAATATATAATGTTAAATAATTAAAAATCCATTCCATTAATAAAATTACTTGATGATAGGACGTTTCCAAAGATAATATCAATATAGTGTTCTCAGATATTACATACATTGATGGGTGGGACCTGAAATCATATATCACATTAATTTATTGAAAATTCTCATGAAATAAGTATCTATGAAATAATTTAATGGGGTTTTGGTGATTACCTATCCAACATTTTAAGATATAATGGAAACCAGTCTTGAGTGTGTAGATATCATAATGTGTTCGATAATTATGTTCACTATTTATAATTTCATTCATTAAGAATTGTTTTACTATTATATTTGAGAACACTACATTGATATTATCCCTAAAAGCATCATGTCATCAAGTAATTTAATTAATGGAATGGATTTTAAATTAATTAGCATTTCATATTTTTAGGATTGAAAAATATGTTCACGAGCCTTTCATATCATCTGATATCGCATTTTTATTTGTATTCATTTTCCAGCAAAATGAAGAAAGATATTATGAATAATATCAATAATAAAATAATTTTTTTATGTAATTCATATTTATTATGTAACATGAAAAAAATTTATGTATATTATTCTTCATGAATAATAAATTTAATGATCATTAGATATTATATCCCTTGTATAGTTTGTAGTTTAATAAAGTAAACCTCGTCATTGGGTTACTATATTTTTTTGATACATTTTTTACTCAATGTTCTCCTCTATTAAAATATATATAATTCTTGTAATAACTCATATTATGATTTAACTATATAAGAGGCTATAAAATCATCATAAATAAAACTATCAAAAGTCTTTCTATTATGGAATTTCATGAACACAATGATATTTCAACAATATTTACAAATAGTAATAAGAAAGTTTTTTTAAACAATTCTTTAATTATATAATGTTATAAATATGGTCAGGTTGATTCACTATCCAAGGGTTCTAAGACCATATATGAATATTATACCTCCCTAAGTACACTATCATTATTATGTAAAATCTATGGTGATAAAATTTCAATTTGATGATAAATTTAAGAGATATAATATGCTAACATTAATAGAAAAACTATAAATTATATATTTAATATCATTCTAAGGACTGTTATACAATATTAATTTAATATTCTTTATTGATTCATTAAAATAATGAAAAAAATGTAGTTTTATTTTTTATGAAAAATATGTGTTCATTTACCCCTCCCCCCATTATTTAGGATTTCCTTCATTAAAAGGAAGACTAATTCAAAGTGGATAGATATTGGGATCTTGTATTACTATTTCTCTACCTGGTGTTTTTTATATGATAATCAAGATTACACATTGAAAATTCCAAAGTAATTATTTTCTCATGAATAATATTTTTCAATGGATTTGTGATAACCACTAGGTTTTTTAAGGAATATTAATCATTGATAAAAAAATATACACACATGATAAAATGTTATTGATAACTTACATTCCTTCATGTTGTCAAATGTTGAACATTTTATTAATTAATTTCATTCATGTGTATAAAAATATAGGTTAAGAAACTAAACCCATTGTATTTAGAATCTAGAAAGATCCAGCAAAAGTATAATATATTTTTCAACCTTGATTGAGCATTCAAAAGAAATTATGTGCTATCACATTCATAATATATTATTTCCTCCCAAAAACACCTAAGGAATCAAGCATTTATTTTTATAAAACATCTAATGGATATGCATTTTCAAATGGATTTCATGTACCTTATCCATATTAGCTAAACTATCATGGGGCCCATAATAAAGGACTCTCCAATATCCATCTATAAATTGGATGTCTTAAAATATATTCTACTTAGATACTATATATATTTCATACCAATTTTATATTATTATATATTCTTGTTTAAAAAATGTACATTGTGTAAGTTATTATAACAAATCCTATTAACATTTTCCACATAATGAAAAAATATCCTCAAGAACCTGAATATTTTTCATAGCCTGACTATCTATTTGAGGGGTTAATGCTACGATTAAATTTAGATATTACACAAAATTCCATTATAGACACCTCTATAGCCAATAATTGATTTTATTATCATGTTTATTAGTAATATCATATGGAATTTCATGATGCTATATAATATCACCTAAATATATCCATACTAATTTCTCTAATTAAATATTCACATGAATGGAAATGTTTAGAGTTTAATTGGTACCCCAATCCACAATATTGAAGATAACAACATACCTATTCCCTAAGAATGGAAATTGAGGTAGAAAATAAATTTATATTTAGTTTTAATTCCACTATAAAACACAAAAAAAATCGAAAATAAATGGGAAAAAAGTGCTTGTCATAACATAATGGATGTTGAGATTTAAAAAAACACAAATTTCACTATCTTTATCCTATCCCAAAAACAATGGCACTTAATATCTTTAAAATAAATCAGGAATCCTAGTATCCTATATTTGGGTTGTTATTAATTATATTGATATTTGATTATATGATATTTTATTCAATATAACAATGATTAGTGCTCCTTAAAAACTAGATTCATATGTATTACATTAAAAGGAGTCATATTATATAATTTATCTACAAGTCACAATTTCATAAAGATATATATAGATCCATTAAAACATAATATTCCAATACATTACCTTCAATAAATGAATCTACTATAAAATTGTGATATCGTATGATTAGTTTGGGTCAATCTATAGTAGAATATAACATAGAATAATAATGTGATAAAAAATAATAGTATAAGATAAAAAACGTGATAAATCAATGAATACATAAGAATTCCATATCATATGGAATATAGTGGAAACTAATAATCACATGGATATCGTTAAATTACTTTATATTGATTGGAATAATGGGATTGCACAACATTCAACTTCATCAACATATCTTCGAGTCCCTTTAACAAAACATCACTTGTAACTGGAGAAAAACTACAACTACCATATCATATTTTTATAATTAAGGAAAAACGTACACTAAGGGGGCTATAAAATTCATTTACATACCAACCACATAAATTTATAATTTATTCAATCATATACTATAATATTATTATAAATACAATGCATACTTATCAATAATGAACAATATATATATAATCAGAATAATTTCTCAATGTATCTTACCATGTAGGGTATTACCATATTTGAATAAGATATATAAAACCATAATAACAAATTCACCAATAAATGAATTCGTATGGATGTCCTTATGAACTAATCTGATACTTATTAGTAATATTTTGAAATTCAAAATTTTAAAATAACGATACATATATGGTATTGAATTTTGTGTCAAATTAATTCTATAATTGTAAAAATGAATTTGATCAAAATGTGTTGAGTATAGAGTATATATATATATATATAATATCCTTATGATGAAAAAAATATGAATATATCCACGAATATTTTTTTAATAACCTAATTATATTTGGAATTATGGATATTCAATTTCTTTAGAGAGAAACCTCCAAGTAAGAATCCTTTAATAGATAAGGTGAAATCATAGAAAATTGATTATAGAAAACAAAAATATATTTGTGCTTCCACTAGGTAAAATGTGAATACCCAGCCCCAGAACACCCAGAGCCAGTTCCTTCAGAACATGATGTATAAATTTTAACAAAACATGCACTGATGAATTACACATCATGTCCTGTCCAGAGAATTGAATTCGGTTCAGGTTCTGGGAAACCATCCTCTCATGTCATACTTCATTTAGCTCAAGATAAAACCTGGAAATTTATTTTAAAAAGAAACGTAGTTTGAGCCCAAGAATGCCCAGTAAGGGGATTAAAATAAACCAATACAACTTTTGAAAATATTATTTAAAACTTTACATAAAACACTTTCTTTGAAGAAACGTTACGTCATATGTGAAATATCATAAAAGTGATCAACTAAAAGAACAGGCTCACAAAAAAGAGGATACATGGTTCAATTTAGCATTCCCATTTGGTGTAAGAAGTGAAATTATTTTTAAAACATGAATGGAATATGGATATGTAAGCACAAGTTAAAAAGTGAACAATGACAGTTTCAGAAAAAGATAATAACTGCAATTACATACACTGAATCCCAATTAAACATACCTCAATCCATAAGCTTTTACTTTTATAATACTCATGAGTACTAGAACATAACCATGGATACTCTACTAATCGGTTATCTATTTGGTCACATGATTATTTTACACATAATGAGGGAATGTATAGTTGCAGACTTCTATGTCAAGGACTTGTGACAAGACCGAAGGGCTAACTGTGACTAGACCCTAACCCTGAGGGCTTACTTTTACCAGTCCCCATTCCGGAGAGCTTAATTTTACCGGTCTCCAACCCAAGGAGCATACTTTTACCAGTATCCAACCCAGGGAGCTTACTTTTAATGGTCTCTAACATGTTATATACTAGTCCAATACGTTCCTCGTATGTTAAATCAGGTCATGTATTCCTGATTTCTCATACCACCTTGAATAATTAAATTTATTTCATGTTACTCAAGGTGTCCCATACCACTTTGAGTAATTGGATTTCCTTTTCTTATTATCATGTTAAGACACATGCATGCATCAATTAGTGAAACTATAAAATGGAAAATGAAACCATTAAAACCATTAATACATAATATGATAGTCGTTATTCAAAAAGGTAGCATGATTTCACGAAGGCATACATGGATCATTACATTATTTGAACAAATGATAATTACTATAGCATATCACATAGTGGGTGAGAAGGGTTTTTCCACATGAGATGTGAAAATGATAACTATTGCATTTAGAATTATTATAAATGGAATTACATGTTAATTAATACATTTTAAGGAAGTTTTAGTGACCATGTAAATAAATTATGACTCAACTGGAAACAATCACTACAGTTGATAAAACCTCAAGGGTGCTTAATCTGGTTGCATGGTTTATTACAACTTTTTAACTTTTAAATATATATTGGGCAAAATGATGTTTATCTTTTATTAAATAAAAAACATAATAGCGCCAGTCATGAAATAATTTTTAAGCATAGAATCATCATTATAGAACTATTTAACTGAACAAGTTTGACATACTTCTAAGGATTGGGATACACACCATTACATAAATACATCTTGGTTTGGCCTTCATGGAGACTGACATTACTTAAAGTTTTATTTGATTAATTTCTAATGATCCATACGTATTAAAGAGTGGGGAGACACAGCCGTATATACACAATATATATGAGTTTCCAACATACAAACCATGTTTAATAATTTCTCATTAGTAAAACATATTTATTACACCTTTGTTAAAAACCCCAACATGATAGCTTATGATATATGTGACCGGGTATACCTATATAATCCTGAAAGGTTTTCACATACATATTTTTCCTGAGAAAATAGATTAGTTATCCATGTTTTCATAACCTGATGGCATGAAGGCCTAGAATTGGGTATTTGAGGATTTCCA
Organism: Viscum album; assembly: GCA_963277665.1. NCBI lineage: Eukaryota > Viridiplantae > Streptophyta > Magnoliopsida > Santalales > Viscaceae > Viscum > Viscum album. The sequence continues at coordinate 1,982,784,639 of OY728125.1, read as the reverse complement.
CCCAATCTATATGACTATACTTGCATTCATACATTCATAAATTGAACATCCAACAAAAATATATATATATAGTTCATAGATTTTATTTATCTTATATTAAAATACACCCCCATGTTTGTACAACCTCTTGTTAACATCATTAGATTGAGAACCAATATTCATGCTGGGATTGAAATATATTAAGCATGAACATACCTATATAAAAACTAAAAATTTTCATACTAATAAATATTCATTCGAAAACTAAACATTGATAGTACCCAAATCTTTACTTGTAGATTGTATATAAAATCCTTAATAACATAATATAGGAGTATATGGGGCTATGTGTACATGTCTGAAAGTATAATAGGTGTATATTCGGTTTTAAAAATAACTAAAATCATATTTGAACAAACCCAAGTATAATCCTCAAATTTAGAAAAAAATAGCGCATACAACATTTTTAACCTTTAGGGAACCCAGATTTACCTTAGAGAGTTTATATATATATAAACCCATGTGAATGTATGGACATATACATACTCGTGTATTTATATATATAACTTGTGAATGCAAAATTTTTCATAAGGAAAGCCAAGCATGAAGACCCTTACCAAACCCAGATTCACCTTAGAGGGTATATATATATATAAGTGTATGAAGATATACATGCCCATATATATAGGTAAAGAATATATATGTATATAGGATTTTATTCACAAGAAAACAAAACACAAAACCCTTACCTCTCTCCGAGGAGAAGAAAAACTTCGAGGTAGACTTGGCAGAGGATTACTAGTATTTCAGGAGGGGAAAACCAAGGGGTTTAACCGGTTTATAAATTACATTAAATATATAAAATATTCTGGGATTTTATTACCACCGTTGAGAGGAGACCAGTCCAACTGGTCCACATATTGGCTGGGGAAGACTTATGGGCAAGGGGGACAAGGAGGTTCCACCTAGATTGAATGAGGAAGAAAAGAGAAAGGGTTCAAAAGAGTTGGGTTCGGTGCAGTGCATGCCGAGGGGAAGAAGAAGACGACGCAGTGGGGGTGATACTGGGAGAAAAAGGAAGGGCAAGATATGATCATGGATTGATCCGACGGTCGAGATACAACCATGTTTTATAAAAGCGAAGGATGGATCAGATTGATCTAAGGCGAGATTAGGTGGAAGGTGCAGATCACGTGTGCGGTGATCCGACGGCCCATATTTGATCCCAGGTGAAAATTGTTGTCCCAAATAAAATTGGAGGGAGATCTGGTAGTCTTTTATAAGTCTGAGCCTCCTGAAACACTAGAAATAACACTATACACACAATAAAGACTTACACATGGGCTTCTGCCACCCCCCGCAGGCTTCGGCCTACCCGCTCCCCATGACCATGTGCCCACTGTGGTTCCCCCATGCTCTCCTGCTCCTATGCACCCTTTGGGGAAGCTCTTCCTATGCCTTACGCCGGACTTGGTCTGGGCTGTGGGCTAGGGTCATCCACTTCATGTGAGATTCCTCCCTTAGCCCAGTATTCAAAGGGTTGGCCTGAGATGGACCTATTTTTTTTTTAATAAAACCCATCTTATAAAGATTTTATGACTTAAGGAAGAATAGAATTATTAAAACCTTATAAACACTATCTTTTTATACTTCCACTTAAACATCACAAGTCTAAAGAACATAAATTGGACTTTTTCTCAAAAGTCATTCAAAAAGAAAAAAATTATTCATAAAGACTATGTTTTTAACAGAAAAGTTATAAATTGAGATTTAATAACCCTTATAATAATAATTATTATATAAATACTTAGTTGACATAAAAACATGATTTGATTTGAAGATTTTAAACACAATTCTTAACATCGTTTGAGAAATGAGACTCTCTACATTATAATTGAAAAGTTTGAAAAGTGTTTTTTTGAATTCCTCATTATGTTTCAAAACATAATTCGATGCATTATATCGTAGTAAGGGTTTATCTTTTAATTTTTCAATTCATAACGTAAAGTTGTATTCAATTGTCTTTTAGTTCAAACACCACAAGGCTAACGGTTATAATTATAGAAGTTTGGATTTCCAACGGTCATCCAAGGTAACGGTCAAGATGAAGCCATATATAACCATGTTTTAGAGTGTGGTAAACTTTAAGAGATGAAGAAGAAGTAGGAGGAGGAGAAGATGGTTCATTACATAACGTTAATTCTCAACACAATTTTCATGATCATGGTGGTGTTGTTCTTTGTTTTCATTGACCAAAAGGACCCCTTTATTTACCATGTATTGTTTTATTTTTAGGGGGCCTTCCTGCAGTTATGTTATGGTTTTTAATAGGTATATTTGGTTATCATAGATCCACTTTTAATATTGGTGTATTGTAACCACTACGGTGTTCTTATATAAATGAAAGGGCTTCGTGCTTATTTATGTGTTTTATTCGGTTGTATTCTAATATAATATAAAACCACATTATTATTTTCTTATAGGAGTTATGTTTTTTTATGAAATTAAAACAAAATGAAAACATAAACTTATCAACACATGAGGTTCGAGTTTCGGGGCATTACATTATTCCTCACTTCATAGAATTGCGTCCTCGCAATTCCTTTCACACCACCTTGCTAATAGACTCCCTTACAAACTCACCACAAAAACCATCGTGGAAAATCATCATGTAAGGATAGATGAATACCCAAGCCGGTGTTCAGTTCTTCTATTTCATGGGCCCAAACACACTTCGGACAGTACAGGTTAAACACGTATTGTGTGCACTCAGGCTTCCAAATAGAGTCTCGATAGTTGGAGAGTTTAGAAATGTATGAATGTAAAATTTCTATGAGAATTTTCCGGGTAGAATCCTGTATGAACATGTTAATGAGATCAATGTTATCATACATTCTAATGCTCAAGATTTAGTAAAAGTAGGTTTCTCGTAGGCCCCCTTCCAAGGCAGCATCATGAAATAACATCGTGGACATGAAGTTTCAGGATTGGGTGAATCATTGGAAAAGACCTTCATGGTACTTTCCCCTTCTCCTATACATAGAATGTTGTAAATTATTTATACCATGGTAAATATAGGCATTATCTTGATAAAAACGGAGAATTATCGGACTGTTTGACACTTCGTAAAATTGCTTTCTTGTTTCTCTTATGTTTGCAAGGTCATTACTCTCTCTCACATGCTTTGACCAAGATTGTATATAATATCTTGGTAGGGAGTTATAGGATGTGAGTTCGTCCTTCCATATGAAAATTAGGGAAAAACCTCATATTTAGTAATAACTAAGTAAATTCCTCATTTTTTTAAATTCTGGTTTTCCATAGTTATCTAAACAGAACCCTCTGATACCAACTCTGAGGACCCGACCCCAGAACACCAGGAGTTGGTGCCTTCAAATCATGATGTGTACATTTTAACAAAACATGCACTGAATAATTACACATCATGTCCCATCTAGAGAATCCAAATCAGTTTAGGTTCTGGGAAACCAGCCTCCCCTGTCAAACTTCTTTTAGCACAAGTTGAAACCTAAAAAATTTATTTTGAAAAGAAAAGTATGGTAAGAAAAAGAATGCCAAGTAAGGTTTTATAATAAACTAATACAACTTTTTAAAATATTCTTTAAAACTTTACATAATACACTTTCTTTGAAGAAAATTTATGTCACATGTGACATATCATAAAAGTGCTCTACTAAAATAATAAACTAGAAAAAATAAGAGGATACATGGTTCAATTTTGGCATTCCCATTTGGTGTAATAAGTAAAAGGATTTTTAAACATGAGTTACATATGGATATGTAAGCACATGTTAAAAAGAGAAAAATCAGAGTCGCACAAAAAGATAATAACTGAAATTACATAGACTGAATTCCAATTAAACTTTCGTCATGCCATAAGCTTTTACTTTTCTGATACTCATGAGTACTGGCACTTAACCATGGATAATCTACTAATCAGTTATCCATTTGGTGACATGATTATCATACACATAATGAGGGAATGTATAATGTCGTACTTCTATGTCAGGGCCTTATGCCAAGACCTAAGGGCTAACTGCGACCGAACCCTATCTCGGAGGGCATACTTTTACCGGTCCCCATCCCAGAGAGCTTACTTTTACCGGTCTCCAACCCGGGGAGCTTACTTTTACCGGTCTCTAACCCAGGGAGTTTAGTTTTACTGATCTCCAACCCAGAACATACTAGTCCAATACATTCCTCGTATGTCAGATCGGGTTTTGTATTCAAGATGTCCCATACCTCCTTGAATAATTAAATTTATTTCAAGTTACTCAAGGTGTTCTATACAACTCTGAGTAATTTGATTTCCTTATCTTATTATCATGTTAACCCGCATGCATGCATCAATGAGTGAAGCAATAAAATTGAAAATAAAACCATTTAAACCATTAATACATAATATGACCTTCATTCTTCCAAAAGGCAGTAATACTTTACCGAAGGAATACATGGCTCATTACATTATTTGAACAAATGATAATTACTAAATCATATCACATAGTTGGTGAGAATGGGTTTTCCACATGATATATGAAAATGATAACTATTCCATTCAGAATTATTATAAATGGAATTACATGTTATTTAATGCATTTCTAGGAAGTGTTAGTGACCAAGTAAATAAATTAAGACTCAACTGACAGTAATCACTGCGGTTGATAAAACCTCAAGTGTACATAATCTGGTTGCATGATTTATTACAACTTTTGAACTTTTACATATATATTTGGAAAAATGATGTTTATATTTTCTTAAATCATAAAACAGGATAGGGTCAGTCATGAAATACTTTTGAAGCATAGAATCATCATTTAATAACTCTTTAACAGAACTAGTTTGACATACTTATAAGGATTAGGACACACACCTTTACGTAAATACCTCTTGGTTTGGCCTTCATAGAGACAGACATTATATAAAGGTTTATTGGATTAATTTCTAATGATCCATACATATTAAAGTGTGGGAAGCCATAGCTGTATATAAAAAATATACATGAGTTTCCAACTTGTAAACCACGTTTAATAATTTCTTATTAGTAAAACATATTTATCAAACCTTCATTAAAAACCCAAACTTGATAGCTTGTGATATATGTGACCGTGTATACCTATATAATCATGAAAGGTTCTCACATACATATTTTCCCTGAGAAAAGGGATTAGTTATCCAAGTTTTCATAACCTGACAGTATGAAGGACCTAGAAATGGGTATTTGAGGATTTCCACCCAATCTTTATGACTATACATGCTTTTATACTTTCATAAATTAAACATAAAACAAACATATATATATATATAGTTCATAGATTATATTTCTCTTGTAATAAAATACTCATCCATGTTTGTACAACCTCTTGTTAACATCATCCAATTGAGAACCAACATTCATTCTTGTTTTGGAGTATATAATGCATGAACATACCAATATAAATACTAAAAATTTTTGTGCTAATAAAAATTCATTCGAAAACTAAACTTTGATCGTACCCAAATCCTTATTTGTATATTGTATATAAAATATTTAATAACATAATATAGAATTATATGGGGCTATGTGTACATGTCCAAAAGTACAATAGGTGTATATTAGGTTTTTAAAAGAACTAAAATCATATTTGAATGAACCAAAGTATAATCATCCACTATTGAAAAAAATAGTGCAGACAACATTTTTAACCTTTAGAGAACCCAAATTTTCCTTAGAGCATTTATATATATATATACACTAGTGTGAATGTATGGACATAAACATACTCGTATATATATATATATATATATATATATATAACGTGTGAATACAATATTTTTCATAAGGAAAGAAGAGCACGAAGACCCATACAAAACCTAGATTCACCTTAGCGGGTATATATATATAGCTGTATGAATATATACATGAAAATATATATATGTAAAACACATATATGTATATAGGATTTTTTTTATGAGAAAACAAAACATAATACCCTTACCTCTCTCTAAGGAGAAGAAGCCCTTCGAGGTAGACTTGGCTGAGGATTACTAGTGTTTCGGGAAAGGAAACCCGAGGGGTTACAGTAGTTTATAAACTACATAAAATAAATAAAATATTCTAACCTTTGATTACCACCGTGGAGAAGATCTGATTCCAACCGGTCCGTTTATTGGATATGGAAGACATACGGGCAAGGGGGAGAAGGAGGTTCCACGTTGTTTGGAAGAGCAAGAAATGAAAAAGGGTAAAAAAGATTTGGGTTCGGTGCAGCGCGTGCTGTAGGGAAGAAGAAGAAGACATAGTGGGGGGGATGATACTAGGAGAAAAAGGATGGCCAAGATTTGTTCTTGGATTGATCTGACGGTCGGGATACAACCGTGGTTTATAAAAGCGAAGGATGGCTCAGATTGATCCGAGGTGTGATCAGGCGGATGGTGCAGATTGTGTGTGGGGCGATCTGAAGACCCATATTTGATCCCAGGTGAAAATTGTTGTCCCACATAGAATTAGAGAGAGCTATGGTAGTCCTTTATAAGTCTAAGCCTCCCTTAACACTAGAAATAACACAACACACACCAAGGAGCCTTACACATGGGCTCCCACCTCCCCCCGCAAGCTTCGGCCTACCCGCTCTCCATGACCCTATGCCCACTATGGAAATCCATGCTCTCTTGCTCCCATATGCCCTTCGGGGAATCTCTGCCTATGCCTTGGTCCGACCATGGCTTGGGATGAGGCTAGGCTCAGCTACTTCCTGTAAGCTACCTCCCATAGCCCAACATTCAAAGGGATGGCTTCAGCTGTCCAATGTTTTTTTATAAAAACCCAACTTATAAAGATTTTAAGTCTTAAGGAAGAATATATTTATTAAAACATTACAAATTTTATATTTTTGTACTTCCACTTAAACATCACAAGGCTAAAGAACATAAATTGGAATTTCTCTCAAAAGTATTTCAAAAAGAAAAAAATTATTCACAAAGACTATTTTTTTAACATAAAAGTTATAAATTGATATTTAATAACCCTTATGATAATTATTAATATATTAAAAATTAGTTTACTTAAAAACATGATTTTATTTGATGATTTTAAACATAATTCTTAACATAATTTGAGAAATGAAACGCATTGCATTATAATTGAAAAGTCTGCAAAGTGTTTTTTTATTGAATTCCTTATTATGTTTCAAAACATAATTCAAAGTATTATATCATAGTTAGGGTTTATCTTTTAATTTTTCAATTCATAACATAATGTTTTATTCAATTTTCCTTTAGTTAAAACACCACAAGGCTAACGGTTATAATTATAGCCGTTTGGATTTCCAACGGTAATCTAAGGTAACAGTCAATTTGAAGCCATAAAAATCCATTTTTAGAGTGTCCTAAACTTTTAGAGAAGAAGAAGAAGGAGGAGGAGGAGGAGGAGATGGTTCTTTCCATACCATTGATGCTCGGCATAGTTTTCATGATCATGGTGGTGTTGTTCTTTGTTTTCATTGACTCAAAGGACCTCCTGTATTTACCATGTCTTGTCGTGTTTTTAAGGGGCCTTCCCATAGTTCTGTTAGGAGTTTTAATAGGTACCTTTGATTAGTACGACCCCCTTTTAATATTGGTGTATTGTAAACACTAAGATGTTATTATTTAAATGAAAGAGCTTCGTGCTTATTTGTGTGTTTGATTCGGTTGTATACTAATATAAAATAAAACCACATTATTATTTTCTTATGAGAGTTATGTTTTGTTTATGAAATTCAAACAAAATGAAAATATAAACTTATCAATACATGAGGTTCGAGTTTCTAGGCGTTATATAAAAACCAATCATTCTTCTATTGAAAAGGTTCACCAATAATATATAATGTATCCTTAATACCAGAAATACATGGATTGTATTTGAATTTTTTATCGTGGAAAATATATACATCAAGGCCTCTTCATAGAATATTAGTAATACAATGGATTATGAATTGAGTATAATGTGTTTTAAATGAGGCCTTATATATATAATGTATAATAATTATTATATTAACAATGAAGCCAGTATAATATTATTATACAAGAATCAATGATTATAAATTTTTATATAATGTAAATGAACATTTCAATTGAATAGATGAGGAAAAAGTATACTTAGCACTCCATAACTTATTCTACATAAAATTCCTTTTATATATAACAAAATTATTCAAGAATGTGAAAGGATATAAAATTTAGAATCCATACGGGATATAAAAAGTGATAATAAAACCAGATGTGAGGATAAATGATATTTGTGTCCCAAGGTATATAGGCAGGATGAGTGGAAACTTAGGGAATAATGTATTGAATGTGATATTTTAATATTAATTCAAGTCATTAAGAACTCCAATTTATCCATATTACATCTATTAATGATCGAATGTAATAAATAGATCCAAATTAATTAATATATAACTAGTCTTTCTATGATTATTCATTATATATATATATATATTTATATTTATATGTTCATATTTACTACATCACTGATAGAGCGCTGTCGTGGGTAGCCTCAAATGATTAATGTGATTTTGGGGTACTTAGGTACATCAGAGTGGCTGACCAAGGTCGTCTTTCAAACGAGGAAGTAAATTTAACAACTTATTAAAGGTATTCAAAAAATAAAATAAAAGAGGATAAAATAAAAACACTTCTTTAAAGGATTGGGGTTTTTTATAGTTTATGAATCTAGAAGAAGTTTTCTGGAAGAAGATTTATTTTTTTTAGTTTTGAAATGAATTTCGATTAAAATGACACAACAAGAAGATTTTTTTTAGAAATCTATTTTAAAAGGCGTAATCGATCTAACTCTACCTCTTCATTAATATATTAATAATTATCATTTAAATCAATAACCACTTAATTATGATCCCCTAATTTGTTATCCCTCGAACCCTATGAGAGTTAACCTACCCACAAAGATGAAATTACCAAAACCCTAGGCTAACTTCGGAACACACAATCACAACACCCTTCTTTGATTGTTGTTCTAATGATAGCTTATGGTCAGTGGTTAATTAGATCACATATCCATTCTAGAAATGAGGATGAATTTTGTTTATGGATTATATTTTAACTCTACAAATTTATCCTGTGTGGTCTTGTATTACCGATTAAGATTATGCTCTAACAATTTACAAAAAATCCCGACCTCGCGTGTTTTTGTGTTAATTGTTCAATTGCTTGTTTAGTTTCTTTTAATTTAAAAACAAAATTCATGGATCATATTATTTGAATTACAGTATCTCATTTATTCAAAATAAATTAATGAAAAAGGATAGAGGCTGATCGATAATAAAAAGAACTACTCTTCCATGGGTGGCGTAATCATCGTAGAAGCGTTTTGCATGTGCAAAGGTTTAAAATGGGTATAACCCAATAACGCTTCTAATAAAGAATTCCAGCCCAAATAGGAAGATTAAATGAAGAAGAAATTTAAAAAAATAGAAGAAAAGATAATAAATAAAAGATGAACAAAGAAGTTTATGACACAAACAAAATCATTACAACATGAAGGAGAAGAAGAAGGCTTCGTCGAAGGGATCCTAGCTTCAAGAGCTACCCTTATTGAAATTGTTGGATAATTGGATTGGATCCACTTCTCCTCTTCTATAAACTTCCCAAAGCACGTCCCAACCCCTCCAAAATGAGAAAAACTCCAATTTATAGAGGGGAGGGTAGGAGAGGTTACAAGTGGTTTCAAGTGTGAATGTGGAAATTCGGCCAAATATTTTATTCCAACTTACACCTCCAATTTGACCTCCAAAACGGGTGCATTTACCAGCCTTCTATAAGGATAAAATATGAGGATGTAGGTCCTCTATCTCCCCTCCAAAATTGGGCTTAATCCAGGCCCATATGAAGGCGTTATTGCCGAAATACAGAAGCTTCTCCATTCTGGCGAGTCCAGCCCAACTTTGACTTCATGGCCCATTTTGAACAGGAAAATGCACTATTAAACTCTAGTGTCCTGCATAAAAGTTATATAAAATTAATTAATTAACACTATAACAAATTTTAAAATTCAAATAAGAAAAATAAAAATATTTATCCTCGAAATACTACAGTGCACTATAAAGAGTAAAACTAGAATTTTCTCCAAATTTTCAAATGAATGATCAAATCCCAAATATTTTATAAATAAACATATTTAACACAATGTGAGAAAATTATATCATTTATTATCAATAAAATATTAAACAAAATATCATTTTATCAACTCCTCCACACTTACCCTTTTGCACTCCTGAGCAAAACCTCATATCAAGTAAACATCAATATCAAATCAAAACGAATTTTAAAACACATATCCTTGAGATCAAACAATTACAAACCCAGAAACAAAAGATATCATGCCACCTAAAAAACCATTATTTCAAGTTCTTCATTTATATCATTCAATATATTTCCACTTTATTTATCCTCCCATGCACAAAACACTTACCTCGCTTGAATTTTCTCTCATCACTCAAATATCATTTTTTTGCAATGTCTTTCTCATCCAAACTCATATAAGGGTCACCATAGGCTTGATAAATTCCTACATCGCCACCTGATGTGATTCAAGGACATATGTTTATCATGAGGACTTTTCAGGGTTTTTATGTGGCTTTCAGTTTGTAGGATTAAGATGTGAAAAACTCTGAGATGAAAGAGGAGGGCTTGACTCTTTTTTTTTGAAGAAAAATTGAATTAATCTAATTTTCACTTAAATATGGTCTTCTCCCCAATCCCAATTGTATCAATTCAGCTCCATCATCATGAAAAGGCATGAAAAGTTTACACCATTCGTCATTTCAGCATAAAAATTTTCAATCTTCTCAAACATGATTTTCTTGAATGCTCCAGATAGGCACAGCTCTCTACCTCAATTAGAAGCTCCAGAAAAGGCACATCTTCACTAGTCATGAAATCTCCAGAAAAGGCACAGCTTTCAATATAATTATTTTCCTCAGCAGCAAACACATCTCTTCAAAATTTAATTTTCCACCCAAAGTTTCACAGAATGTGGTAGAACAACACAACATAGCTTCCCCCACACTTAAGCTCAAATAGATTATGAAATTTCACTTCAAGAGTTGGTTGGATAGGGAAAATTGGCATGTAATGTGGCTAACCTAACAAGATGGGCATGACTTCTAAGGGGTACAAGGATTAAATGTTCAAGGTAGGCCATTATAAAAAAGGATTCTTTGAAATAGGGGCTTTAATACCAAACAAATGCCTCAATCATTTAAACATAAGTACCTCAAACCCTCATGTTTTGACAGGAATAGATCAAATTTTGGTTAATTCAAGCATGGTTTGGTTCCCTCAAGAAGTGAGGTGAATGTAAAGAATATGAAAATAATGGTTCAGAAGCCTCACAGAATAGTGATTTCAAAAATAAAGATAGTGAGATGTGGCATGGGATTTAAAATTCAGTGTACTTTTCATGAAATTACTAAATATTTGAACTTGAAACAAAGTCGTTTTCAGCATTCATTTAAGCTCAGTTTCATGGGATAAATTGTTTCACTCATTTATATGCATTTAAAAATTGTGATGAGAATCATTTTAGCTCAAAAATTTCAAAAACACAAAGAAAATTTAAAAAAATAAAGACACAAAATTTGAAAAAAAACACAATTTTTTTTATTTTGTTTTTTTAAGGAAAAGAATTGAAATTACTAAACTAAAAGGTTCCCTCCCCCACACATAAAATATTGAATTTTCCTAAATGTGAACCTGTGGGATGATATATGCACATGAAATGTAGGATTTTTAAATAAGACAAATAATATAAAAGTGAAAGGGTTAGGAACAGCCTGATGTGATCAAGTGATGATGGGGTCATGTAGTGTGATAAAATCAACTGCATCAGTAGGAAGTCCCTCAATTTATCTCTTCAAATGTTTCCCATTTACTATAAAGCTCTTTCTAGTGTCCTCTTGTGTGATCTCCACTACACCATAAGGAAAAAAATTAGATACAATATTAGGACCTAACCATCTAGAACACAACTTACCAGGCATCAGCTTCAGTCGTGAACTATAGAGAAGGACTTTCTCTCCAGCATGAAAATCCCTTTGTTGGATCATTTTGTCATGAGCTGCTTTTGATCTTTCCTTGTAGATCATTGAGTTCTCATATGATGACAGTAGAATCTCCTCAAGCTCTTGAATTTGCAACTTCATTTGAATTCCATCTTGGTCCAAATCCATGTTGCATTTATTTATAGCCCAATAAGCCTGATGCTCAACTTCCACGGGGAGATGACATGCTTTCCCAAAAACAATCTGAAATGGGGACATACCAATTGGGGTCTTGTTTGCTGTCCTATATGCCCACAATAAATTATCCAAGCGCTTGCTCCAATCCTTCCTATTTGGAAGCACGATTTTCTCTAATATTTGATTCATCTCACGATGTGAAACCTCAGCCTAGCCATTTGTTTGGGGGTGGTATGGTGTTGATGTTTTGTGTGTCACCCCATACATTCGAAGGAGGGAAGCAAAATTCATATTGCAAAAGTGTGTCCCTTGGTCTCTGATGATGGCCTTTGGTACTCCAAACCTGCAAAAAATCTGTGCTTTGACAAAGTCCACAACAACACGAGAATCGTCAGTCCTGGTGGCCTTGGCCTCCACCCATTTACTCACATAATCAACAGAAACCAAAATATACAAAAATCCAAATGAACTAGGAAAAGGACCCATAAAATCAATGCCTCATACATAAAAAATCTCACAAAATAGTATGGGTTGTTGGGGCATCTCATGTCTCCTAGAAATATTCCCAGTGTGTTGGCAACGAGAGCATGACTTACAAAACACATGGGAATCATGGAATAAACTATGCCAATATAATCCAAAGTCCAAAACCTTCCTAGCTGTCTGTTGGGGTCCAAAGTGTCCACCACAAGCAAGTGTATGACAGAAATGAAAAATAGATTCAAACTCATGATCAGGAACACACCTCCTAATGACTTGGTCACTACACATGCGTAAGAGGTAAGGATCATCCCACACATAAAACCTAGACTCACTTTTTAATTTTTGGACTTGATGTTTCTTCAAATTCACTAGGATTTCAGAGGAAACAATGTAGTTAACTAAATATGCATACCAAGGATGCATACCTAAGATGGAATAAAGATGATCATCGGGGAAAGTGTCCTGAAGTGGTACCTAGTCCAAGGTGTCATCCTCTAGTGTGTGAGTAAGCCTACTCATGTGGTCTGCCACCAAATTCTCTGAACCCATCTTGTCCTTTATCTCAAGGTCAAACTCTTGACGAAGGAGCATCCAACGGATAAGTCGTGGCTTTGCATCTGGCTTCTTTAGGAGGTACCTCAAAGCTGCATGGTCAGAAAAAACAACTACTTTAGAGCCCAATAAATATGAACGGAATTTATCTAAAGAAAATATGACTGCAAGAAACTCCTTTTCTGTGGTATTGTAGTTTGATTGGGCTGAATCGAATGTCGTTGATGCATAGGCAATCACATGTGAATGTCCTTCCACTCTCTGAGATAAGACAGCTCCAACCGCGATGTTGGAGGCATCACACATAATCTCAAAAGGAATCTCCCACTGTGGGGGCTGTATGATTGGTGGAGTGGTCATACACTTCTTTAGATCATCAAAGGATGTCCTGTAAGAATTATAAAACACAAAATCAGAATCCTTTTGGAGTAATCATGACATAAGAAGAGAAATCTTACTAAAATCTTTGATGAAGCACCGATAAAATCCTGCATTCCCTAGGAAAGATCTAACATCACACACACATGAAGGATATGGTAAAGATGAAATAATTTCTATCTTAGATCTATCAACCTCTATCCCATGTTTTGAAACTACATGCCCTAAGACAATGCAATGCTCTACCATAAAATGACACTTTTCAAAGTTCAAGACCATATTCTTCTCAATACAACGATTCAACACCTTTCCCAAACTAATTAGACATTCATCAAATGAAGACCCATACACTGTAAAATCATCCATAAATACCTCCATGCAGGTCTCAATAAAATCAGAAAAAATACTCACCGTGCATCTCTAGAAGGTACCTGGGGCATTGCGAAGTCCAAATGGCATCCTCCGATAGGAAAATGTGCCAAATGGATAGGTGAATGTAGTCTTCTCCTGATCTTCTGGAGCTATAGGAACCTGAAAATATCCAGAAAATCCATCCAAGAAACAATAGTGTGTGTTCCCAGCTAGTCTCTCGAGCATTTCATCAATAAATGGGAGGGGAAATGGTCCTTGCAAGTGGACTGATTTAGTTTCCTATAATAAATACACACATGCCAACTGTTTTGCACCCTCATTTGAACTAACTCATCTTTCTCATTTTTAACAACAGTAACACCACTTTTCTTAGGCAGAACCTGAATAGGACTTACCCACTAAGAATCTGAAATGGGAAATATTATACCTGCCTCGAGCAATTTTTCAACCTCATTTTTAACAACTTCCAGGAGGGTGGGACTGAGTCTCCTTTGTGGTTATCTCACCGGTTTGGCCCCATCCTCCAAGAGAATCCTATGCATGCAAATTGAGGGGCTAATACCTGATATGTCAGCCAAGTTCCACCCAATCGCCCTGATGTTCTCCCTCAAAATATTCAAAAGCTTTTCTTCATGTTCAAAAGAGAGATTGTTAGCAATGATAACAGGTAATCTCTCACTACTCAATAAGTATGAGTATTTCAGATTTGGTGGCAATGGCTTGAGTTCTAATGAATGAGGGTGTAGTATGGATGGAGACATTGAAGGAACTAAAATATGTGCACAAAGAGCACTAGTATCAGAAAAGACATCATCAAAATCAGAGAATAAATCATCGAACCCATCAGCATACTCAACATCCATGTCATAATCAGAGTGAACATGATCAAAAACAGAATATGAATCCACATCAAAATCAAATCCAAGAGAGGATTGTGTATCAGCAACATGTGTGGAAGTGCTATTAGACATCAAACTCGAACCAATACTCACAATATCCCTAAGCATAGGACAATCAAATTCTATGGATTTTTTATTTGGTGGTTCAAAATGGGAGAAAACAAAAGCAGAATGGTCCTTTGAGGGGTACTTCCTGGAATCCATAACATTAAATATCACTACTTCATCTCCAAACTCCATGGAAAGTGTACCCTCGTTGACATTTATGATAGTGTTTGCAGTCTTGAGGAAGGGCCTACATAAGATAATGGGGGCATGAGAACTTACCTGATCATCCTCCATGTTAAGCATATAGAAGTCTTCTGGAAAGATCATGTCTCTTACCCAGACAAGTACATCCTCAAGGACTCCCGCTGGATATAACGTAGCTCTATTCGCGAATTGCACCACTACTCTTGTTGGCTTCAACTCACCAACCAGCAAGGAAGAGAATACAAAGTGAGGCATCACATTTATTGAAGATCCTAAATCAAAAAGAGCATCAGAGAAGTGCAACTCCCCTATGGTACATGGGATCCTTTCACTTTGTTGGCATTGCTAGAGTTGGTGTAATGAGTGCCAAGACATTCCTTCCAAGGTTGATCATCTCATTTCCCTTGAGCCCTCTTCGATTGGTACAAAGTTCTTTTATGAATTTCTCATTCCTTGGAATTTTCTTAGTTGCTTCAAGTAGAGGAATATTGATCTCCACACGCTTGAATGTGTCCAAAACCTCCTTTTTCATTGCTTCTCCAGCCATCTTCTTGGTTTGAACAACACTGTTTGGAAAAGGAAGGGGTTTAGGAGAAACATCATCAATCTTTTTCTTACCTTTATCTTTATCCTTGGATTGCTCATCAGTTGGTATGGAATGCGGATTCTCTGGAGTAGAGGTGAATCCCGGTGGAATGGTAGGTACAGTTGTATCATTCATTTTGTTCCCACTTCTCAATGTGATGGCACTAACATTCCCCTTTGGAATTGGAGTGGGTTGGGAAGGTAGATTTCCGGAATTCTTACTTACAAGTTCATGGAGGGCGGTGGCAATCTGGCTCATTTGAGTCTTCAACACTCTCAGCTCTGAACCTTGACTCTTCATCTCATTCTGTTTATTAAGAACAATTTGCTTCAAAAGATCATCAGTATTAGAAGATACCTTTGGTGGAGGATTCTTTTGTTGCTGACTTGTTGATGTTTGAGCTTCAAATCTCCTTTGGGGTTGTTGGAAACCCTATTGGTAAGGTGGAGGCTGCTAGAAGTTTGGTTGAAAAGGGGGCCATTGTTGTTGTCCAGAGCCATACCTCATGTCCGGTTGATCTTTCCACCCATGGTTATATGTTGGAGAAAATGAATCAAACTTGTTTTGGGGATATGGTTGTGGTTGTTGCTGCTGATATGGTCTCCCAGGGAACACTACTGCACAATCTTCTGTTTCTTGGAGTTGTGGGCAACAGTCAGTTGGGTGGCTTGTCTCAGTGCAAATACCACAAGGCCTTGAAGGAGGGGGTAGAGATGTCTTTTGTGCCAAAGCAATTTTCCTCACAATAGTTGTCAATTCTTCTCACTTGGTATCAATCAAATGACTCTCAAGAGAAGAATGACTTACCTGATGTATTCCCCTGATATGTGGTGTACCTCGATCACCAAATTGTTGGGAGTTTTGGATCATCTTGTCAATCAATGCACGTGCAGCTACTAGTGTCTTGTCCACCAACACTCCTCCAGCCACAGCATCCACCATACTTCTCTCTATAGGTGTGCATCCTTCATAGAAGTATTGGATGAGGAGTTTCTCACTGATTTGGTGATGCAGACAGCTTGCACACAACTTCTTGAATCTCTCCCAATACTCATACATTGACTCCCCTTGTGCTTGCATGATCCCCAAGATCTCCTTACGAATGGAAGTGGTCCTTGATGCTGGAAAAAATCTCTTCCAGAAAAGACTTTTCAAATCGTTCCAACAAGTTACATCTTCGGGTTGTAAATAATACATCCAATCTTTCACATCTCCATCATGTGAGAATGGGAATGCTCTTAATTTAATTTGATCTTCAGAAACATTTCTTGGTTTTAAGATTGAGCAAACCACATTAAATTCATTAAGGTTTTTGTTGGGATCCTCACCAGATAAGCCATGAAACTTTGGAAGAAGGTGAATTAATCCAGATTTTAACTCAAAGTCTGATTTGAGATTCGGGTATGCAATATAATTCGGTTGATAGTTAATATCAGGTGCAGCCAATTCT
This sequence comes from Viscum album, assembly GCA_963277665.1. Classification (NCBI taxonomy): domain Eukaryota; kingdom Viridiplantae; phylum Streptophyta; class Magnoliopsida; order Santalales; family Viscaceae; genus Viscum; species Viscum album. Next base: position 1,982,767,452 of record OY728125.1, on the reverse strand, counting down.
CAAATGGTTCTATTATGTTCATTTCCATTATTTCCAGCCATTGGTTCCTCTTTTATTTCTGAATTTTAATTGCTTCCAATTTCTATGTTTTCCAGAAGAGAGGAATTCACCAACTGGTTGAATATTGAAACATCCAATATTCTGAGAATGTCTGATTCGAGCCCTAAGGCTACGTTCAATCTCAGGGTCAAGATCTAAGAGATCTTCGGGATTAGTTTGTGTCATAAATAAAATAAAAATGAAAAGAATGAATGTGGACCATAGTAAAATAAAATTGAGAAGTTTTAGTTGATGGTCCAAAAATAAGTAGAAGGAAATAAGAGAAGAATAAAAAAATCAGATTGGGTAAAGACGGAATAAATAAGAGAGGAAGATAATAGAAATGTAAAATAAAATAAATACCTCCAATTGGTTGAAATAATTAATTACCTCCCCGGAAACGACGCCAATTTGATAGATCACTGTCGTGGGTTCCCTCAAATTATTAATGTGATTTTGGGGTACTTAGGTGCAGCAGAGTGGCTGACCAAGGTCGTCTCTCAAAAGAGGAAGTGAATTTAACAACTTATTAAAAGTATTCTAAAAATAAAATAATAGAGAATAAAATAAAAACACTACTTTAAAGGATTGGGTTTTTTTATAGTTTAAGAATCTAGACGATGTTTTCTGGAAGAATATTGTATTGTTTTTTTGATTTTAGTTTTGAAATGAATTTCGATTAAAATGACACAACAAGAAGATGTTTTTTAGAAATATATTTTAAAAGGCGTAATCGATCTAACTATACCTCTTAATTCATTTATTAATAATTATCATTTAAATCAATAGCCACTTAATAATGATCCCCTAATTTGTTATCCCTCGAACCCTATGAGAGTTAACTTAACCACAAATATGAAATTACTTAAACCCTAGGCTAACTTCGGAACACACAATCGCAGCACCCTGATTTGATTATTGTTCTAAGGATAGCTTATGGTCAGTGGTTAATTAGAGCACAGATCCATTCTGGAAATAAGGATTAATTGTGTTTAGGGATTATATTTGAACTCTACAAATTTATCCTGTGTGGTCTTGTATTACCGATTAATATTACGCTCTCACAATTTACAAAAAATCCCGACCTCGCGTGTTTTTGTGTTTATTGTTCAATTTCTAGCTTAGTTTCTTGTAATTTAAAAAAAAATTCATGGATCATATTATGTGAATTACACTATCTCATTTATTCAAAATAAATTAATGAAAAAATATAGTGGTCGATCGATTACTAAAAAGAACTACTCTTCCATGGGTGGCGTAATCATCGTAGAAGCGTTTTGCATGTGCAAAGGTTTAAAATGGGTATAACCCAATAACGCTTCTACTCAAGAATTTCAGCCCAAATATGAACATTAAGAGAAGAATAAATTTAAACAAAACATAAGAAAATAGAAGAAATGAAATAAGAAAAAATAAGTTTGTTACACAAATAAAATCATTACAACATGAAGGAGAAGGAGAAGGCTTCATCGAAGGGACCCTAGCTTCAAGAGATACCCTTATTGAAATGGTTGGATATTTGGAGTGGATCCACTTCTCCTCTCCCCTCGACATCCCAAAGCACGTCCCAACCCCTCCAATTGAGAAAAACTACAATTTATAGAGGGGAGGGGAGGAGAGGTTACAAGTGGTTTCAAGTGTGAATGTGGAAATTCGGCCAAATATTTTATTCCAACTTGAACCGCCCATTTGACCTCCAAAAAGCGTGAATTGACTGGCCTTCCAGAAGGTAAAAATATGCGGATGTGGGTCTTATATCCCCTTTCCATATCTGGGCTTAATCCAGGTCCATATGAAGGAGTTATGGCCGAAATACAGAAGCTTTTCCATTCTGGCGAGTCCGTCCCAACTTTGACTTTATGGCCCATTTTCAACAACCAAATGCACTCTTTAGCTCTAGTGTCCTTAATAAAAGTTGTATACAATTACGTTATTAACACTTTTACAAACTTTCAAATTCAAATAATAAATATAAAAATACTTAGCTTCGAAATACTACAATGCACTATAAAGGGTAAAACTGGAATTTTCGCCAAATTTTCAAATGAATGATCAAATCCCAAATATTTAATAAATAATCATATTTAACACAATGTGAGGAAATTATATCATTTATTATCAATAAAATATTCAACAAAATAGTGTTTTATCAATCACATAATATTTTAACATTTTTATGATATTTAACTCTTTTTTACAAAAAAAACACCAAATTTCACCCAATTCATAGTATCAGTATTCTGATTACAAGTATGAAATCATTTTTTTAATTTTAATTTTAAAAATATAAATATATAATTTTTTAAAAAATGATAGCTTCATTAATAAAATAGTTAAATTTCAGTAAACACTATTTAATTACAAAATGAATCTATATATTAGCACTATATAACCACTTGACATAGAGAACCTTATTACACCATAAAATACTAATGAGTAATTTTAGAAAAGTGGTATGTTCATAAAGTATTTCAACTATCATTTATAATATAGTATCTTCACATAACATTAACATCTCTCATAAATGAATGTATGTGAACATCAATTACTGATGTTTAGCTTATGCCTAGTCTTGGAAAACCCCATACGTTGCTTAAAATTTATCATGATTAAATAAATATATAACATAAGTGAATTTTCTATAAATTAATATCCCTGTATCTATCATTATTTAAAATTAACCCTTTTAATTACCCTTTATATACATTTATTCTAATGATTAATGTTTAATGAGTAAATACCAAATGGTTGTAACATCATACAGTTATATAAAATTATAATTACTAGAAAATTATTCATTCCATTAGAAAAAATAAATATTATCCTTTTTAGTTCATAAAATATGTTTATTATTGATGTGTTTGTTATTTAAGCTATATTTTTCAATTGTAATTTGATTTTTATTGATTTCATAATGTTTAAATTTTTCCCAAATGATGAATTAAAATATGAAGATCAATAAGTGTTCATATAATTTAGTCATTTAACATTATAAAAAATGGTTGTTTTTGTTTATTAATTTCATAACTTTCTATCCTTTATTTTTTAATTTCCACAAAAATTAATATTTTTAATGTAATAATTTGGTAAATATAAGTTACAAGTTTTTTTTAGTTTTTGGAATATAAATCTTCGATGTAGAAAGGTATTGTTTTAAATTTTTGTATTGTTTTAAATTAAATTGACGATTAATATTTCATAGAAAAATATTTTGTTTTAATTCATTAATAATTTTAATCACTATATGGAATTTATATTTTGTGATATAACTACAGGATGTTTCCAATTATATTGATGGTATGATATGATTCTGTGAATTGTTTAGGCTCTTATCACTGGACCCTTAATTTGTATTATTTTCTTAGTATTGATCTCATCATGTATATAAAAAATAATAAGATGATGTGAGACATGAATATATATTTTTTACGAAAACAAAACATATTAATTGAATCATTTATGAAGTTGATTCAAAATATAATATGAATACATCCAAATTTTCAACCCAGAATTCCAAAATTAGAGTTATTTATGGGCACCTCTTGTTAAATAAAATAAAGAGATGTTGATTTGATTATGTTGTTACAGATCATTGATTTTTAATTCCATATACCCCTAGTAAAACATGAAAATAATCTATAAGAATAATAATTATTTATTAATTATTGAAATTGAACTATTTAGAAAATAAAACATGTTAAAGGGATCACCAAAAATAATACTGGTGGAAATTTGTTTAATGTTGATAATTAAATCTCAAAGCATGTTTTGGTCTGTTAAATGAAAATTTTATTATTGATCATATACTAATATCAATAACTCAATTTTGTTAAGGTTTTCGTTGAGGATGATGATGAAAATATTTGTAATGATATTCTATATCACTGAGTATTCATTATATGTGAATGATTTAAGATATAGGACCCATAACTTACATGTTTATTCAGACTATGTTAAATTTTTTTTGTCCATTATGAAGTCTTGACCAAATTCATACAATATATTTACGTATAATTATATGGTAAATAAAGATATAATTCATGTGATAGGTAAATTATTTTTATTTACTTCAATCTATTTTTGAGTTTGAATGAGTGTGATTCTAGTTTTGGTGATGTAACAATAATGGAATCCAGACAACTAGATATTGAAACTAATTTTAATTTAGTGAGTATGAATGTTAAAGATGTTATGGTATATTCATGCATGATTTCATAATAACATTGAGAAGAAAAAATAATATACTTTGGAGGAATATTTTATTTCATCTAGATAATTTAAATGAATCTACATGAGGAAGAACTTTGTTGGCGAGGTTTTTCTAGGGATCAAATGGGGTAACATAAGGAATATTTAAAGGATAATATACAGTTATGACCATCATGATAACCTTTAAAAGATATTATAGAGGATTCATAATAATATAAAATATATATTATAAGAAATTAAGGGATACACTTTAGGATATATAGAGGAGGTGCATGATATATCATGAAACCTATAGTCAATGATATGAGGGAGAATTGATGATTCAAATAGTAACTTGTATCATTATTGAAGATATATATGGTTATCCATTCCCTTTTTATACAATATTTTAGATACATAATTATAAAAAATATTGTTTTCATATTGATTCTTGTCTTAATAAAGAGTGGAAAAATGATATTAAACTACTTATTTTTATCTCTTTATTTATAAATATCATTATTTAGAATTCTATTATTATTTTCATTTATCTAAGAATTAACTTTTCCTATGTTAAAGAATGTAGTCATATCATTAATATCCAAAATTCAAAAACAATTAGGATCATATTGCATGAAAAGAAAATTATTCTAATAAGAAACACTTTATCAAGATTTTGAAGCTACATAAAGAGGTTGATCAAAAAATTGATTACATTGATTTAATATAAAACATTTTCCTTTTGTACAATATATTGGAAGAAGTAGATAAAAAATAATATATTTAACCATCACATGACTTGCACATAAATGTGTTATTATTCATCTTCCATGTGGATATTTTTCAATTTACATGTTTTACAGTAATGTAGGAATATATTTTAATAATTAAATTACATTTCCCAAAAATATTCATTAATTGTCTATTAGTAATATTTTTATATAAATATTCACTAAAAATTTAAACAATTGTATCTAAAAAAAATTCATAAATAAATTTTTTTATCAATATTATTTGATCTTTTCATTCTTTTTTTTGATGTTATATCTTTTTTGAGTTTGTTTTCAGGTTATAAACATAAATTTATCCTTCATGTGGATTCAAAACAATATTTCCACTATATATATAATTATTTGGTTTAGTAAATAAATAAAATTTATATTTTCAATGTTATATGTCTAATTTCATGTCATTTTTGGGATGAAGGTTTCAGTAATGACAAAAAAATTAAAAACTAAACAAAAAATAATATGGAAATTTGATAAACTAAATTTTTAATTGAAATTTTTAGTTATTTATATTGGTTGTTGAAAATTAATATATCAATTTTAGAAGATGTGAACATGATAAAAAATTGAGCACATTTGAGTCATTTTAACTTGATGTACACATACACCATAAGATCATCATATATTAAAAATAATTACATTTAAAATACTATAATAGATAGAATAATATGAAATTGGACAACATATTGAGCCTAAAATAATTCATGAAATTATTTTACTACCAATTATGTGGGAAGATAAACTCATACAAGTGGTATTAACCCAATCCTAAATTAGGCTCACTTTTATAGACTGAAATAATGTACTAATTGTTTTTGATTTTTTCATTATTGATGGTATTTAATTAAAATACTAATGAGGTATCATTGGAATTAATTTGGGATTGAAATAATAAGAGAAACCACTACCTCATTATGTTGTATGTGAGGATATTAATAAAATTGGAGTCCTTTATTTTTAACACAATGGTAGTTGAATATACTGGTTTTTATTTTTAGAAGAAATCATTTTCGTAAAATGGGATCCATTTTTTTATTTATTGAAAAAAATTACCCAAAAGGGTAAAGAGATAGATTATGAAAAAATTAATTATTATTCTCATATGGATAGTGATTCATTATATTAGGACTGGAATAGAATTATATTTATGATTATGTAGCTCTCATACCACCAACACTCATCACGTATCCTCTTGGATATTTGTAATGATATGTTTACCCATTCATGCTATGAAATAGTTAACCAATATTCTAAGGTAAATTAAATTGAAAAATGTGGACAAAAATATAAGAAATGTTTTACTACTTAATCACATAATTGACTACACATAAATTATATGATATGAATATTTAAATGAGAAGAGTAAAACCTTGTTCCAAATCTATAATTGTTATCTCAACTATATGAAATTTAAGACCATGTCAATAATCATATAAAAAGAAATTATCTAGAATTTTCTAATAAATATGAAAATAAAAATCTGAATAAAATATATTGATATCAATTATATCATTAAAGTATTTTTGGAACATAGTAACCAAAATTTTAAATTCATTACCAAACAAATTTTAATGTTAATTGTTATGTGTATGGTGCAAGGATATAATATACATATTACATTCTACCAAATTATTTAAATAATAACTATATAAAAAATATTTTTTCCCATAATGAATAACAAATTATTAAACTAATCACTACACCTAGTTTCAAAATAATATTTAGTATACCAACACCAAAATCAATATTTGGATGAGTAACCAAATTCCCGGATGTTAGATAGAGGTATATTAAAAATGTTGGTAAGGAAATTTAACTCTAAAAATATTGTACATAAATTTTATATGGATGAATATAATTATAGAATACATAACCTAATATTTTATGTTTATAAAATTGTAAAAAGATTTTATAAAGAATAGATCAAATTAAACTTATTGGAATAACATAGTTTAATCATGGGTATAATCTCATGATTATTATAATTAAAATTTCATTAATAATAGAAGAAGATGGTATAAATGACACTATGAATTACCAAATTAAATTTTTTTAAGAATATGAAAATAAAAAACTAGGAAAAGTACCATACAAGAAATAATCATATTAACGATTAATAAAAATAAAACGTATTCATTTTAAAGAAAAAAAATTAATTTCAAATGAAAATCGATATGATGAAGGATAAACCATAATAAGAACATAATAAAATAGACAATAAAAATTATCTTTTTCCCATTAATATAATTTAAAAAAAATGGATGGATAATAATAAATAATTGTAACTAATTTGGATCCCTGGTGTTTTCAATATTATCTTTTTAAATTATCTTTTCAATCAAGACCTAATAAAATTTCCATCATATATGAAATGTATTGAAAATTTATTTTTAAAAGTAAAAATATTGAATAATATTCTAAAAATATCCTAATTGAATGAGTTTAGTCCTTTTTTCCACAAAATGATTCCTACATATAAAACTTATTGGATATTTTTTATACCAATTCCCTAAGAGTATAATGGAAAAATAAATTATCAAATTATCCTTTAAGATTCCTTGAATTTTTATTCATTATCACTATTTTAATATTTGAGGTTATGGGAGATTTATGTCTCACCCTCCATCCTTTTGTTGGTTGACTGATATTTCCTGCACCCATAGGGTGAGAAGATAACTATATTGATAGAATTGGAATGAATGTTTTACATATTAATATTACCATTATAAAAATAGAGTGTGTAAATTATGTCCCAATCATATATTATAGTCCATTAATGGACATTATTAGGTATGTTATTAATTTTTTTATTATATATAGTTTTTAATTTTTTTGATAAATAAGTGGAATTTAATGAGTTTAAAAATTTCAAAGAAATATGATAAGATACAATTTCGTATGGTTTCTGTTTTTATAATTTTTGAAAATAATTATCTACACGAGGGATAGTATGATTAAAATTATTAGTTATGAAACCCCTTTAAATGATTAAAATAAATTTTATAATATTTTTAAGTATTAAATATATTAAATTAGATATAATTCTACAAATGAATAATATGTTGTTTCATTTAAACATGCTATTCATAGAAGATTATTTATCTATTGAATATATTAACTAATTTTTTATAGAGTTTTAAAATGGTAAAACTAGTTAAATAATGGTTGGATTCCATAAAGACGTTAGAGTGAATACTCTTGTTACAATTTGAGGATTAATCATGGAATTTTCATAAAAACATCAAATGAATTTAGATACCAATTACAAATCCTCTTTATAGAACATTAATTATAAATTTATTTCTTATATTGAAATTCAAAAACTCTATTTTTTCAAACATAAATTTTTAATCAAATTGGATACATTATGAAACTTTATCTGCAATGATCACCCTCTAGTAAAGAATAAACCCAACATGAGGTAAAATAATATCTTCTCTCCTAAAAACAATTACTTTTTTTTCATAAATCATAAAATGAAATAATTATCTCATTTTAACATTATATTAATATAAAATAAATGTTTTTAATACCTATAATATGTTAAAAAATATATAGTTGGAACAATTTTCAACATAAAAGTGTTTAGGCTATAATTTTTAATGAATTAGGTCCCAATTGATCCAAATAATAATCCATGGTTATATGTTCAAATAATTCTAAATAAAAATATACATGATCACCATATAGAATAATTAATTTAGCTATTATATGATGGAATTAATTTTCTGACCTCAAACAATCCTTCTATTATCCTGGTCTAACTTTTCCATAACATGGACGTGTCACATTTATTATAAATAATAAATTTAACAAATTAAAAATATAAAAATGAAAATAATTATATTCTATATAGAATATGGAAAACAAAATTCCGTAATTTAAATGATCATTTTATAATTATATTCATTAGAAAAATTATAGAGTGGCCATCTGGGAATGATTTTTTCTATTTTAAAGATAAAAATTCTAGTTTCATATGGATTCTATTACCCAAGAGGAGAAGGTGATGATAACATTCAGTTGTAAAATACATATATTTTCCTCTATAAATATATCCTCAAGTTTTTGTGGTTCTGTAAAAACCATTCAATTATTCATGATTGAAATCATTTTAAATTTGATTAATTAAATTATTATTGTGTTCATATGTTATTTTTTATATACTTGGGATCATAATTACGTGTTTTTTTCATAATCTAGAATATTTTTTAGGAGATTTTTATATACGAACCAAGTTCTAACCTAGATGAAAGTTTTATTTATTCTAGACAAGAATATTTTACTAGGTAAATGTTTTCTAGGAGGGGAATGGAGGCTGATAATTAAAATAATGATGTTATATCAAAGATTCAATGGACGAAAAATTTTAATGGTTGAATATGTTTTAAGAGATTAATATTTTCTATTAAATATTTTGAAAATATAATTTTAAATTCACAATCCATTTATTATAACTTCTAATAAATGATAAAACATTTATTTTTTATGAGAACTATTTTATGTCGGTAAATTTTCATAAAGATGAAATCACATTTTCACACATCATAAATCATCTTACCTGGATATTTTCTCTTGAATTAAAATCTAATTCAAATTATGTGGCCATTAGAGTTGGAATGAGGAAACAAAAATTAAAATGGATACATGTGGTGTACTACTGGAGTTTGGTACAAGATGATGCCTAATTGAATTTCACCACTACCTTGAAATAAGTAATAGTTTTATTTGTCCCTCTAGTAAAATTTAGGTAGTATGTGATTGTATTAATAGTAATTATCTTCGTTTTATTTCTCAACATGATTATTATTCATTCTTAAATAGTGGATAAACTAACACTCATTAGTTGGATAATATTTTTAAATATATTTTCATCTAAATGTGGGAGTACCATGATGTACCAGATGGTGTTACTGCTCACTTTTCTAGGATTCCTAAAAAACAAAAAAATTATCTTGGAGAGAATAACTCATTAAATTCTAATGAAACACTACTTCTAATTTTCTCTAGATAGACTCTATGTTATTTTGATTTTAGTAATTTCTCTACCACAATATTCATTCCTACTTATTTTAAAAATACATATTGAAATAAATTTTTATCATACTATAAATTAATTTTTTATGAACCCTTTTTTACATAGAGAGATTTTAGAGATAATATAGATAATTTGTCACATCTAGTATAAAATATTATCTATTTTTAGAATTCTCACTCTTAATGATGAGGGTGATATCATGGTGAACAGAAAACTTCCAAATAATAGATATTCTAGATTCTTCTAGCATGAAAATTTTAAGAGTGAATGAAGTCTTATTATTTGAAGTGGCATGATAAAAATTTTAGGAAATTTTTAAATAAAAATAAGCATCCCTAAAGACTAATTATAGTGTTTGATATTTTTTATTCCAAGGTGTTATAATTCTCAAATGAATTTCCATATTCATAGTGTAATTAAAAAATTTGTGATGTTATAGAGTATGATTCTAATTGGTTTGAATATGTAGAATATCAGAACAATATAGCTTATATTTATTTCAAATTCAATTAGATGAACCTCATTTCTATATTTAGTGACCCCATATATTTTTAAAAAAATTATATTCATATTATATTTTTAAGATCAAATCATTGATGAATAAATATTGTTTTGTTTAAAAAATGGTATTTGACATAATCTAAATTATAGTGGACAAACTAAAATTTATAATATGATGCAGAAATGTATTTTAGGTAAAATATTTTGTAGTTATATAAAACATTAGTCCATAATTATGGATGAATCATTCTGTTCCAATAGAATGACCTATAAACTCTTAGATGAATATATGACAATAGACACTATTGTTAGAAAATATTCCATTTTAATATATAAATTAAAAAACAAATTATTTAGTAGTAAAATAATTGAAATATGATTTCAAAACTACTAGTGAGAGGATATTAAACGATTTTAGTGAACATAATAAATTAATAAGTTAATCATATGAAAATTATATGATTTATAATGAAATAAATGAATATATTCATAAGAAAATCAAAAAAGTTTGTGTTTTAAGGTTTTTTATAATTCTCTTAAATTTAATTACAAACATAAAATTTTATATGGATGGTTGACAATAATATTTAGTGAAAGGGTTTTTCATGTCGAATGTTTTATAATTTCTAGAGTCGGTGACATTAGGACATTATAAAATGCGACATTGTAAAAATTTTCATTATGTCTCTTATTATTAACCTAGACAAAAAATTGTCTTTCACATTAGTTTTTAATAAACATTCATGGAATCTATAATATAATTATAAAATTGGATGAGATTTTCATATTATTTACATATAAATTAACATGAAAAGCCCTGTATAATATTATTTATTTATAATCAAAGTCATGATAAATGATTTTGTTATATTTTTAAAATAAATTATAAAATTAGAAATTTGAAAATTTATTACATTTAAAATTTAATATAAATATATGAGCCTACAAATGAAATTGTATAACTATAAATATAGAATTGCAGAACATCAACCCAAAATCTTCATCGAAAATTCAATTCCTTTTAGATTTACAATTTGAAATTTGATCCTTATAATAAATATTAAAAATAAAATCAAACTTAATAAATCTTATGAAACTATATCAAAATTCCCTTTTTTGTGATTTTTCATTTTTCAATGTGATGGTGAGAGTCATCAATTTTGGTCGGAGTGGACACTCAAGACGGGGGTGAATTGAGTTCCAATTAAAATTTCTGCTAAAAACAATTTCTATTAAAATCCCCCAATTTCAAAAACAAATTAAACTGTAGTGAATTTATACAGATTATAAAGGTTCAATTAGTTTCTAAAAGATTGATTAATTCTCAGTTAACTTAATATTATTATTAAATTTACTTTTGAAACTAACTTACTGGTTTATAATAAATATAAACACTTGCGAGTTTAACTATCAAAGTAGCTTTGAAAATAAATAATATTTCAAAGTAATAGTAGCGGAATATGAAATAAATGTATATAGTATGGATATAGATTTTAACTAAAAACACAAGAGTTAACCAAGAGGTTCAGTCTCAAGCCGAGACTTAGTCCTCTCAAAATTTATATAAATTGATCCACACCATGGATCTGGGTTAACAACAGTGATCACACTGTTCAGGTCAAGAGACCTCTACCATAGTTATATGTGGGATAACAAACAATAGCTCAAAGCAGTCCAGGTAACACTTGACCTCTACCACTATCCACATTGGGAAATAAAGGATGTGAAGATTTTGAGTGAGGATTTACAAATCCTCCAGTTAAGGTTCAGGAGACAGTGTGTGTGTAATAATTAACAGGCTACACACACTGTTCGTAATGCAATTTCTAAATAACTTAGAGCATGATATAGAGTTTAGGAAGGCTCTAGTGATTGTAGTGCAGCTCTGGAATCCTTTGGATTTGATCAGAAACGGTTCTGAGTCCTTCTCTTGTATTTGACTGAAAAACAGAGTATCGTTTCTTCTTTCAGTGCTTCCAGGTTCATCTTGGTTATCGGCTCAGAAAAGGAAGTGTTCTGTGTAGTTCTTCTTTAGCATAGATTGCTCGATGTATACTCTGTGTTCTGGAGTCTGGTAGTAGTAGTAGTCCTGTGAGTGCAAGTTCTCCAATTGTTCTTGGCATGTTTGAGCTTGATCGCAAGTGTGTTCCCGTGTGCTCAATCTCTTCAAGTCTCTTGTCTTAATTCACTATCTCATACACGTTGTCTTGTATGCCTTTATTATACTGAGAAGAAGGAATGATTATTCTTTTAAATCGTACTTGGTATGGTTTCCTGAAATGGAAACATAAATCATTTAATAACATTGAATGCATCAAAAGTAACAAATGTAGCCATTAGTGTAATAAACAAATAGGGTCGAGGATATAGGATTTGACTCCGCAGTTCATTATAGGTAGCTGTTTGTTTGTAGACTTGTACGGTTGACTCTGTGCAGGATCTTCCATCGGTAGCTCTTCAAACTCTTATCGGTGGCTCTTATCGGTAGATCTTATCGGTATCTGTTATCGGTAGCTCGATGAACTTAGTTCCATCGATTGCTCTTGACTGTCGGTAGCTCTATGCATCGATAGCTCTCTGTCCATTGGTAGCTCTGTGCATCAGTAGCTCTGTTTATCGGTAGCTCTGTGCATCAGTAGCTCTGTGCATCGGTAGCTCTGTGCAGGTCAGTGATACTTACACTTTACTGTCTTATGAAAAACACATCTAATTCACTTAGAATCATTTCAAAACTTATATAAACATGAATAATCGAGATTAACATAAATCAGAAATTATTTTAACATTATTATTAACTTGATCATCGATTTGAAAGAATTAATGTTTAGATCAACAGTAATTGTGAATATCATAATATATGAACACATAATTCGGATTGTCAAAACATATGAATACAAGATTGGGATTATCAAAACAGGTGAGGTCAATAATCTCCCCCTTTTTGATAATCACAACTTATGATATGGCCATTTAAAATAGTGAGAATATAGTATTATATAGTATGACATTAATATTCAATTTTCTCAAAGAAAACAGTATCAGAGGAAAGAGGAAATAGTAATAGAAAGATATAGATCAAAATTTATCATAGTTAGAATTAAATACAATAGTATCAGAGATAAGGTTTTGAAAGAATTGGTACCAAAGAAGGAAATGTAAGAAATAGTATCAAAGGCTTCTCCTTTGATCATATTTCTCCCCTTTTATATTTCTCCTTTTATATTTCTCCTTTTATATTTCTCCTTTTATATTTCTCGTATTATATTTCTCCTTTTATATTTCTCCTTTTATATTTATCCTTTTATATTTCTCCCCTTTTCTCCCCCGTTGTGATAATCAAAAAGTGGGAAACCAAACATAGAAAATTGACAAACTGAGATAGTGTAAAGAAAGGAATTTGTATTAGATCAGAAACAAATTACATAAACAGAATAGAAAAAACAAAATGATTCCTATAAAACATCCTTGACACTTTATCAATCCACATCTTCAATGTGAGCTTTTCCCTTGGGATCAGAAGAGAATTCAGGTGTTGAGGATACTGGGGAGGACTTTGGAATTCGAGAAATGATCAGAGGAGGCTGAGCAACTGTTATAGTGTCGGGCCTGTAATGGGAAGTCCTTTGAGAGATCATAGGTGTGAGACTTCTTACGGCTTGAGCAGGAGTCATCCAAACTGGAGACGCAGTAGAGGCAAGGGCAGGCAAAGCAGGAGGTAAAATGACCGGTCTGGCATCCACATGCAGGAAGGGAAGCAACAGGTTTCTGAAATCCATTATAATGCTTCCTCCTCTCTCCATTGCAGACACAAAATCATCTCTATTTTCAATGAATTTATCCAAAGAAGGATTAAGCTCCTTGAGCTTACTAACCTGCTCTCTGAAGGCCTGAGTCACTGGAGGTAACTTTAGATTCTCAAGCAGAAGTTTGAAATGGTTGGTCAGTTGTTTCTTGGTATAAACCTTTTCAAAATAAGTATCCACCTTATTCTTGATTGCCTCTTGAGAAGCAGAGGCTTCTCTCATGTAGTCCTAGACAATTTTCATTATTTCTCTGGCTGAATCCCTGGTAGACAGCACAACTCAACTTAAATATGATGAGTCCACAGAGCCACTGGTTGAAATAGAACCAAGATACTCCTTCATCAGAGTAGGAAATTGATTCAGATCAATTGCAGGTTTTGGAACTAGTGGACCAACAGAGAAGGATACAGTTTCTTTGAAGCTTTTGGTAAACCCACTAATCAGATTTTTCATTTGAGTGTCCTGATTTTTGACATGATCCTTCACAGATGCTTTGAAATCTTCAAACACGGAGACCAGCTGACTTACAACACTTTTCACATAAGCTAAATCCTTGTCAGCTTGAGATTTTGAACTCATGAAAGAGTCTAAGGCAACAACAGATATCCGTAGAGCTTCAAGATCTTCTTCTAGCCTAGAAGTTTCAGTGTGGCACTCCTTGACTTCTTCCATTAGCTCACCCACAAAAGTTGATAGGTTGCAACCAAGAGAAATCTCAAAAGACCATTCTAACATCTTCATTTCTTCACCAAAACAGTGCTTTATCTCAGCAACAGATGCACTGAAGGATTCTGTCAGCTCAGGCTTTAGGGATTCGAGGTCATACTTTGTAACAGAATCAGTAGGAGCAACTGTAGTAGATACTCTTTCAGAAGCTAAACTGACTACAGAGTCAGCCATGACTGATTGAATCGAGGATACTAAAAAAGAATCCATTGTCTTTACTTCTACAAAACTGACTATGAGATTTTCTTTCAGCACATCTAAATCATGTACTCGGACCACATCAGCAGGTAATAACTCAGAATTGATGTCATAGCTGATCTTTGGTCTATTCAAAGAGACTTCATTATCCGAATCAGGATAATCCAACCCAAATACTATAAAACCTGGGTCTTCTACCCAGTCTTTAGACTTGATAGTCACTGTAACATTTCCAAACTTGGTGTGATGCTCCCCCTCAATGGGTGTATTCTCATATATAGCAACTACATTCTCTGCTGGTCTTTCTTCATCAGAATCATCCACAACAACTTCCATCTCTGCAGCAGCAAGATGATTTTCTGGAATAGGTACAACTTCTCCTCTTTCTCTTTCTTCATCCATAGAAGGTACAACTGAGCTTCTAATAACTGGACTCAGACTCAAATCAGCAGAATCAGATGATTCATAGACATTATTTTCTTCCTCTACACGCTTAGAGACCGACTGGTCTTCCTCATTAGCAGGTGTCTCCACTTCTGCTAGCACTTCCTTTTCAAAAGACATAACTTCAGCAACATGGCTTGGAGGCAAGTCAGGATCTCCTCCCTCATCCATAGGAGTTTCTTCCTCTTCCTCTTCTTCTTCTGACATAGCACTGTACTCAGGTTCCTCTTCATCAGGTCCTAGACCTGGATCTCTTTTATCCTTTGGCCTTGAAGGATAATCCACAGGATTGAACTTATCATATACCTTTTGGTCATCATTTACCCATTCTCCTCTCCACGGATTCTAATTAATCTTCATATATTTGAAAACTGTAGTAGTGATACAAAAGCTGCTCTTCACTACAACTGTCTCATCTTGAGACTCAGCTATCCCTTTCACTTTGATC
The DNA here is from genome assembly GCA_963277665.1 of Viscum album. Lineage (NCBI taxonomy): Eukaryota > Viridiplantae > Streptophyta > Magnoliopsida > Santalales > Viscaceae > Viscum > Viscum album. Next base: position 1,982,751,279 of record OY728125.1, on the reverse strand, counting down.
ATTACAGAAATCATCTTAGCAAAGAATAGGGCATTAGTATTTGATTTCGGCCATGTCATATCATCCATTTGACTCATCACCAATCTGCATAAATTGACTTTGACATCATGTCTCAAAAGATGTTGGAGATAGATATCCTGATATCTCAAATTAGCGAAGTCTCCTCTCCTTGGTATCAACACATGTTGAACAAACTTGAACAGTAATCTGTTCTCTCCATCCATTTCTGCAGAAACCAATTTCCTTGGAGTTCCATCACCAGTCAGTTCTTTCAACACGATCTCATGATCAAAAATGTCACTGGTAGGTGGCATTTCTCTTGATACATATCCAGACACACCTTCATGAGGAAATTTTAAGCAATCAGCCCATTCTACTGATGAAAATGAAATCACTTTACCATTTACAAACGAAGATACTTGGTTCTCATTCTCTAGCTTCTCGAAGCATACGAATTTGTAAAACTGTTTTACCAACTTTGGGTAGTAGGGACCATTGTTATTTGAAAAGTAGTCTACCCATCTCTGAGCTTCCAGAACTTCGAGCACCAAGGACTTGCTGGGCATCAACCAGTCTACACACAGCTCTTTTTCGATCACAATAGCTCTATTTTGCATATGAGGATTTACTGGTCTCCTTCCTGACCTAGTTCTAACAGCACTACTCGTTTCTAGCTCGGACTTCTGCCTTTTTTTCTTTAGGTTCAACACAGTCCTCTCGGATGACAGGAATTTTGGTTTTTGCCATCACTGGTTCGAGGGATCTCAGGTTTGCAGAGGGTTTGGGTTCTAAGGTTCGAGGGTAAAAGGTTTTGGGTTCGGTGGAGTGAGAGGCGGCTTAGACTTAGTTTTATCATTTAAGAATCATAAGATAAATGAATAAAAATAAAATAAAATAAAATAAAATAAAACGGTTCAGATTCTTGACGGCAGAAAAAAAGATTTAAAATAGCACTTTATCGGTGATGATTTTTGTCGGTGAGGATTTTTATCGGTGAGGATTTATATCGGTGAGGATTTCTATCGGTGAGGATTTCTATTGGTGATGATTTCTATCGGTGAGTATTTCTATCGGTGAGGATTTCTATCGGTGAGGATTTCTATCGGTGAGGATTTCTATCGGTGATGATTAAAAATCCCCAGCTCGTGCCTAATGTAACATAACCTATCCACACTTAAGGGTTTTGTGAAAATGTCGGCCAATTGATGTTCAGTGCCGATAAATTCAAGAGAAATATCACCCTTTTGATAATGATCTCTCAAAAAATGATGCCTTACGTCAATGTGTTTGGTTCTTGAGTGAGATACAGGGTTCTTCGAGATGTTTATTGCACTAGTGTTGTCACATGTAATCGAAACATGCTTAAATCATATCCATAGTCCAAGACAGTGTGTTTCATCCATAGAATTTGTGCACAGCAACTACCAGTAGCTATATACTCTGCTTCGGCAGTGGATAGAGTTATAGAATTCAGCTTTTTACAACACCAAGATACTAAGGATTTTCCTAATAAATGACATGTTCCTGAAGTTCTTCTTCTGTCTAATTTGCAACCAGCAAATTCAGCATCTGAATAACTCATTAACTCAAAGGATTGTCATTTTGGATAAAATAAACCAAGGTTAACAGTATGTTTGAGATACATGAAAATTCTTTTAACAGCAAGCAAATGAGATTCTTTCGGGTTAGCTTGAAATCTTGCACACATACACACACTGAACATAATATCTGGTCGACTAGAAGTTAGATAAAGTAAACTACCAATCATACCCCTATAATTGGTTTCATCCACTGGTTTCCCAGTTTCATCTGTATCCAATTTACATATTGTACTCATAGGAGTTTCACTCTCCTTAATACTATCCAGACCAAAAAGTTTTAAGAGATCCTTTGTATATTTACTTTGGTTCAAAATAATACCATTTTCATTTTGAAATACTTGAAATCCAAGAATGTATTTATGCTCTCCAATTAAACTCATTTCAAATTCATTTTGCATATTATTTGAAAAATCAGTACATAAAAAAGGTTTAGAAGATCCAAAAATAATATCATCAACATAGATTTGTAAAAATAAAACATCTTTAGAAATTCTTTTAATAAAATGAGTTGGATCAGCAATCCCTTTAGTAAAACCTTTTGAAATAAGAAAATTGCTGAGTCTATCATACCAAGCTCTTAGAGCTTATTTTAAGCCATATAAAGCTTTTGAAAGTTTAAAAACTTGATTTGGAAAAAGGGGATTTGTAAATCCAGGAGGTTGTTCTACAAAAACATCTTCAATTATAAAACCATTTAGAAATGCACTTTTTACATCCATTTGATATTACTTGAAATTTAGATGTGCAGCATATGCAAGTAAAATCCTAATGGATTCTAGTCTAGCTACAGGTGCAAAGGTCTTCTCATAGTCTATGCCTTCTTCTTGACTATATCCTTGTGCAACTAGCCTAACTTTGTTTCTAACTATGTTTCCTGATTCATTAACTTTATTTTTAAAAACCCATTTAGTGCCTATTGTTAGTGTTTCCTTAGGTCTGTCAACTAATTCCCAGACTTTTGTTTCTTTCAAATTGATTTAACTCTTCTTGCATAGCCATCACCCAGAATTCATCAACGATAGCATCATTAATATTTTTGGGTTCTAGATGGGAGAGAAAAGCTTGATGTTTAACCTGATTTCTTAGAGAAGCTCTAGTCTGTGTTCCTCTATGAAGATTACCAACAACAGCATCCAAAAGATGATTCTTTTGAATTCTTGTTGATCTAGAAAAGGTAGGACTAGACACTTCAGGTTCATCAGTAGGTTCGGGTTCGACTGAAACAGATTCTGGAAAAGGTCTAGAACTGGATGTTTTTATAACAGGTTCTTTGGATTTATCATTAAGGTCTAGAACAGACAAATCTTCTTCAAGATTCTCAAGAAAGATGTTAGGCTCATGTGGATCGGTTTCATCGAATTTGATGTGAACAGATTCTTCCACACATTTAGATTTCTTATTAAACACTCTATAAGCTTTACTTGAAGTAGAGTAACCCAGAAAAATTCCTTCATCACTTTTAGAAGAAAACTTGTCTAGATTATCCTTTGTGTTAAGAATAATGACTTTGCAACCAAAAACACTGAAGTAATTAACCTTAGGCTTCATATTGTTCCACAACTCATATGGGGTTTTCTTAAGAACAGGTCTGATCAAGACTCTGTTGATAACATAACAAGCTGTATTTACAGCTTCATCCCAAACGTAAATAGGAAGATCATATTTATTGAGCATGGTTCTAGCTATTTCTTGAAGGGTTCGGTTTCTCCTTTCTACTACGCCATTCTACTGAGGTGTCCTAGGAGCTAAAAAGTTATGAGTGTAGCCATTGTGTAAGCAGTAAGATTCAGTGTCTTGATTTTCAAACTCACGGCCATGATCACTTCTCAGGGTCTTAATTTTGAGTCCACTAAGATTTTCTGTAGACTTGGAGTATTTAACAAAGGAAGAATATGATTCACTTTTGTGACTTAAGAAACATACCCAAGTATATCTAGAAAAGTCATCTACTAGAACATAGACATAGTTCTTCCCATTTAAACTAGAAACTCTTGATGGTCCAAATAAATCCATGTGAACCAACTCAAGTTGTTGAGAAGTTGAGATTTCTTTCTTTGATTTAAAAGAAACTTTGTGTTATTTTCCCTTTTGACAGGGATTACACACTTTGTCATTTGGGAATTCTAATTTAGGTAAGTCTCTAACTAAGTTTTTCCTATCCAGTTTTCTAAGTGAGTGAATGTTGCAGTGTCCTAATCTTCTGTGCCATATCCAAGATTCTTTATGAAAAGCATTCAAACAGGGAATATATTTTTTGGCTAAAGAATTTAAATCAACAGCATAAACATTTTCATTCTTTAGAGCAGAAAATACTAAAGCATTTTTGGAGTTAAAAACATCACAGGTATCATTTGCAAACTTGACATTGAAACCATAATCACATAATTGAGATATACTAAGCAAGTTATATTTAAGTCCATCAACGAATAAAACATTAGAAATTAATACTGAGTCAGTGTTACCAATCTGGCCTAGGCCAATGATTTTTCCTTTAGAGTTGCCACCAAAGGTGACATGACCTTCATCAACCTTTATTAAGATATTGAAGCAAGAATAATCTCCAGTCATGTGTGTGAGCACCAACTGTCTAAATACCATATCTTCTTGTGACAGATCTTCAAGCAGGTCTCCTATAAAACAGATTTAAAAAGGAAATGACTTTGGTACCCAGATTTTCTTGGGTCCAGATAGGTTAACAATCAGGGCTTTAGGTACCCCGATTGGTTTTATTGGTTTCATACAACTAACAGAAGTAACATATTTTTAAAGATAATCTTTATTTGGTCTATAACCATATGAATATCCTGTTGAAGCATATGAATTTCCAAAATTGGAACTAGCAATTTTTTTTTAGACTTAGGAATAAATCGGGTTCTGGTGAACTGTCTCTGTCCAGGTTGGTATCCTAAACCAGTAGCATATCTAGGTGCAACTTTCTTTCCTAGCATTTGAGTTAGAGAATTCTTTCCATTTGTGAATTTTTCTAAGTCCTTTCTGAGTTTCTCATTTGACAGTTTCAGTTATGTATTTTCCTTTAATAGTTGAGCATTCTTTTCCTTTTCTATATCAAGATCAGATTTATGCTTAACACTTAAAGCATACTGTTTCTTTAAACATTTGTATTTGTCTTTAAGCTCATTACAAGTTTCTTCTAACATATCACAATATTCAAATAGTTCAGATTTTGACATGTTTTCCGAATCAGAATCATCTCCAGAGTAATATGAATTTAAAACAGGAGTGTCAGATGTTACCTCAGAAGTATTTGTCATGAAACACATGTTGGCTCGATTCCTTTCCGAGTCTGATGATTCGGCTTCACTTGTGCTGTCTTCTGAAGCACTCCAGGTAGCCTTCATGGCTTTCTTGTACTTCTTGTCTTTGTAATAATATTTCTTTTTTAATTTTAACTTTGGACAGTCTGCTTCGATTTGTCCTTTTCGCTTACATTCGTAGTAGATAACTTCATCAGTCCTGTTAGCTTTCTTCCAATCCTTTTTCCATTTTCCTTGTTGATCATACTTTCCTTTGTAATTTGTTTTCCTAAATAATTTCTTATTCCTATAAAACTTCTTGAATCTACTGGCTATCTGAGCCATTTCTTCATCACTGTCATACTCTGAGTTTTCACTTGTTGAACTCTCATCCTCCATCTGTATTTTTTCCTTCTCCGTACTCTTCAAAGCAGTAGACTTGAAAGCTATAGATTTTTTTTTCAGTTCATCATCTTCCTCTTTGTTTACCTTGAGCTCTTCTTCATACATCATCAATTTTCCAATAAGCTCTTTGACAGGTAGAGCATCAATGTCACATGATTCTCTGATTGAGACAGAAGTGCCTCTCCATCGATCTGGTAGACATCTCAAGATTCTCATAATTTGTTCCTTTGCTAGAACAACTTTTCCAAGTGAATTCATCATGTTGACTATCTCATTAAACCTGAGATACATGTCAGAAATAGGTTCATCAGACTTCATTTTAAAATTATCATACTTAATAGTATATGTGTTCAATCTCATTTCTTTAACATTATTTGTTCCTTCATGAGAAACAGTCAAGGTATCCCAAATTTCAAAAGTAGTTTTGCATGCAGAAATTTTGTTGAATTCTTCATCTCCTAGAGCACAGTACAGAGCATTCATATCTTTACAATTATTATTGTAAGTAGTCTTTGTAGGTTCATCCCATGTAGATCTATTAGTAGTGGGAATTTTGTATTCAGATTCAATAGCAGTCCAAATATCAAAACTCATGCTTTCTAGATGAATTTTCATTTTATGTTTCCACTAAGCATAGTTATTTCCTTTAAACAAAGGTTTCCGGTTAGTATCATCACCCTCAAGTCTATTTTCCATTATAAACACAATTTAAAGAGATAAAAATTTAGCAATAACAGAAATTTTAAGAACTTTAAAATACAACTAAAATCACAGTTGAAAAGCAGAGAGTAAATAAAAAGTTTTGCAAAACACACAACCTCTGATACTAAATGTTGGTCGGAGTGGACACTCAATAGGGGGTGAATTGAGTTCCAATTAAAATTTCTGCTAAAAACAATTTCTATTAAAATCCCCCAATTTCAAAAACAAATTAAACTGTAGTGAATTTATACAGATTATAAAGGTTCAATTAGTATCTAAAAGATTGATTAATTCTCAGTTAACTTAATCTTATGATTAAATTAACTTTTGAAACAAACGTACTGGTTTATAATAAATATAAACACTTTCAAGTTTAACTATCAAAGTAGCTTTGAAAAGAAATAATATTTCAAAGTAATAGCAGCGGAATATGAAATAAATGTATATAGTATGGATATAGATTTTAACTGAAAACACAAGAGTTAACCAAGAGGTTCAGTCTCAAGCCGAGACTTAGTCCTCTCAAAATTTATAGAAATTGATCCACACCCTGGATCTGGGTTAAAAATAGTGATCACACTGTTCCGGTCAAGAGACCTCTACCATAGTTATATGTGGGATAACAAACAATAGCTCATAGTTGTCCAGGTCACACTCGACCTCTACCACTATCCACAGTGGTAAATAAAGGATGTAAAGATTGTGAGTGGGGATTTACAAATCCTCCAGTTAAGGTTTAGGAGACAGTGTGTGTGTAATAATTAACAGGCTACACACACTCTTCGTAATGCAATTTCTAAATCACTTAGAGCAAGATATAGAGTTTAGGAAGGCTCTAGTGATAGCAGTGCAGATCTGGACTCCTTTGGATTTGATCAGTTACGGTTCTGAGTCCTTCTCTGGTATTTGACTGAAAAACAGAGTATCGTTTCTTCTTTCAGTTCTTCCAGGTTCAGCTTAGTTATCGCCTCAGAAAAGGAAGTGTTCTTTGTAGTTCTTCTTTAGCATAGATTGCTCGATGTATGCTCTGTGTTCTGGAGTCTGGTAGTAGTAGTAGCCTTGTGAGTGCAAGTTCTCCAGTTTTTCTTGGAACGTTTGAGCTTGATCGCATGTGTGTTCCCGTGTTCTCAATCTCTTCAAGTCTGTTGTCTTAATTTACTAGCTCATACATGTTGTCTTGTATGCCTTTATTATACTGAGAAGAAGGAATGATTATGCTTTTAAATCGCACTAGGTACAGTTTCCTGAAATGGCAACATAAATCATTTAATAACATTGAATGCATCAAAAGTAACAAAAATAGCTGTTAGTGTAATAAACAAATAGGGCCGAGGATATAGGATTTGACTCCGTAGTTCATTATAGGTAGTCGTTTGTTTGTAGACTTGTACGGTTGACTCTGTGCAGGATCTTCCATCTATAGCTCTTCAAACTCTTATTGGTGGCTCTTATCGGTATCTCTTATCGGTAGCTCTTATCAGTAGCTCGATGAACTTAATTCCATCGGTTGCTCATGATTGTCGGTAGCTCTATGCATTGGTAGCTCTCTATCCATCGGGAGCTCTGTGCATCGGTAGCTCTGTGCATCGGTAGCTCTGTGCATCGGTAGCTCTGTGCTTTGGTAGCTCTATGCATCGGTAGCTCTGTGCATCGGTAGCTCTGTGCATCGGTAGCTTTGTGCATCAGTAGCTCTGTGCATCGGTAGCTCTGTGCATCGGTAGCTCTGTGCATCGGTAGCTCTGTGCATCGGTAGCTTTGTGCATTGGTAGCTCTGTGCAGGTCAGTGATACTTACACTTGACTGTCTTATGAAAAACACATCTAATTCACTTAGAATCATTTCAAAAATTATATAAACATGGATAATCGAGATTAACATAAATCAGAAATTATTTTAACATTATTATTAACTTGATCATCGATTTGAAAGAATTAAAGTATAGATCAACAGTAATTGTGAATATCATAATATATGAACACATAATTGGGATTGTCAAAACATATGAATACAAGATTGGGATTATCAAAACAGGTGAGGTCAACAATCAAAAATCTAAAAATTAAAATGAAATTATTTTTCTTATATTCTCAATATAAATATAAGATCAATTAATTGGAAAGTTATTAAAAATAAAACATTTCTTAATTTTGTAACTATCTTGGACCAAATAATTTCCAATATAATTATGAGAAAAGAATCTCTACATCCATTTAGATATTCCTGAAGATGAAAATTTATTTTTAAAATGTACTTTCGAATTCATAAAATCATTATAAGTTGTTGGATACAAAATAAAGTAAATAAAAATAAAGAATAGCACATTTTTAAAACATTTGATCTCAATACTAAAATTTAATGTTCTCTCTCTAATAAAAAACAATTCCTTGTTTTAAAATGAGAAATATGATATAGAATTATATTTATCGCAATATACCACTAATAAAATTTCCAAAATACTTGGTTCAATACTGTTCACAAATTTTCTTTCCTGTCACCATGTATATGACATAAGCATTAAGGTTTCATATCTTTAGACAAAAAAAATCCAATATCCATTGACATAGAAATAGAGTGGTTCATTAGTAATGTTATATAATATCTTATGAAAAATATCTTCCATTATCATGAATAAAATGGAGAAACAAAAATAGAATTTCATTATTTTGAAAAAATAAAGTAATATATTATACTGCATATATATAATTAATTATCAAGAAAACAATTGAAATAAAATGTTTATCAAGAAATCCTTATACTAATTTCATATCATACTGATCCAAATATTTCTAGTTGTTCCTATGAAAAAATAATAACATGTATTATGTTTCAATAAATTATAATAAATAAAATATTGATGATACCATGTTATATTGAAAATTATTGCATCACATTTCTTACCCTAAAAGCATTAGTTACAAGCTACATGACACTCTCTTCAAAATCACTACAATAATTTCAATCTAAACATGATATAATCAATAAAGACCTCATAAAATTCCAACAATAGTGATGTATATTGGGATAATATATTATGTCCCAAAAAGGATTATATGATGTCCTAAAAAATGAAAAAATTTCTTTTCTACATAGTATTTGTTTATATTTTGAGAATTCATGAAAAAATGTAAACATATAAATTTTAAAATTTTTAAAGAGTTAACACTAATATGAAATAATTAAAATAATATTTACATATATCATTGGTATTATTCAAAACAAATATATAAAGATATAAAAAATGGATGATACATTGTGTAAATGTAGTTACCTCATTAGTAGTAAATTTTCCTCATTTTATCCAATATTTAATTTCTTAAATGGTTAACATATCTTGATCCCCTTCTCTCTGTTGATAATAAATGGTATCCACAATTTAAAATATTATCATATTTGATACAATATGATGTTGGTTATCCTAATAATGTGACTCACATTAGATGTGTATATATAAATAAAGGACCCTGGGACACCCTGAGAGGGGAGGGGTGAATCAGGGTGACAACTTTTTCTTTTAATGTGATGGATCTTATTCCCACGTTGGTAGGAACTTGTTGAACCTGTATGATGAATATGCTCAAAAAGCAAACATTCACATACCCAGATAAGACACAACAATTTTTACTTGGTTCACCACTAAGGGCTAAATCCAAGGAGCATACGCCGACAAGTTTCCGGTCATACCAAATTCCACTAATCTTCACTAGTTGTGGATTACAATGGTTTATGAACAGTCACTCTGTCCTAGGCTCACTGACTTTACAAAAGTTCCGGGATTACTCACTGCATCCCTCGGGTCACTCCCGTTGACTCCCTCTGGCTCACTGCCGTTGGTGAAGTCCCACTCCGTTTATAGATGTGAAGGTCTCTTCATCATTGAATAATGATGCATCCTCTGTTGTATGTAGATGCTCTTTTGAAGTCCAACTCTTACCAGAAGACGGATCTCACTTTGTGCTGAGGGTACCGGGTGATCGTCCAGCTTTCGTGCAGCTTCAAAAGGACAGATGTGCTTCAACAATATCTGGCAGTCTCCTCAAAGACCGGCGTGCAAGTCCCAACACAACACACAAGTCCTTGAAGCGTAAGTCCAAACTGGTGCACAAGTGTCACCAAATCACCTGCGCGACACTGCCTTCTTGAACTTCAAACCTGTGCGACTCACTTCCTTTCTCGCCCAAATCACCTTGGGCACACATCCCATAGCCGGTGCGCAGCCTCTACTTGCGCGACCCAACTACCACTTCTGCGACTCAACCACTTAAGCGAAGAGAGATCTAAAAATATCTAATTCTCAAACTTTGTTACAAATGATGAGGGCTGGTCCTCTATTTGTTGGAAAATTGGACCCCCTGCGCGGTGGCACGCAAGTCTTCCCTCGGCGCGCAGGTTTCAGCGCGCAGCTCATCCTTCATAGCCTCTGTCACGCTACTCACTTGGGCGACCACACAAATACGTGCATGACCTTCTTTCCTTTTTAATATTTTGAAGTTATAATCTTGAAAAACAATAGACGCGCATGTTTCCAATCCTCCTAGGCATCGGCGCGCAAGTCTCTTCATGGCGCGCAGGTCACTTGCGCGACCAGCCCAAAACTTGCGCGACCTTTATCCGTTTGACATTTTCCCATGTTTTGATATTGAAAAACATATGGCACACAAGTTTCCTCTCCTTAAAGTACACGGTACGCAATACTCTTTGCGAAAAACACTTTTCTCCATTTGTCGATTTTCAGGCCCAAAAATTTGGCAAACACTGCGAAACGGCGCCACCTTCAATACTGTTGTCTGCTTGAACTGTAAGATCTCTTTGCTGGTACACATTCTGAAATTCCACTGAGGATTGACAACAAACACAAACCATTCTCTAAATCATGCATAGAATACCATGGTTCCAATAATAAAGTCAGCGTTTTTACAGTTGTATATGTCGGTAGAGGTCGTGGAGTGGTATTTTTTTTCCAGAGATGGTAGAGTTGGACATGCAGACAAAAATATTATTTAAATGAATGATAACACCATCTTCAAAAATCCTATGATCATTTACTCCATCATCTCACCATCCTAATCAACATTATCTTTAAGAGAATATATTTTTCATTTATGTACAACATCTTTTTATGTAACTTTAGAATAAACATATAATTGTTAAAAAATATGCAATCAATGATTCCCCATACGACACTCAGATGTTCGTGGTTTTCCATTACTATTTATAAACTATCTTTTATATAATCAATTATGAAGGACCCTAGTGTATTATGATACAAAAGAAATTCATATTACATAATATTTGAAAATTTAATTTATGAATGAAAACAAATCCTGATATTAATTAATTTAAAATAAATAAATATATTAATTAGAATAATCTAGTACTCTGAGAAATAATAGATGATTGTTCAATTGGAATTGGATCTTTTTTTATTCATGACCTTTTAAAATTTTTATATATAGCTAGATTGGGACTGGGGGATGAGGGTCGTCATATATGGAGCATGACTCTATTCAGATTTTATTGATTTCATTTGGCCATAATTTGTTGTCCCAATAACATGAACCCCACATGAGATAATTTTTAAGTTTATATATCATTGGATTGGATATCATGATGAGATATCCTCAATGTCCATAAATTATGAATAAAAAATATCTTAGTTTTTTTAAAATAAAAATCATCAAAAATCTAACATTTCACTTTCCAAAAAATATTGTTATCATTTTATTTTAATAATCCAATTCTATATTTTTTTAATTTAGAAGTGTATATATATCACATGGATTTTGTTTTATCTATACCTAAAATTAAATTTCATGTTATGTTATATTCAAAACCACTCCACATAATAATAGTCAATTCCAAAAAAATACATAATTACATACTATCTGGAATATCATATGTCATTTTATAAAAAATGAAAATAAAAATGAATTTTTTAAAAAAATTCATGAAATGTGAAATATTAACAAATAATATTACTATAAATAAATCCATTAATTTAATTTTTATCACATTGTAAATAATTAATAAATCAGAGGACAAAATACTAAATTTGGATCAATAATAAATTGAATCCAAAGTCTAAAATAGTTTCAATTTTGGACCACAATGAATATCATTATCCTCAGAATCAGCTCATATTTTCATTACATGTATATGATAAATTTATAATTATTTTAAATTTTTACTAACACATTTACATCCCTAGAATACATCTTTAAATCAATGGAAGTAGATGGTTCATTTGTAGAATGACAAGGAGGCTTGTTAGCATATGAATGTTTTTGGCCTGCTGAGTTGATCAAGGTTACTGAGATGTTTGATATTACATTTTCCTATAAATAATTTTAAAAAAAAATAGAATAAAAAATTTAACATCCAACTATTACATTTAAATGAAAAGACAAGAATAATAAATTTGAAAATTAATGTAAACTAACAAATGAAAACTTATTCATATTTTTGAACATAGTTAACTAAAATTATAACAGAATTAAGATGAGATAAATTTAACTAAATGATGTAAATTACAAAATAATGTAAAATATTATACAAATATAAATTTCTTATAAATATTTGACAATTTTTTATTAAAAAAATTCAGAATACCCCAAAAATATATGACTAATCACATTGAATGAAATTAAATTGAAAACATAAAATTTTTAACGGAATACTAACATTGTTATTTATCTATATCGTTGTAATTTAACAAATTTAATTGAATATAGACCATATTTTTGAAACATTAAATTATACATGATGAATAAAAAATAATAAGAAAAAAATTAGTATAAAAAATAGTTACATGTATTTTTGAACATTTGAAAGATGAAACCAGCAAAAGAAAAATAAACAATATAAATAAGTAAAATGTTTTTTATTGTATCAATTTTATTTAAAAAATAAATCAAATATTTATATCATTTTAGGAAGTTCAAAAATATAAATAATTTATATATATATAACACATGCAATATTTAGAAATTAGAAAGGAATGTTTTTTCTAATGTTCCATATTTATTAGTATCCAGTATGTCACAAACAATATCATTGATATTGTAATAAATATTCCATTAATCATTCCATGGATATAGGGATATCATATAAATAAACATATTTTCCATATTTTTCACCATCATCCACTTCCCATTTAAAATGATAAACCATTTCACATTTAGATGATCAATAACATAAATAATTTTCTATCTGTTTTCATGATAAAATTTTTTTATTTATATTATTGTAATTTAAAATAAATCGGTATCACAAAAAATTCATCTAGAAAATCAATTTTCACCAATAACCCATTTGATGTTAAAAACTAAAACAATATTTTTTATTTAATTCCTCACACTTATTACATCAACGACTATGAAATTTTAACATGAGGAGAATATTGGGTTTTTTTATGTGGAACTCTATAAATTCATTAATTATTTGAAAAAATATGTCATGTTATCTAGAACATCACATATATTGTCTTGATATTTTTTATAAAATATATATATATTAACTTAATACTCATTCCCTCATGTCAAATTTGAACATGGTTCTTACTCTCACATTATCAATGATCTCAATCCATATGATCAACATTGAATGTTGACATTAATCCTTGAATAAAATTTTGTCATCTTCTCGTTAAATACAAAAATTTAATTTAATTATCTATAAACTAGGAAAAAATTACACTCAAGCCACAATTACACATTCCACTATAATTGACTCATTCATTGTGATATTTTTCAAATTTTTTTCTTCAAATATAGAAAATTATATTTTATAAAAATATACAACATCCTTAAAATTATATTTTTCATCAATGAATGTTTTAGGTTGACATGGATTCATAAAATATCCCTCCGGTATCTTCACATACATTTCAAAAACAGTTATCTTATGTGTATATATAGGTCAAAAAAATCATTATTTCGTTCAACAAATGTTCAATTACATGAACCATTTTATCAAAAATAGACGAAGGGAAATACATTTCTAGTTATTAATGTATAGAAACTAAATTATTAAAAAAATTATTAAATGAATTAAAATCAATAAATTTTCTCTAAATTGAATTTAAAAAATAATACCCTGTCATGATAGTCATTCATACATCGATCAGATGTACTACACACAATGAAATTTATATCAAATATTATATCATGATATTTCATCATTGATATTTGGAACATTCAAAATTAAAATAATTTTTTTGAAAAAAAATTATATTAGATGAAAAATTCCATAAATATATATTATACTATAGATAGTGATAAAAAATAAGTTTCTTCCTATTGGATAATGTGTGACATGATAGAGGTTAGTATGTTCACCTTCTATTATTAGTGGGAGAGAACTCCAAATGTATTCCCATTATAATTAAATCCAATCATGAATTCATCCCCTCTTTAGTAATTCCATTAATGTCTGTCAATGTTCTAATAAGAAATTTATAGATAATCATATCCAATTTTATAAAATCAATATTATGTTTTACCTCGTGATATATACAATATGGGGTCTCAAAAAATATTTATCATTTGATCCAAATTTATCAACCATTCACAAATAATTGTGTCATTCTTTATATAAGATCAATAATTTTAACCCTCTATAAATACTAATTAGTGTACCATGGTTTCAGAGTAAAATAATATTAATTTTTCCTTTTGAAATAATATTTAAAATTTAATAGGGCTTATAAATTGAAAGAAAATTATGATCACCGATATTTTTTTTTCTATCACATTATTTTATCGATAATATTACATCTATTGTTATGAAATTACAGAAGAATTATAAAAATTAAAACTATATCCTACAGAATGTTAAATTGTATTGGAACCAATTTATAATGATCATAATCATTGAATTTAGGATCAAATAACCCATTTTATAGGAATCATGCACTCTAATACCATCCTCACATAAATTATAAACAAAATTAATTACTGGTGATTAGAAAAAATCAATAACATTTTCAATATTTTATGTTTTAGAAATCATTAAATACAAGAAGATAAGATTCTATATTATACGAAATTTGGGAGAAATGTTTTAAATTTCTAATAAAATTGTATAGGAAGAATGTTTCCCACAATGTCATTATCATTGAGTCATTCCATCATTTCTCAGTCGAAATATGATACTTCTGTATTTATATCCAAATATAAGAAAAACCTAATCATCTGTCTTCTATTGTGGACACTCATCTGGATAAAATAATTTTCTATATGATATTTACTCAACAGTATTACATCCTCACCAATTTTAAAAAAAATTTATTTTTAAATAAATGACTCAAATGTTGCATTATAGTAAGATACTAAATTTACAATAGTGTATTATTTCTAAAATATATATCAACCAATGATTTTTAATTAAAATTATATATTATCTCAAAAATTTAACACAAAGAAAAAGAACATAATTTAACCTCTGAATTACCTCAAAATAATTATGGAATACATGTATAATCATGGTCACCAAACTAATGGGGAATAAAATATTCTTCTTAAAAAAATGTGAATGTTAAGGATCAATTTAATTAAGAAAAATGTCTTCCTATTACTATAAAAACAATTTAAAACACTTATTATTACTTTGATTTTTCACTTTCTATTTAATCATTTTAGACACCATTGAAAAAATCATAAATTCCCTAAAACCTGATTGTGAAAACAATTCAGCATCATCGCACAAAATCTCAATTAATGGTTCTTTATTAGTTTACACAACTTGAATATCACAAGTCATTTTATAAATTATATTATAATTAACATTTTTAAAATTATCATCATCAATAGAAACTTAATTCTTCTTACATTAACTATTTCAAATCTGAGGGATCTATATTGGATTAAAATAATAAAAAATTAAATTACCATTGATTTCTATTATTTTCAACAGTTTCATATTTAATCATTTTGTGAAAGAAAACAAAAAAATTGTAATTATTCGGAATATTTTTTTACTGAATTCCATAATAATATCAATACCTTATTCTAATTAAATTCTTATTCACTGTACAATAATCCAAAATTATGTCATTGTAATCTATAAAAAATTACAAAAATGGAAAATAAGTCATTATAGTTTAATATTAAATTTCATATTAATATTTATAATTAATGATAAAAAATGATCAATTTTATAAACACTATTATAAATAAAAAAATTATAAACAAAAATTTTCACTTTAGACATATTTAAGTATCATTCAGTTGTCAGAAAATAACTATAAAATTGATATTATAATCATAATATATATTATCAATAATATCTATTGAAACACCATATTATTCTATAATTATAAATGGTTTTTAAAAATATAAAAACCTTAACATAGAAACCCTTTAATTAAAAAATTTACTTCATATATAACACAAAATCTATAAATAAACCATTTATCAGACATTAATCATGAAAAATATTTCAAAAATTAAAAACTTTTATAGGATCAAGAATACTTGGAACTATAAATAGATATTCTAATGATATTTTAAATAGAAATATTGACAAAAAAATATTCTAAAAAAGTAATCCCAAAAAAATTCTTAATTTAAAATATACATTGGATTAATGGAATATTTTAACTATAAATACAAACTAAAAATAGATTTTGGAATGTATATGAATGAGAATGTGATAAAAATTAATATATTATGATGGGATAAAAAATGATTATAGACGATGACAGTTTTTTGAACATGGTGATTAATTCCTAATGAAAGTATATTGAGGCCACCATGTCAAAAAATTTATGGGTGGGATTTAAAACCAAATACTTACTTAGGAATAAATTAATAAAAAATACGCAGACCTATGTTTCATTAAAATTTTATATTTTATCATATTGATAATTAAAAAAATGATTGTGAAAGGATAGCCCCCTTATTTTTCAAATCCATTATTCTATAATCAACATATAAAATTATATATAACATCATGTATAAATAATTAATTTAAAAAACATGTCATTTGAAATTTATTTTATGTTATTCGGTCCTAATGATCTAGTCATTTTACCATCCACATAGTACATACCGATGTGGATATGAAACACATTGAATAAGAACATAGTCCATTATTGTTTATTGTTCAATAGATTATAAGTTAAATTTTGAGGAATCCAATGGGATAACATGTTATCAATTATGTTAAATGAATAGTTTCATATGATTCAATATATGGACTATAAAATTTGGGCACCCTTTGATTCAACCAGTTTTCAATATGAATTTTATATATTTTTTGTATAAAAAAATCATCATGTGACATCAGATCTTTCCCATTTTTTTATTTTCAATTTTTTGGGAACCTTTATTCTAAAATTCCATGTTGTAATAAAAATAAATAATATCTTATTGGGAATAATTATAAAAATCATAATTTTATAATACATTAAGTAGAATATCAATTGAATGATATTTTATTTGAGCATGTACTAGGTGATGAAAAAATATCACATACTTATTTGACTATTAATGTCTTGTTTAATTGATTTTATGATTTTTTTAGGGGTAAAATTTAAAAATATATGTGGGTACATATTCAATAATAATACTGAGTGGTTTTTCATTTATTAAATTATGATCAAATATTTGGATTTACAAAAATTTGAATAAAAACATTTAATGTAGGAGAGTTGTTTCAACGAATTATTCACCTATTTAGATATTAAAATTATTGCATTTTGGATGTTATAAATTTATTAAAATATGTCAGTACATGAAACTAAATCTGTGGGGATGACTTATCAATTTTCATTTAATTATGTTGTTATTTTACATTTTTATTTTGTTTTTATCTTACTCCTATCAAGGATGTCAAAAATCGAAATCAAATAATATTAAAACCTAGTTCACATCCTTTGAGTTATCAAATATTCTAAATACTTTTATTATAAAATAAATTATTATCCATGATAATTATTTATGTTATTTATAAATTAATTATTTTATAATAATGATAACAAAAATTAATTTGAAAAATCTATTAGGGTACTTGAGATTTATATCTGATTGGTTTTAAACATACATATAAGTGTTTAAACAATCTATTATATTACTGCTATTGATGAATTTTGAGATACATTTTATCGACTATTTCTCAATCCTAAGGAATCAACATTGGGGAAAATATATTATTTTATGTGTGGTTGGAGATTCATATAATGTTCATAACTATATTCATTGTTTAACCCACGTGAAACCAAATAGTTTTTCAGAAAAAAAGTTCACGATATCTATAATTTTTATACTCTGTTTGGAAATTTTGTTAGTGTATGAGATAAGATTTGATATATCAAGGATATTATATTTAATTATTTCACGTGGATTTAATTGGAATCAAATTTTATTTTCTATACTTTTTTTTCCAAACATTGGGGGTTGGATATTCAGTAATCACTGTATTTTATCTTTTTTAACATGTTATTAAATATGTTTCTTCGCATATATAAGAGATTTAAAAATAATCATATCCCAAGTTCTCATTATAATGTAATGTTCTTTAACTATTTGATTTCTAATTAACTTTGTTTCTTCTTAAATTTATTCCATTATTACTACCTAATAGTATATTTAATTAATCTAATTTATAATTTTTTTTTTGTCTCATATCTTGAAACTAAAGCCTACTGAATTTTTTTGGTAAAATAAAATTTGATTCCAGATTAAACACATCCAAAATAATCAATCATATTCTTTGGAAAAATAATAAGCAACCATTATCAAAATACCTTATTTTCAAGATATTACTAACAAATTTTAAATAGACAACTCGAAGGTCTTAAATAATATCGAAAACATAAACAATTGGGAACATCACTATGCCACCCTTGAGTATTATTTTACTAACTATAGTTTTGAAATATGTCACTTGGGGTAGATAAAAATTTTGAGTTAGAGAATTTTATGTCACCTTTAATTGATTAATTTTTTTCCTCCTCTTTTTTTATTTATTATTTTTTTTCAAAAATTGTGCTGAAAATAAGGTCATAAACACTATTCATTAATGTAAATTTACTGAATTTCTAAATTATTTAATGTTTTGAAAATAATTAATTTTTCATTTATATAGTTGATTAATAATCTGTTAAATTATTTTATTATATTATTTATATTTTTTGAAAGGAGTAAAAAATTAAATATAAATTTGATTCTTTTTCGGTTTTCTTTTATGGGAATTTAAATGATTTATTTTCCATGTTTTTTAGAGTATATTTCCTGGAAATATTATTTCATTAGAGATTATAATTTCTTATTGAACATATTCTTTCATATCTATAATCCTTTTTTGATCATCATAAGATAATCCATATTATCATATAACTACAAGACACAACTAACTTTTTGGTTTGTTGGAAGTGATTAATAGACTTGGGTAGGAAGTCATCATAAGAAAACTTATCAATATTTCTTGGTTATCATCTATTATAAATATTTCATCCTTTATGAATTTTCATTCGATGAAAATGAAGATTAAATATCAAATATTTCATATTTCAAAAATTGTTTTATCATGAAGGAAAACCAGGCTACTAATGAAGTGCTGATGAACTATTGTTCATTAATATTGAAGACTCGATTGACACTTTTGTACAAAACCTAAAATAAATATATTTATTTAGGGATTTATCATTGATTAATACCCAATAGAATAATTATATTTTTCACATTATTTAATAATAAAAAATGAATAGCAATATCCTAGTTCAATTTCGGTTTTTTTAAACAAGTATCAATGATGAAGATTCGATGTTGGCTTAAAAAAGTGTATGGAAACAATTCTATGATGTTATGGATTGACTGAGTCCAAAACCACTCGAGAGAACTCCAATAATAAATGAGTATTTGACATTTGAAATCACCATAGAACTAAAAAATCATTAGGTTGATACAAAACAAACTGATGGGACCAACACGAATGTGATAGTGGAAAACATATTTGAACATCATCATTTAAGGTCAATATAATTGTGTGTTTTTAATGGGTTATAATATTTTTAATGTGATCAGGATCTCAAAACAATATTTTTTATATTTCTTGGTGGGTGTTCAATATAAAAATATATGTTTTAATTTTCTGTACTATTTCTCTATTGCTGGGTTTTTATTTCATTTCGTAGTCTAAAAATGAGGGGATTATGATGTGGATTTTTTCTCAAGTTTCATTGATTTAGGATAGTGCGTGTTTTCTTGTTGAATAAATTTATTTGAGAGAAGGAATATTTATGAGATGCTATCAATAGATAAATTACACATTATGGGTAACTAATCATCATGTTGTGAATTTAATTTTTTAGTTTATACGTTTTTTATAAAATATTTAGTGATATAAAAATTTGTGAAGTATGTAAATATTATGTTGACACTAGAGTGTTGTAATTATGTATAAATATCAAATATATTATGATGAAAAAATAACATAGTATTTTGATTTTAAAAAAAATGAAAAAATAACGACTTGAGGATAAATTAATGACGATAGAAAGATAATTTAATGAATTGTAAATCAATTAAAAGTTCTCTAAAGGATTATTTTTAAGAGTTCTAGTAGAGAATAAGAATTATAGAGTAATGTATAACTTCAAGTGACAAAAAAATTTAAAATAGAATTTTATTTTTTGAATGCATTGGAATATAAAATATATGTGTTTATTTTTAAAGGGACTAAAATTTCACAACTTGTAGATATTATAGAAATAAATTCAAAATTGTTGTCTTTAATAAAATTTAGAATATCATATATGAAATGGTGAAACACCTGCATGAAACTATGCAAAGATAAAATGTTGCAAATTAGAAGGCGTATGACCTTGCACGATGTTTGGCCAGAATGGGTAGCCACTCAGTAGTAATAAAACAAATTGGAATATATTGAAAAACATGGTGGGTGTAACGACCCAAAATTTCATTAATGGAAAATCCCTCTTGATCCAGTTAAATGATTCTTTATGTTTTTATATGATGTCAACTTCTTTAGTTTAACGTTAAGATTTGTGACCGTTACTTTTATAGCCGTTGAACAGTGATCATCTGGGCAGTTTAAATATGAGGCTTTAACGAACCAATTTTCTACTCAGACAAAGGAAGTGATGGCCTCATCCAGTAGAATTGCCCCTTACGAAGCCCATTTGTCGGTGCTCGGAAAGGAGGTGGCGTCTTTGGGCTTTGCCCTTGACCAAGCCCAAGCTGAGCTTCATCAAGTCAAGCTCGAACGTGATCGTCTACGGGAAAAATGGAAGTTGATAGAGATTACCACTCGAGCAATGTTATCCGAGCAACCCCAAGAGTTTGTCACCATCGCACACCTTACCCTTAGGTCTTATGCGGCTATTTTAAGGGGTTATGTAACAAATAAGTAGCACCATGTTCATGTACATTATTTTTTTATATAATAATGAATATAATTTCTAGTCATTTTTGATGCATTGTAATTAGTTTTTAAAGTACAAATGATGTTTTTAGTTATTATTTAATTAAGAATTATATTTTATTAAATTAAAGGATTGTTGAATTAAATAATATTTTAATAAAATATTATTATTAATATTAAATTAATTTTTATTAAATATAAATGATCTTATAATTTTATGAATGCAATTAAAATTTTTATTAAGGTTTGAAAGCCATTTCTGTCAAAACCCGTGAATTTTTTTTATAAATGTCGGTTTTTATTTTAAAAGTGAAAATTCACATATTTAGAAAATTATTTAGATAAAATAAATATTATTTTTGGAATCAGGACGTCGAAATTATCCAACGGTGAATTTTTCATAATTTTCTGAGACAGTCAAATTTTTGGGTAAAAATTAAATACCATTTAAATATATAATGTGTTTTATGACATCATAATGACCCAATGGTGATGTAATAAAATACCATAATCCTTATGTTCGGCCAATATGTGTTTTATCAATAAAATAATGAGATTTTGGGTTTGTTTGACTCACTTTTCAAAGCATTAATGGAGCCCTCAAGACTTATTCAACACTTTGCCTTTTTAAATTAATTTCCATGGGAGTGTGACTCACCTCCACATAAGCAACCCTAATTTTTTAATAAGTTCGGACCTTGGCCTTGTAAAATATTGTTTTCCTCTTCCCTTTTCCAGAAACCATGGGCAAATACCATGGGATGGTTTGTGGTTTGGATTATTTTAATATAAGGTGTCCCAAACCTAAATAATAAAGAATTCTCTCACCTTTCCTATATAAACCCACCCAAGCTCCCACTTCCTCCTCACTCAAAGCCCTTTAAGTTCGTCCAAACTCTGCCCTACTCTCTCTAGAATCCTCTCAAGGTGCCCCAAGCCCCCAAGAAGCCTCTCACAAGCCTCTCTCTAGCCTTTGGAAGCACACTTCCAAGTAAGGGTTTTTTCTTCCTTTCTCATTTTTGTCAATTTTCTTTAAGTTGTATTGCCCTTTTAATTTCATTTATGAATGTTGGGGTATGGTTTCACACCTCTACCATACTGCCCTCTTATTTTTTGAATGGTGGGAGACCCCTTTCTCTCTCATTAAATGCCTCCCATGTACACCCGTTACTATGCTGAAATTCCGAAAGGAACCTTTTTCTCCTCTTTTATATTCAAGCAATACTTTTGTATCATAAATCTAAATTCCTTTTCTATTGTTGGGACATGTATATATATGATCTCCTTACTGTCCATTACATGTAAATATGATGAGGAACCCCTTTCTCTCTCATCAACCTTTTTTTATGAATTCTTATGTCACGCCGTTACGCTGCCGAAATCGCACCGATTTTCTAAGCCTATGTCTTTGTGTAGTGAATACCATGCCCATTTCTCCATCAAGGGTATTCACCTTTATGCACATTTACATATTGATTATAATGTTTCATGTATGAATTCCACTTTCCTTTATCGTGGAAGAAATGATTATGTTTTATGAATCCATGTTTTATGATCCATGTGGCACACTTATGCATGAAATGAAATGTTTAAGAAGGGTGCGCCCTTTATAGCGCTCCAATGCATTGGGTAAAGTATAGTATCATGATACGTCATGTGCAATGAGTGTTGACTCATGCTAATTCAAGTGCAACGAGGGTTTACTCGTGATTCAAGTGCAATGAGGGTTTACTCATGCTCCATGTGCAATGAGCCTTGGCTCATGCTAATTCAATGTTAAGTGTTGTTGCCACATTTCCATGTTATGATTATCATGCTTTATCATGCCTTTATGTTCATGTCTCTCTTATGCTCTATTGATATGCCTATTGCCTAACATGTATTGTACTCCTCATGTTATTCATTATGTACTCCCTTACTGGGCTTTATAGCTCACCCTTTTCTTATGCATGTCCTCAGGTTATCCCATGCAATGCTAAGTACGAAGGAATGTAGTGGTCATGTAAAGGAAGTTTTCAATAAGGATGTTCTGTTTCATGTTTAAAGTTTTTATGTAATGATCCTAAGCCCCAAAGACACTAAACCTCTCGATCTTCTTTGTTGTATCAAGTGAAGTTTTATGTAATAAAGCATGTTTAAGTTGTAATAAAAAGCAGGGTTGTCATAGTTGGTATCAGAGGATAGGTTTAGTTATTTTTGGGATTAGGAAACCCTAGTAAAGCCTTAGATACAAGACTAAGCATAATAAAAACATCCCTAAATTTTGGTAAATACTAAGTAAGTGTTTTATCAAACAAATACATCCCTGTCTGGATACGAGCAGGTAGAGGCGGCTCTGGCACAGATGTATCCTAGGGGTAAAACCCGAAAACACCGCTTTGAGCTAGACTCGAACGGGAACTGGTGCACGACAACGGGCCTTGCTGCACTCTTGGTTACGACACTCCCGGGGGATATGTTTTGATAAATTCACAATCTTAGTATGAACCCTTATTAAGGGAAAAATGCCCCTAAGAATATATGTTAGAAGGAAGATCATGAAAAGCCTGGATTGAATCCTATAGACTCATGAGTTAAAGAGATTAAAGTTTATTTATAAGTCATCAACTTTTTTTCTTTGGATTACCCTTTATGTGTTACCCCTAACTTTCCTTTTATTCCAGCCAAATGGCCGGTAATAGGAGAACTCGGGATAACAACCGTTGTGAAGATTAGTGTGATGATTGTACCAATGAGATGCCCAATCCAATGGGAGCGGGAATCGCGAACTTTGTCACGCTTCTCTCTCAGTTAACTCAAGTTTTGAATAGAAACACTGGTCAAGAGGAACGTTCAACCCCCCCTATGAAAGAACAAGTCGCTATTGAAAGCTTCATGAGACAAAGGCCTCCTACTTTTAGTGGATCATCCGATCCCACGATTGCTGAACAATGGATCAACTCCATTGAAAAGATATTCTCCATCCTCCAATGCTCTGAAAAAGAGAAGGTTCTCCTGGCGGCTTATCGTATGGAGGGTGAAGCTGATCAATGGTGGACGTTGATCAAAAATACGAAGCCTGAGGAGGAGATCGAGGCTTTGGAATGGAAGGTATTCCGGAAGATGTTTTTCGATAAATATTTTCCACGCACCCTCCGTCTTAAGATGGAAAGGGACTTCCTTTCCCTCAAGCAGAAAGATGAGGAATCTGTGGGAGCGTACGAGGAAAACTTCACAAGGCTTGCATGATACGCTTCCGGCTTTGTCGTTACCCCCGAATGCAAGGTTGACCGCTTCTTTGGTGGGCTGAAGCCTAGCTTTCGGAAAGCATTAGCGATCCGTGACTTCGACAGCTATGAGGAAATTGTCTGATGTGCCCTCAAGGTTGAAATGGAGATCTTAGAATCACAGGGGTATCATGGGGACAATAAGCGGAAGGTGGACTTCAATTCTGGTGGTCCGATGGATAAATCCAACGGCGCTAAGAAATTCCAGCACCCCACTTGCCAAAAGTGTGGAAAGAAGCACCCTGGAAATTGCCTTAGGGGGACAAGAAAATGCTTCAAATGTGGAAGAGAAGGGCACCTAGTTGTTAACTGTCAGCAAGAAGGACCCGCGGCTGCGACGGAGGGGAGGAACGCTCCGTTCGAACCTCAACGCGTTGTTCAATGCTTCAAATGCAAAGAACCGGGTCATTTTGCGAATCAGTGCCCTAATCCAAGGGTTATCGGAGGCAATCAACAACCTCCAAGACAGCAAGGAAGAGCTTTTGCCATCACTTCTGCCGAAGTGAACCCCGACAACGAAGTGGTGATAGGTACGCTAGTTATTCATTCAAGAATAGCGAACGTACTTTTTGATTCAGGTTCTACGCATTCTTTTATATCTCAAAAGTTTAGTAGAATAATCCCTGCACCACCACAAATCATGGAAGTAAAGATGTCGGTGAGTACGGAAAATGGGGCAATCATTGCATCCCATGAGTATAAGTCCTCCCCTGTTATAATCTGTGGATTGAATTTCCCGGCGAACCTCGTCATACTCCCTTTGGTGGAATTTGATGCAATTCTTGGCATGGATTGGCTTTCCTTATATAGAGCCAACATAAATTGTCGGGAGAGGGAAATCACACTCCATATGGAGAATCGACCCCCGATTCTTTACAAGTGTCAGGAGGAAGATGAATCTCCTTTAGCTCTATCATCTCATGCATGGATATTACTGCCTTATGAGCACGCATATCTGGCTCAGATGATTGAGTCCAAGGAAGAAACCACCCTTGAAGAAATGCCTATTGTGAGGGAATTCGCTGAAGTATTTCCCGAGGAACTTCCTGGTCTTCCTCCAAGAAGAGATGTTGAGTTCTCAATTGAACTTATACCTGGGGCGCTACCAATATCCAAGACTCCATATAGAATGGCTGTGGTTGAGCTTGAAGAACTGAAGAAACAACTACAGGAGAATCTGGATAAAGGGTTTATACGCCCAAGTGCATCACCATGGGGTGCACCAGTCCTCTTCGTCAAGAAGAAGGATGGGTCAATGCGGCTTTGCATCGATTATCGTGAACTTAACAAAATCACGATAAAGAACAAGTATCCTCTCCCAAGAATCGATGACTTGTTTGATCAGCTGCGTGGAGCTCAATACTTCTCCAAGGTCGACTTGCGGTCGGGATATTATCAAGTAAGGGTGAAGAAGGAAGATATCCCCAAGACTGCTTTTCGTACAAGGTACGGGCACTATGAATTCATAGTAATGCCTTTTGGACTCACCAATGCTCCAGCAATATTCATGGACTTGATGAATAGAGTCTTTAGAGATTACCTAGATAAATTTGTGGTAGTCTTTATAGATGATATTCTGATATACTCCAAAACCAAGGAGGACCATGAGGAGCATTTAAGAACTGTACTGGAGACTTTGCGCAAGGAGAAGCTCTATGCCAAGTACAGCAAGTGTGAGTTCTGGTTGAAGGAGGTCTCATTCTTGGGCCATATCATCACAAGCAATGGGATATCTGTGGACCCCTCCAAAACAGATGCAATTGAGGGATGGCCGAGGCCAACATCGGTAACTGATATCCGTAGCTTCTTGGGGTTAGCTGGATATTATCGACGATTTGTGAGAAACTTCTCACGATTGTCCAACCCTCTTACCAAGCTAACTCGAAAGGGAGTAAAGTTTGCTTGGAGTGATGAATGCGAAGAAAGCTTCAAGGAGTTGAAAAGGAGGCTTATCACTGCACCTGTGCTCACTTTACCCACAAGTGGGGAGCTTTTTGTGGTATTCAGTGATGCTTCGAAGAAGGGCTTAGGATGTGTGCTGATGCAGAATGATAAAGTGATATCCTATGCCTCAAGACAGTTGAAAATCCATGAGCGAAACTATCCAACGCATGATCTGGAGTTGGCGGCGGTGATCTTCGCCTTGAAAATCTGGCGGCATTATCTCTATGGGGAGAAATGTGAGATATATACTGACCACAAGAGTCTTAAATATATATTCACACAGAAAGAGCTTAATATGCGCCAGAGAAGATGGATAGAGCTCATCAAGGATTATGACTGTTCAATACATTACCACCCTGGGAAAGCGAACAAGGTGGCAGATGCCCTAAGTAGAAAGGATCCAGCAATTCTATCAATGATGAGAATTGAGAAGGATCCAATCTTCTTAGACTTGATGAAGATGGACGTGGGAATCATAAATAAGGGAACATCATCAATCCTTTCACAAATGATTGCTCAACCATCTCTTTTGGAAAGGTTAAAGGATGCTCAAAAGGATGATGTGAGAATCCAAGAAAAAGTGGAAGCTATGAAAAAGGGAAAATCCTCAGATTTTAATGTTAATGAAGAAGTAATTGTGCGGTTTGGGAAAAGACTATGTGTCCCATCAAGTTCGGAGCTGAAGAAGGAACTTTTGGATGATGCACATAGTTCAAATTTCTCTATTCACCCAGGGAGCACAAAGATGTATCGAGATCTCCGAGAAAACTTTTGGTGGGATAATATGAAGAAGGAGATCGCCGAATATACATCAAAGTGCCTGGTGTGTCAGCAAGTGAAGGCAGAGAGGTAGAAGTCTAAGGGGATGATGCAACCATTGCCCATACCAGAATGGAAATGGGAGAACATCACCATGGACTTCGTCACTGGACTTCCAAGGACATCCAAAAGCAACAATGCAATCTGGGTTATTGTGGATCGTCTTACAAAGACTGCACACTTCATTGCTATTCGAGAGGATTTCTCTTTGGATCAACTGGCACGGATATATATCAGGGAAGTGGTACGGTTGCATGGAGTACCACTATCTATTGTGTCGGACCGAGATCCAAGATTTACCTCTAAGTTTTGGAAGAGTCTTCAACATGCTCTGAATACTGAACTGAACTTCAGTACGGCCTATCATCCTCAAACTGATGGCCAATCTGAGCTCACTATCCAAACACTTGAGGATATGTTGAGAGCGTGCTCAATGGACTTTAAAGGAGGATGGGATCAACATCTTCCTCTAGTTGAGTTCTATTATAATAATAGTTTCCACTCGAGCATCCAAATGGCACCATATGAAGCCCTATATGGGAAAAGGTGCAGAACACCGGCATGTTGGGATGAGGTCGGTGAACGTAAGCTGCTTGGACCAGAAATGGTCGAAGAAATGGTGGAGAAGGTGAAAACCATTCAGCAGCATATCAAGGCAGCCCAAAGTCGACAGAAGAGTTATGCAGATAATCGTCGACGAGACCTTGAGTTTAAAGTCGGAGACATGGTGTTTTTACGCATATCTCCGTGGAAGAAGGTCATGAGGTTTGGAAAGAAAGGGAAGTTAAGTCCAAGGTACATCGGCCCATTCGAGATTCTTGATCGTGTTGGGGCTGTGGCCTATCGACTAGCACTTCCACCTACTATGGCCAAGGTGCATGATGTCTTCCATGTATCCCTCTTAAGGAAGTACATACCAGACCCTTCACATGTACTCTCTTCCGAGGTGGTACAATTAGAAGACGATCTTTCTTATGAGGAGCAACCAGTGAAGATCTTAGATCGTAGAGAAAAAGTTCTACGAAATAAGACAATTCCCCTCGTCAAGGTGTTGTGGAGAAACCACAAGTTTGAAGAAGCAACTTGGGAGTCGGAGGATATGATGAAGCTAAGTTACCCACATTTGTTTTAGTGTGCGGAAAGGAAAATTTCGAGGGCGAAATTTCTTAAGGGGGGAATGTTGTAACGACCCAAAATTTCATTAATGGAAAATCCCTCTTGATCCAGTTAAATGATTCTTTATGTTTTTATATGATGTCAACTTCTTTAGTTTAACGTTAATATTTGTGACCGTTACTTTTATAGCCGTTGAACAGTGATCATCTGGGTAGTTTAAATATGAGGCTTTAACGAACCAATTTTCTACTCAGACAAAGGAAGCGATGGCCTCATCCAGTAGAATTGCCCCTTACGAAGCCCATTTGTCGGTGCTCGGAAAGGAGGTGGCGTCTTTGGGCTTTGCCCTTGACCAAGCCCAAGCTGAGCTTCATCAAGTCAAGCTCGAACGTGCTCGTCTACGGGAAAAATGGAAGTTGATAGAGATTACCACTCGAGCAATGTTATCCGAGCAACCCCAAGAGTCTGTCACCATCGCACACCTTACCCTTAGGTCTTATGCGGCTATTTTAAGGGGTTATGTAACAAATAAGTAGCACCATGTTCATGTACATTATTTTTTTATATAATAATGAATATAATTTCTAGTCATTTTTGATGCATTGTAATTAGTTTTTAAAGTACAAATGATGTTTTTAGTTATTATTTAATTAAGAATTATATTTTATTAAATTAAAGGATTTTTGAATTAAATAATATTTTAATAAAATATTATTATTAATATTAAATTAATTTTTATTAAATATAAATGATCTTATAATTTTATGAATGCAATTAAATTTTTTATTAAGGTTTGAAAGCCATTTCTGTCAAAACCCGTGAATTTTTTTTTATAAATGTCGGTTTTTATTTTAAAAGTGAAAATTCACATATTTAGAAAATTATTTAGATAAAATAAATATTATTTTTGGAATCAGGACGTCGAAATTATCCAACGGTGAATTTTTCATAATTTTCTGAGACAGTCAAATTTTTGGGTAAAAATTAAATACCATTTAAATATATAATGTGTTTTATGACATCATAATGACCCAATGGTGATGTAATAAAATACCATAATCCTTATGTTCGGCCAATATGTGTTTTATAAATAAAATAATGAGATTTTGGGTTTGTTTGACTCACTTTTCAAAGCATTAATGGAGCCCTCAAGACTTATTCAACACTTTGCCTTTTTAAATTAATTTCCATGGGAGTGTGACTCACCTCCACATAAGCAACCCTAATTTTTTAATAAGTTCGGACCTTGGCCTTGTAAAATATTGTTTTCCTCTTCCCTTTTCCAGAAACCATGGGCAAATACCATGGGATGGTTTGTGGTTTGGATTATTTTAATATAAGGGGTCCCAAACCTAAATAATAAAGAATTCTCTCACCTTTCCTATATAAACCCACCCAAGCTCCCACTTCCTCCTCACTCAAAGCCCTTGAAGTTCGTCCAAACTCTGCCCTACTCTCTCTAGAATCATCTCAAGGTGCCCCCAAGCCCCCAAGAAGCCTCTCACAAGCCTCTCTCTAGCCTTTGGAAGCACACTTCCAAGTAAGGGTTTTTTCTTCCTTTCTCATTTTTGTCAATTTTCTTTAAGTTGTATTGCCCTTTTAATTTCATTTATGAATGTTGGGGTATGGTTTCACACCTCTCCCATACTGCCCTCTTATTGTTTGAATGGTGGGAGACCCCTTTCTCTCTCATTAAATGCCTCCCATGTACACCCGTTACTATGCCGAAATTCCGAAAGGATCCTTTTTCTCCTCTTTTATATTCAAGCAATACTTTTGTATCATAAATCTAAATTCCTTTTCTATTGTTGGGACATGTATATATATGATCTCCTTACTGTCCATTACATGTAAATATGATGAGGAACCCCTTTCTCTCTCATCAACCTTTTTTTATGAATTCTTATGTCACGCCGTTACGCTGCCGAAATCGCACCGATTTTCTAAGCCTATGTCTTTGTGTAGTGAATACCATGCCCATTTCTCCGTCAAGGGTATTCACCTTTATGCACATTTACATATTGATTATAAAGTTTCATGTATGAATTCCACTTTCCTTTATCGTGGAAGAAATGATTATGTTTTATGAATCCATGTTTTATGATCCATGTGGCACACTTATGCATGAAATGAAATGTTTAAGAAGGGTGCGCCCTTTATAGCGCTCCAATGCATTGGGTAAAGTATAGTATCATGATACGTCATGTGCAATGAGTGTTGACTCATGCTAATTCAAGTGCAACGAGGGTTTACTCGTGATTCAAGTGCAATGAGGGTTTACTCATGCTCCATGTGCAATGAGCCTTGGCTCATGCTAATTCAATGTTAAGTGTTGTTGCCACATTTCCATGTTATGATTATCATGATTTATCATGCCTTTATGTTCATGTCTCTCTTATGCTCTATTGATATGCCTATTTCCTAACATGTATTGTACTCCTCATGTTATTCATTATGTACTCCCTTACTGGGCTTTATAGCTCACCCTTTTCTTATGCATGTCCTCAGGTTATCCCATGCAATGCTAAGTACGAAGGAATGTAGTGGTCATGTAAAGGAAGTTTTCAATAAGGATGTTCTGTTTCATGTTTAAAGTTTTTATGTAATGATCCTAAGCCCCAAAGACACTAAACCTCTCGATCTTCTTTGTTGTATCAAGTGAAGTTTTATGTAATAAAGCATGTTTAAGTTGTAATAAAAAGCAGGGTTGTCATAGTGGGTGGATGATTTTTCTAATCTTACGATAAACCCATGTGAAGGGGGTTGGGAGGTGTTGACTGGTGCATGGTTGGTGAAATATTTGGTAAAATATTCATCCCAACCATTCATGGTTAAAAGTTAGATAAAAAAGTATATTTAACTCATATTACCTCCAAATACCCTTATTTTTCCTCTATTTAGACACTACTCGAAATTTTTATGCTCCCAATGGATGTGGAGACAATCCCCATTGATATGAAAGTGATCCACTGAAAAATAATTATGCATTTAAAGTTGTGTTATTGGTTATGGCTCAATTCGTTATGGTTTAGTCTATAGTTTTATACATTTTTTTGGTATTCATACACTTTTGGAACTCTAGTATAGGTTTTTTATATCAATTGGTATTAATATGATTTGTATTACATTCTTATCTTGAAACATATAGTGGGTTTGATTATGGTATGCATGGTTGTGGTAGTTTTTATTTTTAATGAGGAATTAATCCCCATACATTATTAACTCCCATGGAAGTTATTTGTAGCATTTGGCCTTAAGGGGATTTAAACATAGAGAATGTAACATATTTCCTTCATATCAAGTTGATCTGAAGGGTGGGATATTTAAAATGATGTTATCTTATTTGTTCATTTACTTTCAGTTAGTATTTATCCTGGATTATCCCTCTTTCATTTAGGGAATAATATTATTGGATATTTGAATCTTGTAGTATTATTTCATTACGGTTTATTCCTTGATTTGAGATGGTATAAAGGGGAAGTATTGTTTGAACAAGAATTCTATGTCATAAAAGGAATATCTATCTTATTAATGTTAATCATTATGTTACCATGGATTAGGGGGAAATGGGGTTTTCGAATGACTTATATGAGTTGTAATCTCATTGCCAAGGGGTTTTCCATTGAGAAAAGTATTACTATAATTGATATAAATTAGCACCCACTAGGAGTTCATATTTAATTTTCACTAATGGGTCATAATTTTTCAAAAAAGAGTAAATTTTTTAAAAATTAAGAGTAATAATAAAATGTGAGATTTGTGTATGAATGGGTGTAGTATTTCAAAATTGGTTTTATTCTCAAAATTATGTTCGGCATTTGAAAAATGGGATGAAAATAGAAAATTGTGGAATTTTTGGAAGTCCTAGTTGTGATAATTGGGATGTGAAAATTTTAAGATTATTAATACATCAATTTATAGATAATGATACTTATGGATTTTTATTGTTATAGAAAATGGCATGCAATTGGAATCAAAGAATCCAACCAGATGAAGCTATTGAATGTGTGGATTCACTTATAATATTGGAGAACCAACAACTAGTTCAGCATATAGCCCAAAATATTCAGGCTGTAGATAGAGGGAACTGAGGGGATGAACTAAGGAATATAGACCATTCCATTGAATTCCAAAAGAAGAATCTACCCATATTTTAGGGTGGATCAGAACCATATAAGGTAGATGTGTGTTTGAAAATGATAATTATAATCTTAGAACTCCATTTCACACTAGCAGAATTGAATGGCAATCTTTTGAAATATATATCAGCGGATCAGGAATGCTAATGGTGGAATTTATCATTTCAGGATAAATTAGATCATGGAATTTTGTGGTATATTTTTTTAATAATTAGTTAATAATAAATAGTATCCTCATTAATTCAGTACTAAAATAATGAAATAAATTCTCACCATGAATTATGAGATCCTATCAGTGACATATACATTGATAAATTTAGTAATTTATTCCAGTTTTCATAGGATGATGCAAGTATTGTGTCCTTTAAGGGAAAAATTGTTGAATCGGGGATGAGGTAAGATATTCACTCAAATAATTCAATTATATTTATAATAGATTATACATTGATGTTTAGTAGAGATATAGTGGTAGATAGAGTGATTTTGGGAGATATGTATTGAGGAAGCATGTTGATACCTATTAGAATTGATAGGAACTCTATTGGTGGAAATAAGTGGAAGAGGGACACATATTTCCATAGTGGGAGTATGAATTAGAATTAGATAGCTTAATTAGTAAATATTACTCCATGAACCAAGAGTAAAGAATTTTCTTTTTAGTGTGGATTATTTGATCACATACAGAATGAGTGTACAACAGCACATATATCATTTAGTAATTGAAATCCAAAGGGGCATATTTAGCACTATTTTCAAAGTACTACAAGGACGGATGTTCAAGAAACATACGATGTGTCACAGAAATCATATTATTCTATGGGACAAGGGTAGTAGAATACTTCCCATCAATAGATTCAATATAGTCATGGTGATTCTAGGAATACCCTGACTACCTCGACATATTTATCACAATTGGGGAACAAAGAACATAGTGCAATGAGTAATCAGTTATATGGGTTGAATCGTGTTTTTAGAGATGGTCAATCTTGAAAATCGATGGTGTGAGGTATGATTATTTTAAAATATGCCATTATTAATGTTTTTTATATGGCATCATACAAGTATTTTATTTCTTCAAATTTTGTTTATTTTATTGGTTTGTTTTTTGAGATGATGCCTTCTATTTGGAAACTTTATACTCCTCTTGTTCAAAGATAATGTTAAGACATTATGGGTGGAGAATGTGTTATATGGTATGTATGAGTATGATATACTCTATAATACCAAATTTAGGATCGAATATATAAGTATGAGATTCTCAAATACAAGAGGGGGTTAATTGTACCTAAAAAATCCCTAAGGAAATGTTGCATAACCAAAATTCAAAACAACTCAAAGTTCAAAAGACTTGCTTGATTCCAGAAATGTGATTCTGGAAAAGAAACTTAAAATTTTTTTACACCAACTATGATTATACCTTAAAGCATATATAATCTCACTAAATCAGAGTACAAGTAAGGAAGTATAAGAAAGTTACAATTTCCTTAACAATACAAAATGCAGCGGAAAAAAAGTAGTAAAAACTACAAGTAACAGACAATAACTATTTTAACCCAAAGAGAAGTGTATCCAACAACCTTGGATAAGAGGTCCTTTATTTATACTCTCAAAAAATTTTGTTTTACACACACCAGGGTAAGCCCTTGATACGAAGATCTGATTCTGTCATGCTATCCTCGCAAGCCCTCAACTAGTAGGTAGTCGGCACCTCTGTCCTCCTCAGCAAGGAAGCCCTCAACTTCAAGGTGTTGGAAACTCTGTCTTCTTATCCCCAGAAGCCCTGAATTGTAATCAACATCAATCAGAGTCTCCTGAATCAAGACTGCACAAGGATAAGTTTGAACAAGCTGTTCAAACATTCTGCATGAATCTTTGAGAGTTGATAAGAGCCTCTCTCTCTAGAAATCACTTCAGGAAGTTCTGATCACCAAATTTCCAAAAGATACGAATACTTTCAAATGAGCTCATATTTATAGGTGAAGCTCCAATGGTCGTCTCCCTCCTCCAACTTTAATATTTTTCCTTGAATTTCGGAGGGACCTGTACATGTGTCACTCAACCAACGGTTAGTCAATAACTGAAAGCACAACATCGTTTTGTAATGAAACAAGTGTAAGCATATGTAAAACTGAATTTTGGAATGTAAGAAAATAAAATTTCTGAGTCTCAACAAAATGGAATTCGGTGTATATAATAAAGAGATATTTGGATTCTGTTTTGTAGGAATTCGGAACCTGAATTCTATAGAAATCCGGAGTCTGAATTTTATGGAAACGCAGAGTCTAGAATTCACTAGAATTCGGAACCAAAACATACAATGTTCAGAGTCAGAGTTCATGGGAATTTGGAGTCAGAAGTCATAAGTGTTCGGAGTCAGAATTATGAGAACTTGGAGTCCGAACATAGATAAGTTCATAACTAGAATTTGGAGTCGAACTACATGAGAGTTCATATCCAGAATTCGGTGTTGAACTTCATGAGAGTTCGTATCCAGAGTTCGGAGTTGAACTACATAAGAGTTCGTATCCAGAATTCTGAGTTGAACTTCATGAGAGTTCATATCCATAATTAAGATTTGAACTTCATGAGAGTTTGTATCCAGAATTTGGAGTGGAGCTTCATGAGAGTTCGTATCCAGAATTCGGAGTGGAACTTAATGCGAGTTTGTATCTAGAATTCGGAGTGGAACTTCATGAGAGTTCGTATCCAGAATTCATAGTGGAACTTCATGAGAGTTCATATCCAGAATTCGGAGTGGAACTTCATGAGTGTTCGTATCCACAATTCGGAGTGGAACTTCAGGAGGGTTCATATTCGGAATTCAGATCCTAAAACAGAATACTTCATATCTAAGTATTATCAAATTCTGAGGTTTTAGATATGAATCCAATTTTTATACTTAATAAAAACATTGACATGAACAATGAAAACATGGAAGGGGTAAATTTCTTTGGGAAGGAAATTTTCCTTATAGTAGTAAAATATATATTTTCTAAAGTATAAGGTGTTTGTGATTTTCAAAACAATAAGGAATGGAAAAGTCATAAGGAAAACCTTATTGAGTCAACAATCTCTCCCTTTTTGGAAAGCACAAACATCCTTTTGAAAAAGAATATAAGGACATGAAAAAATTTATTTAGACTTTAAAACATATCCCCCTTTGTTCATAGTTTATGATGAATACAACTAAATCCCCCTTAGGTTATGGAACTCTAAGGATTGTATTCTGGATTTCCGAAATGTATTTTTCATTATCATGAGAATGAAAAACTTCGTAATGAGAAACTCCCTCTTACTTAAGGATAGTTCTTCTTAACTTATAAATTGTTCTTCTCCCTTTGACATTTTTCCTTCTCCCCCTCTTGAGTAGTTCTTTTACCCTTATCACCCTTTGTAATTTTCAAAAAGAATTTGAGGGAATGGAAAAGAAATATGGTACCTGAAATATTAGTAAAGACATTCAAGGAAAACAAACAACCATGATTCTATTATAATTGGAATAATTTTTACGAGGAAAATCAAATGCAGCAAAAGATCGGATTGAGTCTATTTTGTCTCCTTTTCCTTGGGTATTATTATTTTGACAATTGTCTTTATTTTATTCATTTCTTTGTGGAATTATTCTACATTCTTCTCCAAGGGTGTGATCCTTTCTTCTTGAGTCTTCAGGACCTCTACCTAAGCCTTCATGGCTTCTTCTTGAGCCTTTAGCAATTCCTCTTTCCTCACTATCTTCTCTTCCATCTCGGTCTGGAGATCTCTTTCTGATTTCAAACCTTGATCAACATAATTCATATTTCCATTTAGATATTTTACATCTTGAATCTGAGTATTTTTCTCTAGGTTCATCTTGTCCTGAAAACCATCTGAAAGATTTTTGATTTTTGCATCCCCAGTACTAAAATCCTCTTTGACATCTAGTTGGAACTGATCAAGATATTCCATATCTTCAACAATCTTCTAAGACCAAAGTGTTATTTTGTTGCACGACTTTTTGTGGACATCATAGTTGATAGAAAAATTGCGCTCTTCTTCAATCTTCACACGTTAATCCATTACCATGGATAAGTATTCTGACTTCTGATTCAGGCTGTGCTGAAGCATCTGGCATCTGGAGTCTATTTTAGGAAAGATCGGATTGGTGTCTACCAACTTTTTTTTGGACGCAACCACAAAATCATGTCCCAATGTATATGACTCCGAATAAGACAACTTTATAGTAGATTTTTCTTCTTTTATTTCCTCCATATTCCTTTTAGAAGAACCTATAACATGCTTCATCCTTATGATATCTTTTGTTGGGGTGTCAACAGCTACTTGATTACCCTTACTGGTTCTCGGAATGGACTCTTCTTCTGGAGATTCGTGCTCACTGTCAGATAATTTCACAATCTTGTCTTCATGAACCTTTTCTTTCTCAGCCCCAACCTCAATGTCTTCTAGATGGATAAATTCATGATTATGACTTTATTCTTTAGATGGCTTGTTGAATTCCTCTTCACCCTTCTCTTCATCTGTGGGTGTAGCCAATTTTTAGGATCCGACTTGAGATGCCTGGAGTGAAAACATCTCGAAATACCTTTCCTTTTCCTGATATTCTTTGACTTGCCTAATTATATCATCAGAACCTCCACTCATCTCAGCTTGTTGAACTTCCTCCACATCGTGAAGAACATTCTTCCTTACTTCTTTCTTAGCTTCCCTTTCTTCACCAACCTTCTCTTGAGATTTTTCCGGAGTCATGAAGTTCTTCCCTAGAGTCTCTGGTAAACCTTCAACCAAGAAAGACTTCAGAATGGGAATATTATAGGATCCTCTTTCGGTGGCTTTCAAGAGATATTGAACAATCTCAACCTCTGATATCTTCTTCTTCAACTTCTTATCTTTAGCTTTCTTCTCTAACTCATCAGCAGCTTTCTCTTTCAAGTCCTTAGCCTCATCAGGGTCCAAACAAAACTATTTCTCCCCTTTTTTCCGCTTTTCTTTATCTTCCCTTCATTTTGCAACAACCTCATCTGGATAAGCTTTTTGTTTCTAAGATTTAAGAGGTACAGATTCGACTTTCTTAGACTTAGAAACTTTACCTTCAGCTTCCACTTCTTTGAACTTCCTTTTCTTGCCAGCCTTTTTGGATGGTTCAACTTTCTCTACATTTTCTGGAACAACTTCTACCTCCTCCTCTGGCAGATCATAGAACTCACCTTTCTATTTTGAAAAACCAACTTTCATCCTTTTTAAGGTGTCATCACTAATCAGCATCACCTTGCAATTCCTGGGCATTGAGCTGCATAGAATTTTGAATGATTCTAGGCACCGAACTATCAGCTTAGAAAGAAATACCAGATACATAATGATCTTAGCTCTAATATTTCCATTCTTGATATTCTCAATCGTGATAACGGTGTGCTTCATGAAGATCACCTTCCTTAGATTTACCAAAAATTCAAAGATGTACATATCACTCTTCTTAAGGGTATCCTTATCACCCCTTCTTGGAACAATGAGACATTGTACCCCTAATTGTAGAATCCGGTTGTCGGTTGATAGATGGGAAATCATCACTATTTTCTCATCTTTGAGCCCAAGGAATTCCATAGCCTTCACCATGTTGAAACTTCCCTGAACATCGAGCTGCTTGGGTGAAATTTTTTTGGCTCCACCTTCATATGATAATCCCACCAAGATTGTAACCTTGGTGTAAGAGAGTTTGTAGGTTTTTCTATAGGATTTGAACGAAAACCTCTCACCTTCAACTTCCATAAAGAAGCACACTGACTCAGAGAATTATATAAGAATATCCGAATAAACTACATCTTGATCTGTCGTCTTGGAAATAGCTATACATTCCCTTCCATTGAGATTTATATTCTTGGAAATGATAGAATCATACTTATTGTAAAAACTCAGATGCACCAACCATTCCCTATAGATTAGCCACTCTGAAATCGACTTAGCAGATATTTCTTGGGCTTCTGCAGACATTTGGACTGGAGAACTTTGAGAGATTCGGAAAGAGCTTTTATTGAGAGGAAGAGCATCGAGACGTAAGAGCTTGATAACCAATGTGGGACAACCATCAGGGGTCCTTTATATAGGCGATGGAAGTGACCTTTAAACTTCCAAAACCAATCTAATGGTTGAAGAAACTCTTTGATCTGATCTGACAGTTGAAAACATTCCCGAAAGGAAATCATGAATCGGATCTTTTGAGGAATTAAAAAAAAATATTATTTAAGGAAAAATGAATCCTAAAAATTAAAATTCAAGAGAAAATACCAAAAAGTAAAAATTACTATGAAAAATAAGTAAGGAAGTCATACCTTTCGGATTAGCTAGGAAGTTTATTCGTAATAGGTGATATTATTATTCGAGAAAATTTGACTAGGAAAAACTAACTACGAAAAACTTAAAATCTAAAAGTTTTTTTTTAAAAAACATTGAGTACCAACAGTCGATAATGCAAATTATGAGTACGAAAATTCCCATTTAGAAAATTTTCATTACGAAAATTCTCATTACTAAAATTTCCATTTCAAAAATTTCCATTACGAAAATTCTCATTACAAAAATTTCCATTACGAAAATTGTCATTACGAAAAAAAATTCAGTACGAAAACTTTATTACGAAATTTTCCAGTACGAAAACTTCATTACAAAAACTTTCAATTTTGAAAATTTCCATTCCAAAAATTTTCATTCTGAAAATTTTCATTCTGAAAAATTCGAAAAACTTCCTTACAAGAAACATAATGAA
The DNA here is from genome assembly GCA_963277665.1 of Viscum album. Taxonomy (NCBI): domain Eukaryota; kingdom Viridiplantae; phylum Streptophyta; class Magnoliopsida; order Santalales; family Viscaceae; genus Viscum; species Viscum album. Next base: position 1,982,711,898 of record OY728125.1, on the reverse strand, counting down.
ATATATTACGAAAGACTTTAAAAAACTATATTATGAAAAATTTGAAAAACTTCATAACAGATGTACTCCCCCTATGAAAAAAAGTTTATTACTTTAAGTATATTGGTTCAACATGACGTTAATTAAGGAAGATTACCTTACGGTTATCATTCCTAACTTCTGTTTAATGTATTCAAATCTATCGGAGGGTAAAGATTTTGTGAAAATATCAGCATGTTGATCTTGTGTTCCTATAAACTGAAGAATGATATCTCCTTTTAGTGTTTGATCCCTAAGAAAGTGATGCCTAATATCTATGTGTTTTGCATGAGAGTGGTGTGTAAGGTTATTACTGAGGGAAATGGAACTTGTTTTATCACACAAAACATGAGTCTTAGTAAAACTCAAGCCATAGTCTGTGATTGTTTCATCCAAAACACTTGAGCACAACAACTTCCAGCTGCTACATATTCAGCTTCAGCAGTGGATAATGCTACAGAATGTTGCTTCTTGCATGACCAAGAAACCAACGAATCTACTATGAAATGAAAATTTTCGGATGTACTATTTCTATCCATTGTACACCCACCAAAGTTAGAATCTGAAAAACATTTTAAGATAAAATCATTTCTAGATGTACAAAATATTCCTAGATCCATGGTTCCCTTTAAGTAGCAAAAAATTATTTTCAGTGCCTTTAAATGAGATTCCATAGGATTGGATTGATATCTTTCACATAAGAATACTATGAAAATCAAGTCTGGACGACTAGATGTCAAGTATAGTAAGCTTCCTATCATACCTCTAAAACATGTTTGATATACTGGTTTCCCAGGTTCATCAAGATCAAGTTTGTTTGAGGTACCAATGGGAGTACTTATACTCTTAGTGTTGTCATACCCATACTTCTTAAGAAGATCTTTAATATACTTATGTTGAGATATATAAGTTTCTTCTAGTTTTCGATAAATTTGAAAACCAATGAAAAATGTTAACTCACCCATCATACTTATTTAAAACTCAAATTTCATTAGATCCGCAAAGGAATCCGTTAAAGATTGCTGAGTTGAACCAAATATAATGTCATCAACCTAAATTTGAACATTCAAAACATTTTTCTTGTCTTTCTTTATAAAAAGGGTTGGATCTTATTTTCCCTTAACATAGATATTTTGAAGAAAAAATCATGTATGTCTGTTATACCAAGCTCAAGGGGCGTGTTTAAGGCCATACAAAGAATTAGTAGGTCTAAAAACATGATCAGGATATTTTGTGTCTTCAATTCCAGGAGGTTGTTCAACAAAAACATCCTCTTGAACATAACCATTAAGGAAAGCAGATTTCACATCTATTTGAAAATTTTTGAAATTGAATAATTCAACAAAGGCAAGTAAATATACGAATAGATTCAAGTCTAGATACCGGAGCATAGGTTTCTTCATAGTCTATTCCCTCTTCCGGATTATAGCCTTTAGCAACTAATCTAGCTTTATTTCTAACAATGATTCCATTTTCATCACAATTATTTCTGAAGACCCATTTTACTCTAATTACAAAAGTTTCCTTAGGTCTTTAAACCACGGTCCAGACATTATTCCTTTCGAATTCATTTAGTCCATCTTGCATGGCTTTTATCCAATCATCATCACCTAAAGCTTCATCAGTGATTTTTGGTTCTAATTAGGAAAGGAATGCTAGATGTTCTACTTTATTTATTAAGGAACTTCTAGTCCTTGCAGGTTGATTCACATCACCAATGATGTTATCACTAGGTTCATTCTTAAGAAATAACTAATATTGGTTTTGAAAAACCTGTTCATCAACATAGGGTTGGAAATCTTCTAGGGTAAATGTTTCAGAAGCATCTTCTTGAACATTTTCCTTATCAAAAAGATTTTCTACCATAGGTTGATAATCAGTTTTAGAAAACACATCCAAGGATAAAGGTTGGGGTTGTTTAAAAACAAAAGGATTAGTTTCATTAAATTTGACATGTACTGTCTCTTCAACAGTGCAAGTGTTTTTCTTATAAACTATATAAGCCTTAGAAGTTGTGGAGTATCCTAAAAAAATTCCTTCATCAGATTTCGGTGCGAATTTGGGTAAATTATCTTTATTATTTAGAATGAATAATTTGCAACCAAAAATGTTAAAGAAGGAAATTCTAGGTTTTCTACCATACCATAACTCTTAGAGAGTTTTAATAAGAAAGTGTCTAATCAAAACATGATTTATTGCATAACAAGCAGTACTTACAACATTAGCCCAAAATTGTTTGGCAACAGAATACTCAGTCAACATGGTTCTAGTTATTTCTTGAAGAATTTCATTTCTTCTTTTAACGACTCTATTCTATTGAGTTGTTCTTGGTGCTGAGAAGTTTTGAGTAATAACTTTTCTACTACAAAAAGATTCAAAATCAGAATTTTGAAATTCTCCTCCATGATCACTATGAATAGTTTTCAATGGAAGGTTTTTCTCATTTTTGACTTGGGCTCTAAAACTTTTAAAATAAGAAAAAGATTTAGACTTCTTTGCTAGATAATAGATCCATGTAAATCTAGTGGAACCATCAACCAAAACAAATACATAATATCTGCCTCTAATGCTACCAGTTTTTATAGGACAAAAAAGATCTATATGCGCTAGCTATAATGCATCAGTTGTTGAGACTTCACCGATTGATTTAAAACATGATTTATATTTCTTTCCAAATTGATAAGGGTCACAACCTTTTGAAGAATCAAATCTAAGCTTCAGTATATCCTTAACTAAACCTTTCTTAGAAAGTTTGCATAAGTTCCTATAGTTACAGTATCCTAACCTTCTATAACACAACCAAGAATTATCTTCCATTGCACTAAGGTAATGAATGTCTTGGCTCATAAGGTCTTCTATGTTCAAAGTGTATACATTTTCTTGCCTACTGGAAGAGAATTAATTCTTCCTTGGAATTGTGTACTAAGAACTTATCATTCCTAAAATTCACAAGGTAGCCTTCATCACATAATTAACTTATGCTAATGAGGTTATTCTTAATACCCTTAATAAATAAAACATTTAAAATAAAAATTTTCCAAGAAGAACAATTTTACCTATACCGATAATTTATCCCTGAGCATAATCTCCAAAAGTTACTTTTCCTCCTTTCGTCTTGATAATTGTTTCAAAATAGTTTTCATTACCAGTCATATGTCGGGAACATCCACTATCCATGTGCCATGTATTTCTGTTGGTACTTTCCCTATTTTCCTGAAAATAAGAAAAAGTTATATTTTCATAATCCAGACTTTCTTGGGTCTGGAAGCTTTAGAAAGAAAAATTTGTGGTACCCACATCTACATAGAAAAATATGACTTATGAAAACCTAAAGAATGGGTTTTGTTTAAGGAACAAGTATTTTCCCAGTCACCACAACACTGACATTTAGTATAGAATGGGGAACTTTGAGGAACAAAGTAGTTGTTACTAAAAATCGGTTTAGAACTAGTGTAACCAAAACCAGAAGTATTCATTTGAGGTCAGATTTGTGAATTCATTCTATCAAAATTTTCCTTACCTTGGGTAAAGTTTGACAAAAACTTCCTCAATGAAAATATTTCAGATTTGAGTTTAATAACTATGTTCTTGTGTTCAAAAACATTTGAACTAGATCTAGGCTCGAAAACATTTTTCTTAGAAATTACTTTTTCTAGATCTTTAGAAATTTTATTCTTCTCAGAACTTAATTACTCAAGATTTTTTGAAATAATTTCAAAATCATAATTTTTTTATCAAGATCTTTAGAAAGATCTGATATTTCTTTAGTAAGAATAGTATTCTTAGAATTTTCCTTATCAAGATTTTTCATGAGTTTTGAGTTCTCAATCTCAAGTAGTTCAGCAAACCTAGAAAATTCTTCATAGGTAGGTCAAGTGTTTTCTTCATCAGAAGAAGCTTCTTCATCAGAAGAGTTATAATATTTACTATCATTAGCATTTAGAGAAACATTGTTCAAGGATTCACCATTGTGTACCTTACCCATAAAGCAATGATTTTCAATAGGTATTCTGGATAAAAGAAAAAGATTCTTCTGTCCTGAAGATTCATAATCTGATGATTCTTCTGAAGAGTCACCCCCATTGGCACTCCAGGTGTCATTATCTTTCAGATCATTCTTAGCTTTAGCTTTGTATAACATCTTCCTGTACCTTTCAGAATGCCTTTCCTTTCTTTATTTCTTTTTGAGAATAGGGAAATCAGGTCTTATGTGTCCAGCTCTCTTTCATTCATAGCATCTGACTTCTGAATCTTTCTTAATTTTCCTTTCATTCCTCTTATACTTGGATTAGAAATTTCTTTGTCCATCTATCTTGTTCATACTTCGAGCAAGATTAGCTAACTCATTTTTTGATACTTCACTCTCACTAGATTCGGATTGGATAATAACATTCTTAGATCGGGGTCTAGTAACTCTCTTAGGAGTCTTAGCCTTCATGTGACATGAAGTTATAGTAAAAGAAATACTACCATTCCCATTCTTCTTCTCTATGTTGTCAGCATCTCTCTTCATTCTAGTCTCATGTTGAAGAAGAGTTCCAAACAGTTCATCAATAGAAATTTGAGTAACATTTGTGTTTTCATCGATAGCAGTTCTCTTTGATTCTCACTCATTGGGCATAATATCTATGATCTTGTCAACAAGGGATTCATCATATAGACCTTTCTCTCCCATAGATTGTAGGCTATTAAAAATAGTAATGAATCCTTGTTCCACCTTACAAATTGGTTCTCTATAAGGAAAATTAAAACCAGGATACTTAGCTCTGAGCATGGATCTTCTAGTCTCAATCACTTTGGATGTACCAAAATGTGTAACTTAATGTTTCTTCCATATACAGTTTTCTGTTTCACAAGAAGAAATTTTGATATATATGTTCTCAGTCATTGAACAAAGCAAGGTATAGTGTACCTTATAGTTGAGTTGGTATTCATGCTTATCTTGATTTGTAAAGGCACTAACTTCCTTGTCAGAAATTTTATATCCACTAGTAACAATGACAAAGTTATCTACCCCAGTATTGATACTGAATGTCTTCATACAATCTCTCCAATATTCGTAATCATTACCTTCAAAAAATCAGTGGTCAGGTAGGATTTAGGTTGTTGATAGAACCAACATTTAAACATTCTTTCCTTAAGAAAAACTTTGGCACACAAACTTGTTAGAAGTATAAGTCTATAAAAAGAGAAAATATTTTAAGCAAGAAAAATTGTACCTCTAAGCAAAAAGTGAATCCGAACTATGAGTCCAAAAAAATAGATTCCGAAAAGTATGAACCCAAATGTTATGAGAAGAAAAATCAACTGAATCTAATCGTGATATTAATTCAAATGGAACCAATGCTCTAATACCAATTGTTAGATGGTATGTCTGAGTATGATATACTCTATAATAACAAATGTAAGATCGAATATATAAGTATGAGATGCTCAAATACAAGAGTGGGGTGAATTGTACTTAACAAAAATCCCTAAGGAAATTTTTCATAACCAAGATTCACTACACCTCAAAGTTATAAATACTTGCTTAATTCTAGAAAAGTGAATCCAGAAATGAAACTTATCAAAAGTTTAAACCAACTAAGATTCTACTTTAATGCATATAGAATATAACTAAATCAGAGTACAAGTAAGGAAGTATAAGAATGTTATACTTTCCTTAACAATACAAAATGCAGCGGTAAAATCAAGTAGTAAAAACAAAAGTAAAAAATAATAACTCTTTTAACCCAAAGAGAAGGGTATCCAGGAACCCTGGATAAGAGGTCCCTTGATTTATACTTTCAATAATGTCTGTCTTACCCACACCAGGGTAACCCCTCGATACGACGATCATATTCTGTCTTGCTATCCCCGCAAGCCCTCATCTATCAGGTAGTCGGAACCTCTTTCTTCCTCAGCAAGGAATCCCTCAACTTCAAGGTGTTGGAACCTCTATATTCCTATCTCCGGAAGCCCTTGATTATAATCAGCCACAATCGGAGTCGCATGAAGAAATTCTAAACAAGGCAATGTTTTAACAAGCTGTTCAAACTTTCTGCATGAAGCTTTGAGAGTTAATAAGAGCCTCTCTCTAGAAATCAATTTAAGAAATTATAATCACCAAAATTCCAAAAGTTAAGAATACTTTCAAATGAGATCCTTTTTATAGGTGATGCTCCAAAAGTCGGCTCCCTCCTCCAACACTCATATTTTTACTTGATTTTCGGAGGGACTTGTACATGTGTCACTCAACCAGCGGTTAGTCAATAACTGAAAGAATGACATCTTTTTGTAATGAAACAAGTGTAATAATAAGTAAAACTGATGTTCAAAATGTAAGAAAATAAAAGTTCAGAGTGTAACCAAAATGGAATTCGGAGTCTATAATAAATAGATATTCAGATTCTGTTTTGTAGGAATTCGGAACTGGAATTCTATAGATATCGGGAGTCTGAATTTCAAGGAAATTCGGTGTCTGGAATTCACTAGAATTCGAAACCAGAACATATAATGATTGGAGTCATAGTTCATGGGAATTCAGAGTTAGAAATCATAAGAGTTAGGAGTCTGAATTCTAAGAACTCAGAGTCAGAACATATATAAGTTCATAACCAGAATTCGGAGTCAAACTACATGAGAATTTGTATCCAGAATTTGGAGTTGAACATTATGATAGTTCGTATCCAGAATTCGGAGTTGAACTACAAGAGAGTTCGTATCCAGAATTTGGAGTTGAACTTAATGAGAGTTCGTATCCAGAATTCGAAGTTGAACTTCTTGAGAGTTCATATCCAGAATTTAGAGTGGAACTTTATGAGAGTTTGTATCCAGACATCAGAGTGGAAATTCATGAGAGTTCGTATCCAGAATTAGGAGTGGAACTCCTTGAGATTTCATATCCGGAATTCGGAGTGGAACTACATGAGAGTTCATATCCAGAATTCAGAGTGGAACTTCATGAGAGTTCGTATCCAGAATTTGGAGTGGAACTTCATGAGAGTTCTTATCCCGAATTCAGAGAGGAACTTCATGAGAGTTTGTATTTGGAATTTGGATCCTAAAACAGAATACTTCATTTCAATGTATTATAAGATTCAGAGGTTTTAGATATGAATATGATTTTTATACTTATAAAAAATATTTATATGAACAATGAAAACAAAGTAGGGGTAATTTTCTTTGAGAGGGAAATTTTACTTTATAGAAGTAAAATATAGATTTGATTAAGTATAAGGTGTTTGTGATTTTCAAAACAAGAATAAATGGAAATTTCATAAGGATAACCTTATTGACTCAACAGAATTTCATATAGTAGTTGATAGGGATGAGTTGATATGTGATTAATCTATGATTGAGAGGGATTTCTAAGAAATAATACAGGGCATATATGTGATGAAAATTATCACATCTCACACTAATTGTTATACATGAAAATATAGTTTTATGACTGATAATGGTGAAAAAAATATCTTTAGATGATACCTAAATGTAAGGACAAGTTAAAAAGGATTACATGGTCTAGTATATGGAAATATATCATATTATTTGGAAGTGATGAGTTTTTAATAGATGGTAGAGAACAAGAATAGTAGTTTCTTGCGGATACTAATCAGTATCCTAGTGTTTTTCCGGAAAATATCTCAGCATTACCACCAAAAAGGGAATTTTTGTTTATGATTGATCATCGTCCAGGGATGAATCCTTTTTCACTTCCATATAATGAGATATAATCAAGAAAATCATGGGAATTGAATGTTTGGTTGGAAAATCAAGAATGAAAAGGGTTAGTTTGGCCTAGCATATCTACACGAGTTGCACCAGTCTTATTTGTGATAAAGGTGAACGAAACTCCTCTATTATGCAGGGATCATCATTATATTATCCACATTATGATAAATATTATGTGTTAAAATTCACATATTTGTGATCTATTAAATCAATTTAGGGGATCCCAATGGTTACCTAAAATTTACTTGTGATTAGGATATCCCCAATTGTGGGCTCAAAAAGCAGATATTCTGATAAAATCATTCAAGATTATATATGTCTATTAAGAGTATGTGTTATGTGCATTCATTATTATGGATTCAAAAATTATATTTATGTAATTTATGAACCAAATATTTTAGATATATTAGGATTATTTTTTAGTGGTGTTTTTTGATGAAATATATGTGTATTCAAGGACAAGGTGTGTGAATGAGAAACACTTAGTGATGTTGTTTGGAATATTAAAGGATCAAAATTTGTATTAAAAATTATAAAAGATTTATTTTTGAATATAAGTGGAACATTTTATTTTCAATTTAATCGATGTTAGTGGTGTTTATATGGATCTAGAAAAGATATATATGTTGTTATCTCTTGGAATACTCCGAAGAATATCATTGATATATGAAGTTTTTTTTGTTTAGATGGTTACTATAAACACTTTGTCCAAGACACCTCATGATAAGATTCACCAAAGAAATATTGTACATAAAAAAAATTCAAGTCCATTTGAGTGAGGAATGTATAAATTCACTTCATGAGATAATGGTTTTACTTATATTAGCACTGATCATTATATTATTTAAATCAGACAAGGGTGTGTTGTTTATTATGTTTCTTCAAGATCTGGATTGTGATGTATCACTACCACAAAACTAGGCATTCCCGGCGCCACCCTTTATCAGCACTAACAAAAAAGCGCAGATAAAGGGGGGTACCTTTATCAACGCTAAAAAAAATCGCGGATAAAGGGTACCTTTATCATCGCTAAAAAAAGTGCTGATAAAAGTACCCCTTTATCAGTGTTTTTTTAGCGCTGATAAAGGTACCCCTTTAAAAGCGCTTTTTCAGCACTGTTAAAGGGTACCCCTTTATCAGTGCTTTTTTTATTAGCGCTGATAACAGGGGGTCTTTATCAGCACTTTTAAAAAAAGAACTGATAGAGGGTCTACTTTCAAAAAAATCATTAAAAATTATATATTAATATTTAAATATATAGATATAATTATATTGATATAAATATAAATTATATTTATTAAATATAATTTTAAATATATTTTAGATAAGTATAAATATAGATTTACACTTAATATATAAGATATTTTGTGAAAATGACTTATAAAAAAATTAAAAAAATATTTTTAATTAATAATTGGAAAATTATTATGGAGTAATAGTCATGTAATAATAATTTGACGACTACAAAAAAGATCCAAAATATGTTGAAAATGCAACTCGAACTTCAAATGACCATAACTTTTGATCTGGTGTCTGTTTGAGCTCTACCACATATAAAATCGAAATCTTCGACGAGCTCTACATCGCAATGATTGGGGGAGACCCCGATCAAGGTTTTTCCGAGACAAAAAAGCCCCATAAGGCCTCCAAAACTGAGTTTTTAGTCGGGGTACCCCGATGTTTTAACATTGTGTGGATTTTCAGCCTCATTTAAGGGGGGTATTATTGGATTTTTTTGGTGGGGACTAAATTTATCCCAAGGTATTACATTCATATTGATATTTTATCTTTGAAATTGTATCGTTCTTTATATTGCACTACTATTTATAGTCAAATATATAACTATATGTACATATTTTTTATATATTCACACATAAAATTTTAATTACACATATAAATAATAAAATATATTTACATATAAAATATTTTAGCTTTATCTAAATAATAACTAATATTTATTTTATTTAAAATAAAAATATATGAATATTTATATACCTATATATTAATATAACTATATATATATTTATTAACATAAATACATATATATATTGATATAACTATAAATATATATATTAATATCACTATAAATATATATATATATTAGTATAACTATATATTTATATTAATATAACTATAAATTTATATTCATATAACTATATATATATATATATATATTAATATAAATATATGTTATTATACGAATAAATATAAATAAATAGATATATCACTAACATGAGAAAAAATAAATATAGGGGAGTGGAAAAGGCATCAGGTACGCAGGGGGGAGGTCTCAAGATCAAATCCTGGTGGAGGTAGGGACGCGCGCGCATGGGTGAATCTGGGGCTAGCACTGATAAAGGGTGGAGGGGTGCGTGCGTGGCGCTGGAGAGGGGGGGGGGCAGAAAAGCACTGTAAAAGGGGGGCTCAAGCACTATAAAAGCCCCCCTATTGGAAGGATTTTTTTAATTTTTTAACTTATTTTATTTTTTAAACTTTTATAAGCACTCAATAAAAGTTTTGATAAAAGGGTTCTTTTATTAGTGCTAAAAAGAAAGCGCTTATAAAAGACCCGTTTATCAGCACTTTGTTTTAGCGCTGATAAAAGACCCCTTTTATCAGCTCTTTTTTTGAGCGATGATAAAAGTGGTCTTTATCAGCGCTTTTTGGAGCGCTGATAAAAGGAACCCCCCCCCCCATTATTTTTTCATATTTTATAGTGCTTTTCTAGCACTGCTTAAGGCCATTTTTAGCGCTGATAAAAGCCGTATTTGTACTAGTGTGTTGTCGTTTATGGAGATAATTTTGACTCTTAAGGCTCAATAAAGTTATTGTCACATGTGAAGAACTATCCAACACAAGATTTAGAGTGAGCTACTATTGACCTTGAATTTAAGAGTTGGAATCATTACCACTTTGTGTATAATTTGAAGTGTTTATGAAGAATTACATCATGAAACATATTTTCTAAAAAAAAAATTTTGAACCTAAGAAAAATTAAATGAATTGAGAATATCCAAGTTTTGGACATTGACATAATTTATAAAAAATGTAAAAGAAATTTAGTAGCATATGCATTAATCAGAATGTTGAATGATCAGTTCGAAAAAGAATCTTTAGAGAAGTGGTGGTTGATTTATGTGATAATAGACATGCAGTTGGATTATAAATACTGAGGTGATTTTGTAGTTTTCTATCTAGTTTACCCTTCTTATGTTTTGGTGGATATGGTTATAGGAGAATTGATATATTAATCCAAAATTATTTCTATGATGACAAATGTCAATTATGGGGATACAATTAAGGGATATAAGATGAATGAGAGTTCAGTTTTGTGGTTTCGTGATCTGTTGGTCATACCTATGGCTTGTTAAAAATATCTTGTCCATTATTACTTCCATTTTAGATTGGTTGATCATCATAGAAAACATAATATTTATAAGGTGTTTAATTAATATTTTTTCTAGGTTGGATTGAAAAGAACAGTTGATGAGTTAATTTCGAGATGCCTCACCTATCACCAGATAAGGAAGATTTCCATTAACTGACATATAGGTTATAGTCTTTACTTATTAAAATTTTGAATTTGGATATAATATCCATGTATTTTTTAACCGGTCATCCAAGAATGGTTCGAAAACATGATTCCATATGGGGGATAGTGGATCAACACAAAAACTTGGACCATTTAATTCATATTTGTGAATCTCATACGATGGAATAATTGCCAAATATATATATCTAAGAACTTGTAGTGATGCATGGAATGCTAGTTTTTATAGTTTCTGTATAATATTAGAGTTTCATGTTTAATTTCCATAAATACATACTGAAATCTCTTGGGACTCAGGTGACTATGAGTATAGAGTACCACTATCATATGGATGGAAAATCCCTGGGGATGATATAAACGTAGGAAGGCATATTATAGAATTTCTTAATGGATGTTGGTCGCCCAGAGGAAGAGAATATATGGTTAGTGGAGATATCTTATAATAACTGTTATCAAGTCTCAACACATAAGGTTTAATTTGAAGCATTTTATAGGATTCTTTTTCATTTTCCATGTTGTGGAGTAGAAATAGGTGAGACTTCACTTGTAGGGTCAAGCCTCTTCCAAAATAAAATTGAGAAGATTCAGTTGATCAAGAAGATAATGGAAATATCTTTGATTCATCGAATGACATATATGGATCATCATCCATGGCTATTGTCATTGAAGGTGAGTGATCATGTTTTCGAGAGAATCTATCCAATTCTTTGACAACATTCTTTTGGGATGTGTGGAAAGTTATATAATTGATAAAAAACCCTTTTAGACACATGAATAGGTTGGTGGGTGGGATATTGGTTTTATTTTCCCCCATGATTCAGTATAGTCCACTATGTGTTTTTCAAATCTCTTCTGAAATATTATCATCCTCATCCTAAAAATGTGATTCAATTGGATCACATTGATCAATATTTGGATGCTTTATTAGGTCATATACCAATACAGATTATCGATATGCAACAGATAGTGTACCTTGGAAAAAGAATCATTCTAGTGAGCATTTTTTAGAATCATGATGATATTCATAGAGAAACATGGGAATATATATAGGTACTGGTCTAGAAATGGTTTTAACTCATTCAGGACAGTGTTTTTTATCTATATTTTTGGGATGTAATAGCCAATGGTGTGGAGAATATTTCACCACATATATCACATAAGTAAACCTATGTTTATGATTTTATGTATTTAAAGTGTTTGGGTGAAGTTTTTGAGGGGTAGATGACTTACAAAATGTTTTTTTTGGTTTTTATGAGGTCCATGATTTGAACATGGTTAGTAGAAACCATTAAACTCTTCTAGGAATTCACAAAAAGTGAAATTGAGGATAATGGGTACTTTCATGAATAAGAGTATGATATGGCCAAACCATGTGGCCTCCCACTAGAGACCAAGAAATTTGTAATATAGCGAAAATGTGGTGGGTCTGAGGTTTTTTTAACCATGTGATCCTTCAATAAAAATGTTTTTTGGGATAGTGGATTCCTCATGGTTAGTGCACATTTTTCCATACCATTACCACCCGAATATTCATGGATAAAAGATAGATCCTTAATAAGTGTATCTAATTCATTTTATCACCAAATACACCTCCTTTTCCACTATTTAAAACCAAAATCAAGTTTTATATCCCCCAAATGGTGTGGTGACTCTTATATTTGATCTACAATATATTTGTTGGAAAATATGGTTTGTTGAATGCTAGATTTCATGGTAATTATATGTTCTTTTTAGTTTTCATAAATGTGCACTTTTCCATTTCTTCGTTTCATTGATCTAGTCTATTACCGATATATATATGATTTTTGATTCCAATCATAATGATATATGTCTATTTTGATGTTATGGAAAGAATACTATGGTGGGTTTTGGTAGATTAAACCAGATTTTGTTAAAGATTCAAGTCACTCTTCAATTCCCCCATAATTTCCATAATTTGTGGATTAAGTCTTGATTCCTTTTGTTATAAATTGAAGTCCTAGATTAAATTTCATTTATTTTCATGGAATTTATTATTAATTGGAAGTTAAATCTTGGTAGAACGTCTTTTTGTGATGGTTTAGGGATATTTCGAAGTGTGTTATTGTGAAAAGTGCACTGTTTATAGAATTTAAAATCATTATTTTAAAATTTAGATTTGTTTTCAGAAATGGAAATGGTATTATGGAGATATTTTAAATAATGTCAAGGTTATAATGAAGTGGGAATAAATGGTAGGTTTCAAATGATTCTATCATATATGGTTTGGTGTGAGTTCATGCTTTTGATGTGACCTAGAATAAAGGACATCTAAGATTGGGGTTCAAGGTACATGACTATGGTTATTTTGTGGGTTCCATTGGGGTACAGAGTACATGAAGTTGTATAATAGGTTTTTTCCATTGGGGAACAAGGTGATTGGAAACTTAGTGATGTCTTAGTGGATGGACAAGAGACTTTTCATGAGTATGAAATAGTCACTAAAGCATGCATGTGTGGGTATGTGTGAATCATTAAATGGGTTTTCCAAAAAGCAATATGAAATGGAATAAAGTTTTACTTGGATTCATTCCAAGGAATCAGGTTTGGTATGGAAATAGTTATATATTTTTATATAATCTGTTAAAGTGTTTAATGTATTTATATATATATTTATATATAAATGTGATAAAATTTTATATTCTAGTGGTGTGAGTAAATAATCCATTTGGGGGAAAACTACTAAGATTCAATACTCACCCCTATATGGGAACAATTTTTCATTTTTAGATAATTTTTATCTGGACATACATAATGGGGAAGTATCATATTTTATTAGTGGTGCTTTGGGATACTATAGCATTGATTGGGGAGTCAGATAATGAGCAGTTTGGGAGCTTTGGAGTACTGTATTTGGCTTCATTGACCACAGTGGATTAGTATTTAGTTTTTTACTTTCATGTTGGAAGTATTCCTCTTTTTTACTTTTTTTAGTTTGGTTTTGATTTTAGTTTATATTACTCTATATGGTATTATAGTGTTATCATGAATATTATAGTTGTTTTGGTCATTGTATGATTGTTTGTAGTTTTTTTAATATTCAAAGGGAATATTATCCCCCAACTGTATTGAATCCTTAGAACTTATATCTATCCATTGGCATCTTGGGGATGTATCCTAAGGCTAAGTAGTCTCTTCCTACCTCCACATGCCAACTATGATGGGAAAGATGTTTTATTTGATGATGATACAATAAAATTTTGGATGATACATCCACAATTCCGATATTTATATACATCCAGTATACAATATACTAAATTGCTTCATTTCTTTAATTCTTAATTATTACCAAAAAAAGTGCGGTGAATTGAGAACGAACTAGTTTTTGTTCTACTTATATTAATGAATATATTTTATTGGTTTTTTATTCCATTTATTCATTTCATACTACCAATCTTTGAGTTTTAAAATCTATTATTTTTAGTCATGATCACAATTTACATGTAATTGGGAACATATTATACTATTTAATTTTTCTAACAAAACATTAATCCTGAAAATTGATGTGTATTTCCAAGGATAAAAAATATTTTTGTTTATGTGATTTCATCCCACTAATTTTTAATTTTTTATATTGTTTTATTTTGTAGATGACATACTTCCTAATTATATATTCTCTTTTATTCTTCTTGATAGTTACATTAGCAAAATTTATTTTGTATATTAGAATGTTTACACATTATACATGAAGGAATAATTAAATATTAATTATGTCACGACCTGCCTTCACCAAGAGAAGATAAGGGACATCAAATTTCCAGACCCTTCCTTCTTCAAGTTAAAGGAGATTTAATGACCCCCGAGACCCTCCTTCAATAGGTCCCAGAGTGGCGACTAGGTGAAAGTGTATAGAATCACACACAAGATGGAAGGCATTGCCCTTTGTATTTAACAGGATTGGGAGATAAGGTAGTAAATCCCAACAACACCAAAAGTGGAAGTATACATAAAGCCAAAACAAACCATTCTCATATGCATGTTCCCAAAGTAAATGATACAGAAGTAAATGAAAACCCCCAAAAACAAGTACCAAAAGAAAGAAAAACAACAACAACAACAACTATCCCAATGTCTGAACTAGTACAACCATGCACGATACCTGATGTCCTTCTGTAAACCTGAAAACAGTTTTATATACGTAAGGTGAGCATACAAGTATACTCGGAAGGGAAAACCAAAGACTCTCGTACACAAGTGGGGAGGCATTATAATGCCCTGTGGAAAAAGAGATAACCAAAGCACCTAGAAAAGAAAACTATCCACCCAAGCCTCACCATGGAACACTCCCCAAATAACGCAAGTCAAGTAATGTATAGTAATAGCACATCAATATTTGGGTACCCCGTGCCACTTTCCCACTAGTTATTGAAGACATACTATGCATCGAACCTCTCCTGTCATTTTCACTGGAGTCCCACTACCACACCCCGCCCGCACACACCTAATCCACAACCACACATCCCGAACGCAAACACCTAGGCCACAACCACCATCACACATGCAAACACCTTGGCGACAACCACCACACGTAACCACGCCCACAAAAACATGGGCCAGAACAACCACTGCCACAACCAAAGACAACTGGGCCTCATCTCGAAGACTCTTGGGAAACAACCTACCTGAAGAATCATGGGCTATAATGGACCTTAGGCCGTCACAGACTTCCCGAAGAGTCTTGGGATATTCGGTAAAGGGAGAAGAAAAGGAGCTAATAACCAGCACTCATAAGAGTGATGGTAAAAACACTCTCCCCCATGAAATGGGGGTGCTCGGCACTAAGTTCTCAACATGGGTGGGGCGCGAATAAGAAACATATGAACTAAAATTATATGTATAGATAGGTAAAAAGCATTAATCCCAACCTAGGGTTTCCAAAGCCATCATATAAACAACAAACTTGTTATTATTCATTCATAAAAGAAAGGAACAATTCTCACGACCAAGTCACAACTCATTCCAAAAACCAACTCCCCATTTAACTAATTTTTGATTTCATGTTCAAGTAATCCCATTTAGTTGAATTTTGCATTACTTTGCAACTAACAGGCATAACCAAAAGCCAGAGAAAGAGAAACACCCAAATAAAAATGTAAGAATTCACGCCCAGTTCTCTTGTGAAGTCACAACAATAAAGGGATCAATGAGATCCCCAGAGTACTAGAACCAAACCAAGCCTCGTGATACAGCCCCACACAGCTTAATTTTCACAACCAACAACTGTGCCACAACAGAGGATCCAATCCCCATCCACATCACCCCATAAGTATCAAATAGAAAAATACACCTAATACCAAAACAGAGTAGGGAAACTTCTAGGTTCAAGAACAAAATTCATTAGGTTCTTCTTTCTGTTGGTTAACCGGGGTGACCACACAAGGATTGATGTTCACTGTGTATCCATTTAACCAACCGAGTTTATGTGATTAACCAATTTCAATGTTACAGTTATTTAATCATCATTGAAGACAAGTTTTCATTAGTGCGCAAGGAAAAACCACAAAAACCATGATTTTCAGTGATCATATTCCCATTTAGTTCACAATGTATTTCAATTATGAAAGAGTACATCAGAATTGTCAAACACACCCCATCATTCTTTAACAGCCTGTTTATTATCTTCATTAAGGTTTGGTTTCATCCATTCCCATAGAAACAGTAGCGTACCCACCCATCATGATACACAGTAAGAAGAGATGAAGGAAAATACCTACTTGGTTGATCAAGGATAAAAGTTCTTCTCCACGCGCCATGAATAGGGGATGTGTGACTTGCACGGGAAGAACTCCAGGGAATCCAAGGATGTCCAAAAGAAATCCATCATAGGCGCACCACAAGCCTCAGGAAGGAGGGACTCCATTTCTACCAGGGCGAAGAAATAAAACCATCCAAGAATGGGAGGGAAGAAACTCTAGCGTGATATAAAGATGAGATCATATTGTTACGGGATAAGGAATTTTGAACCGTTATAATGTTGGATCATGGTTTCCTATGATGTTGGGAGGTTACACATGATGGGATTAATTCATATTTAATTATTCCCATCAGGGTGGTGGCATAACGGATGTGCATTAAATTGTTTAATTTAAACGGAGGAAAAATGCGCAATGGGGGCGGAACGGGAAGGTAAAGGGAAAGGCGTGACACTGAGGAAAAACCACATGTTTTGGTAAGTTAAGGGTTTCCCGACTCTTGGGGGATTTTAGATATTATTTATGAGATTTAAATTGCTTTGAAAGATGTAATTATATTATCTTTACATCAGAATATATGTTGTTGGAGCGGAAAAGTAGGGAACTGGAAAATGAACGAAGATCACTCGGGGATAACACAGTACCATCGTCATGTTACCACCCTCACGGTGCCACCGTCACTAGTGCCACCGTGACCAGTGTGCGACCATCACAGTTCCACCGTGACTGGTGCCACAATCATCATGCCACCGTGGCCACTGCCACTGTCACTGTGCCACCGTGACTGGTGTGCATCCATCCCGGTGCCACTATCACCGGTGCCCCCTTTACCGGTGCCACCATTTTTGTGGAGCCTTGTTTTGGAAAATTAATGTACCAGGTGGGTCCAAGTAATTACATCAGATACCTCTAAAACTCTTCTCACCCTCGATAATAAAAACACGGCCCAAAGAAAAGAGGGATTCCAAACAACCATCTCGAATGATGCCTCTCAAGAGTGAACCTCATCGACATCTAGGAACACCTATCCCTCATGTAACCAAGAAACATTCGAATTTCAAACCGTCCAGTCATATGGGTTAGGGAGTTTCTTCCTCCATATCAAGATACTATCAGCTTTGTGTGGCACTGACTCTCCCACACGGGTTTAATCACATCCACCTTAATGCGTCTTGATTAGGGATCAGGTCCCCCCTCCCCATAGTCAAGAATATTCACACACATCCACAGAACAACGAAAACTACACGTTCCATAGTCAACAAGGCAAAGTGTTCCATCACAAATAAGTAAAAACAAAATAGAACAAAACTCCCAACAGCTCAGGTACTGGGTGCGCATCTGCGTCTCCTGTTCCCAGGTACTTTCTTTGAGCACTTCATGACTCCACAACACACGAACCAAAGGAATAGTCCATCCATGGAGTACCTTCTCCTCACAATCCTCGATCCTCACTGGTCTTTCCACAAAAGTCATGTCATCCTTGATATCTAGCTTTCCCCAGTCAAGGATGTGTGAATCTTCGTGTAGATATCATCGTAGCTAAGACACATGGAAGACATAGTGCAGTCTCAGTAGTGGAGATGGTAGCTCTAGATGATAAGCCACTTCACCGACCCGCTACAGCCCTTCGAACGGTCTAAAGAACCTAGGGGATAGCTTACTCCCCCTATCGAACCTCCACTGTCCACGCCGGGGAGAGACCTTCAAGAATACGTGGTCCCTGACCTCGAACTCCAAGGATCTCCTCCTATTATCGGCATATGAATTTTTCCAGTCCTGGGGCGCCTTCATACTCTCCCATATAAGCTAAAACTTCTCTATTGTGCTCTGCACCACTTCCGGGCCAAGAACACTTGCTTCCCCAACATCGGTTTAGTACACGGGTGAGCGACATGGCCTTCCATACAAATCTACGAATGGAGCCATGCCAATGGTAGAGTGATATCTATAATTTTAGGAAAACTCTACCAGAGGCAAGTGTCACACCCACGATCCCCCAAAATCTAACACACATGATCGTAGCATATCATCCACCATTTGGATAGTGCGCTTTGTCTGCCCATCTGTCTGGGGGTCGAAGGCAGTGTTAAGACGTAGCTGAGTGCCAAAAGCATGTTGTAATACCCTCTAGATTCGTGAGGTAAACCAAGCATCCATATTCGATACTATGGACCTCGAGAATCCATGCAACTGCACCACCTCATCCACATACCTCTGTGCTAAGGAATCCACTTCACCCGACTCCTTGATCGCCTGAAAGTGAGTCAATTTCGTCAACAGGTCCACCACAACCCAGATAGCATCGCAGCCTCCTTGATCCTTGGGTAGCCTTGTGAAGATATCCATCGATATGTCATCTAGATTATACTTGGGGACGTCTAAAGGCTGCAACAAGCCACCTGGAACATGGTGTTCAGCCTTCACCTGCTGACACACTAGGCACCTGGCCATGAACTCTGCCACTGCCTGCTTTACCCCTGGCCACCAGAACTGACCTTTGAATCCCCAGTACATTTTGGAAACCCCCAGGTGCACAACTAGGGGTGAGTTGTGGAACTCAACAAGAACCCTCTCGTGCATCGCCTCAGGAACAAACAACATCCCTCAGAAAATCTTCTGATTCTGACTATCCTTCGTCCACCCTTACGGAGCACCGCCTTGGTTAACACGGTCATGCATAACTTCACTTTTTGAGTCTCCCCATTGAGACTCGGATACCTTTCACAATAGAGAAGACTGAACTGTCATCTGATACAGGCAAACTCTACCACCATCCATCCTCTCATCCAGTTGTAGGGAATCCAGCTCCTCCATCACCTTCTAAGCATCTGCCGACTCTCAAACTGCATCCGTCTACGACTTCCATCTCGAGGCATCGGCCACCACATTCCCTTTTCTTAAGGTGTAAAAAATTTCGAAGTCTTAATACAGAAGGAACTCCATACACCATCGCTGCCGTAAGTTTAGGTCCTGCTGGGGGAACACATACTTCATGCTTCTGTGTTCCGTGAAGACCAACAAGCGCTCCCCGATGAGGTAATGTCTCCCCATCTTTAGTGCGAACACGACCGCCGCAAACTCCAGATCGTGAGTGGCATAATTACACTCATGGGCACGTAACTGTCTAGACCCATAAGAGATCACCCCTTATTGTTGCATCCGCACACACCTGAGGCCTTTTCCCGAAGCATCACAGAATACCTCATACGCTGCCCCTCCTTCTGGCAACCTCATCACAGGGGAACTTAACAACTTGTCCTTCAGAGAGCTGAAGGCTGCCTCGCACTGCCCATTCCACACGAAATCTAGTTCCATCTTGGTCAAAGCCGTCAAAGGTGCTGCAAATTGGGAGAAGTTAGGTACGAACCTCCGGTAGTAACCTGCCAGTCCAAGGAAACTACAAACCTCTGACACGTTCTTCGGTGCTACCCTAGAAACAACCGGCTCGACCTTCGATGGGTCCACCGCTATTCCCTGCTCGGACACCACATGCCCATGGAAGTTCACTTCTCATGTCCAGGACTTTCACTTTCACAACTTCCCATAGATTTGGTGCTGTCGGCGGACCTCCAAACCCATTCTCCGGTGCTATGCGTGATATTCCTTTGACCTTGAGTAGATCAGGATGTTGTCAATAAACACGACTAGGAAACGATCGCGGTATTCCCGAAAGATGGAGTTTATGATCCCCATGAACATAGGTGGAGCGTTTGTAACGCCGAATGACATGACCACAAACTCCAAGTGACCATATCTGCACCTGAAAGAAGTCTTTGAGATGTCACCCTCCTTCACCCTCAGCAGGTGACATCCTGACTGCAGGTCAATCTTGGAGAACCACCCTGCCCCTTTTAAATGGTTGAAAAGGCCGTCTATCCCCGGGAGAGGGTAACGGTTCTTGACCATTACCTGATTCAGTATTCGATAGTCTATTCATAGCCTGAGACCACCATCTACCTTCTTTTCAAACAATATGATAGCACCTGATGGAAACACACTTGGTCTAACAAAACCCTTCTTCATCAGATCATCAATCTGAATCCGCAACTCCCACAACTCAAAAGGTGCTATCTGGTAGGGAGCCATCGAGATCGGATGGGCACTAGGTTGCTAGTCTATCCTGAACTCAACATCACGCCTAGGGGGTAGAGTCGCCACCTCTTCAGGGAAGATGTACATAAACTCACTGACGATACCTGGGACTTCTACCATTTCTGTATAAACCGACTCCCCTGATAGTTCATCTAACAAGGAAAGGAGGGGCTCCTCTCGTCTGCTGCTTTTCTGGAAACCCTGCTCGGCGATGAAAGTTACACATTGGACGCCCAAATATAAAAACAAGAACCTTCCTTGGAAGCAATCAATAATGGAACATAGAGAGAACAGCAAGTCGATGCCTAGGATGATATCTTATGGATGTATCTGCAACATTAGAAGATCCCGGTTTGAATGATATGGCCCTATCATTAGTCTGCACCCTCGAAAAACACAAAACAAGTCGGTCTGACCTCTAACTAGTGTACTCAACACTAGGGGTACTAGAAGTATCTTAGTATCGTGACCCAAAGAATGGGACAATCTAGACGCAAAAAAGTAGTGAGAAGCTCCTATATCGAACAAGGTATAGTCAAGATTACTAAAAAAGCTGATCATACCTCGAATGACTTCTGGCCCTGTCGGAACTGCTACCTCTATGGCTTTTAAATGCCCATGCCCACCTCTACTACCTATCACCTGTCATCCACCTCCCTGACCACTCCCCGGTCGAGGTCCTTGAGGAGCGCCATGAGGCCGGCCTCCTCCCAAAACGCCTACCCCCAGTGGATCGGGAGCTTTGTATCCCTGCTGTTGTGGCTGAAAGGGCCTAGCTAAAAACTACTGCTGCTGAGGTTGGCGTTGAACCTGCCCACCCTCGTTGTACTGCACTCTATCCGGGCACTGATTCTGAAGGTTCTCATGGCTTCCACAGATGAAGAATCTCAGTCCTGGGCCCGAAAGGAAAGGGCAAGGGCCGGGATATTGAAACTGGAACTACTGAGGCTTGCTCCCTACTGGTTGAAACCTAGAGGGCCCTGATGATGGAGGCTTGCTGCTGACGGCCTTCCCCTTTGATGAGCCAAACTAGATTCCCTATCGCAGTACACCTCCCAATGTGTGCATCCTCTCCACCACTTCAACCTTCTTCTGGACCTCCATGTATGTCGGTAAGGTGAAGGGAGTAACATCATACGGAAGAGATGGTCGTAGTGCCTCTTCCAAACATCTTGCCTTAGACTCCTCATCTGGAAAGAGGTATGGTGAAAAGAAGAGGAGGTCCTTAAACTTAATCCCAAACTCTCTCACTGACATATTCCCATGCTGGAGGGAGAGTAGCTCTTGCCTCTTCTCATCCTTCACCGTGGAAGAGAGGAATTCTGCCCGGAACTCCTTCTTGAAGTCATCCCATGTAAACTTAGCCTCCCTCTTATCCCCGAGGTAGAGCATCCACCACTGACGCATTGCTCCCCACATCTGGCATACAACTAGAGGAACTCAGTACTCTATCGGAGCCCGTATCAAGATGAAAGCTATCACCTGCTCCTCTAGCCAGTTTATTGTCTCCATGTCTGAGATTCTACCCTCGTACTTCTCGAGGGTCTTCCGCTGAAAGGAACGAAGCGTCCTCTGACACTGATCGTCCTCTCCCTCTTGGTCAGTCCTCTACCGATCGTCCAAGTAAACATCATGGGCCTCGATTGCCCGCACTACTCGTGTTCGTCTCCCAGGAACCATAGCTGCAAGTTAAATAAGGAATTCCTAAGCCCGAGAAGTATAGAATATTGTTCTTAAATTTTCTTAGACTTCTTATTCATTTTTAATCTAAAAATACCCATAAAACACAAGAACACAAGTCATTATGATGCATGTACCTTCCATTGGGTCTCTAACCTAGAATCCGTGTAGCCTTACTTGGTCGTTCGGTAGGCCAAGAGTCCTTGCATCAGATCACGGGGGGCCCTAAAATCCCTTGTCCTAGCCGGTCTTCCCTGGCCTATTTCACACACCATGATTTTCTAACACTGTTGCCCTACCATCCCATGAAATCCTCACTATGCCTAACTCCGAACTCCACCCTATCTCTCAACCTCTTCCTCTGATACCATTTTGTCATGATCCACCTTCACCGTGATGAGAGAAGGAAAAATAGATTTCCAGACCCTTCTTTATTCAAGTTGAAGGAGAGATAACGACCCCCGAGACCCGCCTTCAATAGGTGTCGGAGTGGCGACTAGCACCAAGGGTATAGAATCACACACAAGATGGAATGCATTTCCCTTTTTATTTAATAGGATCTAGAGATAAGGTAGTAAATCCCAACAACTCAAAAATTGGAAGTACATGTAAATCCAAAAAAAACTAGTCTCATATGCATGTTCCAAAAGTAAATGAAACAAAAGTAAAAGAAAAACCAAAAAAGAAGTACCAAAAGAAAGAAAAACAGCAACGACAACTATCCCAATGTCTCAAATAGTACGACCCTGAACGATCCCTGATGTACTCTTCGAAACCTGAAAACAGTTTTATATACGTAGGGTGAGCATACAAGTATACTCGGTACAGAAAACCAAAGACTCTTGTGCACAAGTGGGGAGGCATTCTAATGCCCTGTGGAAAAGAGATAACCAAATCACCTAGCAAGGAAAACTATATACCCAAGCCTCACCAAGGAACACTCTCCAAATAACGCAAGTCAAGTAATGTATAGTAATAGCACATCGATATTTGGGTACCCCGCGCCACTTTCCCATTGGTTATTGAAGTCATCCTACGCATCGAACCTCTCCCGCCATTCTCACTACAGTCCCACTGCCACACCCCGCCCACAAAAACTTGGGTCACAACCATACATCCCGCCCGCAAACACCTGGGCCACAACTACCATCCCACCCACAAACAGCTGGGCCACAACCACCATGCGTAACCACGACCACAAACACCTGGGCCAGAACAATCACTTCCATGCCCGAAGACACCTGGGCCTCATCCCAAAGACTCTTGGGACACAACCTACTCGAAGAATATTGGGCATTAATGGACATCAGGCCATCACAACCTACCTGAAGAGTCTTGGGATATTCGGGAAAGGGAGAAGAAAAGGAGATAATAACCATCCACTCATAAGAGTGTTGGGAAAAACACCCTCCCCCATGAAATGGGGGTGTTCGACACTAAGTTCTCAACATGGGTGGGGCATGAATAAGAAGCATAAGAACTAAAATTATATGTATAGGTAACAAGCACTCATTCAAACCTAGGGTTTCCAAATACAACCTAAGAACAACACCCTTGTTACTATTCATTCATAAAAGAAAGGCATAGCACTTAGAGCGAAGTCACAACCCATTCCCAAAACTAACTCCCCATTTAAATCATTCTTTCTTTCATGTTCAAGTGATCCAATTTAGGTGAATTCTGCACTACTGGGAAACTAATAAGAATAACCACAAGCCAGAGAAAGAGAAACACCCAAACAACAATTTAAGCATTCAAACCCGGTTTTATTGTGAAGTCACAACAAAAAAGGGATCAGTGAGATCCCTCAAAGTACTGGAACCAAACCAAGCCTCGAGATACAACCCCACACAGCTTCAGATTCACAACCTACAATCGTGCCACAACAGAGGATCCCATCCCCATCCACATCACCCCATATGAATCAAATAAAACAACACACCTACTACCAAAACAGAGTATGGAAATGTAACACCAAATGATTTCATAGTACATTATTTATTCAAAGTAATGAATTAACTTGCACTACACACAACACTGAGTTCAAGAGCATCACGACTTACCAAACTAGCCGTTCAAAAGAAGTTATGAATAGTATTAACTGAATTTTGAACTATACATTATCCTTATAATTTTAGAATCCATATTATGAGTTTCTTAGACATACTGAAAGAACAAATACGTTTTTTTTTCAGATAAAAGAAGTATTTTTCAAAAAATGAAATTTTACCGCCTTTTAATTGCGAACCCTTTTTAAATACAATATTTGACACTTTAATATATTCAATTTGACAAATTAAACTTCTTATTTATAATTGGGACATAATAATTTAGTTTCCATAAATTTTTGGTGTTTTTCTGATAACTTTCATATTTGGGTGAATAGTGAAAAATACTATATTTTAAATTAAAACAACTTTTTTATTCAAAATAATTTATAGTGTTGAATTATAAATTTTAATGGTTTGGAAGTATAATTAGATTATATTTTTACCATTTAATCCAATGATGTTCATTTTAAG
Source organism: Viscum album (assembly GCA_963277665.1). Taxonomy (NCBI): domain Eukaryota; kingdom Viridiplantae; phylum Streptophyta; class Magnoliopsida; order Santalales; family Viscaceae; genus Viscum; species Viscum album. The sequence goes on along the minus strand of OY728125.1, from coordinate 1,982,686,611 downwards.
TAATTTCACCTTGAGATTAGACATAAACAAGTGTCAATCTTTTGATAGATATTGTTTCTTAAAAATACGACTTTTGGTATCGACAACAGGAATTAATTTTACATTAATAAATGAAACTTATAGGTTTTAAATTTGGTAAAACAGACTTCATTTTTGGATTCGGAATATCTAAATTATCCTAGGGTGAAATTTTGGTATTTTTCTGAAAACGATCAATTTTTGATGAATAGTGAAAAAACACTAAGTTATCATTTAAAACCAAATTTTTATTTAAATAATTATTTATTTTATTTAAATTTATTTTAGGTCAAAATAGATACATAATACCTATATAAATTTAATGTAATTCAATGGAGTCAGTTTATAATAATTTTAGATATATAAAATTCTTTATAGAACTTTTCACCTCTTTTACCCACCTCCTAAGAGAATTTGAAAATTCACATAAAACATAATTTCACCGCTTCTATGAGTGGAATTTTTAAAATCAGAATGACACGGTTAATATCAAGGAGTAATATGTGGCTCAATAAGAAAAAAATAATTTTTGGTGAATAATAACTTTCTACTTTTATTTACCACGGTTAAAAGTAAATAGGGCAATTAAGGGTAAAAATGATATTAATATTACACTAACACATGTCCTAATTCTATTGGACAAGTCTATATCGACCCAAAAAAACATTAGGAATAAAATATTATCATTTAGGTCCATTTGGATTATATTAGGACATTTATTATTATTTAATTCAAAGAAGAGTTAAAAGAGTTAAAATCAATGCCTAATAACTAAAACATTTTTAATATAGGGTTATACATAAGATAATTTAGATTATAAAAATTCATTAGAAATATAATAATATTTCTTACATAATGGTATTTTATTTATAATTTTTATAAATTAAATAACTAATGTTATTTATGACACATTGATGATACAATAATTACCTTATCAATGCAAAAATCAAATAAATGGTATTATAAATATTAAAATAAATATAATTTCAAAGTTTTTATGACATCCACGAATTTTCTAGGTGACTATGACATGTTATCAATGATTAAATGTATCTTGTTCTAAGTAATCAATTTTTGATGACTTTTACGAAATCAAAATACCAAATAGTGTCAAAAATGACATAAATTAATATTTAAAACAAATACTATATTATTGGTTGATATAATATTCCTAAAAATCTATGGTTAGGCCAAAGTACTTATATAGTGTTATTTGTTTCATTAATGGACCACTTGGGGGTCGATTGGATGTTTATAGTATGTTTATTTACTATATAATATAAAAATACAAAGTGACATGGTAAATGTCAAACTAATTAACTAATAGTTAAAACTAAACAATAAAGTTAATATAATGACCCAAACCTGTCTAAAATATATTGGTAGAAATTATTTCGACCCATACCAACCTTATAATTTTAATAATCCACTTTGGAACCATTAGAAACCGAATATGAATTTATTATAAAATAATAATTTAAGTTTTTCATAAAGACACCCCCTCCTCTTTATAAAAGGACACCACTTCTAACCAATTTTTCACACCTTCATAGCCTTTTGGCTCAGCCAACCCCTGCCCAAATAATCTCTCAACTTCTCTCACTTAAATCTAGAGGCTTTGGTTTGATCATAAATCCAACCAAAGAGCCCTTTTGATCAAATCAAAAGGATGAACCCGAAGAATACGTAATGTTTTCACCACCCTTTTTCAAGTTCCTTTCTTCTTCAACTTCTTCTTTATTTGTTATTTCATTTCTAAAATAATAACTCAAGTATCTTCTATATATTGTGATGTTATTAAAAATATGGTACAACCATATTAATTATTCTATCCAACCTTTGAATGACATGTCACCATACATGCGTACGTACGGCTTACCGTCTCCACGTTGTGGTGTAATTGTTATTCATTACATTATTATTTGGATGGGTATAATAATGATGTTTTTTTCATGTAAATAATAAATATAACATGAATAGGATTCTTTATATATGATATACCATCCAATTATATTTTATTTTAAAATCAAAAGAATGATATTTTTGCTCGTGCGTACGTACGGATTTCCGTCTCCACGACGCGATGAGATTTATTTCCAAGTTCACCATTCATCGACAATTATAAAAATATATATTACTAATAAGTATGTAATATATGACATAATAATTCTACTATATATATATATATTTATATATATAAGTATTTATGTACTTACATATATCTTATTCCCTTACTTCCTTTCAATACTATATGAAAACAAAAACAACGTTTATGCATACGTACGGACTACCGTCTCCATAAATAGTGTTTTCCATTTCAAATATATGTCTATTATACATATTTATATTCTAAATATATATGATGTATAAATCATGTTTAATATTCTGGAAGTATTTAAATCATGATTTAAGTGATACAAACAAGAGTAACAAGTTAAAACACGTACGATAAAGAAAGCTATTATTACCCGAAATATTAATATAACATGGAAGTTATTATTAAATGGGTAGTATAAAGTCATAAATGAATAATGTATGATAACATAAATATTAATATGGTTCTATTATAATTTAATAACATACTATAGTCTTCATATAGAAGGCTAAACGTACCCTCGACTAAATTAAAGTGCAAGGTAAGGGGTTTTCATCTCACTCCATTTTCCCGTGATATTCATGTCATATTGCCACTATTACCTTTTGTGTGGTGTATGTACTTCACATAATTGTATTATTTGTGTAATACACTTTAATATATGTGTATTTACATATAAATTTTATGATACCTCTTTCATGGGGTGTATGTTTCGTAAGTTACCAAATTGGTTAGTGTTAATTTCACAATCTCTTTATTATCCGAGGTTGCTTTTACATAAGTATCTACGGGGACATATTTATTGTCCATCTGCATGTTTTATGAAAGAGTTTCCAAAGGTATTATTTTAAGGGACTTTTTACTAAAACATCATTACAAATGTTTTAATTATTTATTCTTCTAAATATTTCTCATTTCTGTCCATGTCTTCAAAATGGGTTTTAAGGATTTATTTATATGGACATGAATGTTTTTAAAATGTTAATTACTTTCAAAATTTTCAAAGTGGTATGGGACACTTTGATTCAAAAATTTATTTAAATGACTTCTTTTCCAAATTGTGTGACTTTTAAATATTTTCATGAAAAAGTGGTATTTCTCTCAAAGAGTTTTACAAATCATTTCATCAACTTCAAAATCATTTAATGGATTTTAAACTTGTTTTGAAGTTGATTTATCATGATACAAATCTTACATATTGATTTGAAGGCTTTGTGATATTTTTGACTGTGGTTGTGTTATTTTTTATACCATTCATGTTTTATGCGTAATGTATTGACATTTTGTATGAAAATTTTAATATGAATGTTTATGTTATGTTTAGACCTTTTCATATGAGAAATGCATTGGACTTTGTAATTGATGGGTGGAGCCCGCAATAGCTCCTCGATGTATCGGTAGGTCTTATGAGACAAACTAGTGTCTGGGCACGAGGCCTTGACAAAATCATATTTTTAGTCTTGGAACGAGGCCTTGGCTACGTGGTTATGATAGTCTAGGATTATTCATTCCATCGTTATAAAAGTGGTTATTGATATTGCATGTGATTATTGGACTAGTATAATATCCATGTGAATAAGTAAATGGAATTATTTCATTTTATCTTTTCCATATTATGCTGAAGTTAAGTTTAAAAGTCTTTTGTTTTAGTTATACATTTCCTTAAATGTTTATGCTTATTTATGAAAGTTTCCACTGTATTGATTACCCTCACTGAGCGTTTGAGCTCACCCCTTTCTATGTTTTATTTTTTTCCCAGGATTCCAAGAAGTGTATTTTTATTGATATGCAGGGTTAAGACAAGGGAATAATGGCATTCATAAAGATTATTTATGTTGTTTTGTATGTCTTAAAGTGCAATGTAACATTAATGTATGCAATCTATTTTCTAAGACTGCTAAACTGATCGGTCCTTCGGGACATGATTCCTTGTAATCATGACAATGTATTAAAATAATGCACCGACTATGGGTACTGGGGTCAAGGAGTTACAGTTTGTATCAGAGGATGTTTAGAAATAACCTTGGAAGCTATATTTAGATAAAATCTGATTAGAGCACATTGCCCTAAGATAGACTTTGAAGATTACTATAGAATAACTTCCTAGAATTTTGATAATGTAAAAATTTTGTGGGTTTTATGAGCAATATGTCCATGTCTGGATACAAGTAGGTAAGGGCGGATCTAACACCGATCTACCTAGGGGTAAATCCTGAAAACAGCGCTTTGAGCTACACTCAAACGGGAACTGGTGCACGACAATGAGCCTTGATGCACTCTTGGTTACAACACTCCCATGGGATATGCTTAGGATAATTCTCATTTTTTTACAAACCATTATGAAGGGTTTAGGAATATATACTTCCTCAAAGAAGACATTTTTATGATTATGGATTATATCCATAAACTGCTTAATTTATGTCAAGTGTTTTACAAGTTTGGGATTAGGTATTGTTATTCATAAACTAATCTAATGTATGTCAATGTTTAGAAATGGCGCCCAGTAGAAGGAATGAGAACTCCAGCAATATGCATTATCTAAAGAGTAAGAAAGATCGTATCTTTCATGGTCTTAAATTAGAATTTATAAGGGAAATAGTCTCCCATGTATTATCATCATATAAAAAAATAGTATCATGTGTTGATAAGATAAGTAAATAATTATCAAAGTCCTATAGCTTTGAAGGGAAGCCAGAGAAGGAAAGGATGGTAGAGAGAATGACAGATAATCGGAAGAAGGTAAAGAAGGATTTTCCCATATGTTATAACTATGGAAAGAATCACCTTGGAAAATAATTGAAGGGAATGGGAGTATGTTATGAGTGTAGAGAAAAAGGATAGCAAGTACGTGACTGCAAGGGTAATAAAATGGTTTCAAATGTATAATGCTTCATCAGCAAGGAGTTTGGACACTACACAAACCAATCTCCCAGTCATCATACTTTGCTGCAAATGATGCTATTGGATAATAATCAAGTTATGATACTACCACAGATGAAGAATAATGACTAGTGTTCTTATGTTGTTATTATAGAATTATTTCATTTGAGTTTTGTATCAACAGTATACTGGTTACATGAATTATGGACATAAATAAGGATTGTACTACAGTACTATTTCATTGGGAATTTGAGATTATATGGTTCTGATACTAAGGTAGTAATTTTGGAATAAGGGATGGTTGATTTTGGTAATTCAGGATATTGTGGTGTTGTAAAAGAATACACGATGAAGACGTTCACAAGTTATTACCTGGAAAAAAGGATCCTCATTATGTTTAACTTCCTTATAAACTTTGGACTGAGAGTTTGGATATAAGTGTTTTGGATAATTCTAAAGGTTGGAATGGATTATTTTTGAAATTGGGTACTACTGTTAAGGTTATTTTTGGATTTCCATAAAAAGGACAACCCAGAGGTCGGGCGGCAACCCGTCATGTCCGACAAGGCCGCGAGACTTTAACCCGCAACTGAAGGAAGGCATGGGTGTATCACCTATCACCGACCCACGTGATGTCCTGGATTGAATAATGTAGTTTTTTAAAGGGTCTGATATGTGAATTCTAAATTCATTATTTTTGGAACCCTGTACGATTAATATAAATATAATATATATATATATATATATTTGAGATCATTTTGAGTGAAAGATGAGTTTGTGGTCGGAATTAGTTGAAGGATGAAACTGTACTTGTCAAGTGTGTATATATATATATTCCCTCTTATTTTATGGATAAATTAATTATTAATCTTTAGGGAAGGGATCGTAAAAACAAAAATGGGTTATCCTAATACCTTGCATTTTGTTGAACTGATGGAATTGTAAATCATCATAGATTGGTGGCTTTGAGGCCCAAAATTCTACAATTGTTTGTGATTGATGACCTCAATCACTCCCTATAAATAATTACAATTTTCCTCCAATTATGTGTCACTAACTTCCACCAATGTTCTCTTAATCTAGATCATAATTTGGTGGTGACTTTTTCATTTCCTTTTTCCTCTTATTAAGCCTAAATTATATTAACCCAATTTCCAATGTGGGTTTTCCCACAAAGTTATTTTCTATTTGAAACCTTTTTTTTAGAAGAAAATTTTCAAATTGTGAAGACGCAATTTATTGAAGGATGGTATAATGTAACACCCCATAATTTCATAGTACGTTTTTTTCAAAGTAATGCAATAACTTGCACTACACGCAACACTGAGTTCAAGCGCATCACGACTTACCAAACTAGCCGTTCAAAAGCGATTATGAATAGTATTAACTGAATTTTGAACTATATATTATCCTTATAATTTTAGAATCCATATTATGAGTTTCTTAGACATAATGTAAGAACAAATACATTTTTTTCAGATAAAAGAAGTATTTTTCATAAAATTCAATTTTACCTCCTTTTAATGGCGAACCCTTTTTAAATACAATATTAGAATCTTTAATATATTAAATTTGACAAATTAAACTTCTTATTTATAATTGGGAAATAATAATTTAGTTTCAATAAATTTTTGGAGTTTTTTTATTACATTCATATTTGGGTGAATAGTTAAAAATACTATATTTTAACTGAAAACAAATTTTTTATTCAAAATAATTTTTAGTGTTGAATTATAAAATTTAATGGTTTGGAAGTATAATTAGATTATATTTTTACCATTTAATCCAATGATGGTCATTTTAAGTAATTTCACCTTGAGATTAGACATAAACAAGTGTCAATCTTTTGATAAATATTATTTCTTAAAAATACGCCTTTTGGTATTGACAACGGGAATTAATTTTAAATTAATAAATGCAACTTATATGTTTTTAATTTGGAAAAATTGACATCATTTTTGGATTTGGAATATCGAAATTAGCCTAGGGTGAATTTTTGGTATTTTTCTAAAAACGTTCAATTTTTGATGAATAGTGAAAAAACACTGAGTTATCATTTAAAACCGATTTTTTATTTAAATAATTATTTATTTTATTTAAATTTATTATAGGTCAAAATAGACACATAATACCTATATAAATTCAATTTAATTCATTAAATTCAGTTTATAATAATTTTAGATATATAAAATTCTTTATAGAACTTTTCACAGTCTTTTACCCACTTCCTAGGAGAATTTGCAAATTCACATAAAACATAATTTTACCACTTATATGAATGGAATTTAAAAAATCCAAGAGACATGGTTAATACTAAATAGTAAAATGTGGTTCAATAAGATAAAAATAATTTTTGGTGAATAGTAACCTTTTACTTTTATTTACCACGGTTAAAAGTAAATATGGTAATTAAGGGTAAAAATGAAATTAATATTACCCTAACACATGTCATAATTCAATTGTACAAGTGTATCTAGACCCAAAACAACATTAGTAATAAAATATTAACATTTAGGATCACTTGGATTAGATTAGGACATTTATTATTATTTAATTCAAAGAAGAGTCAAAAGAGTTAAAATCAAAGTTTAATAACTAAAACATATTTAATATAGGGTTATACATAAGATAAATTTGATTATAAATATTCATTAGAAAGATAAAATTATTTCCTATATAAATTTATTTTATTTTTAATTTTTATACATTAAATATTTAATGTTATTTATGACACAATGATGATGCAGTAATTACCTTATTAATGAATGAATCAAATAAATGGTATTATAATTATTAAAATAAATATAATTCAAACTTTTTTATGACATCCACGAATTTTATAGGTTCCTATGAAATGTTAGGGCGGATTTAAAGTCTCTTGTTCGAAGTAATCAAGTTGTGATGACTTTCACAAAATCCAAATACCAAATAGTGTCAAATTTGACATAAAGTAATATTAAAAACAAATACTATATTATTGGTTGACATAATATTCCTAAAAATCTAATGCTCATCCAAAAGACTTATATCATGTTATTTGTATCATTATTGGACCACATGGGGATCGATTGGATGTTTATAGTAGGTTTATAAACTATATAATAAAAAAATACAAAGTGACATGGTAAATGTCAAACTAATTAACTAAGAGTTAAAACTAAAAGATAAGGTTAATATAAAGACCCAAACCTTACTGAAATATGTTTTTTGAAAGGATTTAGACCCATAACTACCTAAGATTTTTAATAATCCACTTTGGAGCCATTAGAAAAAAAAATATGAATTTATCATAAAATAATAATTTAAGTTTTTCATAAAGAGCCCCCCTCCTTATAAAAGGACACCACTTCTAACCAATTATTCACACCTTCAAAGCCTTTTGGCTCGGCCAACCCCTACCCAAATACTCTCTCAACTTCCCTCACTTCAACCTATAGGATTTATTTTTATCATAAAACCAACCTAAGGAGCCCTTTTGATCAAATCAAAAGGAAGAACCCGAAGAAGAGGTAATGCTTTCAACACCATTTTTCAAGTTCCTTTCTTCTTAAACTTCTTCTTTATTTGTTATTTCCTTTATAAAATAATAAATCAAGTATCATATATATACTGTGATGTTATTATAAATATGGTACAACCATATTCATTATTCTATCCACCCTTTGAATGACATGCCACCATACGTGCGTACGTACGGCTTACTGTCTCCACGTCGTAGTGTAATCGTTATTCAATACATAATTATTTGGATATGTATAATAATGATGTGTATTTCATGTAAATAATAAATATACCATGATAAGTATTCTTTATATATGATATAACATCCAATTATATATTATTTTAACATCAAAATAATGATATTTTTTCTCGTGCGTACGTACGGATTACCGTCTCCACGACGCGATGAGATTCATTTCTAAGTTCACCATTCATCGACGATTATAAAAATATATATTACTAATGAGTATGTAATATATGAAATAATAATTCTACTATATATATGTATATATATATATATATGTTTTTATGTACTTACATATATCTTATTCACTTACTTCCGTTCAATACTATATGAAAACGGAAACAACGTTTATGCATACGTACGGACTACCGTCTCCATAAACAGTGTTTTCCATTTCATATATACGTCTATTATACATATTTATATTCAAAATATATATGATATATAAATCATGTTTTATATTCTGGAAGTATTTAAATCATGATTTGAGTGATACAATCAAGAGTAACAAGTTAAAACACGTACGATAAAGAAAGCGATTATTTCTCAAAATATTAATATAACATAGAAATTATTATTAAATGGGTAGTATAAATTCATAAATGAATAATGTATGACATAATAAATATTAATATGGTTCTGGTATAATTTAATAACATAATATAGTCTTCATACATAAGGCTAAACGTACCCTCGACTAATGGTAGGTGCAAGGTAAGGGGTTTTCATCTCACTCCTTTTTCCCGTGAGATTCATGCCATACTGCCACTATTACTATTTTGGTGTATGTACTTCCCATAATTGTATTATTGGTGTAATACACATTAATTTATGTTTATTTACATATTCATTGTATGATACATCTTTCATGGGGTGTATGTTTCGTAAGTTACCAAATTGGTAAGTGTTAATTTCACAATCTCTTTATTATCCGAGGTTGTTTTTACGTAAGTATCTACTGGGACATATTTATTATCCATGTGCATGTTTTTTGAAAGAGTTTTCATAGGGATTCTATTTAGGGGCTTTTTACTAAAACACCATTTCAAATGTTTTAAATATTTATTCTTCTAATTCTTTCTCATTTATTTACATGTATTCAAAATGGTTTCTATGGATTTATTTATATGGACATTAATGTTTTTAACACGTTAATTCCATTCAAAATTTTCAAAGCGTTAAGGGAAACATTGATTCAAAAATGTATTTAAATGACTTCTTTTCTAAATTGTGTGACTTTTAAATTTTTTCATGAAAAAGGTTTATTTCTCTCAAAGAGTTTTACAAATAATTTTCATCAACGTCAAAATCCTTTAATGGATTTTAAACATGTTTTGAAGCTGATTTATCATGATACAAATCTTCCATATTGACTTGAAGGTTTTGTGATATGTTTGACTATTTTTGTGTTATTTTTTATACCATTCATGGTTTATGGGTAATGTATTGACATTTTGTATGCTAGTTTTAATACGAATGTTTATGTTATGTTTAGACCTTTTCATATGAGAATGCATTGGATGATGAGGGTTTATTTTTTAGGGGATGATGAGGAATGAATTAGATGATGAGGAATACATTGTTCTTTGTACGTGATGGGTGGAGCCTGCTATAGATCATTGATTCATCGGTAGGTCTCATGAGACAAACTGGTGTCTTGGCATGAGGCCTTGAAAAAATCTTATTCTTAGTCTTGGCACGAGGCCTTGGCTACGTGGTTATGATGGTCTGGAATTATGCATTCCATCAATATGAAAGTGGTTATTGATATTGCATGTGATTATTAGACTAGTAGAATATCCATTTGAATAAGTAAATGGAAATATTTCATTTTATCTTTTCCATATTATGCTGAAGTTATGTTTAAAAGGCTTTTGTTTTAGTTATACATTGCCTTAAATGTTTATGCTTATTTATGAAATTTCTGCTGTATTGTTTACCCTTACTGAGTGTTTGAGCTCACCCCTTTCTATGTTTAATTTTTTCCCCAGGATTCCAAGAAGTGTATTGTGATTGATATGCAGGGTTAAGACAAGGGAATAATGGTGTTCATAAAGATTATTTATGTTGTTTTGTATGTCTTAAAGTGAAATAAAACATTCATGTATGTAATCTATTTTCCAAGACTGCTAAACTGATCTGTCCTTCGGGACTTGATTCCTTGGAATCATGCCAATGTATTTAAATAATGCACCAACTCTGGGTAACTGGGGTCGGGGCGTTACAGTTGGTATCAGAGGAAGTTTAGCAATATCCTTGGATGCAAGATTTAGATAAACTCTGATTAGAGAACATACCCCTAAGATAGAATTTGAGGATTAGTATAGAATAACTTTCTAGAATTTTGATATTGTAATGATTTTTTGAGTTTTCTGAGCAATACATCACTGTCTGGATACGAGCAGGTAGAGGCGGTTCTTGCACAAATGTACCTAGAGGTAAAACCCAAAAACACCGCTTTGATCTAGACTCGAACTGGTGCACGAAAACGGGTCTTGCTGCACTCTTAGTTACGACAATCCCGGGGGAAATTGTTAGGATAATTATCATTTTCTTTACAAACCATTATGAAGGGTTTAGGAGTATATACTTCCTCAAATAAGACATTTTTATGATTATGGATTATATCCATAAACTGCTTAATTTATGTTAAGTTTTTTACAAGTTTGGGATTAGGTATTTCTATTCATAAACTAATCTAATGTATGCCAATGTTTAGAAATGGCGCCCAGTAGAAGGAACAAGAACTCCAGCAATACGCATGATCCAAAGAGTAAGAAAGATCATATCATTCGTGGTCTTAAACTAGAATTTAGAAGGGAAATAGTCTCCCATGTATTATCATCATATGAAGAAATAGTATCATGTGTTGATAAGAAATGTAAATAATTATCGGAGTCCTATGGCTTTGAAGGGAAGCCAGAGAAGGAATGGATGGAAGAGAGAATGACAGATAAAGGGAAGAAGGTAAAGACGGATTTTCCCATATGTGATAACTATGGAAAGAATCACCTTGGAAAATACTTGAAGGGAATTGGAGTATGTTATGAATGTGGATAAAAAGGATACCAAGTATGTGACTGAAAGGGTAAGAAAATGGTTACAATTGTACAATGCTTCATCTGTAAGAAGTTTGGACACTACGCGAACCAATGTCCCAGTCATCATACTATGCCACAAATGATGGTATTGGATAATAATCAAGTTATGATACTACCACAGATGAAGAAGAATTACCATTGTTCTTATGTTGTTATAATATAATTATTTAATTTGAGTGTTGTATCAATAGTATACTGGTTACATGAATTATGGAGATAAATAAGGATTGTACTGCAGTACTATTTCATTGTGAATTTGAGATTATATGGTTTTGATACTAAGGTAGTAATTTTGGAATAAGGGATGGTTGATTTTGGTAATTCAGGATGTTGTGGTGTTGTAAAAGAATACACGATGAAGGCGTTCACATGTTATTACCTGGAAAAAAGGATCCTAATTATGTTTAACTTCCTTATAAACTTTGGACTGAGAGTTTGGATATAAGTGTTTTGGATAATTCTAATGGTTGGAATGGATTATGTTTAAAATTGGAAACTATTGTTAAGGTTATTTGTGGATTTCCATAAAAAGGAAAACCCGAAGGTCGGGCGACAACCCGTCATGTCCGGCAAGGACGTGAGACTTGAACCCGCAACTGAAGGGAGGCATGGGTGTATCACCTATCACCGACCCACGCGATGTCTTGGATTAAATAATGTTGTGTTTTTAAACGGTATGATATGTGAATTATAAATTCATTATTTTTGGAACCCTATACGATTAGGATAAATAGAATATACATATACATATATATATATATATTTGAAATCGTTTAGAGTGAAAGATGAGTTTGTGATAGGAATTAGTTGAAGGATTAAACTCTACTTGTCGAGTGTATATATATATATATATTCCCTCTTATTTTATGGATAAATTAATTGTTAAACTTTAGGGAAGGGATCATAAAAACAAAAATGTGTTATCCTAATACCTTGCATTTTGTTGAACTGATGGAATTTTAAATAATAATAGATTGGTGGGTTTGAGACCCACAATTCTATAATTGTTTGTGATTGATGACCTCAATCACTACCGATAAATATTTATGTTTTCCTCCAATTACGTGTCACTAATTTCCACCACTGTTCTCTTAATTGAGATCATAATTTGGTAGTGACTTTTTCATTCCCCTTTTCCTCTTATTAAGACTAAATTTTAATAGCCCAATTTCCAATGTGGGTTTTCCCACAAAAGTATTTTCTATTTTCAACCTTTTTTCGGAGAACAATTTCAAATTGCAAAGAAGAAATTTATTATAGGAGGGTAGAATGTAACACCCCAAGATTTTATAGTACGTTATTTCTTCAAAGTAATGCAATAACTTGCACTACACGCAATTCTGAGTTCAAGCGCATCAAGACCTACCAAACTAGCCGTTCAAAAGTGGTTATGAATATTATTAACTTAATTTTGAACTATATATTATCCTTATAATTTTAGATTCCATATTATGAGTTTCTTAGACATAATGTAAGAACGAATACATTTTTTCAGATAAAAGAATTATTTTTCAAAAATGCAATTTTACCTCCTTTTATGGGCGAACCCTTTTTAAATACAATATTTGAAAATCTAATATATTCAATTTGGCAAATTAAACTTTTTATTTAGAATTTGGACATAATAATTTAGTTTTAATAAATTTTTGGTGTTTTTTATGACTTTCATATTTGGGTGAATAATGAAAAATACTATATTTTAACTGAATACAACATTTTTATTCAAAATAATTTATAGTGTTGAATTTTAAATTTTAATGGTTTTGAAGTATAATTAGATTATATTTTTACCATTTTATCCAATGATGGTCATTGTATGTAATTTCACATTGATATTAGACATAAACAAGTGATAATCTTTTGATAGATATTGTTTCTTAAAAATACGCCTTTTGGTATTGACAACATAAATTTATTTTAAATTAATAAATAAAACTTATATGTTTTGAATTTGGTAAAATAGACTTCATTTTTTGATTTGGAATATCGAAATTATCCTAGGGTTAATTTTTGGTATTTTTCTGAAAACGTTTAATTTTTGATGAATAGTGAAAAAACACTGAGTTATCATTTAAAACTGATTTTTTTTTAAATAATTATTTATTTTATTTAAATTTATTTTAGGTCAAAATAGATAAATAATACCTATATAAATTTAATTTAATTAATTAGAGTCAGTTTATGATAATTTTAGATATATAAAATTCTTTATAGAACTTTTCACCGTCTTTTACCCACCTCCTAGGAGAATTTGTAAATTCACATAAAACTTAATTTTACCGCTTATATGAGTGGAATTTTTAAAATCCTAGAGACATGGTTGATATTAATTAGTAAAATGTGGTTTAACAAGATAAAATTAATTTTTGATGAATAGTAACTTTTTACTTTTATTTACCACGGTTAAAAGTAAATAGGGTAATTAAGGGTAAAAATGATATTAATATTACCCTAAGACATGTCCTAATTCTATTTGACAAGTGTATCTCGACCCAAAACAACCTTAGGAATAAAATATTATCCTTTAGGTCCACTTGGATTAGATTAGGACATTTATTATTATTTAATTCAAAGAAGAGTTAAAAGAGTTAAAATCAACGTTTAATAACTAAATAATATTTAATATTGGGTTATAAATAAGATAAATTCGATTATAAATATTCAATAGAAATATAAAATTATTTCCTTCATAATTGTATTTTATTAATAATTTGTATACATTAAATATTTAAAGTTATTTATGACACAATGCTGATATAGTAATTACCTTATTAATGAAAGAATGAAATAAATGGTATTATAAATATTAAAATAAACATAATTCCAAAGTTTTTATGACATCTACGAATTTTCTAGGTGACTATGACATGTTAGGGATGATTCAATGTATCTTTTTCCAAGTAATCAAGTTGTGATGACTTTCACAAAAACAAAATACCAAATAGTGTCAAAATTGACATAAAATTATATTTAAAACAAATACTATATTGTTGGTTGATATAATATTTTTAAAAATCTAAGGTCCTGCCAAATGAATTATATCATGTTATTTGTATCATTAATTTACCACTTGGGGGTTGATTGGATGTTTATAGTAAGTTTATTAACTATATAATATAAAAATACAATGTTACATGGTAAATGTCAAACTAATTAACTTAGAGTTAAAACTAAAGGATAAGGTTAATTTAATGACCCAAACCTGTCTAAAATATATTTTTTGAAATTATGTTGACCCATACCCACCTTAGACTTTTAATAATCCAATTTGGAGCCATTATAAAGAGAATATACATTTATTATAAAATAATAATTTAAGTTTTTCCTAAAGAGCCCCCCTTATAAAAGGACACTACTTCTAACCAATTCTTCCCACCTTCAAAGCCTTTTGTCTCAGCCAAAACCTACCCAAATACTCTCTAAACTTCCCTCACTTAAACCTAGAGGTTTTAGTTTGATCATAAAGCCAACCTAAAGAGCCCTTTCGATCAAATCAAAAGGAAGAACCCAAAGAAGAGGTAATGTTTTCACCACCCTTTTTCAAGTTCCTTTCTTCTTCAACTTCTTCTTTATTTGTCATCTCCTTTCTAAAATAATAACTCAATTATATTATACATAATGTGATGTTATTATAAATATGTTACAACCATATTCATTATTCTATCCACCCTTTGAATGACATGTCACCATACATGCGTACGTACGGCTTACCATCTCCACGCCGTGGTGTACTTGTTATTCAATACATTATTATTTGTATGGGTATAATAATGGTGTGAATTTCATGTTAATAATAAATATAACATGATAAGGATTCTGTATATATGATATAAAATCCAGTTATATATTATTTTAATATCAAAAGAATGATATTTTTTCTCGTGCGTACGTACGGATTACCGTCTCCGCGACGCGATGAGATTCATTTCCAAGTTCACCATTCATCGACGATTATAAAAATATATATTACTAATAAGTATGTAATATATGACATAATAATGATACTATAGATATATATATTTATATATATATGTTTTTATGTACTTACATATATCTTATTCACTTACTTCCGTTAAATACTATATGAAAACAGAAACAACGTTTATGCGTACGTACGGACTACCGTCTCCATAAACGGTGTTGTCAATTTCCTATATACGTCTATTATACATATTTATATTCTAAATATATATGATAAATAAATAATTTTTTCTATTCTGGAAGTATTTAAATCATGATTTAAGTGATACAATCAAAAGTAACAAGTTAAAACATGTACGATAAAGAAAGCGATTTTTACCCGAAATATTAATATAACATGGAAATTATTATTAAATGGGTAGTATAAAGTCATAAATGAATAATGTATGATATCATAAATATTAATATGGTTCTGGTATAATTTAATAAGATACTATAGTCTTCATACGTGAGGATAAACATACCCTCGACTAAATGAAAGTTCAAGGTAAGGGGTTTTCATCTCCCTCCTTTTTCCCGTGAGATTCATGCCATATTTCCACTATTACCTTTTGTGTGGTGTATGTACTTCCCATAATTCTATTCTTTGTGTAATACACATTAATTTATGTGTATTTATATATTCATTGTATGATACCTCTTTCATGGGTTGTATGTTTCGTAAGTTACCAAATTGGTAAGTGTTAATTTCACAATCTCTTTATTATCCGAGGTTGTTTTTACGTAAGTATCTACTAGGACATATTTATTATCCATGTGCATTTTTTGTGAAAGAGTTTTCGAAGGGATTATATTAAGGGACTTTTTACTAAAACATCATTTCAAGTGTTTTAAATATTTATTCTTCTAAATATTTCTCATTTATGTCCATGTCTTCAAAATGGGTTTTAAGGATTTATTTATATGGACATGAATGTTTTTAAAATGTTAATTCCTTTAAAAAGTATCAATGTGGTATGGGAAAATTTGATTCAAAAATGTATTTAAATTACTTATTTTTTAAATTGTGTGGCTTTTAAATGTTTTCAGGAAAAGGGGTATTTCTCTCAAAGAGTTTTACATATCATTTTCATCAACGTCAAAATCCTTTAATGGATTTTAAACTTGTTTTGAAGTTGATTTATCATTATAAAAATCTTCCATATTGAGTTGAAGGTTTTGTGATATGTTTGACTGTGGATTTGTTATTTTTTATACCATTCATGGTTTATGGGTAATGTATTGACATTTCGTATGCTAGTTTTAATACGAATGTTTTTGTTATGTTTAGACCTTTTCATATGAGGAATGCATTGGACTTAGTATGTGACAGGTGGAGCCCGCTATACCTCCTCGATGCATCGGTAGGTCTCATGAGACAAACTACAGTCTCGGCACGAGGACTTGACAAAATCTTATTTTTAGTCTTGGCACAAGGCCTTGGCTACGTGGTTATGATTGTTTGGCATTATGCAATCCATCGTTATGAAAGTGGTTATTGATATTACATGTGATTATTCAACTAGTAGAATATCCATGTGAATAAGTAAATGGAATTATTTCATTTTATCTTTGCTATATTATGATGAAGTTAAGTTTAAAAGGATTTTGTTTTTGTTATAAATTGCCTTAAATGTTTATGCTTATTTATGAATGTTTCCGCTATATTGATTACCCTTACTGAGAATTTGAGCTCACCCCTTTCTATGTTTTATTTTTTTCCCAGGATTCCAAGAAGGGTATAGTGATTGATATGCAGGGTTAAGAAAAGGGAACAATGGCATTCATAAAGATTATTTATGTTGTTTTATATGTCTTAAAGTGAAATGTAACATTCATGTATGTAATATATTTTCCTAGACTGCTAAACTGATCGGTTCTTCGAGACTTGATTCCTCGTAATCATGTCAATGTATTAAAATAATGCACCAAATCTGGGTAACTAGGGTCGGGGAATTACATGAAACATACAATTTCATGTACAACATTAATTAGGTTCTTATTTCAAATTGTTACCCAGGGTGAGCACACAAGGATTGACATTCACTGCGTATCCATTTAACCAACCAAGTTTATGTGATTAACCAATTTCCATGTTATAGTTATTTAATTATCTTCGAAGACAAGGGTTAATTAGTGCGCAAGGCATGACCACCAACGACCATGATTTTCAGTGAGCATAAGACCATATAGTTCAGAACATATAGAAATTATAAAAGAGTACAACAGAATTGTGAAACGCACCCCATCATTCTTTAACATTATGTTTATTATCTTTTTTAAGGGTTGGATTCATCCATTCCCATAGAAACGACAGTGTACCCACACCTCATGATATACAGTAAGGAGAGATGAAATAAAATCCCTACTAGGTTGATGAAGGATCGAAGTTCTTCTCCACGCGCAAAGAACTGGGGATGCACGACTTAGAGGGGAAGAACTCCAGGGACTCCAAGGATGAGCAGAAAAACACCAGAACAGGCACACCACAATCCTCGAGAAGGAGGGACTCCAAGAACACCAGGGAGAAGAAATAAATCCATCCAAGAAGGGGAAGGAAGAAACTCTAGAGTGATATTAAGATGAGATCCAATTGTTATGGTATAAGGAATTTTGAACAGAATTAAAGTCGGATCATGGTTTCCTCTGTGGTTGGGAGGTTACACACGATGGAATTAATTGTAATTTTACAATTCTCCTCAGAGGGGTGTTCATAACAGTTTTTCGTTAAACCGTTTCTTTTAAACGAAGGGAAAACACACAATGGGGGCAGAACTAGAAGGTACGGGGAAAGTCGTGACCTTGAGGAAAAACCACACATTTTGGTAAGTTAAGAGTTTCCTGATTCTTGGGGTATTTAGATATTATTTATGGGCTTTAAATGGAATCGAAAGGGGGAATTAAATCATATTTACATCAAAAGATATGTTGTGGCAGCAGTAAAGTTGGGAACTCGAAAAAGAACGAAGACCGCTCAATGAGGACATGGTGCCACCGTCACGGTGCCACCATCACAGTGACACCCTTACGGTGCCACCATCACTAGTACCACCATGACCGGTGTGCAACCCTCACGGTGCCACCTTGATCGGTTCCACCGTCACAGTGCCACCATGACTGCTGTGCGTTCGTCACGGTGCCACCATAACCGGTGCCCCCGTGACCAGTGCCACCATTTCAGTGGAGTCTTGTTTTGTAAAATTAATGGACGAGGTGGTTCTGGGTCATTAAAAATTAGATAATATAATTTCCTATAAAAAATCAGTACTGGGAGGTTGGTATTCTTCATATAGAAATATGTAGTTCAAAAAAATTATCTTTCTATTTTTTATGTTTCCTTAATAAAATATGTGTCCAATAAAATTTTATTTTTTCTATATATTTGGAATTTTTTTATTTTTTTGAATTTCATTTTTTAGATCACAAAAATAATTGCTCTTCCATATTTTCCAGAACCCTTCTCACCAATGTCCAATAAATCTATTGGTTTTTAAAATAAATAAATTTTATATCTTAAACAAACATATATAAATTAATTTTATCTTATTATTTTTATATTATTTGATGATTTAATTTTTTGTGTAGTTCATGAAAAAATTATATCCATACAAAAGATACATTGTAAATTATTCATTTAATTTTTTTAATATTTATTTATAATTTACATATATATTAATAATGATATATCTTTATATTTTCTACATAATATTTTGTAATATTTTTTTATTATTGATATTTAGCAGGGTATGAAATAAATTCCTTATAATCATTTATTATTTAAAATCTTTAATAGATTTAATAAAAAAAATAAAAACAAAATATTATCATCGCATCAGTATGATCACTAATTCCCTCTAATAAATGATCAGTTTTCCAAAGAAGAATTTTTGGTCGAGTAACCCAATCTCACAAAAAAATTTATCTCATAACACAAATTTCATATAGTTAGTCAATATATGTAATGTGAATCTACCACTAGAATTTATTAGCCACTGGTGTCTGAAATACTTATTAAAAATAATTACCATATTGTGATATATGAAAAACATTATGCACCTAAAAATGGTTCAGTTTCGAGGATTAACTAAAATAAAAAACTCAAATATACTCAAATATTTAAAATAGAACATTATAATTTAGAATTAGATTCACGTTTTTAAAAAATATCTTAACCCATTCATATACATATATTATAATATCCCAGGTACTTATAAAATAATTATTTCATTCTGTAATTAAATAGTTAAATTCATTTTAAATAAATAATGAAATAAGTTGTATTTATAGAATTTAAAGAATCTGTTGTTATAAATTTTTAAACTCACGTATTAAATTATAAATAATGTTCGTTTGTCTTATAATTAAAAACATGATATATTTATATCATGGAATAACTGAATAATATTTTGGGAAATGATAAATTAATTGTTGATATTCTTATAAAACATAAATGTTTATTTATAAATATATAATTAATTTAATTAGTTAAAATAAAATTTATTTCAATAAAATGGAATCATAAATAAATATTTCAATTTTTATGATTATAGTAAAATTTTATTATACATTAATTATTTTTTGAATGTGTTATAATATCAGTTATAATTTTAAAATTGAAAATTTTTGACTACATTATTATTTTAAAAAATAAAATAAAATTTCACATAATTGGAAAATTATTTCACTAAAATGAATCTAATTTTTAAGTATTCATGTTGAAAAATTGTGATGATGAAATTTTGAGATTTTTCTGAAAGACAAGAATTTTTGGTGAATTCAAAAATACAGTAACTTATAATATAAGGTAAATACATGAATTATTGAGTCATACATGATGAATGGATAATAAAAGACCATAATATTGAACTCTCATTTATTATTTTAATAATTTTAGTGATAATTATAAAACTATTCAGAGACTTGAGTCAAAATAATAATATATTTAATAAAATAATCAAAAAATTCTCTTATCATCTACTATCAATACAACCCTCGCCACCTCTTCTCCACATACCTCAATGCCTTGATACTTTTTAAATTTCATCCAAACTAAATTCAAACCCATATTCCTCTTGTCTATGACATATTTGTCTCACAAACAGGTAAAAAATTGCAAAAAGGATGTTTTCTAGGAGAAAAAATCATGACATAAAATCCTCTTTCATTTTTATTTATTTTTTATTCAGTTTCTTTAATATTATTATTTATAGCTCATATACCACTATACTATTGTAATGATTACAATACTATCTTATATATACTATAATTTAATCATATTTACTAAGAAATACATTATCAAACTTCTTCTCCCCTCCCTTTTATTCTAAAAATATGACCATTATTAGTGATGTGTCGATTTACCACCATGATGGATGATACAATTTCATTTTCCATTTAATCGGTCAAGAATGGTCATAAAACAATTATTATAGTTACATTAGATTTTATTATACATATTATAAGTTATATGATGTTATGGAACCAATATATAAGAATGATATTAAATAAATTGATATAATTTCACAATTGTGTTGAAAACTACCTAAATAAACAAAATTAGTTCCATTAATTTATTATCAAGTGATTCATCCTCATATTAGAAATAATTGACATATGTTACCATATAAAATTATATATACATATTAATATTATTTCATTCCACTTCTGGTTTTATCTTTCATTTAACAAGAAATTCCATAAAAAACAGACCATTGAAATCATGAAAATAATACTCCTGAAATGATGGAAAAAACAAATTATTATAAATAATTGGGTGGAAAGTTGTTATAATATGGTTATATAAGGTAGTATAAACATGGTTACAATTTTGTAATAAATTAATAAAACTCTCTAAAAACTGGCTTTTAAAATTCTATTTTTACAACATTCAAAATCAATGTTATAATGATGGAAGTATTCTTGTTTTATGATTATGTTCTGGTTCATATTAATTGTTTATGATGAAGGGTGTGACCTAAATATCACTATTATTCATTGTGTATGTTTACATTGGATTTTGACATAAATGGTTATTCCAAGTGTAACAGTGATGGTTACACCCTAAGTTAGCTAGGTGAGCCACATTTGATGGCTATAAGGGTTAAAAATCATATGGTAGTTGGGGGGGTTACACATATTATATAATTAATTCCCCAAGTTATCTATATATTTTTACTTTTTTTCAAGGTTTTATTGAAATTTCATGTTCTTATAAAGTAATTATATGGTTCTTTATGTGTGATAAGTATATCCAGTGAAAATTATTTCATAAGATTATAAGAATTCATTGAATAATGTATATTCTCTATTTTATATACCTTCTTGAGATCATCTATTCTAATTCCATGTTTTAAATGTTTCTCATAGTGTTACGGATTAGTAACAGAAATGAAGAATCCAAACTAAATGTTGTGAAAAACATAAATGAAAGGACCTCATGTTTTATTATAACTTTTGTATTATGGAAGAAATTAATACTTTTTAGTAGTATCCACAATTAATGTGTGAACATTGATAAGTATTATATTCCATTTATTTACAAATATAATCATAAATGATCAATATGAATTTAATTATAGTATTATAGTATAATTAAATTGATTATATAATGGTTAAGGATGGGTCCTTATAGTATTAAAGAACATTTTAGATAAATTTTGTGGTTGTGATTATGGTAATAGAATACCCTAAATTATTTTTTACTCAATAATTAATTTTAAATTATATATATTTTAAATATTTACATGTTCTTTCATCTAATATATTTCTTTTTAGAATGGTATTACACAAAATAAACAGGAATTCTTAATTAGTAAGCTGCTGATAAGATGATATCTTTATAAATATGAAACTCGGAATTCTAGGATTTGGAACTGAGAAATTTGTGATGGTGATGGATAAGATGATTTTGGCTATAAATATCAAGGTTATCAATGAAAGAGAACAACTAGATCTACCTCAAAGGAACATGATGATAGTGGAACATTTTATAAGGAAATACCCTCTTACTTTTAGCGGATCTTTTGACCTAGAGTTGGATGAGGGGTGGATTAAATCACTTGAATATATATTTGATTTCATGGGGTGTACATATATTAAAATGTTTAGTCTTTCAATTTACCTTTTTTATTTTGAATCTGACCAGTGGTGATCAATATTTATTAATATTATATGTATAGAGTATATTGATTTCTTGGAATGGGTTGACTTTATTAATATTTTCCTTGATAAATACTTGTCTATGGCGGTTCAACATTTAATGGAAAATAACATCATTTAATTGAAAAAAAAGAAGATTCAGAAGCTATTTATGATGAAAAATTCCACTGATTATCATGGTATGTTACCAATATTATTTGGGATCATGATAGTATAATTAGTAGTATTTACTAAGTAATTATTCATATATAATAAATAGATTTAGAAAAATGTGAATTATATATTTATGCAAACATGATATATGTTCTGAGAGGGAAAAAATAGATGTTTCCAATGATAAAGGGCAATTTTACCATAATTATAAGAAGAAGTCTTGATGGAAGTAGATGGGTAATACTCAATCAATGAAATCTAAAGGTCAGAAATTCTAGTTTTCAATTTGTGGGAAGTGAGGTAAAAATAATCTTGGTGAATTCCTTAAAAAATATCAGATGTATTTTCTCTGTTTTATGTTTTGATATATGGCCCAATATTTTAATGAAATATATCAATGTGGTGGTATGTTTAATTCAGGTAATAAAACCTTGAAATGTTTAAAATGTTGTTAGGGGAGTAATTATGTAAATCTTCACCCAAATAATGCTCTGAATGATGGGAACTAGTAGTATTATAAGCATAATGGTATAGTAATATATTTTTGAACTACTTTAGTAGATGTTGGTCCATCAATTGAAGTGGTATCAGGTACATTTTCTTTTTAGTCTGATTTTTCTAATGTCTTGTTTCATATGAGGTCTAAACATTCATTTATTTATGAATGATTTTCCAAAAAATTGTATGACTCACAACTAGAAATGAAGAAAGATAATACGTTTAAAACACCAGGGGAATGTCATGAAAAATATCTAAGGATTGTTCTACAATAACATAATGAAAATAAGTTATAAAAGAAGTTTGGAAAATGTGTTCTGTGGTACTAACTAATTTATTTTCTTTATCACATTTCAAATAAGGATGGTATAACATTTTTTCCACTAAAACAGAAGTAGTTGCTATACGGCGAAGACCTACCAATGTTACTAAGATTATTAGATTTATTTTATTAATATGATATTTCTGATGGTATGTTAATAACTTTTCAGGTTTATCTAGACCACTAACTATATTGAGAATAAAATGGTTTGAATGTATTTAGACAGAACCGTGTGAATTTTTTGTTCTAGAACTGAAGAAGAGATTGGTGAATGCTACAGTTTTGGACTTTCCTTCCAAAATTGTTGACTCTGACATCTATAATGATCCTTTATTAAATGAAATTTATTTTGTTCTAATAAAGAATGATCAGGTTATAGCATATTTTCAAGAAAAATAAAACCTCAAGAGTGAAATTATCTATCCAATTACATGGAATTAGAAGTTGTTTTTTTAAATTGGGGTCATATTTTATATTAATCCAAATTTAAACAAAATAATTACCATAATATTGTGAATTATATATTTAATCAAATTTAATTGAACTTGAGGTAGGGAAGATGGTTGTAACTAAAAAAGGATTTTGATATCCTAATATATTTCCATTCATGAAAATAAAAATTTGTTGGATTCCTGGCGTCGATAACATAATTCCATGTTTTTCATGTTATGCCCAAAAAAGGACCACTTTTAAAGATTTGATGAATTTTAGCTTGGAGTTTTTTATTATACAAATTAATTTATTTTGATTTAGGTGTCAGGGAAATCATCTCTGTCAAAAGGAATTAAGAAATCATATAAGGATGGCCATGAGACACTAAAAAAGTTTTAATTAATGAAAATGTGTTTGTTTATAGAATATAAATTGATAAAGATTGGGTTTTTTTATTTTGGAAGAGATTATGTGTGTCATGTGATTCATAATTGAAGAAATTATTATTATGTGAAGCTTAAAGATATCTGTTTTATTTTCATCCTGGAAACACTAGGCTGCATAGGTACCTTCTAGAGTATTACTGGTGGGATGTATTAAAACGAGATACTATTCATTGTCTCATGAATTTTCTAACATGTCAATAGGTTAAAGAAAAAAATAACTACCAGAGAGGTTGCTTCATCATTTACCAGTTCAAGAGTTAAAATTGAAATATATATCCTTGGACTTTGTTGTCGGACTACCAAATACTTGTCAAGGTAATAATTAAATTTGTGTTATTATTGACCGACTAAAAAAAACTATACATTTTCATTGTATTCAAAAAACTATGTCTTTATATCATGTTTCTCAAATGAATCTCAAAGAGGTTGTTAGGTTACATGGAGTTCCTCTCTCAATTATATTTGACCCTGATCTCATGATAACTTATAACATTTTTAATGAACTTTTGAAATCATTGAGAACTAAATTAAATTTAAGAAAAAAATTTTATCTTCGATCTAATAGAAAATCATAGTAAAATACTAAAAAATTATAGGATATTATTTGATATAGTTCAGTATATTACTTGGGAATTTTGTATTAGAATATTTCTTCATTTTAGTTTTCTTATAAAAATAGTTTCCATTCCAGTGTATAGATGGGCCAAATAGTGGAATTGTATGGAAAGCTGTTTAAAACTCCAAATTTTGGAGATGATATAGGGGAAATGAACTTAATGGGAGCATAATTACTATGGAAACTATATGAGAATGTAAATATTATCTAACAATAAATGAGGAAGTCTCAGAGTAGGTAGAAAGGTTTTATAGATAACTGATGGATAGATATTTCATTCAAGGATAGTGATTATGTTATTCTCAATGTTTGTCCTTGTAAAATTGTTATTCATTTTGGAAAGAAGGAAAATATGAGTCCATGTTTCATTAGACCCTATGAAATCCTAAGGAAATACGTACCATTTTCCCACCAAGTATCCTTTCCTCCAATATTATATCAGGTAGAAACTTTTTCTCATATATTGATGTTGATAATGTATGTTCAAGATTCATCTCCATTTTTAATTCTAGAAGTAGTTCCACTCTAAGATAATATTTACTATGAAGTGAATCCTTTTAAAATTCATGATATTTGAATGAAAATAGTGAGAAATATTTTAATTCAATAGATTAAGATTTTGTGGAGAAACCACATAGTTGAACAAACAACATAGGATTTTGTAAATGTTATGATGGAACAGTATCCTAACTTTTTTAATAAGTGAATAAATAAATTATGGGGATGTAATTTCTAGATGGGTGGATATTGTACAAAATTTGGTACTTATAAAATAATTATTTTTCATTTTGGAATGAAATAGTTAAATTCAATATAAATGTTTCATGAAATAAGTAGTATATAAAGAAATTCAAGAATCTATTCTGTTATATTTGAAACCAGACTAATAAAAGATTAACTACAACTTCTCTGTATTATATTTTAATATATTATATGGTTATATCCAAGAATTAGTAAATATATGTAATGAAAATGATAAATTATGTTTTGGTATTTTTATAACAAAAATTTTATTAATAAAATTATAATTAATTTACTGATTTAAAATAGAATTTATTTTCTTTAAATAGATTAAAAAATTTGTATTTTATTATATTATTAGTGTAATATTATTTTAGGATACCTATTTAATTTTTTAAAGTGCAATAAAATCAGTTATAGTTTAAAAATTGTTATTTAAAAAAACAATAATTCATATTTAAAATTTTAATTTCTCACATCTAGAAAATTATTTTTTATAAAATGGAGTCAATTTTTTAATTTTACACATTAAATAATGGGTTGGTTAATTTTTTTGGATTTTTCCAAAATACATGAATTTTTTGTAAATAGTGAAATATGATAATTTACATTATAAGATAAATAGAAGAGTTATCGAGTCATAGATGTTGAATTTATTATGTAAGAACATAATCTCTTACTAACATTCACTGTTTTTATATATTTAGTGATAATTATAAAAATATTCATATACTTGAAACAAAATAATGTACTAATGAATAAAATAATCAAAAAACACACTTCTCTTCTACTATAAATATCACCTCATGCCACCTTTTCCCCTCAAACCTAAATGCCTTGTATATTGTTTAATTTCAAACAAATTAATTTCCCAATACTCTTCCACATGTCGAATACCAACTTGTCTCACCAAAAGTCAAAACCCATGTTTGTTATGGTGGTTCAAAAGGAGGATAATTTGAGAGGTAAAATCCCCCTTCATTTTCTTTTATTTTCTTTTAAATTTGTCTTCTTTTCATATTTTATCCTTGCCTAAAATTATCCATGTGTAATGAAAACTATGGTATCTCATATAAACTATAATGATTTATATTTATGGAAAAATTAAATTCCATGATCCTTCTCCCCTATCTTTTATTCTAAAAATGATACCATCGTCTGAGATGTGCCAATTTACCACTATCATTGATGAAACAAGTTCATTTTCCATTTCCTCCTTCAATACTGGTCATAAAACCATTATTATTGTTATATATGATTATATTATATATATTATATGT
This sequence comes from Viscum album, assembly GCA_963277665.1. Taxonomy (NCBI): domain Eukaryota; kingdom Viridiplantae; phylum Streptophyta; class Magnoliopsida; order Santalales; family Viscaceae; genus Viscum; species Viscum album. The sequence continues at coordinate 1,982,659,166 of OY728125.1, read as the reverse complement.
TATATAGTGTTTTAAACCAATATATAAACATTATATTAAATAATATTATATAAGTTCATGATTGTCATAAAAACTACCTAATTAAAGTAAATCATTTTCATTATTGTTTTTTCTTATGATTCATTCCCATATTAGATCTAAAAAATATTTAACATATAATTTAAACATCTATAAACATATTAATACTATTTCATTCATATTTTGATATTTTCAATCCATTCAACAATGAAATCCATAACAAATAGACCATTGAAATTAGGAAGAGAAGACATCTGAAATAATGGAAGAAACAAAATATTACTTAAAAATGGGTTGAAAGTTGTTATAATATATTTATATATGATATTTTAAATATGATTATAGTTTTTAATAAATTATTAACACACTTTAAAATATTATACACTAGGTTTTAATATCTTTTTAATTAAGATGAACCCGAGGTACGAGATATCTCTTTAAAAATCCACTTTTATATGTCTATTTTTTCTAAATTCATAATAATTGTTTTTTGATACTTGTATTATTATTTTATTATTATTTTCATGTTCTAGGGAATTGATTATTATGAATGGTGTGGCCTTAATCTCATCTATTTATGTGGTATGTTTATGTTGGATGTTGAATGTAATGGTTATTCCAAGTGTAACTACCATGGTTATACCATATGGTTGTCTTGAGGGTTACATTGTAAGGTATCAATGATGGTTATCAATCATATGATCATTTAAATTATTAAAAAACTTAAGTATAAAATGTACCAAGTTACATATATTTTATTATTTTTGTTTTTTATGTTTTATATTAATCTCATGTTTTTACAAAGTATATGAAAAGTTATGAGTGAGAAGTATATCGTATGAAAATGATTTCATATGTTTATAATAATTCATCAACTAACATTTCCTTTCTATTTTTTGGCTGTTAATAATATGTTGTTTATCATCACATGTTTTTAAAGGTTTTTAATAGGGTATAAGTATTGGTAATAGAAATGAAGAATTCATGATGAACATCATGAAAAACATTCATGAAAGTGATCTCTTATTTTGTTAAAAACATTTGTATTATAGAGGAAATAAATACTCTTTTGTTGTATCTCCTTAGAATGATTTTTGGTTGATATGTATTGAATCCTAATTTTCTAAAATTATAAACATAAAAGAAAATTGGGAATGTAATAAGTGTATTCTAGTTTAATTAACTTGATTATGTAATTTTTAAAGCCGAAACCTTATATATATACATTGGAATACATAGTACCATACATAGAGTTGATGAACTTCACTTAGTTGTAAACAAAATTTTCCATATACTATATGATTCCATTATGTTCTTCGGGATTGATATTTCCTTATCCAATGACTCATACATGTTTTCTTAGACCAATAATGAACATTATCAAAAATCATCCTATATGTTAGTTTAAAAATTATTATTCAATTCAGGGCCTGATACCTTTCTTGTTGAATTCTATAATGTTAAAAAAAATTTAATAACTACCGTAATGGTAAATATTGGCCTTTAATTACATGAATGTAACGTGAGAAAGAATTTTTCATGTAATCTAAGGATTGTAAATTCCTTTTTATTTTACATTGATTCAATGTTGATAATCTATAATAAGAATATATTATTTTTTTAAATCCTTATAATGATTCCTCTAAAATTTTGATTTGAATCATGGGTCACTATTAGATATTAATTATAATGGAATATTGTGGACTCCCTATAATTCATTTCTATATATATACTAAAATTATTGTCAAGAGTATAATTATCCATAATAAAAATATTTATTATTACTATATGATTACCCCTATTAACTCATATTTAATTTTCATCATCAATGAAATAAAATGATCTGTATTGAAATATTTAAAAATTTTGTTCTCACTTCCACAGTTATATAAGTAATAATTGAATGATTCCATTTTTAATTTTCATTTAGCCTTTAAATTTTGGAATACTAAGCATCTTTTGGTTTAATTTAAATTTTATCATTTCTCGTTTTCTATCCAAAACTAATCTTAGATATACTTAAATGTATTTTTTATTTAAGGATGTTTGTAGAAGAATGATATTTTACCATCAACAAATGGATAATTCTTCACCTATAGAATGGATGGAACAAATTATCATTTATAATAAATTAAATATTAAAATCTCTAAATGTTAATATCCTTTAATATTTGGTTCTAATATCCTCCATCAGCTTTTGTATGGTAATATCAACATAATGATATTTCAATATCATCTATGATATTAATGTATGTATAGTCACATATAATATGAAAGTTGTATCCACTTCTATTATATGAATTAAGTGCATTATTACTAAATTCATATTCTTTATATCACTCCCTACTCTCATCAAGGCTAGGATAAAATGATATTTTCTACAAAATGCATCTATTACAATTTTTATCTTTATTTTTGAATGATAAGGAGTAACACAATTATAAAACATAAAAAATTATGAGTATCTATATTTATTTTTATTATTTATATATTGAATATTTATATACCTAAAACTTATTTTTTCAATATATATATATATATATATATCACATTAATCTTATTCGAGATAATGTATACATATCATATGTTGAAAAATCACTACAATCAACTCTATATAATATATTAGATAGTTTTTCTCTTTTTCTATCATGTAATGAGATACATAAAACACCACTTCCCAATTTCACGTTAGAAAACATCCATGAAAATTAATTAATAAAACACAGTCTATTTCAAATATATCCTTACCAGATGAAAGAGTTAATATATAATGATTTATCAATTTTAACTTTAATCTATCAAAACTATTTTCCCATTCCACTATATATGATAATATTACCCATATATTTTTATACCATGTAAAAATATTATATAATAAAGAATGTTTTTGAACATAACATTACTATTATCTAGTAAAATAATTGTAACAATTTATTTAAATTATATTAATGGGAATTTACCATTGTCGTACATTAATTGAATTTATCGGGTCCAAAATTTTCATAATATTGAATAAAATATGGAAAATTGAGGATTAGTTTTTAATAAAAAAGAAACATTTATAGAATAATTTGTATATATCATTTTGAACTCCATAATATGAAGATAATTTTATTATAATTTTAGTGCTCCTCATAAATTTTAGTGTATAAAAGAAAATCAATAATAAATTAATCCATATTCTTTTTCTGTTAATCCCTAAATAATTTATTACAAAAATTAATAAAAATATATGGTGTATTAATTGACCCTAATGGAAGTAATATGAACTCAAAACGACCATAAATCCTGTGAAATGAAATCATTGGTATATAATTTTTATTAGTAGTGAAATTGTAATAAATAAGGTAAATACAAAACATCATCAATGATTAAATTCCTAAAGTTGTTCAATGAGGTCATAAATAGATAAATATCGAAACTATTTCTTTATAATAGTATCACTAGTCCCCTATTATTAATTAAAAACAATGATAAACAATCTTATTTAATTACAAATAATCTAAATTCTCTTTATTGTTGAATACGTTGCTTAATTAAACCGTAATCAAATATGATATTTAATGACTTCTATAAAAAAACTAATTAGACTAGTACCATTCAATACAATGGGTTTAATATTAGTTTTACATAATAGAAAATATATAAAGTGAAAAAAACTAATAGACTACATAAATCAATGAGATTATTTAAGGAATGAAATATTATACACAGAAAAAGGGACGGATTTTCTATTTTCAAATTCACCTTCCCCTTTTTAAATTTTATGTAATTTATTTCATCTGTAGGAATATATTTAGTATGTACTGATGTTGGTGATTCCCGATTTTGTTAATGATGATATAATAACTCTTTTGAAATGTAATTATTTACTCACATAATTAATTAAATTTTTTTCCCAATATTTAATTATAGATATATTATTTTAGAATTAATCCATCACACAAATTACATTAGAATCTATCATAGTTGTGGTGTTTAAATTCAAAACTTAGAAACCCCCGTGTATTTTAATTTTAAAGGATTAATATATCCTTATTTTTATAACAGTTAACGTCAATATTCTAAATGATATGTCCTTCCATAATGTATAATATTGTGGTTGAATTTTATATAAAAAAGTATTATATTTAATTATAAATATATCTATAATCAAATGATGTATTTACAAGGATTTAGTATAGGATAAATTTACTATTTATCAGATTGTTTTGAGAGTTCACATCATCCATTTTAATTTAATCAAGAATATATTGATTCATATGCCACATATGGAAAATATTATAATAGTTTTTTTGGAATTGATTTCATATATTCTCCAAATATTTCATATTCAAACAATATATATTAATTAATTCTCCCTTGAAATTTCACTCTTGAATTATGACCTTTTTATTCAAATTTCGAACATATATTTAATCCCTCAATGATTTTACCATGATTTTTTCTCATATATTTATTATATATGTGGATCCCAAATCATCCCCTCCTCTCATTTTATGTGGTCACATTCATATTGTTAAAAATAATCATGTTCATCATGGGGATTTCTTTAAAAATTAATAATATGTTAAAGTTGTGGTAATATATAGTATACAACCAAGTGGGTTTTATCAAGTTTAAGAGGATATTTTTCATAGTTTTGGGTTGATACCTATAATCATGATTGTTGATCATAAACAATATCACTAAAATTGAAAATAATAAGCACACGTATTTTTATATTTCTTTATTAACTCATTATATGTTATATCCCTCAAACACAAATCAATTATACGTGAATATTCCAAATAATCGTTGTACTAATTGTTTGGGATAACAACACTTTCGACATTCTCACTTCTTATCTCATGGCCATGATCTATACCACACTTTCACATGATTAATTACAATATCATTAAAAAGATATTATTTTTATATTTATAGAAAATGACAATAATAACAACTAATGATGTGAAAAGAAAAAAATGAATATTATCTTTAATGATTGTATTTTTAAATTCCATTATTGTAATGACAAGATATATAAATCTAAAATTTCAAGATTAATATTTATTGAAATTAAATTTATTCAATAATGAATCCATAGTTATATATATTCAATATATTCCACAAATTGGTACACACTAATGTTCTTCTATAAGACTTCTTATATTCCCTATTTATTATTTCATGTTTTATTCAAATTATTGTAATATATATAAGTAATTTTAAACTCAAAATAAAAAAATAATCCTTTTTAATCAAATTTCTACTTCCATAAATAAAAATACAACCGTTTAGTTGATCCCAAGTGAATATCCACAGTATATGTTAAAATAAATAGATAATAGACTTTCTAAAAAAGTCCAAAACATCTTGAGATATCTATTTAATTAATTCATTTTTAATTCTACAATTTACAATAGCCGCGGTATGGATGTTTTTATTATGATGTGATAGGTTTTCCCATCGTCAACATTCAGGTCAATCATTTCATGATAGAGGGATTTATGATAACATTTCTAAGTATTTTTTTAAATAACCTATTGATTAATATTAATATACATACTAGTTTCTATAGATTTTAAATTTTTTTGGTTTGGTTCCATAAAATACTAAATAACCATTATATAATGACATGTTAAATATTAGATATTTTTATCTCCAAAACTAATTGAAAATATTCATGTCCAAATTATGAAAATCTAAAAATAAGTAGAACAATTGAAATAAATTTATGAATCTTCCTGATATGATATCCCTCCCATGACATAATAGATATAATACTTCAAATTTTTACAAATTAAAAATGTATTAATTAAATAAGAAACCGATTGGATTATCTAGACCAATTACATATCAGCATAGGAAACTTTTTAAAATTTAATAGAACCACATATATCATAGAAAAAATATTTATATATGGTAATTTTATATTTTCCCCAAACATTTTTTAGGAGGAAATCCTCTTTTCATATACCATGAAATGGAAAGAAACATCTATATGGGACTTCTATATTATTTCATACATTACTTACATAGTGATCCTAGTTGTCACAACATGATTTTTGTATATTTCTACCAAAAATGTTAGATTATATATCGACTCCTTTGGGATAAAATTCACATCATCACACATATCAATCTATGTCAAATGAATTCAATTTTGTATCATATTTACCATTAAAAAAGTGGTTGCAACATTCCCCCTTTGAATATTTTTATCATTTATATATACTTTCCTATATGTTTATTTAATCCATACTCCATGTCTATATATTTATTCAATTATCCTTCTATTAATGAATCATTCATCGCAATCATTCTACCCCTATGATAAAAAAATTCAAATTGTTTCAACTTTTATAAAACATAACATATTAATGAATTTAAAAATACCCACATTGTATTTAATAAGAAAATATCTAAAGAAATATATTATAAGACAATGTGAGAAATTATGGACGTGGGAAAAACAAAATATGTAAATATCTATAATGATATATATTTATTATTTGATCTATTTTCTTTTTATTAATAATTTTCTATGGGTATTTTCACCTCTATAATCTTATAGATATGGAATAATGCAATCCTTTAATACATAATGAAACTTGAAAGTAATTGAGCTTATTAGGGAGAGGGGTTTTTGAAACTCTTTAGTTTATGGAAAATTTTTAATTCCCATGTTTTATCTAATTATTATGAAACACAATTTTACATGTTGGATTTGTAGAAATATATTTTACATGATATTAGTTTATAGAAAACTGAAATTTTTAAATGATTTAGAATATATTAACTATTCTAATCTATTAATGGATATTAATAAATAATATATGTAGGAGGTTTTTTCTTTTTTCTCTATTCACCCTATATATATATATATTATTTATATTGAATCATCACAGTTTATTTCAAAAATTCCAAAACTTATTATAATTATTATATCATCTAGATCAACTGTGTAGATTCCATAGAAACCCAATATTATTTTACCTCAGTTATTATCGATGAAATAATGTGTTTTTACTAAATTAACTTTCAATATTGTTTCATAAAAGAATAATTCTACACCAATTATTTATATTTAATCTAAATACATCCAGCACATTACGTATTTTGATTAACTACAAATTATAGATCATATATTACATTAAAAAAAGATATAACTGGTTATTCATAAAATTTACATTAGTATCTTCATTCAATATAAGATATATTTTTCCTTTTTTAAAGTTAATAATAATGTAGCTAATAACATATAGTATAATATATCAGACATTGTTTCTATTAAATAGTATAGAAAAAATTTAATTAAACTCTTTAATATTTACTAAATTTTTTTTAAAAATCACATGATTTCATTGTTTTTTCTATCAATTACTAGAGCTGATAGTTATTTTGATTAATTAATTCAAAATAGAAATAAAATCTATATTAAATACATCAAATTTTAGATAAAAGTCTCCCATTCACATTGATGACCATAAAACCTATTATAGTAGATTATATTTTAAATCAAAATCATATAGAATTTAAAAAAATCGAAACACTAAATATATTTTTTGTTTTTTATATCTAAGGATGATATCATTCATGTTCACTATCACCATAAGATTAATCATATATGATATTGTCACATACAGTCTATAATCATCCCCTCCACTCTTAAACTGAAAAATTCATAGAGAGTGTCCATACTTACTTATAATTCCCATGGTTCTTAATTCACACCATACGGATTATTTTTTATCAATGATGACTTGGAATCACCATTCAAAAAATTAAATATTAGTATTTTTTTAATGTAGGTAAATTATCTTAATACACATTAAAAAAAGTCATATGTAAATCCATTTGAGAAACTATAATTTTTCAATATCCACTATTCGTAAAAGTATTATTAATTTTATCTATGTCACTTGTGTAAATCATCTATACAAATAAAAACATTAAACATAATAATATGTTTTACATTGAAGTTCCACCATATTCTAAAACACATTTCAGGATTATAAATAATTCCTTAAGGACCCAATTGTTCAAAAATACATTTTTATTTCACAGAGTTTCTCTCAACTCCAATTTTAGATTCTTATCAATTTAATATTGATTGTAATTCATATATTTCACATGAGATTAAAAATTATACTTTTCTCTTAATATTGTTGTATCCATATGATATAATTTTGAAATTTTCCAAATTATACACATTTTGTATGTTTTCATTTCATTATATTTTCCTCTTTCAAGGATTCAAAAAAAATACTTATTTTTTTACGAATCACTTAAATTTATTCATCAATTTAATATACATATGATATAACTATTGAATATCCATTAATTTATATTTTTTCATATTTACATAAATAAAAAATTAACCTCTCTTTTTCACCGCACACATTTTCCAGGTAAATATTTATAAAATCTTATTTAAGATTATATTCATAAAATTTTGAATCATTAAATTATTCTATTTTATTGATAATTTTTTATGAGTAATTTATAGGCATAACTCTTTGATGAGTATCATAAACATTTTCCTAAATCAAGTAAATGCCAATAATTTTCTTGAATTTCCAATTTATTTCCAAATAATCCTTTAAACTATAATAACATAATATATTTCTATGAAGGTTTCATATCCAATCAAATTTACCAAAGTGTTGCGACTTTTCCATTACTAAATAAATTCAATTCAGTTTGAACAAACCAAAATCATATTTTCATTAAAAAATGGAGATTCCATTTGTAATTAAGAAGTCCATTCCTTATTATTTTCCTTCTGATTATTTCTATACATAACTCTATTTATTTTAAGATACCTTAAAAATGTAATTTTATATTTTATTCCATAATTCATTAGATAATTTTTACCTTTAATATAATTTTATTTGGTTCTTTTATCTGACTATAAGACCATTTTTGTTCTTATAATTTATATATCCAATCAACCTTTGAATCATTTAATGTTGTCCAACATTTCCATTATAGACTATTAAAACATATAATATCCAATCATGGATTAGTTTTCAAATAATAAATTCAATTATTTACAACCATATGTTATATCCTAATATATTGTGAAATGTAAAATAGTTTGGAATAGATTCAATAGATTTTATTCTATCAAATTTTTAGGATGGTAATGATTTCTAAACCTATTTCCCATCAAACATGAGTTAAAAATTATTTCCCTTCTCCACTTTGGTTTATATATGTTAGAAAAAACATTCATCATCAAATAAATTTTTTTAAACTAATAATTGATGTTAAAAAATACTTCAATTTGAAAATAAATTCTCTAATTTAATAACAAGGTCACATGTTTTCTAATTTCTGTCTATCTTCTAAAATTTACCTTGGGTTCAACTTCCTTTCACTAAACAAATTCCCACAGTTCATTTTGAAATAATATCCTTTTCATTGAAATGTATCTCAAAGTAATTATTCACATAACTAACTCACACATAGAAAATTAATCAGAAGAACATCAAACTAGAGAACATATATATTATTTAATTAATATGAATAATGAATTATTTTATACTTTAATATTTAAGACCCCGTAATTAAAAAATAAAACATTTGATCAAATCATTGATTTATATTTTTGAGAATATTGATATTAACTATCATGTGGATAAGAGCCTGTATATTATAGTACATTTTATTTTTCAAATCATTTTCATTGAGAATTTTTTTCTCTATTTAATTTTCTTCTTTTTATGAAATAATATAATTTATTAAGATGTTGGTTAGTCTCTTATATATTTATTCCAAACAACATATATTGTCATAATAAACATCTTCTAAAGGGTAAAAGTTTATTACCAATGGATGTTTATTTAGTTTACCTGTTCCCATTATTGTATTTCAACCTTGGGAAATTATTATTATTAGTATCTTAAAATAAAAAACGTTATGAACCACGTCAGAGTAATTCTAGTAATATCCCAAGGATAAATTTAATTTAAAAATGAAATTAATTCTTTATTTCATATTTTATAACATCTAATTTACTCTACATTAATTTACCAATATGATTCTTTAATGTAAATCATTGTATGGCCTATATGACAAATAAATTATAACTTCATTTGGGGAAACATCTTGTTTTCCCATCTAATAATTTTTCTTTAAATTTTTTGTAACATTATGGTATATACTAAATAATTGTTAATATTATTAGTTAATAAACATTTCTTTTCACTTAACATATTTAGAATTTTATTTCACTAGTTCTGTATTATATCTATGGAATTTTTTACCCATGAATGTGTCAAATTTATAACATAAAATTAAAAAAATCTTATTACTAAGTGATAACAATGCACTTATATTTAATTCAATATTTATTAAAAAATAAATCTTCTTTCTATAAAAATTTATTTTTATTTCGTAATTTTAATTCACCCTTGAAAATGTATCATTTGAGTATATCAATCATATATTATTTCTCTTTGGTGGAAATATTTTGTTCATCAGTGATCATATCACATTTCTTAATCATTAGTGATTAATTTGCTACTATTATAGGTTTACTAAATTATTTTCATATATATATGATTATAAATTAATCCTAAAAAGTAATTCATATCTGTAACATCGTTATTCAAAATTATATTTTATAAATTCATCATTTTAATGTTAGCTTATTGTTTCAATATATTCATACATACCAGAGTATCATTGTAATAATTTAAGGGTAAATACATTTTAATAATATCATTATCTTTGATTAATTCATCCACTAAAAATTTCACTGAGAACTAACCTGTGGATCTAAAACAAATTTTTGTAACACGTTGTCTTAATATACAATTTAGTGTGCGGGTGTGAACTTGGGAGACATGAAATTGTATTTTATTTTTGCTTTATTAGGAAAAATTTTAATGTTTCAATTTGATACAAGATGATATCAGAGGGGTCTAAAAAAATAACAAACAAATACAAGAAAAGAAACAATGACACATAATCTTTTACATAGTATCTCCACATTTAGCCTTATATGAGTAAAATATGTCACTTATATATTTATATTGAAAATGATCTTTACTTTTATAATTTATTATTAATTTATATAAGAAATATTCACTACTCATCCAATTATCATGAAATATTAATCACATTTACTCACTACATTCTATGTGTGTTTGAAAATGAGATGTTATTAAGACATAGATCGAAATAATGAAACAATAGGGGATTTTAAAATACTCAAAAATATAGTATTTATCAGTAATATTGAAATATCCACTTCTGGATATTTTCTAATGTGATCATCAACTCTTTAATTCCTTTCGTGGTCCAAAATGTAACTCTATACAGCTAAAGACACTCTTTAATTCGATATATTCAATAAATTTTATAAAATTTTAAATGTAGTATTCTTCTTCATGATATTCTAACATCTTAAAGAATCTTTTATTATTTATATTAAATTTTATAATATATCATTGGAATTTTGGAATCCATACAAATATCAATAATTATATTAAATTTTAACATATTATATAGGAAATCTATGAACTGATTTTATTCTATATAAATATCCAATATAGAAGTACATATAAATATAAAGTGGATATCCGAAAAACACCAACGATTCGAAAGAGTGAAAAATAATAAATTATATTCAAATTATCACTAAATTTTTAATCATATAATTGAATATTTTATTATGCCATGGCATGTTGATTTATTTTTTAACTCTCTGTTACATTTAGGTGTGATATCATACTTCATGGACTAATCTATATTTATTTTTCTAAATATCAAAATATTTAAATTTTAGGGACCTGGTACATTAATTATAATAAAAAAACACAACTCATTTAAGAAAAAAATACATTTGGATCATAATGTTATCTATTGATATAAATTATAAATATCTAAGGTCATTATAATTTTATTAACATCTATTGCTTGGAAATAAAAAATTAGACCAAACCACTTAATTCTTTATATTTCATTTTTTATCCATAGCATTGAATAAATAATATTTTTCATTAAATTTAGAAAATATGAAACCATAATAATTATTGAGAAAACAATAGATATATGATAGAAATATTATTTATTGCTCTTACTAACACATACATGTAATAAAATTACTACATATCCACGATAAAAAGAGTTCCTATGGGACTTTGTAATTTTCAAATAATGTTACTTAGGGTGTGATCTTTATTCTCACAATAATACATGTAAAGATAAATCCACATAGTAATATTATATTTTATTATAAAATCACCAATAATATCATTTTTATTATCAAACCATCACTTGTTGATCAATGTATCATAAGAATCATTGTATGTATACCACCACCTCAACTAAACTCTGAACATATCCACACATTTCAAAATAGATTGAATGGAATTTTATTTACTTCTAATTGAGATCAAATACAATTTAAAAATATATTGTCATAGCTGAAAACATTATAAATCATGATCCCAAAAATTATTAACAATTTATTTGGTAAAAAAGAACTATAAAATAATAATATTAATGGAAATGTATTTAAATGATCAAATAAATAATCCATAATACATTATCTATTAAATATATATCCTTAGAAATTGTATTATATCCTCCTAAAATTATACCCACTATATGAAATTTTATTTTTATCAATTTGAAATATATCCAAAAATTATCATTCCATATTAATATTTTTTCTCTGGAGGAAAATATATTTCTTTTAGATTTTCCTTAAATTCATTGAACTTAATTATTTATCTCCTCCTTAATATTTTGATTTCACATCCACCAGTGTGAAAAAGTATAATCTTAAATTATATTAAAAATGATAAGATATTACTTATCAGTAACAACCAATGATAATTCCTCGACAGATTGTGTATATTTCCCTTCTAAAATTGCATTAGTTGACCCACTGAAAAATAGGGGTTATTTCCCCATAAAAAATATAAATTTATTGATATGGATTATGGGTCACCTAGTTACAATATTAATACATGTGTCTTATTTTTATTATGATTATATTCACTATGAATTGAATGATTTTTTAGAAAACAAATGATCTCTCTTATTCTGATTATTAATTAAATCCATACATGATCTATAATTTTTGGATGAATTTTTGTTCCTTATAAAAGGAATAATTATATAATAAATGAAATATTATTATTATTAATATCATAGATTTATAAATATCAAAAATTAATTTACATATCATGTTTTTTCTCAAATATGATCCTATACATATGATACTTATTGAACCAATTATAAAATAATCAATTGAATTTTGTAGAGTTAAAATCATTGTTAGAACATTATGTTTCTCTATATTAATGTCATATAATATCTATTGAAAAATTATCTAACACAAAATATAAGGCCCCTAATATGAATAATTATATATTTATGTGTTTCTTATTATATAGATATAGAATTATAGGTTATTAAATTGTGATGATTAGGGTTTAATATACCATATGAGGATAGATATATAAATAAAAAAGTAAGAAATGAAATATTATATCAATTTGGAGGAAAATATATTCCTTACAATTATATAGGTTTAAAGAAAGAAATATACTTCCAATACATTAAATAGGTAAATAAATAACAAAATAAAAAGGTGAGATCAGTTACATGGTATGTGATTGCAAAAGACAAAATATAACATTATTTAATAATGTAATAAATAATATAATAAGAATGGAAAAAAAATGATTCCACATAAATGAAAAATAGAAATAAACCCGTGGATGAAAATTAAAATAAATAGTCATATTCATAATATTATATTATTTCATAATGATAAATTTTATGGGAAAATATATGTCTAGAAATTTGGAATAGACCGTCAAGGATTGATGCCATGAAATCATGTATGATGGGAATGAACTCTCCCATTACATTATCATGGATTTTTCATGAGACTCATATATGAGATGAGGGTATGTATAATATATGGACCCAACAGCCATATTACAACATTTTTCATTCAAGTATATACTAACAGGTTTCAATAAATAAATGTCGCAATGTGAAAAATTGAAAAAAAACATAGCATATTTTTTAAAATATTGTTATCTCAATTAATTTTATCATAAAAATATATTTATTATTCAAAAATAAGAATATCTTCCATATTAAATATGTTAATAAATATGTCTAGGTGAATTCCATTGAGAATATTTGGGAATATTAACTAGTTTACAATCATTAAATAATTACACATATCATTGGAAGAATATGGAATTACAGTAATCATGAACATTTAAATATTAAGATAATCTATGTCATTAGAAAATAGGATAAATGTATTTGAAAACAAATGAGACTAATAAAATTAAGGATAAATACACTCTAAAAATATTATTAAGTAGTAATTATTTATTATATCAATTAATATTAAACATTTAATTTATAAAGAAACCAATGGATGTGTTTGTTTTGATTAAATATGTTAGTTTTAGAAGAAAGGTGATTTTTTTCAACATGGGACCAGGCATAGTATCCACAAACTATATATCCCTAATCATTACTTAGTTTTGATACAAATATTAGAAATAATGTATCCAAAAAACAAAAATTATATTGAATGGTTGTGGATTTTTTTATCAATAAGAATATATAATTTAATGACTCTCAATAGATATTTTGAATTTAAATGAATTATAAAAATAAGTATAATTTGAATCTAATATAGTCTCATGTTAATAATATATTATAATAAAAATAAAAAAATTGATATAAAACTATTTATGGAATATATTCAAGGAAATTTCATATTAGAAAATAATAGATATTAAAATAGGAATCGAAATGATATGTAAAAATTGATCTCACCTCTATTTAAAAACATATATTAGAGGAAACCTAAAGAATCAACAGAACAAATTAGTTATAAAGTGATTGTTTTAGGAGGGACTCCAACAGAGTGACATTGATAGGGAAATTGAAATGGGGGGGGGGGGAAATGATAGGGGGGTTTAGTTGTTTTGTGACTAGAAACACACCCAATATAGTTTTGAATATTTTATTTTCAAAATATATCATGCCCTCAAATACATCCGTAGTTACCCATTAGTTATCTTAAACCATAAATATAATTTTAAGTGATAAAATTTTGAAAATATAAGAACCATTAATAAGTTTTTGGATGATTATTTATATATGATATCAAATTTAATCTATTAATAATGATTTCTCAATCTTTACAGTATATTAATAAATATTTAATGATTTATAAATTTCAACCCATAGATATTTTTTAAATATAAAAAATTTAAATCTACGTTATCACATTTGTAATCTAATTATATTATTTTTAAATTTGATATAAGGTCGATTCATTAAATAAGAATGGGGTACAAGAGTAAACATTATTTTATTACTAAATGAATTTTCCCATTAAAACTACATAAGTACTTGATATATAACACCTTATTACACAAGTATAATAAAAATATTTCATCACCAAACTATACGATTCCATCTGACTAGGAACTAAACTATACAATGATAGGATGTTGAAGGGCATTCGTGATCCCCATAAACTAGAGAATAGCACTCAAGAATCCAACAAAAAACTAGTGGGGACTATTTTAACAACCTGAAATGAAATAAATTTAATATAAATAAGGATAGAAAACTAAAAAATAAACCATTTACAATGAAGTACCAATAGTGATATAGAATAAACTAAATAAAAATTCCAAAAATCCAAATTATTTGTCCTAAAACAAAGCACAAAGCAACTTAACAACCTATGTATTCTCCAACAAATATATTGGAAACATCCTATCATGTGACCACCATTGACCCATATATAGTGTTCATGAAATATATTCACTTTTCTATAGAAGGATTCAGATTCTAACATCTATAAAAGCAATGTATAGACACCCCATTGTGAGTGTTCAATCTATAAGATTAATAGGATTTGTACTATCTCATCCAGGTGTTCCATAAAAATAATCTAAAAAATATTCCCAAAATGATCATGATTTGAAAAAGAAATTGATTGAATAGTCAGTATTAACATATTTAGAAATCTTATAGTAAAAAAACTCCCCATTTCATATTTCTTATAGAAAATCCATCCAATATATTAAATAATAATTTTAATGAAACCATTTTATATTTAACAACTAATATATAATATCATATTTATATTAAAATATGGATAGTTTAGGAAAAATAGTCATCCACCCTCATATAACATAGGTATGAGATAGATTAGCAATAGGTTACCTTATTTATAATCACTAATAGTGCATAGAAAATGTCCCAAGAGAAAAAAATCAATGATCTAAGGATATGTGAACACTCAAGAAAGTGAAAATCGTTTTGTTGTCATGATAAATTCAACGATCCAATGAATTTATTGTTAAATAATGAATAAAAACTAAAAAATAAATTCCTTATGTAATAAAAATACATTCTTTATAAAGATAATACCCACTATGGTTCCCAGGGATATACTATGCAAGATATTTCCAAATATTTGAAATCATATAATAAAATTTCAAAAGGAAATTTCTGAAAATCCATTTTTTACATTGAAAAAAAATTATTTGAAATCAATTTCCCATACTATTTCACAAATCATTTAAAATATATTTATTCAATCAAAATGTCAGGACAAACCACATTTTATAAAAATTCAATTTATGCATTCATATAAAATACAGAATGGATAATGCCAAATAGAATATTAAAAGGTCATTAGAAAACAATGAGCCTTCATATATCTTCTTACATAGGTTATAGATAGAACCACCAACATTAGATATGGGTTTTGTAATAACAAAAATTGGATATATATATATATAGTAATCTGAATGTAAACACTAGATAAAATGATAGGAGTCCCTAAAAATTTGTTTCTCATATCAATGTAATTTTATAAAAAATGATTTGAAAAAAGATAAGTCAAAAAAATACTCAGTGGCCAAACATGATCCCCAAAAATAAAAAACCCAAATGTCCTCTGAAAACACACTATGAATATATTATGGATTAAGGGAGATCATAACATGATAAATTAATTCAAAACATGTTTCCAAGAAGCACTATAAATTCCATGAGAAATGAATAAAATGACATATATTAAATCAATAATACCAAAGAAAGAACAATTAAACCACATAAGTGAACTTCTAATATAAAATATGATAGATAGATTGAAATAAAAACCAATAGATATAATTGATACATACACATTGTATTCAGAAGGAAAGAGAAACTAACGGTGTTAAATAGTGGTCTTTTAGGTAGGAATGACTAAACGTCCCCTAATTAACTCAATACAGCCTAAGTTCACTGAATTAAGGGTTTTTCTAAGAATATATCCTATAGTTCTAAAATTACCTCCATTTATTCATATATGTTCTTATAGGAACTCCATTTATTCATGAATCTACAGGCCTATCAAAGGCTTCGACCATATGAATAGTGACCTTTTTTTGGTAAAGTTCATTATAATTGGTTTTCCTCCCTACTTTGATCATCCAATGCTGATTCTCAACTCATTAAAAAATATCTACAATAGTTTTACATGAAAATAACTTTCATTAAATTGTTCATATATGAGGGAAAGGATAAATTTTATAGTTCTCCACATCATTGGAATTTATATCCATATAAATCCTTGCAGAAGAAGGTATTTCTAGTAACACATTGGTCCAAATATCCCTCCCTAAAATTTTACACTCCCTTGTATTAGGATAATTTTATCTTTGATGCCATAAAAAATTGTCTAATGAAATATAATTCTTAGATAAAACATTAATCATTGATTCAATGATATACACTAGTTTATCAATAATAAAAACACTTTCTATAACTCACCATATTTCCAATTCATGACATCTGAAGGATAATAATGAATATTCATAAGTGAGATGCATGTAAATAGCATGAATAGATATAAAGTAAGCTAATCATTCCTACTAATAGATAATATCTACCACCAACTAATTGATCTTAAATTATTGAACATATCTCAAAACCCACATCACCTATTCTCAAATTGGATAATGGCATAAATGAAGACAAAAAGATAAAAAACAATTCATGGTCAGAAATGTAAAAACCAAAGGATAGTATCAATAATGTTAAAAATCTTTATATTGGATTTGAAAAATAAATATGTATCGACATTTATCATGCATCTTTTTTTAAAACACATTAATGGTACTCAATCCCACAGTATCAGGATAACACACTTCCAACCATATAATAAGTGACGTTCATGGGAAACTATATAATGCCCTGATGGTATCCTTATTTATTTTTAAATATTATCTATTATTATAATTAATATCAAAAAGTACCTAATTACTATCACATGATTCTCTGATGTCCATGTTAGTAGAACAAATAATATACTTTTGAATCTAAATTTCATGAGCGTCTATCCGTCCATATGTGTATGGTAATCCATAATCAACATTTCTTGTATCCACATTGCCTATTAGATTTATCCCTAGATCTAGTAGGTAAACTAGATATCACTATCAGAGATAATGTATAATGTAAACCCATATACCCACATAATTTACATTATGTATAGTTTCCCTAGATTATTAACATTTATAGTGTCCCTAAATGGAATTAAATTATCTGATTTCCTCTACCAATAAATAACCATATATATAACATTATTTTCAATGTGATTTTAAAGTATTAAAACAATTATGTTGATGGAAAGTTCACCCCATTTCACTAACGCCAATAGAATAGGGTGGAGTAAAATATGTGGTTCCAAGTGGTCTACTTTTTTCTGTTGTAAATGTAATAGTGGGACCCAAAATCATCAATGTCACACATTATACATAGAAAAAATATATCATATCATAATAACTATTTTTTAGGGTGAAAAAACCATAATAAACTATTAAAACCATTCATCCTAATATTCTTAATAGAAGAATGGTTGATTAACTGACACTCAAAGTGAATAATTCCACTATATGTGATCAACTAATTAAGAATTGTTTCCCCACAATATAATGAATCATTATACCCTCTAAGGACACCATCACAGTGATAGTCATACAAAATAGACTCATGTTGATATGAATAAATTACAAACCTTTTCAGAACTATAACATAATAATCACTTTATCTATCTAGATGTAACATAGAAATAATCACGATAAATATTTTAAAAAAAAATTGTTCACATACAACATAAGATGAAAATTTCATTTTAGTGTCATCAGAACAACCATTTATATTCCCAGTGTGGTAGGTTAATTCATTTTCTAACAACTAGAGCTACACTACCCATTGCCTTTCCATGATGATCAGGTCTTTCTGGGAGAATGTATTTCCTTAGATCTGCTGATCATAATAGAATAAAAAACCCCCCCTAAAATATAGAGTCCCCAAAATATAATATAATGAAAAAAATATGTGATATAAATTTCAGGGGTTTAATAATCCATCCATATAGGTGATGGTGACGAAACCGTATGGAAAAATTTGATAATTATAAATAACCATGAATCCCATACTAGAACAAAACAAATTACAATAAACCACACAACCCATAACTAGTTTGTGTATGAACAAGAAGGAAGAAGATGTCATATTCCATTCAAACTCATTATAAGTGTTTTAAAATAGTTATTCCGAAATGAAATTCACCACTTTTTTCGGTAGGAGTAGTTAATGGTAATGGATGCTTTGAGAAAACCCTGAAAACCTAATGATAATACCTAGTTTGGTCTACGGACCTCCAAAGATCAAATAAATTCTATGGTTATTACCATTAAAATTATTTATTCACCCTTCAAGGATTGACTATATTTATGTGATCTAAGCTCACATTCTCCAATAAAATCACCTCTCATATCTAGATATTTTATTTTGGATGCTTTATATACAGTTGGTGAGTACTCTTGATTCCATAAACAAACTTCTAACCGTTCTCATGGTCTTTCAATATTATTGAATAAACCAATATTTCAACCAATTATAAATTTGAATATTTGTATACACACCACTATAAAATTTAGTTCACCAATGATATAAAGACAACAGTATAGTTAGTTTGACCTGTAATTCTTACCAACATATTTATAGTGTCTATACCCACTATTAAAAGTGGTATTAATGATATCAGATTCTGAAATATGTGTCGCTAATAAGTATACCAAATATTTTTTTTAGAACTAGCTATCCTACCATTAACTAATAAAATTATTAATTAATCCAATGTACATGAATTTTAATCACAACTTTTATTCATTTACGCTATAAAATTTCAGTATAGAGATGAAGAGACACACCCCCTTCAGAGAAAAGAGAATTGAGGCTCCACAATATGCCATACTATGGTGAATATTTGGATCATGTGGTTAGACATCCAAATTTATCATTAACTCATTTAACTAAACATGTGTCATATCAAAAGTGGATGTTGAAATTAGTTTTATAATAGGGACTAGATAGATGGAGAACTCTACCACCGTCTTTGGATGATGATTTAAGAATTCATCTAGATGTCCTATAAAATTTACCAAACAAAACATGGGATAACAAATATGTATTGAAGCATCATCAGGATCATGAAAAATTGGTATAACATGGCTCCAAATATCCATGTGATAAAGACCTTCTAGATAGGACCTCATGTCCTACTCTATTAGGAACACCAAATATCAACTATCTGGTGAAAAGAAAAAAACTAGATATTGAAAACAATCAATCTCAGATATGATAGATATTATTCAATCCAAATCAATGATAAATTCAATGAGATCTAGATCATTAACTATGAATTCCTAGAATATATCAACATCAGCTATGAAACACATATAAATTTATATTTCCAAGAGGCATTTCCGTTTCTATAATAAAAAACATGAGCTCTATCAAAAGCTTCAAAAAAATTAATAATATTTATATATAAAATTGTGTGAGGAATATATATAATATAGAACAATTTCTATAGAATTTGTAACAAAAATAGAACTAGTCACTATATCTGGTTTCACATTAACATCAAACAGAATCTCCTCTATTAGATAGAAATAAATCCCTCAAGAGGACTTTTTTTCAGACTTGTTCAATTTAATGAATCTAAATATGCTATATAGGCCTATTGAGATAATGATAACAGTTCATAACAATTTATAGAAAGATCCAAGAATAATACTTAAAGTTTCCCTATGTGAAAACAAATGTAATGTCTCTTAGAGGTATGAGGTAAAATTGTCCAGTGTTCCCCACATCGATACGCTGATATAAAATCATTGGTATACTATAGGATACAATTTAAGGAATATGGGAGGTCTACTATTGGGAACTACATCTACCATACCTAAAAATATCATCTCACTTCCTCTACTTGGCATGTTTTCAACTATAACTGAAAATGGGTGGATGAGATGACCCAAATAACACTATATTTCCTGCCATATTACTTCTAACAATCATATACCTCTCTACCACTTCATTTTCGGTGGTGAGCTTCAATATATATATCAGGGATCAAATTTTGGGTCACAATCCATTAAATTTTTTTTATTCTTTCTTTTTACCATTCATCACTACCAAGGTATTGAAATGAACCATATTAGAAAAATAGTTGGTTTATGCGGTCACTGAACATTCTCCCTGCTAATGATAGAGAAACAAAAAGACATAACCATCATCTATTATTCTCATAAAATATAATAAAATATGTGAATTCAATTTCATTCCACTATAATCCCAAATAATTATTCACTCTAACTATGGATTACTATAACATATAGCTAGGGCCCTTAGGTATTTACGATACAAACATCAACATGATATATTATAATGTCTCCAAGAAATCATCGAATTGATTTACTTTTTATATCTATACACATTCATCCTCAGGGACATTATTATGATTAAAATATATGGATTTAAAGAATAAATCTTTTTCTCTAAATATTGATTTTTGATATCTTTTTATTATTACTCAGTATCTTAGTATTAAATAGGTAATAAATTCACACATTGGGCTCCAGAAGATTTTGATAATATGGAGGATTCGATTGAAGAAAATTTACTAATGAAATATATTAATGTATCCATTACAGATTCCATGGATGAATGTCTATATATACCAAAATTATATTGAAATAATTATACAATTAGATAATACCAATTTATATGAAAATTACGTAAAAATAATCTAATATCTATATCAAAACACAGTAATGGAGACAGTCAAACAAACATTATATTTTTATTGAAGTCTCTTTATGGTGAGATCTAACCAGACACTCAATCAAAATATATCAATAAATTACATATTATACAATAAAATATTTATTAAAAATCCAAACACCATGAAAAATTATGTTCTGATACAAAATTAATTTGACATGGCCTAGAGAACCATTCCAACTAGGCACTAAATCACACAATGAAATGATCCTAACAGTGTTCCTGATACCCAAATAATGGAAAATAGAACTTATCAACAAAAACCCAGAAAAGTTGAAGATTTTCTCAAACATATTAATGATAGACGGAATACACATAGATAAAGATAAGGAGAAATGAAATATTCCATAACAGAAAAACTAAGAATAGTAGTGATACAAGAGAATGAATAATAAACATTCTATGGGATGGGTCCTGGAAAAAACATAATACATTTTAGTAATCAATTATTGATGCATGGGATATGATGGAAATATCCCACTATGTCACCCTAAGCAACACATATGTATAAGACATGATACATCACTACCTATGTATGACATCTTTCACATTCCTACATTAGTGAAATCAAATTCTACACACGCCAAAGGAAGTGTGTCCTGTGTGATATAGTTGTATTATGTCAATTTATTTGAATATATTGTGATGTTTAATTTTTCATTATGTTGTATAATATCTATTCTATAGTCTGCATTAGTTAGATTATAAATTTTCCCTATAAGGATTATGAAATAATGAAACTCAAATATCATGGGCTGGATTTATTTGATAGAGGGTTAAATGAAAATTTAGTTATTTATACCAATGAAGAAAATGATAAATTAATGAGCTGCATAACTCTGAAATAGAATGTATTTGTAAATGGGAGTTATTTGACACACTTTACACATTGAAATGGTTGAACATGTTATTGGAATGTGGAATTAGATTAACATCTACCTCATCTTCCCAACTATTCATTTAATAATAATTATGATGATTTAATGGTGTTGGATATCTCCTAGTGATGAATGATTGGTATTGAATATCCGTAACAGATGATAAGGATGTTCCATATGGTCGATTATATTCATGGAAGGAGGAGGACCTTAGATTAATTCCTACCACATTCAAGATTATATAAAAATCTAGATATGATATTTTATCAAGTTATGAGGCTATAATATATGATAATGAAAAATTATTGAATTGGATAATAGAACATTTTTGGGTTTCAAAGTTATGGATTCATTCCAACCCACTTTAATGATTTATTATAATGAGATGTGATATGTATAGATGAGATGATATAAAATGATTCTACATATTGGGGAGCGATAATGTAAAATAGGTAGAGAAATGGTAGTATTTTTAGTTTTCATATATTTATTCAATGATATGTTATTATACAGGGATGTTTTATTTTAAAACTGGTCCATAACGATGTTGGTAATAAATATATTACTTTTTTAGCTTCTTGTTAGTTATATAGTTAGTTCACTAGTTCATTAATAAGATATTTTAACAAGATATTTATAGACCTCATGAATGATACTACTGATTATAAATTTTATTCTAACCCTATGTATGTATAGTTATATATACTATTTTTATATTTTTAGACATGATTTCAATGACTGAGCAAGATATTACATATCTTGGTATTGGATCTTTTGTTAAATTCTCACAATAAAACTTTCTTTGGTTTTATTTAGAGACTTATTTGACTTTTTTTAACAGCATTCATGCATAGTAGGCTGCATTGTTTTTAATTTTAATATTATATTTCAGTGTTTGTTGGTGGTTTTTCATTCTATATCTATATCAGGTATTTATTATTTATATATTTTGTTCTATTTGTGTGTCTAATATAACCATTGTTTTAGTCACCAACCCGATGCCTACTAAAAATGACACTTGATGGCCATTTATCTCACTCTATTTATTGCAGAACCAAGTGGGTAACATTGTAGGAATCGTGGGTATTGATAGTGATATATCATATTGATTGTAAAGATATGGGATGATGTTTGGAGGCAGCTATCATGAGGATCTCATTGGTATGTGAGAATATATTATTAGTTGATCCTGGTGCATAACATAGGCCAAGGGAGTGATTATAAAATGGTACTATATGGGACCCTTAGATCTATGGAAAGGACTCAAATCCTACCAAATTACAATGTTTGGTCATTATGCTTCATGTTTAGAGACCATGGAGATATACAATAATTATGATTTCTTCTACATGTAACTGAATGTGGTGATTTGGGGGACTAAATAAACCTACTTAAAAAAATTTAATTATAATCCTATCATCTGGTCATAGAGATTCATTTTTATAAATTATTCTCTATTCTAGGTTCATGAACATGAATAGATGGAATATATCCCCCTTGTAGGAAATGTTATTTTCCTGACATGCTTAAAATCCATAAAGGATAGTTAGGGAATCCCAAAGGTGGCAATATCATGATGTATTAGATGTATTGCCTTAATTTATATTCATAATAATGATTGGTTTATATTAATTTTGGAAATATAATTTTGTAATACATATAATGTAGTTGTAACAAAATATTCTATGAAAGTTTTCTTATTCACATGAGGTAAATTTCAAACAATTTCATTGTTTTTTAGAGATTTATTTTATTTTTTGGAAAATTTATAGTCTCAAAATAACCCAAAGGATTATTAAAATGGGTAATAATAAATTTTACAACCCCACATATTTGGAATCATATTATTTTTTATATAAGATTCTATTATTTATGTTTTACACATTAATAATAATTTAAATTGAATGATTTAATTTATGGATAAATGGTTTAATATAAATAACAGTGACTTTAATATTTTATTTAAATAATTCTTTGAGTTTTTTTCAACTTGGTTGGTGATTTTATTTAGTAATAGTTACAATTATATTCAAAATCATAATATCAGTGGATTAACATTTTTTATAAAATTCATGTTTTGTGTGTTAATTTAAATGAACACCTAATAGTTTTATTTATAATTTTTTTTCAAAAAGGATTTCAAATTTTTTCGCTAAAATGTTACTAATTTTTTCTACATTTTTAATGAATTCTATTTAACAATTAATATTCTATAATAGCTCAATATATTTTTCATCAGGGCTTTTTAGGCCTATTATGTGACTAAATATATATATATTCAATCCTAATCAATTTAGGGGATCTTTAATAATTGGATTAGTTGGATATATAAATTAGGAATAAATTATTATTTTTATATTATCATGTGCTAATTTATATTTATTTGATGGGTTTGTTAGTTCCCATTAATAATATTTAATGAAAATTGCAAAAACATTAAAAATAAAAAATTTTAGGATTAAAAATTATTATTACAATCATATGAGTAAAATGATATTGTGTTTTCATTAATGATGATGCATACATAAAGGATCACAATATTAATGAATTTTTTTCTAAATTATTTTTCAAAATTTAATATATTCTTATGGATAATAAATTATTTTTAAAATAAATAATTATACATAAATAATTAAATTTTGACATTTCAGGATATGTAATATTACACACTGGGATATGCTAAATTTATTTGAATTATTTTCAAGTTATGGGCATGATTCATTAAAATATTCAAGTTTTTAAGTGTTTGAAATTATTATTCATAAGCATGAGTGGGCTAAAAAGGATATATAATTACTCTCAAATTTGTATTATAATTAAAATAGAATTAATTTTAGCCTATTTATATTGAATGATTCTTTCTTGAATAATATCAATAAGTACAAATGTACAATTATTATGAATCATTATATATGTTCTATATTATAAATTTTATGCATTTTAATAATTAATTTGACAAAGGGGACATTGGAGATATGTTTGTTTAATGTGAAAATAATAATGAAATCATGATCAATTATATCATTTTGTGATAACTAAACAATAAATACACTACCCAACACTATATTTTAAACTATATAAACTAATAAAAAATATAGTATGGCCACTTATGCTGAAATGTTTCTAAAACAATGGTTTGGAAATGGTCATATTTATCGTGGGATGATTTCCCTTGGTTTTTCATAATATATATAATAATTTTTAGTAATGTATACATGAAATACCTAACACATATTAATATAAAATTATATTCCATCTTTAAATGATTAATTGGTATATATGATACATTTTGAAATCAAATTCATGAATGAGGCTCTATATACCAAAATCCAATTGGAGAAATGTATTATTATATTTTGTTACATAGAGAATTATTTTTATTCATCAACATGTTATTATGAAGACCATTTATCATATTTTAAAATTGATAAAAGTTATTTTCTATATGAGCATGCCAAATTATTTGTTATATAAATTTTAGATCATTACAGATTTGGTATGATGATTTCTCAATATAAAAACATGAATTATTATTATTATATTATTATTATGTTATATTTTTTAAATTATATCTTTATATAGATGAATACGTTTGAAAAAAAAATTAATCAATAAAAATCATGATAATTCATTAATAAATATATTTTTATTATCTTAATATTAAGTTTTGACTATGTATAAAGTTCTAATTTACCATGAATGTTTTTCTAAAAAATTATTATTTATATATTCCTTAATGAATTTTTTCGGTCATTGATTTTTCGATATATCATATGAGTATTTAATTAAATAAATTTGTAGAAAATTTATTCAAGTTGTTTTATTGATTATATTTAATATTTTTGTTGTTCTAATTTACCACTACTATTAGAGAGTTATAATTTTTTATGGTAAAAATATAAATTGGTGATTGATATTCATTCACTTCTTGTACTAAACACTAAATATGTAATTGTTATTTGGGAATGTAATTTTTATGAGACAATTTTATTTTTTATAAGCCTTTTTATATATTTTTTTATTAATGATAACATAATGATATAACATGTATCATGATTTCGTCATATCGGATTTAAATATTCGATAAGACTAATTATGTAATTTTTTATTAAATATGAATGATTATGTATAAATAGATGTTATGAAGTATCATTTTATAATATGGAATATTATTATATATATTCTATAATTTTTGAAGTATTAATAATTTATATAATAAAATATGATAATAAAGTATGTGCACATTTTCATATTGAACGTGAATAATTTTTAATTTTTACCGAATGAGATAATTTTTACAAAAATAATTTAAATGGGACTAGTGGTAGGACGTGCTATAAATTTTTTTCAATTTTCACCACAAAAATTTGATTTCTTTTAAATATATTTATATATTAATTATTAGTAATGATGATAAAGACTTACCAACCAAAACTTCATTTCCTATTATAATTTATGTTAGGGTGTATTATGCAATTTTCTTAAATGTATAGTGTGCTATGATTTTTTTAATGGAGTTAGTACACTTATAATATTTCATGTATATGAAATATGATATTATGATTAATTTTTTCAATGGTATGTATGTTATGTTTGATAGTTTTGGTAATTTGGTTGATGGAAATTGACTAATGGTGTTGGGTTTCAGGTTATCAAAACATCTAGAGTGTGTCCTTTTTAGGAGGACATGTTTTCTTCATTATATCATTCCATGTGAATTTTGAAATTTTTATTTGATATAAGGGATCCTCATAATCTCCCTTTATTTGTGTATGTGTTAAGATTTCATAGTTTTCACATATTTTGGGTTGATATTAAGAGTGATATTAAGGAAGATAAAAATTTTATTTAATTTAAATTGATGGGAAATGGGAGTAATCCCCTATGTTTATTGTTCTGCAAAATTAATTATTATGAAAAAATAGGTTATTATTAAAAAATATTCAGAAAAATGTTGAACCAAAATTGTTTTCAATTTTGAGTCCATGGTTCCTTTTTTTATTGATCTCACAATAAATGAAAATTTATATAAAAAATTATTATTTGTAAAACTTATTCAAATGGAAATTAATATTTTTCTCATAATACCCATGCTATTGATTTTTTGATGTTATAAATTCATTGAACTGAATTTATGGTAGATTTGTAAGAAGAAGTGTGTTGTTATGTATTGATGTTATTGATGTTTTGTTTTGTATAATGTGTGTAGATATTATAGGGTTTCAACAGTGATGGTGGTGAGTAGGACTGAGATATAATGTGGTATCATTAAGGTTATGATTGATTTTCTCAGTAGTGAAGTGGGCTATTGTGAAATATTTGAGTTGTTGGGTAGTTTTCATGAAGTTATTTTTGTTATATGGTAGGATTATGGTGGTCTATTAGAATATGTTGTGAGGTGAAATTGGTTGATATTGGGTACATATGATGAAATGTGGTGTGGTTTGGTTAGTTACCCAGTTAGGCATGGAATGAATTTGAAATGCAAGAACATGAATAGTGTGGGCTATAATTAAATATGATTATGTTAAAATTGATGTTTTCTAATTAGTTTGAATGTAATGAATGATAATTGAAGTAGTGGTTTAAATGTGAAATGGAATTTCATAGTAAATTTGATATTTTAGAAGCTCATTAATTCTGGAAATGGTGGATCAGGTAATTTGAATTTTGAATTTTGTGGCTTGTGTGGTAGTTGGGTGGTGTGATAAATAATTCTTAGTAGCAGAGGGATGTGGAGTCATTGGCTCTTTATATTGAGGTTGTTAGACATATTGTTTCTCTCTTTATAACAAAAAATAGTTAACAAATATATTAATTTATATATATATATATAATGGATTAGTTTTTATTTACATATATATATTCCCCATATGAGTTGTATAGGGATTAATTTTTATTTGATGTGAAATATGTGGAATTGATATTAGAACCTGAAATTTGATATTTTGATTAAGATGGAAGAAAATCAACGACTAAGTGGATGTAGGGAACTTATTCTTAAACTCTTTAGATGATATGTTATAAATAATTTATTTTTTATTTAGTGAGTGATCCATGGAGAGGATATAAAAGGATATATGACCTTTTTAGGTTCTTGTTGGTTCTCTTATATTTACACTTGTACATTGGAATGATTCTTTCATATTTGAATGAGACATGTTTGCACAAATTGTTCATTGTATATTATCAATCAATGTTTCTATTGAATAATTTTTATATATCCAAGAAATTTTATTATATGGATCTATAAATTAATATGTTGGGTAAAAGAGGATATTTTAATGAGCTGCCATTGGATTTTCAATTTTTTTATTTAGTTACATTTACTTGTACAAATTTAATATTTTTCATCCATTGTGGGAAGGTTTAGTTTCTCTTGTTTCGTTTTTTAAGGATTAGTTTGTTGTTATTTATTTTATATATCTATCATATATTTATTATTATGGTAAATTCCTTCAATATATGTTATTTTAACACACATGGTGTTGTATCCAACTTAAGGAATGTTAATGGTGGGAATCAAGATTCGTTATCTCTCTACCATTACTTTAGGTTTAGGATTGGTTCATATGGTGAAGGGGGTCTTCATAGTGTGCTATCAAATGTATTTTTAAGAGATAAATGGGTTTTTTACTTATTCACTATGAGGATACAATATTTTTTAGGTAAACATTATTAATATATCTTGGTGTTTGACAGATGCTAGGAATATCAGTAAGGAAATGGGATATTTGGTAGCCCCCATATCTGATACAAGGACTTTGAGATTACCCAAAAAACAAGTTTAGTTGTACTTCCTCTAGAGTATAAACTTATGAGAGGTATATTGATCATTTTTATTTTCACATATGATTGAAATTGTCGAGTTGGGTTTTAAATGAACCCATATAATTGAATTTTACTATAATCCATAATATTGGGTTTAGATATTTATGTTTACATGGCAAGGTATTATATGGATTCAAGCAGATGAATAGGTGGAATACATCACCCAAAAGGATGTATTCCTTTCATGATGAACTCTATATCCATGCGACTGTTCCATATCATCCCAAATTGTAAAATATTTGGTTATAGTTTATGGTATCCTTTGATTTATATATTTGGGGATGATATTTTTAAATTGATGTAAATGTTATAATTTTATATGTCTTTTAATCTAGTGGTGAAATAAAATTATATGAAAGTAGTCATATTCCCAAAAGGTAAGTGTAAAAATGAATATTTTCTTTTTTTGTGATTTTGTTGATGAATTCTTGTAATTTATTGTTTGCTAATAATAAGACGTATCAAAAAAATTTGTATTGTAAATTTTTTCAACATCAAATTTTATGCATGTTATTTATTGATCCGAACACCATAGTTTTGATGATATAAACATTGATTTTCACTTTAAAAAAAATAATTATTTCTTATTTAGAATCAATTATTTATAATAATATGTAATAATGTCTTTTTTCATTTAACAATGTTTCTATTTTCATTTCTTTTGGTGTAAGTTTGTAATTCAATAATATTTATAATTATTTCCTTTGTGATCATGTAACTGGTTTATAGTTTTTTTTTAAATGTTTTATCTTACTTTATATTTAAAAGAAAACGTAATAGTTTTCTTAAAAATAATTGGGAAAGTGATTAAAAAGTTACTTGATAAAATTTTTTTGGTTACCTTTGATGTTTCTAATATATAGTATTGTGTGATGAGTTTTAATGTAATTGATACAGATATATAAGATATGGTATTTTTAAACCAGGTAAGATATTAAAATTATATATGTTCATTATTGATTAATTTAACAAATCCTAGATTAAGTCATTATAGGAATTTACCAATTGGTTTTAAATTATATTTAAATTGACTATTTATCATAATTTATATCTATTAAATGCGATTCATATCATTCTTCAATCATATAAAATTAGAGTGTTAAAATTATAAAAATTAAATAGATATTATGAATTTATAATATTATTTCAAATTGACATGAGTTGTATTTTAATGTTTTTTAAGTAATTAAGAATCATTCTTAATAGATTATATTTTAAATAGAAAAATTTCTAGAAATTAATTCATATTTAAATATTACTTCAATGTATAATCATAGATTTATGGTAAATTCATAGGCATCAGGCTTTAGATTTTTAATTTCCAGAATGTGAAATGATATTCCATATGAAAATATAAATGTTTTTTAATAAGCTATAATTAGTTAGTGTTATTAAATACACTTAGATGCATTATATGAGACATGAGCACTATTTTATTATCACGTGAGAGTTAATGATGATTTATAATGTAAGACTATTTAATTTCATAAGTAAAAGTTAATTTATTACAGTAGATGAAAATTTAAAGGTGGTGTAAGAAAAAAATATCAATTTGTAGTAAGGTACAAATGATTTGAAGCATGATATGTTTTCTCTAGATATAATTTTATGAATTTTAAAAATTTACATTATGAAGGTAATGATAAGAATATGTTAGTATAATGGTAAAATAACGATGAAAAAATTATCACAATTTTTATGTAGTGTTAATGGAACTATAAATACCCTTACATAAATGATATTTTAAACTGAATATATTTATATTCAATTTACTCTATTAATGTTAGAGGGATTTATTTCTAGAAACATAGTTTAGAAATTATCTACAATATCTTCAGAACATTTCCCATGGTGTTTCATATTATATATAATGATGTTCAGTGTGGTTTAATTGACTTTATTAGGAAATGATGTTCCTTTTTTATTATATTTTTCCAAAATAAAATGAAAACATGTTATTCAATTTATTCACTAGTTTTAGACGATTTTATATGGGGTATTATTTTTTTCTTATTATAAATATTGAATCCAAATATTCATTTTAAATAATTTTTTTTTTGAAATGTTATATGTTCTAATGTCAATGTCATGATGGTTAAAGTTTTTTAAATTTGATGAAAATTTTCTTCAATTTGAAACCATAGCACCTATTAATATAAAATTCCATTCTATCTACCAACTAATAACTTGTAAACTAGGTATTTTTCAAATGAAATTCAAAAATGAAATTAGGTAAATTAATGGATTTCATTATGAATGTATTTGTATCTTGTGTGACTTTAAGATTAATTTTGATGCCTTAACTAGTTATTGTGAACCAAATTTTAGAATGTTTTAATATTTTAAGTGTGATTATCTATTTGAAAATTCTATAGTATGCTCTATTTTAATTAAATTTTTTTCATTAATATTTATGATGAGATCAATTTATTGAAACATAATTTAAAATTATTACATGTTTATTATGTTATGTTTTATTTTCATCTAAATAATTGATAAGGAAGTATATAGAAATAAATTATGGGAGAAAAATAAATAATAGAACAAATAAGTAGTGTAAAAAAGTGAATATATTAAAATATAGTCATGTTTAACATGTATATTTTTAAAGAAATATTTCAATGAAATTCATGTTTAAAAAATTCATTATGAAAAGTGGTGATTTATCATGTTTATGATCCCATCAAATTCTAAAATTCAATGTCATTTTATGTGTTATAAAAACCAAAAAATTTAGGGATATATTTAAATTTGACACTAGGAAATAGGTTTAAATTATAGAGAATTATAGTATATTGATTTTAGTTGATTAATAGAATTTATTTAATACTATAATGCATGTTGTTTTACTACTTTATTTAGGAAGCAATAATGATACATGGTCTAAATTTAAATGGAATGTTAAAATAATAAAATTTTAATTCAAAAAATTTATCAATGTTAATATTCCAATGGAAATATATTTTGATGATAAATCTATATTGTTGATATGTAATGTTTGAATGAATGTTCTAAAGTATTATATAAGGAGTTAAATTTTTATGTGATTTTATACTATACAATTTAAATTTCTTCCATGTTGGACTACATTACATTTGATTTTATATGAACCATTGATAATTTATATATATTTTGTAGTTCCGTTTTATAAAATGTAATGATTTATTCTATATGTTATAATATTTAATTGGGATTTCATATATACCATGAAGCATGAGGATAAGACAATTGTGTATTTTGATGATCACATAACTATATAATAGTCTTCTATATGTCATATGTAATAATATCTTTAAAATAGTTTTAATGCTTATCATGTGTTGGATATGAAAAACTATTTAGTTAATTACCTCTTACTAGAAAAGTGCAATTAGAGTATAACCCTATTACCATTTATTAAAATAAAATAAAAGGATAGTAAACAAGTACCACAAGCCAAAATAGATAGCTACATATCCATGAAACCATACCCATCACAAAATACATCATAAAAAGTGTCCTCTACTTTAGCTAATTCCCATTCTGAAAATTCATAATGCTTCATAACCATACCGTAAATCCATCTCAGAGTCATTTTTTCCAATGATAGAAGCATTGGGTTTCCAATAGAGGACCTGGTGGACACCGACTTTGGAAAGAAGGAGTAGTCCTTCCTCAGCCTTCTTCATGGTGGAACAGTCATGGTTATTTCATTCTTGACCATCTTTATCCTCTCTCCCTTAACAATATCACTATATGAAGGACTGATCAAGCCACCATAATTCTCCTTGTCACTATTAGAGTAATCCCCCCATTTTCCAGAAATACGAACTTCATGAATTTCATTATCCCCTCCTCATCCTTTCTGAAATTGACTATTAGAGTCAATCAAGGTTAGACACTTAGGTTGTTCCACAAACTCATGACCATCTAAAATCCCATAATGCATGGATTCTTTTTCAATTATATCCTTTTTATAAGTAACCCCATGCTACATACTGAAACCTTAAACCATTGGAGAATCCTCTTCCGCGTTCTCCTGGTCCAATTCTTGAAAAAGATTTCCTGTATCAAAATATAATAATCACGCCCCCATCACTTACTGCCCGCTTTTGAGACCCATGACTAGCTTCGAAAACCTCCACAGGACCACTATCACAACTTATAGTTCCAATATTCTTCTCAATCAGAGGCTCTTTCCCTGTGAGATCACCTTGATCCTTCCTCCTATTATCCAACTGCAATCAAAACTCTATATGGGAGACCTTTTTGCTCACATTTACACCCGATGACCCTCTAATGTCTCCAATACTAGATCCACCTTTGATAGTAGACTGGTTCACCCCATCCCCTGAATTCAGTTCACTCTTAATTCGAATAGACACTAAATCTACCAACGGATTAGGTGTGCCTCTTGAACCCCTGAAATCATTGCAACCAGGCTCACCAGACCATTCTCATTTCTAGAACAATCACCCGTTGTAGGCCTCGGACCAATGGACTTGCCTACCTTATCCCTCAGATCATAACTCCTCTTGTTCATTGCATCACATTTAAATTTATAGACCATATGCCCCAATCGATAGCAGTTCATGCAAAAATCAGTACAAGTTTCAAAAAAATGCATGCTTCCACTGAAATTCCTCACCAATTGTAATCCAGATCCATTCAATCGAAGGATTTACAACATCCACCTCATCACAGAGGTGGGGGTTGGTTAGATGACTCATAGTGGATGTTTGGACTTTGGAACAAAGAAAGAGACCTACCATATTACCAATCATAAGGATAATTATAGGATTTTAAAACGGTAGAGGAAGATGAGGAAAACATGCCAAAGCCACAGTGGTGGAAGGATCATGATTCATACATAAATAAAAAGACCATATAATGAAAAAAAACTTACAGCTATTGGATCTAAGGGGGGTACTGGACCATGCTATGACCAAATCATCTTCTAAATAAAATTGAATCATGAAGTGGAATTTTTCATGAAAACTTACGACTGCACGGTCCTGCAAATCCCATTTGTCGTAGAAAAAATGGTCCAAGTCATCAACTGAGGGACTTCAGTGATTGAAACAATCCACCAGTGTCAAATCCAGATGAATCGATGCTTCATAGAACTATGACAATGATAACGATAAATGAGGATCACGAGATGAAGATCAGGGGCCATTATTCTATGCGAGATCACTGAAAACTCCAAGAGAAAACTAGTGTTTGAGAAAGTGATGAAAGTTTTTTGTGAGATCATAGGTGGCACGATCAATTCCTCCTCCCCCCTTCCACCTGAAGGAAGTGGGGGTAATAGGCCTCAATCATCAACTATGGTTTCATCACTGTGGTTCATCATAATCGCTGAATAAATTTCGTCTCATTATGAATGAATATAATCTCCTATAACTATACGTTTTTTGAAAATATTTTTTATTTTGAAACATAATTAACCATGAATATGAATGAATTTAATAATTCTCCATTACTAATATGATTCATTTCTGGGATTTCTATATTCTAGGGAAAAATGATTTTTGGGTAGTGAATATTTTCTAACTATGTAGAAACGAGAATTTAAACATATATGTATTTGAAATAATAATGTTCTTATAATTATTTACATGGTTTATATGTGATCTTAGTCCTTATATAAATTCATTAATAATTTATTTTATCATTATTAAGCATTTTGTTCATTGGACTTCTATTTTAGGGTATTTGTCTAAGTTGTATTTTCTATAAAATATTATTTATTCATATTTATATTACATGTTCTTTCATCATTTATCCTTGAATGGTATCCCACAAGGTGGTTTCTATAGAGCCCTTATATATAATCTTCATTTGGGATTGGATTTTGACTATCGAGGCACGGATTTTTAAACGCTTAAATTATTTATTTTTTCTTATAATGTTTTTTGAACGAAATTATGAGGTGGTTTGTGAGGAAAAGAAGAGTTTCAGTTGATATTTTAGGTTAGAGGGTACTCCAGGACATTATGAAAGTGACTGTGGAGTTTATCCATAGAACTCTTGTTTTGAAGCTAATATTGTTTCACCCAATCTTCATTATAGAAATGAATACAATATTCATGTATAAGGTGTTAGATTTTTAGTTACCCTCTTGTTTTTAGTGTAACTAATATAACGAATTGTGTTGTTAGTGTAGTTGTTGTAAATATAGGATCTTTTGGTGTTTTAGAAATCTTGTATCTTGGATGCTTAGAGGGTCAATAATTGAGGTCCCAATTATTTTGAGGGTAGCTATAGAATTTTTTTATGGATATGTGGTATCCATGAATATTGGGAGATAAGTAATGGGATTAATTATTATGCTGAGATTCATAGGCATATTATTCATTGGAGATTATGTGGTGGGAACCTATGAATGACATTAATATCATTGAAAATATACTGGGAATAAGTTATATATCCATTATATTCTTAATATTCCTAGAATTGTTTTTTCTAGATTTATGGGAATAAACCGAGTGATATGAGGAATAATTTATCCCTATTCATATGGGTTCTATGTTATGTAATTTTAAGATTTATTTTTATGATTATTTGGTTTTTCCACGAATCTCAATATAAATTTTTCTTTATTTATTATTATGGAGAATTATTTTTTTGGGGCGATGGAATTTTTTTTGGTTATGGTGGGTGGATATATAAAGTGGGTGTTCTTTTATTAACATTTAATCCTTGTGAGGTTTGATCCAAGGAATCAGGACATCTATTTTTCATTCCATCCATGAACATTGATTGGGAAATATATTTTTTATGTTAGGGATACTAGTTCTCTCTATTATTTTTGTACTTTTTTGGGTTTAATTATTTCAATATCCAAGTTGATAATGTGGGTAAGGATAATAATGAAAATGAATTATATTAACTATAATTAATGGGATTACAGATAAATCAAATTTTCTTACCATTTTCCTAAAATTTAATATTATGATACTTTCTTTTAAATATCATTTAAAATAATAGATTTTGGAGCATTTTTAACATTGAAGATAGTTAATTATGACACCATGGTTGACTTTTTTTATTGATCTCTCCATATATGTAAATGGAAACTCATTTATAAATGACTAATTAACAATTTTACATGGAAATTAGGATTTGTGAGTTAAGAATCATTCTCAATAATTTATGGTCTTGTGAAATCCATTTATCAATAATAACGGTATATTTTGAAGACAAAATGTGTTGTTATATGTTGAGGTTCTTGGAAAAAAAATTACTATTTTGTGATATTTTGGGGATCATATTCTTGATGGTGGTGACTAATATTAAAAAAATGTGGTGTTAGTGAGGTTATTTTTGTTTGGACTGAGGATTGATTAGGCGTGACATGTAATGAATAATTTTTTGAATAGTTTCCATGTTGTTTTTGTGGTGAGGTGGTCGTATTGTGGTGTTGGATTTTCATATCTTTTTTTATATAATATTTCTATGTAGTTTTGATGATACATAGTGTGGTAGGGGTTTTTTTAGTCTACCAATTAGTCAATAAATGAATTTGAAATGTTGAAACTCAAATATCGTGTTTTGGATTTAGATAAGGATGTGATGAAATTTATGTGTGGTAAATGGAATAAATGAATTCGATGATGAATTAATAGAATAATAGATTGTAAAATTAGATAAGATAGTAAATAGGAATTTTTTTTATAATTAATTTGATAAATGGGGAACACATAATTGATAAAAAGGATTTTATGGCTTGCGTGTAGAGATTGGGTCTGTGATGCATTAGTGGTGAATACGGATAATAGATGATTTTATCATACATTATAGAGATGTTGTTCAAAATTTGGGTTCTATTTATATGAAATAATATATTTAGGTTATAGGTAACCTTATTTATCATGTATTTGTGTTTATTTCTATATCCAACCCATCCATGTTAGATTGCCTTACCAATTCCTAAATATATTGTGATTTATGCATTTTCCTCAACATCCATGCTAGTGGTGAATCAAATTGATAGTAATCGCATGTTCCCTAGTTTACCTTCTGTAGTTGGGATGCGGTTGGTATTTTTTTTGCATATCTCCCAATGAGAATGTGATGGTGTTATAGATTGACTAATGATCTTGAGTATTTATTTCTTTTAAGTTCCATGCACTTTAGGAGGTGGTAATGAGGGTGATTTACTCAATAATATAGATACCCTAATGATCTAGATGTGATATATGATCAAGTAATGTGTTTGTAAAATATTTCATGTGATTTATTAAATAATTGGATTTTAGAACATTATTTCGTGGATTAGGTAGGGGTAACACCCATAAATTTCATGTTCATTGTTTCAATAAATAAACTTGACAGTCTGTTAAATATGAAACAACATGTTTAAACATAGTGTGATATGCTAACCATTTAAATAGAGAGTATGATTATGATAAAACAGAATATAAAATATATATTTAATTTTCATGCTTGGTCCAAATTATTTTATTAAATCATAGGAAATAACCACTAAATTTTCAATAAAAACATATTATTATAAAAAATCATTTTCTTCAACATTAGTTTTTATTAATTTTTTAGTTACTATAATAATTAATTTTTTAAAACATTAGAAAATTTTAGTTTGATAAAACTGATATATGTTTCTAAATTATCATATCAATATTTACATAGTTTCAAACATAGAGATTATTTAAAAATGATTGATTTTCCTATAAATTGGTTAAAATATTAATTTTTAATGAATACTGTATATTTTTCTCAATAATTTAAAATGTTTCATTTTTATTTTAAATTAAATTAAATTCAAATTATTTCTTTTATATTTTCAATAATACAATTAAGTTTATTTGATTCTGTTTTATGGTAAATTTTCTGTAAAATTGTTTTCAAAAATAAAATTCATTTTCTTTCATAAAACCATTTTCCATTGATTTTTTTTACAATTTATTTATATCAATAATGGATATTAAATCATGAAACAATTATTCCAAATATGGAATAATGAGGTCCATATCTGGTAAATATGGTCCATTTTTTATTTAATATGAATAGATACAATTAAATTTTTTATTACAATAGTAAAAGTAAAGCGTTTTAGTTATGGTCAAACTAATGTGATATGGATTCCAAAGAATACATAAAATTTCTATTTTTTAATTTTAAGAGTTTAGTACATCTAAAATCTTCCAAAAATTAAAAATATGTCCCTTTTCTTACTAACTTTTATTTTTACATTTATAACATTTACATAAATAATAAAGGCCAAAATGCCACTTTCTTGCTTCTAATGCCTATAATATAATGTGATATGGATAAAAATACTTATGTTAATTTATAAAAGATAAATTGAAAGATAAATGATTTTTTGATGATAATATATTTTTCATTTTTAGTGATAAAATAATTACCCCAAATGCTTTTGCACTACATACACCATGGTTATGAATGTAATAGAAACATCTAGTATTTTATTTCAAAAAATCAAAAAACAATATTTTTTGTTTATTTGTAGCCACAAGATTTTATAAATATATATAACCTATTATGAATATGTCAATTCATTATATTCTAATTCATTTTTTATAATGTTATTTTCGATGAAAAAATAAATAATTGTATCTAAATATTACTATAAGTATATTTTATAGTAAATAATAATTTATTAATTGATATAATATTCAAAAAATCTCTATTATAACATAATATTGGAAAATAGTTAAAAATATAAAAAATGTTATATGTTTTAGCCACATTCCCATTTATGGTTTCAATAATAACCATTAATGGGTATAAATAATGGATATTGTGATAATTATAAAAAAGGGTTATTGATGTGCTCAAATGATGTGATAATATAACAACCCAAACCCCAGTAGCTAAAAATCAGTGGTTATTTTATTACAATTAAATATATATGATATCGCATCCCCCTAGATCGATCAGTTTATTAGTCTTCAATAAATAGATACATACACAGTAACCTTATTAAATTGTTAATTAAACATTGAACATAAAAAAGTAAAATAAATAGTTTACGTGATACTAATTCAAATATTTCGTCTTCAAAACCTAGGAAGGATAATAAGGTGAAATAAAATTTTTGATAAATGTTAAATATAGTTTAAACGTGAATACATAATATGTGAAGCATAATCAATAAGGCATAATCAAAAAGGAAAGGTAAATAAATAAAAAACATATTCCATTTAATCAATAAACTGAGAATGAAAATGCATCTGTAGATTTTTTCATACTGAAACTATCATTTATATAAATAACTAAAATCATAATTAATTAAATTCCTAAATATTTTATGCCACGTATCTTGTATACAAACCACTGACCTCAATACAATTCACATTATTATTTATGAATTTGTGTTGAACCCTGTCTTATTATACTTAGAAACAAATGCGAAGTGTTCGCCACCAACTATTATCTCTTGGGAGACCTATTAATACATCTAGTGGTTATATAATGATGGGACCCACCATTCATTTCATGTATAATTAATTATTCATATATATATGTAATTCGTTGAAAATATTAATTTTCAAGATATCTACACTGAGTAGAGGATAAGGATATTTGAATATTTTCTTAGTTAAAACATCATCAAAAGTAATCATTGTATAAAAATATTATACAGATAAAACAATAATCATATATAATATTAAATTAATATGTATATTTAAGGAAATCTTTAATTAATGATGATCATAATTAGATGAGATATTCGACAGAAACCACACATCAGAAATTAGTGGTGAATATGGAATATCTCGGTTGAATAAAAATGATATGAGAACTTTTTTCCTTATATATGAAATCATTCTACATATATTATTACTATACTCTATAATCTAATTATATATATTAATTACCTAATATAGAACCTTCTAAAAACATATTTTATTTATTATAATTTTATTATGTTTAATTATGTTCATTCTGATAAGTTATACTGGTTAATTTTATTGTTCTCATAGCGTTCATTTCATGGTTTTATGGTTTGTTCCGTTATGTATAATTATGAGAGTTCTTATCAAATGGATGAAAAAAATCTAGATGTAAAATTATTTATTATTAATTAACCTATATATAATTAAAAACTTTCTTAAATAATTTATTCATATGGTATGATAATGATTCATTATATGAAACAATAATGAAAATGGTTTATTCTATTTTTCTTGTTTTTACAACCATCATGAACTGGTGTCATTTTATTTTTTATTAACATTATATTCAAGATCCAAAACATGAAATAACATAATATATATATATATATTAAAATATGATTTATCCATGTTAATGTTTTATGACAATCCTTGAATGTGGTAATGGGAAAATGAAAACTCATCTTCCAAGAAAGCTATGAATCGACACCTCACATATGATGTTTTCATTTTCATAATTTAAATAGGAGGACCATTTATTTGATGTTGAATATTATATTTAGAAAATAAAATTATATAATATATATATATATCATAATATAGTTACCGTTACTCTATGGACATTGTTGGTTAAGATATGATAATAAAAAATAGAAATTAAATGAGAAAGAATAAGGCTTTTATATATCGAATATTATCTCCTTAGAAACACCTTGATACACTTGGATTTTTTATTTTTGTAGTAATAATATGTATTATAAATTCGTAATAGGAATTGGAATGTAATTGAGGAAAATATATACATGTCTAATTTGTTATAAGGTGTGAGGAGAATGGTTATCATGTGTGGTATTTATAGGTAGATGAGAAGGGTGTTTTTGAATTATTTATTTTCTGTTTGTTATTTTGGATGAAGAATATCAAAAGTGTTAATTAACATGAATAAATAGAGTAAATAGATCTTTTGGGTTTGATTTAATTGGTTCTTACCTTATCCATTTATTATTCATGACTCAATAATTCATTTGTTAACTTATAATGTTTAATATTGTAAATTGTAGTATTCAACTATTCACCACAAATTCATCTATTTTAAAAATATCCTAAAATTTATTAATAAATATTTTTTACATTTAGATTCAAAAAATGGATACAATTACTTTAAAATTAATATATATATATATATATATTTGAAATTAAATTTTCAATTAAAAATCATTTATTTAGAAAAACAGATTTTAATATTAAAAATGATTGTACGAAACTTTTTAAAATAAAATATGGCCTCATAAAACTAAATTACAATTATAAATGAAAAATGTTTTTTTACTCATCCAATTTATGAGAATAAATTTGCCATTAAATCATTATATTAATAATAAATCTATAAATAAATATTTACATTTCATAAAAACACCAACAGTTAATTTACCACTTTGAATCGGTTATTTACTTATTATTGGATATAAATATATTATTTATTAATTTATGAGATACATAAATTTTATTTATACACTAATAGATGGGGTTATTATTCTAATATCCATGGTATTATTCTTAATGTTGGGATTTATGTTTCCTAGTATATCACATTTCAGTTATGGTCAGTGATGAATGAAACCTAGGATATCGAATAAGTTCAACATATTTAACAATATACATACCAAACCGTCTTATGGTGGTATATGATTACCTCCAATAAAAATTTCATCCTTTATTTTTTCATGAATATTTCCTTCCAACTATATGAGGGTTCTTATCCTTCATAACATCCTCAGTTTCTCATGTTGCATCTTTCATTTTATGGTTTCTCTAAAGAATCATTACTAGTCGAGTCATCCAATTTTTTAATAATTTCTCTCTACTATGAGGAATATTTATAAGCTCTTCACAATGTGACAAATTACGTTCCAGATCCATTTCATCATTGGTTAGTACATGTGTTAGGTATTTCATGGTCTTCTTAACAATGATATGCAGACCACGTCATGAGCATTAGATATAATTGGTTTCATTGCACATCGGGTAGCTAAAACATCAATTTATTCTATAAATTTAAATGGTAAGATGTACCTAGGTCTTGTTTTCCCTTTCTTACAGAACCATATGAAATAATTCCATATATATCCATTTATAAATATAGGATCTCCCACTTGAAATTATAAATCCTTTCTACGGTTTTCCATGTAGCTCTTTTACCTACATTGAAGAACTTTAATCAAAAACTAAATAGTATGTTCCTCTGATGTTTTTTCATCAATATTTTATGGGCCTATAATTCTCTTTTCACTATCTTCAACCAAATAATCTCACGTATGACAACTCATTCCATATGATGCATCATATAACTCCATTGGAATACAAGAATGGACACTATTATTATATGTTAACCTTACCAAAGGAAAATACTGATTCCACATGCCATGAAAGTACTATTAGGAGAATCTCAATGTGCATTCTAATGTATTAATTTCCATTTGAATCTACCTTTTGGTTTGTGGTCGATATGTGGTTCTCAAGTGAAACTCGCTATCTTGAGCCTTGTCACCATGGAATCCTTAACAAGATGCTAATATCAAATTAACCCAATAATATGATTTCAATTTTTTTAAATATACTATTTGTAAATTAAATAGAATATGTAAAAAATAATATTTACATTTCAAAAGACGGTAATACAATAGAAATCCACGATTTATATTTCAAAATGATATAAATACTTTCCCAAATTGTTCATTACACAAATGGAAAAAATACCCATTCATATTAAATAATTTATATAAATCAAAAAGGAATGTAAAAAAGTTTTCAACAATGGTATACATTTATGTCTCATATATATAAACACAAGAATCATGATCTTTCATGATATATAATAGTTTCAGGTTATGGGATCCTCACACACTCATGTGATAAACCACAATTGGTACACACATCCCTCAGCAATGGAAATAGAGGAGTCAACTATGTCCCAATGTGGAAGAAAGATGTGTTGACCCGTACTTTATTAGTGTTTTAAAGTGTTAATCCATTACTAGTGAAATTCCAACCTTGCATGTTTTCCCAATAACTCACTAACTTCTAAGGATTTATGTTCTCTAGTACAATTTATTGAAAATTAAGATGGGTTTTTAAAGTGTCAATCTATTACTAGTGAAATCAATTTAACTCCATTTTTTCATAAATACAAATATAAACAAATCATATTCAATTTCAAAATTCATATTTATAATTTAATTCAATAATTTAATATAAAAAATATCCATCAATTTTAAAAAAACCATAATTCAATAAAAATGTGGTTTTATCAATTTTTTTATAAAACCATTTTTACAAATTAAAATTTTCCATTTCCCATATATGAACCCCAATTTAATGGAATTGGTTGGTTGTTTGGATTACATTCTAGAAAACATATTTTTAATAACCTTATTAAATGGAATTAAATTTTTCCAAAAAAAAATTGAAATCCATTTATGAAAAACCAATCATTTCAATTTAATTAAAACAATTGAAATAAAATAAATCAATTTGGTGTAAAAAAAAATGAGGTATCGCGACAGAACCACCAACAATGGGGTTAATGGATCTTGTAACGCCAAAATCTAACACATATTTTCCACATAAATGGATAATGATTAAAAGTATTTATCAACCATATACAGAAGATATAAAAACAAAGTTAATTAGATCTAAAAAACTACACTGGGATCCATAAAAACCTTGGGAGTAGGAGAGAGATATCTAGAGATAGATATCGGTGTGAGGAAACTATCAGGGAGAATGTTGATGGCCATTCCTCAAGACCCGAATCATTTTAGGGATTGATACTAGGGTTGAAG
This sequence comes from Viscum album, assembly GCA_963277665.1. NCBI lineage: Eukaryota > Viridiplantae > Streptophyta > Magnoliopsida > Santalales > Viscaceae > Viscum > Viscum album. The sequence continues at coordinate 1,982,614,553 of OY728125.1, read as the reverse complement.
AATTTTTTTTTAACGAATTTGAGGAATAATAACCCATATATGTTCATCCTTGGACCATATAACACCTAAAATAGGAGTAAATGTTTTTTACTTTTTATATTCAGATTAATGAACTCATCTGCATTATTAATTGGGCATAGTCGCACATTTTGGAAAACTCAGTGGACTAATCATCCACAAAATTTAATTGGGCTATATGGTTTCTCCTAATAGGACGCCCAACTTGATTAACCGCTTGCCAACCATGAAAAATCCAACTACCTTAGGATGAACATTTTTCTTTGAGAGGGTTCGCATTTTGGCCAAACTGTGCACCAATCATGTACTAGAACAAAATTTTGAAATCATTTAGTGTTTCATTTCCAAAAACCCCAAAAGAAAACCAACCAAATCATGTTAAAAATATGTGATTAATAATACCCTATAAAGTAATATGATTTTACAACCCTTCCACCATACAAACGTTTTATCCCTATAAATCCCACACAAAATATTCTGTTCCAAAAATGAGGTCAAGACGCTCACAATAGTTCATCCCTCTCGAATTTTTAATAATTATTAGAACTATGATACAATAGCACATGAAGAAAATGGTATGATCCTCCAAAAAAATTCCTTTATTTCCAAATATATATTCCCGGTGGGTCATTCCATCACATATAAATCAGCTTCAACAACAAGATCATGCTTGCTTAGAACAGGATATGGATCATATTGATAATTTCATAGCTAAGATACATGGAACACATTATGTATTATAGTTAGTGGATGTGGAAGTGATAAATGTTAATAAAAATTCCCCTCCATCTCAACAACCTTAAAAGGTCTCTCAAAATGAGGAGAAATCTTCCCTTTCCTTGAAAACCTTTATTGACCAAACAGTGTGAAAATTTCAAGAACACCCAATCAACAAATGAAAACCTCAATCATATACGGTGAAGACCAATATAAGAATTTTGTAGGATTTGTTCAATAAACATCCTATGATGATTCAACTAAAATTTTCATCTCATCTCTTGATCAAAATGTTGTCTAAACTGGGAACTTCCAAAAATCTCCAACAAACAAAATAGATCTCTGTAAGGTCATCCATATGTGGCCTCAAAAAGATCCATTCTAATTTTAGACTGGTAACTATTATTATGAGAAAACTAAAGAATCCCCAAAAGACCATCCCATGTTCTGCAAAATTTGATAACTCAATAATAATTCATATTCTGAAGAATATGTATTGCTCTTTCTATCTAACCATCCAACAACACAAGGTATGTCATGCTCAAATGTTTGTGAGATCCTAGTGCATCCAAAATGGATCTCAAAAAATGATATGTTAACCAAGGATTCATATTAGAGACAATATGATATGGAAATCTATTCAACTAAACAATCTATTTCACATAGATAATTCCCAATTCCTAAACATTTATTGAATCAGGAATGGGCTAAATGTGACCTAATTTCATTATTCGATCAATCATAACCCATATTTCATTATCTATTATCTTGGTATGAAGAAACCCAAATATATGTAACATATATATCTCATCTCACTTCCATGTAGGCAACACAAGTGGATGAACCACACCCAATGTATTCTAGTTCTCATCCATAACCTATTGGAACATATAATAATGAGAGGAAAAAAAATTTCCCCCTTAGGCATGGATACCAGAATTTCCACAACATTCTATAAAACATCATCATGATTGCTGGGTGAAAATCCAACTAGGAGTTATTTAAATGCCCTATCAAATCATTATTTTCTACTCATGGAAAAAATATTATTTTATAATAAATAATTCCCTCTTTTGAGATTGAAACATATCAATGGTTTCCCAATTATAAATAGATTCTCTAATTCTACAGAACACATCATCATACTGATGATCCCAAAGAATCATCTTAATAATAGTAGATGTCAACTAAAAACTAGTCAGGGAAACCTCATTCATAGATTCATGGAATCCAATATTCAATTGTGAAAAGAGAGCCATAAATTTCAACTCTTCTGAAGTCTCAATACATTCTTGTGTTGGATGAATCTTACTCAATGCATCCATGATGTAATTCCCTTTCCCAGGGATATAGGTGATGTCAAGTCCAAATATTTAAGGTATTTCCCCCGAATGCCTCTTGAGGAGATTCAAATATCTTTTAGAGAAGATATATATCAAGATATTTTGGTAAAAATAAATAGTAAACCATTGTCTATAAAGTTAATGTCGCCAACTCTTATGCATGTTCATCTAGGATTCTTGTTCAAGGTAAAGGTTTGGATAATTCTTCTTTTGTAACATGAACGGGTATGATCCATAAGAAAAAACATAAAAACCATGTATAAAAGATCAAACCAATTATGAACCTAATGAATCAAAAATTCCCACATAGCACTACCTGACCACTGGAGTAATTAACACTGACACAATTGTTAAAATATGTTTCATCTTAACAAAATAATTATAACATTTGTTATCCCACGAAAACATTACCCATTTATGTGTCATAGAATTCATCGGAGAAGAAAACATTGAAGTTTCTTTAATGAAATGATGATAATACCCATATAGACCCAATAATATCTTATTCTAAATAAAATTTAATTGTTTATCCCATGTAATAAATTCTTTCAACTTTTATGGTTTAACTAAAATAAAATTTTCGAAAATAACATGCCCCAATAATTTCACTTCCAGAATCTAGAAATAAAATTTCCAAACCTGGAATAATGTTGGTGATTTCATAGAAAAAATCCAAATTGTTCTCAGATGATGAACATGATCCTCCTTATACCTAGAATAAGCAAGGATTTTATTCATAAATAATACCACAAAGGTATCTAAATACTCAAGGAAAACACAGTTCCTTAAATCCATAAAACTTTTAGGAGCATTTTTTTGACCAAATAGAATAACAAGGTACTCATAATGGTCAAAACTTCTCTGAAAGATAGTTCTTCAATGTTATATACCTTTATCCTCAAATGAGGGTAACAATATCAATGTTCAATCTTGGATAAAAAATTCAAAACATTAAACTTGTAAAATATATCATAAATCATTCTTAATGGATACCTATTATTTACCATCACTCAATTGAGATTTCGGTAATCAACACATATGTGGAGTGATCCATCAATATTCGTAGTGTAGAGAACCATCACCACCTAACATGACTCACTGGGGGTGCATATATACTTTCTCTATAATATCATCTATCTATGTATTTTACACTTTTATTCCATCTAGTTCTATGTCGTATAAAGAAATAGAAACTAGTTGAGTTTCAGGAGCTAAGTTGATGAAAACTTTTAACTCCTATATACGTGTCTAGCCATAGATGTTAGAAGGAAACATACCAGGAAACTTGATGAAAACTAGATGGAGATAACTGGTCAAATATTCCCACTCCAAATCAAAATAATACACTGATATCACATTCCCTAACTCGGGATAAGAAGATATTTCTCTAGATGACATTGTGTCTCATTCTCCGTGAAAGACATGGGACATACTATTGGGTTTAGTAAATAAGACTTGTCGAATTTAACAATTAATTTGTGATTTATTAACAAGGATCCAATCCATTTTTAATATTGTTTCATGTAGTTTCATGTTGATAACTAGAAAAATCAAATAATGATTCATATCGGAGTGATAAGGCACAGGCAGGACTATCGAGACCATTCTCTCTCTTCATACTAAGGGGTGTAGTAGTATCAAAGACATAATATAAAAATTCCCTAGTATTAATGATTAGATCAATAACATATGTTGAGATAATTGAAGGATATTTAGTAGTATTAAATAAACTTGTTACTAATGAAGAATCTATAGTGATGGTACATTTCACAGTCACAAGAACAATATGTTCTTCCTCTCGAGCCTCTTCTACTAGGTGAATAAGACTAACATTATATGCCTATGGGTGGAACCATTTTATATGTGAAGCATATAATTTACCCATAGTTTTAGGAGGATATTATTATCTTGATCAACTATGGGGAGTATAATAAATATTTAAGAATTACTTTTTGTAAAATCAACATCCCTAAGAGACACATATATTAAGAGCCTTAGTGAAAACCCTTTTTTAATGTCCAGCCATTGCACACTTATAGAAGATAAAAGGAACTGTTCCATGTTATATAAGAGGTCAAGAATGACCATTATTTCAAGAACCACCATGAGAATTATTATTCCTAAACTCATGATAGCCCGAACATTCTAGACAGTCCCATTTCAACCATCAGTACTCTATCTAACACATCAGCATAATATGGAAACATCCAAAAGAAAATTTATGAATTATTATCTCAAGAATGTCCAAAATAGAACCCTCAAAGCTTCATCTTCTCATTATATAAAATCCTTTTTGAAAAATTAAAGAACCCATCAAAAAGGTTTTTACACTCTATCACTGTCTTGTCCGCCTACTCTAGTTGGAAAATTTTTTTAGCTTTAGACCAGAGCATCCACTAATGATATAACCGTTCAATGAATATAAATTTCAATACATTCCAATATAAGACATAAAACTTCATCATCATCAACTTAGTCCCTCACTATATCTTACTCAGCCCTTCAATCTAGAATTTTGAAAATAAACTTCTTTTAGTCAGGTGTATCCTAGAATTGAAATAGGCATTCCATTCTGATTAACCACTCTTTAGAATATTGTGGATCATTTGATCCTTGGAATGATTTTTGATTCTGGTGATGTTAATTTAGAGAAATAATATTGAGAACTTCCCTATGAGGTTCAATAATGAGATCCTGAATGGGAATTCTCCCCTAGATCATGGACAGTGCACACAATCACCACAACCAGATTTACGTCCACAAAATGATTTTATCATAGAGGTTTAATATAAGCATCCACCTAGAACCGATACACATGTATTCGTGGAGGAATTATTCTTCAAAACATCATTTAAAAAAGGAATACATTGTATTACAGTCAAATAGAGGAACAAGAGAACAGTTAATCTCAATAAATTGAAAAACAAGATTTGGATTTAACTCTCTCTATTATAAATCATGGAATGGACAAGAAATAATACTGACAGTTTCATTACATAACCTCCCATGGAAAAATAAAGTTCATTATGGTGAATGATGGAAATAAACAAAATCACCACATGCTCTTACATCCCAAAAACAAAACAAAACACATGATAACATCAAGGAATGATGAAAAACATGTTCTTTTGATACCACTTTATCATAAACCATCTTGGGTACCCTGGGGACCAGATAACCGATATAGTACTGACATATCCCAAAAGGTGTAATCAAATCCCTGTAGTTTGGGGACTAGTACCTAGCATCATACGAAACAAAAGTGGGAATGGATTTTCCACTAATAATATGGAAGTAGGATTATGAATCAGTAACCGTACATGAAAAGATCTACTGGGAGAAGTGATCCTGAATTCAAATAGGTATGAAGACCAAAATTACTACATCAATATACTAGAGAACATGAATATAAGTATCCCATGTCTCCAAAATGCAACTCTCAAATTCTATGTATCAATATCTAGAACAACATTCATGTGGTACTTTACCCATGCTTGAACTTGGATGGGGAAAATATTAAAACTCTCAAAGGCACAGGAAGGGTGTCAGGTAAATACTAGTAGGGTCTCACCAAGAATTTCATAATAATATTACACTATCATATTAACAAAAAAAGTGCTCTATATTTTTCAAAAAAACATGGTCACCATTTAAATGGAATATTTCAAAAAAGTCACACATTACATTTCAAAATATGGAAATGCATTATTAATTCACTAATCATATTTAAAAATTATAGAAATACATTCTAAAATGTTTCTTTACAAAAATGGAATAAATAAACACTTTCATATAAAACATTATATATAAATCCATAATTAATTTAAAATTTCTTTCAGCACTGGAATGAATTTATGTATTATATTATAAATAAGAAAAAATGTGGTCATCTATCAAGAGGTATGATAGTTCTATGTTATGGGAACCTCATGCACTCTTGTGATAAACGGTAATGTCTAAACATTTCCCCAAAAATGGGTAAGAGAGGACTCATAAATATCCTAATTGGGAATAAATATGTGTAGACCATTATTTTGTTTGTGTTTTTTTGTGTCATTCCATTGTTAGGTCCATTGAAACCAAGCATGTTTGTCCAAATAAATCACTATCTAACTAGTCCTATATATAGTCTAGTACAATTCATTGATGAAAATTTTATTTTATGACACCTTAAAATAATTTTAATCTCCATCCCCCAATTTCAAAAATGAAAATTCCTATTTAGAAAATAAAATGGGGTTCTAATAGAAAACATTTATTTTTCACAAATATAAATCCCTAAATATTCGATCAAAACAATTTCAAACCTTTTTTTGAAAATAAGGAATTTGAAATAAATTTCAATTTAGGTTTCACCATTCATTTTCATGATTAAATTCAATAATTTAACTCCCCTTCATAATTACTTGACACCTCCTCTCATTTATTAATGGGGAATTTGTCCACCTCCCACATATTGAAGTTTACAACCCATTTAATTAATAGCTTTATTAATTAAGTGGAAAAAATCTTTTGAAATGATTTTGATTTGCATGGAAATACTTTAAAAAAGAAGTTGAGGAGGCTATCATAATATTTGGTTGACAGATATTTGGTGGGGGAGCCTTTGTAGATTTGAAGGAGAGTTTCATCGTTCTTTGATGATGAATGATGCCCTCTTCGACAACGAACGCTCTACGATTCGAAGAACGTGAAGTGGCCAATGTCTTTTCCTCCTCGGACGCACACCGACGTCCACGAAATAGACGTCTGATCTCCATGACGCAGTTCTCCATGACACCATCTACCGTGATGCTCGTCTTCCGTTGCTCGACGACGTGTGATGTCATTAATCGAGGTAGGGGGATTATGTTCAATTTTAATTGATTAAAAGTGGGCCTCGTTCACCGATGAATATATTTGTTTGTCTCTGGTCTATTGTTATCGCCTAACATGGAGGGCACTGGCCGAACGAACACGACCTGACGACCCTCCGCTGGATCATGATTACTGTTTTTGGAATCGGCGACCGGAGGCAGAACGCGGAAGAGGTCGGCGGTGCAAGTGCCATCGTCGCACACATAAAGAAAAGTTGCGGCCAAGCGGGCCACGGTGGAGGAAGCACATCACCACCATGCCATGCCGGGGATGTGGAGCCGCGGCCAAGGTAGGCCGCGTTAGAGGAAGTCGGCGCCGTTGCTCCAGGTATGCAGAAGGAACTGCATCCCCCTTCACGGGCCGCTTCGGCAGGACAACCGGCTGACCCGTCGGCCGGCCGGGCGGAGGACAGCCGTGACGCCCTCCTAGCATAGCGCCGGACGAACCGCGGCCCGCCCATGCAGGCCACTTGCACCAAGATGGTCGGATGTCCGGTTAGAAAGGGTGGCACCACCAGTTCGGGCAGTCGGGGGGCCGTGCCCCCCGCCACGGACCGCTCGGCCCCATCGGGCCGAGTCGCTCAGCCGGCCGGGCCGCGCCGTGCCCTCTCGGGCTGGGCCGCGCCCCATCGGGCCGGGATGCGCCTGCATTCGGGCTGGGCCACGCCTTCCACCAAGCCGAGTCACATTTCTTTAGGCCTGGCCAACACCCCATGCTGGGTTGGACCCACCGAACCGGGTCGGACCGACCCGCCAGCCCACTGGGCCTAACGGGTCGGGCCTATACGCTTAAATGTGAATATCTTCACAACCGTGCATCCGATCAACGCACCGTATATGGAACTGAGACCATCGCGATGAGGTGGTCCTTTTGCGATACACTAAGTGAGTTTTAGAATACTTTGTAAAAATGGCCGGGTTGGTTCGAAACCGAAACCAATCGGGCCCTCGGAGCTGAAACACTTATAACGTAAGAACCGGACATCTGATTGACGTGTCGTCGACTATGTTGGATTACTATTGATGAGACGGTTCTTTTTTAGTACTCTACACAGGATTCAGATGTGGTTAGAGCATGTCCGAGTTGGATTGTAACCGAAATCCAACCGGGACCCTAGAACGGAAATGCTAATAACTCATAGACCGGGCGTCCGATTGACATGTCGTATGTTGCGTTGAGACCCCTATGACGAGGTAGTCCTTTGAAATACATCCATGTGAGATTACATGACACTTGTAAGTATCGAAAAATAGCTATTGGAGTGGACCCTCCTGGAGATGAGAATACGGAGTAAGGAGACCTTGTAGCTGGCTGAGACCTGATGACTGCTTGTCTTATTCGATTCCAAGGGACTTGACTAGCCTAGTGGGAATCACTACTGTGTTGGGGAGACATACCCATGGTGGTGGAGCGCTACTGTGTTAGGGAAGCAGACCCGTGGTACTCAACATGAGGAGTACCTCTGTAGGCTATTAGTGAGAGCACTACTGTGTTGGGGCGGTAGATCCATGGTGGGGAGCACTACTATGTTGGGGTGGCAGACCCGCGATACTCGACAGGAGGAGTACCTTAGCAGTTTATGGTTAGTGAGTACCACCTCCGAGTCGTGATAGGAAAACTGCACTCGACAGAGGATAAGTCCCACAACAGCTGTGTTTTTTACATCGTGAATAAAAATACTGGTTTGAGCTGAGTCAATGACCTTTTGTTTTCCTCATGATTGAGATGGGTTACTTGATAACTTAAGTATATGTATGGGAATATACCTAAGTAAAGGTTATCTGTTGAGACATTTCTTTGTGGTTTATCCTTGTTTGATTTTGTGAGACCTTGAGGGTCTCGGGGTCCCTACTGAGTATCGTTGTACTCACCCCTGCATGGGTTGCGCCCGCACCTCATTATGTTGGATGCAGACGATAGAGAACACTAATTGTGGTAGACTGTACGAGGACTGGAAAGTACCTAGAGGTGGACACTTGACATGATGGAACACGGAGCAAACCGATAGACGTGGAGTGCTGAGGAGGACATATGTACCTACCCTTCATGTAGGAACCCAGAGGACGATCTAGGAGATGCTTCACCATTTAGCTATTTTCTTCTCAGTTGTTCTTTTCTTTCAGTTGTAGCTGTACCATTCTATTGGGCTTGTAATTCCAGACCCTTTTTACTTTTAGCACAGTTTTTATACTGATTTACTTAGTGTTTGCTTCTGCTTGTTCTCTGGATGTGTGGGTTTAGGTTTTATAAAGGCAATGCTTTCCCACTTATAGGGATTAATGCCTTTGGTGCTAGTCGCCATCCCCTGGCCTATGGAAGGCAGGCTTGGGGTAGTTATGGCAGGGGACCGGGGGATGGGTCGTGACAAATGGTATCAGAGGAGTTGATTCAACTATAGAAATCCGGACTCAATTATTCTTTATGTGAAGCAATAGTGTTAAGGGTACCAAGTTTGGTTTTCAGTTTAGGGAGTCCAGTGTTGGTGCGGCAGCCGACGTATCCATACACCAAGACCCTGACTAATGATTTCTGACTCAGTACACGAAAACACTGGTTGCGTGTGTGTTTACAAAGTTTTTCATTAAGTCAACTCAAACCAGGTCAGCTCACCAGGTATATTCTTTTGACCGTGTGGCATATGTTCAAGATGCCTCCACGCAGATAGTCAGTTGGAGTTCTGAGTGAGTAGCTGATGACAGCTCATCGAGCGATGAGGCTCCGGTGCAGGTCCCTCCTAATATGAAGGCACATTTAGGTGGTGTACCAGCAACACCACCACCCATTGGGCAGAAAATGCCACCAGTCGTACTAGCGGACGGTGCATGCTGACAGAGCACATTGCACGAGTTCTAGCAGTAGAGGCCTTCGAGGTTACGAGGCAAGACAGATTCCCAAATAGCAGTGCACTGGCTAGAGGTGATTACTAGATTTCTACACCATGTTTAGACACTAGTAGAGCATATGGTGATCTTATCTACTGGTGTTTTCCAGTGAGTGTCCATGAGGTCGGTCCGCATAGTGGTGAGGCTTCGGTACGTGGACCGATGCCTGAGATAGTACCTTTGGGTAGTGTGCCAGCTATAACACTACCTGTGGGTCAGCAGTTACAACCAGCGGTACAAGTAGATGAAACATTTTGGCTTAGTGTCTTACACATGTTTCAGCATCCGATAACCCTCAGATGCTCAGGCGAGCCCGACTCATATGCAGCTGAGGACTGGCTTGAGGAGGTGGATGAGAGTTTTCTAGATCTTATATAGCTTCATCAGGATGAGATGTCGGTATCTGAGTATTCATCGAGGCGTACCGATCATTCCTGGTACTTTATGAATTCTATTTGATCAGTGCTTTAGAGATGAGACCTCAGAGCGAGGTGTGTTTTACGGACATCTGAGCCAACACTTTTCCTCAACGCATTTGTACTTATGTTAGGGTGATAGACAGAACCTCTGTGGTTGAATGTTCTATGGCTGAGTGGATACAACAAGTGAATGTTAGCAGTTGGAAAGCAGGGAACTGACACTAGTCCCAGAGACTTGGGCATGACAAATGTTTTATGAAGAGGAAGTGTGAAGGATAGATGAATCTTCATAGCAGTAGATGTGGAAGAAGAGCTAGGAGAGCAGCATGAGGTGGTGTAATTTTCGACATGTTACAACCACACGCCTTTGTAGTCCCTATCAAGCTCAGGGAGCAGGAGGGTAGTGGAGGAGAGTAGCTGCATGCGGTCAAGAAGTGTGATTAAGGGGATCTAGTAATGATTTTAGGTACGGTCTGTGTCCACTACTAGCTGTAGTAACAATAGACATTGATACGAATCATTCCTTCCTTCCATGCATCTTGTCCCAGATCTAGAGTTTCTGGTTAAGCTGTTGACATGATCCTCACATTAGAAGATACCTTTGGGAGGAGACTCGATAATCACGCTTACGCCGACGGTGTGATATGACCCTTGAGGGGAGAGTTTCAGTTGGAACCTCTTGGTGGCAGCGTCGAGGCCTTATGAGATTAGTTTGGGTATGGACTAGGAAACAACAGTTCATACACAGATTGACTATATTAGGCAAAAAGGTTTTGGTTTACCTACAACGTTGGGATAGTTTTTCCATGGTCGGTGAAAAGGAAACCCCAGGCAGAACATGATGGAATCATGCAAAAGTGGGTGTAGTCGATCACTCTTGAGTCGGCCAGACTTAGATTTGAGCAATACTTCTCCAGAATTGATCCACCACTTTTAACATTGACGAAGATGGGGAAAACCGTTCGTGTTGTCAGAGAGATGCCAGCAGAGATTGTCATGGGCTGAGGTAGAGGTTGACCAATGCACTCATCTTGAGGCTACCATAGAAGGTGCAGACCATCCATGAGTGGATGAAGACTACACAGAGTAGGCATAAGTCCTATGCTGATAAGAGACGGAGACCACTGGAGCTCTAGGATGGCGACCACATTTTCCTACTGGTCTCACCTTGACGAGGTCTACGGAGATTTGAATGGGGTGGAAAGTTATCTCCACGATTTATTAGACCTTTCCAGGTCCTCAGTAGAGTAGGCGAGGTGGCTTACCGCCTGGGCCTACCACCACAATTGCACCGGGTGCACGACATCATCCACGTATCTCAGTTGAGGAGATGCGTGCATGGACTAATCATCATCATCGACCACGGGGAGCTGGACATTGATGACGAGGTGAATTTCATAGAGGTTCCATTTGATATTGAGGATTTACAGGAGCAGGTCCTACGAGGACTTTCAATTCCTCTAGTGTGTATTTTCTAGCAGCACAGGAACATCTAGGAGAGCACATGGGAGCGGGAGTCTCAAATGTGTGCTCAGTACCTCTTCTGTTTTCCCTAGTGTGCGTTGATTCTTTATGGGGAAGTAAAGCCCTAAGGTGGGAGTAATTTAATGACATGGAATTTTCATGGAAAATGTTTTCTTAATTATTTGGAATTTTACAAGTCTGTATCTTCTGACGGCACTTGATTCTGTGGCCCGGTGTGCCCGGAATCAATTTACGAAGTTTTGTTTGGGTACATTGAGTAAACGTACTTGTGGGTTTTTCTATCTTTTGAACCGGTGCTCAGAATTGAAATCTGAGGACACCGATGAACTCACATCGCCGATATTTGCTTAAGGGGACGTTTACCACAGTTGCGTTTTATGCGGGTTGAAAGTTAATTTGGGTAATTTTACTAAACTAAATAAAATTTATCTCTTATATAAATTTTATATTATTGGTGGTTTATATCTCCAAAGGGTGGTTGGTGGTGGAACCCACACCCACATAACCTCCCATGGGAGGATAACATGTGGTGGGGCCCACACACACCTAATCCCCCTTTAACCCCCCTATAAACCCCCTTTAACCCCCTTGAACCTTTGACATTCCATTTAATGTGGCAACTCCCCATTAACTCCCCTTCATAATTACTGGACACCTCCTCTCATTTAATAAGGAGGAATCTCTCCACCTCCCACCTATTGAAGTTTCCAACCCATTTAATTAATAGCATTATTAATTAAGTGGAACCACTCTTTTGAATTGGTTTTGATTTGCTGGAAATACATTAAAAAAGAAGTTTAGGAGGCTATTATAATATTTGAATGAAAAATATTTTGTGGGGAGATCCTTTGGAGATTTGGAGGAGATTTTCATTGTTCTTCGATGAAGAACGACGCCCTATTCGATGAAGAACGCTCTACGATTCGAAGAATGTGAAGTCGCCAATGTCATTTCCTCCTTGGACACACCCCGACGTCCATGAAATAGAAGTCTGATCTCCGTGATTTCATTCTCCGCGACGCCATCTACCGCGATGCTCGTCTTCTGTAGCTCGACGACGTGCGACGTCATTAATCGAGGTAGGGAGATTATGTTCAATTTTAATGTATTAAAAATGTGCCTCGTTCGTCATTGAATATCTTTGTTTGTCTCTGGTCTATTGCTATCGCCTAACGCGGATGGCGCGGGCCGAACGAACACGACCCAATGACCCTCCGGTGGATCTCGATTATTGTATTTGGAATCGGTGACCGGAGGCAGAACATGGAAGAGGTCGGCAGCGCAAGGGCCATCATCGCAGAGGCAAAGAAAATTCACGGCCAAGCGGGCCGCGTCGGAGGAAGCACAGAGTCGTCGCGTAGTGCCGGGGACGCAGAGCAATGGCCAGGGCATGTTGCGGCAGAGAAAGCCGGCGCAGTCGTGCCGGTTGTCCAGAGAGAACCACGGCCCGCTTCGCGGGCCGCTTCGGCAGGAGAACCGGCCGGCCCTTTGGCCGGCCGGGTGGAGGAGAGCTGCGGCGCCCCCTTGGTGCCGCGCCGGACAAACCGAGCCCCCCCCCATGTGGGCTGTGTGCGCCAAGAAGCTCGGCCCGCATGGGCGAGCCGGCAGGCCGCGCCCCCCGCCACACCACGGACCACCAGCCACGCCACGACCGGCCCGCCGTAAGGGGGATTGGCCCGGGGGGCCGCACCCCCCGCCGCGGTCCGCCCGGCCCGCCGGCTGTCCAGACCGCGCCTTACCTGGCTGTGCCCTGCTAGGCTGGGCCGCGCCGCACCGGGCCGGGCCGCGCCCCGCCGGGCCATGCCGCACCCTCTAGGGCATGGCCGCGCCTGCCTTCTCACCTGCCACCGGGCCCACCCAGCCCACCGGCCAAGCTGCGGCCGCACCCCCCGCATGGGTTGTCGTCCCGACGGGCCGCGCCGCCCGCCACAGACCGCCCGCCTCGCACCCTGCCGGGCCGCGCCATGCCACCCCTCGCCTGGCCGGGCTGTGCCCTGCCGTGCCGGGCCTCACCCTCTCGGGTCGGGTCGGGCCCTCTCGGGCCGGGATGCGCCTACCTTCATGTCGGGTCATGTTTCTTTAGGTCGGGCTGACACCCCATGCCGGGTTGGACCCGCTGAACCAGGTCGGACCAACCCGCCAGCCCACTGGGCCTAACGGGTCGGGCCCGTACGCTTAAATGTGAATATCATCACGACTGTGTGTCCGATTGACGCACCATCTGTGGCACTGGGACCCTCGTGATGAGGTAGTCCTTTTTCAATAATCTATGTGGGTTTTGGAAGACTTTGGAAAAACGGTTGGGTTGGTTCGAAACCGAAACCAACAGGGCCCTCGGAGCGGAAACACATATAACTTAAGGACCGGACGTCCGATTGACGTGTCATCGACTATGTTGCATTCCTCTTGATGAGACAGTTCTTTTGGAATACTCTACACTGGATTAGGATGTTGTTAGAGCATGGACGGATTGGATTGTACCTAAAATCCAACAGTGCCCCTGGAACAGAAATGCTAATAACTCGTAGACCAAGTGTCCGATTGACGTGCCTTCTATTTAGTTGAGACCCCTATGAAGAGGTGGTACATTGAGATACTTCCACATTAGATTACGTTACACATGGAAGTGTTGACCAATAGCTCGTGGAGAAGACCCTCTCGGAGACAAATATACAGAGTACGAAGTCCTTGTAGCTAGTTGAGACCAGATGACTGCTTGTCCGATTTGATTTGGAGTGACTTGACGAGCCCAGTGGGGATCACTACTATGTTGGGTCGACAGACCCATGGCAGAGGAGCGCTACTGTGTTGGGGCGGCAGACCCGTGGTACTCGACAGGAGGAGTACCTCGGTAAGCTATTAGGGGGAGCTCTACTGTGTTGGGGCAGCGAATTATTCTCCGAGTGAACTAAGTTAGGAATGAGATGTGACAATAAGGGGAAATTCCACTAGCGTTTCACTCCGCCGCCGCCTCCCTCCACCTCAGTACAGCTCAGATCTCCTACTCAATGTTTACTCAACGTGACGGTGGCTGCTGTTCATCTTTCACGGAGGCGTCAGCGACCTCGTGGACTTGGCCGGAACGACCATTTTCTTCATTGCTGGCATGTTCCCGCCTCACTTCATCAACTGGTTAGGGTTTATTCTGGAAGCGTGAAGATGGTTTCGTGGCCAAGATCCAGGTTTCGGGACTGAGGCTTGTAGCATTGTATTCTGTGGGTTTGTTGGGTGGTATGTTGTGGTCTCTAAGGGTTTTTTTGGATGGCGGTGATGGGACATAGGTTCTGGTTTGTGGCGGGGATATTTTCTGACTATTTCGGTGCTCGGCTTGCTAACGTTCTGGAGATGGATTTCTTCTACTTTAATTTTTCCTTTGATTGTTTTTAGGTTGAGTTTTCTTCTATTTCTGTGTTTTCTTTAGTAATTTTTGTTTGAGGGGCATCGATTTGGAGGTTTGAGATTTGGTTTCAGAGTATTCTGTGGTTTTGGATTTGGAGCTGCTGTGGTTTTGCTATTGCGATTGGGTTCTCTTTGTTTTTTGAATTTATTAAAGGCTTTGGAGGTAGTAAAGGTTGGAGAGGCTTCTGTTTGGATTTTCTTCTCACGATGAACTGGTTTTTGGGAGTGATTTTTTTTTCAATTTTCTGAATCTCCTGGAGGCAGTGAGGTTGTTGTGAATCAGTGTGCTAGGTTATGGCGGGTTACTGTCTCCAATGTCAGGTGATCTGTTTGTGGATGAATCCTTTTCGAATCTGCTATGAAGTTTTTATGTCCTTGCAACTTTATTTCTTCATGTATCTGCCCAATATGTGGTTCAGAGCAAGAAGCTTTCACCTGCGCATGTCATTTGGAATTGGAATTTTGAGAGGGAATGGCTCTACCATCGGTTCTGTGCCCATGCAACTCTGTACAGGACTGCTTGCCAAATGGTCTTGTGATGGGGAAAGCCTGTCTCCATGTTTTAATTTCTAGGGAGGGGTAGATTATGTAGCGTTTTTCTAATTTATCATTTTATTGGTTATTTTGGTTGAAATGCTGGATGTTTTGGTTTCTCACTTTCTCCTCAAAAGTGTTTTGATAATAAAAAAGTTAATTTTCAGTCATTTGGGGCGGCAGACCCATGGCGGGGAGAACTACTGTTTTGGGGTGGCAGACCTGCGGTACTCGACGGGATGAGTACCTCAGCAGTCTAAGGTTCGTGAGTAGCACCTCGGATTCATGATAGGACTACTGCACTCAATAGAGTAGGAGTTCTCCAGTAGTCGTGTTTTTGATATCGTGAATAAAAATCCTGGTTTGAGCTGAGTCAATGACCTTGTGTTTTCCTCATGATTGAGATGGGTTACTAGATAACTTAGGTATATGTATGGGAATATCCCTAAGTATAGGTTATCTATTGAGATATTTCATTGTGGTTTATCCTTGTTAGATTTTATGAGACCTTGAGTGTCTCGGGGTCCCTACTGAGTATCGTTATACTCACCCCTGCAAGGGCTATGCCCTCACCTTGTAGTGTTGGATGAAGAAGACGAACATCGTTGACCGTGGTAGAGTGTACGAGGACTGAACGGTACCCGGAGGTGGACACTCGGCATGAAGGCACACAGAGCAGACCAATAGACGCGGAGTGCTGAGGAGGACATATGTACCTTCCCATCAGGTAGGAACCCAGAGGACAATCTAGGAGCTACTTCACCATTCAGTTGTTGCCTTCTCAGTTTTACTTTTCTTTCAGTTGTTGCTATACCATTTTTGTGGGGATTTTATTTACAGCCCCTTTTTACTTTCAGCACACTTGTTATACTTCTTTACTTAGTGTTTTCTTCTTCTTGTTCTCTGGTTGTGTGTGTTTACGTTTTATAAAGGCAATGTCTTCCCAGTTATAGGGATTTACGCATTTGGTGCTAGTCGCCAGCCCCTGGCATATGGAAGGCGGCTTGGGGTAGTTACAACATGGGCCCGGGGGATGGGTCGTGACAACATCATGACACATAGTCTAAAAATCCATATTCATATTACCCTACCCAAAATGTTCCATAATATATTTATACATCTTAGTACTACAAAGTTGTATACATAAATTTTAACTATAAGCATCATCTAATATTTCACAATTTAGTTATGGTACTGATGGAATGAAAAACCTCTACCAAAATATTATAATTCCATACTCATACTTGAATTGCTCGGATCTTCTATCCTTAAAATATTTAATTTTATTTTGAATGATATCGTAACCAGTCTGAGGCATTTTTATATTCTCTAATAAATATGGTTTAGAAATCATTTGAAAAGATTGATGCTTATCCATCCATAATAATTCCCATATAAAAATTTACTAAACACATTAAAATAGGATCTTTCTCAATCCTCATTTTCATTATATGCCCCTGCTCATTCCTTCATAATGAATATACAACTTTATTTTCATTTCCTATGTGCAAGTGTTTGGGGAAATTAAATTCTTTGAGCAACATGGGCCATCATCGTTGCCATTTTTTAACTTCTTCAAAGTAAATATATATTTCAAAATATTTTGTTCCAAATATATCTCACATATTTCCCAATATTGATAGTATCATTATATCTTCAGGGCAATGATTTCTAGTGCTAACTCAAGATAATTAGTGGGATAATTTTTTTCATGAGTCTTCAACTACTTTGATGCATATGAAATAACAATATCATTTTTCATAAGGAAAAAACCCATTCCCTTCTTAGATGCATCATTGTATATCACAAACCTATTTTTTCATAATGGTAGAGGAAAAATAAAAGCATTAACTAATCATCTCTTGAATTATACAAAACATTATACCCTTTCTTTTTTCTATAAAAACGTAAACCTAATATATGTGTTATTCTGTAATGGGTTATGCAGTAAGGAATAATTCTGAATGAAATGCTGATAGTAACCTGCTAAACCAATAAAACTACATACCTATGTTAATTTCATTGGTGTAGGGAATTCATTTGATTCCATTATCGCCACATCAGTAATTGAGATTACATCCTTTCAGATAATATGTCAAAGAAAAGAAATTCCCTAAAGCTAGAATTCTCACATTCAAAATTTACCATAAAACTCTTTAATTGTTAGAGTATCCAAAATGATTTACTTGTGAATATCATATTATTCATATCTTTCATAATACACTATAATATATTTAATGAATACAAAAAAAATCCTCAAGATATTTGTTGAATATTATGATCTCCAAATCCATAATAATTCAGGGTGAATTAGTCAATCAAATTGGAATTACTCTAAAATCTTAATGTCAATACCTCATCCAAGAATCTATCTTCAAAATTTCCATCTTGTTTACTTCCTATTTATTATATCCATAACAAAGGTCAATCTATGAAAAATATGGAAATCAACGAAATTGATAAAATAAATCATCAATACGACGCAGTGGATAAGTTTTCTTTATCATAATTGCATCAATTTTTTTAAGAAGGTGGTTCTTTGGTCAAATTCCAAA
The DNA here is from genome assembly GCA_963277665.1 of Viscum album. Taxonomy (NCBI): domain Eukaryota; kingdom Viridiplantae; phylum Streptophyta; class Magnoliopsida; order Santalales; family Viscaceae; genus Viscum; species Viscum album. The sequence goes on along the minus strand of OY728125.1, from coordinate 1,982,596,344 downwards.
GAACAAATATTATTATTAAAAAAAGGATTTCATGAGTATATAAGATGAGATTATTTTTCAATCTCAATCATAAAGAGAAACTAAATAAACAAGGATGTCATCCAACCATATGGTGACATGGTCGACTCACATATTTGTAAGACCATCTTCCCCTGTGATCATTTTACAAAATAAATGTGTAATAATATATTTGATGTCCATGAGAGTATGAAGATAGTGTAAAGACCCGTAAAATTCAAGGGATTTTTTTTTCTTAATTTTCTTTGGAATTTTACAAGAACGCGGTTTCTGACGGCACCTGATTCCGAGGCCCAGAGTGCCCGGAATCAATTTCCGAAGTTTGGCTCGGGTAAGTTCAGTGAACGAATGAGCGGGAATTTCTAACTTTTGAACCGGTGCCCGGAATCAAATTCCGAGGGCACCGATGAACTCGCAGCGCCGATATTCGCTTAAGGAGACCTTTTCCGAGGTTGCATTTATTGCGGGTTGAGAGTTACTTTTTGGGAAATTTAGAATAAGTTAAATAAAAATTGTGGAATACAAATTTTTATTTTAACTTGTTGGTTAACTTCTCCCAAAGGGAGTTAGAGGTGGGACCCACATCCACTTAACCTCCCTTGGGAGGATTAAGTATGGTGGGGCCCACACGAAGCATAACTCTTCATCTTCTCTTTTTAAACTCCCAATAACCCCTCTTTAATTAACTTGACAAGTTGGGTTATTAAATGGGTGGAGTTGTTTAATTTCTAACCTTTGAATTTTAAAATGGTTTGGTTGAGTAAATAAAATAAGACCTTAGCTTATTTTATTTGGGTTAGAATTCTCTAGACATCTTGAGAGAATTTGGAGCCTTCTTCTTCTTCTTCTTCAATCTTTGACGAAGAACGCGAAGAACCTTCGAACATCGACGAGGAACGCCACCGTCGCCATACCTGCGATACCGACGACGTCTTCTTCCACGTCATCTCTTCCGCGACGGATTCCCGCGACAAAATCGCCGTTAAAGAGATTTGAATCCTCGATTCACGACATCGACGTCCTTTTTCCGCGACGCCGACCACCGCGACGCTCGTCTTCCGCGGGTCGTTGACGATCATCGTTCTTGAAACCGAGGTAGGGGTTTGTTGTTGATTATTTATTTATTCTCGTTCTTGGTTCTAGCATTACAAACTTGAGGATAAATGTTTATGTGTTATCGTCTAACGAGAGGGGGGCCGGACCACACAAACACGGCCGAATCCCCCCTCCTTGTTCTTGAATATTACTATTTTCTTGTGGATGAACGAGATGGCGTGGTGTCGTCGCACCACGCGGGAATCACACGGGAAATATTGCACGGCGCCGTTGCGCCGCGCCGTGGAAATATTATCATGAACGCGATGCCGTCGTGCGGCGTCGAAGGAAACCAAAGGCGTCGCGGCCGGAGCGGGGCCGCGGTGGAGGGGCGCGGTGTCGTTGCACCACGCCGGACGATGAAGGCCACGGCCGGTTCCGGGCCACGGCGGAACGAGAAGACCGGCGGCTAGCCGGGCCGCCGGTGTCGGAAGCCGGAAAGGGGACCGGCCTTGCCGGTCCCGTTGAGGAAGGACCGGCCGGCCAGGTCGGGCCGGCCGTAAGGGAGAAGGACCGAGGGAATTAATTTCCATGGCTGGTCAAAAACGGCCCCCCATAATGGGGGGGCCGCGGTTACACCAAGGGGGGGCAGCACCCCCCCCCCCCCGTTTTTCTCAAAGGCAGGCCCCCACGAGGGGGGGGGGGCGTTTCTCCAAGGCGCGGCATCCAGTCGCGCCGCCATCTGAAGAAAAGCGGGGGCTTTGCCCCCCGCGTGTGTCACCCAAGCGGCGCCTAGGCCGCGCCGCCGCCGGCCGGGTCGGGTCGGACCCGGGTCGGGCAGACCCAGGGGGGGTCAGGCCGGGTCGGCCCGGACCCGGACCCCCCGTTTTCGAATCGACTTCGGTCTTTTGCTCATAACTTGAGCTACGGACCTCCGTTTGACGAACCGTCAGCGGCGATGCGATCCTTGGATATAGACGGTCGATTAGGTATATCGCACGCAAAGTTTTGGAATACTTTGAGTTCGGCCGGGTTGGTTCGTACACGAAACCAACCGGGCCCTCGGAGCGGAAACGCTCATATCTTGAGCTACGGACGTCCGATTGACGTGCCGTCAGCTTTGTTGAGTTCCTCTTAGTGAGAAGGATCTTTTGCCTCACTCCGCTCGAGGTTTGGATTCCGTCGGAGTGCGGTCGGGTTGGTTCGGTCACGAAACCAACCGGGCCCCTGGAACGAAAAGGCCAATAACTCACAGACCGGGCGTCCGATTGACGCGCCGTCTATCTCGTTGCTTTAACTTTGATGAGACGGAACATTTGGCATCCTCCGCCCGAGTTTTGGATGTAGATGGATAGTGGCCGGGTTGGATCGCACCGAAATCCAACCGGGCCCCTAGAACGGAAAGGATGATATCTTTCAGACCAGACGTCCGTTTGACGAACCGTCAGCTGAGTTGGTGATCACGTTGAGAAACGGTCCCTATGATTATACCCTATGGGTTTTCGGGTTATAGTTGAGTTACGGCCGGATTGGATCGAACACGAAACCAACCGGGCCCCTGGGACGAAAAATCCAATAACTCACAGACCGGGCGTCCGATTGATGCACCGTCTGTTGCGTTGAGACCCCAATGACGAGGTGGTCCTTTGAGATACTTCCTTGCGGGACTTGTGATACTTGGAGTATCTACCAGTAGCTCGTGGAGCAGACCCTTCCGGAGATGAGCGTGCGAAGTACGGAGACCGTATAGCTGACTGAGACCCGACGACTGCTGATCGAACGGCTCGGTGTGTTACAGAGGTGCGATTGGTTGTAGCGGCACATGGGAGCGCTTGGTTGTAGCGGAAGACCCACGACAGAGGTGCGCTTGGTTGTAGCGGCACATGGGAGGTCTTGGTTATAGCGGCAGACCCACGACAGAGGTGCGCTTGGTTGTAGCGGCACATGGGAGGGCTTGGTTGTTGCGGAAGACCCACGACAGAGGTGCGCTTGGTTGTAGCGGCAGACCCACGACAGAGGTGCGCTTGGTTGTAGCGGCAGACCCATGACAGAGGTGCGCTTGGTTGTAGCGGCACATGGAAGCGCTTGGTTGTAGCGGCAGACCCACGACAGAGGTGCGCTTGGTTGTAGCGGCACATGGAAGCGTTTGGTTGTAGCAGATGGGCCGCGGTACTCGAAAGGTGGAGTACTACAACAGTCTTAGGTTAGTGAGCAGTACCTCGGAGTCGTGAAAGGACCACTGTACACTCCAGAGACGGAGCTCTTCAGCAGTTATGGTTTCGATGATGAAAATCTTGGTTTGAGCTGAGACTTTTGACCTTTGTGTTTACCTCATGATTGAGATGGGTCACTTGAAAACTTAGGTATATGTATGGGAATATACCTGAGTAGTGGTTATCCGTTGATTTCACAATCCTTGTGTTTCCTCATGATTGAGATGGATTACTTGATAACTTAGGTATATGTATGGGCATATATCTATGTAGAGGTTATCTGTTGAGATCTTCTTGTGGTTATCCTTGTTGGTTTTAGTGAGACCTTGAGGGTCTCGGGGTCCCTACTGAGTAGCTTATACTCACCCCTGCACGGGCTATTCCCGCACTACGTTGTGTTGGTTGCAGACGACGGACAACACTGATCGTGGTGGAGGCATGCGGAGCAGGACGGTACCTGGAGGTGGACCACTGGGCGGGACGTACTCGGAGCGGTCAGGTGGACCCGAGGAGCAGTGGAGGCTATCTGTACCCACCCTTCAGGTGGGACTTTCAGAGGACGGCTCGAAGCTGCGGCTTTTCCTTTCAGTTGATGTTTTTCCTTTCAGTTGAACTTTACAGTTGGGCTTGTATTTCCGGCCCCTTTTACTTTCAGCACAGCTTGTACCATTTTTACTTAGTGTTTATTTTTCCGCTGGCTTACTCTATGGTGCTTGCTTACTTTTCAAAGGCAATGCCTTCCCTTTTTGTTGGGATTTACGCCTTGGTGCTAGTCTCCAGCCCCTGGCCTATGGAAGCCGGGCTTGGGGTAGTCACGGCACGGGCCCCGAGGACGGGTTGTGACAAATTGGTATCAGAGGAGTTCGGTTCTACCGCAAACTCTGATCTTTTCTATTTGAAGCAATAATGTTTAGCGTATTAAGTGTGGTTATCAGTCCAGGGAGTCCAGTGTTGGTGCGGCGGCCGACGTATCCGTACACCAGGACCCTGACTACTGATTTCTGACTTAATTCACGAAAACATTGATTGCGTGTGTGTTTCAAAGTTTTCTTTGTGATTACTTTATATCAGCTCACCAGGTATACTGTTCTGACCGTGGCGCACCTGTTTCCTTTTCAGGATGGCCCCACGACGGCAGCCAGTTATGGTTCCGAGAGTCTAGTGTGACGACAGCCCGCCGAGCGACGAGGCCTCAGTGTAGGGCCCTTTGTCAGCAGTGGCACCGGCGGTAGCTTTACCCGCCGAGCCCCCGATACTTCCAGCACCATCCGCTGACGATGCACGTCGCCTCAGCGCACTGCATGAGTTTCAGCGCCAGCGACCGCCCAGGTTCCACGGGGAGATGGACCCTCAGGCAGCCGAGGACTGGCTGGAGGCAGTCGTACGAGTTTTCAGGCTAGTGAGGATACTAGCAGACCTCATGGTGATCCTCGCTGCGAGCCTACTGCACGTAGCAGCGGGCCGATGGTGGAGCTTGATGCTCCAGGTGCACGATGATGCATCTCTACTTTGGACGGACTTTTAGAGCCTCTTCCGCTCGGAGTTCGTCCCAGCCACCCTTCGTGTGGTGCGTATCCAGGAGCTTCTTCAGCTGCGGCAGGGCAGCATGACGGTCGCTTAGTACTCGGCCAGATTTACCGATCTCTCGCGCTACACGACCGACATGGTACGTGACCCATTCTTTCAGGACCGGACCTTCGAGCAGGGACTGAGGCATGAGATCAGGGCTTCGATGATCTCCCTCAACATTCCGACTCAGGTAGGGGTGTTGGAGTGAGCCCTCTTAGTGGAGAGTTTCCTTGCTGAGCAATCTCCAGCAGCAGGACCCACCACTTACCGGCATGCGGCAGAGTCTTCTACAGCGGACAGTAGATGGATAACGCAGGGGTCCAAGAGGAATGGACCTACAGGTGGTCGAAAACATGACTCTGGATCGTTTGTGAGAGGCACTCGGGGTGGGCAACGACTTGCCATGAGAGGGCAGTGTTACTCCTACGGCGGGATTGGTCACATGGCTCGTGACTGTCCGACCCGCCACACGGATGACCAACTGATGGACGAAGGGCCCCCCAAGCAGAGGCAGAGGTTCGATCAAGGCGGGCCGCAAGGAGCAGGCGGCCATGGAAGGGAAGCTGGCCGTGCAGATGGAGGTGGACGATGCTTCGGGGTGTTGCCACCACCACCACCAGGAGGTACACCCCGACCACAGAGGACAGGAGGACATGGGGGAGCTCAGCTTCAGGCAGCTGAGGCCTACGATCATGGAGCTCCTGGAGCAGATGGACAGGAGCGGGACTAGCTCCAGACCTGGAGACTATTGTTGATGTATGTTTGTAGATGCCTTGTGTCTTTGTACTTGAGCTGTAGTAATAAAAGACAACTTTTCTTGTGGAATTTACTTCCCTGTCCTCTCTTGTGTTGTTACTAAGAGGTTCTGGTTTAGACCGTTGACTTGACCCTCACTTGAGAAGTACCTACTGGAGGAGACCCAGTTACCACACAACTGATGCCGACAGTGTGACTCAACCCTTGGAGGTGAGAGTAACGGTTGGATCTCTTGTAGTAGCGTCGAGGACTTACGACGTCATCCTTGGTATGGGTTAGTATCATCCATGTCGGGATTGACAGTATTAGGCAAAGAACGTGGTTCATCCAGGGGATGAGACCGGATTTCCCTTATCGGCAAGGAAGAAATCATACCAGCTCTTGAGGGACCAGAGGTGGTCCGGGCCACGACAGAAAAGGTCCAGGTCATCTAGGAGCGGATGAGGACAGCTTAGAGCCGGCAGAAGTCATATGCTGATAGGAGGCGGAGGCCACTAGAGTTCGAGGATGGCGACCACGTCTTCTTGCTTTTCTCACCTCGACGTAGTTTACGGAGTTTTGGCTGAGGTGGCAAGTTGTCTCCATGCTTCATCAGACCCTTCGAGGTCCTCAGTAGGATTGGCGAGGTGGCTTACCTCCTAGCTCTACCACCTTTGTATCCCTAGTTTGTGTGGAAGCTTTACGGGGATGTAAAGCCCTGAGGTGGGAGTAATTTAAAGACCCGTAAAATTCAAGAGAATTTTTTTTTTCTTAATTTTCTTTGGAATTTTACATGAACGCGGATTCTGACGGCACCTGATTCCGAGGCCCGGAGTGCCCGGAATCAATTTCCAAAGTTTGGCTCTGGTACGTTCTGTGAACGAACGAGCGGGAATTTCTAACTTTTGAACCGGTTCCCGGAATCAAATTCCGAGGGCACCGATGAACTCGCAACGCCGATATTCGCTTAAGGAGACCTTTTCCAAGGTTGCGTTTATTGCGGGTAGAGAGTTAGTTTTTTGGGAATTTAGAATAAGTTAAATAAAAATTGTGGAATACAAATTTTTATTTTAACTTGTTGGTTAACTTCTCCCAAAGGGAGTTAGAGGTGGGACCCACATCCACTTAACCTCCCTTGGGAGGGTTATGTGTGGTGGGGCCCACACAAAGCATAACTCTTCATCTTCTCTTTTTAAACTCCCAATAACCCCTCTTTAATTAACTTGACAAGTTGGGTTATTAAATGGGTGGAGTTGTTTAATTTCAAACCTTTGAATTTCAAAATGGTTTGGTTGAGTAAATAAAATAAGACCTTAAATTATTTTATTTGGGTTAGAATTATCTAGACATCTTGAGAGAATTTGGAGCCTTCTTCTTCTTCTTCTTCAATCTTTGACGAAGAACGCGAAGAACCTTCAAACATCGACGAAGAACGCCACCGTCGCCGTACCCGCGATACCGACGACGTCTCCTTCCGTGTCATCTCTTCCGCGACGGATTCTCGCGACGAAATCACCGTTAAAGAGCTTCGAATCCTCGCTTCATGACATCGACGTCCTTTTTCTGCGATGCCGACCACCGCGACGCTCGTCTTCCGCTGGTCGTTGACTATCATCGTTCTTGAAACCGAGATAGGGGTTTGTTGTTGATTATTTATTTATTCTCGTTCTTGGTTCTAGCATGACAAACTTGAGGATAAATGTTTATGTGTTATCATCTAACGAGAGGGGGGTCAGACCGCACAAACACGGCCGAATCCCCCCTCCTTGTTCTTGAATATTACTATTTTCTTGTGGATGAACGAGATGGTGTGGTGCCATTGCACCACGCGGGAATCACACGGCAAATATTGCACGGCGCCGTCGCGCCGCGCCGTGGAAAGATTATCATGAACGCGACGTCATCACGCCGCGTCGAAGGAAACCAAAGGCACCGCGGCCGGAGCGGGGCTGCCGCGGAGGGGCGCGGTGCCATCGCACCGCGCCGGACGACGAAGGCCGCGGCCGGTTCCGGGCCGCGGCAGAACGAGAAGACCGGCGGCTAGCTGGGCCACCGGTGTCAGAAGCCGGAAAGGGGACCGGCCTTGCCGGTCCCGTTGAGGAAGGACTGGCCGGCCAGTTCAGGCCGACCGGAAGGGAGAAGGACCGGGGGAATTAATTTCCCCGGCTGTCCAAAACCGGCCCCCCATAATGGGGGGGCCGCAGTTACACCAAGGGGGGCAGCGCCCCCCCCCCCCCTTTTCTCAAAGGAAGGCCCCCACGAGGGGGGGGGGGGCGTTTCTCCAAGGCGCGACATCCAGCCGCGCCGCCAGCTGAAAAAAGCGGGGGCTTTGCCCCCCGCGCGGGGCACCTGATCGGCGCCCAGGCCACGCCGCCGCCGGCCGGGTCGGGTCGACCCGGGTCGGCCCGGACCCGGACTCCCCGTTTTTGAATCGACTTCGGTCTTTTGCTCATAACATGAGCTACGGACCTCCGTTTGACGAACCGTCAGCGGCGATGCGATCCTTGGATCGAGACGGTCGATTCGGTATGTTGCACTCAATGTTTCGGAATACTTTGAGTTCGGCCGGGTTGGTTCGTACACGAAACCAACCGGGCCCTCGGAGCGGAAACGCTCATATCTTGAGGTACGGACGTCCGATTGACGCGCCGTCAGCTTTGTTGAGTTCCTCTTAGTGAGACAGATCTTTTGGCTCACTCCGCTCGAGGTTTGGATGCCGTCGGAGTGCGGTCGGGTTGGTTCGGTCAGGAAACCAACCGGGCCACTGGAACGAAAAAGCCAATAACTCACAGACTGGGCGTCCGATTGATGCGCCGTCTGTCTCGTTGCTTTTCTCTTGATGAGACGGAACTTTTGGCATCCTCCGCCCGAGTTTTGGATGCAGGTGGATAGTGGCAGGGTTGGATCGCACCGAAATCCAACCGGGTCCCTAGAACAGAAAAGCTGATATCTTTCAGACCAGACGTCCGTTTGACGAACCGTCAGCGGCGTTGGTGATCACGTTGAGAAACGGTCCCTATGAGTATACCCTATGAGTTTTCGGGGTATATTTGAGTTACGGATGGATTGGTTCCCACACGAAACCAACTGTCCCCCTGGGACGAAAAGGCCAGTAACTCACAGATCGGGCGTCCGATTGACGCGACGTCTGTTGCGTTGAGACCCTTATGACGAGGTGGTCCTTTGAGATACTTCCTTGCGGGACTTGTGATACTTGGAATATCGACCAGTAGCTCGTGGAGAAGACCCTCCCGGAGACGAGCGTGCGAAGTTCGGAGACCGTGTAGCTGACTGAGACCCGACGACTGCTAATCGAACGACTCGGTGTGTTACAGAGGTTCGCTTGGTTGTAGCGGCACATGGGAGTGCTTGGTTGTAGCGGAAGACCCACGACAGAGGTGCGCTTGGTTGTAGCGGAACATGGGAGCGCTTGGTTGTAGCGGCAGACCCACGACAAAGGTGCTCTTGGTTGTAGCGGCACATGGGAGCACTTGGTTGTAGCGGCAGACCCACGACAGAGGTGCGCTTGGTTGTAGCGACAGACCCACGACAGAGGTGCGCTTGGTTGTAGCGTCACATGGAAGTGTTTGGTTGTAGAAGGTGGGCCGCGGTACTCGAATGTTGGAGTACTACAGCAGTCTTAGGATAGTGAGCAGTACCTCGGATTCGTGACAGGACCACTGTACACTCTAGAGACGGAGCTCTTCAGCAGTTATGGTTTCGATGATGAAAATCCTGGTTTGGGAAGAGACTTTTGACCTTTGTGTTTACCTCATGATTGAGATGGGTCACTTGATAACTTAGGTATATGTATGGGCATATACCTGAGTAGTGGTTATCGGTTGATTTCACAATCCTTGTGTTTCCTCATGATTGAGATGGATTACTTGATAACTTAGGTATATGTATGGGCATATATCTAAGTAGAGTTTAACTGTTGAGATCTTCTGGTGGTTATCCTTGTTGGTTTTAGTGAGACCTTGAGGGTCTCGGGGTCCCTACTGAGTAGCTTATACTCACCCCTGCATGGGCTATGCCCGCACTACGTTGTATTGGTTGCAGACGACAGACAACGTTGATCGTGGTGGAGGCGTGCGGAGCAGGACGGTACCTGGAGGTGGACCACTGGGTGGGACGTACTCGGAGCGGTCAGGTGGACCCGAGGAGCAGTGGAGGCTATTTGTACCCACCCTTCAGGTGGGACTTCCAAAGGACGGCTCGACGCTGCGGCTTTTCCTTTTAGTTGCTGTTTTTCCTTTCAGTTGTACTTTACAGTTGGGCTTGAATTTCCGGACCCTTTTACTTTCAGCACATCTTGTACCGTTTTTACTTAGTGTTTACTTTTCCGCTTGCTTACTCTGTGGTGCTTGTTTACTTTTAAAAGGCAATGCCTTCCCTTTTTGTTGGGATTTACGCCTTGGTGCTAGTCTCCAGCCCCTGGCCTATGGAAGGCGGGCTTGGGGTAGTCACAGCATGGGCCCCGAGGACGGGTTGTGACAGATAGTCCATATAGTTTGTTGTAAGAGGCCACATGAGGTTCATCACACAATTCCAAATAGCTTAAACTAGGGTAGTCGAGTCACTTTCAATCCAGATATTGTTCCAACCATCTTTCTTGGCGAAGGAGATAACCTAGATCACGCTCATAATTTGAACCTCTAGATATGAAGAGATAACACAAATTCCATAGAAACATCCAAGAATATACCCAGAGTGATTTCCAAAAATAATACCATAACTCGAAGGGCCCGGGTTTCCTTTATAAGCATCGTCAACATTAACTTTAATCAATCCTGGGAGTAGAGGTTTCCAGAACACATCAAAAGTGTATCTAGGTTTTGGATAAATACCATTAACACCATGCCAACATGGAATCCTAAAGCCATTCATTTTGTTGTTTCAAAATCCATTTTTAATCAAGGCTTCTTCCCGAATGGCAATGGGGATCCGCATCATACATTCATTTAAACTATGTGAGTAATTGTTATGAATATTATCAATCCTATCACACCTGATCACATGAATAAGTTCACCAATAGTAGTTATGAAAAGGATCTTGATTTGGAGTGAGTCATCAGGATCCACACCACATTGAATTTTTTAGTGGATTGAGTCATTATTTGACCATCTAATATCAAAAAGATCATGCACATAATTCCACATAGTAGTAGTAGTAACACATGAATGAAAAATATGGTTAATGTCTTCATGATTTTGGTTAAAAATAAAACATTTATAACAATTATAAATCCTAAAATACTAAATACAAGTGTCATTGGAACCCTCTTGTGAGCTATACACCTAATCCGATTGAATCTTGAAGGTTTTAACTATAATTTTTTAAAAAAATATTCCAAGTAAAATAATTTTCCTAATTAATAAATCCATTGGTTTAAAAACTTTTTGAGTCGATAATTCCATTATGAGAGGGTTCCCAAATTAAAAAATCATCAGTATTGGAAAAAGGGTAGTTTTCATTGACATAATTAACGTTTTCAAGAAAATTAAAGTTATAAGAGGTAAGAAAGTCCTTGATATAACATTCCTCCTAAAATAAATTTTGAAATCATATTAAAAACCCATTTAATATCATGGATTATATCAAATTCAAGTATAGGTATGATGATTCGGTCAACAAATTAAGTAGATTCATATGAAAAAATGGGGAATTCTCAAAATATATTTATTGTAGTCATACATACCTTTGGAGTTTTGAGGTATAACACCCTTCTTAAATAAAAATGGTAAACAAAGATTCATGGAAAACGTGGTAGATATAAAATATTTCACCGATCCAAAATTAGGTAATTCATTTGAAAAAAATTAATATATTATTAATATATAAAATTCAACATCAATGTGTACCTATTCATTGGTTGTAGTGATTGTATAAGATTTTTCGTCACCCCTATTTATCATTTGTGGTGGATTAACATGGATATTATGAAATTGATTTAGATAATTCCCAATTTATTTATAGTTGAAAAATTGGAAGTGATTTTTTGTGTATTTCCGTTGAAATCAAAATCCTCATTAAACTTTTATATTCAACTATAAAAAACTCCCATTCCTATAAATAATTTATAATAGTGATCATATCCCAATTTTCTCAAAGTTGTAATTTATTTGTTCCACCATTATATTTTGATGCGTTAACTATTTAATGGTTGTCAAAAGACCTCTTATTCCCTCGATTTACCTCCAACAGATAGGATATATAGAATTCCTTCTCTATTATGATGGAAGTAAATACTATTTTGTCATATATAATAAGTGTTTCATATGCTAGTGACCATTAGAGTCTTGTATTAAAGACCAAAATATAATGATAATAATGTTCTATGAATCACATATATAATATATATCATAATTTTCTAGTCTTTTGATGTTATCCTCATACTCTGTAACACTATATTTTACATTTTTCTTTAATGTAAATAATATTCTCTTAATTTAAGTTTATTTGTCATGAGGGGATAATTTAAAACGAATGATTACTTTTATGTTATCCATTATATGTATTCTATTTCTTCTTTAATCCTAGTATTCTAGAATAATGACTACTTTTGATCAATATCACCCATGAGAAAATATATTTCCAGTATTATTTTTTCAGTTTCAATGGATCTTAATGCTGGAAATCTACATACAAGCAGCTTGATCCATTTCTCATTTACCACCAGACTAGTAGTCCATTAAAATATTGTGGATTATACCACATTAAATGATCAAATATAGGTTTAATATTTTTATTCATCATAACATGTGTATTTTTTCCTTATATAGTCAGGATTTACACTTCTCCAACACTAAATTTTTTCACTTTCCCAATGGGGAAATCCCTACATTACCCAGGAGTTTTGATTCCAATTATTCTTTGAGGTGCCATCTATAAATAATGTCACACTCTATGTGATCACAAAATCATTATCAGTAATGATCCAAAAATTCACTATATGGAATTTTTATAATTATCATTTTTAGTTAACAACTAGTTCGAAATGTTTATACAAAACCATCTCTGGTACCAACAATAATGACTCTGATCCTAGTATCCCATGGATGGTGGTTATTTTATTACAATGAAATAGATAAAATATTTAACATCACCAAGGATTGATTATTTTATATTTATTTAGGAACATGATACATACATGGTTCTCATCTAACATTAGTAATTAAATAGAAAGCACAAAAATGGAAAATAAATTGCTTCATTGATAGTTACTAAATGATATCATATTCATAACCTCGGGATGGAAAATAAAAAACTGGGTAATCTCAAATGCATAGTTAGAATTACATACAATACAAACAAGGATTAACAAGATGTGAAGCATAATCAACAAGTCATAATCAATATGGGAATGAAAATAACTGATAACATCTTCCAATTAATAAATAAACCATGAATGAAAAGGAATCCATATATTTTATCATAGTGAAAATATCACACATAGTAATCACTAAAATTGTAATGAAGAAAATGATACATTTTTCGATTTCATATATTTGGATCAAGAAACACTACAATAAATACATTTCAAAATATGATTTTTGTGGGTTGAACCCCCTATTATTCTTCTCAAAAACAAATGTGAAGATTCTGTTGCAAATTGGTTTATCTCATGATACATATCATTCCATCGAGGGGATATAAAACTTTTATCCCCACCAATCACTATATGAAAAAATAATTCTTCATAAATATATTTAATTTTTTTATAATATTACTTTCCAAAATAACCGTATTGAGTAGAGGATACATATTTATCAATATTTTTCTAAATAGAAAAGCATTCAAAGTAAACATTGTATAGATAAAAGGTTTACGATGAAGATAATAATCATATACATGATACAAAAAAATTGGATATAAAAAAGAATTATTCAATGAATTTTGATCATAAATATAATGGTAAGTATGAATACACCAAAAACAAGAAATAAGTGGTGAATAAGGCTTTTCTCACATAAATAAAATTTAGTTGAGAATCCCCTTAATTAATGTCTAAATTGGTTCTGTAATTGTTCTTAAAGTCAAATATAATGAAATTAGATTCATTCATTACATAATAATGAACCTATTTAAAATATATATTTTTATTACATGCTTACTAATTTCATTTATATCCATTATATAATTTAAAATATTTTATTCTAATGTTCTGGGAGTATATGTTTATTGGTTATATGGTTTGTTCTTCTATGTATTATTATTAGAGTTCTTTTTAAATTGAAAAAAAAATTATAAATTAAAATTGATTCATATTAATGATAGTCCATAATTTTAAAGGTCTCATATAAGAATTAGTTATATGCTATGATGATTATTTATTAAATAAAACATTAGTGAAATTGTTTTATTCAATTTAAGAGGTTATTACAACCATCATGAACTCGTATAATTTTATTTAATAATATGTTTATATGGTTTCTACTCTAAAAGGTATAATGTATAATATGTATATTAAAACAATATATAACACTAATAATGTTTTTTTACCATGCATGAAGATGGTAATGGAAAATGAAAACTCATCTCCCACAAAAGCGATGAATCAACACATGACGACCATTACTTTTATTCTTAGTGAAGGGGAATATAATTGATGATGAGTATTACATTAATATAATTAAACAAAAGTACATATATACCATAATGATGTTACCATTCAAATTAGTATAGTGGTGGTTATTATATTAAAATAAATGAGATGAAATTAAAAAAGAAAGAAGGAGGATTTTAGATCTCGAAAATCATTTCCTTAAGAACCTCCTTAAGACAATTGGTTTGAGTATTTTGGTATGAGCAGCAGGACATTGAAATTGGGAAGTGTAATAGGTTTTGAATTTTTAAAAACATAGAAATTATTAAATGATTATAAGGCGTGAGGAGAATTGGTGGTGAGGGTCATATTTATAGGGATACAAAAGAGGTGTTTTTGATTACTTTTTCCATTTGTCTATTATTTTGGTTCATGATGATCGATATTGTTGATTCCCTTAACTAAATATAGTTACTTGATAATGTAAGTTCTAAATAATGAATTATTACGCAATCAATAAAAAATTGATGACTCCATAGTTAATTTATTATGTTATAATGTTAAATAATATAAATTATAATTTTTCATTATTCACTAAAAAATCAACTACATAATAAAAATCCAAAAAATACCGCAAAAAGATATTTTGATGTAAAAGATTTAAAAAATGGACACTATTTTCTGTGAATCATTTTCAAAAAATTATTATTTTAATCTTTTAATTAAAATAATTATTTATTTGAAAAATACCGATTTTAGTATTATAATATATTTTTTGGACAATTCTGAAAATTAATTATGATTTCCTAAACTATATTATAATTATATTTCAAAACAATATTATTTTAGGAATATTTTTTATCAAAAAATAATTATTTTAAATTATTATATTAATGGTAAAATTGTAAATTAAATTTTCTTTTTTACAAAAAATATGTACTATTAATTAATAATTATTAAAATAGATATTTATGTATCCAAATATACAAATATGTTATATTTTCATTTATGATGTCCCTAAATTTTTTTTATACTTTTATAGGTGTGGTTGTTATTCAAATGGTAATATTAATATTCCAAAAGTCATGTTAATATTTAATTGTATACCATTTTTTTAATGCTTAGTGTATCATGCAATGCAAGTTATCAAAATAAATTAATTTACTCAAGAACATACATACCATAAAATATTAGGTGTTATAGATAAGAGTGAAAAAATAAACTAATAGTGACTAAATTATCTTAGATAAGTCAATTTTAAATCATATTACTTCTATATAATAATTATTAATACTTATAACCATTTTCCATCAAAATTAATTTATATTAATTTAATACTTTTTATAATTCCAAGAGTCTCCCTCCATTCAAATATATAATTTATACATTATATACTTCATTAATGATGATGTTTCAGCATTTTATATCAAAATACACCTAACCAATTCCATCCTAAACTTGAAAATCCATGAATTTGTGGTATTCTATTTTTAAAATTCCATTCTCAGTGTTATTTTCCAGGAATATAAATACGGCATACCAAATAAGAGGTAATAATATTTACCAAAAACATTCAATTTGTTTCATTGTATGCCACTGTTAATATATAATATTAAATAAATAATATTGAATTTAGAATCTTATATACACTTCTTTTTTATTTTTATAATGGAAAAAACATTTTCAAAAATTTTTTCTTATGTTTTAATATGATATCATTTCTCATGCATATTATGGAATACAACATCCATTAAGAAATGTGATTCAATTTTCACTTCCAATTTTTAGGGATAGTAAGAAGGATAAATTTAATTACTGTGTATTATGTATAATATATAAAAATTAATATTTAATGATGATTTATTATTTTTGATTATTTCATTCCATCATTTTTAATTTAAAAACAACTATTACCCCCACATATGTCAAATAAACTCTATGGATTGTGTAAGGATTTTTTATAAATATTCCTTTTATGGATAAATATATATGTTAACTAAATGTATATGATATTTTTATAATTATTAAAAATAAGGATTTTAGGGAACCATGATCAATGATCAAGGAATGGAACTACTAAAATGAAATAATCATGAAAGAAACATCTAACTATTGGAGATGGAAACATTAATAAGGGTTTATTTATAAATAGGTGATAAAATGTTATAATTCTATCTTATATTAAATAAAAAGATATTGTATTAACTTTTTTTAGAAAAAAATTTTATCATTCATTGCACACAGAACTCCATGACTATCATGTCATACATACAACATCGAGTTTATCCTATTTTTCAAGTAATAGTTAGTTTAAAAGACACATGACATTCTATTTAAATATTATTATTTAAAATGATATTTATTTTCTATCAATTGTAATTTCATGTGTGAATATGATTAACTAAATTATGAAAATATATTGTATAACCATTATTTTGAAATAATATTTTTTTAAATTCGAATAAAAATAATTTTAAAATATAGAAAATCATTTGGTACAAAAAGTATTTTTATAAAACAATTGAATTTCACCTCAATTAAAAATTGGTAAATTATCTCAATAAAAATTATATATTATATATTCAAAAAACTATTTAAAATATTTCTTAAGTTTTTTAGATAATAGCTATAGAGAAATATAATTTTACGCATAAAAATTGTATTTCTCTAAAAATAAGCATTGTATGTTATTTGAACACTAATATTAAAACTAATTTTTTTTCACATTTATTGTATTTATATAAACAGTGTTAATTTTTAAAATCATATTGTCATAAATTACTTTGGGTAAATTTTTTTTATTTTTTTGAAAGATTAATTTGTTTCTTAATATTTTAAAATATAGAATCTTATTTGAAAATTGTATCTTAGTTTAAATTATTAAGAATGTTCTGGTACATTTAAAAATTATTTAAAATTAAAATTAAATAAAATATATATATGTGTGTGTGTGTATATATATATTAGTCCAATTTATGTCATTGGATTCATTTTTATATTTATTAATTTATAGAAACATTAAAACTATTATACATTCTGTCTTTAAAAACTCACATTATCATCACTTCTGTGAGATTAATTTTAATTTTAATTTTGAAGATTTTTATTTTAATTGGGAAAATTAATTAGTTAATTTGAATAAAAATAATATATATTATCTGTAATGTTAAGCTAAATGTTTTACCTAGATGTATATTGAAAATGGTGAATATTAAATATCATGGTTTAGGTAAAAAAAGATTTTACATGGGGTAAAACTTAAAATATATGGGTTTAAATGGACTAAAACCTTCTCTTAAATATATATGATGTAAATATTTGGACCTTATATGGTGTATTTCCCCTTAATAATCCATTTTAAAACTTTTTGTAAAGATAAAAACATAGGTACTCCATCATTTTTATAAAATAAATGATTTAAACTAACCTCGCATAAAAAAGGACATACAAAATAATCTCTTATATTCATAATAAAACCTATTTCATTATAAAAGTACATAAAATATACATTAAAAATTATCTAGTATCAATTTAGATTCCCTTTTTGGATGCAAATCATGACTATGAACAATTTTGGTGCCATCATAAGTATGACTTCGGAAGAAGAGGTAATGTTCTTCAATGAGAGTTTTTTTATTTATTCTAAAAAATACTTCAATTATTATTAATCAAATATGATATAATATAATAAGAATATTAAAAAAATATTTTTTCTTATTTTATTGTAAAATATACAAATATATCAATTTCAATCAATTTTTTTTTATGAAATCATTAGTCATTTGTACGACAGTCTACCACCTCTGAAAATAATTTTATTCATTTTCCCTGTAAATACCAAGAATTTCCCTGTACTTTGTTTATTAAATGGGGCTTTTATGAGTCTGAAAAAATTGACGGCATTTGATTCTGAGGCCCTGAGTTCCCGGAATTAATTTCTGAACTATTTTTCGGGCAGGTTTAGTAAACGCGTGAGTGGGTTTTTCTAAATTTTGAACCAGTGCTCGTAATTGAAATCCAAGGACACCATTTCACTCGCAGTGTCAGTATTCTCTTAAGGATACTTTTACCTCGACAACAGTTGGTCAAGGGTGAGCATTAATTTTTGGGTTTATCGTGAAACAATAAAATAAAATAAAATTTGTGTAACATTTTATTTTATATTATATTGAATCTCTTATGTAGATGTTTCATAGGTGGGGACCACCTAAACTAAACCTCCCTTCAGAGGTTATAGTGTTGGGGACCACCTGAGTATAAACCCCCTTGAACTCCCCTTTAATGGGTGAGACCCTCAAACTTCTTATTAAATGTGTGGGAGCCTCTTCAACTCCCCCCACAATTATTATGCCATCCTAGTTAATTAATTAACCATTTTTGAATTTATTCCAATGAACTAAATAGACAAAATAATCTACTATGTTTGCTACTAGGAATTTTAGGGTGGAATTGGGAGGAAGGAGCCTTGGGAAAAATCTCTCCAATGAAGAACGCTAACTAAGAATGTCGACTTAGACTCCTACTTCTTCCACAGGACATTCTTTGATGCAGAACATCTGCAACATCAACGAACTGACGTTCGAGGAAACGCTGACGTTGAAAACATCCGTCTATTCCTAATGACATAATCTCCTTCCCCACGGGCAATCTTCAACGAATTAAACAAATGAGGTAGGGTTTTACTTTTATTTGATTATCACTTCCCATATCTTCCCCTTCTAATTATTTTGCGGGATTGGGAACAGTGATTGACGAGGGTTGAAGGGATGATGTTTGAATCATTTCCTCTACCCATTCATGATATTCTTGTTCTTGTTGAGCCACTTGTTACCGATCTAACGTGGAGGGTGTGGGCCAAAAAAACATGACCTGACCCCTCAGTCGTTCTTCTTGTATGGTGTATCCTTCACGAGGAAAGAAGGTGACTTTGGGGACAATGATCGGCGATGGCGGTTGGCATTGGTGGAACTCAAGAACTGCAGACGTAGGCCCGGCGCCCCTCCACCCTGTGTCCTCCACGCCCCACGGCGCTCTGCCGTCTGTGGCCATAGCCGCCCGATGACCTCGCCACGCTGACCTGTGCCTTGTCGCGCCACTCCGCGGCCTCCACCCTCCCGTTCGAGCCACCCTAGTCGGGCCGCCCCACGGCCTTCGCCCTCCGGGCTGCACCGCCACGGCCGCGCCACCCCTGCCGATCCGCCTCGCGGACTCCGCCCTCCCGGCCGGGCCACCCTGGCCGAGCCACCCCGTGGCCTCTTCCCTCATGGAAGAGAATCTCCCTCCGAGACGTCGTATGACCTCACACCCTTGCAGGACCCCCGCGACCGAGCAGCCCCGTGCCCTCGCGGCACCCTCCGGCCGAGCCACCCCCGTCGTCGCGGCACCCCCGCATCAGATCCTCCCCGCACCCTCGCGGAACCACCGTGACCTCGCAGCCCTCGCAGCCTACCAGTCTGGACCCAGCGGGTCAGGCCGGGTCGGTCTGACCGAGTTGTACTAGACCTGGACCAGAATCGACCCCATACTTTACTTGGGCCATAACTTTGGTACCGGACTTCCGTTTGATGAACCTTCAGCAAAGCGCGAAACCTTGGAGTGTAACACCCCGAGATTTTATGAAAAGTATACTTTTTAATTAATGTCTTGTGTTATATGCTACACCAAAAGGAGCTTGCACAACACGTATCCATGACTTGCCTTCCATTACCCGCAATCGTGACCTTCCTCGATAGCGTGTGTAGTACGCAATACCGAGTTTCACTAAACGAGATTATAATATTATTATGAACTACCCGTTATGAATAGTAATACCCACTTTTTGAAATTTTATAAATTTTATCTTTCAAAGTGGTATCATTTTTGGATTCAGAATATCGATATTATCTTAAGGTGAAATTTTGGTACTTTTCGGATAACTTTCAAATTCTGATGAATAGTGAAAAATACTAAATTTTAATTAAAAACAACTTTTTTAATCGAAATAATTAATAGTGATAAATTATTAATTTGAGTGGTTTTAAAGTATATTTAGAATATATTTTTACAATTTAATACAATTTTGGTCATTGGATGTAATTTCACATTTAAACCAGACATAAACAAGTATCAATCTTTTGATAGTTATTATCTCTTAAAAACACGCTATTTGTTTTGACGACGGAAATTAATTTTTAAATTAGTTAATGTTACTAATATGTTTTTAATTTGGTAAAATAGACATCATTTTTGAATTCATAATATCAAATATAGCTTAGGCCTATTTTTTGGTATTTTTCTGGAAACTTTCATTTTTTGATGAATAGTGAAACCACTAAGTGGTAGTTAAAAAAGAGAATTTTTTCATAAAAATTAATTTTACCGCTTCTGTGAGTGGAATTTAGAAAATTCGAGAGACACGGTTAATATCAAGGACTAAAATTTGGGTCAATAAGATGAAAATAATTTTTGGTGAATAGTAACATTTTAGTTTTTTTTACCACGGTTAAAAGTAAATAGGGTAGTTAAGGGTAAAAATGATATTATTATTACACTAACACATGTCCTAATACTATTGGATAAGTGTAATTCGACCAAAACCAACCTTAGGAATAAAAAATGACCATTTAGGCCCATTTCGATTAGATTAGGACATTTATTATCAATTTATTTAAAGAAGGGTTAAAATAGTTAAAATCAAAGTTTAATAACTGAAGAATTTTTAATATAGGGTTATAAATAAGATAAATTAGACTATAAATATTAATTATAAATCTAAAAATATTTCCTACATAATGGTATTTTATTTTTAATTTTGAGACTTAAAATAATTTAATTTATTTATGATACAATGATGATGCAGTAATTATCTTATTAATGAAATATTGACATAATTCATGTTATAAATACACTAATAAATGTAATTTGAGACTTTTTATGAATTACAATAATTTTATATGTTAATATGACATGTTATTATTGATTTAATAAAACGTTTTCGAACTAATAATTCTGTTATTATTTTCACAAAAATCAATTACCAAATAGTGTCAAAATTTACATAAAATAGTTTTTAAAACAAATACTATATTATTAATTGTTATTTTATTCTTAAAAATATATGGTTCGGCCAAATGACTTATATAAGGTTATATATATTAATAATAAACAACTTGGGGTTCGTTTGTCTTGATATAGTATGTTTATTAACCTTATAGTGTAAGAAAACAAGAAGCCACAGTAAAAGTTAAATTATCTAACTTAAAGTTAAATCTAAATGATAAGGTTACAATTGATACCTAAACTTGTCTAAATTCTATTGGATGAGCGTATTTCGACCCATCCCCACCTTAGCTTCGAAATATATCAATTTGGAGCTATTAAAAACCAAATTTTACTTTACAATAAAATAATATTTTTAGTTATTCTAATGGTGCCCCTCTCCTCCCTTATAAAATGGCACCTCCTCCCTCTCTTCCTCACACCACATTGAGACTTCAAGCTCGGACAACCCCTTCCAATATCTCCTCTCCATTCCCTAGAAACATCCTAGAGGTCCTGGTCTTCTTCAAAGGCTAATTTTAGTGCCCTAAGAGGAGGTCTCAAAGAGGCGTTTCAAAGAAGAGATAATGCTCGTTACCGATTCTTTCATATTTATTTCTTCTTCCACTTATTCTTATTTAGTTGTTTAATTATGAAGTAATAAAATAAGTATCACTCATATACAGATATGTTATTATAAGTATGAAACAACCCTATTTCACCATCTATCCATCCTATGGAAAACTAAATCACCACGCGTGCATATGTACGGAATACCGTCTCCACGCCGTGGTGTAATCTATTTTCCACCACAACCTTACTCGGATGGGTATAATGGTGTAAATAATAACTATATATGATTATAGTAAAGTGATATTGATTCTGAAATAGTATACATATACTCTGATACAATTCCACAATCATGGGAACGATATCATCGCTCGTGCGTACGTATGGAATACCGTCTCCACGATGTGATGTGACTCGTTATACATGATCTTCATTGCATAATGATTATATAAATGAATTGAGTGAATAAATATGATATATGTTACACTAATACCATTCTGTAAATGAGGTATCTATAAACTAAAAAGAAAAATAAGAATTTATTCGACAAAACGTGCATAAGAACAAAAAGTAATAAACACCCAAATAACAAGTAATAATGAAATATTACTAATAAGAAGATGAGAATATGACTATATATGACATCATAAATATAAGTATGATTCTGGAATAAGTAAATAACATTATTAAAATCATTATACAAGAGGTTCGGACACTTACGAAGCAAATCGGAACTAAGGTAAGGGAAAATATCACAATCTCATTTTATCCGAGATTGTTTATACTTTGGTATTTACTGGGGTGTATTTTATCATCCACATACATGTTTCCTAAATATGTAATATTGTTTCCATCCAACTACAATTTTTTAAATCCAATTTTTCCCCTCGGTGAGTTTTTAGTAAAATATATAAAAATAATATTTTGACGTTTTTCGTACGAGATACTTTTTGACTTTTCTGACAAAAGTATGAGAAGAATGTTTTTTAAACTTATACGGCATGAATGAATTTTTAAAACATTATTTCCAAGAAGCTTCATTTAAAAATTTTCATGTTTATTTTTAATCAACTTGTTTTAGTTTAAAATTGTATGACATGTTAGGAAAGGAAAAATGTTTTTGAAGTAGAAAAAATATTTTCCTCAATAATGGAGTTCAAGTGTTTTATCAAAATTATTTTCCATCTAAGGTAATATAGGGTATTGTTTCTATCCCTATTATTAAATTGATTTGATTATGTTGTGATGGAATTATTTTTATGAATTCCTTTATCTTATATGAATTGTTTTAAGATGTCATGTTGTTTAAGAATCCCATTTTTTATTACATGGGTTATGCAATGATGCATGATTTATGATTTTGTAGAACACATAAGAATGGTATAATTATGAGATGTGTGGGTCTTATATCTACCTCCAATGCATTGGGTAAAGATTTTATATCTCATGAGATAGACATGTTTGGAACGGCAGGTTAAACCAGTTCAGTGAAACATGACTGAAATGAGGAGTGAACTCGGTTCAGAAATGGACTTTGTCCACTAAGATAGTCTTGGAAATGAGTCTTGACTAATAAGAAATGATTCTATATGATAATTTGTGTATGACACAAAGTTTCATGTTTTATGTTATGATTATTGGGATTTCATTTCACTACTATGATTTATCACATGTTATGAAATTATGCTCTCTTTTGCAGGTTAAGATTTTCAAAATGTTATGTGATTATGAATATGATGTGATTGATATTTCTTTTGTTTACCCTTACTAAGAATTTGAGCTCACCCTTTTTATGATTTATTTTCCCCCAGGATTTAAAGAAAGGTTTTAGGTAAGGAAACAAAAAGTGGGAGATCTTTATGGGAGATGTTGAAGATCATTCCCCACGATTAGTAGATTACGTTCCAAGTTTCCAAAGACACTAAACTATTACGGTCCTTGTGTTTCTGTTTTTGTTATGTATTATGTATTCCGAAAAAGTAATGTAATATCTATGTACGTCAAGTTTCAGGTCATTATAGTTGGTATCAGAGGAAAAGGAGGTAGGAACGTATCTGATCCTTGGGAACTCTCACATGTGAGCTTTGGATGAAGCCTGGCTCTCCGCCCAAGGGCTTCATGTGGAAATGGATGCCACTGGGGATGGTGGTGTGTCCCACCCAGGGGGTGTAGCCGCCCAAGGAGTGCCCTGATAGGTATCAATTATAGTCCACTGAAAGTAATTCTAGACCGTTACGGTTGGTATCAGAGGAAAGGTTTAGTCAACCTTTGGAAACTAGGATGCGAAAATTTTAGTGAGATCCCTAGAGATATTTCTAAGGTATGTCTAGGGATGTCCCTAAGGATAAGTATACATATAGGATATAGACCTAGAACTATGATAATGATCTTAGAATTTAACCTAAGATGTTAGATATTGAGGGAACTCCCCCTTTATTATGTTGTATTCCCTAGCATGATTTTTTCCTCTCACACTATTCTTTTTGGGTTTTAGACAATGGCTAGAACCCGAAGGAACCGTGTTGATCAATGTAATGGACAATGCAATGATTGTCCTCTTGAACAAACAAATGTTATGGGAGATGGAGTGCAAAATCTTATTGCTATACTTAAACAAGCTATGAATCATTCTGGACATCCAAATGAGCAGAGAAGGGAACAATATTCTATTGAGTCCTTCATGAGGAAACATCCACCTTCTTTTAGTGGGTCTTCTGATCCACTTGTTGCTGAACAATGGATCAGTACCACTGAAAAGATATTTTCAGTTCTTCAATGTTCTGAACATGATAAAGTCATCTTAGCAGTATATCGTTTGGAAGGTGAAGCTGATCAATGGTGGAATCTTATCAAGAATACGAGGCCAAGAGATGAAATTGAGTCCATGGAATGGGACAAGGTCAATAACTTATTTTTCAATATGTACTTCCCTCGTATTCTTCGAAAAAAGATGGAGAAAGAGTTTCTTGAACTAAAGAAAAAGGATGATGAATCTGTTGGTATATACGAAGCGAATTTTACAAGGCTTGCAAGGTATGCATCTGGCTTTATCATCCAACCTGAAGGTAAAGATGATCGATTCTTCAGTGGCTTAAAACCAAATATTCAAAGGGCATTAGCTATAAGAGAGTTGAGTAGCTATAAAGAAATTTTGCGTTGTTCTATTAAGGTAGAAATGGAAGTTGGTGTTACATATCCATCTCATGGTTTCGACAAGAAATGAAAGATGGAGTTCAAGGAGAAATCTCAGAATAATGGTGAAAAGAAGATGAATGTTTCCTTATGCTCAAAGTGTGGATATAAGCATGGTGGAGATTGTCTTAAAGGGACTGGAAAATGCTTTAAGTGTGGAAAATAAGGTCATCGAGTAGCTGAGTGTCGAAGTAATGGAAAAAGGGTTTCTAATGATGTGAATAAAGAAAAGACTGCAGAGAATGCACCACCAACACTTCAATGCTTCATGTGCATGGAAATGGGGAATTATGCTAATAAATGCCCTAATCCAAGGGTTAGTGATGATCTACATGAGCAACCACTTAAGGCAAAGGACAGAGGGAAGTCACATGCGATCACTATTGGAGATGTTGAATATGACAAATATGTGGGGGAATGATTATGCGTTTATGTAATGGGATTCCAAAATAATGTTGTATATAGTATCATGGAATATTGGAATATTTATGTGTTGGTCTATTGTGATTTTCAATAATTTTGTGGTACCGGTAAACATGGAAAGTGATTGAGATATTTTTCTAAAAAGATAATATGCGCATAATGAAGGTAAAATGAGAAAATAAAATGTTTGACAGTATTCATGAGCTCATGACTGATATAAGGAAATAGTTATATCATGGTTCGAGGTTTTGATATGTGAAAAGAGTTAACTTTTGACAACATTCATGTTTTTACTAAGATTCAATGGATATTAATTTTTTCAAGATAATACAAGATTAAGGCCTTCGAATGCTTGGAATGTGACCAGCAAGACATATCTCATGATATATGGGGATCAACGATGGTATTAAAATCCTTGTTATATGAACTCTTTGGTAATCATTTTCACTGTAATATGAGATTGGACAATAGTATTTTGGATAAGCCTAAATATTTGAATGGATTATGTTGGACATAAGTTAGTATTGTTTAAAGATAGAAGTTTTTTTTGATATTATTGATGGGATGTTATATTAGTGTAGTTTTAGAAAAAGGACATCCTTCAAGACGAGAGACAGCCCATCGCGTCAGACAAGGCTATGGGAATTGACCCACAACCGAAGTGTGACTGGCCTTTATCGCCTACCACTGGCCTACAGGAAGTCCCTGTTTAGTAGAAACTAGTTTTACTATATTAAGAAGTATGATATATTAATTATAAGTCCATTTTAGGAACCATATTTGATTAATCTCACTATAGATGGACTTATGTATTTTTTGATAACTTTTCTAAACTTTTGTTTGAGACAGATGGAATGACCCATCATTCTATCACATGATCTGATAACACATCACAAATGAAAAATTCAACTTCATTTCTTTAAGAGATGAAGTGGAAATTGTCCAAAGAACGACCAACGGTGAGACTGTACCAAAATCACGAAAGTATTTCTTCTAATTCCAATTTCATCAACATTAGGGAAATGATCTTGAAAACCAAAAATGTTGTCCTAGTGATCTTATATCCGATTAATCAGATGGTACCTTAGATCATCTCAAATTTATGGCTTTGTGATTGATGGATTTTTCATAGCCATGTTCTCTACCACTCTCCATCAGAACTTGATGGTTAGATTTTTAATCCATATCCATATTTTCACATATGTTCTCCTACGTGGAAACCCTGTGATGAGTTAATTTGGGTAACCGTTACATTTCAGACTTTAGTTTTTAAAGCCATGTATTGGTATTCCTTTTTACTATGTGGGTTTCAATTAAAGAAACTTTTGGGTAGTAATCCATTTATAACCCCGACGAATTTTGAGGGCGAAATTCATTTTAAGGGGGGTAGAATGTAACACCCCAAGATTTTATGAAAAGTATTCTTTTTAATTAATGTATTGTGTTGTACGCTACACCAAAAGATCTTTCACAACACACATCCCTGAATTTCCTGGCATTACACGCAATCGTGACCTTCCTCGATAGCGTGTGTAGTACGCAATATCGAGTTTCACTAAACGAGATTATAATATTATTATGAACTACTCGTTATGAATAGTAATACCCACTTTTTGAAATTTTATGAATTTTATCTTTCAAAGTGGACTTCATTTTTGGATTCGGAATATCGAAACTAGCTTAGGGTGAAATTTTGGTACTTTTCGGATAACTTTCAAATTCGGATGAATAGTGAAAATACTAAATTTTAAATAAAAACAACTTTTTTAATCGAAATAATTAATAGTGATAAATTATTAATTTCAGTGTTTTTAAAGTCTATTTAGAATATATTTTTACAATTTAATAAAATGTTGTTCATTGGATGTAATTTCACATTTAAACCAAACATAAACAAGTATCAATCTTTTGATAGTTATTATCTTTTAAAAACACGCTATTTGTTTTGATGATGGGAATTAATTTTTAAATTAGTTAATTATACTGTTATGTTTTTAACTTGGTAAAATAGGCATCATTTTTGAATTCATAATATCAAATATAGCATAGGCCTATTTTTTGGTATTTTTCTGGAAACTTTCATTTTTTGATGAATAGTAAAACCACTATGTGGTAGTTAAAAAACACAATTTTTTCATAAAACTTGATTTTACCCCTTCTGTGTGTGGAATTTCGAAAATCCGAGAGACACGGTTAATATGAAGGACTAAAATTTGGTTCAATGAGATGAAAATAATTTTTGGTGAATAGTAACTTTTTTCTTTTTTTTACCACAGTTAAAAGTAAATAGGGTAGTTAAGGGTAAAAATGATATTATTATTACCATAACACATGTCCTAATTCTATTGGATAAGTGTAATTCGACCAAAAAAAACCTTAGGAATAAAATATGACCATTTAGGCCCACTTGGATTAGATTAGAACATTTATTATCAATTTATTTAAAGAAGGGTTAAAATAGTTAAAATCAAAGTTTAATAACTGACGAATTTTTAATATAGGGTTATACATAAGATAAATTCAACTATAAATATTAAATAGAACGCTAAAAAGATTTCCTACATAATTGTATTTTATTTGTAATTTTTAGACTAAAAATATTTTAATTTATTTATTATACAATGATGATGCAGTAATTATCTTATTAATTAAATATTGACATAATTGATGTTATAAATACCCAAATAAATGTAATTTGAGAATTTTTATGAATTAAAATAATTTTATATGTTAATATTACATGTTAGTATTGATTTAATTAAATGTTTTCGAACTAATAATTCTGGTATGATTTTCACAAAAATCAATTACCAAATAGTGTCAAAATTGACATAAAATAGTTTTTAAAGAAAATACTATATTATTAATTTTTATTTTATTCCTAAAAATCTATGGTTCGTAAAAATGACTTAGATAAGGTTATATATATTAATAATAAACAACTTGGGGTTCTTTTTGCTTGATATAGAATGTTTATTAACCTTATAGTGTAAGAAAACAAGAAGACACGGTAAAAGATAAATTATCTAACTTAAAGTTAAATCTAAATGATAAGGTTAAAATTGATACCTAAACTTGTCTAAATTCTATTGGATGAGCGTATTTAGACCCATCCCCACCTTAGATTCAAAATATATCAATTTTGAGCTTTTAAAAACCGAATTTTACTTTATAATAAAATAATATTTTTAGTTATTCCAAAGGTGCCCTTCTCCTCCCTTATAAAAGGGCACCTCCTACCTCTCTTCCTCACACCACTTTGAGTCTTCAAGATCGGCCAACCCCTGCCAATATCTCCTCTACACTTTACTAGAAACATCTTAGAGGTCCTGGTATTCTTCAAAGACCAATTTTAGTGCCCTAAGAGGAGGTCTCAAAGAGGCGTTTCAGAGAAGAGGTAATGCCTGTTACCGATTCTTTCATCTTTATTTCTTCTTCCACTTCTTCTTCTTTAGTTGTTTCATTATGAAGTAATAACATCAGTATCACTCATATACTGATATGTTATTATATGTGTGAAACAACCCTATTTCACCATCTATCCATCCTATGGAAAACAAAATCACCACCCGTGCGTACGTACGAAATACCGTCTCCACGCCGTGGTGTAATCTATTTTCCACCACCACCTTACTTGGATGGGTATAATGGTGTAAATAATAAATATATATTATTATTGTAATGTGATATTGATTCTGAAATAGTATACATACACTCCAATACAATTCCACGATCATGGGAACGATATCATCACTCGTGCGTACGTACGGAATACCGTCTCCACGATGTGATGTGACTCGTTATACATGATCTTCATTTCATAATGATTATATAAATGAATTGAGTGAAGGAATATGATATATATTACACTAATACCATTCTGGAAATGAGTTATCTATAACCTAAAAAGAAAAATAATAATCTATTCGACAAAACGCGCATAAGAACAAAAAGTAATAAACAGCCGAATAATAAGTAGTAATGAAATATTACTAATAAGAAGATAATAATATGACCATATATGATATCATGAAAATAAGTATGATTCTGGAATAATTCAATAACATTATTTAAATCATTATACAGGAGGTTTGGACAGTTACGAAGCAAATCAGACCTAAGGTAAAGGAAAATATCACAATATCATTTTATCCGAGATTGTTTATACTTTGGTATTTACTGGGGTGTATTTTATCATCCACATACATGTTTCCTCAATATGTAATATTGTTTCCATCCACCTAAAATTGCTTAAATCCAATTTTACCCTTTGATGAGTTTTTAGTAAAATATATAAAAGGAATCTTTTGATGTTTTTCGTACGAGGTACTTTTTGACTTTTCCGAATAAAAGTACGAGAAGAATGTTTTTTAACTTATATGGCATGAATGGATTTTTAAAAAATTATTTCCCAAAAGCGTAATTTACAAGTTTTCATGTTTATTTTTAATCAAATTCTTTTAGTTTAAAATTGTATGACATGTTAAGAAAAGAAAAATGTTTTTGAAGTAGAAAGGGTATTTTCCTCAAGAATGGAGTTCAAGTGTTTTATCAAAATTATTTTCCATATAAGATAATATAGGGTTCTGTTTCTATACCTATTATTAAATTGATTTGATTATGTTATGGTGGAATTATTTTTATGAAGTCCTTTATCTTATATGAATTGTTTTATGATTTCATGTTGTTTAAGAATCCCATTTTTTATTACATGGGTTATGCAATGGTGCATGATTTATGATTTTGTGGCACATATAAGAATGGTATCATTATGAGATGGGTGAGACCTATATCTCCCTCCAATGCAATGGGTAAAGATTTTATATCTCATGAGATAGACATGGCTGGAACGGCAGGTTAAACTGGTTCAGTGAAACAGGACTGAAACGAGGAGTGAACTCGGTTCAGAAATGGACTTTGTCCACTAAGATATTCTTGGCAATGGGTCTTGACTAATAAAAAATGATTATCTATGATTATGTGTGTATGCCACAAAGTTTCTTGTTTTATGTTATGATTATTGGGATTTCATTTCACTACTATGATATATCCCATGTTATGAAATTATGCTCTCTTTTGCAGGTTATGATTTCCAAAATGTTATGTTCTTATGAATATGATGTGATTGATATATCTTTTGTTTACCCTTACTGAGCATTTGAGCTCACCCTTTTTATGACTTATTTTCCCCCAGGATTAAAATAATGGTTTTAGGTAAGGAATCAAAAAGTGGAAGATCTTTATGGGAGATGTTTAAGATCTTTCACCATGATTAGAAGATTATGTTCCATGTTTCCAAAGACACTAAACTATTACGGTCCTTGTGTGTTTGTTTTTGTTCTGTATTATGTATTTCGAAAAAGTAATGTAATATCTATGTACGTCAAGCTTCAGGACGTTATAGTTGGTATCATAGGCAAAGGAGGTAGGAATGTATCCGATCCTTGGTAACTCTCACATGTGAGCTTTGGACGAAGCATGGATCTCTGTCCAAGGGCTTCATGTGGAAATGGTTGCCACTGGGGATGGTGGTGTGTCCCGCCCAAGGGGCGTAGCCTCCCATTGATTGCCCTGATAGGTATCAATTATAGTCCACTCGAAGTAATTCCATACTGTTACACGGAGTAAGACAGTCCCTTTGGTATACCCTAATAGAGTTTTGGATAATGTTGGGGAATGGTCAGGTTGGATTGAGCACGAATCCAATCAGACCCTCAGGTAAAAAAGGCAAATAACTCATAGACCGGGTGTCCGAATGACGCGCCTTCTATTGCATTGAACCCCCTATGACATGGAAGTCCTTTGGGATATTGCCTTTTGAGACTTTTTAGCAGTTAGAGTATCGACCAGTGAGTTGTCGAGCGGATCCTATAGGAGAATAGAAGCCTTAGTGCAGAAACCCTGTAGCTGGCTATGATGAGAAGAAAAAAGAGAGATCATGTGTGTGATAGCACCTAGTGATCCTGTGTGGGTCAGCTTTTGCTGATCCTGTGTGGGTCAGCTCCTAGAGATCCTATGTGGGGAATCTCTTAGCGAGCCTGTGTGGGTCAGCTCCTAGTGATCCTCTATGGGTTAGTTCCTAGAGATCATGTGTGGGTCAGCTCCTAGCGATCATGTGGGGGTCAGCTCCTAGGGATCATGTGTTGGTCAGCTCCTAGATAACCTGTGTCGGTCAGCTCTTAGAAATCCCGTGTGGGTCAGCACCTAGCAATCATGTGTGGGTCTGCTCCTAGCGATCCTGTGTGGGTCATCAGCTAGCGATCCTGTGTGGGTCAGCTCTTAGCAATCCTGTGTGGGTCAGAACCTAGCGATCTTGTGTGGATAATATCCTAGTGATCTTATTTGGGCCAGATCCTAGAGATTATTTGTGGGTCAACTTCCTTATAGAGTAAGATGATTCAGTTGTTATAGTTAATCATCTCTAGTACTGTACTTATGTTATACCTTGTATGTTATGAGTTCGTACCTATGTGGTAATTTATTCGTGATAATACCTTGGTGATATTCATATATGTCGCGTACCTATTTGGTACTTACCTTTGTGGTTTTCCTTCCTTCGTGGAACAATTGAGATTTGGGCTTTTGGGTTATACCCTAGGTTTCATCATTATTGTGATGGGTTTACATGATAACTTAGGTATATGTATGGGAATATATCTAAGAAGGTATGTCAGTTGATTTCATGTTGTGTGGTTTATCCTTTGTATATTTTGGGAGACCTTGAGGGTCTCAAGGTCCCTACTGAGTATTGTCATACTCAGCCCTGCACGATCTATGCTCGCACCTAGTTGTGTTTAGTGTATATGATAGACAAATCTAACTAAGGACGTGTGTACCAGGAATGGAGGTAGCCTGGAGGTGGACGATATACGAGGCGTACCAAAGAGATGACCAATCGAGAGCTATACCTACCCTTCAGTTAGGATCCTTGGAGGGTGATCATTAGAGCTGTTCAAGTTTACTTGTACTTTTGGTTTCTTGAACTTTCCAGTTGGGATTGTATTCTTGTCCCTTTTACTTACTATACTCACTCTATTTAGTATTCTGTTTTACTTGAGTTCATATCTTGTAGTGTGCTTGGTTTTGTGTGTTACAGGTTATAAAGGCAATGAATTCCTAGTTTTAGGGAATACGCCTTTGGTGCTGGTCACCATCCCCTGGCCTATGAAAGGAGGGCTTGGGGTAGTCACGACACGGACCCCTGGGGAAGGGTCGTAAAAAATTGGTATCAGAGGGAGGTTCTACCATAGAACATAGGACTCTAATCTTTTTAAACGTCAATATTTTTATGTGTAGTGAGTATGGTTATCAATTTAGGGAATCTGGTGTTGGTGCGGCGGCCAACGTATCCATACACGAGGACCCTGACTTCTATTTTTCGACTCAGTGCCTAAAAACAAAAATTGTGTATGTATTTTCAAGAGTATTCTTAATGAACTCTTTGAGTCATCTCACCAGGTATAACTTATTGAACATGGCGCACCTGTTTATTTTCATGATGCATCCACTAAGACAGCCAGCTAGGGTTCTTAGAGTTGTATGCACTGATAGCCCACCGACCGATGAGGCCTCGGTGCAGGGCCCCCTTCCAATAGAGGCACAAGAGGAGGCACCAGTGGTACCATTACCCATTGGGCCACCGATGCCACCAATCCCAAAAGTAGAGGTTGAACGCTGCATGAGTGTGTTGCATGAGTTCCAGCACCAGAGGCCACCCGGGTTTAGCGGAGAGACGAACCCACATGCAGCTGAGGAGTGGCTTGAGGCCGTGGTGAGAGTTTTCTGACTCATAGGGACACTAGCTGATTTCATTTTGATCCTTGCTGCCAAACTTCTATATACAGTAGCAGGAAGATGGTGGATCTTGATTATCCAAGTTCACGGCGAGGTGACGCTTCTCTGGGAAGACTTTGAGAGCTTGTTTTGGGTAGAGTTTTTCCCAGTGACTCTTCACGCAGTGCGCATACATGAGCTACTTCATCCGCAGTAGGGCAGTATGACTATGGCTCAGTACATGGCGAGATTCACCGACCTCTCACACTACTCCACAGATAGGGTGTGGGACCCATTATTCAGAGCCTGATCCTTCGAATAGGGTCTTAGGCAGAAGATCAAGGCTTCGATAATCTCACTCAGCATCTTGATGTAGGCAAGGGTGTTAGAGAGATCCCTCTAAGTGGAGAGTTTCCTTGGTGAGCAGTTAGAAATAGCGAGACCAACCACCAGTCATCACGTAGTGGAGTCTTCTACAGTTGGTAGCAGACAGATGTCACAGAGGTCTAAGAGGACCAGACCTACAGGTGGACGACCTCATGATTTAGGATTGGTTTTGTGGGGCACCAGAAGCAGATCCAGTCATGCTAGGAGCGGGCATTGTTACGCATGTGGCGGGCATGGTCACATGGCTCGTGACTCTCCGAACCACCATATAGACGATCCATAGATGGTTGAAGGACCTCCCAAGTAGAGATAGAGATTCGACCGAGGAGGTCCTCATGGAGAAGGCGTACGTGGCAGAGGAGTTGGTCGTGTAGGTGGCAGTGGGAGACAATTCGAGATGTTACTGCCACCACCACCGGGAGGTCCACCCTGACCACAGGGAGCATGAGGATAGGGGTGAGCTCATCTTTAGGCATCTTAGGCCTATGATCACGGTGCTCCCGAGATGATATGAGGTACGATATGTGTCTACTCCACCTCAGTTGCAGTACGTATAGACATAGGTTCCAGTCATTCTTTTATTTCCACTGCCCTTATTCAAAGCTCGGAGATTCTGAAAGAGTTGTTGGCTCGATCCTTACTGCTAGAGACACCTACGGGTGATGATTCGACGATTACACACTGGCGCCGGCAGTGTGAGATTACTCTAGGAGGTGAGAGCTTCGGTAGGGATCTCCTAGTAGCAACGTCGAGGACTGACGACATCATTTTAGGTATGGACTTGTTATCTACAATCCATGTTCAGATAGACTGTATTAGGCAC
Source organism: Viscum album (assembly GCA_963277665.1). Classification (NCBI taxonomy): domain Eukaryota; kingdom Viridiplantae; phylum Streptophyta; class Magnoliopsida; order Santalales; family Viscaceae; genus Viscum; species Viscum album. Next base: position 1,982,562,040 of record OY728125.1, on the reverse strand, counting down.
AAAATGTGGGGTTTCCGCATGGATGAGACATTGTTTACCTTCACCAGTGATAAGGGAGCCTTTATAGCACATGATGGACTTACCCGGCGGAGGGTGAAGCTGATTACTCATCATTTGTCTAGACTTACCCTCAGACTGGTTGATGTGGAGAGTTTGAGCTATCATGTAGTGGTGGACCAGTATGCGGATGTCTTCCCTGATGATGTTCTAGGTCTACCTCCTCACATAGACGTGGACTTTTACATTGACATGTACCCTAGGACAACACCGATATCTACACCAGCATAGCGGATGGCTCCTGCGGAGCTTCGTGAGCTGCGGGTATAGCTGGAGGACATACAGGGGAAAGGGTTCATTCGGCCCAGTGTTTCCCCTTGGGCAGCCCATATTTTTTTCGCCAAGAAGGTGGATGGGAGTTTGATATTTTTTGTCAACTATCGACGCCTGAACCAGGTGACCGTGATGAATAAGTACAAACATCTGAGGATTGACGATCTCTTTGATCAGCTCAAGGGATCATGGTGGTTCACAATGATAGACCTCAGATCAGGCTATCACCTACTCAGAGTACGAGATGAGGATGTGTAGAAGACGGACATCAGATGTCGGTATGACGAATATGAGTTCTTGGTTATGCCATTCGGTGTAACCAACACTGTAGCAGTATTCATGGGACTCATGAACAAGATCTTTCAGCCATACCTTGATAGCTTTGTAGTAGTCTTTATCGATGACATTCTGATCTACTCGGCTACTGAGGAGGATCATGCCTATCACTTGTAGGTAGTACTAGACACCCTTCGAGAGAAGTAGCTTTATGGAATGCTCTTGATGTTCATGTTCTGGATCCGAGAGGTTCACTTTCTAGGACATGTCATATCGGAGGCTGGAGTTGTAGTGGATCCAGCGAAGATTGAGGTGGTACTTGATTGGGAGCCACCCAGGACTGTGACGGAGGTACGAAGATTCCTTGGTTTGGCTGGATACTACTGGAGGTTTGTGCCAGATTTCTCCAGAGTTGCAGCACCTCTATTAGCATTTACTAAGAAGGGGCAACCCTTCGTGTGGTTGGAGAGATTCCATCAGTGTTTTTTGGAGCTGATGCAAAGGCTGAAAAGTGCCCCCATCTTGAGGCTTCTAGAGGAGGTAGTAGGGTATATAGTCTACTACGACGCATCAGGGACCGGGCTTGGATGTGTCCTGGTGTAGGAGTGAGAAGTGATAACATATGGTTCTCAATAGCTGAGACAACATGAGCAGAAATATGCTACCCATGACCTGGAGTTAGCAGTTGTGTTCATCACCTTGAATATGTGGCGACACTATCTGATTGGCGAATGTTTTATAGTATAATCAGATCACAAGAGTCTTAGGTATATCTTTTCTCAGAAGGACCTGAACCTGAGACCGCAACATTTTCTTGAGTTTCTATAGTACTATGACTTCAAGATAGTCTATACTCCTGGGAAGGGGAACGTTGTAGCAGATTCACTCAGGAAGAGGTCTGGTATACAACTTCTAGGTGAGGCGATAGAGAAACTGGCCTCTTTGCAGATATCCTTAATGGATAGAGATGGAGCAGCTTTTCTTCATTCACTTACAGTCACTCCCCCACTTCTTCAGCAAGTCAGGGACGCGTAGTGTGGGGACACTGACTGCGAGACACAATGTGATCAAATATCCATAGAACAGACACCTAATGGATTTTATGAATGTGGGGAGCAGAAAATATTCATCATAGGATGTACCATGGTACTAGTGTCGCTTCAGGAGGAAGTGTTGAGAGAGTTCAACACATCCCCTCTCGAGGTAAATCTGGGAGTGGTGAAGATGTATGAGGACCTTCGACGACAACACTGGTGGTCAGGAATGAAGAAATCAGTAACTGATTTTGCCTCACCTTGACTCACTTGTCGGTAAGTGAAGGTGGAGCATCAGGTACCAGTAGGCTTGGTTAAGCCTTTAGAGGTCCCAGAGTGGAAGTGGGATGGGATATCTGTGGTCTTAGTGACAGGGCATCCACATACATCCAGGGGACAAGATTCTATCTATGTGATCGTCGATCGATTCACCAATTCAGCCCACTTCTTACCGATTAGAGAAAAGTGGTCGGTAGAGAGCATGGGATGAATCTATGTGAATGATATTGTGAAGAAACATGGAGTACCCTCGACGATGGTCTCTGATCATTATGCACGTTTTACTTCCCGGATATGGAAGGGGATGAAGGAGGCTTTCGGGAAGCAGCTTTGTTTGAGCATTGCCTTCCATCCTTAGATATATGGTCAGACTGAGCGGACCATTCGGACCCTCAAGGACATGCTACGTGCTTGTGTCCTCGATTTCGTTCACAGATGGGAGGATCACTTGCCGTTGGTGTAGTTTTCATACAACAACAGTTATCACTCCACCATTGGGATGACATATTTCGAGGCCTTGTATGGGTGACCGTGCAGATCACCTTTTTTCTAGACTAACATAAGGGATTCAGCACTCGTGGGACTAGAGATGGTACGAGATATCACAGAGAAGGTGCAGATCATCTAGGAGTAGATGAAGACTACACAAAGAAGGTAGAAGTCTTATGCCAACAGGGGACAAAGACCTCTAGAGATTGAGTTTGGAGACCACATATTTCTACAGGTCTCACCCTGACGAGGTCTGTGGTAATTTGGATGAGGAAAAAAGTTATCTCTGGGATTCATAGGATGTTTTCACGTCCTTAGTAGAGTTGGTGAGGTGGAGTACTACTTAGCTCTTCTTCCTTAGCTGCATCGGGTGCACAACATCTTCCACGTATCCCAGCAGAGGAGATACGTGCATGACCCTTCCCATGTCATTGACCATGGCGAACTGGACATCGATGATCTGGAGACTTTTATGAAGGTTTCAGTTGAGATTGAGGATTGATAGGAGCAGGTTCTTCATGGATGGTCGATTCCTCAGGTTCATGTTTGATGGCAGCACGGGAACCTCTAGGAGAGAACATGGGAGCGAGAGGCTCAAATACATGCTTAGTACCCCCACTCGTTCCCTTAGTTTGAGTTTTGGCTTAAGGGGACGTAAATCTCGGAGGTGGGAAGAATGTAAAGACCTGATATTTCCATGTAAATATTATTTTATTAAAAAATAATTTTACAAGCCTCAAAAATTGACGACGTGTGATTCCATGTCCCGAAGTGCCCGGAATGAATTTCTGAACTCTTTCTTCGGGTTCATTCAGTAAACGTGTGAGCGGTTTTTTCTAACTTTTGAACCAGTGCTCAAAACTGAAATCTAAGGACACCGTTGAACTCACAACGCCGATATTCACATAAGGAGACTTTAACCTCGATGGTAGTTGGTCGAAGGTGAATGTTAATTTTTGGATTTTGTGTGAAAGAATAAAATAAAAAAAATTGTGTAACATTTTATTTTATTTTATTTTGAAACTCCCATGTGGATGTTTCACGGGTGGGGAAAACCTGAACTAAACCTCCATGGAGAGGTTACGGTGGTGGGGACCTCCCAAGTATAAACCCCCTTAAGCTCCCCTTTTACTGAGATAAACCCTCAAACATCCTATTAAATGAGGGGGAGCCTCTTCAACTCCACCAAAATTTATTATGTCAACCTAGTTAATTAATTTATCATTTTTTAATTTATGCCAATGAAATAATAGAGAACATAATTTATTATGTTGACAACATGGAATTTTTTTGTGGAATTGGGAGGAGACTTGAGAGAAAGCACTCAAATGAAGAACGCCAACGAAGAACGTCGACTTCGACTCCGACTTCTTCCATGACACATTTGTTAATGAGGAACGACTTCAATGTCAACAAATTGACATTAGAGGAAACATCGACGTCACTAATGTTCGTCTATTCCCAACGGCATTGTCTCCTTCCCCGCAGCCAATCATCAACGAGTTAAACAAATGAGGTAGTGGTTTTTCTTCTATTTGATTATCACTTCCCATGTTCTCCCCTTCTAATTATTTTGCGGGATTAGGAATAGTGATTGACGAGATTTGAAGGGAGGGTGTTTGAATTATTTCCTTTACATCTTCTTGATATTCTTTTTCTTGTTCAGTCGCTTTCTACCGCTCTAATGTGGAGGGTGCGGGCTAAACAAACATGACATGACCCCTTCGTCGTTCTTCTTGTATGATGTATCCTTTTTGATGAAAGAAGGTGACTTTGGTGACGGCGACCAATGCCGGTGGTTGGCACCAGTGGAACTCGAGAACCACCAATGAAGGCACAACACCCCACCGCCCTGCATCCTCTACGCCCCGCGGCGCTCCGCCATTCACATCCACCGTCACCCCATGGCCTCGCTAGGCCACCCCTGGGGCCTCACCGCGCCACATCACGGCCTCCGTCATCCTGGGCGAGCCTCTCTGTCCGAGCCGTCATGCAGCCTCTACCCTTCCGGATGAGCCGCCCCGGTCGAGCCCCCCCCCCCCCCCGGCCTCTGCCCTCTTAGACGGGCCGCCCCGGCCGAGCCCCCCCTCCCGGCCGGGCCACCCCATGCCCTCGCGGCACCCCCACGGTCGGGCCGCCCCGTTCCCTCGCGGCACCCACGTGGCCAAGCCGCCCCACACCCTTGCAGCACCCCTGCAGCCGCACCGTTCCGTGCCCTCATGGCACTGCCGCAACCTCGTGGCACTGCCGCGGCCTCGCGGCCCTCACGACCTGTTGGGCGGGACATAGCGGGTGGGGCCAGGTCGGGCCAGGTTGGGTCGGGTTTACCCAAACAAGGCCGACCCAGGCCGAATCGGGTCGGGTCGGTCCGATCGAGTCAGACAGGACCCGGACCAGATACGACCCTATACTTTATTTGGGCCATAACATTGGCACCAGACGTTCGTTGGACAAACAGTCAGCAGCGCCATGGATAGAGATGGTCTCTTTTTTATACCCTAGTGGAGATTTTGATAAAGATGGGGAATAGTGGGGTTGGTTCGAGCACAAATCCAACTGGGCCCTTGGGACAAAAAAAGGCTAATAACTCATATACCAGGCATCCGAAAGACACATTGTTTGTTTCATTGATACCCCTATGACTTGGTAGTCCTTTGGGATACTTCCTCATTGGTATTTGTAACAGTTGGAGTATCGACCAACGACTTGTGGAGAATATCCTCTTGGAGACGAGCAGGCTTAGTGAGGCAAACCAGTAGCTAGCTGTGACAGGAAGAATGATGAGAAATCCTTTAAGGGTCAGCACCTAGCGATCATGTGTGGGTCAGTTCAAAGCGATCTTGTGTGGGTCAGCTCCTAGCGATCATGTGTGGGTTAGTTCCTAGAAATCATGTGTGCGTCAGCTCCTAGCGATCATGTGTGGGTCAACTCCTAGTAATCATGTGTGGGTTAGATCCTAGCGATCCTATGTGGGTTAGCTCCTAGTGATCTTTTGGGGGTCAGCACCTAGCAATATTATGTGGGTAAACTCCTAGCGATCCTGTGTGGGTCAGCTCCTAGAGATCCTCTGTGGGTCAACTCTTAGAGATCATGTGTGGGTCAGCACCTAGCAATCCTATGTGGGTCATCTCCTAGAAATTTGGTGTGGGTCAGCTCTGAGCGATCCAGTGTGGGTCAGCTTCATTACAGAGTCAGATGATTTAATAGTTACATCTAATCATCTCTACTACTGAACTTAAATTATACCTGCTGTGAGATGAGTTTGTACATGTGTGGTACTTTCTTCATGATAATACCTTTTTGGTGTTATTTTTATGTGGCGTATCTATGTGGTACTTACCTTTGTGGTTTTTTATCCTTCATGGAATAGTTGAGCTTTGGGATTTTGGGTTGGACCCTTTATTTCCTCATGATTTTGATGGGTTTACTTGATAACTTAGGTATATGTATGGGAATATACATATGTAGGGATGTCATTTGATTTAATGATGTGTGGTATATCCTTGGTAGATTTTATGAGACGTTGATGGTCTCAGGGTCCCTATTGAGTATCTTTATACTCACCCCTAAACAGGATATGTCGGCACCTCATTGTGTTTTGTGCAGATGAGGGACAGTCCTGACTGAGGATGTGGGTATCAGGACTTGAGGTAACTCGGAGGTAGACCGTAGATGAGGCATACCACATAGAGAAGCGATCGAGAGCTCTACCTACTCTTCAGGTAGAATCCTTGGTCAGTGATCACAAGAGCTATTCCATTTTACTTGTACTTTAAGTTTCTTGTACTTTCCAGTTGGGTTTGTATTCTGGCCCCTTTTACTTTCTGAACTCACACTATTTACTATTCAGTTTTTCTTGAATTTGAATCTTGAAGAGTACTTGGTTGTGTGTGTTATAGGCTATAATGGTAATGCCTTCCCAGTTTTAGGTAATACACCTTTGGTGCTAGTCACCAACCCCTAGCCTATGGAAGGCGGGCTTGGGGTAGTCACGACACGGGCCCCGGGGGACGGTCCGTGACATTCCCATAACCACATATCATTTTTTAGTATAATGATGTATCCGAGGTATAAATATGATATTTATAACATAATCATAAATATATATTATTTATATCATATATTACTATTTTAATTTCCATTCTGTAGTGTATATAATAACATTCTCATGTGTACAATAGGTCACCATCTCACGAAGCTATTTGGTTCGTTTTCCTAAAACTATTTACATGTAAGAAAATACGGATACATTAAAGTAATATATGTGATATTAATGAAATAATAATTATATTAATTAATAATTTATCTCTCTTAAATGATTATATATCATTTTATTTATTACATTTTCACTCACTAGAGGATGACATCATTGTTCGTGAATAAATGGAGTTCCACCTTAATGAAGAAATTTTAGTCTGTCATTTCATCACCAAACTACATTTATTTTATTTATAAGTTTATTTAAGGAAAAATATGTTATGAATGGTATTACATTTATTCTATAATGATAATATATTACTTATACTAATTTTCTAATGATATTTAAAAAAAGTAAATGTTACTCATGTGTAGGGGAGTACTACTTTCTCTATGATAATAAAGTACTTCATTTATCAAACCCATATTTCATGATTGGAATTAAAATTTTAATTTATGTATAAATTTGGTAATTAAATCATAATTATCAATCTGAATATGATGTAAATGTGATAAATTTAATAGGATTGTAAATAATGAATTAAAATATAAATAAAAAGTGTGATTACCACCCAATAAGTCATTTTAAGAAGGAATTGGTAATATAAAGGCAGTGCTGGGTCATAAGATAATATTATATGGTATAATAAATATAACAATGTTTCTATAATATATGTATAATGAAATTACATTTTTTATTTAGGAGACCTTGACATGAACTACGGAAGTAGAGACTTATGGTAAGGGGTTTTTAGTATATCATTTATATCATTGAGACATATGAAAATTCAGCAATGATTTATTTTATGTGGTGTATATACTAAAAATTGTAATGTTATATCATGAATCTATAATTTTTCATTATATTTTCTATTTAATTATATTTTAATATTTATTTATTCATTAAATTCAAAATATTATAATAGTGGTAAGCGTTTTCATATCACAATTTTACTTTTGTGAGAAAAATCCAATATTCAGCCACTCGTTCATTGTTATTAAATGTTAAATAGATATAAATTTAAGTTATGGTTTTTATAATTATATTTATTTATATATACATATCATTTTGGGATAAAACATTCATTGGTTTTATGGTTAAAAATTTACTAAAATATTAAGGGATATTTTCCACAATATTATTTCTTTTAGTCATTTCTTATATTACAAACCAATCTTCAATTATGTGGTGTATATACATCCCTATTGACATGAAATATCATGATTATATTTCTTTATAGGATATTTTATGATAAACTTACTTTTATTATTTTATGGATCTTATATTTCAATTTCAAAAAAGTGTAAAATATTAAATGTTCCAATCATATTATTTATGATTGTTTTTAAGATTATGTTTCTGATGATGAAACACTATGATACATTTCTGAACAAACTCAAGAAATTTCTCTAATTCTGGTTATTTAAGGAGGATATATGTTTTTTTTTCGCATTACACTATTTTTCTAATAATGTTTTTTAATTAATATTTTTATTAAAATAATTCATATTTATTTATATATTCTGTCAAATAACAATTTCTCTATCAAAAATATGTATCCGAAACATGTTTTATGTTATTAAATATTCCAAATAAATTTATTGAATTTTTTTACCCATGATGGAATTTATTAAAAATAATTCAATATAATTTTAGTTTTATATTTAAAAAAACATCTACCTTTTATTGAAAATGTCAAAGGAATCATTTTTCTTCATGTTTGTGGGATGGAACAAATTTTCCACCATCAGGAACATTATTTGCAATGATGATTAATTTATCATTTTTTGATTATTTTTTCAATGATCTAGATTTCAACAATATTTTATGATTTTTAGTTTTAAAATTATTTTATCAATGTGATTTTACCATACAAAATAAATATTTCAAGTGATTTATCTTTCAAAATCATTTTCCATTTAAGATGAAATAACTTATTTTATTTTTTTCTTTACTAGGGATATGATTGAAGGATAAAATTATTATTATTTCTTCAAATTGTTAATGTTTATGATGAAATATTGTTTATGAATCCTATTTATCTCTCAAAATTTACATCAATAGGAATTTATTATAAAACATTCATCTTTTCACAACTTCTATTATGAAAAAATGTAAAGTGATTATAAAATCGATCACTTTTCTATTGGTTGTAATATGATGAAATATTTATGAAATCGATTTAATATTCATAGTTTATGATATGATTAATATTTTATGTTCATATGGAATAAATATTTCTTATTTTCATTATTTTATTTTCTAAACCATTATATCACTCTAATAGATTGATATAATATTTATAATTCATGAGATAAGTAAGAGTGGAATGTGGAATAAGCATAGTTTAGTAATGTACTTTTTCCTCTATGACAGTATTTAGAGTGAAAATGTAAAACTATTATGTATTGGGTAGTGATCCCATTAAACTGTGATATCTTTAGAAGTGAACATCGAATACTACGAAATATTTTTCTATGACTAATAGTTTTCCCTAATTCCATGTCTTATGAAACTGTAATGCTCTCATGGACCATTTTCTTTGATTTCCTTATGATTGATGTCTTATAAACATCTATTTTCCCAAATCAATATTTTAACAATATTTGTATAGGTTATTGTTTTTTGATATTATTCTCAGGTTCTCTTACAGTTATGGTAATTATTGCTTACATATCTCTTTTTTGTACCCTTACTAATTATGTGATCTCACATTTCCTTATGACTCTATTCAAATTGTTATGAATAAACATTTTATGTGGGGTGTATAATCAAGTGTAGAAAATTATAATATCAATTTGAGATATTATGAATATATTTCACCATAGTATAATATTTTGTATCAATTTTCCATAAACAGTAAAATATTAAGGTCCACAGAAGCATGTTTATATAATGTAATAGATGTTTATATAATGTAATAGATATTTATCTACAAAGATGTAATATCAATGCATGAATGTAATGGTTTATTGTTTTTGGTATCTTATGAATTTTTTATTTACAATTTTGAAACTAGGATAATAAAACATTATTGAGATCCAAATTGGACATTTCTATTGATATTTCATGGTATGTCTCTAAGGATAAGTCTAAGGATGAGTAAAAATATATGAAAATGTCTTGGAATTTTTTCAAATGATAGAGCAAGTGGTTTGTATAAAATAAAATTCATGTATATATATTTAATTATTATGTGGAGATAGATAAGTGGAACCAAATTGCAATAACCTATAAAATGACACATTGATCGGGACTCTATTTTCAACTGGTTTGTGAAAATAGTCTTTATTGCAATTATAGTTCGAAAAATTTTGGGGATGTTATTTAGAAATAGAAAAACTCTTTACAAACAATAATAAAGGATTTAATTAGATTATTACCAGTTAATACCTAGGATAAATTGATGGTTTCAAAGATGAAAAAGAATGTTCTATGATTTAGACATCATATATGTGATTAATTTCTTGATTATGAGGTCTTCCACTATGAATATATTTTATCAAACTATTAATTTTGGTATTAGTATATGGTGTGAACATGAAGAAACTGGGATAACATTGTTTTTTGTAAATAATTTTGTGATGATAAGCCTAATTTTATGATGAATGGAGTGAAGGATATTGTGATTATAACTAATAATTTTTTTAAACATGATTAAAAAATCTCATAATAACTTGTTAAATTAATGATTGAGTTCTCTTATGATTTTTTTAATTTATAACATGTAGGAACGAAGAATTAATTTTCTATTAATAATGTCAAAATAGGAATAGAAGGGAATTCCCTAAGTGAATGCGAAGATATTCTGTGTGTAGAAAATTAAGATTCCAATAAAGTAACTAAAAAATGATAAATGAAAAGTTTTTTATGTAAATATATGATAAAAATTCTCCCACTTATCGTATAATCTATTGTTGAATGTTTTAAATATGGAATTTATTTTAATTATTGAAATTGTTTTCAGGAGGGGAAATCTCGTAAAGAGAATCAATAGTATTATAAGAATATTTTTTTTCCGTAATGATGAAGATAATATTAATTACATATTAATGGAATGTGGTATTAAGAATAAGATGAAGAATCATAGTTATTGTAATAAGGATGAGGTGGAATAATTAACGTGTTTATTTATTATAATTTCAATATTTAATATTGGAATAATAATATATATAAGGATTGCTTTCAGAAGTTTTTCATTAAGGATTTTCAAGAATATGTTAAATTGTAATGACGTATAAGATATGTGATTTAATTTAAATATGATATTTTAATGAATGTAATATACCCAATAATATTCCATAGAGGTTGAAAAAATGATGTTGGAAAAAAGGTTGTTAGATATGAATATATAACCTGAATCTTACTAATTACCATGAAATCGATTAATGTTTTTTTTGATGAAATATTTTATTATATTAAGGGTAGAGTTTAAAATATTTTTTATTTAAGGAATACATACAATAATCTATGTTTTATTTAGGAGTGAAGAAGAATGTTTCAATTCAATATGATTTTAAGGTAATTCATGATATTACAAAGTTTCAACATATTATATGATTAATGTATTTACAAGTACTATATGTAAAAATCTAGATCCACTTTTTGACATATATGGGATTAATTCCATGTCGATTTAGATATATTTAGTGATTTAGTTAAAAAATTAATTTTGAATGGTTATAAGGATAACCATATATAGAATGGTTTAAGTGAAACTTTTGATAATGTTCTAATGGTAACCTTATTACTATACTACACACAATTTTTTTATTATGGATAAAAAGTACTATACAATTTTAATTATATATAAAAGGAATGAATAATCAATCTATTATTGATCTTATGATTTTTTTATAGAATCATGATTTAAAATATTACTCTTCATTTCATTGATTTAGAGAGGAAGTGGAAATTATTTGATGCATAACCAAAGGATAGAATTTTGGGTGTGATATAATTGAAAGATAATATCTAATTATTGTAATAAATATGAAATTATTGGTCATATTAGGATGAAATATTATTTATTGGATCTTCAATTGAAACTCTCTTAGGTTAAATATGTGTTCGTTGTATCTTTCCGGATGAACTACATACATGATCCATCAAATTTACTGAACTTAGTGGTCACATTGGTAGAGCTTGAAATTTCATTTGAGGACCAACCGGTAGAAAAAATGGATCAAATAGATAAGGTTATATGTAACTGAACCACATACCTACTCACCATTTTATGTAGAATTGATGGTCTAGAGAGAATTTGTGTGGGATCCTGTGGACGTAATGAGGAAACCATATCTTATGTTTTTTACCAGTGTGCCAAATTTTAAGGAAGAAATTCATTTTATGAGGTGTAGAATATAATTCCATGAGATTTTCTAATAGATATTTTTTTAAATAAATATATTAGTTTGAATATTTTTCATTGAAAGAAAAAATAGGTTTGTCATATGTTCCAGACAACATTGTGTTTAGTTTATGTTTCATAGAACACCAAGTTTAAATGAAACACAATATATTATAAAATATTATTATTTAAAATTATTTTAATTTCCTATCCATTAGAATGGATAGAATGAAAAGGATTATCTAAATAATGAAAATATATAGTTTAGGTAAATGAATTATTTTATAAGCAATACTTATAAATAAAAATAAAAATTATTTAAATGTAAAGGACATCATATTTTAGAAAACCCATTTTTATGAAAATAAACTCGTTTCACCTCAACAAATAAAAAAAACTTTTTTGGAATGACTATAAGGATATTTATATATAATATATTCTATCATTTTTTTTGAATTTATCGTATGTGTTTTATAGAAAAGAGAAAAAATAATTAAACTTTTATGATTAAAAATTGTATTTTTCAAAAAAAAAACTATGTCACATTATGGAAACCTATTTTAAAATTAATATTTGATAATTTTAAAGAATTTATTTTAGAAAATTATTTTTAATTTTTAAATAATGATGTCAAAATTTTTAATTGGTGGATTATCAAGAATTTTTTTAAAATAATATTTTTTTTAATAGTGAAAAATAATGAATTGAAATTGATAACACCCTTTTCGTTTAAATTATTTATAATTTTACATTATATTTGAAATGTATTTTAATATAAATATATATCAATTTTCATTTTTATTAATCAAATATTTTTCATTTTAATCAATTTCATATTAAAATTTCTTATAAACCCATTATATAATAATTTGAATCTTTTTTCTTTGAAATCTCATTTTCCTCGTCACGTATGCAGGATTAATTTGAAATTAAAATTTTCAAATTTTATGAATTGAATTTTTAAAAATGAATTACATAATTTTAATTATAATCATTTATATTATAAAATATGGTAAAAATATTATTTGACCAATATGCATACCAAATATCGTTAAAATCAATTACCCATGTTAAAGTACAAATGTTTTTATCAGGGGCTATAATAAAATGATAAGGGTAAAATAACATAACAAATTTCATAAAATATATTTTAATCCCATATTTAGACCCTATTGGTTCTATTTATCTACATTACATTATATTGGAGCATTTTTTTAAGAAACATTATGTTATACCATTTTATTTTCAAAAACATACAACTTCGGTACTCCCAACAATTATAAAAGGACAACCCTCTCTTGTTTTCATCAAAACATTAAACCATTTCAATTGTAAAAACCCTATATAATCCGTTTTAAACATCCATAATCTCATTTTATTAATTCTTTTTTCATAAATCTAACCTAGGAAGGATTTTGGTTTATACATAATGAGGATTCCCAAAGAAGAATTAATATTTTTCAGCGATCATTTTCATTTGATTTATTCCTCCACAACCATCAATTGATATTAAAAATGCTAAAATAATAACAACAATATATTAAATATACTTATAGTTATTTATGTTATGTTAATTACAATGAACCATCTCCACTAAAGTCAATTGGGTTAAAAAATCATCATTCATGGGAATTGAGGACAACCACCTCGCAAACCAATATCATTTTATTCCATTATCACTACATTTGGTTGTGTGTAATGATGGATATAATGTATATATGTTATATTTATAGAATAATTATACCCATGGAGTCATTATATAACATAAAATATTAAATTATGAATTACATTGGGGATACAATAATGTCGTACATATGTACGGTGGGCTACCGCCTCATGAAGCAATGTGATTCTTTTTTTCTCTCAACATATTACATGGAAGATAATATAGATACTCTTAATTAATATTTGTGTTATAAATGACATAATCATTATATTCATGACATATTTATTAGTATGAAAATGTGTTATATCATTTTACTTCTTACCATTTCACTCGAAGAAAGACGATATCAATGCTCATGTATATGTGGACTATTGTATTCACGAGAAGATTTCACTCTCTATTTTTATCATCACAACAAATATAGGATATGATTGAGAATATTTAGAGACAAAATATTGTATTTATGATATTATTATAATTATTTTTAATGTAAAATATTAATTAACTTGTCTCCATAATTATCATTGAAAATTTGAAATGTTACTTATACAAACATATGAGCTACCGCTTCCATGATCATAACATACATTATTTATAAAAACTATATTTCAAGATATATAATAAAATAATAATTAATTCATATATATATAAAATATTTCCTAATAATTAATATGTTGATTATAAATCAATTATAAATGTAAAAAGATAAAAAAAATAACAAATAAAAACATTTAAAAAAAGCACTTTTTACCTAAAATGTGATTTTAACCAATATTTGTTTATAAAAAAGTTAATAAATGGATATAAGTAAAGAAATTATGATATTTTTTATATAATAAATTTTCTATAATATATGTATTATAATCTTATATTTATTATATATTAGGATGAACATTTATTATTGAATTCATGACATAAAGTAAGGGATTTCAAGTCTCTCTTTTATTTCATGGAGACATAATAAAATTGAACAGTAATTTAGTTTGGGTGTTGTATATATTTAAATTTTACATGTTATGTAATGATTATCATAATGTTTATGATATTTAATGTTTAATTTGATGTGATACATTATTGGGGACTATTATTCAAAAGATTAGTAATTTGGAAAAGGATTCAGTCTCTATTTTTCCTTATATGAGACACACTCTATATGCATGATCTATTTCCTCTATGTCATGATAATAATTATCATGAATATATTTTAAAATTTTTATAATATTATATAATTATATATACATATCATTTCTAAGATCTGTGTTTCTTGCGGTTTACGGTACAAAAGTTACAAAATTGGTAAATGATCTTTTACTCAATTTACTTTCTCTAAGAATTATGTTATGTAGTTATATTATTTCATGAGGTGTATTTATTTTCAAAATGACATGTAATATCAGGAATTTATTTATTCGCATTATATTTTAAGTTTCAATTAATATTTTTCTATAATTTTTCTAAAAATTAAATTGTACCAATGTGGTAATAATTTTGTGACACAATATAATCATTTCTCAGGATTGTTTATGATTATGTTTCTGATAATGAAATTTAATGATCGATATCTCAAAAAACATAATAATTTTAAACACTTATATTTAAATCCTTATATTTCATGGTTTCCCTTCATTTATACTCTTTATGAACTCAGGAGTTCCAAATAATGTTTTTATGAAAAAAATAATGTTTATTTATCTCTTTGGTCGAACACCCATTTTTCTCAAAAAACAAATTTTTCAATAAATTTTTTAACATTATTCAATAGATTTATTAATGAATGTTTCACTAATTATTTACTTTTAAAAAGATTTAATTAAAATTTATGTCCTTTACTAATAAATGTATGCTTTGATTTTATCAGAATAATTAAATGAATCATTGTTTTAAAAATTTTGGCCATGAATGTAATTTTATTCCTTCCTAAAAATTATTATCTTTAAAGAATAAATTTTTTTTGGAAATTTTATTTTCAATTTAATTTATTTTGAAAATATATGATGATTTTTTTCTTATAAAAAGTTTCTTTCAAGAAAAATGGATCTTCTTACAAATATGTTTGATAAAATTTAATCATGAAAAATAAATATCCATATATTATGACATCACATAATGTAATTTATTATTTCAAAGGGATAAGAACTAGTGATACCATGATTATTATATCTCTAGAGGGTTTATATATATGATAATAGGGTTTTTATGGATCCCATTTATATTCTATGTGTTACACCATTTAGAAATGCTTATGAAACCCACTTCTTTTATGGGAAATTCTATTAAGATATTTTGAAATGATTATGGAGCCTACTCATTTTACATAGGTTATGATCTGTTAAAATATTTATTAAACCAATTTCATTTCATGGGATATGATATGATTAATTTTTTATGGTCACGTTTCAAGAATATATATGACTTTCTTTATTGGGTCAGTGTTTTAGTACCCTCAGTTTCTTTATGTAACCAACTAAATTGTGATATTTATGTATATTTAGTATAAAGGTTAAGTAAGGGAGAGTTTGGGGATATTTTTTTGGTGTTTTGGGGATAAAGGGAAGGCAGACATGTTGCACATGGTTTGTCCAAACCATGTGGAAATCATATGAGAAACATAGAGAATTTGCAGTTTTGGATAGTAGTGTCGGTATGGTGGCGACACTATTCGGGAGACCGTGCAAAGAGGCCATGAAAGATCTCTCTTTTTTAAGTAGCTAACTCATGGTTAGAATTGGTTATATCTAACTGTGTGGACTAACCACATGCAGGGTTTAACTGAGATCCTAAAAAAGAAGATCTCATACCTTTTTGCATCTATCTCCCTCGTTATCTCTTTTTTATGGACATAGTTCAATATCATTCTCCATTTAAGGTAGGATAATCTCTCCCAAGTGACTTAGACTCAATCTAAATCCCTTACATGGCATTTTCTAGCCCAATTCTTGTGGTAAGATGCATTCTTCAGCATTCTTGTCATGGTTTCTTCGATCTACTTATCCTCTTCTATCAGTTTCTCATATCTACACCCACATTGGTAAGATATAAATTTATGGATTCAAAGAAAGTTGAAATTTTGACTTGATCATGTTATTAGAATATATCTATGGTAGTGTCATAGATAATCTATTGGGTTTTTTTGAGTATTGATCATCTGTTTTCCATTTTCTTCAAAACTATTGATGTAGGTGGCCTCAATCTCAAATCCTCTTTCTATAACTAGTTATAATTATTTCTAATTAATTTATTTGTGATTAATTTATTGTGATTTTTATTTTTAGGAATTGTTGGAAACCCTCTTTTTTATGGTTTGGTAAATTTTGGGAATCTATAAAACTAGTGTTCTTGATAATTTGTGTTGGTTATTGATTTTAAATGTAGATTTTAAAATGGAGATTCTCTAGAATTGTGGTTATTATATTTTATTATATTTTTTTCAATAAAATTAATGGTTTTATTGAAATGAAATGGTTGGTTGAAATTGGGTTTTTAAAGGATTTTGAACGAAACAATGGTTTTATTGAAATTGATGAAACATTTATTTTGGAACTGGTTAATGGAATAATGGTTGCGTGTGTTGATATTTCATTTTTTGAGGCATGGTTGAAATATGAACTTGTTCTTGGTTCAAAATTTTTAAGGTAATAATGGTTATGTGTGTTCATATAGAATTTAGGATGGATCAGGGTTAGGTGTCTCCCACATCATTGCTAGGATGGATAAGGGTTAGGTCTACCCCCATCAAACATTCATCTTAATTTGGGTTAAATAATGGTTTAAGTCTCTCCAATCTTTTTTGGTATGGATAAGAGTCATGGATCCCCCCCTTCCAGGTTTCAATAGAGGTCATTTGTGTTGATATTTGGAATGCTTTCACAAAACAGAATGAAAAATTATTTAAATGATTTTTTATGTTCTTTCCTTAGAAAACTATTGTCTATGATTTTTTTATATTTTTATATAAAATATTTATGGAAATAATTTAATAAATTCTTCTATATAAAGGTGTTTAAAATTTGTATCATTTTGGAATTAGTAGGGAAGTCATTGGAAAAAATATACTGAGTTTTATACTCACCCCTACTTTAGAACTTTGGTTCCTTTATAGATGCAATATTATGATACATTAGAAAGATAAATAATCATATATATTTAAAAGCACAACGTGATATTTGGTATGTTTTGTGATATTGAATCATGGTGCTTGTAGTTCATGGAGTCTTGTGGACGTCTTGGGGTCCTTAGTTATCATTCAACTATTTACTTTGATAGTTGTTTTGTCTTCTATTTTTGTGCACCTTGGTGTCGTTCTAATATAAATGAAGGGTTTGAGTTATCTTTCATTTACTCATGTATCATATTGTGAGTTGTTTGGTTATGGTTTTATGAGTCAATGGTTTTAGTTATTAAAGGGTAAATCATCCTCACACATTCATTTGAAACCCATCGACATTTATTTCCAGCCTTTGGTGTCTTGGGGATATCACTTCATGACTACAAATGATTCAATGTATTCTCAATCCAATAGAAATAAGTGGTTCATTACAAATTGTATCATCTTGTTCATTCAATTACAAACATTTGGTGTTCAGTTTTTTATTCTTTGAGATTAATTAATCCTTTTATATAATTTTTATTTGACTCATATAAAGTAGTAGGATTGTTGGGCTATGAAATATAGAGCATAAAAATATGACGCTTACCTTTTTGTGATTAATATCAATTTACTAGGGAGATGGGTACATAAGTGTTTTGGATACACTTATAGGATTTTATAAATCTCAATTTCATGTTTTTATCCAATGAGATGAAAATGAAAGTAATTTTAGAGGAATTAATTCCCACCAGGATTGAATATTTTATTTAAAGAAATGTGTTATGAATATGTGCATTTTGTTGATTTCTTAAAATACTAAAAAATCAAATGAATGTCATTAAAAATAGCATGGATAATATATTTTGAAGATGGTTTTATTTTCAAAAGCAATATTGCATTTTTTCCAAATAGGTTGAATGAGAATAAATCTTGTTTTTTGGAAAAAAAATGTTGGGATAGTTAATGTGATAAAATTTAAAATGATAAGTCCTCATTTTCTATTGAGTAAGACTTACAAAGTTATTTTTTGGTTTAGAAAATGACACCTGGTAGGTGTTGTAGAATCCAAATAGATGAAGCAGCAAAGAATGTGGTTTCACCTAAGCCATAGGTAAACCAATATCTGGTTAAGAGTATCATTCATGCATTCCAAGCTATAGACATTGGATACTAGCGGGTTTATCCAAGGCATTTGGATCATTCCATTCATTTCATGTAGCAGAATCCACCCATCTCACAGGGTTATTCTAGACTCTGAAAGGTGAAGGTGTGTCTGAACATGGTGAATTGTTTCTTAAATTTCATCAGCACATCATTGGAGCACAAGGTCAAGATATTGTTGTATATGCTTGACGGTCTAGCACGCAAGTGGTGGGATCTTGTGCTTCATGGTAAATTGGGTCAAATCCTTAGTTTGGAGGATTTTGGGTAATTTCTCAACAAATAATTCTATCCTCAGATGTTCAGGATCTAGAGAATGATGGACTTCTTCCTCATGAAGCATGAAAATATCTCTATCACAATGTATGTAGTTAAATTCATGAATTTAGTGTGATTCTCAGAAAAAGATGCTGTAAATGTGGCCTTGAAGGAATGTATCAATGAATTAGGGCTAATACATGAGATTTTATCAAAGATTATGGAACAATGTATTGCAGAATATATAGAGATTGTGAATAGAGTGAAATTGGATGAATAAGATATCTCTTGATCTATGGGAGGAGGATGTATGATGATACCTATGGGAAATCGTGGGAACTCGAACTCTGGGAGCAAGAGGAAGTGGGACAAATATTTCTAAGGTGGAATCATGAATCAATGTCTGATGGTTGGATTAGCGAACCTTCCTCCACAACCCAGGTGAAAAGAATGATTTTTCTAATGGGGTTCTCTGGACCACATGAACCGAGAGTGTAAGGCACAACCTAGAGCATGCCATAACTTCATCCAGATGGGGACTCATCAGTTCTAGTGCCACAATGCTCTAAGGTCAGGTTCTAGAGTCAATTCTAATGTGTCTCAAGCATTATATGCTTCGAAAGAATGAGGTCAACAAAATTAGACTCATCAGTAAAATAGTGTTAGCAATGTTGATTCAAGGAATACAATGAATCCACAATAAGGGAAATCCTAGAAAATAAATAAGGAATATAGTGAGGTGATGAAGCAATTTTATGGACTTGAGGAGATGAGGGTAGATGATCAAGTTGGACCATATATGGTGAGAGGTGAAATTATTTTGAATTATAACTCTATGAAAGTGTTGATTGACACTGGTTCATCGCATTCCTTCATTTCTTCTTGTCCTGTTGATTTTATAGGTTTAATACTTTAGATTATGTCTTCTATGATAATACATCAATCTCATCTTTAGGAAAGAGAATGTTGAGCCTTTTTTGTAGGTAATTTTCTATAACTATCAATGGTGATGAACTAAAATGGGACTTCTGATTATTAGAGATTTATTTATATGGTGTAATCTTGTATGTGGATAGGATGGACATTTTTATGGCTCAAATTGACTTTTATAGCAGAATAGTTAGTTTTACAACTAAGGAATTCGAGAATCTCTCTAGAGTAAAATGGTTTTTAATGATAGGTTCAATGGGATGGTTGTCACCATATGTGGGAAAAATCTCTTACTGTTTGCTGGAATTGACCTCGGAATCGATAAATGAGATCAAGGATAACTATTTTCCCGCATTTGGGATCAATTTCCTGATTAGTTTCTTGAAAACTTATTAGGGTTACCAAATATAAGGGAACTAGATTTTATGATTGATGTCGTTTGTGGGATCAGTCCTATTTTCCATCTATCTTATAGTATGGAACCAATATAATTAAGTTAATTAAAAGTGTAGTTAGAAGAGATATAAGGTAAATGATTAATTCATCTGAGTACATCTTTTTGGGAAACACCAGTCTTGTTTGGGAAAGTAGAAGATATAACTCTAAGGTTGTGTGTAGGTAATCATAATCTTAACCAAGTTATGATAAAGAATCAGTATCCACTTCCAATCATTGATGATGTATGTGATCAATTGAGTGGAGCCTAGTGGTTCTCTAAAATTGACTTGCGATCAGGATATCACTAATTTCAAGTTATGATTGATGATATTCTGAAGATATCTTTTAGAACACAATATAGCCACTACAAATATTTAGTCATGAACTTTTTTATTAATAATTCACCAACATTATTTATTCAATTGATGAATCAAATATTTTAGTGATATCTATATTTTTTTCATGGTGTTTGTGGATGATATATTGGTGTATTCAAAGACAAGGTAAAATATTGAGGAACAATTAGATAATGTTTTATAAATATTTAGATACCATCAATTATATTTCAAAATATCATTGATTGATTTTTAGATACAAGAGGTACGCTTTCTTATACACATAATTTCTGTAAAAGGAGTTTTAGTGGATCCTTCAAATATAAAAGCTGTAATATCTTGGAAACCCTAATGAATGGAATTTATATAATAGGTTTTATTATTATAATTAGTTATTGTTTATTCCTTGTGTGTGATTTATCACTGGTATCCTCAATAATGATATCTTTGAAAAATTATAATTCTCCATTCTAATGGACTGAGGAATGCCATAATTATATTCATGAGATGAATGGTGGTCTTACATTTATACCTCTATTGATTTTTATGGAATCAGGATGGGTATATGTGGTGTAATGTGATGCTTCGGGATCTGTATCAGGATGTGTTATCATAAAAGGAGGCCATGTGGTTTCTTTTGGATCAAGGAAGTTAAAACTACACTAGAATAATTACCCAATACTTGATTTGGAGTCATCTACGGATGTATATGCCTTGAAGACTTGGCATCAATATATCTCTAGTGAGAAATTTATTGTGTTCACAGATCATAAGAGAATGAAACAAATTTTATCACAATGGTATTTTAAATTGAGGAAAAGGAGTTGGATGATGTATATGCATATTTTTCACATCAACTATATGTATACACTGAGAAAAGGTAATTCGGTGGTCGATGCATTAAGTAGAAAGTCATATGTGAAGCTGGCGAAAGAAGATTTAGATGAGTTGATGTTAATGTTGGTCCTAACAAACATGCATGTAGAATATGATGAATGAGGTGATGTTGAAGTATTCTTTTCATTTTATGTGATTCTTGATTTGGAAATGTTGGTCAAAGAAGAAAAAACATCCAATTTAAATTTCATGGTTCTAAGATCAAAACTCAGTGGTGGTGAGACCATTGAGGGGAAGAAACATGATGGGGGTTTAGTTTGGTCATTCACATATTGAATGGTTTTAGATAATAATTGTTAGTAAAAACTTCTTCATGCTTACCACTATTCCAGATAGGTTGTATATTTGGGAACACAGAAGATGTATAGGGCATTGAAGGTGTAGTTTTTTGGGGAGCGACATGACAAGGAATGCAACAGAGTTTGTTTCGCAGTGCATAACATGTCAAAATGTTAATACATACCATCAACGACCAGTAAGTATTTTATAGTCAACACATATCCCAGTGTGAAAATAATATCAGATAGTTTGGGATTTTGTTCCAAGCCTCCCATGAACAGTTTGGAAAGATGATTCCATGTAGGTGATAGTGGATCATCTTATGATGTCAAATCTTATCATCCCAATTCATGAAACCCATATAATGGATGATTGTTTAAAAATATATATCTGATAAGTGGTAATGAGTTATGGAAAACTAGATTCCATCATCAAAAATAGAGATATATGATTCTTTTCTCATTTTAGGAAATCCTTACAGAATCCCTTGGGACTCTGTTGGATCTGAGTATAGTGTATCAGTATCAAATGGAAGGCCAATCTGAGAAGAAGATAGACATATTTTGAGAGATGTCGTAGGATTGAATAATGTATTTTGGTTCCTCATGGGATGAGCATATACCCTTAATGGAGTTCTCATATAATAACAGTTGTCAATCCTCAATACACATCACTTCATCTGAAGCGTTGTATGGGAATCCTAGTCATTCTTCACTTTATTGGTTGGAAATTGGTGAGACATCACTAGTTGAGCCAAGAATTATCTGAGAAACTATGAAAAAGTTTCATTTTTATTAGGAAATAGAAGGAGACGGGTCATAGTCATCAGAAATCATATGTGGATCATCGATGAAGACTATTATCGTTCACAGTGAGTGATCATGTGTTTATATGGATTTATCCTAGGCTTGGACATCGTCGTTTTGGGATGTAGTGAAATTTATCTCCTAGATAACTTGATCCTTTTTAGATGATGGAATGATTTGGAGAGGTTGTATATTGGTTTTCCTTTCCCCCACGGTTCAGTTCGGTATATAATGTGTTCCACATATCCCAATTGAAAAACAATCAGCCTGATCCTAACCGTGTGATCAGATGTGATCACATTAACCTACAGTTGGATGCTTCATTGGTACATATCACAATACAGATTGAGGATAGGATATATAATTATTTTCATGGAAATATTATCATTCTAGTGTAGGTTTAATGGAAACATGATCAGAACCTATAAGAGACATGGGAACATGAGATAGAAATGAAAAAGAAATGGGTGAAATACTTTTAGGGAAACAATGGTTAACTACTATTCGAGGAAGGAATGCCAAATTGTGGGGAGAATTTAGTACCCCTAGGTTTCTTGTATGTAAACATTAATTTGGGAATTATATGTATATTAGGTTTAAAAGTGAATTATGGGAGATTATTGAGATCATTCAAGGTGTTTTGAGGGATAAAGGGAAGGCACACGAGATTCCCATGGTTTTTCTAATTCATGCGGAAATACTAGAAGAAACCCTAGGAGGTATCTAGTTTGGATAGTATCTTTGGCATAGTGGGCACACAATTAGGGAGACTATGTGAGGAGTCCATGTGAGATACCTCTTGAGGCAGTATCTAACACACAGTTAGTTCATTATTTGACTAACTGTGTGGACTAACCATGCATAGGGTTTATGTAAGATACTATAAAGGTATATGTCATATGTTTTCCCCTAAATATATCATTTTTTCACCTTTTCATACATAATTGAATATTATTCTCCATTAATGGTAGGATATCCTCTCCAAAGAAATTTGGAGTCATTCTGGATACCTCCCTTTGCATTTTGAAGCCTGATTCTTGTGGTAAGTGGTGTTCTGCATCATTCTAGCCACAATTTCATAAATTTGCTTCTACTCTTCTATAAGTTTCTAAGATATACACCCGATATGGTTAGATATAATATTATGGAGTCTAAATAATCTATTGTTTTGTCTTGATCATGTTAGGGTAATATATCTAATGTGGTTTCATGGATAATTGATCTAGTTTCGTGAGCGTTCTTTCTCTATTTTCATTTTTCATCAACAAAAGTTGAGGTATAAGGCTTCACTCTTCACTCCTCTAGATATAACTGATTTTCATGCTTTCCAATTTATTTCTTTATAATGAATTTATTTTTATTTTGGTTTTTTAGAGTTATTGGAAACCCTCTATAGGGATGGATTGGTAAATTTAGGAAATCTAGAAAATTGGTGTTATTAATAATGTGCTTTGGATATTGATTTTAAAATATGAATTTTAAATAGGGATATTATTGAATTGTGGTGATTGTATTTAATTAAATTGTTTTTAATAAAAGAAATGGTTTAATTTAAAGGAAATGGATGGTTTAAATTTATTTTTTAATCATTTTATATAAACGAACGGTTTTATTGATATGGATGAAACGTTCATTTTGGAATTGGATAATGGCATAATGGTTGAGTGTGTTAATATTGAATTTTCAAAGCATGGTTGTAATATTAACTTTTTTATAGTGAAAAAGCTTTAATGGAATAATGGTTGTGTGTGTTCATATAGAATTCTAGATGGATAAGTGTTTGGAGTCTCCCTGATCATTGTTGGGATGGATAAGGGTTATGGATATCCCCTATAAAATATTCATCGAAATTTGTTTTCGATAAGGGTAATAAGTCTCCCCCATCATTATTGGGATGGATAAGGGTCAAGTATTTCCTCCTCTTCTAGGTTACAATCATGTTCTGTTGTGTGGATATATGGAATGGGTATAGAAATTATAATGTTAAATGATTTAAATGATTGTTTATGTGGTTTCATTGGAAAACTGTTTTTTATAGATTTAGTTTATATTTTTATATAATTTTTTTTAGAAATTGGTTTATATATAAAAAATTATAAAATATGGATAATTTTTCTATCATAGTGGCATGATTAGGGAAGTTGTTGGGAAAAAACTACTAAGCATTATACTGACCCATGTTTTGGCACATTGTTTTTTTTCAGATGTTGTCTTCTGGGACATTGGAAAAGGTAATGTATCAAATGTATTTACAACCACCTTGTGATACTTGGGGTATTTGGGGATGTTGTAACAAGTATCCTTTGAATCATGGAATATTCTGGTAAACTTGGGGTCCTAAGTTGTCTTTCCTCTATTTACTAAGATAGTGATTTTTTCTTCTGCAGTAGTGCACCTTGGGGTGGTTTGATTTAAAATAATTGGTAGTGTTATCTATAATTTTTTCATGCATCATATCGTGAGTTTTTTTTGTTATGGTTTTTTTGTAAATGGTTTTATTTTTTAATGGGTAGATCATCTCCCACTTGCATTTGACACTATTCAGCATTTACTTCTAGTATTTGGCATCATTGGGATGTTGCTCCATGCCTATTAATGTTTCATTGTATTTTCCAGACAAATAGGTTAAGTGTGTAATTAAAATTGTGAATTATATATCCCAATAATTCATAAAGTATTGATTTATATCTCCTATGACAGAAAAGACTGGAATGGGGAGTTTACCTCATTTATTATGGGACTTTTTTCTACTATAATGGTCTAAAGAGTAAACCATGAATACTATTATTATTTGCGCAATGAATCCATTCCCCTATGATATCCTTGAATAAAATCCAAATGGTATTATATACTTATATCTTTGGAAAAATTCATTTCCTTATGAAAATTTTATTCCTTATTTCTTATTCTTTCATTTCCTTATGATTAATTTCTTATAGACTTCCAATATTTATTCTAAGACTCAATATTAAATAATATTGTATAAAGGATAATGTTTTCATATTCTATTATCGGGTAATTATACCCTTATTTTCATGTTATTCTTACATATCTCTATTTTTTACCATTGCATAACTCATCAGTTCTCCATTAATTAATTTTCCATTACCCGTGTTTTGAATATAGGTTTTAATTGTGGTATGTTTTTAAATTTTTCTTATATATAAGATATTCATTGGATATTTTTAAGATCATTTTTCCAATTAGTAAATTCTTTAAAGTCTATAAATATAATAAAATGGTATTGTCTTTTAGAACGTGTCGGTGTATGGTAATTAATATTCATTTTAAATGATGGAGTATCCATGTATAAAAATATTGGCCACTATAATTTATTAATCTATATGTATATACATTACAATGGTATAGAACTATAATAAATGAAAATTTATTTTATAAGAGGTTACATTAATTGAGAAGAATGTCTAAATCATGGTAAAGGAAATATGTTACAATATCATTCTTTAATGGGATTATTTATTATTATTATTTAAATGATTAAATTTTATGGTATATGTATCCAAAATATAATGATACTTATCCAACACTTTTAATTATTATAAATTTTATGAATCCAATTCATTTATCTCAATAAAATTTATTATGATATCAAAGGAATATATCAAAATAAATCTAAAAATAATTTTCATCGGTCAAAAATACTTTTTATTTTGTGACCATATTTTCTAAATTTTCAGTCATGATTTTTTTACTATAACTAAATAACTTTTTAAATTCATTTTACTCCATCATTGAATTTTTACAAATCAATTCAAATGGAATCATATTTCCATTTTCTAAATGAGGTAGCATTAAATTTTACCAAAAGGTGAATGTAGACTTTTTTGAAAGAATATAGAATAAATAAAATATCATTTCATCCAGAACACTCAATTTTTTGAAGCCTCCTATAATGTTTCCTTATTAATTTTATAAGAATAAAATTTCAATACTATTTTTTAAAAAAATTACATTTTATTTATGTGATTTCAAAAAAAGTTTTCTTTACTCCACAAAAAATTAAAATTTTCATTAAAGTTATTTTCCTCTAAGATGAAATTAATTTATTTTAATTTTGACATACTAGGGCTATGATTCATTAATAAATATTTATTATTTATCTGTGTGGTTTATGATTAGGGTGTTGTTATTTTAATGAAACTCATTAATTTTATTTCAGTAATGTTATGTTGAAATTATGAAATGTTTATGAAACTAATTTCCTTCAAAATATTTATGATATATGTGGAATATTAAATGATATTATTTCACAAAAATTAATGATATTCATTATGAATTTGGTTGTATCATAATTATATACACATCTACTACATCAGGTATAGATGGATATCTCATTATATAATAAGTAATGGAATGGTTGGTGAACCAAATTTATAAGGGACTATTTCAACTATGACAGTCATCACAGTGAACCCCTCTATAGAATAATGATTAATGGGGAGTGAACCTAATCAAATATTATAGTCTTCATAAATATCCTTGAATATGAAAATTATTTTCAACGATTATGTGTATTCTAATAATATAAATCTTATAATAATTTTATGATATAATAGATCATTATCCTTGATTTGATGAAAATTTATTTCTGAAAAAAAACATGCAGTTATTAAAATACTCATGATTTTCACCTTTGATATGCACAGTATGGTTTAAAAATGTTATGATCATCTTATCATACCCTTAAGTTCATTTAACTCAAATTTTATAATTTTTATCACTCTTTTTTTCCTTAGTGAGAATATGAGATCACACTATCTTATCATTTTTTTCCAAAGGATACATTGAAATGTTTTATGATTGATAAGAATATGATTAGTGTTAATAATATAGTTTTCAACGTGGGATGATACATACCATAGGTATATATTTATTATATATATATGACATCAATGAAACTATTCCTAAAATATTATAATTTATATGATAGAGTTATGTATTGAATAATCATCAATTATGTTATAAAATATTTGTATGAAAAATTATTCACTATTATAGAAAATGCATAGAATCTGAAAGAAACATTTTACTATGGGTTAGGATAGGATATGTGTAACACCTGATACTTTTTTGAGAAATATTTTGTTTTTATGTTATATAAAAAATCAAAGAAATATTTCACTACACACAACACTAGCTTGGCTTGCTTTACACACAATCGCGACCTTGCTCGATAGCTTGTGTCATACGCAATACCGAGTTTCACTAAACAATGATATGCTATTAATATATTACTAAAACTAGCCATTATGAATAGTAATACCAACTTTATGAAATTTTTAAAATTTTATTTTTCAAAATGGACTTCATTTTTGGATTCAAAATATCGAAATTATCCTAGTGTGAAATTTTGGTATTTTTCTGAAAACTTTCAATTTTTGATGAATACTGAAAACACTGGGTTAAAATTTAATAACCGACTTTTTATTTAAATAATTATTTATTTTATTTAAATTTATTTTAGGTCAAAATTGATACATAAAACCTATATAAGTTCAATGCAATTCATTGGAGTCATTTTATAATAATTTTAGATATATAAAAATTTTATTGAACTTTTCACCGTCTTTTACCCACCTCCTAGGAGAATTTTCAAATTTACATAAAACATATTTTTACCTCTTCTGTGAGTGGAATTTCAAAAATCAGAGTGACACGGTTATTATCAATGACTAAAATGTGGTTCAAAGTGATAAATTTTTTTTGGGTGAATAGTAACTTTTTACTTTTTTTTACCACGGTTAAAAGTAAATAGGGTAATTAAGGGTAAAAAAATTATTATTATTACCCTAACACATGTCCTTATTCTATTGGATAAATGTAATTCGACGAAAAAGAACCTTATAAATAAAATATGACCATTTAGGCCCACTTGGATTAGATTAGTACATTTATTATTAATTTATTTAAAGAAGCGTTAAAATAGTTAAAATCAATGTTTAATAACTAAATCATTTTTAATATAGGGTTATACATAAGATAAATTTGAATATAAATATTCATTAGAAAGATAAAAAGATTTAATACATAATTGTATTTTATTTGTAATTTTTATTCAATTAATAAGTTAATTTACTTATAACACAATGATGATGCATTAATTATCTTATTAATGAAATATTGACATAATTGATGTTATGAATACCCAAATAAATGTAATTTTAGACTTTTTATGAATTACAATAATTTTCTAGGTTAATATGACAAGTTAGTATTGATTTAATTAACTTTTTCCGAAGTAATAATTTTGTTTTGATTTTCATAAAAATCAATTACCAAATAGTGTCAAAATTGACATAAAATTGTTTTTAAAACAAATATTATATTATTAATTGTTATTTTATTCCTAAAAATATAATTTTCAGTTCAATAACTTATATACGGTTATATATAGTAATAATAAACAACTTCGGGTTCGTTTGGCTTGTTATAGTAAGTTTATTAACCTTATAGTGTAAGAAAACAAGAAGACACGGTAAAAGTTAAATTATCTAACTTAAAGTTAAATCTAAATGACAAGGTTAAAATAGATACCTAAACTTGTCTAAATTATATTGGATGATATTATTTCGACCCATCCCCACCTTAGATTCAAAATAAATCAATTTGGAGCTATTAAAAACCGAATATGACTTTATAATAAAATATTATTTTTTGTTTTTCCTAAGTTGCCCCTCTCCGCCCTTATAAAAGAGCATCTCCTCCCTCTCTTCCTCACACCACTTTGTGCCTTCACGCTCGGCCAATGTCACACCCCGATATTTTATGAAAAATATTCTTTTAATTTCATTAATTTCTTGTGTTGTATGCTACACCAAGATTACTTTGCGCTATACGCAACACCGTATTTGCTTGCAGTATACGCAACACTATTCTTGGATTGTGTTACACACAATTTTGATAATAGTTATTCTACGCAACATTAAGTATATATATATATATATTCAATTTATAAATGAAATATGGATGGATTCTGTTATATGAAACAATGAAGGATTATTGCACAACACGCAACCCTGACTTGGCTTTCATTACACGCAATCACAACCTTCCTTGATAGCGTGTGTTGTACGCAATACCGGGTTTTACTAAACAACGATATATTATTATAATATTATTATGAACTGGCCATTATGAATAGTATTAACTAAATTTTGAATTTTATAACATTATTATTCATCTTACACATTTTCTAGAACATGGTATAAGAACAAAATAAATTTTTCGGGTAAAATAAGTATTTTTCAAAAATTGCCGTTTTGCCACCTTTTGATGGTGCACCCACAATAAATCTAGTTTTTGACATGTTTATAAGTTGAATTTTACAAAATAAAATTTTTCTTTGGAATCATGAAATGAAAATTTACTTTGGATAAAATTTTCATATTATTCTGGTAACTTTCATATTTTGATGAATAGTAAAAACACGCTATATTTTAATTTAAAACAACTTTTTTCATCGCAATAATTTATATGGTTAAATTATAATAATGAATGGTTTTAAAGTATAAATAGAATATATTTTTACCATTTAATATAATGTATGTCATTATCATTGATTTTACATTGAATTCGTAGGTTAAATCAATTCAATCTTTTGCAATGTTTTAAACAAAAACCAGTTTTCATTCAACAACGGGATTCATTTTAATTTAATTTCTGAAACTTCTGTGTATTGAATTTAAAAAAAATGGATTCCATATTTGGAATAAGTGGGTCCAAATTATGTTAATAGGCTACTTTTTATTTTTGAGAATTATTAATAGTAGCTACGGTAAATTTTATTTACCATAGTTAAAGGTAAATCGGGTAATTAAGGATAAATATAAGATTATAAAATTAATCTAACACCTGGAAAAATACTATTGGATGACTAAAAGTCGACCCATATCACCTAAGGGTCGGATTATATTAATTTAATGGACTTTTTTCCATGAAAATAATTTAATTATTATTAATACCAAAGAATGTGACAACATGTCACTTTCTTAAATCTTATAAGTATAATAATGTTACTTTAGTGATAAACTTCATGCAACTTCGAACATGAATAGTTTCCAAAACGATAATACAATTATATACATCATAGGAATTTATTTAGAATTTTTATGGATTAAATAATTATCATTTATTATGACACAAAGATGATGCAGTAATTATCTTATTAATGAAATATTGACATAATTGATGTTATAAATACCCAAATAAATGGAATTTAAGACTTTTTATGAATTCAACTAATTTTATAGGTTAATATGACATGTTAGTATTGATTTAATTAACTTTTTTTCGAACTAATCATTCTGTTATGATTTTCACAAAAATCAATTACTAAATAGTGTCAAAATTGACATAAAATAGTTTTTAAAAAATATATTATATTATTAATTGTTATTTTATTCCTAAAAATCTATGGTTCGGCCAAATGACTTAGATAAGGTTATATACATTAATAAAAAACAACTTGGGGTTCGTTTGGCTTCTTATAGTAAGTTTATTAACCTTATAGTATAAGAACACAAGAAGACACGGTAAAAGTAAAATTATTTAACTTAATGTTAAATCTAAATGATAAGGTTAAAATAGGAACCTAAACTTGTCTAAAGTCTATTGGATGAGAGTATTTTGACCCATCCCAGAAATAGATTCTAAATAAATCAATTTGGATCTATTTAAAACCTATCTTTACTTTATAATAAAATAATATTTTTAGTTTTTCCCAAGGAGCCCATCTCCTCCCTAAAAAAAGGGAACCTCCTCCCTCTCCTCCTCGCACCAATTTGAGCATTCAAGCTCGGCCAACCCCTGCCAAATTATCTTCTAAAATTCCCTAGAAACATCCTAGAGGTTCTCGTATACTTTAAAAACCAATGTTAGTGCCCTAAGAGAAGGTTTCAAAGAGGCGTATCGAAGAAGAGGTAATTTCTTCTCCCAATGTTTTCAAGCTTCTTTCTTCTTCAACTTCTTCTTCTTTAGTTGTTTCATTATAAAGTAATAACATCAGTATCACTAATATACTGATTTGTTATTATAAATATGAAACAACCCCATTTCTCCTTCTATCCATCTTACGGAAAATAAAATCACCGCGCGTGCGTATGTACGGAATACAGTCTCCACGCCGTGGTGTAATCTGTTTTTCCACCACCACCATACTTGGATGGGTATAATGGTGTAAATAATAACTGTATATGATTATTTTAAAGTGATATTGATTCAGAAATAGTATACATACACTCCAATATAGTTCCACAATCATGAGAACGATATCATCGCTCCTGCGTACGTACGGACTACCGTCTCCACGACGCGATGAGATTCATTCTCCACATTAACCATTCATGAATGATTATAAAGTATATATAATAAGTAATAATGAAATATATGACATAATAATTATACTGGATTTATGTGTATATATATGTATGTCATCTACTTAATTCCATTCAACTCAATAAGGAAACGAAAACAATGTTCATGCGTACGTACGGCCTACGTCTCCATGAATGGTGTATTTCTTTCCATTTATTGATCTATTATATATATGTATATTATGAATATATATTATATATAAATCATTTTTTATATTCTGTAATTATGTAATCGTGATCTAAGTAATCATATGAATAATTACAAGTCAAAACACGAACAACAAATGAAACGATTTTACCCAAAACACTCATTAACATGGAATTTACAAAAGAACGGGTAATATAAAGTCATAAGTGAACCATATATGATATCATAACAATGAATATGATTCTGTAATAAGTCAATAACATTATTTAAATCATTATATAGGAGGTTCGGATACATAAGAAGCATATCGGACATAAGGTAAGGGATAAATTTTGCAAAACTCATTTTTATCCGATATTGCTTATTCATAAGTATTTACTGGGGTTATTTCTATCATCCATGTCCATGTTTTATAAAAATGTTTTCATGTATTTTTAAAGTAATTTTTACCCATTTTTTACTTTTTGACTTTTACTACATGTTATGTAAGGAATATTTCTTTTGTTTACGTTATGAGGTACTTTTTTAACTTTTTCGACAAAAGTACAAGAAGAATGTTTTTTTTAACTTATACGACATGAACGGATTTTTACGGTTTCATAAAGACTTATTTTCATGAAGATTCATCCAAAATATTTCATTACTGTTTTCAATAAATTCTCTTTCTTTTAAAATTACATGACGTTTTGTGAAAAGAAATTGATTTTGAAGAAGAAAGGATATTTTCCTCAAGAATTCATTTCAAGTATTTTATCAAAACCATTTTTCATCTAAGATGACATTATTTCATATGTGTATGTTTCATGTATCATGTCTCTATGATTTAAATGGTTTCACATTTCTTATTATGAAATGATATCCATTTCTTTTATATGGATTATGTGATGATGGAATGATGTTTATGAAACCCATTTTGTTTATTGGGTTATTATGAATGATGTTTGTTTTTTTGTGGCAGAAGTAATAATGATTTCATTATGAGATGGGTGGGACCTATATCTCCCTCCAATGAATTGGGTAAATATTTTATATCTCATGAGATATACATGGCTGGAAAGGTAAGTTAATGTAGTTCAGTTTTACAGGACTGAAACGAGGAGTGAACTCGATTCAGAATGGGACTTTGTCCACTAAGATGGTCTTGGCAGTAATGCCTTTGCTACTATGGAAATCATTACATGTTCTTAATGGATTCCAAAATTACATGTTTTATTCCCAATCTATTTTATCATGGTTTATGTTCCATTATGATTTATTCCTTATATACTTCCATGTTTTATGTCATTGCTCAAGATTTTTAATGTTTAAACATTATGTTCATGTTTTTATGTTCCAATGTATATGGTATGTTTTATTTTATCCATGCTTACCCTTATTGAGCATTTGAGCTCACCCTTTTTATGTTTTATTTTCCCCCAGGATCAAAAGAAAGGTTTTAGGTCAGGAAACAAAAAGTGGAAGATCTTTATGGGAGATGTTGAACATCTTTCACCACGATTAGAAGATGACGTTCCAAGTTTCCAAAGACACTAAACTATTATGATCCTTGTGTGTGTGTTTTTTTTATGTACTAAGTATTCCGCAAAAGTATTGTAATTTCCATGTACGTTAAGCTTAGGGTCTCTACAGTTGTTATCATAGGAAAGGTTTAATCAACCTTTTGAAACTCGGATGTGAAAACGTTAGTGAGATCCCTAGAGATATTTCTAAGGTATATCTAGGGATGTACCTAAGGATAAGAATACGTATAGGATATAGTCCTAGAACTACGGTAACGATCTTAGAATTTAACCTAAGATGTTAGATATTGAGGGTGCTCCCCCTTTACTATGTTGTTTTCCCTAGCATGATTTTTGCCTCTCACACTATTCTTTTTGGGTTTTAGAAAATGGCTGGAAACATGAAGAATCATGATAATGGAGGATATGATGGACAATGGAATGATATTCTTCATGAGAAACCAAATGAAATGGGATTTGGAAGTCCAAACATCATTATTATGCTGAATCAGCAATCTCATAATATGATCAATAAAGTAAAATTTTGTAAGTTTCCTGACTCGGCTAATAAGAGAAAGATGGAGTTTCATGATGATCATAGAGGAAAGAAAGTTCAATTTCCCCTATGTAAATAATGTGGGAAGAGGCATCAAGGATAATGTTTCAAAGGAACTGGAAGATGCTTTGGGTGTGGAAAAGAAGGACACAAAGCCAGTAAGTGCAAAGGAAAAGGTTCAGTTAACACCATGGATGAGGATATTGGTATTTCTACGACATCAACAATGGTTAAATGTTTTAAATGTGGAATTTATGGGCATTATGCAAACCAATTCCCTAAGGGAAAGTCTCATGAAGTGAATCAGTACGGCCGTATGGGTAGTATTTATGTGGATGATGATGAAGAGACTACAAATGATATGTATGATGAAAGAATTGTTGAAGCTCGGTCAATGGTTTAAGAAGGTAGTGGAATGATTACATGTTTATCAAGTGTAATGTTGTATAAGTAATCTCATGGTACTATGGAATAAAGATACATCTAAGGATTGTTTCCCTTTTGTCTTTCCTTGAGTTTTGAAAGTGTATGATTAATAGTACCAGTATCCATTAAAGGTTATTAAGATATTTTTGGAATATAGATGATATGCGCATAATGAAGGGATAAGGAGAAAATGAAATGTTTGACAGTATTCATGAGCTCATGATTGATATAAGGACTAAGTGATATCATGGTTTGAGTATATAGAATTTTGAGTATTTTGGTATGTGGAAAGTGTTAACTTTTAACTGCATTCATGTTTTCACTAAGGTTCAATGGGTATTCATTTTTCAAGAGAATACATGATTAAGGCCTTCAAACGTTTGTAATGTGACCAACAAGACATATCGAATGATATATGGGGATCAAAGATGGTATTAACATGATTATTATATGAAATCTTTGGTAATCGTTTTCACTATAATATGAAAATGGACGGCAGTATTATGGATAAGCCTAAAGATTGGAATGGATTATGTTGGATATAAGTTAGTATTGTTTAAGGATAGAACCTTTTTTCGATATTATTGATGGGATGATATAGTAATGTAATTTTAGAAAAAGGACAACGTGTAGGACGGGCGACAGCCCATCGCGTTGGACAAGGCTATTAGAATCGAACCCACAACCGATGTGTGACTGGCCTTTATCACCTACCACTGGCATACAGGAAGTCCCTGGTTAGTAGAAACTAGTTTTATTTTATAAAGAGGTATGATATATGAAGTATAAGTTCATACTTGGAACCATATACGATTAATCTAACCATAAGATGGACTTATAACTTTTGTTAACTTTTTGTTTGAAAGAGATGGAATGACCCATCATTCTATCACATGATCTGCTAACACATCACGAATAACAAATTAAACTTCATTTCTTTAAGGGATGAAGTGGAAATTGTTCAATTCCTGAACAACAGTGAGATTGTACCAAAATTATGCAAGTATTTCATTTAATTCATCAACTTTAGGGAAAAGATCTTGAGAACCAAAAATGTTGTCCTAGTTCCCTTATATCCAATGAATGAGATGGTACCTTAGATCATCACAAATCAATAGCTTTGTTATTGTTGGCTTTTTCATAGCCATGTTCTCTACCACTCTCCATCAGAACATGATGGTTAGATTTTTCTTCCATATCCATATTTACACCTATGTTCTCCTACGTGGAATCCCATTGATGAGTTAATTTGGGTAACCGTTACATTTCATACATTATTTTTTAAAGCCATGTTTTGGTATTCCTTTTTACGATGTGAGTTTCTATTAAACAAACTTTCGAGTAGTAAACCACTTATAACCCCGATGAATTTCGAGGGCGAAATTCATTTTAAGGGGGGTAGAATGTAACACCCCGAGATTTTATGAAAAATATTCTTTTAATTTCATTAATGTCTTGTGTTGTATGCTACACCAAGATTACCTTGCGCTATACACAACACCGTATTAGCTTGCAGTAGACGCAATACTATTCTTGGATCGTGTTACACACAATTTTGATAATAGTTATTCTACACAACATTGAGTATATATATATATATATTCAATGTATAAATGAAATATGGTTGGATTATATTATATGAAACAACGAAGTATTCTTTCACAACATGAAACCCTGACTTGGCTTTCATTACACGCAATCACAACTTTCCTCGATAGCGTGTGTTGTACACAATACCAGGTTTTACTAAACAACGATATATTATTATAATATTATCATGAACTGGACGTTATGAATAGTATTAACTAAATTTTTAATTTTATTACATTTTTATTCATCTTTCACATTTTCTATAACATGGTATAAGAACAAAATACAATTTTCGGGTAAAATAAGTATTTTTAAAAAATTGCATTTTGGCCACCTTTTGATGGCACACCCACTATAAATCTTGTTTTTGACATGTTTATAAGTTCGATTTGACAAAATAAAATTCTTCTTTGGAATCAAGAAATGAAAATTTACTTTGGATAAATTTTTCATATTATTCTGGTAACTTTCATATTTTGATGAATAGTAAAAGCACGCTATATTTTAATTAAAAACAACTTTTTTCATCGCAATAATTTATATGGTTAAATTATAATATTGAATTATTTTAATTTATAAATAGAATATATTTTTACCATTTAATATAATTTATGTCATTCGCATTGATTTTACATTGAATTCGTAGGTTAAATCAATTCAATCTTTTACAATGTTTTAAACAAAAACATCATTTTCATTCAACAACGGGATTATTTTTAATTTAATTTCTGAAAATTATGTGTATTGAATTTAAAGAAATGGATTCCATATTTGGAATCAGTGGGCCCAAATTATGTTAATAGGCTACTTTTTATTTTTGGGAATTATGAATAGTAACTACAGTAAATTTTATTTACCATAGTTAAAGGTAAGTTGGGTAATTAAGGGTAAATATAAGATTTTAAAATTAACCTAACACCTGAAAAAATCCTATTGGATGACTAAAATTAGACCCATATCACCTAAGGGTCATATTAGATTCATTTAATGGACTTTTGTCCATGAAAATAATTTAATTATTATTAAAACCAAAAAATGTGACAACATGTCACTTTCTTAAATCTTATAAGTATAATAGTTTTAATTTAGTGATAAACTTCATGAAACTTTGAAATTGAATAGTATCCAGAAATATAATACAATTATCTACATCACAGGAATTTATTTAGAAATTTTAGGGATTAAATAATTATCATTTATTATGACACAAAGATGATGCAGTAATTATCTTATTAATGAAATATTGACATAATTGATGTTATAAATACCAAAATAAATGTAATTAAAGACTTTTTATGAATTAATATAATTTTATAGGTTAATATGACATGTTAGTATTGATTTAATTAACTTTGTTTCTAACTAATCATTCTGTTATGATTTTCACAAAAATCAATTACTAAATAGTGTCAAAATTGACATAAAATAGTTTTTAAAACAAATATTATATTATT
Organism: Viscum album; assembly: GCA_963277665.1. Taxonomy (NCBI): domain Eukaryota; kingdom Viridiplantae; phylum Streptophyta; class Magnoliopsida; order Santalales; family Viscaceae; genus Viscum; species Viscum album. The sequence continues at coordinate 1,982,524,162 of OY728125.1, read as the reverse complement.
AATTGTTATTTTATTCCTAAAAATATATGTTTCGGACAAATGACTTATATAAGGTTATATATATTAATAATAAACAACTTGGGGTTCGTTTGGCTTCTTATAGTATGTTTATTAACCTTATAGTATGAGAACATAAGAAGACACGGTAAAAGTAAAATTATTTAACTTAATGTTAAATCTAAATGATAAGGTTAAAATAGGAACCTAAACTTGTCTAAATTCTATTGGATGAGAGTATTTCGATCCATACCCACCTTATAATCTAAATAAATCAATTTGGAACTATTTAAAACCGAACTTGACTTTATAATAAAATAATATTTTTATTTTTTCCAAATGAGCCCCTATCCTCCCTTATAAAAGGGAACCTCCTCCCTCTCCTCCTCACACCAATTTGATCCTTCAAGATTGGACAAACCCTGAAAAATTATCATCTCCACTTCCCTAGAAACATCCTAGAGGTTCTGGTCTACTTTAAAAACCAATCTTAGTGCCCTAAGAGGAGGTTTCAAAGAGGCGTATCGAAGAAGAGGTAATTTCTTCTCCCGATTTTTTGAAGCTTCTTTCTTCTTCAACTTATTCTTCTTTAGTTGTTTCATTGTAAATTAATATCATCAGAATCACTAATATACCGATTTGTAATTATAAATATTAAACAACCCCATTTCACCTTCTATCCATCCTACGGAAAACAAAATCACCGCGCGTGCGTATGTACGGAATACCGTCTCCACGCCGTGGTGTAATCTGTTTTTCCACCACCACTTTACTTGGATGGGTATAATGGTGTAAATAATAACTATATATGATTATTTTAAAGTGATATTGATTCTGAAATAGTATAAATACACTCCAATACAGTCCCACGATCATGAGAACGATATCATCGCTCGTGCGTATGTACGGACTACCGTCTCCACGACGCGATGAGATTCATTCTCCACGTTAACCATTCATGAATGATTATAAAGTATATATAAAAAGTAATCCTGAAATATATTACATAATAATGATACTGTATTTATGTGTATATATATTTATGTCATCTACTTAATTCCATTCAACTCAATGAGGAAACGAAAACAGCGTTCATGCGTACGTACGGCCTACCGTCTCCAGGAATGGTGTATTTCATTCCATTTATCGATATATTATATATATGTATATTATGAATATATATTATATATAAATAATGTTTTATATTCTGTAATTATGGAATCATGATCTAAGTAATCATATGAATAATTACAAGTCAAAACACGGACGACAAATGAAACGATTTTACCCAAAACACTCTTTAACATGAAATTTACAAAAGAACAAGTAATATAAAGTCACAAGTGAACCATATATGATATCATAACAATGAATATGATTCTGTAATAAGTCAATGACATTATTTAAATCATTATACAGGAGGTTCAGATACATACGAAGCATATCAGACATAAAGTAAGGGATAAATTTTTCAAGTCTCATTTTTATCCGAGATTGCTTATTCATAAGTATTTACTAGGGTTATTTCTATCATCCATGTCCATGTTTTATAAAAGTTTTTTCATGTATGTTTAAAGTCATTTTTACCCATTTTTTACTTTTTGACTTTTACTACATGTTATGTATGGAATATTTCTTCTGTTTACGTTATGAGGTACTTTTTTAACTTTTTCGACAAAAGTACAAGAAGAATGTTTTTTTAACTTATACAACATGAAAGGATTTTTACAGTTTCATAAAGCCTTATTTTCATGAAGCTTCCTCCAAAATATTTCATTACTGTTTTCAACAAAATCTCTTTCTTTTAAAATTGCATGACGTTTTGTGAAAAGAAATTGATTTTGAAGAAGAAATGATATTTTCCTCAATAATTCATTTAAAGTATTATATCAAAACCATTTTTCATCTAAGATGACATTATTTCATATGTGTATGTTTCAAGTATCATGTCTATATGATTTAAATGGTTTAACTTTTCTTATTATGAAATGATATCCATTTCTTTTATATGGATTATGTGATGATGGAATGATGTTTATGAAACCCATTTTGTTTATTGGGTTATTATGAATGATGTATGTTTTTTTTGTGGCACAAGTAAGAATGATTTCATTATGAGATGGGGTGGGACCTATATCTCCCTCCAATGCATTAGGTAAAGATTTTATATCTCATGAGATAGACATGGCTGGAATGGTAAGTTAATCCGGTTCAGTGTTACAGGACTGAAACGAGGAGTGAACTCGGTTAAGAATGGGACTTTGTCCACTAAGATGGTCTTAGAAGCAATGCCTTGGCTACTATGGAAATCATTAAATGTTCTTAATGGATGCCACAATTACATGTTTTATTCAAATTTTATTTTATCATGTTTTATGTTCCATTATGATCTATTCCTTATGTACATCCATGTTTTATGTCGTTGCTCAAGATTTTTAATGTTTAAAAATTATGTTCATGTTTTTATGTTCCAATGTATATGGTATGTTTTATTTTATCCATGCTTACCCTTACTGAGCAATTGAGCTCACCCTTTTTAGGTTTTATTTTCCCCCAGGATCAAAATAAAGGTTTTAGGTCAGGAAACAAAAAGTGGAAGATATTTATGGGAGATATTGAAGATCTTTCACCATGATTAGAAGATTACGTTCCATGTTTCCAAAGACACTAAACTATTACGATCCATGTGTGTGTATTTTTGTTATGTACTAAGTATTCCGCGAAAGTAATGTAATATCCATTTACGTTAAGCTTAGGGTCTTTATATCCAACCCCTACAAAATTCTATTTTCCACTTTTCTAGAAACATCCTACAGGTCCTGGTCTTCTTTAAAGACCAATTTTAGTGCACTAAGAGGAGGTCTCAAAGAGGCGCTTCAAAGAAGAAGTAATGTCCGTTACCGATTCATTCAACTTTATTTCTTCATCCACTTCTTCTTCCTTAGTTGTTTCATTATGAAATAATAACATCGGTATCACTAATATACTGTTAGGTTATTTTATGTATGAAACAACCCTATTTCACCATCTATCAATCCTACGGAAAACGAAATCACAGCGCATGCGTACGTACGAAATACCGTCTCCACGCCGTGGTGTAATCTATTTTCCACCACCACCTTACTTGGATGGGTATAATGGTGTAAATAATAACTATATATGATTATTGTAATGTGATATGGGTTCTGAAATAGTATACATACACTCCAATACAATTCAATGATCATGAGAACGATATCATCGCTCGTGCGTACGTACGGAATACCGTCTCCACGATGTGATGCGACTCGTTCTACATGATCTTCATTGCATAATGATTATATAAATGAATTTAATGAATGAATATGATATATATTACACTAATACCATTCTGGAAATGAGGTATCTATAACCTAAAGAGAATAATAAAAATTTATTCGACAAAACACGCATAAGAACAATAAGTAATAAACACCCGAATAACAAGTAACAATGAAATATTACTAATAAGAAGCTAAGAATATGGCCATATATGATATCATAACAATGACTATGATTCTGGAATAATTCAATTACATTATTTAAATCATTATACAGGAGGTTCAGACACTTACTAAGAAAATCGGTTCTAAGGTATGGAAAATCTCCCAATCTCATTTTTATCCAAGATTGTTTATACTTCAGAATTTAATGGGGAATATTTATCATCCTCATCCAAGTTTCCTCAAAATGTAATATTTATATCCTTATACAATTTTTTATATCCAATTTTACCCTTCGGTGAGTTTTTAGTGAAAGATATGAAAGGAATCTTTTTTCGTTTTTCGTACAAGGTACTTTTTTACTTTTCCGACAAAAGTACGAGAAGAATATTATTTTTAACTTATAAGGCATGAATGGATTTTTAAAACATTATTTCCAAGAATATTACTTTACAAGTTTTCAAGTTTATTTTTAATCAACATCTTCTAGTATAAAATTGTATGACATGTTAAGAAAGGAAAAATGTTTTTAATGTAGGAATGATATTTTCTTCAAGAATGGAGTTCAAGTGTTTTATCAAAATTATTTTCCATATAAGATAATATAGGGTTCTGTTTCGATCCCTATTTTTAAATTGATTTGATTATGTTGTTATGGAATTATTTTTATGAATTCCTTTATCTTATATGAATTGTTTTATGATGGCACGATGTTTAAGAATCGCATTTTTATTACATGGGTTATGCAATGATGTATGATTTTTTTTAGATTTTGTGGAACACATAAGAATGGTATCATTATTAGATGGGTGGGACCTATATCTCCCTCCAAGGAATTGGGTAAAGATTTATATCTCATGAGGTAGACATGGCTGGAATGGCAGGTTAAACTGGTTCAGTGAAACAGGACTGAAACGAGGAGTGAACTCAGTTCAGAAATGGACTTTGTCCGCTAAGATAGTCTTGGCAATGAGTCTTGACTACTAAGAAATGATTCTATATGATTATGTGTGTATGCCACAATGTTTCATGTTTTATGTTATGATTATTGGGATTACATTTCACTACTAGGATTTATCCCATGTTATGAAATTATGATCTCTTTTGGAGTTTAAGATTTCCAAAATGTTATGTTCTTATGATTATGAAATGATTGATATTTCTTTTGTTTACCCTTACTGAGCATTTGATCTCACCCTCTTTTATGTTTTCTTTCCCCAGTTCAGGAAGAAGGTTATTAAGTAGGATATGCCAAAAAGGGACTCTAGATATGATGAAATAAATGGGAGACAATGTAGATGATTTATGAACCAGTTGTTTATGTTTCCTAGTTTCTAAAGACACTATACCTATACGGTCCTTTCAGGGTTTTGTTATATGTTGTAATAAGTGTACTTCAATTTTTAAGTATTATCAATGTATGTAAAGTATGGGTCATTATAGTTGGTATCAGAGGAAAGGTATAGTCAACCTTTGGAAACTAGGATGTGAAAGCCATAGTAAGAACCCTAAGATAAGTCTAAGCATAGAACACAATCATAGTGTTTTAGAAATTTCCATGAATAACCAATGATAAGACCTTAAGTGTAAAATTTTATTCTTGATTATGTGGTTTTCCTATTATAATTAGTGTTGCTCACACTATTCTTCTTGGTTTTAGTCAATGGCTAGAACCTGAAGGAACCGTGTTAATGCGGATTGTGACGGGAAATGAAATGATTGTCCCCCTGAGCAACCAAACGTTATGGGAGCTGGAATGAAAAATATTGTATCCATGCTCACATAACTTTCTCAAGCTATGAATCATAAAGGACTTCCAAACAAGAAAATGAAGGAGCAACATTCTATTGAATCCTTCATGAGGCAGCGTCCACCTTCATTCCGCGGGTCTATTGATCCATTAGTTGCTGAACAATGGATTAGTACTACTGAAAAGATATTTTCAGTTCTTCAATGTTCTGAACATGATAAATTCATCTTATCAGTATATCATTTGGAATGTGATTCTAATCAATGGTGGAATATTATTAAGAATATGAGGCAATGGGATGAAATTGAGTCCATGGAATTGGACGAGTTCAAGAACTTATTTTTCAATAAGTACTTCCCTCATATTCTTCAAAAATAGTTGGAGAAGGAGTTTCATGAACTAAAGAAAACGGATTATCAATCTGATGGTACCTATGAAGGAAATTCTACAAGACTTACAAGTTACGCTTCTGGTATTATTATCCAACCTGAGAGTAATATCGATCGATTCTTCAGTGGCTTAAAACCAAGTCTTCGAAGGGCGTTATCCATAAGGTACTTCAATAGCTACGAGGAAATCGTTTGATGTGCTCTCAAAGATGATATGGAGATTGGAGTAACCCATCAATCATATGGGTTTGATAAAAAGAGGAAAATGGAATTCAAAGGAAAATATAAAGAGCACACTGAAAAGAAGATGAGCTTTCCCTTATGCTCAATGTGTGGAAATAAACATGGAGGTAGTTGTATTAAAGGGACAAGTAAATGTTTCAAATGTGGAAAGGAAGTTCATCGGGCATTTGAATGCCGCAATGATGGGAAGAAGTTCTCTATTGATGCAAACAAAGAAAAGGTTACACAGTGTGCACCTCCTATACTTCAATGTTATAAGAGCAAGGAAATGGGGCATTATGCCAATCAATGCCCAAATCCAAGGGTTGTTGATGATGATCGACATCAACAAACTCTTAAGGACAAAGAGAAAGGAAAGTCACATGAAATTACTATCGGCGATGTAGAATACGACAACGAAGTGGTGAAAGGTACACTTACCATCCACTCTAAGTTATAAAATGTTTTATTTGATTCTGGATCCACCCACTATTTTATTTCTGAATAATTTTCTAAGGGTATCTCTGTATTACCACAAAAATTAGATGTTGAGTTAGCTGTGACAACCCCTAATGGCACAACAGTCGAATCAAAAGTTTATAATTCTTCTCCGATTGATGTTTGTGGGAAAGTGCATCCTGAAAATATTGTGATCCTTCTTATAGTGGAATTTGATGTGATTCTTGGCATGGAGTGGCTTTCTCTATATGGAGCTCATATCAATTTCCAAAGAAGGGAAGTCACATTTCATATTCCAGATCAATCGATGATCATATATTGATGTAAGGATGAACATAACCTTCCATTGGAAATTTATATCATCTTATGGGTCTTGATTCCACTAAATGAAGGTTATTTATCTCAAATGGTTGGTGATAAACTCACTATTAAGAATATTCCTATTGTACGGGAGTTTAATGATGTCTTTCTGGAGGAATTTCCAGGTCTTCCACCAAATCTTGAAGTTGAGTTTTCAAAAGAACTCGTACTGGGTGCTTTGCCTATTTCAAAGACACCTTATAGAATGGCCCCAATTGGGTAGCAGGAATTGAAGAAGCAACTCCAAGAGAATCTGGATAAGGGATTCATACGCCCTAGTGCGTCACCTTGTGGAGAACCTGTTCTGTTTGTTAAGAAGAAAGATTGATCAATGAGACTCTGCATTGATTATCGAGAACTTGACAAGATCACTATCAAGAACAAATATCCTCTCCCGTGCATTGATGACTTATTTGACCAACTACGTGGAGCTCAATACTTTTCCAAGATTGATCGTCGTTCAGGGTATCATCAATTAAGGGTCGGAAGGGAGGATATACCAAAGACGGCTTTCCGTACAAAGTATGGACACTATAAATTTATAGTGATGCCATTTGTTCTTACTAATTCCCCTGCTATCTTCATGGATCTGATGAATATAGTCTTTAGAGACTATCTTGATCAGTTTGTGATTGTCTTTATAGATGATATTCTTGTCTATTCAAAGAGAAAGGAAGAACAAGAAGATCACTTGAGAATTGTATTGAAGACCCTAAGAAAAGATAATTTTTATGCCAAATTTACCAAGTGTGAATTTTGGCTTCAAAAAGTTGCATTTTTGGGTCACATAATCTCCAAAGAGGGGATATTTGTGGATCCAGCAAAAAAAAAAGGTTATCTAAATATGGTCGAGACCAACAACAGTAACCGAGATCCGAAGATTCTTGGTTTTGCTGGATATTATTGACGTTTTGTGAAATATTTTTCATGATTATCTAATCCACTCACCAAGTTGACTCGAAAAGTAGTTAAGTTCATGTGGACGGAGGAATGTGAAGAGAATTCAAGGAGTTGAAAAGAAGGTTATCCAGTGCACCTGTACTCACACTTCCTTGTAGTGGAGAAAGGATTGTGATCTACAGTGATGCATCCAAGATAGGGCTGGGGTGTGTTCTTATGCAAAATAATATGGTGATAGCTTATGCCTCATGACAGTTTAAAATCCATGAGCAAAATTACCCAACTCATGATTTGGAGTTAGCTGCGGTAATCTTTGCATTAAATATTTAGAGGAATTATCTTTATGGAGAATGGTTTGATATTTATAATGATCATAAAAGTTTAATGTATATTTTCACACAAAAGGAGCTGAATATGAGCCAAAGAAGATGGTTGGAGATAATTAAGGATTACAACTGCTCAATTCATTACCACTTTGGGAAAGAAAACAAGGTGGCAGATGCATTAAGTCGACAAGACCATGCTAGCTTATCCACGATAAGGATCACAAATGATCCAATCTTTATGGATTTAAAAAGGATGGATCTTGGAATTATAATGAAAGGGGAAAAATCATATATTTCTCAATTGAATTTTCAACCATCTATACATGTTAAGAATAAAGAGGCATAGAATGAAGATGCAGAGTTACAAAAGAAGGTGAGAAATGTTCCTAAATTCAACCTTGATTGTGATGGGATAATAAAGTTCAGGAATCGGGTCTGTGTTCCTCCCATACCAAAATTAAAGAAGGAGCTTCTGGATGAGGCTCATAGTTTTTCATTCTCTATTCATCCTAGAACCATGAAGATGTATAGGGACCTGAAAGAGTACTTCTGGTGGGAAGGCATGAAAACAGATGTTGTTGAATATGCCTCTCGATGCTTGGATTGTTAGAAAGTTAAAGATGAGAGACAGAAGTCTAAGGTAATGTTACAACCATTACCCATACCTGAATGGAAATGGGAAAAAAACACTATAGACTTTTTCACTAGACTTCTTAAATCATCCAAAGTCAATTATTCTATCTGCATCATAGTTGATCGTCTTACAAAGTCTGCACACTTCATTCCTATTGTAGAGGATTTCTCTCTAGATCAGATGGCCAGGATATATGTAAAGGAAGTGGTAAGATTGCATGGAGTAACAATTTCCATTATATCTGATTGGGATCTGAGATTTACCTCGAAGTTCTGGTGAAGTCTTCAACATACTCTGGATACAGAGTTGAGTTTCAGCACTGCTTATCATCCTCAGACAGATGGTCATTCTGAGAGGAAAATTCAAACTTTAGAAGATATGTTGAGAGCTTGATCTATGGATTTCAAAGGTGGTTGGGATCAACACCCACCTTTGGTGGAATTTTCTTTAAATAATAGCTTTCACTCCAGTATTCAGATGACTCCTTATGAAGGTCTCTATGGAAAGAAATACATGACTCCAACTTGCTGGGATGATGTTGGGGAAAGAAATCTATTAGGACCTGATCTTGTTGAAGAGATGGCAGAAAAGGTCAGATCTATTCAACAACACATAAGAGAATCTCAGAGTCGACAAAAAAGTTATGTCGACAACCAATGAAAAGACCTAAAGTTTGAAGTGGGTTATAAAGTGTTCTTACGAATATCTCCCTGGAAGAGGGTCATGAGATTTGGAAAGAAGGGAAAGTTGAGCCCTAGATATATCGGTCCTTTCAAAATACTGGATCGTGTTGGGAAGGTAGCTTACCGATTGGAACTTCCACCAGATCTCTCCCAAGTTCATGATGTGTTCCATGTATCTCTCCTGAGAAAGTACATACCTAATCCTTCACATGTACTCAGCTCAGAAGTTGTACCGCTGGAGCAAGATCTTTCTTATGAAGAACAGCCAATAGAGATTCCAGATTGTAGCGAAAAAACCTACGGAACAAGACCACTCGCTTGGTGAAATTTCTATGGAGGAACCACCAATTTGAATAAGCTACATGGGATCTTGCGTATATGATGAGGGAGAGGTATCCTCATCTGTTTGTTACAAAGTGACAAATTTCAGGGGAGAAATTCATTTTAAGGGGGGTAGAATGTAACACCCGAGACTTTTCTGAGAAATATTTTGTTTTTAAGTTATATAAATCATCAAAGGAATCATTCACTACACACAACACTAGCTTCGCTTTCTTTACACGCCATCACGACCTTCCTCGATAGCTTGCGTCGTACGTAATATCGAGTTTCACTAAACAACGATATGCTATTAAAATATAACTAAAACTATCAGTTATGAATATTAATACCCACTTTTTGAAATTTTGTAAATTTTATTTTTCAAAATGGACTTCATTTTTGGATTCGGAATATTGAAATTAGCCTAGGGTGAAATTTTGGTATTTTTCTGAAAACTATCAATTTTTTATGAATAGTGAAAACACTGGGTTACTATTTAAAAACCGACTTTTTATTTAAATAATTATTTATTTTATTTAAATTTATTTTAGGTCAAAATTGATACATAATACCTATATAAGTTCAATTCAATTCATTGGAGTCATTTTATAATAATTTTAGATATATAAAAATTTTATTAAACTTTTAAACGTCTTTTACCCACCTCCTAGGATAATTTTCAAATTTACATAAAACTTAATTTTACCGCTTCTATGAGAGGAATTTATAAAATATGAGAGACACGGTTAATATTAAGGACTAAAATGTTGTTCAATGAGATAAAAATAATCTTCGGTGAATATTAACTTTTTACTTTTTTTACCACGGTTAAAAGTAATTAGGGTAATTAAGGGTAAAAATGTTATTATTATTACCCTAACATATGTCCTAATTCGATTGAATAAGTTTAATTCGACCAAAAACAACCTTATGAATAGGCTATGACCATTTAGGACCACTTGGATTAGATTAGTACATTTATGATTAATTTATTTAAAGAAGGGTTAAAATAGTTAAAATCAATTTATAATAACTAAATCATTTTTAATATAGGGTTATACATAAGATAAATTCGACTATAAATATTCATTATAAATCTAAAACGATTTCCTACATAATGGTATTTTATTTGTAATTTTTAGAAAATAAATAATTTAAATTATCTATGACACAATGATTATGCAGTAATTATCTTACTAATGAAATATTGACATAAATGATGTTATAAATACCCAAATAAATGTAATTTTAGACTTTTTATGAATTAAAATAATTTTAACGGTTAATATGACATGTTAGTATTGATTTAATTAACTTTTTTCGAACTAATATTTCTGTTATGATTTTCACAAAAATCAATTACCAAATAGTGTCAAAATTGACATAAAATAGTTTTTAAAACAAATATTATATTATTAATTGTTATTTTATTCCTAAAAATCTAAAGTTTGGCCAAATGACTTAGCTAAGGTTATATATATTAATTATAAACAACTTGGGGTTCGTTTGGATTGTTATAGTATGTTTATTAACCTTATAGTGTAAGAAAACAAGAAGACACGGTAAACGTTAAATTATCTAACTTAAAGTTAAATCTAAATGATAAGGTTAAAATAGATACCTAAACTTGTCTAAATTCTATTGGATGAGAGTATTAGACCCATCCCCACCTTATATTCTAAATAAATCAATATTGATCTGTTAAAAAATGAATATGAATTTATAATAAAATAATAGTTTTAGTTTTTCCTAAGGTTCCCCTCTCCTCCCTTTTAAAAGGGAACCTCCTCCCTCTCTTCCTCACACCACTTTGATCCTCCATGCTCGGCCAACCCCTACAAAATTCTCTTCTCCACTTCCCTATAAACATCCTAGAGGTCCTGGTCTTCTTCAAAGACCAATTTTAGCGCTCTAAGAGGAGGTCTCAAAGACGCGCTTCAAAGAAGAGGTAATGTCCGTTACCGATTCTTTCAACTTTATTTCTTCTTCCACTTATTCTTCTTTAGTTGTTTCATTATGAAGTAATAACATAATTATAACTAATATAATTTTATGTTATTATATTTACTAAACAAACCTATTTCACCATATATCCATCCTACAAAAAACAAAATCACCGCGCTTGCGTACGTGCGTAATACAGTCTCCATGTCGGGTGTAATCTATTTTCCACCACCACCATACTTGGTTGGGTATAATGGTGTAAATAATAACTATATATGATTATTTTAAGGTGATATTGATTCTGAAATAGTATACGTACACTCCAATATAATTCAATGATCATTGGAACGATATCATCACTCGTGCGTACGTACGGAATATCGTCTCCACGATGTGATGCGACTCGTTCTACATGATCTTCATTGAATAATGATTATACAAATGAATTGAATGAATTAATATGATATATATTACACTAATACCATTCTGTAAATGTGGTATCTATAACCTAAAGATAAGAATAAGAATTTATTTGACAAAACACGCTTAAGAACAAAAAGTAATAAACACCCGAATAACAAGTAGCAATGAAATATTACTAATAAGAAGATAAGAATATGGCCATGTATGATATCATAACAATGCATATTATTCTTTAATAAGTCAATGACATTATTTAAATCATTATACAGGAGGTTTGGACATTTACGAAGCAAATCGGACCAATGGTAGGTGAAAATCCTGCAATATCATTTTTATCTAAGATTGTTTATACTTCAGAATTTACTGGGGAATATTTATCATCCACATCCATGTTTCCTCATTATGTAATATTTATACCCTTATACAATTTTTTATATCCAATTTTACCCTTCGGTGAGTTTTTAGTAAAATATATGAAAGGAATCTTTTGTCGTTTTTCGTACGAGGTACTTTTTGACTTTTCTGAAAAAAGTACGAGAAGAATGTTTTTTAACTTTTACGGCATGAATGGATTTTTAAAACATTATTTCCAAGAATCTTCCATTACAAGTTTTAAAGTTTATTTTCAATCAAATTATTTTAGTTTAAAATTGTATGACATGTTAAGAAAATAGAAATTTTTTTGAAGTAGAAAGGATATTTTCCTCCAGAATGGAGTTCAAGTATTTTATCAAAATTATTTTCCAACTAAGATAATATAGGGTTCTGTTTATATCCCTGTTATTACATTGATTTGATTATGTTGTGATGGAATTATTTTTATGAATTCCTTTATCTTATATGAATTGTTTTATGATGTCACGATGTTTAAGAATCCCATTTTTATTACACGGGTTATGCAATGATATATGATTTTTTTGATTTTGTGGCACTCATAAGAATTGTATCATTATGAGATGGGTGGGACCAATATCTCCCTCCAATGAATTGGGTCAAAATTTATATCTCATGTGGTATACATGGCTAGAACGGAAGGTTAAACCGGTTCAGTGAAACAGGACTGAAACGAGGAGTGAACTCGGTTCAGAAATGGACTTTGTCCGCTAAGATTGTCTTGGAAATGAGTCTTGAATACTAAGAAATGATTCTCTATGATTATGTGTGTATGACAAGAAGTTTCATGTTTTAAGTTATGATTATTGGGATTAAATTTCACTAATATTATTTATCCCATGTTATGAAATTATAATCTCTTTTGCAGGTAAAGATTTCCAAAATGATATGTTCTTATGAATATGATGTGATTGCTATTTCTTTTGTTTACCCTTACTGAGCATTTGAGCTCAACATTTTGTATGTTATATTTTCCCCAGGTCAGGAAGAAGGATATTAAGTAGGATATAACAAAAAGGGACTCTAGATATGATGAAATAAATTGGAGACAACGTAGATGATTTATGAACTAGTTGTTTATGTTTCCTAGTTTCTAAAGACACTATACCTATACGGTCCTTTAATGGTTTTTTATATGTTTTAATAAGTGTACTTAAATTTTGTATTATTATAAATGTATGTAATGTATGGGTCGTTATAATATGTATTGATTTTCTTTATTAGAATCCATATTTATGAGACCTATAATACAAAATCCAATTAATATGATTGTAAAAATTTATCAAGAAATGAATCATGATAAATATATAACTAAGTAAAGTTGGTAACATAATTATATTATTTTATCCCTGAAATAACACAACCTTAGTCAATTATTTTATTTATCCACTTGATGTCAATAAATGGATCTCTACAACTAAATATATATTTTCCATTATCGATTGTCTAGATTATGATAATCTTATTTTTATATATATAATTTATAATTAGAAGCATATAAATAGTAGAATATTATTAAAAACATGAGTACATAAGAAATAATTAAAATTATATAATATGATGGTATAAAGTGATTTTTTTCAATAATTATTGTATTCATATTTTTCATGTGAAAATGGAGAAAGAATTTCTCCTGAAAATTTTGCAGCGATGTGATTTATTTTAACTAACAATTTAAATGGAATGTAATAAGGGTAAATATATGGATTATTTTAGGTATACATGAATTAATTATCATATTAATTAAATATTTATAATTATAAAAATATAATATATAATTTTCCTTCAAACTTTTTTACTAACTAAAAATTGATATTATCTTCTAATTTATGTGTGGACTACCACCTTCAAGAAACGATGTGACTCACCTTTCATCATAACACAATACGGATATTATAAATTGTTATATTTAAGAAATAATTATAGTATATATGTTATTAGTATCATTTTTGATTGGTAAATTTTTCTTACCTCCTTTCTATAATGATCATTGAAAAATGGAAATGTTACTCATGTGTACATATAAACTACATTCTCCATGATTGGTACATAATTCCTCTATCAAAACCATTGTTCATGAATAGTATAAAAATTATTTATGATTTAAGAATATGATAATTATATCCATAAGATTATTCTATAGAATCTTAAATAATATCCCCTTTGACAATATTCATCATTTCAAAGTCATTACTGATAAATATTCTAAATATCATCGAAACATACAAATAAACATCATTAAATATGTAGTCATATATAACATAGTAATAAATGAAATAAAATTAACTAAAAACATTAAATATGTCATTAGTAATTTATATAATTAACATATATTTATTATTCTATAAGATAAATAAAATAAGAGATGACTCAGACTCAATGTAAGAGACATCCTCTTAATATCCTTTCATTGATGCATACATTTATTTTTATAAACCTATATTAATTTAAAAGTGTTGATACAATACATTTGAAATGATATATAATAAATATTTCTATTCACATGGCATTTAATATTTTATAATTTTAGTATTTCATGGGTCTTTTGATTCAGATATAATAAATGTTATGGGAAAATTTTGGGGAAATATAATGTTTTAGTTTTTTGCTTTGAAATATTTTTTTTACATGATGATGTTTGAAAAATGATTTTTTAAATTTTATTTTATCGAAATAATGGATATATATTGAACAATTTATTTTCATTTTACATTATTTTATGAAAATAATCAAAAGGAGCCTTTTTATCTATTTTATATCGAATGTTATGAAAAAAATATAGGATTGTTATATTTTTTAACGTACATGGAGAAAAGAATTTTTAACCGTTGTGAAATTTATTTGATTTCTAGATTCCTTGGAAATCATTATTTAAGGAAAACCCCTATTTCCCAATTGTGTTTATTTTTGTTTTAAAAATGGGTTTATAAATGAAAATAGACTTTTCATATTCAAATGTGATTTTCATTTGAATTTAAAAGAGTTCTTCCAATGTTTTTTGTTGAAAATATGAAATCCTACAATGTTTTTTCTTGTTGTTGTTATTATAAATTATATATGATGTGTTCACATATATATCACAAGGTGATCACATTATATATGATATGATATTGAAACCGATATATATCTCTATTTCATTGTCTACTATTTTTTTCTATGGATAATTATATTTGGTGTTGGTCGTGTGGTTATTTAATTTTTTAAGGGTTTTGTAATAGTTCAATGAGATGATATACCAAGGTTCCTAAATCAATGTTAAATTCCTTCTAAATATTTTTCAAATAAATAATGATTCTTCAATGTTAATATAAATGATCTTTTTATTGGAATGATAATCCAATTTTGGGTAAAAAGTTGTATTTTTATAGAATGGTTTTTCTTGGGGATTAATGTAATTTACTAGACTAATAATTGTATTATAATATCTTAAATATATATATTTCTATGCTCATGTGAATTTTCATTACAAATTCCACATTATTTACATATGGATAGGAAAATGAATGGAGTATTTGAATGTTGTGAATATTTTTAATGAAAATAAATAATTCATTTTATAAAATGTTTTTATGGTGGGGAAAATGGATATTGATCATGTGTATACATATTTTATTATATAGTTTTTTATATATGAGTTATGACCTAATGCTCTTAAAAAATACCTAAATAGATCTAAAAATATAATATAATTAATTATTTACTTAATAATATTGGTTATATAAGTCTTAAGGATGGGTTCATATAAAATAAACCAAAAATTAGGGTCCATTGGTAACACCCCAATCATCCAACATATGTTTCTATTTGAATAATGCAGTAGCTTGTGTTATACGCAACTTGGAGTTTTAACACACAACAACCAATAAAACTAGTCGTTATGAATAGTAATACCCACTTTTTGAAATTTATTAAATATTATTTTTCAAAGTGGTATTTATTTTTGGATTAGGAATATTGGAATTACATTAGGGTTAATTTCTGTTATTTTTCTGCAAACATTCAATTTTTGATTAATAGTGAAAAAACAATGCGTTATTGTTTAAAATTGAAATTTTATTTAAATAATTAGTTAATTTATTTTAATTTATTTTTTGTCAAAATAGATACATAATACCTATATATGTTCAGTTTATTTCATTGGATTCATTTTTCAATAAATAAATAAATAAATATATATATAATTTTATTGAACTTTTTACTGTCTTTTTTACCCACATTTAGGGGCATTTGAAAATTTGCATAAAACATACATTTACAGCTTCTCTGAGTTGAATTTCAAAAATTCGAGAGACAAAGTTAATATCATTATGTAAAATTTGGTTCAACGAGATGAAAATAATTTTTGGTGAATAGTAACTTTTGACTTTTATTTACCACGGTTAAAAGGAAATAAGGTAATTAAAGGTAAAAATGATATTATAATTATCATAACATATATCCTAATTCTATTGGATAAGTGTAATTCTATCAAAAACAACCTTATGAATAAAATATGATCCTTTTGGTCCCCATGGAATAGATTAAGACATTTATTATTATTTTATTTAAAGAAGAGTTAAAAAATTTAAATTCAATGTTTAATAACTAAACCATTCTTAATATAGGGTTACACATAATATAAATTCGACTAAAAATATTCATTAAAATGATAATGTAATTTCCTACATAATGGTATTTTATTTTTAATTTTTAGACATTAAATAATTTAGTTTATTTATGACCCAAAGATGATGCACTAATTACCTTATTATTAATATATTAAAATAATTGATATTATAAATATCCAAATAAAGTTAAATTAAGACTTATAATTAATTAAAATAATTTTCTAGGTTAATATTACATGTTAGGGTTGATTCAAAAAAAGTAATTCGAAGTGATAAATTTTTTATGTCTTTCAAAAAAATCCTATTCTAAATAGTGTCAAAATCGACATAATTTATTTTTTAAGTAAAATACTATATTATTAATTGATATAATTTTCCTAAAAATATATGGTTCCTCCAAAAGACATATATAAGGTTATATATTATCATAATAAAACACTTGTGGTTGGATTGTGTTATTATATTATGTTTATTAACCATATAATATAAAAATAAAAAGAGACATGATAAATGTCAAACTATTTAACTAAGAGTTAAATATAAATGATATGGTTAATATGGTGACCTAAACATGCCTAAAACCTATTGGTTGAGTTCTTTTTGACCCATAACCACATTATCCTCTAAATAAATTATTTTGGATCAACTAGAAATCGAAAATGTTCTTATTATAAAATAATATTTTTAGCTTTTCCTAAAGTGACCCTCACCTCTCTTATAAAAGGTTACTTCTTCTTATATTATTTTCACACCTCCATAGACATTTGGATCATCCAAAATCTGCCCAAATATCTTCCCATTTTCCCTCAATTTAATCTATAGTTCTTACATTGATCGGAAATCCATCCTATGGAGCCCTTTTGATTAACTCAAAATGAAACACCTCAAGAAGATGTAATAATTTCAACACCCTCTTTCAAGTTCTTTTCATCTTCCACATCCTCTTTCATTTTTGTTTCCATACCAAAATAATAAATCAAGTACCTTCTAAATACTATGATGTTATTATAAATATTTTACAACCATATTTCTTATTCTATCCATCTTATAAATGATAATGTCACCATACATGCGTACATACAGATTACCGTCTCCAGGTCACGGTGTAGTTTTTTATTCATACACTTTATTATTTGGATGAGTATAATAATGAGTATAACTTATATAAATAATAAATATAATATATTAATGATTATTCATATATGATATAACATCCAATAACATACAACTTCACCATCAATATAATGAAATTTTCACTCGTGCATACGTTCGGATTACCATATCCACGAACACGATGAGACTAATTCCCCATCATAATAATTAAAGAATAATTTTCATTTTATGATTATAAATAATTTTTAAGAACATATTATTATTGTGGGTACGAATCAAATACATCTTATTTATAACAAACATGGATTACGTAACCAAGCATATAAAGGAAAATGAAACAGTTAACACCTGAAATGATGATACAGCTGAAATATTTTTAACAAAGCAATATTGTAAGATAATATATGATATCATATTTATGAATATGATTATTTTACAATTTAATAACAATTATTTAAATATTATATATGAGGTTAACTTACCCTCTACCAAGGAAAATTACAAGGTAATGCTTAATTATATAATCTCATTACTTATCCAAGGTTGTTAATACGTAAGTATCTACTAGGACCTCTTTATCATCCACATCTGTGTTTACTTAAAAATGTAATTAAAATTTGTTTTACTATTTAATAGACTCTGTGTTAAAGTCATTTATTCCCTTATTTTACCATATATATTTTGAAAGTAATCTTTCCGTCATTTTCCAAACAAGGTAAATTATGACCTTTTCAGAAAATTTATGGTAAAAATGTCTTTTTTTAACTTATATGGCGGGTGCGGCTATTTTCCATAGAAATAACATCATCGAAGCTTCCCATACATTATTAAATTAATATTTTCAAAATAAATTTTTTCATTTATAATTATTTGACTTTTAAATGGTTTCAAAATTAAAAGTGGTATTTCTTTCAAATAGTTTTCATTTCATCTATGTCATCGTCTTTTGATGGATTTAAAACATGTATGAAGTTGATTTATTATTATAAAAATCATTCATATTTTATTGAAGACTTTGTGATATGCTTGACTATAGATGTGTTATATTTATACCATTCACGGTTTTTGGTTAATTTATTAACATTTTGTATGCCAGTTTTAATACGAATGACTATGTATGTTTCATCCTTGTCATATGAGGAATGCATTGGACTTAGTAAGCGAAGGGTGGTTCCCGCTATAGCTCATAGATGCATTAGTAGGTCTCCTGAGACAAACTAGTGTCTTGGAAAAAAGCCATGACAAAATCTTCTTTTTATCCTTGGAACGAGGCCTTGACTATAGGGTTATAAAGTCTGGCATTATTCATTCTATCATTACGAAATTGGCTATTGATATTGCATGTGATTATTCAACTAGTAGAATATCCATGTGAATAAGTAAATGGCATTATTTGATTTATATTTTCTATATTATGCTGATTTTTAATTTTAAAAGGCATATGTTTTAGTCTTATACATTTCATAAAATGATTATGCTTATTTATGAATGTTTTTCCTATATTATTATCCTTATTGAGCATCGGAGCTCACCCCTTTCTGTGTTTTATTTTTCCCTGGATGTTAAGAAATATTTAATGGTCTACCTATAGGGATAGGCTAAGTACATAAGTGTGTTAAATGGTGAAAAAATGTTGTTTATGATTTTAATCCATGATGTAATGTAAAACTTATGAAAGTATCTAGAACTACCAAGGCTACAAAACAGATCGGTCAGTCAGGATTTGATCCCTTGTGATCATTCCAATGTTGTGTAATAATACACTGACTCTGGGTAACTGAGGTCAGGGAATTACAGTTGGTATCAATAGATGTTTAGTAAAAACCTCAGAAGCTATATTTAGAAAAACACTTTTTAAAAAACATTACCCTAATATAGACTTTGAGGATTAGTATAGAAGAACATCGTAGAATTTTGATAATGTAGAGATGTTGTGATTTTTCTAATAAATTCAACATTTTTTGGATATGAGAAAGTAGAGGTGGCTTTGTAACAGATGTACCTTGGAGTGAAAACACTGACAAGGAGTTTCGAGCTTGACTCGGGTATCCTGGTACACGACAACAGGGCTTTCTTCACTCTTGGTAACAACACTCCCAGAGGATATCCTTAGGATAATTCACATTTTCTTTACAAACAATTATGAAGGATTTATGAGTATGTAACTCCTTAAATAAAACATTTTAATGATTATAGATTATATCCATAAACTGTTCAATTTATGTTAATTGTTTTACAAGTTTGGAATTATGTATTGCGATTTATAAACTAATATAGTGTATGCCATTTTTTTGAAATGGCACCAAGTGGAAGGAATGGAAACCATATAAACACACGTAATCCATGTAGATATTTCCTTCTTACTGAAGATATTTATAGTGGAGCTGGTGATGAAACCGGTGCTGATCAGCATATCACCATATAGGGACAACACACTCGGGTTATGAATAATAACCTTACCTATATGGAGCACCCTAACCCATAATGTGGAGGATAATTTTTAGACCGCTTCATGAGGAAAAACCACCAACATTCAATGGGAGTACAAATACATTGGTATATGCACAATGGATAAGTTCCTTATAGAAAATATTTCATTCTTTGAGGAGTAGCGACAGAGAAAAATTTATCATGGAAGTTTATCACCTCACGGGAGATGCAGATCAATGGTTTCCATTAATCCAAATCCCAAAGGAAGAAGAATCGGTATCAAACATGTAATGGAGAGAGATTAAAGATATTTTATTAGAAAAATACATTCCTTGAGACCATGGACTTGATATGGATAGACAATTTTTGAGTCTGAGGAAAAAGGAGGATGAGAATGTCACAAAGTATGAGGATAACTATACAAGGTTAGCAAGGCATGCAATAGATTGTATATGTAACCCAAGGAGTAATATTGATCTATTATTTGATAGGTTAAAACCATTTCTTCATTGAGAATTAGTCTCACAATGATTCTCATCATACGAAGATATTGTCACATATGCTATCAAGAGGGAAAAATAATTATCTATGTGTTACAAATTTAAAGCAATGAAAGGGAAGAAGATATCTGTTGAAAACTATAGAAATGGAAATTAGGGGAAGAAGGGAAAAGTTGAATATCCATCCTGGAGTAAATGTGGGAAGAAACACCCAGGTACATGCCTAAACAGAATGGGAGTCTGTTAAAATTGTGGTGAAAAAGGCAACCACACTCATTATTGTAAGTGAATTAAAGAGGCTCTCAATGTTTAATGCTACAGTTGTAATGAAATGGTACATTATGAAAATTAATGTCATAATCATCAGGGAATGTTACCTCAAAAAAGGCCATGGGATCAAGGCCAAGCTTATGCAATCACTATTGCTGAGGTTGAAGCTCTGAAAGATGTGGTGGTAGGTAATTTAATGGTTTCCTAATGTTTATCCAATGAATTATTTGATTCTGGATCATCAAATTGTTTCATATCTTCCTAGTTTGATATGAAAATTAGATATTTCCAATTTGATTTATCAAGGGAGTAGTCAGTAAAATCTCCCAAGGGAAGTATCATTGCAACAATGTTTTGTGAATCAGTTTCCATTAGGGCATACAAATTTTCTTTATCCGCTAATCTCATCATCATACTCATGATTGAATTTGTATAATACTTAGTATAGATTTAATTTTGGACCATGATGCGAAACATTATTGAATGAATAAGAATGTTAAAATTTTTGACGATGACAAGGAGTACCATTTTTTTAGAGCAGAAATAGCACCATCATATTCTTATCTTGATCCACCACCAGTAGCTCTACTAAATTCAATTATCAGGGAGGAAGAGAATGAAATAACTATGGGTGAGGAATGGAATGTTAAAATATATAAGGGGTACCTATTGTGAAAGAATATATTGATGTATTTCCAGAGGATTTACTCGGACATCATCTAGAATGAGAAATTGAGTTTTCCATTGATTTAATTAATATTTCAAGGCCCATATCAAAGAACCTTATAGAATGGCCACTGTGGAATTAGTGGAACTGAAGAAAAAACTATAGTAATTGAGTAATAAGGGGTTTATTTTCCCTAGGGTTTCTTCATGGGGAGACCATGATCTTTTTATTAAGAAGAAAGATGGATCTATGAGGTTGTGCACTGACTACAGGGAGATCAATGCTATAAAAATAAAGAACAAGTATCCCCTACCTCACATTGATGATTTATTCGACCTACTTCATGGAGATCAATATTTTATAATGATTTACCTTTAATCTGGATATCATTAGTTGTGTGTAAAGAAGGAAGACATTCCAAAAACAACATTTTGAACCAGGTACGGGCATTACGAGTTTACAGTAATGCCTTTTGGACTGACTAATGCACCCTCTATTTTAATTGATATAATGAACAGAGTTTAAAGTAATATCTTGATGGCATTATAGAGTTATTTATTGATTATATCTTGATATAGTCCAAAATCTACGAAGATCAAGAAAATCATTTCACATTATTCTAAAGACTCTTAGAAGAAATTAATTATATGGGACGTTTAGCAATTGTGAATTCTGGCTTCAGGATATTTCATTTATTGGTCATATTGTCTCAAACGATGGAATCTCTATTGATCCTTCTGAAACAAGAGAAATACAAGAATGGACAGCATCAATGAGTATAACTATGGAACGCGGTGTTATTGGTTTAGAATGTAATTATCATTGTTTCGTCCCGAATTGTGCCTAATTGGAAAACCCATTAACCAAGCTCACACGTAAAGGGGTTAAATTTGTTTGGAACAAAGAGTGTGATGAATGTTTCAAATAATGGAAGATAAGATTAATCAATGGTCTTATATTGACTCTACCATCAGGGAATGATGGGTTTGTTATTTATAGTGTGGATTCAAAGAAAGGATTGTGTTTTTTCCTTATGTAGAATGATAGAGTTATTTTTTATGCACCACGACAGCTAAAAATTCATGAACAAAACAATCCCACTCATGATCATGATTTAGAAGCTGTAATCTTTTATTTGAGGATATGGAGACACTATAACTATGGTAAAAAAAATGTGAGATATATACTGATCACAAGAGTTTGAAGTATATTTTTCTCATAGAAATAACTCAACATGATGTGAAGACAATGGATCGAACTACTCAAAGATTATGATTTCACTATTCACTACCACCTGTGGAAGGAAAATGCGGTGTAATATGCATTGAGTAGAATGGATCATCGTGTTTTGAACAAGATGAGTGTTAAAAGGGATCATATGTTTATAGATCTAGAAAAGATGGATATGGGATAGACTATGGAAGGTGAAACATCAATACTTTTTCAAATGGTTTCCAAACCATCTTTATTGAAAGGATAATGGGTTCTCAGACTGATGATGAGGAGTTAAAAAAGACTCTTAATTCTATAAATGATGGTAGATTGAGTGACTTCATATATGAATATGGAATTTTTTTAATTTGGGAAGAGACTTGGAGTTCTTAACATACCTGATCTAAAAAAGGAAATTTTTGGATGATGCTCATAGCTCTAATTTCTCTATACACCCTAGGAGCACCAAGTTATATAGAGATTTGAAGGAACATTTTTGGTGGGAAAACATGAAGAGCGATATTGTTGATTTTTTGTCAAGATATATGGTTTGTCAACAAGTAAGTGCTAGAAGGCAACAGCTTGGAGGAGTTATGCATCCTCTTCCCATACTTGAGTTGAAATGGGATAATATTATGATTTATTTTTTCATGGGGCTACCAAATACTCCTAGAAGGAATGATTCAATATGGTTCATTATCGATCATTTTACCAAGTCATAAAATTTTATTGCTATAAGAGAAGATTTACCACTTGAACATTTTGAAAGACTATATATTAATGAAGTTGTGATCTTTTTCACTTGATTTTCTAGGTATGTGGGATCAATATTTACCTATGTTAGAATTTTCCTATAACAATAGCTTTCATTCAAGTATTCACATGGAACCATACGACGAATTATATAGAAAGATATGTCACACACCAACTTGGTGGGATGATGTTAGTGAAAGAAAACTCATTGGCCTGGAACTTGTTGAGGAGTCAATGGAAAAGGTGAAGGTTATCCAAACCCACATCAAAGAAGCTCAAAGTAGGAAAAAGAGCTCTTCTGATAACCATAGGAAGGATTTGGAATTTCTAGTAGGTGATCATGTTTTCTTGATGTTATCTCTATGTAAAGGTGTTATAAAATTTTGTAAGAACTGTAAATTGAGTCCCAGGTACATCGAATCTTTAGAAATTCTAGAATGAATTAGAGCTGTAGCTTTTCTTTTTGAAATGGCTCCAAGTCCCTCCAATGTTCATGATGTGTTCCACTTATCACAGTTGAGAAAATACATGTCTAAACCAAATAATGTACACATCTATGATGAAATAGAACTGGAACTCGACTCGTCTTATTGCGAAGAGCCTATAAGAATTCTTGATACCAGAGAACACGTGTTGAGAAACCGGATGACTCTCCTGGTAAAAGTTCTATAGAGAAACCATAAGGTAGAAGAGGCAACGTGGGAACCCGAGGAACATATGATGAAGAATGACTCGTATCTTTTTATGTTGTAATATTCTAGAAATTTTGTGGATAAAATTATTTGAAAGGGAGGAGAATGTAAATCCCCAAGCTTCATGGTACGTTTCAATTTAAATAATGCAGTATCTTCCATTGTACGCATCTTAGAGTTTTAACACACCATGACCAATCAAACAAGCCGTTATGAATAGTAATTCCCAACTTTTCAAATTTATTAAATTTTATTTTTCAAATGGGACTTCATTTTAAGATTTGGAATATCAAAATTAGATTAGGGTGAATTTTTAGTATTTTTCGAAGACATTCAATTTTTTATGAATAGTGAAAAACAATGTGTTGTTGTTTAAAATAGACTTTTTATTTAAATAATTAGTTATTTTATTTTAATTTATCTTATGTAAAAATAGATAAATAATACCTATATATGTTCAATGTAATTCATTGGAGTCATCTTATAATAATTTTACATATATAAAATTTCATTGTACTTTTTACCGTCTTTTACCCACCTTCTAGGAGCATTTGAAAATTTTCCTGAAACATAATTTTACCGCTTCTATGAGATGAGTTTCCGAAATCTAAGAGACAATGTTAATATCAATTAGTAAAATTTTGTTCAATAAGATGAAAATAATTTTTGTGAATAGTAACATTTGACTTTTATTTACCGCGGTTAAAAGTAAATAAGGCAATTAAAGTTAAAAATGATATTATAATTACCCTAATACATGTCATAATTCTATTGGATAAATGTAATTCGACCCAAAAAACCTTAGGAATAAAATTGGATTCTTTTGGTCCACTTGGATTATATTAGGACATTTATTATTATTTTATTTAAAGAAGAGTTAAAGTATTAAATTCAAAGTTTAATAGCTAATCCATTTTTATTATAGGGTTACAAAAAATATGAATTCAACCATAAATATTACATAGAAATATAAAATGATTTCCCACATAATGTTATTTTTTTTATAATTTTTAGACATTCAATAATTCAATTTATTTATGACACAATGATGAAGCAGTAATTACATTATTAATGAAATATTAAAATAATGGATATTATAAATATCCAAATAAATATAAATTGAGAATTTTGATGAATTAATTTAATTTTCTAGGTTAATATTACATGTTAGGGTTTATTAAATATATTTTATTATAACTGATAAAGTTTGTATGGCTTTCAAAAAAATCAAATACTATATAGTGTCAAAATCGACATAATTGAGTTTTTAAATCAAATACTATATTATTAATTGATATAATATTCAAAAAAACTAAGATTCAGCCAAATGATATATAAAAGTTTATATATATTAATAAATAACCATTTTGGGTTCTCTTGGCTTGTTATAGTATGTTTATCAACCATATAATATAAAAATACAAAGAGACTTGATAAATGTCAAACTACTTTACTAAGACTTAAATCTAAAAGATAAGGTTAATATGGTGACCTAAACATATCTAAATCAAATTTTTTCAGAGGTTTTAGACTAATCCCCACCTTATCATAAAAATAAATCCTTTTGGATTCATTATAAACCGAAAATGATTTTAGAATAAAATAATATTTCAGTATTTTCCTAAAGTGACCTTCAACTCTCTTATAAAAGGGAATTTCCCCTTCTCTTAATTTCACACCTCCAAAGCCATTTGGCTTTTCCAAACCCATACCACATATCTTCACAACTTCCCTAAATTCATCCTAGAGGCCTCACTATTACCATATATCTAACCTAAGGAGCCCTTTTGATCTACTCAAAAGGAAACACCCGAAGAAGAGGTAATAATTTCAACACCCTCTTTCAAGTTCTTTTATTCTTCCACGTCCTCTTTCATTGTTGTTTCCATACTAAAAACAATAAATCCATTACATTATATATACTATTAATTTATTATAAATATGGTACAAACATATTCATTATTCTATCCATCCTATAAATAACAATGTCACCATACGTGCGTACGTACGGCTTACCGTCTCAACGTCGTGGTGTAGTTTGTTATTCAAATTCTTCATTATTTGGATGGGTATAGTAATGAATATAATTGATTTAAATAATAAATATAACATGTTAATTATTATTTATATATGATATACCATCCAATTACAAACAATTTCCCCATAAATATAATGATATTGTAGCTCGGGCACACGTACAGATTACTGACTCCACGAACACGATGAGACTCATTCCCCATCGTAATCATTCAAGAATAATTTTCATTTTATGATTAAAAATAATATTTAAGAACTTAATATAATTTTGTATATGATTCATGTAAATCCTATTCAAAAAAATCATGACCTACGTAACCAAGCATATAACGCAAAATGAATCAGCTAACACTCGAAACAATGATACTACTAAAATATTATTAACAAAGAAATATTGGAAGATCATATATGACAACATATTTATGTATGTGATTCATGTATAATTTAATAACAATGATTTAACTATTATATAGGAGGTTAACGTACCCTCGGCTAAGGAAAAGTACAAGGTAATTGTTAATTCTATAATCTATTTACTTATCCGAGGTTGTTAATACATAAGTGTCTACTGGGACCTCTTTATCATCCACATCAATGTTTTCTTAAAAATGTAATTCAAAACATTTCTACTATTTACTATAATATGTGTTAAATTCATTTAAACCCTTATTTTACCATATATGTTTTGAAAGTAATCTTTCGGTACTTTTTTAAACAAGGTACATTATAACCTTTTCACCTAAATTAAGGTAAGAATATCTTTTTTTAACTTCTATGGAGAGTGCAGCTATTTTCCACCCTTATAACATCATCAAAGCTTCCCATACAAGCTTATAAGATTATTTCCAAAATACATGTTTTCTTTTATAATTATGTGACATTAAAATGGTTTCAAAATAAAATGAGGTATTTCATTCAAATGGTGTTAATTTCATCTATGTCAACATCCTTTGATGGATTTTAAACTTGTTTTAAGTTGATTTATTATGATAAAAATATTCCATATTGTATTGAAGGTTTTGGGATATGTTTGACAATGGATTGGATATTTTTATACCAATCATGTTTTATGGTTAATGTATTAACATTTTTATGCTTGTTTTAATACAAATAATTATGTATGTTTCAACATTTTCATATGAGGAATTAATTGGACTTAGTAAGTGATGGTTGGATACCACTATATCTCCTCGATGCATCGATAGGTCTCATGAGACAAACTACAGTCTTGGAACAAGGCCTTGACAAAATCTTATTTTTATCCTTGGAACGAGCCATTGACTATGGGGTTATGAAATTTGGCATTATGCATTCCAACATTATAAAATTGGCTATTGATATTACATGTGATTATTCAACTAGTATAATATCCATGTGAATAAGTAAATAGAGTTATTTGATTTATATTTTCATTATTATGCCGATGCATAAGTTTAAAAGGCTTATCTTTTAGTTTTATACATTGCCGTAAATTTTTATGCTTATTTATGAAATTTTCCATTATATTGTTATCCTTACTGAGCATCTGATCTCACCTCCTTCTTTGATTTATTTTTCCCAGGATGTGAAAAGGTATTTTATGGTTGACCTGTAGGGATAGGCTAAGGATATAAGTGTGTTCAAAGGAGACAAAAGTTTGTTGATGCTTTTATTTCGAGATATAATGTAAAATTTATGAATGTATCTAGTACTTCCATGGCTACTAAACAGATCGGTCTTTCGGGATTTGATCCCTTGTGATCATGCTAATATTATGTAATAATGCACCGACATTGGGTAACTGGGGTTGGGGAATTACACCATTAATTCATAATACGACTCTAAGAGGCCCCATGATGGATTGAGTACATATTCTCCCTTACAGTATATATAGCATGCAGCCGAAAATAGTCACTAAATTAAGTGATAATAAATATAATTTGGTTCATAAATCCCATAAATTTCTATACCCACTCAATGATGGTCAGTGGAGAGCATTTGATATTAATTCCAGATTATTCACTCATTAGTAGTGGGATAACATATAATATTTTAGATGAAATGTGTATAATCATTTAATACTAGTTTGGGTCCACCTAACCTGATCTAGTAGAATACCACTCATTTAATATCACCAAATTATTCTTTTAATATTTATATAAAATAAAATTAATGATTTGTTTTATCTAATTACGTATAATCGATGAAAACTGTATATTCAACCATATATGATGATAATAAATTAATGAAAAGTTATACACATTGAGTTGGTACACATTGAGACTAATGTAATTTTAATCCATACATGAATAGGGAATATCCAAGGATAAAAAGAGATAAATTTATTGGATGATGGAGAACTATTAATATAATTTTGTAAAATAAAGTGAACTATGTTTAATTGTATTGAAAAAATGAAATATTAATTAAATTAAATTAAAATTTTCATAAAAACTTACTTGATTAAAGTGCACTTACTTCTTTCACCAAGTAACTAATCCACTATAATGGATTCGCTATAGGGTTTCTATAACACACCAATTTTTTTGAATTATAATGTTTCCAAATAAATCAAATTTTGTGGGTAGCATGTGTTATAAAAATCAAAGAGTTTACCTTGTGCTACACATAACATTGAGTTTTAACCAGACCGTGATATATTATAAATACAATAATTTATGCATGAATACTACTAGTTAGACATTAATCATCGAGTTATTAATTGTAATACTAACTTTTTAAATATTAAGGATAATTTTATATATATAATCCTTTATTAATAATAAAATTTATAATTTCAAAAAATTATTTAAATGTTTTAAAAATACACCGTTCTCGAAAACAAATTATGAACAACAATAAAATTAATTTTTAGACATTTAGATATTTAATTTGATAAAATTAAAATCATTTGTTAGTTAAAATTTCAAAATTATCATGGTGTTCATTTTTTGGGTTTTTCATAAAGTATCATTTTAATATAAATATAAAAAATTACTTATTTTTAATTGAAAACTGTATTTTGGTCAAAATAATTTATAATGATAGATTATATATTAAATTTATTTCAAAATAAAATTAATTATATAATATTTATTGTAAAACAATTAAGTTAAATTCAATCAATTTCTAATTGAATATTTATATAAATAAATTCTAATCTTTTGATTATTTTTTATTTTGAAAACTTGCATTATCAAGGCCTCTTTAGAAATAATTATAAAATATAATTTTGCACATATGTTAATGGACTTAGGAAAAATATAATCCTTATTTGGTATAATAATAAACTTTATTATATAATTAGTTCAACGAATTGTTTACCATAATGAATAGTAAGAACAGTAAAATTTATTTACCACTAATAAGGAAACATGTGTTTACTGGGGAGTTAAATAGAAAATATAAGGGTTAAAATAAAGTAAAACAATGTATAAAATGTATTCGATTACCATATATAGAATTTTAATGTCTAAGACTCCAAAATGGACAATTTTGGATCATAATTTCCTTCTAAAACTATGGCTACACCATTTTCAATAAAAAAAATTCAAGTGAGCCACTCGCAACACATACAAAAAACCACCCCTCTGTTCTTTTCTCCAAAACTTCAGACACTTTTTGGATCATAAAATACCATTCCATGTAACTTTAATCCATCACTCTAATTTTTCTATATGAATAATTTTTATAGAGACTAAATATTAATTATTTAGTAGCATGCCTATACGGGTTACTATTGGAAAATGTAACATACTTCATCAAGATTTTTAATTTTATTTCTTCCTACAACTCCATAAAATTATATTACAAATTTATCATATAAAAAACTCAGTATATTCCATATACAGTGATGTATTTATTATAAACTTGTTATCTATAACTATCTTTTCTTCAATCAAATGGTCTATGAAATCACCACTCATTTTATAGAGTTGACTACTACCTCACAAATTGATGTCATTCATTTTTTTCATTAACACCTCTCACATATGGTTATAATGATATATAAAATAAATTTATATGATATTTTTAATTTTTTTTACCTGTGTAAAAATAGTATAACATGTTCCTTTTTCAGTTTTAATCTTATAAAAATAAAATAATGTAGATCATATATACAAAAGACTACTGGCGTGTAAAATGATGTGATTCATTCAATATTTACCTGGAATTTAATATGAAATATTTTATTAAAAATAATTGATATATATGATACTATATTTATTCTATAATATTAATATATTTTTTATGTTTATTTTTTTATTCGGAACGTAGAAACAACATTCATCAATATGTACGACCTTCCATCACTATGAATGTTGTATTTCATTTTATATCTCTAGAATTTATGGATCACATTAAAAACATATATAGAGAATATATATTAAATTTATATCAATTTTATAATTATTTAGTTTATTGAACCATTGTCATATTTTGAGATGGAAAAAAAATCAAAACATATACAAAAAAAACATTTTTGTTATTACTAAAAGCACGATAGTCACATATAATTTTTAATAAATATGTTAAAAGGTAATAAGTAAACAATTTATAGGTATTATATTTATTATAATGAATATTTGATAGATTTATAATAAACATATATTTATAATACATATGGTTTAATTATTTATGAAGGAAATGGTGATTTATGATAAAATATCTATATCTATCCTTTATTTTCTATGAGGCATAAACAATACTCACTACGTATTTTTTTCATGTAGTGTATATACTACCTATCAATGTCATTTATGATTCTACACCATATATATAAGGTGAAAATGTTTCAATTTTATCTTTTTAATTTAATGGGTATTATCTTTCTTATGTGGCCAATGTGGTATTGGTTTTTTATTACAATCTCATATTTTATTAGAATTATATGTTATTAAGTATCCACTGATGAATTATTTTGATTTAAATCTAAATAATTCTCATAATTTTTCTCCTCCTCTAGTAATTCATAATATTATAATGTAATAGTATCCTTTTTTATACACATTGGTACAATAATGTATTATAAAATGGTTTTTAATAAAATCATACATTATTTTTATATTTAAACAAAAATCATTTTGCCCCCAAAACCATTTTTAAATTTTCTTCAAATAAATTATTAAAAATAAAAAATTATTTATTAATTAATTTTTTTAAAAAAAATCTTTTTAAAAACTGTTTCATATGAATCTTCATTTTATTTTTTAATAAATTTGAAGTTGGAATTTACTCAAAATCGAAAATGAATAATTATGTTAACATGTATACAAAGTATGAAATTTGAAACATAATGACCTCAAATTTTTTAACGATTATTTTATAATTTTCTTGATTAATTTGACATTTTATTTTAAAAAAATGTCATAAATTTATTTTCTATGAGGAAATATTATTTTCATTTAGAAATTCTTTAAATGACCTCTCAAAATCACTTTCGTTCTATGATAAAATTTATTGATTTTACATATGCATTATATAGGACATGAAAAAGTAGTACCATTGTTATTATCCATCAGAATGGTTAATGATGACCAGATTCTTATGAGATGAATAAAATTTCATGAGTTATTCTATGAAAAATTACAAAAATATTAATAAAATATTCTATTTTACATAATTTCTAATATGATAAAATGTTTTTAAAACGGATTAAATTTCACGGGTTTTTATATTTTGAATTTTTTATGATCTTGTGGAAAATTTTTTATAATTTACATTACGTGATTGGTGGGACCTATATATACATATGAATCATTGGGAAATGATTTATATCTCATGATAAATATAGGACTTGAATGGGTATTGAACTCAGTTCTATATAAGAAATTTTACTTTCAAATAGTCATTATTGTGAACCATTAATACTATGATGATTAGGGTAGTGATAAAATTCCACTATGATATCCTTGGAAGTTATTTATGAATACAATAGAAATTATTTTCCATGCTTATGTGCATTCTAAAATTCAATATTTTGTTCCAATGTTATGTTTCCCTGGCTCATGTTCTTGGATTTCCTTATGATTAAAGTCTTATAAAATAATAATGCTTATTTCATGACACTATGTTAAGATCATTGATATAAATCAAATGTTTTTAAAATTTCATTCTCATGTTCTCATACCCTTATTTTTATATTATGATTATGTGTCTCTGCTTTTTATCCTTATTGAGAATCTGAGATAACCCATTCATATGTTTCCTTTACCCAAGCTATGAAGAAATGTATTATGTACGATACGTATAATAATGGTTATAGATATCTAATACAATTTCTAGATTGTGTAGTTCACCAATGAAAATGTTTTTTGTGTTTCAATGTTTCCAAACTCACTATACCTTCACAGTCCCCAAGCATGTGTTTAGGTAATTTAATAAATTTCAATAAATTGTTTTTGTGATGTCAATATTTGATAATCCTAAGTATCAATAATTAGTATCAAAGGATATGATTTGTTGAAATTTTTTATCTAGGATGAGAAACATTTAGCTATATCCATATTTATATGTCTAAGGATATGTATGAGGATGAGTCAAAGTATAAGAAAATTTCATGTGATTTTTGTATGAAGATGTAGAAAGTGCCTTCTGGTCGATTTCATCCCTTTATCGATAAAACAAGTTGATCTGTCCCTATAATAGATGTAACTAGGGGTACAAAGTCCATAATTTTAACATTAATCTATACTCTATAATCTCACTGTGCACGCTAATTGCTATTTCTGCACACCTGGTTTGATACTCCTTGGGATTACACGTTTGTAATTTAGAAACTCCTCATAATCAATCATGATGAATTTTAATATATGATAGATATAAATAACATGTGTTAAACCAAATGTTTCATATAATAAAATGGTGTAATTATTTATGCATTTAATATTTAATTTTCTTGATTTTATAGTTCCCCACTATGAATATTGTTTCGTACGCTATGCATTTTTTGATTTAGTAAATGGATAGTACCCAAATAAACTATATTAATAATGATTAAAATGGAAAATATAATGATTAAATTCCAATTCATTAATATTTAATGGAATCTATAATGAAAAACCTCACTTCTGTGCTAACATATCTTTCTCTGTCTATGAATCGTGTTGGACATCTAAATAAAAAAATGAGGGGAAATTTTTTTGTTTAATCTATAAAGAGGAAACACTCGAACTCTTTTTGTAGTAATTTAGACCCTATCATTCCTATGAAATGTTTCAGTTTTACTGAAAATTGATTTTCCATTATCCATTATTTAGAACATGAAAAATTCATTTTTTGTCTATGATTTGGAAGTTCAAGTGGATAGATATCATAGTCTTTTCAAGACTTTCAGGTGACAAGAAGAAATTGACACCCTAGATAGGGACAAGTTCATATACCTATTTTTCTTTTGTTACGTCACATTATTATTTGTATTAATATAGTGAAGGAGTTCTATGTGATAACGAAAATTGATGATGACTCTGTTGGAAAATAGGAGGCATATTTTACACAAATTTTTTGGTATGATTCTGGTATTATAATCTATCTCGAATTAAAGGATTCTCAATTCATTATTTTCTAAAAAAATCACCAAAGGGAATTATAAAAGAGAAAAATTAATATCATTGAAGGTATTATTTTATATTCTGTCAATGCCAAAATCAAGGATAGATTAGTTTATCCATCTCAAGGTTTTCATAAAGAAAAAAAATGGATTCCTGGGAAATCTAAAAACTATAGATAGAAGAAGAATAGATTTATGTAATGCTAATGCTATTGAAATAAAAATAGAATAAATTTTCATTATGGGAATTTTGAATGTTTTATGTGTGAAAGAGAAGTTATTGTGAATTTTATTAGTGATGTAAGGAAAATTTGATAAATAATGATTTCAATAGAGAGGAAGATACAAAAATTTCACCATAAAAACTCAAGTTATTCAAATGAATAGTCTTTGGGAATTATACTAACAGATTCCCAAAAAATAAGGTTATTGATAAAAATGATTTCAGTAACCTCCAAATAAATGGTGCAAGGGGTAATATCATGTGATCACTATATTTTATGAGGGGCACAATAAAAACATTGTGAATGTTACACTTACTATCCACTCTAGAACTACTAATGAATTATTTGACTCTTCATAT
The DNA here is from genome assembly GCA_963277665.1 of Viscum album. Classification (NCBI taxonomy): domain Eukaryota; kingdom Viridiplantae; phylum Streptophyta; class Magnoliopsida; order Santalales; family Viscaceae; genus Viscum; species Viscum album. The sequence continues at coordinate 1,982,489,508 of OY728125.1, read as the reverse complement.
TCCCATTATTTATTATATAATTAATTTTCATAGGATTTGATGATTCCAAAAAAACAATTATAAGTATAATTAGATGTAAAAACCCATAATGGTATTTTGATCACAGCTCACGTATATGATTCCTATCTAGCTAATATTAGTGGGAATGTGCTTCCTAAAAATATCATCTTTCTTCCCATGGTAAAATTAAATACCATGTTAGGCATGGATTTGAATTCTCTACATAATGAAAAATATCTATTATCATGGAAGGGAAGACGGGTTTGATATACCAATCCAATATATGGTCATTAATTAATTTGAAAATAAGTTTGAACATATAATTTAGATCCCAACAATTTTATATGATGTAATTATAATTCAAATTTTGTTTTTATTTCATATGGTTGGTGTGAAACTCTGCATTTAAGGTATGAAAAATTTTTGGGAATTTTTTTATGTCTTTTTAGATGAGTTTCCCAATCTTCTAATGAATCATAAAATACAATTTTCAATTGAAATTATACACCATGCCACACTAATTTGAAATAGTCCCTATAAAATTACCATGATTTAGATATAGGAATTTAAGAAAACACTTTATGAGAACCCTATAGAGGTATTAATTCAATCATGTATTTCACCTTGGGGATCAACTATGATCATTATCAGTTAGAAATATAGTCTGATATGACTCTTCATTGAATATCATGAGATAAACAAGATCACGAACAAGAAAATGTATCTTCATGACTGTAATGATGACCTATTCGATCATATTATTAGATATCAATAATTTTTCAACATTAACATTTATTATGCATACCGATAATTTAGGCTAATTAAGGGATAAATCTTAGAAAAATGCAGTGATAAAGACTTGCAGGAGGGGGCATGCTTTGTCCCATACCTAGGAGGCACATGATAGCTGAGGTCTCTTCCCATCCCCCACCAGGGGGGGGGGGTTCCCTTCCACATTAGAGAATATTTCCCCTTTTATTTTGTTGTCAAACCCTGATTTCATACATCTGTTCCCTGAAATTCTTGTCTGTTGTAAGGTCCCAGACCTGCACGATGGTTACCCTTAACTCACGATTTATATCACAGAATTCACTGATACTTCGACTATCCACGATCTCACTCTGGTTTCTCGATTCCCTTTGTGGTGTACTTTAGTTGACTCCTTCAATAGGTTTGTTTTTGAAACTTGGGGACTTCTGGATCTGGAAACTATTGGACTTATGAACAAACAACATATCATGATTCGCTTCACATCCATGGTGGATCTGATCATAGTGTGGTCTGCAGCTCCTCAATCCTACAATGCCCTGTACTTTCATCTCTTGAAATTGTCTTATGATCTCTATATGAACTGTGATTCCCCACCTGTGGCATTATTGGTATGTTTCCTAGAACTCCCTCTTCTTTTCCATCATCCCACTATAATCTGTATGCTTGGTAATATGGTGGGATGCTACATGTTCTCTAACTCAAGAATCTTCTCCATTTGTCATCATATTTCCCAACGGATTATGTGGAAATTGATGTTTCTAGACCTCTGGTATAATGGGAGTGTATTACGGTAGGAGAATAATTTTGATGGAAGCAATAGGTTGTGTCCGAATCCTAGATGATCTTCTATTCAAGGTGTTCTCACCATGTGGACATACACCACTCATGCTAAATAATAAGAAGGGATCGACAAGGGACAGGTGAAGGGTCTGATTCTACCCCCTCCCCCCCCCCATTGCCTCTCATCAAGATGAGTTCATGTGGATTATTCCAAGGCATTAGGACCATGGATAGAATTAGGGAGCGATTCAACTGTATCTCAAATTGATGACAAGGTGGTTGGCAATGTGAGCTCAGTTGAAGTGTCTAAGAGGCACGACCTGATGCTCCCTTCGGAGCTGAGAGTAATTGATATATTCAATTCATTGAGATGGGATCTATTATGCCCCCCTAAATTTAAAGAATACGCTACATAGAATAGTGAAATGGTGGATAGGCACACTTCCAGTAATCCAACTCACATGGCCTCAGATGGGGCCGACACGTCAAATATCGTGGGGGCCGCAAAGTCTGTTACCTATTCCATAGTTGTACATGTAGGAAATATTATCAACCTTGGAGGGGGGATTCCACCGATAGGAGTGGGATGTTCCAAGGTTGTTTAGGAGTGAGATTTTCCAAGGCATGACACATATCAGCCGAATAATAAAAAAAGAACCCTTTGAGAACTTTTCCTGATCTCAATTTGAACAATAGTTTTGATACATTGAGTGTTGAAGGAGGGGTTGAATATAAGAACACTTTTCCCTCAGAAGATGAGTCTAGTTCAGAATGATCCTCAGTCGTAATAGGATAGTATGGTATTGGACTACACAGCTTGAGGAGGAAGAAGGGGAATAAAGAGAATAGGGTCCCCAATAGTTGCATTATCACCAAGAAGCAAAAATCAAAGGGACGCAGAGACTGCTCATATCTTCCTAGGCCAATGGAGACACAGTCATCCAAAAAAGGTAGAAAATCAATTGAATAGGAACCTAAAAATATGGATGAAGCATATTTTCTGTAGGCTGAGGGAACCACGATAGGTGGAAAGGAGGATAAATAAGTAAGAAACAATGGTTCCCTGAAGCAACAGGAGTAGGGGCACGTGAAGGTTTTGGAATCTCCTCAAGCTGATGCAATTGAGATGATTGAGGGTCAACTTGGGGTGATTCCACTACTTTTAGAGGATGCACGGTTAGTGGAGATATTTTTTCACCCTTCTACATTATAGTGTGAGTCAGGTCTTCTGATGGTACACAACGATAAGAAGATGTGTTTATAGACCCCAATATGGAACGACTCATGCATTCGGAGGAATAGATCATAGAGGAAGTCCTGAAAATTAAAATGAAAAAGGAAGAGGTTGATCAAATGATGGAAATAATTATCCAAGTTCCTCTTACTAGGGTTCAAAGAGATTGGATAGAGAATCAAGACGACATATTGATTATATGGTTCAACATGGGGAAGATTAGAAAAGAGGAGTACATAAACCGTTGGGATTATCTAGCATTTCACTAGGAAGACGTCCCGAAGGATGATCCAGACATCTATTTAAATGCTATGCCCTATAAATTATATACGGAAATTTAGTCCCAATAGCTTAAAATTTTCTTTGATAAGCCTGTAGTTTCTTTTTCTGCCTAACCTGGTTAGTTGTGAGGGTTATCACTTCCCCCATGAAAGTGTTTTAATAAAAAAAATTACTTTTGAGGCGGGTAATTGAGGATGATATACCTAATAAAACATTCTATACAAGGTATGGACAACGTGAATATAGACTGATTCCATTTGGTCTTCAAAATCCCCCTACTATCTTCAGGGATTTAATTAATAAGTTATTCAATTATTTCATCATTCAGTCTGCGTAGGTATTTATAGATTAAATTCATATTTATTTAAAGATAAAGGTACAAGATATATATTACTTTATAATTTTACTAAAGTACCCATAAAAGGAAAGACTGTATGAAAAAATTTGAAGTGTCAATTTTATTTGTAAATAGTTCAATTGTTTGGGTCATGTAATCTCATTAGATGGAATATTTGGAAATCCATAATAGATATAAGATATTTAATGCTGGATGACATGGAATTAAGTGACTGAGATCCAATGTTTTCTATACTTATCAGGTTATTCTTGAGTCTTTATGTATAATTTCACATGACTATCTAATCCACTCACAATTTTTACTTGTATAGGAGGCATGACCCGATGGATATATGACTATGAGTAAATTTTTAGGGAATTGAAGAGAAGAATATTTAGTGAACATGTTATTAAATTACACTATTGTGCATAAGGGTTTTAAATCTATAGTGATGCATCCATTAAGGGATTGGTATGTGTTCTTATATAGAATGACATAGTTGTTGCTTTTGCCTCATAATAATTTAATATTTTTGAGAAAAACTATATGACACATGATTTAGTTTTATATATGGAAATTTATTCGTTAATGATATAGAGGAATTATCTTCATGGAGAAATGTGTCATATATATAATGACCATAACATATAAAATGACCTATTCACATAGGAGTCTTATATGTACCATATAATGTTGTTAGAGCTGATTAAGGATTATTTCTACTCAATATATTACCACCCTGTTAATGTGAACAAGGTGACTGACGATTTGAGATGAAAGGTGCGTTTTAGGTGATCCTTAATGAGGGAAAAAAATTACCCACTATTCATTGATTTTTAGAGGTTTAAAATGGAAATCTATAATCAATAGAAAAGATAGTATTTTTCTCAATTGATTGTCCAACCGTACATCTGATTTCATATTAAAATTATGAATAATGATGTTGTATATCTATAAAATATGGTTAGAAATGTTTGTGAGTTTATTATATATCATGATGGAATGATAAGAATTCAAAACCATGTATGTATTCCTCCATATTTTAGTTGAATAAGGTCTTGTTAGAGGAATATAAAATTTCTTAATTCTCTATTTGTCATGGGTGTACGAAGATGTATAGAGATTTGAATGAGTACTTCTGGTGGGATTACATGAATAGAGATATCATAGAGTTTGTATCTCAGTATTCGGTATGTTAAGAATGTATAGACAAGGGAAAATTTTCTTATGGTATGTTACATTTATTACCAATTACAGAATGGATATTTGAAAAAACCTCCATGGAATATGTTGTTGGACATCCCAAAATGTCTAAAAGGTATAATGTTATATGGGTTATAGTTGATCATTAATCGAAGTTATCATACTTCTTCATTATATGAGAAGTCATTTCTCTATATCAACATTCTTGGATATACGTTAATGAAGTGGTATGGTATCATGGAGTACCACATTCTATTATGTCAAATTGAGATCCTTGGTTTACCTGAATTCTCTAACATAGTCATCTGTAATATCTTGACACTGAGTTGAGTTTCAACACTACTCATCATCCTGAAATATATGGTTAGACATAGAGAAAAATTAAAAACCTAAAGTATATTTTGATATATCGTTAATTGTATTTAAAATGTATTTGGGATCAACCACATTTATGTGTTTTCATAAATCCATTGATTTCACTTTAGCATTATGATAGCTCATTATGATTCAATCAATGGAAATAATAGTAGATCTCTAATGTTCTGGAATAATTTTAGATAAAGAATTATATTGTGACCTATGGTGGCTAATGGAATGGAAAAAAATTTTACAATAATTTATAAACAAAAAAAGGAATTTTAGTGTCGGCAGAAATGTTATGTTGACAATCACAGGTGTGATCTTGAATATGATGTGACTGAAATTTTTTTATAAGAACATCTCCATGGATGGAGGATATTATATTTGGGAAGAATGAGAAATTAATACCTATGTATCTCAGTCCCACTAAACATATTTATCATATCTAGTTGGTATTATATTTCTTGGAATATCCTCCAAGCCACTATGAATTTCATGATGTGTTCCATGTATCTCTGTATCTGATTTATATATTTGATCAATCACACGGATTAATCTAAATGCTCATATAACTATATCATGATCATTCCATTGAAAAACACTTCTTCAGTTTTTTTATCATAAAAATAATTTTAAATGAAACAATAACACTCACATTTTTCATTGATTAGTGGACAAACCAAAAAATTGAAGAATCTAAGTAGGTAATTGAAGATATAATGAGGTCGATGCATCCATAGTTGTTTATGTAAAAGAGTTGAATTTCATGGTTGAAATTATTTTTATGAATGGTAGAATGGAACACCCAAATTTTATAATTATAAATTTTCAATTAAATATACATCGTTAGACAGCTTGTGTAACACTCAACTCCTTGTTTAGCTTTCATTACATGCAACAATGAGTTTAATCAAGACCAAGATATATTATTAATATAATTATTAAATAACATAATCAATTACTGAGCCATTAAACATGGATATATGAATCAAAATAAATATATTTTAAATATTAATTATAATATTTTCATATGAAGATAATATATTTATAAAAAAATAAATTATTTTGGGTAATGTCTTTATATAATTTCAAAATAATCATCTCAAAAAACAAAATTGATGTATTTATGTGAAACTGAATAAAAATAATTTTGGGGCCTTTTATAAAATAATATTTATACAATGAATATCATTATTTTAAATCATAATGTCAAGATTATTTTAGGGTTATTTTTATCCATTTGTCTAAACAGATTTATTTTTTTATGAATAGTGAAAAATATATAATTTTATTTTGAAACTGTCTTTCATTTAAATTTTCTATAATATTAGATTAATTTTTATTACAGAAACAAAGTTAAATAATATATCTATTAATCTAATTTAGGAAAATGTAATAATTTTTTTATAGAATCATTTCAAACATTTGGAGATTTTCTCCTTTAGAACCCATCATTAACATCACTATTGCATGAATAATTTTAAATTAAAATATTCCACTTATTTGAATGGAATTTGAGAAAATGGATTATATATTTTAAATAATAATTAAATTTTTATATGATATTTTCAACTTAGTTTTTGAACGTGGTCGACACTAAAAATTGTGTTTCATGCACTTTACTGCAGAATTAATGATATGACCCTCACATAGAAAACAAATGTCATGTTTGAGTAGAGATATATATTTGTGATAGAAGAAGATGTAGTCTATATTTCCATGTTCCAAAAGACTACTCTATAATGGAAGATAAGTGGAATAACCCCCACCTCCCCACTCTGAGACCAGGCCATAGATGTCCATGATTGATGAAAAAACGTTTCAATGGGTTATAATTAATTTTTGTGGTTAATTTCACGAAATTTTGTTATATTCACAATATCAAAAAGAATAAATTTCATTGATAGATTTTATTTGACTAGGGTTGGGGCCCAAATGGGTTCATACATCAAAATTTATGGCCTTTATAGGTTTGAAAAATTTTGAAATGGGGTTACTATCACCGCTTAAGGTACCTACACATCATATGGCATAGATAGATTTGAAAAACATGTATTGGGGACATCGAGTATAGAAAGCTATCTCAGGGAGCTAGTGTGGATAGCTAGCACGGACAGTAATCATGGATAGCTAGCACAGAATGATTTCACGGAAAGCTAGCACAAATTCACTCCCCTACCTAAGGTCCTGTATTATCTAATGAATAGGACCCTTGGGGTCCTTCTATAGATGACCAAAAAAATGGTGGAATCCTATGAGCTCTATTCATGTATCCCATTAACCCTTGTAGATAAAGATAGTAGACAACTAGCGTGGAAATCTAGGATAGATAGCTATTGAGGACAACTAGTGTGCATCGGCTTGTGTAGACAGCTAGCACAGAAAACCAGCATAGACAACTAGGGCAGATAGCTAGCATGGATAGATAGTGCAAAGTAACTCCCTCACATAAGGGTCTATATTTTCCTATAAATAGTACCCTTAGGCTCTTCATTCAGATGACCAAAAATTTAGAATAAGCCCATGATCTTTGTTCGTGAAGCCCCTTCAACCAGTACCCCCACATGATCCAATGACGTGATTCAAGGACTAGAGCCAAGGAGTAGAGCTAAGGACAATGGCCAATGTCTAGATCCAAGGTCTTGAGTGTGGTAATGGAGACAATAACTAGATATAATGACTAGATCCATGGACTATATCTGAAGACTATATCCAAGTACATGATCCAAGGACTAAAGAAAAGAACCAAAGCTCAAAACCAATGCTCAATGGGCATCCCCTTTATGAGTAATCACTAACCAAAGCTCAGAGGGAATATTCTTTAAGAGTAATACCCAACACAAGTTCTATGAGAATCTTCTTAAAGAGTATTCCCCTAAAAATCTCAATGGGAATCATCCTTAGGGGTAATCCCAACCTAATTCAAAATGGGTATCCTCAATAGTTGTAAGCCCTTAACAAAGCTCAATGTGCATCCTCTATGGGAGTAAGCCCCAACACAAGATAAATGGGAATCCATATTAATATTAATCCTCAAATAAATCTCATTGTAGGTCCCCCTTATGTGTAATCCCCAACCAAAACTCAAATGGGAATCCTCTTTAGGAGTAAGCCCCATCCAAAATTGAATGGACATCCACCTTATGATTAATCTCCAGCCAAACCTTAATGAGCATCCTGCTTATTAGTGAGTCATAACAAATGATTAGTGGGTATCCTCTGTAGGAGTAATCCCCAACTAAATCTCCATGGGAATATTCTATAGGAGTAATCCCGAAAAAAATCTCGAAGGGTTCCCCAACAAGAGTAAGACACTAGACTTTCATGTAGGGGTTTTTAGTCCTTCTTCCCTCTAACACAACATCTATCACTATCATTCCATACTCGAGGTAAAGTGAAGAGAAGGAATTTTGGTATCCCTGGGATCTTCCTATGTATGTGCAACCTCTTCCATAATCAAGAGGCTTTAAGAGGATTTTGGAATTATCAATTCCCCATTACTCTCCCTTTGGGATTTGTGTCAATGTTCACCTACGAACAAAAGTTGATTGTGTGGCTTTACCGATATTCCCCTTCCTCTTTTTCCTCACACTGAGCATGAGTCATGTGGTCTTAGAGGTTAATGGTGATCATAAATTCCACAAAACCCATGAAAAAATTGAACTACATGACCTCTGATTCCTTCTTTAAATAGGATGTGTATGAAGCCTACATAAGGCCAAATCTCAAAGGGAATCCTCATTCGGAATATGCATCAATAATAATTCACTTAATTTGGGAATCCTCCTTTGGAGTAATCCTTGAGGTAATCCAAAAAATAATCATGAGTTTAGAATATTGAGTTCAGAATCGTGACTTGATACATCTCTCATAGTCCCTAATCCAAGAATACTATTCAAGAATAAGCCCCAAACATAGTCCTCTAAATGGTTCATACTCCATTACAAGATTAACCTAACTACATGGGTTTTTATTCCCCTATAAAAAGGATACATAGGAAGACTCTATGAGTTCAAATCCCAAAACCCCAAATCAACCCTCTTCTCTCTAGGCTATATTCCTAGCAGGGTCTAATTCAACATGTGAATTAATATCCCTTCCAAGTTCCTTATGCATCCTAAGCATAGGTATAACACCTAACATTAACCAAGAACCTCACTCCTCGACATTCTTTCCACATGAAGTTAAATAATACTGTTAGGTCCATATCAGATGACCTTAAAATGTTTCATGTTCCCTACTATGTATCGCCAAACTACATGGGTTCGGATTCCATTCCCATGTATATATAGTAAACCCATTCATGAGTCTCATTCCTATTTAAAAACTACTCTATTATAACAAGATGATGACAAATTCCAAATTAATTTCCATCTCCCTGGATAATTATACATTCTAGAATTCCCTACTATGCGGCTTGAAAACTGGTGTCATCATCATGGATAAAAAATATCTAGGTAGTAAAAAAGAGAGTACCATTGATAGAGAACCTAATATTGATATAGATATATATATTTATGAAGAAACGAATCTAAAAATAGATAATTCTATATTCCATAAATGTTAATAATGGGTTGTTAATTCTAGGGTGATTTACATCATACATGGGAATTAATAAATGTGTTGTGAATATTTCATAAATCTATAAGATGGTCCCATGTAGGTAATAATTACCCACAAAAAGGTGAAATGAGCCTGACCTCCCATTCTATCGACTAACGTGAGTTCTCACGAATCGTCGGCCAAACCACCCGACGGGCACTTGCCTTTAGAAATTAGACACCCTTGTATACAGATCCATTGGGTGTTTCCGATTTAACAAAAAAACATTTTGAAAACCATTTTGAAATGATTATTCCTAACCTAGACACCTATTTACATGAGAAACAATATATTGGTGAACCTAATGTCAATGATTTAAATATGATATATCTTTCATAAGATAAAAAGCATTTACTAACCAGTCCCTATAGGACCATTTCATCCATCATGGATAATCCCTTTTTGTCTGAAACAAATAACGATTAAGCCAATGTGAATCCTTAACCATGATGATAGTATCACCCACCTATCATTCCCTTTTTATTTGAAACTAAAATAAGGATATACAATGAATTAAATCATGAAAGTGTTCATTAAAATAATATTTTTCATTGATGGAGTTACTTTTTTATTTTTTTCATATATATAGGCACTTTATTCTATTAAATCCCTTCAAACAAATGGAATCACTTAATCTCTGACCAATGAACTCCTAGGCTATTGCACAAACTGGTCATCTTCCACATACATGATGACATCACCAACCCAACATATTTAACATTAAGTTAAAAATTCACAAGTTCATAAATAACATCAAAATGGTAAGATACTGACCCTGAAGGATGCCTAAATTTCCCTCAAGTAGGTGAAAAACTCTTGATCATTCAATCAATGATGATCGATGGCCCTGATGTAGATGGAAATAACTGTCATCATTAACTATTATAGGAAATTATCTCAGGAATGAAAAATCCAGTCTGTAATGACCCAAACATTCATTAATGAAAATTCATCTTGATCTAATTAAATGTATGATTGGGGTTATATAAAATTTGAACATCATTGCATTTATATTTTAAAATTCCATTACGAATTTTGACCAATTTTTATATAGTTGTTGAATAGTGATCACATGATTAGTATAAATATAGGGCTTTAACAAATCCAATTTACTCAGAAAAAAGAAGTGATGGCCTCATCCAATCGACTTTCTCCGTACAAAGCCCATTTTTTGGAGCCGGGAAAGGAGGTGACCTCATTGGCCTTCGCCCTTGACCAATCCCAAGATGATATTGAATACATTAAGCTCAAGTGGAACTGCCTATGAGAGAAGTGGAATTTGATAGATATTCCCACACGAGCAATGTTATCTGAGCCACCCCAAGGGTCCTTCACCATCACGCTCCTTACCTAAAGGTCTTATGTGGGTGCTTTAAGGGGTTATGTAACAAGACCCTATTACTACGATTATATACATTATTATTGAATAGAAAATATACATTCTTTTTATTATTGTTGCTTTGTAAATAGTTTCTAAAGCACATATAGTATTTTTAGTTAATATTCAACTATGAAATATTTTCTGATAAATTAATGTATTTTTGAAATAAATAATATTTTAATAAAACATTATTGTTATTTTTAAATTTCATTTTAATACATAAAAATTATCTTATAATTTTATGAATGTAATTGTAATTTATATTAAGGATTGAATGTTGTTTTTTGTCAAAACCCGTGAATTTTTTATAAATGTCAGTTTTTATTTTAAAAGTAAAAAATCACATATTTAGAAAATTATTTAGATAAATTTAATATTATTTTTGGAATCAGGACGACGAAATTATCCAACAGTGAATTTTTTCGAATTTTCTAAGATAGTCAAAATTTTTGGTAAAAATTAAACACGATTTAAATATATAATGTGTTTTATGACATCATAATGACCCAATAGTGATTTAATAAAATAAAATAAACATTATTTCCATAATATATATGTTTTAACATTAATATAATGTGATTTAGGGTTTTTGCAATTTATTTTACAAATCATTAGTGGACCTTTCAAGGCTTATTAATCATTTAGCCTTTTTAAATTATTTCCATTGAGACTGTGACTCCCCTCCACATAATCAATCCTATTTTTTTTAAAGAATTTCGGCTTTTGGCCATATAAAATATTGTTTTACACTCTCATTTGGAAAAAAACATGGGAACAAACCGTGGACTGGTTTGTGGTTTTGATTAGTTTAATGTGTGGTGTCCCAAACCTATGTAATAAATAATTCCCTCTCCTTTCCTATATAAACCCACACAAGATCTCACGTCCTCTTCACTCAAAGCCTTTGGAGTCCATATAATATCGTTTACTCCTCTCTCTAAAATCCTCCCAAGGCTCCCCAAGCTCCTTATAATCCTCTCTCAAGCCTCTCTCAATCTTTTGGGATCACACTTCCATGTAAGGGATTCTCACATTTCTTATTTATGTCCAAGATTCCTTATATTGTAATGCCCTTTTATTTTCAATTATAAATGATGGGGTATGATTTCACACCTCCCCCAAACATCCCTATTTATTTTTTAATGATTATAGACCCCTTTATCTTTCATTAAATGCCTCCCATGTACACCCAATACCATGCCGAAATTGCGTAAGGAATTTCTCTCTCCTCATTTTCATTCAAGTAATTATTTTGTATCCTGAATAAAAATTATATTACCTATATTGGGACATGTATCTATACGACTCCCCTTACTATACATTTCATTTACATATGATGATACACCCCTTTCTCTCTCATCATACATTTTTATGGAGTCTTATGTCATGATGTTATGCAGCCAAAATTGCACGGTAATTTTCCAAGAAAAAATCATTGTGTAGTGAATATCATACCCATTTCCCTATCAAGGGTATTCACATTTATTAAAAATTTACATATTTATCTAAGAGTTTAATGTATTAATTCCACATTCCATAATCGTGGAATAAATTATGATTTTTTATGAATTCAAGTTCTATTATCTTCTGGTACACTTATGCATGAAATGAAATATTTAAGAAAGATGTGCCCTTATAGCACTCCAATGCATTGGGTAATTTATAGTATCTTGATACATCGTGTTAAATGGGTCTTGGATCATGATAATTCATGTAAAATGAGGTTTTACTCATGCTTCATGTGCAATAAGGGTTTACTCATGCTTGATGTGCAATGAGCCTTGGCACATGTTAATTCCATGTTATGTGTTGTTGCCACATTTCCAGGTTATGATTATCTATCTTTACCATGCCTTTATGTTCATGTTTCCATTATTATCCATTGATATTCCTATTGCGTAACATGTATTCTAATATTCATGTTATTCCTTGTTTACTCCCTTACTGGGCTTTGTAGCTCACCCTTTTCTTATGCATGCCCTTAGGTTATCCAATGCAATGCTAAGTATGATGGAATGTAGTGGTCATTTAAAGAAAGTTTTCAATAAGATGTAGTATTATTTGATTTAAGTTTTTTATGTAATGTACCTAATCCCCAAAAAACTATACCTCTCAATATTCTATGTTGTATCAAGTGAAGGTTTATGTAATAAATCAAGTTTAAGTGTGTAATAAAGAGTAGGGTTGTTATACAATACCTCCCATATGACTAGTTGGTAAATCATGTGGCCATATGTAGACTCATCCTAGAGAATCAATAGTCCTTTTCAAGGGATCCTACCATCAATTTCTATATCCTATGTCGTGTTGTAGTTATTACATAACATGATGAGGGAGTTTTGATCGTTTTTCTGTCCCTTGTATTTCAAAACATGGCATAAAATAAATCCTTCTCGGGATAAAAAATGTTCAATTGTTATAATTTTTACACATTTCCCCTCTCTGGAAAATCCCAAAAACCCAATTTTGTGAAAAATTATGAACGAGCTCATACACACATTCACCTTAATTTAGCCGAGATGTAAACACATCTGTAGCCTTCAGGGAATCAATTCAATCAAATACATTGGAAAATAATGAAAAATAACATAAAGCTACATTCACCCATCAATCCTGCCAACAACCTCATCTATAAGCACCTAGATAAGTTGGTTGGAATGTCCCTATGACATGTAAGGGTATACTCAATTCTCTTCCCTAACACATGAGTACAATTATTACCCATTAACAGTAAAGGGATGATGATACAAGGTACTTACAGATACTCCTGATAAAGAATTGGAATATATCCATGTTCCCATTCCTCGTGTAACCAAACATATCCTAGAAATAGAAAAAGTGAAGAAAAATATCCCTGTACATATCCTATATAAATTCTAAGAAATCGTAATGGTGAGGACATTAGTGTTTGTGGGATTAACACATTACTCTATCCTCAAAAATTGGGTCCCTTTTCAACGTATTGCCCCATAAAAACACACACCTCTGCTCCCATTCCATATGGTAATGGGGAAAACTCCCCCATATTATACAGATAGAAGAAATGGGAATATATACCAGCTCCAATCAGAAATAATCATCCTATTCTGATTTTCACTCCATGGTAGGCACAAAAAACTTCCCATGATAGATTATTCTCCCAAAAATGGTTCCTATCATTTGTAAGAAGTTGTATATGAAGAATCCCCATCATACATGATTAGAAAATAAAGACACAATTTATGATCAGGTTTCACTTAATTATTTATTTCTTAAAGCCCTCAGAAACATATATGTTACATCTCAAGATCATACCCTCCCATTAAAACATTAAAGGGGCAGTAACAATAATTAAGAAGGACCTCATCAGACACTTCACCATGAAGGCATCCTACCTGGAAAAAATTCAATCAATTTCTTGATTCGGTCTCCAAATAAGAGCCCTCGTATTCCTTAGTGTGTCCTTAACATTAAGGGGAAAGAGGGTATTCCCCTTGCTGTAATACACTATGGTTGTCTTGCCAACGATGGTGTTCTCCATGAATGTTATCTCCACAATATCTTTTTGAATTGTAAATTATCTAATTGAAAAAGTAGACAGAGAAATTACTCCTGTAGAGAGACACTTGAAAACAGAGGTCCATTTATATCTGATGCCTTATCCAATGTAGGTAAAATAATTTCTCTACCATATGATAGCCCGGGGTGATGTTCATTCTCCAAAACTCCCTTGGGTCATGTCCCTTATGACATAGTAGATAAAGTCCATTCTAAAATCACCATTTATAAAAAATGGCCAAGAATAATCCACTATGGTAAGACTAGGTAGAGGAAACTGTAACACTCCACTATTTCATGATACGTTTCATTTTAAATAAATTGAATAGCTTTCCCTACACACAATACAAATTTCAAGTGCACAATGATTTGTTAAACTAGTCATTTTAAAAATACGTTATTAATAGTTTTAACCACATTATGAAATTTATAAAATCAATTCCAAATATACTTCATTTTTGGATTCGAGATATCAAAATAATCTTATGGTTAGTTTTTTTGTTATTTCAGGAAAAGTTTCAATTTTTGATGAATATTGAAAAATACTTCAGTTTTTGTTAACACAAGAATTTTTCATATAAATAAATATTAACTTTAAATTGATTTGGAGGTTAAAATAGATAAATAATACATATATTGGTACAATTTATGTCCATAGAATTATTTTTATACCATATTTCGATATAAAATTTTAGTTAACTTTTAAACGTCTCTTTTACCCGCGTTATAGCCTCATCTGTGAGATTAATATTAAACATAATTTTACAACATTGTGACATGAATTTAGAAAAATATACATATTTTAATTTTTGTAGAAATTTTTTACTAATAGGATCAACATAATTTTTTGGTTAATAGTATCTTAAGTAAATTTTGTTTTTACCATTCTTAGAGTAAATGGGTAATTACAGTTAAAAAATACCATAAAGTTATTATAAAATTACACTACCACTTTACCTAGTTTCAGTAGATATTTTTTTTCAACCATAATCAACCTTAATCCAAAAATGTGATTCTTTTTAATCCACTTCTCCAAGATTATGAAATTTATTAGTTTTTTATTTAATAATAAGTTAAAAATGTCATATTCATAATTCAATAACTATATAATTTTTAATATGAGCTGATATAAGGTATGTGGTAGGGTATAAATAGTATTTAGAAATAAAATATATGTATATACATCAACATAATTTATTTATAATATTATAAAAGAAATTAAATGTTGAAAATATTATGATGTAGTAATTGATTTTTTAAAGGAAATAAAAAAATAAATGGAATTAAACATATTAAAATAAATTAAATTTTAATTATATAAGGTACACCAAGAATGTTTTTGGAGAGTAATCTATGTTAAGTGTGTATTAAATGGTTAGGTTCAGTGTTATCTTTCTTTTTGGATATTATTTAAAATCAAGGTAATGAATAGTGTCAAAAATAACTCTATCGCTATTTTTAAAAAATAATAATTTATTAGATTATTTAAAAATAATAAAAATCATTAAAAAAATATTATTATATGGTCTAAAATGTCATAATTTCT
Source organism: Viscum album (assembly GCA_963277665.1). NCBI lineage: Eukaryota > Viridiplantae > Streptophyta > Magnoliopsida > Santalales > Viscaceae > Viscum > Viscum album. The sequence continues at coordinate 1,982,473,475 of OY728125.1, read as the reverse complement.
CTATTTATAGAAATTGTATGCCATATAAGTAAAAATTTATAATCTTTTAAGAGTTAAAATTTTATTACCACAATTAAAATAAAATATAATAAATAAGCGTAAATAAAATTAAAAGGGTAAAAAAAAACCTAAAGGTGTCCAAAAAATTAATAGATAATTTATATTATACCCTCATCATATTTTCATCTATTTTTATTTATTTTATGGGAAAGTTTCAATGAATATAAGTTATATATTATTTAATTCAATGATAGTAACAAAACATCACTATCTTGTATTTAATATATTCTTTGTGTCCACATAGCGCCAAAATAAAACTATGAATGTATCTAAGTAATTATATTGATATAATAAAAATTAAATTCATGATATAAATTTATTTTTAATTTATAGAAGTTATACAATTACCATAAAAGTATCTTCAATTCTAAAAATTATTTATTTAATTAACATAAAAATAGAATAAATGGTTTTAATAATATTAATTTTCATATATTTTATATTATTTAATGTTTATGACTATTTTCCCATATCTATAAGATATATTATCAATGTGTGGAAGAATTATATTCTAATTCTATCTTTTTCTTGATGTATTTTAAGTAAAATTAAATGAATAGTATTAAATTCAATAATAATGATATCTTATTGAATTAATTTATTATTAATTTTTTTTAAAAATGATACATAATAACAAGGGGAAAATATATAATAGAATATATGTTCTAATATTTATTTTTGGGACTTTTTATGTATTTGGATCAAGAAATTTCTTATTATATTTCAATATTTTGAGAGTTTCCTAAGTGCTCCTCCCCACTATTATAAAACGGTATATATACTTATCTTTTATTAACACACTTAAATCCTTATATTCACTTACAAACACTAGAAATCTATCCTTATAAATTACCTCACTTCATACGAGATTTAATATATTGGGAAGTAACCAAACCTAGTATGTCTTTTATTGCCAATCAAAATGAGATACTCTAAGAAGGGGTAATTGTTTTACAAATTCAATTCAATTTATTTTCTTCTTCTACATCCACATAATATTTTTTCCCATAAAAAATTATAATATCATGTATCCTAAATATAATTAGACATTATCATTATTTTGGTACAACTGTACTCTTCATTTTGTATATCGTATCAACGAAATTTCACCATGTGTGCATACGTACGGCTTACTGTCTCCACACTATGGTGTAATTTTTGTCAAAGATATATTATTTGAATGTGTATAATGATATTTATAATGGATATAAATAAGAAAGATTATGTGATAATAATTTTTTATAATTAATATACCAATCAATTTCATTCCATTTACCATTAAGGGAATGATACAGTCGCTCATGTGTATGTACAACCTACCATCTCCATGATGTAGTGAGATTAATTCTCCATGTCAGCCATCAAAGAGTGATTATAAAATTTTTATGATGAGTAAATATAAAAATTATGTACATAATATCATTCAGGTTATGAATAAAATATATCATATTCATAACAAACATGTCTTTCAGGACAAAACATGCACAGGAAAACTAAGCAATTAACACCTAAAAACATGGTAATACAAAAATATTATTAAAAAAATTATATAAGAGGATAATATATATTATTATATATTTTTTTATATGGTCCTGGTATATATTAATAACATTCATTAACAAATAAACAAAAGGTTAACACACATTTGACTAAGCGAATATATACAGTAAGTGTTAATTTCATAATCTCATTATTATCCGAGATTTTTTTTACATAAGTATTTATTGGGACATATTTATATTACATGTCCATATCAATTAACAATGTTTCAAAAATTATTTTTTAAGGATTTATTTAATTTAATCTTAAACTAAAACATCATTTTAAATGTTTCTATGATTTATTCATCAAAACCATTCTCATTCATGTCCATGTTTTGAAAATGGGTTTTATGGATTTATCTATAAGGACATGAATATTTTAAAATTTTAATTTTATAATTTTATATCAAATTTTTTCAAAATGGTATGCGACACTTTGGTTAAAAAATTCATTATTTAAATGACTTATATTATAAATTTTTTGGATTTTAAATAAATAAATTGAATGAAAATGGTTATTTTTATAAAGAGATGTATAAATATTTTTCTAAAATATTTTTATGTCTGTCAACATACTTTATTGAATCTTGTATTTGATTATGGTTAATATATTATAATAAAATCTATCTTATTTTATTTTATGGATTGTGATATTTTTGATTTTGGACATTCTATTTTGATATTATTCATGGTTGAGGGTTAAAGTATTAACATTTAGTATGATATTTTTAATAAAAATGTTTATGTTGGTTATGTTTCTCACATTTTATATGTGGAATGAATTGAAGTTAGTTTGTCATGGTACGGTCCATCTATAGCCACTTGATGCATTGGAAGGTCTCATGCCACTAGCTAGTTTGGGGTTTTACCCTTTTATGTATGGTATTGACATGAGGCCTTGACGCTATGGTAATGATTTCGGTCATTATACATTCCCACATAATGAGATTAGTTATTGATATTAATTGTGGTTATTCAACTACAATAATATCCATGTGTATGTTTAAATGGAATTATTTTATTTATTCTCACTGTATTATGCTAAGGATTATGTTTAAAAGGCATGTGATTTAGTTTTATACCTTTCCATTAATGTTTATGCTCATTTATGATAGATTATACTATATTTTTTATCCTTACTCATCATCTGAACTCACCTCATTCTTTTGTTTTACTTTCCCCATATTCCAGGATAAGTATTACCATTGATATTCCTGGTTAAGATATGATAATAATCATGTTCTCACTAGATTATCTATGTTGTATTTTATGTTTTGAATTGAAATAAATGGTTCATGTATATTGTCTATTTTTGAAGACTACATAAATGATCAGTCCTTCAGGATATGATTCCTTAAAAATAATTCCAATGTATTAAAATAATGCACCATCTCTGGGCTTATGGGATCTAGGCGTTACAATTGGTATTAAAGGATGTTTACAAACAACCTTGGAAACTAGATTTAGAAAATATATATCAGGTAAAATAACCCAAATATAGACTTTGAGGATAAATATCTTAGAACGTATGAGAATTTTGGTAATGTAGATATAATATGTGAATTCCATGAAACTACAAACCTATCCTGATACTATAAGTGGGCATGGTTCTAAAACATATGTACCTAGGTGTAATAATTCTAACAAAGTTTTCTAGGCCTAACTCGGAGTAACCTGGTACATGATACCAGTCCTTACAGTGCACCTAGTTTAACAATCAAGTGGTATATGCTTAGGATAATTCACATTTTATTTAAAGACCATTATTAAGGATTTAAAAGTAAATATGTTGCCAAAGAAACCATTTAATTATTATAAGACTATATATACATACATCACCAGTTTATGTTAATAATTTTCTACTGTTTGTATTATAGGTTATGATATGATCTAACCTAGTGTGTTCTGTTATTTATAAGTGGTTTATAGTAAAAGGAACGTGAACCTCACCGAGGCATACGATCCAAAGAGTAAAAGGATCATATCTTTCATGGTCTAGAGCCATTAATTTTAAGGGAAATAATCTCCCAAGAATTATCATGATATATGGAAATAAAATTGAGTAATAGATAGACATGTAAAGTGTACTCTATGTATTATATATTCGGGGGAAATCATGAGAAAAAAGGAAATATGGGGAATTTTTGGATTAATTGAATATGGGAAAGAAGTACTTTACCACATGTTTTAATTGGGGAAATAAATAATCTAGTTCTTACATTAACATAATGAAAGTTTGTTATATGTTTTGAGACAATGGAAACCAATTTTGTGATTGCAAGGGAAAGAATGAAAATCTCAATGTGAAATGATTCCACTACAACGATATGGGAACTACACTAATCAATCTATCATGCATCAGAGTAATATAACCTAAAAAGGCTAATGGATAATGGTCAATATTATTTTACTACCATGGATGGTGAAGAATTATTAATGGATTGTGTTTGGAATTATTCCAATTTATTATTTTATCATTGATATAATAGTCATAAGAATTATTTAATATATAAGGATTGTACTATAGTACAATTTCATTGTGGACCGGAGAATGTATTTTGAACGGTACCAAGATAATTTACTTATTAAAATTTTTATCTTTTTAGAAAGTATATGGTAGAGGGAAATATAACCCTTAATATGTCTCTAATACTAAGATAATGATGTTGGAATAATGAGGAGATTGATCCAGATAAATATTATTATGTATTTATGGCCACCATGAAACAGATTAATGGTTTGTTTGTAATGTGGTTTATTACATCATTTATGGTGTTCAAATGATTTCTATTTCTATGGATTATATAAATTATTATAGGTTTTATTTAAGGAATAAGGAAGCACTAACATATTCAATATAGTTTTATGGTAATTCTGGTTATTAGCATGTCCTAAGAGACAACATGATGAAGGTATTCAAATGTTTGGTATTTAAGAATGAGAATTATGTCAAACAATTTGGGGAATTTTATGTTATGATTGATTTTGGAAATTTTTAGACCATATTGGATTGTTAATTTGAACATAAGTTTTTTAGATGAGCATCCAATTTGGAATAGATTATGTTGAAAATAAGAAATTATTGTTTGATGTTAATGTATGTCTTATTGTATAATTTTGGATAAAATTTTTTGTTTCAGTAAATATATAAAGGATGAAGGAAATACTTGTGTGCCTTATGATTTATTAATGTGTATTCATGTGTGAAAAATTAATTTTCATCTATCATTTCAATGTGTAAGAAATGAATTTAAAAAATTATTGATACACTACCAATGGATGAGATTAAATTTATGAAATGGAATGAAATCAAGTAATTTTTCTCTTGTTCATATCTTGATAGTAAAATAATAACTAAATTATAGAAAAAAATGTTTTTAAAAAAATTGATTTACTCATTCCTTATTTTATTTTGAACCAATGTTATTTTCAATCATTATATACTTGTGGCTTTAAGGCCCTCAAATTTCATTTTATCATTTACTTGTATGTGATTGATAACATCAATCGGTCCCTATTAATATTTATGTTTTCCCTCCATGTACGTCTCTCTACATTCGTCAAATGTTCTCCTATTTGAAATCCTAATTTGGGGGTGACCTTCACATTTTAGTTTTCAACTTATTAGGTGGTTTTTTATTAACCCTATTTTGAATGTGGGTGTCCCATAAAAAAATTATCAAGTATCAAAATTTGATATTTAATATACAATTAAAAAATTTTGAGGATGAAATTTATTGAAGGAGTGGATAATCTAAAACCAAATGATTTAATGATACTTTTATTTTTGAATAAATTCAATAATATCCACTACCCGCAACACCAAGTTCGAGGGCACTATTATTAATAAAACTAGCCATTTAAAAAGTTGTTATGAATAGTATTAACCACATTATGAAATTTATAAATTTTTCTTTATTCAAAATATACTTCATTGTTTTATTTGAAATATCAAAATTATTTAATGGTGAATTTTTGGTATTTTTATGAAGTGTTCCAATTCTTTTTGAATAACGATAATTCAGCATTGTTGATAAAAATTGAATTTCTCATTAAAATATTAATTTTAATTTAAATTGATTTGAAAGTGAATTTTTTTAAATAATACATATATTAATCCAATTTAGTTAATTGGAATAATTTTCTTAATAGAATTATATATAAAAATTTATTGAACTTCAGAACATCTCTTTTACCAGCCATAGAGCCAAATCGGAATGAATAACATTAAATTTAATTTTACCAGCTTTTTTAATTGAATTTTGAAAAAAGTACATACATGAATGTAAATATTATGAAAATCGGGATCTAATAGGATCAATCATTTTATACTAACTTTATTAAATCTTTATTTATTTAATATAGTTAAGGGTAAATCGGGTAATAAATGGTAAAAATATATGTAATATTATTATAAAATTACCCTAATCATTTTCCTTATTTCATTGGATAATTGTGGTTTGAAAAAAATCATCCTTCTTAGGAAAATATGATCCTTTTTCATCCACTTTTTCTAGATTATGAAATTTATTATTTTTTATATAAAGAATAGTTAAAAATGTCATATTCAAATTTTAATAAATATTTCATTTTAAATATGAGGTTATTAAGTAGTATGTTTGATGATAAATTTTATATAAAAATATAAAATTTTATCTACATCATCTAAATTTATTTATAAATTTATAAAATATACGATTAAATTAAACGGAGACAAAATGATGATGGGGTAATTAAATAGTTAAAAGAAATATCATATAAGTGGAATTAAAATTATTAGAATAAAAAAATTGAATTACAAAAGACTCTCCACTAATTTATATGTGACTAATACATTTTATGAGTGTATTTAACTTTTTGGTTTGAATTTATCTTTCTCCTTGAATTTTATTTTATGTCAATGTAATGAATAGTGTCAGAATTGACAATATTGATATTTTATAAAACTTAAAATTTATTAAACTATTTAAATATCATAAAAATAATTAAAAATATAAAATTAATATTATATGGACTAAAATTTAATAACATGTCCATTTATGTACAATTGTAACAATTTAAAAAATATAATGTTTAAATATTACACATTTGATTACCATAATTGAAATTAAATATATTAATTAATGGTAAATCCAAATTATAAGGTTTAAAATAAACCCATAACATGTCCAAAAAATTATTTGATGAATTATATTTGACTCTTGATACATAATTATATATTTTGAGTTGTTTAATGTTAACTTTTCGATGGAAATAAGTTATATATTATTTAAATCAAAGATACATACAAAGTAACACTATCTTGAATTTAAAATCCTTCCTATGTCCAAATAGAGAAAAAGTAAAACTATTAATTAATATAAATTTCTATTGTTATATAAATAATATATATATATATATATTTATTTATTTAATTTTAAAATGTTATATATTTACCTTAAAAGTCACTTCAATTATAAAATAATATATATATAATTATCATAAAAATAGAATAAATAATCTTAATAATATTAATTTTGAAATATTATGGATTAGATAATATTTCAAACGAATTTCTTAGTTATATTAGATATATTATTGTTGTGTTAAAGAATTATATTTGAGTTATCACTTTTTCATGATGTATTTTGATTCAAATTAAACGAATAGTAATAAATTTGACAATAATGATATATTATTAAGTTAATTTATTTCTAAATTATTTAAAAATTAAAAAATTTTATGTTATCACAAGGGGAGAGGATACAATAAAAAAAGTTATTCTAATTTTCATTTATGGTAAATTTTTAGGCATTTTTATATAGAATATTCATATTATATTTCAATATTTTGATAGTTTCTTAAAGTGCCCTTCCCCAATCATATAAAAGGGAACCTCACCTTCTCTTTTATTCACAACTATAAATCCATTTGGATCAGACATATCCATTACATTTCTACTTCAAAATTTCCTAAATTCATTCAGGATGTCATAATTTGGCTAGAAATCCATCCTTATAAATCCATTTATGAAAATTTAGTTGGGATACTCGAAGAAGAGTTAATTATTTTACCAATTCAATTAAATTTATTATATTATTCAACTTTTTATTCCTATGTTGTTTTCATACTAATGTAAAAAAGTCCACTATAGTCCATAAAATGAGACTTTATCGTGATTAGGGACTACCATTTACTTCTTTTTATCCATTATTCTAAAAAAATATCATCATGCATTCGTGCATTCAGTTTAGCGTCTCCACATTATGGTGTAATTTGTTTTTCAAAACTAAATTATTTGAATGAGTGTAATAATGAGTATATTTTTATAGATAATAAATATGCCATGATAATGATTCTCTATAATTAATCTATTATCCAATTACATACCATTTTACAATTGAGGGAATTACATCATCGTTCATACGTATGTATGACCAACATTCTCCATGAAACGATGAGATTAATTCTCCACATTAAACATTAATGAATCATTATAAAATTTATATGATGAGTAAATATAATATTTAGGAAATTAATATCACTCTAGATATGAATAAAATATATCTTATTCCTATTAAACATGATTTAAAGGATAAACCATGCATATGATAGAAAATCAGTTAATAACCTAAATAAAGGTAATACTAAAATATTATTAACAAAATGATATAAGAGGATCATATATGATATTAAAATTATTGATATTGTCCTGGTATAATTTACTAACATGATTCAACCATTACAAATGAGGTTAACACACCCTCTACTAATGGAAACTACATGGTAAGGGTTAATTTCCAAATCTCAATATTATCTGACATTTCTTATATGTAAGTACTTACTAGGAAATATTTATAATTCATGTAAATGTTTCTTAAAAAAATTCAAATGAATTTTTTAATGTTTCATGTAAGGGAATATTTAACAAAAACTTCATTTTCAACTTTTCTATGATTTATTCATCTAACTCATTCTCATTCATGTCCTTGGTTTGAAAATGGGTTTAATGGAATTATTAATAAAGACATGAATATTTTAAAATATAAATTTCCAAATTTTGAATCAAATGTTTCAATGTGGTATGGTACAGTTTGATTAAAAATACTTTTTTAAATGTCTTGTTTTATAAATGTGAAGATTTTAAGTAAATTATTTCCATGAAAAAGTGTGTTTTTATAATGACTTTTTCTAATGATTTTTCTAGATTATTTTCATCTATGTCAATATTAATTTGTTGAATCTTATATTAGATTAAGGTTACTATATTATTATTCAATCTATCTTATTTTATTGAAGGGTTTATGTTATTTTTGACAGTGTATATTCAATTTTGATACTACTCAATGTTTATGTTCATAGTACTAACATTTCATATGCTAACTATAATATGAATGTTTATATTGGTTAAGTATCACACTTTTCATATGAGGAATGCATTGGACTTATTATCTGGCCGGAAGGGCCCACAATAGCACCCCGATGTATCGGTAGGTATCATCAAACAAACTAGTTTAGGTTTTTACTTATTCATGTATGGTGTGGGAACAAGACCTAGAAAGTATGGTTATGATTCATGACATTATGAGTTCCCACATTATGAGATTATTTGTTGAAATTACATGTGATTATTATATTAGTATGACATCCATGTGTATGTATAAATATAATTATTCAATTATTTATTACAATATTATGCTCAATATTATGCTAAAAAGTCTTGTTATTCTATGTAATTCCATGTCAAAAAAATTTATTCTTGTTGATGATATATTCATCAATATTGATTACCCTTACTGAGCATTTAAGCTCACAACTTTCTTATGTTTTACTTTCCCATGTTGTCTAGATATGTATTATGAAAGATATATACTGTTAAACAAATAGGATAACAATGTTCTCAAAGGATTTTATATGTTTCATTTTATGTTTTGAATTGAATTGAATGGTTATTGTTTGTAGTCTATTTTACAAGACTATTAAACTGATCCGTACATTGCGATTTGATTCCTTGGAATCATTCCAATGTACTAAAATAATGCACCATCTCTGGGATTTTATGATCGGAGTGTTACAGAACCTCTATTCATGATAAATAAGATATGCTAAACATGAAGAAAAAACTGGTAAAATATGACATAGCAATCTTGTTACAGTCTTTATCCACCCCGTAAATATTGAATTCTAGTGTTGTTGGTATAATATTGTATGAATGGCACACACCTCAACATATGGAAAAATATTAATCACCTAAAAGAAAAGGTATTACCTTTAAAAGAATATACATGTAACATCATGGTAGTAAAAGTGTTAAAGAGCCAAATTGACTGGGAATCTCTCATACTTTGTAATATCCAATTATTTGAAACTAGAAAGGATCCCAACAACGTGAATTCCACAAAAAATTAAGGATGTAGTGATATCTGATTATAGATACCCCATCTAGTGTTTATATCAGATGGTGGGGTTTATATGGATTTTTTCATTCCACATCACTCCCAAAATAGAAATTACCACCACAAGTTATATTATGAAAGGTCATAGCCCCATATTTTCTCCAACAAATAGATTCCGTTCATGAACAATTGTATGCCCTATAAAAAAGGCACTTACTGACTCTCACTATTTCCAGACTATAAGGGAGGGGGATATTGAAAGGCTTTTATACCAAGTATATGAAAATATTCTAATAGGCCTCATTATTCAAAGGTTTCATCAATTAGATAACACATATTTTCGAAATAACACAACTATAATCCGAAATGGGTGATTTATATACACACTGAATGGGACACCCAACCCACATTCGAGAAAAACTCCACAAAATATGTAGAGAAACTACAGTAAGATTATCCACAATGGTTCTAGATCAAACCCTACCTCAAAGCTTGGGGGATTTTTTAACCCAATCTTTGAAGGTTTCCAACTATGCTTGAAGGGTTGTGAATATGCAACAGGAATAGCACCAACCCTTAGTGATTGGGGATTATTCACCTCAATAATCAAATATTCAGCGGAAATTAGTTTTCTTCTAATTAGGGAAGATACAACAGAATTAACCCTCAATGTTTTATCCATCCCCTGATCCGGTACATCCACACGGAAAGTGAACAACATAACTATATAAAGATTACATTATTGATACTATCTGCTGAACATTTCCCATAGAATTATTAATGGAGAGGAAAAGGCATCATGGAGGGTATAGAAATTGAAGATCTCATAAAGACAAGGATGGAATGTCCACAATGGATTTTTTATCTTTTAATGTTATTAGAACCTCCCTCATAGATTCTACAAAACATGAGGCATATTCAAAGGATTCTGAAGAAGAAGCCTCATTTCGCAATGGAGTCTACATTGAAACTAATGATGGTGGTGTGCATACTTGGTACTGGAGGTTTTCTATAAATGTGGTAAATCCCTTGAAAAATATATCATTACACTCAAATGGAACCCAACAACATAAAATGTTAGAGTAAAATCATGTTTCACCTCCCTCAGAGAGTCCATGTCACATTCACTAGTAGAATGTTTTTCTTCGCAAGGGTAAGAGATAAATGAATTTGGGAGACATAATGAAGAATTACCCCATGGAATCCTTCCTGGTAGGTATGTTCTGCAATTGGATCCTCAATATGCACTTCTAGTCAGCACACCACAAAAAAGATAGCTAAAGTAGACCTAAGACATCCCTTCAATGCGAGATATCAACCAAATATATATATTGATCCCATATTAACAGATCGTGAATTCCCTCTAATTCATATACAATGATAACTATGTCAATTACATCCTTTTAGTCATGTACTAATGGGATACCCATAGAGGATACTAGTAGTGCCACTACTTGTGGTCTTACCAGCAGATTCCCCAGTTCAGGCGCTAGCTGCTATACCTGTCCAGGCTCCGTCTTAGCTACATATTCCATGAAGGCTTATGAACACCATTTAGTCACCAAAGGCCCGATGGGAAGCTATAAAAGAAAAATATACACCAATTAATCTAGAAATATAAGCCTTACCATGAATGGTTGTATCCGAATATTCCCCAACATTACATTCGAAATACCATATTTCCAATCTTTAACATCTCGAGAGATCTAAAATAGTACTTGATTCATTTTTTCCCTTGGTTTGATCCCATAACCGGTATCCCCGAATAGGAGAGGTATGTGAAACTTAATTGATTCATAAAATCTCTTCAAGGACCATCCTTCATGTGGTACTCGATATTAAATTCACATTGGATTACTGGGTGGGAATATCTCCATCATAAATTTCTCTTCCAATTCAGATAAACACTATAAAAGATAATTTTCCCTGATCTCATGAACTTCAAAAAATTCGAGAATGAAAGAGTATCTGATTTAATTTCTTGTTCGAAAGGGATGACATACTCCTTAAACCTACAAGTCCTTCACGAAGAGGTGTTACCTATATTTCTAGTGATTTTTTGCTGAATTTCTCACACCGTTGATCCTATTGAAATATTTCGGAGGGTTTCAAGACCTTGCCTCAATTTCTCAACTTGTGGAAAACAACATCATATATACAAATCCATGTCCCATGAAATTACATAAACATAATTAATGAGAACTTAAAAATCATATACCACTACAATTAAACTTAAGAAGGTCCCTATACTAGATTATACATCAAAGCCTACACCATATCATATGGTTCAACCTATCAAACAACAACATCAATGCCCACCCACTTAAAATTGATCAATCCAATCAAATGATTTATCCTTAAATAAATGGAATGGGAACCACATCCAGGATTGTTTTATTTACAAATACATCGTGGAAAATATGGTGACTCTAGGAAGGATACAATAAATTGTTATCCCGAACAAGTAGCATGGGTTTTTTCTACCAGTCTAGAGAAGTAAAATCAGTGGAAAAAATTAAAATAAATAATATTAATAATTTTTATCACAGCATGATATCAAAAAAGATCAACTGAACTCATGTTGTTCTCTGAGCATAGTTGAATCGACCTAGTGTTCCCATGACTACCTCTTCCACAACACAAACAGATTCTTCAATAGCTCAATCCTATGAATTCCAATCCCCCAAAAATATAACGGATTGAAGGATTAGAATAAAATTAAAGAATATGATAATGTTTAAAGGACAATTTTATTCTTTAATTTAGCTGAAATCATCTATATTGTTCTAAAAGCACAAGCATAACCCCACCAAATGGAACAATAAGTTTTGACCTATCGGATTGAATCTTTATTAGATTATGTGTTGATTTTCTGTTCCATTAACGTTATTCATATATCATATCTCTTCACTCATGAAGATTATTATTATTAACCTAATTTCTATACACATAATTGGTGAATTGGGGAATAGGTCATCAAGGTCAAGATTAGAAGGACCCAGGGGAAGAACTTACTGGGCCTTTGTCAAGCCCTCAAGAGTTTTAAGATAATGTTTCTTCTGCAGAAGTATATCATACGGAAAATGATCCTACAGAATTCCATGTGGTAATTTTATTTACAGACCTAGATGAGGATTTTATCACACAAGTAGATTTAAGACACTTTTATATATACAAAAGGATAAATTACATTGATATAAAATGATCCTTTATTGAAAATGGATCCATAATCAACCTCATACTAGTCAGGATAGTTCGCAAATAGGGTCTAAATAAATCCCACTTATCACCATCCACTATGATGTTACAATGTTATGAAAATAATGATAAATAACCACTTTATGAGATCACACTCAAAACATAGTTCATTGATCTTATGTCTGATTCAAATTTTATTGTTGTTCAATGGGATATGTGTTTCAATGTCCTTCTAATAAGTCCTTGGTAACATTATCATGTAATTTTTCCTTCATCATACACCTAAAGTCTCAAATATTCTATCAATGGTAAAATTGGGACATTTTATGGTGACATGGACCCATTAAAATCATGTGATACACAATAAATTAATGCAGTATTCTTTCACAATAAAGTGAAACAATATGTTTCTAATAATGTTTCAAATATTAATTCCCCAAATGGTTTAGAGATGATTTTAGTTTTCCCTTCCAAGTAGCTTAGTGCATATTATGTGCCACCAATTAATTGAATTTAAGGGATGGGGGAAAATTACAATACTTATTCATCTTCTTATGTGATGCCAGTAATGGCATGTGATCCAAATGTCTCTGAAGAAGTTTTTAATTTTCTAGTTAATAATGAAATAGTGAATGAAAATTTCTTCATTTAATCCATTAGATACAAAAAAAGACTGTTCTTGTTAGCTGAGGTGGATGAATTTTTCATGATGATCGAAGAAAGTGAAGATAATAATTCTATGTCCCTCATTACCCCTTTAAGACTCCAAGAAGTTATCATTGTAGCAAGTGAGCCCAAAATTATTTCATCATCATATGGATGTCCATATGGTGATTTACCTCTTCACTATAAGGTAATTTAATTATTCTCTCTTCCCATGGTAGAGGTGCAATAACATCAACATGAGTTAGAGGACGATATTATAGATTACCTTCCTTTATTTGATGATTTTTTCTCCCCCATTGGGGATAAACACAGGGAGAAAATTCTGGGTATGAAAGAAGATCCAAGACCCACTCAAATATGTGTGGCCAGGAATCCTGAAAAATAGGATGTGTATAAATTCCTCCTAAAGCAGCACCAAGATGTGTTCTCCTTGAATTTCATAGAGATTATAGACCTATCACCGAGGTGGCCACTCATCACTAGGGTTTTCTAAAATATCATCGAGGATACAAGCAGGATTCCAGAAGGACACTCTCAAATAATTCTTCTAAAATTGAGGTTGAAGTGGAGAAACTTATCAAGGATGATTTTATCATGGAGGTACAATATCAAAAATGGATATCCAACATCATCTAAGTGAAAAAGAAGAATGGTATGATTGGAGTGTATAGTTATTTTAGAGATATCAACTGGAACTATCCTATATATGACTTTCAGGTCCCAATCAGAGAAAATTTTATTGGTGAAATATCAGGATATCTAGCCCTCTCCTTCATGGATGGCTACTTAGGATACAACCAAATTTTGATGCCCTAGAAAGATGAAGAAGCCATATAATTCAGTGCCCCCATGGAGTATTCAACTATTAGTTAATGCCCTTATTCTTATAGAATATAGGTACCACATACCAATGTTCCATACATCAAATTTTCAAACCATTATTGGGGTTTTTTCATAATTATACTTTGAAGATCAAGTGGTCAAGACCAATAAATATTATATCATCATGGATATCCTAGAAACCATCTTCAATAAGATATAACAACATAGCCTAAGGATGAACCCATTGTAATGTAATTTAATGTTAATCTCGTGAAAATATTTCAGCTTAATTGTATTGCATCTTGACATAGAAGATGATCCTGAGAAGATTAAAGATATATTTAGCATGTTGCCTCCTTACAACATTAAAAAATTTAGAGGACCTTAAGGAATCATGGCCTACATTCAGTGCTTCATTTCCAACCTCAAAATAATATGTTTACCAAAAACCATATTGATGAATAATAGGGTCAAATATTGTTGTAATGGTGACTATCATGAGTAATTTTGACACCTTAAATATAAGAAACCTAAACTTCTTCCTAGGTACGTTTTTCTCTTTTCTGGTGTGTTAGAGAAAAAGAGGATTTTATAGAAATATTTGAAGTACGAGTCATGTACTTATATGTACATACTGGGTACTCTTCTGTCTCACATAGTCGTGTTCTGGACATGTAAAGGATGATCACATAGTCGTGTGTGGTGACCTGGAGACCGCCTAATGCAGGGGATGGTAAGGGAAAGTACATGCCGTGTACTTTCTTTTTTTCATTAAACGGACCGGGGTCGCATCAAATTGGCAGAAGTGTCTTCTTCTTCACCTTCTTTGACTGAGACTATCCGTAGGACGCCAATCCTTCCCCGATCCCCCAATTGAGCATTTTTTCTCCGAATCAAACTCTGTTGGTTGCGTTGGAATCACATCTTTGAGTTCTTTATACTTTTTGTACCTCATTTCTTGATTTCTCCTCTTTCTCAAGATACCCTTGGTTGAATGTTTTTCATGTTTTTGTATATCTACCACATTTTAGGTCAATCCAATGGCCGACGTTGAGGTATATCGATCATACGACGTCGAGGTAGGACGTTTTTTCCTTTCCATAGATATTATTTGAGTTATATGTGCAAAATTGCCCAATACCCTTGATCGAGGTATTGTGTGTTTATGGTTCTAAACCTATTACTTACTGTGATGATTTATATTCTTGAGTAGATTCCAATTGAATGTGAATAAGGAAAATTGTTATGCTATGGATGTGTTTCTCATGCTTGTATTTTTTAAGACTGTTAGGCCTTGCATAGACTGGTAGGCTACTTGCTTTTCTTTTCTATTGTTGATAGAAGGAGTAATATTATTTATCTAACATGTTGTTCTGCTGTAGACTATTTAGACAAGTAATTATTGAGGTATACTTTGGCCATTATATATCGATGTGCTCTATTGACTGAAACAGGGCTGTGAGAACCTAGTGTAGTAGCCCATTGGAAGAATGGATGTTGAGGGATTCCCCAGAGTGTCTATTTACTGTTACGATGTGAGACCATAGGGGGAATGGACGTATGTGCTTGCTCAGAGTGTATGTAGTTCCTTGAGGTGGGCCACATGGGAAATTGGATTTTGTGTGCTTCCATAGAGAACCTTTTAGTTCCCGATATAAGAATATAGGGGGAATTGATGGTGACTGCTTCCTTGGAGATTTTTCAAAAGCTAAACCCGAGGGGTTAGACTGTGTGTACATCCCATAGGGTTTCTTGTGATTTTTTGGTTGGGATAGAGGGTTTAGGATGTGATTACTTTCCAAAGGTTTCCCTACTTATGATTTTCTTCATACTTGATATATGATAATTGAATGAATTTGATACTATAGGATTGTTTACTTTTGAGTACATCCTTGTTTACTACTTCATTTTGATTATAGCATGCCATATACATTCACTGACTGTTAGGAAAAAGTCATTTGGTGGTTTCCTACTGGTATTTTTTCTTACACCTTATTTGTTTCATCTTTTGGTCTCCAGAAAGAATATATTGTTGCAGGTTTATATAAGGGCAAGCACCCGTATACTTCAGGTACTTCATTGCTGGGGAGCTGGGATATTGTGGAGCATTTTATCTTTTTTTTTTGTAGATTGGTTTAGTATTGTATTTTAGTATTGTGACATGTTAGGATGCTTTCCTAGACATATTTATCATGCATCATATATATATATATATATCTGTGTGTGTGCTTCAGTTGTTTATTACATCCACTATTTACCTATTGCATGTTTTACTACTTCCTCTATTGCTATCTGTTTTACTTCCACAGTGTTACACTTCCAATGAGGTCATAGCTTCCCAACAATCACACCCAAGGCCCTCACTTCTAGTTGGAATCCTTTGGCATTTGGGGAAATGCACTTGATGCCATGTGACAAACCGGGTATGTGGTACCTCTGGGCGACTTCCGGAACCGAGACATTACAAAGTGGTATCAGATGAATTACTTTCATCTTGACTATCTTTTTGGAGCCTATAAAAAGGGATATAAAGTAATATGTACTTGGTAATAGGTTGTGTCCAGGAGTAGCTAACCCATGTATAGGGAAAATCCAATCTACCTCGTTATTTCAATTTTTTGGGTCTTTCAATTTTACAGTTGATTTGATTTCATCGTTGGGTGATTCAAATGTTGTGTACTTTTATTGCTGATATCATTGATGTTCTATTTCAAATAAAACCTGATGATATGAGGGCATTCCATCTCATGAATCATGTAGGATCTTATTAGAAATCACATGTCATGCATTAATTCCATGCTATTTAGGGTGCCTTAGTAATTGCATGATGTTGTGATAGATTACTTTATAGAATACTTAATTCTAATAATGTATTGATTTGTGTAAGTATTCGTTTGAATAGATGCCAAAATATTGTTATTGAGGTGTTATGGGCCCTCATGGATTAGAATTTGGTGGATCATTGTACTATTTTCCTTGCATATGACATGTTCAAAATGCCAAGCTTTGATTCGCAGGGAGTGTGGGCCCCCACAGACTAGAAATTTGCACTCTAATGTTTGTTTATGTGCTTTTCTAGGATTCTGAAGTGTTTTCCGAGGCTTAAAGTCTGGGAAAACCCAGAATACATAGTGGGTAATGATTATTACATGCCTTGTGTCCTTCTATTCGGGAAAGAACTGTTTTTCTTAAGTACACGTTTTGTACTGTATGTACACATCGTGTAGTCTCTAACTGTGTCACTGACTATGTGGGCAGGTATGAAAACCCTAGTCTTTTATTACACAATTAAACATAATTTATTACTTAAACATCACTTGATACAATATATAAGATCAAGAGGTCTAGTGTCTTTGGGGATTAGGATCATTACATAACAACCTAAAACATGAAACACGCAATATCTTTATTGAAAACATCCTTTACATGACCACTACATTCCTGCGTACATAGCATTGCATGGGATAACCTGAGGACATGCATAAGAAAAGGGTGAGATAAAATTCCAAGTAAGGGAATAAACATGGAATAACATGAGGAATACAATACATTTTAGACAATAGGCATATCCATGGATCACAAGAGAACCATCAACATAAATTCATTATAAATCATGATAATCATAACCTGGAAATTTGGAAACAACACTTAACATGGAATTAGCATTAGCCAAGGCTCATTGCACATGGAGCATGAGTAAATACTCATTGCACATGATTCACGAATAAAACCTCATTGCACTTGAATTATCACGAGTCAACACCCATTGCACAAGACGTATCATGATACTATACATTACCTAATGCATTGGAGAGCTATAAGGTTGAACCCTTCTTAAACATTTCATTTCATGAATAAGTGTGCCACATGGATCATATAACATGGATTCATAAAACATAATCATCTATTACACGATAAAGTAATTTTTAAAGATAACATTTCCACATTGCAATCAAAATATATCACTTCAAAATATTGACTAAATCAAAGCTTTTATCTAACCATTTTCAAAACCATTTAAAATATTAAATAAATATATTTTTGAATCAAAGTGTCCCTTTCCAATTTGAATCTTGTGAAAGAAATTTCAATTTCAAAACATTCATGTCTATATGAATAAATCATTAAAACCATTTTTAAAACAAGGACAATAATGTGAAACATTTAGAAAAATAAACCTTTAAAACATTTAAAACAATATTTTAGTTAAAGAGTTTTTAACAAAATAAGAGTTCCTAGAATACAAATAATCGAAGAATAACATTTAATCAAAACTTAATAATATCATGAGAATAAAGTTATTCATGATATAATATTCCAAAATAATGTATACACACCATATAAGAGTGAATTGGTGCATATCAACAATGAAGTCTCAACGGAAATGTAAATTGAGAAAAAATCCCTTATAAAGAATGTATATTTATATAAAGGATAAATCAATTACATAATTATGTGTGATAAATATAAATACACCCAATATAATTGGATATTAAGTGTAAAAAATTAAATGGTTATTCCCACATATTCATATCATTACATAATCAAGAATTATATATTTAACCCAAAATTTGAAATTGGGTTAAGAAGTTTTCTTATAGAAATTCGACATCCTAACGACGTCACATTAAAATTCAGAAAATAAGTTGATGAGAGAGAAAAGGATATATCATAACTTGGACATAAAATTTACATCAATAACGATATAGAAGAACATATCCCAACATAATAATATGTAATGTAAAATACATACAATAGGAAGTCTTTTTTCTAAAAAAAAGAGGAGGGTGAAATGTTCCCTTACAGATTTGGTAACATACGAAACATACACCCCATGAAAGAGTGATCACACAATTAATATGTAAATACCAATAAATTAAATTATATTACACAAAGAATACAATAATGGGAAGTATAACCACCATAAAAAAGGAAATAGTGGCTAATATAGCATGAATCTCCTGAAAAAAAAGTGAGATGAAAAAACCCTTACCACATTGTAATCAATCGAGTCATATAAGAAAAAGTTAATAACCACAAAATTAATCATATAATACCATGAATATAAATATAATATTGATAATATATACCAAATGGAAATAACAAATACAGAACATGCAACAAATAAATGGTGAACAATGGAAATCTCACGGAATTAAGTGTGAGATAAGAAATCCCTTACCTCGTGTCTAACTAGACTCTTATGTTCCTTTTTCTTCATGAATAATAAACATAAGTTAATTTATACTTAATTCATTACATTTTTAATGTTTATTATTCATTTTATATCACTAATTACCTTGAAATAATATTTAGTTAATTATTTGAGTTCATATCGGACATTTTGTCGTTCTTCAGAATTTGAGTTAAAAAAGAACTTGTTATAATTACAATTTGTCCATGTCATCAAAACTACATTATCTCCATAATGATATAAAAGATTTAGATATGATATATATCATATATACTCAGTGTATATATATATATATATTTATTTATTTATAATAGTACATAACATTTGGAGATAATAAATCAAATGCAGCATTCATGGAGACGGTAAGCCGTACATACGCATGAATGCTACTTTCATTTCTGTTTAATATTTAATGGAATGAAAAATTAAGGATATATAGTTATATTATAATTCTAGTATAATAACATGTTATATATATATGTTACATAATTTCATTAACTCTATCTTTATACGTTCATTGTATGTCAAGAATGAATCATATCACCTTGAGGGGCGGTAGTCTTCACTTCCTCAAATGAAATTATCCTGTTTACACATATTGGAAGTCATAAATGTATGTTTGAAAATGAAAATTATAGAATAATATAGAAAAAAATCATAATATATTTCATATATGAATACATATTCATCATAATCGCCACCATGAGAGGCGGTAGGAGATAATTGAACAATCATCACTTCGTGAGGCGTTAGTTTTCCATCCACAGAAACATTATGTTCTTCACGAATTAGATGATGGTGTGAGTAAGTTTAGTTAGAATATTTCTCATAATAACAACCTAGTATATTTATGATACTTGTGTTGTTATAAAATAAAATAATAGAAACAGTTTATGGGGTTGTAGAAGTAAAATAAAACAAAAGAACTTAAGAGAAGATGTTACCTTTAAATCGGGTAACTCCATTTGGTTTGAACAAAAAGGGTTTCATGAAGTGGTTTATGACTAACATAAGGATACTAGGATGAATAAAGTGATCTTGGTAGCTTATTGGAGTTGAGTTTTCTCAAGCCAATGGTTTGATAAGTCTGAGGAATGAGTAAGAAGTGAGTACTTTTTTAAGGGAGGGGAGGGGCTCTTTAGGAAAGTTTGCAACAATTATTTTATTATAATCTCATCTTTGGATTCCAAAGGTAAAATATACGTTAATATAAATGTTAATATGAATCAGCGTCAAAATAAAATATTCCAATATGAATTGTACTAGTTTTGGATATTTATTTATATATTTATAATCTGGTTTATTTAAATCATTTATTAAGTAGGTAAATATTGTATCATTATTGTGTCAAAAATAATGTAATTTATTTGATGTCCAAAAACTATAAAAAAAATAAAATGATGTAGGAAATATTTTTATATTTCCAAATAATATTTATAGTCGAATATATGACTTATATAACCCCATGTAAATATTTATTTACTAAAATATATTTGTTTATGACAATTTTTCCTTTACTTTAAATTAATTAATATAAAGTGTCATTATTATTCCCATGTGGCTACATGGGGTCCCAAATTCCACACACGTATTCCCATGGTCGGTTATGTATTATCCAATAGGATTAGGACATTTTTTAGGGTAATTTAGTATTATTATAATATTATATTTTACCCTTATTTATTATTTTTACCCTTTAATAATGGTAAATACAATATTTACTGAAGTAAATATTTAAAATGTCTAAAAATAAAAGTTTCCTATTTACACAATTTGGGCCAACTGATTCCAAATATGGAATCCATTTTTTCAATTTAAAAACACAGAATTGGTAGAAATTAATTTAAAATTAATTCCTATTGTTAAAATAGATAGCATGTTTTTACGAAAAATTAACTATGAAAAGATTGACACTTGTTTATGTGTAATTTTAAAATGAAATTACATCCAATGAATAGAATTATATCAAATAGTAAAAATATATTATAATTAAATTTTAAAACCAATTAAAAATATAATATAACTATATAAATAAATTATATTAATAGGCACTTTTGAATTAAAATATAGTATTTTTCACTATTCATTTAAAAATGAACTTTATTATAAAAATACATAAATTTCATCCAAAGTAAATTTTGGTGTCCGTATTCTAAGGAAAAAATTTATTTTGTCAAATAGAACATATAAAAGTGAGAAAATATATATTTAAAAAGGGTTCTCCATTAAAAGGCGTTAAATCAACCTTTTTGTGAATATTAGAGTATTTATGCTTAAAATCGAATTCTTTACTTATTTTAAGCCTCTCACTTATATTGGATAAATGTAAAACTATTAAACAAACATATATTATCATATTTTAGTTAGTTCTATTAATTCCTGCCAATACAACGGCTAGGCATTAACTATCATTTAAAATAATAATATTATATTATTAGTGTGCAACATTAGATTTCAAAGAAACCCATTTTTGTGTATCGGGTACGCCGTTTAACATAGAGTCCCCTTTAAAGTAGAATTAATATTTAATTCACAAATATATATGAGAATTTAATATTCTTTATTTTCTTGGGATGTCACATTCTTCCCCACTTTTGGAAATTGCATCCTCGCAATTTTAAAATTGGGCTTGGAAACATCATTAAAAGTCCACATCGGAAAAAGATTCGGTAAAACTATCACTTTATAAGAAAAAAAGAGAAGTACAAAGGTCACCTGAGTTAACCGATACTAGGATTCCATGTAGGAAAACATGGATATATAAGAGAAAACAAATTGTCATGTTCTGATGGAGGGTGATAGAAAACATGATTAGGAGAAAGTTAACCAAAATAAAATCACAAACTTATGATGTGTTAAATGGTCTTTGATCACCCAGTAGGAAACGTAAACCCACAAAGTTTTTTGGTTTATGTTAGTTTTCATAATTTGATGAATTCATTTACTACATAGAATAAAAACATAAGGAAATATACTTAGATTCATGTAGAATTTTTTTCTTTAATAAGTTTCTACCAAAAACTAATATTTTCTCCAAACAATCAGCATTAAAAAATACATGGTCACATCAAAGAACAAGAATCTTCTTTTAGAGAATCACATAATCCAAAAAAGAATGACAATATATTTCCCTTGTCTTTAGAAATCAACTAAAACAAAAATGGTTAGTACGAGATCATATACTCCCCAAAAAGGATATTGCGTTATAAAAAGAAATACTATTATTAATCTCAAAAATTCAACAAAAAATACCCAAAGATCAAGAAAGACCATTCAATACACAATTGTCCTTAAAATTCTTCAAAATACTCCAAACTAATATTGATACCCAAAAATCAGAAAGATTTAATAACTTTTTATTCCATAATAAATCTTAACATTTATCTCCAAATATAATAAACTACTCTTGAAGTCACATACTAAAGTTTAATTAACCTAATCACATATTCTCTATGGTAGGTTAATCATTTTCTAGAAATAACCCATATCATCATATGTCCAAAATAAATACATAGATTCTTATAATAAAATTCAACCATTCCTCTACAATTGAAATCCCATAGTATTTTATTTTCCATAGACATATAGTATTCCAAAAGAGAAAAAACATCCAAAATAACCATTATCATTTAATCATAAAATCATTTTCCTACACTGAGGATATCCATTTTATAAAACATAAGTTCCCTAAATAAACTTATTCTTGATCCATAAAATCATTTAACAAAAAAATAACAAGTCATACAAACTAGGGACCTCATGTAGGGAAGTGGTAGGTGATAAAACGCAAGCGCACTTTGGTTGTGGGATTGAATCCCATAGCTTTGTCTGACACGAAGGGTTATCACATGGTCTGAATGTTTTCCATTTTATAAAACCCAAAAAAATAACCCTAACATGTTGTAACCTTAATTGTTTTCTTATAACTTTCATTTTCATCCCAACACATTAAGATTGTTCTTCTCGTATCCAGGTAGGGATGTATTTTCTTGATAATCCACTTAATCAATACCCACCAAAACATAGGGATGTTTTTAGTATACTTAGTCTTGTCTTTAAGGATTTACTAGGGTTTTCTAATCCTAATTTCAAAAATAACTAAACCTATCCTTTGATACCAACTATGAAAACCCTGGTATTTTATTACACAATTAAACATAATTTATTACATGAACTTCACTTGATACAACATAGAAGATTGATAATTCTAGTGTCTTTGGGGCATAGGATCATTGCGTAACAACTTAAAACATGAAACATGCAACATATTTATTGAAAAATTCCTATACATGGACACTACATTCCCTAGTACTTATCATTGCATGGGATAACCTGAGGACATGCATAAGAAAAGGGAGAGCTACAAATCCTAGTAAGGGAATAAACGTATAATAAGATGAGGAATACAATACATGTTATACAATAGGAATATTAATAGAGTAAAAGATAATCATAAACATAAAATCATGATAAATCATGTTAATCATAACATGGAAATGTGGAAACATGACTTAACATTGAATTAGCATGAGATAAGGCTCATTGCACATGGAGCATGATTAAATCCTCATTGCACATGAAGAACGAGTAAAACCTCAGTGCACTTGAATTAGAATGAGTTAACCCCCATTGCACATGACGTATCATGATACTATACATTGCCCAATGCATTAGAGCGCTATAAGGGCACACCCTTATTAAATATTTCATTTCATACATAAGTGTGCCACATAGATCATATAACATGGATTCATAAAACATAATCATTTATTCCAAGATAAAGGAATGTGTAAATATAACATTTCCACATTGCAATCACAATATATCATTTCAAAAAATTTACAAAATCAAATATTTTATCAAACCATTTGCAAAACCATTAAAAAAATTCAATAAAGATATTTTTGAATCAAAGTGTCCCATACCACTTTGAAGCTTTTAAAATAAATTTCAGTTTCAAAACACTCACATACATATGAATAAATCCTTAAAACCATTTTTAAAACAAGGACAATAATGTGAAATACTTAGAAGAATAAACCACTAAAACATTTAAAACGATATTTTAGTTAAAGAGTTATTAACAAAATGAGAGTCCCTAGAATACAAATAATTGAGAAATAACATTTAATATGTACTTAATAATATAATGAGAATAAGGGTATTCATGATATAATATGCCATATTACAGTATATACACCATATAAGAGTAAATTGGTGCATATCAACAATGAAGTCTCAATGGAAATGTAAATTGAGACAAAATCCCTTATAAAGAAGGTATAATTAGTTGAAGGATAAATCCATTGCCTAATTATGTGTGAAAAATATAAATAAACCAAATATAAGTGGATAATAACTGTAAAAAATTCAGTTTTTATTCACACATATTCATAGCATGACATAATCAAGAAGTATATGTTTAACCCAAAAATTGAAATTGGGATAAGAAGTTTTCTGACAGAAATTCGACAACCTAACAGCGTCACTTTAAAATTCATAAAATAAGTTGATGATATAGAAAAGGATATCTCATAAGATGGACTTAAATTTAAATCTATAAGGATATAGAAGAACATATTCCAACATAATAAGATGTAAATTAAAGGACATACAAATGGAACTATTTTTTTTACAAGAGGAGGGTGAAAGGTTCCCTTACCGATTTGTTAACTTTTGATTCATACACCCCATGAAAGAATGATCATACAATGAATATGTAAATACCCATAAATTAATGTATATTACAAAAATAATATAAATATGGGAATTATATCCCCCACAAAAAAGGAAATAGTGGCTAATATAACATGAATCTCATGGGAAAAAAGTGAGATGAAGAAACCCTTACCACTTTCTAATCAATCGAGTCGTATGATAAAATGCTAATAAAAAACAAATTAATCATAGAATAATATTAATATAAATAATATCATGATAATATATACCAAATGTAAGTACACAATACACCTTATACAATAAATAAGTTGTGAACAATGGAAATCTCACAGAATTAAAAGTGAGATAAGAAATCCATTACCTCATGTCCAACTTGAATCGTATGTTCCTTGTTCATTATGAATAATAAACTTAAGTTAATCTATACTTGATTCATAACATTTTTAAGGTTTATTATTAATTTTATATCACTTATTACCTTGCAATAATAGTTAGTTAATTATTTGAGTTCATATCGGACATTTTGTCGTTGTTCAGAATTTGAGTTAAAAAAGAACATGTTATAATTACAATTTTTCCATGTCGTCAAAACTCCATTATCTCTAGAATGGTATTAATTATTTATATATAATATATATCATATATATCCAGTGTATATATATATATAATAGTACATTACATTTGGAGATAATAAATGAAATGCACCATTCATGGAGAGGGTAAGCCCTACGTATGCTTGAACGATACTTTCATTTCTATTTAATATTTAATGGAATGAAAACCTAATGATAGATGGGTATATTATAATTCCACTATAATATAATATTATATATATATATATATGTTACATAATTTCATTAACTCCATCTTTATATGTTCCATGTATGTCAAGAACAAATCATGTCACCTTGAAGGGGGTGGTAGTCCACACTTCTTCAAATGAAATTATCATGTCTACACATATGGGAAGGCATAAAGGTAGGTTTTTAAATAATAATTTCAGAAGAATATATAAAACAAAATCATAATATATATCATATATAAATACATTATGATCATAATGGCCACCATGAGAGGCAGTAAGAGAAAATTGATCAATCATCACTTCGTGAGGCGTTAGTTTTCCATCCACAGAAACAGTATATTCTTCACCCTTTAGATGGAGGTGTATGTAAGTGTAGTTTTAATCCTTCTCATAACAATA
Organism: Viscum album; assembly: GCA_963277665.1. Taxonomy (NCBI): domain Eukaryota; kingdom Viridiplantae; phylum Streptophyta; class Magnoliopsida; order Santalales; family Viscaceae; genus Viscum; species Viscum album. The sequence continues at coordinate 1,982,446,736 of OY728125.1, read as the reverse complement.
TCCTAGTGTATTTAGGATACTTGTGTTGTTATAAAATAAAATAATAGAAATAGTTTATGGGGCTGGAGAAGTAAAATAAAACAAAATAATTTAAGAGAAGACGTTACCTTTAAATCGGGTAACTCTTTTTGGTTTGAACCAAAAGGGTTTCGTTAAGTGTTTTCTGCCTAAGGTAAGGCTTATAAGATTAATAGAGGGATATTGGGAGATTATTGGAGAAGATGTTTTATGATCCAAAGGTTTGAGAAGTGTGAGTAATGAGTTAGAAGTGAGGTATTTTTATAAGGGTGAGGAGGGGCTCCTTAGGAAAGATTGAAACAATTATTTTATTATAACATCATCTTCAGTTTCAAAAGGTCAACTATTCGTTAATATCAATGTTAAGATGAAAAAAGGTGGAAATAAAATATTCCAATAAAAATTTTACTGGTTTTGGTTATTGTTTTATTATTTATAATCCTGTTTATTTAAATCATTTTTTAATTAGGTAAATATTGTATCATTATTGTGTCATAAATAATGTAATTTATTTGACGTCCAAAAATTATTAAAAAATACCATGATGTAGGAAATATTTTTATATTTAAAAATAATATTTATATTAGAATATAAATTATATATTACACCATGTAAAAATTTATTTACTAAAAGATATTTGTTTATGACATTTTTGTCTTTACTTTAAATTAATTAATATAAAGTGTCATTATTTCTCCCATATCGATTCATGGGGTCCCAAATTTAACCCAAGGATTCCCATGGTCATCTAATAATTATCCAATATGATTAGGACACTTGTTAGAGTAATTTAATATTATTATAATATTATATTTTACCTTTATTTATTATTTTTACCTTTTAATAATGGTAGATAAAATATTTACTGAAGCAAATATTTAAAATGTCTAAATATAAAATTTACCTATTTTACAAATTTAAAATAATTGATTCAAAATATAGAGTCCATTTTTTCTAATTCAAAACATAGAAGTGGCAGAAATTAATTTAAAATTAATTCCCATTGTTGAAACAAGTAGAATGTTTTTAAGAAATATTAACTATCAAAAGATTGACAGTTGTTTATGTCAAATTTTAAAATGAAATTACATCCAATGACCAACATTAGATTAAATGGTAAACATATATTATAATTAAACTTTAAAACCAATTAAAAAGATAATATAACCATATAAATAAATTAGATTAATGGGCACTTTTGAATTAAAATACTGTATTTTTCACTATTCATTAAAAAATGAACTTTAACAGAAAAATATCAAAATTTCATCCAAAGTAAATTTTTTTGTCTCTATTCTAAATAAGAATTTCATTTTTTCATATAGAACATATAAAATTTAGAAAATATATATTTAAAGAGGGTTTTTAATTAAAAGGCGGTAAATCAACCTTTTTGTGAATATTAGAGTATTTATGATTAAAATTGAATTATTTACTAATTTTAAGCCTCTAACATTTATTGGATAAATGTAAAAATATTCAACAGACATGTGTCATGATATTGTAGTTAGTTCTATGCATTCTCTCAAATACAATGGATAGGTGTTTACTATCATTTAAAATAATAATATTATATTATTAGTGTGCAATGTAAGATTTCAAAGAAACCTGTTTTTGTGTATCGGGTACGCCATCAAACAAAACACCCCCCTTAAATTATAATTAATATTTAATTCAAATATATATATGAATATGTAATATTTTTTATTTTCTTGGGATGTTACAGCAGGGACACGGGGTTGGGAAATCATTGGTGGGACACGCTGTGTACCATAAGTACACGCCTTGTTGCATAGACCATATGTCCACCCATGTGAAAAACGAGACAGATAGATGAAAACTTAAGTTGTACACGTCGTGTCATGCTTGAACATGTCATATAGTGTAACTTTTGTATCTGGCTGTGTAACTAACAACACAGGTTGGTGAGTTTCATCTAGTACATGTCATGTCTGGCACTAACACATTGTGTGGTCTTCGTCTAGGAGAACCTTATGGATTAGCCGTGTAGAAAAAATCGGGTAGGGAAAGAGGATTCAAGTACATGTCGTGTATGAGGAAAACAGGCCGTGTGTATGAGTTGTTACATGACCCGAGCTGGTAGAAGTACACACCCATGTGAAGGCTTAGGGGAACATGTCGTGTAGGAATTATACACACCGTGTATCTATGTTTTGAAAAACATGAATGCTTTCACTCTCTTCTTCTCCTCGTACACTTCTATGTTTCAGTCCCTATTAATCTTGATATATGGTGTGAACTTAACTTTGCAGATTCATGCCATCAAGACTGTAAAAACCAAGTATTTTCTATAAAATACATTGGAATATTCTGAATGTTATTCTAGAGTAGCGCCTTCAGACGGCGTGTGATTCCAAGCCCTGGTGTGGGAAGAATTAAATTTTCAGTGCGTTCACACTGGGCAGGCTAAAGAAATGGGATAACACCTAAATGGTGCATCATATCATAAATCTATGATTATGGATGGATCCAAAATGGGGTTTTTACCCTAGGTATGACATAAAATATGTCGGCGCGGGACATTGGGATCCCTCGCCCATTAATAGAACGTTAAACGGATAATTAAAATAATTAATTTATTAATTTAATGGCTAAACTCAAGTATCTATTATATGATTTCTCGGATAGGAAAACTGAGGGCACCTTTGAGTCTAGAGCATTCCGTTTACCCTAGGATGGGTGTAAGTTTCACGAGCGCGGGCCTTCTGTAAAAAATACCGCCAGGGGTGTTTTCGTAATTTGGCGGCCTCAGGCGTTGAGTTTAATAACTTTTGAATAGGGACTCAGATTAGAATTACGAGACTACAATTGTTCTCGAGAGGTGGTTTTTACCCTAGGGGAGGCTTAATCTTGACCGTGTCACAGGTTTCGGATGCGGGTCAAATTGGGGGTTTAAATTAATTAAAATTTAAATTAATTTTTTATTTAAACCAACACACCCCTCTCCCTTCTCACATTTTTTCTCTCTGAAGGAAGAAGTCCCCCAAGCTCCTCTCCTCTCCTCCACCACTCCGGAAAGGCGCGGCGGCTCCGGCAGCCCAACCGTGAAGCTTCGGGCTATGCCCATCAGGGTAGGAAGATTTGTTATTCGTTTTGTTTTCCGTTTTGTTTTTAAACATATTCACCTACATCTAATTGATGTAGAATCGTGGAACAAAGCCAAAATTCGAGTAGGAATCGTTCCTGGCATTCCAACGGATGTTTCGGGTTGAATTTTGGAGTCTTGGGGTGCCTGGGGTGGCCTAAGGATGTTTTCCGGCCAAACACCCTTTTCCGGCGGTTTCAGGGTGGGCCGGCGGTCTCCGGGCGGCGGTCCAAAGCAGCAGCGACGGTCGGCGCGGTCTTCAAGAGGCGGTCTGAAGCGGCTTCTGCTTGATGACGACCGATGGAACAGGCCCAGGAGGTGGAGTCCGGAGGTGCAGCGGCGGTGTTAGGGATGGCCGGTGCAGTGGGCTCAGGACCGGCCGACAGGGTTGGCTGCGGCGTGGTACTGGAGGGGACCGCAGGTCTAAGCGGCAGAGGTGGCTACCTGGAGCGGGTTGGGCCTGCGGTTGAGGCTGAGGTGAAGCAGGTAGCTACGGGATATGTCGCGGCGGAGCGCTGCAGGCGGGGGAGTCAACGACTACGGTCCGTCGTGCTCGGCAGGGGCAACAGGACCCTTGTGATGCAGGTACTCGTTGACTCAGCGCGCGGGAGAAGATCGGCCAGTCTAGCCAGTCGGTGGAGGTGACGACCTCGGAGGGAACAAGACCCGCAGCATGTGGGTCTTCCTTGATGCGGAGCAAGGAAGGGAGACCGGCCAGGATGGCTGGTCCGTTTAAAAAAAATTATAAATAAAATAAAATAAATTAAGTTTATAATAATAATAATAATATTATTATTATTATTATAAAAATGATTGATAATTAATTAATCATTCGCAGGGCCTCTGATTTGGGCACTGAATGGGGAGATGCAATCCTTGGATTGAAATGAACTTTTTGAGATGGTTTCGGGGGTTTTTAATTCCCGAATTGAGGGGCCTCGGAGACGCGACATGCCTTCAAGTGAATTGGCATTTTTTCGGGGGTTTTGTTTTGGGCGGCGCGGACACATCCGATGTCTGTTTTGAGTGCCATCAGTAGCATTGTGACAATCGCATCGAGACGAATTTTTCCAAGGGGTTTCTCATGCGTTGAAGCCGGAGTTGAGTCGTGGGGCCCACGGCCCGTCTTTCGAGATGTACGCGGCTTTTTGTAACTTTTTCATCGGACGTCCGTTCGGGGCGTGCGAGCAATCAATTTTGGGTGTTTTTTTAGGGAATTGAATTGGCGTAATCTGCCCGCTTTAACTCCGCATGGTGGTGCGGGCCCCACGGGATCCGTTTTAGGAGTTCGCGGTGATTTCCAGCTTTATCACCGAATGTCCATTTTGGACAAGTGAATAGTCCATCTTGTGCACTTTTTCAAGAGGCTCTCAATGGTGCAATCCGTTCATTACGCTTCAGGACTGGGATGTGGGTCCCACGTAGAACCTTTCATGCGTGGTACTGCGAAATGCCTCTTTTTCTCCGAATATCTATTTCACTCAAGTGAGTAATCCTTTTGACGTTTTTTCACAAGGAGATCGCAATAGTGCGATGCGCCCGACTGTTTTCAGGACCCGAGATCGGGATCACGGGACGCTGTTTGGGCGTAAAGTAGTGCTGACGACTTTTCCATCAGATATCTGTTGGAGGCAAGTAAATAGTCTCTCTCGCATGTTTTTCCATGAGTATTAAAATGTTGTAATCTATTCAGGAGAGCAGAGCCTCTTACGTGATCATCTTAAATGTGGAAATACGAAGGGTGATCCGGTGGTGGTTCTTCTTGCTGTGTTCGAAAATGAACCCTTGACATGTGATCGTGTGCACTCCCTTGTGAGTGAAGTAATGTTTGAAGAGATTTAGTTGGTCGTGCCTGGGCTGATGAGGTGTCAAGTTGGATTTGTTACATTTACGCATTCGCGTTGACGTTGGGTGTCATGTGTACGATAGCCTTTGGGCTGGAAATCTGGTATAATCTGGGAGTACACGGGGACGCTTAGAGGTACATGTGGTTTTTTGTACCTGAGAACGTTTGTGCACTTGGTTGGAGTTGAGTTGGGGCCACACGTTGGGTGGGCCCCATGTGTGTGCCATGTTTTGATTTGCATACCATTGACCTCTTGAGATGTAGAAGGGCCTTTTGTTCTCGTTTCTTTGACCAGCAAGGCTGAGTTTCCCCCTGGTTCTGTTCTCATTTGTTTGATCTATATGGTTGAGTAACCACTGGTTCTGTTCTCATTTTTTTACCAGTAGGGTTGAGAGTGTTTCCCCCTGGTCCTGTTCACGATGGTTTCGACCAGTAGGGTTGAGTGGTTTTCCCGTGGTTCTGTTCTTGATGGTTTAGCCGGTAGAGTTTCTTCATGTTCCCTGGTAGATTTATTGTGGATTAAGTGTGACCAACACATTACGTGGGCACCGATCATCTAACTAGGAGGTTGTTTCCAGTAGGTTCGGCCAAGAGGTTGTTTCCAATACGGCTGGTCAGGAGGTTGCTTCTAGTAGGGCTGGCCAGTGAGGTACCATCCAGCATGGATGGCTAGAGCAGGACCATCCAACAGGGATGGCTAGTGGGTTACCATCCGGCAGGGATGGCCTGTACAAAGGTGTTCACCAAACAGTACCATCCAGCAGGGATTGCCAGAGAGGTTCCAGGTTTACCTCCAGCGGGGCTGGGAAGTGGTCCCCGATGCCGGGTTTACCTCCAGCTGGGCTGGGAAGTGGTCCCCGATGAAGCCTCCCTCCTTTGGAGTACCCTTTACGGGACTGGGCTTTGGGACTCATCGACGACTTTATCCGGGTCTCCCTCTAGTGGATTACCCTATTACGGGACTAGGCAGTGTGGAACCCGTTGACTCTTGCCTGGTCTCCCTCTAGTGGGAACCCGTTGACTTCTAGGGATTACCCTTCAGCGGGGCTGGGAAGGGGGTCACCTTTCGACTTTGAGGAGACCTCTCGACTGTAGGACAGTGACAAGGTGTGGCTTGACATTCCCCCAGAACACTCAAGTATGAGGGGCACTTTCCCCACCGAAACTCGTCCTTGTGACGCGACCAAAAACCGTGTGGGCGAGTCAGTCCCACCCAAAGCGGATAGTGTCAATGTGTGGTGATTGGAGCCCCTTGACTTGCAGTTCGGGGAAAATGTGCGGGATGCTGGGCATCGATGGTGTTTACTTCTGGGACTGTTGGCTACTCACTTTCTTGGGCTGAGTTACGGGATAGAGATCCCCTTATGATCTTGTTCAGGTTACATAACATAGCATATATAAATGTCTACCTTTTTCCAGTACCCACTTCTTGGGATTTGGTTACTCTCCTTCCAGGAGAGGTGAAGACGCGCGAGGTATGCCACATGCTTTCTGTGTCTAGATTCTCATGGTTGGATGAGTATACTCTCCTGCTATAGGTAGCGAAGACTCGATGAGAAGTTCATCTTGTCACCGTTTCCATCTCCTTGTGTCTGGACGAGTCTACCTCCTTTCTCTTGTTGGGTTTAGATGGAATCTCTAATGTTACTCTACTACACTCCTTTTTGTACTCTTTACCTCACTCTCGGTTGTACTCCTTTACATTCCCCTATTCGATCTACTGCTCCCCTCTTCAGTACCTCTTTGGTTGCTCCCTAGAGCCTTCGGAGCATCCTACAGAGTATTTTTATACTCACCCCTGTTTGGGATTTTCCTGCACTTGGTGTGCCCTTGCAGACTACAGACAGGTTGGTCGTGACTTCAGTGAAGCTTAGGAGTCTGAGATCTTGGACCGTGTGTGGTTGTCGTAGTCAGGTTCCTGGTGTGGGACTCTCCCAGCTGTTTACTTTTGTTCACCTGCTCCTGGGTTGTGGCACTTTTCTGATTGGGCGTGTGTTTTGCCCTTTTTCTTTTCTGTTTACCTTCAGCTTTTACTTTGTACTGTTTAGAGGTTGACGCACTTTGTGGTTTATTTATAGCAGTTGGTACTTTGATTTTTCTTTTACTCTGCACTTTTTCATTGAGTGTGATGTGTGTGTGTGTGTACAGGTACTTAGGAAAAGGCCTCCCCGAGTTGTTGTGCCTTCGACGCAAGTTTCCAAGCCCTGGCCTATGGAGGCAGGTTTAGGGTAGTTGCGGCTCGAGACCGGGTAGGGCAGGGTCATGAAAAAGTGGTATCAGAGGTGGTTCGTTCCTTGGGATGTTTTTCAGACATCCCTAAAAAGGAATTGGTTGGAATTTAGGGCAACCATGTTAACGTGTCTCGAGAGCGGCTCTCAGGCCAGGGAGTCCATTGATGGTGCAGTGGCTGACATATCTATTCACCAGGACCCTGATAACCCGCTTGATGACTCGGCATGCTGAGACACTTGTTGCAGGGAAAAATTAGTTTGTGCATCACATACGATGGAGTCTTACAATGTCCTTCATGAGTCATCTCCCCATTGTTATTGTTGTGATATATATATATATATATATATATATATATATATATATATGCTCATCTGACTGCGGCAATCCTTAATAACATTCAAGCTGTCTCCATGAAGACAGCCAGCCAGGATACCAGCTTTGGTGCGTGACGACGACCCTGTGAGCTATGAGGCCTCAGTTCAGGACCCATCATGCGAGCCCCTTTCTCTGGGTGGTCCGGTAGTAGCACCCCACCTAGTGAGCAGAAAACAGCTCCAGGAGAGTAGACTGAGCTTGAGCGGAGGTTGAGCACGCTCTGTGAGTTCCAACGACAGAGACCGCTGAGGTCTAGTGGTGAGCCAGACCCATAAGCAGTAGAGGTTTTGCTGGAGATAGTGGTTTTCCTTTTTAAGATTTTGCAGATACCAACAGATCTTATGGTGGATTTGGCCGCCAATTTTTTCCACAAAGCAGCATGGAGTTGGTGGAGTCTGGTCACTCGGTTTCTTGACGACTCGTCTCTTTCGTAGAGTGACTTTCAGTTTTTGTTTCGTGAGGAGTTTTTTCCTTCTTTCTTATGCTCCATTCGGATTCAGGAGCTCCTACTTTTTCAGCAGGGAGGGATGACGGTGGCCGAGTACGCGGCTAGTTTCGTAGACCGTGCACGCTTTTACCTGAACTAGGTCCATGACGAAAACTTCCAAGCGCGGGAGTTTGAGTAGGGTCTCTGTCGAAATATTTGTGCTATCATAGTACCCTTGGGCATTACAACTTATGTTGGGGTTCTAGAGAAGGCGTTTGTGATAGAAAGCTTCCTATCACATTCTACAGTTGGTGGTGGCAGCAAGTTTGACAGAGCTGAGACATTTGCCATAGCTAGCGGGAGTTGGCAAGCAGAACCTCGACACAGGTGGAATTCCGATAACCGGAATCAGGGGCGTGGTCGTACACCACAGTGGCACTAGAGGGCACAAGGGTAGCCTAGAGAGTGCCAATTCTATGCTTGCGATGAGCAATGTCACCTGGCGTGATACTGCCCGACCAGGAGCACTGAGAATATCGGGCAGGCAGTAGGTGCACCACCACGACAGAGGTAGTGCAGTGATCGGAGTAGCGCCCAGAGAGGTGGTGCTAGTAGAGCAGCGGGAGGAGCTGTTAGTGGGGGACAACTTTACGAGGTCTTCCTATCACCACTAGGCGGTCCACGTTAGGTTCCAGAAGCTTACAGTTGAGACTGAGGATAGCCTCGAGCTTTGGATGTCTATGATCCTGAAGATCATGAGGTGATAATAGGTACGCTTTACATCTCTTCTACTTTTTGCATTAGAATTGTTAGACTATGTGTGTAAAAAAATTTCTCCCTGCTCCTTGCTTGAGGTGTTACCAGGGTCGCATGGGGCGTCAATGGAACCCTGTGTTGGTAAGGTAAAAGGCGTGAGACCTTTTTCATTAGTCGATGGTGTTGACTCCTTCACTTTCCGAGCGTGTAAGAGATTATGGGTTGCGAGACATCGACTATGAAACCTTGTGTGACCAGATATCCTTGGGTGTTTCACCATATGGATATTTTGAAGGGCAGAATCAGCGGGATTTGTCTCAGGTCCAAGCGATGATTCCAATTGTGGTGTGTGATGTAGGGGTTTGGTCGGGGAGGTGAGCTTCCCCCGAGAGCGTTCGGGCCGTTTGAGACCACGCAGAGGGATGGCGAGGTTCCCTACTACCTTTCCCTAACCCCAAAGTCTGGAGTGGGTGCACAACGTCTCCCACATGGATTAATTGAGGATATGTGTGCATACACCTATGCACGTCATCGGAAAGGGAAGACCTCACGTGAACAGATCAAATCCTTTGGTTTTTGTGAGGTGACGCGGGACTGTGCAAGCGTTCTTCTAGGTAAGGGAGGGCCAGGTTTTGGCTTAGTACCCTGAGTTGTTCCCTAGTTTTTATTTTTGGGGACAAAAATATTGAAGTAGGTAATGATGTAAGAACCAATTTTTTCTATTAAATAATTTGGAATATTCTTGATGTTATTTCAGAGCAGCGCCTTTAGACGGTGAGCGATTCCGAGCCCCGGTGTGGTGGAAATTAAATTTTCAGTGCGATCACACTGGGCACGCCAAATAAATAAGATAACTCCTAAACGGTGCTTCAGATCAAATATATGAGTGTATGGATGGATCTGAAATGGGGTTTTTACCCTAGGGACGACATAAAATATGTTGGCGCGGGACGTTGGGATCCCTCGCCCGTTAACGGAACGTTAAACGGATAATTAAAATAAATAATTTATTCGTTTAATGGCTAAACTCGAGTATCTCTTAAAAGATTGCTCGGATTGGAAAACTGAGGGCACCGTCGAGTCTAGAGCATGCCATTTACCATTAGAGGGGTGTAAGTTTCACGGGCGCGACCTTCCGTGAAAAATGCCGCCAGGGGCGTTTTCGTAATTTGGCGGCCTCGGGCGTTGAATTTATTAAATTTTTAACGGGGCCTCGGATTAGAATTCTGAGACATCCGTTGTGCTTGGGATGTGGTTTTTACCCTAGGGAGGCTTAATCTTGACCACGTCGGAGGTTTCAGATGCAGGTCAAATTGGGGGGTTTAAATTAATTAAAATTTTCATTAATTTTCTTTTTAAACCAACCCACCCCTCTCCCTTCTCCCATTTTTTCTCTCTAGAGGAAGAAGTCTCTCAAGATCCTCTACTCTCCTCAACCACTCCGGCAAGGCATGACGGCTCCGGCAGCCCAACCGTGAAGCTTCGGGCTACGACCACTGAGGTAGGAGGATTTGTTATTCGTTTTGTTTTCCGTTTTGTCTTTAAATTTATTCTCTTGCGCGAATTGCTGTTGAATCATCCATCGAAGCCCAAATTAGAGTAGGACTCGTTCTAGGATTTACAAAGGATATTTTGGGTTGAATTTTGGTGTCTCGGGGTGCCCAGGGTGTCCCTAGGAAGTTTTTTGGACAAACCCCCTTTTTCTGGCAGTTTTCAGGGTGGGCCGGTGGCCCCGGGCGGCGGTCCGAAGAGGCAGTGGCGGTCGGCGTGGTCTCCAGGCGGCGGTTCGAAGCGGCTTCAGCTGGACGATGACCAACAAAATAGGCCCAAGAGGTGGAGGCCGGAGGTGCAACGATGATGTTTGGGGTGGCCGGTGCAGCAGGCTCGGGAGCGGCCAACCGGGTTGGCTGCGGTGGGGCACAGCAGGGGACCAGAGGTCCATTAGGCAGAGGCAGCTATCGGGAGCATGACTGGCCAGCGGTTGAGGCTGAGGTGGAGCAGAGTGCTCCGGGCGGTGTTGCGGTGGAGTGCTGCAGGTGGGGGAGTCAACGGCTTCGGTCTGTTGTGCTCGGTAGGGGAAATAGGACCCGCGTGATGTGGGTCCTCGTTGACGCAACACAGGGGAGAGGACCGGCCATTCTGGCCGGTCGGTGGAGGCGGCGACCTCGGAGGGAACAAGACCCGCAGCATGTTGGTCTTCCTTGACGCGACGCGAGGAGGAAAGACTGGCCAGGATAGCCGGCCAATTTAAAAAAAACCAAATAAAAAATAAAATAAAATAAGTTTATAATATTAATAATAATATTATTATTATGAAAATGATTTATAATTAATAAATCATTCGTAGGGCCTCTGATTTGTGTGCCGACTGCGGCGACACAATCCTTGGATTGAAATAAAATTTTTGAGATGGTTTTGGGGGGGTTTTATTTCTTGAAACGAGGGGCCTCGGAAGTGCGACATTCCTTTAAGTGAATTGGTGTTTTTCCGGGGGTTTTGTTTTGGGTTGTGCGGACACATCTGATGTCGGTTTTGAGCGTCGTCAGCAGCATTGCGACCCTAGCATCGAGACGAATTTTTCCAAGGGTTTTTTTGGGCGTTGAAGATAGAGTTGAGGCATGGGACCTGTGGCCCATCTTTCGAGTTGTACGCAGCTTTTTGTAACTTTTTCATCGGACGTCCGTTTCGGGCATGCGAGCAGTTGATTTTGGGTGTTTTTCCAAGGGAAATGCATTGGAGAAATCTTCCCGCTTTAATTCAACACGGTGGTGCGGGCCCTATGAGGGCCGTTTTGGGAGTTGGCGGTGATTTCAATCTTAATCACTGGGTATCCGTTTTGGAAAAGTGAATAGTCTGTCTTGTATACTTTTTAGAGAGGATATCAACGGTGCAATCTCTTCGTTGCGCTTCGGGACCGGGATGCGGGTCCCATGTAGAACCGCTCGTGCGTGGTACTGAGAAATGCATCTTTTTCTCTGGATATACATTGCACTCAAGTGAGCAGTCCTTTTGAAGTGTTTTCTCTAGGGGATCGCAATAGTTCAATGCCCCCGACTGTTTTCGGGACCGGGGCTCAGGATCACGGGACGCTGTTCGGGCGTAAAGTGGTGTTGTCGACTTTTCGGTCGGATATCTGTTGGAGGCGAGTAAATAGTCATTCTCGCATGTTTTTTCATGAGGATTACAATGGTTTAATCTATTTAGGTGAGCAAAGCCTCTTAAGTGATCTTCTTAAACGTGTAAATATGAAGGGTGCTCTGGTGGCGGTTCTTCTTGCTGTGTTCGGAAGCGAACACTTAGCGTGCGATCGTGTTCACTCTCGTGTGAGTGAATTAATGTTTTAAGAGATGTAGTTGGTCGTGCCTAGGACTATGAGGTGGTAAGTTGGAGTTGTTACGTTTACGCCTTCACGTTGACGTTGGGTGTCGTGTGCATGATAGCCTTTGGGCGGGAAACGTGGTATACTCTGGGAGTACACAGGGACACTTGGAGGTACATGTGGTTTTTTGTACCTGAGAATGTTTGTGCGCTTGGTTGGAGTTGAGTTTGGGCCACATGTCGTGTGGGCCCCATGTGCGTTTCGTGTTCTGCTTTGCGTACCCTTGACCTCTCACGATGTAGAGGGTCCTTCTGTTCTCATTTGTTTGACCAAAAGCGTTGAGTTTCCCCCTGGTTCTATTCTCATTTGTTTGACCAGCAGGGTTGAGTTACCCCTAGTTCTGTTCTTATTTGTTTGACCATCAGGGTTGAGAGGGTTTCCCCCTAGCCATATTCACAATGGATTCGACCAGTAGGGTTGAGTTGTTTTCCCCTAGTTCTATTCTCGATGGTTTGGCTGGTAGAGTTTCTTCGTATTCACTGGTAGAGTTCTTGTGGATTCGGTGTGACCAACACATTACGCCGACACCGATCCTCTACCCAGGAGGTTGTTTCTAGCAGGGTTGGCCAGGAAGTTGTTTTCAGCAGGGCTGGCTAGGAGGTTGTTTCCATCAGGGCTAGCCGGTGAGGTACTGTCCAGCATGGATGGCCGGAGCGGTACCATCACGCAGGGATGGCCAGTACAACAGTGTTCACCGAGTAGTACCATCAAACAGGGATGGCCAGAGTAGTTCCGGGTTTACCTCCAGCGGGGCTGGGAAGTGGTCCCTGATGCTAGGTTTACCTCCAACTGGGCTTGGAAGTGGTCCCCGATGATGGTTCCGAGCCTCCCTCCAGTGGAGTTCCCTTTACGGGACTGGGCATTGGGACTCGTCGAAGAATTTAGCTGTGTCTACCTCTAGTGGAATACCCTTTTACGAGACTGGGTAGTGTGGCACTCATCGACTATTGCCAGGTCTCCCTCCAGTGGGAACCTGTCGACTTCTAGGGATTACCTTCCAGCAGGGCTGGGCAGGGGGTTGCCTTTCGACTTTAAGAAGACCTCTCGATTGTGGATCAGTGACGAGGTGTGGATTGACGTTCCCCAAAAACTCTCAAGAATGAGGGGAGATTTCCCCACCGAGACACGTCCTTGTGACACGACCTAAAACCGTGTGGTCGTGTCAGTGCTGCCCAAAGCGGATAGTGTCAGGGTGTGGTGATTGGAGCCCCTTGACTTGCAGTTTGGGGAAAACGTGCGGGATGTTGGGCATCGATGGTGTTTAATTCTGGGACTGTCGGCTACTCACTTTCTTGGGCTGAGCTACGATACAGAGATCCCCTTACGATCTTGTTCAGGTTTCTTGATAGAGCATATATATATATATATATATATATACATTGTTCTAGTACCCACTTCTTGGGTTTTGGTTACTCTCCTTCCAAGAGAGGCAAAGACTCGCGGGGTATGCCATGTGCTTTCCGTGTCTAGCTTCTCATGGTTGGACAAGTCTACTCTCCTGCTATAGGTAGCGAAGACTCGACGAGAAGTTCATCTTCTCACCGTTTCCAGCTCATTGTGTCTGGATGCGTCTACCTCCTTTCTCTTATTGGGTTAAGCTAGACACTCTACTGTTACTCTAATACATTCCTTGTTGTACTCTTTACCGCACTCTCGGTTGTACACCTTTACTTTCCCCGGTTCGATCTACTGCTCCCCTCTTCAGTACCTCCTTTGTTTCTCCCTCGAGCCTTCGGGGCATCCTACTGAGTATTTTTATACTCACCCCTACTTGGGCTTTGCCCGCACTTGGTGTGCCCTTTCAGACGATGGATAGGTTGGTCGTGACTTCAGTGGAGCTTAGGAGTTCAGGATCTTGGACCGCGTGAAATGGTCGTAGTCCGGTTCCAGGTGTGGGACTCTCCCAGCTGTTTACTTTTGTTCACCTGTTGCTGGGTTGTGGCACTTTTCTGGTTGGGCATGTGTTTTTCCCTTTTTCTTTTTAGTTTACCTTCAGCTTTTACTTTGTACTGTTTAGAGGTCGATGCACTTTGTGGTTTACTTATAGCAGTTGGTACTTTTATTTTTCTTTTACTCTGCACTTTTTCATTGAGTGTGTTGCGTGTGTGTATACAGGTACATAGGAAAAGGCCTCCCTGATTTGTTGTGCATTCGGTGCTGGTCTCCAGCCCCAGGCCCATGGAGGAGGGATTGGGGTAGTTGCGGCTCGATCCCGAGTAGGGTCGGGTCATGACAGAGACGTCCTCTGGTTGTCCGCTAGTTACATGATAGTGATCAAACACCAGATATGGATGATCAGGGACTACTAGCAGATCCTCCAGTTGTTCCAATCATGGCACCAACCGTTATCCCGGATACAGGTGTCGACGAACTGTTCCGAGAGGGATTTAAGAGGGTTATGAAGACCTTATGAGGAGTACCACATCCTTCCCCTTCTATCACAGAGTTGACATGGGTTTTCCCGTAGCAGTATCCTCTCACATTCAAAGGGGAAGGAGGACCTCAGGCTATAGAGTCATGGTTAGAATCTATTCTTTCTATCTTTGATCATCTAGAGAAGCCTTTAGAGAGAAGGGTAAACCTTTCTACGTATATGCTTCAGGACTCCTCCAAGAGATGGTGGGATGTGATCTCACAAGTGGGACGACAGCAGGTTATGGTGTGGGATCAGTTCTAGCGTTCCTTCTATGACTAATTCTACCCGAAGACTACGAGGGCTGATCGAGCTCAAGAGTTCATGTGTCTGGAGCAGGGTACTCTTCTGTTATGGAGTATTCTTCTATCTTCACAGATTAGAAGATCATCATGCCAATTCTAAGAGGTGATGAGCTATTTCTAGCAAAAAATTTAAGGGATGGTCTCAGGAATGACATCCGATCATAGGTGAACATCTTCAGGTTGACTTCCGTCACTTTTATATTCAACCAGGCTAAGATCACAGAGCACAATCTAAGGGATTAGAGAGTTTCAATCAAGGGAGCCTCAACATCCGAGGTTGTTATGCATTCTATTGATAGCAGGAAGTGCCATAGGGAGTCGTCGCGTGGAGATCCGAGGAGGCGGGACACTTCTTCTGGTATCAAGGTGGTGTGATACCAGGGAGGGAATAGTGGGAATACGAGTCCACATTGCATGAGAGAACCATTAGAGTGATCATCATGCAACAATATGGGAAATCCGCATCACTTCTGTCAGTTATTCTCACTGTCAGTTGGTGACCAGGGTTCTTCTATGACTCCTCATTCAGGATCTGCACCACCATCTTCTCACCAATATGGGAACTAGTGTTTTTCTGGTCGTTCAAGCCAGGGTGGAGGTTGTGTTCGTGGTAGCCAGTCACCAGGATTTCAGTAACACCATAGTGGATCATCACAGAGTGGTCAGGAAGGGTCACTGGGCCGCAGTGTGGATCAGACTTTTGTAGTGGAGCAAACATAGCAGGAGCAGGATCACGGACCCTCTACAGTTTAAGGTACGATCCTAGTTGCCTCAGTTTTATCTTCTTCTCTTTTTGATACAAGGGCTTCCAATATATTTATATCTTTTACTATTGTAGAGATAAGTGGGCTCTATATCTTTACTTCTACTAATATATTGACGCTAGACACACCGTTGGGGACAAAATGGATAGTGTACATCAGTGCAAGGAGTGCCCTATCGAGGTTGGTGGGTTTCACTTCATATGGTCCCTTTATTTCCCAGAGATGAAATTATTTTATTTCATTCTCTGAATAGACTGGTGAGTTACCTTCTAGGCTATTTTCTATTTTTATCATCGTAGGGTGATTTTCACATCACCGGAGGGTGGATCATTTCTTCATAAGGGCGAATGGGATGTCCAGGCGAGCAGAGCGGGACCCGAGCATCATGGGTTGGGAGGAGTTACAACATAGATTCTTAGTCTATATCTGGATGACTAGGGGACATCACAGATGTACTTTCCCTTAGTGGTGGATCATTTTAGGAATGTCTTTCTAGAGGTATTTTCAGGTTTTCCTTCAAAGCGTGAGGTAGAATTTTCTATCGAGCACTTGCCAGAAGTGTCATTGGTTTCCATTCCTCCTTATAGGATGGCTACATCGGGGTTATAGGAGCTCAAGAAGTAGTTGGAAAAGGGTTTCATCCGACCCAATACTTTTCCCTGGGGTTCTCTTGTCCTGTTTGCGAAAAAGGCAGATAGTACCCTAAAGCTTTGTGTAGATTATCGGAAGTTGAACCAGTTGATGGTCAAAAACCAATATCCCTTAATGATAATTGATGATCTCTTTGGTAAACTTCGAGGATCTCGGGTGTTCTCGAAGATTGAATTGAGATAAGGTTATCATCAGTTGCACGTCATACCATTATATATACCTTTTACAACCTTTTGAAGTAGGTATGGTGTATACGAGTATTTGGTTATGCTGTTAAATCTCATAAATGCACCTGTAGTTTTCATGGCACTGATGAACTGAGTGTTCCATCCATACTTGGCTTCTTTAATGGTAGTCTTCTTGGATGATATCTTGATGTACTCTCACACTCGATATGTCCATGCCACATATCATGAGGTCGTTTTGAGTATGATGAGAGAAAATCAGTTATATGCTAAGCTCTTAAAATGTAACTTTTGGATTAACCAAATTCACTTCTTGGTTCATGTTATCTAAGAGGCAGGAGTATTAGTAAATCCATAGAAAGTGAGAGTAGTGGTTTTCTGGGTTCAGCTGAAGAATGTCTTTGAGGAACAGAGTTTTCTTAGGCTGGATAGTTATTATAGACGTTTTATATAGGACTTTTCAAGCTTAGGAGCGCCACTGACAGGCCTGACTAAGAAGGGTGCGAAGTACTTGTGGTTAGGTTCTTATGAGTTATCCATTCAAAAGATGAAAGGGAGGTTGACATCAGCACCGATACAAGTATTAACCAAGACATGAAAAATCTATATTTTATAGTATGATGCATCATGTATTGGGATAGGAGATGTGCTTATGCAGGGAGAATGAGTCGTTGCGTACGGTTCTTGACAGTTGAGGCAGCAAAAGAGGAACTAACTGACGCACGATCTTGAACTTCCTTTAGTTGTTCATGACTTACGCTATTAGAGATATTATCTTCAAGGAGAGAATTTTTGAGGTTTTCACTAACCAAAAGAGTGTCTGATATATCTTCATTCAGTGTGACCTAAATTTGAGATAGTGAAGGTGGGTAGAGTACCTTCAGTCCTATGACTTTGAGCTTGCTTACATGTCTGGGAAAGGCAACGTTGTGGCTGATGCATTGAGAAGGAGGACTCAGATATAGGCAGTTCAGGAGGCCATCAGTGAGTGGCATCTTACGGCTCTTTTCTCTACGATGCATCTGGAGGTTCACAACAGGCAGGGGTAGAATTTTCATTATTCTGTATTTGTTACCTTGACCATACTTAATCATGTACGAATAAGGAAACAATTAGATTCTAATGGCCTAGTCCTGCGGGAGAGTGTTTCATGAGATGAACCTATTCCTAGATTCACAGTAGGTGAAGATGAGATATTTTGTTTTCATAGACGTGTGTGGGGGCTAGCATACATATGCGAGGAGATGATGCGATACATTCATTCCCTAGTTAGGAAAGTTTATCCTGGTGTCACGAAGATGTATCTTGATCTACACCATCAGTATTGGTTGCCATGTATTAAGATATATGTTTATAGTTTCGTCATGAGGTGTTCCACCTGTTAGCAGGTGAAGGCAGAGCAACAGCGACCAGTAGGGCTTTTTCAGTAGTTACCCATTCCCGAGTCAAAGTGGAACAATGTCAAATTAGATTTCATGATTGGTTTATTGTAATATCCTAAATTGAATGATATAATATGGGTTTTCATTGATAGACTCATGAAGGATTATCACTTCTTACTAAACAAGGAGACCTTTAGTGATGATGAGAAGATAAGGTTATACATTCGAGATATTGTGTGTTTATATAGAGTTCAGCACTCCGTTGTTTCAGATAGGAATTCCCATTTTACTTCTCGGGTCTGGCAAGGACATCAAAGGGATTTGGGTACACATGTACTTTTGAGTATAGCTTACCATCCCCAGATAGATAGCCAGCCCGAGTGTACGATTCAGGTGCTTTAGGATATGCTTCGAGCATGTATCCGGGATTTTGGAGGTTCTTGGGAGAAGAACAGACAACTTGTGAAGTTTTCCATCAATTATAGTTTTCAAAAAACTATTAAGATGGAACCTTATGAGGATTTGTACGGTAGGCCATGTCGATATCCATTTTGCTGGCTAGAGACAAGAGAGGTAGCTATTCTGGGACCACGACTTGTCTAGGAGACCTCAGAACAGATAGAGTTGATTAGGAAGAGGATGGATAATCCACTGTGTCGACAGAATTCTAATGCTGATCGACGGAGATGACCTCTCGAGTTCGAGGTTGGAGATCAGGTTTTCCTGCATGTCACATCGAGATTGGGACACAAGAGGATTAGGAGGTAGGGTAATATTTCTTTGAGATACTTAAGACCATTTGAGGTGTTGGAGAGAGTCAGGCCAGTTGCCTATCAGTTGCAGTTACCTCAGAGGTACCAGGCTATGCACGACGTCTTCCATGTTTCTCAGCTTCGACGATACTTCTCATACCCATTTCATTTTTTTCAACCTGGGGGGGTTAAGTTAGAGGTGGACACCTCGTTTGAGGCACATCCTATCCATATTGTTGATCGATGTACGAAAGTTCTCTATGGCCAGTCAGTTCCTCTGGTACGAGTGCTATGGCAGCACGGGCGAGTACTGAAAGAGACCTGGGAGAGGGACGAAAATGTATGATCACAGTGGCTGGAGCTTTTTGAGGATTCTTCTTCTACACCACCTTTCTAGGGAAATGCAGGGAAAACTTCTTTTAAGGAGTGATGTTTTTAAGAACCCGGATCTTTTTCTCAGGCATGTTTGTCTCTTTTCGGGTGTTTTTGAGAAAAATATGAGTTTCTGGAAATTTTTATTGTACAAACCATGTACTTATATATACATATTGTGTACTCTTTTTATACACGTAGTCTTGTGTTGTCCATGTAATGGCCGAGAAAACGTCGGTTTGTGGTGACCTACAAACTGCCTAATGTGGGAGCAGGTAAGGGAAAGTACACACTGTGTACTTCTAAAGTAAACTTCAAGAACATTCTTTTTTTTTCATAAAACGGACCATGTCACGTCTAATTTGGAGAAGTGCGAACTTCTTCACCTTATTCAACCAAGAGTGTCCGTACAATGTTGATCCTTCCCTGAACCCCTGATCGAGCATTCTTTTTCCAAATCTAACTCTGTTGGTTGCGTTTGAATCACATCGGTGAGTTCTATATTCTTCTTGAACCTTGTTTCTTGATTTCTTATCTTTCCCAAGTTACCCTCGGTTGAACATTTTTTTTACATTTTTGTAGATCTACAATGTTTAAGGTTGATCCAATGGATGACGCCAAGGTATATCGATTGTATGACACCGAGGTAGGTGGTTTGTGCCTTTCCGTAGATTTTTGTTGAGTTGTATGTCCAAATGTGCCCAATACCCTTGATCATGATATTGTGTGTTTATGGTTTAAACCCTGTTATTGCCTAATTTTATTTATATGCTTGATTAGAGGTCAATTGAATGTGAATAAGGTTAATTTCTATGCTATGGATTTTTAGCCCATTCTTGTATTGTTTAAGACCGTTTGGCCTTGCTTAGCCTGGTAGGTTGCTTTCTTTCTATTCCTAATGCAGATAGGATGGAGTAATATTATTTATCTGACATTTTCTTCTAATATAGACTATTTATCCAAGTAGTTATTGAGGTATACTATGGCCGTTATATATCACTTTCCTTGATTGACTTACACAGGGTCGTGCGAAACTGGTTTAGTAGACCATATGGAGAATAGACATTGACGGCTTCTCCAGAGTGTCTGTTTACTGTTATGATGTGAGACCATAGGGGTAATGGACATAAATTCTTCCTCAGAGTGTCTGTAGTTCCTTGATGTGGGCCATAAGGGGGAATTGGATATTGAGTGCGTCCCTATAGCACACTTTAGTTACTGATACTTGAATATAGGGGGAATTGATGGGATTGCATCCTCATAGAGTCTATGCAAACACTGAACCAGAGGGGTTAGACTGTGTGTACTTCCTAGAGGGTTGCTTGTGTTGTTTTGGTTGGACTAGAGGGGTTATTCTATGAGTACTTCCCAAAGGTTTATCGTCTTATTATTAGTTTCCAACATGATATCTGATAATTTAATGTATTTGAAACTATAGGATTGTTTACTTTTTATTAATTCTTTGTTTACTGCTATATTTTGATTATAGCATGCCATATGTATTCCCTGCTTGTTAGGCATAGATCTTTGGGTGGTTTCCTGCTGGGATTTAGTCTCACAACCTGTTTGGGACATGATTTTGGGCCCAAACATATTATATTGCTACAAGTATATATAAGGTAAAGTTCCCTTCTACTTCAGGTACTTGATTTCTACAGAGCTGGGGAGAATGGCACAAAGATGAGGTTTGCGATGCTATGGAGCATTTTATTTGTTTTCTATTATACATTGGTTTAGTAATTTATTCCAAAATTGTGACTTGTTTGGATCCTTTCTTAGACATTTGATTAATTCATCATATATATATATATATATATATATATTTGTGGGTGTGTGTGTGTGCTCCAATTGTTTATTACTTCTGTTGTTTACCTATTGAATGTTTTACTGCTTCCGCTATTGTTATCTGTTTTACTTCGGCTGTGTTACTTTTCCAATGAGGGCATAGTTTCCCCACTATCACATCTAAGGCCCTCACTACTAGTCGACAACCTCTAGCATTTGGGGAAATGTGTTTGAGGCCATGTGACCAACTGGGTATTGGGCACCTTCAGGCGGCTTCCGGAACCAGGACATTACACTAAACAAGTTTCCCTTTATCTCATCGGTATTAATACCACGTGTAGATGTAAATCCACTCATTCTATATGTGACATACCTAAATAGTTCACTGGGATATTCTCAAATTAAACATAATTATTCTTGGAAGGAAAATAATCTTTATTATATTAGTAAAAAAATTTACACTGATACACATTGTTAAGATACCAACAAGTGCTACCTTGCATTAATGATTTCTGTTCATAGGTTGAGGCATTGCCTGCCGAAGCATGAGGACCACTTGGTTTCTCAAAATAGCTTGATAAAATTTATACTTAGTCATCCTATAATATTAATACATCTGGATTAGTGGCTAGTTATATTGTAGTAGTTTTACATATAGTTCATTCATCAAAAGGAAGTGAAAGGATAGTCCTTTGTAGACTTTCTTACTGAACAACCATCAGTAGAATAGATGAAATTTAATACTGAAATTATCAATGAAGAAATTTTCAATATATAAATAGGATCAAAATTATGGGAAATGTACATTGTTAGGGAATCTAGGAGCTCAATAAGAAAGAGAATGGAAGAACCTACACTCAAATAGAAGGGTTATGGATTGTATTTTTCTTCCTAGAGAAGGCATTGTATCAGTAAAAATTCATGTTATTAGAAGGTTATTACAACAATGATACAGAATATTAGGCTCTCATTACATGCCTATTTTTTAATCCTCAAATACTCGTAAAAACTAGGAAGTGAAAGCTGAATCAGAGTTGGTAATCTAGAAAATCAATAGGGACTTCGGGATTAGAAAAGAAGAGATAGTTCCCTCTTTTGAATAGGTTTCTGGGAGGATAGAAGAATTCCAATCATATCCAACATTGAATCACGTACCTAAATCACAAAACACTTAGGATGACTCATTGGAAAATGTAGTTATACCTTTGGAAGATCCAAATTGGGATGAAAATTTCATTAACATTTCCCACCAATAAATGGTCCCCCCTTTTCATCGTATCATAAGAGAAGAGATAAATGAAGTATTCCCCTTACATGATATGTATGCTCCTAAAACTCATTGGATGATACCTATTTTGGAAAACCTTATGGTCGGAATACTCTCACTAGATGGAGCTAGAAGAGAAATGATCTAGAGGTGATCAACCAATGAGTGGTAGGAGGGACCAAATCACTCTAATGTCCACTAAAATTGAGGAATTGATGGATTATTTATATAAGGTTTCAATGGATAAGAGAATGTGGATATCATGGAATAAGTACATGTTGGAGATTTTGGTTTCCCCCAGTTAGGGTATTGATTTTCTGATCAAATCCAAATGGTTGGATACTTATGGCCTTCAGTGACACAAGATTGATCAAAATTCACTAAGAAATGATGTTCCAGTCAACTTTGTGCCTACATCATCCATAAAACCTGTGAGTTTCTACTAAAACCAAATACTCATGGTAATTCTTTAATTGTGGGATGTATGTTTTGGGGTCCATAACCTCTAGATATGAACAAGTAATTCAAATATAATCTTACAAATACCAATTTCTTCTCCAAAATGGAAGTGGAATACATCTCAAAGAGTTTGACACCAATAGACTTGTTTTATTTATAATGTCTGATATCATTTACAGATTTGGTGTCCCTCATACCATATTGATGGAAAATATAGCCAATTTATTCTATAATGAGGTAGAGATAATATATATAGAATACAATATGAAATCCAACCATTAATCCCACTATCCTGAAGTAGATAATGGAATGATATAGGGTTTCAACAAGAACATATCAAACATACTATAAATTGTGGATAGATATAAGAATTCTTATCTTTCCAAGATCTTCTATACCTTATGGTATTACCAGACTACAAATCATACATGCACATAAGAAAGCACATATTTACAGGTATATGCGACAAAACTAGTCCTTCCCATTGAGTTTCAGTTACCATCTCTTCATGTGGCCATCTATGACCATCTATCTATGGATGAAAATTCATAAAAAGACTGGATGAATTTTATTGATTGGATGAAAAGATATTTCATTCCATGAATCACTAGGAATTATATCAGAACTGGATTGTGTGTGCCTTTAACAAGATTGTACTCCTCTATTCATTCTTCTATGGAGAGTTATAACTGGTCCTTAGGACTCTAATGATACCAGGAATCAAGCTTCCAATGTTTGAGACAATATGAGAGGGACATTAGTCCATACATAATGTCAACTTTAGTAGAGATTATTAATTGATCTCGGTGGATGGTGAAATCACTACGACCCCAACCTATGTATGGTTCCTGAAGAAATTTTTAATGTAATTACATGATCATCATCTAAGATGAAAGATATTAAACTGCATAGTGGGTCTTTCTCTAATGACGTTAAAATACATGACATAATGTCCTTATCACATGACATTAAATTTCACAAAATAATTTCCTTGTCACATGACAATAAACTAAAATACATCCATTGTACAACATTACATTAAAATTCATTAGTAATTTCATTTTCATTCTATGTTAGGAATCACCCAGTGTACCATGATTTTGGATATCCCTCATAGTCCCTTGAAAATGGGCCTTCCTTTTATGTGTTTCTCCCCACCACATCACTTTAACATCTCAGTGGGTTGAGATGGCATATTGGTCAGACATGAACACTAATTTTGGGTGCCACACATGTATAAGACCCACTTCTATAATTTCTACTCCATAATAGAATTTAGACCCCTTTTACATGTATTATTCCCAACATTTTTTCATCTTGAATGTCCACCAACCACATCAAATGACGATAAAATACATTATTATTATACAAACTACATGTGGCTTGATTCTCATTTATGTTAAAGAAGTAGTGACACTCAGATATACTATCTCGTTTATAGCTATGACCACAAAACAATTCATATTTCCCAGTGTACCAAATAGATGTTCACAAGGAAATTTTCCACAACATAGGGCTCAATAATTTTTAATATTAAATGATTAATATCTCTAATGACTCATGTTTGGAACACAACAATTAATCTAGAAAATATTTAAATCCCCCTTCCTCATGTCTGAACCTAATTGGTGTAGGGAACCTTCTTAATAAATGACATGTGTCTTGATTATCATTCAGATGAGATGCATAGTGATGATCATATATTTAATCCCTGATTTTGGAATATAAAATCAATCTGTTTTCCCTATGAAAGAATATGACTTACACATGGAACCCTTTTTAGGTATAGTGTGTGTCTTTATTCTCATTCTAATGAGATTTTTTTGTGACATTTGGATCTCTAACCATGGGTCTAGACAATTTTAAAGCAAAAAACCCCTTTTAGTCTATATTAATTAATTTGAACCTACACAAAGAACCTTCTTCAAGAACTAAATTTTTTATAATTCTCACTTTAATGAGATACATAGTGACTCCTAGTCCTCCAATCTCATGTCGAGCTGCAATAAAAAAACCACCGCTCATTGTTTATGAATTACAGCTGTATAACTAATTTTCTAAAGAACAATGTGAAACTTTATTATTATCATGATGAGATATATATGGATTCATTGGTCCTATTTCCTATATCATCCACCCCATGATAAATATTCCCTTATCCTTCACTTCTATTTCCATTTCACTGTAAGATAATCCTTTTACCACACCTTGATCTATAAACTAGAAAAACTCTCATGGGCTTAGGAGTTTTGTAAAGGATTACCCTGAATGAGTATGGTGTATCAATTCCCACTAGAGTTATCATGGTCTGGGTTTCAAGACCATAAAAGGCACTCAATATGTCCACATCACATGAATGTAAACTACATGATTTTAAAAGAACCTTTATGTGTCTTTATTCATTCCCAGCATGATATTTAGGGATTTACAAGTCCTAAACCTTATTCCAACCATGATTTTACCTTTCAATTTGGAATCAACCACGTCCTTGTCACATGATGATAAACTGTAGGGTTCTTCAATGACTACATATATCTTTATTCTCATTATTATGAGATATTTAATGATGTTTAAATATTAAATTATTTTTCCAATAGTAGCACAACATATGGAATACGTATACTCCCCCATGTATGAGTCATATATATACGAATAAATTTCAAGTCATGGCCAATATCAGTCGAAATGCTTCTTTTATGATCAAACAAATCCCTTCCTACCATATTATCCTAATCTTGAATAACAGTAGATCTTCATAATATTTCCACAACTTCTGGTGGTATAATTTTTGATAAATGAGATCTCTTTTTCTTTACTACAAAGTACTACCGTAGCTTTACTTAGAAAAAAGCATCCCCCACAATGGGTTTGTTAGCCAAAGGGTTTAACTATTTGTTAATGAATTATGTACCATAGTTGGAATTGTATAAAATATCCCCCATAACAGTTTTTTTAAGAAGAATTAACTTCATACCTTGGGATATACCACATCTGTCACTCTAGGTATTAAGTAATGTATACTAAAAACCATTATTCAAATTTAGTATTCATCCCTTGCATATTTTTTCAACATCCTCTCTCCGGATCTGAAAGTCTTCATGCATGTGGTTTACGTTTCCCCCTTCATATGTTTAAATCAAATAGTAATAACATTAATTAATTTGGACACATATCATCCATAATGTCCATAATATTATTTTCATAGTTGTATGACCAAAACCTACAGGAACCATATTTCCTAAACTTGGCTTAAAACTATATTGAGAGATTATTCCCACAATTCTTGGGAAATCATGACATGAAATACCGCTTCTGTATTCAGAAAGATTTTTCTATATAAAAAACACTATCCAATGGGAGATCTAAATCTCAAAAAACATTCATCTGATTTTAGTGTTAGAATGTAATAATTCCCCTTAACTCTATCCTTGACTATGTTTTATCATGTACAAGTTGGATTTGCAAAAGTCACGCACATAATGTGTGTACCAAGAAAAGGATCCCACTATATGACTATACAGAATGTTCCCTAGTTTGACTTGCATAAAATATCCCCTAAATGAGTCTGTCAATCTTTTTTAATTTAATTAATGAGAGAGACCTCTGCTAATTCCATACAGCCTTTTTCCCATAC
This sequence comes from Viscum album, assembly GCA_963277665.1. Lineage (NCBI taxonomy): Eukaryota > Viridiplantae > Streptophyta > Magnoliopsida > Santalales > Viscaceae > Viscum > Viscum album. The sequence goes on along the minus strand of OY728125.1, from coordinate 1,982,420,628 downwards.
TAATATTTAGATATGGAGATCTCCAAGTTATACATTACTACATTCAAACTCCCACCCTCACGCCAAAAAATTGTACTGCATTTCAAAACAGATAGGAAAGAATGAGAGAATTGTCAACCTCTTGGACAATGATGAAGACCTTAAATTATACACCCACATTTTCTATTGGGTATAACATTAAACTAAATAGAATAACTTCCTTATAATAATACATTAATCTATATAGAAAAATTCCCTTGTCTTATGAAATTAAAATACACGGTCAATGTCTTCAGCAAATTACAATAAACCGCCTGATGATTTATCCCTTGTCAGAAAAGGGCCTTCCCCATGAAATTGGTTATCTGACCAAAATGTACCATCCTACTCTCTATCCAAATTCATGTAGGAGTGGTTTTCCCTATATGGTTTAATGTAAATATATAGATTCTCATCATTCATAGATGCGTCCCATTAGGAAAACCACCCATCATTTTCCTGAGACATCCAAATATTAAACATCTATCATCATAAATTGAATGTATGATATCTAAGATCTATCTTTCATTACTATGTACTACATACCATAGTCTTACTTGCATGAAACAGCCCCCATAATAATTTTTTCATCCAATGGATGCCATTATTTGACTATTTAGTAATTTCCCTAGTTGGAATTCTATAAAACATCATACAAACAGGTTTCTTAATATGTGGTAGCTTTGTCCTCAGGGGAGACCCATATTCTCTAATATATTGTTTTAGATCTAAGGACCACTATATCAAGGCTCCAGATTCCCCACCAGATATCTAAAATATGTCATAACATTCTCCTCCAATAATCCCTATTTGGGTTATTATTGCAAATATATGGTCAAAGTTATTCAAACAAATAACACCATCCTCATTATTCTATCAATATTTAATTTAAACTTCCCACAAAAAGAGACATATTACTATCAATATTGAAACCGCATAAAGTTAACTCTATAAAAAATCATAGTCTCAGCTTACTAGACCTACACTTTAGGTGGTTTATAAAAAAAATTGATGAAAAATAATAGGCAAAAAATAATTATGTTGAAAACATGAAAATGGTGTTATATTCCAAATCCATGTTCTTACCGCTATGTATCCTTTGAATTGAGTGTATAAAAATTAGGGAAATTAAAAAAAAATACCCAAATTCTATAAAATTTTCCATACGACCCTAGAAACAGTAATATTATGCATGCAAGGCCCCATAGAATAGGAACAAATTAGAGCATCCTTGAATTCTTGATGTATCTCAAAACCCAAAAATAGATATTGTAATGTTTCAATTTTCCCTATAGTAACCATATTAATAGGCTCATTTAATTCTGAATGAATCTAATTCTAATGGGGGGGATTTTTTTACATTAAAAAATGCATTTCATGCAATTTTCTACAATATTAATGATGTGGCCTAAACCTAGACAAAAAAATACTATTTGAGGAGAGATTTGGTTCCTTGTTATAAGAAGATATAGGATGGATTTCCATGTTCCAAATGTCTACTTCATAATGAGGGATAAGTTGAGGGAACCCCCCCCCCCTCTAAGAGTAGGCCATGGATTTTGAAGATCAATGAAAAAATGGTTTTGATGCCTGAGATTCATTTTTTGTGTTGCTTCATGGAATATTTGCTGTATTAATCATATCAAGAGGTGTATATATATTCAAGGGATTCAATTTGACCGGATGAAAATCCCAAAAAAAATCTCACATATCAAAATTTATGGTTTTACTATGTTAAACAATTTTTGGAACTTATTTGTGTCACTGCCCCGGGTTCCTAAACATCATCTATAATGGACAAATAGTGGGGATATCTAGTTCATACAGTGAGCATATATATTTAGAACCAACAGCGAGTGTGAATATCTAGCAAAGAAAACTAGCTATGAATATACTATATCGCCCAGGTATCCATATCTTCTTATAAATATATCCCTTTGGCTCATCATTTGGATGAGGAAAAATTTGGAAGAATCCCCCAAGCTCTAGTCGGAAAGCCCATTTTCCCACGTTTACAACATTCATGGAAGTCCATAGTGTATAGACATCATGGAAAACTAGTGTGGATGGCCTACATAGATAGTAAGTTTGTGTTAGTAAGCACAGACACCCATCATGGACAGCCAACCCGGACAACTAGCACACACAACCTGTGCAGACAAATAGTGTAGATAGCTAGGAAGGAGGAACACCCTCACCCAGGGTTCCATATTTTCCTATAAAATATAACCCTTTGGATACTCGTTTTGATGACCAAAAATTTCGAATAAGAAGCGAAGCACTGGTCAGGCTTCCCCTTAGCCAAGGTCCTCTACCACATCAAAGGGCATGAGCAAAGGACTAGAGCCAAGGACAAAACAAAAGGACTAGAGAAAAGGACTAGTGACAAGAACTAGATCCGTGTACATGTTCCAAGGACTAGATCCATGGAATAGATCCAAGGACATGAGCTATGGATTAGGGTTATGTACAAAAATAAAAAAACCGAAGCACAATGGGTATCCTTATTAGGTTAAGGCCCAACCTCATCTCAATAGGAATCCTCCTTAGGTGTAAAAACCAACCAAGGCTCAATGGGAATCCTCTGAAGGAATATGCCCAAACCAAAGCTCAATGAAAAAACACCTATGGCGTAATCCCCAACTGAAGCTCAATGGGAATACTCCTTAAGTGTAAGTCCCAACCAAAGCTCAATGGGCATAAACCTTATGAATAAGACACAACCAAATCTCAATGGGAATCCTCCTTAGAGGTAACCCAAACCAAAGCTCAATGGGAATCCAATTTATGATTAAGCCCCAACCAAAGATCAATGGTCATCCATCTTAGGAGTAAGCCCCAACCTAAGATCAGTGAGAATCCTTCTTATGAGTAATCCCCAACCAATAAACAATGGTAATCCTCCAAAGGAGTATACCCCAACAAAACCTCAAAAAATATTACTCCTTAAGAGTATACCCCAACCAAAGATCAATGGGAATCCTCCTTAAGAGTAAACCCCATACAAAACTCAATTGGAAACTGCCTTATGAGTAAACCCCCCCCCCCCAAATCTCATTGGGATCCTCCTTACGAAAAATCCCCATTGAAATCTCAATGTCCATACTCCTTAGGAGATATCTCCAAATAGTTCTCAAAGCGCATCTCTTATATAGTAAGACCCTAACCTTCCATGTATGGGTTTTTAGTCTTTCTCACCTCTACCACTACGGAATTCATGTTCATTCCCCCCATAGGGTAATGTTAAGAGAAGGAAGTGTCAAAAACCTGAACTCTACCACCATAGCCCTAGCCTCTTCCACTAAAAGGAGGGTGTTCAGAGGATGTGGTAATGCTAAACTCCCCATTCTTATCCATTTGTTCTTTCTCTCCATGTCCACATTTTAAAAAAAAGTATATTGTGTAGTTTCCCAGATCATTCACTTTCTATTTTTTCTCACACTGAGCCTGAATCATGTGGGATTTGAGGTTAATAGTTATCGTGACACCCGCACAATCCATATGTTAGTATTTAAATACAAGAACTATAATTAGTTCTACAAATAGGATATGTAAGATGAATACCTATGGCCTGAGATAAATGGGAATACTACCTTTGAATAAGACCTAGTCATAATCCCATTAATGTGGGTATCCTTCTTAGGAGTAAACCCTGAAGTAAACCCACAAAACATTATGATATGGGAATCATGAGGTGAGACATATCTCATGGTCCCTTCTTAATCAATCTGTTAGGCCCACTAGTTATAATCCTTGAGAGGGAGGGTGAATCAGGGTATGAATGACTAAAAAAACTACCCATTTTGAATTTTTTTTCATTAATAGTCAAAACTATCTTCTCTATACTTCCCATTGTAGAGTATGAACAAATCGTAAAGCATGCCCACGATACCACAATATTTCATGGTTTACCGCCATTCCTATACGTTCAAGGAGCATACACGGACGATGTGTCGATGTACCAAATCCACTATAATCCATGTGTTTTTTATAAGTTTTATGTGGAATCCCTTTCCCTCTTGGTTTAGAACCAATCAAAATTTGAAAGCTCACTTCTCTCTCAACTGAAGTGTGCTCACTACTTCATCATAAGATCCACTCAAAGTTTAAATACATCTAGGTCCCTTAATTATCAATAATTAATGCATCCTATACTATATGTATATTCCCTATTGATGTTCCACTTTCATCCACTAATCAATACAACTTTACCACAATATTTTTGGGAAACCTCAAATCTTTTTCACAACCCCTACTACGCATTGTGAGCAACATTAATGACTTGTGCACATGATTCCACATTTGTCATGAAACACCCCTTGCATGAAACTCTAATCTTACATTAAACATAAATATTAAACCCAACATTTTTATCTTTCATGAAACCCAAAATCTTTCTACACAACTCACATTTCTTAAAATTCGTCCAAAATTCGGAGCTCGGACTCTTTCTAAGTGTTGAGATATTTCAAATGAGGGGGTCACCACTTATTTATAGGGGTCTTTGACCCCAGCACAAAATATTTTACGTGTCTTTCAAGATCCTCCTATAGTGCAAAAAAACCCATTTGACATTGCATTGGGAAAGGAAGTTTCTTTTTTACAACATTATCATTCATGCACATCATGCATTTTCATTTTCCATCCATTCATTTGTCTTTTTTTCCTTTTCTCAACATGAATTTTCAACAAAAAATCTTGAAATTAAAAACTCTCTATAAACCCCCCATGTCAACAAACTGAACATTGAGGCCTACTTTTTCAACAAACACATTCACCTAAAAATGATTCAACGATACCTTGATGGAATTTTTCAAAACAATATACCCCTTTGTGTTTGTTGATAACACTTTTACAATTCAATACCTTGTTATATCTTATTCTATCATCTTCCACCATTTTCCACTGGATATTTAGATAGCAATCAATTATTTAATCAACACATACTCTAATCCCACATGAGCACTACTCGGTGTGAGAAACAAGTGTATTATGAAAAGTTTATGAATGAGTCACTTTATTCCTGACACTAATTGTTGATATCAATCAACTTATTTCATTACAAACATCAACTGTCATGATATATCATCTTTGATTGATCACATCTATCATCATTATATTTAAAACTCTTCCTCCTTCACTTCTTGGGGTCTTCTGTTTTCCAATATAAGCTCTAGATTATCACTTAGAACACTAAAGAAACAAACACTCTAATCATGTTTCTCCCCTATCTCACGTCTACCCTATCTCGATGCTACAAATGCCACCCTATCTCAATGATGCACCTACCAACTTATCTCCCATTGTCAATGAACCCAAAGTTCACTCCTTTGTGTTCTGCAACATTGGAAAGAACAAAGATCAACACATTAGGTAAAAACACACCAAACCTCAAGGAAATGGGATGTCCCACATCCACACTTTTCATGTATGGGGAGTCAACTAAACTCCCAAAGCTAGTCTTTGACTCTAAAATGCTTCTTTCAGTAAGTCCTTTGTCTGAATTTCTGCAACTTGTAGCTCTATAGGCACATACTTCAACTTCACAAGCACATGCACCACCTTCTCCTTGATGAAATGATAATTGATTCAATATGATTTTTCCTTGAGTGATGGACTAGATTTTTTCTAAGATTGATAGCACATGAATTATCACAATAGATTCTGATTAGAGACTTCACTTAAACTCCCATAACATCAAGCTACAGCTTCATCCACAATAACTATGTGCAAGCTTGAGTGGCCACAATATTCTCAGCGTCTTCAATTCTCAATGAAATTAAATCTTGTTTCCTGCTCAGCCAAGAAATACACACTCCACGAAGATATAAAGAACCTCATGGCATTGACATCATATTATCTAATTATCTGACCCAATCAATATCTATAAATCCCAATAAATTTTTCTGATATTTGACATTATACATAATACTGAAATCCATATTTCCATTGATATAATGAAGAATTATTTTTTACTACAAACAAATGTATTTCATTGGGATTGCTGGATACCATGCAGCATGGCATGTGGGAAACACAATATCAGGCCTTGTAACTATCAAGTACAATAGGATTCCAATTATTTTCTTATACTGAGTGATATTAATCGCCTTGACTTTATCATCCCATGAAAACTTCATTTAGGTAGACAATGAAGTCTTGATATACTTAAAATTGACCATTCCAAATCTTTTCAAAACCTCATTAGCATATTTATATTGAGAAATGAATGTTCCATTCCTTCCCTATGTCACCTATAAACCAAGAAAAATTATCATCTCACAAATCATCCATATTTAGAACTCATTTATCATGAATTCATAAAACTTTCTACATTGCACATTATCTGATCCACCTATGATTATGTCATCAAAATATACCAGCACCATAATCCTTTTATTATTATCATTGATCACATATAAATTGTAATCAACTCCACCATGATGCAAACCAAGATTCATCAAAACCTGATCAAGCCTCGAATACCATTTGGCTTCTCAATATACATTTCAAATTCCAGAACCATGTTCATAAGCATAGATTTGGCGTCCATCTAGAACACACTGAACTTCAGTTTCACTTCAATGAACAGGAATAATCAGATTTTCTCTAGCCTTGGAAAAGGTGAAAATGATTCATCGACATAAATCCACTCTATCTGGGTGTAACCTTTTCACACTAACCACGCTTTGTTTCGAATAACTATGCCATCTTCGTTCACCTTGTTGAGAAAGACCCATTTAGTCCCGATGAAATTTTTATCTATTGGCCTCAAAACAATCTCCCATATATGATTCTTGTAAATATGATCTAGTACTTCATTCATATCCTGAACCCAGTTCTCATATACATATGCATCAGTAAATAATTTTAGCTCCACATGAGATTAGAAAGTTTTCTGCTGTAATGAATACATTCTTATTGTTTGAAAAGGAACAGTCTGATCACCAATGATAATTTTCCTATCAATTTCAGCCTGAATCTTGGGCTTCGTTTCTTATACAAACTTGACTTATTCTTTCTCAGCGTCAGTATCTTCTTCTAAATCAGTATCATCCTCTTATGATCCCCCCGTGTTCCTTGTCTCTTCATCACTTACATAAACACAATGTTCACTATGTTGTTGAATATTGTTTTCATTTTCCTCCACCATGACATATGTTCATCAACTACATTTCCTAGATTATTATTAAATCATTTATATGCATTGATTTTTTCCTATATACCCAAGGATTATCAACTCATCTTAATATGATTTAAATTTCCTTCTTTCATTATTTAGAATAAATCACATACATCCAATGATTCAAAATTACTTCATTATTGTATACCTTCTAGACCAAATCTCATATGAAGTCTTTCCTTCCTTCAGACACAAGAAATCCATGTTTAAAATTTAGACCGATTTCAAAATAGTTTCCTTCCAAAATTTCTCTGGTAGGAATTTTTTAATAAGCATCGCTCATTCCATATTGTTGATGATCTGTTTTCTCCTATCAACCACTCCATTATGTTGGGGAGTTCTCACTAAAAGAGCATGAGGCCTTATCCCATGTATCTTGAGATATTCCTGCCCCAGACAATTTTTTAATTCTATACCATTATCAGTATGAAACGCCATAATTTTCAATCCAAGCATTCTTTCAAATTCCCGCGAATATTTTTTTATGAAACTGAACACATCATGGATATGGGAAAATAAAAATAACCATATCATTCAACTATAATAATCAATGAACAAAATTTAATACCTCTTTCCGCCAATGGATCATTGTGAGATAAGTACACATATACCATCATCCACCAATTTGAGAACTCTCATTGACTACTATTCCTTTTCCTTGTATGTATTTCTGATGATTATACCTTGTCAGCAAGAATCACACATATGAGTACGATCATGTGAAGGATTAGGGAGATCTCAATCTAAATCAAATTTTAAATGATCTCCTAGGGATGGTTGGCATATATTACAAGTGTTTATTCAACAACTTTTTTTCTTCCTCTCTGGATAAAAACCACATATATTCTTCCCCACTTACAAGTTATAGATTTCCATTTCTTCTTTTCCCTTATAGAAAAACTGGACCATCTCTTCATTTAAAAATTTACATATACTTAGTAAATATTATTGAATTCTCTAAGTCATATAGTTGGCTAACACTGGGTAAGTAATGACTGAGGCCTTGTACTACTAAGAAAACATCACATCTCTTTTCTTTTCCCCCAAAACTAGCCTCTCCTAAGCCACTTATATTTAGGCCTTAATTTTTTCCAAACCTGAAAACTCTTACATTGTCATATTTTATGCATATAACAAGATCATTATTGCTTGTTATATTGAATGTGAATCCAAACTCAAGGACGCATACACCAAAATGGTCTGATGCTTTAAGGGAAATTTCTGCAACAAATTCTTTCTCATATCTCTTTATCTTCTTCCATGTTTCTGTCTTTATAGTCAGTATAGATTGGAAATAATGAACATCCTTGGAGTATAATGGACCAGATTCATCCTATAGGACTGCAAATTGATTTTTATTTTTAATCTCACCTATTTATTCATTGATTTTCTGATTGTAGCTACATTGATTATGCTTTTTCACATTCCTCTAAATGGTAGATGTACAATATCTAGCCATGTGCCCAAATCCTCCACCACAAAAACAGTTTCCCTCGAAAGATATTCTTTTTTAATGAGCTCTGTTTGGCCTCCACTATTTTTATTTTGGTCTTATTTATCTCTTAGCTATAGAAAACAGACTTTGTGAGTGTCCCAAATTTCCATAGAAATAGCACCTTGACGTGAGCTACATTCATGTGTGTCACTTCAACACCGAAGGTTTTCCCATGGGTTAAGTGAATCTTATGATTCTACTTTGTACCCAAATCAACATTCAATCTAAGAGAGGTTTTTTTGCGGTCTGACTTCAACAATGAATTCATTCTATTTTTGATCAATCCCCATACCATCTTTATCAAATAGTTTTTATAGTTTCTTTCGTTCTATTGGATCTTTATGCTTGACTTCCAAATTTTATATCTTTTGAATGCCATGCATTCCCAGTGTCACATTGGGGGTCATGATTTTTTCTTGATCCTTAACTTTTCTTCTCAGACCAATGTCTTCTGCTTTATGTTCATTGATGAATTTGATTTGATATTTCACTGTGTCATTCAAACCATAAATCTCCCTTTTCTATTCTTCAACTTAATTTTATGCTCACTTACTATTTCTAAGTCCATTGGAAATGAAGACTTTATATTTTCTGTCTTATTCATTATCTCAGCCCTTTCTTCATCATGTTTCTATATGTAGATTTGGGCACCATGAATCACTTTGTTTTCTTTCATTGTTTTTTTTTCTAAACATCTATCTCCTCCATTGATTCTTGTAATTTGGCCTCCATATCGACTCTTCCTTAAATATCTTCTTTATCAATGTATGTTTCTTCCTTTTTCCCAGAACTACCAACGACCTCCACCAAAGAATTTTCTATATGATCTTTTATGTTCACTACCTATTCAACCTTTTCAGCCTCATATTTATCTAAACTATCCCATTCTTTTGAAAGAATATTATTATTTGTAATGAAATTTCTCTTTTACTATTTGTTTCAATTCACATAGTCTGAAGACTTCTGTTTGGGAATTTTAAATTCTTCAACATCATCATCATCATGGATGTTCTTAGGGAATCTTCCTTGAAGATTTCTAACACTTCCACATTGAAAAAATGCTAGTAGAAGTTTCCCCTTGAACTTTATTTTTCCTCTTTGTAGATTTTAATAAAGGAATTACATCACCTCATCTGTTTCTTCTTCTTCATGAGATTCTTTAATGGTAAGTTTCTTCATGGCCCTGAATTCCACCTCTTTATATGTTTTTCATTTCTATAGAATAATTTTCATCATTTCTCATTTGATAAGCTACCATGGTACTATAAAAGTTGTCTACTGTTTGCTCCTTCGGAACTTTATCCTCTAAAATGGAAACATTCAGATTGAAACAAGGTGGGTGTTTTCTTAGGTTGTTCTTCACAATATTTATGTCTTTATTGAATTCTCCAAGACCTCACATGACTTCCACAACAACATTTAACCTATCAATGAATCCATCAATAGACTCGTTCAGATTCATTCTCATATCATCATTCTTATTCTGTAGAACTTGATGCTTTGCCTATTTGACCTTTGTATCTCTTTCATATATATTTAATAGATTTTCCATCATAGCATATTATGTTTTCCACAACATCGCCTTCATACAGATTTCATTGGATAGGGCTCCCCATAACGAATTCATTCCCTAAGCGTCAGCATCCAGTCACCTTCAATTGGACTCTAATAGTATAACACTATTGATGTCAGCAGAGATACCATGCATAGCTGCTGTAAACACATTCATTCCTAACGATTAGAAGTAGTGTTGCATATGAATCTTCCATACATGAATATTATTCCCATTCAATATCGCAATCCCATTATGATTGATGACCTACATTGATATAGAAATATTGATGTCAGCAATTCACTCTAATAACAATTGATAGGTCCACTAAGTAAGAGACCCTAATGGGGGGGGGGGGAATCGATGCATGATAAATAAAAAAACTACCCCTTTTGATCCTGTTTTTTTGTTGGAAATACCTTTTTCTACCTTCTTCCCATTGTAGAGTATGAACAATTTTTAAAGAATGCACATGAAACAAGAATCTTTCATGGTTCACTCTCACTGGGATACATCCAAGGAGTACACACCAACATTATATTTATGTACCAAATCCACAATAAGTGAACTTCCATTTACAATATTGAAGTGGAACCACTATCCTTCTAGGTTTACAACCAATCACAATTTGACATATCAATGCTCTCTCAACTGTAGTGTGCTCGCTGCTTCATCAGAAGATCCAATCACAGTTTATAGAATTCTAGGTCCCTTCATTATCTCTTATGAATGTATCCTCCATTGTATTTAGATGCTCTATTGATATTACACTTTCATCCACTGATAAATACAACTTTACCAAGGTATTACAGGGCAACATACAAAATTTAGTTCAACCCTTACTGTGACTTTCGCGCAATATTAATGTCTTGCATTCAAGATTCCAATTTTGTTGTGAAAGAACCCTTGTATGAAACTTCAATATTACGCGCAACTCAAATCTTACATGAAACTTTCTTAGAATTATAACAACTCAAAAACTTCCACACAGCTCCATTTTCTTAAAATTATTACGCAATACAGATCTTTGAGTCTCTCTATGTGTTAATCTATTACTAATGAGGGGGTTTACCTGTTATTTATAGGCATCTCCAACCCCTACGTAGAATATTTGATAAGTAATTCAAGATTCTCCTGGAGTGCGCAAAACCCCATTTAAAGTTGCATTGGGTTTTCATGTTTATTTCATAAAACTTCATCTTTCATGTAAATTTGCAAAACATTCTGTCACATTATACATTTATCAATTTTCGACATTCTGATCCTAAAACATGGCTTGTGTGAAACTTTCCAGGCCACCCTCAATCTTGCACTCAACTTCCTTCTATCAATATGAATTGTCAACAACAACTCTTGGACTAGATAATTCATTATGAAAAAACCCCTTTGACAAGAAAATGAACATTGATGCCCACATTGTCAAAAAACACAATCCCCTAAAAATGATTCAGTGATACCTTAAGGGGTTTTTCCTAATAAGATCATCTTCTGAAGTAATCCCCAACATAATCCTCTCAAATGTATATACAACACGGTGAGATTAATTGAACAATGTGGGCTTCGATTCTCCTCAAAATGGGGTATGCTATAAGCATCCATGAGGTAAAAACCCAACACCCCAAATCATCCATGTACTCTTTGGTCCAAATTCCCATGATTTTCTTATTCGACATTGAAATTCATGTCCCTTTCTAGTTCCTTGGGAAGCTTCAAAATATGTTCAACACCAAATATTGACTAAGTACCTCCATCATATACGTCCTTTCCACAAGATGTTAAACTATATGTTTAGCTCTTTTTCACATGAATATAATGGTATAGTGTTCCCTATTAAATGAAATCGAACTATTTGAGATCTTATTCCATCACATGGATTCCTAGGAAACTCATTCATGGGTATGATCCCAATATCGAAACAATTCCCACCTCCAAGGATGACACTAAACACAAGAGTAATTTCCATCTTAGTAGATGATGATAAATCCCAAGGTTCTACACTACATTGCTAGAAAACATACATCATCATCATGGCTATAAAATAGTAATGTAGTTTAAAAGATGATACAATTTTTGGAGATCATCAAATCCATATAGATATCTTCTTTAATGAAGAACCTCAAATATATACTGATGATTATATATTTAATACATTCTAATAATTAGTTTTCACTTATAGGGTGAACTATATCATAAATTTTAATTAATAATGTACTCATGAATATTTTTTAAATCTATAAGATATTACTGGAGTAATCAATAATTCCCCCAAAAGGGTGCTATTAGATCGACCTCCCATCCTCTAGACCAATGCGCGTTCACAAACATTGTGTGCCGAACCTCTCATTGAGTGCTTGGATTTGGAAAGAAGGTCCACATGGAAACAAATATATTGGGTGATTGTAGTTTCACAAAAAAACCAATGTTAAACCATTCATAAATGATGATTCTGAACCCAAACACACATTTCCATGGAAAAATTAAGAACCCGACGTGAATGAATTAAATGTGACATATCTTTCATAAGATAAAAGGGATTTACTTTCTTTTCCTAATTAGACCATTTTATCCATCCAAGAAACACCATTTCCATAAGAAACAAACAAATTTAATTTTAAAAATAGTAGTAATTATTTAACATGGTGAATGTATAAATGGGTTATCCAAGGGGTAAAATAAACAATAATATATTAGATGACCTATAACATAACTAAAATATATAGTTTGGCCATATATCTTCCATATCATGTATTATTCTCCATAATTTTCCATTTTGGATCATTTTTAATGAGGAAATAGGAGTTACCCCTTTTTTCATTCAAACAATTACAAGTGTGGTACTCACCTTTCATTTAAATTTTCATCCATATCCTCTCTCCAACATAAAATCATGACTTTTTTAGAAATTATGTGCCCATATAATTACAAAAATACTTAAACTCTTCATATAATCAAAATTCTCATATAAATCCAACCTATGTAGTCATTTTGTGAATAATTAATGTGGTTTATCGAGGAAGAGGTAATGTTTTAACCAATAGATTTTATTTTATTTCTTCTAAGACCAAATTCAATTATAATTAAGAACTGATGATAAATTTAAATATGTATATTCTATATATTTATATTTTTTTATGTTATGTTCCTAACCCAAACCCATCTCATCTTCTATCAAATGGGATAAAAAATCTACATTTGTGTGTATGACAGACTAACACCTCATGAACCGATGTTATATGGTTTTCAATTACCACCTCTCACTGCTAGTTATAAGAATGGATAAAATTTTTATATGTGATAATAAGGATATTGTTATACATTTTTCATCCCAATATAAGATGTTATTTTGTTTAATTACATTTCATTGGAACGTGATAACATCATTCACTTGTAGGGAGTACTATCGCCTTGTGATGAAGTATGAACCATTCACACATTACATGAAAGTTGAAACTGTTCATTTTAATGAAAATACCTGATATATATGACCTAAAAATTATTATTTAAGTTAAATATATTATCATTTAAAATTTATTTCATTCTATTAAAAAATTTAAAAAACATTCATATATATATATGGACTACCATATTCATGAGTGGTGTATTTTACATTATGGTTTTCAAATTTTATTCGCATGCTCTCATTCCATTATTATCTTGTTGTGCTTTTTATCCCTCTTGTTTAACCTTACTAGGAAGATAATCTCACCCTTTATTATAATCAATTCCCCAAGTTATGGAGCAATTTATTATATATGGCATGCCTAAAAAGTATTTTAGATTTTATAGACTTATATGGACAATATGTAGTTCACTTATGACCCAATTTTTATTCTTACATGTTTCCAAAGGAACTATATCGTTATGATCCATGAGTTTCGGTTTGTTTAATTTATTAAATGTTTATCCCAGGGTGATGTAATAAAAATTTGTGATGAGCATGGGTCACCATACTTGCGACCATATATTGGGCTTCCCAGGGATACTACATCCTCTACTATGCCTATCGAGAACCATTTACTTAGCATAATGGTAAATTTTAGCACAAAAAATATAAGAATCATGCATTGGAATTGCATAAAATGTAATAAAATATGTCCCCACATCCCATATGGTAGTTCAAAATATACAATAAAATTGTATAGAAAAATATTTATCAATTAATCCCATAAAAACAAGCAGGGTATTTCAACCTCTCCATCATATGGTATCTCGTCCATGAGATACACAAGTGATCATTACTGTCCAATTTCTTTATAAAAAAACTATTCATCATTTGTTCATATAAAATTACATTATAATATTTAGTCCATGTTGAATGAGTATTATTATCAATTATATTATAAAATATCCCTTTAAAATGATTCTTTGGATATCACCACACTTTTTCTCATTAGGTGATTCACCAAAAATTTACTATACATTATATTGTTGAATCTTACTATTAGATTAAAACATTTTAAATAAAAAATAATCTTACTTTAATTTAAATAAATTGAATGTGATAAAATAAAAAATCAAATAAAAATAAAGAATGAAAAATAAAATAGAAGTTTAAAATTATTCCATTCTATAGTGACCTGCTATTCATACATGACTATTGAATCAATTTTAAGAAAAAAACAAAATAAAATTATACAACCATGATCCAACCTTTTAGTAGATTGGAAAAAATAGAACTATACATCACTTCATAATAATAAAATCATAATAATTTATTTAAATTATTCTTATTTATCCATTTAATTATCATGATCTCTTTAGTACATGTAGTCACCTTATGATATAAATTAGAGAATGCGATCATCTAAAAAATTAACATGATAGAAAAGGAAATGAATCCATATAACATGTGTGTGAACAATTATCATCATCATAACATAAGTATAGGTTCATTATCATAATCATGAGGGAAATGATTATTTAAATGTGTAGAATTTAGAAATTTATAAACATGATAGATCATTTATTAGTGGTCAAATAACACACATTGTTTTGGAAAAAGATAGCATCATATTTATGTATAACATATGTGAATAATAATATAACCACAATTTTGAACCAAACATGCATCATGATCATTCATATTACACATTATCTCATGAATAAATCACATTTTCCAATGCATTGGATTAATATATAATTCTATGAACACATTTCACATCATAACATATAAATAATCAAGCATACTAAATAGAACATATATCAATAAAATTCATGAAGTATCCCATGTAATGGAATTGGTTTCATAAGGATATCATTAATATCGAACAAAAATGGGGTACCTTAATGGAAATAGAAAACATATTTGGTATAAGATTCATCATTTTTGAGAGAATAAGAAACATCTAAATAAGATTCAAAATGTGTTTTGGAAAGAAGAGTTGTTTTTAAAAATCAATGTATTTTTAATAAAATCAGTCTAGAAACATGTATATTCTAGAATCATTTAAGGGAAATGAAATTACATTTTGATTATTATTAAGATAATATTTAAAATAAAGTATTTCATGAAATAGGAATCAACCAAAGAAATGAAGTTGGGTTTTAGAATACCAATATATTATTTTCGAATTATTTTTTTAATTTTAATATCATGTATAAGAAAATTAGATTAATTAATTACTAATTATAAAATATTTTTAGTTTAATATTATTTATTAAAAAAATTATGATTTATGGAAATTCCAATGTGTTTTAGGATTCACTTTCATTATTATGGGAGTGTTCATTTTCATGGTTTTCATAATTGGTTCACTTGTAGTTAGGTCTGGAAGATCACATGAAATGAGACTAATTATCTATAATTGATATTAAATATTATTATTGATGTTAAATATTTTGTAATGTTCAAATAAATAATTTTTTATATCTTATGAGGATAATTCAATATATAAAATGTCAATGAAAATGATTTAATTTATTTTTGTGGGTTTTACAACATTCACAAACATTGATTATGTAATTTAATATAATGATTAAATATTTGTTCCAAAAAATTATATAACATATAATATATATAATTAAATGTTACTTAACAATAATTTTGGTTTTATGACCATCATTAATGGTGGAAATGGAAAATGAAAACTCATCATCAAGGAAGGCGGTGAGTTGACACTTCATGGATGATGAATTACATTTTGAATAAAATGAGGGTGAAAGATATATGATGATGTATATTACATTTAAAGAAAATTACATTACATATATGATACTGGAGTGATCATGCCACTTTTATATGGTGAGGTGAGGACAAAATAAGAAAATGAATTAAATATAAAGACAATGAACATATATTTTAAATCTTGAATTTATTCTCCCTGAGAACGTCCATAATCCACGTGGATTGGATCTTTTATTGAGACTATAATATAGTCCATGTGGGGAAGATCTGTTGTAATATAATATGGTGTAATTAAAAACATCTTCAAGACTCATAAGGTGTAAAATTAATTGGTGGTGAGGGGTGGAATTTATAAGGGATTAGAGTGGGGTTTTATTTGATTATTTTATTCATTAGTGTATAATTTTGGTACACGACTATAAATAGTGTTGATTATTTTGACTATGTATATAAACTAGTCTGTGTGATTTTTTACTAATAGTTGATAACATAAGTAATAAATCAAAAAAATAGTGTGTTTTTATTAAAATGAAAAATAATGTTTGTTACCGAATTTCAAAATTCTCCAAAAATTATAATAATTAAAAAAACATCAATGTCCACCCTAACGATTTATAGTGGTTGATAAATAAAAAAAGGACTCTATTTTTTGAAAATAATTTTCTGAATACGATAAATATATTTTTCGAATAAAATTATCATTTATTAAAAAAATGTAATTTTTAATATTATAATATATTTTATGACACATTGATAAACTATTTAACGTACAATAATATTATCAGAAATTTAGGAAAAAAAAATTAATTTTTGAATCTATTTTATGAAAATAATTGGTTTTCTAAATAATTAGATTAATTATAAAATTGTAAATAAACATTTACTTATCACATGTATATCATCACTTAATTTATCAATTTTAAAACATTTATTTACTTATGAATTTATTTAATTATATAATGTTTTCATTTATAATATTAAAAAATTTAATTCGTACATTCTTATGAGAGTTTACTATTTTTTGGTCAGATTACTATTTCTAATGATCATGATACTATTTCAATGGTCAAGTTAGTATTCTAATGGTATCAATTATTAAATTACTATAAATACACCTATTTCAATTATTAATTTATGAGATTGATATTTTCACTAGGATCTCTTTACTCTTTATGTGATTTATACCATATCAAATTATTATAAGAACGTAAAAAAATTACATAGATAAAAGATTGGGTTGTCACATTCTTCACCCCTTTTTGACATTTCTCCCTCAAAATTTTGTTTTACATATAAGGTGGGAATATGTGATGGTGTTTTTTCTCATTTCATCATTTAGTTCCCATGTCTCCTCTTTGTACTTATGATACCTCCATAACACTTTGATAAGGTCGGTTTTCTTTTTCTGTAGGACATTGTCTCTATAGTCCAAGATATTCACTAGATTTTATACGTGCGATAGGTCATTTTGAAGTTCTAAAACCTCCGAATTTTATAAATTTTATGGGTCAGGTATAAACATCCCATGATAGATACATGGAACACATAATAAAATTGAGACATATTTGGTGGAAGTGAAAGCATATTTTACACTGCTCATATGAAATCACGGATCTCAATGTGGCCAATGTACCTTGGGATAGAATCCCTTTCTTGGAAAACTGCATGAATATTCTCCTGGTTGATGTCTGATATAATACATTTTCTCCAAAATCATACTCCATATACCTTCAATATTTTTCAATATATCTATTTTATGACATTAACAAGCATTGATATGTTGTTTGATGGCATAAACCTTCTATTTAATCTCTTAAACAATATCAGGTCTATATAGCTATCATTCACAAGCTTCACCTCCATAGGTTAGAGTTCTATATTGATTCCCATATATAGATTTATATGGAGGAATCTAAATACTCTAGTGGAAGTTATTATTGTATGAGGACACAAATAGTATTATATTATGATCTCATCAATCATTTAATTCCATTGAGCAAGATATTATAATGCCCTCAAGAAACGAAGTAGTCCTATCATATTAGACAAAATTTTGGGCTTTATAGGCCATACTGAAATCCAACATAGCACTAAAAGAACATTGAATACTTCTCTAAAAATTAGATTCAAACCTTGGATCACGATCAATGATGATCGAAAGTGGATCACTATGAATTCTCTCTACATCATTCCCATATATCATGGAATATTTTTTGGGAAATAAATCATCCCAAATAGTGATAATGTGGGATATATTTTTGAGTATCTCCACAAAAACCCATATCACATTATTTTGTTTAAATGTATTTGGGATTCCAATGACAATGTCTATAGTTAGATACTCTCATTTCTACATGGTTGTAGGTAATGGTTTCATCATTCCATTGGAATTATATTTATCTTCTTTAACTTGTTTACATATCAAGAACTATAAGATATACTCTAAAATCTCCAACTTCATGTTATCCCACAAGATCTGGTCACAAAGACCACTAAACACTTAGGAACTTATAGTATGGATGCATAATGGTGGGCTATGTGCCTTATCCAATAGATCATTCATTAACTCAGGTGATGAAGAAACAAAAATCCATATTCCAAACTAAATCACAGCATTATAATTGATATGGATGTCTTATTGATTCAAATACTTTACTTATTTCACTATATTTTGATGTTCCTAATCATCTATTTGTGTCTCCTTGATTTTATCATGGGTAGATGGCTCAGAATTAATTTTCTTAAGGTAGTATATATTCCATTCCATTATGATTTCCAAATCATCCCTTTACGTATCCATGAATGCATAGTCTTGCTAATTCTTCCGTAGATATATAGTAGTTGGTTTTTTCCATAATGTGCATCATTTACCCTATTCGGTTTCAAAGGTGGTAGTGAATAGAATAATCAGTGTCCTTGATTAGCACTAAAAATCATCATTAAAACATGTTGAGTTCCTTTTGTTTCAATATACATTTTAGAGACTTTTGATTGGTATATACATCACACTTCTCGGAATAGAGATAGTTCTTCCAGATCTTGAAGGCGAAGATAACATGTTCTAACTCTAGATCGTGTGTCTAGTAAATTTTCTTATGGATCTTAAATATTCATGGGGAGTATGAAATCAATTTTTCATTCTGCATGATGGAAAAAACAATACATTATTTAAATCATCACTGTATACCTCACAACTTTCTCTACATGTGGTTATGTGATTATAACTACAATGATTAGCCTCTTCCTTAGATCATTGGCATGTTCCTCACATTATTCAATAAATTAATACTTTTCCAATTTCCATATTAATTTATTATTGTGGTATAAAATTATGAGAAATATATCCCAAAACGATGGTAGTACCATACTAATCCAACAAAACTGTGCACTCCCATGACACTTGTGGGTCTAGGAAATTCCTTAGTTTCCATTGTTCTTGAAGTATCTACATAATATTTTCTACATGTGATCATGTTCCCCAATTATGTGACATTTATATATAAAAAATTACCACTTTCTAAACATTATGCACAATTTCTCCTTTTAAAATGCAACCACCAAAATCCTTTTATATTTATAATGTTATAGATTTCTCTTGGAGTATATGAGAATATTTTTTATAAACACTACAAAAAATATATTTAGTTAGTGTATAGAGACTATATTCCTCAAATAAATTAATTCTATTTGGGAATTAGTATGTTTTAATGGAATACCTCGAAACTTGTAGATAATATACCTTGTATGGAAAGCAGTCTTCTAAATCCAATCATTCTTCACCTTCAGTTGATGATAACAAGAATGATTATCTATCATTGAGAAGTATTGTGATCCTCGTAGTTGGTCATACAAGTAATAAATAGTTAGAATAGTATTATTTTTCATTATGGTTATCTTTTTTAGTTCTAGATAATTTATAATTTACCATATTAATCCATACATTCTCTTTACAAAGTACACTAGCGCACCCAACACGATACACTAGGGCATTTGAAACTTTTTTCCAATTTCCCATGTACTTTCTTTTTTAACTCCTCCGGATCGATTAAACAAATCATATAGTATCATATTGAGATATGAGTAGCTCCATGTATAGTTTCTATTGATAACTCTAACTCGTGATATTGGGGAATTTCAGGGAACTCAAAATGAAATACATCATTTTATTCCCTCATAATGGGAATTTCCACCTAGTAAATTATTTCTATTGACTAAACCATTTGAGAAAGTTATTCTTCTTCATATGGTATCAAATCCAACACAGTTGAACGATTTTATAAAAGTGATTCATGATCTTCGTTACATTTAATAGGATCATGGGATGGTTTATAATTTTAAAATATATTTCCTTTTACTGATAGTTGAGGTGTGCTCTATATTACGAGAGACAATGAATTCCCAGTATAGCATCAAGTTACACTAATGGTAATATCATGAGTTTCAGGGAGTTGATCATACCATATACAACATTAGTATTAGAGACCAACACATAGGCTAAAATGATCACAACAATATGTGTTTTTATGGATGTCTCTAATTCAATGATTCAATGCTTCGATTAAATTTTTCTAGAAAACATGAATGATATAAAGGAATGCATAGAAGTAGAATCATATAAAATTTTCTCAATCTATATTGAATATGATTTTGACCTTGTATGACTTTGTTTTCATACTTGACTTCATCAGTAGATATGACATAATATTTTCTTTTTCTCCTTTTTATTTGGTAGTTGCTGATATTGATTACACTCCAGGGTTCAAGGCTAAAATCATAGTAATGTGTAGATCCCTTATTATTAAATGTTTAAACATTGAACATTGGATGGTTCACAAATTTCCTCCATCACATAGGCTTTCTTCTTAATGTCTCCTCAGAAATAAGGATATAGGTGGCTTCATATACTACACTTATATAATTTCCCAATCCATGTGAGGAAGTTACCATGACGCTACTTAAGAAATGATTGGAATTTTATTGGCTGAGCCTTCTTTCCAACTTTTCATTAGAGCCCCCAAATTGAAACTCCAACAACTTTTTCTATCTTCAAAGCCATGGTACCATTCACCAAACTCCATATCCAAATTCAGTCAACATGAGAATAATTCTTCATATCTCCCAATGTATGAAATAAATAAATCTTTTTGAATGTGTGGTTTAAAACTAATAAATAATCTGTCTATTTATCTATCATTTTTTATAACAAAAACTGAGGTGTACCTTTCTTACCTTGTGAAATTTTCTTTGTAGGATTTGAAAAATTCACCTTGCATTTTCTTCCTCTCTATTAATTCTTTATATAATTTTTCTTGAAAACATACCTGAAAATTGTTATTAATAATTATATTCATAAATTATTCCCACGCTATCTATCCTATTTCAACCGTTGGTTTGGAGTTATTTATCAAATCCAAACCTTGATCAGGCTCTCCATCTAAATGATATATGTATTGAGTCACCTTATCCTTTATAGAACACTATAGAATAAAAAATATCAACTCCATTTAGTGAACCCTTTGTTCTAATTAAGTGAATCAGAAGATCCAATAAATGAAGGTGGTCGTAGCTGCATAAAATATTTGGTATCTATTTTATCCCTCTTGGATTAAGGCATATATTCCAAATTCTATTGGATATTATTCATAGCCTAAGACAATTAGGTATGTATCAACATGAATTTATGAACTCCACCTCCCATGGTATTGGGGATGTCATTTGGACAATCACTGCATTTTCTATCACAAGATGTTTTGGCCTAACATTTCTTAGTTCCAACCATTTTATAAAATATAAATGGTTTCAAAAAAATATTTCATTAAGCCCTTCATAATTAACTTATTCCATGGTACAATTAACTCTAAAGGAATGTCCTAAGGGCTCCCAATATTTTTCACTTTTCTAAAATAATTCTTCAGGGATGATTTTATATACCTAGCCTCATATTATGGGTTTTCACTAATTTTCTCTAATCCTAAATTATAATTTAACTAAAGCAAGCTCTGATACCAACTATAGAATCCCTGTATTTCTTAGAAGACTATTAAATCAAATTAATGATAAAAAATATAATATTTTTTAAAAACAATTATCCACAGTTTTAGTATCTTTGTCTATTTAGAACCGTAAATAACTTTCCAAAATTAAAACATAAACCTTTATTTAAAATATTCTTTTTCATCCTTATTATTATTAGGATTTCCTTATTTTATATAGTGACCTGAGGATATAAATTAATGAAATGGGTGAGTTAAAATCATATTAAGAGGATATATGGAGACATGAATCAATATAACATGGTTGAGTATAATAATCATAATAATAACTTAATTACAGGTTCATCATCATAATAATTAGAGGAAGCACTAGATTTAGGAATGGAATGAGCAGATTCACAAAAATGAAACATAGTTTCATAATGTCAAAATAACAAACATAGTTGTGAACAAAACTATCATTGTGTTCTCACATAACATATGTGCATAATCTTAAAATAAAAAGTTTTAGAGAAATATTTACTCATGTTAACAAATTATACATTATCTCATTAGATACATCAAATTATCCAATGCATTGTTGTGAATTATTATTCTTTGAGAACCCATAAAAAATAAGATTTATATAATCATGGCTTCCACATAGAAAAAATATACAAATAAAATTCATGGAGTTACCTACATAATTTAATTTATTTCTTAAGTATTTCCACCAATAATGAATAAAATTGCATTTCCCAAATGAAAAGGGAAAAAATATTTTGGTATATGATTCATTATGTCTGAATAGAAACACGTATATCCCAAAAAAGAAAATTTTAGGAAAATAAAATTATTTTTTTAGTAATATTAATTGAATATTAACACTGAAATTTGGTATGAAATATTATTTACTAAATATGGAATGTAGGATACTTTTATTTTATTTATTATAATTTAATTAATTTAATTTATTTCCAATTCGATTTGTTATATACTTCAATTTCATTATTTCGAGAGTCTTTGTTTTCAAGGTATTAATGATTTGTTCAGTCGTATTCAAGTGTGGAAGTTCATGTGAAATGAGAATAATTATCCAAAATCAAAATTAAATGTTATTAATGAAATTATATAAGTTTAAAGGGTCTTATGTATCATTTGGTTACATGGTATGATGATGAATCATTATATAAAATGTTAATGAAAATGAATTAATTTATATTTTGGGTTTTTATGACCATCAAGAACATGTATCATATAATTTAATATCTTATTTTAATATTGATTATAGAAAATTATATAAATATTAATATGTGTAATAATTACTTACATAATAATAATACTGGTTTCATGGCCATCCATGATAGCAGTAATGGAAAATTAAAACTCATTATCCACGGAGGTGGTGAATCGACATGTCATGGATGATGTTTTCATTTTTTAAATAAAGGGAGGAGAGAATATATTTCCTTTTGGATATTTCATATACACAATATAATCATATATATATATATGATTCTGGATTTATCATTCCCCTTGGATAAGTGGTGGTGAGGATATATTAAGAAAAGAAAGGAAATGAAAAATGAAAAATGAGGATTTTACCTCTTTAATTTATTCTTCTTGAGAACCACATTAAGGGACTTAAGTTTGGTATTTTTATTAAGACTATAGTCTCTTAAACATGGGGAAGAATATTGTTAAGATAATTGGGAATAATTTAGAAATTTTTAAAGGGTTAATAGGTTTTAGGATAATATGTGGTGAAGGGTGGTACTTATTTGGGAAAATAGGTGTATTTTTTAATTATTTTATTCATTAGTTTATTATTTTCAATCACGGTAATAAATAGTGTTGATTCATGTGACTAATTATAGTAAATATTAAATATGTGTTCAATATAATGCTTTCTTTCATCATAAATTATAAAAAATTCATGTATTTTTTTAAAAAAAATGAAATATCATAAATTATTGTATTTCACAATTCACCGACAATTAAACTATTTTAGAAAAATCTCTATAATTTACACTAACTATTTATAAAATTTTATAACTAAAAAATGGACTATATTTTTCAAAAACAATTTTCTAAATATGAAAATGTTAATATTTAAATAATTCATCAGTTATTTGAAAAATAATGATTTCAATATTTTAACCAAGTTTATGATACACTAAGTAATTAATTATCACCTCATAGAATTTTATTATAATTATAACACATTAAAAATTTAAATTATTATACTATTTTATAAAAATAATTTTTTAAAATATTTATATAAACAATAAAATTGAAAATAAAACTTTATTTTGTACAAAAATACAATAAAATAATTTTTCGTTACTTAAATAGTTATTTACATAAACTTTTATATAATAATATCATAATTTAATTAATAATATTCATAATTTATATTCATAATTATATTGTAGATTTAGTTGTTTTAATGTCTGGGTTACTATTCCTAATGGTCATGTTGTTATACCAATGGTCACGTTATTATTCTAACTGTATTGGCTCCTTGATTTATATAAATATCGCATATATCATTACTCATTTATTAGAATGATGTTTTTATTAGGCTCCATATTATATGTATGTGTTTTTTTACCATATAACAAAATTATAATATGTTTAATAAGTTCCACTGATAAAATTTAGGGTTGTTACAAATTCTCTATACAAATAAAAATGTGAATCTCACTGCATCCTTTTGAATTAATTTAATCCAACAAAATATGTATTTCCTGCAATTGAGAAACACATACATTTATCAATAATATTTAGTTACTTAATTCATAGAAAACAAAAATTAACACCTCAATATATCCTCTTTGTTGAGAAAATGATTTAAAAAATCTTCATAAGAGAGTATAACAGTGACCACCTTGGATTATAACCAAAAACAATTCTTAAACAATATTATTATCATCATGGAGATAGTGGGAATTACTATAATATTTTATATTATATAGATGAAAATAGAATATGATTGCATGGGAAGATCTTGTATCACATTAAAAACTCAATTAATCCTAAAATATTTTTTAAAAAAGAATATAGTGTTTAAATTATTGAGAAAAAGATTGATACTTGTCACTATTCACATTTAATGATTCTCCACTACCACTCCATCTGAAAATTATAGTAAGAGAACAATATTTTGAAGGATGAAATTTATAACATTGATTTTAAAATAGATATTAGAGAATAATAATGAAATGAATTTTCAATAAAATTGAAACCCCTAAAAAATCATTCTTTAATATAAATCTAGTTTATGAGTGCATGTTGGAATACATAAAAATCGAATTTAAAAATAAAATTAATCAGTATATGGGGTATCTATTCTACAAACATTTGGCCTTTAATATATATGAACCACTTCCCTAAATCTGAAACTAATTGAATTGTTGATTGCTATGATTCCCATATGTCAAGAACATCTATAATATTCATCAATGTTAAAAAATAATCTATAGTCACTATCTTGTATATTAATTGTATTAATAAATCCTATAAATATCTAAAGAAAATTTATTAATTTTGAAATTCATTATGAATGAAGGATTTAATTTTTTGTTGATAAATATTTTTTTTAATATTTTTTTTAAATGGAAAAATCATTAAATATGATATTGTGACTAAAGATAGACCAAAAAGGATGATAGGGTGCATAAAAATCATTTTTAGTAAATCATATATATCCAATGAATAAAAATTGTTATTTATTAGTGATCATGGGTTTTAATTTGACATGATCATTTTCTATCCTTGTTAATTACTCATGGGAGAAATTTTTATTCTTAAGAATAACTAAGAATGGGATTATTCTTAAATTATTACTATTGAGGTTTTTTAATATAATATTCTCCATATCCTGATATTATTTTAGGTAATATTCATATTATTATAAGAATATTACATTATATTGATATATTTATTCATACAGGGTTAGTCCATAATATTGGATAACTCATAAATGTGGAATACAATATATTCAAATGTGGGGTTTATCATTGTGTAATTTCCAACTTAGTGATACAACTATGGGATTTATTTTTGGATAAATCTCATCTCAAATATTAACTTTAATGCATGGAAGACAAGATCATGAATTTCCTTAGATAAGGCTCTAATAACTAAAAAAAAATTGGTAGTGGATTCCCATTTTTATTTAATCTCACACAAGTGATACATAATAATATAATACACCTTGAAATATCGATATAATATTTTAATGATATTAGAAAATAATCTAATCATTAAAATATCCAATATTACCTAAAATTAAACAATATTATTTAATGAGTTATTTTTTAAAAAAATAAAAAAAATAAGGCAATTAAAAATATTTTTTATAAAACATTTCAAAATTAGTTTCAAAATATTCCAAATATTTATATATAACATAATTTTCATTGAAAGTTGATATTATTGGGGAATATTAGGTAATGATAACTAAATATGTTTTCCAAGTATATAATTTTATCACTCCATTAAATTTTTTCAATTATAATTCAATGAAATTTCAATGTAATCAATAAAAATATTATCTTTAAATACTCACATATAATTATTAAAAAGGTGAATATAAATTATTTTATACATCCTAGAAATTTATAAATTTTCGTTAATTTTTTAATCTCAATAAGCATTTTCCTAAAATTTCAATTTTAAATAATTTAATTCTTCCCATGACACTGGTTAAATTCCACACATGGAATTATTCCCTCATTTCTTCAACCAATGTTACTGAGTGAATGAGAAACCACACATTTTTTCTCAATTGAATCACCTTCAAAAATACTGTTTACTTAATTTTTGTGGGTTGAAACTATGCAGTGAATAGAAATAATAGAATAATCATGTTTCACCAATTTCCCTAAATATTTTTTATTCTAAAAATTATTATTTGAAAATGTTTCTATAAATAAATTGACTTTATAATTACAGTTAAAAATGTATTTAAAATAGTAATATTGGTTTCTAAACACACATCCCTAGACCAAATTTAAAGTTAACTCTTTCACAACACAAAATAATGAACATCCCCTAACAAATTTTGATAAACATATCATCTCCCATATACTAAGATATATATATATATATATATATATATATATATATTATGAAATTAACTTGGTTCATGTTTATTAAAAGGATGACATAGAATGTAATGTGGAATAAATAATACTAAATTCATGGTTTATAGGGAAGATAGATGTATAAATGTAATGGTGTAATGGAAAATTGGTTATATATTGGATTTATTAGTAAATTATATCCTATGTAATCCATATATCAAATTAAATATTTATATGTAAAAATATTATATGAATGCATAGATTCCTAAAATATTTGACACTATGGTTAATTGATTACAATAAATAATTTTAAAAAATTTCATAAAATTTGACTTTGGTGGGGAATGTAAATTTTATGTTAATTTCTGGAATAATCTTACTTATCATAGTCACTATCCTAATTTTGGATCCATTAGAAAATTAAACATCTCATATCAATATAAAATTGAATTAGAATGTCTCAAAAAGTGAATTCCTCGAAATTGATAAATATTGTTTCCAATTAAGTAGAATTTTAATCTCATATTTCATTCTATTTAAAAATATAAAGAATTATTTGTTTAGTTTCTTAATGAATTATTGACTCAAATACTCATAAACATATAATACTACTCGGTATAAATTTTTTAATTATTTAAATAATATTGAGTTGTGATTAATCCAACTTAATGAGAAATCACTACAAAAATTTATTCTAGAGGGGTAACCATGGGGTAATCTAATATTGGTGTCAACTAGAAGACTAAAATTAAAAAATAAATATAAATATACATTGGAAATTACAAATAAATAATATAATGGTATCTAGTGATGTAAAGAGACACATGAATCTTTACATAGTTTTATATTTCTATTTTCATACCTATATCCAATAATTTTCATGGGATTAACACTAATAATAAGGAGTGTTAATTTTTCTAGTTGGAATACACAATTTTACTATTCACCATGTCTACATTTGGAAACTGGTCTAAGAGTATTCCATGGATAACATGCATATATTGCTACTGAATTAATAGATAATAAATTAATTATTTGGAATAAAAACCATAGAGAATCGAAATCAATTGTATCTATCCCCAGTCATTTCTTGATTTGTTAATGAAGGAGTAATGTATTTACCATAATTACAGGGACAAATTTATCTTTATCCACATATTTGGTGTAATATTTTGTATCTATTAATAATGGTTTTATATTTTTACTATAATTAATTTCAAAATGAGAATCAGTAAAAATAATATATGAGAAAAGTAAATTTAACATGAATTCATATTTTATTCTCTCCCTTTAAAACGGCAATATAGTTATTCAATTTTTCTCAAGAATATACTCTATAACTTCTTCATCATACACTTTTATAACTGTCATATCTACTAATATTTGATTCCTATTTATATTTTTTACTGTATATTGATAGAAATAGCTCATTTGAATCAAATATTATTATAAAAAAGACATAACTATTCATTTTTATCGAAAAAGTAAATCGGTATTTTATGAAATTTCAAATGAATTTTTTAGATCATAAATGAAATAATGTTAATATTTTGAATAACTCAATAATAATTTCTTAGACGTGTGGGATATAAGGCTTATCAATACTTCCTTCAATCGCCTTTTAGTATTCATTTGAAGAGGCACATATTCTTATTCTTCGTATTCTTATTACTTTGAACATTGATCCATGTATTCTTTGGGAGTTGGGTCCATCATTTCATTTATTTTGACCAATAATAATATCCTAATATCATTTTATTTCAATTATTGTTCTATAATTAGGGAGATAATGATGACTATTTTAACATACATTCATATTATTTCTTCGATAGGTTGATCGATGATGGATTTTTTAGTTGATATTGTGTCAACTATTTTTTTCCGTTTCATTATTTGGGAAAGAAGATTCTATTAGTTTCAAATTGTATTTACATGTTTCATACCCTAAAATATGTTGTGATTTAGTATAATTCCTTTAACTTATAACAAAAACTATAAAAAACTATTAGATAATAGTAACACAATAATTCAAATCACAGTTTGAATAATATAATTTAATAAATAAAAATATGTGAAAAGGTATACAAATAACAATGAAATAAAAAATATTTCTACTATAAATAATGATGTTTAGGGAATATTTCCTAAAAAACTAAACAAAAAATAAAGGGTATAAAAAATTTCAATGGGATTTTATCTTTAATTAGAATTTTATTTATCCACCATTAATATATATTATATGAGTTTAAAGTTATTATTATATATGGGTGTTAATTAAATGAATTTATTGCAACAAAATGTAAAATAAATTTGTAGTGAATACAATTGAATAACAAAAGAAAAATATTTTTATAAAAAAATAATGGTTATGTGGAATTGACCATCCATTTGAAGAAATATAAATCAAAATATCACTACATATTATTAATTTGTTCAACTCCCATAGAATGTTCATTTTTCACCGTATAATCACCTGAACTTGATCATTCTTAATTAAAGGAATAACACCTAAACTTAGAGTATTACACATTCATATCCTGTATGTTAAACCATTCTCAGGGAAGATCATCATTATTAACATATTAGATAATGGTTGAAGGAGTAAAATGTAGTTTATTATGTAGAAAAATTTTATGAATATTATTATGAAATAACATTTGCCACCAAATTAACATTCTAGATCATCAATGAATTATTAGAAAATAGAATCAATTGGGAAAAATCATGAAACATAAGTCATTTTCTCTTATGTGATAATTTTTTATCCTTATATTCATGACTGGTGAAATGTTGTAGCTATTTTAAAAAAGAGATTGAAAATAAATAATTTACTCTAAATGGATGAGAGGAATTGTGAAAATAATTAAAATTCAAAAATAACCAAAATGTCAACATCATATTCATAAAACTAATGACAGGCTCAGTTTGAATCATAATAAATGTAAGTGGAAAAAAATATAATAACATGAGGTCTCTATTTTTAGTCCATTTGAATTCTCAAGACCATGAATATCTATCTATCTAATCCAAGTTAAATACAAATTTTAATTATTTCATCACTGTAATTTTACCTCGATTCTACCTTGTGCTTTAGCATTATATCATATTGATGGTGTAGAAAAATTATCATTTGAAATATAGAAAATTGTACTTCTTATAAAGAGATAATATATGTTAATCATTGAATATTACCTGACATCACAATCCATTCCAAAATCACATTTGTTTTCTATAATTTGAAACACTGATATAAAAACAATGAATCCATAAGAGATGTACATATTCTCCCATTATTTACTTTATGATAATAAGCCTTCTTATACATATCTTACATAAAATTGATCTTCTAAACATGATGAAATGAATGATAAGAAATAGTGATCTCGGAATCTCAGTAATGTTAAATAATATAGATATAAATTAATAGTTAAACATAACATGAGAATAAGTGTATAAGAATATGCACTTAAAATTTGACAAAAAACAAATTGAATATAAAATATCATAATAATGAGTTTTGGATTGAATATTGGAATTTTCTACCACATTAATCTTTAATTATTCAAAGAACATAAGACGTGAGTGCATAAAATTGGTATAATACATATGTTTCTGCCGTACACGTAATCCTAGGAGCCCATTTCTTAAGTAGTCAAGGGTAAAATCCAATACTATCAAAGTTTATTGGGATCACATTATAAAATATCCTTAATTATAGACCAGTCATATGATGACTATAGGAGAGAGAGACTAAAAATTAATTGTGTTCTCTCCCTATTTCAATCCTTATTTTCTCGTAGGATATGATTGTTTACCCAATTCATGGATAGATATATAATATGTGGCACACCCATCAAAAAATTAAATTCACATATATGTATATATATATTCCATAATATCATAAAACATTTATAATATCATCATATAAAAACACTTTGAAACATACCACCTTTAAAACATTTATTTGTTTCATTATATCATAAACCCTGGAAACAAAAAAACATTTATAAATGTTTCATCGTATCAAAATTAACCCTTAGTAAAGAAAAACATATCATAGAATTATCCTTCAATCATAATCATAACAATCCATAAAAAACATAGTTTCTTATTTAATTGAATTATATTTCTAGTTAATCATAAGTAGTAACAATAATGATACAATCGAATAAAAATGACTCCTAATATCATGTGTAAATTTCATTATAAAATGACCTCTTTAATTTGAAAATGAAAATTTAAAATCTTATGTGATGGTGAAATAGTGATGGATGAAAATTGAAAAAAAATTATAAACATATTGATTAATCTATAATTTATTAAGCAGTTATAACCCAGGGAAATGTTTTTTTGTCATGTACATCAAATAAAATATTCCTTTGACATTTTCATTAAAAATAAAATATTACATCATTAGGTGAATGAAAATAATATTTATTTTAAAAAAATTGAAACAAAACTAATAGTGAATAATAATTTAAACATATATTTTAGAATATAAAAAAATTCTTGAAATCATATTTTTGATAATATGGTCATGGGAAAATATATTATTATAAAAATATTAAAACGTAGTATTTTTTCCTAAAAAATAATCTTCCAAAATCATTAGTACATAAAGAGATGAAAATGAACATAATTACTATATTCTCGAGAAATATGTATTCAAGATGAAAATTAATGTGATTCATGGGAGTTAGGTCATGAAAATTCATCATCCAAAACATGATCATAAATACTCTTAGTAGACAATGTGATTGTATTAAAAAAACCCTTACCATGTATTGGAATGGATTTCAAAGTGGTTACAACTGATTAATAGAAACTTTATATTAACATTAATAATGTCACATAGTAATTTATATACATATATTATCATATAATATACAATTATAACATTTAAACACTCATTTGTAAATAATTCATTATTATAATCACCATTTAACTATTTTTTTCTTCCAAGATGTTTAGATTATGATGTTATTATACTTGTATATTGATCATGATTGAATAACTGCAAGAATATAACCGTGGTATAAATATATATTTATATTTAGTAACATTCCCTTATTACCATCTATATATTGAGGAAAAAATAACATCGCTTTGTGGAGGTGGAAGTCTAAACCTACACTGGAGGTGCATTATCATTTTAAAATAGATTGGAAGAAGGTCTGTACTGGTTGTTCCATTATAATATAAAAAATTCAAATTATTGAGAATATAAGAGTAATTATATTAGAATGGAATTCAGGAATATATGGGATTTATAAGAAGAAATAAAAGTTGAATTTTTTTTGTTAAGAGTTATACCTCTTTTTTCCATTCCACTTTTGGTATACAACTTATGCCTTGAATGTTTTATATTTTAGATATTTCAGAAGATAAAGGGTACGGTTAATGAAGAGGGTAAGGTATTATGATATATGATGGATAAGATAAAATTCAAAATGATCTATTGGGAGTTGTGATTATATCACTTAGCCATATCGTACTTACATACCATGAATTGAGATACATACTCTGAAATATCTGCATTCATGTTGGCCAACTTGAAACTCTACTTCATATAACCATAAATATTCTTCATTATATGATTAATAGATTGTTTTAATTTTTGATCATAAAACAATATCTCATTATTCATATTTCTGATGGAAGGAACACATAAATTTTTAATGAAACTTATATTTCATCACAATCAATGATGAACTCCTGAACATTTTGGACCATGTTCTGTAGTTTTATATATTACTTCTTTTACAATTTAATCCTCACATTTACTAATGGTTGTATAATGATTTGATAAATATATAAATTCTATAATTCCTTAATTATTTATAGATTTACCCTTTTTTGATCCATAAATATTGGATATTTATTAATCCTCATCATAGATATCATTGCATGAAATTTTGACTAAATGCATTGGCCACATTGTTCGCATTCCCATGGTGATAATGTATTGAGTAGTCATAATATTAAATGAACTAAAACTATATCAACTAAAACATATCTATCTATTTTATGTCAAAATGTATTTTATTATTTTATTACCAGTACATATGATAGACAATTCTTGATAATGATAATATATCTATATGTATAATTGAAAAATTAAAAAATCTAAATCACAAACATAAGTGCATAATATTTTACAAGATCTACCAATTAGAAAGAGGAAAATTTAATCAATAAATTATTCTTATGTTGATTCATCTTATTCTATTATTTTTTGCAACACCATAGTTTTCAAACCCATCTCTATTGTAGGTAAATGTATTAAAAGATGCTCTGACTATATTTCTCTTCATTTTCATGAGCTTTTATTCATAGTCATCTATCTAATGTAACATGAATCCTTTAAATATTAAAATATTTATTGGATTATATGGCCTCAAAAATTATCTATAATGAATAAATAGTATCCATATAAACTAGGTAATCTACTACTCCCAACCATAGTGGTAAGTCTCGGTAAAAAATTAATAATATTAGTCATTATTTGATCCAAACATAAACCCTTAAATAAAATTATTTGATCCAAAATCAAAATTTATAAATTTAAAATATAACATATTCATCCTAAGGGTCTTTACCTCAATCCTCATGTGATATTTTACATCCTCCTTCCTCTTAGAATTTATAAGAATATAATTTAGGAAGACAGGAACAAGATGGTCAAGTTATTATATGATGACCCTATTAACTAAATCGATGATATTTGTGGGGAAATTAGAAATTCGAAATGAATAACTATATCATCACAGAAAAAATACATCATATAGGTACCTTTCATAGTAATATCATTATTCCAGACCCTTAATTGATTATATCTCCAATTATGGTAAATTGTGGACAAAAATATTAATCTCTATAATGTTTATAAAAATACATCAGTACCAGGTAAAGGATATTTATTTTTTATTTTAATCATCTTCAGTTTTTAATAATCACTGTAGATTATAATTTATAAATATACCTTCGTAATTAATTGAATATGAAAATCCCATATTGATGCACTTAGTCATGAGAATCAAATGTCATAATTTTCCATGAGTTTTTTTTCAATTACTATAACTTAATAGGGTATATTTTATTTAAAGTCATCTAAATAGAAGAAAACCTAGTTGTGAGTTCAATCGGAAATACCAATTTGGAATTTAGAGGATGTCTAGGAAACTCATAAGGAAATATTTAACAATATCTCGTTTAATAGGAATATCATCCATGTTTATTTTCTTCCAACAGTATGATATAATATTCACTTTTGAAATTGAATCATGACCAATATAATAAATTTATGTTCCTTCAGATATTCTTATTTATCATTGACAAATATATAATTGTATGTTTTTTATAATACATAACATTAATTACAATCCAATGAATTTGATGTGGAATTTTGGTAATTAAATCCAATCTATGAAAAGTATTTAATCAATTTTTAATAGAGTGGGAATAAAAATATTTAAATTAAGAAAATTCTAAAAAAATAAATCTTGTAATAAATATAGAATTGATAAGAAACCATCATACCATTATTATTTTCAATTAAACTCAATATCTAATAAATAATGTGGTATTTTGATTCAATTATAATTTTATTTAGATAGAATAAACTCCATAGATCCAGATTCAAACAAGA
This sequence comes from Viscum album, assembly GCA_963277665.1. NCBI lineage: Eukaryota > Viridiplantae > Streptophyta > Magnoliopsida > Santalales > Viscaceae > Viscum > Viscum album. Next base: position 1,982,385,546 of record OY728125.1, on the reverse strand, counting down.
CATTAAGAGTTCACATTTTGATAGTATATATTATAATCTCCACATCTTTATCATTCCACCCAAAATCAAAAGTTATCACATGAGATTGTCCATTGTCTCAAGACTTAAGTGGTTGCTGATATTGAATATCATCATTTACCATCAAATTTGAGAAATATTTATAAAATTACCCAAAATTTTTTCTTTTGAAACCTTGTAGTGATGGTGGTGAATTCTATGGTGATTTTTCTCCACTATTAGTTAACTTACTCTTGGCATAAATTTAGTAATCATTTTCCAAATGACCATCATGTTCATAATTATAACATTTACCAGTTCCCATAAGATAATTTCATCTATGATTTCATATACACATGGAGAATAAATAAATTATCCTGAAATTTTATCCATCACTTATATAATATTATTTGGAATTATTCATACACTTATTTTGAAGACCATGTGATTGATGGGTAATTATTATGTTCATTTACACCTTAAAATAAAATCTAAATATGTAATTATTAATTCTAATTCTTCTTATGGATAAATCCCTTTAGATACTTGGTTTTTATCCAGAAAATAATCAATCAACCTTAAAATCATGTTGGAATATAATATAAGAAGATTACATCTCAATTACTATAATATTTTCTGGATATGTACTAAAATATTAGACATTATTAAACAATATCATAAGGAAATAATTTCCCATTTTAGATTTAATAATATATGAAATGTAATTATTGAAATATATGTAACCAATCTCATTTGATTACATAGATTTATTGTCATTTTGTTTCCATATATACATGATAATATCCAATCACTTATCTACGTTGAATTCAAAGGATAAATACATAAAATAACAATTTTAGGTTATGAACACGGGAGAATGGAAAATATCATCTAAATTGTATTGATATATTTCACAACACATGGTGGATCAACTGATCCTATGAATGAGGGTTGATGTTTCTTCGAGAAGGACTCAATATAAAATTATTCCATACTTTTTCATGTGTAATCTTATTGTGATTCGTGGATTGAGAATGTTGAGAATAAGAGAAATAGTTTTCATTATATCTCCCATGATATTACTTTTCCATGGAGGAAAATCATGGAATCTTCCATTAAATTCATCATCAACATACATAATTATTGTTCCAGTCAGTTAATAAAACAATAAATCATTTTGTAAGAAATTATAGTCCTATAGGGAAACAAAACAATCCTAAAAAATAATTAAACAAGTGTGTAAGTCAATACTGCTTATTTTTTATCCATGTAACTATATGTTTAAAGTAGGTTACCTATGATAATTATCTATAATAATAATTAATGGCATATTAGAATTAAAATGTGAGTTCACCCATGAATATCCCTAGGGAGTTTTATATAAGTTTTGGAGTAAGGTCACACTCACTATGAACTAGAAATTTTTTTAATATATACTCAACCAACACATTTTTAATATTTTTAACCAATATTACTTTATCCAAAACCAATGTCCCCGTATATTATCTATATAGGGTTGGGTTTTATAATAATACGAAATACCATTCATTATAATAACATTGTTATTATTATAATATAAAGGAATATCATAAGGTTTCACAATAATGTTTATTTATCTAGTTTTTATATGTATACAAGGATTTTACTAAAACAAAACTTGGAGACCCATAATCTTCATAAATAATGTTTACATCGTAATATATGAATATTCATTATATAACAATACCATCAATCTTATAATTTTATAGGTTTATTTTATTTGGAAACCTTGATAAATAATAAACTGGTTCATAAAATATCTATATCATCTCCCATTATCTTATTAAAAATAAAAACCCTAAGAAAAAATATATAATGTAAAACCTATTCTCATAACCTAGAGGAATTATAAATAATAATGGTTGAACTAAGATTCTCTCTAAGGGTAAATAAGAGATATATTAAAGATCACTTAAATATATGATGTGATTATGGGTATGAGCACATGTGCTTAAAATTTATAAAACAATCCCATAATATCAAATATAACAATTACGAGTCATTGAATAATGATTGGTAGTTCCCAAGATATAAATCATAAGGCAGTAAAAGAACATGATCCATGAAAACAATACATTATAATATAACATATGTTTGTGAAATACTAAAAATCATAGAAATTAGTTTCATCAGTAGCTCTATCTCATTGCCAATACTAAAAAATTTTATTGGGTTCACTTCACATTCAATATTATCATTTGTAATGGTTCACTCCCAACACTATCATAGTAGACATGTAACATTATTTAACTATGTTCACACCACATTTTAGTTCTTATTATATATTAATATATCAATCGTTACCCATTTCATTAGAGGAATATATTATTCTGAACCCACATGTGACATAAAAAAATCAATCATTTTTTTCACAAGATTGTAAATAATTCATAATATATTTATATCATAAACTATGGGAAGGAACAAAATTCCATATATAATTAATCAATTCATCATAAAATAACACATGGAAAATAAAAGTGTTAATAATGTTGTCATCATAACCTATGTATCCTATAGAAAAAATGGATTTGATAGAATTATATATAAATCATTATCATCAAAAGAAATAAAATGAAATATATTGAATCATATCATTATATTATATCCCCAATAAATAATAATTAACATCATGAATTATATCATATATTAAATATACATTTACATGAGAAATGGATCATTTTCCAAGAAACTATCTTTTTCATATAAAAAAGCTAATTAAATTCGGAAAATTTCTTATATATTAAGAAAATCATTAACATGATCATTGTAATCTTTTAGAGGAAGAATATTTGTATAATACATTCATGATGATGGTAAATTCCATTCATTTCATGAATAATAATATTTTCCACATATTTTGTAAAAATTATATAAGTACCTCTTTTCGAAATATATATAAGATTCATTTTGAAACATATTTTTAAAATTAAAAATGTGAAAAAATTATTTATAAAATAATTTGATAATAGTATTAAAATTAGTAGAATCCTTTTTTGAAAACATTAATACTTAAAAAAAATTCCCTACCGGATATTAAACATAGTGTATTTTACATATAAACAATTATTATAGTATCTATGATACATAATTTCATTAAAATAAATATAAAATTTTTAATCCATGTTAATAAAAAATAATAGTAAAATTATATATATTTATTAGAGGTAGATCTTGAAACTCCATTATTATAAACCTTATAAAAACAACTCTGTAAACAATTATATTATAACATAAAACCCTTACATCGAATTTCAATTTTAAAATGATATAACATCATGTCCACTAAATTAATATTAGGTATAATTATATTAAATATTCATGTATATACTTATAGTATCATATATGATCCATTAATAAAATTTCAACAAAAATTTATTAATATTTCATTATTGAAATCATTATATAATTGTTTTATGTTTCATGTATGTTCTAGTTCTGCAGTCTTTTTCCTTATATTTTAATAATATATTCATACTATCTATAATTTTTACAAGGATATAAATGTCAGATAAATTTATAATTTCTATCATTATTAAAATATTTATATTATGGAAATGGAAAAATAATTGGAATGCTTTGTGTGGTGGTAGTCTACACTCCAGATGAGAAACAATATAATTTACAAATGAATTTGATGATGGAGGGTAGTAGTTTTTATATTTTAATAATATCATTTCAGAATATTTAATATTATAAATTAATTAATTTCAGTTGGTTATAATGTTATTTTCCTAACTAGAAGAAAATATATAAACAAAATTTCTTGTTTAAGGGTCATTCCTCTTCTTTGAGAATCCAGTTTTCGATTACACCTCAATCCTTTAAGGGATGTTTTTTTGAGAATCCAGAACCTCTATTATGTGTCAATAGAAGATATGTAATAATTATATTATGGAATGGACAACATATAAGGATCTAATGTATTTAATAAAAAATGACAATTTTTTCCCTTTTTTAAGTTAGGAGAGGGTAAATCACTGATTTACTGACAGTACAGAATTTATAATAAAAATTATTTATTTTGAAAAAAAGAATAAACATTGATATATTAATAATATTTAATTAGGATTATTTAATATCTTAGAATCCAATAAAATTTCTATATGTCTTGGCAATAATTTCCACAATAATCATTTTTTACTAACCCATATTAACATATTTGACAATTACAGTAATATCAATTTTTTACTCCTTATGTGTCATAAATGTTACCATAAAAGGAAATGTGAACCATATATATATTATGGTTAATACTATAAACCATATCACATTAATTGTTTTGGGAATTATTTTTTAAAATTTTTAAATGATTTAATAAAAAAAATTGAAATACCATTAATTTCATTTTATTATATATTCATTTACATTGAATATTAAAACAAATATCACAAAAATGGAATTTGAGAATGTTAATTTATAAAATACCTAATAATTGATATTTATTTATAAAATTCACAGATAAAATATGTCTCTTAAATTTTATTTCTGTTAATATTTTGAGAACAATTTATATATTTTTTCTACCAAATAAATAAATTCGGTGTGGGTGTTGCATCAACATTTAAGGTAGTAAATACAAAACTAATAAATAAAAATAAATTATTATTATAAAAAATTATTTCATATTGTAAATTTAGATTTATAACTGAACATGTCCTCTATTTATCATTAATTTGAAAATTTTAGTGATATTGAAGTCATAGAGTGGTATTTTATATTTATTCGTCTCAAAAATTAAAATAATGGTCATAATGAATTGAAAATGAAACCAAAAAGTGATATATTAGAGAAATAGATTAATATTATTAATATAATCTTGTCCAATATGACAAAGGTAAGTGTTATAAAAATTTCATATCATTATTTTAATGATTTAACCCCATTTTACCCATTTTACCCTTACTGTGGTGAAACATTTACCCTGTTAATAATTAATAATTACCAAAAAAGATTTATATTTAAAAAATAATAATATAATTATTCCAAATATTGAAATCAGTTTTAATTTATTTTTATAATTCAAGGAAATACACTTTCAAATAAGTAAAAACAACGTGAAGAAAAGTATTTATAGAATAGTTCATTTTAAATCTAATAATGGATTATTTATTATCTTCTGAATAATAAAAAAAAAATTATATGAATGCTAAAATGATTAAATAAGTATATAATATAAAAATATCATTATAATCAATCACTGATAGTGAAATATCTTAATATTTAATATAAAAACATGTTCCATACATAAAAAACAGTTTTCCAGGAAAACATATATATTTTTCAAATATTTTTTAGATTGATTTATAATAAATTGATAATTATATAATTAATTTTACCCATATGTAAAGAATAAAAATTTTATTATTTTTTAGTCCCTTTCGTACATTTAACCCAAATGGCTAGGTGATTATTGTTATATTAAATAATAATATTTCAATAATAAATCATAGTTCGTTTAAACATAGTGTATAGTGTAATGAAATATGACAAATAAATAAAAATTATTTAGAGAGAACTATTTCATAAAATATTATGGTGGTAATGTATTCCATGGAAAATTATTGGGAAGGAATTTCACAACTTCGGTAGACAACTAGAATTGGGATTTACTTTTATATCATGAACAAAATAATTTTATGTAATTATGATTTAATTTTTCATTGTCATGAATTGTTGATTATATATTATTTTTTGGATATATATTTTTCATTGAAGATAATGAGTAATTTTATTATCCACTGTAATTACCATAAGAAAACCTATATAGTTTTCATGTAAATATAACAGGTTTGGTGAATTTAATATAACATGAGTTGCTAGATGCCTGATTAATAACACATTATTGGTGTTCTCATTCTGGTGTATGCAGAAGAAACATGATAATTAATAAATGGGGGTCTAATTTTATTTTAATTCCACTCAATCCATGTATCTCATGTTTTTTTGGATACCGAATCTCATTATTCAGAAAAAATTATGGTGGGAAGATTGATTATTCATATATGGAGATGGATTTTATTCGAACATAGATCTTGTCATAAGGATTTTACTGATGTTAATAATATCACATGAGATTTAGTCTAATAATGATCCTATAATAGTTTTTTATTATTTCTTGACACAGGCTAGATTATTAATTATCTTTCATGTTGACCCTTCAAAGTATGCATTCTTACAACTATAATTTGACAGCACAGAACACATCTATATTGAGGTTTCTTTCTAAATATCTTCCTAAATATCTATTTAGTAATCCAAAACTATAAATTTCACCAAGATAAAGTCATCAAAATAAAATTAAATATATTTTTAAATATCTTAATAAATTAATATATCAATAAAAATAATGAAATAAATAATTTCCAAATTAATTTCATATTATTACAAGTTACCAAAAATGTGGTATTTCTGATTCGAATCTGATATTATGAAGTATTATTTATACTTATAATAATTTTTCTTCAACGTATAGGAATTTTACTACTCTCAAAATATCATATTCTTTTATATGTACTAGTGTTCCTACTAAACACATACCAGAAGAACCACGTTCATCGTAGGAGACATCTCACATAGATTAAAAAAATGAATGGAAAGATTCTCAAATGAGTTATGGGGATATAGAATTATGTAATCATCATTGAACTCATGTGAATGATCCAAATGATATCTCTTGAGAAAGGCTAAATATAATACATTGTTTGTACAATGAAAAAACATAGGTATTGAAAATTATTATTCTATGATATCAAACCTACAAAAATATGACTTGGAACAATTGAAACTAATTTTGTTTTTAAATTCATATGGGTATATCATGTTTATAAATTTTTAAAACACATGTAAATTTATTATCTAAAACAATGAAATGTTTGGATTTAATTGGTAAAACCCATATACATGAATTTATGAACATCTTAAAAGAGATACTAGAGACGTAAATTATAAAAAATTATCATTAAAACCCATAACCATTAGAACATACATAGAAAATTTAAGCAAATCTCATACACTATTTAAGAACAAAATTGATAGAGAATTTGTCAAGATATCATTAAAATTATGTCTAAGAAATTCATTTTTAATATTCTTCAAACTATTACATAAAAAGTATAAATATATTATCATCAAATAAATATATATTTTTTTAATAAAATAGTTGATACCATTTTGGTGAAATGTTTTTATGGGATTCCATAAGAATGGAAAAATATGCAACAATCTGAATCATTTGGGTAAAAAATTATTGGATTATTTTTGAGTGTTTTTATAAAAAATTATAATTTTGAATACCTAAATATGGAATTTCTATCTTAAAATAATATAAAGTAAATAAAAAATTTAAAAGGATGATGACCACTATATAAGATTCATAAAATCATGGTGATCCTAAGTACATTGTGAGAACACCACCCTAGCTTATGAGTCTTATTTCTAATCCAATATAAGAAAAAAACTGAAACGAATGGAAGATAACCTTGTATACTACATTAGGAGGTTTTTCTTGTTAATCTAGGTCATATTAATGAAACCTATCACATTAATGACACATTATCCACTCTTTTACAACCACACATAGATGCCCAAAAAGGTTACTAGATCAAACATGACTGGGGTACAAAAAAATAAACATCATAACCATGATTTACCATTTAAACATGGTCATAATGAACTGGTTTTAGGATATGGTTCTTCCTTCAGGTGGCTATTCATTCTATATCCATGTTTTCAACCATTTTTTACTATTTATTAATCGAAACATGGATCTATTTATTTGTATCAATATAAAAATGATGAAGGTGTGTAAGATTAATTAAATCATTAGTTTAACTATTATTCAATTAGTTCCTACCATCATAATCCTAATGAAAAATAGTTCTAATCTATTAGAACAAGAGTAGAAATTACACCAAAATATGAGAGAGACCCAAAATACCACAATAATATAGAATAGTGAAATAATGGAATATTAGGGAGGAGTTAGGTGGTGTATGTGATGAAATTAGTATAGAATCTATACGAGTATCCTATATAAGAGGTTTATTTCACCTAATGGAATATACACAATTGTAAAGATAATGTTTAATAATCTTAATAGAAGTGATTTATAGGAAAAGGATCCCCACATCAATAAAAAAATGCACATGTGATTATTCAGACAAATGGACCCATGATATAATCATGGTAATATGAAATAAATACATGGTAATATGAAATAAATATGCTTCATATCCATTAGGTTTTTTGGATAGAAATATATCTATGTAATGAATGAATAATAAAATCATGGATAAAAATTAATGTAAAAGATCTTATATGCTCATATTTTTTAGAAGAATAAAATAACAATGATCTACCATTCCGTTACATGGATTTTGTCATGGTGGTCTCACATATAAAATTATATAATTTAAAAAACATCTAAAAATTTTAAATAATGTGTGAATTTGGGAAATGGGATAACCACAGTTACACTATAGACCATATTGGATCTAGTGGGTATATTATGACACTCACTATCTGATATTATATAATGTCAACAAAAAATGAATTCTAATATAAATGTGATTCAATTTGACTAGGAATGCATAGTTTTAGGGAAAAAAGTTGTATATTGGATATCACAAAGAAATTCAAATCTGTTATTTGATCATGATAACTCATTAATAAAATATCATTACCATATTGAATCTAATATTACTCTTATTAATGAAATAAACATCAAAATTGTGGGGGAGAGAGTAAAAAATATTTCATGTTTACTGGTCCCCCATATGCCAAAAAAACTATTTTGTACCTTATGAGTAAAATTTTTGATATCGTAATCAGATTCAAAGAAAGCCAACAATACAATCTTTAAAAAATGACAGATTTCCATATTTAATAGACAACATAGAAGTTATATAAATTTTTCTAAAGAAATAATGACAACCTTGACAAAGAGGATTATAATTATTCCCCATATAGATTCACATAGGGTATATAGGATATAAAATGTGTGATCTCGAGAATACCATTTCATTCATAAGACATAAAAAAACACTATCCAATGGGTTTTTTCCAAAATTTATCATCTTCTTCACTGTAGAGGATATTTCTAATGTAATATTAAAAAAATCATAATGAAATATTTATTGGTTTAATGATTTTATATAAAAATATTTTGAATAATTTCTTAATATAATCATGTTGATATTTCTGTAATGTTTGGGCCTTCCTATACATAAATATGTTCATACAAAATATTTTATTAAATTTTACTAGATCTATTCACTAAATATAAAATTTTATTTGGTGTTAATGAAATATTATTTCATGACATTTACCTTTATTTAAATATTTGTAGTGACATATTACTATTGGTAAAATAGATCATTCTTAATATATATAATGTAGACACAAGTGTTAAATTTATGCTTAAAATTTTATTTTCATTCACAACAAAATAATACCTTTTATAACATTTCACAAAATACTTTTAATGCATGTCAAATGGACCCTTTATCAGGAATACTTGATTAGGATTAAATAGATTTGATAACCCTTCATGAGGAGTCATATAAATTTATTTTTCATGCGTTCCATGTAATAAAAAAAATCAAATCTTATTTGACCCAAAAAATAAAGTGGGATCATTATTAGTAAATGTTTAGTAATATGGGATAAATTCTCACAATAGTTAATACCATCAAATTTAATGAAATATATTACTAATAGTTGGAATTTATAATTTATATTAGTTTCTCCAACATGGTACTCTAATTTCTTGAATATCCATTTATAATTTTACAATTTTCCTTAAAATGTTTTATTATAACTTCAATTGTATAATTTATAGTGGGAGAACTGCACTCATGTTATATAGCATCTTGAATATAAAAATATGGGTTGGAATTAATATTATTCTTATAATTTTGAGGTTCCATACTAAAAATTCCTTGAGAAACAGTAAACTCAAAGGAATCAACATTTTCATTCCTAAACCAGACCAAAGGCATTATTATTCTAATCACTCTATCTAATGTATGATTATAATATATAATATTATCAATCTCATTAATTTTATTTTTAAAATATAAATCAGTACTAAATTCACCAAGATAATGAATAATAAAATGTGTAGAGACAACACTGGATTGTTTACAGTGTTTAGATTCTAATGGTATATTATAACTAATGGGTTCATAAGTTATATAATAAGACTCTTCATCCTTATTTGGAAACTCTAGAGACATTATTAATTTCCCTTTATAGATACATGACTCATTGAACACAAAATCAAAAATAATGATTAATTATTCATTACCTATATTCTCTATTAAAAAATGATATACATTATACCCTCAAGATATCCCACAAATATATACTTTACTTCCTCATGAGCTAGATTATCATTTTATGTTTGAGCATTATATTTGGATCCGAATATCCAATAGGGAGATTGTCAAGGGTAGAACCCCACTATTTTCCTATAGTGTTTTAAATTATTTATAAAATCATGGGATACAATTGATCAAGATTATTTCATAGAGGTTTCCTTGTATAAGGAGGAACTAAAGAGTCTATAATGGGACAACATGAATAGAAAACATTATAGTAGAATCCTATATATTTTCTATGGTAATTGATTATATATTTGGGTTTCTAAAATATGTTTGTATCACTTATTACCCACACATTAAGACAATTCTTGAGTTTATTGGATAATTAACCTACAACTTTATTAATTTAAAGTGTTTTGAGTTTCATATTGGATTTGAAATCTAAAGCATCAGTTCATTTTGAAAAAAAATAATTAATGGTATAATACATCTATTTTATTATAAAAATACTTACATTCATAAAGTATTGATGAGAAATGGATATGAGGTTGCATCCTTCGCCATGGGAGGGGAGACTATAAGTCCCCCAATGGTCAGAGTGTGAACACTATATGGGATTTTATCTATATACATTATCCAAAAAAATATATTCATTCTCCACATACCATATAAACAATCAACATATTATAAGTTATTAATAACATAGACTTTATTTAAAATCCATTGTTTTACATGTTTATAAATTCTATTTAACCATTTGTGGAATATCTTTACCTACCAAAGGATTGTATAATATTGAACGAAATCATAAGAGGCGTTAAGCTTATTATTATTACTCATACCATCTAACACATAGAGACCAATATAAATGTTTTCTTTCATTACATTGATAGATCATTATGCAATTAAATGAATTATAGTGTCTAATATAAAGTTATATTCCTTTTAATCTGTGAATCCTACGAAAATAATATTTTTTTCAAGTCAAGAACCCATATAAACTCTTCATGTGTTTTAACAATACTATCATGGATCTCTCTAGAAACTGAGAAAATCCCCATAATGAGAAACCCATTATTATTCCCTATGAACAACATATCAGATTCAATTTATCATAAATCCGTTAAATACACCCTCCTAGGAAACATTTGGATTGGATATCTAGAATATACCATCCATTCCTCAGGGTTAATAACATCAGTAAAATTTAAAAAATCCACAGTATCGAAATATTATCCAATAAATAAGGAATATTCATTACTATTGTGTTTATATAAACATTCATACTTTATAAGATTTTATTTATTTCACTAGGCTGTATTCATTTTAATTATTTGATTATTTGAATCGTGAATTTAAATCTATATTTCATAGTATGAGTTTTATTTCTCCTCCATTCTATTGAATCACTTCTATCTTTGATACTCTGAACCTCAACCTTATCACTAATACAACATTTCTATCAAAGGTCATTATTGACTGATACATATTAAACTCCAATATAGCATGAGTGAATTTACAATATGTCATTTAATCATTAAAATAATTAAAGTATTCATCTAATAAATTTCAAATAATATTATCTTTGTCCTCGTTATTTATTTTGATATCAATTTTTTCCATATCTAATACAATTTTACTAAATTTTTCAATGTGATACCAAATATCAGTTACATGGTGTATCCCAATTTTGTACATTCAAATTTTCTTTTCTAATCTACCTATAATGGATATAATCTTACACATGGATTCTATTTTTGACTATATAATAGTAGAATAAGACTGATATGAAACCTCTTTAATGAATTTATCTAAAATAGATGAAATAATTAGACTATAGGATTTCCTTAGGAATATATAAAGAACATAAATATAGGTCATATAATTGTTTCCATTTGGGGAATGGTGGTCACTTTATTTTTGGGGAGGTCATAAAATAAATCATTAATTATCATCCATTAATGCATTTATTTTAATACACTATAGGTTAACGTAAATGTCAATATCAAATATGTAAATATAAAATTATATAGTCACTGTTATATATGATCAACAATGATCTAATAATAATTTATAGAAGATACATTGTTTTTGTTTCCCCTATAAATGGTTAAGGATCCACTGATGTGTAACATTTTTTTATAAATTTATATGATAGATTTTTTGGATTATATCAAAAAGGTGATTGATTTTTCATATAATCATGGTTATATATATATATAACAATAACATAATGGAATGAAAATTGTAAAATGGGTAAGAACACCATGATAAATTGAGAATTAGTCTACCATGATCCTTCATGAATGATTAGAACACCAACCCAAGGTATTTATTTTATTAGTTAGATAAAATAGGAATGAAAATAAAGACACAAATGAAAGGGATATATGAAGGGAATCAATCCAAGGCAGAAAATGTGGTTGAAATAATTTGCGATGAGGAAAATCATCTCCCAGTTTTAAAAAAATCTACTCGTGAAAAAACTCATACTCAAACCCAAAAGAGTTCAATGTCAAACATTAGTGGAATGAAAATAAATATCTTACAATGACATATTTTGACAATTATTCTTAGTTAATATGAAATTATTTGAATATATCATGCTTCCTTCTAGTGTACGGTTTTTCTAAAATAAATGGTTCATCCATATTCTATTATATCACCACCATAACTATCCTCCGGTAATATAGATCCTTAATAACATGATGAAGGGGGTGGGGTGATTTAAAAACCTCAGTATCCACTACTTCTCTGAGATAGTTACTTTATAATCCCCATGAAAACCCTTTTCGAGCCCTTGAAACATGCGAAAAAAACATACTGAATGAGGAAAGATATCTTCAAAACCCAAAATGTAGCGGGGTGAAATAATGTCATTTCATCAAGTATTTAGTTAGATCGTGTTAGGAAATTATGGTGGAATCCTTTTGGATGAACTAGATATTAGGCCCACTCACCTAACCAGAGAGACATAAATGGGGATGGTAGGTTGATTCACCTGATTGGATATACCAAGAATCTAGTGAGTCTATTCCTCACGTAAAAAATACATGTGGGGGAAACATGGCCATCTTATCTGAGTGATCCACGGATCAGATTACAACTAATAATTAAAAAATGAAAATGAAAAGACCATGTGAACTGAATTCATGTTAATTAGAATCAATAATTTAATTTATGAAGTATACTTGATCAATATGACTCTTTGAAATAAATGAATTCATGATATAATGGTGGATAAACTAATCCAATTATATGAATTCAAATTCATCATTTATATTTAGAAGTATTAAATTAAAAAACAAAACCATATTTAAACATTACTACCCTAGATAGAACAATGTTCAAACATGAATCTAGGTTTCTTGTTAAGGAATTAATATTCATATGAATAATGAAATATAATTATCATCCATGAATTAGTATTAACCATTTTAACAATGGAATACAAAAACCATAATTAATTTACTATAAAATATCAAAAATAAAATAAACCAAAATTCTAAAAATATAACATTGTATTTGATTGTGTATTTGACAAGAAACACCGATAATAGATGGAAATATAACACCCCAAGGCACTAAAACATATATTTTTTTAAATATATTTTTTATATTTTTTATATTTCATTACACATAAATCTGAATTTAGATTGTGGGTCATAAAATACTCAGTATAGATTGTGTTACACGCAACACTGAGCTCATCAGAAATTTGAAATATTAATAATATATATATATATATATATATATTTAATATCATTGTAATATCTAGTCATTTGAATGTAATGTATTAATAGTAATAAAAATATATGAAAATTTTGGTTATCTATTGATTAATATAATAAAAATCTATTAACTGAAGAAAAAAATGTTTTATGATAAAATGTATTTTTTCTAAAATATGTATTAATAGAAAATTGAAAAAAAATTAAATTAATTTTTACCAATTTTTTAAAGATTATTTGACCAAAGAAAAATCCTATTTTATATATCAATATAATAATTATTATCATGTGAATTTTTTTTATTTTACTAGAAAAATCCATTTTTTTTGAATAGTGACATATATAGAATTTTAATTACATAATTATATTTTTTAAAATAAATTATAATGTCAAAAAAATAATATTATTTAGTTTTACAATGAAACTAGTTCAATTTTATATAAATTAAAACAATTTTTCTTATTATAATAAATTTCATATTAATGTTTTAAATGAACATAATGTAATCTTTTAAACATTTTCTCTTTTAAAATATACTTTCACATTGAGTCTATATGATTAATTTTAAAATAAATTATTCCAATTAATTAATTTTTTTTAATAAAAATAGATTCAATATTTTTAATTACAATAATTTATAGTTTAATTTTAGTATAAATAATTTTTTTACAAAAATGAATAATTGAAATAGTAATAATTATTCACATTTTTTAAATTATAAAATGATCTTTTTGGGATTAAACTAATAAGATAGTGGATAAAAATGACTTACCAACATTTCCAAAACACATTTTATAGATATATTTCAATCTTATCTCTTATGTTTTCAATAATTTACCATTTTTTGGCCTTGTGAATTATAATAACATGGTAATGATTGAATATTTTCCAAAAAATACAAGTGCACTAGTCACCTCACTTATAAAAGGCCACCCCTCTCCATTATTCTTAAAACTTCAAACCCTTTTGTTTTTTCCATTCCTGGAAAAAATTACATAAAAAAATTTATTCTCTCATCGAATAAGGCATTTTTTGGTATGAAAATCATCCTATGAATGATTTGGTAAAATCCTAAGGTGGATACCTAAATAATAGGTAACTCTTTTCAATGAGTTTCTTTATTTAATTTATTCCTCCATCACCTATAATAGTATATAAATAATTATTATATACAATACAGTGTATTTAAATTGTATTAATATTATTTTATGTTATTTTAATGAAATATTCTTCTATAATTTCATAAAATAGGATTTGAAATCATCATTCGTGTATGTGATGGACTGCCACCTCACAAATCGATGTTGTTCATTTTTAATTACCAACTCTCATAATTAGTTATGATTAGGAATATAATGTGTGTGTGTGTGTATTTTATATTTTTAATATAATTATATGTATTGAGTTATTATATCATATATTCAATTTTAATATCCATCTCATAGTGGATGTGATAATGTCACGTGTGCGTACGTCAGACTATCGCCTCATGAGGTGATGTGATTCTTATTTCAATAAACCTTTTCATTGATGGTGATAAAGATATATTTAATGATAATATGTCCTATAATTTAAAAAATTATTATATTAGGTACATATTTACCATTCTGAAAAGATAATATATATTAGTTTATTTAACACCTTTTCACTCAATGGATGATGGCAAATACATTCATGAACATGTGGATAACCATAGTTGTAAAATGGTGTGAATCTATTTTCCTATACAAACAATGGATGATATATATAATTATATTTAAATAATTTATATTATTATTATGATATTATGATAATTATCTAATGAAAAAACATTACATAACTTCTTTCTATAATGGTCGTTGAAAAATGTAAAGGATTCACATGAATATTTATAGCCTTCCATCTCTATGATTTTAACGTAGTTAATTTTTCATAACCATATTTCCTGACTGATATTAAATGTATAAGTAATGAATAAATATGATTAATATCTCATGATTATTATTTTGGAGATGATTTGATATATAATATATAACTAGATCATTCGTGACATAGAATGAATCTGAAAAAACGGAAATTAACTCCCGAAAGAATGAAAATACAGATGGATAACTAATACATGGATGATAAGATGTTATAAAGGGATAATATATGAAATTATAAATCTTTAGAAAATTTTAGTACAACTTAATAAAATGTTTAAAATAACTATACATGTTGTTAAATCATGTTCAACAAAATGGAATTGTAAGGTAAGGTATTTCGTCTCAATTTTATTTCATTGAAGAATACTGTAATTTTATGAACCTACTTGATTTATAGGTTGTACAAAATTCCAATTTAACATGTAATACCTTTAAAAATTAATTATTTATAGTTTATTATTATTTAATTTGATTTATTTCATATAAGGGGATTTGAATTAAATGTTCCCAAGTTATAAAAAATTGCATTACTCATTTAATTTTCATTAGGTTATATTACATCCTCATTGTCTTAGATATTCCAATATTATGTTTAAAATATATTATTATTGTGTTATGTATTATTTATATTTGATTATATTTATTTAAAGTTGATACACATAATTTATTCATTGATTAATTCTCAACTCAATTCTATGATCATTTTAAGGGTCTATCTCACAATAACATTCTAATAAAGATTATATATTCATGAATTTTAGATGAAGGAAATTATTTGATCATTATATTATAAACTCATTTAATTTTATACATGTATTTTTGTTCATTGTGTTTTCAATTAATCGTAAAAAAATTCTTCAGTTTGGTATATAAAATTATCGAGAAAAAGTCTTTAACAAAATACAAATTCATTTCCCCCTTCAGTTATAAATTGGTTTTCTTCCTAAACTATGTTTCCTAAAAATGTTTCAATTTTCTTATAACCTTATGAATATGATATATTACTTGAATATTTACCCATTTTTACTTATTAAAATTTTTTCAATGAAATCATTATATCATTTTTAATACAATGCCATCTTTTTTTTTAAATGTGAAAGCAATATTCTTTCCATCCTCCAAAACAAAACTTTTCATACATTTTTATAGTGAATAGATTATTTTTAATTTGTATGGATTGTATGGAATTACCCTCAATCATGACTGTAATTTTCCAGGATCTTTCATTAAATATTTATAATGTTATTTTTTAATGAAATATTTTTTCTAATATTCTATAAATTCTTATCTTTTAAAGGTAAATTTTAATTAAAATAATTATCAGAATATATTAGTAATTGACATTCAAAATGAAAATTATATTTACCTAAATAATGTTTTTCAAGGCCTTATTAATGTATTTATATTCACCAATGTTAAAAACACTTTATTATTACTCCAATTGGTATTTCTTGTATTGATACTATACTTATTATTTCTACTGAATTTTTTATATCATTTGACTGATGAAATTGTTGGAATTCACTTTATTGATTAATTTTTAGTCATTAAGTATCCCTTGAAGTTATCTCATTCTTGTGATAGTTGGAAAGTAATTTTACCCTAATTATCAACATCATTTTTCAAGGATATTCATATTAGTTAAACCATATATCATTGACACATATGGTGTTGTATATTGAATCACATTATTAATCTAGGGAAATAATTGATAAATATATATTATTTAATAAATATAGATATTTTAGGAAAAGGAACATTATTCATAAATTATATTTATTATTAAATATATGAGGAATAGTTTGGATGTGATGTTCAAGGTTGGATCCTTCGTTATGTACCCATTTAATTAATTAGTATGATACATAATACAATTCATAAACCAAGAGTTAAATGGTTTCTTACCCTTATATTAAATTGACTTATAACAGGTCAAATGGTAGAGGTATCTTATTCTTAACAGATGACGTCCAATAATTAAGAATATCGTTCTTTAAATAATTCATGTACTATTATCCATGAGATCTTCAAACTAATATTATTTCTGTATTATAATACTTCTAAATATATAGTTTAATTCTAATGTGTTTCTAGTTATTAAAAATTCCATATTTATTATGCCTTATCTTGTTATTTTATTAATATATTGATTTAATTGCATATGTTTTCATTATTTATAATTATATATTGATTTTTATCCTTTAGATTATTTCATTAATGATATCTCTCAGTTTAATTTATTACCAATTAATTCAGGGAATGGAAGGTGTGTTCATTTATTTAACATTAAATATTTAATATATTCATTGATTCAAGATTTGTTTTGGCAGTACATAACCCATAAAAAAAATTTCAGTTGACCCCTAATTTGTTTCTTTTAAAAACATTGATTAGATATACTATTAATGATTTTTATGGATATTCTAGATGGAATAATTTAATTATCTAGAAAATAAATATGTTGAATTTTTTTTTATATAAATGAAACCCAATACTGAATAATGTATCTTCTTACTAGGAACACTAAATTGTTCGGCACTTCGGGACTAGATTCCTTATATCTTAATCTAGTGTAATAAAGAATTATAATATCTATGTTATTGGGGATGGGGTCACTATAGTTGGTATTACTGTCTATTTAGAAGAAACTTGGCTACCAAATTTATAAAAAGACATATTATTTGTCCTAGCCCGATGAAACAATTAGGGAAATGTGTTTAAGAACATTCACATATTTTGGTAAGGTATATATTATATAGTTTCTTAATGAAAAAAATCATAATAAATCTACAAATAGTGGAAGTGATTCTAGAACAGAGGTACCCATGGGTTATAACATAGAGATTTTTGAATGGGGATTGACCTAATCATCAATTGGTGCACGACAATGGACATTACTATGCACATTGTTTGACACTCACATGGGATATCATTAGGATAATTTATATTTCCTTGAGAGGCCATTTTAAATTATTTGAATAGATGATTGAAGTTAATTACATAATTTAAAATTAATGAGTATTATATTGAAAATAATGTAACTCAATGGAATTGGAAATTCGTTTTGGGTCAAATGGAAGTTTTTAAAGAAATAAATTTCTAATGAAAAGTGAATAGTATGAAGAAAGTAAATAAATCTCATACAAGGGATATATTTATAGAAATATGAGTTAAATTTATAGAAGCAAGGAATTGGTGGTATCAATGAAATCATGTAAAGGAAAACCCCTACACTAAAGAGGTAACTATGATGAAATAAAATGGAAGATGTTTTAATGTTTTGGGATTTATGAATAAAATTTAGGTTGTATTTTTATGGTATTTTTTTGAAATCATCATGAAATATATAAAGGTTGTGTAAAAATTTATAATCTTATATTTCATAACAATCACTATAGTTATAGATACCATAATAGGTTTATGATTATATGATTGATCATATATTCGATGTCTTAACCATACATTTTTGGGTTTTATGTGTAGGGCGTATACTAAAATTAAATATATTTTTGGAATAATTTACATCAAGAATATGTTTTAATGAAAATTTTATTTAAGGAAAAATTCATTAATTTTTATATATATATGTTTAAATATATTCATAACTAGTGGGGTTAATTAATGAAATTTTAATAATAGTGAAATAAGTCAATTAGACTTTTAAAAAAAATTACTAAAAACATTATAAAAAATGTTAATTTAGTTATTAATTTTCTTTCAAGAAGGTAAATACATTTTTGAGAATGTTATATAAATTATATTATTATATTTTAGTAAAATGAAAACCATTATGGTGGATGAAACCCCATTGGATCTTTCAAGTCTATGGGGATTGATTCCATTATCGAAATATGATAAGAGATTCACACTTCTCATTGTAATATAAGATGTACATGTAAATATGTAATTATTTTTAGTTAATATATTTTAAATGTAAATAAAAATGTTGAAATAGTGGTGTTTTTTGGATTAGAGATTGATTAATTACATTGGACAACATCTGCTAATAATATTTATTTTGGATAATAGTTAGAGAAATATAAAAATATTTCTAAATCTATTATGGATGTTATAATCTATTAAATGTGCATTTTTGTACTTCTAGTTCAAAATATAAATTTAGATATTCTTTTCTTGGAGTATGTGATGAATTTGAAATTTATTGAATCAAGAAAAGGATAAATTAATGATTATGAAATATAAATGTATTTGTTAATTATATTTAAAAATATTAATAGACATTAAAATAATTTCAAAACATTATTAATTGAATCTTCAAAAAAATGAAAACATATTACCATCATAACCGATGAATAAAATGTATCATTAGATGATGATTGATTTATGGTTTGATTGCATTAACATTTTATTGATCATTCTATTTACATGAAAAATGAACTCAATTGCTCTCTATAATTATTTATTCCCTTCATTCATGTACATATATTCACTTTCCTTCAATGTTAACATACACAGAAACCTAATTATGTGTTATTCCACATGACCACGGTACATCCCATACACTCTAATATAGGGGATTTTTTATTAATTATTTTTATGATTTTTTTAAGAAATTATTTTTTCCAATATCCAACCATTGATTCCCAATATTACATTTAAATTTAAAGGATGAAATCTATTTAAGGTTTTTAGTATATAAGACCATAAAATTCTAAAATAATAACTTTGTATTTGGTAGAGTATATAAAAAAAACACAGAGATTATAAGAAAGTGTACCAACTCCAGACATTATGATATATATAATTTTAAATTATTTCATTGTATTAAATATCTAATACTTCACACAACACTATGTATTTCCTGTGTTACACACAACACCCAATTTTTCTTCTGTTACACAAAAGACCATGTTTTTAAAAATTCATATATTATTAAAATATTAATATTTAATACAATAATTATCACCCATTTTATGAAACGGGTTTCATGAATTGTACTAAATAAAATAATAAAAAATATTTATATTTTGTTTATAAATAAATAATAATCATTTAAATGAAAAATAAATGTTTTTAGAAAAATGCTATTTTTTTTCTAAAAGATGGACAGGTCACATATTTCCCACATAATTTAAAAATAGTTTTTAACACATCTAAATTTTTTTATGAAACTAAAATATTAATATTATAAATTATCAATTAGAAATAATTATATGGTGATTTTTTTGTATTTATATGATTTAGTTCATTTTATGATTTGCAGTGAAATATTTAGAATTTTAATTGAAAAAACCCATTTCATTTATATAGTGAATATTGTAAAATATTATTCTGAAATATTTTAAATAATAAATAGTTATATTTTATATCAATTAAACCAATTTATTTCATTAGAATCATTTTTTGATATAATGTTGATATAAAAAATTTGTAAAATTTTGAGAAGCATTCCATTAAAAATATATTTTCTCATCACCTCTATGATATTAATAATAAATTATATATATTCACTTTATTTAATATAATTTTGAAAAATTGACCAAATATTTTTAATGATAATAATTTACAATTGATATCAAGGATAATATAATTTTTTTCTAAATAGAATACTAAAAATTGAAAAAATTATTTACCTCATTTAAGGAAAAAATTGATTTACCAAGGGATAAACGAATAAGGGAACTGTTAATAACGGCCATTCATGTTATAAAACACACATTGTATGTCCATTAGTGTTTTTGGTCTCTTATGTGTTCAAATATGGCCCATTTTGATCCTTTTTAATGATAAAAACATAGGTATGATGGAATATTTTCAAAAAATTTCTAGGGGTCCACTAAAATAACTTATAAAATGCAACACAATCCCATACATCGATCAAAAAATGAATCTCATTTTTTTATATAAACCAAAAAAATAACTTCCATACTTCTATCCTATCATTTGAAAATCATTATTGTGTTTATAAATACAACTGAGGATGGAATTGGTGAAAACCTATAGTGGATGCATAAAGAAGATGTAATGTTCTTCAATAGATTTTTGGTTTAATTCCTTCCACCACCTAATTAAACTATTTTCAAACAATTATGATATAATAAATAAATCATTTTATATATAATTAGATGTTTTTATGTTCAGTTTATGACCAATAACAATCACCACATCTTCAAATGGGTTATGAAATCAGCATTCATGTTCATCACGGACTACAGACTTGCGAGCTAATATTGTTCGTTATTCCATTACCAACTATCACGGTTGGGTATGATGATATAATATATATATATATATTATTTATAATATAATTATACATATTGTGGCATTATAACTTATATTCAATTTTTTAGATTCCATTCTATAGGGGGTATGATAACATTGATCAGTTTTACTATAGACTACCACCTCAGGAGTCTTTTTAATTCATCTTTTAATAATACATTACATGAAAGGTGATAAGGATAGATTTAATGATTATATATGATATAATTATATAATTATAATATTCATTAATTATTTATCATTCTATTAAGATAATAAAAATTATTTTATTTTTAACATTTTCACTCAATGAATGTTGATAATGTTGTTTGTGTATGTGTGGACTATCACCTCCACAAAATAATGTGACTCTTTTAAAATAGCTAAAAAATGGGTGATATATATATATATATAATTATATTTAAGTAAATAATATAGATTCTATTATATTATTATACTTATGGAATGATAAAGGATTACTTAACTTCTTTCCCTAATTCCCTTTGAAAAATGGAAGCATTACTCATGTGTACATGTGACCTACCATCTATAGGGTCATGAAATACTTCATTTTACATTAAATAAATACATTATTAGTTTTCAAAGAACAATTTAAGTTGAAAAATTATAATATTTAAGGAAATTAATTATAAATATGATTTAACTATGTAACATACCGACCCGACTCACCTCTAAGACGGGGGACGGATTGGTGGGTCACGTGACCTCAGGTGTGCCTCCCCATATGCCAGAGGCTTCCTACTATAAGTGAGGGGGGTCTCAAGAGTTGATAATGGGGAGAATATACCTCTAATAATAGTAACACATTGTTATAATCCTTTATAAGTAAAAGAATCAGCAAATAAATATTTGACCGTAGCATAAGACAATATAAATAATTGATAAAGCAGAAAAAGTCAATATTTACCAATTTAATAAAATTGGACAACACCAAATTATACAAGTGATGAATACATGTCATGATGATGATACATATTGAAATAATTAAACAACACAAAATTCTTGACAACCCAGTACAATAATAATGAAAAGATAGAACATTCCCACAGTCGATCTCCTTGAGCATTTTGAGCTCCAAATCTGTCTTTCTCTCCTAACTTCTAGATACAAATATAACAACATAAGAAATCAATAATCATTCTTTGTCCTATGAACAAGAGAAGTATACTTGGGTACCCCAGTGCAACAGTAGCCAGAGTAGTGTGTAAGATATAAATCTTAGTAGGTCATCACCACCGGTGTTTAACCCAATCCAGACAATCAATTTTAAATTAAAAAGTGTGAAGAATAAAATAATGGTGAGGGGTAACAACTAAAACTAGAAACTTGGTCTCAGTTCCTAAATAGACACCCTTCAAATATCACCTACATCGTCCTAACCTGGAAATCTGAAATGATTACCTATAAGAAGCAGGATGTATATTTATATATAAAAAGGCTAGAAAACAGAGGGCGGTCAAAAAGAAAACATACCCCGAAGCATCTGCTTTAACTTCAGGTCTAATATATGTATCAACAAATAGTGTCATAGGACATCATAAAGGTATTAAAATCCAAAAGGGATACCAAAAAACATCTTAATTATTATTAGGTTCAAGTTTTAGAGTTTGAGTCGCAGCTCGTCTAGAAGGTATCACTGTGGTAAGTCATTCAAATTACCCCATACCATCGAGAACGTCCAAGGAAATTTTTTTAATGGCCAGGTATTGCTTGAGGCATGGATTTACCATGATCCCACCTTGGTATTAAACATAAGTGGTCGAGTATCACTTGATGATTTGTGTATCCACTTTTCCAATGAGTCCATCATCGATAATCCATTTGGGAACAGGTATCACTCATAATAATTTTGAAATCGTAGGGAAACCCTCATCTGGTAGAACCTATGAAATTGTTTCCTCAACGCATTTTGGTATAACCACCCAAACAAGGGAGTCCATACTTGAATCCTTAATACATTACTCATGTTATCACCAAGCCTGTATCAAGTTAACCATATTAACCAAAGCACATTGCAAGGAAAACACCAATACATATATCACATGGAAGGATTATACATAAATTATGTTATCAAATAAACATCATGAACCACAAGTCATTCAATCCATCAAGTAAAACACTTCAATCCATCATCATGGAATAAATAATTTACCATAGAAGTAACCACGTAACAAAAACATGATGATATTATAACTTTAATTTCTCAAGTTAAAAATTTTATAATGCAGATCAAACCACTATAATAGGTCATCACAATTCGAAACATTCATTCAAAATATAATGTAAAAAAATAATATGGTATCATCACACCTGCACAATAGGTTATTAAGGACATTAAAGGATACATGTTAACAATCTTTTTTTAGTAGGGCATTCAATTCAAACCGAAATTTCATTTATAACATAAAGAACAAGGCAAAGAGGTCATTTTGGTGGGGCACCCCCAATGGGGTGGACAAGAGGAAATTCAAACACCCTAAATGGGTTTCTCCATAAGTGAAGTCCAAAATGGGCATGGTTGAACAAACTAAACAATTAAATAATAAATAAAAATATGTCACTGGAAGGTTGCATTGAGTTTCACAAAGACGCGACATGACATAAGTGACGAAGGGAAGTTGGTAGACACCCAACCCTCATTGTCCTAATTAACTATTGATCCATGTACTTAATAGGTGTCTCGGAACATCTGTTGTTTTATAAATAAGCGAGGTCATTTATATGTAAATAACAAGGGAAGTGTATAAGCATCCCATTTAACAAGTTATATCTCAAACAATAAGAGACACAAGTACAGCAAGGAAAGCAAGCGTAAAATTATATAACAAAATTTTTATCTTGAAGATAGCTCACCTCTATTAGAGTACTATTATTATAAAATGCGACACTTATTTATCAAACAATTCATTTAGTAATATTTATCATTTATTCTAAAACATTTTCAGTAGTAAGAAAAATCATGAATCCATCAAAACTAAAAATAATAATAGGTGAGTTTTCAAAGGCAGCACACCTCTTTTGGAGTGGTTTTATTATAAAACCATGAATTTCATATCCAAAAAACATTTATCAAATTTAACACTTCTCTCATGAATCACAATCAATTCACATTAAAAATTAATGTAATCTATACTTTAAAATATTATGTAAAATCTAATAAAAGTTTAATAAGAAATTTAATAAATATTATAACTAGTGTGTTCTTTAAATTAAGGGCAAAGGTATGGGATCACACCTCAAGGTAGAACCATGCCCTCCACATTGGATCTTGAAGATTTCTAACTAAAGGTGGTTACTCCCCCACTTAGCCTACACACATTCACATAAAGGTAAGGAAACCTAGCCCCTATAAAGATGCCCCCAAAGCCATGATCATGTTCAAGGTGATCCTTAAATATATTCTTATATGCATATACCCATATCCACTCACCTGTGCATAAATGTTTTAGGTATATACATAGGCACACCTTTCCTCATACCCGTATAAACACTACAATGCATGAATATAAAGGTAACGAGAAATCCTATATATATATATATACACATACCTAGGTATACGCAACAGAGTCCCCCTTGACTCAGCGACTCAAAACCAATGATCAAGGATCAGCACACTACCCAAAGGATACTAGGGATGTTAACACACATAACGAATTATACATAACCCATGTGAAACTAGCCAGCAGTATTAAATCCATTCCTTGGTTGGTGGTGGCGAACCAAATCCACATCAACCAACATTAAATGATCCAACTCCCTACAAAAATAATTAAAGGGAGTCAAAAACAATGAAATCCCCAAATACATGAGGTGTAAAACAAATGGAAACAACAAAAAGTTACCTCAGGTTAAATCCGGCGGACCAAAATGCACTAAACTGCCTCGCCTTCAATTGAAGATCCTAGGACATGCATTGAAGGGCCTCAAGGGACCATATTCACCAACCTAGAATAGGATAAAACTAGAAATCAGAGACACCCCCAGTACATATGGTTCAACCAAACTCTACGGAGTGCTAGAGAGAGCGAAACGAAGCCAAAAAGAGGGAGGATAAGTGAGAGAGAAACATACCAAGGAGTTTCGGAGATAAATTAGATGGAACCATGGATGAAATCAAATCATAGAAGAGGTTCATGGAGTTGAGGTCGCATGACGAAGGTGAAGAGAACCACTGGCTGGTGTGCCGCATATGAGATGGGAGGAGACCCCTTTGGTCTTCTCTAAAAAAAATTAATAAAATAAAATAATGTAAACCCTAATTTAAAGCTGAAAAGAATAAAAATAATGAAAAAAAAAGATAATAATAATAAATGATGATAATTATACTAATAATATTAATCAAAATAATAATAATAGTAATAATAAAAAAATTATATTATTATTATTGTTAAAACAATTATTATTATTACTTCTATTTAATTATCATGAAATTTATTTTTCCTTTACATCTTTAATTTAATTAATTTAATTTATTTATAAAAAAACAAACATCTTAGTTTCAACTCTCAGAGATAAAAAGGATCTCATACATGGTTTAAAAAATGGTATACCCAACTAATTGGAAACTTTTACCTTCCTATGCTTTTTCATCAGGTTCAAAACATGGGAAGCTTCAACCATCCCACCTTAGAACTTCTCATCCCTATGAAGCCTTCGAGAACAATGCAGAAGTCACCCTGTCTTAAAGGGTCATGAATTCTAACATAAAATTCCTTGGTGTGTCTCTAAACTCCCAATGAATGTTCAATAATTGACAAGGAAAATGACACATAAGCCTTTAAGATCTAATCCAATTCTCATTTTCCTACTAAAACTCTAAGACAGTGCTTATGCAACCCTTTTTTCTAAATACATGACCATGTTGTCATCTTATTAAACGTATTTCTAAATTTAATCCCATCATAGGCTTTAATGTTATAAATTTTAAAATTCCCAATCAACCATAAAGCCCATGTCGAGCCATATTTTTAAGAAAATCATGGGTCGACACAAATTGCACTTCCATCCAAGGGTAACATAAGGAGAAACATAAACTATCCTTACAAAAGGGTTTAAATTAGAAAACCACTAAAGGTTCCCTTACTAATACTTTTACATTGATGCTTTTTTATCTTTTGTATAAACATTTACATGGTTTAAAAGAAACATCACGTACCCATTTTAAAAAAACACGTGGCACAAGATTTAGCTAATACCCCTATGGGAAAATCTTGTAACTACAAGTAGATAATCCTATGTAGCAACATATAACACAAAAATAATGGAATTTTAATTAAAGAGACATGCTAATAATAAGATAAGAATGATGCAACGAAAATTTTCTAGTAAACGTGTATAGTGAAAATATGGAAGCATGCTAAATATATCAATGAAACATTTTATATGAACAAGGATGCTAAATAAATTCAAAACATTGAATATTTTTAAGGAAGTAAATAATATCTGTGGGAAAACTAAAATTCAACTACATGGAATGGAACTATGAATGGAATGTGAATTTCTATATGACAAATATGATGCCTGTCATGTTTCATCCTTGGCTTAACCAACCAGGGGTAAAATTCCATATACATCATAAACCCATAAGAAGCAGAAATTACACCATTCACTTGAGGAGAAATCATAAAAACTGTAATATAGAAAATCATGAACATTAATAATCACACTAGTCATTTTTAAATTATTTATTTTATTAATTTTCTTGACATAGGTTAGTTTGTGTTAAAGCCTGACATAGGGTTTTGACTTCTTTTTTTTAACACATGTATTTTCCTTGAAAACATTCAGCACACCGTGGTCGAAGTTTTCCAGCCTTTCCTGGATCACTATATGACCTTTCTTGTTTCACCTCACTGCCTGCCTGATTTTCTGGAAAAATAATTAATGTTAAATGAAAATAAATGAGGTTCATGTTTAAAAAATTATTTTAATAAAAATAAAATTGGTAATTTTTATTATTATTATTATTTTCATTAATATTTTAATCAGGTTATAATTTGTATTATATTATGATTATAATAAAATGGGTAACATGTTATCAATAATAATATTGTTATTTTTAATATTATTTTTTTTAGGATTTATTTTTGTCCTTTTCTTTTTTTCCACTCTTTTTTTATATTCACTTTCTTTTTATCTCATCTATTCGTTATCCCCCTCTATCTCATAGCATCCCCCTTTATATCACATCGTCCTCCCCTCTACCTATTATGCACTTGATACCCTCCCCTTTCTAGGCCTATGTTCGGAGAACCTCCCCCCCCCACTACGGCACACCTCCTCCGGTGAAGATACCTATAGTGTGGCTTTTCCCTAGAATGATCCCTCTTGCTATCAGAAATTTCCCATCCATGTGAACCCTCATTGTTGCGAGGACAGACTTCCCCTATTCCTCCAATGACCGCAAAATAACCAGTCTTCTTTCTGACAGTCGTGGCCTCACTGTAATTATCCTCCTTCAACAGCTCCAAATTTGGTAAGTTTTCCTTCCTAATTAAAGGGTTTCATATTAGGGTTTCATTTTAAGTGTTAATTCATGATGTTTTTTTGTTTGTTTTTTTTATTTAGGGTCAAATTTGGGTCATTCGTGGTGATACTAGGGTGATATTGAAGAATTCAACCAATTTTGGGAAACTCTTCACCCTAGGTAGGTGGTTCCGTGTTTCAAAAAATCTAGATAAATTAGATATGTTTTTTTAAATTTATAAATGTGTTGTTTTTGTTGATTATGTGGTTTTTTGAGTGTTTTTTAAGTGGTTTGAGTGATTGTTGATTTAAAATATGTTTTTAAATAAGGAAATTGCTATATTTTGATTGTTCTTTAATGAAATGTTTCAAAAAATGGATTTTAGGAATTTTTGTAGGGGCGGTGTTCATTTTTAATGTCTTTGTGGTGTGTGAATATTTAAATGGAGATTTTAAAAGGAAAATAAATCACTTTGGGTGTGTTTTCCTTGTTGTGAATATCATTTGATGTGTTCAATCAATTTTTTGAGTACGATGAAATGTGTTATTGTGGGAACTTGAGGTGCATGTGTGTTGGAAAAGAGTTTTTGATGGGAAATGTACCACTTTGAGCATGATGAAATGTTTTATAAATTGTTGAAATGTTTTATTATGTGTTTAATTGTTTTATTAAATTATATGTGTAGTGCGTTAAAACTCACTGCGATGGTTTTGAGCTCCGAGTGTCGAGGATTCCTACATGTACATGCATACGGCAATGAATATATATATATATATATATATATATATATATATATATGCCCTCATTGGGAATACTCTCTTGTGGTGCGGGGAGTATGTGAAATGCAGCTAGTGGTGTGTGTATATATATATATATATATGTATAAATTCATGTTCATGTATACTTCAAGGCTTGTCTCGAGTGGTCATTTACAAATAGCATCATATTTGAGGTAGGTCCCCCACCGCTCTTGCTTTTAAATTTAGAATTTATTAATTTCTTGATATTTCATTGATTTTTTAAAAATGAGAAATAATATTAAATATTTATTTTTGGAATAAATACTTTATGTAAATGAATCTATTTATTTTATGCATATAACTTTGATTATTTTCTTGATGAATTGACACACAATAGTGAAAGAATTCTCATTTGGCCTTTGAACATAGTTCAAATATTTTCAAGTGTGGTTCTGGTTTTATGGTAAATGTTTCTTCTGACATGTGAGAGAATATTTTGGTTTCTATTGAGAAATGATGCTTTTCTTTAAAATTTGTTTAAGTCTCATTTCCCACTTTGATAAGAAAAATCATTTTGAAAAACATTCTTTGGGGTGACTCAGGGGTGATCTTTATGTGTACATTGTTTGTGGGAGTTGTTTTTAATGATGTTTGTTCATGGTGATTGGTTTCTTGACTGACATTTTTGACTCACCCCTCTATTCATTTAGTACTCTGTATGGGAACCTAAAATAGTATGTTAATCTTCTGAGAATGATTGCTACACTAGTTTAGATTATGCACTGGCTAGTGGCCCATAGTATGAACATTGCTCTTTTAGGGGATTAGGCCCCTCGGTTAGGCTATGTAGGGAAACACATAGCATTTGGGCATTTTGAATTCATTGAGTAAGGAATGCCTTCATGATGAGTCACTTGTATAGTACGTTCTAGATCGTTCACAGACACCTAGGTTCAATCTTTGTTTTCTTTAGTGCTTATTTGTATGTGGAAAATAATTGATGTGCTTAGTTTGGTTGTTGGCCCCCAATGATCCACTTTTCCATTTCTCGTATTGTGTGTTGTGTGTGTGTATGGTGTTCCTCTTTTCTAAAAACAAAAATTAGTATTTTAAATTGTTCATGTAAATGTTTTTAAAAGGAAATGCATCTTTATCCTCCAAGCCTTAAGCATTCGTTTAAATTGAAAAGGGCAATGGACTATTATATTCCTTATAAATAAACGTGTGTGTGAGAACTCCTATTTTATATAATTTATTTCAAACCTAAAATTATTAAAATTCATTATTTAATTGTAGTGCTTGGGAATAGATTTTCGAGCACGCCTATTGAGTTTTAATACAAACGCCTATAGTGTGGAATTGTTTTTAGTTTCTTTTACAGGTTCCATTTCTGGTTTGGATCATCTTGGGAGACGTTTGGCTTGAGTGGTCGAGGGTGACTCTCAATATCACTTGGTGTTTAAACATGGTCCGGTTAGTGAGTTGATGTTGGTCATTCTTTCTTTTTCATGTTGTTTAATTACCTTTCATTATTTTTTTCTTTCTGGTGCTTTAATTATTTTAACTGGGAAGAATTTTTCCTCATTTTACTCTATGGATTCATTGGCACATGTCGTCGGTATGGGAGGATCGAGAACGCCTTTTGGTCCTTGTTGTGGATCGGCTGAGGTGACCGGTTCTGGGTCCACCCAGGATGGTTCGTGAGAAAATGGTATCAGAGTAGGTTTTCTCTCTTAGGTTGTGTTCTTTTGGAATAGAGTCAAGGTAGACCAATGTTAAGGGAGACTAAAATCAACGTTCTAGCTATGAGTAAGGTGTCTGGTCATCACACCTTGAGCC
The DNA here is from genome assembly GCA_963277665.1 of Viscum album. Classification (NCBI taxonomy): domain Eukaryota; kingdom Viridiplantae; phylum Streptophyta; class Magnoliopsida; order Santalales; family Viscaceae; genus Viscum; species Viscum album. Next base: position 1,982,354,262 of record OY728125.1, on the reverse strand, counting down.
GGGACTCAAGTTACTAGTGTAAGTTGAGGTTTGTCTGAGTCATTGGTCCTTGTGGTTAACCTTGTTTAGTGGAAATGTAAAGGGAGTAGGTTCAGTGGTCCTAGTGAGATCGCAGGGCCTGGAAAGCCATGTGGAGCTGGGGATGATGTCCTATAATTCTCTCTATTGTGGTGGCGTGATTAGTATATGTCCACCATCCATATGTCCCAGTCACCCACTAACACTTGTTTCCTCGTGTGTTGTTATTTGTCTCTTTGTTTTGGATTCGGGGACATCTAGTTCATAAGTAAAAATGATTTGATCCTATGAAATGTTTTGAACTAAAGCACTTTAAAAATAAAATGATGTGTAAGGTTTGGAATGTGTGGGTTGAATTTTTTGGTTTTGAAAAATGGAAAGGTTGGGTTTTAATCCTTGATATTTTCATGAGAAACCACATGCATGGGTATGTACAAAAAGAGAAATGGTCAATGGTACAAGAGGACGAATCCATGGATAGACATGAGGTGGGTGCCACTATATCAAGGTAACATTCATGGGTGTGGCCCATGGGACAACATTATTGTTTGTGAAACCCACCAGCCTCGTTTATTTTAAAAAAGTTATGTCAAATAAAAAATTGGTGTTTCAGTAATCGGTGATTTAGTGGTGTGTCATTATATTTTATAAATGTTTCAGTGAGTTGTTTTGAGCTAATAATCCTTTTTGATGCATTTGTGTCCTTAATTTTATTTCTTATTGGTATGTTTTTATGAAAGTGTGTGGTTAGTGGATTCTTTTGAAAAGTGTTTTGGGAAGCCCTTGCAGTGGTTTCCCCTACACATTTAGTGTTCGCTTGCGGTATGTTTTGGCCATTGGACCAGTTTGATTAGGTCTATGGCTTTCATTCATGACTAGTGTACTCCCCATCAAAGGATTAACATGTGAATGATGTGTGGATATGGGTAATTCGTCATTAGTCGGCCCTCTAGTCAATCTAAGGACTCTCCTCTTGAATTCTAGGATTAAACCCACATCTCTTTATAATCAAGCGGATCCTCCCACATCAGGAGGGTGATATGAGATTGGTGGAATGAAACATTAGTTTCTTTAGTAATTTGATATTCAAGGGGGATGTTTGACCTCATCAAGTAGAAATTCCTCTTTGGAAAAGGTGATGGAGATTCTAGAGGGGAAGGTTGAAGGCGGTTCAGAGTTTCTAGTGATGACTGATGTGGTGAAAGGATTTTAGTGCTTTCATCGGCCGCAAGGGTCATGTTTGGTGGTGTCCTGCTGTCTTAGTTCTCTATAAAGAGAGATGGGGATTTTGTATAATTCTTTAAGAATCCTTATTTTCATAGGAGTGTGTCCTCTTGGGGGGTTCTAATGTTTTCTATTCAAAGGGGAGTGTTTTTGGTGCTCATTTCCTTCTTACGTTTCTGGGTTAAGGTGAATAGTTGAGGAATGTACATCATCTAAAACATTATTTTTTCATATGTCCCATGAGAGAGTAGTTATATTTCATTGTGTTTTGTGTTTTTTGGTGTTGTATCGGTTGCGGTGTGGTTGCGTGTTGCTGCAAAAGGAGAAGATTCGTTTCTGGAGTATTCAATGGTTGAATGTGGGGCAGGAGATGCTTCAAACTTCAGAGCTCTAGCCATAGGCCTCGATGGGAAGCAGTTGTGTGGTCATGAACCCTGGGAGTGTATGGGACCCCGAAATTATCTATATCATTAGGATTGAAGATGAAGGCGGTTTAAATGGTTTTCTATGATTGTTCCGTTCTGAATGACCTGTTTGGGTGCATGGGGTTTCCTACGGCTATGAAGAGGCATGGTTTCCTTGTTACATTAAATTCATGGGGGTTGCATCCCACCAGATGTAATCTCTATTAGTGGTCCTCATGGAGTATGTTGGGTAATTCGGTCTCAAAATTGAATAGTTCTTATCCAAGGATTTGGAGATATTGGTTTGTCTTCGTCCATGGTTTTGATGTCTAGGTTGTTGGCCCCTACCTCCCTGCCCCTTCTGGTGGGGTGTTATGTCACTAAATGGAAATTTAAATGATTGTGTATCTTCCATCAGTTATTATGGAAAGGATACCTACTGTAGGTATCTCTGAAATCCCACTGTAAGAAGTTGATGCTAGCTTATCCCTATGGTGGGGAGTCGCCCCCCCCCCCCCCGTGTCAGTTTTCCAGTCTAATTTCGGGCATTTTCCCTTTTAGTTGAATTCCTAAAGATGACTTGGTGGTAGGTGATAAGAGTGATCCTTGTACATGGTTGGTCTTCTGAGATTGTTCCACTCAAACAGTTTGGTTTTCTTTCAAGGGTGCTTAAGGTGTTTATGTTTGCGATGTTGGATTATGTGGGTGTTATATTTTCATTCTTTTATCAATCAATTGGAGGTGATCTAGCTCTTTATGTAGGGCGACACTTAGCAAAAAAAATTATAGGTTTTTTAAGGTTGTATTTTGAGTTGCATTCTCTAAGCACGGTATATTTGCCTATTTTTACTTACTTTTCGTAAGGTTCCTCTTTGAACCTTAAGGGGGAACTAGTTTCTGCTTTGGATTCAGTATTAGTTGTTTCATTATAGAGGTGGAAAGCACTATGGTGGGGAGAATTGTCACACCCATCATTTTTAAATTATTTATTTTATTAATTTCCTTAACATCATGTAGTTTTTTTTGAAGCCCAAAATGAGTTTTTGAGATATTTTTTTAAACGAATCTACTAGCCCTGACAACATTCAGTGCACCGTGGTCGAAGCCAGGATCCCTTGCCCGGGTCACCACGCAACCTTTCTCAGTTCACTGCACAACCTTCCCAACTTTCCATACAAATAATTAAAGTGAAATGAAAATTAATGGGATAAATATTTAAATAATTATTTAAATAATAATAATAATGGTAATTTTAAATTTTATTATTATTGTTTTCATTAATATTTTAATTATTATATAATTTTTATTAAGTAATGATTAAAATTAAATTGTTAACATGTTATCAATAGTATTTAAATTATTATTATTATTATTATTTTTATGTTTTATTTAACTTTTATTTTTAATCTTATTTTTCATTCGTTCTGTTTTTTTCCTCTCTTTTTTTCTATCATATTTTTATTTTCTCTCCTCTCTTATTATCCCTCTCTCCCCTTGCATCCCCCATCACAACACATCTTCCTCGACTCTACCCATTACGCACTCACCGCCATCCACTTGGTCGGCCTCTGTTCGGCAGCCCCCCCCCCCCAGTACGCCTACTCCGGTGAAGCTACATCCATCGTGGTGTTTCCCTAGCATGATCCCCATTGTTTTATGTGCTTTACCATCCTAAATAACCCCCATTACTATATGGTCATACTTTCCCTTCCTCCGGTGACTGTGAAACTGTTGGTCTCCTCTCCCATAGTCGTTGCCTCACCATCATTCTCCTCCTTCGACAGCTCCTACTTTGGTATGTTTTCCATCCTCCTAATAAGATTTTGTTTTGGGTTTCTATTATTTAAGTGTTAATTCTAGATTTTTTTGTTCAATTCTTTGAATTAGTGTCTAATTTGTGTCCCTCATTGTGCGACTAGGGTGAGATTGAAGAATTCAACCAATTTTGGGAAATTCTTTACTCAAGGTCGGTGGATCCATGTTTCAATCTATCAAGATAAATTTAATATGATTGTTTAATTTTTTAAATGTGTTGTTTGTGATGATTGTGTGGCACATTGGGGGTTTCTAAAGTGGTTTGAGTGCTTCTTGATTTGAAATGTATTTTTACTGAAGGAAAGTGCTATGTTTTGATTGTGCTTTGATGCAATGTTTCAAAAAATGGATTTTAGGAATTGTTTGGTAGGTGAAAAGTTCATTTTTAATATCTTTTAGGTTTGTGAATATTTAAATAGTGACTTTCAAAGGAAAATAAATTACTTTGGGTGTGTTTTCCATGGTGTTAAAATCATTGGAAGTGTTCAGTCAATTCTTTTGAGTAGGTTGAAATGTGTTCTTATGGGTATTTGAGGTGTTTGTGTGTTGAGAAAACATTTGATGGGGAATGTACCACTTTGATCATGATGAAATGATTTATAAATTTTTCAAATGTTTGATTAAGAGTTTAATTGTTCTATTAAATTATATGTATAGTGCATTGGACCTCTCTATAATGGTTTTAGGCTGCAGGAGTCATGGAATCCTACATGTACATACATATGGTAAGGCATATACATATATTTCCTCTTTGTGCACACTCCCTCATGGCATGGGGAGTATGTGTAATGCAGCTAGGGGTGTATATATATATAAATGAATGTGCATTTATATGTCAAATGATGGGTTGAGTGTTCATTGACAAATAGTATCATGTTTGAGGTAGGTCCCCCACTACATTCACCTTTAAATTTTTAATTTATTAATTGCTTCATATTTCATTGATTTTCGATAAATGAGAAATAATATTATATAATTATTTCTGGAATAAATTTTTGATGTAAATGATGATTTTTATTTTATGCATGTAAGTAGAATTATTTTCTAGATGAATTGATGCACAATAGTGAAAGAATGGTTGTTTGGCCTTTGAACATAATTCATAGATTTTCAAGTGTGGTTCTACATTGATGGTAAATGTTTTCTTCTGAAATGTGAGATAATGTTTTGGTTTCTCTTGAGAAATGAAGTTTTCCTTTAAAATTTTCATAAGGCCCGTTTGGGAATTTGATAAAATAAATTATTTTGAAAAACATTCATTGATATGACTCAGGGGTGATCTTGTTTTTTACGTTGTTTGTGTGAGGTGTTGTGCGTGATGTTCGTGCATGGTGATTGGTTGCTTGATTGACATTGTTAACAAACCCATATTTTAATTTAGTACTCGGAATGGGAACCAAGCATAATAGGTGAATCTTCTGAGAATGATTATGGCACCAGTTTTGATTAGGCAATGGCTAGTGGCCCTTAGAACGGACTTTACACTGCTAGGGGATTTGGCCCCTCTATTAGGCCTGGTAGGGAAACACTGAGAATTTCTCCATTATGATGTCATTGAGTAGGGAATTCCTTCTAGATGAGTCACATTTATAGTATAATCTGGATCATTCATAAACTCCTAGCTTCGAACCTTGTTTTATTTAGTGCTTATTTGTTTGTGGAGGATGATTGAGGTGCTCAGTTTTGTTGTTGGCCCATGTGTGCCGCTTTTCCATCTCCCTTATTTCATGTTGTGTGTGTGTATTGTTTTCATCTTTTCTAAAATCTAAAAGTTGGATGTTAAATTGTTCGCAGAAAAGTATTGAAAATGTAATGCATCCTTATCCTTCAAACCTTAAACATGATTTTAAAGTGAAAAAGTAGATTTATTGTTAATTTATTTAGATATGAAAGTGTTTGTGAGAACTCGCATATTATATTATGTAGTTCAAAACTGAAATTAGTAAAATTATTTATTTAATGGCTGTTTATTGGGAATAGATTATTTGGCACACCTACTGAGTTTTAATACTCACACCTGTATTGTTATTTTTGTTTTTAGTTTCTTCTGTACATTCAATTTATAGTTTGGATCTTCTTTGGCGACATTTGGTTTGGGTGTTGGCGGGTGACTCTCAGGGTCACGTGGTGTTTAGATGTGGTTAGGTTAGTGAGATTCTATAGGTCGTTCTTAATTTTTAATATTTTTCTATTACTTGGATTTGTTTTTTTATTTCCACTGCTTTATTTATTTTCACTGGGAGAAATCATTCCAAATTGTTATATATTGATTCCCTCGAACTTATTGCCATCCTGAGAGGATCGGGAATGCCTCTCGAGCCTTACCGCGGATCAGATCATGTGACTGGTTCAGGGTTGACCCAGGTTGATTCGTGACATCAATTACTAGGCCTGGTCACTTGGTCATTTCCAATACATGGGGGTGATCAGTCCAAAGAACGACTATTAACAAAGCATTGACACATTACTAGTATCCTATCTACCAACCCAAAATTGTAAAACAAAAAAACTCAGATACCACTTTATAACATATCAACCCAAATCACCTCTAAAATTGTGGCCGGACTGGTGGGTCACATGACCTCAGGCGTGCCTCCCCAAACACCAAAGGTTTCCAACAAGCAGCGAGGCTCTCAAGAAGTGATAGTGTGGACACTATACCCTCTAATCAGTGTTTCACAGTGATATAACATATTATAAGTAAAATACATCTATGGAAGTAGCAAATAAATATTTGATAGCAATTGAAGATAATATAAATAATTTACAAAGTAGTGAAAGACTAAAAATTTAATAAAAGTGGCCTAAACAAAATTATAAAATAGATGAATGCAAGTCATGGTGAAGATACATACTAAAAGAATTAAACAATACAAAATTATTGATATCCTGGTACACTTATTAAATTAAAGACAGAAAATCCCCTTGGTCGATCTCCTTGAGCTTCCCGAGCTCCAGCTAGGTCCTTTGCTCCTAACTCCCAAATAAAAACAACACATCATAAGTAATCAATAATTGTATTCCATACTACGAACAAGAAAATTCAAATCTAGTACCCGAGGGAAATGACATCCCAAGTAGGGTGTGAGATATAAATCATAGTATATCGGCACCACCAGTGTCTGACCTAATCTGGAAAATGAATTGTAAATTAAAAAGTGATAAGTATAGAAATTTGTGAGTGATAAAAACTAAACTAGAAACTTAGTCTAGGTTCCTAAACTGACACCCTTCCCATATCACTTGCTTCGGCTTAAGGCATAAATCTGAAATTAATAACAGTATGAATCATAATGTATATTCATATATAAAAATGATTGAAAATAAAAGGCATACGAAAAGTAAACATACCCCAAATCTTGTGATTTAACTTCGAGTCTAATATATGTATCAAAAAATAGTGTCATAGAACATTTTAAAGGTATCATAATCCACAAGAGAAACCTGAAAACATCTTTATTATTATTATGTTCATGTTATAGAGTTGGATTCTAATCTCATACCAAAGGTTTCTCTATCGTAAATCCTTCAAATTACCCAATACCACCAAGACCGAGCAATGAAATATTTTGAAAGACCAAGTATTTCTTGAGGCATGGATTTACCATGAGTCCATACTGGTATCAAACAAAAGGGGCCGAGTATCACCTGAGGCTAGATGTAGACACATTTCCAATGAGTCCTTCCCATGATAATGCCTTTGGGAACTAGTATCACTCATAAATATTTATAAATCCCATGGAAACCCTTATCTGGCAGATCCAAAGACATCATTTCCCTAACGCATCACTATATAACCACCTGAGCATGGGAGTCCGTCCATGAGTTCTTAATACATAACTCATGTTCTCACCTAGCCTATATCATGTGAACCATAGTAACCAAATCACATTGCAAGGAAAACACCAATTCATATATCACATGGAAATATCATACATAAATTATGTTACCAAATAATAATCATGAACCACAAGTTATTCAAGCTATTAAGTAAAACTATTCAACACATCAACATGGAATAAATCATTTAGCCCAAAAGTAAGCACGTAACAAAAACATGATGATATTTTTACTTTAATATATCATGATAAAAATTTTAGAATTCATATCAATCCACTACAATAGGGCATCCCAATTTGGGACTTTCATGAGAAATAAAATGTGAACAAAATTATATGGCATCGGCATGCCACCATAATAGGTTATTAATGACATTAAAGGATAAAATCTAACATGCTTGTTCAAGAAGGCAATTGAATTCATATCAACATTTCATTTATAACATAAAGCATAAGACAAGGAGAAAACTTAGGTGGTTCCCACTCAAAGGGGTAACCATGAGTGAAGGAAAACACACCAAATGGATTTCTCCATAATTTAAGGCCACAAAAGACATGGTTGAATGAACCAAATAATTAAATAAGCGATAAAAAGTCATCGCCAGAAGGTTGTAGAAAGTTTCAAAAATATGGAACATTACCGAAATGACGAAGGAAGAGGGTAGATTACCTACTCTCATATTTCTAATTACCTATTCAGCCACGTACTTAGGAGGTGTCTTTGCTCATATATTGTTTTACAAATAAGTGAGTTCATTTATAAGTATCTAATTAGTGAAGATTATAAGAACTCCATTTAAAATATTATATCTCAATCAATAAGAGACACCAATGATGTAAGGAAAGAAATATTAAAAGTATATAATTATGATTTTATCATGAAGACATCTCACCTTTAGTGGAGTAGTTTTATTAGAAAACATGACACTACTTTGCCAAACCACTCATTTAGTTATATTTAACATTTATTCTAAAACTTATTCAGTACAAATCAAAAGCATGAATCCAAGAAAACTAAAAAGAATCATATGTGAGTTTCCGAAAACATCACCCAACAGATGGGACGGTTTTATTATAAAACTATGAATTTCTTATCAAGTAACTATTTTTTACATTTAACACTTCTATCTGGAATCACACTTAATTCACATTAAAAATGCATGTAATCGATACCTTACTGTATTATGTAAAATCTAATAAAAGTTCAATAAGAAATTTATTAAAGATAATAATTAATAAATTCTATAAATTAAGGGTATGTGAATGTGATCCTACCTCTAGTTGGAACTAAGCCATCCACTTCGGCTCTTAAATCAATCTAACTAATATTCGTTGCTCCCCCACTGAGCATATGCATTTTCACATACATGAAAGGAAACCTAGACCATATTCAAATGCCTACATGACCATGGGCATGTGCATGGGGATCATTACATATATGATTATATGAATATACCCGTATCTACTCACCTAAACATGCACTTTATATATATATATACATAGGCACACCTATCCACATGCATGTATAAACACTACCATGCATGAATTTATGTGTAATGGGGGAACCTATACATATATATAAATACATACCTATGCATATGCAGGTGAATCTCCCTAGACCCAGTGACTTGAAACCAATGATTAGGGATAAATTCACTACACAAAGGATAGTAGTAATTTTAAAACACAAAAAGGACGCTACATAACCAATGTAAAACCAACCAACAACATTAAAGCCTTACCTCAGTTGGTGTTGGAGAACCAAATCCAAAAGAACCAACAGAAAACGATCCAACTCCATACTGTAATCATAATAGGGAGAAAAAACACCAAATTCCCCAAATACAATAGGTGATATACAAGTATACATAAAAAAAATCACCTCAAGTCAAAGACGGCGGACCGAAATGCACCGAACCACCTCACCTTCAGTAGTGGTCACCTGTACACACACCAAATGGCCCCAAGAGACCATCCACACCAACCTAAAATAGGAGAAAACTAGAAATCAAACAAACCCCAAACACCTAGGGTTCGGCCGAACTCTACGGGGCTCCGAAGAGAGCGAAACATTAGCGGAAAGAGGGAGGAGAAGTGGGAGAGAAGAATAACTTGGAGTTTCAGAGAGAAATCAGATGGAACCACAAATGAGATCAAAGCACATAAGAGGGTCGGGGAGGGGAGTTCCTATGATAAAGGTGAAGATCCCTACGAGCTAGTGTGTCACCTATGATAGGGAAGGAGACCCCTTTGGTCTTCTCCAAAAAATATAAAAAAATAAAATTTAGGAAACCCTAATTTAATAAATAAATAAAAAATAAAAAAATAAAAATTAATATCATAATAATAAGTGATGAAAATTATAATAATAATAGTAATCACAATAATAATAATAATAATAATAATAATTAATATTATTATTAAAACCATTATTATTATTATTATTTTCCATTAAATTTTCATTAAATTTATTTTTCCAATCCAACATTAATTTAATTAATTTAATTTCTTTAGAAAAAAACATCACAGTGTCAACTCGCAGAGAGAAAAATTCTTTAATGATGGCCTAAAAAATAGTCTTCCCAGCCAATAGAAAAAGAAATTTCTTGCACTTTTTCATCTAGTTCAAAATCTGGGATGCTATAACCTTCCTAATTTATAACTTCTTATCCCAAAGACACCTTTGTGAACATTATAGAAGCCAACTGATCTACAAGGGCCGTGAAGTCTCACAAAAAGGACGTGTTGTGTCTCTAAATTTCTAACACATATTCATGCATTGACAAGGCAAGTGAGACATAAGCCATTAATATCTAAACCAAATCTCAATTTCTAACTAAAACAATGAGACAATGCTTATCCAATTCCTTTTTTTTTGAGAGAAATGACCATGTCATTGTATCATTAAACTTCTGCCCAAAGTTAATTCCCACCATAGGAATTAACCTTAGAATGATAAAAATTCTCCATCAACCATAAATGGAATGTCGAGCCATCTTTTTATGAAAATACTTGGTTGACACAAATCACACATTCATCCTAGGGAAACTCAAGGACTAGCTTCAACTATCCATACACAAGGGTTTAAATGAGGACACGACTATAGGTTCCCTTTCCAATCCTTTTACATTTATTCACATTTATATTTTGTTTAAATATTACACGTTTTAAATGAAATATCATGCACACATTTTAAAAAAACTCTATCCACTTGATTTAGCTAATGATCCCAATGTAAAAGCATGACACTAAATGAAGTCAACATAAAGTAGAAAGCTATAACACAGAAGCATCTTATTTTATTCACAGAGACAAGATAATAAGTATAGAAGCGGGATAAAATGAAAACACACTAGTAAACAGGTAGCATGAAAATAGGACATCATGCTAAATATGTCACTAAAACATTGTATATGAATAGGAATGATAAATAAATAACAAATATGGAATACATTTAAGGAACTCTATCATATCAAAAAGTAAACTAAAATGTAACTACATGGCATGGATCTATTCGTTTAATGTGAATTTTTATGTGCCAAATATGATGCATGTTATGTTTCATCCATACCTTAATAGGCCAGGGGTAAAATACTATAAACTTCATAAATCCATAAGTAGTGTAAATTACACCATACACTTGAGGTAAAATCACATCAACTGTAATATTGAAAATCATGAACATCAATTTCTAGCCCTTGTCACTTGGTCATTTCTCATATGTGGGGTGATTAGTTCCAAACATGATTATTAACCATGCATCAACACATTCATAGTCTCTTTTATACCAACCTAAATCAGTAAGAAAAATAAAAATATACTACGATACCATTTTGTAACAGATCAACCCAGATCATCTCTAAGACGGAGCACGAACTAGTGGGTCACATGACCATAGGTGTGTCTCCCCATACAAAAAAGGTTGCCAACTAGAATCGAGGCTCTCAGGAGGTGATAATGAGGAGAATATACCTCTTATTAGATCTTCACAATGGAATAATATAGTATAAGTAAAATACAATAGCGGAAGCAGCAAATAAATATTTTATAGCAGAAGAAGACAATATAAATAATTTTCAAAGAAGAAAAAGAAAATATTTAACAATATAATAATATAGGCCAACACCAAATTATACAACAGATCAATGCATTCAAATGGTGATGATACATAATAAAAGTAGTAAACAATACAACATTTTTGACAACCCAATACAACAATATAGAAATGATAGTAAAGCCCCACGGTCAATATTCTTGAGAATCCTGAGCTCTAGCTTAGTCCTTTTCTCCTAACCCCAATATAGAAACAACACAACATATGAAGTAAATCATCGTCAGCAGTCCTGAGAACAAGAAAAGTCTACTCGAGTACCCCAATGCAATGGAATCCTGAGTAGAGTGTGAGATATAAGTCTCAGTAGGTCGGAACCACCGATGTTTAACACAATCTAGACAATGAATTATAAATTAAAAAGTGTGCAGTATAATATAATAGTGAGTGATAAAAACTAAAACTAGCAACTTGGTTTGGGTTCCCAAATTGAAACCCTTTCCATATCACCTACTTCAACCCAAGTTGGAAATCTAAAATGAGTACCTGTAAGAAGAAGGATATATATTTATATATAAAAAGGATTGAAAATAGAAGGCAATCAAAATGATAACATACTCCAATGACTGTTCTATAATTTCAGGTCTAATATATGTATCAAAAAATAGTGTCATATGATGTCATACGGGTATCATAATCTACAGGGGAAAAAACATCTTTATTATTATTATGTTCAAGTTGTAGAGTTGGAGTCTGAGCTTTTCCTGAAGGTATCTCTGTTGTACATCCTTCAAATTACCAAAAACCACTGAGCTCATCCAAGGATATATTTTGAAATACCATGTATTGTTTGGGGCAAGGCATTACCATGAGTTCATCCAGTATCACACATAAGGGGTCGAGTATCACCCGAGGCTTGGTGTAGCCACTTTTTGAATGAGTCTTTCCTCGATAATCCCTTTGGGAAATGGTATCACTCATAAGTATTTTGAAATTCATGGGAAACCTACATCTAGAAGAGCCTAAGTCATTTTTTCCTCGGTGCATCATGGTATAACCATACTAACATAGGATTCCATCCATGAGTCCTCAATACGGAACTCATGTTCTCACATGGCCCATATGAGGCCAACCATAGTATCCAAAGCACATTTCAAGGAAAACACCAATACATATATCACATGGAAATCTTATAACTATATTATGCTATCAAATAAGCATCATGAACTACTATTAATTTATGTTATCAAGTAAAATAGTTCAACCCATCAACATGGGATAAATAATTTAGCACAAAAGTAAGCACGTAACAAAAACAAGATGATATTAGCACTTTAATGTCTCAAGAAAACAATTTTAGAATGCATATCAAACCACTACTATAGGGAATCACAATTTTTTACTTTCATGATCAATAGAATGTAAAAGAAGAATATGGAATCATCACACCTCAACAATAGTTTATTAATGACATTAAATGACCCAAGATCACAATATTTTTTAAGTAGGGAATTCAATTCAAAACGACATTTCATTTATAACTTAGTGCACGAGTCAAAGAGGAAATTTAGGAGGGTTTCACCCAAAGGGGTGTCCAAGAGGCAAGGAAACCCTCCAAATGGGTTTCACTATAAGAAAAGGACACAATGGATAGGGTTTAAAAAACCAAACAATTAAATAAATGATAACTAGGTGTCAGTGGAAGGTTGGAGTGAGTAGTACAAATATGCAACATGACATAAGAGATGAAGGAAAGTGGGTATACTCTCTACAATAATAGTCTTAATTGCCTATTGATCCACGTAATTAAGAGGTGTCTTTCCTCATCTATTGTTTTAAAAATACGCTATGTCATTTGTAAGTAACAAATAAGGGAAGAGTATACTAATGACATTTAACAATTTATATCTCAAACATTAAGAGGCACAAATGTAGCAAGGAAAGAAAGAATATATGTATATAACTTCATTTTTATTTTCAAGATAGATCACCTCTATTGGAGGAGTTTAATTAAAAAATGTAACACTGATTTATCAAACCATTCATTTAGTTATATTTAACATTTATTCTAAAACTTATTCATCTCTAATCAAATGCACAAAGCTAAGAAAACTAAAAAGAATCATAGGTGAGTTTTCGCAGATAGCGCACCTCCATTGGAGGGGTTTTATTATAAAACCATGAATTTCTTATCAAGCAACCATTTATCACATTTAACACTTCATCAGGAACCACATTCAATTAAAATTAAAAAGGCCATTAATCTTCTCTTTACTACATTAAGTAAAATATAATAATAGGGTAGTAAGAAATTAATTAAAGATAACAATTAATGAATTATTTAAATTAAGGGAAAGGGAATGGGATCCTACATCAAATTGGTGCCAAGTTATCAACTTCGACTCTTGAAGCTTTCTAACTAAATGTTGTTTCCCCCCACTAATCATACACACTTTCACATACATGCAATGACACCTAGCCCTTAAGAAAATGCATACATGGCCATGAGAATGTGTAAGGGGATCCTTACATATATCCATATATGCATATACCCATCTCCACTCACCTAAGCAAGAACTTTTTATATCTATACATAGGCACTCCTAGCCCCTTACATGTATAAACATTACCATGAATGAATATACATGTAATGAGGGAATATATATATATATATATATATATGCATACACAGGAGAGTATCCCTTGTCTCATAGATTCTAAACCAATGGGAAGGGATCACCACACTACACAAAGGATACTAGGACCCTTAAAATGCATAAAGGATACTATATAACCATTTTGAAACCAAAGAATGACATTAAATTGGGGGCTGAGAACCAAATCCACCTAAACCAACACAAAACAATCCATCACCCTACCGGATGTATAATAATGAGTCAAAATACCGAAAGACCCCAATACACAAGGTAAAAAAACAATCGAAAACAAAAACAATAACCATTGGTCAAATTCGGTGGACTGAAACACACTAAATCACCTCACCTTCGGCAGTGGTTGTCGATACATGCATCGAAGGGCTTCAAGATACCATCCAGACCAACCTAGAATAATGGAAAACTAGAAATTCAAGACACCCCCAATACATAGGGTCCGACTAAACTCTACAAGGTACTGTAGAGAGAAAAAATGGTTGTAAAGAGAGAGGAGAAGTGAGAGAGAAGAATACTTTGGAATTTCAGAGCGAAATAAAATGTAATTGTAGACAAAATCAAAACATGGAGAATGGACATTGAGGGGAAGCCGCGTGATGAAGGGGAAGAGCCCTATGGGCTGGTGCGTCGCATATGAGAGGGGAGAAGACCCTTTTGGTCTTCTCTAAAAAAATAAAATAACGGAAACCATATTTTAAACCTAAAATAAAAAAAAATAAAAACATATAGATAAATATAATAATAAAAAATGATGATAATTATAATAATAATAATAGTAATAAAAATTATAATAATAGTAATAATAATAATAATTAAATTATTATTATTATTAGAAACATTATTATTATTATTTACATTTATTTTTCAATAAACTTGTTTTTCCATTCCAAATTTTATTTAATTAATTTAATTTCTTCAGAAAAAACACACATCGCAACATCAACTCTTAGAGAGAAAAAGGCTTTGATGCTCAGTTTTTAAAAAATAGTCTACCCCCCTAATAGAAAATTTTAATTTCCTACTGTTTTTCATCTGGTTCAAAACACGGGATGATAAAAACTATATAATTAATTAAGGATCCATATCAATAATCAAAAAGATAAAATTAGTAAACAAGGAAAATCACACCTAAAAAATGAAAATAATTAAATATAATTAATTAATGGGTAAAAGAGTCAAAAAGTATCATATATGACATTATAAATATTAATATTGTTTTCATATCAATTAATAACATGTTAACAAAACTATTAATGGGGTTAAATCATGTTCAACAAAAATTAATCATAATATAAGGTATTTCTTCTCAATTTCAATTCACTAGGACACATTGTAATGATTTTAACCTCATTTATTTTTATGTGGAATAAATTGACCATTAGAAATTTAATATAATGAATTATTCATTATTCATGTTAATTCATGTTTTAATTTTTATTATATAATCAATGGGTATTTTAATTAAATTTTATTATGTGGTAAAGAATTTCATAACTGAATTTATTTTCATGCAAATATATTACTTACTTGTTTTCATTTTTATTATATAATTTTTTATATAACGACTTTTTATTATTATCTAATGTATTTAAACTATATTTTTTTGTAATTAATATTTATACACAAAATCGATTCACAAAATAATTTTGACTTCAAAATAATGATTCTTATAGGTGTTAATTTCAATCTCATTCTAATTGAGATTGTTTTTATTGAATTTCAGATGAAGGAAATTATTTGATCATTGTCTAAAAACCCACTTAATTTTTACCTCCTCATGTTATTCATGATATTGAAAAATAATGGTATCATTTTTCCACCCTTTTGAACAATATATTATCGAGAAACTTTCTTCATGAAAATCTGTTTTAGTTTCTGTATTCAGTGGGATATTTATTTTCTATTGAATCCATGTTTTCTAAAATGAATTAAAAATTAGTTTTATAACTTTGAACATTATTTATGAAATACATTTTTAGTAGAAAATTTTAAAAATTAGATTAAATGTATATTTCATTATTTTTTAAAATAATAATCATTTTTATTTAGTAAAACTATGAAAAGAATCTTCTTGTTGTGTTCTAAACAAGTCACATTTCATACAATTTTATAGTGAAAATGGAATTTTCTTTTTAACATGTTTAGAATTTACATAAATACCCACATACAGGAACATAATTTCTTTAAATCAACTTATTTATGTTTACATGTTTTTGTTACGGAGAATATTTTCTCTAATAATCTATAAATTTATAGTTTTAAAATGTAATTTTCAAAGACAAGTATTTTAAAAATGTTAAATGTTTTGAAAGGTTATTTTCAAAATGAAAATAAAATTTTTCAAAAGAATGATATAAAAATTGTAATTATATTTTTATTCATTGAAAAATGAAACCCTTTGGCATATTTTTCATTAATACAATCCTTATTTTTTCTAGGTATGGTTTTTGATCATTTGGCCATATATGGTGTTGACATTCATATGCATGATTATGTTTTATATTCATTATAATTTACTTGAAATATTCACTTTCATATGATCATTGGATATTAGCATTACAATAATTATACATGTCATTTATCATTAATGTACTTAATTCTTAAGTTATATATAATTTCTGTATTAGGGGTTCAACATATAATTGTATTTTCTTAAGTAGGGAAATATTGATTAATACATTTTAATTAATCAATACAAATATTTGATGATAAGGTAAATTAATCTGTAATTAAATTGATTATTTGGTATATGAAAATTTTTTATTACCTACAGATATGGGTGGTGCCCTATATTATAGAGCACCTTGATGTATCAGTTTTTCTAATGAGACAAATCGTTAAGGTCACAATAGACATGTTTCTATCTCTTGTTTAAATTTTATTGTAAAATATATTTATTGTAAAGAAACCATGTACCTGATAATTGACATCCAATAATTAATAATTTTATTCATTAGATAACTCATTTAATATTTCCTCGATATTTTCACAATGATATTTTTTCTAGAATCATTTCTTTCTCAATTTATTGATTAAATGATATGTGTTGTCAGTTATTGACCTTTCCATTTTTAATATTCATTATCCTATTATGATGTTCATGTATTTATTAAATGAATTGTGTTTTCACTTATTTATCTATAAATATTGATTATTATCCATGATTTTTACAACATGATAGAATATCTATATTTACTTAATTGATAACTTATTTATTACATGGAATGCATGTTTAGTTTTTAACCTTTCCACACTAATTATGATAATTGATTCGTGATTTATTCCATTTTACTTAACCATTCATGAGAATTTCATCTCCCCCTTATTTTGAATTATTTATCAAGAATCCATGAGGTGAATAATGAGTGATATAAAATTATATTATAATAAGGATTAAGTTATTCTAAAAAATATGTTTTTATATTTGTGCATTTAAATGTAATGCAAGACTCAAGTATGATTCTAGTTAACTGAGACTTCTAAAATATTTTCCCCTTCAAAATAAAAATCATTGTATCTAATGACATTGTAATAAAATATATAGTAGATTCGGACTAATATAGTCGGGGTTGCTACAAAAAAACACTATATATAATAAAAAATATGTACATTATTGGTGGTAAACAAACTCCCGCTCCCCAGTTTTTTCAATGGAGTGAAAAAAATAACAACGAGAATTAATTAATTTTTTTATAAATCCAGTTGAAGAAGATAGATCCTGGATTGAATTCTTATCGATTATTAATTGAAAAAAAAATATGTAGTAGGTAGTCGCATATATTTAAAAATTGGGACATAAAACCTTTCTGCCAATATATCTTAGTATATCTTCATTTTTCTCTCTAATTTATGTCCCACTAATATTAAACTCAAATTTCACCATGATTTGTGATAAAAATATTGATGATCATTACATATCATTCTACCCATAATATATATCCAAAAAAGTCACAGGGATAATGAATCTTCAACTAATATATATAGTGTTGATATTGTTTGTGTTTTATGAATTGTATTTCGTTTAGTAAATTAAAATTCCCCATGGACCTTCTGTAAGATAATTAATGTATTTACCTGAAATTGATAAAAAAACAATATTGTTATCAATTATCCATGATACTATTCTTTCATATATTCTTTATGAATTATTCCCGAAAAATTTCATGTGATGCATGATTCGAACCAATATATCTTAAAAATCTTCATATACCTTAATTATTCAAATGAAAAATTCATACATACCAACACACTCGGAAATATTTAACTTTTTTTATTCCCATAAACTTTTCCTTCATGGAAAAATATTCAATGAATTATTCCTTTATTTCTATCAGTTGAATTCTAATTAAAGTACACCAAACTCTATTTCTATGATGCTCATTCAATGTGTTGTGCTTTTTATAACATAACAACACCATTGTGCACCAAAACTATATATTCATTTTCATTTCCATGACATAATTCACGCACTTTGAGAATAATGAAATGTACCAAAATCCAATGCTACTATAATTAACCCCTCTCCCTAATTTCATTGACCTTAATACCACATTGTGAGACCCTCATGCGAAGAAATGTCCCTCATCATGAGTGAAGCATCGTCAAAAACTAATAATGTACATTATATTATGTATTATCACCTACCATATAGATCTTATGAAATCACTAACACCCCATAAAAAGTATTGATAAATCACATAGATCCTTTAATGAAACATAAATAAAACATTTATGGAACACAATTTTAAAACCAAAAAAAATATTGATTATGTGGCCTTGACATCCTCACAACAGGGGTCCCATGAAAAAAATAAAAACTATCGACCTTTATAGGGGAGGTGTTGAGGCATTAAACCAACATTTATTTTAATTGTTTGTAGGAAGGAAATCATATGTAGGACCTACAAAAACCATACATAAGATTAAATATTTATAGAATAATACCTTCTATACACATATACCATAATGAATGGAGATAGGTAATCAAACTTGTGTGTCGCTTCCAGTAGGCCCTAGGTTGGGGACTAGCCACATGGGTATAGAAATATAATGTATTTGAGGAATTACCTTGTATAATATAAATAGGATTGAGAGATATGAGTAATCCTCCATAATAAAATCCATAACATAATATAAAATATTCCCCAAAACATCCCACATGTATGTGTAAATATAACTAATACTGGTTAAAGTGTCCAAAATTATATACACAAAAGAAAACCTAAAAAAGATACAACGGAGATATCCAATGTTCTGAGATAATGATGTAAACAATTGTGCATGTAATGATCCTAGAAAAAAGAAAAAAATTATATACATGTAGTGAGTATACAAGTATAATTTTTAGGAAAACTTATGTCCCTCACTCACATTTGAAAAAAGATTACTATTCAACATTGTAAAAATAGTAGAACCCAAATCACCTAAACATGTCAACTATCCACCATAATCTTACAATAGAGCACTCATAAAATAACACAATCCATTTATTATAATATAATAAGTGGCACATCGATATAGGGAACCCCAATCAACATTTCAACTAGTATGCTTCTCTCACACTCTAATAACATACACCCAAGTGCTCCCACCTCTTCCATAAACCAAAACGCCTTACATTCATGGTTACAATAGATCTTTCATATATTAATAAATGTTATCTAATTCACAAGCACAACTACATCATGTACCACCCAAAAACACCATTTTTGAAACACAACCACATCTATAACTATAGAATTCAGATATCGTGATCTGGTAGGGCATCAACATCTTACCTCCTCCTTCCTCGAATGACCACCACTAGAAGTCGCCCAACAAGAACGTTCATATCACACCTCACCAAAAAACACCATGGCAATATCCCCATAGGCATTTTTTCATCTCCCAGGATAATAGGTGTGCTATCAAAACCACCATATATTGCTATATGATTATTCAATCCATCACATCCTATGAAATACATACCTCACCTAGAAGATAGAGTGGGATATATTTGTTATCAAAACATCCATCCTCTTTATTAAATGTCGGTAAAAGAGCACCTTTGTGATTATATGGGTGTTGGAACATAGTTCTTGATATGGGTGGGCTACATATATAAAACAATATGAATATAAAATTGTTTACATGTATCCAAACATAAAAGGACAACCCATGTGTTTGCAACCAAAAAATAACCAAAACATAACATAGCCACCTTTTCTTCCACTTTTAAATGCATAGTACCTCAAAATGAACCAAAATCCCCATTTAACATTACTTACCAATTTCATTTACTCGTAACACACATTTCACTATTTTTCAAAAACCTTGATTACCCAAAAAAACACCATTTATTTTTTCATTATCCATTCTACCCCATTATCCAAAAACCCCATGATGTTTAATAATTATAAAAACATTAACATATTCACCACATAAAATAATCTTTGAAAACTAATTGACCACCTTACAACCCCAAAATTATTACGAATCAAAAAACTTCAAAACCAAAATAAAATGACCAAAAACAACTGGAATACCCCAAAATAATGAAAAAAAACACCCTCCCTCAACAAATGAATAGTGGAAAAAACATCAACCCCCACAATCCCTTACCACACATCATCATCCCAAAAGCATCTAAATACAAAACAAATACATCAAGATCACTTTAATGATTTAAAATGTTTATTTAATCAAAGTCAACATTATTTTATGGGCATTATCGCACCAGAAATGATCTGGGGGAAACAATTTCATTATCCAAATATAAGTTGTTAACCAATTTATATTTTTGGATGATATCTCAATAATCACAATAGTAATCCCAGTCAAAAAACATATCTAATAGCACAAGTAAATACCCTAACAACCACAATCATTAGTGGGGAATAATGTCCACATAATCGACTATATAAAAACGATAAAAAAACTGAAAACCATATTACGAATTTTTTATCGCCCTGACCCCAGAAGCCCATAGTCGGTGCATTATTTTAATAAATTGGCATGATTACAAGTGATTATATATGGGAGGACTGATCAGTTTAGCAGTCTTGGAAGATAGATTACATACATAAACATTACATTGCAATTTATAACATAAAATAAAACATAGATAATCCTTTGATAATTACATTATTCCTCTAGATTAAAATTTCATATAAAGTATAGTAAACTTCTTGGCATCCGTGGAAAATTAAAAATTATGAAGGGGTGAGCTTAGATGTGCGGAAATGGTAAATAATTTAGCGGAAGCTATAAAATTTTAAGGAATGATGTGTATTAAAACAACATCCTTTATAAACATAATCTTGGACATAATATGGAAAAATAAATATAAAAAATTACCATATAAACATGCACATGGATATTCTACAAGTCGAATAATCACATGTAGTAGCTAATTTCAAAATGGGGAAATGCCTAATGTCGGACATCATTACCACATAGTCAAGGCCTCATGCTAAGACTTGAAATAACATTTTTTCAAGGCCTTGTGCCAAGACACTGGTTTGTCTCATGAGACCTACCGATGCATCGAGGGGCTATAGTGGGCCCCACCCATCACTTACTATGCAAGTTTCATTCCCCATATGAAAATGTTGAATCATAACATAAACATTCATTTTAAAACTAGCATACGAAATCTGAATACTTTATCCATAAACCATGAATGGTATAAAAATATCACATCCATTGTAAAACATATCATAACTCATTAAATACAATATGGATGATTGTATTGTAATAAATCAACCTCAATCAAGAATAATATCCAGTAAATTATGTTGATATAGTTAAAAATGACCAGTAAAACTCTTTGAGTGAAATACCCCTTTTCCTGAAATAATTTAAAAGTCACAAAATTTATAAAGGAATACATTTAAAATATATTTTTGAATAAAATTGTCTCATAAAACTTCTAAAAATTTTAATTGAATTAACATTTTAAAAAATTCATGTCTATATAAATGAATCCTTAAAATCATTTTTAAAACATGGACATTAATGAGAATGATTTAGAAGAATAAATATTAAAATCATTTAAAACATTAAAAATGATGTTTTAGTTAATGAGTTCCTTAAAAACAATCCATTTAAAAACACTTTTATGAAGCATGGACTTGGATAATAAACATTTCTCAGTAAAAACATACACATAAACAATCTCGGATAATAATAAGATTGAGAAATTAACTCTTACCTTGTACTTTCCTTTAGTCAAGGGTATGTTTATCCTCTTGTATAATGACCATAGTATGTTATTAAATTATAAAAAAATAATATTAATATTTATGATATAATACATTATTAATTTATGAATTTATACTACCTATTTAATAATAATTTCCATTAACATTTCAGGTAACAATAGCTTTCCTTATCATACATGTTTTAACTTGTTATTGTTAATCGTATCACATAGATCATGATTTAAAGAAATCCAGAATATAAAACATGATTTATATATCATATATATTTACAACAAAAATATTTTTAATAGATAGATATATATAATGGAAAACGCCATTTATGGAGACGGTAGGTCGTACGTACGCATAAACGATGTTTTCGTTTTTATATCGTATTGAAGGGAAATAAATGAATGAGATATATGTAAATACATATACATTTACATATACATATATATATATATCCAGTAGAATTATTATGTCATATATTACATACTTATTAATAATATACATTTTTATAATCATCATCGAATGGTGAATGCAGAAATGAATTTCATCACGTCGTGGAGACGGTAAGTCGTACATACGAACGAGCGAAAATATCATTATATTGATGGTGAAATTGTATATAATTGGATGGTATATTATATATAAATTATCATTAACATGATATATTTATTATTTACATAAATTATACTCATTTTTATACTCATCCAAATGATGAAGGGTTGAATAACAAACCACACCACAACGTGGAGACGGTAAGTCGTACATACGCACGTATGGTGACTTTGTTATTCCTAGAATGGATAGAATAATGAATATAGTTGTACCATATTTATAATAAAATCACAGTATGTAGAAGCTATAAGAGTTATTATTTTGGTATGTAAACAACAACGAAAGTGGAAGTGGAAGAAGAAGATAACTTTGAATGAGGTGATAAAATTATTACATCTTCTTCTAGTGCTTCCTTTGGATTTGATCAAAAGGGGTCCCTAGGTTGTCTTTTTGATCAAATTAAGGCCACTAGGAAAAATTGAGGGTAGTTGGGAGGATATTTTAGTAGGATTTGTTTGATCCAAATGTCTTTGGAGGTTTGAAATTAAGAGAAGGGGAAATGAACTTTTTTAAGAGAGGTGAGGGTCACCTTAGGAAAAGACTGAAATATTATTTTATTATAAAATAAAATTCAGTTTCTAATGGATCCAAATGAATTTATTTCACTGGTAAGTTGGGTATGGTTATAAATCCTCTTAAATAATAGGTTTTATAAATGTTTAGATCACCACATTAACCTTCTCGTTTAGATTTAACTCTTAGTTAAATAGATTAACTTTTAACATGTATTCGTGTATTATTATAATAAATAGTTAATAAACATATTATAAAAAGAAAATCGAACCCCAAGAAGTTCCGTATTGACATATATATCATTATATAAGTATTTTTTATGAACAATAGATTTTTAGGAAAATTATAACAATTAATAATATAGTATTTTTTTAAACTCGTTTATGTCAATTTTGTCACTATTTAGTATTTGTTTTTTGTGAAAGTCATAACAATATTATTTATTCAAAAAAAAAATCATTTAATCAACCCTAACATGTCATATTAACCACGAAAATTAGTTTAATGCATTATAAGGCTCAATTTACATTTTTTATATTTATAATAAAAATTATTTTAATATTGCATTAATATGGTAATTACTACATAATCATTGTGTCATAAATATATTTAATTATTTAATTTATAAAAAATTATAAATAAAATACCATGATTTATAAAATCTATTTATATTTATAATGAATATTTATAGTATAAATTATCTTATGTATAACACTATATTAAAAATGGTTTAGTTATTAATCATTGAATTTAACATTTTTAACTATTCTTTAAATAAAATAATAATAATTGTTTGAATCTAATCCAAGTAGACAAAAAGGATCATATTTTATTACTAAGGTTTATTTTGTTCGAAATACAATTATCCAATAGAATTAATACATGTGTTAGGGTAATTATAATATCTTTTTTACCTTTAATTACCCTATTTAGTTTCAACCATCGTAAATAAAATTCAAAAGTTACTATTAACCAAAAAATATTTTCATCCTATTGAACCACATTTTGCTTACTTATGTCAAGTGCGTCTCTCAGATTTTTTTAATTCAATTCATAGAAGCGGTAAAATTACGTTTTATGCAATTTTTCAAATGTGCCTTGAAGGTGGGTAAAAGACGTTAAAAGTTCAATAAAAATTTATATATCTAATCATATTATAAAATGAATCAAATGAATTAAATTGGAATAATATAAGTATTATGTATTTTTTTTAATTTAAAATAAATTTATACAAAATAATTATTATTATTTACATAAAATGCGGTCTTAAACAATAATGTATCTTTTTCACTATTCATCAAAAATGGAAAGTTTTCAAAAAAATACCAAAATTTCACCCTAATCTAATTTTGATAATATGAATTCCAAAATGAAGTCTATTTTACCGAATTAAAAACCTATAAATTTCATTAATTAATTTTAAATTAATTCCCCTTGTGAAAACCAAAAACTGGTATTTTTAAAATGTAAAAACTATCAAAAGATTTACTTGTGTTTATGTCCGATTAAAATGTGAAATAATTTATAATGACCTAAGTTATATTAAATGATAAAAATATAATATAATTATACTGTAAAACCACTCAAATTTATAATTTAACACAATAAATTATTTAAATTAAAAAAGTTGTTTTCAATTAAAATTCATTATTTTGCATTATTCATCAAAATATGAATGTTATCAGAAAAGTTCCAAAAATTTATCCAACCCAATTATTTAAGTCCTGATTATAGATAATAATTATATTTTTTCAAATAAAATATATAAAAGTGTCAAATATTGGATTTAAAAGGTTTTCTCCATTAAAAGATGGTAAAATTTACTTTTTTGAAAAATACTCCCTTTATTAGAAAAATTGAATTTGTTCTCTTATTATGTCTAAGAAACACATAATATGGATTCTAAAATTATATGGAGTATATAAAATTTAAAATTCAGTTTGTAGTATTCATAACTACTTTCTGAATGGCTAGTTTGGTAAGTCTTGGGGTGCTCGAACTCAGTGTTACTTGTAGCGCAAGCTATTGAATTACTTTAAAGAGATAATGTACTATGAAATCTTGGGGTGTCACACATGCCCCTATGACCCTTCAATATAAAATTAACAAATTATTTATCATTGATTAAATCCTAAAAACCATGTCTCATAGATAAAAATAGTATAACCCCCCACATGATACCTAATAAAGAGAAACATGGGACTCCTTACCTTAATGAATCTTTGCTGACTTGTTATTCAAGACAACAAAAAGAAGAAAACTAGAAAACCATAACGGTAACACATGAAACTAATGATAAACCTACACCATACAAAAATACCATAAAAAATACCAAACACAAAAGAAAAATCAAGCTACACCTCTAAAGGAAAACTAAGAATAAGAACCAAAAGGAACATTCGAGAACGATAGGATAACACACCATAGATCGAAGACTTGAGGTTGATAATCAATAATAATTTAATGGAATATCAAAACCCACAAGGTATCTCTATAGGAGGCCTTTAATGAGAGAGAAACTGTATAATTTTGGGAAAACTAGAGTTCACTAATGATTTATAACTATACTATATCAAGGGTTTACATGAAATGTAATCCCCTTTCAAATCTAGTAATCTAAGGGGTTTGGTTTCGCTGAAAAATGAGTTAACATTTTATTATTTAACACAGAATATATCTAGTACATATACTATCCCTAGAAAATAATTGAAATCAAATTGCATGTTGTTTAAACATTACATGCTGTGAATTCCCTCCAGAAACTCTATTGCACCACCATGATCTATCGAACACTCCCGGAACCTTCCCCAAACACCTCTAATGCTCAAAACTAGAAAAGTAACAGTCCATGAGGGTATATAGTATTACCTCAGATATATCTCAAATGATTCTCAAACTCGAGAATCCAAAAAATATCCATGAATAAAATGGGTCTGAACATCCACCCTTTAGGAAACATCTCAAGGATCTCATAATACCTCAAATACTTACACTAATCAATTTTTCTAACCCAAATAGCTATAAAAATATTAAAAACACATATCAAAACACAACCATAAATCATCTCCTCCAACACAAAAACACTTCCAAACAACTGTCATAGAAATGTTGAACTGCACTACCCAGATCACATTTATCAAGGTATTATATCCCCAATGTTAAGATACTATATGTTCTTAGAATCACTAAATCACCCACATGGGTTTAATTGCATCACTATTAATGAATAACGATTACGAATTATGTCCTCCCATTTTTAATATGTTTTAAATTTATCACACATCTGACAACACAAATCACAAATAAGGGAAAATATCTCATCAAATAAAATAACATCCAAACGTCACATCATATAAAAACTAAGAAAATAAAAACTCAAAACAACTACAGGCACCCGGCACACATCTATACCTCTCACTCACATTTAGTCATCTCCTCGCAAACATGAATCCTCAAAAGATGAACCAATAGAATGGTTTTCCATATAGCACATTATCATACCTATCCTAGATCACTACTAGTTGCTCCAAGAATTTGGATTCATCCTTGATAAATAACTATACCAAGTCAATGTCATTTGAGAAATATGAAGATACCGATGAAGTTAATAGACATGGAAGATTTCACAGATCTCATTTAGTCATGGTGGAAAAGCCAACTGATACACCACCTCTATAACTCTCCCCAACACCTCAAAGGGTCTAAAAACATGGATAATGCTTACTTTCTCATCCCAAACTCCACATCCCACATCGAGGGGGATCCGTCAATAACCCAGGGTCCCCAACCTCAATCTTTAAGGTCCTCCTCCTAGGATTAGTAGAAAAATTATGTTGGTTTTGTAATTATTTTATCTAATCACAATAAATCTCAAAATATTCTCTCATCCAGTGAACTACATCAGGACCAAGGACTACTAACTCCCAAGCCTCTATTAAACACAACAAAGAATGACATATCCCCTATACAAGTCCTCAGATAGATCTATACTAATCAAAATGTCATAGTAATTATTATAATCAAACACATCCATAGTTAGGGTTCATATCCATGATCCACCATAGTCCAATAATAACTCTCACAACATATCATCAAATGTCTAGATAGTCTATTATGTCTTCACAACTATCTAAGGGAGGAAAGATGTGTTGTAGCATAACTAAATACAAAAATAATTTTGAAAGAACCAATAGATTCTTGAGAAACAATGTGTATCCCAACTAGATACAATGGTCTTATTACCACTATGACACCACACCAATATTCCACATACCTATTATCCAAATAATTCACAACATCCAACTCATTGATCGCTATGAAGTGGGCTGATTTCATAAAACAATCCAAATCCACCCTGATGGTATAACAAAAAAACTGATCTCTAGGTAAGCCAATGAAACAATTTTCATGATTTCATTGAATTTAGACTATATAATATCCAAAGGCTTTAAAAACCACTAGGAACATGATTCGTGGAATTTTTCTTCTAGGAAACCAAGAATATTTCCAAAAAATATTCCAATTCATATTTCATCACAGACCCGAAAAAATAAATCCTCAATACAAAATACATCATTGAAACACCTTGGTGTACTTCCAAAGGTGAGGAATAAAACACATGAAGGACTCCCATGTGTGTCACTATAGGAGAAAACTACACCCTATTCTAATCATTCTCTAATTACCCCTCTAAATCATCACAATGGCCAACATTATCCAGTATCACCTCTGTATCTCAGTATCCCAATAGAGAACTTTCAACCAACTATATCAGATAATATATCACTTTCATCTAAAAAACTGACATATACCATTATCCACCCTTACATATGAGTGAAAAGGATGTGAACTCCTCTATCTCACTCAATGAATTATCAAACTCCTAAACCACTCCCTTCCATGAATTCATGCATATTACATAAAAAATGACCTTACCCTTTCTCAAGGTTTGTGATATCTCAATATAATAATCCTAAACAAACATAATTCAAATCTAATGACTCATGTTCATATCACAAAGATATACAACATGCTCCTATGGTCCTCGAATAACAAAAATTTCCCCTCATTGAGGTAAAACCACCACAACTTCAACACACACAAAAATACTAGTGAATGAATAACATGGGTCA
Organism: Viscum album; assembly: GCA_963277665.1. Classification (NCBI taxonomy): domain Eukaryota; kingdom Viridiplantae; phylum Streptophyta; class Magnoliopsida; order Santalales; family Viscaceae; genus Viscum; species Viscum album. The sequence continues at coordinate 1,982,325,793 of OY728125.1, read as the reverse complement.
AATTTTTAATATCATGAAAACATTACTACTTATACCCATAATATATCACTACTCATTAATGCATCAAAATTCATCCAAATCATATATAATAAGAATCAGAAATGGTCTCAAACATTACACCCTTTTTAGGATATTGAAGAACTCGAGTGATGTACAACTTCAACCTCAGGTAACCAATTGCTTTCTAGAACTGATCATTATACAAAAAATATTTTTATTTACTATTAATAAATATTTAAGTTGATTCATGTATTACAAAATTTATAATATTCATCCAATAATAATCTTCATGAAAAAGGAAATTGTGAAATTCTACCACATTTGTGGTGCTTTCTAAGAAACAATTACATCACCCTTCGACAGTTCCACCACAAAACCCTACTAATACAACAAATCCACAAGTAAAAGAAACTATAATCTCCAAAACATACACTTTGAAAACATTCCATAAATCTAGTGGAATCAAAGAACCTGAAATACCATTATAAGATGATCATCATGCTCCTCCACTAAATTCAAGTAGATCAAGAAATCATTGATGAACATAATGACAAAGTGGTTTGGGAACTCACAAAACCTATAGATCATAATACTCATGAGAACAGTTGTTGATTTTTAACACTAAATTGAATGAATAAATTCATGATGGTCCAATACCATCATCTAATGTTTTTATTCAGTATATAACCCACCTTCCCATAAAGTAGTGATATTTATATTGCATATTGATCATAGAATTCCACCTGACCCATACTGCTTATTAGAAAACGAAATTATATTACCACATGGTGACATGATGGGCTAGAGAAACCCATTCTTCATTAGATCATCTATATAATCCCTCGACTACCGAAACTCATCAAGTTAAATTTTATAAGAAGTCATTAATATTGAAAAATAATCTGGATAAAATTATATCCCACACTCTACATCAAGATGAGGAGAAGCATCGCCACTTCATCGAGGACAACATGAAGGAACTCCCTATTGAACCTGGGGACTGCTACTATCCCAGTCCCTAATTATTCAACTGAAAACTCTACTATCAATGTGGGAGGGGCTCCACATGCCGACTTCTAACATGAAAACCCATATCTTTGATGAAAACTACATCATGGAAATCCGCATTCAAAAACATTACCCACCTATGGAAAAGGTATATAGAATCATGTTTGGAATTAAACCATTAGATTATAAGGATAAAATTGTATGGACTGATATATAGAATAAAAATATCCCCACGGTACAGATGTGGCCCCATAATCATTCTACACCCCTGTAACACATAAAAAACGATGTTCTAGCATCCAATAGAATAATAAACACTAGTGGAATGAGAATAATCTCTATATCTAGTCCTAGAGCACCAACTAAAATCATTGAAACAATGGATTTTGAATCTCTTGAATCAATACAGGCATAAAAAATAGTACAAAAAAATAATTATAGCTAATATGATTATTATATCATCTAGAACAGATGCATCCAATATATACAAATAACTATTATGTTCTCATATACATCTTTGTTGATGACCACCTCCATGACCATAATCAGGTTGAGGCCCCTAGACATGAGGAACATTCTGTGGTCAACATTTACCTATTCCACCAGCACTTAGTGGTTCATAACCTGCTACCCCTATAATGTGAATGATTTCACTAGAAATTTCTGTTGAGAATGCTCCTCAATATATCCACCTCCACCAAACTAAGCTCAGGGAATGACTGTGAATTGCTTATAGTTGTGGATATGAACCCCACATCCAAAACACACTAACATGAAGCCCTTAGGGAAAGAATGGAATCCAATTTCCCCAGAAGGATGAAAATGAATCTACAGAGGATGACTCCCCTTATACCAAAACCTCAAAGGCCATATATCATGTGACCTACCCTTGACAACTTTTCTCCTTAAGGAAAGCTACTGGTCCCACTATAATGGTAATTTTACTCATGAATGTAACCAATTGATCATATTTTCCTTATTATGAACCTCTACATATTTTGGCATGTAATGGGAGTGACATCATATTGCATATAAAGAATAAGTTCCTCCTGTAGATGTCTCAAACTAGATTATTTATCATGAAAATGATATGGGGAAAATTGCAGAAGTTCCTCTAACTTAATTTCCAACTCTTTTACTTAAATATTCAAATTCTAAAGGTAGTGAATATCCTACCTCTTCACCTCCTTCATGGTGGATGAAAGGAAATATAATTATAACTTATTCTAAAATTATACCCCTAAACCATCTTCCTCCCTCCACTCCCCCATATACAACACCCACCACTAATGTGAATCTCCTCACATATGAATGATTACCAAAGGGATATAGTATCCCAAAAAGGACCAAATAAAATTGAAAGTGATCAAGTGATCCTCAAGATATCTCTCTATCTCCAAAATATAAAACACTTTCCTTATACTTCCACAAATAATTCCTATGGATAGAAAGAAATAAGCTCTTTTAATCCACATCTACCAATGTCAGATCAACCATATTGTGATCAACCAGATCAAAATTTTTGACCCCAACTACTTGATCCTCTAAAGAAAAAAACACAATCCATAGATAAAAGAAGAAAAATTATATTTCCAAATTCTAATTATAAGGATTTTTTAAGAATAAATTTTATTTAATTTATTTATTTTAACCTACTCAAAATAATCCAAATTAAAATATGAAAACAAGTCATAATGATGCATGTACAACTTTTAGGTATCTGGCCTGCATGATGGTTGAAATAACTTGGTTGTTAAACAAACATAGAATCAGTGAATTAGATAATAGGGGGGCCTAAAATCTTGTGCCATAGTTGATCTCCTTGACCAATGTCACACATCGTGGTATACTGGAACTGTTTCCATAACAACCCATGAAATCCTCACTCTTATAATCTACAACCACCATTCTATCTCTCAACCACTGCTCAGATGCCACTCAATCACAACCCCCTCCCTCCAAATATACTTTAATGAGGGGGTAGAAATAATAACCCTTGATTAATTTCTCTTGTAGTCCCTTGTTTTGTGACATGATCCGAGGGTATAAAAATATCATGTATTGGAGGAATTACCCCCAATAATGTTTATAGTACGATGAGATAATATAAATCATCCATAATAAACACCATGAAATAATATAAAGTAAATATAAAACTATCCCACATATGTGTAAAAAACTTCTATATGTAAAAGATTCAAAAATTATGTACTCGAAAGAAAATATAATGTAGTAACATAACATCTGTCCAATGGTCCGAGATCGAAATGTCCAGAACGGTCCATGTAATCCTCTTAGAAACATGAAAAAAACAATTGTATGTATATAAAGAATGATCATAAAAGTATACTCAGCTAGAAAAAAATCTATCTAGTTTAAAAATGAAGGAATCATACTGACACAACTGTGAGAAAATAGTTGAACCAATATAACCTTATCAGGTCAACAATCCACCACAAACTCGCCAAGGCATTCTCAAAAAAACACTATGAATGTAATATAACATAATAAGAATCATACAGATAAATGGTACCCTGTACCACATCACTAAGAGTATAATTCTCTCACACCCCAACTACATACATCCAGGAGCACTCATCTCCTCCATATATAACACCACCCAACAAGTTGGATCACAACACATCTACCTGCAGATACAAAGGCTCACCTCCCCACAAGAATGTCCTAATCACATGTCTCCATAATACCTCATTTTTAAATAAACCCACTTCAATAAATATAGATTTAGGGTATCATGAATATATAGGAAATCAACCTCATGCACTCCTCCTCCTATCATCTATGACCCCTAGCAGAAGCCACCCCATATACATAGTCAAATAACTCCATGTATAAAATCTTCTTGGCCACCACCCACATGAATAGTCACTTCTTGTATGAAACACCCTAGTCTACCAAAACCACCATCTTATTTACTAACAAACATCTAGACATCACAAAATGGGAAATAACTACATCACTTGGAAGTGAGATATGGAACTAGTTTGTATCCATCCATCTGTCCTCCTTGCTATATTTCTAGAAAAACACCTTTGTGTGACTATGTATGTGTCGTAACATAGTGCTTGACAAGGGGTTGATTTCCAACATCCCCCCCCTACAATCCCCAACTAGAAAACTCCATCCCAAACTCATGAACACACGTCACAAAACATCATTATCAATTGAAATATTTAAAAATGGTATTTTTCACATTCAACTTTATTTCATGGGTTTTATCATAGTAGACATAAATATTGGGAACCATTTCATTATCCAAATGTATATTGTTAACCAATTTACATTTTGGGTTATCAAAAAGTCGTCAAAATAGTCATTACAGTCCAAATACAAATAAAACTGCCCAAAAAAATCCCCCAACTGCTAAAATTATAAGTAATGAATTAAGCTAGTACATTCCATAATACCATAAAAATAACTATTCTATAGAAACCACAGAATAAATCCCTTCGACCACCATTAAAGTTAAATTTATCCAATTACTTATCTTTGATAATTTCTGAGAAACCAACTCTAATAGATAAAAATTTATACCACTCTTGCATGATACATAGTGGAAATCAATGAGGAATTATCTACCATAGTGAGTCACAACCAATTGGTGCACACCGTAGGGTAATGTAGAACACCCCAAAACCACAACCACTCTATGATTACTTCATATCAACCTACAATGCACCCTGATACCATAAAAACACATCCCACACACAAAACCCAATACAAACCTCACCAGTATAAAGAAAATACAAAGAATAATAGATTGTAAGATTTGAAAATAATAGGAGAACTCACCACAGATTAATGATGGGAAGCTAATAATTAATCCCCATTTAATTGAATCATGAAATGCCTAAAAGGATAATTGAATGTTACCTAGAGTGAGAGATTGAGAATATTTTTTGAAGAAAACCCTATCACTCAATATCTTTATAACTATGGTGAATATGGGTTGTACATGATGTATAATCCCGTTTCATGTTGGGAAATCCTGGGGTTTCTGTGTCTCCAAAAAAAATGTGTCTTCTTTTTATTTTGTAACAATGAAAATCTACACATCATGAACCAGACATGGAAAATTTGTGAAAGAAATATTCACATTGTGTAAACATTACAAAACATGTATTTTCTAAATTATCCATGTTCCACTTTTATCTTCTATTAGGAACTCAAGGAAGCTCCCCCAAACACCTCAAATGCCCAAAAATGACAAAGAAACATATCAGGATGGTGCAACCCATTACAATAATCACCCCACATTATGAAATAGATCTATTCTAGGATTTTTTTTAAAAAATTATGTACTACCCATTTTTGTTCATAAAATATAATCATTTCACTTGTATTAACCATTGTTTTATAATCCACAGATTTCCTTGTCTGTTTTTTCATTTGTTGTTTTCTCAAAACACTTTAACAACTTCTCCCATGGCCACCCTATATATTCTCTCTACATGTCACCTAGAACAATCACATTCTATATATGATATTTCACTAAAAAATTTACTCTATTTGGTACTACCAATAATACTGGCCACTAAATCATAAGGAAATGGGACTTCGATTTCACCATCCTTACTTTGGCATATTTTTTAGAGTTAAAATATATTTTATTTCCATTTTAAAAAATCACCTGTATTTATTTATTTTATCAATTTTATATAAAATATAAATCTACAGTATATATGAAGATAAAATGAATATAATTGTTTTAAATTACATGTATACAATGTAAATGAAATTAATTATAAAAAATAATGCATGAATTATTGCTATGAAATCCTTTATTGTTTTCTATATTTTGTTCAATAGTAAATCCTACACACACGATAAAGTGAATAATATCCTCCTAATGTTAAAATACAATATTAAATAAAAAAATTATAATTATAATTAAGGTATAAAATTTAAAAATTAAAATTAGATATATCGTTAGAAATACCAATTTTTTATGGATATTAAATTACAATTTATTTGAATTCCTTTATTGAATGAATGATACTTTTTTGGAGTATCCAATAACATCAATAGACATATTATTAGTTATCATGTTACTTTTTTATCTTCCTCACAGAAAAATTTTATCACATCACTAAAGGTTCATATTATTTATCTGCTTCCCATAACATATATACTATCAATATAACCATATACTGAAAAAGCATCTCATATAACCACCCAAAATAGGAAAGTATCACCATTAATCATGAGGCCTTTACTGAAATGATAAAATTTCACAAAAGTTGAGGGATAGAAGGGAATGTATATGGAAAGTTGTTAGGATTAATACTGATTATAATCTATACAATAAAATGCATCTCAAAAAAAATATAGATCTGCAAAATATCCTCATTGAAAAAATAAATCACCAAAACCACCTTCATCTTTACAAGGATCAAAAATGATGACAATAAATGTCATGAAAATAAAATCATATATTTTTCCATTATTATTTATCACTCTATAGTTTTCCCAATCCTTTTCAATGATTTTTTCAGTAATATTTTTTTAGGATTTTATATGGGAAGAAAAAAACATAATGAATTCCATTTTTGAACATCTTCCCAAATTTAAATAACAATATCTCACTTCTCAATATCATGATATAAATCATCCCCTTTACACAAATAAAAATGTATTCCCCACAATTATCACATTGATAATTTTTGAAAAATAATCAATTGGGAATGAAGGGATAAAATTGGGACATAATTTATATTAATTTTAACACCCCAAGGCTTTGTAATATATTTTATTAAGAATAAACAAAATTTCATTAATATATTATGATGCATGCAACACTGGGTTTAAAAAACACGGTTTAGTTGCGCATTGAACGTAGAATTTAATAAACCATTTTAACACTTTAATAAAATTTATAGAATAAAATAAACTTAATTTTTTATATCAGGATGCCCAAATTTTATTTGGTTGATTTTTGTTTTTGATTTTTCCAAAATGTTTCATTTTTAGTGAATAATGAAAAAAAAATTATTTATAGATGTCATTTCAGTAAAATAATTCATAATGAGAAATTATATTTTTAATTAGTTATAATTTAATGATAGATAATTTGTATACCAATTATTCCATTTTTATAAATTAGAATCATTTTCATATTGAATTTAGATATAAAAGCATTATAAACATGTGATTATTTTAACTTTAAAACCATAATTTCTCATTTGGTCTATGAGATTTTTATAGAATTAAATTCTATCAATTCTGTGAATTGAATTTGTGAATATGTTTTAAATATTTTTAATAATCAAAATTTATAATTCCAAATATGATAAACATATTTTTTAACCAAAATTAATACTAATTAATTTCAAATTTATTTGTTATTGTTAGGGTAGAAATTAGTTTACCCATGGGTTAAACATGAATCAAAAGAGTGAAAATGGCCTAAAATTTTATCACATTTTAATTTCATGAATGTATTTAGATCATGAACATTAAAATATACTAAATATTGAAATTATTTTTTAATTTACTTTGAATATCACCCATATAATAAGATAAGTAATGGAAAAGATCGAAAGTAAAATATTAATATTTTTTATCCATAATTCCTTGGGATATGGAAATGACAACATATGTTCGGTTATATATATAATTATTAAAGATATATGACTTTTGGTTATCATGATATTTTATTTAATTTTTTTAGTTGATATCATTAATTTAATTCTTTAGGAATCACTAGTAGAATAATTATTTACTTGAGAATTATATAGAGTAAATGATTATAAAAATATTAAAAAATGTAAATTGAATTAGTTATTGTGTTAAATTAATTAAGAGGGTGAACATAAAATTATTCATAGGTTTTAACTTAATATATTTTAGTTCGATCATTGTATTGATATTTTTTAATTTATTATATATGAATAAGGTTAAAATAGACATTAATGTTATTTTATGATAAATTATATTTTATTAAATGATTTTAAAATACTAAATATCATATATTATTCCAAGTAAGTTTTAAATGAAAATAAATATCAATTATATTCCATAAATGTACCAATTTTTCTATTATTATGATTATATTGATCCCAAAATATTAATAAATCGTTATTAGTGTGGTTAAGGTTAAAGAGTTGTTTTTAGACGTTACATGTGCTCACATTTAATTTATTTTAGAACACATAATACATTAAAATATTTTTAATTAGGTTATATATATATCATTTTTTCTAAATTAAAAAATATGGATAATATTAGTTTTGGTATAATTAATAATTTCATAGGTTAAAAATACATCATTCAAAGGGAAAAACCAAAATGGTAAAATAAGGGAACATAGATGTGAATGAATAGAATGATGAAAAAAAGTTCCTAATTGGTTTTTAGAGTTATTTGGGGACCATATATTCCCTCAAATCATTTAATTATCTATTTTGGACCCAAATTTGGTAATATTTACCCCTCATTAGTGATCATATTTGAGTAATTACCTGAATACCACACCTCCTCGACTATAAAAGGGAAATCACTCCAATCAATTCTTCACGCATTCAAACCTCATTGGTTCAGAAAATTATTCATATATAACTATATAAACTCCATTAATACATTTTATAATCCAAATTTTTGGCATAATTCTAAAATAGAAATGCTTTAGTCAAAATCATCAGAGGATACCCAAAGAAAAGTTATTGTTTTTCAACGAGTGTATTTATTTTCAATCATTCTCCACCTTCTTAACTTGTTATTAAAAAATTATGACATATTAACCAAATTTTATTCCATTTTATGGGATATTTTATAATAATTGAATTTTATTAATTAATATTCACTTCAATCAAATGGGTTTTTGAATCATCGCTCATGTGTACGGTGGATTAATTCCTCGCAAACACATATCATCCACATTTCCATTTTTCCTTCTCTGGTTTAGGTATAATTTTGGATATAATATATATATATATGATATATATATATATATACATAATATTTATACCTCTAGAGTTACTATTGTATATATATATATTTTTAACTTGTACTCCATAGAGGATAAAGTAACGGTAATCGTGTGTATAGAGGACTACCACCTCATGAAGTGATGTGATATTTCTTTCACTACTGATTTACATGGAATATGATAAAGGTAAATTAAATGATTATATGTGATATAAATTAAATAAATGTTATATTAGTTACATATTTATGATTCTATAATAATAATAAATATCATTTCAGTTCCTTCAGTTTCACTCTTGTAAAGATGACAATGTCATTTTTGTATGTGCGTACTACATCCTTCATAAAGCGATGACACTCTCTTCTTATCACCACACCACATGGATTATATATTTAACAGTATAATATGGTGAATATTATATTATGGTAGTTCTATATGGTTTCTCTCTCAAGATGAGAGCTTCTCTCCCTTTCTTGTTATGGAAATCACTTGGGTGAGCGTAGGGATTCATGTCTACTTGATGCGGATAGATCTTTTTCTGATATGGTTGGGCACGAGGAGCTCTTTTCTCTATGTTGTCCACACAATAGAGGTATGTTTATTACAGTTTTTTTGTAAAGTGACGGTGTAAACCTTCTGGAGTTTTCATCGACAGTGGAGGAAAATATTGAGAGGATATCGACGGTGGAGAAACACGGCGGGAGGATGTCGACAGTAGAGAATCCTAGTGGGAGGCTGATTAGTGCCTCCAATGGTGCGGAATCTGGAGACAACTTGATGAAGGAAAATCATGCATAGACCTAATTTTTGGGGGCGGAGTGTGGGTTCCTCACGGATCAAGGCAGGTGTCCTCACGATGGGTGGAAGGATGGCGATGAAGGTGATGTGTTTGGTGGTGATGATGGAAGCCGGTGACGGTGGTGTAGGATGGTGACGCGAGGATATAGAAGAGACAGTGTCCTGGGGGCGGTAGGATCTGCCCTCCAGGGAATATTTTGTGTGCTAGGGATTTGGGAACCAATTGGGGAGCGGGCTAGTAGGCCGGTGATGGCACAAGGGAGGCTGACGAGAGTTTTGGGATGAGGTTTGGTGCTGGTAGTGAAGATTTGGGATCCTGGAAGAGGTGTGGTTGGGACCCTTGATTTTAAATCGCTGGAAGAAGTTTTGTGGACTTGGGATGATAGGTTGGAGAAGGGAGAAGTGCATGGGGACAAGATGGGATCCCGGCAGTGGGGAAGATCGCTGATGAATTGGAGTGTCGACAACGATGGGCTACCGGCATGTGGAAATCCAACATGATTGAGAGACACAAGATGTGCACTGGAGAAAGAAATGACTGCATGCCTCAGGCTACGGATGTTCTCGGGATGAAATCCTTGGGTCTAGGGATTGGGCGATGACTTCTTATGGTGGACAGGTGGGCGATGGCTACTTGCATTGCGGGAGCGGGGCAACCCTCGGGTTATGGTTGTGTAGGGAAGGTGGAACAACCTGGTCTTGAAATGAGTGGATGGTTTGGGCCTCAAGATGGTAATGGGTTTTCCTATTGGCTGAATGGGTGTTGTGAGATTTTATGTCTTTTATTTTGTGTGGGTATTTGGACCATATGCTATTTGGATGACTATAATTTTCCATTTCTCTTTTTTGGTGGTAATTTTGTACCACACATCTGTTTGTAACTTATGCATTTTTGTTTTCAATAAATTTTCTTGGATCGTGTAAACTTGATCTGGAACATTCCTGGTATTGTGGTCATTCTAGTAAGGTAAAATATTTCTAACCCCCTTTACATAATGATTAGTGAAAATGGAAATGTTACTCATGCATACGTATGGACTTCCATATTTGTCACTGTAACATATTTAATTCTTCATAACCATCACTCTTGATTGGTTATAAATGTAATGTTGATGTAAATATATTATCAATTCATCATGATACATATAATTTTTGAGATTATATGATTATATAATATGTGCATGAACCATATCATTCATGATGGAACATGCTTAAGGAAAAAAGACATGTTACACCCAAAATAGTGAAACTAATGAATTGTTATTATTGAAAATATATTATGATGTTATAAGAGTATCATATATAATATTAAAAATATTAAAATAATTAAATTTTAAGTCAATAAATTTTTTTAAACCACTATAATTTAAGGTAAATAACGTTCAGTGAAAAGGTCATGTGTGGTAAGGTATTCCCTCTCAATTTAGATTCCATTAAGGATGATTTTTTATTATAAACTGAGTAACTTTTAGGTTGAATATATAATTATTATTTCACATTTAATATAATTAATAATAATTTTTCATCATATTTTATAATTCAATTTGAATTCTTTCAACTAAAAGGATTTGACATTATATTTACCTAATGGAAAGAGTTATTGTGCAATTTCGCTTTCTTATGTATCTGTTAACAGTATCATGAAATAATAAAACTCATGTAATTAATTTTAATTGGAAATTAAATTTATCATAAATATATTTATACTTTTGTGATGGATATAAGTATTTCCAAAAATTTATAACATATTTACATATGGTGTTTACTTTGAATGTTATTTTATTAATTGGGGAAATCATGATAAATATGTATGCTTTCAACAATTTGGATATTTGATAAAGAAAGTTGTTTATGAATTAAATCTATTATTCTATATAATATGAATGGTTTTTTAAATTAAATACCTAGGTTGGGGATTTCTTAATTCAAGCCCCTCGATTCATTATTTTTCTCATGATGCGAAATAAGTTGTCCAAACCTTATAAGATTTTAATAAGTATGTTTGAAACTATCCTGTGAGAGGTCTTGAAAGTAATATAATTTAAATTTATTTTTAAAGATTTTGATGGTAAAGGTATCATGTTCCTGGGAAATATGATGTCTGATAATTAAGAATTTACTTCATAAAAATTTCATTTTTTATTATCCATGATATTATACAATGATATTATGTATGTATAGTTTTCATTATCAAAAACTTTATTAAATTCAATGTGTTCCTAATTATTTACATTTTTGTGTTAATTATACATTTTTTCATATATCCATATAATTTAAATGGAATGATTTCTCATTTATTTATATTAACTTGTTTTTTATGCTTATTGATTCATGATGTCTACCTCTATGCATAACCCTTACTTGGAATTTTAGTTCACCGTTGTTTTTGTACATTCCAATGGAAATGAAGGTGAGTCCATTAAACCAATTTTCAGGAATTATGAGAATTATCATTTGTTATGTACTATTTTTTCTTTCCTATTACCAATGTAAATTGGTTTCATATATGTGTCTAGATCTTTTAAACTATTATATCGATCGTTCGATAGGGAAATGATTCTCTTTATCTATGAAAATGTAAAAAAATTAAGGCACTAGATCATGGATACTAGTTTTGGGGTTGATACATTCCTTATTAAGACATGTTGTTGGTTTAATAGAATATACCATGTACAAAAAATTGGTTTGGTTCATAACAATCATAGTGTTCAAAATTTTTTTATGAAGTACCCTTTTAGTGTAACCACGAACCTAGTGTTATTTACAATGTAAAATACACACATTAATGCTACATACATTTATTATTTTAATCTAGTAACAAATATTTCACCATAAAAATCATATCTCATTTTTTGTATGATTATTCATTAATGAACCCATATCTATGACTTCTACAACTAATAATGTTTGTAGAGATAGACCGGTATAAATATTTTATATTTATATAAAAATTTATGAACTTGTATTAGGGATTTGTTTTTTGAATTTTTTAATACATCCCCTAGGTTCTTGTAGAGTTATTAGTATTCCAAATAAATGATTTTTAAAATTTCAATTAAAATATTCTGAAATTTATTTTTGGAAGGAATCATATAATTATTTCTCTTTAAAATTTATCCTATTTGTAATGAATTGTGGTTGAATGATTTTATCACCCATTGAACATTATCTCGTAGTAAAAATCAGAATAAAACAAATATTACAATAGAATTTCAAATTATGATATATTGAAAGGTTTACAAAAGATAAATGAATATTTCAATGTGTATACTGGGTTCTATATGTGTATTCTTAATGAAATAAATAAATTTCTAAATTGATTCAATTATTGAAATAAATATTTAATAATGGTTCCAATTTTTCAAAGGCACATAAATACTTGTATAGACCATCACACATGAAGGTTGACCACACACAATTAATATCAATTAAATCTTCTCTCTTCATAATATAATTCCTTTTAGTCCTTATTTTCTTTACTCCACCCAAATAATATATTCTACCATATTTTTCTTCATTAGGATTTTCTCTAACTGTGGATAAAAATTCATTACAAAATTTCCCTTCCTCTATGTTGGGTACTCGATTAGAAAAAGTTTTACATATAATAATTGGAATGTGGAAATGAAATATAATTGATAAAACATAAACTAAAAAACTAAATGGAAGAGAAGAAAACATCAATTTCATATCCTAGTAAACTATCTTCGACAATAATTCTTAACTCACTGAAACCATTAGAGTGTAATTTATTTATATAGATATATTATGTTTATAAATATATAAAACAATTCCTAAATAATTTAAGAAATTTTATTAAGTTTTTTTTTGACATCAAACTACATAAATTAATTTAGAAATAATAAAATGATTCTGCAATCATTTTTTTAAATACATTAGTGGGTTTATAAATTATATGATCCAAACCCATATATAAAATAAAGTACCCCACTCTAAAAAATGGTTACATATAAATAATTATATCTTTTCAATTTAAAATAATACATATCATTCTCAACATTCAATGAGTATTCTTAAATAAGTGGAAAATATACCGAAAATAATAATAGTAGTAATGACACATCATTATTTTCCCAAAATTTTATAAAATTAATAATCTAAAATAACTATATAATAGATGAGTTTCTTTAAACAAAATCCCTCCAGCATGATTCTAAAATTAGAATATACAAATAGTAAAAGATGTCATCACCACAAGTGGTCTCTATCAGATTATGAGTCCTTTTTTATTGAATAGTGATCAATGACTGAATGCATGAATATTTTTTCAACAGAGACTCTATATTAATATATAGATAAATCATATATTAATCTCAATATATCACAATATATGTTCTTGTATCTCTCAACCATAAGTCTTATGGAGTCTCCAAATTGATTTCTATCAAGATAGGAGATGAAAACCATGTGAATAATTTAACTTTCATTCCAAATAAATTTATCTATAATTATCTTATGCGGTTAAATAATATTAATATGTTGTAATTGGTTTATATATGATATTTCTGGTTTTAAAAAAATAACTCGAACAATCTCACTACCATAAATTTTTTAATATAGCCTAACATGTAAAATGTGACATATACAAAACTCCTCAGAACTATCCATACATAGATTCTACATGAAAATTTTGAAATCAATTTGATTAATTCTATGAATAATAACTATATATCTGGAATAAAATATTTATCTTCTATAGTGTTACATAATACAAAACATAGAAACCCACTATCTGTGAAATATTACACCATTTTTTGAATATTTTAATCACAAGTATCTTATGAAACATGTAATGATGGATTCCTTTGATGGTTGGACTGTAATTCACATCATTTTATCTCAACCTATAGATACACATTTATTGTAATGTATGGAATGATGATTCCATGTAACAAAATCATAATACTCTATCCCTTTGTCTATATTTTTAATATCATGGGATTATTAACACATAACCTAAACAACCAAAGTCGTTGATATTTCTTATTTATTCAACTCTTCCATATTACTCTTGATTATTATCTTCAAAAGATATGATGATACCATCAGGGAACTACATCTCCACCCATTTTCTAAATTTTAATGTGATAAGAAGTATCATATTAGGAAACTAATAAAGATTCTTCAAACCCCGATAACTAATATTACAATACTACTTTCCCCTGTTAAAATACCCATTCATTATAACAAAACCACATCATAAGTTCTACAAAATTGCCAATAATTTATGGATGAAATTTGAAATGGTTAAAAATGGAAATAAAATATCAGAAACACAGTCATTTGTAAAAGGATACTTCCCAATACAATGATGTTTTTCCATATAGTTTACATTTAAAATTTTGAATAGTGTGACACATTACATTTCCCATATCCAGATATATCTTTTACAATCCAAATATTTATTATCAAAAACAAACCTCACCCACTCATTCCCTCCTATTGTATTTATCCTCACTATCACCACTTCATTGGGGGTCACTGTACACTATGGACCTAAATATCACCATGAATAGACTCGTGCTATGTAATTTAATTCTTCTACATTTTCACCTGAGATAAAGACACCATTGAGCACATCCAATGCTTCACGGTGGGTAACATCTCATATGGATCGTGATTTAGGAAACATGATTTTAATATATATATATATATATATATATATATATATAATACATCATTTTCTATAAATATACCACATTCCATCATTTTTAAAAAATTATATTCAATGTATATTCCCATTTATTAAAAACACAAACACAACATTATGAATAAAAAAATTAATAAATAAATAAATATAGGGAAAGTAATATTAAAAATTAATAATATATTATACATATCACCAACATGCCTTGAAATCAACATAAATACTCTATATATACATAATTTTATAAAAACATGGTGATAACCACTAATAACTCAGTCACCTAAAAGAGATATAAGGAACTAAAGATTTTGTCTTTAGATGAAATTTTATTAGTTTTAATAGAAGAAAAAATAGTTTAATCCAATCAGATATTTCTAGAAGTTTCCTAAATGAGTATCAATTCAGAAATATCTCACTATATTTCTTAAAATGCTCACAAATGGGAACTTTTTAATCTCTCATTCATTTTCTATGAAGGTCCCATCTGAATTGACATGTTTTTATGGTGTAATGTGTGCACTCAAAAATCGATAGATGACTAACCCATTATTCATTAAAAAATGAATCATTCATATATAATATTCTTTAAATATATATGTTATACATAGAAAAATAATGATTTTAATGATTATTTGAATAAATCATTCCAAAATATGTGTTTTGTGAATTATGAAAACGTAGATATTTTCACCACGTAAAATGAGTTTCAAATTCCAAAAAAGACACTAAGAGGAAAACCATGAATATATAATATCTCTTAAAGAAACGAACCTCAATTCATTATATTAATTATTGTATTTTATAGGTAGGAATTATATAGGATTAGTCAACATGTCAATAATTACCCATTTGATATCAAAATAGAAAATTTATCTGAGTAAACTGATCATTAAATAAATAGTGACATCATCACCTTTCACTATGGGAAGGTTCATAATTATGTTAGACATATGTATCACTAATGTTAGGGTTTCAATTATCAATAGGACAATAATCATAAATGAAAAATATTATTTCATTCTTCAAAATGATCCACTAATGGTATATTCATATATCATATACATATTTGTAAGATCTACAAGATGAAATAATATAAAATATCATGACATCCAAATACCAATACCCTACCCATAATTTGAATCATGGAGAAAAACTATTCTCCAACATATGATAAAAAAATTCATCTATATGATGAAGTTTATTCCAATCCATGTTCATCATATATATGAAACCACTTGTATTCCATGCATAATAATAATAAAAATATACCTTCTAGGAAAACAAAATATTATAAAACATAAGATATTATCCTAGGAATAAATTTATTCTATTTAAGATATTCCAACTAATTTTATACCATATACCCATTATAAGAGACATCATATAAGGAGGAATGGATATTGAAACTATAACATATATAAAATCAATCATATACACAAAATCAATATATATTTCTCTAAATTTGTAATGAAAATGAGGAATGATGGTTTAAAACATCTCTTCAACATCCTAATTAACAATATAAAAGAAAGTTGAAATCATCCAAAGCATCCTATGGTTATATCTATAACATCATACTTAAAAATTATACTAACAATTAAGGGTAAAATATCACCCCATATAACAAGAAACATACCCATGAATGGTAACATTAAATGTGTTCTGTATATCATTTATTCCAAAAAACATCGGATTGTATATAAACAGGAAATCATTATGATGATTAAATCCAAGTTATTATTATTTCCACTAATAATTAGGGTACACTCATAACACCAATAAACACCAAAATATCAATCCCCTAAGGGTGTATATATAGATAAAATCGATATATATTCTAAACTATTACCTTAGATTTGTAAAATACCAACTAGTGATTAATTTATATTACTTAACCATATAAATAAAAAATAATATATTATATAATTGTTATAAAAATGGTTAAAGACTCTCATCATGGTTTGTTTGTGTTTCATCAGTGAAATGAAGTTGCACTGACCCTAATCCTTAACACTAGAGCATTCTCTTTAATTATATTTTGGTGTAGTAATCTAAGAAAATTGATAACCAAAACCATCTCAATTTAAAGACTAACAAAAGTATCTCTAAAATACCACCTTCCTATACCATATTTTATCCCACAGTTGTTATTTTTACCTGACTATAACCCGATCTACAAACAAACTAATATGAAAACTTGTAGAACCACAATAAATGTCACATCTTAATATATGAGTGAACCTAAAATGGAGTTCATTGGAGTCATGATTTATTATTCCATATTTATCTACACATATAATAAACATTTTAGAACCTACCATGATGAATAATATTCAAGCCACCACACTTAAAATAATACACATCATACGAATTCAAGAAAATCCTTATCTCGCTACACATGTGTCCATTTTAAAATACAACATGAATCCAAATTCTTAGAATTCATTTCATCATTTAGGTATTTTATATAATGGGGGATTGATTTAATATTTTTTATAATAACATAAGAAAAAAAATATCCACCTAATAATGAATCAACGTTCTTAGTCTATCATTAAAATAATCAACCCTAGAAGTATCATCACTTTCCTATGATGGTGAAAAATAATGAAAATATATATATAGTGAATAATAGTCTATCATAATGAAATTAACTTTAAATAGAATTTTCAAATCAAAATATTTTTCAAAACTCATAATCTCATGAAAGTAATGCTCAAAATATGGGCTTTTATGTACATCATAGAATGGTCCATTGGGAAATTATCATATGAAAGGAAATCCTATCAGCACCACCCTTGTTCTTGAATCTTATAAATCTCATTATTCAATCACCTCTCTTTGTTATTAAATATATGGTAGAATATAGACAGCATAAAATCAATACAATTCTATGTATTCTGTGAACTACACTCTCTACATAATAGAGGAAGATGAAATAAAGGAATATTCAATATAATATTTGACATTGCAGAATTACCTCTCAATGCTACATGTCACAAATTCTGATTGAATCGTCAATAAATTGGTGGAGAAACTAATAATTAAGATGTAATGAGACAACTTGTGATATGATTTAATAAAAAGTCGAGTACGATATTACCCACCCTCTTAGAACTCTACTAGATTCCTTCACAGTGTAATGTCAATACAATTCACAACTCATTACTTACAATAACATATATAACCGAACTGAATATAGAAAACTTGATAAATAATAATAGAAAAACTATATTACTCTAAAATACACTCTTTCATTTATACTTTAGGTCTCATAAAACCTAATTTTACCTCTCTATAAATAGATAAACAACTCTCTATAAAGGGTATATAGATATAAATATTAGATTCACATAGTTAATTTTAAAAAAGAGTAGAAACAAATCGAGGCGATTTAGGATCCAACAATCATGTTAAATAAGATTACAATATATAAGATTCGACTAAAATAATAAATAACCAAGCCTCATAACCTAATTTTGGAGATCAAATAAAAAAATTTGTAAACATCGTGTGATTCATATGTGGTAATAAGAATACTTGAACCAATTCTATCATTCCACAATGAGCCAAAAACCATTAAAATTCATTATTGAATATTACAATTAATACATATATTATATATAACAAAAATATTGAACAAATAAACTATGTATATCTTTCATAATTATAGTAATATTTTCAATTGTAATATGTATGTTAGATTTGACCAATAATAATTTCAATATCAGATTTTGAACATAGATTATGTCATTTTTACCATATCCCGAATTGTGATAGAAATGTAAAAACATCTCTAATACAACATTATAAAATCCCAAATATTGTTCCTCGCATGAATGAAAAACTATTTAAAAAAATTCTATAGTGTTCCTCTCCTAATACAACTGGTTTCATAAAATTGATGACTGTCTCTATAAAGAGTGTGATGGTTTTACCCAAGATTGAATAAATATATATATATAATATTAGAAGAAATATTATAAAAATAATATAATATTAAATCATAAATAACATGATATCTTTTATAAACATCATATAGAATAATAACATCACCCATGTATTAAAAAAATTGATAGTTTCAATTTCATAAAATCATAATAAATTAAAAAATTTATTTTCTATGAATTTTTAATGAAAAAAAATCCTAAAATATATGAAAAGATACATATATAAATAAATTAGTACACATTTCATGTACATACTCATCTCACATTTTATCAATGCTCTACAAATCATCCACAAATAAAATCTTTTGAACCTACCTAGATCTTGATTAAAAAGTTATTCTAAATTACTAAGTTACCTGTGATGGGAGTGAGTAATTCAAACTAGGATAGAACCGGTAGTATATATAAAATATTAATTATAGGAATGTTCATGTATTCAGTGATATGCATGTATATAATGTCAAAAATAAACCAAAATAATGAAAAAAATAATGGAATATTTGATGATATAACCACTTAGGTTAGACCATATCTTCTTTTCCTATTATCTAAGCATCTCTGAAAATTAACACAATCATCATCTTTGAGTCACATACTATTTCATAATCAATTTCCATATATATTCATCACACTATTCCAACCACAAAATTTTATGTACATCATAATAACATATTCCGAGTGATTTTCAATGCATTCCCATGATATCGTATATGAGCGGCCAACACATCTTGATTTCATCACCACAAGAGTGAATAACATCTCGAACCCCATGAATAGTCATTGAAGGACAATATATCCATTGTTCCTAGACACACCATGGGAGGGGGATTCAAGTCCCATAATGACTATCCCTATATTGGAAACTCACTCCCTTCCTTCAAGGAATCATATCATAATAATTGTGACACACTTATAAATACAATAAAAATAGTTGGTCATTATTTCCCATTACCATCGTAGTCAAATTCGTACTAAAAATAAATTACACTATTGTGTGAGAATGACATCCCAATTCCATGGGGATAGAATCGTGGTAAAAATATAAATTATATTAAGAAAAAATACATCATTATAAAAAATATTGTACTATTTTCATATCTTGCCATGCATACCATCACTAGAAATATAGATTTTCCTACTATAAACAAACCAATAATAAGAAATTAAATTTATTATTAATTTTTATATTGTAAAAAACACTTTTAAATAATGGTATATCATCCCATAAATTTTTTATTAAATTGTCATTATTCCCTCTACACATGACCTACACTAAGAAAAATATTATTTGTAATAACCTAAATGGTTCCAAAAAATGTAAAGGGAAGGGTTAAATATCCCTAAAACTATACTAAATATGGTAATGGAATTATAGAAACTAGGAATAGTTACAGGGATTGACACTCGAGAATAATATACTATAATAATCCTCCCCTATATACATGAGGGATAATGAAAACTATTTACCATAACACACCTGGGTTTTTAATGATTAAAATTTTGTTTAATAGTGAATGTTACATGCAATGATGAGTTATAAATGTGACATGAAAAATTGATCTTATCTTTTGTAACATGAAACAATATGTTCTTTTAATAAATTCCCTTACATGTCAGGCCACATTTTACTATACCAATATATATTATTTACATTATTATTTAATATGATAGATATTGACTAGGTATTGGAATGGTGGGGATGAATATAATTACAATAATTATAAAAATATAATGTTTTCATATTTTTATTATTTAATTAATCATTAAAAATAAAATAAGAATCATTTAAAACAATAATATTTTTCTAAAAATTAGTATGTTTTTTAAAAAGAAGTTTTAATCATTTTTTGAACACATAAGTTAAAATAAAATTATATATCTTTGAGAAAATTTATTTTTCAAAATAAAAACTATTTTTGAATTATGAATTTCAAAATTATATTAGAATAAATTTTTGGAATTTCTCTGAGAATAATCATTATTTGATTAACAGTGACAAATAACGTGTTTCAATTGAAAACAGAATAGTGAATTTAAATATTTTTAATGTTAAACAACATTATTAAATATTTTTAAAGTAATATTAGTTGAATTATATACCTATTATTATTACAGAGAAAATTTTAATCTTTTTTATACTGAATTTAGATATAATAACATTTTAAACTTTCAAACATTTTAATTTTAAAACCACTCTCTCTCATTATGTTTGTGATATAAATTTTAAATTAAATTAGAAACATATTTGAAGTGAATATGGAACAGTAAATTCAATAATTTTCATAATTACAATTTATATTAACTAATAAGTTAAACTTAATTTTTTCCCAAATTGAATAATGAAAATAGCTAAAATTAACTACATTGATTATTGTAAAAATAATATTACATCGTTTTTAAACATAGAATATGTGGTCAAAAATGACATACCAACTTCTAAAACTCATATTTTATGAAAATATTTAGACCCTTAATACCATAGGATCTATTTTTATTAGTTATTATAGTACAATTCCATTAAATTTCCAATATAACAAGTTATCTAAAGAAAAAAAGGAACTTTTCTTCATTTTAATATCAATAACGCTTTGGGATAAGGAAATGCAATATGGATTTAGTTATAGATATTATTTTGAAATATAAGTTTTTTTTAATCATAAAATTTTATTTTTAAATTTTACAAATGAAATAATTACATAAAGTTCATAACAAATCCAAATGAAGTAATAATTTAGTTCATAAATAACTAAAATAATGATACAACCAATAATTATTGTCATGTAAATTTAATGACTTATTGTCTCCCATTAATTTTCTTGTTTAATATATCATATTACTTAGGTGTGAACTAAATATAACAAAATTATGCAATTTTCTTGATATTTTTTAATTCATATTAAATAAATAATGTCAACATTGACAATAATATTATTTTTATAATATATTTTATTTTATTAAATGGATTAAAATTAATAAAAATATTATCTTATTCCATATTGTTTTTAAATATTTATAAATAAAAAATATTTTCCATTCATTTTCCAATTTATATTTTATAATGAATATATTGACCCCTATATAGTGAAAACACTGTTAGCACTAGTACGGTTAAAGAAGTGTTTGTAAACATTATATGCACTAATGTTGAACTAAAATTCCAACATAAATGGGATTTTAATATTATAGAATTGATATAATATTTATAATACATGGGTATATTTTTTAAAATAAGACTCACATTAATATTTTAAAAATGGATAAATTACCTTGGAACTAATAATAATAATCTTGTTAAAAGGAAATGTCTGAAAATTGAACAATATTATTGAATAAATAACAAATTATTAAAATTCTTTAATTTTTGTGTGGTTAAAGAGTTTCTCAGTCATAATATCCCTCTTATCTATTATTTTTCAATTTTCTAAGAACATGAGGTATGGTAGACATCACAGTAGTGAACATTTTTTTGTATTTTCAAGAAAGCCACTCATCCTCAAATATAAAAGGACACTCAATCTCCCCACATAGACACTCCTATCAATACAATTGGCTAATTATAACCCTTACCAAATCAATCCAAACAATCCACAAACACATAAATCTAGCCCTTTTTTAAGAATGACATCCTATGATCAGTTTAGTTAAAACCAAAGGATGATACCTGAATATTTGTTAATGTTCTTCAACAACAATCAATATATTATTTCTATCTCCCAAAAATTAAATATATATTAAAAATGTATTATACAAATACCTTAGTAACATAAATATACGTATATTTTTTATTTTACGGTTTTTACCTACATTCACACATTCATCCCTTAGATGGGTTTCTAAATTATTATTCATGTATACGATGGACTAGTCCTCATGAAACGATGTCATTCATTTTTACATTACCACATATCATGATTGAGTATTGTAATGGTAATAACATCTATATACGATGGGTTTCTAAATGACACATACATCCCTTAGATGGGTTTCTAAATCATTATTCGTGTATACGATGGACTACCGCCTCATGAAACAATGACATTCATTTTTACATTACCACATCTCATGATTGAGTATTATAATGGTAATAACATCTATATATGGTATTTTGAATAAAATTACCCCTTTATTAATTATATCATATATATCCTTCTTCTATTTTTATACGTAATGGATATGATAAAGTCGTTCATGTGTATGGCAGGGTACAACCATGGGATGTGATGTGACTCAATTTCAGTAAAGTGTTGCATGGAATAGAATAACTTTAAAAATAATGAATAAATTTTATATTATTAATAAAATATTAATATATTTCCAATTATAATATAGCTATTAATTCTTCTGTTTTCACTCACTAAAATTGTGATAACATCATCAGGGATGTGTGGACTACCGCCTATATGTGATGTGATTTCTTCTTTCATAAAAACTAAAAAATAATGATATATATAATTATATATAATTTATTATTATTTAACTTATCATATAATTATAATTCTGGAATGATAATTACCTTCTTTTAATTATGTTCATTCTAAAATGGGAGCGTTACTCAAGCGTACATTTGACTTACTATCTTCATACTCGTAACATTAGTTCATTTTTCATAACCATAATGCTGGATTTGTTATAATAGATTAATTGATGTTTAAATTTGATAATTATTTTAGTATTATTATTCTTTATAGGATTGAATAAGGACCAATTTCAACATAGTCAACATACTAGAGTCATTTTTTACACACAAAACAAATATAGTCCAGACATCAGACATAAAATTAATTGATCACCTTATTGTATATAACATGTTAATCAGTTAAATTAATGTAATAATAAAAATGAAGAGATTCTCAATAAATTAAATTATTATTATATATATATATTTAAGGCTATATATACAAGGATGATGAATCAGAATCAATGAAATGGACTTCTTCTCAATTTCCATTTATTGAGACATATGCTGTTTTTATACAACTTTTCTCTGTTATATAGTGTATATAAATCCTCTTTGATTTTTTATATCATTAGTTTATCTATTCTCATTGTATTTATGTTTTTTTTTATTTCATTGGGTTCTGAATAAATCTTATTACAACTGATAAGGGAATTTTCCCTTAAAATCCCTTTTTAATGCTTTCCATAACACACTTCATCTCCCATGTCCATGTTTTTTGAATTATAATATTTTTTTATATGAACATAAAACAATTATAATTTACATTATATGTCACTTTTATTTTATTTTATTGGTTTTAAAATGGAATCTTTTTACACTATTTTTTTAATTGTTGGGGCTAAAGCCTCATTTTATTAATTCGGAAAAGAAAATACCTCTTTTACCTGTTTATAGGGAGACCCATTACATAGCCTGAAGGCCTAGTGGGAATGTACCCCATTACATGGCCTGTCTGGAAAAATGTTTTATCCCAAGGCCCATTTAGTGAATAGTACTGCTACAATACCAGCATGCTACAGTACCTGCATAGTTTCCACCGCTACTACAGTCCGCCGCCACTATAGTGCCTGACGTTGCTACAGTTCCTCCACTGCTACCGTACCACTATAGTCCTACTACAGTACCTACACCCAATGGGTTTCGAACCCCCATTTTTTATATAGGATTACGGGGTGATTACCACTATTCCAAATCCCAACTACACTTTTTACACGATTTAAATGTAATGTTTCGACAAATGTCAAATTAAATGTTTTACTTTTAATGTACAAATACACAATAGCATTTCATGTTTCCTTAACTATTAATTTAATTACATTTTATTTTGTAGGATTGAATTTTTTCATATATGGAAAACCCTTTTCAATTTTTTTGGTATTTTGGTATTTTGGTATTGAAAGTGGATTTTCAATTAAAAGTTTTCTTTTGTATTGAAAATGGCATTTTAAAAGAAAATTATATTTTTATCTGAATGATTTTTATATGATATTTATGGAGTAACTCATCATGTTTTATGATTAATGTGTTTAATTCATTAAAAGTTACTTTACCATTATATGAAATGGGTGACCCTGATATTGGTTATACAAATATTTGATCCACATTATAGCTCATGGGAGAGACTGATAATACTTATATAAAGGGACGAGACCCATTATAGCTCTTATAAAACCAGTGATCTTGATATAGCTTATAAAAAGGGCTGATCCCCATTAAATCTCATAGGTGAGATAGAAATATATTATATAAAGGAAGATCCCCATTATAGATATCTGATTAATTGGGGAATAATTTTATTTATGTCAGCTATATGGTTACTCAAATTAAATATGTTTCGAAAGGGTTTAATGAAAATGATTCTCTAAGTCATTGAACCATTTTTTTCACTGAATTCAATGTTATTTGAATAATTTAGTTTTGAAAAAAGAATTTGTTTTTCAAGTGAAAATATTTTATTTATTTCCCTTAATGAAATTTTACGTAATATTTAATAATTCATAGTTTTTCATGTTTTTACGGAACTAACAATTTAATTTTTTTATATCCATTAATGAGATTTGCTACCCATACTAGGTATTTAAAATGTTTTTCATAAAGTTTAAGGAATGGTAAGGGAATGTTAGATGTAATTATCAAGGTTATGGTGATTATCCATAAAATGAAATCATGATTTATTTTAAAATTTTTATATTATAGAAAAAATTGATAGTAGTTGGATGTATCCAAATTGTATTTAATGGTTTTTTATATATTAGTTATGGCCTAATTCTATAAAACTATAAACTGGAACGGATCCAAAATGTTAAATAATGTAATTTCATAGTGAAAATTCAATATTATGCAATTTTAAAGCCCATGTCATTATATATGTTATCAAAAAAAAGTTTCAGATAACATTGGATATTAGGTTGTTTTTATTAGAGTTATCATAAGATATATGGATACAATCATAGGTTTATAAGAATAAGGTAGATCATAATTTCAAATTCAAAGAGACCTTTTACGGTTTTTTAAGAGATATAAAAATATTTAGGTTACAAATGAAATTTTTGGAGATTTATTTTTTTTAGTTGAGGTATTTTTAACCCATTAGATCAACATGAAGTGATATTTAGTGAGGTATTGTTTTTCATGTTTAATGAAAAAATGAAAAAAATATGCTCAGTGAAAACTATTAGATCTGGAAAGGTAATTGGTCTTGAAAAAAATATCAAAGGGATATAAGGGTTTCATACCTACCACTAGACTATTTTATGTCCTTCTTATAATTATATTGTTTTATTGGTAATGATTATTTTTCATTCCAAAATATATGGTATTTTATTAATGAAATAATGGTTTAAATATATTAGAAGAATATATGATCAAATCCATCTAATTTTGGCTATCATACATAGTCAAAAAATGTTTAATGATCTTTAAGGATAATTACATATGGAATTAATTTGTCTGAACTTATAGAATTATCAATGAAATTTTGAAATGAATTTATGATTTTTATTCATTTTGGGAATTATCTTACCATGTCCTAACCATTTTGGTTTTGGATAATGTTTAGAGACAAGATGAATATCCTGTGAAAATCTTAGGGATTATTTTTTCTTTTAAATTTATATTTTAGTACCTCATATATGAAAAACTCATCATGAATACTCATTTCTTATATAAAATGAATTTATCACATATGAAATTGATGAATGTATGACATTATACTCATCAAGTATTTGTGTTTTTTTATTCACTTTGTCTTGATCGAAAATTACTTCCTAAAATTTTGGACAAGGATCTCGAAATAATATTTTTATCATTGTAAATTAATTTATTTTAAACTGATAGTACTTATATAATCAACTATTTTTAGATTTTATCTAATTCACTTGATTGAGAAAAATGATATCAATCACCCCCAATAATTATTTACATTTTTCTACAAATAAAACCTATGTTCTTCTATTTGGAAACATATTAATGTGTGATTACATTAATATTTACCTTTCCCATTATTAGATATTAAGAGGATATTATATTAACCCTTTTTATTTTGTTGGATTACAAAAAATATTATTTACAAATGTCAATCCTTTGAATTCAACGATATTGTTCTCATTTTAAGGTCATGATTTATTAATTTGGGGTGAATGATGTAACACCCCAAGATATTAAAAAAATAAAATTATGTTCAATATAATATGTTACATTTAAATATGAGTTTTTCATTAAATATAAAAAACATTGATTTTATCATCAGTTACACAAAACTACGAGTTCCTTCTATAGATTTTGTTATATGCATGACAGAGTTTTACAGAATAACAATATAGAATTAATATGATTATTTTATATTATATTTATAACCACTAAATTGTGAGGGGAATTAATGAGTGGTAACAAATAACATAGGAAAATATATAGTTTTCATATATTTATTATTTTATTTGTTGGCTAAAAAATTTAATAATCATATTAATGAATTTTTTAAAATAATATTTTTTCTAAAAGGCGGTTTAATGAAGCATTGCACAAATATTTTAAGAGTAAATTTTAAAAATATCAAAAATAATATTTTAAAATTTAATCATCATTTTTTATTGTGAAAAAACCCATATTATCAAAAGTTAAATTTTTTGGTTTTTTATGAGAAGAATTAATTTTGGAGGGATAGTGAAAATTCTGAATTTTAATTGGAAACATACATTTAATTTTAATTATTAATAATTATAAAATATATTATGAATTTATTTAAAAATAATATTAGTTCAATTTTATGTAAATTAATCTAATATAGTTTTTTGGAAAAAAAATTAAATAGATTTTAGAAATAAAAACATTGTAAAATTTCAAACATTTTCACTTCAGAAACATGATTTCTTATCATTTCTATGAGTTTAATTTCTAGTTAAATTATCACACTAGTTATAATTTAATTTTGAAAAATAGATTCCAAATTTTGAATCAATCTAATTCATATTTTCTAATAATATCACCATATTTTTTTTCTTAAAATTAATAGTTAAGAGTGTACAAATTAATGAAAGTGAATAGAATAAAAACTAATTTACATAGTGGTTAAACATAGAATATAATTTATAAAATGTCATACCATATTTTTAAAAACATATATCATATCCATATTTTGACCCTTTTCACATTACGATCAATTTTTATTTAATTTGGGATACAATTCCATAAAATGGACATATATAATCAGTTACATATATAAATAGAAAAAAAGGAACCTTCCATGATTTTAATAACTATAAAGGTTTGAGATAGGGAAAAAAACATATGTTAGGAAATTGATAATTTTGGGAAATAAAAATATGTTTCTTATCATAAAAAAATTTATTTAATTTTTAGATATGAAATAATTACTTAATATGCTTAATACATGCAAACCTAGTAATCATTTTCATAATAGTTCACTAAAATAATAATACAGAAAAAAATTAAAAGTGAGGTAAATTAAATAAATATCAATCTTTAATTAAATTAATATATTAATATATATATATATATATATATTTATAATGGTTTCAACTTGTTGTATTAAAATTACATCATTTTCTTGATATTAAAAATTGAAATTTAACAAATAATGTCAAAATTACCATTAATTTTATTTTATAATAAATTATAATTTCATAAATAATTTCAAATTGATAAATTATTATATTAATCCATGTTATTTTTAAATGCTAATAAATATAAAATCTATTTCATTAATGGAACTATTGGACTCCTCGTGTCTTAATCTTGTTTTAACGATCACAAATCCTTTACATTCTATTAATCATGTTTAATCTATCTAAAATCATGTGTAAAAATAATTAGTTTCTCTATGACTTAAATAATTATTGTAAACTATTTTTATTTATAATGAAATTATATTGTGAATGATTAAGTTTAATTAATTTTATGAAAATCACTGTTTATGTCTGTATTCAGATATTTGACTAAGTCTAAGACACTGTGACCATCCAGACATCGTAGCCATCCGACACCCTGAACATCCAGAAATTTTGACCATCCAGACACCATGACCATCAAAACATTGTCCCCATCCAAACACCGTAACCATCCTGACACCGTGATCAGCCAAACATCGTTACCATCCAGACACTATGACCATCCAGACTCTGTGACTATCCAAACATCGTGAACATCTAGACACTATGATCCTAACACCGCATCTGTGCTACCAATTCCTAATCTCTAAACAAACATTCAATCATAGATGTCTCACTGCTCAAATAAAAAGAAGGAGACATCATTTCAGGGAGACACTATTTCATATAGACACCATTTACAGACAAACTTTGACATTGTTTCTTAATCTATTTTGTCATTTTTTTAATGATCATACTTGATGAAATTAAATACACTAACATAATTCATGTTTCTTTATAGACATATCACATGATAGTACGATGTATGAGGTGCAGAATACAGGCATCATGTCGGCTCCAACACATGCATTCCAAGAATAAAAAGAACAACGTGGAGGGAAGAAAGAGAAGCACGATTGTGGTAACTATAGAAACAATATTAACAACAAAAAACAATTGTCTGTATGATAACAAAGAAGAACGAGGATACATGAAACTCAAAACAACTGAAGAACACACGAAGCATACTATAATACTAGAGTCTAGAATACTTCCGAAATATCAATTCCATGAAGAACTCGATCCAGATCAAGCTGCATTACAATACTATATTTTCAATGAGAGGACTCGATTTCTATATTTGATTCATCCTAGAAGTCCAGTGCTGTATATATTAACACTCATATAACTTCTAACCCTATCTCATTATTTCTTCTATGTTGTGTACTATTTTTATTTTCTTTTAAGATGTTTTTGTGTTTGTATTAATCATGAACTATCTCTTTTATGAAACTGAAGGATACAAGATATCCTTTCTCTTAATATTTTTTACACTTTTGTATTCCCACGGATAAGTGTGGAAGAGGTTATGTGTGGCCTATTAGTTCATACCCACGAAGAACTTTGGATGAGTCCATGAGACCTGGATAATCTTGTGTATTATTATTCACCCCGATCCAGGGTGTGGATTAAGTTTATTTATATAAAATACTTGGTGGCAGGTGATCTCAAAGTGGAGTGGATTAGGTATCGATTTGAGACTGAACATCTAGTTTAATATTCGATATGTTTCTTACATTAGGTTTCTCTTTTTTACTGCTTAATTCATAACCCACTAAATTTACTTTGACATTTAATCTTGGAAAGAAGTTATACTTTTTTACTTATTATAATAGCTTCAAAAGTAATATTAATATCTCATATTAAGATTACTGAGAATTAATCAATATTCTAAGATGTTATTTAAATAGTTATACTTTTATAGCCATATAACATTGCTTGACTGGGATTTATATAAATTTATTGGGGAACCCTTTTAAGAAAACTTTTAAATATAAATTTTTATAGATAATGAATTCACCCCCCCCCCCTCTTGAGTTCTCTACTTAGACCAACATTTTGTATTAGAGGAGTGTTTATTAAGACTCTATTTTTGACCCTATTCAACTGTGATTTAGTTGTACTTTAAAGATATGTAAATTTCTGTTAATTCTAAATTTCTAGCCATTTTAAATTATTTCGGTATTATGGATAATATATTGGAAGGTGTTTCAACAAAAAAACCACCATTATTTAATGGAACCAATTATGATCAATGGAAAATTAAAATGAAAATGCTTTTAGAATGTATGAGCTTTGAAATCTAGTCTTCAATTCTAGATGAATATAAGATTTTTGATACTGATAGAATCCCTTGGGATGAACCTACTAAAATTGCCTATAATAACAATTATAAATCTATGAATTCTTCATACATCTCATTAGGAGATGAGGAATTTAATAGAAAATCTACATGTAAAACGGCCCATGAAATTTGGGATACATTGTCTATTTCACATATAGGAACTTCTGGTGTAAAATAAATGAGCCTTAATACTTATACTATTATGTATGATAACTTTAAAATGAAACCTAATTTTCCTATTTCTGACATATATCTCAAGTTCAACGAAAATGTCAACACAGTGATTTCTCTTGGGAGATAAGTCAAAGCCAATGAACAGATCATGAGGATTCTCAGATGCCAACTTGATAGATGGAGAGGAACCTATGTCTCTATTAGAGAGTCATGAACCATCCGCAATATACCTGTAAAATAACTCATTGGAAAACTGATGATGTATGAAGAGGATATGAAATTCCAAAAAGAAGAGGAGGATGAACCCAAAAGAAAATTTATTGTGTTCAATACCACCACCTCTAAACACAAAGAGAAAGGTAAATTGGACGTTTCTGTAGAATGGTCCAGTAGTGAACATACATCACCTAGTAGTGATGATGAGATGGATCAATTAGCCAAAAGGTTTAAGATATTTTACAAGAATAATAAATTTTTCAGAAGGCGTAACTTCAATGGAAGATATGATCAAAAAATAATTTTGATGAAATATTGGAAAAAAAGTTACAAGTCTGATGATATTTTTTGCTATGAACGTAAGAGGATGGGATATATCAAGGATAACTTTACCATGCTCAAGTAAAAAGAAAAATATGATGGAAAATATATAAAGTATAAAAAGGAAATAAAGGCAATGTGGAGTGCTTCTAAGGACAGTTCAAGTGACTTGTAATCTTCACATGATGAACAGGCTAACATAGCCAATATATGTTTTATGAAAAACACATCTGAGGTAACACTAGAATCTCTTGTACACAATTCATATTATTCTGGAGATGAGAGTGACTCTGAAAATATTTCTGATGCATAAATTTTTTAATATTGTAATATGCATGATGAAACATGCAATGAACTAAAAGATAAATACAAGTTTTTAAAGAAACAACATGCTCTTACATCGACTGATAAAACTGAACTCACTGTAGAAATGGAGAAAAATTCTCAATTAGTCAAAGAGAATAATGAACTAAAACCATCTAATGAGAAATTGAGAAAGGATTTTGAAATGTTTACTAATGGTTAGGAAGCCTTGGTAAAAATCCTAGGTAAATAGATTGCTCATAAATATACGTCTGGCATTGGATATCAACCTGGTAGATGAAATTTTGGAAGAAATTTTTTTTCTAAATCTAGGATGCACAGCTTTACTCCCAATTCTAGAAAACAGATAGCTAGTTCAATTAATGATCCACTTTCTACTATTTAATTATTTTCTAGACCAAATAGAGTTTTTTTCAAATAATTTACATAATTTTTATAGGAAACCTATGAGGTAGATATGGGTTCCTAAATCACTTATCACTAATATTACTGAACCCAAACAAGTGTGTGTACCAAAATATGTTTTTATTTGACAATTTTGTAGAAAATATGCATAAAGAGTTCCTATAAAATTTTATGGTAATTGGACAGTCGGTGTTCAAGACACATGATAGGAGACTATTCGTGCTTCAAGAATTTAATAAAAATTAATGGAGGACATGTCACCTTTAGTGAAAATGCCAAAGGAAAGATTATTGGCCTTAGCCATTTCAATAACTCTAACTCAGTTTTGATTTCCAAAGTACTTTTTTGTGGATGGACTGACATATAATTCTCTTAGTATTTCACAATTTTGGGATTATGGATTTCAGGTCAAATTTGAAAATGATGTCTGCAATGTTTTTAATTTTAAAAATGAATTAGTTTTCTCTGCATTAAGAAATGAAAATGTATATTCTGTTAACTTACATTCTTTATCTTCTCAAAATTCTTTATATTTAAGTGTCTTTTACAAAGATCCATGGTTGTGGTATATAAGACTGGAACACTATGACACTCCCTCCCATAGAATGTTAACTAGAAAAGGCTTAGTCAAAATCCAATCCAAACATGAGTTTCCAAATGATAAAGTGTGTAATCCTTTTCAAAAAGAAAACCAACACAAAATTTCCTTCAAACTAAAGAAACATGTTTCAACTTCTCAAACTCTCGAATTGGTTCACATGGATTTTTTTGGACCATCTATAGTTCCTAGTTTAAATGGGAAGCACTGTGTTTATGTTCTTGTAGATGACTTTTCTAGATATACTTGGACTTTCTTTTTGGCTCATTAATGTGGTGACTACTCTCATTTTAGAAAATATACCGAGACTATAGAAAATATTAGTGAACATAAAATTAAATCCTTAAGAAGTGATCATGACCTTGAGTTTGAAAATCAAGATTTTGAATCCTTCTACTCACAAAATAGATATAGTCATAATTTATCTACCCCTAGAACACCTCAATATAATGGAGTTGTAGAAAGAAAAAATTGAACCCTACAAGAGATTTCTAGAACTATTATTAGTGAATATGACCTACCTATTTACTTTTGGGTTGAAGTTGTAAATACAGAATGCAACATAATCAATAGAGTATTGATTCGACTTATCCTTAAAATAACTCTATATGTGTTTTGGAATAATAGAAAACCCAACACTATTTACTTTAAATTATTTTGTTGTAACTCTACATAATTAATAATAAGTACAATCTATAAATAATTTCATCCAAGAGTAATGAAGGAATCTTATTAGGACATTGAATCTCTAGTAAATTCTATAGAGTGTTTAATTAAAGAACGAATTGTGTGGAAGAATATGTCCATGTTAAATTTGTGTAAATAGGTCCACATGAGCCTAAGACCACCCTAGAGAACCTGGAGGATGATGTATCAAATTTGGACATTAATTCAAATCCCCTAACTATCCTATAAAGGAATCTGTGAAAATATCTAGTTCTGGAAATTCATTAGATTCTGGTCACAAGGAACCAGATCCTGTTGATGAACCTGAAATCACCAATCCCTCTTTTTTTAGAGATTTTATAACTCTTATAAACGATCCTTTATATGTTTTTGTGGGATACTTAGACAAAGGAACTAAAACTAGAGCTTCTCTTAGAAATTCGGTTGAATATCAAGTCTTGTCACAAAATGAACCTAAAAACATTAATGATGCAATCAATGATGAATTTTGGGTGATGGTTATGAAATAAGAACATAATCAGTTTGAAAGTTACAAATCATGTAAACTTCTTGAAAGACCCAAATACATGTTCCCCATAGGAAATAAATGGTTTTCTGTAAATAAGGTAGATGAAGCTGGTAATATAGTTAGAAACAACACTAGATTGGTTGTACAAGTCTATAGTCAAGAAGAAGTAATTGACTATGAAGAGTCCTTCGCACTAGTACCTAGACTTGAAGACATCATAATTCTACTTACTTATGTTGCACATATGAATTTAAAAATATATAAAATAGATGTCAAAAGTGCATTTCTAAATTGTTATATAGCTAAGGATGTCTTTGTTGAGTAACCCAATGGTTTTACAAACACTCATTTTCCAACCCATATTTTTGAATTATCAAAAGATTTATATGGTTTAAAACAAGCTATAAGTGCTGGGTGTGGTTGATTAAGTACTTTTCTTATTTACAAAGGTTTTACGAAAGGAATAGCTAATCCTACCCATTTTATTAAAAAAATAAATGGTGTTTTAGTAGTTTAAATTTATGTAGATGACATTATCTTTGGATCTTGAAAAAATTCTTTATGTACTGAATTTTCTAAAATGATGCAAAATGAATTTGAAATGAATATAATGGGTGAACACAAATTTTTTCTTGGATTTCAAATCATTCAAAATAATGATGGTATTATTTTAAATAAATGTAAATATACTAGAGATCTTCTATAACGTTTTGGATTGGATTGCACTGAAAGTATTGAGACTCTGTTGATTACTACTTGTAAGTGGGATATTGATGAATATGGAAAATCTGTTGATCAAAACACTTATAGAAGAATGATTAGATGCTTACTCTAATTAACTGCTAGCCGAACTGACATTTTGATTAGTGTGTGTATGTGTGCTCAGTTTTAGGAAAATCCTAATGAATCTCATTTAAATGCTTTTATGATAATTTTCAAATACCTCATGCATACACACAATCTAGGATTGTTCTATCCCATAGGACAATCATTTCAGTTAGTGTGTTATTCTGATTCTGAATTCAGTGGTTGTAATTTAGATAGAAAAAGAACCTCTGGAACATGTCACTTTTTAGTCAAGTCACTGGTATCATGGTGTTGTAAGAAACAAAACTATGTTGCACTATCTATAATAGAAGCTGAATACATTGATGTTTGCATTTGTTGTGCACAATTCTTTTGGATGAAACACACACTACTAGATTACGGATATCAATTATGGCATTTACCTATAAATTGTGACAATACAAGTGCTACTAATATCTGAAGAAATCATGTTTCACACTATAGGACAAAACATATTGACGTAAGACATCACTATTTGAGAAATCATTATCAGAAAGGTGACATCACTTTGGAATTCATTAGAACAAAATATTAGCTTGCTGATATATTCACCAAAACACTAAATTCTGAAAAAATAGATTACACCATACATGAATTAGGAATGATAAATATTAAGTAGTAAGTGTACCATTTCACTGTTTAAGGTTTCACAAGTCACTTTCTTGATATTACTTTTTAACTCTAATAAGTCTACAAATTTTCAATCTCAAATACTTATTGTTTCATGATTACGGTATCATAGTTATTATTTCTTTGTTATTTTTTGACACTTACTATCTCAAACAATACGGTTGTATAGTTTAGAAATCATACAGTTACAGTCCCACTGTGAACTCTTGTTACTATCTCACCATTAATGATTATTAAAGTCTCACCATAAAGATTTGTTACGGTCTCACCGTAAAGATTCTTTATTGTTTTATTTATAAATTATAACTTGTATTGTGTTAATTCATTATTTTTACATTCCCACACTTTTGATATTGCGACACATGATATCCCAAAATGATAAAATAAAAGAAGTTTCACTCATTCTTCACTCGAGCTCTCTTCTCCTCTCTCAAACTGTAACCCTTATTCAACCCTTCTCTCTCTCTCTCAATCCTTCAGTGAATGCCCAGGATGAAATGTCCTTCGTCATCGACTCCTGAGAAGCACAGTTCAAAGAAGAAGTAGAAGATAGCGCTGAAGTTAGCACCTGAAGGCCCTCTAAATCCGACCCTAGTGAACATATTAGAAGTACCTGGAAAAGAGATAGTACCTAAATGGATTCTATCATGTAAGTCCTTATTGTTCAAAGTGCTGATAGAGAAAGGCTAGAAAGATTGGTTTACAAAAGAGGATAGGCCTATATACCTGAAGCATATTGCACGGTTTTTTCAATATGTTCAATTCTCTTTTGATTTAGAAGATGGCTATGTTGTGCGAAGATGGATCAATATCCATAGATGCACATTTTCTTTGAGGTTATGGGTTACATTCCTTAGGATAAATCATGTGGTTATTTGGGAGGACTACCAGATAGGTCCTCTACCTCTGAGTGAGTTTTTTGTTTTGTAAGAAACATTGAGAAGTTTAACTAGAAATGATACCAAGAAGATATCCATAGCTGCTGAACTAGATGGTGAATCTACACTCTTGTTTATGTTTATTTAGAATTTTATTAGACCCAGAAAAGGTGATTTTGTTGTACTCAATTGCAAGGATGTATTTTTGATACATTTCATGAAAAATGGATATAAGATCAACCTTTGCAAGTATATTAAACCCCATATGATTGAGTTGATAAAAACAACCTCGAATTCAACCTCCCTATTCTATTTCAGGCCTATATCTTCTTTTATTCATGTAGAAGGATTGGTTGGACCAAATGAAGAAGTCATAAAGGATTATGAGTTTTTTCTTCCGAAAGTTACAGTAATGAGAATGAAAATAAATTGGAATCCATGGTGGAAAGAATGGGTGGAAGATAATTATATAGTTTATGAATGTTTTAATCCAGTGGAACACCCTTCAAGACTTAAGGATATTTCAAATCCTAGTTTAGATCCAGATAAACATGTTGAATATTCTGACAAGGAATATGAAGAAGAGGTAGTTGTACCTTCAAAAGGAATTTTTATTGATGAGGAAGGTAGTACACTTTCTCCGTATGTCTTATTTGAAGAGGAATTGCATGTCCCTAAAAAATTTGTTGCTCTGTAAGAACAACTTGCTTAAAAAGAAGAATTTGTTTCTAAGGTAAGTGGAAGGAATGTTGTTGAAGAGCTTATAGAATAGGATATTCAGGTTGTGCAAGAAGCTTTACTTGAAGAACACCCAAAGGAACATGTGGTTCTTAAAGATATTCCTTCTATTGGAGAGAGAACATAGCAAGACATTTAGTTAGCTAGAAAAGAAATGGATGAGGAAAT
Source organism: Viscum album (assembly GCA_963277665.1). Lineage (NCBI taxonomy): Eukaryota > Viridiplantae > Streptophyta > Magnoliopsida > Santalales > Viscaceae > Viscum > Viscum album. Next base: position 1,982,288,179 of record OY728125.1, on the reverse strand, counting down.
AAGGGATGAGTTCTTTGAAATAGATCAAGGATTTAAGTCCCTATGTCCTGATAAAGATTCACCTATTGAGGGGGAGAATCCCCCAAATCTATAAGTTGTTAATGTACCTAATATGATTGATATGAGCTTAGTGGATATATGGTATAAATTCCCCAGTTATTTTGATGTGACTGATTCACAAGAAGTCATAGTTAAAGGAATTGATTTGTCTACTATGTTTCATTGGAAGCTGGAATCTGCACCTGAAGTTATCCTTATCAAGGAACCTAAGACTGTCTGAGATTCTATTCATGAACCCTCACAGGAACCTCCAAACTTGGTGAATCAGGATGATCTGAAAGCATTTGGGGATACCCACCTGGCTGGAGTTAAAAAAACACATGAATACCCAACCAGCTCCTGTAACCAATCTGAGTGAAAGAGATGCTTCGTTGTTGTTGGGAAAGATTATGTGGCAGATTCAACCCAAGATGCTTCATGAGATTCTAGAATTCTGAGTTGAGAATAAGTTGCTCAGTGATGAAGTAAAAACTCTAAGAGGTATAGTTGAAGAAATGAATAGAGTGATAACCTCAAGAACAGAACCTGTTTTTATCCTTTTGGGAATATTGTTAGTTAGACCCCATAAGAATTAGCCCCATTGATTCAACCTCATATAACATCCATAGCTAAAAAGGTGTCTGAAAGAAACAAGAAGATTGTCCTAGAGATGCATGATCTTCTTATTCGACTTAACAAGTTAACTTATTAGTATAAAGGTTGTCTCCAGAAAGTTGTAAACAAACTAAAATCCCTTACATCGGTGTTCACTGCATCTTTTACTTCTACAAAATCATCTCAACCTTCTTTAGATAGTGATCTTCTTCAAACAGTTCTCAAAGAATAACTTCTATCTTTGATTAGTTACTTTTCTAAGGAATCTCTATCTAAATAAATCAAGAACAGTGACAGAGTTCTTGATTTGGAGAGAATTTATTCCAAGATTTTCAATGAATCTCAGCAAGAAATTGCTATAAAAGTGGAATTCTACTTCAATCGGATCTTCTCTAAGAATGACATGACAAACCACATCAAGTACCTTGTGAATAATCTGAGGATCCCTCCTGTAACTCAAGCTTTCAAAAATAAATTCCAAAAGCTCAAAGATTTCACTCCTTTGTTGGATAAGTTTACAAGGAACAAGGATGAATCTGAGAAAGATATGAAGTATGGTGGTGAAATCATTGCTGACTTCATCAATGTTTTCCAGCCTTATCTTCATGTTCATAGTACTTCCATTGTCGCTCATGCAGCTACACCCCTGAGATCTGGTTTTCCAACCTTCTCATACTCTTCCCTAGCTTCCACATCTATGTCTGTCTCTCAGGCCTTGCGTCAGATCAGTCCCATAATCCTTGATCAACAGTTGCCTTGGTCTTCCACTACCCCTACCTTAGCCCCTTCTATTTTGGAAGGACTCCCATTACCTTCTCTACCCACTAGTTCACTCCCTTCTTCCCCTTCTGCCTCTTCTCCTATGGATTCTTCTTTGGGTGTTGCTGCCAATGGAAAAGATAATACAAGATAGTGCTGAAGAACTATGTTTACTATATTTTGATGGGGACTTTTAATGTAGTCTTATTCTTTACTGATTGTACTGAAACTTTTAATCCATATAATACATTGATCACTTTTATATGTCTACTTCTTATTTACTATTTTTGATAATCCAAAAAAGGGGAGAAATATGTATTCTATCTACACACTAAATGCACATTAAAGAAGAGACACATTACCTAAGAATAAATCTCTCACTGACATGATTTGTGGTCATCAAAAAGGGGGAGATTGGTTGACTCCTCATGTCTTAATCATTTTTTATTGATCACAAATCTTTTAAATTCTATTAATCTTGTTTATTCTCTCTAAAATCATGTTTACAATTTATTATTTTTTTTATGCCTTAAATAATTATTGTAAACTATTTTTGTTTATAAAGAAATTATCTTATTAATGATTAAGTTTAATTCAATTTATGAATGACACTATTTAGGTTTGTATATATATATTTCACTAAGTTTGAGACACTGTGACCATCTAGACACCGTAACCATCCAGAAACCATAACCATCCAAACACCATGACCATGAAGACATTGTGACCATCCAAACACAATGACCATCCATACACCATAACCATCTAGACACAGTAACCATCCAGATGTCGTAACCATCCAGACCCCATGACCATCCAAACACAGTGACCCTCCAGACACTGTGACCATCCAGACACTGTGACCATCTAAACATTGTCACCATCCAGACATCGTGATACTAACACTTCATCTGTGCTTATGGTTCTTGATCTTTATACAACTATGCCATCATCGTTGTCTCACCGCTCGAAGGCAAAGAAAGAGACAATGTTTCAAGGAGACACTATTTACAAAGAAACTGTCACACCATTTCTTAATCCATTTGGACATTTTTTTAATGGTAATATTTGAAGCTTTTTAAATACACTAACATAATTAATGTTTCTTTGTTTAAATACCACTTGACAATATGAGGTACGAGGTGCATAATACATGCATCCTGTCGGATCCAACACATGATTTCCAAGAATAAAAATAACAACATGGACAGAAGAAAGAGAAGTGTGATTTTGGTGACTGTAGCAACAACAGTGACAAAAAAACAAACAAGTGTGTGTATGATAATGAAGAAGCCAGAGCATACATGTAACTTGACATGACTAAAGTACACATGAAGTATACCTTAATCCTAGAGTTGAGAATATTTCCAGACTATCAATTCCACGATGAAATCAAGCCATATCTAGCTGACTTACGATAATGTGTTTTCTAAGAGAGGACTCAATTTCTGCATCTTCTTCATCCCAGAAGTCCAGCACTGCATAGATTAACACTCAGAGCACTTTGGACCATATCTCGTCATTTCTTCTCTATTTTGTATTATTTTTCTTATCTTTCGAGCAGTGTGTGTGTCTGTATTAAACACACAATTTCTCCGGCATCAAACTGAAGTATACAAGATATCCTTTCACATACATCTTTTTAGAACTATGTATTCCCACAAATAAGTGTGGAAGAGGTTGTGTGTGACCTATTAGTTCATACCCACGAAGAACTGTGGAAGAGGTCTCGAGACCTGGACGGTCTTGTGTACAATTGTTAACCTCGATCCAGGGTGTAGATCAAGTTTATTTATAAAAACAACCAGGTGGCAGGTGATCACCAAGTGGAGTGGATTAGGTATCAGCTTATGACAAAACCCCTTGTTTTATATTCACTATTCTTTTTACATTAGTTTTCTCTATTATTCTATTTAATTCAGAAATAACTAAATTTACTTTGACAGTTAATCATGGAATGATGTTATAAATTTTTTTCTCTATTATAATAACTTTAAAATTAATATTAAAATAGATATTAAGATTAATGATATTTAGAAAATCTTCAAAGAAGTTATTTAAATAGTCAATATTTCATAACCGTATAACCTTGATTTACTGGGCTATATTTAAATTTATTGGGGAACCCTTTTATGAATACATTTAAATAGAAATTTTTATAGATACTCAATTCACCCCCCCCCCCTCTTGAGTACTCTACTACAACCAATAGGAACCAGTTTTGTTTTATATAGAACATATTAAACCCAACATAGTAAGAACATTGATTAAATAGTTATGGTTAATATTGTGTTTTTGTGTGTTACATTGACTACTACTAAAATTAATTTCCAAAAAAAGGTATTTTAATTTTATAAATTAGCTATCTTATATATAATATTCAACTATCAATTTTCTATGATGTATCAGATTAATTTAGTATTATATGGTATATAAACATGGTTAGATAAGTAGTTACAACAGTAAAAGAAATGGCTAAAATTGGGAAAACGGAATGACTGAGGAATAAAATGATAATAAAATAATTTTTTTATTTTTTGTGTGTTTACTCATTATATATTACATTCATTAAATTATTTCTAAATTTTTTAATTATATGAGGTATGGGATACCACCCAACATTGAACACTTATGGGTATTTACAAGAATACCAGTCTCCATCAATAATAAAAGGCTACTCACAATCCCCATTTCTCCACATTTATCTTGAAATTGGGATAAAAATATCTACAAAAATCACCCAAAAACATTCCTATCCAAATAATATATTTCTTTTTGTGATCAAATCCTTTCTAAGAATTATTTAGTGTAAACTAGAGGATGATACTCAATGCAGAGAAAATGTTCTTCAATAAGAGTATTTTTTTATATTCCTATCCACCTCTAAAAATTTATTTTATAACATTATTATTTAATTTCATAAGTATATTCCATATACTAATTTTTTTTTACGTTACTGTTTTGACATAAAACAACACAGATATATGTTTAATCGGTTACAAAATCATCATTCTTATATATGGAATACTACCTTTGCGTGAAACGATGTCATTTGTTTTTACATTACCACCTATCATAGTTGGGTATAAAATTAGATATAATGTTTATTTATAATAGTTTTACTATATTTTTATATCTTGAGTAATTATATCATATATAACCTTTTTATATCCCAATAGGTAAGGGATAAGATAACTTTGTTCATGTATGTGGCAGATTGCCATCACGGGAAGTGATAGGATTCGGTTTCACTAACACATTACATGGAAACTAATTAGTGTTTTGATAATGAAAATATTTGATATACATTAAATATTATAATATCCATGACATATATATCATTATTTAATTTTGATATAACATTTTATTTCTTAAATTTTGGCTCACTAAAAGTTTTTTAACATCGTTCGTGGATGTGTGGACTACCGACCCATCAAAGCGATGTAATTCCTTTTTATATCACAAAAACAAAATAATAATATACACATATATATATATATAATTATTTATTATTATTTATATGATATAAACATAATTCTGGAAATATAATTAGCTTATTATCCTAATGATCATGGAAAAATAGAAACATTACCCATGTGTTTGTACGACCTACTGTCTCTATAACAGTAATGTTAGTTCATTTTCTATACCCATATTTCATGATTGGTTTAAAAATTATAATTTATGTATATATATAATAATAATGAAATATTTATTATTCTTTATATGTGTAAATAATTACCTATTTTAGCATAGTTAACCTACTAATGTCATTTTTTACACGTAAGCAAAATATGGTCAAAACATCTGACATAAAATTAATTTATTAAGTAATTATATATAACCTATTAATAAGTGAAATTAAAGTAATAATAAAATATAAAATGAATATCATGAAAGTAAATAATTAAAATATGATTATTATTCATGAATATAATGACTCGTGTTATTAATAGAACTCCAGGTAAGGGACTTCATCTCAATTTCCATTCATTGAGTATATTGTTATGTTATGAAAATTTATTATTGGATATGGTTTATAAACAATACCTTTGACATGTGATATCATGAATTTATCTATTATTAGGAAATTTAATGTTTTTTAATTCTATTATTTAAATTTTATTTTGAATAAATTTTTCCCATTTAATAAGGGACATTTCCCTTAAAATCAATATATTAATATTTTCCATAAAACTCTTCATGTTCCATGTGCATGGTTATAAATTGTTATTATCAATGTTTTTTATGAACATGAAATATTAAATATCTATATTTTATGTTTCTTCAATATTAATTAAATTGTTTTCAAAATGATTCATTTTTACAATTTTTAAATCGAATTTTTTGAAAAAAAACAAATCAAATGTTCTATTTTTTATGTATAAGGTTTCAATGGATATTCATGCCTTCATGGTTGTTATTTTATTTCTAGAATCATTTAAAAGATAATATATTTTCTTAAATTGAACCTTCCTTTTCCTTTATGGGGTATTTATTTATTTTAAATTATTTTTCTTTGAATAGGGTTTTTGGTATTGAAAATGGGGTTTTAAAAGGAAATGATATTTTTATACAAAAGTGTTATTCATATGAGTTTAGAATATTTTTTAAATGTGTTTCTTTGATTAAACTTTTTTATTTATGAAGTGGTACATGATAATTATATTAAATGGGTGATCCCTATCACTAGTGCAGAAAACGTTTTTTACGTCGGTTATTTTTAATTTTTTACGTCACTTTTTAGCCGACGTTAATACGACCGACGTTATAAACAAAGTTTTTTACGTCGGTTATTTTAAAACCGACGTAAAAAAATGATGGGGCAGGTGTTTATAACATCGGTTATTTGAATAACCGACGTGATAAACCCCTGGGTTATCATTTATAACATCGGTTATTAAATAACCGACGTGAAAAATGAGGCCTTCCGCGCGTTTTTCACGTCGGTTATTTAATAACTGACGTGAAAAATAATTTCCCTGGTCTTTATCATGTCGGTTGTTAAATAACCGACATGAAAAATCAATTCCAACTTGTAGATAATTTCCTGAGCTTCGATTTGGTAGGTCGTGGCGCTCAAACGGAGTTACGGATCAAAAGTTATGACTATCAGAAGTTTGATAAATTTTTATGAGGAAAGATTCATTTCGAAAATTATTACTTCAACTTGGAAAGAATTTTATATTTCAAAGGATTATTTATAGTTTTTCGATGATATGAAGAATTATTCATCATCATAATAACGTAAGAATCATTAAAAGGTATATAAATTATGAAAACCACTCATATAAAATATAAATCATGGAAAATTGATTACACATACCTTGACGAGATCACAAAAAGAAGAAATAGTGGATTCAAGAGGAAGATCAAACAAGAAAAGTCAGTGGAAAGATTATTGTTAAATGAAATTATCATTAAATGGTAAATCAATTTAGAAAACGAATCATAAAAAATATAAATCATGGATAAATTATTACAAATACCTTGACAAGATCGCGAAAATAAAAAATAGTTGATTCACGTTGAAGATCAAACGAGTCCAGTCGGCGGATTGATAATGGTTGAAATAAATGATTGATAAGTTATTATATGCATGTAATGAAACATTATAATAGACATGTTAAAAGAAAACACGGTATTAACATTTTTAGGCGGCAAATGAAAATTTTGATGCCGTGATATAAAAAATTGAAATACCGTGTGGGCGGGATATTAAAATTATATTTCACGTCAGTTTTATAATAACCGTCGTGATAAGGGATTATAATTTATTCACATTTTTCACGTCGGTTATATAATAACCGATGTGAAAAATAAAATTTAATAACCGATGTGAAAAATGAGGCCTACCGTATGTTTTTCACGTTGGTTATTTAATAACCAACGTAAAAAATCATTTCCCAGGTCTTTATCAAGTCGGTTATTAAATAAACGACATGAAAAATTAATTCCAACTTGTAGATAATTTCCTGAGCTTCGATTTGGCAGGTCGTGGCGCTCAAACAGAGTTACGGAACAAAAGATATGACCATCAGGAGTTGATCGTCTCTTAATGAAGTCTTAGGGAAGACCAACTTCCGTGGGGCATAACCTTTAATCTGTAACTCCGTTTGGGCTCCGAGACCTATCAACTAGAAGCTTAGGAAATTTTCTACATGTATGATCACATTTTTCACATCGGTTATTCAATAACCGACGTGAAAAAGGCATGAAAACCAGATTTTTCACGTCGGTTATTTAATAACCGACGTTAAAAATGCATTTTTCACGTCAGTTATTAAATAACCGACGTGAAAAATGTTAACACACATGTAGAAAATTTTTTGAGCTTCTATTTGATAGGTCTCGGAGCCCAAACGGAGTTACGGATTAAAAGTTATGCCCCTCAGAAGTTGGTCTTCCCTAAGACTTTGTTTAGTGACGATCAACTTCTGATGGCTATAAATTTTGATCTGTAACTCTGTTTGGGTTCTAAGACCTATCAAATCGATGATCGGAAATATTATACATGTAGGTTAGCATTTTTCACGTCGGTTATTTAATAACGGACGTGAAAAATGAAGCCTGCCGCCTGTTTTTCACGTCGGTTATTTAATAACCGAGGTGAAAAATAGTGATATTATTTTTTTGACGTCGGTTATTTAAAAACCGACATGAAAAATTAATCATGTCGTGCGTTTTTCACGTCGGTTATTTAATAACCGACGTGAAAACCAATGATATTATTATTTTTACATCGGTTATTAAATAACCGACGTGAAAAGTCATGAAAACTAGATTTTTCACATCGGTTCTAATATAACCGACGTGAAAAGGTCGTGAAATATGAATTTTTACGTCGGTTATTATATAACCGACATAAAATATAATTTTAATTTCCCTCCAATGAGGAATTTCATTTTTTTTTACATCACCGCGTCGAAATTTTCAATTGCCGCCTAAAAATTTCAATACCATGTTTTTTTACATCGCAGAATTTATTTTTCACGTCAGTTCTTATATAACCGACGTGAAAAAGTCATCAACTATTATTTTTCACGTCGTTTCTTATATAACCAATGTGAAAAGGTCCGCACAAATTGATTTTCAGGTAGGTTATATAATAACCGACGTGAAAAGTCCACAAAAATGAATTTGACATCGGTTATATAATAACTGACGTGAAAAAACGTGACGTTAAAAACAATTTTTTTACTAGTGTATATGACTTATAATAATGTTTGAACCACATTGTAGATCATAAGAAATACATGAGCCCAACATAGCTTATATAATGGGTTTTTTAAACTTATAAATCATGGGTGAGCGTAATGGTGCTTATAAATGGGCGGAAACCATTATTTATATTTGATTAATTCTTTAATTATTATATCATTATTTGTATGTATATTTATTGAAATTAAAATGGTTTTAATTTGTTTAGCTAATATAATGATCTCTATCACAAAAAAATGTTTTAATTTATTGATTTGGGTTTTAATAGATTTATTTGGAAAAATATTCTGAGTGTTTTCTGTCGAAAAATTATTTTTTTCTATATCCCAAAGATATTTTTTGTAAAATATTATTTTTCATTAATTTTCATTTTTTTCTGAATAAACAGGTTCCTTATTTTTTTAATCCCTTACTGGTATTTTTTTCTCATACGAAGTCTTAAAAAAATTCTCATGGTTTATGGATTTTTAAGGTAATTGAAAAAAGTCAATTTCAGTGTTAAAATCCATTCAATGAAAATAAATGATGATTTATTATAATATTTTTATGTAATTGTAAAAATATATACTTATTGGAAGTCTTCAATTTAGATTTCATGGTTTTGTTATGTATTATTTGTGACCTAATTCTCTAAGACACTACACCTAAGAAATACTAAATGTTGAATAATGTAATTTCTTCATCGAAACACCATATTTTGTAATGTTTAAGGATGGGTCCTCATATTTAATTTCCATTTTGTTCTTGTAGAATTATGAACTAATAATCATAGGGTTTATATTTTATAGAAATTTCCAAAACCAATTTGTATGTGTATAATGTGAACTTTTCAGATTAAATATTTTTTAATTTCACAATGTTGGTGAGGCCATGTATCCCAAAATGCATGAATCATATATCAACCATCAATAATATATGGGCTACACCTAACTTTAACGAATGGATTTCTATGAATCATATATCATAATATGAATTGACTATAATTTTTATTTATTACAGAATTAGAGAAACCGAAAAAAAATTAAAACTCTAATGAAATTCACTAAAATAATGACATATAAATTGAATATATTCAACATCTTATTCTCCACTAGTTTATGTGACTCACTATTACTAAATACCTTGAAACTAGGAACAATTACATAGATATATATCTTAAAATAGGGTAAAATAAGGGAAGTGGGAGAAGATCTTGATCCATTTCTAGGTAGAAATTTATAAGGTTATTCTAATTTATGTAACATAATTAAACAATTATCAAATTAAAATAATCATTGAAAATATTTCATCTCATTAATAATTTTTTGAAAAGACAATAGGAATTATATTAGATTAGTTGCTTCACACATAATTTTTTCCACTTTTCCTACTTAGATACAATCCATTACACTATAAATATACTCCTCAACTTAATAATTCAACATGAAGACTATATTAGTCCTCCATCCATAAATCTATCACTCATTCTTGAGAAAGAATATCATCACCCCTAAATATAGACACAACAATATATTGACTATAACTTCATTAATCGTTCCCAAAAACCATCGTATGAACACTGATGTATGTTTATTTATTTTTTTTGAAATGCTTTTTCCTTTTGGAAATTATTTTTTGAGATACTCCTCTCAACCATTCCATTAACATTTTCTTCCTCCACATTGAGTAATATTCACTTATTTTTACCATAGCCGCAAAATATCATCAAATATTAATATAAATTGGTAAATTTATAGATTTATGTTAATAAAAATCCTTATGTTACATTTCGAACACACCCACTGCTAAATAGTATTCATGTTAGAATAATTATAATCGAATATATCACCCATTAGATGTCATTAATTTTTCCATGATTGAATAATAATTAAATTAATCTTATAAGAGGCCTATTTCACATTGGTAAAATAATGGAAACATAAATAAATTCATATATATGTATAATATAAACATTCTTGTTATAAATAATGAATCAATTCTAATATAAAATCTAAATTCATTATTTAAAAATTATAAAAGTTATAATATATTTTCGCTTATTATTATTAGATAAATCAAATTAAAAATTAATTAAAAACATAGATATCCCTATTTCAAATAGATCAACATCTCCCAATAAATTGAAAAATAAATTTATACTAGTCTCAATGGTTCACAAAGAAAAAATTTTCTTTGGTAAAATTCAAATATTTTTTAACATCTAAAAATATTTTTGACTATGTGAAAAATATAAAAAAACTAATTTCAATATAAGATAAAAATATTCACCTATTAAATAATACTGTAATGTAATGTAAATAATAAATGTAGATTTAGAAAATATTATACAATGTTTTCTTATATATATTAAACTGGTAATAAATTCAATATGAAAAGTGATAAAATAAGAGATCCACCAAATTTATAAAACATTCAAACTAATGTAACCATTGTATTTTGTAACCAATTATACCATGTAAAAAATATCTTCTATCCTTTTTATTACTATAGTATAATTATAAGCATGTTATTATTTTATTTTAAACTTCGAAATTTATAAAACCCAACTGAGAAATATAGATTACTAATTTCTTTGGGATAATAAAAAATAAATAACTCAACAAATAGATAAAACAATTCAAAATTATTTTTATATTCATTATATTCTCATAAACTCGATTGTTATATTATTATTTCATAAGATAACTAAGGTATGTATAAAAGGGAATGATTAATCAATGTAGTCTTATGAGGGAGAAAAAAATTGTAAACCCTCTACTTGAACTACCCGACCATTTCTTGGGAATAACATGACTCGTGGATCCCTCCACATATACAACAGGTGTCCTACTAGAAGTAAGGGACCATGTTTGTATTTTTGGAAACAATACCCTCATTATAATTTTATGGAACATGTAATATTAAAACAAAATAATAATCAGTTAAATAATCATAGTAACATGAGGAAATTAAAAACTGGAATTCGTGTCATACAGATAATAAATGTGTTCACAAGTGGAAGTCCAATCTATATTTTGCTGTGAATATAAATAAAAAATTCAAACTATAGTAATCCATTAATAATTTATTGATTATTCCTATAGTTCAATGTGAAATGATTCAACCATTATCCTCAAGTTTGTATCTCTTACTTGGATCCCTATACATGAAGTCTACATGAGAATTAGGATGTCCATTTATAATATGAGGCTGAAATCAATAGGACAACACTAATGATTCCAAAACTAACATGATCATGTAAATAGGTGGATTCCACAATAGAGAAGTTTATTCAAAAGTATCCCAATGTTCCAAAATTGATCACATGTGTGCTAACCAGGAGACCATGATCCCTAACCACAAATATCATGGAACAATTCTATAAGGATTTTCATGATATCTGGAGTAATCATTGACTAAACACGAGGATAATATTTATTCTGATGGAAATATTGTGAATTTACTACATTGTATACACTAATCATGAGGTTTTTCATGTTTACAAAATCCACTAGGCATCGAGTGACCATGAAACTTAGAATCCACTAAGACATGAGTAACATTCTCTATGGCATCCACTATTCGTCATGTGTATCACATAGTATCCATGAGGAATCAATGTGACCCTAAACCTATCATAGTTCTATCATAACTAACATGACAACTTTTTAACACTCCCCATCTAAATGATAATCACTTCACAATGGTCCACCTACTGAAATAACTGAGAACAATACCACAAATGGAATAGAAAATAGGGATGCACACAAAAACAAAAATAGAATATCAACATGAGTAAATGAAGCAACATAAAATACATGTGATCAAAATCAAACTTGAACAACTAAAAATTTATTGATATAATAATGTGTCATATAAACCTCTAAAAGGCTATACACACACCCACATGTGAATATAATGAATAACGATAATAAATTATAGTAAGAAAAGTGTTATATGATAGAAACAAGTTTAAATTTTATCCGGTAAAATGTAAGGACATCATATATAATTTATTACATGTAGAACTTAATATTTGATCAAGGAAATGTCTCTTTACTCAAATAAAAAAACATTATATCTCAAAAAACATACTAAGGAAACCAGGGATATAATCAAAATAATTTAATTCAAAATATAAATAAGATATCAAATGAAATAATAGTTTCTCTCTATTATATAATTTATTAATTATCAAATAATTCCAATATATTTTCTTGAAATTTCTACCTAAAGGAATAATAAAAAACAATATTTGATAATACATTATCTCTCTTTAATAATATGCATGTGATAATCCCTTATTAGTATTATTATTATATAAATCAATTTTACAATAATCTAGTGAATTGTTTTATAAAAAACCACATCACATTAAAAATAAAATTTAAGAAATCATATTAAATTATAACCTAAAAATCAACCCCTATAAAATAATAAAATGTGAAATATTAATGTAGAGAAACTACTATTTATAGAACTATAATAATGCCTCATATTTTTTATAGATTTTTTCAACAAATTATTCTATGAGAGTTCTTGGAATTCTTTGTTCAAAATTACTTATTAAATTAGAGGTTAAAAGTGATTGGCTATTAAAAAAATCAATTCACTATTTAGAGTTGTAGCATTAATTCCAAAAATAAGTAAAAATTTAAATATCTACCAATAGTTTATTAATAGTGGAGTTTTGTTATAAATTTAAAAAATATCTTTAATACAATTTTATATTTTTAACCATTGAAATAGTTTGTAGGTAAATTCCATAAGAAGAAGAAAAAAATAGTTTTTTAAAACTATATATCCCCCAAAGGATGTTGTGTTAAGGTTCCATAGCATACCCTTATCCGGCCCTTAGGAATCTCATATGTGTACAAAGTTTCCCATAAACATCATATAAAACCAAGGGAATAAATTTTCATTGAAAATACTACAATTACCCACCACCATTTTTAAAATTAAACATATTTTCAAAATAGTGGGTTAGCCTTAAATGAAGCCCTCTATATCAATAATTAAATTAGAGGAATGTTGTTGCAATCCTAACATAGCCCATGGAAGACCTTTACATAACATGTTTTACCATTACACAGCTTGTAGAAATCCTTGCATACACTTACGAAATACTATTAAGAGAGACGATACCACTAATCAAGATTCTGGAAACCCTTTTGTAGTTTAGTACTACACATATGAAGTTCTGTTAGTACCCTTTTGGTTTACCCTAATGTGAGCCGATATGATTAATAAATACCTTATTTGAGTGGTTTTCCCTTGTCTCATGATCATATCCTTAAATATTACCCTTTCATGAGCACTATGTACAATTAGGTAGCACTACTAACCCATACAAAGAAAAAATGGTTCCATCATATAAAACATATATTCCTTCTCTTACCCTTATATAGTATTTTATTTCCCTTAAAAAACTCAAATTATTTGAGAGGTTTCCCTCATTTAAAATTGGATAAAAACTCTTATATATACACATAATAATGGAATCTCAATTTACACTTATGTAATTCACAAAGATAGAGTAATGGTAATATTTATTAGAAAAAAATATTTCCAAAAAATGATTCTGATTATTTTTTATAAAATGGGTTTTAAAATAACATAAAATATATTTTTATATAATCATCCCCATATAATGAATTATATTCTGTGAGAATTATAACTATCAATCTTTCTCAAATTTATTAGGGAAATAAACTCAATAATTAGAATCACACTCCAACATATGATACTATATTCTTCCATGCTAACATTGGATCGATAAAAGAGGAACTATTACAACCATAAAACATTCTCATTCTGATATATAATCCACCTAGGAATATCCAAATAATAAGAATAATTTTTTATCTAAACAACTTGTAAATCTATAATAATAGTTGAATAAAACATGTTTTTTTAAATATTTGATACATAAAACATGTTGTGCATACCACCACCACCACCACTATTTTTTATTTTTTAAACCACTTTTTGGGTAAGTGGGAATCATACAAAGGGATCCACTATTACATGCATATCCCAACTCCACAAAAACCACTACCCACCACATTAAATGTTCAAAAATTCAAACTTTCAAATTTAAAAATGTAAAATACAAAGGAACCACCACATCCACCTCGACCCACAAGTAAACCTATCTTGATCAGCAAACAATCAGCCATCACGAGGAGACATCTATCCAAGAGATTTGGTCACATCACTACATTTTCCATTTTCAGATTCATGGTCATCATTGTCTTTACTACTAGAGAAGAAACCCACCACCATCGCTGACTAGACTGTTGTCATCATCACAGACCAAGAATCACACTGGTGGCCGGAAAGACCTTTGTAACCACCGTAAAACAACAACAACAAGCCATCGCAATCTAGGAACATCTAAAACACCAATACTTTTCAAACTCAATTCATCAAAATGAGAAAATAATAGAATCTTAAATAGAAACACCACCATCATGAAACATCAATCGCATCTGAAATAAACAAAATAGAGAAAAACTAAACCAGTAAATGCCATCGGGACCTTCAAAAAGCTGGTATCGAGAAGATAAGTCACCAAATAAAAATTAATCAAACAGACCTTTAGAAAAAACCAAAGCATACATCATGAGGGGCACTTTCAAAAATAGACTAGAAAACGGTATTGGGATTCAAACCCTAAGAATAAGGACCAACATTGGAGCACCTAGGAATCTTTCATCTGTCATACTGCATGCCCAAAACCTCAGTGAATCCCATTCTCCAAAACCGACCTAGAGAGAGGTTGGTGATTACAAGATCAGAGTGTAGGGAGTTAAACATGAAGAAAACTTGAGCACATCACAATTTAGGGAAATGCGAGAAAGAGAGAAGGAAAAACTGTGAGGAAGTGAAGCCCCGAGAAAGTGAAAGTTGCTGCCAAGAGAAAGCAACTAGCAGGACAAAAACCAAAAAAATTAATGGGGATGAAACTCTAGGTCGAAGGCCCAACTCTGGTAGCACTTGTAAATATTCCATCCACCAAACTACTTTCCCAAAACCTCAGTGAATCCCATGCTCTAAATCCACCCTAGAGAGAAGATGAGGATTGCAAGATCAGAGCACGGAGAGTCAGATAGAGGGAAAACCAAAGCATTGGAACATAGAGGGGAAAGACAAGCGAGAGAGACAAACATGTTGTGTATTCATAGTTACTGAGAAGGAAGGTATTAATGATATGTCAATTTCACAACACAATATTTGTTCTCAAACAATCAAACAATATGTTGTGGTATTTTTCATTACATCCTCAGATGTTTATTTCTAAAATGAGGTGTCTGTATCATGTAAACCCAATCATCCACAATGAAATCCCACCGTATCCTCCTATGATTGAGATATAATATATTCCTATAATTAGTTATTATCATCCCCACATGAGTTAATTTCACTCTCTCATAGGTCTCCCAATCCAAAAAGGACCCCACAACTAGTTCCTCACCTGTCTCATGATAATCAATTAGTGAATGGCATGTCCTCCCATAAAGATCCTCATACAGTTACTTCTAATTCAAACATTGTTCATTGTTTTTTATGAAAAAAATTAATCCATATTTTTCTAATCATTCACCATATAAGTCTATAACATAGGATCAAATTATATTCTCTTGAATGTGTATTATCCCCTTATATCTTTCATCTGTTTGATGATGGTATCCCGCACTCAGTACCAACAATTTACCTAGGGATTTTTACAATGCCTATAAAAAATATGATGTTAATCATGAATATGAACTAAATCAAATACCCAAGGGAAGTATTTTTAAGGATATTTTATCAAATGAACAATGGTTTCAATTATATTATACTGATTTAACATCTTGGATCAATAAGAATAAATAATCATTATTCAACACATTGAAAATCACTTTTGTAGTTTCATGATTTATTTTGGTTTTGGAAAACCCTCTAAAAATTTCCATAGTAATTTCCTATATCTTCCTCAATGAACCTATTGTTTTCTTGAGAAAAAAACAAGATTTAGGTGCTTGAGATATACTCTCATGTACTTAAGGAGTCTAGTAACTAAACTAGCTATGGACCTCTTCATATCTCACATGATTGAATAACATATGACTACTTTCCCATGCATACGTACAACATAATTGTCACCCAAAGACCCTTAAAGTTTCATTTCTCCTCAGGATATCTTTTCCTACATCATGACAAACTATTGATCAAAATATGATCCCACATTAATGCATTCTACTAGATAATACATGACTGAAGGACCACGGAACACCCTGAGAGGGGAGGGGTGAATCAGGGTGTCAACATTTCCTTTTAAATTGATTGATCTTGTTCCCACATTGGTAAGACCCTATTAAACCTATCTGAAGAGGAAGTGTAGAAAATAAATGATCATATGCAAAGAAATGACCTAACAATTTTACTTGGTTCGCCACTGAGGGCTACATCTAAAGAGCATATTCCGATAGTGTATCGGTCGTACCAAATACCATTAATCTTCAAATGTTATGGATTACAAGTTTTTAGCACAGCCACTATGTTCCTAGTGCACAACCTTTATAATTTTTTAGGGATACATCATTGTGTCCCTTTGATCACTTCCACTAACTCCCCCTTTCTCACTACATTGGATGAATATTCACACAATTTATTGACATGAAGGTAACTTCATTGTTTTAGAATTAAATCATGCATCCTCAATAGTAAATGGAAGCTCTATTGAAGTTACGCAATCACCCACATATGTAATTTTTTCAGTATACTGATATGTTATGGAACATAATTTCGCAAACATATTTGGTTATTTTTTTTCTTCCTTGGGTGTTCTACTTACTATGTTCCGGGTATGGTGTGCAGACCACCTCCTCCGTGTACCACTATTGTTTCCACGTATCGTACATCTCCTCGGAAAACTATCATGTGTCGCGTACTGCTTTCCTCCGCATACTACTTAGCTTCTCCACGTATTTCTCACTATGTTCACTGCCTTGCCTCGTCACGTACTACGAGAAAATCCTCCCCGTACTGCACTTTCTTATACGGACAGTTTTTCTTACGCAGATGGTTCTCTCTGTGCACAGTCTTCTCCTACGCGTACCACATCGAACATTACTAGATTTCTTCTCAAAAATTTAATCTCTAATCCCATCCATTAACAAAGGAGATTATTGTTCCATAAATAGACATGTAACTCCTCAAATTTCGCTAATATGATCTACCCAAATTTTCAATATGGTAAAATCATCATTATATATTGAACTCTATCTGCATACAGTTATCCTCCAATGTGTATCTCTCCTATTTCGCAAACTGTAGCAGTCTCTCCATCCTTTATAATTCCATGTACCACATGCCTTCACTGTGTATTGTTGTTGTGATCTTTTTTTGGTTCCATGTAGTGCTCCTGCTGCCTGGAATGCATCCGAAAACCATTCTCGAAACATGGTACGTGGTCTATGATCTAAGGTATGTGCTTCCCTTTATTTATTCAATTTTCATTTTCATTTCACATAACATTCACTCATATCTTAAATCCATTTGTTTTCCAACACCAAACTCTTGATTTTAAGTCCCAAAAAATTGGAAAAAACTGGGAAACTATGCCACCCTCAATACTACTTTCAGCCTCAAATGTATGACCTCATTCCATGAAAACACCCAAGTCATCCATGTGTAGATTGAAAACAAACATAAACCAAAATCTATTATTAGCTATGAACATACTTGTTTCCAATAATTACCACTTGTGGGAATAATTAATTTATCCCAAATCAGATTCATGCATCCACCATCTGAACAAGAATCTCAACAAGAACCACTGATTCATTTATGGTATCTCACTAATATCATACTAAATTGTTATATTGTGGTTAATGTAATACTAAATAATGTTAAATTACCGATAATTTAATCCATATTATATTGGATAGTCTACAGATACCCCACCTAGTACCACTACCTGTGGTCCAGGTCCTATTGTGTGAATATATAATAGGGTCTATAGTGATCTTGGAAGAAAATAAATACCTCATTGAATATATAGTGTATCCAAAACACAAAATAATAGACCCTAGACACAATAACTATGTTATTTTTAGGGTACTTGAACTTGGGTGGTTTTAGATAACATGACATGTATGTAATAACCATTTCTATATTCATTAGTACTTCTCCCAACCCAATTCCTCGAGCATCAAGGTTTTTACATATTGGATACTAATCGTGGGGACTTTTAAAAAGGTAGCTGTAGTGAACCTCCTCTTGAACTCAATAAATCCCATATCACATAGGTTATTCCACTAGAACATGACTCACTTTTTCATTTTCATAGACATCGATGTCAATAATCAGTAAAAGTATTTTATAAAATGACTATTGAATCAATATAACCTCAAAAGGCACTTGATCTCAAATACATTCCAGGGACTTTTCCATGAAATCGCTTATTTTGTTTAATATGATTCCAGAAATATACCTATAATAGAAATCACATACCCTAAAATCATAACCTATTGAATCTATACGTTAAATATCATGAAATTTGAATAAATATGATATGGTCAAATAGTGATCTGAAATATCTCTAGAGTTTTATCATGATACTTTGGTGTTAGTGAGTTGATGGGGATATTGTAAACAAACACCATGATGAATGTTTCTAGGTATGGGTGGAATATATTTTTCAAGAGATCGATGAACAATAATGGAACATTCTATAGTCTAAAAATATCCCCAATAACTAAAAAATATCATATATACTATGAAATTCCATCTTTATAATGTCCTCTAAAACTGAAAACAAGTGATATCCTGATCATAAATAAATAATTGAGAAAACCTGGGAATCCTATAACTAATTAAAAATATCGAGATACTAGGAAAATGATATATTAGATTCAATATAACCATATTTAGCATTGATTAATCCATCAACAATTGAATATTAACCTCACCATTCATGGATAAAAATATAGGAGAATGCTCCAATTATGTACTCTTCCTAATAAATACCTTTTCCCTAAATCATCAAGTTGTAATAAGATCTCTATTACCTCATCTAGTTCCATATGATAAGTGAGTACTAAAATGGGCTAAACACCTATTCCATGATATATCTCAATTTCAACTCCTATATTAGGCGGGAATTCATGTAATGTTTACTCGAAAAAAATCATTAGAGTGATCCAAAACTACAATAAATGTCGAGGAAGATTTCACATATCCTATCGAAAGTGTGAATCCCACAATATCTGTTGTGATCATCTTATTCCATATCACATATAAGGAAACTCTAAATACTCTTATATCACACTCTTAATTAATAATAAATCTCTCACAATTTGGTGATGTTAATGAACCAAATTGCTAATAAATATCAATATAATAATAGAATCTGGTTAGGAAGTTCATATCGATAATCCCACAAATAGTCTTCTTCTCCTAATTCATAATGTCAAAAACAATTACATAACTAATTATGGATACATGATTCTCCATAAAGTTTTGATGATTTTCAAAATTCATTACTAAAAATATATCAAGGGAAAGTAACTCAGAGGATAAATTTACTCATATTTCTTGTCAATAAACCACTTTTACAGAGATAAAGTCTTATTAAATATCTATAAGCATGAAAATTATTTTCTATATAATTCTATCATTTGGAGACTAAACTATTTTGATGATTATCACCATTGTTTTAACCAATTCATTAATATCATTAGGGCATGTAATTCCTTAGATATAGGAAGAAAGAAATATTAAATGTTCATGAAATATTTTAAAATAATTTTTGACCCCTATGTTTGTGAAAAATAAAAATATCAACATTTCTAGATGAATTATCCCTACAACATAAACTATAATATTGGTGTAGAAGTATGCTCAAAATGTCCACTAACACATCTGGTGATAGAGATGAAATATCCACCAATTTGGTATTATCTATCATACTACACAATTAGTTGCAAATTTCAATTTCTTTGTAAAATGTTCTACAATGAAATGGAAGCATTAGTCGTTAGGACAATCCCTAAATAGTCTATTGGAAAAAATAAATTTCCCCTTGTTTTCTAACCAAAAACTAGGGTATACACATCTTAGAAATAAAAAATATATCTTCTCATAATGGTATTTATAGACATCATATATACACTGATTTAACAACAATATTTTACCATCTAATTAATTTCATGAAATATGTAGCCTAGTAGTATAGAAGATGATATATCACACAATTGTGAAAATATCCCATGAATTTAGCATAATTAACAACCTTTAATTTAATAATCAGTATGTTGAACAATTATAGTTATTTATATATGTGTGTGTGTGTGTGTGTTAATAGAACAAACCTACCTAATCATACTACTTAAATGCACCATAAATCTCATAATCACAGTAATAGAACTCGTTTCCATTGAAAATTAGAGGTCTGTTAACCATGAGCTAACAAAACACATTGAAACACCCATATCTCATTCCCAAAAAATATATCCAATATGGTGTATTGTAACTAAAATAAATTTTATAAAATTATTCTCAAAAAATATTTTATAATTCCATAACCCGAACAATGAAATATAAAATTGAGATTCACGTAATCCCCTACATATAGTGATGCATGCATGAGGGCATGTCACCCTCTGATAAAGATACATTGGTTCATGTTGGGTAATTAAAAAATGATTATGAAATATAAAATCTATGAAAATAGGCATAATATGATATATTAAAGGGAAGAATCATATACCATTAAATGGATGCATATAATAGTGAAAATGATATCACATGATCTTGGAGACAAAAAAACATGGAGGCAATATAGAAAATATATATCATTATAATATGTTAAGGCACAGTTTGAAGAAAATATATATTAGTCTGACATTTTTAATACTAGTGCTAAAAACATGGTATATCAGGTTTGATAATATTTCTCAATGAATTGGGCGGTTGTATAATTTTAGGACCACCCATCTCATTCATAACACATATGTTTATTTATTTGAAAAATAATAAATCTTTAAAAAATGTAGAATCATTATAAACACCCATGAAAATTGTATGGGTCAAAGAATCTAAGATGGAAGAATAAAATATTAAATATAATAAATAATACCTCTGAAAAATTAATTATATAATATATGGATGTTAGAAAGTAAAAAAGGATTAATTTTTTAGATAATGTTTTAGGATGAGTTTTCATAAGTTGGTAGTATAGAAGTTCATTTGGAAATGATCCTCTTTTACATGGTTCCAATGAAAAGAATAATAGATAATAAAATAAGTTATCATATTGTTTTCTGTGTTATAAAGTATTTAACTAGAATGATTTACAATTAAATAGTTTTCATTTTTAAAATCATTCAATGAGAAAAAACAGTACATAAAATGGAATGATTAAATTGGAATATTCACATTAATTCAATCTCCACTAGAGATAAGATTTTGGAGGGAATATAAAAAACACATATAATCCCCTTAATAAATGAAAATGGAAACTAAATATATAATGAATTTAATATAACATTCTTAAATAATTATATGGGAAGAATAAATAGGGATGGTTAGGTATTTAAGGAAAAATAATAACCCATAAGTAATGATGATTGTTCATAGGATCTCATAAATTTGTTTGAAATGGATTGGTACATGATTCTAATATCCTAGAAAATAAAATAAAATTTGTTAAATACTCACATAATTGTAAGGCCTCATGAATCGTGCTTCCATATATGGGAAAATGCATTAAATATTTATTTAAAAAGTAACTGAAAAATATACTATAATTTACATCTGAAGATATTTTCTGGTCTATGATATTGAAGAAAATAACCACTTTAACATATTATTAGAGTTAAAACAAAAAAATAAACAAACACATCGATAATACTTTTCCCATGAAAAATATATATTGAAGAAACACACCTTGAAAGTTCTAAATGAAACTGAAAACATTTTATAAGACATGGGATGAGAATAATTTCATGGTAGGTAGTTTTAAAAACACATTGAGAAAATATTTTTGAAAATGAATTTGAAAATAAATTTTTGGAAATACTCTTTTGAAAATATTTTTATAAATCCTTTGAAAATACTTATAATTTTGAAAACATAATTTTGAAAACACTATTTGAAATATAATAAATTTTTAAAAACTCCTTTAAAAATCATTTGAAAACATGATTTTGAAATTATAATTGAAAATATATAAACCTTCTTAAAAATTATAATACATTTAATAATAAATACTCTATTGATAACATTAAAATACCTTTGAAAATAATTACACTTTTGAAAACATTATAATACCATTGAAAATACTAACTCTTTTGAAAACATTATAACACCTTTAAAAATACATACTCTTTTGGAAACTTTATAATTCATTTGAGAATACTTACACTTCTAAAAATAGTTTAATGTCTTTGACAATAAATATTCATTGTAATGAATTATAATACCTTTGAAAATACTTATTCATTTGAAAAATTTATAATACTTTTGAAAATACTAACACTTCTAGATAAAATATTACCTATAATAATAATTATGCATGTAATATTCTGTAAAACATATGAAAAATACATATTCTTTTAAAAAGATTTAAAAAAGTCATGTCAGTTTTCAGAAAGTAGTAAGCATGAATTGTAAAAAAACTATGAGGCCACATAAAAGATTAATTTCTATCCAGTCCTACCCACATTCCTGAGGGACAGGTTCACTCCCAAAATCACTATCCTTTCTACAAAGTCCATGTTCATAATTTAGATAAATAAATTTGTGCTTTCCTTATATATATACACAAATTTTAAAACTGACTTTTTTATATAAAAACATTATAATTTATTATTTTATTTATGCACATATACATATATATAAATATTTTTTAAAACTCCCTTTTTATACATGGATGGAAATAAGACAAAGGGAAAACACTTAAGGGAAATATAAGAAAATAATTGGGATATGTAAACATTTTCAAAGGCCCCAAAGGCCATTCACACAAGTCCCCTCAAAATTACAGTTGGAACACAAGCTACGTACATGGAACCCAACATGGACGACCTACACGAAACACCTATGTGAGATTATTTTTTCACCCAGGTTCCCCTATTAATCTATAAATATCCCCTGAGGTGTTCATTTGTATGAAAAGAATTCCCCGAAGGCCATCTGATGCTCTAATTTCCTTAGTTCTTCAATTAAAATCTATATAACTTTCTTGGATGTTCTATAACACCAAAATAAGTAAGAATTAAAGGATGAATAGTGAAACTTATTTCCACTTAGCGTTTAAAACAAATGACTCTATCACAATACATTTACCCAACCCCCGGTTAATAAAGACTAGCATGAGGTCCCCTTCCTCAGATAGGAACCTGTTCAAATTACTTATGGGAATACATATTGATAACCATAAAGGTTCAAGGAAATTCTCTCCCAACTATAGTCATCCATGTTTTCCATCACCCTAGATTTTATCAGTTCACCAAGACATACTTTTTTGAATCACCCCATGCACAAGCCTCCTTGGTTAACCCTACCATCCAACCTGCACGAGCCATTCATCATACCTATTTTCAATCCATCCTGGTAGGTATTATCCTCATTTAGATCCCTTATCTAAGATGTATCCAATAAAAACCTCCACCAAGGCCTCATAACATATTAAACCATGGAAAATGATTAATAGAGTTTCTCATGTGTGGATTTGTGTTTTTATGGTCAGAGGTTTCTTTCACTTGTCCAACCAAATGGTTAGGATCCTTGGGGTGCATTTATATTTTATATCTATGTTCATGGGAACCCCTTTCATAGGGAATGTGTATAGAAGTTCCTAATCTCATAGTATTAGGTTTTGTATCATTACCTAACCTTTTATCCTTAAAGACCCATATCATATGGTTCCTAGAAGGGAGAATATGGATCATACTTTCATTTCCTTCTAACAAGTAATGACATCATCCTACCTCACTATGTGACAAATTATAGGGATTCCCTATTACAGTAATCCCCTTGAAATTCTTTTAGTAGGTTGTAGTATTACTCATATATACATCCTTGTCCTTCATCTTCATTCCTTCAACACCATCAACTCATGTCCAAGGTGAAGAGAAGAGAAGTAAATGTTGTATCCCAAGTGTCTTCCACCAAAAGAGAAGGGATAGTGGGTGGTTTTTTAAATCATCCACTTCCACTTGTTTCTCATATTGAGCATGACTCACATTGTCTTAGAATTTTGTGTGTATAATGACAAAAATATGATCAATTCATCTTATTGAACTATGAGAACTCAGATTTCCTCCATAACCAAGATATGTAGAATGCCTATATATGGATCGGCCTCAAGGTACATCCCCTTCATATGATAGTCTGAATCATAACACCCAATTAGTAATCACATCCATCCTAGAGTAATCCCCTTACATTTCTTGTAAGAGGTTTTAGTCTTTCTCATATCCACCTCTGTGTCCTTATCCTTTATTCCTTCCTCACTTTGGACTCATGTCCAATGTGATGTAAATATAGTGATGTGATGTATCCCCAGCCTCTTCCACACTTTTTTAAGGAATAGTGTGGGGTTTGTCTAATATTATACTTCCACTTGTTTCTCATGTCAAACATGACACACGTGGGATTAGATGTTAGAGTTATAAGGAAACCCACATAATCCATTCCACATATTGAACAATGAGAACTCTGATTACACTAATAACTAGGATACATATGACACCTATCTAAGGCCTGAGCTCAAAAGAAAATAAATTTGAGAAGTTAGTCCAAATCATAACCCCCAATTCATAAGGGAATCCTTCTTATGATTAATCCCATTAATCCATTATATGGGCTTCCACCACAGCTGTAAGCACGAAATAATCCTCCCAAGAACCATGATATAATACATCCCTCATTGACCCATTCAAAGGGAATCCTATTCTGGAATACACTCCATCCTAATCATTTCAAAGGGACATACTCCCCTATGAGACTCACTGAACTAGAAGGGATTTTATTCCCATAAAAATGGTATGCATAAGAAGACTCCCTAAACATCAAATACAACTCCTAAATCGACCCTTTTCTTTTGGTACATTACCCCAGCATGGTCCAATTCAACATGGAAACTCATATCCCTTCTAGGATCCTTGTGCTAATTTTACATAAGTCCCACACCAAAATTTGACTAGGCACCTTCCTCCTATATGTAATTTCCACATGACATTATACTATACAGTTGGGTCCTTATTACATTACCTTAAAAGGTATGATGTTACCCATTAAGGAGCACCAAACTACATGGGTTCTAATTCCTTTCACAAGGATACGTAGGAAACCCATTCATGGGTCCACTCCCAACATCAAAAAAATTCCCTTGTCCTTGGATAATGAAAAAATTTAGGGGGAACTTTGTCTCCATAGATGAAAATTAGTTCTAGAGTCCCCCACTATGTGGCTAGAAATCCGGCATCATCATAATAATTACCAAATAATTTCTATGTAGTATATAAGAGGATACCAATGATTGGTAACCTTAGATAAATACCAATATATCCATTTTATAGATAACCTCTAATACATATTGATGATTCTAAGTTCTATACATGCTAACAATTGGTTATTAACTCAGGGTTGACCCACATTATAGTTGGTCATTAATGACGGGTTCATGAAAATTTGTTAAATCTATAAAGAGAGTCCTGGAGTATGGAATAATTCCCAAAAAAAAAGTGTGATGATATGAACCTCCCATCATGTCACGAACTGTCCCCCGGGGCCTGTGCTATGACTACACCAAGCCTGCCTCCCAAAGGCCAAGGGCTGGAGACTAGGGACGAATGAGTCAACCTGAAAGTGGGAGGCCTTTCCCTAAATACATGTACGTACACACACACCCTACCACATCCTAACACACATAAGAGGGGAAATAAGTACCACTGAAACAAGCTAAATGCAAGTACAACAAAAAGTAAGTGGGCCAGAATACAAACCCAACAAGAACTGAAAACAGCAAGTACAATGAGGAAACTCTAATGGTCCTACGTAGAAACCCCACCTAATCAAGAGATTATTGAAGCTACTAGAATCTGAAGTATTATGTCTTGTCTGCTCGAACATACTGTGCCCCTCATGGTCCTAGGACACCAAGTCCACTGTCATGGCGTCTGTCAATCCCATCTCCCTAAGCACCCATGTTGTAATGTTTGTCATCTGAACCAGACACAGCATGTGTGGGTGATGCTCATGCAGGGGTGAGTAACACAATACTCATCAGGGACTCCAAAACAAAAAATAAAGAACACACAACAATTCCTCAAAGTAAAACACAAAACACAAGGCATCTCACACCAGGTATATTCTAGGGTAGTAATAGTAGCATCATCTGCCACATCGTCAAACACCTCAGTTTCAAGAAAAATCCTCCTCTATTGAGTACAGTGGGCCTTCTGGGTCACACAGATCTACTTCCCACGATCCTTGAACTATTGTGGTACTCATCCCTAATTATTACCATGGGTATGTTGGGTCACAGAGAGCCACTCCCCACCGTGGGCATGTCGGGTCACACAGATCCTCTTCCCACCTTGGTTAAACTAATTTACTCCTCCATTCAAGTATTGTGGGTTTGTCGGGTCACACAGATTCGATCCCCACCATGGGATTGCTGGGTCACATAGAGCCTCTTCCCACTGGGTCATCGTCGAGAAGTATTCAGGTCTCAACCAATCGTAGGGTTCTATTCATAGCATGATTCAACGAACTTCTACTCAATCCATTATTCTCTTCTTTGCGTCTATGAATGTCACCACAACTCATGCCGAAAGATATGCCTCCTTGATAGGGTCTCAACCCCACAAATTTCCCATAAATCGGACGTGTGGTTTTCATGATACGATCGTTTTAGTAATGAGGGGGCCGGTTGCGATGGGGCTTAGTCCAATCCGGACTGACTAACCCGACCAACCCATCGTAGGGTTCCACATACACTGGTTCATTCTAACAGACCTGACCTATCCTGTTGTGGGTCGGGGGTGGTATGGTCTGTCCTGGCTAGTGGTCCAAGCCCAATAGTCTTCACTGGACCTGGAACGGTTGGTAAAGAGTCTAACTCATTGGGTCACCCAATGACCTTGTCTAATCCGGCCTGGCCCAAAGGGGCACAGGTCCGGCATGCTGGTTCGGGTTCGGCTCTCTAGGTATGGGTCTGACCTGCAGGCATGGTCCAGCCCACTGAGCTTGGGTCTGGCCCACCAGGCAGTGAGACCGGCCCAGCCTGGTGAGCCTCGGGTCCGGCCCGTAGTGCGGGTCTAGCCCACTTGGGGTTCACGCCCCGTCTGGTCCTCAAGAGTCGAACCGATTGTCCTCTCTAGACACGGTTGGGAGCTGCGTCCAGGCACTGCCATCAACCTATGGGTCACCGCGTGGTTCTTCCATTATTGTGGTCATTTGACCGCAGACTTTCCTATGGGACACAACTCTGTGTCATGTTTGTGGGACTCCAACGTGATCGAGCGACCGCGTCTACCTCCTCTAACCGTCGGCTCGTCTGGAGGCTTCTCCTACTACTCCATGTCCCGGTCTATCTATGGCCTTCCGTCTGGTGTGCCATCATGGTGCGTCGCCTCCCACCCACAGCCACCGCATGTGGCCACTTCCAGATGTTGTCGATGCCACGCCCAGTGCCAGTGCATCAGCATATTCTTCTGTGGACCACCGGGTCCGCACCGGTGGTCCTCTCCTCATGCCACTTGCACCCGCATTTTCTGGGGAACATCTTTTCCACCATGACAGTCTCAAAACTGAATTTTCATCGATTGAAGAGTTTTTCCATGAAGAACAACCATGACAGAGGGGCTTGGGCCTTGTTCGTGTTGGCTCGTGCCCTCCGCTTTAGAAGTTAACAAATCAAGGGCGGTCTAAGGATTTTAATTTGAACAATAAAGATAATTAAATCATAGATAAAGAAACCCCAAATAAGTAACCCTCACACAAGAATGAAAAGTACACAAATTAACCTATTTGTGGGATAATCCACATTCTTCATTTATAAATAAGAATGGTAAACTTTAAAATCAAATAACCCCTACCTCTTGAAGTTCGTTGTTGCATTTTCATCCTCGAGTGGTTAAGACGTCAATGTCACCTTTCAGTTCTGATATTCCAAAGGCTTCGAAGAAAGGGAAGTTTCACCGGTGTTCTTTGTTCTTCACTAGGGTGGAAGTCCATAACAACTTTTCTAGAGAATCCCCCAATTTATTTAATCCATATTTCCCTAGAGTGTCGAATTATAAATTGGAGCACGTCGCAGGATTCCCATAAAGAAGTGGCATCACATCGTTATGTTTAAACAATGTCACTGTTATTCATCATTAAAGTGTCGTTACTCGACAAGTTTAATAGTCCTTTAATGATCCTCATTAATGTGCATCGTTGTTGCCCTGTCACTACCCCGCAGTGTCTCCATCTTCCACTCTAAAGATAGAAAGAAAATAAAATAATTCATTAAATTATTTTATTATTTTTCTCAAAAAGTCCGAAATATAACTTTTCTGCTCTACCCCTTCCAGCCAAAGTTATTTCATTTCTAGGTGAATCCCAGTGTTCTAAATTCAACAGTGCCCTCGGATTTTTTATTTGAGAGACGGTTCAAACTATAGAAAATCACAATCGCATCATTACTTTGTGTACCATATAGAAGTTAAAAATTATGTAATGGGCTCTCCAGACCTTGAAATCATGTGCCGTTGAATATCACGGTCTCGAAATAATTCCATATAAATAAAAAAATTACACATAAATTTGAAGACATTGCATCCTCCCCACCTTTGGGATTTACATCCCCAAAAGAAGAAAAAACAACTAAAAAAAGATAGAGGTACTGAGCTTGAATCTTATCCTCCCAGTCCCATGTGCTCTCATGGAGATTCAAATACTACCATCAGACGTACACTAGAGGAATTGATCGTCTGCATAGGACCCGCTCCTATCAATCCTCTATCTCTACTGGGAACTACGCAAACATCACCCCATCATCAATATCATGCTCTCCCCAGTCGATGATGTGTGATGGATCATGCATGTACCTCATTGGCTGTGACACATGAAAAACATCCAGCATGGTGCATCTTTGGGGGAAGAGAAAGGTTGTGCACCACCTCACCACCTCTATTTAGGATCTGAAAAGGTTTAATGAACCTCATAGATTGTTTTCTACCCATGCCAAATCTCTACAATCCTCTTTTGGGTGAGACCTGAAGGAACACATGATCTCTCTCCTCGAACTCCAAAGGGTCTCTGTCTCCTATCGGCATAATACTTCAACCTGCTCTGGGAAGTCCTCATCCACTCCTAGATGATCTGAACCATATTGGTGGTAGCCTATACCAACATTGTGCCCATATGTTCTGACTCCTTTCGGTATGTCCATCATATGGGTGATCTACAAGGCCTCTCGTACAAGGCCTCAAAAGGTGTCATGCCAATGGTGGAGTGATATCTATTGTTGTATGGAAACTCTACTTGTGGTAGGTGGTCCTACCAACCCTGAAAAAATTTAAGGACGCAAGAACAGAACATGTCCTCCAAGGTCTGTATAGTCTGCTCTGTCTAACCATCCATCTGAGGAT
Source organism: Viscum album (assembly GCA_963277665.1). NCBI lineage: Eukaryota > Viridiplantae > Streptophyta > Magnoliopsida > Santalales > Viscaceae > Viscum > Viscum album. The sequence continues at coordinate 1,982,257,931 of OY728125.1, read as the reverse complement.
TAAAATTTGTGCTCATGTATAGCTGTGTCTGAATGCCTCATGTAATACCTTCCACAATAGGGATGTAAATTTGGCATCATGATTTTATATGATCATCTAACGAACCCCTTTAAGCTGCACTATCTATTATACATAGAGGCTTCCCAAGCCCCCTATCACCCCCAGCTCCTGGATAAGTTGGAAGTGAGGAATCTCAGTGAATCGATCAATGATCTCTCAAATGGAATCATGGGCCCTGGACGTATGTGTTATCCCTTTCAAAATGTCCATATACACACCATCCCACTTCCATTATGTCACCACAAGTGCATGAGCTAATAATGCTGGTACCTAATGAGTGGCCTTCACTTACTGTTAAGTGAGGCATTGTGATACAAAGTCTGTAAGGGATTTCTTCATCCTTGGCCACCATTACTGACGCTAAAGGTCCTAGTACATCTTCTCTACATCTGGATGTACCGTAAAAGGGGATGTGTAGAACTCCTTAAACACCTCCTCTATTAGCGTTAAAGATATCCTGGTGCATCCTCTAAAGAAAACGACATGCTCCCCACCTTCAGAAAATCCATCAGGAGACTGTCCTGATGATATCTGAGCACGCCAGGACTCACTGTCAACATCCCCGAGAGGAGACTCTCGAAATCGTTGTTGGAGTGTGGGAGTGATATTTTTATACTAGAGGTAAGCTGATCCACCACTATCCATGAAGTATATCTACAACGCGTCAATCTTCTATGTCACCTCACTCATCAACTGCAGTCCAGACCTCCTCTTGAGTGCTTTTACTACCACTTTTCCCTTCCCAGAAGTGTAGACTATCTTAAAGTCATAGTCCTAGAGGAACTCCAGACATCACCATTGTCTCAGCTTCAGGTTCTTCTATGAGAATATATACCTGAGACTCTTGTGAATGGAGTAAATAATAAATTTTTCACCCATCAAATAGTGTTGCAACATCATCAGCGAATGACCACTACTGATAACTCCAAGTCATGGGTATAATAGATATGATCATGTGGCCTCAACTTTCGTGAGCTGTAGGTGATCACCACTCACTCCTCCACCAGGACACAACCTTGTCTGGTCCTAGATGCATCACATTAGACTACATACCCAACACCCTCTTCTGGTAGTCTTAATATGGGGGCACTATTCAGTCTAAGACTCATGTCCTGGAAACTCTGCTTACATTTCCCCTGCCACACGAAGGGATGTCCCTTCCATGTCAATGTAGAAAAGGGTTCTTATACTCTATAGAAGACGGTAACGAACATATGATAGTAATCATCTCTCCCCAAGAAGCATCGCACATCAGTCATGCTCCTGGGCAGCTGCAAAGAAAGCATCACATCTATCACCACCGGATATACTACAACTCCATCCTCCGAGATGACGTGTCCTAGAATGTGGAACTCTTTTATCCAGAACTAACACTTTGAGAGATTACCATAAATTTGGGTCTCTTAGAGTGCATCCATGACTATTTTTAGGTGTATAGAATGTTGCTCCTCCAATGTTAATTACACCAAGATTTCATCAATGAAGGCCATGATGAACCTGTCGTGGTAGGGATGGATGATCCTGTTCATGATCCCCATGAAAACTGCTTGAGCATTGTTCATGGTGAAGGGAATCACCAAAAACTCATAGTGGCCATACCGGCACTTGAATATTGCCTTCGGTACATCCTCGTACTCGTTCATCACTATAGGAAGATGTAGACTCCTCTCCTCCATTGAACTGAGGGTGAGGCTAACCAACTTTTGAGTGATTGGTTGTACCCTCATCTGAGAAATTCCATCCTGTGCTACAAAGGTTTCCTTATCCCCAGTGAAAGAAAACTTGGTTCCACCCTTGTAGATTCTTCTGCACTTTTATCCTAAAATAGTCAATCTGAGCATGGATTGTGAATAGCTAGTCCATGCCCAAGATGATGTCGTAAGGCCTCGAAACTAATATTAGGAGATCCCACCTGAAGATCTCACCTCCTACAGTGATCTCACATTGTTTTCACCAATGTGTAATCATCAAATAATCTCCCGTAGGAGTCTCTAATCATAAAGATCGAGCCAACGACCCCATCGGAATCCCTGAGCTCCGAATGAGTTTCGTGGAAATGAAAGAGTGAATGGAACCTAGGTCTATAAGAACTGTAGCTAGGGTGGAAGACACACAAATCATACCTATAATCATCTCTAAAGCACCATGATCGTAAGCTTATGCTGCCCGAAGTTGAGTTTGCGCCTATTAGTCTGGTCCCCAAGGCTGGGGTGGTGGCGGAAACACCTCGAACAATCACCCACCATCTATCACTTGGCCAGCTCCCCTGCCACATCCTCCACCCTACAGACCTCCTCGTTCGAACAATTTCTTCTATCTAAGTGGACCCTAAACTATATTCTATTCATCTGTATGGTGGGCCCGGTAGTCACGCACTGTGTGTCCCTACCACCCACATGAAAAGAAAATCATGGCCCCCATCTGACTCTCTCTGGCCTAGGATCCTCACACTACCGACCCTCAGTCCTGGGGTTGTCCTATGAAAGACCTCTCCTGCATGGGCCCACATGTATATTTTCTACAGCCTACTAAATACTCTGATGCATGGGGTCTGAAAAAAACTCTAACTGTGGGTGCTTTCTCTACCAAGCAACTATCCATCAGAAGGGCTCGCTCCAGCACCCCGTCTAGGGTTGGGATACTGAGAGACACCACTGAATCCCTGATCTCCCGCCTGAGTCCCTACTCCAAGGATCGATCCCTAAATAATGGTTCTCATACCATGTATGTGGAGTAGCTTGAATGCTCCATGATCCTCTCATTGTACTCGGCCACTGTCATGTTGTCCTATTGTAGGTGAAGAATCACTTAAATGCACACAGAGCGCAATGTCATGGGAAAACCCCTCCCAAAAAATCCTCTAGAAGTCAACCTAGGTAAGGTTCACCTCATCATCATTCTAGATGGTCAAGATCCACCATCTCCCTATCGATCCCTACTGAAGGCTCACCACTAAGATTTCCATCTGGTCTGGCGGTGTCCTCACTAAGCGGAGGACCCGTGTCATAGCCTCTATCCAATCCTCAATGACCTAAGGATCTGTCTCTCCCCTGAACCTGGGAGGTCTCTATCTCTAAAACTCATGTAGCGAACTAAGCCTACGAATATCCTCTACCAAAACTACATGTAGTTGATGTTAACCATACGGTGGTGGTAGAACTAGTGCACCACCCGGTGTGGCCATCTCTTGAAAAGTTCTGTGAACGGACTACTTGTCTCTAGGTGGGCTATCCTCATGACCTCGTATCGGGATCCAGGCGGGTCATCCACATAGAGGCATCCTGAGATAGATCACGATGTACCATGGTTAGAAGGTTATACCTGGTGTGATGAATCTTATTCAAAATAAAGAGACACTTATGCAAACAGTGTTTTCATGTATTGAGCTGAAAACAAAATTCAAGGTCATGGTGTATATATACATCAGCCACCGCACCAACACTGGACTCCCCAAATACAAAAGCTGAACTCACTACAGTTAACATGGTTTTCCAAAAAAACACAGACTCTCTATCTTTTGGGGGGAACCAACCACCCTCTGATAACACTTTGTCATGACCCGTCCCCCGGGGCCCATGTCGTGACTACCTCAAGCCTGCCTCCCAGATTCCAGGGGCTGGAGACTAGCGTCGAAGGTGTCAACCTACAAGTGGGAGGCATTTTCCTGAGTACTTGTACGCACACACACAAAAAACCACATCCCAACACACTAAAGAGTGGAAAAAAGTACCACTAAAACCAGTTGAGTGCATGTGCAACTGAATGTATGTGGGCCAGAATAAAAACACAACAAGAACTGAAAATAGAAAGTAAAAAAATGAAACTCTTATGGTCATCCATAGAAACCCCCACCTGATTTAGAGAGCAGTGAATCTACTGGAAGCTGAAGTAGTACGTCCTATCTGCCTGGTCCTACTAGGCCCCGCCTTATCCTAGGACACTAAGTCCACCAACGTGGTGTCCATCAATCTCATATCCCTGATCACCCCTATCGTAACATCAGTCCTCTGCACCAGAGACAACACATGTGAGTGAAGTCCATGCAGCAGTGAGTAACATAGTAATTAATAGGGACCCCAAAACAAAAAGGAAAGGACAAACAACAATTCCGTAAAGTAAAACATGAAACACAAGACAACTCACACCAGGTATATTCAAGGGTAGTAACAGTAGCATCATCAGTCACATCGTCGAACACCTCTACTACTATATAAATCCTCCTCTATCGAGTACAGTGAGACTGTCGAGTCACATAGATCCTCTTTCCACTAACCTTGAACTATTGTGGTACTCATCCTTAATGAGTACCGTGGGTATGTTGGGTCGCACAGAGTCACTCCCCATTGTGGGCCTCCTGGGTCACAAAGAGCTTCTTCCCACCTTGGCCAAAATAAGTTTCTCCTCCTGTCTATTACTGTGGATCTACAGGGTAACGCAAATTCGCTCCCCATTATGGGCCTGCTGGGCCACACCGAGTTGTTCCCAACTGGTCCACCATCAAGCAGTCTTCAGGTCTCATCCAACCGTAGGGTTCCTTACGTAGCATTCTTGGGAGAACCGCTTTTAAAGACTTTCATCGCTTCTCAGAATCCACTAAAGTCACCACAAGGAATGCCTAATGATCTGCCTCCTCAAGAGTGTCCCAACACCACAAACAGACTGTCAATTGGACGTGTGGTTTTCAAGATACGGGCATTTGAGTAACTAGGGGTCTGATTCTGATGGGGCTCGGTCTGCTCCGGTCGGACTAACCCGACCAACCCAGCTTGGGGGTTCCACATACCCCAGTTCATTTTGATGGACCAGATTTAAAATGGTGTAGGTCGGGTTCGATCTGGTCTGGCATGGCCTGTGGGCCAAACCAATTAGGCCTCGCTGGAGCTGACCCCGTTGGTAGAGGGTCCAGTTCACCGGGTCACCCCATGACCCAGTCTAATATGGCCCCACCCGCCAGCACAGTTCGACCCGCTGGGCTTGGGTTGGGCCCTTCAAGCAGTGGGATAGGCCCAGCCTGGTGAGTCATGGGTCCGTCCCATTGGGGGTTTGCACTCCATCTAGTCCGCAAGCAGTGGGACGATCCACCTCACTGGACGCGGTAGGGAGCCGCGTATGTGGCCCGCCATCGCCAAGCGGTTCGTCGTGGGGTGCCTCCTCCATCGCGGTCAAGTGACTGCGGCCTGTCGTATGGGACATGGATTAGTGCCACATTCACTGGTCTCTAATGTGGTCGAGCGACCACATCCACTGCCTCAAGCTGGAGGCTTCTCCTACTACGCTACAACCCATTCTGTCCATGACCTTTCGACCGACGTGCCATCGTGTGGCACCATCTCCCACCCAAGGCTGCTGTTGTGAGCCACTGCCAGCAGTCGACAGTGCCAACGTTGGCACCTATGTGCTTGTGGATTCTTCTACGGACCACCAAATCTACACTGGTGGTCTTCTCTTTGTGCCGCTTGTGCCCACATTCTCTGAGGAATGTCTTCTCCACCGAGACAGTCTCAAAAAATAACTTGTCATCGATTTAATAGTTTGTCCATGAAGAACACCCATGGTGGAGGGGCACGGGCTGTGTTCATGTTGGCACATGCCCTCTACAATAGAAGTTAACAAAATAAGGGAGGTTTGGGGATTTTTATTTGAACAACAAAGATAATTAAATCCATGATAAATAATCCCCAACGAAGTCACCCTCTTGCAAGAATGCACTGTTTTTGGATTAACCTATTCGTGGGTTAATCTACATTCATCATTTATAAATTATAATGGGGAAACTATAAAATCATATAACCCCTACCTATTGAATTTCATCGTCGCACGTTCATCCTCGAGGGGTTAAGACGTTGGTGTCGCTTCTCGGTTCCGATATTCGAAAGGCATCGAAGAACGAGAAGTTACACCAGCATTGTTTGTTCTTTTATAGTGTGGAAGTCCATTAGGTGTTTTCTAGAGAATCACCTAATTTCTTTAATCCATATTTCCCCAGCACGTCAAATTATAAATAGTATCACGTGGCAACGTTCCCATAAAGATGTGGTTTCGCGTTGTTACGTTGAAATAGTATCATTGTTTCTCATTATTAAAGTATTTTTACGCTGTAAGTTTAACTAGCCATTAATGATCCTCATTGATGTGCATCATCACTTCCTTGTCACTACCCCACAGCGTTGCCATATGCACTCCAAAGGGAGAAAGAAAATAAAAAATTCATTTAAATTATTTCATAATTTTTCTCGAAAAGTCTGAAAAATAACTTTTTTCGCTCGACCCTTGCAGGACGAAATTTATCCATTTCTAGGAGAAACCCGACGTTCAAAATTCAACAGTTCCCTTGGATTTTCAATTCGACCAACAGTTCAAAAGATAGAGAATCCTACTCGCACATTTACTGAATGTACCATAAAAAAAGTTCAAAATTCTATTACAGGCTCTCCATACCTCAGAATCATGTGCCGTCAAATTTCGCGGTCTCGAAATAATTCCATATAAATAAAAAAATTACACCAATGTTCTGAGACATTTCACATCCTCTTGTCCAATATGATTTCTTAATAATCATTGGTCTATATACCTAATGAGAACCTACCTTTTGAATGTAGGTCCCCTTGGATATAGTACCATTAGTTGTTTCAAGTTCCACAAACAAACCCACTGGAAATCAATCGTAAATTGAAAAATATCACGGGGAATGAATTATTATGGGAAGAAAACCGGATTTAAATTACTTAAATGTGACATCTCTTTCATAAGATAAAATGTATGTAATGACTAGTCCTTGTCGGACCATTTCATTCATCAAGGAAAACCTATTTTGTGTCAAATTAAAAATGTTGAACCTGACATAAATGAGTTAAATGTGATATCTCTTTAATAAGATATATGGGGTGTGTTGACCAGTCATCATCAGACCATTTCAATCTTCAAGGAAACCCCATATCTGTGGTAAAAAATTGGTGATCCTAATGTGAATCATTGACCAAGATGATGGCATCACCCACCTATTAGTGCCCTCACACTCTCAAATGGAATGATGGACAAGAAAGAATGTCACTAACACATGTATTTGAGATAATTATTTAATAGGGTTTTATTTTTTTCATTTCTAAGGAATTCCATTTCATAAATCCATTTGATCCAATGACCATCTTCATGTTTTCACTAAATAATGCCATTGATTCAAGTCATGTCAGATCATCATCCATACGAAGGACTCCATCACTAACCCAACATCTTCAACACTGGGTTCCAAACTCACTAGTCCCTTAGTATCGTAAAAACATTACAATCCCAATCCAAGAGGACACCCAAAAATCCCTATAGTCCGTGAAGCACCACATGCCATCCATTCAATGAATACCGATAGTACTAAACCATGCAAATCTAACCACCATCTTTAATCGTTTCAGTAGTTTATCCCCATAACACAATAGCTAGTACCTTCAATATGCCAAGAAGGTGGATCATGAGAACACATATGGCCTCAACCAGGATACATAATGGTCTTTATCAATGGATCCTTCCATCTATCATCACTGCAAATGTCGTGCGGTAGTAACTCCTAAGCATGATGAGGGTATTGTCTTTTGCCTACCGGTCGAGGTACTTCAAACTCAATCATCCAATATGGACTTCTAGGTATGAAAACCAGTCAATAATGAGAAAATTCACACCTATTATCCCATTTTAGAAGAAAACCATGCATGTTTGGTGGAAATAGTGAGTGCGTACATTCACTAATTCAAAATAATTCAGCTAGCCATCAGAATCAGTTTGTTCCATTCAGCAAATCCCTCATCCAAACATAGTGTAAAATTATGAGTAGAAACATACACTTGCTTACACTCATCAGTATTTCTAGAAGACTCATATCTTAGCATTCTAAGAAGCTAGAAAACCTAGTATTATGGAAACACGTAAGCAGACATATACACCTTCTAGCACCCATCAAGCTTGCGAGAAGTCTCTTTTGGAAGTTCCCAAAGAAGTTATTCGAAAAGTATAAACACCAAGAAGAAGGCATAATCAACTCTCTACCCTAAAAACTAGTTTTTTATTATCCATTAAAAGAAATGTGGAACATGTGTAGGCACATACACCAACTCCAGAAACAAAATGGTTATATATCCTCATTTTAACCACTGAACCCAACAAGAATATCTTGTCAATGGTGAAAGGGTAGATGTAAATCCCTTCCCACATCCAACATACATTCTAGTACCTCTTCACACATATGATAGTATTCCCTACAAGATGGATAGATAAATATGTTCCCAAAAATGGGTTGGCTCATCCAAATAACACTCCATAGCAGACACAAACTTATTCTCACATCCATGAGGTTCATGGGGGAAACACCATAATATAATACCGATAACCGGATCAGGAACATACATTCTCTCCAATTAGATATAATCATCCTATTCAAATGGTCACTCTATTTTAGGAAGAAACACATTCCCTTGACAACCACATCTACCAGTATGTGGACTCAAACACTTGTAAGACAGAATCTAAGAAGAATCCTATAAAAGATTGGAAAATCGTGTTCTGATGTACGATTAAGATTCTCTTAAAGATGATCTTTTTAAATCCCTCAGATGCTTATCTATGGAAACTCAAGATCTTACCATATTGTTACCAAATTACGGGACCAATAGCTTAAATTTTTAAGGTCCTCATCAGAAACATCAGCATGAATTATTTCTTCATGAAAACAACTTGGTTGGTATTGAGAGCTTATCTACTGATTATATCCATGAAAAAACATTGTGTGCCCAGAAGTCCACGGTTATAGACGTTCCTCCCTTTGCTATAATCCACTGTGGTGGTCCTCTCCATGATGGTTTTCACTTCAAAAATCTCTTTGTAGTAATGTCTCTCATTGTTAGGAAATTTATCCAACGGGAAATGTAGTGAAAGCAATGTTCTCTTATCGATAGGAACATAAAAACACAAGTCCATTTATGTATGATCCCTTATCAGTAGTAGGTGATATCAATTCTAAATAATAAGATATCTCAATGTGAAGTTTATTCTCTGAACCACCCTTGGGTCACCCTCTAATATAGTAGAGGAAATACAAAAAAAATACTATTTTTATGTTAAAACAATCAGGAAGAGTCCATTCCAGTTACACCAGGTCCAGAAACCTCTTTTGAAAGATTAAAAATATCTTATAAACATTAGGGAAAATGTGGATAAAGACGACATACCTATAATAACCATGCTCTTTTTTTCACACTAAAACAAAATATATTACATAAAAACATCAATTGATTCAATATAGATGATTGATAGGTATAGTGTATTTGGGGCATAGGAACTTTAAAAAACAACTTAAAACATGAAATACACATCTTTATTAAAAGCGTATTTTACATGACCACACACATTCCTATGTACTTGGCATTCCATGGGATAACATGAGGACATGCCTAAGAAAATGGTGAGCTATAAATCCCAATAAGGAAGTAAAAAAGGAATAACATGAAAAATATAGTAAATGGTAGGAAATAGGTATATCAATGGATCATAAGAGAAACATGAAAATAAAGTCATGATATAGCATGATTATCATAACATGGAAATGTGACAACAACATTTAACAAGATATTAGAATGAGCCAAGGCTCATTGCACATGAAGAATGAGTAAACTCTCATTGCACTTGAGTTAGAAGGATTAAACCCTCATTTAACTTGAATAATCATGAATAAACCCTAATTTCACTTGATGTATCGTGATACTAATCTTTACCCAATGAATTGGAGTGCTATCAAGGTGCACCTTTTTAATCATTTCATTTCATGCATAAGTCTGCCACATGGATCATACAACATAGAATCATTCAACATAATCATTTATTCCATGATCACAAAATGTGGAATACATAACTGAAACTGTATAATCAATATGTAAATGTATTTAAAGGTGAGTACCCTTGATAGAGAAATGGGCATGATATTCACTACACAATGACTTCGACTTGGAAAATCACAGTGCAAATTGGGCAGCATAAAGGTGTGACATAAGAATTCATAAAAATGGTTGATGAGATAGAAAGGGGTATATGTATATGAAATGGATAGTAAGGGAGTAATATAGATACATTTCCCACAAATTTAATGAAATTTAGATTCATAATATAAAAGAATTTCTTCTATGTAAATGAGGAGAGAGAAATCCCTTACGGAATTTCGGAATGGTAACGGGTGTACTAGGGAGGAATTAATGAGAGAGAAAGGGTTATACCATCATTCAAACAAAATTAGAGAAGTATATGTGTGTGTACAATCATACCCAAGCATTTTTAATTAAAAAGACAAGGGTATAGAAACATAAAGAATCTTGGACAAAAATGAGTGAGGAAGAAATCCCTTTCTTTGAAGTGTGATCTCAAAGGCTTGGGAGGGGCTTGAGAGATGCTTCTTAGGAGATTGGGGATCCTTGGGAGGATTTTAGAGATATGAGGGCCTAGTAGGGACGTGATCCAAGGGTTTTGAGTGATGAAAAGTGGGAGCATGGGTGGGTTTATATAGGAAGAAAGAGGGAATTCTTTTTTATTTAGGTTTTGGACACTACACATTAAACTAATCAAAAACATAAACCATCCCAAGTTTGTTGACCATGTTTATTATAAAAGGGGAGCCGAAATTATTATCTTATATGAAAAATGGACGAAATTATTAAAATATAAGTTTTCTTATTTGGAGGTGAGTCAACTCTTAAGGAAATCATTTTAAAAAGTTAAAATGTTTTTAAGTCTTGGATGGTCTACTAAAGATTTTTTATTAAATAAAACATACCTAAAATAACATTATTTTAAATTTAAAACATATATTATAAGAAAATACCATTTATAGTATTTTATTACATCACTATTGGGTTATTATGATGTCATAAACCACATTATATTTCTAAACGGTATTTAATTTTTATCCAAATATTTGACTGTCCCAGAATGTTATAAAAAATTCACCATTGGATAATTTCAACATCATAATTACAAAAATAATAATCATTTTATCTAAATAATTTTCGAAATATTTTATTTTTAAAATTTAAAATAAAAGCTGACATTTATCAAAATTTCATGGGTTTTGAAAAAAATGCCTCTCAAACCTTAATAAAAATTACCATTGTATTCATAAGAAAGTATATGATAATTTATATTTAATAAAAAAGTAACTTAGTAATTTTTTTGAAATATTATTTAATTCAAAAATCTATTAATTATCAAAATAAATTTCATAATGGAATATTAACTAAAAATAGTGTTGGTGCTTTCAAAACCATTTACAAAGTAACAATGAATGTATATTCTTTATACCAAAAATAATTTACATAATCATAGTTACATGTTCTTATTAGATTACCCATTATAACACACTCATAAAACCTAAGGTAAAGGTGTGTGATGGTGAAAACTCTTGGGGTGGCTCAGATTACATCGCTCGGATGGAAATATCTATCAACTTCTAGTTCTCCCATAGGTGGTTCCGTTCAAGTTTAACGTGTTGAAGCTCGACTTTTGCATGGTCATGACTGAAGCCTAGTCATGCTACCTCCTTTCCCTGCATCAAAAAATGGGATTTGTATGGAGAAAATCTACTAGATAAGGCAACCGCTTCCTTTGTCTGAGTAAATTGTATATGTAAAGCCATATATTTGTACTAATCATGTGATCATTGTTAAAGCCATATATTCGGGGGGAGTGCTAGTCAACAGGTCACTAATCCAATGAAAAAACATATCTCAAAAGGGTCGATGTACCTTGGACTAAGTTTTCACTTATTCCAAAATCTCATAGTTCTCTTCCACAGCTAAAGCATTTCCTCATCCCCTTCAGGAAATTTCTAGGTAGCTTCTTTCCACACCTTTGGAAAGTGGCGTGCTGGAACTTCTAAGAACCATTGGATTTATCCATCAGGACGTGAATATTAAAGTCCCCCTTATGGTTATTATCCCCATGATACCCCTGAGATTCACCGATCTTCATTTTGACTTTGAGGGAACTTTAGAACATTTCTACATATCTTTCAATGTTACGTATTGTTAGGGGTTTCTATAGGCTAGGTTTTATCCCACTAAACAATTGGCCAACCTTGAATTCAGGGTAACAAAAAAGTCGGAGGAATATTGTGACTGCCTTGTGAAGTTTTCCTCATACACTCCAATGGATTCACCGTCTTTTTACTCAAGGTCAAGGAAGTACCTTTCCATCTTAAGTCAGAGGGTGCGAGGAAAATATTTATCACCAAACATTTTTTGGAAATCCTTCCATTTCAAAGCGTTAATCTCTTCCTCAAGATTCATATTTTTGATAAATGTCCATCATTTATCTGCTTCACCCTCTATAAGATAAGAAACCATAATAAGCATCTCTTATTAGGAACATTGAATAATGGAGAATATCATTTCAATTGAGTTGATCCATTGTTTGACAATTGAGGGATCACATAATCCATTAAAATTAGGAGACCTTGGTCTCATGAAGCTCTCAATTGTGACTTTTTCTTTCTTTGGGGGGGGGGGTTAAATTTTTTTATTGACCCATGTTTCTATTCAAAACATGGGTTAACTGATAGTGTATTGTGACAAATTTCATTATTTCCACTCACATTGTATTAGGCATCTCATTAGAACAGTCATCACATTGATCTTTGCATCAGTTGTTAGCCCCATTCCTCCTGTTATCGGTCATTGGGTGTAATAAAATAAAAGATAGGGGTAACACAGAAATGGTAATCCAAAGACCAAAATAGATGCCTTATAAATTAATTTTTATTTTCTTAACTTATGAATTTATGGGCTTTAATATATGTTATCCATGATCTACATCCCAACATATATTCTTAGGGGCATTTTTTAAATTTTGATAATAATAGTTCATTCTAATCTCATGAATTTACCAAAGCATATCCCCTGGGAGTGTCGTAACCAATAGTGAATCAAGGGTTTTTTTCTTGTACCAGTTCTCGTTCGAGTCTAGATCAAAGTGGTGTTTTCAAGTTTTACCCCTAGATACATTTGTACCAAAGACAACTCTACCTACTCGTATCCAGATAGGGATGTATTTACTTGATAATCCACTTACTCAATACTCACCAAAATTTAGGGATATTTTTATTATACTTAGTCTTATCCCGAAGGCTTTCACTAAGGTTTTTAAATCCTAATCCCAAAAATAACTAAACCTATCCTCTGATACCAACTATAACAACCCCACTCTTTATTTCACAATAAATCATAATTTATTACATAAAAACATTTCTTGATACTACATATAATATCAAGAGGTATAGTGTATTTGGGTCTTATGAACATTACATAACAAATTAAAACATGAAATACACATCTTTATTGAGAACAACTTTTACAAGATCACACAAATTCCTTCGTACTTAGCATTGCATGAGACAACTTGAGGACATGAATAAGAAAAGGGTGAGCTATAAATCCCATTAAGGGAGTAAATAAGGCATAAAATGAATAATACCGTACATTTTAGGCAATAGTAAAATCAATGGAGCATAATAGAGACATGGAAATAATGGTATGATATAGCAAGATTATCACAACATGGAAATGTGGCAACATCATTTAACATGTTATTAGCTTGATCCAAAGATCATTGACCCTAAATTATCATGTTTAAATACTATTTTAACTTAAATTATCATGATTAAACCCTAATTTCACACGAGTTATCATAATACTAATCTTTACCCAATGCATTGAAGTGTTATCAGGGCACACCCTTGTTAATCATTTCATTTCATCCATAAGTGTGCCACATGGATCCTACAACATGGAATCATTCAAAATCACATTTATTCCATGATAAAGGAATGTGTAATACATACATGAAACTATATAATAAATATGTAAATGTGTGTAAATTTTAATACCCTTGAGAGAGAAATGTGCATGGTATTCACTACACAATGACTTCGGCTTGGAAAATCACAGTGCAAATTAGGAAGCATAACGGCGTGACATAAGAATTCTTAAAAATGATTTATAAAAGATAAAGGGGTATTCCATCATATTTAAATAAAATGTAAATTAATGGGGTCATATAGATACATTTCCCAACATATTCAATGGTTTTATATTCATAATATAAAAGAATTTCTTGAATGTAAATGAGGAGAGAGAGAAATCTCCTATAGATTTTTGGCATGGTAATGGGTGTACATGGGAGGAATTAAAAAGATATAAATTAGTATATCATCATTAAACCATAAGTAGGTAAGTATAGTGGAGGTTATAAATCATAACCCAACATTTTTAATTGAAATGAAAAGGGTATATCAACTTAAAGAAACTTGGATAGAAATGAAAGAGGAAGAAATCCCTTACTTGGATGTGTGATCTCATAGGATTGGGAGGGGAATGAGAGAGGATTATTGGGAGTGTGTGGAGCCTTGGGAGGATTTTAGAGAGAGTAGGGATGGTTAGGGACGTGCTCCAAGGGTTTTTAGTGAAGAGAAGTGGGATCTTGGCTGAGTTTATATATGAAAAGGGATGGAATTGTTTATTATTTAGGTTTTGGACAGTACACATTAAACTAATCAACACCTCAAACCAAACCACAGTTTTTTCCCATGTTTTTTTCCAAAGGGGAGTGGAAAAGATTATTTTATGCGTAAAATGTCCCAAAATATTAAAATATTAAGCTTTATTATAAGGAGTTGAGTCACACTCTCATGGAAATCAGTTCATAAAGATAAAATGATTTATAAGAGTTGGAGGGTCCACTGAAGCTTTGTAAAATAAATCAAATGAACCAAAAATCACATTATTTTAAAGGTAAAACTTATATTGGCCTAAAATACCATTTATATTATTTTATTACATCGCTATTATGTAATTATGATGTCACAAATCACATTATATATTTAATTGGTCTTTAATTTTTACCCAAATATTTGACTGTCTTAGAAAATTATGAGAAATTCCCCATTGGATAATTTCGACATCCTAATTCCAAAACATAATATTCATTTTATCTAAAAAAATTCTAAATATGTGAATTTTCAATTTTAATATAAAAATCGACATTTATAAAAAATTCATGATTTTTGACAAAATTGGATTTCAAACCTTAATAAAAATTAAAATTGTATTTATAAGAAATTATATGATAAATTATATTTTTTTAAAAGTAATTTAGTAATTTTATTAAAATATGATTTAATTAAAAAATCAATTAATTCACCAAAATATTTTTCTTAAATGAATATTAACTAAAAATAATATTTATGCTTTAAAAATCATTTAGAAAGTAACAATGAATGTATATTCTTTATATAAAAAATAAATCACATAATCATAATGATAGGGTTTTGTTACATAACCCATTATAACACCCACATAAGACCTAAGGGTAAGGTGTGTGATGGTGACAAACTCTTTGGGTGGCTTAGATAACATATCTTGGGTTGTTATCTCTATCAACTTCAACTTCTCTCGTAGGCAGTTTTATTCAAGCTTAACGTGTTGATGCTCGGATTGGGCATGGTCAAGAGCAAAGCCCAATGATGCTACTTCTTTTCTAATCACTATCAAATGGGATTTCTATGGAGCAATCCTACTGGATGAGTTCATCCCTTCCTTTGTATGTGTAAATTGGATTTGTTAAAACCCTATATTTATAATAATCATGTGATCACTATTCAATGGCTATATTAGCAATAGTAACACTTCCTAACGGTATTTTAAAATCCAAAAAAATAATATCAAGGAAGTTCATATGTTTTATATAACCATTTTACATAATAATACATTTTATTAGATCAAGGTGAATTTTTATTAATAAAGGTTTGTGTCATTACAATACAAATAATGTTAGGGAATTTTCCACCCCTCAATACAGCATTACAAATGTGTTGGGAGAAGATTGTATTGATGAAATCCATCTCAAAATATGGAAAACTAATTTTCACATAAAATTAAATTTATTGCCATATGATAAGTTTCAAACTCACGATAAAGTAATATAAGGGTTTTAGTGCCAAATTTACTTAGAATATCTCCTAGATTCCTAAAATCCAATGATCGGGAAATAAAAAAGGAGACCTTCTATCTGCATGCCTCGATGCGTTAATGAGGATGTGATATATGATTTCATATACCCCATCTATTATTTATATCATTGGATGGGGTGCACTTGGATTTTTATATTTCCATGTGATCCTCATCCAGAAAATACTTCTAAAGGTGGTATCATGTAATGTCATTGTTCCAATACAGCTACAAAATATTTAATCTTTTCATTACCAAATAAATTATCAACAGGAATCGGCCTCGACCTACTCTCACCGATGTCGATCCAGAAGAAATATGGTTTTTGAGATTATTATCTATAAATAATTTGATAACATCAATCATGCCTACATCATAGATGATATTAGCCTTCTAATAACACAAATTTCAGAAATAGACAATGACGTTATGAAATGGGTGATTTATTACTATTCCACATAATGAAAGAATCCAAAAATTGAACCAAAATCTATAAAATCATAATAGTATATATGGTAATATCATCCATAGTATTTAAGGATAAACCCATCATGTGGGGTGGGAGACTTTTTAAATGAACCATTAGGGTCATTCAATGATTCCCAAATGGATAAAAATTAAGAACATGATCATACCCATCCCTCAAGGATGGGAGATTTTTCACATCAATGACCCCCACATCATTTGGAATTTATTCTCTTCTTATTAGTGAAGATTCTATAGAATTAATCTTACATGTTCATCTTATCCCATGATCTAGTTCATTCACATAGAACAAAAACTTCTGAACTCTCTATGAATTCCCTTCTAGTCTTTTTCCACCAAAGATTTTATAGTGAATCCTCAAGAAGATTGCAAGGTCTTGCTGAGGGTTCAGAAGAAGGTGGTCTCACAAAATTAATAATAGAATTCCAAAAATGCATTTTTGATCAGTTACTTTCATTACTATAGTCAATGATTGTCCTCTAGAACATGAGTCTATCTCATTGGAGACAGGAGAGGAATTTCTCAATCATTAGGCAGCCCAAAATGAATCGAATGATGGATGTGTGCTTACCCAAAAGAAGAGGCTTTCCCAAAATTTTTGTATCACCATGAATAATATTCCTCTACCTCCTCAAAGGCACATAATAATGGAAATGATGATGGTCATACTACATCTCACCTTTCCCCCAGAGAGGGTAAAACCATTTCCCTAGAAGAATGATTTTATTACCAAGATTATTAGATGAGAGAGTTGATAAGACTCAATGAAGAGTTACTCTAAGGCAACCTTCCAACTAGAAATATTCTATAATAAAATCCTTAACTCACACTTCCATTTTCCACACCTCCACGTGGTGGGTTTTTTGGAACAAATGAAGTAGATAGGGAACATCTTCTCAAGGTCCGATATCAATCCCCAATGTATTTAGATCCCAAAACTGAAAATCAAGAATTACCTATGTTGGCTGAAAAACCAGTGTAGGGTCAGACACATCTTTATAGGTATGCCCATGTGGTTAACCCATGGGAGATACCAGTAGTTCCACCATTAGTGGTCTTATATGTCCCATCACTTATACAACCTCTGATCTCAAAACCCATTTAGGCTCTAGCTACTATACCTACTCATGTCAAGTATCATCTAGACATCCTAGAATACTTTTTAAAAAATTGGGTCACTGATTCCTTGATTGGAATCCATAGACGAACGGTGATCCCTAGCATAACAAACAAATAGTATTTCCCTGAGTAGGTGGATCATACCCATCACCCACCCAAATATGGGAATTATACATTTCTAATCATTAATGGATCAAAATACATATAGCACAAATTGGATAACTTTTTCTCTCATTGTGATCCCATGATGGGTACCCCTAAACAAAATGAGGTGGTGAATAATTGGTGCTTCGAAAAATCAATGTAAAGACCAGCCTTTATGTGGTACTCAAGTTTCTTGTCCCGGTATATTTTTGGATGGGATGATCAGTGTCATAATTTCATTTTTCAATTTAGCTCAACACTATAGAAGAACAAAATATTCAATCTTACAAACTGGAAACAATGGGATAATGAAAGAGTATTTTTGGCGCCAAAATATTGGAAGAAAAATGAAGAAGAAAGAGGAGCCCACACTCTGCCTCGTGAATCCCTGACGCGGAGCGCCCCCAAGAAAAGTGGTCACCGCGAAGCCCAAGAGGCGGTAACGCTCCGCAAATTCCCTGAAGTTCGTGAACCCTCCATGAAGCCCAAGAGGTGGTAATGCTCCGTGAATGCCCTGACATTCTCAAAACCACTACGAAGCCCCAGAGGAGGTAACGCTCTGCGCACGCCCTGACGTTCGCGAACCCTCTGTGAAGGAGATGAGGCGGTAACCCTCTGCGAATCCAGTTGACGTCCGCAACCCGCCGCGATGCAACCGAATCCCCCTTCGCGCCGTGTGAGCCCTGCTTTGTGGCATGTCTTGCCTATAAATATTGATCCCCCCTGAGTCCTACAGACGGACAATCCAACCTTTCGGCTACTCAACTCCCAAATCGAAAATACTATTTGCTCTGGGAATCATGAGCTCCACGTGGTATTTTTGCTTCGTGAGAGTCCTTCGCCTTGTCTCGTTGTGAGCCCCTCTTCCGAGAGGGATGCCCTTCGCAAAGCCTAAGGTAATTTGCGAAGGAAGGGGATTCCCAATGGAACCCGGGCAGTCGCGGAGCATTTATGCTTCGCGAAACACCCAGCCTGAACATGTGATCCACATGCCAAGGCATGGTCACTGTACATAGCGATGCACACTGCTCCACAGCACCTTGCTTCGCGAGGCACCTCGGTTTCGCGATGCAGTGCTCCAGGAAAACCCTTCCACTTCGTGATTCACCTCCCAATCACATCTTTTCCCAATGATAAGGCCAAGGCACTCCACTTTGTGAAGCACACCCCTTCGTAAGTGCTCTCTAATATGAAAAGCAACCAAGCTCTGCAAGGTCCCTTATTGTGGACCCCTTTTCTTGGCAATTCCTCTTCCTGTGCGACCCTCTAGGTTTTCACGATGTGATTTCAAAGTCCCCTGGACGACACCACCCGTAGCATTGCTTCGCCTAATGATTCTCCGCATAGGCACACTAACGGGTATTGCTTCTTCGCATAGCCACAGTTACATGGACCCTTAAATGGTTCTCTCTGCGACCCCCCTTCACCACGGCCTTGCCGGTGCCTTCCGACCCACAAGGAGAAGAGGGTACCAGTCATGCAAGTTTTAGGGGTGTGGAGTAAACCCACCTCGTCCGAGCTGTAGGACGTTAAACTTCCAAGCACCTCGTACTCAACACATGATGTTAAACTATGACCTGACCTCATGCCTCTCACGTAGGGTCCCCCCATATCAGACATTATTTACGCCACTCGTCTCCATGGGAATGGAATCACCCTCACATGGGATGATATCCTCCCTCTCGGAGTGGCGTATGTCCACGGGAGAAGGGTATCAACTTGGTGTAATCCCCCTAGCCCCTCTTGTGGAAGGTAGCACCCATGAACATCCGTAATTCCTCACTGTTAGGGCCAGCGGAGGGCGTGATAGGGAACGAGGCACCTCTTTCCTTCGGTCCCAAATCCCTCTCCCTCTGCGCTTTGTCGCTCTCGGGCCTCCATCCTGGAGTATGTCCCATCACCATGGGTCGCGTAACGTGTAAGCCCCTCTTCGCTTCTCACGGACGCACCATTCGCGACGTGATAGTCATGTCTCTACTACCACTTTTTTCTCACACCAAGCATGGCTCACGTGGGATTAGAGTAAGCATTGACCATGGCAATTCCCTCGTCCAGCATGACATTAAACTGTATGCCCCCGTCCAGTATGAAGTTAAACTCTATGCCCCCATCTAGCAAGACGTTAAAATGTATCTTGAACTATGAGGACTTTGATCCATGTCAAGGCATGGTACGTAGGAAGCCTTCCTGAGGTTCAATCCCACCATCCACCTAGGCCAAGTTCCTTCTTCACATCAGTTCGCCAACACACCCTCATCTAGAATGACATTAAACTGTATGTCGGCATCCATCATGACGTTAAACTGTATGCCTGCATCCAGCATGACGTTAAACTATATGCCCCCGTCCAGCATGATGTTAAACTCTATGCCCACGTCCAGCATGACTTTAAACTATATTCCCCCTTCTAGCATGACGTTAAACTGTATGCCCCCATCTAGCATGACGTTAAACTTTATCCCAAACTATAAGTACTTTGATCCATGTCAAGGCATGGTACGTAGGAAGCCTCACGAGGTTCAAGCCTACCACCAGTGGACTCAAGGGTTCAACTTCACGTCAGTTCTCCCGTAGAAACCCCACCTGAACTACGTGGTCTTTGATCCATGTCAAGGAATGGTACGTAGGAAGCCTCCCTGAGGTTCAAGACCATCACCCAACGGACCAAGGTCCTTTCTCACGTCGGTTCGTTGACACCCACAATCACACCCGAACTACGAGGACTTTGATCCATGTCAAGGCATGGTACGTAGGAAGCCTCCCTGAGGTTCAAGCCCAACAATTATTGGCCCTGAACGTCTCCATGTTGGTGTGCCAAGCCCCCATTTTTACCTAAACTATGTGGTATTTGATCCATGTTAAGGCATGGTATGTAGGAAGCCTTCCTGTGGTTTAAGCCCACCATCCACTTGGGCCAAGGTCCTTCTTCACGTTGGTTCTCCGACACGCCCTCGTCCCGCATGACGTTAAACAACATCCCAATCCAGTGGTAATCTGTTGTGACCCTAACATCCAGTTGTTCTGACACCCCTTTGTGTCAGTATAACACCCCTTTCCCTAAACAACGTGGACTTTGATCCATGTCAAGGCATGGTATGTAGGAAGCCTTCCTGAGGTTCAATCCCACCACCCATTGGAACAAGGTCATTTTCACACCAGTTCTTTGGCGCTCAACCTGAACTATGTGGAATTTGATCCATGCTAAGGCATGGTATATAGGAATCCTCATGAGGCTCAAGCCCACAACATGGTCATTTCGACCGCATTCATGTCGGTTCTTCCATCAACTTGGGCGTCCTAGAGTGTAATCCCCACACATTCATTCTGAACTATGTGGACATTGATTCCCTGTTATAGGGATACGTAAGATGTCTCTTCAAGACTCAATCCCATCACCATCGTCATTTCCATGACGGCCCCATTTCATTCCCCTCCACTCCATGCAATTCTCCATCATCCATCTTGATTCTTACCCAGGCCTCCACATCCTGGTGAGATCATGCCACACCATCCCCCTCTACAGCATTTGGGAAGCTTTCCATGGGTTGGCTCCGATATCGGCATTCCCTCAAGGGGGATTCCTCAATCTAATCCACTTCAGCTAGTGTTCTGATCAGGCCAATCCATCTCTACTGGACGTTAAACTTGCGATATACCCTGTGTTAAACATGGGAAGCTGAGGAAAACCTCAGATACATGCCTATGGAATATGATTCCCCGCGCTTGATGTGGGATTCCCTGGGCTTCTGTGCCCTCATTAATCCCTATAATAATGGAAAAAAGATAGACACGCCAATTCCCCAGTGTTCAAACACGTTAATGATTCCTCGACGTGACTACTCCCCCAACTGAAGGTTGCTGCCCTGACTGGACCCTTTGGAATGTCCTGACAGAAGTACTGTAATTAACCGTCATCCATGGAAATATGGAACTAGGAAGAGTTTCAAGAATAATGTATTAAATCTATGAGGGAGACCCAGACTAGGTGATGAGTTCTAAGGAGGAATCCCCGGAAGCCGGAACCGACATCCCATCATCCCGTTTCGATCATGGATCAGACATCCCTGAATAAGGAACAGTTGATGCCCACCTTTGGAAAGCAGGAATGCGGGGAAACACAAGAGCCACGCCTATCGCACCCCAAGAGGACAGACGCGCGCACCCCGGAGAAAGCGTAAGAAACAGAAATGGTGAACCCGATGTGAATTTCTTCTCCTCAATATGGAGATTAGTAGAGTTCGATACATCAGTAGATTGAAGTTTCACCGGATCTAGATATCCGGAACCGGGTACCGCCAAACAAATAGCGGGCCTGGCGTGAAACTCACCAGAAGTTGGGGCAGTAGAACGTGGAGCATTCTGTTCTGCAACATTGTCGGTGTGGATCCCTCTTATCGGCCATGGAAGACAGAATGGCGTTGGGGCACTAATTGTCGATTTCTTTTCCTTGCAGTGTTGATGAGTTAATCTCCCTGATTCCCAGGAATCAGGTTACTTCTATAGTAACATGATCGCCGCCCACCCGCCTACGCAGGGGAAGAGGAAATACCAGCATAGCCGCTTCGCGTGGCTCCACTGCTGCCACAATGGTGTCTACATCCAGGAGCGTGGGGTTCCCATGCCCCCTCTCCCCATCGGAAGTCATCAAACGAAGGGTGATTAATGACCTCGTACTTCCTTACAAGGAGGAGGGAATAATCCCAACCTGGGATATGGCCTGCCTGGAATTGGAGGCATCCAGGCCCCACCGCCAACGCCGCCCTCAAGGGCCGTGCATGGAGCCCCTGCTCCCCACCCCAACATTCAATCGTTTCAGGAGCCTGTCCTCAGAACACCTTGACATCTCCCTGCCTCACGCTGATGAGGTGGGTAATGTCTGGATTAGCTTGGTCAGGGTCTCGATTCAGGGACTTCAAGCAAGGGCCCCCACCCGGCCGCGTCAGCGCCTCTGTCCGGCCTTGCCAGAGAAGCAGGTAGGCTATGCCCCAGCACCACCTGCACCGGCTCGCCTGACCCGACACCAGTATTGGGCCCGAGCTGAGGGTTCCCCCCAAGGGGCGTCGACGTCGACAGCTACTGTGTCCCGAGCCACCGCCGACGTATATCATGAATCCCCTACACACACTGAGTAGGAACACTTCTACGCCCAACGAGGATCGAGGCCCCAACCACCCCACGAGCAAGCTGGGTTGACTCTCCAGGTCGCAGACCCAAGTGGTGATCGCCATGAACCAATCTGCGGTGATGTCAGCCCGTATAGAGGCCCTCCCCTTACCACCACTCCACAGAGCGTGGGCATTCCCCACTCCAAAGTTCATCATGGAGTTATGGCCCTTATTACCCCCAACCCGAATGAAGATCTGCCCCGTGGAAGCGACACTCGACGCAGAAGCCTTTCCCATTCCCACCACACTGGGTATGGAATTCCTCCTCCTACCCCCGATAGTCGATGTGAGGGAATTTCCATTCGGTCCTTCTCCAGCATGGGGATCCTCCCTACATCCTTTCCAAAACTGGCGAATGTCCTCCTCGACCTGGAAACTAAAAGGGTGAAGGTCAACCTCGCTCCACCCGCACCGAGCATGAAGGTCCTCCCCATGCTACCTCCAGTTCCA
The DNA here is from genome assembly GCA_963277665.1 of Viscum album. Classification (NCBI taxonomy): domain Eukaryota; kingdom Viridiplantae; phylum Streptophyta; class Magnoliopsida; order Santalales; family Viscaceae; genus Viscum; species Viscum album. The sequence continues at coordinate 1,982,234,479 of OY728125.1, read as the reverse complement.
ACGGAGGTTTCGCCTGCTCAGGTGCGGTTCATGGAGGTCCTCCCCATGTTCCCTTTGACACTTTCCCCAATTCACCTCGCACCCCAATTGTCTCAAGAGGAATTCCTCTCCGCCATGGCGCCAGCGCGGCCCCAAGACTACATGTCGGGAATCAACCTTGTCCCGAAGATCCATCTAGGCAGAGGAGGGCGGGTCGTCATCGCCCCAAGAATAATTCTGGGAAATCCTGGGTGGAGATCAAACCAGCCCACTTCTCGGATTCGGAAGCAGAATGCGACTCGACATTGGAACCCTCCCCTCGTTCCTCTGTGTCAAGGACCGGGATAAGAATAAGGCGTGTCAGCCTTATCCTTTCGGAATGAGATGTCCATCGGATTCCCACCTCTCTTCGCAGATACATCCAGGAGGAGGAAGTTGTGGGAATCCCGCAGGTTCTGACCATGTAGTCACCACTATCGTCACCAGAAGCGCCCTCTACCTCAACCAGAGATAACAAAGATCTATTTTGGGGAACGATGGCAGTTGAGAGACACTGTGACCCATCTCTAGTAAACGTGATCCCTATGCTAGAAGCTGTGTCTATCATCCCATTGTATTGTGACGTTGTGGTTAGGTCACCGCACTCTTTGGAGGGTGTCCCGAAATTCAGCAGCCAGTCGGCTCGTTCGCCATATTCTCCGCCCCCCAGTTTACTATCCCAGTGGTCCGCCTCAGTATTGCTACCAGTTGCTCAGCCACCTCTGGTTGACAAGTGGGGATATACGGGGCTGGACCCTGAATCTGATCCTAGGAGCTTCTGGGACATTCTCGCAGTGGACCACTTCCTGGAGAAGTTCTGGCCGGTGGCCGCATCAAACTTTTGTCTGCCGGAATCCCTCACCCCGAAGGAAGTCGAGTGCTTTCGTCAAACCCTATGGGAAACGCACTTTCGTCTTCGCTATCAACGGGTGTTGTACCATAGGATCCAAGTGCACTTTGAGGAAATTGGTGATCAATGTCGTCTAGTTGATTTGGCTACACTCCCTATGGCCCAGCTCCCTGAGTCACTAGGTCGCAAGAGCATCCTCCAACAAAAATGCGTTCAGAGTTTCAATGTACTCCACAAAATCATTAGGGAAGCTACCCCCCATGTGCAAGTCTGTGGCTAGGGACAGTATGTTGCCCTCCTCTTCCGTCCTATCCAGCGACAGCCCGATTCATTATGAGACATTGAGGTCATGACCCCAAGAAGGGTTGCGGTCTACATGGCTGACATAGTGGACAAGGAAGATGAGGTGGAATTTCTCGATGGAGACTTACCCCCTGAGGGTGTACCACCACTGCTGGACCCATCAGGTAGGATTACTCTCCAGAAGAGGAACCTTCTAGGCCTCCCTGCGCCCACCGAGTCGTTGGTACTCAATTGGAATGCCGGTAAGGGTAAAGAACATGTCAGAACTGTCAAGCACTCCGACCCATCCGCTTCAGTACAGAAAATGGATGAAGACCCCGAGAAGGTCGTGTTGCGTCAACAGCTTGCTGAGCAGAAGAGGTCGGTTGACGAACTCCTGGCCGAGCGCGCTATCGAGAGGAGACCCGACTATGGTGATCCTAAGTTGGGGCAGCAGGGGTAGGAACAACTCCCCCGGTGAGATGCCTCTGGGAAACCCTGATCATGCTACTCTCATAGACAGGGCAGAAGCCGGAACTCACCGAAAGAGGGCACGATACGTCTCACTGAACCCTCCTGAACAGTGATGCAATCCGAGGAATCCATCCTGGGTTCCCCCAGCCACCCCTAGGGCTGTTTTTCCAGTCGCTCCACGATCCATTGAAGCCATTTACCATGTCGAAGAGCCCAACAACGCACTAGTGGTTAGGGATCCCTGTCAAGACAGAGACCCCTACCCGGATGATCCTATAGCATCACTCATCGCCCACCTCGAGGCGTTAAAAACGCGGCAGGTGGCAGTCCCACCAGATGGAAATCCATACCCTGCGTGGGTGGATGATCTACCTACACCTCTGGGTTTGGGGAATCCAATTTTCTCTCCCTTTAACGGGTCTGGGGACCCGCCGCAACACTTGGCTCTTTTTTCCTCCAGGTGTGTCCCCATGTTGGGGACTCCAGCACAGCAGGAATCCGCCAAGCTCCGATGTTTTGTGCAGACATTGGAGGGCCCTATATTTGTCTCGTACATCTAGCTCCCTATCGGATCGGTGACCGGCTGGGAGGATCTACGCTGGAAGTTCCTATACTAGTTCAGCTCCACCACGCGAAATACCAGCATCGCAGACCTTTTCAAGTGAAAACAAAGGCCTGATGAGTGAGTTGTGGACTTCATCTCTTAGTGGAAGGGGCTTACAAACTCCCTCGACATGCCATTGACTCTGAATAAATTACCGATGATGCGCGTAGGGAATGTTAAAATAGAACTTGTTCCTTCCCTAATCACCCAGAACTATCCCGGAGGGTTCCGAGACTTCTCAGATAAGGCTTAGCGCCTCAAGGAAGCTCTGCAACAGGCTAGTCAGGCGCGTCTTCTTCCCCCTATGATCCCAGCATGGAGGGCTTCTAGAGCCGAGCCCGCCGTGGTGGCCCAAATAGAAGCCCACAGGTACCTAGAATTACTACCAGTGGCACCGGCTCCGCAACCCCGCAAAGGCCCTCCACCTCAAGCACAGGCTCCTGCCCAGCAGCGACCGCCTCAGAACCAACGGGTTCCCCCGATCAATGTGCCACCACCGCCTAGGTGGGAAATCAGGTTGCGCTTCCTCGGCAGGCCCCTTCGGCCCCTCATCAGGGCCTGGCTCCCAGGGCCTCTTATCTGGAAAGAAGGAACCAGACTTACTCTTTCAAAGTGAATCAGGTCCCCGGTTACTTCTGAAGTTCCCTGGAGCAGGGGATTGTGCACTTACCCGAGTGTAGAAGGCCAGCAGAGGCGAATCTCACTGATCGCCCCAACTACTGCCCCTATCATAGGATCCTGGGGCACACCCTCATGCAGTGCTATGTGTTTCAAGACTAGCTCCAAGACCAGGTCGAAAACAACATAGTCAGGTTGGGCCCGACCTAGACACAAGTGGCGGGTGTCTTCGTAGGGTCAGAAAGCGGTAGCGATGATGAAGGTGAGTGGCAGCAGGTTCCCAGCCATGGGTCCCAGAAGTACGATGACTGGATGGCCCATAAAACCGTCGCACACGCTCATGGTATCACTCGGGCACGCCTGAATCAGCCGGAGCCTTCAGAAGATGCGACCAGTACCTCTACGTCATCATCTCAGCCGGCCTCTTCCCAGAAGGGCAAGCAGCGACGACGTAAGAAGAAGAAACGCGCTCTACCACTGTTGTCTTCATTCCGTACTCTTGGTGATTTCATGCCCCTTGAGATGGGGATTCCTCCCATAATCCTCCCAGTGGTGGATGACTCTTCGAGCGATAGTCGGGGGTATGCCTTGGTTAATACCGTGGAGCTGTTAAATCCCTATATGACTCCCGATGAGGGGGAACGTCAAACGAGCCTCCCCAATATCCCTAGCCGACGTCAACGTCAGTGAAACCAGAACCACATGGGTCGTCAAGGCACATCAGCGGGCGCTTTCAGTCAGGCAGTGCATGCTACTGAAACTAGATAGTAGGCCCAGCGCAGAGCTCAGCATGCACAACCTCATCTAGTGCCCTCAGATCTACCTCCACCATCATTTGTACTACTAGATCAGGCAGAGTTGTCTCGTCCGTACCACGACCAGTCTTTCCCTACTACATGCCAATATTAGTTGTCCAGTACTCATCCGGTAGCTACTCTTCAGGCGTCAACTAGCAGGCATCGGGATGTACCCAGTATCAGCCAGCCACCGGTCCAGCCGGCAGGGCCCGCCATGCCTCCAATTGTAGAGCGGCCTCCTGTAAGAATGGTCTTGCGTCTGTCCTAGAAGTATAATGTTCTGAAGCACCTTGTCGGCATTCCATCAAGGATTTCTATCCTTGAGGCTCTTCACTTATCGTCTGAAATGCGTGAGGCACTTGACGAGGCCCTAAGGATCCCCCTCCAGTTTGAGACAGAGGTAGCAGCTGCAGAAGACTTCCACGCTGAGGCAATTGAGAACGCCGAATACCAGGAAGTTATCTCATTCTCCGGTGAAGATGAAGACTCTCCCATACATGGGAATATTCACCCATTGTACGTCACTGGCTAGTTCAATGGCGTGGAAGTCTATCACTCTCTTGTTGACATGGGTTCTAGGATTAACCTAATCCCGACACGGACAATGCGAAAGATGGGTTTGTCTGAGGATGATTTAACTCCCTCCGACCCCAAAATCCAGGGATATGACAGGACCGAGAAATCCCCGGTCGGCAAGATCCGCTTGCAGAACCAGTTCGGTGGCTTAATTTCTAGCATCGAGTTCATGGTTGTCTCCTAGGACACTGTATACAATGCATTGATGGGAAGGCCATGGCTCCATCTGCATGCAGCGGTCCATTTGTCGTACCACCAATGCCTCAAATAATCCCCCAATGGTCGATTAGGCGTGGTCCAAGGAGATGTGTCTCCTTTCACCTCTTGTGAACCCCGCTACCTGGACGCCGACTACTACAAGAGCAAGGATAAGAAAATCATGGCTAGTGAGGATGAACCCGCCCTGGTCATGAGTGATCCCTGGGAAGGTCTGGACGACGCCTAAATCTTCCCGATCCATCGGTTGGAGGCCACAACACCCTACATGGGGAAGTGTTTTGTTGTTTCAGGTACAATAGGAAGGTATGTTCCCATGTCCAAGTGACGGCGAAAAATCACCTCGTAATCCTACACCAACAAGGCTCAGGTGATCCCGGAACCTCCTACCCCTGTACGGTATCAGGATGTCAAGCTCATGGAAATGACGGTATGTCATACATGTATCTTCTGTCAGGCTGGAATCAACCGGCTCAGGCCGACGTGCCACTACTTCTTCGATGTCATCAAGAATGTCCCCTTGGGCCGAAGACCATATGGGATTAGATCGACTGCCTTCATCGCTATGGTCTCCGTGGCGCATGAGTCTCCTGATATGATGACCACTTCCACCCAAGTTGGCGCCATCCTCCCATCATGGTTTGATAACTCAGAAGTAGATCCCCCCACGGAAGGCCCCTCCACGGGTGGAGAAGAGGATTTGGAGGATGCTCTCCTTGCCTTTGAAGAAGGTGTCTCTACTACGGTTGATGAACTGGTACAGGTGAACCTTGGTAGCGAGGAAGATCCGAGACCCACATTGATCAGTGCCGCCATGCCCCTCGAGGAGAAGTAAGAGTATGTGGAATTTCTCAAACAGAACCATGACGTGTTTTCCTAGTGTTACTACGAGATTCCAGGACTAGATCCCCAAGTAGCTGTCCACCGCCTTGGTCTCCCAACAAACCATCGCAGGTGCAAACAGCCTCCCAGAAAAATGAACCCTTATCACGGTGCCATGGTTGAGGCCAAAGTTGATAAGCTCATCAAATCCAACATCGTCATGGATGTTTAGTACCCCAGGTGGCTTGCAAACATTGTGCTAGTCAGGAAGAAGAATGGGCAGATCAGAGTCTGCATCGACTTCTGTGATCTCAACCACCACTGTCTGAAGGATTATTTTCCCCTCCCAGTGACAGAGTTGTTGATTGATGCGACGGTCGGGTTCCATTCCCTCTCCTTCATGGATGGGTATTCCGGGTATAACCAGAACTGGATGGCCCCCGAAGATGAGGAGTCCACTACCTTCAGGGCTCCCCAAGTTACTTTTTGAAATCAGGTTATGACTTTCGGCCTAAAAAATGTAGGAGCCACCTATCAGCGGGCCATGCATCACATATTCAAGACAATTCTCGGGGAACTGGTGTAATGCTACGTGGAAGATATAGTGTTCAAATCTCGCCAGTGCCAGGACCATCTCAAGGACCTTAAGAAAGTGTTCAGCTTCCTCTGTTCCCACCACTTGAAGATGAACCCGCTGAAGTGTGCCTTCGGGGTGACCTCGAGGAAGTTTCTTGGACTTGTTTTCAGATACTGAGACATCGAGATCAACCCAGAGAAGATCAAGGCCATTATCCAAGTGACTCCCCCGAGAAATATTCTAGATCTTCTAGGTCTCCAAGGCCACTTATCCTACATACGCTGATTCATTGAGAATCTGGCCAGCAAGTGTAAGCCCTTTTCCAGGCTTATGAAGAAAGGCTCCGCCTATGAATGGGATGAAAAGTGTCAGACTGCCTTCAAGGAAATCAAACAGTATCTGCTCCAACCTCTGGTCTTGATGCCACCCATCTCCGGAAATCCACTGGTCTTTTATGTGACCGCCCTGGAATGGTCCCTTGGCACACTTCTCGCCTAGAAGAACAATGTGGGAACAGAGAACAAACTCTACTATCTCAGCCGCATGCTCCTCGATATGGAGACCAGATACTCCCCCATCGAAAAGAGATTCCTTGTGCTCGTGTTCGCCGTACAGAAATTGAGGCATTACCTACAGCACCATGAGGTACAGTTGGTCTCTCGTGTAGATCCATTGATGTACATCTTGAACCGCCTTATGTTGACTGGACGACTAGTGCGGTGGGTGGTGATCCTCCAGTAGTTCAACATCAGGTTTGTGCCTCAGAAGGCCATCAAGGTACATGAATTGGAAGACTTATTATCTTCCCATCCAAACTCCGCGGATCAATCCCTGGATCTAGACTTTCCTAATGAGGCAATCCTCTCAGTCGATCATGTCGTCTCATATTGGAAAATGCACTTCGACGGTGCCTCCCAAAGCCCCACCGGTAGGAGGCCCAATGATCCTAAGCTCAACAGAGTGGGTCTGGGTGTTGTCTTCATCACCCCAGAACAAGTCGTTCTTCCATACTCATTCATGTTGTCAGAAGGCTGCACCAACAATGAGGCATGGTATCAGGCTCTCACCACTGGCCTCGAGCTGGGCCTTGAGATCGATGTGCCCCATTTGCATGTAAAAGGGGATTACGAACTAGTGATTAAGTAGGTAAATGGAGAATATGTTTTCAAGAAGTTGGAGAATGTGCCATTGCTAGAGTGCACTCTCCATATACCAGCCCAGTTCCCTTCTCGGCCAGAGGATACCCATGTCCCTCGGTCACAAAACGGTCGAGTAGATGCTTTGGCTGGCTTAGTTGTGTCGCTCACAGAACCTGAGCATGATTATTTGATCATACCTGTATCACACCATAGAGTCAATGACACCGTCACCCCATAGAATGAAGGTGGCCTGCGGGTAGGCCCTCTTACTGCCAGATCCTCTGCATCAGAAATCCCAGGTTTGTTAGATGCAGGGGTTGAGGCCACTCCCGGCCAGAGGGAACCTTTTGTCGAGTATCTCCAAAATGGTTTCCTCCCAGATGATCGGGCTGAGCGCGAGCAAATCCGATGCCGTGCACTGTAGTTTACCCTTCAGAATGGTCCCAGTATTGAGCGGACCATCTATAAGCGGAGCTTCAATGGTGTTCTCCTCCGCTGCATTCAAGGAGTCGAGATTTCTCAGGTCATGCCAGAGGTTCATGCCGGTTCATGCGGTGCCCACCCGGATGGGCCTAATTTATCCCATCAGATCTAGAGGTTGGGGTAATTCTAGCCCTCTATGATCCATAATTTTATTGAGTTTTCCAAGAGATGCCACGCGTGCCATGTTGGTGCTAACTTCCTGCATCGGCCGCCATAGCCTCTCCACTCCACCAAATACTCTTGGCCATTTTCGGTGTGGGGACTCGATGTTGTGGGACCATATCCACCAGCGACAGCTCGTCAGTGTAGGTTCATCCTGACCGCTACAGACTTCTTCTCCAAGTGGGCAGAGGAAGTTTCGCTCAAAGAAGTCAAGGGCCACTCCATCATTGACATCATGAGCTCCAATATCATCCACCGGTTTGGAGTCCCTCACACCATCCTCACCGATAATGGCACCAACTTACGAGCAGCCGAACTGAATAAATTGTACGCCAAGTACAACATTCGTTCGAACCTTACCTCTTTCTATCATGCACATGAAAATGGAAAGATCAAGGCGTTCCATAAAACCCTCTCTAACATTCTGCAAAAGATGGTTGGTCAGAATAAGAAGAGTTGGCTGGACAAGCTCCCCAACACCCTCTGGGCTTATCAGATGATGACTCGCAATTCCACCCAGGTGACCCCATTTTCCCCGGTGTATGGGGTGAGTCCGTCTTTCCCATTCAGATCCAGCTGTCATCGTTATGCACTGCAGTCCATGACTAGTAGGCACAAGATAAGGTAGCCGAAATCTGTCTAGATGAATTGGAAGCACTGGACGGGATCAGGCTTTCTGCCCTGCACAATTTGGAAGGGCATCAAAATAGGATAGCCAGAGCCTTCAACAATAAGGTCTACATTCGCTATTTTCTACAAGGTGACCTAGTGTTGTCCCTCCGAGCGCCAATGATCCCTGGCAGTAAACCACCAAAGCTTGAGCCCAAATGGGAAGGACCTTACGTCATTCATAAGGTTTACCCCAACAGAGAATACTCCCTGGAGACCATGGACGGTGAGCACATAACTCCTCCCACCAACGCCACATTCCTCAAGCAATAACTTTCCTAAGCCCCCTGGTCCTGCACGACCTTAAACTGTACGGTCTTGCATGACCCTAAACTGGACATTACGGTCCCGCATGACCCTAAACTGCACATTACGGCCCCGCATAACCCTAAACTACACATTAAGGTCCCTCATGACCCTAGACTGCACATTACAGTCCCGCATGACCATAAACTGCACATTATGGTCCCGCATGACCTTAAACTACACCACAGTCCCGCATGACCTTAAACTGCAACATCGTCCTGAACGGCGTGAAACTGCGTCATCGTCCGTCATGACGTTAAACTGCTCAGTATCATCCTGCATGAAAATAAACTAAAAAATGATCTGAGCTCTATGACTTTAAAATAACATCTCTTCCGTCCTTACTACAAGACATTAAACTGCAATCCAGTCAAGCCTTCCTGACCGAGGCTCAGCCTCAGGCCCCTTGGCCTTCCCCGACTCAGACTCTCTTGCGGGACTGTACGGTGTGGTGTGGGATTATGTCCTCATTCACGTCAGGTTACTTGTCGTATCGTACATATTCCCAGATGAGATGTGTCCCCCATCCCGCATGACGTTAGACTACATCTCGTCCTACATGATGTTAACATGCGCTTATAGAACTACGTATGGATTGATTTACATCCTAATGGGATACATAGGAACGCTTAAACGTCTCATCTTGATCCCAACCCCAAGATCATCTCTTTGACTGTCCCCTGGGTATAGTTTCCTCAGAGGGTCCTTGCATGATGAGGAGTAGGCTTCCTTATCCCCACTCATACGAGGATTATAATGGCCGCACCATGTGCCCACTCCCGTTCTTCTATCCTCCCACATCTTTACCGCATGATGTTAAACTGCATGGACTTCAATAACTACATATGGCTTGATTCCCATCTTCATGGGATAAGTAGGAATGCCCAGAAACTTTGTCTGTTGGCCCAGCTCAAAATCCAAAATCTTGCCCTCGGGTCAAGACATATGGCATGGTGCACACTTTTGCCCCAATTTACATCGATCAAGCCTCGACCCGGCTGTACGTCCCCCCTAGAGATGTTCTCCTCCTTCATAGATGGGTACAGCTAGGCTTCACCCACTCCTTGACTAGGATTCCATCACTTTCCTCATCAAGAAGGGCCCCCGAATGGTATGGATGCTCGGCCTAAGGTCCCTCTTACCACTTCGGGCCAATGCCCTCGAGGATGTCGAGCAACAAGCCAATATAAGTCCCGGGTTTCGATTGCGGTCAGCGGTCGACACTCATTTGTTGCTCCCATATCAGGTCACCATAGGGATGCTATGTTTCGAACTTGGTCAACAATATCCCGGATCTTAGGGTCTACCCCAAGATGTCCCAAACATCGAGTGCAGTGATTCGTTCTGCCCCATCCCGAAGCGACAAACTTCCCTCTGAGTGGTGCCAACTGCCAGGCCCCTAGCCATGATTCTTTTATAGGGAGTGTACGATGTGGTGCGGGATTATGTCCTCATTCACGTCGGGTTACTTTCCATGTCGTACTCATTCCCTTACCGAGGCCCAGCCTCATGCCTCTTGGCCTTTTTCGGGACCTAGCCCAAGTTCATTCCAGGAGTGTATGGTGTGGTGAAGGATTATGCCCACACTCATGACAGTTTGTTCTCCATACCATACACCTCCTCTGTCCACGGAGCCCTATTCCCCGACCTTTGTCCTCACTGCAAGACGTTAAACTGTTAGTAGGTCATGCCTTCCTGACCTAAACCCAACTATCAGGCCCATTGGCCTTTTCGGGCCACCTGGCCCAGGTTCTTTCCTACAGGACTGTGCGGTGTGGTGCGGGATTACGTCCCCATTTACATCGGGTTACTCGCCACGCCGTACACATCTTCGTTAGGGTATCCTTCCCCTGGGTATCTTCTATAACTACGTGTGTCTTGATTCCCATCCTTATGGGATACGTAGGACCACCCGAATGTCTAAGCTTCGGGTCCAGCCCCATCTTCCGAAAATCAATATCCCACCTTAGCCACTTGGCCTACCTTTCCCCAGATAGAGGAGTATATAACATGTTCCGGGACTATTTCCTCATTCACATTAGGCTTGTAAGGACTAGTCCATGTACCTCTGTAGAGACCCGAAGCATGACGTAAATTGAAATTACATTACATTTTCGGAATACTTAGTACATAACAAAAAATACACACACAAGTATCGTAATAGTTTAGTGTCTTTGGAAACACGGAACGTAATATTCTAATCGTGGTGAAAGATCTCCAATATCTCCCATAAAGATCTTCCTTTTTTTTTACCTAAAACCTTTCTTTATATCCTGGGGAAAAGAAAAAATAAAAGGGTGAGCTCAAATGCTCAGTAAGGGTAAACAAAAGGAATATAAATCTCATCGTATACACAAGAACATAACTTTTGGAAATCTTAACCTGCAAAAGAGATCATAATTTCATAACATGGGATAAATCATGGCAGTGAAATGTAATCACAATAATCATAACTTAAAACATGAAACTTTGTGGCATACACACATAATCATATAGAATCATTTCTTGTTGGTCAAGACTCATTTCCAAGACTATCTTAGTGGACAAAGTCCCTTTCTGAACCGAGTCACCCTCGTTCCAGTCCTGTTTCACTGAACCGGTATAACCTACCGTTCCAGCCATGTCTATCTCATGAGATATAAAATCTTTACCCAATGCATTGGAGGGATATATAGGTCCCACCCATCTCATAATGATACCATTATTATGTGTGCAACAAAATCATAAACCATACATCATTTCATAACCCATGTAATAAAAATGGGAATCTTAAACATCATGACATCATGAAACAATTCATATACGAAAAAGGAATTCATAAAAATAATTCCTTCACAACATAATAAAATAAATGTAATAATAGGGATAAAAACAGAACCCTTTATTATCTTAGATGTAAAATAATTTTGATAAAACACTTGAACTTCATTCTTGAAGAAAATATCCTTTCTACTTCAAAAACACGTTTCCTTTCTTAACATGTCGTAAAATTATAAAATATAATAAGTTGATTAAAAATAAACTTGAAAAATTGTAAAGGAAGCTTCTTGGAAATAATTTTTTAAAAATCCATTCATGACGTATATGTTAAAAAAACATTCCTCGTACTTTTGTCGGAAAAGTCAAAAAGTACCTCGTACGAAAAATGACAAAAGATTCCTTTCATATCTTTTACTAAAAACTAACCGAAGGGTAAAATTGGATTTAAACAATTGTAGGTGGATGGAAATAATATTACATATTGAGGGAACATGGATGTGGATGATAAAATACACCCCATTAAATATCAAAGTATAAACAATCTCAGATAAAAATGAGATTGTGATATTTCCCTTACCTTAGGTCCGACTTGCTTTGTAAGTGTCCGAACCTCCTGTATAATGATTTAAATCATGTTATTGACTTATTCCAGATTCATATTCATTTTTATTATATCATATATGGTCCACTTATGACTTTATATTACCCGTTCTTTTGTAAATTCATGTTAAAGTAGCGTTTTGGGTAAAATCGTCTCATTTGTCGTTCGTGTTTTTAACTTGTAATTATTAATATGATTACTTGGATCATGATTACTTATATCCAGAATGTAAAACATGATTTATATATAATATATATTCAGAAAATATATATATATATATATCGATAAATGGAATGAAATACACCGTTCATGGAGACGGTAGTCCGTACGTACGCATGAACGCTGTTTTCGTTTCCTTATTGAAGTGAATGGAATTAAGTAGATGACATACATATAAATTTACATAAATACAGTATCATTATTATCTCATATATTTCATTAGTACTTATTATATATACTTTATAATCATTCATGAATGGTTAATCATTGAGAATGAATCTCATCGCATCGTGGAGACGGTAGTCCGTACGTATGCACGAGCGATGATATCGTTCCCATGGTCGTGGAATTGTGTTGAAGTGTATGTAGACTATTTCAGTATCAATATAACTTTATAATAATCATATATAGTTACTCATTACACCATTATACCCATCCTATTATGGTGGTGGTGGAAAATAGATTACACCACGGCGTGGAGACGGTATTCCGTACGTACGCACGCGCGGTGATTTCATTTTTCCGTAGGATGGATAGAAGGTGAATTAGGGTTGTTTCATATTTATAATAACATATCAGTATGTAAGTAATACTGATGTTATTACTTTGTCATGAAACAACTAAAGAAGAAGAAGTTGAAGAAGAAAGAAATTGAAAAGATCGGTAATGGATATTACCTCTTCTTTAAAACGCCTCTTTGAATCCTCCACTTAGGGAACTAAGATTGGTCTTTGAAGAAGACCAGGACCTCTAGGATTATTCTAGGGAAGTGGAGAAGGGATTTTGGCCGGGGTTGGACGAGCTTGAGTGCTCAAATTGGTGTGAGGAGGAGGGGGAGGAGGTGTCCTTTTATAAGGGAGGAGAGGGGCACCTTAGGAATATCTCAAAATATTATTTTATAATAAAGTCAAAATCGGTTTATAATGGTTCCAAAGGGTCTTATTTCGAATTTAAAGTGGGGATGGGTCGAAATCCTATCAACCAATAGGATTTAGACAAGTTTAGGTTATTATTTTAACCTTATCAATTAGATTTAACTCTAAGTTAAATAATTTAACTTTTACCGTGTCTTTTTGTTTTCTTACACTATATGGTTAATACACTTACTATAACATGCAAAAAGAACCCCAAATTGTTTATTATTAATATATATATCCTTATCTAAGTCATTTGGCCGAACCTTAGATTTTTAGGAATAAAATAACAATTAATAATATAATATTTGATTTAAAAACTATTTTGTGTCAATTTTGACACTATTTGATATATGATTTTTGTGAAAGTCATAACAGAATTATATGTTCGAACAAAGTTGATTAAATCAACACTAATATATCATAGTAACCTATAAAATTAGTGGAATTCTCAAATTACATTTATTTTTTGTGTTTATTACATCAATTATGTCAATATTTCATTAATAAGATAATTACTGCATCGTCATTGTGTCATAAATAAATTAAATTATTTAAGGTCTAAAAATTACAAATAAAATACCATTATATAGGATATATTTTTAGCTTTCTAATTAACATTTATAGTCGAATTTATCTTATGTATAACCCCATATTAAAAATGATTTACTTATTAAACATTGATTTTAACTATTTTAACTATTCATTAAATAAAATAATATTAAATGTCATAATCTAATCCAAGTGGACCTAAATGGTCATATTATATTCATAAGGTTGTTTTTGGTCGAATTACACTTATCCAATAGAATTAGGACATGTGTTAGGGTAATAGAAATATCATATTTACCCTTAGTTACCCTATTTACTATTAACCGCCGTAAAAAAAGTAAAAAGTTACTATTCACCAAAAAAAATTATTTTTATCTCATTGAACCACATTTTACTTACTGATATCAACCGTGTCTGTCGGATTTTCGAAATTCCATTCACAGAAGCGGTAAAATTAAGTTTTATGCAAAATTCAGTTTTTAACCTACCACTTAGTGGTTTCACTATTCATCAAAAATTGAAGTTTTTCAGAAAAATGCCAAAATTTCACCCTAAGCTATAATTGATATTCCGAATTCAAAAATTATTTCTATTTTACAAAATTCCCAACATATAAGTTGGATTAATTAATTTTATAATTAATTTCCGCTGTCACAACAAATAGCATGTTTTTAAGAGATAATAATTATCAAAAGATTGACACTTGTTTATGTCTGGTTTAAATGTGAAATTACATCCAATGACCAACATTGTATTAAATTGTAAAAATATATTATAAATATACTTTAAAACCACTCAAATTAATAATTTATCACTATTAATTATTTCGATTGAAAAAGTTGTTTTTAATTAAAATTTAGTAATTTTCACTATTCATCAAAATATGAAAGTTATCCGAAAATCACCAAAATTTCACCTTAAGCTAATTTCGATATTACGAATCCAAAACTGAATTCCATTTTGAAAAATAAAATTTACAAAATTTCATAAAGTGGTTATTACTATTCATAACGGCTAGTTTTATTAATATTTTAATAGCATATCGTTGTTTAGCGAAACCTAGTGTTGCGTACAACACACGCTATCGTGGAAGGTTGCGATTGTGTGTAATTCATGCTAGGTCAGAGATGTGTGTTCTGAAAGATCCTTTTGGTGTAGCGTATAACACAAGACATTAATGAAATTAAAAAGAATATTTTTCATAAAATCTCGGGGTGTTACATTCTACCCCCCATAAAATGAATTTCGCCCTCGAAATTCATCGGGGTTATAAATGGTTTACTATTTGAAAGTTTCTTTAATCAAAACCCACATAGTAAAAAGGAATACCAAAACCAATATTTAAAAACAAAAGTATGAAACGTAACGGTTACCCAAATAGACTAATCACTAGGTTTCCACATAGGTGAAAATATGGATATGGAAGAGAAATCTAACCATCATGTTCTGATGGAGAGTGGTAGAGAACATGGCTATGGAAAAGCTAGCAATCACAAATCCATAAATTTGTGACGATCTAAGGTACCATCTGATTAATCAGATATAAGAGCACTAGGACAACATTTTTGGTTTTCAAGATCATTTCCCTAAAGTTGATGAAATTGGAATTAGAAGAAATACTTTCGTGATTTTGGTATAGTCTCATTGTTTGTCGTTCTTTGGACAGTTTCTACTTCATCTCTTAAAGAAATGAAGTTGAATTTGTCATTCGTGATGTGTTAGCAGATCATGTGATAGAATGATGGGTCATTCCATCTGTCTCAAAAGGTTAGAAAAGTTATCAAAAAATACATAAGTCCATCTATAGTGAGATTAATGATATATGGTTCCTAAAATGAACTTATACTTCATATATCATACTGCTTGATATAATAAAACTAGTTTCTACTAAACAGGGACTTTTTGTAGGCCAGTGGTAGGCGATAAAGGCCAGTCGCACTTCGGTTGTGGGTTCGATTCCCACATCCTTATCCGACGCGATGGGCTGTCGCCCGTCCTGCAGGTTGTCCTTTTTCTAAAACTACATTACTATAACATCCCATCAATAATATCGAAAATCTTCTATCCTTAAACAATACTAACTTATGTCCAACATAACCCATTCTAATCTTTAGGCTTATCCATAATACTACAGTCCACTCTCATAATATAGTGAAAACGATTACCATAGATTTAATACTGTCGTTGATCCCCATATATCATAAGATATGTCTTGTTGGTCACATTCCAAACATTCAAAGGCCTTAATCACGTATTCTATTGAATACCCATTGAACCTTAGTGAAAACATGAATGCAGTTAAAAGTAAACTCTTTCCACATACCAAAATCCAAAAATTCTATATACTCAAACCATGATATAGCCTTCTCCTTATATCAGTCATGATCTCATGAATACAATCAAATACCTCATTATCTTATTATTACTTCATTATGCGCATATCATCTACTTTCCAAAAAATATCTGAATAACATTTCATGGTTACTAGTAGCATTAATCATACACTTTAAAAACTTAGGAAAGACAATAGTGTAACAATCCTTAGATGTCTCTTTATTCCATAGTACCATGAGATTACTTATACAAAATTACACTTGATAAACATGTAATCATTCCACTACCTTCTTAAACCATTGACCGAGCTTCAACAACTCTTTCATCTCACATATCATTTGTAGTCTCTCCATCATCATCAACATAAATACTACCCATACAGCCGTACTGATTCTCTTCATGAGACTTTCCCTTAGGGCATTGGTTTTCATAATGCCCGTACATTCCACATTTAAAACATTTAACCATTGTTGATGTCGTAGCAATACCATTATCCTCATCCCTAGTGTTAACTGAACCTTTTCCTTTGCACTTACTGGATTTGTGTCCTTCTTTTCCACACCCAAAGCATCTTCCAGTTCCTTTGAAACATTCTCCTTGATGACTCTTCCCACATGATTTACATAGGGGAAATTGAACTTTCTTTCCTCTATAATCATCATGAAACTCCATCTTTCTCTTATTAGACGAGTCAGGAAACTTATCAAATTTTACTTTATTGATCATATTATGAGATTTCCGATTCGGCATAATAATGATGTTTGGACTTCCAAATCCCATTTCATTTGGTTTCTCATGAAAAATATCATTCCATTGTCCATCATATCCTCCATTATCGTGAATCACCTTGTTTCCATCCATTTTATAAAACCCAAAAAGAATAGTGTGAGAGGCAAAAATCATAATAAAGGGGGAGTAACTTCAATAGCTAACATCTTTGGTTTAATCTAATATCGTTACCATAGTTCTAGGACTATATCCTATACGTATAGTTATCCTTAGGGGCATCCCTAGACATACCTTAGAAATATATCTAGGGATCTCACTAACATATCCTAGTTTCCAAAGGTTGACTAAACCTTTCCTCTAATACCAACTGTAGAGACCCGAAGCTTGACGTACATTGACATTACATTACATTTTCGAAATACTTAGTACATAACAAAAAATACACACACAAGGATCGTAATAGTTTAGTGTGTTTGGAAACTCGGAACGTAATATTCTAATCGTGGTGAAAGATCTCCAATATCTCCCATAAAGATCTTCCCTTTTTTTTACCTAAAACTTTTATTTATATCCTGGGGAAAAGAAAAAATAAAAGGGTGAGCTCAAATGCTCAGTAAGGGTAAACAAAAGGAATATAAATCTCATCGTATACACAAGCACATAACTTTTAGAAATCTTAACCTGCAAAAGAGATCATAATTTCATAACATGGGATAAATCATGGCAGTGAAATGTAATCACAATAATCATAACTTAAAACATGAAACTTTGTGGCATACACACAGAATCATAGAGAATCATTTCTTGTTAGTCAAGACTCATTGCCAAGACTATCTTAGTGGACAAAGTCCCTTTCTAAACCGAGTCACCCTCGTTCCAATCCTGTTTCACTGAACCGGTATAACCTACCATTCCAACCATGTCTATCTCATGAGATATAAAATATTTACCCAATGCATTGGAGGGAGATATAGGTCCCACCCATCTCATAATGATACCATTCTTATGTGTGCAACAAAATCATAAACCATACATCATTTCATAACCCATGTAATAAAAATGGGAATCTTAAACATCATGACATCATAAAACAATTCATATACGATAAAGGAATTCATAAAAATAATTCCTTCACAACATAATCAAATCAATGTAATAATAGGGATAAAAACAGAACCCTTTATTATCTTATATGGAAAATAATTTTGATAAAACACTTGAACTTCATTCTTGAGGAAAATATCATTTCTACTTCAAAAACACTTTTCCTTTCTTAACATGTCGTAAAATTATAAAATAAAAGAATTTGATTAAAAATAAACTTGGAAACTTGTACAGGAAGCTTCTTGGAAATAATTTTTTAAAAATCCATTCATGCCGTATAAGTTAAAAAAACAGTCCTCGTACTTTTGTCGGAAAAGTCAAAAAGTACCTCGTACGAAAAACGACAAAAGATTCCTTTCATATCTTTTACTAAAAACTCACCGAAGGGTAAAATTGGATTTAAACAATTGTAGGTGGATGGAAATAATATTACATATTGAGGGAACATGGATGTGGATGATAAAATACACCCCAGTAAATACCAAAGTATAAACAATCTCGAATAAAAATGAGATTGTGATATTTCCCTTACCTTAGGTCCGACTTGCTTTGTAAGTGTCCGAACATCCTGTATAATGATTTTAATCATGTTATTGACTTATTCCAGAATCATATTCATTGTTATTATATCATATATGGTCCACTTATGACTTTATATTATCCGTTCTTTTGTAAATTCATGTTAAAGTAGCGTTTTGGGTAAAATCGTCTCATTTGTCGTTCGTGTTTTTAACTTGTAATTATTAATATGATTACTTGGATCATGATTACTTATATCCAGAATGTAAAACATGATTTATATATAATATATATTCAGAATATATATATATATATAATATATCGATAAATGGAGTGAAATACACCGTTCATGGAGACGGTAGTCCGTACGTACGCACGTGCAGTGATTTCATTTTTCCTTAGGATGGATAGAAGGTGAATTAGGGTTGTTTCATATTTATAATAACATATAAGTATGTAAGTAATACTGATGTTATTAATTTGTCATGAAACAACTAAATAAGAAGAAGTTCAAGAAGAAAGAAATTGAAAAGATCGGTAATGGATATTATCTCTTCTTTAAAACGCCTCTTTGAATCCTCCACTTAGGGAACTAAGATTGGTCTTTGAAGAAGACCAGGACCTCTAGGATTATTCTAGGGAAGTGGAGAAAGGATTTTGGCAGGGGTTGGCCGAGCTTGAGTGCTCAAATTGGTGTGAGGAGGAGGGGGAGGAGGTGTCCTTTTATAAGGGAGGAGAGGGGCACCTTAGGAATATCTCAAAATATTATTTTATATTAAAGTCAAAATCGGTTTATAATGGTTCCAAAGGGTCTTATTTCTAAGCTAAAGTAGGTATGGGTCTAAATACTATCAACCAATAGGATTTATACAAGTTTAGGTTATTATTTTAACCTTATCAATTAGATTTAACTCTAAGTTAAATAATTTAACTTTTACCGTGTCTTTTTGTTTTCTTACACTATATGGTTAATACACTTACTATAACTTGCCAAAAGAACCCCAAATTGTTTATTATTAATATATATATCCATATCTAAGTCATTTGGCTGAACCTTAGATTTTTAGGAATAAAAAAACAATTAATAATATAATATTTTATTTAAATACTATTTTGTGTCAATTTTGACACTATTTGATATATGATTTTTGTGAAAGTCATAACAGAATTATATTTCGAACCAAGTTGATTACATCAACACTAATATATCATAGTAACCTAGAAAATTAGTGGAATTCTCAAATTACATTTATTTTGGTGTTTATAACATCAATTATGTCAATATTTCATTAATAAGATAATTACTGCATCATCATTGTGTCATAAATAAATTAAATTATTTAATGTCTAAAAATTACAAATAAAATACCATTATATAGGAAATCTTTTTAACTTTATAATTAATATTTATAGTCGAATTTATCATATGTATAACCCCATAATAAATATGATTTACTTATTAAATATTGATTTTAACTATTTTAACTATTCATTAAATAAAATAATATTAAATGTCATAATCTAATCCAAGTGGACCTAAATGGTCATATTATATTCGTAAGGTTGTTTTTGTTCGAATTAAACTTATCCAATAGAATTAGGACATGTGTTAGGGTAATAGTAATATCATATTTACCCTTAGTTACCCTATTTACTATTAACCGCGGTAAAAAAAAGTAAAAAGTTACTATTCACCAAAAAATTATTTTTATCTCATTTAACCACATTTTACTTACTGATATCAACCGTGTCTGTCGGATTTTCGAAATTCCATTCACAGAAGCGGTAAAATTAAGTTTTATGTAAAATTCAGTTTTTAACCTACCACTTAGTGGTTTCACTATTCATAAAAAATTGATGTTTTTCAGAAAAATGCCAAAATTTTACCCTAAGCTATAATTGATATTCCGAATTCAAAAATGATTTCTATTTTACAAAATTCCCAAAATATAAGTCGTATTAATTAATTTTATAATTAATTTCCGCTGTCACAACAAATAGCGTGTTTTTAAGAGATAATAATTATCAAAAGATTGACACTTGTTTATGTCTGGTTTAAATGTGAAATTACATCCAATGACCAACATTGTATTAAATTGTAAAAATATATTCTAAATATACTTTAAAACCACTCAAATTAATAATTTATCACTATTAATTATTTCAATTGAAAAAGTTGTTTTTAATTAAAATTTAGTAATTTTCACTATTCATCAAAATATGAAAGTTATCCGAAAATCACCAAAATTTCACCCTAAGCTAATTTCGATATTACGAATCCAAAAATGAATTCCATTTTGAAAAATAAAATTTACAAAATTTCAAAAAGTGGTTATTACTATTAATAACGGCTAGTTTTAATAATATTTTAATAGCATATCGTTGTTTAGCGAAACCTAGTGTTGCGTACAACACACACTATCGTGGAAGGTAGCGATTGTGTGTAATTCATGCTAGGTCAGAGATGTGTGTTCTGAAATCTCCTTTTGGTGTAGCGTATAACACAAGACATTAATGAAATTAAAAAGAATATTTTTCATAAAATCTCGGGGTGTTACATTCTACCCCCCATAAAATGAATTTCGCCCTCGAAATTCATCGGGGTTATAAATGGTTTACTATTTGAAAGTTTCTTTAATCGAAACCCACATCGTAAAAAGGAATACCAAAACCAATCTTTAAAAACAAAAGTATGAAACGTAACGGTTACCCAAATAGACTAATCACTAGGTTTCCACATAGGTGAAAATATGGATATGGAAGAGAAATCTAACCATCATGTTCTGATGGAGAGTGGTAGAGAACATGGCTATGGAAAAGCTAGCAATCACAAATCCATAAATTTGTGACGATCTAAGGTACCATCTGATTAATCAGATATAAGAGCACTAGGACAACATTTTTGGTTTTCAAGATCATTTCCCTAAAGTTGATGAAATTGGAATTAGAAGAAATACTTTCGTGATTTTGGTATAGTCTCATTGTTTGTCGTTCTTTGGAAAATTTCTACTTCATATCTTAAAGAAATTAAGTTGAATTTGTCATTCGTGATGTGTTAGCAGATCATGTGATAGAATGATGGGTCATTCCATCTGTCTCAAAAGGTTAGAAAAGTTATCAAAAAATACATAAGTCCATCTATAGTGAGATTAATGATATATGGTTCCTAAAATGAACTTATACTTCATATATCATACTGCTTAATATAATAAAACTAGTTTCTACTAAACAGGGACTTCCTGTAGGCCAGTGGTAGGCGATAAAGGCCAGTCGCACTTCGGTTGTGGGTTCGATTACCACATCCTTATCCGACGCGATGGGCTGTCGCCCGTCCTGCAGGTTGTCCTTTTTCTAAAACTACATTACTATAACATCCCATCAATAATATTGAAAATCTTCTATCCTTAAACAATACTAACTTATGTCCAACATAATCCATTCTAATCTTTAGGCTTATCCATAATACTACAGTCCACTCTCATAATATAGTGAAAACGATTACCAGAGATTTAATACTGTCGTTGATCCCCATATATCATAAGATATGTCTTGTTGGTCACATTCCAAACATTCAAAATCCTTAATCACGTATTCTCTTGAATACCCATTGAACCTTAGTGAAAACATGAATGCAGTTAAAAGTAAACTCTTTCCACATACCAAAATCCAAAAATTCTATATACTCAAACCATGATATTCCCTTCTCCTTATATCTGTCATGATCTCATGAATACAATCAAATACCTCATTATCTTATTATTACTTCATTATGCACATATCATCTACTTTCCAAAAAATATCTGAATAACATTTCATGGTTACTAGTACCATTAATCATACACTTTAAAAACTTAGGAAAGACAATAGTGTAACAATCCTTAGATGTCTCTTTATTCCATAGTACCATGAGATTACTTATACAACATTACACTTGATAAACATGTAATCATTCCACTACCTTCTTAAACCATTGACTGAGCTTCAACAATTCTTTCATCTCACATATCATTTGTAGTCTCTTCATCATCATCAACATAAATACTACCCATACGGCCGTACTGATTCTCTTCATGAGACTTTCCCTTAGGGCATTGGTTTTCATAATGCCCGTACATTCCACATTTAAAACATTTAACCATTGTTGATGTCATAGCAATACCATTATCCTCATCCCTGGTGTTAACTGAACCTTTTCCTTTGCACTTACTGGCTTTGTGTCCTTCTTTTCCACACCCAAAACATCTTCCAGTTCCTTTGAAACATTCTCTTTGATGACTCTTCCCACATGATTTACATAGGGGAAATTGAACTTTCTTTCCTCTATGATCATCATGAAACTCCATCTTTATCTTATTAGACGAGTCAGGAAACTTATCAAATTTTACTTTATTGATCATATTATGAGATTGTCGATTCGACATAATAATGATGTTTGGACTTCCAAATCCCATTTCATTTTGTTTCTCATGAAAAATATCATTCCATTGTCCATCATATCCTCCATTATCGTGAATCACCTTGTTTCCAGCCATTTTATAAAACCCAAAAAGAATAGTGTTAGAGGCAAAAATCATAATAAAGTGGGAGTAACTTCAATAGCTAACATCTTTGGTTTAATCTAATATCGTTACCATAGTTCTAGGACTATATCCTATACGTATAGTTATCCTTAGGGGCATCCCTAGACATACCTTAGAAATATATCTAGGGATCTCACTAACGTATCCTAGTTTCCAAAGGTTGACTAAACCTTTCCTCTAATACCAACTGTAGAGACCCGAAGCTTGACGTACATTGACATTACATTACATTTTCGGAATACTTAGTACATAACAAAAAATACACACACAAGGATCGTAATAGTTTAGTGTGTTTGGAAACTCGGAACGTAATCTTCTAATCGTGGTGAAAGATCTCCAATATCTCCCATAAAGATCTTCCCTTTTTTTACCTAAAACCATTATTTATATCGTGGGGAAAAGAAAAAATAAAAGGGTGAGCTCAAATGCTCAGTAAGGGTAAACAAAAGGAATATAAATCTCATCGTATACACAAGCACATAACTTTTAGAAATCTTAACCTGCAAAAGAGATCATAATTTCATAACATGGGATAAATAATGGCAGTGAAATGTAATCACAATAATCATAACATAAAACATGAAACTTTGTGGCATACACACATAATCATAGAGAATCATTTCTTGTTAGTCAAAACTCATTGACAAGACTATATTAGTGGACAAATTCCCTTTCTGAACCGAGTCACCCTCGTTCCAGTCCTGTTTCACTGAACCGGTATAACCTACCATTCCAGCCATGTCTATCTCATGAGATATAAAATCTTTACCCAATGCATTGGAGGGAGATATAGGTCCCACCCATCTCATAATGATACCATTCTTATGTGTGCAACAAAATCATAAACCATACATCATTGCATAACCCATGTAATAAAAATGGGAATCTTAAACATCATGACATCATAAAACAATTCATATACGATAAAGGAATTCATAAAAATAATTCCTTCACAACATAATCAAATCAATGTAATAATAGGGATAAAAACAGAACCCTTTATTATCTTAGATGGAAAATAATTTTGGTAAAACACTTGAACTTCATTCTTGAGGAAAATATCCTTTCTACTTCAAAAACACTTTTCCTTTCTTAACATGTCGTAAAATTATAAAATAAAAGAAGTTGATTAAAAATAAACATAAAAACTTGTAAAGGAAGCTTCTTGGAAATAATTTTTTAAAAATCCATTCATGCCGTATAAGTTAAAAAAACATTCCTCGTACTTTTGTCGTAAAAGTCAAAAAGTACCTCGTACGAAAAACGACAAAAGATTCCTTTCATATCTTTTACTAAAAACTCACCGAACGGTAAAATTGGATTTAAACAATTGTAGGTGGATGGAAATAATATTACATATTGAGGGAACATGGATGTGGATGATAAAATGCACCCCAGTAAATACCAAAGTATAAACAATCTCGGATAAAAATGAGATTGTGATATTTCCCTTACCTTAGGTCCGACTTGCTTTGTAAGTGTCCGAACCTCCTGTATAATGATTTAAATCATGTTATTGACTTATTCCAGAATAATATTAATTGTCATTATATCATATATTGTCCACTTATGACTTTATATTACCCGTTCTTTTGTAAATTAATGTTAAAGTAGCGTTTTGGGTAAAATCGTCTCATTTGTCGTTCGTGTTTTTAACATGTAATTATTAATATGATTACTTGGATTATGATTACTTATATCTAGAATGTAAAACATGATTTATATATAATATATATTCAGAATATATATATATATAATATATCGATAAATGGAATGAAATACACCGTTCACGGAGACGGTAGTCCGTACGTACGCACGCGCAGTGATTTCATTTTTCTGTAGGATGGATAGAAGGTGAATTAGGGTTGTTTCATATTTATAATAACATATAAGTATGTAAGTAATACTGATGTTATTAATTTGTCATGAAACAACTAAATAAGAAGAAGTTCAAGAAGAAAGAAATTGAAAAGATCGGTAATGGATATTACCTCTTCTTTAAAACGCCTCTTTGAATCCTCCACTTAGGGAACTAAGATTGGTCTTTGAAGAAGACCAGGACCTCTAGGATTATTCTAGGGAAGTGGAGAAGGGATTTTGGCAGGGGTTGGACGAGCTTGAGTGCTCAAATTGGTGTGAGGAGGAGGGGGAGGAGGTGTCCTTTTATAAGGGAGGAGAGGGGCACCTTAGGAATATCTCAAAATATTATTTTATATTAAAGTCAAAATCGGTTTATAATGGTTCCAAAGGGTCTTATTTCTAAGAAAAAGTAGGGATGGGTCTAAATCCTATCAACCAATAGGATTTAGACAAGTTTAGGTTATTATTTTAACCTTATCAATTAGATTTAACTCTAAGTTAAATAATTTAACTTTTACCGTGTCTTTTTGTTTTCTTACACTATATGGTTAATACACTTACTATAACATGCCAAAAGAACCCCAAATTGTTTATTATTAATATATATATCCTTATCTAAGTCATTTGGCCGAACCTTATATTTTTAGCAATAAAATAACAATTAATAATATAATATTTGATTTAAAAACTATTTTGTGTCAATTTTGACACTATTTGATATATGATTTTTGTGAAAGTCATAACAGAATTATATTTCGAACCAAGTTGATTACATCAACACTAATATATCATAGTAACTTATAAAATTAGTGGAATTCTCAAATTACATTTATTTTGGTGTTTATAACATCAATTATGTCAATATTTCATTAATAAGATAATTACTGCATCATCATTGTGTCATAAATAAATTAAATTATTTAATGTCTAAAAATTACAAATAAAATACCATTATATAGGAAATCTTTTTAACTTTCTAATTAATATTTATTGTCGAATTTATCTTATGTATAACCCCATATTAAAAATGATTTACTTATTAAACATTGATTTTAACTATTTTAACTATTCATTAAATAAAATAATATTAAATGTCATAATCTAATCCAAGTGGACCTAAATGGTCATATTATATTCATAAGGTTGTTTTTGGTTGAATTAAACTTATCCAATAGAATTAGGACATGTGTTAGGGTAATAGTAATATCATATTTACCCTTAGTTACCCTATTTACTATTAACCGCGGTAAAAAAAAGTTAAAAGTTACTATTCACCAAAAAATTATTTTTATCTCATTTAACCACATTTTACTTACTGATATCAACCGTGTCTGTCGGATTTTCTAAATTCCATTCACAGAAACGGTAAAATTAAGTTTTATGCAAAATTCAGTTTTTAACCTACCACTTAGTGGTTTCACTATTCATCAAAAATTGACGTTTTTCAGAAAAATGCCAAAATTTCACCCTAAGATATAATTGATATTCCGAATTCAAAAATGATTTCTATTTTAAAAAAATCCCAACATATAAGTCACATTAATTAATTTTATAATTAATTTCCGCTGTCACAACAAATAGCGTGTTTTTAAGAGATAATAATTATCAAAAGATTGACACTTGTTTATGTCTGGTTTAAATGTGAAATTACATCCAATGACCAACATTGTATTAAATTGTAAAAATTTATTCTAAATATACTTTAAAACCACTCAAATTAATAATTTATCACTATTAATTATTTCGATTGAAAAAGTTGTTTTTAATTAAAATTTAGTAATTTTCACTATTCATCAAAATATGAAAGTTATCCGAAAATCACCAAAATTTCACCCTAAGCTAATTTCGATATTACGAATCCAAAAATGAATTCCATTTTGAAAAATAAAATTTACAAAATTTCAAAAAGTGGTTATTACTATTCATAACCGCTAGTTTTAATAATATTTTAATAACATATCATTGTTTAGTGAAACCTGGTGTTGCGTACAACACACGCTATCGTGGAAGGTCGCGATTGCGTGTAATTCATGCTAGGTCAGAGATGTGTGTTGTGAAATCTCCTTTTGGTGTAGCGTATAACACAAGACATTAATGAAATTAAAAAGAATATTTTTCATAAAATCTCGGGGTGTTACAACCTCTCCCTCTTGAGGCACTTTTTCGACACATTTTGGTGGTTCACCAATGTGCCTAAGGGTACTCAGGTTTAGTTACCTAGAATGTCGGACTCTACTCGGACACGTCCGTACCCGCTTTTCAGGTTTCTTGTTTCCCTTCATCAGAGATTTCACTATCTTTCACACCCAAAGGGACCCCCAAGAATGTCCTGGATACAACACCCAAGGGCTCTCCTACCATTACGGGCCAACGCCCCAGAGGGTTTTGGACAACAAATCAATAAAAATCCCGCGTTGCAAATATGGTCAGCGGTTGATGCTTGTTTCTTGTTCCCATTTCAGGCTAATGCGATGTAGATACTGCTTTTCCTCCACAGTCAGCATTAATCCTCCATCGCCACGCAAACCCTATTAGGCAGAAAATGTCGGTTACACGATTCACATCCTTCTCCATTCTCATAATGTCCAAGTAGAGTTCGAAACTCTTGATACTATTCCTCAGTGCGCATCTACGCGTTATGGGAACAAAGCCATGTTAAAAGGTGTCCTTTGGGGTTCTTCACCAACTTCCCTTTGATGGATGTTCTGGGTATTACAATAAGGATCTTCCTCCCTTGTTTCCCACACCGAGTTTAACTCGCGTGGGCTTATGGATCAGGTCGAGGTCTGCGCTTACATGGAATGTTTCCATCCATCCATTGTCCGAGCACTAAGACGAGAAACTAATATCTTCTAAGAACTACGTCTGGATTGATTCCCATCCTCATGGGATATGTAGGAATTCCCACACCTCCTGTCTTTGGGGTCCAGCTTGAGTTCAGCTAATTTGTCTCTTCTGTCCTGCCTTCGAGACCCTGACTACGGGGCTGCGTGGTGCGATGTGGGATCGTGTCCTCATCTATGCAGGGTTTGCAATAGCTGCACCACACACACCCATTTCTAAGAATTATCCCTCCTATTTCATTTCCCTCATGACATTAAAATGCACCCTTAAGAACTATGTGTGGCCTGATTCCCATCCTCATGGGATACGTAGGACCACCCGAATGTCTAGACTTCGGGCCCAACCCCATTTTTTAGAGATCTCCTGATCTCCCGGTCACCTAGGCCCCTTGTCCTGTCCCTCTTTAAAGGGGGGATATATATCAATGATACATGGTTTTTGGCACTATGCCCTCCTTGTCCCATGAACCCTCCATCTCGTGGCCGCCCTCAAGTTGAGTCCCTCGACCCCTTGTAGTGGTTTTCCCATGTGTTAAGAGTACTCTGGTCTAGGACCAAGAGTGTCAGATTCAAATTCATCAAGTTCCTTCCACTTGTCAAGCTTTGTGTTTCCCTTCATTCGGGCTTTCATCATCTTTCATACCCAAAGGGACCCCCATGAACGGCCTAGATACAATTCCCAAGGGCTCTCCTACCGTTACGGTCCAACGCCCTGGAGGGTTTCAGACAACAAATTGATACAAATCCCACATTGTTAACATGGTCAGCGGTCGATGCTCGTTTTTTCCCCATTTCAGGCTAACACGATAGGATGTTGTGTTGCAAACATGGTCAGAAGTAATCCTTCGTCGTCATGCCATCCCCTTCAGGCCTTGAATGTTGGTGGCATGATTCACATTATGTTCCACCCCATCGTATCCAGGTGGAATCTCGACACTCTTGGAGCCATCCCTCAGTGCACCTTTGCATGTTAGGGAGATAAAACTGCAATACGGTGTCCTTCGGGGCTCCCACGGTCCGAGCTCTAAGACCATAAACTAAGATCTTCATTAATGGCTATGTGCGGCTCGATCCTCATCCCTATGGGATTCGTAGGGTCACCTTGACATCTCGTTTTCAGGTCCTGCTCACTTGGGAGCTAGTTTCTCCTTCCCCTTTCCATCTTACCCCTATCCGGGCCCCTTGGCCCAAGGTTCCTATCTCGGAACTGTGTACGGTGTGATGTGGGATCATGTCCCCATCCACGTCGATTATGATTGATGGAACCGTACACATTCCTCACCTAGCATCGTCGCTGCTACGTCTGCGCTACATGACATTAAAATTCATTCTTGGTCCTTTCACATGACCCTAAACTGTGACATTATCATCTTGATCGCATGACGAAAAACAGCATTGCATTGTGGTGATCCCATCATAGGGTACATCACATTGGGTATTGGTCACATTCCATGCCATTTGTCAATGCCTATCACGGCTTGATTCATGTGGCGACACCCGGGCTTGCTACCATAGGCCTGTCTCTTCACAAAAAAAAAACCACTCACATTAATGGACAAATAAGATTTATCAAATTCCGCTCCTTTTGGTGCAAGGGTCACACCTGCACTCCCCTTTCCCCCTTGCATAGGTACCTTACTGTGCCACCATTCTGAACTACGTATGGCTTGATTCTCATCCTTATTAGATACGTAGGAGTGCCTGAGCACCTCCCCGCTAGCCCAGCCTAACTTCTGTGTTTGGTACTTCGACTCGAGCACTTCCCCAGAGAACACATGGTAAGTAGGGATTATATCCCCATCGTCAGTTTTTGTAACCACCTTACCGTGTGTCCCCATATCTCCTTTCCCATCCATAGTCCGAGCTCAAAGACCATAAACTAAGATCTCATAAGAACTACGTCTGGATTGATCCTCATCCCCATGGGGTACATAGGAACCCCTTTTCACTTTTCTCAGACCCATATCAACTCTCGTTTTCAGTCCCTTGACCTAAAAACTCTCTCAAGGGGGTTGTGCAGTGTCGTATGGGATTATTTCCTCATTCACGTCAGGTTGTTCACCGCACCGTACACATCCCCGATTCCCATTCACATCGGGTTTTTCGTAATTACCCGCCACGTGCCTCCTGTGTTTCCTTCCACCCATGGTCAGAATTATATGAACCTAAACTATGATCTACCTATGGGAAGGGACTCGACTCCCTCTATCTAATACGCCTCATTGTTGTATTTAGAATCATTTTGAAAAAGATCCCGGAGTGTGAGATTTTCAGGGGGACATTCCCCTGATCCCATGAACAAGCTTCGTGAGCTCGCTATTTGGATCCCCATCCTCTTCCACATCCAAAAGGACCCTCAAACGACATGGATTCTAGGCTTAAGGGCTCACCATGGATGCTGGGTCTA
This sequence comes from Viscum album, assembly GCA_963277665.1. Lineage (NCBI taxonomy): Eukaryota > Viridiplantae > Streptophyta > Magnoliopsida > Santalales > Viscaceae > Viscum > Viscum album. The sequence continues at coordinate 1,982,204,464 of OY728125.1, read as the reverse complement.
AGGGCTCCCCAATCGTTTTGGGCCAACATCCCTACAGATCTCAGACAACATTTGCGACATGGTCTCTTGTTTTGAACATGGTCAATGATCGATGCTCATTTGTATGTCCCCATTCTAGGTTAATGTGATATGAATGTTGCATTTCCACCATGGTTAATAGGGATCATCCATTGTCACACCGCCATCATTGTGATCCAAATTTCGAGCATCATTATTCACACATTTCCACTTCTTCATGTTCAAGTGGAATTCCGACATATTCAGATTTATCTCTTCACGCTTCTAGGTGTGCCACATGGACGTGTTATCATCACTGGGCCTGTATTCATTGAGTGTCCCTTCGCCCTAACATGACCCTTCTTGTGCCGATAAAGTTCTCCATTACTTCTTTTTTCCCACATAGAGCATGACTCATGTGGGCTTAGTAGTTTTGGTGAGATGTGTACCGACACAACCCGGATTCTCATCGTCCTACATGACGTTAAACTGTGATTCTAGAACTATGTGTGGCTTGATTCCCATCCTCATGGGATACGTAGGGACAACCCGGTATTTTTCCCTAGGTCCAGCCCTAGGAGTTGTAAAGTCCTGTTCCTCCCCATTTCCAGCCACCTTTCCTGACCCCTCGTGTGGAACCGCGTAACTGCGACCCTACCCCGAAAAAGTTCGGGATGCCCCATGATGATATTGGGAAGCGACATCCCCCCTCTCCAGAGAGGCCCTGTCTGACCCCGAACAAGTTCGGGATGCCCCGTGACAATGGGAAGAGACAACCCCCTTGCCAGAGAGGCCCTGTCTGAAAGAAGGAATGATCCATGATCAAACCAATTCACCCATATGGCGTACTACTACCACAGTGGTGTAATTTCATGAGTGTTGGATTCTATTTGGACAAGCCATCACTCCACATTCCACGCTTCGCGTGCCCCTTATTCGGACCCTCTTCCCCTATCATGTCTGGAGGAACCCTCTAACAGTATGGATGCTCGACCTATGGTTCGCTTGTTGTCCTGGGCCAATGTTTCGGAAGACTGGTCATGTTTCGAAGGACCCCCTAACAGTATGGATGCTTGACCTATTGTCCTCCTGCTGTCCTAGGCCAATGTCCAGGAAGACTGATCGATGATATTTGAGTTAGACACCGTGTTGTGAACATGGTCAACGGTCGGCCCTCATTTTTTCCCCATTTCAAGATAACGCAGTAAGGATACCATTTTTTCTGCAACGGTTAACGTTTTCCATTATTGTCACGCCACCCTCACAATGTACCGAATATTGGGTATCGTGATTCACACTTCCCTTGCCCACTTGGTCGGACCAATTTCAGCGCCCCTGGTGTTGCACCGTTCGTGCACAAGAGCGCACTGGAAAAATGGTAATTCGAATGTTCTGAGAACTTCCTTCTGCAGCCAGGTGTCCCCTATCTCACGGAAATCCAGATCAGTTATTCAAACCTCAGATTCCCAATGCTTGGTTTACACTCATATGTTCGGATGGGGCGATGAGGTGACTACCTCTTGTTTCTCACATATGGTTCGACCCACGTGAGCTTAGGGAATTGTTTCTGGACGTTCCGCAAACATTATAAGGATGAAATGAACCAGTGCAAAAAACAGAACTCGTGCATGCTACGACATTCAATAAAAATTAATTAATGCACGAAAGCATGTTTAAGGGTTTTTAATAATTACAGTACACGGGGGGTCAACTCCCCCCATGGACGGATTGACCCTGTCAAAAGTGTGTTGCAGCTCCGCCACCCTTTGACTTGTGGCATCCGGAAATTGATGCCGCCAACTTAGCTCATGCTCCTCCTCAGCAGCGATGGGGCGTAGTTCATCAGCCCTCACTCGGGCCCTCTCTATATCGGCCTGAATGCCGACCATCTCCCCAAAAACCCACTTCATGCCCACTTCGGCCTCTGCCAGCTGGGACTTCAATCGCAAGATCATCTTAGATTGTGAATTGAGAGAGGTGGAGTGTTCATCCGCCCGAGCCTACAGGCGTTGGACTTTGTTTTCATCCTCCTGGAGCTTCTTGATATTCGTCGCCTTCCTCTGCTGCCAGCCCACGCTGAGCCCGAAATCATACTTCTAGATCGTCTCTTCCATGAGATCTTGGATGAGCATATGAGGATGTTGGGAATCCACTACCCCAGCACACAGTTCGCACAGTCACAATTAGAGTCTGTCTATTTCATTCAGCCATAGCGCTTGGGGGTGTCATTGATGAAGCACATGATTAGCTTCCATGATCGGTGGAGGACTATTTTTCTTTCCTCTTCATCAGAGGTCGTTTCGTCCCAGTCCGCACGATTGGAAGGCTCGGATGAGGGATACGCCCGTAGGAAATCTTCGGCATGATCTACATCTGGCATTGAATCTGGCGCGACATCTGGCACCAGAGCAGGCGTGGCAGGACTTGGTTCGGCCGGTTAATCCTCATCGTCGGACTCCACCTCAATAATCTGGGGCATGACCCTTCTGGTGGTCCTTCCAATTATAGGGAGTGTTTCAGCTCAGGAAGGTGGGGGAACTATCTCCACAATCACCGGCATACCCCTAGGCGGGATGTCACCAGACATCCCGACCAGCCTTGCCGCATCATCCCATGCTAGTCGTAGAACTGTACGCAACAGAGAAGGGCATGAACATCAGTTGGCATGACCTACATATGATAGCAATGAATCCAGTGGAGAAGACTTATAGAGATCGAAATCCTGGTGCTTATCTTGAGTTGATGCTGATGAAACCCCTAGGTGTGGCCCTCCGTATATTATTGGAATGTTTGGTGATTCTGGAGGAGCCACCTTGGGTGCTCTAGCCTTGCTAGACACAGAACTAGACGCAGCCGTAGGCGCGGGTTCTGAAGGTCCTGCATCGTCACCCACTAAGGATCATGAGCGAGGTCTGCGTACAAGCTCCCCGTGCACGGTTCAGACATTGGTAAGAAATCCATGATGATCCGAGAGTAGACCCCGAGGGAAGAAATTTGGATTTCTATACCTCGAGAACCTCTATGAAATCGTCAGAATCTGTGTCTTGATCTCCGACTTCGCCTTCCTCCAATAGGCTCCCTCCATCAGCCTCGTCTCCCCGAGAGGATTCCTCAGAATCTTCTGGTAGGGGGAAGCGCTTCTTTAGTTTGGCAGCCGATAGCTGCGGGGGAACCATTTGATCCAGCAGTACCATTACCCAGTTTGTCATTGGACACAGGGCACCACTGGAATGGAAAAAGTCCTCCATCTCATCCAGATATTGCTCCGCCTCTGCCGGAGACACCATGAAACCAGCCCGAACAGGGCCTCTACCTAGTAAAACCATCCTGAGATGGTTCAAGGGTCCCCACATCTCGGGCGGGATGAGAAATTTCCAGTTGACATCCCAAATGTCCCAAGCCTATGGGAAGACGACATCCTCTTGCATGTCGATATGGTGCAGCCGCTTCCCTGGATCCTGAGTGGATATCCTGGTGAATTCCCTCGGCGGCCGCCCCTCTGGATGTCTCTGCTCCTCCGGGACCACCGGATCCACTACCACTGCTGGATCCACTACTGCTGCCTCATCCTCAGCTGGTGCAGGTCTCACCGCCATGGAAGCCCCGCCACTACGATAGGACCTTGCTGACATCCGACCCCGACCTCGGGATAGGAGAGGCTCGTCATCACCAGCTCGAATGGTTGGATGCTTCTGTATTTCCCCCGGATAAGCTGCCTCCCAACTGATGGCATACTCCTTCACCAGTCCGAAGGCGGCAGTGGATGGAGGCAATGAAATTCATATTTTCCTGTCTTACTATGTGAACATGAGCCACAAGTGCCTCATTACACACTGGTGCTCCTCAGGACACACCTCCAAGTAGAACTGCGAGGTCAGTCGATGTAGGCACCGTAATTTCCTCGCGAACCGGTGCGGGGTGTACAACTCGCAGAGCAGCTCACAATCATCCAGAGCCACCAAAACTCCACCTCAAAAGGCCAAGAGATAATCCAGGTGTTCTTCCATTCCCTGAACATCGTCGGTAAGTACTCCCGTTGATAATGGAAATAGGTGGAAGTTAAATTCGTCTGCCTTCCACTCTCGGTTCAGCACCATCGGTATAGTTAGTTTGAATGGGAAGCTCCCGAACGCATTCAGAATGGAGGTGAAAAAGTTCGACCCCGGTGACGAGATGGGGTTTGGATATTCGTAAACCCCCCTGATGTGTGCCGTGATCCACCCATACAAAAGGTAGAAGGGCCCGCATATCCTCGGCGGCTTCTTGCCCTCGCTAACGTGCCGTAGCATCCTGTACAACTGGGTGAGCATTAGAATCCCCATATTGACCCACCTTCCCATGGCCATCATGGATTCCATGATGAACGAGCTAGGTCGTACCCCCATGTTGGTTTCCCTCACTGGTAGGATCCAACCGCAGATAAGGGTCGCGATGAACGCTGCCAGCCTGACTATTGGCTACTGTTCAGTGCTGACACTGAAACCCCAGGTCTTCCCTTGGTTTTCCTCCAGGAGCCGCCAATACGAGTGCTTCTGGCCCCGTTGATCCCCCTTCAGAAAAGTTCGATGCCTCATAGGGAACTCTCGATCCTCCGGGAAGATTAGGAACTGCTTGAACCACTTCTTAATGTGGACATCTCTCACCGCCTCCTTGTCCTCTCCGAGGACCAGTCCCATTAGTGTCAGCTCCAGCCGCGACATCATCTCTGGATCCTCCCACACACTCATGACGGGGAGAAACTCATCATACATGGCCCCCCAAGATCAGGACCCCCAAAATCTGATGGACATCCCACAGACTGATGCCAACCTCCCCATGGTGAAGGTGAAAAGTGTTCGTCCTAGATGACCATCTTCTCAACAGCTCCAGCATCAGCTTCTACAGTTGATAAATATGGAATTGCGAGGCCCATGCCGCCTCATACAAACCCACTCTCCTCACCTCGGCCCCAAACTCCTCGCATGAGGCACCTAGCTAGTCGGCCCATGCCCAGTCGTTGGTGAAGTTGTCGCCCTGGCACAAGTCCACCTCATCGGACCACCCCTTCTTCGAATCCCGCAAATCTATTTTCAGTATGGTGTGGTGCATGGGAGGGGACATCTCCGGTTGCAATGGATTCCCATAAATGTTGTTCACATGGTTGTACAGACAATAGGTGGTGATAGGTGTGAAGTCCTCTCGTGTGTGACCATCGGCCTCCCTGAACCATTGATGCTGGCATGGCGTGCTCCTCAACCAGCATGTTGGTTCATCCCTGCTCGCCTCAGGAATGAAGACGTCATCCCTTCGCCCGAATCCATACAAGGGTAGCTTCTTGCACAACAGATACTTCTTTTGGCTCTATGATAGAAGGTCTGTCAAATAACTATGGCCCGAGTGGCTTTGGATCAGCTCCCCAAGGCCCAGACAGTTGGCCATCTCATCCCTCTGGCGGCGTCTGCGAGTACCCCCACCACAACTTCTTGATGGGCCATTACAGTTTCAAAAATCAGAAAAAATTCGGGTTGGGTCACGAAGATTTCTCACAAAGCTCATTCGCAAAGACAAGACGTGGGTCCTGACCTCGGCTTTCACACAGACATTCGCTTGGTGCAGTCGCGGATTCAGAGACTCATGGTTCGCCGTGACGCTCGATTCACGGTGATATGATGTGGAGGACGTGGATCTTCGCGAATCGAGAGTGAAAAAGGACAAAGTTTCAAAGAAGGAAAAAGATAAGAGAGGTCAGTCCCCTATTTATAGGCGGAGACCCCAGAGCTTCGCGGCACGTCCAGCCCGCACAGAGCTTCATGGCGCGTCCAGAGCGTGTGGACCCTGTCTGCCTCACACACTTTCTTTGTGAGTCAGCACCGCGAACCACCGATAATTTTGGAGATTTCCCTCAGACTTCGACCCTTGGTCCCTCTGTGGATCCATGTCTGAGGGGGGGCATTTGTTGGCGCCAAAATATTGGACGAAAAAGGAATATGAAAGGGGAGCCCACACTCTTCCTTGCGAAGCTCCGATGTGGAGCACCCCCAAGAAATGTGGCCGCCGCGAATCCCAAGAGGCGGTAACAATGCGTGATCGCCCTGACGTTCGCGAACCAGCCACGAAGCCCATGTGGCAGTAACGCTCCGTGAATGCCCTGACGTTCACGGACCTTCTGCGAAGCCCTAGAGGCAGTAACACTCCGCGCACGCCCTGATGTTCTTGAACCCACCGCGAATGAGTGGAGGCGGTAACCCTCTGTGAATCCTGTTGACGTTCACGACCTTCCACGAAGCTACCGAAGCCCCCTTCTCACCGCGTGAGCCTTACTTCGCGGCACATCTTTCCTATAAATACTGAGCCCCCCCCCCCCCCCCCCCCCGAGTCCTACAGACAGAAAATCCGACTTTTCAGCTTCTCAACTCCCAAATCATGAATCACACTTCGCTTTGGGAATCATGAGCTCCATGAGGTATTTTTTCTTCGTGAGAGGCCTTCGCTTTGTCTCGTTCTGAGCCCCTCTTCTGAGAGGGATGCCCTCCCCAAAGCCTAAGGGCATTCGCAAAGAAAGGGGATTCCCAAGGGAACCCAGGTAGTCGCGGAGCGTTTATGCTTTGTGAAACACCCATCCGATACACATGATCCACATGCCAAGGCAGGGTCACTATACTTCGTGAAGCACACTGCTCCACAGCACCTTTCTTTGCAAGGCACCTCTACTTCGTGAGGCAGTGCTCCGCGAACACCCTTCAACTTTGCGATGCACCTCCCACTCACATCGTTGCCCCATACTAAGGCCAAGGCACTCCACTTCGCGAAGCACACCCCTTCGTAAGTGCTCTCCACTATGCAAAGCAACCAAGATCCGCAAGGTCCCTGCCTGTAGACCCCTTTGCTTGGAAATTCCTCTTCCCGTGCGACCCTAAAGGTTTTCACGATGTGATTTCAAAGTCCCATGGACGACACCACCCGTAGATTTTCTTAGCCTAATGCTTCTCCGCATAGGCACGCTAACGGCTATTGCTTTTTCGCATAGCCACACTAACTTGGACACTTCAATGGTTCACTCTGTGACACCCCTTCACCATGGCCTTGTCGGTGCCTTCCCTCCCACAAGGAGTAGAGGGTACCAGGCATGTATTTTCTAGGGTGTGGAGTAAACCCACCTCGTCTGAGCTGCAGGACATTAAGCTTCCAAGCACGACGTCCTCAACACATGACGTTAACTATGACCCGACCTTGTGCCTCGCACATAGGGTCCCCCTATCTCGGACATTATTTACACCAATCGTCTCCACGGGAATGGAATCACCCTCACATGGGATGATATCCTCCCTCCCGTAGTGGTGTATGTCCATGGGAGAAGGGAATCCACCTTGGTGTAAGCCCCCTAGCCCCTCTTATGGAAGTTAGCACCCATGCACCTCCGTACTTCCTCACCGTCAGGGCCAGCGGAGGGCGTGATAGGGAATGATGCACCTCCTTCTTTCAGTCCCAAATCCCAGCCCCTCTGTGCTTTTTCGCTCTTGGGCATCCATCCTGGAGTAAGTCCCAGCACCATGGGCCGCATAATTCATAAGCCTCTCTTCGCTTCTCATGGACGCACCCTTCGCGATGTGATCATCAGGTCTATGCTGCATCTTGTTTCTCACACTGAGCATGACTCACATGGGCTTAGAGTAAGCATCAACCATGGTAATGCCCTCGTCCAGCATGACGTCAAACTGTATGCCCCTGTCCAGCATGACGTTAAACTGTATGCCCCAGTCCAGCATGACGTCAAACTATATCCTAAATTATGAGGACTTTGATCCATGTCAAGGCATGGTACGTAGGAAGCCTTCCTGAGGTTCAAGCCCACCATCCACCTAGGCCAAGGTACTTCTTCACGTCGGTTCTACGACACGCCCTCATCCAGCATGACGTTAAATTGTATTCCCTCGTCCATCATGACGTTAAACTGTATGCCCTCTTCCAGCATGACGTTAAACTGTATTCCCTCGTCCTGAATGACGTTAAACTTTATGCCCTCATCCAGCATGACGTTAAACTATATGCCCACTTCTAGAATGATGTTAAACTGTATGCCCCCATCCATCATGATGTTAAACTGTATGCCCCCGTCCAACATGATGTTAAACTGTATCCCGAACTACGAGGACTTTGATCCATGTCAGGGCATGGTATGTAGGAAGCCTCACGAGGTTCAAGCCCACCTCAAGTGGACACACGGGTTTACCTTCACATCAGTTCTCCAGAAGAAGCCCCACCTGAACTAAATGGTCTTTGATCCATGTCAAGGCGTGGTATGTAAGAAGCCTCCCTGAGTTTCAAGCCCTTCACCCATCGGACCAAGGTCCTTTCTCACGTCGGTTTTCCAACACCCACATTCACACCCGAACTACGAGGAAATTGATCGGTGTCAAGGCATGGTACGTAGGAAGCCTCCCTGAGGTTCAATCCCAACATTTATTGGCCCTGACCGTCTCTGTGTCGGTGTGCCAAGGCCCTATTTTCACCTGAACTACATGGTCTTTGATCCATGTCAAGGCATGGTACGTAGGAAGCCTTCCTGAGGTTCAATCCCACCATCCACCTGGGCCAAGGTCCTTCTTCACATTGGTTCTCCAACACGCCCCCATCCCGTATGACGTTAAACTGCATCCCAATCTAGTGGTATGTTGTTGTGACCCTACCATCCAGTTGTTCTGACACCCCTTCGTGTCAGTATAACATCCCTTTTCCCGAAATACGTGGACGTTGATCCATGTCCAGGCATGGTACGTAGGAAGCCTTCTTGAGGTTCAAGCCCACCACCCATTGGACTAAGGTCCTTTTCACGCCGGTTCTTTGGCACTCAACCTGAACTACGTGGAATTTGATCTATGATAAGGCATGGTACTAGGAAGCCTCATGAGGTTCAATCCCACCACCTGGTCATTTCGAACGCATTCACGTCGGTTCTACCATCACCTTTGGCGGCCTAGAGTGTAAGCCCCACACATTCATTATGAACTACGTGGACTTTGATTCCCTGCCACAGGGATATGTAGGAAGTCCCTTCGAGACTCAATACTATTACCACCATCATATCCATGACGACCCCATTTCATTCATCCTCCACTCCATGCAATTCTCCATCATCCATCCTGATTCTTACTCGCGCTGCCACATCTCGATGAGATCATGCCACCCCATCCCCCTCCACAGCATTCGGGAAGCTGCCCATGGATTGGATTTGATATTAGCATTTCATCAAGGGGGATTCCTTAATCTGATCCACTCCAGCTACTGTTCTGATCAGGACGATTTGTCTCCACTGGATGTTAAACTTGCAGCATACCCTGTGTTAAACATGAGAAGCTGAGGAAAACCTTAGATACATGCCTATGGAATATGATTCCCTGCGCTTGATATGGGATGCCTCAGGCTTCCGTGCCCTCTAGAATCCCTATAATAAGGGACAAAAGATAGACACCGCAATTACCCAGCATTCATACACGTTAATGATGCCTCGATGTGACTACTCCCCCAACTGAAGGTTGATGCCCTGACTGGACCCTTTGGAATGTCCGGACAGAAGAAGTGTAATTAACTGGCGTCCATGGAAATATGGAACTTGGAAGAGTTTCAAGAACAACATATTAAATCTATGAGGGAGACCCAGACTAGGTGACGAGTTCTAGGGAGGAATCCATGGAAGGAGGAACTGACATCCCATCATCCCGTTTTGATCAAGGAGCAGACGTCCCAGAATAAGGAACAGATGCCGCCCGCCTTTGGAAAGTGGGAATGCGGGGCAACACAAAATCCTCGCATGTCGCGCCCCAAGCATACAGACGTCCGCTCCCCGGAGAAAGCGTCAGAAACAAGTATTATATTTCATTTCTCAGTGGAAAGGATTGGCAAACTTCTTAAACATACCTCTCTATTTAGAAGAGTTTTTTACTATCTTTTTTGTAAATCTCCTCAATGATTTGTGTACATCATTGATCCTAATAAAATATATAGGGGGTTTAAATTCTTTTCCTTAATTACTCAACATATTTAAAACCCCATCTCATACACCATATCCCTTTCCTGGGTAATTACATCAACTCAGGGAAGGATAATAGAAAAACAAGATGTTTATAAAGTTACATTTTAGTGGGATCCTATACTAACTCATACTTCAAAGCTATAATCGTACTGTAGGGCTCCACCTCCTGAGCGTTAGTCACAATTGCCTCCTCATCAAGATGATCAAAGAGATAAGAGTAGAAAATAGTTCAAAGAGATGAAAAATAAGGTCTATTCCTTTCTAAATTTTCATGCCCTCAATTACATAATATTGGAATTTGAAAAAATCTTTGTCAAGTTTCTAAATCCTTGGAATCCTATCAAAGAGGGTGATGAAGTTCTACCTAACTATTTATCCTTCCATTATGTTTTCGGGCACTCCATCTAGAATTTTTTTTATTTAAAAATATCTCCTAAAAAATATAGTGGACTCTAGGAAAGTGAAACTAAAAAATTACCCACCCATGAAGCATGTGTTTCAATTACCAAAACTAACGAGGGAGGTGAAAGAAAGGAAGTTAAAACCAAGAGTACACAAAATTTAGGTGAATCAATGGTCAAAAAATGATCAATGAGACTCGTGATATTCTTCAAGCATAGTTGAAATAGCTGAATGTTCCCAAGATCCCTTCCACTATAGAAAATTAGTCTTCATCAAAAGAACAGTCCTCTGATGTCCAATCATATAAAAGGACATGGCTAGAAGGATTAGGAGAAAAAGGAGAATATGAAATTTTTTCAAGGAAAATGTTTTCCTTAGCCTTTTAGGACTTCATGATGACTATCCTAAATGCACGGGAACTGTCCCACAAAACAAAACAACAATATTTCGCCAATCAAGAGAAATCTTCTTCAGATGAGGAGTTGATATTAGGTTTTATTAAATTTATTTACATAATGGATCCCTTCATACATGATGCTTATGATTATGAATGTAATTTCACTACACTTGATTGGGGAATTGGGTGATGATATTTTCAAGGTTGGGGATACATGGGAAGACATGGTCATTCTTGGAGCCACTACTTCAACCAAAACACGTCGCAACTCATCTATTTGGTTGAAACTCATGGGAATAACCTCCAAAAGGCTCAGTAGAAATAATGGATTTCTTTAGCCACACATGACATGGTCTACCCTGACATGATAATATTGGAAGACTGGTTAGTGGATACCCCCTTACCTCTATGATGGGTAGTCCAACCCAATCAGTTTAATAAACCAAGAGCATGAACACTTCCATCTCTTATACCAAGGGATGACCCATCCAGATCAGGAAAATCTACTCCTAAAGCTCCTGTAAAATATAATATTCATGATGGAATGTGAAGACGTTTGGATATAAATGGATTCTCTGAGTATGTAAAAGGACCCATGTGAAGCATTTATTAAGGCGTTGTCATGACTTCAGGAGTTTGAAGTTTAGCTTTCTATTGCTGATGTATATCATGTGGAGAAAGATCATGTGGAGTGAAATTTAGTCATCTACATCACTAACTAGGATGAGAATGCAATAATACAATGAAATGTCATACCCTTGTAAATATCTAGTATGTTATGAAAAATTGATAACTGACAATCCTTCATTGATAAGGGCTCAAGAGTAAACCTCATCCCAGTCCAGACACTTCATCAATTTTGTCTCAATGAATCTCACTTTTCTCCCTCCTCTATGATTTTATAGGGTTATTAAAAGAATTAACAATAGTCTATTTGTGAGGTCACACTCAGAACTCAGTTGGGGAATCTTGTTTCTGACAAAGTATTCACGGTTTCTTGAAAAGATATCTTTTTCAATGTTCTTCTGGGAGGACGTTGGCTATATCATCATGTGGCTATTCATTGGTCATATGACAAAAGTATCAAATATTGTCTCATTGGACAAATTGGAACGTTTTATGTTGATATTTCCACACTAAAATCTTGAGAGACATTAAAATTTAATGAAGGATTCTATCCTAAGGGAGGGAAACAATACATCGCTACTGATGTCACCCAAATTAGGGCCCCAAATGGATTAGAGATTTTCTCAGCAAACCCATTGAATAAGACCAGTACAGATTATGTGTTGTATATTAATCAAATTGTAGGGTTGGGCATGAATTTAAGTACTCATTAAACACCTTCTGTGATTTCAATTATGACAGTTGATCCTGATAGCAATGAATATGTTGTTAACTCTCCAAATGATGGGGAAGGATTCAATGAAAATGTCTTCATTCCATCCCATGAAATCCAACAAAGCTAGATTCTATCAAATGGGCTGGAAGAACATGTCATGGCTATAAGAGAATATAAAGATACTCATTCTCATTCAATCGTTTACCCTTCAGGAATCCAATGAGGCTTCATGAAGAAAGTGATCCCAAAAAATTTTCTCTAGACTTTGGATGTCCAAATTATAGCTCCCCTCTTCCCTATGAGGAAAATGTTTTATCATCTCCTCCTTAGGAAGAAGCACAAGTAGTAAGGAATAAGGAAGAGGAAGAATAATAATATCTCTACGATACCCCCACCATAATTTGAGGAAGGTGTCTCTACAACCGTGGATGAACTCAAAGTGATAAATATATGTACAAAAGAAGATCCACACCTCACTATGGTTAGTACTAAAATGAAACATGATGAATAAGTGGTATACACATCATTTTTAAAGAATACATTGGATGTTTTTCCTATAAATACATAGATATGTTAGGCCTTTACCCCGAGGTGGCCACCCATAACTTGGGTTTTTAGAAAGGTCATCAGGGATACAATAAAGTAGTAAGGAGGATACACCTAACTCACACCTCAAAAAGTGAGGCTGAGGTAGAAAAGATCATCAAGGGTGATTTTATCAATGAGTTACATTACCCAAAATTGATAGGAAATATTAACCCAATAAAGAATATTATTAGGAAGATCTAATCTTTCGTCAACTATTAATCTGGAATTTTCCTAATGATTATTTCCCAGTTTCAATAAGAGAACACCTGATTTATGAAACGGCGGATCATTAGGCCCTCTCCTTCATTGATGGAAATTAAGGGTATAACCAATTTATTATGAACATATAAGATGAATAAGACACTGATTTGATATCCCCTCATGTATATTTTTACTACCAGGTAAAGCCATTTCACCTGAATAACTCTAAAACCACTTGTGATTATTTTATACATCACATCATCAGTCCTTTCCTAGTAATGTTTGTTTAATGATATGTTGATGATACAATAGTCAAGTCCAGATAATGTTCTAACCACTTAGCTCACCTAGAAACCATCTTCATCAAGCTTTGATAGCATATCTTGATGCTAAACCCCTTGAAATGTGCTTTTAGGGTAACCTAAGGAAAATTTATTAGGTTCATTGAATGCCATTATGACATCAAATTTGATCCTAAGAATACTTAATCTATCCTTGGAATTTCTCCTCCTTAAAACTTGAATGAATTAAAATGGATTCAAGGAAACATGGCCTACATCAAACAGATCATATCCAACCCCATTGGACCATGTTTAACCTTCAAAAAATTGATGTAGAAGTGGGTCACATATCATTGGACCAATGACTTTCAAGAATCATTTTACACCTATTATAAATACCTCTTAAGCCCACTGGTATTGATGATGCCGATTCAAGTAAATCATCTCATTATACACGTGAATGATCTATAGTGATCATTTGGAACCTTCCTCACACAATATAATAATGTTTGGAATAAAAACATCCTTTATTATCTCATTCGATTCATATTTTATGTTGAGAATCGTTATTGAGATATAGAGAAGGGATGTCTGGCATTAATATTTTCCATTCAGAATTTGAGGAACTATCTAGAGAACCATGTGATCCACTTAGTTTCATGAAATATCCCACTCAAATTTATCCTCATGCATCCTATTATAAAATTATGATTGGAAAATGGGAAGTTATCTATATTAGTTAGACATAATTTTATTGCCCCAAAAATCAATGAAAGGTCAGGCTGTAGTGGATTTTCTTGCCGAACACCCATCTGTAGAAGATACACCATTATATACTGAATTGACCAAAGAATAAATATTCTATATTAAAATAATCTCTGAAACCTGTGAAATGTATTTTTATAGTTCATCTAAGATCCCCATAGGAAAGAGAATGGATGACCTTACACTCAACAAAGAAGAATTAGGTTTTGTGTTTATCTCCCCAGAGAAGGCAGTGTTTCCATACTCTTTCTTATTATTATAAGGATGTACCAATCATGAGGTGGAATGTCAAGATCTATTAAAATTCCTAGAATTGGTACTTCAAATACTAGTGAACAAACTGTAACTGAAAGGTGACTCATAGTTGGTAATCAAGAAAATCAATGGGGAGTATACCATCATAAAAGAGGAGCTAATTACACTATTAGACTAAGTTTGAGGGTTAATGGATGAATTCCACTTAGCCCCACATTGAACTGTGTCCCACATTCAAAATGTCTATGATGATGCATTAGAAACTGTAGCTTCAACATTTCTAGATCTATATCAAGATGAAAGAGTTAGTAGTATTGTCCATGGCCAAACGGTCTCACCTTTTGTTCAAATTAGAATATAAGAGAACAATGAAATTAGTCACATACCTAATCCATATGGTCCAAGAATGATATGTATGATGGACATATTGGACTACCATCAGGATGGGGTGCTCTCATTAGACAGAGTCGAAAGAGAGATGATCCAGCAACCACAACAATTTTCACTCTTTATGATGGCCTAAATTACCATAAAGTCCTCTACAAGTAAGGATTTTATTGTTTCCTTCTCAGATGTGTCAATGGTGAAGATATTTTGGATGTTATAGAAGAAGTGTATGCTATAGTATATGGGGAGAACTTGTTAGGATATAGGATTTATGATCAAATTTGAAGTCATGAATACTTTTGGGAATCGATGACACAGGATTGTAAAAAATTCACTATGAAATGCCATTCCTTCCAAGTGCATGCAAACTTCATCCATCAAGCCCCAATGTTTCTACATATAGAAAACTACTCTTGGGTGATTACCACATAGAGAATGGTTGTAGTTGGGACTTATCTCCAAAATATGGATATGTATTTCATATACATCCATTATGGTATCGATTAATTCCATAAATGGGTTGAAGCAATACCTATCAAAGAAGTTGAGGCCAAAAGAATTGCCAACTTCATAAAATCCATAGTCATTAATAGATTTGGTGTCCCTCATAACATATTGAAGAAAAATGGCACTAATTTAAATTCTTTTTAGGTAGAATATATATATATATAGTACAATATCAAATCTATCCATTCATCCCGCTATCATGAAGTAGCTAATATATAGATATAGTTTTTAATAAGACCTTGTTGAACAGACTGCAAAATATGGTGGATAAAGATAAGATATCTTGGATTTAAAAGATCTTGAATGCATTATGGGATTATTGAACTACAACTTGTTCTACAGCATGGGAAATCCCATACTCATTGGTGTATGAATTAAAACTAGTGTCACGCATTGTCGGTTTGATTCCATAACTCCATATTTTTATTGCTGACTTGCTATCTGTAGATGAATAGTATCACATATGACCAGATATATTCATGTGTGTAGATGAAAATAGATTGTATAACTTTTATCACTTTTAGGTATATCATAACCAAATAGAACAACCATTTTACAAGAATTTCCACCTTTATTAATTACTCCAATTAAAGATGGTTTTGGTCCTTAGGAGTCTAGTGATACTAGGAAATAAGCCTCTGAAGCCTGAGCCAAAGTGGTAATGACCTTACATCATACATAAGGTCCACTCTAATAGATCTTATTAAATAATCTCAATGGAAGGAGAACTCACTATGATTGCAACCAACGAAACATTCCTGATGAAATATTTCAAATAATTATATGATTTTTTATAAGATAAAAGATAATAAACTTCATAGTGGGTCCTTATCGCATGACAATAAGATTTATGAAATAATATACTTTTCACATGTGAATAAATTGAAAGACATGTATTATCCTTATCAAATGACATTAAACTGCATGGTTAACATCTCATTAATTCGACGATAATAATCCCCTACCATAGCCCGAGTCAGTATACCCCTTGTGGAACCTTTAAAATGGGCCTCTGCCACACATTAGGTCCCAATTACATAATTCTAACCCCTCATTGGTTCAGGATGTCATCTTTACCTAACTTGTGGGAGAAAGATGGGTTTCAACTTTGCATAATCCCCACATAAATCCTTTCCACTCCATAATGTAATTCAGGCCCCCTTTCATAGGTATATGTCCCTATAATTTCAAGTCCTCATTGTAAGATGAAAAACTACATGACCAACCCAAGAACTATGTTTGGAATGATTATCATTTTATTGAGATACATAGTGATGCTCAGATCTCCAATCTCAGGTCTAGCTATGACCATAATGAAAATATCTTCTTTCCTTATGTATAAACCTAATCTACAAATGGATGTTTCTAGAAATTATGGTTTTTTACAAAAAGATGTGTGGTTATACCTAGACTCATGTTTTTGGACAAACCATGAATCTAGAAATTATTTAAATACCCTTCCCTACATCATAACACAGTTTGTGTGGGGATCCTTTTCCATGAACTACGTCTAGATTTATTCTCATTCCATTGAGATATGAAGTCACTCATAGATCTCCAAAATTAGGTCCAACCACAATTTAAAAACCCCTTTTCACTCCCTGTGATTATCAGTTAAACTAGAACATGGAACATTTTAAGAACTACATGTGGCTTGATTATCATTCCAATGAGATACCTAGTGATTATCGAATCTCCAATCCTAGGTCCATTCGTGATTTTTTAATACAAAACACCCTTTAATTTTCCCCAAGCATGAATCAGATCTGCAAAGGAAACAATTCTAAGATTTATGTCTTGATTCTCCTTATAATGGGATGCATGTTCATACCTATACTTTACGATGCAAGACCAACCATTAGTCTGGCAAATATCCATGAGACAAGCTCCCCCTGTCAAAGCCCGATTAATGTGGGGAAAATTTATCAATAATTATTTTTGACTTGATTCTTGCTCTGATAAGAGACATACTGATGCCCAAGTCATATACCTAGGTTCAGCCACAACATTTCCATCCTTTCATTTTGATTCATCTTCATCGATACAGAATAGCGTTAAACTGTATGGGAGTTAAAGAACTATATATGGCTTGAATACAATCTCTATGAGACACATAGTGATGCCTAGATCATATCTCCTAGATTATCCACCATATAATTAAAATTCCCCTATCCATAACTTATGTTTACATTTCTCTATATAAAACATTCATTATTTCTTCTTTCACACACCGAGCACATCTCATGTGGTATTTCAATTTTGGTAAAGTATTTCCCCACAAGAGTAAGGTGTACCTAATCACATTGAGGTTATCATGGTCCTGGGTGCAAGACCTTAAAAAGTACACCAAATGTCCTCTAGAATGATAATAAACAACATAATTTTTCTAAGAACTATGTATAGTTGATTCTTTACCTAGAAATATATGTAATGAAACCCTAGTTCTACACCTTTTCCTAACCACAATATTCCTTTCCACATGGAATTCACCCATGTCCTTACTGCATGACAATAAACTGCACTACCCTTCATGAACTATGTGTGGCTTAAATGTCACCCCTATGAGATATGTAGTGACATCCAGATCTTCAATCCTAGGGCCAACCACATCACAACATGGAAAAGCCTATAGTCTCCCATGTATGAGTCAGATCTAAATGACGAGATCCAAAAAGATTTCCCACTTTATGTGTGAACCCATATCTATTTGAATTTTGTGTGGATTCATTCTTGATCTAACAAGATACATAGTGAATCTTGGGCCCTATGCCTTGGTTTTGCCACATTACCCTATTATTGTCCATATCAAGACACTTTTTCCTTACCACATGAAATTAAAATTCATTGTGAATTTCCTTTTCCCATGACTTTAAACTAAACAATAACTAGATAATTGCATAGGGATTGATTCTCATCCCATTGTGATATGTAGTGAATACTATGTATTAGACCCATGTCCCATCCCCAAGGTAAATAATCATTCCTCCTCTACTACACACAATAAAAAATCCTTTCCAGAGCATTTATTTATGGTTCCCCTCATTTGGGAGCCCCCTAAGGAAATAATAGATATCCCCCTTCAACATATGAGTTAAATTTATGCAAGGAACACTAAACTCATGTTTATTATCAGTCCAAATGCTTCCTTTGTATAAGGAAAATTCCCTATTCACATGTGATGATCCTAATATTGAATTATTTAAGATATTAATAATTATTACCCCTCTTTTTGTGGTACAATTTATGATACCTGAGAGATATTTTTCCTATCTATGTAGTACATAACTTTGTTGGCCATGCATAAGTTTCCCCCATAATGGTCTATACATACAAAGGATGATACTATTTGTAAATTCAGTACGTTCCCCTGTTGGCCTTGCATAAAAAATCTCCCAAAATGGGTTTTTTAAATTATGGAAATTTTTTCTAAGGATAAACCTCTACTATCGCTTTAATAAGTAATGAATGTATGTTGGAAACCCCAATTCAAATTCAGCAGTCATCCCTTGCATATTTTTCCCATATGCCTTTTACCGACCTGAAAGACTCCAAGACCATAGTTTAAATTTTTCCCCATAATATGTTCACATTAAAATGGAATAACCTTGGGCCATCTGAAAAGGTTCCATCCAATGTTTCCATAATATTATGGTCCTTGTCATATTACCTAAAACTATAGGCACTATACTTTATATGATTGGGTAAAACATTCATAGAGACCCTCTACCCATTATTATTTCGAAATATTTACTTGAAATAACACTTCTATATTTAGGATTATTTCTCCAAAAACCAAAATTTGTGCTTATGGATATCCAAATATCATAAAAAAATTCATTGGATTTTACTGATAGAATGTCAAAATTTATGAGAGATCTATTTCTTGGCTATGCAGTTTGGGCCCCAATTGGCCTTTCATTATTTTCCCCCATAAAAGGTTTATCATCCAAATGATGCCAATATTGAATATGCAGAATGTTCCCTAGTTTTCCATGAATGAAATATCCCCCATAATTGTTTTTAAGCATGTTTATCTTAGTTCATAGTATATACTTCCTCTAACACACTTATCCCCTTTTTATTATACCACTCATTAAATCTAGAAGACCCCAAATCATTGCTTACAACTTTCTCCTTCCATACCTAAATATAGTAGCACATTTCTAGATAGATTACTGAGAATTGAATAACCATAATACCTTTAGTAGAATCTAAAGACCTTAAATTAAGGCACCCATAATGACATTGCTGCATGATATTAAAATACACAATATAATGTCCTTGTTGCATGACATTAACCTACATAGAATTGCATGAACTCAAACTGCATATCATAATGTCTTCGCTGCAATAATTTAAACTTCATAGCATAACATCATCATTGTATGATGTTAAACTACACGGTTGATATCATTGTCACTCGACATTAAACTTCGTGATACATTAACCTTTTTCAGAATGGGACCTTCCACCATAAAAGCATCCATCCCATAGAATGTACCCTTCTCTACTCAATTTATTAATGTAGGACCGAATTACTATTCATGTCTAATGAAAACACATATTTTCCCTTTATCCATAGACATAATTCCTAGGGAAAACCACCCCTTGTGGTCTACAAAAATAAGAATCTTAATAAACATCCTTCGCCTATGGGAAAAAGAATGTCAGAATTCCTAATAACAAATTTTTCTAACTATGCAGCATGTGACCCAATTTTCTTTGCATAAGTCACCCCCATAATGGGTCTATCTGCAAAATGATACCACTACTTTAATATAATGTTTGTTCCCTAGATGTCCTTCCATAAAATAGTACATATAACTTATTTTTCAGCTAGAGGTAACATCATCCTTAGGATAGACCTCCTATATTCCCATATTTCATGTTTTAGATTCAGAAACCATAAATATAATGACTCAAGATTCTCCATGGAAGTATCTAAAGAATATCGGAACATTCCCATCCATCAATTCATGGTTGGGTTACCATCTCAAATTTTTTGGTCAAATCTATTTGACCTAAAACACCAACCTTATTAGTCTAAGATGCATGAAATTAAAATGACTAAAAAAAGTGACATAGTACTCACAATGTTGAAATCTTGCAAAGGGAGCTTTGGATAATTGTTGAGTCTCAAATTTATAAACCTATAGTTTTTTCAGTTTAGGAATTATCGAGAGAAAACATTTATAAGAAGAAAAAAACTTGTTTGGCTAAAAACACAAAAAGGGTGGCCTAAGAAAAATCCAAGTCTCTCCTGCTATGTCTTCTCCAAATTGAGATTGAGAAAAAATTATTGTGAAGACACAAAATCCTGAAAATTTTTAGGTTTTTCCGTATAACGCTAGTAACAATCAAAATTTACTTGCTATTTCCAATGGCCTAGAAAAATATTAGAAAATTTTCCAATTCTATCACTATGGTTACATCCAGTTTTTATAATTTTCTAAGAAAATTGGTTCCAATGTTATTTTTTTATCATAGGGAGAAAAGAGGGATCAAGACATAGATGATTGTAAGAAAATTGTTTTCAATTTAAGGGAGAAAAAATCCCACAAAGGAATATCAACGTGACATATTAAATATATAATATATTAAAATAGGACTTCAATGTAACTCTACATATGTTGAATAGCCTTCTAAGTACCATCAACCTCTTGTTGAAGATTAGTCAGTTGACTATCTTTAGCCTCCTCATCCTGATAATGTGCCTACATTGCAGTCATAATGGCAGTTTACCCTTCTCTTTAGGATTATCCTAATAAATAGTGGAATTTTTCGAGTTCCCCATGAGGGAAATTTAATTCTTGATTAATTAGAGACACTTAAATAGTCTTCCCCTTGATCTTCCACTTGAATTATGCCAGTTTTTTATGATTGGTATTCGTTTGGTATAACGTGGCTTGAAAGTCGATAATGTTGGCTATCTATTTTTCCATTATGAGGTCTTGATGAAGATTATTCTCTCTATATTCATTATGAATAGTCTCCTTCACAATAGTGTAGACTATATGGTAATCAAACCCACTTAATCCCATTACGTCAAACAAAACTGAAATCTGTTGGATTCATAATGGAAATTCTTTAAGGGGAAACTCCAATATTATCTTATATATATCCTTCCAGGCCTTTAGGAATGTAATGGAAGTAGTATTATGAAAATTTGGATACGATTTCGAGTAAGTTTTAGAAGGAGCGATGCACTCCATGATTAGTTTTCTCAATGAAGTTCCCTTCTCTTTCCCCCCTACCCACCCCGAACAGTGGCTTCCTTGCTATCTAGTGGTGGTTGAACTGATGCTAATACTTCACCCTAAAACATATCTACATAAGTATCTTATCCTAAATGATGATTTGGAATCACTATTATCTTGAAACAAATAGCAAGAATGGGGATCAATCACAATAATTGGATACCTTTACCCAATAGCTGGTCAGCAGCCTGAGAGTATTCCTCCCCATCATTCCAAACTTCAGTAGTTCAAATTGGCATCTCTTGATGAGGGACACTCAACTGGGACTAGCCAGGATCCACCTGATGAGGTTCATAGAGACTTCGAATTTTAAGGTCAACCTGATCTAGACCCCTCAACTGTAAGATTGTCATTTATTTCGATGTCTTTTCAATGAACCATCATTGTAATAGTTTCCATGGATTGTGTTCCGCATTACAACCATTCATGATTGGGGAATAAAGAGTAAAAATATTTATTTGATGTAAAATAAAGACTCTAATATATTTAAATCTTTACATAGTACCCCAAATTCTTATAATGTAGAAGGAATATTAATATGTTATTGTATTTAATCAAAAGGTGTTATAAGATTTATCATGGATTCTATTTAATTCCT
Organism: Viscum album; assembly: GCA_963277665.1. Classification (NCBI taxonomy): domain Eukaryota; kingdom Viridiplantae; phylum Streptophyta; class Magnoliopsida; order Santalales; family Viscaceae; genus Viscum; species Viscum album. The sequence goes on along the minus strand of OY728125.1, from coordinate 1,982,182,478 downwards.
AAGACCCGTGTTAATCTCACCCATGAGAACACTTAGAGCATTTGTTTCACGACCCTCCTTCAATGAAATGAGACCCCTAACAACCTCCTAGGTGATAGTCACATCAACATCAGTCATCGAAGAATTATCTATTGTATGAGATGAACTTGTAATATTATAGAATTGGAAGTCATTCATTCAATTATGACAAAGTATAAAATACCTATGACATAATAGATTCTTATTCCCTATCTACAGAATTGATATGATCATTAATAAGAGTAGATGGTTCATCCTCTACCCTTATCAGCTCTTTAGTTGAGGGATCCATTCCACTAGTAGGAATATTTGATTTTTCTGAATATCCCTATTTAGTTCTTAGATGCTCATATGTAACCCCTTGAGAGAATAAATAGAAGGAGTTCCAACAATTAAAGAACATTTAGACCCTTATTCTAAATAAGTTTAAATTAATAATTCTAGGATGACATACCGCTTCCATAAATGCATGCAGCTAAGGATTTCACACTTTGGAATTCCTTATTCCTTATCCTAATCAAAGGAGTGAAAACATAAACCTCCTAAAAAACAACTATTTTTGGTGGGAAATATCCTTCCATCTCTTTCTCCATGGATTTTAGACCAAGAGATACTTCTCCTAATTCAATGGGTGACTCTGTAACCCTAGTCATAGTACCAATAAATCTATATAGTGGTGATGGAACCAAAAATGATATCTTTCTAGCCTATTGAAAAAGAAAATTAAGAAGTTATTATCCTTGAGTAATGACTCTTGTACAGAAATATAAAGGCAACGAAGAAAATAGTACGAGAAGAAGAAATAAAATTTCTTCCAGATCAAAAGTCCATGCATTCCTCTAAAGAAGAAGGATCGATTCCATCAGAAGCACGAAGATTCATCACATTCCCCACTCACCTTATAGTAGGGATCCGACCGCCGGTTACATGAATGCGAAACTATAGCTTATGGATATGAATTTTCAATTCTGTGGGATTATACTCATAGAGAATACCAAGCGGGGACCAATGATATCCAATACTAAGAATCTGTAACCCCACACATATGAGCACCCACATAATTTCTACATCAGAAATAAGGTACTACCACATTTGTAATACCTCCTATAATATATATTCCAAATAAATTTTGGCCCACTGTGATGACAATCCAGTAGCCCTATATTTCACAGGCTTCCAAAACCATTACATCAAAGATGTTGGATGATAACATGGAACACATGAATCCTCTTAAAGGTTACAAATTTACCTCCTTGGTATAGACACATTTGGTGTGGCCCATTTTATTCTAGAAGGTGGTTTATACCCTTCATGGGTTTGTTTCGATGAGCTAGGAACCTCATTTTCCTCACCCTATTAAGTAGATGACCTAGCTTCCATAATAGATGAAGCACCTTAAAAATAAAGGGAAACCTTTATACTAATCCTCCCCATCCAAAAGTTAGGAACAAATTTGGACCACCCCCCTTCAGGGTTTGATAAAATCAAAGCCTTAGTATACCATGAGGTCAACCTGCTGGTTGAATTCACTAGAGGTAGGTTGATCACCGCCTCTATCAACTCCATGGATCTGGGCAGCCATAACTATTGAGATACTATCAGATGATTTTTAATATAATGTTCACTAGGGGATATAATTATTTTCTATAGGACTTTGAATTGGAGTGAAAACAGTAAGAAGAATAAGCTTATCATAGCATCTAACCATCGATCCCGGTTTCCAAAACCCCATCCTCAAAGGCCACATTGTATGACCTAAGATCAATGATGGACATCACATTATAATTTAATATCCCTTTGGTTGTATTACCCTAGGAAATATGTTAAAAACCTTAAATAAACTCAACATTGTTGGGATTTCGTGGGGAGTCAAATATAAGGTAATAATTATAGATACATCTTGGACATATGGTCAAAACTCACTCCCATGGACAGTTATCTCTCTCTACATGGAGTACATTGTGATGTGAGCTACAATTCAACCCCACTGTCACCACCCCCTCCCTCCAAATATACCCCTCTTGGGATGGAAATGAATAATGGAAGTTGATTACCCATGTGCCCTGCCTCTAGTATCCCATAGGGTGGCGGCCAACACCAAGGATATACAAATCTCACAAAATGGGAGGAATGTCCATTTTTTTAGTAAAAAAGATTGGGAGAAAAGATGTATCAACCAAAAAATAACTCCAACACATATAAAAAAGAAATAAAAAATGAATATAACTTGAATGTTTAAAATAAAAGTGTTACAAATCCAACAAATCTCCAAAGTATATACCAAAAATAATGCCAGGTAGCAACAAAAAACTTTCATGATCCACCCTAGTAATGTTCAGAGTGTTCTATAATGTCCTCTAAGAAAATTGAACACAGTTTTATATATGTAGGGATAGAATACAAGTATACTCAGTTGGAAAACCCAGGTCTCTCATGCACACATTAAATGAATCATTCTAATGCCCCTGTGAGAAAATAGTAAAACCAAACAACACCAAACAATGTATATTTTCCATCTCATATTCACTAGGAAACACTCACCAAGTAAAGTAATATAGCGAATACATAAATGATTTGGGTACCCCGTTCTACTTCCCGCTAGTTTGGCAGCCCCTGTATAATCAAAAACATCCTCACACACCTACCTCTTTCTAAATAAACATGTCACAACCTTTCTGCACACACATAGACCCCAAAAACCACATATTGTCTCATAAACTAAGCTTGAGTCTCATCACATCCCAACCACATAAACCTAGTCTTCAAACCACATCTCATCCTCTCAACTGATTCCAAGTAACATCACATCCCCCCATAGAAACCTGGGACACAAACCAGATCACATACCACTAGAAGATAGCTAGGGAAAACTACATCACATCCTACCCGCGGACCCCTGGGCCATAACTGAATCTCATCCCAAAGACACTTGGGAAAGAAAAACTTTCCCACGCACTCCAGGGCCTCCCAAACCACAAACTTCTTGAAGAGTCTTGGGATGTCTCCACCTAGAGGAGAAGACAGGGAAGGGAGGTTTTCTAGTCTTCCATATTCCCACTGGGATATTTGGGAAAGACACAATCTCCAATGATGATGGGGGTGTTCTACACATAATGCTCAACTAGGGAAGGATGTGTATAAGAATCACATTGATAATAAATTTATATGTATATATGACACCAAAAACTCATTCCTATCCTACGGGTTATCAAACATAAAACCAATTCTCAACACTGCAAACCTTACTGCTACCTCTAAATGTGTAACATCATATATGAAACCATAACCCAATTAATATTTCCAACCAATTTAACTTATCATTATCAGTATTCATTTATAGTTTATTTATTCATTATTTTATCCAAAACATCCCATTCAAGTCCCAAAAAATATTAATAAATTATTTATTCATCTATTCCATTACTCTCTAGAAATATACAATGAGCAACACATAACAAGAAACACATAAAAAGTAAAACTTGGAGAAACTCTAGGAGAATTACTGATACCATCCAAAACAAGTCCCCATCATTCAACCACAACTAGTAACATGACATAGCACAACATGATCATTTCTCTGCCACAAAAAAAGTACTCATCTATTCCACAAACAAACAATCTCTCAACCTGAGATTACATTACATATCCAAGATGATGTATCTTATATAAATTCATCCACAACACTTCCCAAACCAACCCAAAACACATAGTCACACATAACAACCTGACCACAGAACAAATGAGACAAAAATTGCACATCACTACAGAGCCACTTCACCTCTTGTTGACCCAAAACACATAAAAATTGTTATCCAACACAACACATTGCCTCACATTCCAAAGAATTGTTTTTTGGATTTACTAATGCATTACTTATTTAATTTCAATTGTTATTTGAGGGGTTATCACAAAAACTGGGTAATCTTGGGGAATCCATTTATTAGATAAGTGTTTGTGATTTACTAATTTTCATATATATGTGATCAACATGAACCAAACAACATGTAATCCTTTTAGTGTGAAAATAAATCCACTAACGACCACCATTTTAAACAGGGTGTTTAGCTCGAATAATCAAATAATACAATCAATATCATGGTTTTAAAAAACATGTGAACAAAATACATTATACATTTCATGATCAATTATCCAATTAATTATTTTTTATAATATCAACACAACTATAATCTGAGGGTGAAAAAAGAAAAACCCATCTCGCATGTTGCACAATAGAGAGAAATGAGGTAAATCATACCTCAAAGGGGTTTCAATATTCTTCTCATGAGAATATATCACATAACCATCCTTTGGTTATCTATCAATTAATATTTTCATTTATCTGAGGATGTCATGGAACTACCACTCCAACAACAACCTTGAGAGGCCTAATTGGGAATCATAGATAAGCACATTACATAGAACAATGAGGAGATATGAAAGAGAACGAGACCAAACCGAGTGAGACCGCAACAAAAAATAAGGGAGAAGGTTCCCTGGATCACAAAATATTGCCTGCGAATAGTCATTGAGAACAAAAAAATCGAAAATGGTGGAAGATTATTTGAACAAATCATCGAGGTGATTAGGGTTTGTCTAGAATGAGAGGGGTTGTTGTAGTCATAGGATTTGTGACAACCTGAGTGGCTGTAATGTTTTAAAAAATTATAGCATTGAGGTATTACATGATATTTAATCCCCTTTAATGTCATGTAATACCTTGTGGTCGACATCCACTAGAAAACACACTACCTATTGATTTTCATTTTATTTTTCAGGCCCTGAATTATTTCATTCTGTGAATTCCACTTTCACGATGTATAGAAGCCGGAAGGTCATGAAGCCATCCACGATAAGCTATGAAACCAAAATTCACACTGTGAAATCATGTTACATGACATGTAACCTCCCTAAATCCAACATTTAGCAATTGAACTTCTCCAAACTCCCATCGAGCATCCTCTAAGCACTACCAAGGACCAAACTAACAATGTAACAGATCAGGAATTTTCATACCATTACATTAGATACCTGTCAAATGATTCTCACCCTCAAGAATCAAAAACCAAGCCTAGAAGAAAGATGAATTTGAATGACCACCCAATGAGATACCTCTCAAGGATCTCGCTACACTTGAAACATCTTTAACAACCAAACAAATTAATGTTAAATGATAAACCACCCTGTGTTGTTCAAGATTTGGGTTGGAAACCTCCATATCCAAGAACACCTCCTCCGACAATTTCTAATCCAAATGACCATGAAACACATCATATAGAACAATGACTGTGATGTATCAAACCCATGAATCCTAGAATCTCATCCCAGAGGTCAAGATATTATTCATTCTGGGTAGCACTGAATAACCTGCACATGTTTAATTGCATCGTAGTTAATGCATCTCGATAAATAATCTAGCATTCCCCTTTTCACATGTCAGGAATTTATCGCACATTTCACCACAAATTTCATATCCCAAGGGAAAAAATCATATCATATAAAAGAAAGTTCAACCATAACATCATGAAAAAATAATGGAATAAGGAAAACTAAAAAACTATGTGTGATGGGAACACATCTATATTTCCTACACCCAAGTACTCTCCCCTTGGACACCATGCACTCAAAACATGTGAACCAATGGGACAAACCTTATCCCGGTCATATTGAATCTCTACTAGCTACTCCACATATGTTGCCTCATCCCCGATAACCAACTATCCCTATTCATGTACATGAGAGTCATCGTGAAGATAATGATGATGTTGAGAGACATAAAAGACATCGTGGATCCTCTATAACCATAGTAGAAATTCGAATTGGTATCCCACTTTTCCAACTCATCCCAAAACCTCTAAGGGTTTATCAAACTTGGGAGAAAGTTTAATTCTAATACCAAACCTTTGATACCCATATTGAAGTGTATGAACACATGGTCCCCAAACATGAACTCTAATTCCTTACTCATGAGATCGTCATAGGACATCTACTGGTCCTATGATGCTTTAATCATCTCAAAATTGAGCTGAACCCTGTCCTTTAGTCTCTGCACTACCTTAGGACCAAGAAGAGTTGTCTCCCTATCTTCAATCCTGCATATAAGGGTTTATTACATAGTCTTCTACAGAAAGCATCAAACAGAGCCATGCTAATGGATGAGTGATGGATATTATTATAAGAAAACTCAACCAAGGTAAGTTTCTCACCCAATATTCTCCAAAGTCCAAGACACATGACCACAACATATCCTCTTGTTTCTGGATAGTTTGTTCTTTCTACCCATTTTTCTGAGGGTGGAAGTTAGTGATGACACTTAATTGGGTTCCAAAATAATGTTGTAATCCCCTACATACGTGTGAGGTAAAATAATTATCCCAATCCATGAAAATGGATCTCAAAACTCAATGCAACCATAACACTTCATCAACATAACTCTGTGTTAAGGAATCCACTTCGCCCGACTCCCTAATTTCTATGAGTTGAGCCGTTTTGATGAGTCGATCCACTACTACCCAGATAGAATCATATCGTCCCTGAGATCTAGGTAACCCAATTACTAAATCCGTTAATATATCATCCCACTTACACTTGAGGACATCTAAGGGATACAACAAACTACTTGGAACATAGTGTCCATTGTTCACCTATTGGTACATTAAGCACTTCACCGCAAACTTTGTCTCTTCTTATTTCATAATGGGACACAAAAATGGGATCCTAATGCTATGGTAAATCTTGGAAACCCTTGGGTGTATTTCTAAAGGTGAGCTATGAAACTCACTGAGGGATCCCTTGCGCATCGGTACTAGAAAAAAAATCCCTTGAAACAGCATCTAGTTCCAACAATCCAATGACCATCCTTGTGGAGAATCACCACGATCAATGTTATCACCAATAAAATCTACATCTGAGTCTCCCCATTGAGACTCCTCCACCTGCTACATCAAGGAAGACTATACTATCATCTAGAACAATAAACATCTACCACCATTCATTTCTGAATCTATGTGTTGGGATATGAACTCCTCCATCACATTCCAAGCATCCAAATATTCCTGAAAAACATCCTTATGCAACATTATCCTCAAGGAATAAGCCACAACAAACAACTCTATTTTGGTGTGAGAGATCTCTAAATCGTATACCTAAAGAAAATTCATCCACCATCACTTTCACATGTTCAAATCGCGTTGGGAAAATATATATCTCAAACTCTTATGGTCTATGAATACCAAAAATGTACTACATAATGAGGTAATTCAATGATAACATTAGAAAAAAAATGATGGCTAGTAGATCCAGATCATGTGTGGAATAGTTACACTCATGAGGGAGTATCTTCCAAGACCCAATACGAAATCGATACTCGCCGCTACATAAAGACACATCCAAATCCCAAATAGAACGCATCATAGAACACCAAAAACATCACCACTTCCTTATAAAACTGTAGAACTAAATCACTAACCAAAATCTCCTTTAGATAAAAGAACTTTGCATGGAACTTCTCATTCCATGCAAAATCATGGTCCTTTTCATGTCAGAGCTATCAATTAAGCTGCAAATCGATAAAAATCGGGTACTATAAGGACCCAGCCTTATTACATACATAATCTTGAATTTAGTCAAGAAAACACTTCCTTTTTCATTGAGTATTTTTCAAGTTTATATCTTTAGAGAATTGGTACACAATACATTCATCACATTACACATTGTTACATAGTGGATACCATAAAAATAGTTTCCATTTTTTTTTCAGAATACAATACATTAAAACATAAAAAATGATTCTTTGACAATTATTAAACATTTAACATGGCATAATTATTTGTCTTATACGTCCATTAACCTGAAAAAACGTTTAAATCTTGAGATGAGAACAAAAACCCAGTTAGGGATATATAAAGAAGGAAAAAACACATTAGTCCATGAATACTTGAAACGTATAAAATAACTTTCAAAAGACATACTTATCATCTGTATATATATACTTACTTTGTGAAACATGAGTTTTACACAATAAATAAAAACATAAGTATACCCATAAAGGTATCTTAGGGAAATACTTATATAATCTGGTAACCCTCTCAACTACCTTTTAATTTGTAACCCTCACGACAACCTTACTATTTGTTTAACCATCACAGTTACACTTGGAGTAACCATACAGCCGACCTCGAACATACACATACCCAATGCATTGGAGGGAGATATAGGTCCCACCATTCATCATAACCAATTCCCAATATCCAGATCCCAATCATACAACATGAATATTAGCATAAAAACATTATTTTTTATAATTTTGTAAAACAGAATTTTAAAAGAGGATTTTAAAATAAAAGTCCCTTATAAATATCATATAATTAAATTGATACATAATAGTGTGGATGTAATATGTATATAAACTATAATTAGACCTAATTAAACATAATATAAGAAAAAATCCATCACAAAATCAATTTTAATACCACATAAATAACGAAGTAGAAGGTTAACCCAAAGAATAGAAATTGTGTTAAGAATTCCCTTACCTCAGGCTTATCTTACTTCAAAATGGTTTAAACTTTCTGTATAATAGTTAAAAGAGTGTTATTAGTATTTTACAGAAACATATTTATTTTTATAACGTCTTATATGATCATTTTTTAATCTCATTTCACCCATTAATTGTTAGTATTTTGTTCCTTGCACTATTTTAGGTGAGTTTCTTACATGATTTCGATGATTGGTTCAAGATGGATGTTCTTGTAGATTGGAAGTGAAACTCCAGAATTGTAATAGAAAGGTATTTACATATTTATAGTACCATAATTTATACCATTTATCATTTTGATGTTCTATATGAGTATTATTCGTAAGTTAAAACATTAATGATGTTTTTTAGATCATTTAAGTGGTTCTTTGATAATAACAACCTCATTTTGTCTCATAAATTAAAACCATGAGTAAAAACTAATTACAGAACCATGGATGATACATAATACATATATTATAGTCTATTTCATCCATATAAATGGTTTCATGACAAAACTCGAAATAATTAATGGAAATTGAAATCACATCGTCCACGGTGATGGTAATTTGACACATCACGGACAATGTTTTTATTCCTTGAATAAGTGGGAGAGGAGAAGAATAATGATGATGAATTTTCCATGAACATGAAAACATCCAAAATATGAATTATTTATGGATATTTCATGCCTCTTTGGTAAGAAGATATTAAGAAAGAATAAGAAAATAATTGAACTCAAAATAAAAGAATAATTGAGAAATCCCTTACAAATATTTGGCAGCCTAATGGCTATGCAACATGGTTTTAGAAAATATTAAAAAGAGAGGGGACAGGGGTCAACCATTCAAAAATGAATCAAAATATATAATTGATCATGAATAAGAAAGAAATAATAACACGGTAAAGAAACATAAAATTTATACCACATAAAAGAGAACTTGAAAGGAAAAAGAAAGAAATTGATAATTTTATAACCTTGTAAAGTAAATCCTAGAACATGAAGGTTGGGACCTTGGGGGCTTGAGGAGACCTTTGGAGGACTACTATAGAGGTAAGGAGGCCAGATATTTGTTGATGAGGAATTTTTAATGAAGTTAATGAAGGAATGGGTTGGTATTTATTGCTATAGTGAGGGATTATTTTAATAATTTTCAAGGGACAACTCATTAGTGGTATTTACAAAACCATTGGATTTCCCACGGTATTTTACCATGGTATAAGCCATTGGGACACCTCATAACCTTTTTACAGTCCAGAATTTGATAAGATTTATTACATCATTATCACATCATTAATGATGTCATTAACACAACGAAACTCAAAACTGTATTTTTTTTACTATTCACTAAAAATCAATTGTTTTAAAAAAATTCCCAAAATTTACCATAACAATTTATCGACGTGTAGAATTAAAAAATGAAATCAATTTTTGAAAATAATTTTCTAAGTATTTTTAATTTAATTTCTAAATAAAATCATACTTAATTCCAAAATTAATAATTTAAAAACTATAACTAATTTTATACCACATTGAAAAATTAACAAAGATGTCATGATCATAAATCCATAAGAAAATAAAATAATAATAAAATTTATTATTCATTAGGGTCATATTACTATTCATAAGGGTATGTTACTATTCACCAAAAAACGTTGGTTCCAATAGAATCCAAATAACATACTAAACAAAATTATAGATGACCATTTTTCAAAATTCAAATCATAAAAGTAGTAAAATTATGTTTAAAATATACTTATAAATATATACTTTTAATAAAATTTCAAGCATTTCAATTTATTTTTAGAAAGCCTTGGGGTGTTAAATTATCCCCACCTTTAGGAAATTTCATCCTCGGGATTTTATTTAGTTATTAATAAAGTGAGGGTACCTTCCCCTCATAGCATTTTCAAACTCCCATGTTGCTTCGTCAACCATGTGGTTTCTCCACAAAACCTTTTCCTGGAGGATTACCTTATTCCGCAATACATGTTCCTTTCGATCAAGAAACTGAACTGGATTCTATCCATAAGAAAGGATCTCTTTTAACTAAACTACTTTTGGGCTCAAGACATGTGATGGATCTTGAAAATATTTTCTCAACGTTGAAACATGAAAAAAAAATTATGTACCTGAGACAAACTCAGAGGCCAATCAACTCAGTATGCACCTATTCCAACTTTCTCCAAGGATTCAAAAGGACCGATGAACCGTGTAATTAGCTTCCCTTTCTTACAAAAATGGATCACACTTTTCCAATGAATGATTTTAAGGAAAACATGGCCACCTACCTTGAAAGAGAAGACTTTCCTTCTGTTATCTGTATAACTTTTCTGCCTTCTCTGAGATGTCCTCATGTGCTACTGGATAATCTTTACTTTCTCAACCACATCCTCTACTAATTTTGGAACCATCAACATTCTTTCACCGACATCATCCCAAAACGCTGGACTCTGACACCGCTTTCCATAAAAAGCCTCAAATGGTGCCATCTGTATAATGGAATGAAAACTATTATTATAATAAAACTAAACTAAAGAAAGATGTTGATCCCAACTTCCCAGGTAGTCCATTGAACAATCTTGAAGCATATCCTCCAAAGATTGAATCATTCATTATGACTTCCCATCTGATTGAGGATGAAATGTTTTACTGAAATTTAACTCTGTTCCTAATGACTTCTAAAGTCCCTTCCAAAAGTTATAAGTGAACCTAGAATCCCGATCAGATATAATGGAAAGACGAAAACCATGTAACCTGACAATCTCCTTGAGGTACAATCGAGAAAGATGATCAAAAGACATTGTATCTCTAATAGAAATAAAATGTTCTGATTTTATCAACTGATCCAAAATAACCCAAATTTCATTATTACCTCATGATTTCTTAGGTTGTACCATCACAAAGTCCATGGATACATTCTCCCATTTATACTCTGGATATGGCAATGGTTGAAGCATCGCCTTCGATAACTGCCTCTTAGCTTTAACCTATTGACATGTCAGACATTTCGTGGTAAAATTAGCAATATCTCTTTTCATTTCATCCCACCAATAATACTCCTAATAGTCTCTGTGCATCTTTGTACTGCGAGGATGAACTAAAAATGGAGAACTATGAGATTCACACAACAATTATTTCTTTAACTGGGAATCACAAGGCACACAAAACCTTCTACCAAATCTTAAAACACAATATTTATCAAAGTTAAATTCTATAAACTCAACCGCTTGAACCAATTATACATTTTTACATAGCTCATTGTCTTCCTGTTGAGCTCAATTAATTCTTTCTGACAACAAAGACTGCACTGAAACATGAAATAAAATAGATTTATTCCCTACACCATCAACTTCTAAGCCAAAATCCATCAAATAATTAATCAAGGGATCATTTTCCAAACGTAACCTAGTTAATGATGCATGATGTTTTCGAATCAATGCATCTGCCACATTTTTTTTCCAGGGTGGAAATTGATCATGAAATTATAATATTTTATCAGCTCAAGCTATCTTCTCTACCTCATGTTTAATTTCTTCTGAGTGAATATATAATTTAGAATTTTCTGGTCAGTATATATTTGACATTTGTGTCTGTATAAATGATGCCTCCAATTTTTCAAAGAAAAAACCACAGCTGCCAATTACAAATCATTTGTGGGATAATTTAACTCACGAGGTTTTTGTTTTCTTGAAGTATAATCAATTACTTAATCATTCTGCATCAAAACACAACCATGTCCCATCAACGAAGCATCACTGTAGATGACGAAATCACCATTTTGGGAAGGCAAGGCCAAAATTGGAGCATTTACTAATATCTTCTTCAGTTCCTGAAAACAAACATCACATTCTTCTGTCCAAACAAATTTAACCCCTTTCAGTGTTAACTTATTTATCGGGCAAGATAACTGAGAAAATTTCTTAACAAAACATCAGTAATAACCCGCTAATCCAAAAAAACTACGAATCTCTATAACATTTGTGGGTCTTGGCCATTTATCAACCACTATTGTTTTGTATAGATCAACTGTTATTATATCCTTATTAAAAATTTTCCCATGAAAATAAATTCATTGCAACAAAAATCACACTTTTTGAATTTTCCATACAGTTTTTTTTATTTTAATTTTTGTAAAACAACCCTTACATTTTTTTCCTGATCCTATTTATTTTTAGAAATTACCAGAATTTCATTAATAAATACAACCAAAAACTTATCCAAGAACTCATTAAATACATTATTCATAAGATTAATTAATAGCATAGGTGCATTAGTTATCCCAAATGGAATAACAAAAAATTCATAATGCCCATAAAATTATGAAAGGATGTTTTCAGGATGTTATCCTCCTTCACCTTCAGCTGATGGTATCCAGATCTCAAGTAAATCTTGGAAAAGTACTGAGCTCCCTAGAACTTATCAAACATGTCATCGATATGAGGTAAAGGATACTTGTTTTTAACAAGGATGTTATTCAAATCTCTATAATCAATGAAAAGTCTCATAGAACCATATTTCGTTTTAACAAACAAAACAGGAGCTCCCCATGGTGAATTGCTAGGATGAATGAAGCCTTTATCAAGAAAATCCTATAACTGATTTTTTAGTTCCAGGAGTTATATTTGAGCCACTCAATATGGGGGTTTTGAAATTGTATTAGCATCAAGAACCAAGTCAATTGTGAAATCAACTTCTCGATCAGGTATGACATCGGGTAACTAATCGGAAAAAACATCAAGTATTCATTTACCACTTGCACATCATTAATCTGAACAGTTCACTTGTTTTCAACAATTTGAGCAAGATAACTCTAATTTCCATCTTTTAATATTTTCTCAGCTTCCTAATATTTTATCAACTGTATGGGTTCATTCTTGTATACAAATAGAAACTCTTTCTAAAAAACAACTTCTTTAGCTCTACAGTCAATCTTATCATGATAGACAGAAGTCCAATCCATTCCCAGAATAACATCATACTTGACTAATGGTAAAACAACAAGGTTTGAAGGTATATTATTTCCCCATACCAGAATATAAATATTCTTATAATTCATATTTTCTATAATATTTTCCCCTATGGTTTTAACAACAAGTTCACGTCTCTTTTTATGAGGTGATATTTTCAATTTACCCAAAAATTGCTCAGAGATGAAGGAATGTGTAGACCTCATATAAAACAAAACATTAGAAAAATCTGTGTGAACAAACAAAGTACCTGATACAACTTCATTGGATGGTCCAACATCTACTGACATAGTCGCAAAGGATCTCACTATACCTTTCTTCTTATAGTATGTCATCTTTTTTATCATTCAGATCTTCCTTTGGGAATACATTTTCATAATGACCCATCTCACCACAATTAAAAAACATTACAGTTTTCTTATCAGGATTAGTCTTAAAATCATTTTCATTCCAATATCGGGCCATATTTCCAAACTTACCACATTTAAAACACTTCCTTTTTTAGCTAAGAAATTCCCAAGGGTGTTTCATACCACACTTTTCACAAAATGGTAACTGGATTTTCTTACCATCAGATTTAATTGGTTGATTCTTAGTCATCACTTTCCACCTAGACCTCATCTTCTCCTTGTTTACAAAATTCACACGATCATAAAAAAAAACTCCATCTCTACCCTCTCAGCGCATCAGACAAGTTTCTCATAACTTTTGAATTCACAGGAGGCCAACTCCCTTCAATACCTTGGCTTCAATCCGGAGTAAAAGCGGTTGATTTTTCTTTCAAGATCCAGAATAAGATTGAGAGAATACCTCGCCAGTTGAGTGAAGTTTGATTCATACACAGCCACTGAATCCTCCATGTTTTTCTTCAATTCAAGGAATTTCTTCTCCATCCTCTATCGCACCACCTTAGGAAAATATTTTTCAAGGAAAATACTTTTAAATTCATCCTAATCTAAGGCATAAAAATCCTCTCTACCCCTGATATTCCTTACCACTGACCTCCACTAATCAGCTTCACCTTTAAAATGATGAATGGAAAGACTTACATTTTTATTGTCTGAATGTCCCATAACATATAATATCTTTTCAATGGCTTTGATCCATCCTTCAGCTACTATTGGGTCAAAAGACCCATTAAAAGCTGGAGGGTGTTGTCTCATAAAATGTTCCACTACTTTCATGTTCGATTTTGGTACCTCTATTTGGTATCTTTCATAGATTCTAACATAATTTATTCCCTATGTTAGCTGAGCCATTCCTGCAACAAACTTCTCAGTTCCAATCCCCACCATTCCGAGCTATAGATCCGGAAGGATGTCGTTCTGTTGGTGCCTCTCCTCTTCAGCATCCATGTTCCTTCTACAGACATCCATTCTGAACAAACTTATCTTAAATAAATCAATAGAGTAATATTGAAATTTTATAACATTACAAATTAATGATAGAGTAAAAATAATTTATGGTATTCTTTTAATATCATCCTAACCCCAAAAGTTATCTAAACCATCCTCTGATACTAACTATAAGGACCCGACATTATTACATAAGTAATCATTAATTTATTCATGAAAACACTTCCTTTTACATTTAGGATATGTTCATGTTAATAGATTTAGATAATTGGGACATAATACATTCATAACATTACACATTGTTACAGAGTGGATACCATAAAAACAGTTTCCATTTTTTTTCAAAATATTAAACATAAAAACTTAAAACATGATTCCTTGAAAATTCTTCAACATTTAACATGGTTTACTTATTTTTAATACACATCCATTAACATTTGAAAATCATTTAAAATGTGTTATGAGCACAAAAAATCAGTTAGGGATATAGAAAGAAAGAAAGAACGCATTAGTCCATGAATACTTGTAATGTATGAAATCACATTCAAAAGACATACTTATCAACTATATATATATACTTACTTTGTGGAACATGATATTTCCACAATACATAATAAAATAAGTAGAACTATAAATATATATTGGGTCATTACTTACATAATCTTGTAACACTGTCGGCTGCATTATAATTTGTAACCCTCATAGCTACCTTACTATTTGTGTAACCATCGCAGTTACAATTGGAGTAACCATACGACCGACCTCAAACTTACACATAACCAATGAATTTGAGGGAGATATAGGTTCCACCCTTAATCATAAATAATCCCCAATATCCAAAACATAATCATACAACATGAATATGAGCATAAAAACACTACTTTTGAATTTGGTGAAACAGAATATTTAAAGAGGATTTTTATAGAAAAGTCCCTTATAAATATCATATAATTGAAGTGAGACTTAATAGAGTGGATGTAATATGTACATAAATCATAATTATACACAATTCAATATAATATAAGGAAACTACAACACACAATCAATTTTAATACCACATAAATAATGAAGTAGAAGGTTAACCCAAAAAATGGAAATCGGGTTAAGAATTCCCTTACCTCAGGATTGTCTTACTTAAAACTTGTTTAAACATTATGTATAATGATTAAAATAGTGTTATTATTATTTTAAAGATACATTTTAATGTTTATAACATATTATATTATCATTTCATAACCTCATTTCACCTCTTAATTGTCAGTATTTTCTTCCTTACACTGTTTTGGGTGACTTCCTTACATGATTTCCATGATTGGTTCATGATGGATGTTCTTGTCGATTGGATGTGAAACTATAGAATTGGAATGTAAAGGTATTTAAATATTTCTAGTACCATAATTTATTCCATTTATCATTTTGATTTTTTATATGAGTATTATTCATAAGTTAAAACATTAACAATGTTCGTTAAGATCATTTTAGATGGTATTTGATAATAACAACATCATTTGGCCTTATAAATTAAAACCATGAGTAAAAAATAATTCCATAACAATGGATGAGAAATAATATATATTATAAATTGGTTCAACCATAGAAATTATTTCATGGCCAACCTTGAAATAATTAATGAAATTTTAAATCACATCATCCACAATGTCGGTAATTTGACACATCATGGACAATGATTTTATTCCTTGAATAAGTGGGAGAGGAGAATAATAATGATGATGAATTTTCCATGAACATGAGAACATACAAAATATACATGATTTATTTAGATTTAATGACTCTCGGATAAGAAGAGATTATTAAATAATAAGAAAAGAAGGGAACTCAAAATAAAAGAATAATTGAGGAATCCCTTACAAACATTCAGCAGCCTAACGACTATGCAACATGGCTTTAGAAAATATTAGAAAGAGAGGGTACAAGGGTAACCCTTCCAAAAATGAATCATAATACATAATAGATCAATAATAATAAGGAAATAGGTACATGTTATGGGAACTTGAAAGTTATACCACATAAAAGAGAACTTGAATGGAAAAAAGAAAGAAATTGAGAATTTTCTTACCCTGTAGAGTAACACCTAGAACATAATGGTTGGGACCTTGGAGGCTTGAGAAAACATTGGGAGGACTAATAGTTGGTATATAGTCCATATATTCATTGATGATGAATTTGTAATGAATTTAATGAAGGAATGGGTTGGTATTTTTAGTAAAAGTGAGGGATTGTTTTAATAATTTTCGAGGGACACCTCCTAAGTTGTATTTCTAAAACGATGGGATTGCCCTTGGTATTTGCCCATGGTGCAAGCCAATTGGGACACATCATATACTATTTTATTGTACACAAGTCGACCAGATTTATTACATCATTAATGTTGTCATTAACACACTGAAACACAAAACTGTATTTTCTCTATTCACCAAAAGATCAACTGTTTCAGAAAAATTGCCAAAATTATCCCTAACCATTTATCAAGGTGTAGAATCCTAAAATGAAGTCCATTTTTGAAAATAATTTTCATAATATTTTTAATTTAATTTTTAAATAAAATCATTCTTAATTCAAAAATTAATAATTTAAAAACTATAACTGTTTTTATACCACAATGAAAAATTAATCAAGATGTCATTATATTAAAGCCTTAGGAAAATAAAAAAAGAATACAGTTTACTATTCATTAGGGTCATATTTCTATTCATAAGGGTATGTTACTATTCACCAAAAAACAATTTGGTTCTAATAGACTCCCAAGAACATACTGAACTCAATTGTAGATGACCATTTTTCGAAATTCAAAATAGAGAAGCAGTAAAATTAGTTTTAAGGATACTTCTAAATATCTAATTCAAACAAAATTTAAAGAATTTCAATTTATTTTTAGAAAACCTTGGGGTGTTATAGGTAAAAAGCTCCAATAATAGTCTGAAAGACCAAGAAAACTATGAACCACTTCCTCATTCTTGGGTGATTCCCAAGAAACAACTAATAGAACCTTAAATGGGTATACTTCCACACACAGTTGAGACACCATGTGCCAATGGAAATTCACCTCCAGTATGAAAAACATGATCTTTGACAACATTCTGTACAACTGGTGGTGTCAAAGACCCAACAAGATTTTCCTAAGATGCTCGATATGATCCTCCCATGACCTAGAGTAGACTAGGTTGTCATCGATAAACACAATGAAGAACTGATACAAGAACACACAGAACACAGAATTCATAAGTCCCATGAACACATCTTTTGTGTTTGTAACAACAAAAGGCATGACCACAAACTCCAAGTGTCCATACCTACATCTGAAAGTAGTATTTGGGATATCTCTCTTCTTCACCCCCAATTGGTGAATCCTAGACCACATATCGGACATAGAAAACCAACCTTTCCCACTCAGCTAGTTGGAAAGATCATATATCCTTGGGAGATGGGAATGGTTCTTGACCAACACTTGATTCAACCTCCAATACTCTATGCACAACCATAGACCTCCATATTCCTTCACCTCAAAAAAGAATAGATAACCCCATTGTAAAATCTTGGTCCAAATAAAACCCATCATCTTGATATCATCTGCATGGATCCACAACACCCACAGATCATAAGGTGACATTCGATTAGGAACCATTGAAATCAGGGATGCACTGAGTTGCAGGTCTATACCAAACTCAATGTCACATCAGGAAGTGGGGGTGGGGGTAGAGTAGAAAACTCTTATGAAAAATATTTATTAACTCCCCAATAAAATTGAGAACCTATACCATCCCAAAATATATAGATTACACTGGTAGCTCGTCCAAAAAAGAGTGAAGAGGCTCTATACGCCAACCACCCACTTGAAATCTCCTCTCACTAATGAAAACCACATGTTGTCCATCCTCATTGGAAAACAAAACTCTTATCTGAATGCAGTTGATAAAATCATTCATGGAAAACAACCATTCGATTCCATGAATGAAATTGTATGGATATATTTGTAGCTAGAAAATATCCCCACATGACTGATGCGGTCCCATCAACAGTTTATATCCCCAGTACACATCGAACAATCTATTATATAATTTTAATAGAATACTCAACACCATGGGAAAAAATACTCTATATTTCTAGTCCCAGAGAATGGGATATAACAGATTCAAGAAAGGAGTTTGATACTCTGGAATCAAACAAAGCCAAAGAAAGGCTACTAAACAAAATGATTGTACGTATAACGATATAGTTCCATGCTGGAACTACAACCTCTATTGCATAAAACTGAGTAGGAAAAGCTCATATTCCCCTATTTTAATAACTTTTTCCATGAACATACATGGGGGGAGGTCCTTTAGAAACAGCCTGAGGCTGAACACTATTTATTCCATCTCTACTTGATGGAGTAAGAGATTGATGTCCCTACTGCTGAAATGACCTAGCTATGATCTATTGCTGAGGATGGAACTAAAACAATCCAACTCCACATTAATAGTCTCAAATGGATGCAATTGACTATTTCTAATGATTTCCACATACACCACATATGGAACACCTCGGTCCCATGTTTATGGGAAAGGCCCAAGGACCAGAAAGTCGAAACACAAACTACTGAGGTTGACTCTCCACCACTGGAAACCTTGAAGCCCCTTTCGCCTGAGACCTTTTGCAGGTAACCGAAACTCTTAAAGAACCCTATTGGATCCCCTCTTTTATTAGAACTCAAAAATACTTCATCTTCTCAAACAAATTCACCTTATTTTGAACCTCAAAGTATGTCGACAATGTAATAGAAGTAATAGTATATTGGATAGAAGGATAAAGTGCCTCATCTAGGCATCCCTCATGTGATTCCTCATTCGGAATGAGATCTTGGACAATGAGAAGAATATCCAAGAATATAATCCCCAACTCCCATACAATCATACTCCCCATATTGTAGGTATAATAACTCTATCCTCTTCTCAGCCTTCATGGTCCATGAATGAAATTCTACTAGGAATTTCATCTCAATGTCAACATATATAACACCAATCTCCTTACACTCCACCTAGTAAAATTTATACCACTGACAAAAATCTCCCTAAAACTATCTCATGGCCAATAGAACCCATTACTCTATCAAATCCTAGATCAAACTAAAGGATATATCATGATTCTTGAGATAACTTTTAATTTCAATGTCCAAAACACTACCCTCATACTTTCCCATGGTTTGTCGCAAGAAAGAATATAACATTTTATTCAATTGGTCATCCTCCTCCACTGGATCAACCCTTTTTCAATCAACCAGATCATCCTTTTGAGCCCCAACTACCCGAGCAACACACGAAGGATAAATTATATCCATAGCTAAAAGATAAACATAGAATTCCTAAGCACGAATAGTATAGAATTTTATTAAAATTTATTTTCACTCGTTTAACTCATTATTAATATAAAATTTTCCAAAACCCAATTAAATCAAGAAAAAAATCCATTTTCAGTCATGTACCCTTCTTAGGGTCTTCACCCTACAAATAGTGAAGCCTCACTTGGATGTCTGGTAGACCCAGATTCCATGCATAGGATCAAGAGGGGGCCTTAAATTATATGCCCTAGCTAGTCTTCCCTATATTATTCCATGCACTAAGATCACTTGACGCGGTTTCCCAACCAAAGCATGTAATCCCCACTATTCCTAACTCCAAACTCCTTATCTATCAACCATCAGCCTCCTGTACCATTCTTCCATGACCCCCTCCCTCCAAAGATACCCTTCCTAGGCTGGAAATAAAGAAAGGAAGATGATAACCCCCATGTCCCACCTTCAGTAGAACCTAGGGTGGAAAATAGCACCAATGGTATACAAATATTACAAAATGGGAGGAACTAACATTTTTATGGTAAACAAGATCAAGAGATAAGATTTATCAACCACAAAAAAACTCCAAGACATATATAAAAGAAAGCTGATCTCCATCCAACATGCATGTTTAAAATAAAACTGTTACAAATTAAATAAACCTTAAAAGTATTTACCAAAAGTGAGGATATGCAGCAACACAACAACTATCAAGATCTGATCCAGTAATGTCTAGTATGGTCTATGATATTCTCCTGTAAACCTGAAATAATGGTATATATATGTAGTGTGAGTATACAAGTTTATTCAGAAGGAAAACACAAGTATCTCATGCACACATGAAAGGAACCACACTAATTCCTCTATGGGAAAATACAAGAACCAGACATTACCTAACAAGGTATACTATTCATCCCGTACTCACCAGGGCACGTTCACCATGTAACACATCTCATGTAAAGTAATATAGTAATCACATCAATGATTTGGGTACCCCTCACCACTTCCCACTATTTTATATGATCCTTCCTAATAGAAAACATCTCCGTGCTCCCACCTATTTTGAAAGAGTAATTTCACAACCCAACCACAAACGCATGTACCACACAAACCACTTCTCCTATAAACACATGAGCCCATGTCACATTAGATCCCACCCGTAGACACTTGGTCCAAAAACCACATCTTTTCAAAACACCTGATCTTAATTCAAATCACATCCTGCCCGCAGACACATGGTTCACAAACTACATCACATCCCTCCCCACAGACACCTAGGACACAAACCATATCACTTCCCTCTCCCAGACACCTAGGCCAAAACCACATCTAATTCCAAAGACTCATGGGAATGCACACGTGACCCACAAAAACCAGGGCCTCACAAACCACAACCTTTCTGAATAATCTTGGGCTATCTCCAACTGGAAGAGGGATAAGGGAAGAGTTGGTGGCCATCCATCCATCCTCCCATGGGGTTGTTTTGGAAAGACACCCTCCCCTATGATGATGGGGGTGTTCAACACATATTCCTCAGCTATTTTTGGGTTCATATAGAAATAACAAGTAAAATGTAATTATATACATATATGATACAAAACACTCATTTTCAAAATATGGTTTATCAAAAAAAACAACAAACTCTCAACACTACCAACCTTGTTGCTACCTCTAAATGAATAACACCACACATCAATCCACAAACCAATTCATATTTACATCCAATTTAATTATCCATTACCATTTTTCATTCACATTTTATTTATTCAATCCTTTAACCAAACCAATCAAACTTACTCCAAAACTTTGGTAATCAATTATTTATTCATATATTCTATTACAATCTAGGAAACTACCAAGAAAAACACAAAACAAGCAACATATAAAATTTCAAACATAGAGGAACTCCATGATAATTGCTCATACTAACCAAAACAAGTCCCCAACTCTCAACCACGTCTAGAAACACAACATAGAACAAACTGATTGCATCCCCACTACAAAAAACTTCTCAACCATTACAAAAAAAACAATCTATCAACATGTGATTATATTACAAATCCAATTTGATGTATCGACTACAAGTTTATCCACAACACCACCCATACCAACCAATAATTTGTAAATCTGATTCACAACTAGACCACAACAAAAACCATAGAAACCACACATGTCACAATATAACCACTTCACCTCTCGTCGGTCTGGAACACGCAATCGTGGTTATCCCACACAACGCATCCCCTTCCTAGCACACAAAAGCATAACACAATTTAGAATTCATCAAGGAATCTCTTATTTTATTTCACATGTTAATTCATGGGTTATCAAAAAAACTGGATAATTATGTGGGATACGTTTATTATCCAAAAGTATGTGATTTACCGATTCCTATATATATATATATATATATATATGTTTTTGTGTGTATGTGTGTGTTCAACCAGATCCAACCAAAATTCATTCTATTTAGTTCACAAAAAAAGCCCTCAATGGCCACTGTATTCAGCGGGGAGTTCATCCCGTATAATCCCTACACTACAATCAATATTAAGGTTGTAAAAATCATGCGAACAAAACCCATTTCTCCTTTCAAATTTAATTATCTAGTTCATTATTTTTTATTATGTCGGTGAAACTATAATCCAAGGGTGAAAAAATAAGAAATCCTCCTACATGTTGTTAAATAAATAAAAACAAAGGAAATCCTACCTCGAAGGGGTTTCAATTTTTTCGTAAAAGAACGGATCACGTAAGGGTTGACCACTTATGTATCCTACAAGATCTGTATCCATCCAATCACACTACAACACAATCACACAAACAACTAAGAGTGACCCCATTAGGAATCATGGATAAGAACACACCCTAGAACAACGAAGAGATATAAAAGATAATAAGACCAAACTAAGAGATTATTCTAGAAAAAAGAAGGGAGAACATAACTTTCACCACCATTGATTTCCAATGAATGATCATTGAGTTCAATATGTAGAAGAGGTAGGAAGAGGGTTCAAAGAACTCCATGAGGACCTAGGTTTCATCTGGAATGAGAGATATTACTACAGTCATAGGATTTGTGAAAACCTAAGTAATTGGAATGTTTTAAAACATTACAACATTGGGGTATTTCAAAATGTTAAATTTAATTTCATGAAATGTAATATCTCAATGTCCACTTATGCCAAAAAATTCATCACCTATTGATTTTATTTTTATTTTTCATACCCTGAAATACTTCGTGTCGTCAATCCCTCTTTCCCACCATATAAAAGTATGTAGTACATGAATTTTTCCAGGACATGTTGTGAAACCAAACAACACACTTTTAAATCAAGTTAAA
This sequence comes from Viscum album, assembly GCA_963277665.1. Classification (NCBI taxonomy): domain Eukaryota; kingdom Viridiplantae; phylum Streptophyta; class Magnoliopsida; order Santalales; family Viscaceae; genus Viscum; species Viscum album. The sequence continues at coordinate 1,982,158,950 of OY728125.1, read as the reverse complement.
TGACTTGTAACCTCCCTGCATTCATATTTTAACAATTTAACTTATCTAAAATCCTTCCGAACCTCCTCCAAGAACATCCAATGACCATACTCGCTATGTAATGGACCAAGAAAGCACAGAAACTTACACCCACAAAGCCTAGAATGGTCCAACAATTATGAAAGGGTATTTCCCAAGATGAATATGCAGTAGACTCATTTAGAATATTTCTAAAACAAGGGAATCCATCCCCAATAACATTTTCTACAATAGCTTGGATAATACAATGAATGGTCCTATCCTTATTCCAACCTTGGAATCACAAACAAGTTGTAAATAGACATTGATCTTCATGGATAGAATGTCTGAAATATGTTTCCTAGCTAGAACATTGGGATTGATATCATATTATCTCTTATAAAAGACTCTCTTTTTCATCATAATCCAAGTGTCAAGTATTCTTCTCTTCACTATTGTTGGATAGATTGTTGAATTCTTCCAAGTGGGGCCTTCCCCCTTATTCATCAACGAAATTCCATCTATGTCTCTGGATGAATATCCCATTTTGCAAGGGATCTAAATTCTTAATATCATGATATATTTTTTGTAGCTCACATAATAAATATGGAATACTTTTGGTGTAACCCCATGTTTCCCTCAGAGGGATGAAATATTTCTATAGATCTCTGAGGATCGTATCCCTTGAGATCTTGTGAACATCCCAAAAACTGATAACAATTTCTCCATGCATCAGATGAAAATAATTCATCTATGGACTCCACGAGATCAAAAGAACCAAAAAAATCTCATCACTTCTGTACACATAATTCTTCTATACAAAAACCATCTAATTTATTCCAACATCTTCCAGATTCATTAGAAATTCTATATTGATGTGGCGCACCCAACACACATACAACCATGCAGGCTTAACACCATCTATTGGGTGGATGTCCCAAACTTACTCCCAGCCTGTCGATTGATCTGTCTATTATAAATGAATGAATATGTGTATTTAGTTCAACTATGTGTGGTTTCAGATTTGTATTACATGGGATATGATGCATGAACATTGTTTTGGATGATGTCCTAATATTTACGTAATCACCAATGTAAGAAATGTTGGCAGTGGAGAAATTCTTGTGGTCTTGAAACTAATAGACTTAGAGATAGTTCTTCGAAGCTGGTGCGGGGTCCTTTTACATATGTAAATGACCATAATTTGGAATATATGATCTCTCCATAAAATATTGGTGATATTTCATCAAAGTCCCCTCAAAATCAGGAAGAGTAGTGTTAAAGACGTTGTAATAGTAATGCCCTATGACTTTCATCATCTCCTAAATACATTTTCAAGCTTGTTAAAAAAATAAAAATCATTATGGGTTAAATTAAACATAAAAAAATCATCCATTTCATTTCAATGTAGGTTCATTTTGATTAATTCCACAAAAATAATAATATTTTCAAAAAGGAATTATTTCAAGAAGTTTATCTCTCAAGTGCATCATGCATGTTCCTCACTCAATAGAGTCATTCATGATCCCCAATAAAGACACTCACCAGGCCTATAAATCACACATCTAGATACATATTGTGTCTATGTGAATGATATCTTCTTTGAAGGAACATAAAGAGAGGATCTGCGTGGGAGACTAGTGCAGTGATACCTGAAAAATCAGAGTCATGAGAGTTGTTCACTGAAATAGGGTCCCTATTTTTAGGCATGAAAGATTCCTTATGTGACCAGCATACACGATCTTCCTATTTGGTATACATGAGAAATCAACATGTATAGAATCATTTCATGAACACCTTGTACAAACCATTCAACTTTTTCATCCCTTCTCCTTAGGATTAGACCCTCCTGTTTCAGATCAGACCCAATCCTAAAGAGGGGCTTTTGTTGAAAATATATTTTGGCATATGAATAAAAAGTGAAAAAATAGAAATACCTTAATGAAAATATAAGGAATGAAGATAAATATTTCATTGTTTTCAAAGCCCCCAAAGTTCATTTTCCCAAACCCCATCAAAAGAATCGTCGGCACACACACTATCAGTATGGAACCCTTTGAGACCAACCTATGAGAGATACCTACGCAAGATTACTCCTTCACCCAATGTCCCATATTTGCCTATAAATAGTCCCCTTGGATTAATTTTTGAGTAAGGAATTCCCTTAAGGCTAGATAACACTTTGACCTCCCTAGTGCTATGCTCAATCCCCTCATAACCTTCTTAGAAGTTCTTTAACTACAAAAGAAGATGTGATTAAATGGGTAATAGTGAAACTAAAGTCCTCCCATGATTTTAAAAAAACGAACTTGTGCGATTCATTATCCCATCACATGATTAATGAAGACTAGTATGAGGTCCCCTTCCTCAAATAGGGACCTAAACCGATTAATTCTGGTAATACATGTGGAAACCTTGAAGGTTAAGAAAATCCTCATCCAAGTGTAGTCATATAGGGTGTCCATCACATTAGGTACCATCAGTTCTCCTAGACCTACCATTGTGAAGCACACTTTGCACGAACTCCTCTATTCTCCCTACCCTCCAACTTACATGATCTATTCATCAAGACTTTTTCAAATCATTCCATGGTAGACCCTCCCCTCCTATGTCTCCCTTGTATAAGAGGGATCAAATAGAAAGCTCCACCAAGAATTCCTGACATGCAATACCATTGGAAAAGGAAAGCTAGAGTGTCCCCCTTTTAGATATTTTTCTATAGTCATAAGTTTACCGCACATTTTATAATAGATGGTTAGGATCCTTGGGCCACATGATGATTTTTATATCTATGATCATGAGGAACCCTACCCTTATGATAATATTGGGAAGTTAATGGTCTCATTGGATTGGGTTTTTTTCTATGTTCTAACCTTCTCAACACTAAGACTCGGATCCATTGGTTCCTAGAATGGAGGATAATGATATTTCTTTAATTTCATTTTTGACATGGAATGAAATCATCCTCCCTCATTACGTGACCAATTCTAAGGAATACCTCCACGATTAAGCCCTTATCCTTTATTATTGGATGTTTCATTATTTATCCTATCTACCTCAATTTCCATTATCCTCATTCCATTCTCACCTTAGAATCATGTCAAATGTGATGTGAATAGAGGTAAATGTCATATCCTTGTCCTCTTCCACTAGTAGAGAAGGAAAATTTTGTGGTTTTTCAAATATTATGATTCCTCTTGTTTCTCACATTGAATATGAATCACGTGCACATAGAGATTAGTGGTGATCATTAAAATTGCACATTCCATTTTAATTATTGAACTACAAAAACATTTATTCTTAACATAACAAGGATGTGTAAGACTCTTATCTTAGGTCGAAGCTCAAGGGACATCCTCTTCATATTTTATTCCCAGCCATAACCTCCAATTTATCAATCCATCCATCCTGGATTAATCATATATACATTCTTGTAAGAGGTTGAAGTCTTGATCCTCTCTACCTCCAATCCTTTCACCTTCATTCCTTCCTCACCATGGAATCATGTCCAATGTGGAGTAAATATTTGGAGTTTAATATCCCCAGTATCTTACATGAGAAAATAAGGAAAAGTGTGTGGTTATTCGAATCTGAAGCTTCATCTTGTTTATCACATCAACCATGACTTGTGTGAGATTATAGGTTAGACGTAATCATGACACTTGCATGATATATTCGACTTGTTGAACTATGATAACATTGACTCCAACAATAACTAAGATACATAGGATGCCTATCTAAGGCCTAATCTCATGTGACATCCTCATTAGATGTTAACCCCAATCATAAGCCACAATTAATCTGGGAAACCCCTATAATATTATGCCCCACAATCCATCATATGGGGCTCCTGATCATGTATGATCACCAAGTAATCCTCAAAATCACCGTGAGATAATACATCACTCACACCCGCTTTAATAAGGTATCCTCTTATAGAATAATCCCCAATATAATCACATCAAAGGGACATGAACTCGTGTGAGACTCACTGAACAATGTGGGATTTGGTTAACATACAAATGGGATACGTAGGAAGCCTCCTTGAGGTTCAAGAACAACTCCAAAACCATCCATGTTATTTTAACACATATCATATATAGAGTCTAATTCACAATTGAAACTCATATTCCTTCCTTGTTCAATGGGATTCTTTAACAAAAGTCTCACACCAAACAATGACTATACACATTACGACTAGAAATCCTTGCATCATGACTTTAAACTATAGGGTTCGTCCTTATCACATGACATTAATGTGTAATATGTTCTCCATTAAGAAGCACTGAACTATGTGGGTTTTGATTCCTCTCACAAGGATACGTAGGAAACCCATTCTTGGGTACGACCCCAATATAAAAACTATTCATGTCACCTTGGATGAAGATAAACTCCAGGGTGACCTTTGTCTCCCTCGATGACATTAAATTCTAGAGTGCCCCCTGTGTGGCTAGAAATTTAGCATCATCATAATAATGACCAATGAATATCTAATTGTTATAGAAGAGGATTCCATTGATGGAGAACCTCATATAAATATATATATTCATTATAAAAGAACCTCTGATACAAAGAGATGAGTATAATATTTATACATGGTAATAATTGATTGTTAACTCTAGGTTTACCCATATCATACTTGAGAAATAATGAAGGATTTATGAATATATCTTCGATCTATAAGAGAGTTACATAGTAAGAATTAATTTCCCCCAATGGTGTGTAATGTTTCCAACCACCCATACTTTATACTAATGTGTGTTCTTAAGCATTCTTTTTCAAAATACCTAGTGAGTGAAGGTCCCTTCGATATATAACTATTGGGTGTTTCTAGTTCTATGAACACACCCATTGGAAACTGTTTTGAAATTGAAACCCATGACAGGGATCAAATTCTGAGGGGAATAGAAAATGGTGAGCTCAGTGTGAATGAGATTAATGGGACATATCCTTCATAAGATAATAGGGATGTACTGACTAGTCCTTGTCCGACCATTTCATTCCATAAGGAAACCCCATTTCATTAGTAAAAAATATGCAATGTTAACATTATTAGTAAATAACCTTTTCAATTTGGTGAAACCAAAACTCATGATGAATTTACATCTACATACATGAATGGGATGTTAAAAAAATGACTAAAAATTATGTATTTAAAATTTCATCCCTAAACTCATAAAAACAATTCTACAGTAATATTTCATAAACTGATAAATAATATAATTTAAAACGCATCCTTGAAAAAAGACTGATGAATCACATTTACTTTATATCCAAATATTTAATTTGAAATTAAATATTTGTGTGAAGTTATGAATCCATCACAAATAAAATAAGAGTAACTGTAATATCACTATTAACAAAAAATAATACCATTCAGATTATATATAATTATTTTCCATAAAATGACCATACGAAAACATTAATTATATTATTACTATATAATTTTAAAAAATATATTCAATTTATCACATGAAATTATAAATATTACTATTAAAAAAACATCTAATCCACACACATACTGAATATATAAAATTGAGTAGGATCATATCATAAAAATGTTACACATTTCAATTGATTCAATTGTAATTAATTAATTAATTATATATATATATATATATATTATGTTTTGAAAGAAACATAATTAATTTTATGACATTGAGAATAACGTACATCCCATGTTTAAATATATATTTCAAAGTACTAACTTGATAAATTTTAAATCATAAAACACATAATTAATGTTGAAATTTGATTGTAGTATAAATATGTCTGTTGATAAATATAGGATTTTAATTTGAAACCATTATATATATGTGTGTGTGTGTGTGTTTGTGTTTGTGTGTGTGTGTTATTTTTTAAAATAATTCAACTTATAAAGATATAAATTTAAAAATTATTTCTCTAGTAATATAGAAACATGATTTTAATTTCAAAATAATAGACATATAAACATGAAATTTAGAAATTTTTATGCATTTATATGACCCCTTACACAATTACTATTTGAAAGTAAATATAGTTTTTTAGAAAAATAAATTTAATCCCCTTACTTATTTACTGAAAACTAGTGGGAAATCCTTCTGCTCAAATGGTGTGATCGAACTAGATGAAGGTAGTAGACTCCTTCCTACAAGAGGTAGGTAATAAAACTAGTTAAAAGAGATTAGAATAGAGGGATAGAGTTATATATTGGGTATTCTAATTTGTGATAGGTGTTGTCCCTATATAAAAAACAAACATATATATATATATATATAGAGGTTCGTATTTAAATAACAAATAAAAAATGATGGCACACTAAGAGTTAATCAATGAACAGAAGCCTACCTCGGGGATTTGAGCCTAGTGAATCTCTAATATGTGGCTTGTGTGGAATTACAAGGCCTAAAATTTTCTTGAGAGATGTTTATAATGATATAATATCATGTTAAATCCAATTATTTTTAATTTTATATCTAAGGAAAAAATATAGTTAGGGGTACCAAACTATACTTTTGTCATTTTACCTATGGTTTGCTTCCACCAGAATATGGAGAAGATGAAGACAACCAAAAATAGTGATGGGTGAGCATGAAAATGAATAGATGAGTAGTTTTTGGGTAAGGAGGCATCTTAAGGAAGGAGATGAATCTGGAATTGATTGGATGGATCTAGTTGTTTAACCAAATGAATGTGATTCATCCAAGGTTTTTAAATAGTGAATAGTACCTAGAAAAAGCATCACTCATCAAAATGAAACAATGATCCCTTGTCCTATATAAACTATGTGGTGATGTTAGCCAAGTAGAAGCTATAATGTGGTCAGCTCCCTAGGGCCTTATACATGGTCCCAAAAGGCATAAATCCCAACAAATGCACATGGGTTGCACGACCTAACATACCAATACACTATAAAGTATTTAAAGAACCTTTGTCTCTATTGTGAGGCACTAGTCCTCTTCCACTAGCCTGGATGATCTTGTTCGGGCCTCTTGGTGGGTTTACCATGCTCCCCATAGTGGGTTGAGGGTTTAGCCAGCCACTTACCATGGTCTAATTATTTTATAAAAAATTAAATTATAAAATATATCACAATGAGAAAAAATTAACTCATGTATAAATCATCCTCTTATATTTATATTATTTCATTACCTTTCAAATACAATTTGTGTTGTTTTTTCAAAAAATACATTCCTTTTTGAAATATATTCATTTGGTTTTTGAGATTATTATTTTCAAATTCTTAATTATTGAATATATACATGTTCTTAGTCAAGGTAAAACCAATTACATAACCACTTTCCCAAGAAATAATAAATGAGAATCATAAGGGTTGTTTTATTTTTTTAAGACCATAGTTTCTCCCATTTTCAACAATTATCTCTAATAATTAATCTAACTATAATATAATTCTAAAAAACACTTTATAACAACTATACTAATAAATATGGATCACATGTTTTTTAAAATAGGAATATTTCATAAATCAAAGATTTGTTCAATTAATTCTTCCCAGGTTTAGATATTTTTCAAGATAAGTTTCATTTTTTACACTAATATAAAATATTGGGTATAAATATCATTAGTTTCTTCATTATGTTTCCATTTTCATCGTAAAAACTATTAATTTACCATAATAAACTGACTTGGTGTGTTGTATTGTTGCATATAATAGTCTATCTTGAGTACAATATCATTAGTGACTACTCATTATATAAGAGATCATATTCCACCTATACCATATTTAGATGTAGTAAATATGATGGATCTTGTATCCAAATCCACTAGAGTCATAGACATGAAACATCCTGAACTGGGTATAGTTTTGTCTTATATTTTTAGTCAATATTCCATATAATTGATGTAATATTGAATCTCAAAGGGGCTAAAAAATCTTCCTGATAACATAAAATTTTTATAAAGACCCTTACCCTAGAAACCCATAATGGGTGGTAACATTATAACATTGGAACTAAATATATGTTATGAAATATAAAAGGAATAAATATTCCATTATACTAAGTAAAAATTTTAAATACATGAATACAAAATAAATTGTGAAGAAACATAAATAAAATATAGTAGTTTCTTTAATAACAATATTATTCACTTCTACACATTCCCACATGTAATTCATCCTACATTCCCAAGAATAATTGTAAAATAAATAAATTAAAATAGGTTGAGATCAGTTTCTTAGTAATGGTAAACATGTAATAGATGATAATATTGATATAATAATATGGAATGAATAAATGTTGATAAAATAATCCAGCATTACTAGTCAACTAATCAGGAATATTATTCATGTATTTTATATCATATCCAATAATCACATAGACATTAATAAATGATATCATAACAATGTAATTAATAATGAATTAAATATTGAACATATTTTTGAGGCCCAATGACATGATATCTAAAAATTCTATCATGAACATGTGCCAATTCATATAAATAAATACAAAAGACCTCATCCAGAACCCAATCTAGTTTGTCTCATAAGAATGATAGATTTATATAGGGCATATTCAGACCCTACCCTTGACATAATAAGTCTATTTTATTCATCATAAGAATTAATATTAAAACATAATAAACATTAAATAAAAACAACAATTTTCTATATTGAAAGTACTAGAATATGCAATATAAATTACTTTCTCCAAAAAACTGATCATATACCCTACAATAAAATATGGATGACTATATTATTATATTATATCCTAAACATATGATTCAATTTGTGATTTTGACATATATATAAATATATTAATAATATAACTTGAAATTTTTCTAGGAAAACACATATTCCACCTAAAAATTGCTTATTCAATGTTTATAACATGTCCCACATATCATGGAAACAATTTATTTTAATAAAACCATGTATAATTTTTAGGGATTCTTTAATTAATTGATTGGTTATTCCAATGGGAAATTATTTTAATTCCATATATGTAAAATGAAAATATTTTTTCATATTTTTAATAAAATTTAAAAGTAAATTATTGGATAAGGAAAATAACATTAATTTTACAATATATTTTAGCAAGTAAAAAAAGTGTATAAATTACTTTAAAAATAACAGTAAAATATCAAAAGAAAACTTCTTTAAATTGTTTTTAGAAATAATTTTTTTGAAAAAAATGTATTTCTATAGATAATAGAAATAATTTAAATTTTCTATAAGATCATAATTTTTGTCTATTGAGTAATTAAATTGAGGAAAATAAAAGGAATAATTTTTTTAATTTTTTTAATTAAATTGAGATAAAACTATTCTCATAAATTAACCTCTTTCTAATCAAAAAAGGCATAATAGGCCAATAAAATGCCTAAAACCATAAATACACAATACCCTGAATGAGGATATTGGTCACTTTTGAACATATAACTCAAAGTCTGACAACAGAAAGGAACAAACCACCTATCTCAGCACCGTGAGATAGATATACGCGAACCTCGGGCCTTAAATCACCCTAGAATGTCATAGATCTACAAAAACATTAGAAATTTTCAACTAAGGATAACTCATGAGAGAGAAAAAATCAAGAGATGATGTTCAAGTAGAAGGGAGAAATCATCGATGTGATACCAACAAAATTGACGGGTGTTGATTCGGAGAACAGATGATGGGTCAGGGGCATGGAGAAGATCTTCAGTCATACGAATGCTCTCAAATGAGATGAATGGTGGAGAAGTGTGTTCTGCCCATTAGACACGACCCCATTCATTTAATAAAAAATGTACATAACCTGTATTTTAAATATACATGGCATGTACTTGCCTTTTCTGGACTCCATTTTAGGTGGTCTCTAGGTCACCACACACGGCCATGTGCTCATCCATTACACGACCAACACACAGTCACCATCGACATCTAGGTACATGGTGTGTACTTAAAAGTACATAGCATGTACTCCTGAAATTTCAAGAAAGTCATCTTTTTCTCAAAAACAACTAGAAAAAATCATATCCCAAAAGATGATTTCGGTTCTTACAAACTTCCCCCTTAATGAAATTCATCGCCGAATTTCCCAAACAAGGAGATGTAGATGAAAAATCCTCAAAATGCTCTGGCCACAGTGATCATACATCGACCTCCCTCTCGTAAGTCTCATCTTGTACTCAACCATGCTTCTATAGAAATCATACTAGAGGAACATACAAGCCACGAATAACCCTTTCACTTAGATCCAAAATCCGAAAAGGATGCTCCTTGAAGGATGTGTCCACCTCTAACCGAACCTCCTCAGGTTAGAAAACATGAGACGAGTCTGAGAAGTAACGTCAAAGATGAGGAACATGGAAGACATCATACATAGCCTGGTACCTCTGAGGTAACTGCAACTGATAGGCAACCAGACCAACTCTCTCCAACACCTCAAACGGCTCGACGTATCTTGGTGAAATATTACCCTGCCTCTTTATCCTATTGGGTCCCAACCTCGGTGTGACACATAGGAAAACCTAATCTATAACCTCGAACTCGAGAGGTCTTCTCTATCGATCAACATAAGGCTTCTATCGTGACTGTAAAATATCCATCCTCTTCGGAATCAACTCTAACTGCTCTATGGTCTCCTGGACAAGTTGAGGTCCCAACCTAGTTACCTCTCCTGCATCTATCCAGCATAAGGGTGATCAAAATGGCATATTGTACAAATCCTCATAAGTTGTCATATTAATAGTTACTTGAAAACTATTACTATAGGAAAACTCTAGAAGAGGTATGTGCTTCACCTACGAACCTATAAAATCCAAGATGCATGATCGAATAATATCCTTAAGAACTTGAATCGTACACTTGGACTGGCCATATTTCTAGGGGTGGTAAGATGTACTCAGAAGTACATGTATACCAAAAGCCCTCTAAATACCATGCCAGACCCGAGAAGTAAAATAGGTGTCCCTGTCTAAAACAATGATTGTTGAACTCCATATAAACACAAAATTTATCATATTTACAACCTTCCTAGCTCATCAACACTGAAGGTCTCCTTGATCAGAACGAAGTGAGAAACATTCATGAGTCTTTCAATGACAACCTAAACTACATCATTACCTCGTGGAGACATTGGAAAACCTGTCACGAAATCCATTGTGATATCATTCCACTTCCACTCGAGAATGGTTAACTACTATAAAATAACTTCTAGTCACCGAGGCATCACCTTCACCTAATGACATGTGGATCACCTCATGACAAAACCAACAACATCTCCCTTCATACATGGACACCAATAACGATGGTGTAGATCTTGATACATCTTGGTGACACCAGGATGGACTGCCCAAACTGAGGAATGAAAGTCTCGCATCAGCTCCTCATGTATGTCTGCTGGCACAAAAACATGTCCATGAAAATGAAATATCTCATCCTCTCCTCCTACCCATCCAAGAATAGGATCCTCTCCTAAAACACTCTCCTATAGGACTAGGCCTTCAGAATCTGATAGTTGACTCGTTCGCACTCGATCAAGTAGAGTAGAGCCACAGAAGAAAGAAAAATATTCCCCTAACTATTGTGAACCTCTCAATGCATCTCAGAGAAAGTAGTAATAAACTTCCACTCAATGTTGGCCTCTTGTACTACCTATATTTGAGTCCTCATGCTCAACTCATTAGCCACATCATTGCCTTTCTTAGGCATGTAAGAAAGCTCAATGTCAAAGGACTGAAAGTACTCAACTCACTGTCACTGTATCAAATTCAGATCATGCAGAGTGAAGATATACTGGAGACTCTTGTGGTCAGTAAAAACCACAAAATTCTCTCGCATAATATAATGTCTTCAACAACGTAAAGCATGAACAATTGCAGACATCTTGATATTGTGTGTCAGGTAGTTCCTCTCAGGTGACCTCAACTGCCGATACCCTTACACAACGACTCCTTCTCCCTACATAAGCACTACTCCCAACCTGATACTTGATGCATCACAGTATAAAATATAGCTCTTTCCTGGCTCTGGAAATACTAGTATTGGTTCTGAAGTCAACTTCCCTTTCAGCTTTTGAAAGGATGACTCATAAGGATCTCACCATAAGTACTTCGCACCATTCTTAGTCAGGATCATTAGCGGAAATGATAAGCATGAAAAGTCATGTATAAAACGCCTATAGTAACCAGATAGCCCTAGAAAACTTTGTACATCAAAGATGTTCTTTCGCTGCTCCCAGGATACTATTGCTCTCACTTTATCTAGATCTACTGATACTTATGTCTCTGAGATAACATGACCCAAGAAGTGAATCTGGTCCATCCAAAACTGGTATTTTTTGATCTTAGAATATAATTGATGCTCTCTCAGTGTACTAAAAAATATCCCAAGATGTTATTAATGGTCATTTTGAGTGTGAGAGTACACCAAGATATCATCCACGAATACTATAAAAAAGGATTACAAGTACGGATGGAACACGTGGTTCATCTGTTCCATGAAGACTGCAGTCAGGTTCATGAGACTGAATGGCATAACAACATACTCGTACAGACCATAAATGTTTAGAAAGAGTGTAAAAGGTATATCATATTTTCTAACACACAATTGATGATAACCGGATCTCAATTCAATCTTTGAGAACACTAGGACTCTCTGAATCTGATCCAAGAGATCATTGATCCTTAGTAAGTGATATCAGTTCTTGACCATCAACTGGTTTAACCTCTGATAATCTACACAATTATAAGGGTATCGTCCACCTTATTCGCAAACAGGATGGGAAAACCCCAAGGATAAGTACTAGTTCGGATGAAACCCTTTTCCCGAAACTCCTCTAGCTACTTCTTGAGCTCTTGGAACTCTGTTTTATCCATCCTATAAGGAGGAATGGACATCGGTGCTACTCCTGGAACGAGCTCAATATAAAATTCTACCTCACGCTCTGGAGGAAAACCTGAAGAGTCCCTTGGAAAGACATATCTAAAATGATCCACCATTGGAGGAAATTCCATATGTGAAGTCCCCTGGTCATCCAGATATGGACTAGAAAATTGGGCTATAACTCCTCCCAACCCATGATGTTTGGGTTCCACTCTGCTCGCATAAACATCCCATTCACCCTTATAAAGAAATGGTTCGCCCTCTGGTGAAGGGAAACTCACCATATGGTGATAGCAATCAACAAAAGCCTGGAATGGAACTAACTAGTCCATTTTGAGAGTGACATCATAGCCTGTTATTTATATTACATAAAGGTCCCATAGGTAGTGACACCCAATAACCTCTAGAGGGAACTCCTTGCACTGATGTACACTAGTCATTCTTGTCTCTGGCAGTGTTTCCAGTGTCAAAATATCAACAGAAGAAAATATACAAATCCCAAGGATCTCCACAACAACAAAATATATAAAGCTATGGGAAGCCCTTGTATCGAAAATATAAGAAGCTAAAACTGAGGCATCTAGGATCGTACATTGAACTATAGTATGTCTGGGATCCTGTGCCTGTTGGGCCTGCTCCACTGAAAATGTCTGACCTTCATCACAACCCTATAACCCTACTTACCCACTATGAGATGATCCACCCTTTTGTCACTGAAATCGTGGCAACTGGCTACTCCGACCATGACCTCCACCTCAGCATGAACGGGTAGAAGAACTCAAATTACCATACTCGTAAGAAACACGTGGGGCTACTACTGAATGAGGAGTTAGAGAAGAACTCATGTCACCAGCTGCTGATGAGAATATCTGATAGAAGATCTGAAGATAGCCCGTCATGCCGCAATATTGGCACTCCAATGGGTCTCTCAGGAAATGTGGCCAGGTATGCCAAACCTTCCCACAGTAGTAGAATACCACCTAGCTACCTGATGGTGCATCCTACCTATGCATATCTCCATGTGTAGAATCCCTTCCAAACTTCCTGCTATCAGCCGATGAAGAACTAACCCTAGGTGCGGAACCTCCCTAACTCACAGCTCCAGAATCCCTCAGGTTTCACTCCATGATGAACACCTGGTTGACTATATAAGATATAGAAGTCAACCGGAAGATTTTCACCTGAGCCCGAATATCCTTCCTGAGACCATCCTCAAACTTTTATGAATGGAATAACTCATCTCCCCCTAGAAAGGGTGTAAAGATCCATAGATCTATAAATATAGAAGAATATTCAATGATTGAGAGATTGCCCTACTTCAAACTCGTGAACTCTTGGGCTCGATCGGCCCTCAAAGTCTTCAAGTAAAAAAAGTTGTAGAAGGTATGCTATAACTCCTCCCAAGACATAACCTGCAGGAATCCCACCTGTGAGATCGCATCCCACCATCTCTTGGAGGAATCAAAAAGCATATACATAGTGAGCATGACCCTTCTATATAAATGCATCTTCATATGCTCAAAGATAGATATCATGGATTATAACCATGACTCTGCAGCCTGGGGTCCTCCTCCCCCTGAGAAAGTGGGAGGATGTTGCTGCTGAAAGACCCGTAACAATTATACCATCTACGGGATAGGATACAATACTCCCTAGATGGTCTACATAAACCTCAAATAACCCACTCGGAACTATACCTAGACACCTATATCTAGGATGACGGCTGGTGCCCATACTAGCACAACCAGAGGATCTGCTGATAGTCTCTGGTCATCCATATCTGGTGTCTAATCACTACCCTATAACTGGAAGAAAACCAGAGGATGTCTTGGTGGCATGACTCTGTAAGGTCAACCACACACCTTAGATCAAGATTAACAAGGACTGAAATGTAGAATTGTAAGAATAGAACAAGAGAAAGAAATCATTCATGTTTTTCAAAACATGGATTCACGGCGTGTATAATGCCTACACGGTGTGTTCCCTTTAGTCTTCACATGGGCGTGTACTTCTGCCAACCCGTGTTATGCAACACCTCATACATATTGTGTGTTGTCCTAACACATGATGTGTACTTGAGTCCTCTTCCCCTGCCCAAGTTCTTCTACATGGCTAAGCTACACGTTTCTCCTAGAACAAGACTACACAGCCTGTTAGTTCCATACATGGAATGTACTAGATGAACTTGACCAACCCGTATTGTTAGTTACATGACTAGTTACATATATGACTCTACACGACGTGTTTGTTCCTGAAACGGCATGTACTAGAGGGATTTCACTGACCCGTGTTGTTTTCTACATGACCGGATACATGGTCTACACAACACGGCGTGTAAAATCAGTACACAACATGTTTCAATAAATATTTACCAACCTTGTGTCTCTGCCCACATAGATAGTGACACGGTTAGGGACTACATGACGTGTGTATATAGCACACAACATGTACTCATGAAAAATATTTCCTTCCCAAACAGAAGGACACATGGTGTGTACTAATCATTACACTCCATGTATTCTGGGTTTTTATTGACAGTAAGCCTTAGAAACTACTCTGGAACCCAGAAAAACACCAAAAAAACATTAAAGTTCCAAATTTCAATCTTGGGGGCCCATACTCTCTATGAATCAAAGATTGTCATCTTATACATGTCATACACAAGAAATAATGATACAATGATCCATAAATTTCTGATCCATGAGGGCCCATAACACCCCAAGAACCAAATTTTGGAATCCATTAAAACAAAAACTTACACAATTTAATACCTATCAAAAGCAGGTATTCTATCAAGGCATCTATCAAAAAAGCATGCATATCTAGCACAACATCTATCACAACACCATACAATCACTAATGCACCCTAAATGTCATGGCAGGAATGCATGAGAAGTGATTTATAACAAGTGCCTATATGATGCATGAGATGGAATACCCTCATATGATGAGGTAGCAATAGAAAAAGAACCTTAATAATGTCAATGACAATAGCACATAACATGTGAATCACCCAACGGTGAAATAAAATCAACTATAAAATTGAAAGACCATAAAAATTGAAATAACGAGGTAGATTGGATTTTTCCCAATACATGGGTTAGCTACTACTAGGCACAACTTATTTACAAGTACCATTTCTTTCATATCCATTGTTATAGGCTCCAGACAGTAAGTCAAGAAGAAAATAAATCCTCTGATACCACTGTGTAACATCCTTGTTTTAGGAGCCACCCATAGGTGCCCCATACCTAGTTGGTCACATGGACTCAAGCATATTTCTCCAAATGCCAGAGGCTACTGACTAGTAGTGAGGGCCATGGGTGTAATAGTGGAGAAACTATTCCCTCATTGGAAGAGTAACACAATGTAAGTAAAATAGATAGAAATAGAGGAAGCAATAAAACATGCAATAAGTAAACAGAAAAGGTAATAAACAACTTGAGAACATATATATATATATATGTGTGTGTGTGTGTGTGTGTTTGTGTGATGCATGATAGAGATGTCTAAGAAATAATCCAAACAAATCAAAATAATGGAATATAGAACTAAAGAAAAGCACAAAAGAAAATGAAGTTAATAGCTCCACAGAATCACAATCCTCAGCTTGGTCCCATGCTCCCCTGCTCCACATCAATCAAGTACCTGAAGTAGAAGGGTGCTTGACTTTATCTATACCAGAAGCAATATAATCTGTTTGGGCCCAAAAGAATAACCAAAACGGGGTATGAGACTAATTCCAATAGGCAACCACCCAAAGATCTGTGCCTAACAGTCAGTTGATATATATGGCAGGCAATGAGTAAAAAGATTTAGTGAACATAGAAGTACCCAAAAGAAAATAGTCCTACACTTTCATTTACAGACATTTTCTTTTATGTATTTAATCAACCAAAAACAAATAAAAGAAACCCTCTATGTAGTTCTCATAGCCTAACCCCTCTGGATCACATTACAAGAGATGATATAACAAAGACTCTCTGAGGAAGCACTCACCGTCAATTCCCCCTTTGGTCATGTGTAATCAAAGACACTATGAGGAAGTGCTCACTGAAAATTCCCCCTATAGTTTTTTAACAGTAATCTATAGACACTCTGAGGAAGCACTCAACGTCAATTCCTCTTGTAGCCTCGTAAGGTAACTATAAACACTCTGAGGGATCACTCAACTTCAATCCCCCCTATGATCTCGCAGTGTGATAATTATAACAGACACTCTGGGAAAACCCTCAATGACAATTTCCCCTATGGTCTCACTACACGAGGTTCTCGTAGCCCCGTGTAAGAAATTGTGCACAAATGATAATCAGCAGCCAAATTAAACCTCAAGAACTACTTGGCTAAACAAACTACACCATATCATAGTATGTCAGATAATAATCACTCCACCCAACAATACTAGGCATGGAAAGTGAGAAACTGCCTAATAGGAAAGGCAAGACCAAATGGTCAAAAATAAGAAAACATGGGAAAACATCCATAGATTGGTAGAGATAACCCTATTCTCAACAATTAACCTCTATCTAATCAAACAAGGCATAACAGGAAAAAAAGGGCTAAAATCATAAACACACAATACCTCGAACGAGGGTATTGGGGACCTTTTCACATATAACTCAAATACTAACTACGTAAAGGCAAAAAACACCTACCTCAGCATCTTGAGATCTATATATGTGAACCTTGGGCCTTGAATCGCCCTAGAATTCCATAGATCAAGAAAAATAATAAAAATGTTTAACCGAGGATAACTCATGAGAGGGGAGAAATCAAGATATGATGTTCAAGAGGAAGGGAGAACTCACCGATGAAATTCCAATGCAGTTGACGTCAGTCAATTTAGAGAACAGATGGCGAATTGGGGGTTTAGAGAAGATACATGGCTATACGGACGTTCTCGGATGAGACAGACGAAGAAGAAGTGTGTTCTGTCCATTAGATGCGACCCTAGTCCATTTAATAAAAAAAGTACATGGCGTGTACTTTCCTTTTACGGAATCCACATTAGGCAGTCTCTAGGTCACCACACACAGCCATGTGCTCAACCATTACACGGCCAACACACTATCACTAGCAGCAACCGGGTACATGGCGTGTACTTAAAGGTAAACAACATGTAATCCTGAAATTTCCAGAAAAAACTATTTTTCTAAAAAAAACCAGAAAATAAATTCATACCTGAAAAAAAGATTTGGGTTCTTACAAGTCCATTATTTCCAAATAGAAATTATCTTACCCTTCTATTTACACATTACCTAGAATGTATCTATCTATAATTTTGACTTGAAAGAAATTCAGTATTATTTCCTCATTTGACTCAACTGAATAATCTTTTACTAAACACCACCCTTCTCCTCAATAGTGAGTCTATGATTTTTTACCATGAACATTGTTAATCATATAATGTGATAACTAATTTGGAATAAAAAAATATAAATCCCAATCATTGTTAAGCTATTTAGTTTTAATTAATAGCCATTTTTATCAAATTTAGTATTAAATAGATTCCCTTTGGTTCAAACCATTCATTAAAATGAAAAATAATAGTGTGAGAAACAATTATCATAGTATGAAACCCTATAATAACATATAAAATTTTAAAATATTGATGAATTTTTTTAATATATGTAAAAATAGATTTAACTAATTCAATTCATTATCACCATCTATTAAAATTATTTGTAATAGTTAATAAGGAAAATGATAAATAAAATAGTCATACCACCCAAGAGGTTAATAAAATGTGTGTATTTTTTGTATTTTCTCCATTCATTAGAATTATGTCTATGATATACTCAACTAACTATTTTCATGGATATTACCTCATGCTTCATCTATGCTAAAACAATTCCACTTATAATATCTAGATATGGTTGTATTGATTGGAAGACCATATAATCACTACAAAAACATTATGATGTTATCCTATAAGAATTTTTATCATCATATTTACTCATATTATTATGTTCCCAAATATATGTTTTCCTAATTTAGTTCCCAGGTTTCCACTAAACTTGCTCAGATTGAATTTATAAATACCCCAACCCTAGTATCCTAAAGTCAGTGGTTACTTTAATATATATTTATTGGAAAGAAATTTTAAAACAAAATGGACATAATGGTTTATATGTCCTGTGAAACTAGATACATAATTTAATATTATATTAAAGTGAAAAAATACCACATAATTTTTTCATTCAGAGGAATATTATTTCCCTAAAATAATCCATTAATATTATAAAAAATACAATATCACATGGAAATAAATGAATTATTTCATAATTATTTAATTCATAATTATAGTCATCCAAAATATATAATTGAGGAATTATTTCAAGATATATAAAAATAATATAAAGATATTTATCCAGTATATATATATATATAAATTAGTAAGGAATTGGCCAAAACCAAATCATATTTGAATCATGAGAGATATAAATGATTTGGGGGTCTATTTTGAGACCTTACCATCACATAATATGTCCAATGAATTGATCGAATGAATTAATAGTAAAACATAAGAAACAATTATTACAAATAAAAAATTATCCATAATTGAAGAACTAACATATGAAATATCAATAATTTAACCAGTTTAACTATTCGTAAACCATAAAATTAATAAGGTGTATGGTATAATTAGAGTATATGATCACCACATGATACAAACAAGGATTTATATATAGATAAATATTTTCAAAAAATATCAGTAAATATTTTATTAAGGAAAATACCAATTCAACATTAAAATACCCCATTTAAATACAAAAAATTGCCCCAAAAATTAAGGAATTTTATTTATTTGAATTATAATATATAAAAATGTAATTTTATCTTCAAAAAAAGTTGTTCATGATGGTGGATAATTACATTCTTATTATATAAGATTAAATTAAACCTTCATTTCAAATTTTTATAAAATGTACAATGTGCCTTATTTTGAAAATGATAGAAATAATAATATTCAGTCATTTTTTATGATTTAGAACATAGGTAAAAATTACGTTAAACAATAATATAATAATTTAAAAAATATACTTCATAATTTTTGTGAAAACATTGATATGGATGAGAGTGGTTTTTCGATCGAAGAGAAATAAATTTGACTTTTAATAAAAATATATTTTTAGTATCATAAACACATATAATGAGGAAAATAAAATGAGAAAAAAATATTATCAATAAATTCTAGTGAATAATAAAAATATATTTTGTTTATGATAGAAATCCATAATAATTCGACTAGTGGAGACTTCTACATAAACGATCTCATACAAGGATAAGGATGTGTAATAAATCATTACCCTAGGTTCCACATTCATTATATGTGTCTGAGAATCCAATATAAGGAATAATTATTTATTAATAAAATAATCTAGACATGTAATACTATTTAATATACCCTAAATGATTTATATTTTAATTTCAACACTGGGTTTTAAACAATTTTTTGTTGAAATCAATGTTCTGTGGGAAAACTGCTTTAATTTTTTTATATGTATTTTTTTTGTATTTTCAATAATTTTCAATTGATCATAGTACCTTGATATAAATATTTTTCATAATTATATATATATATATATATATATATATTATTCAAAAAATACCTATTATTATAAATCCACAATACATATATAGAAAAATTAATTACACCACTCATGGATATAGTGGGATGTAAGTACACAAGAACGATGCCATAATTTTTCATTAAATAGATGGAATCAAAGGAATATAATAATATATAATTATAAAATAATTATTATATCTTATATATATATATATCATTTATATTAATTCAATATATCCTTAATACCAACCATGTTATTAAAAAATTAAAAACAAATCACATCGCTTTAGGGAGGTGGTTTTCCACTACACGCATGAGAAATATTATTTTTTTATAATGGATTGGAATATAAGAAGTTAGATGTGATATTATAATTAAAAAATTATAATTAAATCAAAAATATTATAAATAAACACTAAAACCATCATAATACCCATATAAAAATGATGGTGATGAAAAATAAATTATATCACTATGTAGAGATTACAAGATTTATGCACAAAAAGCGATAGTTTCAAACACAATTTGATGGAAAATATGATTGGTAGTTGTTGTTTCATAATATTAATCAAAATTAAATATATTTACAATTTATTATTTATTATTTTATGATAATTATAAATTATATATAAGAGATAATGTATTAAATAAATTTAAAGAAGCCATGTTAGATGATTACCTTTATTTTGAAAGACCATGTTAATATTCAATCATATGAAACATAAATATGGTATTTTGAGGAGAAAAATACTTCTATATTTGGGATAAAGAAGGTGATAATATATATTTTAAGGGGTGTTATGAGGTATATGTATCATTGTGGTGTAAATATTTAATGGAGTGAATAGAGACCCAGGCTTTACATACATGGATATTACATTATTCTAGATATATATTCAGTATGTTAAAAGTATACATGCCTAAGGATCATAATGGTTTAGTGTCATTGGAAACCTGGAAAAAATATATACTATCCTGGTGAAAAATATTCAACATATCGCATAAGTTTCTCCACCTCGAGTACTTCGACCTAAAATATTTCTTCATAAACTATGGAAATGAAACAAAAGAAATGGGTGAGATCAAATGCTCGGTACGGATATCCAAGGGAGATATGTCAGTATAGTCATGGTCATAAGGGTATAAGAACATGGCCGAAAAAATATAAGATCATAACCTGCATATCAAAGATCATATACATGAAACATGAAAAAAGAATGTAATTTCATAAGACATGATTCATATGAAAATAAAGAACATATGCGATGAAATCATATCATATGAATAAAACATGGAATTTCGGAAGACACATAAGAACATAATATTATCTACATAGTATCCAATTAATCAATATCAATATCATCTTATTAGAATGGGTCCACTCCCCATACCATATTATTAGTCGTGGTCCACTCATATGGCCTTCTTAATATCATGAGTTCACTCCACATACCATCTTAGTAATCTTGGTTCACTCCCATGGCCATCTTTGCAGCATGGGATCACTCCTAATAACATCATGGTTGTCATGGTTCACTCCCATAGTCATCTTAGTAGTCAATTTTCATCCCAAATACCATCTTAGTCTATCTCATGAGATGTAAATCTTTATACAATGCATTGAAGGGAGATATTTTTTCCATCCATCTCATAATTAAATCAAACATACATGTACTGCAAGATCATAAATAATCATATCATATCCCAAGAAATCAAATATTTATTATAAAAATGTAAACTTATTATAACTTGTGTTAAAAAGACTTGCTATATAATCATTTATTCATAAACAAAATCTTCGAAAAGGAGAAGGTTTCAAAATCATATAACCCATGATAGAGAAATAAGATTCATAAAGACCATGGAATTAAGTTAAATCCATTAATATAAATAATATTAATGGATCCTTGGGATCATATCCTAAAATGGAATGAGTGACATCATCATATGTCATCTTAGATGAAAATAAATTTTGATTTACTTTTAAAAATAATTCATGAGGAAAATATACGTTTTTATTTTGAAAAGGATTTTTAATACATAAAACCATTGGAAAATAATTTTCTTATAAATTACCTTTTAAACTTATAAATAATACTTGAAATCATTTGAAAACCATTTTCCTTGAAAACATATAAAATAAACATCAAAACATTTTAAAACCCTTTTTCTTTGAAAATATATTAATAAAGCTTAAAAAGGATTTGAAAACCAATTCTTTGAAAATTAATTGAAAATTTATAAATAAAGAATTAAATTGTTTTGAAAACCTTTTTCCTTGAAAACTTATAAATGAATATTCAAAATGACTTGAAACCCATTTTTTTAGAAAACATATAAATAAAACATGAAAACGTTTGGGAAACCATTTTTTTTAAGACATATAAAAGAAAATTGAAAAAATTTTGAATACCATATTTCATAAAAATAATTTAAAAATACCCTTTCTAAAAAATTAAACCATTAAACATGAAATGGAAGGTTCATAGAAATAAAAAAGGAAAAAAATATACATGTCATACGAGGCAAAATAAATATTCTTTTTACTCGGTAAAATAGTTAAAAAAATTCATTGATAAGAAAGGGATAAGAATATTCATTTTAAAAATTTAAAAAAAACCAAAAAGGGTAAAAATTTATTTTAATGATAATATTATTTTAGAAGAATATTCTTAGAAACTAATTTTAGGAAACTTAGTTTTGAAAGAACACTAATTTTCAACCAAAGAGAGGGTAATGTGAGGATTTCCTAAAATCACATTCTTAAGATTCTTATTTAAAAAAGAGAAAAAAATGGTACCAATATATGATAATATTATGAATATTTAGGTTATAATAAGATTCATTAATTTTGATTAGATATTTATCCCATGATTTCATCAAATAAAGGATAAACATAAACAATCTCGATAAGCGATGAGATTGTTTCAATAAAATATTATAACTTGGTAAAATGGTATAATACAATCCATTTAAGAAAAAATAATTTAAATGAAACTTAAAATATCATGAAAATTAGGTGACTCATGATATCACATGTAAATTTTAAGTATATAAACCTCAAAAATTAATTTAGGTGCATTGTAAAACGCTTTGAGGGGCGGTAGTCCAAACTTCCTCAAATGAAATTATCATATTTAAATAATATGGAAAGAATAATGGTATATTTGAAATAAAAATTAAAAAATAATAAAAACATTATATATATAATATATATCATATAAAGAATATTTTCCATCATATTTTTCTCCATGATAGGTGGTACTAGAAAAATGAATAATCATTATTTTCTGAGGTATTTGTTTTTCGTAAATTGAAATAGTATGTTTCTTACTAATTAGATGGAGGTGTGTGTAAGTTTAGGTATAAACATTTAACTAAAAACATCCTAGTATGTTTAGGATAAATTTTTAATATATAAACATTTAATAATGAAAAATTTAGGGGTTGTATAATGAAAATAAAAGAAAGGATTTGAGAGAAGACATTACCTCTGAGTTGGGTAACTCCTTTTGGTTTGTGCCAAAAGGCTTCCATTAATTTCTTTATTCATAAGGTAATAATTTTAGTAGGAATGTAAGATCATTGAAAAGTTTATTGGTTAGGTATTTTCCAAACATAACAGGTTTTAGTGGTGATAGGAAGTGAGAGAGGTGGTGGTTTGTATTGAGAAATAAAGGGACTCAATTTAAATTTTTAGAAACAAGTTAAGATGACCCATGCACTTAAATAAAAAAAAGTCATAAAAATAAATTAAATAAATAATTTAAGGTTTATGTAATAACAATTTATCCCAAATAGTTTTTGGAGAAGATTATAGATCATTTGGGCCCTTAATTATAAGGGTTAGTCACTAAGAAAGCTTAATTTGGCCTTAATTGATGTGAATAATTTTAGTCACTTTTACTAATCATTTTTGTAAAAAATTAAGTTTGTATTATTATAAAAAAATTATACTTAATTAAATGGTTTATAATAATTTTTTAAAATTAAAATAACAAAAGTAGGAAAATTAAAATTAATGTTAATCGCACAAATGTGACTAAATTACTAGTTTTTAAAGCAGAAAAATGTTAAAAAATTGTTAAGCTTCTATATTCAATTTCAAAATAAAATGTATTGTAATTAATTCAATTGTATTAGTATATGTATTATTTATATAATGTGAACTTAAAAAAATTATAATATCATTTTTCATTAATATTTAATTAAATAAAATGGATTTTTTAACAAAAAAGATGTATTTTTACTTTTCATCCTAAAATAATATTTCTTAAAAAATTAAGAAAAATTAACCCTAGGATAATTTATACATCCTAAATTCAAAAACATAATTTTCTTTTATCATATTAAATTTCTTAATCTTCCTAAAATTAATTTTACTATTAAAAGTAGTTCATTCAAGAAAATTGAATTTTTAACATAAAATGACTTTACCAAAAATCATATATTTCATTGTAAATATGATTTATTTATATAAAACAATTATAATAAATAGTTGAAAATTATTTATTAATATTCCTATAACTACGTTTAACTATTATATTATAATTATCTTATTTAAATAATTTTATATTTATATAAAGATGTTTCGTAGAAACTCAATGTTGCATGCATCAAATGCCAAGTCGGTGTTCTGTGTAATGTAGACCATGTCAGTCTTGCGTGTAACGTACGCCAAGTTGGTTCTATATTAAATAAATTTTTGACTTAGTGCATTTTTATACAAAAATGAAAATTTAATTTATTTGTGTAAAATAGGTTTGTAAACATAATAGTATTACCTTTTATATTCAATTGGTTTTCATATTCATTAATAATTAATTGGTAACCTATGAATTCATATTATATTATGTAAACCATATATGTTCATAGATTTTTTAATTCTATTCATAACCTCTAATTTAACGTTAATGTTTTAAATTATTATATTAAATAATCATATTATAATAATATATTTTTGTTTAATAAACCTCAGTCTTGCGTATTACACAAGTCATTGAGAAAAGTCATTATTGCGTATAACTCAAGATAACTGCATTGTTCCTTGTTGAGAAAGCCAATGTTTATATTTTCTATAAAGAACAATTAACTTTGTGTTACATATAAGGAATTCCAAAAATAGTTATTTAATAAAATAAACTATCATCACTTTTTCATGAAATGAAAAATATCAAAAAGGATAAATTAATTTGAAAAAAAATTCAATAAAACATGGGGTGTTAATTCTACCCCCCATAAAATTAATTTCACCCTTAAAATTCATCTGGGTTATCAAAGGTTTAATACCTAAATGTTTCAGTCATAGAAACCCAAATCATACAAATTAATATTAACTTTTCCATTAAAAAGGGACTAATGTAACCAAAATGGTTACCCAAAATAAAATATCACTAGGATTCTATAAAGGAAAAAAAGGTAGGGAGCGAATATTGGACACTGAAAATAAACATAAATATTTATTGTTAATGTTTGAGGTCATCAATCAAAAAAAAGTTAGTGATCAGCGAACATTTTAGGGCCTCAAAGTCATACAACTTTGATGATTTAAAAGGTCATCGGTTCAATAGAAATAAGGTATTATGACAACACATTTTAATTTCAACATTATCCCAAGGTTGAGTGATTGTTTTATTGACCAATACTATAAGGATATATAGTGACTTGATATATTCCAACAAAAAAATCATTCTTTTTTTTTCTTTTATCATTTTGAAATTTAGTCATTAATTCATGAAATGGACATCCAAAAATTAACATTGACCCCTAAAGTGATAAAATAAACTTTTTATATCTTAAGGCCGATAAAACAATGTATTGTATAACTATTTATCTATAACTATTCCTAAAAATAAAAATTGATAATAAATTAATCACTAAACATAAAAATTAAAAAACCCATTTCATCATAATTAATTATTCATAAAAAATAATTATACAAAAACTAGGACATTTCATAGGCCAGTGGTAGGTGTGAAAACATTATCGTCCTTCAGTCATGGGTTCAAGACTCGTAGTAGTGCCAGACATGATTTCTTGTAACCCGAAATATGTGATTTTCATTTCTAAAACTACTATAATATAATTTCCAAAATATTATGTACATATTTAAATTAAGGTTAATCACTAAATATCCATTTAAAAATGGTTTCCTATAAAAACTCACTGCAAAAATAATTCCATTGAAGTTTAACTGAATGTTTTCATTAATGGATATCCTTATAACCCTTATGAAAGATAAAAATCCAAAACCATAGAAATAATGTCTTGAATCTAGTTTAACATTGATCCCACATATAAAACAATGTATATCTTGGTTTTCACCTTCCAAACATGTGAATACCCTTATGTTAAATTCTCTTCGAACAAGGTAATTCCCTGAATTAACATAAATCCCTTTTGGAAAACATTCATGCTTCCTTAATCCAAGGATTACAGGTTGTATTATTTAAAACCAATAAGTTTTAAACATTATTTTTTATTACATACAACTATTTGTAAATAATCAGTTATAGGGTTATCCATATCATCCAATTTACTTATTCCAATCTAGTATATATTATTACAAACATCATTTTCTTGATGTACAACATTAATTAGGGTTTGCCTTCTCTAAATCAAAATATCACCTTTCTTTGAAATCACTTGTCCATGTATTCATCATCATTCAACATATCCTTTTCAATACATAATGAAATCATATACTAAAAATAATCATATAATTTATAATCATTGAATTTAAAAAATTAAATACTTTATTCATCAAACTTTATTCTTAATCCATTACTTAATCTTCATGAACTTATTCCTTAATAACTATTTCCAATAATATGTAATATAAATAATGTATTAAGGTTTCTCAACCTCAAAATAATCAGGATTCTTATGAATAATGTAAAAAATATAGTAAGATAATTACATACCTTTCACATATCATTGGAAACCTCTTTGTCATCAGAGATATAACAAATACTTGTACCAACTTTCTGATTCTCTTTATGAGATTTTCACTTTGGAAATGAATTCTCATAATTCCCATTCATTCCTTATCTTAGACATTCAAGTAGGTTCGAAATATGATGTAGATGCTAAATATACAAGAGGGGTGAATTTTATACTTTAAAAATTTATATGGAAATTTTCAATATGGTATAAAAATTTCTGTTGTTTAACAATGTTAAACAAGGTAAATTTATAAGAAATTTTAGTTCAACAAACTTGCTATATTCCAGAAATATGGTTCCAGAAATTAAACAGAAGAGAAGTTTACAAGGAAAAATATTTTACCTTAAAGAATATAGAATCTTAATAATAAAAGTATACAAATATAAGAAAGAATAAGATAGTTATACTTTCCTTAATAATCAAAATGCAGTAGAAAACAAACATGAATCAATACAAGTAACAAGTATGAAATATTTTAACCCAAAGAGTAGGGTATCCAACAACCTTGGATAAAGGTCCCTTGATTTATACTTTCAATAAAGTATGTCTTACCCACACCAGGGTAATTCCTCGATAGGAATATCAGAGTCTGTCTTGTTATCCCTGTAAGACCTCGAACTTCAAGGTAGTCGGCACCTTTGTCTTTCTTCTTAAGGAATTCCTCAATCTTTAAGGTTGTCAGCACCTCTATCTTCCTATCCCCGGAAGCCCTCGATAATACACATAAACAATTGGAGTCACATAAAGCAAGTTGAACAAGATGTTCAGTACAGACAAATCATGAGGTATCTGCCTCCCTCTAGAAATCACTTCAATAACACGTGGTCTCTAGAGTAATCAACTTTTTTTCCAAAAGTACTAAGCTCGTTCAAATGAGATCCTATTTATAGGAACTTCTGCAACAATTTTCTCCCTCCTCAAATGGTCATATTTTTCCTTGAGTCTCAGAGGGACTTGTACACATATCACTCAAACAACTTTTTTTAGAAATAGAATGCATGACATCATTTCATAACTATAACAAGGGTAAGTAAAATATGGTTCCTCTGTCAAATCTATTTTTTGGAGTCTAAGGGAATATAAATTTAGGAGTCTAAGAGGGAAAAATTAGGAGTCTAAATTACATGGATCTTCGGATTATGTTTTCCAAGGAATTTGGAATCAGAATTCCATAGAATTTGGAGTCTGAATTCTGGGGAAATCCGAGTCTGAATTCTAAGGAATTCGGAGTCTAAATTCTAAGGAATTTGGAGTCCCAATTCTAGGGAAGTTGGAATCTGAACTCTAAGTAATTCAGAGTCTGAATTTTGGAGAATTTGGAGTCTGAATTTTAGAGAATTCGGAACCTGAATTTCAGAGAATTCGGATTCTGAATTTTAGAAAATTCAGAACCTGAATTTTAGAGAATTCATAACCAGAATTTCAGAGAATTCGTATTATGAATTTCAAAGAATTCGGATTATGAATTTCAGAGAATTTAGAGTCTGAATTTCAGAGAATGCAGAGTCTGAATTTCAGAGAATTCGGAGTCTGAATTTCAAAGAATTCAGACTCTAAATTTCAAAGAATTCAGACTCTGAATTTCAAAGAATTTGAAACCTGAATTCAGATCCTAAAAAAGAATACTCTATATCTAAGTATTTATATTATTCCAAGGTTTTATATGTGGAACATAATTTTTCACTTTGTAATAAAGACAGTTATATTTAGAGATACTAAAATATAAAAAATGAAAAACAAGAGAGGATAAATTATCCTTATTGATGGAAAATTTTTCTTATTAAGAAAAATCTGGGAAACAAGAAAATTGCCATATATATGAAAAAATCATAGGGAAAATAAAATAATCAATGAGATAGAGTGTTTGTGATTTTCAAAACATACAGGAATGGAAAAGTCATAAGAAAGCCTTATTCACTCAACAATCTCCTTCTTTGTGGAAAGCACAAACATCCTTACTGAAATGATTATAAGGACTTTAAAATTTTTGTGAACATGAAAAAGAAACTTATCTCCCTTTAATTATGGATCATAATGAATATGACTAACTCCCCCTTAGTTTTTTAAAACCATAAGGATCACATTCTTGATTTCCTAGAATCACCAACTTCTTTCCCAGAGTCTCTGGGATTGATTCTATCAAAAAGGGTCGTGGTACCATAATTTTCTCAGAAGCTTTGTCAACATCCTTAAGAAGAGATTGTACTATCTTAGCATCACATATCTTCTTCTTTTTCTTCTTCTCTTTTTGTTTCTTATCATGCTCTTTAGCAGCCTTTTCTTTTATCACCTTTCCTCAGCAGGGTCCAAGCCAAACTTAGGCTCCCCTTCGTTTTTGTTTTTGTTAGCCTCTCTCCATTTTTCAACTACCTCATCTGGATAATAGTTTTTCTTCTTTGAATTCAGTGGTGTAGATTGAATTTCATTAGTAATAGAAACTTTTTCTATCTCTTGAATTCCCTTAACTTTCATCTTCCTTCCACATTTCATGGAGGTTTCAGCTATAATAGGTTTCCTTGATAAAGGTTCAACTTCTTCATTTGATAATTCATAAAACCCTTTGGTTTCACTCGAAAATCCTATTATCATTCTCCTTAGATAGTCATCGCTTAGCAACATTACATTTATATTTCTTAACTTCGATTTGCAGAAATGTTTCAATGATTCTAAACAAGAAACAATAATCTTTGATAGAATTGTTGTATACATGAAAATATGAGACTTTAGACTTCTATTCTTGATATTCTCAATCATAACCAAAATATACTTAACCAGATTCAGCTTCTGAAGTTTTACTATGAAATCTAAAACATATATATCTCCCTTATTCAAAGTATCTTTATCTCCTTTCCTCAGAATGATAAATCCTTGAACCCAAAGTTCAAGAATCCAGAAATTTGATGAAAGATAAAGAATCTTCAGAGTCTTGCCTCCAACCAAACCAAGGCACGCTATGGCCTTCTCCTTATCAAAGCTTTCATAAACATCATGTAACTTATGAGAACAAAATTCAGCTTCTCCTTCATAAGGTATTCCAATCAGACTAGTTGCCTTTATAATAATAAAGAGAGTATGTCTTACCATAACTCTTGAAAGAGAATTTCTCTTTGCCTCCTTGATCGAAAAAATATACGGATTCATAGAACTCTACTAGAAACTCCAGAATAATAATATCCTCTTCCTTGGGATTAGATACAATTATAATCTCCTATCTATTAAACATTATATTCTTTGAGATGATTTAATCATAATTATTAAAGAAGTCAGGGTCTACCAACCTTTCACGATAAATCTTCCATTCAGATATTTCTTTTCCAGTTGAAATTTCATTCTAAGGAGATGCTTCTTTATACATTTGGAACTAAGGAAGACCTGAGAAATTCAGAACAGTCTTAAGTAGGAAGGAAAGAACTTCAACACTCTAGAGCTTCGGATTCTATGTGGGACAACCATTGGGGGGCCCTTTATATAGGCAATTGAAGCGACGATTCAACTTTTTTGATTGATCCAACAGTTGAAAACATCTTGAGAATATATTATGGTTTAGATGACATCTGTAGAAGGATTTTAATAGATTATGATCTTTTTGAGTTTTTTAATAAAAACAATGGGATTTAAGGAAATGTGAATACGAAAATTTTGAAAAC
The DNA here is from genome assembly GCA_963277665.1 of Viscum album. NCBI lineage: Eukaryota > Viridiplantae > Streptophyta > Magnoliopsida > Santalales > Viscaceae > Viscum > Viscum album. Next base: position 1,982,127,974 of record OY728125.1, on the reverse strand, counting down.
AAAATGATAATTCCAACAAGTAAAATATGATTACGAAAATTTAGTAAAGGAAACTTACCTTTGGGATTTCTAGGAAGATTATTCATAATAAGGAAAATTATTCTTGAAGAACTTTGGATTCCAAAAATTTTGATTACGAAAATTTTTAGATTACAAAAAATTTAGATTACGAGAAATTTAACTATGAATATTTTACCTACAAAAATTTTGACTACGAATATTTTTACTACAACAATTTTGATTATGAAAATTTTAGCTAAAAAGAAAATGTACCCCCCCCCCCTATGAAAATGAGTTTTTTATTGTATGAAGATTGGTTTTAACAATAAGTTAATAAGGAAGATTATCTTGCAGTTATCATTCCTAACACTAGTTTAATGTATTCAAATCTATCGGATGGTATTGATTTTGTGAAAATATCAGCAATTTGATCTTGCGTTCCAATAAATTGAAGAATGATATCTTATTTTTGTGTGTGATACCTAAGAAAGAGATTCCTATTATCTATGTGTTTTTTATGAGATTGATGTGCATGGTTTTTTCTTAAGGAAATGGAACTATTATTATCAAAGAAAATTTTTGTTTTGGTAAAACTCAAACCATAGTCTGTGAGTGTGTGTTTCATCCACAACACTTAGGAACAATAACTTCCAACTGCTACATATTCTGCTTCAGCAGTAGAAAGTGATACTGAGTGTTTATTTTTTCATGACCAAGAAACTAATGAATCTCCTAAGAGATGAAAATTTCCGAATGTACTTTTCCTATCCATTCTACATCCACTAAAGTCAGCATCTAAAAATCTTTTTAATAAAAAAATCTTTTCTAGTGGTATAAAAGAGTCCTAAATCATTGGTTCCCTTTAAGTAGTGAAAAAAATCTTTTCACTACCTTTAAATGAGATTCATTAGGATTTGATTGATATCTTGCACATAAGCATACTGAGAACATTAACTTTGATCGAATATCTATCATGTATAGTAAACATCTTATCATACCTCTGAAAGGTGTTTGATTCACTGGATTCCCAGCTACATCAAGATCAAATTAATTTGAGGTACCAACGGGAGTACTAATACTCTTAGTTTTTTCATATCCATACTTTTTAAGAAGATACTTAATATAATTATGTTGAGATATATAAGTTACTTCTGGTTTTTGAGAAATTTGATAACCTAGGAGAAATGTTAACCCACCCATCATACTCATTTCAAACTCAGATTTCATTAGATATACAAAAGAATCAATTAATGATTGCTGAGTTAAACCAAATATAATGTCATCGACATAAATTTGAACAATCAAAATATTTTTCTTATCATTCTTTACAAAAAGGGTTGGATCAGCATTTCTTTTAACATAATTGTTTGAATAAAAATAATTTAAGTCTATCATACTAGGATCTAGGAGCATGTTTAAGTCCATACAATTCTTTGGAAAGTTTTAACACATGTTCAAGATGTTTTTTATCTTCAAAACCCGATGGTTGTTCAACAAAAACATCATCTTGAACATAACAACTAAGGAAAGCACATTTAACATCCATTTGATAAAGTTTTATGTTTATGAATGCTGGAAAGGCAAGTAGAATAAAAACGGATTCAAGTCTAGCTACAAGAGTATAGGTTTATTTATAGTCTATTCCTTCTTGTTGGTTATAGCCTTTAGAAACTAATGTAGATTTATTTTTTACTATGACTCCATTTTCATAACATTTGTTTCTAAAAACCCATTTTACTCAAATAACAAAGGTTTCCTTAGGTATTTCAACCAATGTCTAGACCTTTTTTCTTTTGAACTCATTTAGTTCATCTTGCATGGATTTAATCCAATCATCATCACCTAAAGCTTCATCAGTGCTTTTATGTTCTGATTGAGAAAGAAATGCTAGATATTGTACTTTTTTCCTTAAGAAGCTTCTAGTCCTTACAAGTTGATTTACATCACCAATGATACAATCACTGGGATGATTATTTAGAAACAATTGATTTAAGCTTTTAAAACCTGTTCATCAACATAGGGTAGGACATCTTCTGGGGTAAGTGCTTCAGAAATATTTTGTTGGATATTTTTCTTATTATAAGGATCTTCTATCAAGGGTTGATAATCAGTTTTTGAAAACACATCCTAGGATGTAGATTGAGGTTGTTTAAAAACAAAAGGATCAGTTTCATCAAATTTGACATGTAATGTTTCTTTAACAGTGAAAGTGTTTTTATTGAAAACTCTATAGGACTTAGAGGTTGTGGAGTAGCCTAAGAAAATTCCTTCATCATATTTGGGTGTGAATTTATGTAAATTATATTTAATATTCAAGATGAATACTTTTCATCCAAATACATTGAAGTAGGAAAGTCTAGTATTTTTACCATTCCATAACTCAAAAGAGATTTTGTTAAGAAAAGGTCTAATCAAAACATTATTTATAATATAACAAGCAGTACTTACAGCTTCAGCCCAAAAATGTTTGGTTATCGAATATTCACTCAACATGGTTCTTGTTATATCTTGAAATTTTTTATTATTCTTTCAACAACACCATTTTTTTGAGGATTTCATGGTGTTGAGAAGTTATGAGTAATTCCTTTTCTACTAAAAAAAGTTTCAAAATCAGAATTTTTAAATTCTCCTCCATGATCATTATGAATATTTATAAAAGGAAGATTTTTCTCATTTTTAACTTGGGCTCTAAAACTTTTGAAATAAGAAAAAGCTTCAGATTTCTTTACTAGAAAATAAACCCATGTAAGTCTAGGGTAATCATATTCTAGGAAAAATACATAATATTGGCCTCCAATTCTTCCTGTTTGTGTTGGAAAAAAAAGATCCATATGCACCAATTGTAGTGCATTGGTGGTTGAGACTTCACTGACTGATTCAAAACATGATTTATGTTGATTTATATATTTACAATGATCACTAACTTTTTAAGAATCAAATATAAGCTTCGATAGATCCTTAACAAGTATTTTCTTAGAGATTTTTCATAGGTTATTAAAGTTACTATGTCTAAACCTTCTATTCCATAACCAAGAATGATCTTCCATTGCACTGAGACGAGAAAGATCTTTACTCCTAAGGTCTTATAAGTATAGTGTGTATACATTCTCTTTCCTATTGGCAGAAATAATAAACTCTTGGAATTTTTTACTAAAAAATTATCATTCCTAAAATTTACAAGTTAACCTTCATCACATAATTGAGTTTTTCTAATAAGGTTTTTCCTAAGACCATTAACGAATAAAAAATATGCAATCCAAGATTTTCCAAGAAGAATAATGTTACCTATACCAATAATTTCTACCTAAGCATTATCTTTGAAAGTTACATTTCCTCCTTTCATCTTTATAATCATTTCTAAGAAGTTTTTGTTACCAGACATAAATCGAGAACATCCACTATCCATTTACCATGTATTACTATTGGTATTATCTTTACTTTCTTGGAAATAAGACTGTTAGACTTTCAAAACCCAAAATTTCTTGGATTCGGAAACATCAGAAAGAAAATTTTTAGGAATCCACATTTTCTTTAAAAAATAAGAATTATGAAAACCTAAATACTGAGTTCTTTTTAAGGAACAATTTTTTTACCAATGCCCACCACACTAACAATTAGTTCAGAATGGAGCACTTTGAGGTACAAAATAATTGTTACTAAAAATCAGTTTTGAATGTGTATAGCCAAATCTAAATTTATTTCTTAGAGGACAAATTTGGTAAAACATCTTATCAAAATTTTCCTTACCTAAGGTAAAGTTTGAAAAACACTTCCTCAAGGAAAATATTTCTTAGTTCAGTCTAATTACTATGTACTTATCCGGAAATACATTAGTTTTACAACTATTGTTAGTCTCTCAGACATTTTTCTTAGAAATTACTTTTTCTAGATCCTTAGAAAGTTTATCCTTCTTAGAATTAACTTCTTAAAGGGTTTTTGAAATACTTTAAAAGTCATAAATTTTATTATTAATATCTTTAGAATGATATGATACATCTTTAGTAATAATATAAATTCTAGAATTTTCTTTATAAATCTTTTTCTTGACTTTAGAATTTTCATTCTTAAGGAGGTTAGAAAACCTAGACACTTCTTCATAAGTAGGTAATGTATTATCTTCATTAGAATAAAATTTTTCATCCGAGGATTCATAATATTTACTATCACTATAATTAGTATTCAAGGATAAATTGGTTTTGGATTCAGCATTGTGTACCTTGGCCATTAAACAATTATTTCCAATAGGTAACTTGGCATGTAAACTGAGATTCTTTTGACCGGAAGATTCATTATCTGAAGATTCATCAGAATAGTCTCCACTACTAGAAATCCTGGTGTAATTAGATTTCAAAACATTCTTGGATTTATCTTTTTTGTATTTCTTTTTATTCCTCTCAGAATGATTTTCCATTCTATCATTTCTATTATGCATAGGACAATCTGGCCTTATATGCATTGCTCTTTTTCATTCATAACATGTGGCTTCTGAGTCTTTCTTTTCCTTTCCTTCTTTCTTCTTATATCTATACTAAAAGTCTTTATTCCTAACTACCTTGTTCATCTTTCGAGCAAGATTAGCTAGTTCATTCCCAGAATTTTCACTTTCACTTGATTCAGATAAAACCATGACCTTCTTTGACTTGGATCTAGTAACCCTTTCAGGAGTCTTGCATTTCATATGATTTGAAGTAGTTTTAAAAGAAAAAATTCCATTTCCATTATTCTTCTTATTTAGATCAGTATCTCTTTACATTCTTTTCCCATGTTGAATAAGACTTCTAAAAATATCATCAAGGGTAATCTGTGAGACTTTCCTATTCTCATCAACAATTTTTCTCTTTGATTCCCACTAATTAGGAATGATATCTATAATATTGTCCACAAGTTCCTCATCATGTAAACCTTTTTCACCCATGGATTATAAACTATTAACAACAGTCATAAACCTCTGTTGTACCTTGCACACTGGTTCTCCATAAGGAAATATAAATCAAGGATATTCTTCTCTAAGCATAGATATTCTTGTTTCAATAACTTTTGAAGTTCCAAAATGAGTGACTTTTAATTTCTTCAAAATATAATTTGATGCTTCACAAGATAAAATCTAGCTATATATATTCCTGGTCATGGAACACAACAAATTATTTCGTACCTAGTTGTTTAGTTTATATTCTAACTTTTCTTGATTAGTAAAAGTTTTGACTTCCTTATCAAGAATCTTGAAATCTATAGTAAGCATTAAAAAGTTTTCCACTCCATTATAAATGAACAAATTCTTCAAACAATCTCTCTAATATTCATAATCATTCCCATCAAATATATGTGGTCTAGTAGGATTAAGATTTTCAATCGAACCAACATTCATTCTTTCCATCTAAAAGAAAAAATCTTTCCACAAAAATATTGTTAGTAATAAAAGTTTGTAAACAAGTTTAAAAATATCAAAGCAAGGAAAATATTAGGGACAATGAGAAGTTGAGAAAGAAAACTTATATGTGAATATAAGTACTTTTGAGACCTCCTCTGATACCAATTGTAGGATCAAAATATGATGTAGATGCTCAATATACAAGAGGGGGGTAAATTTTATACGTTAAAAATTCCTTTGGAACTTTTAAAGATGGTATAAAACATTTTATATTTTAACAAAATTAAACAAGGTAAATTCATAAGACCTCTTAGTTCTACAAACATTCTAGATTCTAGAAATATGGTTCCATAAATGAAAATTAAGAGAAGTTTACATGAGAAAAGACTTTCCATAAACTCTATAGAATCTTAATAATGAAAGTATACAGATATAAGAAAGTATAAGATAGTTATATGTTCATTAATAATCAAAATGTAGCTGAAAAATATTAAACAATACAAGTAACAAGTATGAAATCTTTTAACATAAAGAGAAGGGTAACCAACAACCATGGATAAAGGTCCACTGATTTATACATTCAAGAAATTATGTCTTACCCACACCAGTGTAAGTCCTCGATAGGAATATCGGAGTCTGTCTTGCAATCCACTCAAGCCCTTGAACTTCAAGGTAGTCGACACCTCTATCTTCCTTATCAAGGATGTCCTCGAACTTTGAGGTAGTCGGCACCTCTGGCTTTCTATCCCTAGAAGCCCTCAATTGCACATGGCAACAATCGGAGTCCCACGAAGCATGCTGAACAAGATGTTTAGTATACACAAAGCATGAGAGTGTCTCTCTCTCTAGAAATCACTTCAACTGCATGTGGTCTCTAGAGTTATCAACTTTTTTCCAAAAGTAAGGATCTCGTTCAAATGAGCTCCTATTTATAAGAACTTATCCAATGGTTGGATCCCTCATCCAATGGTCAAATTTTTCCTTGAATCTCGGAGGGACCTGAACATGTGTCACTCAAACAACGGTTGGTTAGAAACCAAATGCATGACATCGTTTCATAACTAGAACAAGGGTAAGTAAAATATGGTTTCTCAAAAAAAAATTTATAATTTAAAGGAAAAATAAAGTTCTGAGTCTAATAGAAAAACATTAGAAGTCTATATTACATGGAAATTCGGATTCGGGTTTCCAAGGAATTCAGAATCATAATTCTTTAGACTTCAGAGTCTGAATTCTGAAGAATTTGGAGTCTGAAATCTAAGTAATTCAGATTTTTAATTCTAAGAAATTTGGAGTATGAATTCTAAGGAATTCGGAGTCCAAACTCTAAGGAATTTGGAATTGGAATTTAGAGGAATTCAGAGTCTGGATTAAGAAAAATTCGGAGTCTTAATTTCAGGGAATTTGGAACCTGGATTTTAGAGGATTCGGATTCAGAATTTTAAATAATTTTGAACCTAAATTTAATAGAATTCAGATTCCAAATTTCAGAGAATTCGGATCCTTAATTTCATAGAATTTATATTCTGAATTTCAGAGAATTCAGAGTCTGAATTTCAAAGAATTCGGAGTCTGAATTTCAGAGAATTCGGAGTTTGAATTTTAGAGAATTTAGAGTCTAAATTTCATAGAATTCAGATTCTGAATTTCAGAGAATTCAGAACCTGAATTTGGATCCTGATAATAAAATACTCTATATCAATGTATTTATAGAATTCTGAGGTTTTAGATGTGAAACTGAGTTTTTCACTTAGGAGTAAAAAGAGTTAGATTTAGAGAAACTAAAATATGAACAATGAAAAATAGGTAAGGTTAAATTTTCCTTGGGGAAGGATAATTGTTATTATTAAGGAAAATCTAGGTAAGGAGAAAATTTCCTTATATATAAAAAATCATTGGGAAAATAAACTTTTCCTTGAGATAGAGTGTTTGTGATTTTCAAAACATAGTAGAATGGAAAATTCATAAGAATACCTTATTAACTCAAAAATTCAATTTTAACCTTGTTCCTTATAATTCTCATCATTGAATAAAATAAGAAAGTATACTATGAGAAACATTTATCATAATGGGATTCCATATAATCATGAAAAATTACTTATGTGATGCCTATGTTATGGATCCTACTTCGTTAATCTATGACACTATAAAACCCATTTTCTTTTTATTACATTCATAGATTATTTAATGAAATAAATTTACAATTACTACAACCAAAATGATCAAGAAGTCTAGTTTCATGTGAAATTAGGAATATTACATAACAACTTAAAACATTAAATACATCATTATTATTAAAAACATCTTTTACATTACCAAAATATTCCTTCATAAATAACATTGCAAGGGAGAACCTAAGAACATAAATAAGAAAGTATTGATATATAAATCCCATTTAGGTAATAAACATGCAATATCATGGGGAAGAAAATACATGTTATATAGTAGGCCAATCAATGGGGCATAAAATAATCATGAATATAACGTCATGATATAGCACGATATTTATAACATAAAAATGTGGAAACAACTTAAAACATTGCATCATGGGTCATGGATAAACTATCAAGACATAATTTTGGAAAAATTACAATGAAGGAATCATGTATACCTATTTCCCAAAATGATTTATCATGATACTAATCATTTCCTAATACATTAGAGAGCTATATAATTTTGGGCGCACAAAACACTTTCATTTCATTATCATACTTAAGTGTGCCACATAGACCATAAAACATGGATTACTTCTTCATAATAATTCATTTAATGATCGAGGAGTGTGGAATAAATACATGTAACTCTTTAATATAAGGTATATGTTCATAAATGTGAATACCCTTGATTGATGAGTGGGTGTGGATTTCACTACACGATGGTTTTGGCATGGAAAATCAGAGTACAATTTCGACAGCATAACGATGCAGCCTGAAAATTCATAAAAAAGGATGATGAGAGAGAAATGGTTCTGTCATCATATATAAATAAAATATAATGTAATAGGGTCATATAAATACATTTCTCAACATAAATAATTTATAAAATATATGTCTTAAGATAATAATGAAACATAGAGAAACAGGGGGAATGAAATAACTCATATGAAATTTTGTCATGGTAATGGGTGTATATGGGAGAGACTAATGAGGGATAATGAGGACTATAATCATTAAAAAATAATAAAATAAGTATGGCGAGGTGAGAAAACATAACCCATCATTTTTAGTTAAAAATTAAAGGGTATAACAGTATAAGAAAACTTGGATATAAATGAGAAAGGAAGGAAACCCTTAGTTGTTTATTTGACTTCAAAAGCTTGATGAACGGCTTCTTAAGAGATTTGGGAACTTTTGGAGGATTATAGAGAGGGTAGGAAGGATTAAGTTTGTTCTCCAAGTATTTTTATGAAGATAAGTGGGATCTTGGGTGGGTTTAAATAGGAAATAAGAGGGGAATTATTTAATATTTCACAAACATAGGTTTTGGAATCATTATAATTAAATATTAAATACCCCAAACATTACCATCATTTTTTCCAATGTTTTTTTTCCAAAGATGAGTGGAAAACATTATTTTATAAGTAAAAGGACCAAATCCATTAAAATATTAGCGTTTCTTATGTGGTGGTGAGTCACATTCATAAAGAAATGAATTTAAAACCATAAAATATATCAAACATTTTTGAGGATTAACTAAGGATTTATAAAATAAGTCAAGAAAATATAAAATCACATTATTTTAAAGTTAAAACATATATTTGGTCTAATATCCCTTTTATAATGTTTATAACATCATTATTGAGAAATTATGATTTCATAAAACACGCAATATTTAAATGGTATTAAAGTTTTACCAAAAAAATCAACTATCTTAGAAAATTATGAAAAATAACCATTGGATAATTTCTACATCCTGAATCCAAAAATACTATTTATTTTATCTAAATAATTTTCTAAATATGTGAATTTTCACTTTTAAAATGAAAACTGATATTCATTGAAAATTAAAGTGTTTTAACAAAAAAAATCAAGCCATAATAAAGATTACATTTGACTTCATAAAAATTATATGATAATTTATATTTAATAAAAGTAATTTTATCATAATATTATATTAAAATATTATTTATTTCAGAAATAAATTAATTCACCACAATATGTTTCATAACTAAATTTGAATATTTACTAAATATTATTTAGAAATAATAATAAAATGAAAGAATATTAATTATTCTACACAAAAAATGTAAATATTAATAATGTTAGGGACTTGAACAATAACCCTTTATTATACCAGAATACACCCTAAGAGTAAGGTGTTACATGGTGGGGTTTCAAGGGGATGTTCAATAAACATGGTTTGGGTCGTGATCTCGATGAGCTTGAACTTCTCCGGTAAATAATTACTCTCATGTTTATGTTATTGGATCAAATCTAGGGATTGGTCTAGGGAAATCCAAGAAATTCTATATTCCTTGTATTTTTTGATAAATGGGATTCATAAGAAACAATCCTATAAGTTGAGTACATCACCTCCTTTTTCTGTGTCAAAAGGATTTGTTAAAACCATGTATTTATACTAGTCATGTGATCACTATTCAATGAATATATTATCCATGGTAATGATACATAATAGTCATTTAAAAACAATTGGATATAATAATAAAATGGAGAGCATGTGTTTTCAATATCCATTTTACAAAATAAGACAATTAATTATAACCAAATAGAAATTTCACATATAATAGTTCTGGTCATTACAATCTTCCCCCTTTAATTTCGTAATAGAAATATTCATTTCCCACATTAAAACAGATGAGGGCACTCTACTTCATCGCCCCCTCCAATTCCCACATAGCTTATTCAAAATTGTGGTTTCTCCACAACACTTTAACCAGGTATAATGTCTTATTCCATAGAACTTTTTCTCAACAATATAAGATCTTCTCTAGATTCTCCTTATAAGAGAGGTCATTCTCCAATGGCACCACCTCTAGATAGAGTTCATTAGATGGGTATGGTATGTAATTTTTCAAGAGGGATACATGGAATACATCATGTACGTGAGATAGGGTTTGTGGGAGGGAAAGCTGGTATGCCACAGCTCCAACGCGATCAAGGATCTAAAAATGGCCAATGTACCTAGGAATAATATTTCCCTTCTTCCCAAATCGCATTACTGTCTTCCATAGAGATATGCGAAGGAATACGATGTCTCTAACATCAAACTATAGGTCTTGTAGACGATTGTTGTCATATCTTTCCTGCCAACTCTGAGTAGCCTTGATGTGCTGGTGAATGGTCTTAACCTTCTCCACCATTTCCTTGACCATTTAAGGACCTAGTTGTTTTTGTTCCCCCACTTCACCCAAGTATCCAGGTGTTCTTCACCTCTTCCCATAAATGGAATCATAAAGAGACATTTTGATGTGTGATTGGAAATCATTATTATAATAAAAATCAACCAGAGGAAGATGTTGATCCCATCCTCCATTGAAATCAATTGAGCATGCTCTCAACATGTACTCAGGTTTATCGATAGTCTTATCAAATTGGACATTAGTTTAAATATGATAGCCCATTCTGAAGTTTAACTCAATATTCAGATCTTGTTGGAGACTCTTTCAAAACATAGAGGTGAATCTTGGATCTTTATCAGATAAAAATAATAGTGGTACAACAAGAAGCCTCGCCACTTCTCTGATGAATATCCATTCAAGATGATCAAATTAAAAATCCTCTTGAATCACAATGAAGTGTGTAGTCTTTGTAAGGTGATCCACTATAACCGAGATAGAATTATTTCGCCAATATGTCTTTGAAATCCTAGTGAAAATGTCCATGGTGATGTTTTACCATTTCCATGTAGGTATGGGTAATGATTTCATCATCCACTTAGATTATTGCCTTTACACCTTTAATTATAGATAGAAACTACATCTTGGTGTGTATTTTTTGATCCCCTTTTTATATTGTCCCACTAATAGTTTTCTAAGAGTTCTCGATACATCTTTGTGCTTTTAGGATGGATAGAGAAGGTCCATCTATGTGCATCATTCAATAGCACCTTCTTTAATTTAGGATTTTATGGTACACATTGTCTTGACCTAAATCTTACAACACCTTCTTCATTAACATTGAACTCTAAGGATATACCTTTTTATTTAGATTCCACTTTCTTCTGAATTCCTACATCATCTCTTCCAACTTCATTTATCTTCTCCATAAGAGGTGGTTCAGAACTCATTTGTGAAAGGATTGATTATGCTACTTCCTTTATGATTCCCATTTCCACACTCTTCGAGTCAAAAAATTTTATATCCTTATAAATTCTCATCAATGAAAGAGTTGTTGGATCCTTTCTACATAGAGAATCTTCTAATTTATTCTCTTTCCCTAGATGGTAGTGAATTGTCCATTCATAGTCTTTGATTAGCTTTAACCATCATCATTGGTTCATATTCAACTCTTTATGTGTGAATATATACATGAGGCTTTTGGGACCCGTATATATTTCACATTTCTCCCCAAAGAGGTAATGTCACCAAATTTTCTAATAGAAGATCACTACATCCAACTGTAGATCATGTCTTGGATAGTTCTTCTTGTGAACTTTCAACTACCCTGAAGCATAGGTAATGACTTTTTCATTTTTCATCAACACCCAAACCTTTCCCTTTTTCAAAGAATCACTAAATACCATGAAAATATCTCCACTTATGGGTAGTTTGAGCATGGGTGTAGTGATAATACTCCTTTTAAACTCCTTGAATCTATCTTCACATTAATCATTCCCAAGAATATTGTCACCCATTCGAGTTATCTTGGTTATAGGGTTTGAAAATCACGAGATATTCCTCAAACATTGACAATAATACCCAGCTAATCCAAGGAAACAACAGATATTTGTCATATATGTGGGCCCCAACTATCCTTAAATTGACTTAGTCTTTGAAGGGTCTATAGATATCCCATTGATTGTGATGATATTCCCCAATAAATGGACTTCCTTAAACCAAAACTCACATTTGATGTATTTCTAATAAATCATTTCCTTTCACAAGTTCTTTATAATTAATCTTAAATTCTCCCCATGCTACTTCTTACTTATGTATTATATTTGAATAACATCAATAAATACTACAGAAAATTTTTCAAGATAATCTCTAAAGATTTTATTCAAAAAGTCCATGAAGATTCATAGAACATTAGTGAGTCTGAAAGGCATTACTATGAATTCGTAGTGCTTGTACCTTATACAAAAAGCATCCTTGGAGATATACCCCTTCTTCACCCTTAATTGGTAATATCCCAACCACAGATCCACATTGGAGAAGTATCATGCTCCACATAGCTGATCTAACAAGTCATCAATTCATTGAAAAGGATACTATTTCTTAATCATGATTTTTTGAGCTCACGATAATCAATACAAATATGTATTAACCCATCCTTCTTATTGATGAATAGTACTGGTGCACCCCATGGTGAAGAACAAGGGTGTGTAAACCCTTTATCCAGATTCTCCTATAGTTGATTCTTTAGCACCTTAATTTATATAATAGTTATTCTATACAGAGTCTTGGATATTGGAAATTCCCTAGGTATGAGATCAATCAAGAATTTTGCATCTATTCTAGGAGGAAGACCAAGAAAATCCTTAGGACACACATGAGTGAATTCCCTCACTATAGGAATGTCTTCGAGGATAGTTCCTTTCATATAATAGATCATCTAAGAAAGATACACATACTCATATGGAAGAAATATCCATGATTGGGATGATGGTGCTAACTAATATTCCTCCACCTCCTTGCACTTGTACAAAATCTGATGTTGGTTTTCCATATGGAGAGTGATTTTCCGCTCACAGAAATTTATGTTGCATCTAAATAGGAAAATCCAATCCATTCCTAGAATTACATCAAGTTATACCGAGGGATGAATGATAAGGTTTTACAAGAAGTTCAATCCATAAATTGTGACAGGGGTGAGTTATATAAATGGGATTCAATAATTTTCCCATTTTCTATTTTCATTGACATATCTACTTCCATGATTTTTGGTGGTGTTTGGATTGTTTTACTAAACTTTCAGGATACAAAAGAATTAATAGACCCAAAATAAAAATGTGCATTTTATATTCTTGAATAAATAACTAGTATACCTATCACCACTTCCTTTTTGGGATTCACTTCGGCAGTTGTGATGGAAAAATATCCCCCTTTTTTCATTGGAGGTTGTTGGTTACCTCTAAAAACCCTTGTCTTAGTGAATTTGTTTGAGAAATTCCCTATTTCCTTGTAGTTTTAGAAATGAACAACATGATGAGGTTTCATATGGGCATTCTTTTCCTCTATCAATGTAGAGGAATTTTCTTTCCAGCAATCGCTGGAAAGGTTCCCTTCCTACCCACACCTAAATAATTTCCTCATCCCCTTCAATCCATTTCTATGGTGCTTATTTTCATACCATTAGTAAGTGGGGTGTTTCAATTTCTATGTACCATTATATCTCCACCAAACCATAAAACTTTAAGTCCACCTTCCACAAATTTTCCCATTGATATCCCAGATATTTAACGATCTACATTTGGACTTATAGGGTACATCAGAAACTTTACTCATAGTTACCGTTGTTACGAATCTCTAGTGCTTTTTGTTAGTTAGGTTTTAGATCACCAATGAAGACATCATCCTTGAATTCATGGGTGAAGGAAAATCTGGAGGCGTATCATGCAATCCTTTTGAACTTTTCCTCATATGCTCTGATGGATTCATCATCTTTTTTCATGAGGGTAAGAAAGACCATTTCCATCTTAATTTACAGGGTTTAAGGAAAATAATTATCAAAAAACATTTTCTAAAAATCCTTCATACCCATCACATTGATCTCCTCCTTAGGCTTCATATTTTTTATCAATGTCCACCATTTATCTATCTCTCCCTCCCTACAATATATTGCTAGAAGAACCTTCTCTTCTTCAAAGCATTGAAGGATGTAGAAGAACTTTTCAATTGATTTGATCCATTTTTCGATGACTAAGGGATCAGATGATCCATTAAAAGTATGAGGCTTTTGTCTCATGAGGCACTCAACTACGACCTATTCTTTCATGGGGGGGGTGTAAATTCGTCTATATCTATATTTCTATTCAAAACTTGAGTTAACTGAGAGAGTATCATGAAAAATATTATGATTCTCACTCCCATCGGATTGAGAATCTCATTAGGGAAGTCATTACATTGATCTTCACATCAGTTTTTTCCTTATTCCACCTATTACCATCAATTAGATAGAATAAAAGGAAAATTAGGGGTAGTTATTTTAAAATATTAAACACATAACGATTAATATGATGAAATTAAAGAGATAAGTTATAAATTACATTAATTTTCTTAAATTATGAATTTCTAGGATTCAATCTAAGTTATCCATGATCTATTTCATAAAGTATATTATCATGGGATATTTCTATTCCCTTAATAATAGAACATACTAATATTATGAATTTATCAATGAATATCCCCCATGTGTGTCAAACGACGTGTGCAGCAAGGCCCGTTTTCACACTCTATCTCTCATTAGAGTCTAGCTCAAATCTCTGTTTTTGGGTATTACCCCAAGATACATATGTGCCAGAGCTATATCAACTTGTTCGTATCTATATTGGGATGTATTTTCTTTGATAAAACCCTAAATCTGTACTCACCAAGATTTATGGATGATTTTCTTATACTTATTATGATTCTTTAATGATTTCACTAGTATTTTCTAATCCTAATCCCAAAAATAACTAAACTTTCCTCTGATACCAACTATAACAACCATGTTCAATTTATTACATTCGTAAATGATTTAAATAAATAAAATTAAAATTTATAAAACCTTTAATATTGAGAAGCATAGTGTCTTTGGAGATTAGGAACAGTACATAAAAAATTAAAACCTGAAATACAACATCATTATGGAAAACATCCTTTACATGACAACAACATTCCTACATATATAACATTGCATGGGATAACCTGGGGACATATATACGAAAGGGGTGAGATATAAATCAAAATAAGGGAATAAATATAGAATAAAATGAGTAAAAATTTATATGTTAGATAGTAGGCATATCAATGTATCATAAAAGAAACATGAACATAAAGTCATGATAAAACATCATAATCATAACATGAAAATGTGGCCAAAACATAAAATATTGCATCATGGGTAAAGGCTAAACTGCCAAGACATCATAGAGTAAAAAGTATCATAAAGTAATCATGTAAAACCCTATCTCAACATGATGTATCCTGATACTAAACATTAGAAAACTCAATGTAATGTTATATAATTTCAGGCGCACTTGTCACATCAATCTCATTCTCATGCTTAAGTATTCCACATATATCATAAATAATGATTCATTCATCATCATAATTAATTACAAGATCAAGGGTGTGGAATGAATACATGTAATTTCTCAATAAAAATATATATGTGCATAATGTTGAATACCATTTATAGATGAATGGGTATGGTATTCACAACACTGCAATTCTATCATGGAAAATCACGGTGCAATTTCGACAACATAACGGTGGGGCATGAAAATTAATAAAAAGGGTTGATGAGAGAAAAAGGGGTATCTAAACATAAATAAATGAAATGTATATTAAGTGGGTTATAGAAAAACATGTCCCAAAATAAGTAATTTGGAAAATAAAATTCATAACATAATAAAGAAACTTGAAGAAAGGGGAGGAATGGAATAACTCTTATGACATTTTGGCATGGTAATGGGTGTACATGGGAGAGATTAATGAGAGAAGAAGGGGTATATCATCATCAAAAAATAATAATGGAATTATGTGGGAGGTTTGAAAAAATACCCCCATAATATTTAATTTAATATAAATGGGTGTAAAAATATAATGAGACTTGGATAAAAATGGGAAAGGAAGGAAACCCAAGAGTGTGTGACTTCAAAAGCTTCAAGAGGACATTTTTGAGAGTTGAGGTTCCTTGTGAGTATTACAAAGAGAGGAGGATATATTATGGGTGTGAAAAAAGTATTTTTAGTGAATATAAGTTGAATATTGGTTGGGTTTATATTGGAAATGAGAGGGGAATTCTTTAAGATTTCAGAAACATCAGTTTTTTAATCTATATAATTAAATATTCAAAACTCCAAACCATACCCTAGTTTTTGCCAATGGTTTTTCCCAAATAGGATTAGAAATCATTATTCTATAAGGCTAAGGGATTAATATATAAAAATATCATCCTTTCTTATGTGGAGGTAAGTCAAATTGTTTAAAAAATGAATTTAAAATCCTAAAATATATTATACATTTTGGAGGATTCAATATGGATTTATAAAATAAGTCAATAAAATATAAAATCACATTATATTAATGGTAAAAAATATATTTTTCCTAATATCCCTTTTATAGTGTTTATTACTTCACTATTGAGGCATTATTATGTCATAAATCACACAATATATTTATATTATATTTAATTTTTAACCAAAAATTCAAATCTCTCAAAAAATTATGAAAAATGAACCATTGGATAATTTAAAAGTCATGATTCAAAAAATAATATTTATTTTTTGTAAATAATTTTATGAATATGTGAATGTTCACTTTTAAAATGAAAACCGACTTTCATTGGAAATTGACAGGTTTTGACAAAAATATTTTTCAAACCATAATAAATATTACATTTGACTTCATAAAAATTATATGATCATTTATATTTAATGAAAATAATTTAATGATAATAATGTATTAAAATATTATTTATTTCCAAAAACTCTTAATTCACCATAAAATATTTATTAACAAAATTTGAATATTAACCAAATATGCTTTAAAAACAATTATAAAATGAAAGTATATTCATTATTCTATACAAAAATAGTGTACATAAAAATAATTCTAGGGTACCGATACATAAATATTTATTATACCAACATATTCCCAAATAGTAAGTTTTATGGTGGTTCAGATTTCATGGAGATGTTTGGTGAACATGGTTTGGGTCATGATCTCGATGAGCTTGAACTTCTCCCGTAAATGGTTTTTCTCATGCTTAAGTTGTTAGATCTTATCTTGTTCATGGTTTAGGGAAAATCCCAGAAATTATATCTCCCTTAGTGGTTCCGATAAATGGGCTTCATGGGGAACTAACCAACTGGTTGAGGCTATCACCTCCTTTTTCTGTGTCTATAGGATTTGTTAAAACCCAATATTTATACAAGTCATGTGATCAATATTCAACTACTATATTATCAATGGTAATGATACTTAATGGTCATTTAAATGCAATGGGATATAATAAAACAAATGGAGTACATGTTTTTTTATATCCATTTTAAAAAATAAGATATTTAATTAAATCAAAAGAGAAATTTCACTTATAATAGTTTGGTTCATTTCAGAATCCTTTGTTTTATCAAATGTTATTCATTGTAATCCTCAATTTAAATCTTTAATTATGTTTCGTAATGAGTTTGTGAATTTCTAAAGAATATCCCTCAGGAGTGTCAAAATAGTTGTGAAGCAAGGCCTGTTGTTGTGTACCAGATTACCCTGATTTGGGCTTTAATATCTTTTCGGAGTTGTTACCCCTAGGTACTTATCTACCAGATCCACATCCACTTGTAGTATTTATATAGGTATATATTTCATGGAAACCACTCAGTTTACCCTTTACCAAAATTCCAGGACATTTTCCTAAATGTTAGATCATCATTTTACATATTCTTAGGGACATACCTAGACAAATCCTATGAAATTTACATCGGGGTCTCACGAAATTTTTCTCATCCTAGTTTCCAAATAATGGATATAACATTATTTTGATACCAACAATATAGACCCGGGATTAACATAGGTGGATATTATATCATTTTAGATTAATATTTAGTAAATTAAAAAAATACATGCTTGAGGATCGTAATAGTTTAGTGCCATTGGAATCTTAGAAACAAAATCTTATATATTGGTCAAAGATCTTCCACATCTACCATAAAGATATCCACCCTTATTACATCTACCTAAAACCTTAATTCATAACCTGGGGAAAAGAAAATGTAAGAAAGGGGTAAGCTCAAATGCTCAGAAAAGATAAATTGGGGAGATCTGTAAGCATAATCATGAGCATATGGGTATGATAACATGACCATCAAAATAAAAGATGATACCATGCATATCAAATATATTTTACATGAATCATGGCATAAATATTGGTAGTTAATAACACATGATTCATAATGAAGTAAATCACATAATCCATGAAAGAATAACATAGGAATAAAACATGGAATTATGGAATACACATAAGAATATAATATTATTTTCATAGTATACAAGTGATCTATTCCAAGAACATATTGGTAGTATGGGTTCACTCCCCATACAACATTGGTTGTAATGGTTCACTCCCATGGCCATCTTAGTAGTATGAGTTCACTCCTCATAGCATCGTGGTAGTCATGGTTCACTCCCATAGCTATTTTAGTAGCATGAGTTCACTCCTTATACCATCTTTGTAGTCATGGTTCACTCCCATTTCTATATTAGAAGTCAAGGTTCATTCCTCAGACCATAGTAGTCTATCTGATGAGATATAAATCATTACCCAATGAAATGGAGGGATATATAGTTCCTACCAGTATCATAATAAAATCTTACATACATGTTTCTTAAAATCATAAATAATCATATCATAACCCACAAAATGAAATGGGTATTATAAACATGAGAAATTATCATAGTCTGTAGAAAAAGATAGGTTTCGTAATAATTTCATCGTAAACATAACCTATGAAAATAAGTGGGTTTCAAAATCATATAACCCATGATAGAGAAATGAGTTTCATAAATACCATGATATTAAGTGTATTTCATTCATAGAAAGAATATAAATTGAAATTTTAGATCATTTCATAAAAGAGAATGAGTTACATCAAAGGATACCATCTTAGATGGAAAATAATTTTGAAATATCTTTTAAAAATTTTATTGAGGAAAATATCCTTCATTGAAATTTGATTTTAAATATATAAAACAATTTGAAAATAATTTTATTAGAAAATAATTTTAAAACTTATAAATAAGACATAGAATCATCTGAAAAACGTTTTACATGAAAACCTATAAAATAAGATTCAAAACATTTTAAAAACCCTTTTCTTTGAAAACACTATGAAAACCAATAAAGAAAACATGAACATTTTTTGAAATCCATTTCATTGAAAATACTTTGAAAAATTATAAATTAATCTTGAAAACATTTTGAAACCCATTTTCTTTGAAAACTTATAAAGGAATATTGAAAGCGTTTTGGAACCCATTTTTTATAAAAACTTATTATAGAAACTTGAAAATGTTTTGAAAACTATTTTACTTGAAAAAATATAAAAGAATCTTGAAAATGTTTTGAAAACCATTTTTCTTGAAATTAATTTTTTATGAAACACTTTCTAAAAAATTAACCCTTTAACTATACAATGGAAGCTTCACAAAAATGACAGTGGGTAAATCCATACATGTCATACAAGGTAAAATGAATATTTGTTTTTCAACGTAAAATATTTAGACAAATTCCTTGATTGGAATGCAACAAGAAGATTAATTTGAAAATTGGTAAAAGAAAAAATGGTAAAAAATTATTTTAATGATCATAGAAAATAAGATGAATATTATCGGATACCCTTTTTTAAAAACATGGTTTTGAAAGAACACATATTTCTACCAGAAGAGAGGGTAATGTTCGTATTTCCTAAAAACACTTTCTTAACCATATTATGTTCCAAAGAGTACAAATATGGTACCAATACACGATTATATTCTTAATATATATTGGATAAAAGAATTAATGAATTTTATTAAGATATTATAACATGATTTCGTCAAAGAGAGCATAAACATAAACAATCTCGCAATGTGATGAGATTGTTTCAATAATTTTTATAACTTGGAAACTTTGGATCATAATCATTATATTTGAAAAATGAAATTAAATGAATATTAAAATACCATGAAAAGTATCAAATTCATTATATAATTTTTAAAATTGAATTATATACACCTCAAAAAGTAATTTAGGGAAATAATAAAACATGAGTCTCAAATAAGGAAAATTGTTACAAAATTATTTTACGAATTTGAAAACTTTTGAAACATAAACACCATGAAAGAAATTTCATTAAATGGATATATTAATAACCATAAATTTATGTAAAATATTAATATAATAAATAATTTTAATAATTACACCACCGAAAAGTAAAGAGTGGAAAACATAGAATATATCTCATGCAAATAACCGGTGAGATGAAATCCCCTTACCTTGTGTCTTGACTCTTATTATAATAATTCAAACCAACTTTATAATAAATATAAATTTATTAAAAATACTTTACAGAATCATATTATTATATCTAATACCATATATGGTTTTATTATGACCTTCTATTTCCCACTTTTAACCATCTTATGTTAAGGTTTCACTTCAAGTAATATTCGCTTTGTTTTTCTTTTTTGTATCTTAATTTGTAATATTCTAGGCACTTATAATTATATCATGATTCCAGAATGTAAAACATGATATATATATTTATATATTATGTATATATATTATATTTTTATTTGAAAAATATGTATAATATTTATATATGAAACCGAATAGACCATTCATGGAGACGGTAGGTCGTACGTACGCGTGAACGCTATTTATATTTAATTGTCTTGTTGAAGGAAAGAAAGTAAATGAAATAGTTGAACATATATATACACACATATATATATATCATTATTAAATTATCTTTATTATATCATATATATTCACTAAAACCATCCTTAATACAATCTATGTATTGTATGAATGAATCATCTCTCTTTGAGGGGGTGGTAATCCACGCATCCTCAAAATGAAAGTATTGTATTTACATAAGATGGAAAGCATAATGTTATCTTTCAAATTAAAATTATAGAAGAAAAAAGATATTATAAATATATTATATATCATATATAAATAGATTTTATATCATAGTTTCCACTATGATTGGTGGTAATGGAAAAATGATCAATCATCGTTTCGTGAGCAAGTTGTTCACCGTACACAGAAATCATATGTTTGTTACCAATTAGATAGAGGTGTTTGTAATTATAGGTCAAACCATTTAAATAAAATCATCTTATTTTATTTAGGATACTCTTTATTTTATATAAGTGTAGAATAAAAATATTTTTATGTGGTGGGGAAGGAAAAGAATATAAAGGACATAAGAGAAGATGTTACCTTGTAATCAGTTAACTCTTTTTGGTTTGTTCCTAAAGGATTCCATGGATTGTTTTATTCCAAATGTAAGGATTATAGGAGGAATTTAGGATTTTTGGGTAGTGTATTGGTAATATATTGACCTAAATTATGTGTTTTGAGAGGTGTGAGGAAGTGGTATATGTGTTGGATTATTTTAGGGAAGGAAAATGATTCACTGGGAATTTTTAGAAACATGTTAGGTGTACACATGTTCATACCTAAAAAAATACATAAAAACCACAAAACTAAATAATTTATGGTCTATGGAAACAATATGGACATATAATAGGTTTTTTAAATGTGGATAGATCATTTGGGACCTTAATATTATGGATTAGTCTATAATTAAGCTAAATTTGGTCTTAATCGATGTGATTAATTTTTATCACTTTTACTAATAATTTTGGTAAATATAATTAACGTGGTAATACTAGACTCTAAATATTATACTGAATATTTTATTTTTGATTTTTATAAATTAAATTCATTGAAGTGGAAAATTTTAGATTAATGTTAATCACGTAGAGGAGACTAAATAATGGGTATTTAAATTAGAAAAATGTACAAACTTTTGTTATGATTTTGTAATAAATTTCAATGTGAAATTGATTATAATGAATTAAATTGTATTGAAAGATTTAATATTTATCTAATGTGAAATTATAACCAATTTATAATATCATTTGAAATTAATTATTAATTAAACAAAAAGGCAGTTTTTACCTAAAAAGTTGTATTTTTTACTATTCATTAACAAGTAATGTTTCTTAGAAAACTCCCAAAATATCAACCCTAGGATAACTTCGATGTAAGAAATTCCAAAATGAATTATATTTTATAATATTAAATTTACAAATTTATCTAAAATTAATTTATTATTAAAAAATTTCATTCAAGAAAATGGTTTTTTAACATAAATGTACTTTACCACAAATCATATATTTCAATATTATTATGTTTTATTTATATAAACAAATTATAAAAAATAATTGAATAGTAGTTATTAATATTTACATAACTATGATTAACCTATAGGTTATAATTATCTTATTTAAGTAATTATATATAAAAAATATGTGTTGTAGAAACTCAGTGTTTCACGCATCGCACATCAAGTTAATGGTGCGTGCAACATACACCAAGTCGTACACCAAGTCAGTGTTGCGTGTAAAATAATCCAATAAGGATCCATGTGAAAAGATTGTTTTCTTAGTGAATTTCTTGACATAAATGAAAATTTAATTTATTAGGGTAAAATAACTTTGTGACCATAATAATATTTCCTTTTATATTCAATTGGTTTTCATATTCATTTATAATTAATTAACAACTAATGAATTCATATTATATTTTGCAAATAATGTATTTCAATAGATTTGTTAATATTATTCCGAACATATGATTTAACATCAACGTTTTATCTTATTATATTACATAACCA
Source organism: Viscum album (assembly GCA_963277665.1). Lineage (NCBI taxonomy): Eukaryota > Viridiplantae > Streptophyta > Magnoliopsida > Santalales > Viscaceae > Viscum > Viscum album. The sequence continues at coordinate 1,982,104,837 of OY728125.1, read as the reverse complement.
TAACTTAATAATATATTATTGTTCGGTAAATGTCAGTCTTGCTTGTTAGGAAAGTCATTTTGGAAATTCATAGTTTCATATAATGCAAGATAACCTCTATGTTCTCTGTAGAGATATCCAATGTTAATATTGCATGTAAAGCCTGATTAACAATGTGTTTCATATAACGCAATCCAAATATAATTCATTCATAAAATAAATTATCCTCTGTGTTGTATGAAAAAAAATAAAAAAGCATAAATTAACTTGAAAAAAATCAAAAAATACTAGGATATTACATAGTGGCTTCCATTTTATAATTTTAATGAGGGGATATTTTGGAATTTATAAAAAAAATTATATTATAATAATGTTATTATCTTGAAAACTACTTATGAATGGAATATTATTAAAACATAATTCGAGATGGTTTTTAAATTCTATTACCTAATAAAATGTAGGTAGATTTATGTTGTGTATTAAACCTTATCTTTTGGATTATCATATTAATTAATGTAAATACTTTTTCGCAATTAAATGGTTATAATTTTACATATAAAGTAAAAAATGGAATATTAATGGCCAATATATAAAATTTTAGTTCATATATTGTCTTAATTGGCCTCCTACATTATTTTTATGATTTTTAAATAATTTAATGTAATATTAATATGATAAAATATCAGTAATTGAAATTTTTACACTATTCATTTATTTTGAATTAATTAAAATAAATAAAATGATGTAAGTTGATTATATTCCCATAATAGAAAAATATATATATATGATCTTCTTAAATAAAATTTTTAGAACACTATAAAACCTTATAATTATGTTGATTTTATTTTTTCTATAATAATTCATTATATTAATATTAATTCATGGAATATTTCATCTGCGTAACATAAGTATTTAAATTAATTATAAAAAACAAAACATATAAATAAATTTATATCAAAAAAGTAATTTCATTATGATAAAAATATATCCTCATATTCGTTCATAATATTCTCATGTCCCTATATGAATTCATGTGAGATATTTAAAACTTATATGGTAACAAAGTGTACATTTTATTGATATAATTATTATTTTAATCATATTGAAATAAATGTGTCTATTAATAAAATAAATTTATTTCCTAAGTTTATAAGGGTCTAATTACTTTCATCCAATATTAATTAATATTTATCATTATGATCTTATCATAGATTTACCAGATTTACCCATTAATGATGTGATAAATTTTACCATGGTTATTATTCATAATGAAAAAAATAAAATGGTCATCTTTACAACCTGTATACCTGATGATTAAAAATATATAATAAATTTTTCATGATTCAATTTCTATAAGTAGGTGAAAATAATTTAAAATCAAAACAAAAAATAAAGAATTTGTTTCTTAATAAAATTTATGTATAAAAATACTTTATACCACATTCAACCATTAAATTTATTCCAATAAACATTATTTGAATATTAATGATATTAAATACATAATTTTTTTTGATTTCTTAAGGGATATTTGTTAATGATTAAATAAAAAAATATTTCAAAATAAGAACAAATTTTCAATATTTACTTTGAAATCAATGATCCAATAAAATATGTAAAATGTACCCTAATATGTTTTGAAATTATTATTTAAAAAATGACATTTTTAATATAAAAAAATTTATAGATCTTTGAGAAATAAAAAATAATTCCTTCTCATAAAATTAACTAAAATTCATTTTTAAGATAAAGTAGTCCTAAATCATTAAATAAATTACAAAAAAATCAAGTAAATATTTACAATGAATTAATATTTATTAGCACCTTTATATATTTATCACAACATGGATAATATTATTGATACTCTAATATTCATTAATTGGGTGCAAATAATTACATTAAATAATAACAAGATAAAATACTTCACTTAAAATCGAGGATTTTAATCCTATACACTATCGAACATAGTCATAAATTTATAATCTCTAGATGTTGAACATCCTCCTAACCCAATTACTCAATTACGTTGATATATGTGATGGAAAATATTTTCTCTAACAAGAATCTCCAACTCTTACCCTCAATTATCAATATAGTTCATATGTCGACTTTATGTTTATCTGATGTGTTTCTTAATGGAATTGAATTTATTTTTTATTTCAAAATCTAGTTAGTTTCCCCATATTATAAATTATCAAACAATATATTAAATTTTAGGATTTATGAATTTATATCCTTATATCTCTTAATAAGAATCCATTTAAACTCATGAGTTAAAGGTATTTCTATATGTCAACTTTACCAGAGGATGATGTAGATCCAACCCTATAATGAAATCTGTAAAGAAACATTTAAACATATTTTTATGTGTCTTCCTTATCTACTAATATTTTTCTAATATATAATGGTTATAGAAAATAAAATAAAAATACAAAGTTGTTCAATTCCTGATTATGACTCTTTGATGAAATTTATGTAAAAGTCATATCTCAATCAAATACAACCAATATTGGTGTTCCATGAGACCACATCATTAATATAATTAATATCATTGACTGATGATGTATTTATATATCATATAATATATAAATTATTTCATAATTCTTATTATGATAGGCCACAAAAACCCAATTATCATTATTTTATTTTGATCTCTTTGCAAGTCCTACGAATAAATATAAGGTTATGTTCTCCCATTTCCCTATAAATATTGATAATTTTTACATCATCCCCACTAATGTTTCACCATTATACCTAAAATTGTTGATATATAGAGATTTTTTATGTAAATTAATAAACAAGATTCATCATATTATTCCTCGAGTAATGCTCTTATAGATCTACATTTATTTTTGTGCTCCAGGGGTGGGAAGAGAATGCTAAGATATTAACATCATTCAATAGACCCTTCTTTATCATTGGTTTGGATTGTATGTATAGTCCTATCCTAATTCTAACAAAACCTTATTTAATAATGTTTAACCTACATGATTTACCCATCCTTGTATTATACACCTTTGTTTTTTACTCTACATCATTCCTTAGTGCATCCCAGATCATCTCGATAGTAGCATTTTTTGTAAATAATTTGCGAAAGGTAGGATGTTGTTACATTATTTATTATTCCCATTCCCATATTCATAATTTTTAAGGTGAATAGTTCTTTTAAAATACTCTTTATGGATAAGGTTTAATAAAAAATTCTACTTGGATCAAATTATAATTATTTTTTCACCTTCCAATGATATAAGTGTATTGAGCATTCATAGTGAATGGTAATTTCAAAAATTAACATTAGTTCATAATAAACTATTTATTTTTAAAATATATATTTTATACTCTTAAGATGAAAATATATAGTTAAATATTTTATCCATAAAGATAATTTTACTAAATATTTAATTAAATGATCACTACAACCAACTATAGATTTTGCATTTCAAAAAATTTCTAATTCCAATTTAACATCCTTGATGTATTGGTTATTAAATTATAATTTTTCATTAATATAAATCCCATGATATTTTTTTATACATCACTATATAGAATAACTATTTTCCCACTTATTCGATCTATGTGTATTGGTGTATTAAATAACCACTTATTGAAAAGAAATACGTTTTTCTCTAAGTCCTTAGTAAAGAAAAGAATAAATTCTTTATAATATAATAATGTTATTTTGCATTGAAAATGTTAATACATTTACATGCATAATTATTAATATATATTTTCTCTAGGTACCTTACAGAAAAATATTATAGATTTTGGTTCAGATAATTATTTAGTCACCATTATTTTAGAAAGATCCATAATAATCCCTATGATATTGATATTATTAATTAATAATCTTACATACTCTATTCAAAACTCAAATTTACTATTATTTTCATATATCATATCTTTTATTAACTTATATAGTAATATACTCAAATTCTCTTCACATTCATCCCTAATATTATATTATATGATAATATCATCTATAAAGACAATAATAATTTTATGAGGTCTTATATAAAGAAATTATTAATAATGTATAGGAAAATTACATAAGAATTTGGATTCCAATGGTAATTATAATGAACTAAAACTGCATTCAACTTATTCTAAAGGAATTCATAAAAATATCCTTTTCCACCTTAAAGTGATTATATCTCGATAAAATGAACACCATAGAGATGTACTTATCACAAAATTTCTGATAAAAAAGGTCATTACTTCATTGTTGGGGAAACATTATAATTATTGTGATCTAATTTAGTTCATATTAATCAATGAAGAGATTAATTTTACCATCCATCAGTAAAAATATGATGACTAGTGGTGCTTATAGTGAAACACATAAGTGTATTAATCCTTTTTCTATATTCTCTAATTATTTAATCTTAATTTCATCTAGATTAATGTGGGAAATTATATAGAGAGTAATGGAAATTGTAAATTATCAAGATATATATTCTATTAAGAATAAGACTATCATTTTATTAGAAGAACACAAAACCCTTATGGTTTTACATCACCCTAGTCACTCCCAATAGGTATGTTTTGATGGAATATTATTTCCTTCATCACCAATATTTTATATAGATTTTCATTCTAATAAGGAAACAATATAGATGATTTAGAAGTATATTCCAAAAAAAATTCATCCTATGTATAAATTTAACAAATCAATGGATAAGTATGGATAGTGATTATGATTTAAATCCAGTAAATACAGATGTTTACTATATATAATTATTATAAATTGATGTGAAATAAATCATCAACTCCCACTTATAAGATTTTATTAAGTTCTTTAGGAATATATATGCCACCATTGGTAATTGAGGAATATTTACATGGTTGGTAGAAACAAAATGAATCACTTGATGTTTTCATTGAAAATTATTCCTCTATTTTTAGAGGTTGGTTAGAATTGTTCTACTAAACATGTATGATATTAATTTATTCAGAAAAATGGAATGAATGAATACATTTTATATTCATGAGTTAATAAGAATGGTATATGTCACCACATCACTGTCCTGATACACCTTAACAGTTTTGATAACAAAAGACAATAATTTCAATCTTAGACTTGAGGTCATTTTTTTGGGTTATGTTTGAAGACATTTGGTAGAGAGAATTAGATTTTTATATTTTTTATGTTTATTGTAGTTGAAATATTAAACCAAAAGTGGAGGATTTATGAAGAAATTATTTTCTTAAATAATATTAAGGGGAAATTTGGAATCTTATAAACATTTATTAGTATAATATACCTTACATCCTACCTTGAATCATTAATTTGTTACCTAGTGGAAGTTACCTAGATAGTTCATTCCACCCTTATGAAATAAGTAATTTTTTCACTCCCTCCAAATTATTTATCATTTGATACCTAAGAGGAAACCTTTACACTCCTAATTTTATCTATATCACCCTTAGTATTGAGAGTCCCCAATATTAATTTCAACATTAAGTTCATATCAAGAAGTTTCATTATAGAAATCATTGTATTGATTAAAAATTTATTTTTAAATACTTGGATTCACTCTAAAAAATAATCCTTGGGAATCGATTTTTTAATCGATTTTGAAAAAAAATATACAAAATAGAAGGGTTATATATATATATATTTAAAATAGTCAAACTATTTTCTTCAACTAAAAGTGTGAAGTTTAATGATTATTTGGATGATATATTAAACAATAAAATTAGGGTAACTTATTTATAAACACTATGATTTATATTTAGCTCATAATATTTAACATGATTAGTATTTTAACTATTTCACAAAAAAAGTGTTAACGTGTTGGATATTTAAAACCATCATATAATGTATTGGTTTGAAAAAAAAACTCCTTAAAATATATATTATTAAAACAAAAATTATAAACTAATTATTAAGGTAGATCTATAAAATAGATAAAAGGTATCAATGACATTAAAACATTAATATGGTATCAATATTTTTATACCAACAAGATGATAAATCATTATATTCCTGGAATCCAAAATAAAATACATTCATTAGAAGCTCACATCCAAACCCCAGAATAGAAATATCTCTATCTTCCATGAAATAGAAGACCTCCCTTGATCATGTATGTTTTTTGGAGACGATCATTTTTAAAAATATATGATAAATAAAATGAAAACCTTACAATTGTATATCTTAATGGAAATACTCAAAAATAAAAAGATTACACTGATCACAAAGACTCTCTACAAAAAAAATTATAAATACTCAATGATGTTTTTAATTATAAATTTATAATATCATTTATGTAATTTTTATACTATAGGTACAACTATATTTATAATTAAAATTGAAATAACCTATATTGGTCAAATTCAGAAATACTTGGATTGAATTTTAAATACATTAGAATAAATTTATTCATTAGGTGTGGAAATAAACATTTTACATCATCTTATAATGATTTCATTCATCACAACTATATTTATTCTAAATTAGAGAGGTTTAACCTTTCTTTAATAGTAAATTTGTTGGATTTTCATAAAATAGATTGAGTTTTATGGTATTTGAGATGGTATAATTTTATTATTCATAAGTATAACACCATAATAAAAAATTGTGTTAGATTATTTTTATATAATGGTTATATTTATTTTAAAAATAACTGATGTTAGTGGGTCATTAAATCAAAACTATACACCTTTATATTAAACAAATGATACATAACAATATTCAGAAAAGAAATAAATAGAGTTAGAAATAATGATTCATGCGGTTTTCAAAAAATAGAATATATACCCCTCTTTTTTGAAACTAAAACTAAACCAACATTATTATATAAAATATGACCACCATAAAAAAATACATCAAAAAACATATATGGTTACTATACAAGTTAAAAAATATAAAACATTTTTAATGATAAACAATAAAGATTTTTCTTAAACTTATCCATATTTGGGACTTTAAAAATGAAAAAAATACATATGAATCAAAAATTTAATAAGGAATTAGATAGTTAACTCTGTATGAGAATTATCCAATAATATGTTTTTTCGCTTCTAGATCTATTATAACATTTCAAATCATCAAGAAACAATATTTTCCCATGGTTAATATAATCATATTTTTCAATAAAAATTATCTTTTTTTCATTCCTTATGATGTGATGGAATCTTTTTATAAATTCCCCTTAGGATGTACCTCGCATTCTTCAACAGTCCTAAATATTAAATTAGTAATATCAATTTAATAATAGACAGGATATTTATTTATTAGATAATTAACTTCACCTCCTTCAACAATTATCAAGATAGATATCTAACTACATTTTATGTTTATTGTATAATGGTATAAAAATAAATAAGACTCATAAATGTTTTTATGAGAAACATCATATAGAATCTTATAAAGATAATTCAGATAATAAATACTTTATCATATAAAAGTGAATATACACACAAATGTAATATTTCTTCCTTTTAAAGTAATTCAAAATTCTAATCATAAAAAAGTTATACATTATTATAGGAGTGGTTCTCAAATACATTAAAAAAAGTGAAAGTCCAAAACTTATATTATAAGATTAGGTTTAAGAATTAAATTTCAAATTTCTCTAAATAAGAATATAAAAATTAACTTTTTTAAGATAATATAAAAACTCTACATATAAAAATTAATTGATAAATTTTTTAAAATTTTGATATCCCCCAAAATATTAATCATTAATAGGACATGAAAAATAACATTCATTGTTGAAATTATTAGATCAATGTGAATTTATTTTTTAAAAAATTATTATATTCATCAGTTAAGGTTGGTCCAGGGATGATATTATATAAAATTTAAATTCTTTTACTGACAAAATGATAAAATATAAGGACTTATAAAGGGATATTATTAAAAAATAAATGATGTTAAAAAATGAATATGTTTAATGTGACAAACCCAAATTTAGAAACATAGTGTCGGTGCTTATATTATTACAGCTGAATAGATACAAGTGGTAAAATCCAAAACACATTTAAATTTAGTAGTCTTGGGGGTCCATAATCATACTTTATAACCATTATATATTAGGGATAAAATATAAAAAATATGAATTGAAATCATATATCATCTTAGAAATCACTTAAATAATTCATCTACTTTTCCTAGGGAAAGAGTACAAAATTACGATCGGATGAAATACTTTGTAAGGATTATAGGAAGATAATAAAATTATGTATCAACATAGAATAGTCAATATGTAAATGTAAATAATTAAAAACACATACTATTTAATTAGTATCTTGAGAAAAAAATTAATCCATGGGTAATATAGACCCTATATTATTATGGATAATAATAATTAAATGCTTACTAGAGGAAAATTATTATTGTTCTACATAATTATCTTCTACATCGTGATATCTATACTTTCAGGTCCTTTCATATTAATTTTTAAAAATATGGTTAAAATAACATTTAATTTGGATAAATTATTGTCTCTTAAGACATATTATTTCATCGAAGGTCAATATAATGATTATTTCCCCACGTCACATCATATTCAAATATTTCCTTTTATATCAAATAATTTATTTAATTACTAAATAATATAACTTTTCAATAATAATTTATACTGAATAAAGAATACATATTTTTCAAAATTTCCCAAGTTATTCAGATAACATTCAATATAAAAATCATTGGATAAAACTACAAATTTTTTGAGAATTAATCATATCCATGTTAAAAATAATATTTACATTTTAATTAAATTTAATGTCTAATGAAAAATCATCAGAACAATTTGATTATCATTAATTTATAGTCAAGATAAAAAAACAAATCATAAAATGAATGGATACCATCAGTTCCTCATGAATATAGTCTTTCTCAATAAAATAATTCCCTTTTCATGAATAAAGTGAATGGAATTGAAATAATGAAATAAAATTTCATAATAGAGTTTCTATTATGATCCCATTGATACCATGTAGAAGAAGATACATTTTTATAATAGGTTGTGGGAGTGTGGGTGTTTGATACTTCTATATACATTAAAAAAATTCCATTTGACTTCTTTTATTAAAAATATTTTGTCAAATATAAGTTATATTCCATTCCACACCATTTTAATAGTCAAAGATAACATTAAATATTCTGGAAAATAATTTGGTAAAATAAGATGAATTTTACAAAGCAATTCATGAAAATATGGACAACAGCAAAAAATATATAATATTTTAAGGTTAAATGGAATAAATGTTTCCTTTAAAAATGAATTTACATGATTGAAGTAAAAAAGAATATAAGAATTCCGAAGAAAATATTGAAACACATTAAATATCAAGTGGATAATAATATTATTGGATATTGTGAAAAAAATGACATGATTTTTTCAATAAATGTGAATTCAATCCCAAAAAAATGTGTCCTCATAAAATAGATTCTTACCATTTTGTAGCATTAAGATGATACCCCATGAAAATATAAATTTGAGTTGAAACACTATCAATTATAAATAAATCAATATTAATGTTGAAAAAATAAATTGGGGAATATATACTCTAAATATTGGTGAATTGGTACATATTAAAGAATGTATCTCAATTGAATGGAAACTGAAATGAAATCCCCTAACCCACAATTCTCTTTGAATGAAAATAATCTAAAAAAATTAATTTTTTATGTATGTATTTAATATATAATAAATTCATATTCATTTTTATAGTATCATATATGATCCTATTTTAACAACTTAATGGCCTTTTTTAACAATATGTTATTACTATTATTTTTATTTTGGGTTTTAATTAACATTTTTTTCATGCATGTTTTATGATGAATGTTATGGTTCATGTATATAGGATATAGTTCCACAATATATAAATTTAATTAAATTTTATAAATATCATATTAAAACATGATATATATTCATAAAAAAATTTCATAGTTGGAAATTGAAAATGAATCACAATGCTTTATAGAGAAGGTTGGCCCTACCTATGAAATAACAACGATATCATTACCTTTATGTGTGAAAGGATAAGGAATTGAACAATAAATTAATTGTGATGAATTTATATTCTAAAATTTTTATCATATTATTTCATTATTTATATCATTATGACTATCCATTTGAGTCATCAATTGAAAAAATTACATTGGTTCGCATGACAGCAATCCACTGTACACATGAGTGATTTCATAGTTTCCCAATTTATGGATAAGGAGGATGATAAAAATTACAACATAAACATAATCAAATTTAATTATATAGTAGATTATTTTTTATTATATATTATATTCTATTAAAAAATTGAATGTTGAAAAATATGAAGGAAAAAATGATCTTCTTTAATATGATTGCCTTACCTTAGGGAATACCCATTTTGATATCCTATAATTGGAACTAGGTTTGTATTTTCATAATACCAACATCTCTATAATGTGAATAAATAAATTATTTATGTATTTTATTTTTATATTATTGATAAAAATGTTCTTATATGTGTGAAAAAATATTAGTTGGAAGTAATATTTTATAATTTAGGATGAGTGACATTTTTGTAGATTCCAAATACAATTCAATAATGGGAAGACAGTCACTCCCAATTTGATTCCAAAATTGACAAATAATTGAGTTTATGTATGATAAGGTCCATTCAATCCTCTAAAAAATAATATCAAACATTACTTAATCATATTATTCCATTATCATTTACGTTAACTTTTCCCAGTTTATTTTCCACTATAGTTACTTGTCTTTTAACCCAGGTAATTTATCCATTAATTGAAAAATAAAATAATCCATATGATTTAATTTGTACCATATGATTCTATATATTACATCATATTTATAAAATAAAATATTTTTTATGTGTAAAATTATTTTTAACATATGCGTATGCATTAATTAATTTTTACCACTTTTACATACAATTATGAACATGATTTTATATGAAATTGTTACCTAAAATTTATTATAAAGATTAAAAAATTTTATTACATTTTATCAAGATTAAAACATATATGTTGAATATTTTAATTTAATATATACCCACAAAAAATTAAAAAGAGGGTTTTAATGAAATTCATTTTTTGAGCATAAGATTATCTTATATTAACTACACCGCTTTTAAAAAAATAAGATGGATTTAAATTAAAATATTTATATATATACTAAATTAATATTATTTAAATCATTCATAATTATATATTATTTAAATTAATTTAAATGTGTATAAGTTATCAGTTTTTAAACAAATAAGGTGGTTTATTGAAAAAACACGTTTTTTGATAAATATTTTTTTACCTCCAAATGTTCTAATCATTATTTCTATAAAATTTAAAGTTAATAAATTTTTAATTACATATTTTATAATACATTATTAGAAATAAATTTATTATTTTTTAAATATTATCTTTTCTCATATTCATATAATCATATTTCTCAAGCGAAATTTCAAAACATTATTCTGAACTTATTATGTCCGAGTATAATCAAAAATCATATAGATCATATTAAATTATATTCATAGTTCCATGAAATATCAAAATATTCATTGTATTATTGTTTTATTAATATATTATTTCCCTTACTATAATTTAGGTCTGGGGACTCTTGAATCAAAATCTATCAATGAGATTGAATTTTAAAAAAAATCATATTTTAAAGGCTCACCATGTTACATTAACACCATAAAAACAATTGTCCAAAAAATTTCATAGATGTTAACTACTAAAAATGAAGGTATATCTTCATAATTAATTCACCTAGTGACCATGTTTCATCCACCTTTTATTATTTCCCCAATGTATTTTTACCAATTAAGTGGTATGATTGCTCAATACATGCACTCTCATGTCTGGTATTTTAATGAAATTATCATAGAAAGATTGATCATGTTACAATTAATTATCAACATATGTGAGAACTTGAATTTTTCCTAGTATATAATTCCTTAATAATGATATCTATAAGACTTAATGAGCATTAATGTGGATTATGGACAATGCGAAATGATAAACTGTAACTCCAATTAAATCTATAATTTCAAAGGGGTAATGTAATTGATGCTCAGTTTTCCCTTAATACCCAATCTTATGAGACCATCCTATGAATTTCAATTTTAGAAAATGTGATCTCCTCATTGAAATTCCAAATCCTTCCTTTGATTATCGTCATAACTCTGTTTCCTTTATTGAGATGATTTAATATAAGTATGAGTAGTATTTAAAATGGTTTTTCTCTTTAACATGTTATGGTCCTACATGTTTCATATCCCCTATTTCATCCCAAAATGTTTGAGAAAAAATCTCATACAATATCAATCTTTATATGAAAAAAATTTAGTACATGAATAGAATAAATTTTTAAATTAAAACTCAACCATAGCTAAATACTAATCCCACTTACCATGAATTTCATGAAAGCATGAAATCAACATTTTTACAATTTTTGAGTTGTCCATTTGGACTATACATAATTTTGATGATGTTAGGTGGTGCTAAAATGAATCTCAATATCACCAACCTTTTTTTGGATCGTCCAGAATATTGATAAAAATAAGGATTATGATTATGCATAAATGAATGAGGTGTTTCATAACGTCTTACAACTTCAATAATGTAGTGCCTTGAGAGGTGATCAATAGTTAAATATTATCATATTTTTATGAAGTTTGTACATTTTGATTATTTGTTAATAATAACTCATATTGTGTTATTATATCTAAGAGTCTATGGTAGTCAAGTGAAAAATATATAGTAATTTCATCACATTTCCTTATATGAATATTAATAAATTCCATGAATCCTCTTGGATGTTTTATCTCATCCTTCACTTTTGAAAAAATAAAACATCAAGAAACCTAATCATAAATTTTAAGATGTAATGTCTTGAAATTCAGTGGAATTTTTTTTCAAAATTTTAATGACATTTTTACGAGACTAGGCTCTAAGAGGGCATGTAATTCTAAGACCAAGAGTGGCCTAAATAGATTTAAAAAACTTTTTTTGAATTTTATTAATTAATCATGCAAGAGAGTTTTTATATATTTTGAACCAGTGCTCGGATAGAAAATAATAGGGCACCGTTGAACACCGAATGACGGGATTCACCTAAAAAGGGCCTAACTATGGCCGGTGTGGGCCAACAATGGAAGTTAGTTTTTTTCATAAATAAAATAATTCTGTAATAATTATTTTATTTTCAAATCCTTATCATTCCTAAATGGTAACTCAGATTATAAATATAAGAGTATAGTTGAGCTTGTGACAGTGTGTTTCCTTTAGGCGGAGCTTAACCTCGACCAGCATGGGTTGAGGGTGAAAGTTAGATTTTGAGTTTTTTTAATAGAATTAAAAGTGTGCAGGTGTGTGGTTTTGGAAACACATAAATGGGTATCTGGATTTAAAATCGGAGGGAACCATTGTGTCCAGAATGGATACATTACTTAATAATGGACTTAACATCGACCGGTTTAGGTTGACCGGATAATATAATTTTCATACTTTTTATAGAAAAAGTTAAAATAAAATAATTTTTTTTTATTTTATTTTCTTGAATTTTAAAAAATGTTGCAGCATAACGGATTTGCACCCAAGCGTAACTAATAAGATATTTCATTTATAAAACAGCATAATGAAATGACAATGTAGTGTAACTGAAATTTAGTTACACGCTTTCTTTTAATGATATGTTGGGTTAGCGAGATAGGCTAGAATTCCTCTGACAAACATTGAAGGGATTCACTCCAATGAAGAACACCAGTGAACCAAGAAGTGGCGATGATTCCTTTGGAGATTAAAACCATGAATGGAGATTGATGATCGCAAATGAAGACAACAAAGATATGTTCTTCATCATCTAAAGAACCTTTTGAGTTAGGGTTTTGTTTTGATTTATTTTTTCCCCATTCTTGTTCTAAACGAAGAGCACAGATCAACCCACGAATTGGTTAATCCATGAATCATGTGTTCTTGTGGGAGGATTTTTGATTTGGGATTTCTATTCGCAATTATACTTTTTTTAATAAAATATCAACTGAAGCCACCTAGATTTTAAAATTCTAACGCGGAGGGTGCAGTATGACAGAAACAAGGCTTGGGCCCTATCATATGTGTGTTCTTTGTAAACAGATTTTCCAAGTTTGTGAAATGGCGCATCTGAGACCATCGCAGTAAAGAGGGTGTTTCCCATAGGTTGTAGATAAAAGAGTCACGAAGAACAGTCCACTAGAGCGCATCTGGTGGTTCGTCTAAGTTCTTACTGATGGCGGTGTGGCAGTAGGGCCACCAGTCATGCTTGCGGATGACAGAAATGGCGTGTTGAGCGGCAGAGACCGCATCAAACGTGGCCACGGCACCACACTAGTGCCACATTGATAAGTAAACCTATAGGCTTGTTCCATGGGGGATGTGGAGAGGTAGCTGGTTTTACCGGCTGCATGTGGTGAAGCTGGACGCGGCTGTACCGCGTCTAGATGGAAGAGATGGCCTGCTTCAGAGGAAGGGGAAGCTGGTCAATCAGACCCACCCCAGCAGGCAGGCCCCTCACTGGTGGTCCAGACTCGAGGCCCAACAAGCCGAGATGGGACTAGGCTGGATCAGATCTGGGTTGGGAGAGGTTGGCCCAACCCAGGTCAGGTCGGTATGACTAGGTCAAGTCGGTATGACCGGGTCGGCCTGGAACAGGACCCAACCAAGCCCCGTTTCACCAAAATTCCCATAACTTTCAAACATAGCATCTTTTTGATGATCTTTCTATAGAATTGGGACCCTTTCAATAATTTGGTCCTTTTTAGATACTCTAAGTGAGTTTTTGATATTGTTAGAGGATGAAATCTTTTGTTTAAAGAGTAGGATCTCTTGGTGCAAGCAGACTTTGGGTAGAATCGGGGAGATTCTTAAGTTAAGATGTTAGGATGGTTACTCCCTTGATGGATCAAGGTATGGGTACTCCTTATCCCTCTTATTTGGTAGAGATGGGAATCCCCACATTCTAGGGTGTAGGTTCTCAAAGATGTTTGTAGAGTAATATTCGATAATCCCCTATCATATCAGGGAGCGGGTCCTCTATCCTTGGAGTCGGTACTCCCCTTTTGGACTAGGGAACATGTCCTCCATACCGAATGCATATAGAATTGGTACTCCCCTACTGGGTAGGTACTGGGTCCACTATTTGAGGATTCAATACTCCCTAGTCATTCTAGGGTGCAGGTTCTTGTTATGCAATGCTATAGAAGACTCATTACTCCCCTTCCATGCCTGGGAGCAGGTTATCTAGACTGGGGTTGGTACTCCCCTAACATACTAGGGTGGGTTCCCCCATAGTGAACAAACTAACATTGCCATTACTCCCCTACTGTATTAGGGTTTTTTTCCTCCACACGTGATCGAATAGAGTCGGTACTCCTCTTCTGGGTAGGGTGTTAGTCCTCTATTATAGGAGTTGGTACTCACCTAACATACCAGGGCGTGGGTCCTCCACACATGAACTGACAAAGCCGGTACTCACCTGTTGTACCAGGGTGCAAGCCCTCAATCACTAATTAGTACTCCCTTATCAGGTTAGGTGTGGGTCCTTGATTGGAGATGGAGCTCCCTCAGCTATCAGAGACAGTAGCGAGGAGCGGGCCCATCCACAAGATGAAATAAATTCCTAGATGGAAGATAGTTCTATCTCTAAGGACTGTAGTGTGGGACACTTTTTATAGGAGTTACTGAGGTTTTTCGAGATGGTTAGGAGCATGTATCCCTCGTATATGTGTGGTGGTGAGGGTAGGCCTCTTCACTTGGGTTTTTTTAGTCTTATATGGGGTGCATGACTGTGACAGCTAAACCTCTAGTGTATGTAGATAGATTCATACCTAGTAGAATGTTCCTGATGGAGCACGTTCTCTCAGGTGTATCATTCGGAATGGTTGGATTTTACTTGATAGGGTGCATCTCTCAGATGCTTCCCATCAGGGATAGAGAGATCATGGAGCATATATGTCTGGTTTGTGTGTTATGACTTGGGCCTTCGATGGGAATCTCGAAACTGGGTGTGTGGTTGGAACCACATGTTTTCTTAGTGGATGATATGAGTTTATCTAGATGTTCATGGTTTATGTATGGGCATATAAAAAAGTATATATGACCATTCATTCCTTGGTGGGTTTTCTCTTGTGCATTACCTTTGTGGTTTCGAGGTCCCAAAATGAGTATTTTTTTACTCAACCATGCACAGTATTTTCCCACATGTGTCGTGTCTTGTACAGATGACTAACATTTTGATGGAGTCCAGGGAGGACAATGGCCTGGTGATGTTTAGTGAGATCAGATAGATGAGGTGCACTTCTACGACTTCAGGATGCTACCCTTTACATACCCTTCATGTAGGCTTTCCGATGGATGAGCTTCAGGGAATTGGATTTTTACTTTTGTTCTATTTTTCTTTTGTTGGGATTGTATACTTGCCTAGGTTTGCACCCTGTACTTTACATTCTATTATACTCTAGTTGTGTTTTACTTAGTGGATTACAGACATGGTTTCCTTGGATTTTACATTTTGTACCTTTGGATGGGATTTGTGTGCATGTGTACTCGTACTCAAGAAAATGCCTCCCATTTGTGGGATAATGCCTTCAGCACTAGTCATCATCCCCTAGCCTTTGGTATGAGTGCTTGGGGTTGTAAGGGAATGGGCCACATGGGATAGGTCATGACTTATTGGTATCAATGCTGGTCTGTTATATGTCAAAGACCAAGCGTCTGTTGTTTTTGGTTTTGGGAAATAGTTTAAAGTGTTTCAAGTTCATCTTTCTAGCCAGGGACTTCAATGTTGGTGTTTTAGCTGATGGGTCCATACACAAGGACTCTGGATACCTGTTATCTATCTTAGTACATGAAGACACTGGTTGTGGGGAAATAAAGGGAACATGCATCATGTAGGAATGGTTGTGCTTTCAATTTTCTTATTGAGTCATCTCTCCAGATATACTCATTAACTGTGGTTCATCTTGATATATTTTAGGATTTCACCATGACAACAACCGGATAGGATTCTATAATGTGATCAGGATGATGATCCACCCCATGTGGACGCTTCAATGCAGGGCACTAAATGTGTGGCGTAACCTCCTAGTTTGCATCATTGATGCAGCTACCCATCGATTAGAAGTTGATACCAGTGCTACCTGTGGAGGATGCGTGTAGGTTGAGTGAAATATATGAGTTCCAGAGGAAGAGACCTGCTAGGTTCTGAGGTTATATAGATCCTCAGGTATCTACGGATTGGCTGGAGGCAGTTATGTGAGTCTTCCACCTAGTGAGGACACCTCTCGACCAGATGGCAGTACTAGCCATAAGCCTTCTACAGGGCTCAGAGGTACGATGGTGGATCTTGGTGATCCAAACACATGATGAGGTGAACCTCACCAGGATTTAATTTGAGTGACTCTTCATGGAGGATTTCTTTCTAGCAACTCTATGCTTTGGGTATATATGGGAGCTGATGCACCTACTATAGGGCAGCATGACGGTAGGGGAGTACTCTGAGACATTCAAAGGACATTCTCGATACTCTAAAGATATGGTGAGAGACCCTTACATCAAGGCTTGAACCTTCGATAAGGGACTATGCTGGGAGATTAGGGAATTGGTGAAACCCCTTATCCTTCTGATGTATGATGGGGTGCTGAAGTGATACCTAGTGTTTGAGAGCTACATGGTAAAGAAGATGTGGACTACAGTAGAGGTCATGAGGTAGTGGTGTCTGATAGTTCTAGTATATGACATGCGATAGGATCGTAGCATAGGAGGAATACCCTTTCTTGAAAAAATACATGTGGGTATGTGGCGCAGGAGAAGCGCTAAAGAGAATATTAGTCACAAGAGAGGCGATGTTACTCTTGAAATATGAGGGGGGAACCTCACTAGAAATTGTATGACCCACCATACTACTGAGAGGGGGCCGGTAGACGAGCCTCCTTGAAAGAGACAATTCTTGGAGAAAATAGTTCTGCAAGATGGAGGACGAGGTAGAGGAGATGGACAAGCAATAAGAGATGGTCCATGTCAGGCTCAGGGAGCTGGAGGACGTGGGCGAGGATAGCTTCATGCGATCATGGCTTATAACCAAGAAAATTCATAAGAAATTCAAGGTACAATATGTGTATTTTCTTCTGGATGCCTTTTAAATAGGTGTTGGTCCTGGATGTTCTCCTTTTTCCGTGAGTTATATTTGAGACTTTGAGGTTCCCGTTGGATCGTGGACTTGACCCTCACACATAGAGACTCCTACTATAGGAGACTCATTGATCACTCAGTGGTGCGGATAGTGTGACCGAACTCTTGGAGGAGGAAGTTGCGTTTGGGATATCTTAGTCATGGATTTGAGGCCTTACGATATATTTCTTGGTATGAACTACTACCTTTCGTAATTAGATTGACTATATTAGGAAAAGGATGTGGTGTTTTAGTGATGGTGAAAAACAGGTTTTCCTTCCAGTGAAAGGAAAACTTGGCCAGCACATGGTGGACACTTGAAAAGATTTATGATTATAAACATTCCATGGTGGAATAGTTATACCCGATGATGTTTCCAAATTATGTAATGGTTGTTTACCATTTATACTCAGGTGGTATGCCACTAGTGAATGTGATAGTGTTCCAGTTTTGGAAGGATGTGTGGTTGTTGTAGGTTGTAGATAGAGGGCCTAGTAAGACCCATTTTTCTGTTGTGGTCATCCTTGTTTCATTCATAAATACCCATATGTGTTCATATTAAACCTTGAACTCATAACTCTTATGGAGGCTTTAGCACAGTTCATTCAGTGGTGGATGTGAATTTTCATTTTCTGTTTGTATCTATGTCTGGTTACCATGATGGTGAGCCACTAGACCCCATGACTACAAATGGATCTGGGTGCTTAGTGCTTCTCCCACGTGTCCCATCTAAAGAGGCGTTTTCCCGTTGTTTCACGTTGTTGACCTAGAAGAAGCTGGACATGAAAGTGGTCGACCTCTGTGGTTTCTTAAGGTGTGTGCTTGTGAACACTATAGAGACTCTTGATGAACATAGTTTTCTTCCCTTAAGGATAGGGTTTTGCTTTTTGCAGATGAAAATTATTAATTTAGGGAGAATTTAATGTCCGGTAATTCCATGGAATTTTTTTTAAAATTTAAATGGTATTTTTACGAGACTAGGCTCTGAGATGGCACGTAATTCAGAGACCCATAGTGGCCGAAATGGATTTCTGAACTTTTTCTAAAGATTGTTAATTAAATGAGCGAGCAGGATTTTCTATAATTTTAATTGTTTCTCGAATCAAAAATCTGAGGGCACTATTGAACTCAAAATAGCGGGATTCGCCTAAAAAGGGCCAAATGTTGGTTGCTATGGGGAAATAGTGGATTCTGGTATTTGGCCGTAAATAAAATAATTATGAAACAATTATATTATTTTCAAACACTTAAAACTCTTAAAAGGTAACTAGGATTGAAAATCCAAAAGTACCATTGAGCTCTTGAGCATGTGTTTTCCTTAGGAGGAGCTTAACCTCGACCGACATGTGTCAAGGGAGAAAGTTGGTTTTTTGAGTTTTTTTAAGTGAATTAAAATGGTTTGGGTGCGCAGTTTTAGAAACTCATAAATGGGTGCCCGAATTTAATATCGCAGGGCACCATTGCATCCAGAACAGTGAAATTTCTTTAAAATAGACTTAACATCGACCGACATATGTCAACAGGAGAATATAGTTTTTGGACTTTTTAAAGAAAAGGTTAAAGTTAAATAAACTTGTTTTTTTTATGAATTTCAAAAATCACTGCAACATAACAGATTTCCACCTGAGAGTAACTGATACACTATTTCATTTATGAATCAATGTAATGACATGAGGATGTAGCGTAACTGAAACTATGTGATGTATTTTCTTTTAATGAGATGTCGGGTAAGAGATTTAGACTAGAATTTCTGTGATGAACATTGAATGGATTCTCCCTAATGATGAACGCTGGAAAACCGAGAAGTGGCGATGATGCCATTGGAGATCGAAACCGAGACCGGTGATTTAAAATCACAAATTAAAACAATGTGGATATGTTCTTCATCAGCAAAAGAATCTTTTGACGTTGGTGTTTGTTTTGATTTATTTTTTCCCATTATTTTTCTAAACGACAAACATGGATCAACAGACAAATTTTTTGATCCTTGAATTGTATGTTCTTGGGGGAGGGTGTTTCATTTGGTATTTCTATTTGGTATTAATCTTTTTTTTATGGAATATCATCCCAAGCCTCCCCAGTTTTAATCTTCTAAAGTAGAGGGTGTGGGCCGACATGAAAAAGGTCTGTACCCCTCCGCATGTGAGTTTTTTGTAAATGGATTTTCCAAGAAGGTGGAAAGGAACATCAGAGGGCATCGCAGTGTAGAGGGAGTTTCATGGAGGTTGTAGGCACAAGAGGTGTGAAGAATGGACCATCAGAGTGTGTCTGATTGTCCAGCAAAGTTCATGATAGCATGCTGTTGTTGGCCGCGGGCTGGATGGTGAGGTTGTAGTGCCGCCAACAGCTGACAGAAACGGTGTGTCGAGTGGCAGAGACCACAACCACTGCAGTCGCGGAACTGGAGACCTGTGTTGCCATGTTGGAGACCCGTTATTCCATGCTGGTGACCTATGGACAAGTCAACCCATGGACTTGGTTTGTGGGTGAGGTGGAGCGGTGACCCGTTTCACTGGCTGTGTGTGGTAAAGCCGAACACAGTTGTGCCACGTTTGGATGGAAGAGTCATCCCACTATGGCGGGTCAGGCCAAGTCGGTGTGCTGGGTCTGTGGTCCAATGGGCCGGTCCGGGCCCAAGCCAAACTAGATCTAGGTATGTTCCGGTCAACCTGGACCAGGTCGGGTCAGTTCGGGTGGGGTTGGACTGAACTGAGTCGGATTGGTTCGGACCGGGTCGGACAGGACACGAACCCAAACAACCCTCATTTCACAAACAATCTCATAACTTTCAAATGGATCATCCGTTTGATGAGCTGTATGCGACATTGGGACCCTTGTGATAGTAAAATCCTTTTGAGATACTCCAAGTGAGTTTTGGGAAAGTTAGAGGAAGTCCAATTTGGTTTAAATAGTAGGCTCTATCTATACGGGATGACTCTGGGTAGAATCGGGGTGATTCTTATGTTAAGATGTTAGGTGACAATTACTCCCTTTATTACTCAAGGTGTGGGTACTCTATATCCCTATACTTTGTAAGAGACGGGACTCCCTACGTTCTAGGGTGCGGGTTCTCAGAGAAGTTCATAAAGGAAGATTTGGTATGCCTCTTCCATGTTAGGGAGCGGGTCCTCTATCCTTGGAGTAGGTAATCCCGAATTTCACTTGGGTGTGGGTCCTCCATACCTAATGCATATAGATTCTGTAATCTCCTATCGGGTATGGTATGGGTCCTCTATTATAGGATTCAGTACTCCCCTATCATTTTAGGGTGCGGTTCCTCCTTACGCAGTGCTGTGACAGATTCAGTACTCTCCTGTTGTTCTAGTGAGTGGGTCCTCTAGCCTGGGGTTAGTACTCGCCTGACATACTAGGGTATGGGTCCCCCATAGAGAAAAAACTAATGGATTCGGTACTCCCATATTGTGTTAGGGTGCGGTTCCTCCACATGTGGTCGAAAATAGTCGATACTCCCCTACCGGGTAGGGTGTGGGTCCTTGATTGGATATGGAGATCCCTAGGCTATCAGACACAGTAGCGAAGAGCATGCTCATCCACTTGATGAAAGAAATTCCTAGATGGGAGCTTGTTCTCCCTCGATGGACTGAGGTGGATGTTACTCCTTATAGGAGCAGCAGAGTTTTCATGTGATGGCTAGGAGAATAGATCCCTCTTATGTGTACAGTGGTGAGGGTGGTCCTCTTCACATGGGTTTCCATAGTCTTTCATGGGGTGCATGATTGTGACGACTAAACCTATAGTACCTAGCACTAGAGTTGGACCTATTATAATTCTCCCAATAGAACATGTTCTCTCAGACAGACCATTCGGAATGGTAGGACTTTACCTGATAGGGTGCATCTCTCAGACGCTTTCTGTTAGTGATAGTGAGCTCATTGAGCACGTACTCCTAGTTTGTGATCTATGAATTGAGCCTTCGATTATAATCCTAAAACTAGCTATGTGGTTGGAACCACATGTTTTCTTTGTGGCTAACACGAGTATATCTATAAGTTCATGGTATATATGGTCATATACATGAGTATAGATGACCATGCATTCCTTGATGTTTTTTCACTTATGATTTACCTTTTTAGTTTTGGGTTCCCCTACTGGGTATTGTTTTACTCCCCCCTACATGGGCTTTTCCAACACATTTTGTGTCTTTTGAACATGACATACCCTTCAATAGTGTCCTAGGAGGACCATGGCCTAGTGGTTTTCAGTGAGATCATACAGACGAGGTGCACTTCTACAGATTTAGGCATCTTCCCTTCACTTACCCTTCAGGTAGACTTTCTAGTGGACGAGCATTAGGGACACGTAGTTTTACATTTGTTCTATTTTTTTTGGGATTTTATACTGGCTCAGGTTTCCACTTTTTACATTACCTTCTATTGTACTCTGGTTGTGTTTTACTTAGAGGGTGTCATGCATGGGTTCCTTGGATTTTACTTTCTATTACCTTTTGATGGAAGTTGTGTGTGTGTGTACAGGTACTCATGAAAATGCCTCTCGATTATGGGATAATGCCTTCGGTGCTAGTCACTATCCCCTAGACATTGGGAGGTGGTATTGGGGTAGTCATGGAACAAATCCTGGGGGATGGGTCCTAACACAAACTACATGTAATTGAACCAAATATTTTCTACCAAATCCATATACATATTATATATACCAGGGTTCATAGAGAAATTAATCCTTTGAATATCATACTAAAACTCAATCTTTAACTCAGATATAGATGGACATGTAATATCTATCCTAAATTAGGAAATCCATCTTCAAAAATTAAGGATTACATCCTCCCATAATTCACATATTTAATTTTATTTTGAAAATTGACTTGATGTGAAGTTATTGTTTTATCATTTCTAATAATAATTGCTTCATAATAATTTTAGATATGAGTGATGTCACCCCTTCTTTAATAATTATCATATCCATCTTCAAGAGATCCAAGAACATAATATCTCTCTCAATCCTCATTTTAGTCAAAACATTGTGATGCATCCTAGTCATTACATCTACTGCCATGTTTTCATTCATTGAGTCATAGTGTATTGATCAATCATACACCATGAGTATCATAAGAAATATCGATTTCCTTATGGTGATATATTTATGTCAAAATTTATATTTTTTCACTTATGGTAAATGTATGTCTCAAAAAATTCAACATAGTGATAATGACTCAATATCTCCAACAAAAATACCACAGCCTCTAACTCCAGATTAGGGGTTGGATAGTTATATTTGGAACTATTATACATCCTTGATGAATATGAAATAACATTATCATTTTTTCAATTTGAAATTCCTATTATTTTAATTAATTAATCATTTTATAAAATAATATAATCATTTTCACATTGTTGAGTCAAAATCAGATCATTGAGTAATCTCCTATAAAATTATTTAAAAGATATATCACATTCAATTTAGAATAAAAATATAACCATTTATGTGTAACCATTTTTAACAAGTTAACCAACCTACAAAAATTCTGATTGAATCCCTGATAGTAAGCTACCAAACCAATGAAACAAAAAAATAGTTATTTTTTTGGTGTAGGTCATTATCTAAATACCTTTGTCTTTTCAAGATCAACATAGGTTTTATCCTTGGAGAAAATATTTACTTGATATAAAACATACTAATTCCAAAATTTAGACGTATTAAAATTTCCATTACTATATTTTCATCGAGGAGTCAAAAAACTGATCCCCAGGTGATCCTCATTATCCTTATGCCTTTAGAATACACTATGATATCATTAATAAATACCACAACTAAATCATCATAATATTCCTTTAATACTCTTTTAATTGTGTCTATAAAAATAGGGTTTATTTTTTAATCCAAATGGCATTACTATAAACTCATAATGTCAATGCCTCATGCATAATTTTTTCTTCAGAGTGTATTCCATGTGTACACAAAATTATCGATAAAAAGAACAAAATGTAATCATTGAAAAATATTTATCTTCATTAATTTTTCTGAATGTATCATCAATTTGATTCATATTATACTTTTTATTTATCTTAATGGTATTTATTTTTCTATAATAAATCCGTATATTAATGGATGTATCAATCTTCTCAATGAATAGAACATGGGATCCCCGTGGTTAATAACTATGGGGAATAATCCCTTATCATAGAACTTCTATAGCAGTTACTTCAACTATCCTAATTTAAAAGTATCTATTATATTGTAATTATTTATTATTGGTCAATAATTGGGTATCTAGTCAATGGAAAAAATCAACATCATGCTCATGTGGATGTCATGGTAATTCTATATGAAATACATCAATGTATTCTTGTATAATATGTACAACCCCAATGCGACGATTACCTTTTCCATCCATAGATTCCTTTTTCTCTTATTCACCAAGTATATCATTCAAAAGAGCTACAGAGGTTGGATATAAACATGACTTAGAGGATTCAGTCTCTTTTGTAAAGTTAAGTGATTGTACATCATCATAAAAAATAATAGTAACCATTACCTTTTATAATAAATATGTATAATATTTTTAATTCTAGTCTATAACAATACTTATATAACATTAAAAAATGAGAGGATAATAATGTATATAAATGATTAATTTTTATGTGTAAAAATTGGGAATACTTATCAAATACTTATTAAAGTGAGACCCCCCTATGAGATTTAACTACAAACAAAATTCTTATAGTTATATATAATTATATAATATTCTTAGAGAAAATTATAGATGTAAAAGAATGATAATATACAAAATCAAATAAATAATTGGCTAAACTTGAGGATAGGACAAATTTACCTTCCATCACATCATTGGGTACTTCCCTATCTGGTGTAGTGATCACATATGCATTAATTTCTCCCAAGGGCCGCTATTATGGTATGTTCCCCTAAAATATATGGAATTAGTACAAATAATATCCCATTTCATTACAGATAAAGCAATTATTATCACATTTTTTTTATCCTATTTCATTCATGATTCTGATCACCCTTATTTAGACATTTGTAACAAACTCCCCTAACCATTATGATTTTACCATGATGTTTCTTCTTGTAATATTAACATGATGGAAATTTATATGTCTTATTCTTATTCATTAATTCATTCCATCTATCATAGAATTTTGAAGACATCATGTTCAAAATTTTCCCTCTGAATACATAAGATAATGATAATTACATTCCTATTTTGATGGAGAATACATATATTTCATCATATGAAGACTAATTTTTTAAATCAATGACAACAAAAGACTTGGTTGATGAAATTAAATGAAAGGGTGAGTACTGAAATATGTATTGTGTATGTATTATCTAGTATATATGAATGGTCATGCAAAGATAGTCTAATACACTAGAACACATTTTCTTATTTTTTATGATAAGGTACATTCTCTTCATTTCATTTCAATCCTCAAATGGGAAACATTTGTTTATAATTATTTCCTCAAAATAAATTCATTTCATGTTTTATATTTACACTTATTTTATAGTATTCTTGACCAATGAACATTGCTGGTCAGCATATCCTTTGACAAAATTCACTAAATGTGTATCCTTTTCCATTTCATATCATCACTTATGATTAAATATCATCTTAAGGAAATTAATTCATTCCTCAACTACCAAGGTATTTTTAAACCAAATAAATGTTGGGGGCTTCAATCCCATGAAGTTATCCAACATAGGATAATAAAACATTGTAAAAAATGTTTCATCCATTCAGTAATGTAAATTTTTCAAATCCTAATTAATATTCCCTAATATAGCTTTGATCTTCTCAATTCAAAAACTAGATGTATTGGATTTATCAGTAGTGTAATCACTATGATGGACTTGATTATTGATAGACTTCTCTATTCCATGTTCATTTTTAATCAATGATATGTACATTAATAGATCATAAAATTGGTTATTTTAAATCATGTTTAACAATTAAAAAAAAATGAGAAATACTTAACATAAAATGAAAATTTATCCATTTTTAATCTCTAAATTAAAAAATTGGATTTTTTGAGGACATCATTATTTTTAAAAGGTTTATAGTAGTCTGTAAATAAATTGTTAAATATGCTATGAAAATACATTAGTAGCTTCAAACATTGTGAACAGTAAAAGAGAACTCTCTATGCACAAAAATAATAGACAATATATACTAGAAAAAATATATTTAGGGTTATAATGAAAAGATGCGTTTATTCCCAACCCATGTCCACTTTTAGTATCCAAATATAGATTTATTTTTAAGGGAAACCACATAATATATACCATAAAAAAATAATATCTTCCTTTATACTTATCCTAATGTTTTATCATAGGGTTTCATTTTATAATATATGATTTCCATAAACTAGTTATCGATGATTCTAAAAAACTCCCTCTCATACCATATATAACTAACCCAAATATAGTAAACTAAGGAATGTTTATATATTATTACAATATAATAGATATAAGGGTTCAAATACTAGATAGATGATCATATTAGTTGTCTTGTAGAGTCAAATAAATAAATTATACTTATTTTAGATATTTGATAAACTAAAAAACACAATAATGGAAAACAAATTTCATCCTTGAAGACATTCAATTAATTTTTATTCATATCATGGTGAAAGGAAAAAAATTATATGGGAGATCAAATTCTTGTTAAGGGTTACATGATGTAAACAATTTTATGATTAAAAAGTCATAATCTATATAAAAATGTAAAAAACTAAAAAATTTCATTTAGTCAATAAGGTGATCATAAAATAAAAACATGGATAATTTCAATTCCATAATATCATGGATGATAATAAAAAAAATTATAAATGAATGTAAATGATTATTTTTAGATGTGATGATCTAAAAATCTTAATATCTATATTGTGAATATATTTTATAGGTCATTTTAATATTATGAGAAAAAAAAATTAATTAGCAATATCAATATGTCTCATGAAACCTATCATTGTATTGAGTAGATATATAATTCTAGGATCCATCATTCAATACATATACAGAAAAATTCTTGAAATATCAAATAATATATATAATTCATTCCTTATAAACTAATATCCATATTCCATAATAACATGTATTTATCAAGATTCCTCTAGTTAATCAAATAAATTTTAAAATAATTTCCATATATATAAATGGTAAATGGTTTAAGAAATAATAATACGAACGATACAATGAATATTGATATTAATGATTAATGAGATTGAAAATAAAATATTATCACATAAGAGTGATTCTATTAAAGATAATGTTCTCTGTCACAAAATAAATGAATAAATAACGAGTAAACATAAATTCATCAGGAATATTGGTATTCACAATAAAATCATAAACTTTATAATAATAAGGGGAATGGATGTAAATATTAAAATAATATTTCAAAAAATCATTGTAAACCTATTAAAAACATATTGATTATTACACATTTTAAAAAAAATTACATCATTAGTGACATCCTTTATCACTGTATATATTAAAAACATTACTTTTTAATTTTCATCAGAAACTTCTAATATGAAAAAATATAGAAATTTTCCATTATAATGATTTTAAAATTTAAAAGATAAAATAAAAATTCCTTTAGAAATAATTTTTTAAATAATATAGTTTTTATAAAACAGTTTTTGAATACATGGACATGGAACTAAAATATATCATATTTAAATAGGTAAAAAATTTCATTTTTATTAGAAAAATTTATTTCATTCATTATATTAAAAAATACAGGATGATTTGTGAGAAAACATTTAATATCTTTAAATATGTTTTGAATAAGTAATTTTTTTAATTTTATGATGTATAAATAAAATGATTCCTTTAATTATAGAAAATGAAACCCCAAAAGAAAGTGAGATTGTATAATAGATTTATGCCACGTTAGTAAGTTTTAAATAATACCCCGTGAAATAATAAACATGAATGAAGACATTAACCCACCTTAATAAATTTTCACTGATTTTAAATTCATCAAATGTATATTGACTAATATATATATATATATAATTTAATAGTTTCATATTATCAAAATTTTCTCAATGGTATGAGAATTGAAACTTAATCCCTCACCTCACACTTCCATTTGGTTGAATGTGACTTAACATCATGTATAATGGTATTAATAATGTTTTTAACTGATTATATAACCAAATTCATGTTTATAATATTATATATCTTTCTCTTATAACATCTTACTGCTTATTCCTTAAGTATTATATATTAAGGTCGTTGTTGTTTCAGGTATTAGTTTCCTTGTTTTCCCAGAAATATTTTTAATTAAATATTCCAGTTCATTTATATATTATATATTTCGATCGTCTAGATAATTAAATTTATAATATTAATATCATATTTAATCAATAGATACATTTTTAAACCAATTCATGTATGTCGTTCATGGAAAATAAATTGAATCTCATTGTTGAGACGGTGTGAAGTATATATGCATGAGAGACAATATAATTACCTTAATAGGTTAATGGATAATGAAGTGGAATATATTTTAATTTTAAATAATTTATATTACGAAATATATATCGTATATATTTACTATTTTCATCATTATGATAATCCATGTGAGTTGGTGATGGAAAATAAATTATATCGATTTTCCAAGTGGATTTTTTCATAAAAATGAATGATATATTTTTTACCTTTTTATATATAAGTTGATTGAAAAATATTATTCCATCAATATATTAACATCTAAGTATATATTAGATGATGTTTTATTATATTGGAA
Source organism: Viscum album (assembly GCA_963277665.1). Classification (NCBI taxonomy): domain Eukaryota; kingdom Viridiplantae; phylum Streptophyta; class Magnoliopsida; order Santalales; family Viscaceae; genus Viscum; species Viscum album. The sequence goes on along the minus strand of OY728125.1, from coordinate 1,982,075,939 downwards.
GTGTTAATACATAATTTATGGGTGTAAATGATGAAATAAAAAAGAACTTTTTTAATAAGATTTTATTATGCAAGAGAACCCTCACATGGATTTCCAATTAAGGATTGCACGGTTGGTCGTTTAGGATGAAAAAAGGGTATTTTTAATTTTTTAGAAGATAATTTGGTAGGGTGTGGTGGATTCTAATTTCTAGAGGGGTGTGTAGTAATGAGGGGAAAAGGTTCCCTTTTATTATTGGGGTGGAGTAAATTTTTTGTAAATACTCATAACTATACAATAATGCAAAGTCATTATTACCCAATGTTCCTCCAAAATTTATAAATAATGGATTTATGTTATAGTGTGATTTATAATCACCTAGAACACATAAAAATATTCATGTTTTCATCATTTAATTCTGCTATCATCTATGATTAATTTTTCCCATTTTAGTTTCAATCGTGTTAATGATTTTTTTAACCTTTTTGATTTATCAATTAATAATAAAACAAAAAATTCATTATTAAATACAATGAAACATTTTAATATATATATTCAATAAAAAATTTCTAATTAAAATATGATTTTTTTAGAAAAGTTATCATCACACAATCTTATGTATTGCACAAACTTCATTTTATCCTTAAGCATGTTAATTAAATTTTTTCATTTTGACTAATCAATATGAATTTTTTTTAAAAATGTTGAATAATTTTTATTATTTTTATTCCAATTATAGAATATGTTTCACAAAATTCAACTCATATAATTAGAAAATTTTAATTTATAATTAATCCCCAAAATTAGTGAGAAAATTGTCTTTAATGACATGAAATTTTTATTAATGCAATGGTATTATATTTAATATATGGCCCTTAATAATAATTGAATGAATTTAAATTAAATTTGTTTTATTTATAATATATTATATTAGTCTATATCATTCAAAATTAATGATTATTTAATATAATGAATATATATAGTTATTATTCAATTTTAAAGAATAATAGTTTTATAAATAAAAAAAGATTTCTAAATAATATCTTTTTTAACAACTAATGTTCATATGATTATTTATATCAAACTAATTGTTAATAAATTGAAAATTTCAAATTTTATAATAAATTATTATAAATAAATTTTTTAATTTTTAATTATTGATGTTTTTATTAATTGTAAATGTTGTTTCCCAATCAGGATCCAAGTATCACTGAGTGGGGGAGCGGTGAATCAGTGATATCTTTTTCTTTTATGTTTCCTTATTTTTGAAACAACTGTCACCACCTATTAAAGTGTTCTTTCCCTGTTGATCACAATCAAAACAGAATACCATAGGAAGAAAAGATTTATAAATTTAACTTTTCAACAAGAGTATCTAGGTCCTTGGTATTGTATATAAACAATCCAATACCACACAATCCATAAGAAAAAAAATCATTTGATGTGGAATCCAACAAGTAGGATATACCCTTACACTCGTGTAGCACATGGAAAACAATCTTCTAGTGAGTGTGAACCCTCTTAGAAAAAATAAGGTAAAATAATGATTCAGTGCTTCTTAAACATCTTTCACATTTTAATCTTTCAAAACAATTATTATATTTCCTACCCATAGGCTGGTAAGAACTACCTCACACACAACTTACTACTTGTGATGAACTCAAAAATTCCACACACACTTTTAGGTGTCTTGTGTGAAACTTTCATGCCTCACGTTCCAGACATAACTTTTTTCATGAAACCCCTATTGCATGAAACTTAAATATTTCACGTAACTCTCATCTTATACCCAACTTCCCATTCTTACATGCAAATCAATTTATTTCACACAACTCCTTTTATACAAATTTCTTTTGTGCTTCAAAGATATGGATTTATCAAAGTGTCAATCTTCTCAAATGGGAGGGGTCACCTCTTATTTATAGCAATCACTAACCCCCATGCACAAAAACTATTATGCATCACGAAAACCCCATTTTACATTGCATTGGGTGCGTAAGTCTCTTTCGGGCCAACCTCATCTTTCATGCACCTCTAGAATCATTCACACACTTCATGCCTTTGAGATTTTTTGATGTTATGACCTTGAATCATGTCTTTCTTGCAACATTAAAAACTCCCTTCAATCTTGTGCACAAAATAAATCTTAAAACGTAAGCACAAAATAAATTTCCAAAATCACATTTATTCATCTCTTGACTTTCAGTCCAAAAAATAGGTAAACCCTAGAATACGATGCAACCTTAAAAATTGCTTCAACAAGAACACCAATGCTGCTTCACAATTTCATTCATCACAAACAATATTTTTGTGATATATTTTCTTTGATCAAACACCTTTAGAATCGCCATATTGTCATTGGAATGTACTACAACTTCCCTATCTTCCAGCAATATCATTATTTCCAATCAAAACTGAATATGATTGGAATCACATTTTCTCCTGCATTCCTTCAAAAGGATTTCATCTCATGTTTTCCAAACTTATGATATTTGAGAAATAAAAAACAACAAATCATCATCTATATTACCATGGAAAGTATTGTAACATCCCTATCTTCCCTCATCCACTTATAAAAAGTGAGGTTATTTTCTTTCTCCTCAAACTTCCAAGACAACAAAAGAAAATACCTAAAAAAGCCACCATTAATTATGTCATAGGTCCTAAAAATCTCCCCCTTTGGATTTTTTTGTCAACTAAAATTCATAAATAACTAAAATTTGAAACCTCAAGCAATGAATTACTTATCCACAATTCTGAGCCCACATGAGCTAACTCATTATTGAAAACAAAAATTATTGAAATCCAACACCATGTTGTCCAAAAGTAGTGACTGTGAAATTTCATCATCATTTATTCCTTAGATTTCTCCACATCTTCAAAATTCTTAGAAAATAAAAATTTTGTTTCCTACAACCACTCTAAAAAATAGTTAAAAATTCTCACTCACTTACATGCTGGATTCGTAACATACCCGCAAGTCTTCCATTATACATGAAACCATTAGGATATATTTATTAACCAATTCTCACATTTGACAAAACTGTCCAAAGGTAATATGATAGATGGGTGATAAACACGTACCATAACCTTGATGATAAAGAGTTTGGACAACCATGTTCATCCTTGATTTAGAAAATAGTTTTTTCGGTAATGGTTTTCTGAATATATCAGTAACTTGTTCGTATGTAGGAATACACTTCAGCTTCAATTCATTCTCCTCCACATGATCATTGATAAAGTTGTAATTTATGTCCATAAGTTTTTAATGATAATGTTGTACCTGATTCCTTATAATATTTATTGCACTTTGATAATCACATACCAAGAGTAAGGGTAGCTTTACTTCAATAAGTAGATCTTCCAACTGAGTCTTCGCCCACATGAGTTGGGTAGTAGCTTAAGTAACATAAATATACTCATCTTTATCCACACTAAGAGTATCTAAATTCTATTTCATTATATTCCATCTAACACAACTTTTCCACAGAAAAAAAACTAAACTAGATGTTGGTCTTCTATCATCAACGTTTCCTACCCAATCATCATCTGAATACCTGAATAGATCAATATTTTTTGAACCATCATACCTAATTCCAAAATTTGTTGTGCCTTTGATATAGCTGAGAATTATTTTTCCAGGAATCAAATGTGATTCCTTACGAGTTATCTAAAATATTGCACATAAGGTGACCGCATATATAATATCGGGTCTTGAGGCAGCCAAATGTTACATACTTCTAATCATCTTTCGAAACTCTTTCTGATCAATATCTTTTCCTTATCCATATTTATAATACTTGGTTTGTATTGAAATTGGTGTGGAAATTGGTTTCAAATTTTCCATGTCAAACTTTTGTAGAATTTCATTTGCATACTTTTATTGATAATGAAAAATGTAGTTCTTCTTCTATATGATTTGCAACCCAATAAAATATTTCATTTCTCCCATTATGGATATATCAATCAACTTCATCATCTCCTCCAAAAATCATTCCCAAGATCTTTCATCATTCCCAAAAAAGATAATTTCATCATTATAAACAATTATGATCAGAGATAACTCTGGAAATTATTTTATTTAATGATTTTTGTCAACTCTACATTTCCTAAAATTCATCTTCCACAATAATGTAACAAATTTTGAATACCATACCCTTAGGACATGTTTTAGTCTGTACAAATCCTTCTTCAAACTACACACATAACTTCCATATTTCCCAACAACGAAGCAACAAGTTTGATCAATGTATACTTCTTCGTTAGGATTACCATTCAGAAATGAGGATTTAACATCCATTTTAAAAATGTTGTAAATTCATTGTGCAGTAATAGCAAGTAAGATTCTGATTTTTTCTAAAAATTACATCAGAGGAAAAGTTTCATCAAAATCAATGTCTTCAATCTGTGAGTAACCTTTTCACAAAAATCTTGTCTTGTTCCTTACCACATCACCTTCTTCACTCAACTTGTTCTGAAAAACACATTTTTTACCAATAACATTTTTGTTATTTGGCTTGGGAACAAGTTCTCAAGTATCATTATTTAAAAACTAATCAAGCTCTTCATTCATAGCCTGAACCCAATTCAGAATCTCAAAATCTTCATTCACATCATTAGGCTCCAATTTTCAATACAAAAAAGTATGTGTAATGGAATTCGTTGTTCTTCTGGGTTGAACCCTCTGATGTAGATCACCAATAATATTTAGAGCCTCTACATTTTTCCTCATCCTAGGATGAGCTGTTTGAATTTAATCATCATCACCTAAAATTATTGAGTCTGATTCTTCTTCTTGACTAAGATTTCCACAATTGGTAGCATTATCAGAATCATTAACAACACTTTTCTTATCCTACTCAACTTCTATATCAAAAAAAGTTTTCTTTTCTTTCTCAAAATTTTCAATAACTTTAACATTATAGGAATAAGAAATTCTCCCAGTTTCCCATTTGAAACATCTATATCATATTCTTTCTGGATCATAGCCATGAAAAATTCCATCATCACCTCTCTGCTCAAACATTCCAAGGTTTTCACCTTTCTTGTTTATAATGCATGGACTCCCAAAAACTCTTAAGTGTTTCAAACTTGGTGTTTTTTCATAAAACATTTCATAAAGAGTCATATTAGAACATGGTCTATAGAAATGTAAATTTTTAATTTAAAAAGAAATACTCATGGCTTTCCTCTAATAGTAACAAGAGAGACCATGTTCAAGCAACATAGTTCATCCCATTTCAACCAGACTTCTCTTATTTCATTCAACAACCCCATTTTTTTGAGTGTATATGGTGAACTAAACTCATGCTGAATTACAAGCTTCTTAAGATAGTTATTAAAAATTTCATTTTTATACTCTCCACCATTATCAGTTCTCAAATTATTCACTGAATACTCACATTATTTCTCTTCTTTTCTCATGAAATTCTTAAACATTTTCAGAGAATATGACATATGTCTCGTGTACATAACACATGTAATGCATGTAAATTGATCAATGAAAGACAAGAAGTACTTATCTCCATTTGTTGATTGATTTCTCATTGGTGCATAAATATCAGAATGAATAAGTTCTATGAGTCATTTTGAACAATTATAAACTCTCTTTTGAATAGAATTTGTAGTCTTCCCTTTCACACAAATAGTGCAACACCAATCACTTATTCTTGATAAATCAGGCATATCTCGGACATTGTCTTTCCATGATAACATGAAAATGTATTTATGACACATATTATCCCTCCATTAATGACATTAATAATTTTCATCCACCAAACCCATGTAGGAAGGGTTCTTTACTTCACCATCTTGGAATAAGTTCCCTTTTGTGTGTTCGCCTCTTATAACTACCTTTCCATCATCTTCACTTTTCACAAAAAATACATCTTTTCGGAAGATATCTTTGTTTTCCTCATCATAGATTTGTAAAACACTAGGTAGATTATGCTTTATCCCATCAACATATAAGGTTTTCCTGGAAAAAATCATTTCTTTCCTGATGATGGTAGATCCAAAAACTCTAATCCTCAGAGATTCATCATTGTCAATTGTAATTATTCCTACATTGAATTCTTTCATATTCTTCAAAAACATTATATATAATTTCATATGAGAAGAACACCTACTATTAAGAATCCATGGGCATTATCCTTTTTTATTATTAAAACTAGTTCCTACAATAAGAGCTTTCTATTCTTCCTTTTCATTGTTTAACTCTAGATTTTGGGATTTGTTAAGAACATTTTGTTGTGAAGGAAACAAAACAAGATATACCTTATGAATATTTCTAGCCTATTCACATATTTCATAACAGTTTTTTGTGGTTGGAAACAAATCTCAACATTCAAACTAGCCTTCTCATATTTTTTCTGAACTTCCTTCTCATACTTATTCTTTGGAGAAGATTGACTCCCCCACAAATCATGTCTTCCATAACTTAGGGAATAATAGTACTGTTGTTTGTTCAACCAACACATATTTTACATGTGTTTGAATTCACCACAACACCATTAGTATCCATAAAATTAATATTTACCTCTAAAACATCTATACTGACCGAAGTTGTGAAGATGATTCTCAATAACCTTCATAAGAGAGAAGTTTTGATCATCTTCCTTCTTGTTTTCAATTATAAAATTCTTCTTCGGCTTAGAGTTTTGTTCAGACTTATCATAACTGGAAGTAGTAGAGATTTTTATAGACTCAATATTTTTTGATGCATCTAATTTTTTAGAATTGCTAACTTTGGACACATAAATAGCCTTTCAATATTTCTTTTTATCAGAACTAGTTCCATATTTCTTCTCAACCATTGAAATTAACATTTTTTAATCTTTATTTGGTTCATTATTGATATAACATTCACCAGATTCAGAGATGTAGTTTTTGAAACGTATATTCCTTTCTTTAGATTCGGAAATTTTTTGTTGGAAAAGTTCCAACTCTTCTTATTTTGTCTTCAACTTTACTTCTAGATGTTTATTATAATTCTTTTCACTCTCAAGAAAATTCTTCAGATCATCAATCTATTTTACCAGCTTTACTTTCTCATCATAGAAACATCTTGATTGTTTCATATGGAATTTTCATTTATCAATTTCATGTTTTCCTTCTCAAGCCTTCTAGTATTTCTCAAAAATTATTTAAAATATTCTTTTAGAAGATATTTAGGTTTAGTTTCTTCTTCCTTTGAACTTATACTACCATAATCTTAATTATTCATTGTTGTAATAAAGGTATTCTCCCTATCTTTCTTAGAAAAAGGTTTTTTGGATTCAGATTCACTATCCTCTTCATCATTATCTTTAGTCCAAAAGATTATTCTTTTTGGTTTAAAGAACTTTTTATCCTTCCCTCTTCCATAATATTTATCTTTTTTAGTCAAAAATCCCTCAAGGTAATATTGCAAGAGTTTTGAGTTGGTTATTTTTGTTGACAATGTAGGTTTCCATAGTGAATTTTCATGTTACAGAGAATTTTTTGAAAATCCATATTGAAAAAGAACCATGAAAAAGTAATGGAAAAACTAGAGGTGTTACAAAAATAATAGATACAAGGTGGCATCATTTTCTAGTGCCTGCCAAATTTTTTGGGTAAAAATTTGGAGTTTGGATAGCATCGCAAAAAGTGGATTTCCTTGAAAATATCATCAAAATGTGGCAATGGCATGAGTTTCACAAATATAGGCTTATGGATGTGGATTTCTCAAAGACGTGATGAATGTTGATGGTCAGATCTACGATTACGATGAGTATCACGAACAACAGAGGTGAAGTGAATTGTAGTGAAGATTTTTAGTGGTGGCATAAAGTAATTGACAGAATGCTCTCCAATAATGACAATCACCGTACACTGAAAATTTATATGGTGCTCCGCGATATAGAGATAATTTTGACAAGAATTTTGAATCTTTGTGATTTGAGCTGACGTGGAACTGACTTTGCGTGGAAGGTTCTAAAGTTGATAGAATTTCCTATAAATAGAGCTCGACCCCCTCGAGAGAAGTAGATAGATAAAAAAAACAATAAAATCTCAAATTGTGAAGGAGATTCGTGGAGCAAGGAGATTCGCAAAAGAAAATGGAATTCACCAAGGCAGTTGAACTCTGTGAAATGAAGGTGTGCCATGAAGGAAATTTTGGCATTGCGGAGGACATGTGCTTCACAAAGGCTTGTTTAACTTTGCAAAATCACAAAGACCAGTGTGAAATTTGTGAATCAGTGAGCTCTATGATCTAGAGATATCTGCGATCTAGTGATCTTTGTGGAATTGTGAGCTCTGTGAACCTGTGAGATTTGCGAAGAGGTTTGATCATTGAAAAGGCTTGTTTGTACTTTTCAAAAGTGGGAGCTTCACAAAGGAAGAGTTCTTAGCGAAAGTGTTTCAAAATTAATTGTCTGGTGTTTCAGAGGTAATGTGGTATTCATCTGTGGATAAAAGTTGGACTTCAACAAATCATCTATCAATAGTTGAGGATGTATGTATTCATGAAAATAAAGATACCCAAAGTTCTACAAACTATGAGTGGATCCCTTCTAATTGTAGTGAGCAAAGGAAGAGGAATAAGGTTATCCTTTCTAATAGATGTGAGACAGTGAAAGAAAAATAGGGTGTGGCCCTTGGGAAAGTAGTGATATGACCCTAAACATTATTGAGGTAGTGATCCTGGGCATTGAAGTGATCTTGCCCGAACATTATAGGGAGTGAGATTTAATGGATTTGGTACATTAGCACATTGTCATCGTACGCTCCATGGACGTAGCCCAATGAGGGTAAACAAAGTAAAAATATTGGTGTCTACCTATTTTCATTCTTGCATCTCGTTAAAAGCATCATCATCATCAAATAAATAAGGGATGAATAAGATCAATAGTAACACATAAGTGAAAACAAAGTGACCCATATAATAATAAGGTCTAGATCCAGTGGGGCAGAAAGAATTTTGAAATGGAATATCCATAACCTAATTCACCCCCGACCCCTTAGGGTATTTAGTCCCCTTTTAGTCCTAACAATTGGTATTAAAGCCAAGTTTTTTTTAGCAGATTTGTTTTCTGTAACGTGGTTCAGTCTATTTGTGTGGTTAAATATTTAGTCTTCTTTTATCTTGGTGTGCCATGGAAAAGGGGAAATATAAATTAAGAAGCATAAGTTAGATGGTATTCCTCGATGTAGAAGTGTTTATGGAAAAAATGTGATTCAAATAAAGGAATAAAACATCTTCCTGAAGGAAGGATTGGATGAATCAAATAGGGAAAAGATAAATTTAGTCAATAATGATGTAGGAACGAGTGATGTACTTGAAATTCAAAGTGATGCAGAAAATAATAATGAAGAATAAATTTCAAGAAGGCCACCAGTTGATAATGTCAATGTGACAAATGAATTGGATCAGAAATTTTATGAAGAATTTAAATATAAAGATATCTGAATCCAAGTACTATAATTTGAGGTCAACAAGATAAGAGGCTTAAATCAAATGCTTATTTATATTGCTACTGACCTAAGGGAGAATAATTATTCCCAACCTAAATAATTTCAATAGATGTCTTCAAAGAGAGTGAAATGCAATGATGATTATAAAGTAATGAATCTGAACCCAGATAACAATCAAAATTTAAAAGCTAGAAATGATGATATTACTGCATAGATAACTAAACTGGATTAAAATAATCAAAGTATACAACAATATAATGAATCCTTCTCTGATTTTGTTTCTAAAGAAAAACTGAAAATAAAGGAGCAAAGTGATATGGTAGATAACTTCACATGAGAACTGGAAGATGAGATGAGTAGCGAGAAGAATCTCCGAAGAGAACTCAATGCTCAACTTGAATCAAGAGATAAGAAGATTTAGAAATTTGAGGAATAGATAGAATTATTCAATAAAGAAATGAAGAAATCAAATGAAAAATGAAAGCATATGTTGAAGGATGCACTGTAGTTACTATTCAATTTTCCTTCGGCTAGTGATGATAAAATGAAAAGAAAGTATGAAATTTCTGAGGAGAAGTAAGAACATATTTTCTCATCTTAAATACCACATAGAATGGGAAATTATAGGATTGGATATGATGATACCCATCATATGAATTATAGGAAGAGAGTAGTGAAGAGTTATAGAGATAAGAAAAACATTGTAGATGCAGAAGATAGACCTAAAAAAATAGTTACAGGAAGTAATAAATAGCATGTTCTATTTCTGTGGGATTTATGGCCACACATCAAGGTTTTGTTCAGGGTATTTGGAATATATTTTTGTAGTAAAGATAGAAAATTTTCTAAATATGAGAATGAGAAGAAACATCTTGAGAAGACTGAATGAATAGTCTCTTAGAAGAAATTATCCATTAACTGTTTCTATTGTGGAAGAATGGGAGACACCATGAGTACGTGTTAGGAATCCCAAGACCTCAATTTCACAAGGGGAAAGCATGAAAAAATCAACATATCAGTCGAGAAATGATGAAATTAGGTATTCCTTTAATAGAAGATGTTTCGTAAGTTCTAATCATGGTAATTTGGCCAAACATTGCAACAAGAAGAAAGCGAGAAAGGAAATATAACCCAGAAAAATATTCTCAACTCTAGTGATGTATAATGATAAATCATGCTTTAGAATATAATGTGGTAATTTGGAAAATAGATTTACTCCCTCAGGGAAATCACAAGGAGCATAAAAAAATGTGTATCAATCACCTCCTCTATCACACTCACAACCGCTCTCTTAGAGAGGATATGAACAAATCTGGAAGATTAAGGGGAGAACTAGTATAGTTTTTAGTAAGAATAATGTTAAATCAGTGGAAGATTCAAACCCAACAAGAAAGGTTGTGATGACTCACACAATTGACAAAATAAAAATGAATAAATAATGTCATGAAAAATTCACATGTCATTCCACACAGTGGTAAGTGAAGACGACAGAAAGATGCCTCCAATGGAGAAATAAGAAAGAGAATATGGCTAGTGGAGAGATTCCAGCTCATAGAAAGAAGCATGAGAAATAGAATTCGGGTGGAACATAAAATGAAGGAATTTTTACTAGTGGATATAAACCCAAAATTTTGAAGAAGGCTAAACCCATAGAACCTAAATATCAGAAGAAGACTCAGGATGTGGGTAAATAATGCCTAGTCATATGGCTAAAACACATGAAGTTGGTAGAGAAATTGGAGAAGGCAAGGGATGAGTGCAATGCTTTTCAAGAAAGAATCAAAGGTTTGACCCATCAGGATCAATTACAATCCTCTTTTTGATGATTGCAAAAGATACCCTCTCCCTATGTACATAAATTTTGTTAACTGATGATTCATGTGTTTTAGGTTTTAGGGAGATACAGTCTAAGGGGAAGTGGAATCAAAATATGCGAAGTGATTAGTGATATGATCCAGAGTTTCAACTGATTCAAATCAGTTCCAAATCTGTTGGATTAGAGATTTTTTTTATGGCTCAATTCCAAGTACTAGATGATAATAAATGGATCTAGATAAGAAGAATGTTTATGGGTATAATCAATAGGCCTTATAACTGGAAGATCTAGAAATAATAGGGGGTCATCCTATTACTAATCAGATTAAATTACACGAGAAGAGAATAATCAAAATAGTTGAACTTCAGATATGATATCTGATTTAACAAGTTTTGTTACACAACGGTTCTATTATTCAAATTTGTATCTGAAGGCTATGGTCTATGGAAAGAAGATTTATATGATGATGAATCTACATTGAAACTGAAGATTTGTCAAAGCTATACATGGGTGATCCAGTAGTTATGCGGTGAATTGAATATATAGCCATTGATATCATTCCACAGTTCAGGTGTTAGTTGTCTGTAGAGAGAAGATAGATTCCAGTGAAGCAGCAACAATTATCTATTTCATGATTGTCTATTTTTTTCTATCAATGTGTTATCAGCTGACTATTTTTAGGATACCAATAAGATGCTATAGAATATGAACAATGTTTTTGATAAGAAACCGAGAAAAGAAGTTGAAAGAGATTGTGTCGATGTACAATGACACAGTGATAAGATGCATGTTGAAAGTGATAAAGTGGTAAGAGACTCAGGGGGATAAGAAGATAAAAATTCTAATTTAGAAGAATATATTGATAACGAGTATAGGGAAATAATTTCTATATCTGTAAAGAATCCAAAGAGTCGATCTGAAATTGGTAGGAAGAATATCATTGGTGACACAAGGAGATAATGTCATATATTTTTTAAAATCCAAATATTCTTAGAAGATTTTTAGAATATTTGTAATTGAAAATTCCATTAATATGAAGACTCCAGTTCCAACCTAGTTGAAATTATCAAAAGATGATGATGGAAAGTCAGTTAATGTAACATAATATGGGTAGGTTATTATAAGTTTATTGTACCTGACAGCGACAAGACCATATTTTCTTTCCATGTTCCAAGCAGCATGATATCCAAGCAATCCCACATAAAGTCACATGATTATAGTGAAAATAATACTTCTGTATATTAAGGTAACTATGGGTTTTGTTTTGTTGTATAATGAAACATTTCATCCAGAGTTTTTCAAATATATAGGTTCAGATTGGTCCGATTAAATAGATGACGAAAATTCAACATCAGGCGGTGCTTTATATCTTAGTGTATTGTGTATTTATTGGTTATTCAAGAAGAAAGATTTCATTTCATTGATCACCTACGAAGCTGAGTATATTGTAGCCACTCAAGCATGAACACTATTATTGTGGGTGAAGTAGTAGCTTGATTATATGAGGATTGAAGTGAACTCTCCAATCGGAATCCAGTCCGATAATTCAAGTGCTATCAATGATAGAAAAAATATATTTAATCACTCAAGGACAAATCACATTGAGATCAATTATCATTTTATCTAGGAGAAGGTTGAGTAGGGAACTATGAATTCAATAATGTGCCTACATAACTACAGGTTTTAGACATTCTGACAGAGTCCTTACCCAAGGATGCTTTTGAGAGGCATCGACTGGCTCTAGGAGTTTATTTGACTCCCCACAATTGAAAAAGTTTGGATGTGGACCACCCAATCCCCGAGGTATGGTGTTTCTTTCCTTAATGTGATGATATGTGTTCTCTACTCTATTACAGACCACAAAGGAGTTACCTTTGGGTTCGTTGACAAAGGGAAAGAAATAGATCCTTAAGGGAAAGAAAATGTGGCTAAAGAATGGTTAAAATTTCTTAGTCAAAGATATGGGGAGAATCTGACAATAGTTCCTTAAGGGGGAGAAAATGTGGCTAAATAAGGGAGCAAATCTCTTTGTCAAAGGCATGGGGAGTAGCTGATAGGTGGAGCAACAAGATACGGGGAGTATGAGTTTAAAATCTGATGATGCATGAAGTGATCGATAGAATATTAGATATCATGACAAATGGGGTTCATGATGAAAGAAGTTTATTGGTATCAATATAGTATCATCAATTGGTCTCATAAATGATAAGATTCATTGATGAAATTTTCATACTACTCTTGTTTATCACGATGAGCATTACTCATGTGGGATTATTGTATGTGATGGGCGAATCATTGGTCACTATCTGAATCACAAGAGGCGAATAACGGTAGATGATCGATGGAACTTCAGTGAGGTATCTTTGTGCTGAGAATAATTATGAGAAGAGTTGTAAACATACCCAAAGGGGGAGATTTTTGGGAAAAATCCCTCAAGGTAACATTGCAGCATTTTTGGATTGGTTTTTTCGGTTGACAAAGCAGGTTTCCATAGTGAACTTTCAAGTTACACGGAATTTGATGACAATCCATGTTGACAAAGTACAATGACAACGGAATGGATGAACTAAAGGTGGTACAAAATAATAGATACAAGGTAGCGTCGATTTCTAGTGTTTTCCAAATTCTGGGGGTCCAAAATTTAGAGTTTGGTGAGCATCGCAAAAAGTGGATTTTCATGAAGATGTCACCAAAGTATGGAAGCAAAATCAGTTTACAAAGGATAGTATACTTGATGTGGATTCTGCAAAGACATGAAGGATGTTGATGGTGAGATCTACGATTTTTAAAAACATCTCAAACAGTATAGGTGAAAAGCATTACGGTGAAGTTTTGCGTCAGTGGTGAAAAGGAATTGATCGAATGCTCCATGATTACTACGAGAACCGCCATCCAAAAATTTCCATGGTGCTTCATGATATAGAGATAATTTCAGCAAGAATTTCATAACATTGCAATTTGAGCTGTCGTGGCACTAAATTTGCTTGGAAGGTTCTCCAGTCAGTGGAATTTCCTATAAATACACCTCGACCCCCTTGAGAGAAGTAGAGAGATCAAAGGGAAAAATTTAATATATCAAATTGTGAAAGAGATTCACGGAGCAAGGATTTTTGTGAAAGAAAAAGGAATTCATTGAGGTATTTGAGATATGTGAAAGGAAGACATGCCACGAAGGACAGTTTGGCATTGCAGATGATGTGCACATCGCAAATGGCTTGCTCAACTTTTCGATATTTCAAAGACCAGTGTGAGCTTTGCAAAGTGTTGAGCTCTGAGATCTAGAGAGCTCTCAGATCTAGTGATAATTTGGAAATTGTGAGATATGTGAACCTATGAGCTTCGCAAATAGGTTGGATCATTGCAAAGGCTTGTTTGAGCTTTGTAAAAGTGGGAGCTTCGCGAATGCAGAGTTCTTAGAGAAAGAGTTTCAAAAGGAATTTCCCATTGTTTTAGAGGCAAAGTGGTATTCATCTATGGATGAAAGTTGGAATTTAATAGAGAATCTATAAATAGGTAAGCATGCATGTATTCATGCAAATGAAGTGAACTAAATTTCTATAAACTATTACTGTATCCCTTCTAAGTGTAGTGAGACAAGGAAGAGGAAGAAAGTTATCTTTTATACTAGTAGTGAGCCAGTGAGAGAGAAATAGGGAGTGACCCTTGGGAATGCAGTGAGTTGACCCTAAAAATTATAAAGGCAGTGATCCTGGGCATAGAATTGATCAATCCCAAACAATACTGGAATTTACCTTTAGTGGATTTGGTACATCGGCACATTTTCGTTGTATGCTCCATGAATGTAGCCCAGTGAGAGTGAACCATGTCAAAAAATCTATCTATCTTTTTGTTTGCATTCTTGCATCGCATTAAAAGAATAATCATAATCAGATAAATAAGGGATGAATATAATGAATAAAAACACATAAGTTCAAATAAAGTGACCCTTATAATATTGATTCCAAGATCCAATGTTACAGGAAGAATTTTGAAATAGAATATCCATACCCAGATTCACCCCCCCCCCCCCCCTCAGGGTATTTAGGTCCCTTTTGGTCCAAACATCTTTATCACCCTATTTCTTCCATGAAAAACATGGCCTTATTTCATCTTCATCATTGTCTTCTTTATTTGTTTATTTGAGGACAGTTAGCCACAAAATTAATAATGGATCCACATTCAAAACATTTCAAATGGAGTTCACCCTAGTATTTCCATGTACCTCTTTTAGCCTTCTTAGAAAATTAGAATGAAATTTCATCAAAATTTTGAAATACCTTGTCTTTATAATCTAATTCACAAGATTTATCTTAAATAATAATTTTCTTCAACTTCCCTTTCTTTGTAGCCTAGAAAGACATTTCTCTGTCTCCTTTTTTCTCTTCATAGTCTTCTCCGTTCTCATTTCCTAAGTGATGAGAGTGATATGAAAATCATCCTAAGATAATATTTCAGGGTCTCTGTCTTCCAATGATGAAATATTAGCACCAAATTTGTCAGGAATAATTCTCAAGATCTTTTCAAAAACTGTAGAATCGTATAACATTTCACCAAAAAATCTGATTGTACTCACAATCTCATTTACCCTGTTTAAGAAGTGCCCAACAGATTTAAGCTCACCCATTATCAAGTCTTCATACTTTAGCCTCCATATTTGATGTTTCCCTTCTTCACTTTTTTATTTCTTTCATAGATATTATTCAACATATCCCAGGTTTCTTTAGTTGTAGAGACACCTTTCAATCGTAAAAACTCGCTCTTAGAAATTGGTTAGAGTAATGCATTTTTAGCTCTACCGTAATTCTCAAAATTCTTGTTATAGATAGGTTTAATAGGAACCTTATCATCAATAGTAGTAAATCCATCTATTGTAACTTCAATAAAATCATACCCAAGAGACATAAGATAAGGCATTGTTCTTTATTTCAAGATATGATAATTCTTCCCATAAAATATTAGAATCCCATTACTATTCACATAATTCAAATTTATCATCACAATGTCTCTTCAAAACATTAGCAAAGAAATAATGAAGGGAAACCCTAATTTGATACCAAATATAGTTGCCTAGTCATGATCCGAGTATCACTGAGAGGGGGAGGGGTGAATCAGGGATATCTTTTTCAATTATGTTTACTTCTTTTTGAAACAACCTTCACCTCCAATTAAATATTTCTTTACCTACTGAACACAATAAAAAAACACATCCATAGGAACATAATATTTTTAAAGTTCACTACTCAACAAGAGTATCTATGTCCTTGGTATGGTATGGAAACAATTTAATACAACACAATCAACTAGAAAAAAATCCTTTCATGTGGAATACAATGACTAGGATATACCCTTACACTCATGTATCACTTGGAAAACAATTTACAATTGGGTGTACACCCTATTAGCAAAAATAGTGGAAACAATTAAGTTCTTCTTAAACTACTTTCACATATTGGTCTTTCAAACCAATTCTTCCCTTTCCTACCTTGTAGCTAGTAAAAAATACATTACACACAACTTACTGCTTATGTTGAACTCAAATGTTATGTACATCCTTTTAGGTGTATTGCACGCAACCTATATACCTCGTGTGAAATATTTAACTTTTTTCATGAAACACATCTTGCGTGAAACCTCAATCTGCCGAACAACTCCCTTCTTGCTCATGACTTCCCCTTCTTACGTGCAACTCTTTCTTTCACTCAACTCCCTTTACATAAAATTCTTCCGAACTTTAGAGCTCTGGATTTCTCTTATTGTCAAGATTCTAAATTGAGAGAGGTTCACCAATTATTTATAGGCATCGTTTACCCCCATGATAAAAACCCATATTGTATCATTAAAAATCCCATTTTACATCACATTGGGTGCATAAGTATCTTTCACACCAACCCCATCTTTCGCACACTTCTTAAATCTTTTACGCACTTCATACCTTATACATTTTTTAATGTTCTGACCTTGAATCATTTCATTCACGCAACATTCCAAACTCTCTTCAATCATGGTCATAAAAACCAATCTTCCAACTAGCACACAATATCCTTCTCCAAAATCACATTTCCCCATCTCCAGATTTTCAGCCAAAAAAATTTGGCAAACACTGAAAAATGGAACCACCTGAAAAACTACATCAGCAAGAACAACAATACTTATTCACTATTATATAGCTTATTCAAAAAAATTAATGCTTTCATCAGGAGCCATATCTTCCATTATAAATAGTCTTTGATCAAACACCTTTATATTCATCATTTTTAATGGAAAGTACTGCAATTTCACTATCTTCCAGCAACATCATTATTTCTGATTTAACTAAATATGATTGGCATCACCTTTTCTCCCCCTTTCCTACATAATTCTCGCATCATGAGTTCTCTAAACTTACGATATTTTATAAATACAATTCTGAAAAGTATCTTCTAGTTTACCATGGATAGTATTGTAACATTTCTATCTTCCCTCATCAATTTATACAAAGTAAATTTATTTCCTTTCTCCTTAAACTTCCAAGACATCAATAAAAAATACTTGAAAAAGACTCTTCATTATCAGTTTGGTAAAAAAATAAAATCTTATTCCAATGGCATAATTTCAAAATTCTATTCTAGGATTAATTTGAACAAGTAAGTTCAAAACTTCAATTCATCTTATTAATTATAAATTTTTTCAATATGAAATATTTTAATGTTCGACAAATTATATGTTTATTAACAAGAAATCTCACATACTATAATTGGGATCGAGGTTTCATGTATCACATGCTATCGAAGATATTGAATTTATTTATTAGAAAATATATCTATAGTCTCATAGTGTTACATGTAAAAAATAGTTATTATAGAAAATTTAAAATGGTCCACCCTTTTCTACCTGAAACATTTTTAATATAATGATATAGAATAAAAAAGATGTTTATTTTAGATAATATAATTATGATCCTTCCAAACTTCAGTTTAATAAATTCGATTCCATCAGGATAAAGAGTTTTTCTAAAAGTAATAGAAAGATGAGTTTCCATTCTGATAATGATGATAAAAATGAATATTATTTTCACATGTGGTTCCTAATCAAATGCTTTATTAAATTTATTTTCTTCTATCATTATGTGATTTTATGGTTTTTTAAAAGGAAATATAAATATTATTGTCATAATTAATTAGAGTTTGATTATATCACAAACCCAAATTAATGATTATGTGTTTCATCAACAAGACATGACGACAACATCTTCCACCTACAAATATTTTACATCAGTAATGGAAATATGTATAGAATGATTCGTCTTGATGATCTATAAGACTAATTATTTTCTTAATAAATTATATATTTCATATTTTGAATTTCTTTCAAACCTACAGCCTCACAATTTAGCATCGAAGTAAAATTTTATAAATAAAATTATTAGATGAATAAAATAATATAATTATTAAATTGCATTTAATGAAAATGAAAATGTATTTTTCAACATTAAAATTTTAATATTTCATATCTTTTGGGAATCTCACCCATAAACATAATAAAATAGCTACGTCTTATCTACTTGCATATGATTTATTAAATTTTAGGTCACACATAAATAACGATATTGATTTATAGATTTTTTGGATTCATCAAGATCATGTTTGACTGATTGTAATACCAAGATATATTAGTTTGATCAATTTTTAAATCAAATATGTTTAGGTTAATATTTAATGTATATATTTTGAGTTAGAATATTTCCATGTAGTTGTTGAAAATTTATCATAACCAGGAAAAAACAAGTTCTCGCAATATTAATATTCAGAAATATTATTAATAAGTTAAAAATATTAGAAAAAGTTATTTCTATCGAAATAAATAATATCATTAAAATATATATCAATTAAAATGATATTTTTTACGTATTTATTTATATAAATGGTTGGATCATCAGTTAGTCTAACAAAACAAAATAATGAATATATAGAGTCAGTCAATCATACCATCCTTTTTAGGCTTTTGTAAGTCCATAGAGTGTTATAAAAATTATTTACACATTTACAATAAATTTATTAACTATAAGTAAATTCTATCATTCAATATAGAATTCATCTTTATCAAGATTTTTTATTTAATAAATCTTTAGATCACTTTTATGTAATGAAAAATAAATATAATATTATAGGTTATAAAGATTATTATAGATTCTAATGCACATACAAGTGAAAATTATTATCAATAGTCTATGAATTATTTTTAAAAATTGATTTTTCATTAAAGGGTTCTATTATTTTGAATAATAATTCCATTTTGATAGCATTTTTTTATAAAAATTCATTTTATTCTCAAAATCAGTATATCAATAGGATATTTTACATGAGTCTAAATAGTAATTTTCAAAAACCTAATTATCTCTTCTTCTATGATCATTATCCAAAAATCATAATTTTATGCATGCCCTTTTGTTTTGGGATCAAATTTTGATAGGAAAGAATTATTCTCACATTGACTTATTTGGGAATATCATGGTTTAACAAGTTGAAGTTCATATCCAATGATATAATCAGAAGGATGATTCACTATGGTCAACTATTTTCTGGGTGATGATGTGATTTTATCTTCATCCACCCAATATACATCATTTGTTGATATAATTTCATTATATTGAAATTTTTATGGTATTTCATTGGGAATATTTTCTATTAGTAGTTTTTATTTATCTTCAGGTAAATTAAAAAATTTATTTTTAAATACATTATCAAAATATTGATTTTCCGAATGAATTAAAAAAATAAAATTGATCTGATTCATTATATTCTGCATTAACACATTCCTCCTAAAAGTTTGTTCTAATATTAATAAGCCTAAAGATTGGATTATTTATATAATGACCTAGATATATTATTTCATTAGGTTTTTGGAATAAAAATAACCGATAATTAGATTTCATGAGAAAAACACAAACTAATAAAAAAAGTTGTAGTAATGATTTGGATTTAAAAAGAACCAATAAACAACAGTTGTTTTGGAAAGAAAATTTATGAAAATATCACAACTTAAATTATATTTATATTTACTCAAATCCTCAATGCACAAATATTTAGCCATATAATACTGGCATTGATTTTTTTTGTAATTTCATAATGAATTCAATTTGTTCATTCAACTAAACCAATATATTATGTTTTCCTTGGGTGTAAGAACCCGGTTCTTATTCTGGAGGTACATGTCTCTTATTTTCCGTTTCCTTAAGTGTTTTTGAGAAAATGAGGAAAATGGGGAAAATACCAAATTTTATGGGTATAGGCCTTGAACATTTCCACGCGCCCCGTACTTTGGCTGTGTGGGATAGGTACGCAGGGCGTGTAGGCATGTCGGCAATGAAGGGTGTAGAAATGACTATACTCCATCTACTATGTATTTAAACACCGTGTAATCAGTCGGTAGGTGAACATTAAGGCCACAGAGGAAGCTGCCAGCTGAGCGACAGTACACGCCATGTATTCCAGAATACACATCATGTACTCATGTCAATAGTTGAATAGTGCCACGGTGGAAAGAATCCACCAGGGTGAAAATTTAAAAAATGAAAATTACACATAGATTACTCAAGAGTAAACACCATGTAGTCATGAAATTTTTCTTAAAAGAGGCAGTAAGCTCCTCATTCGAGAGAGGAGGCAGAACTACCATTTGGAGCTCGGGAGGGTGGTCGAACATTGGAGGATCACCCGATCATGCACCGGGAATCCGATTTCGCCTCCGTCGATCATGTTCGGACCGTATGGGTAAGTCCTCCCCTCTCCTTGAGATTTCCTTACCAATTATTCCACCAAAGGAAGTTATTTATGTTTGAATGATAATTATTTTATCCCAGATCTACGTCATTCTTAGACGATTCGGGAGGCGTCGCTCACGTATACCGATCAGAGACGATCAAGGTAGGTGGTTTGGGGATTATTTTCAACTGATGAGTTGAAATTTGTGTACCTTCATGCTACGAACCCACGTTTGGGGTGTCATATGTTTGTGGCCTTTGCTGAAGGTTGTCTAGAATTTCATAGATGCACTTTTGATAAGTTAAAACAGTTGTTTTCGATCACTGCTTGGATCCAAAACCACACCGGGGGGTGCGTTCCTCTGTTTAGCCATTGGTCCAGAATACCTATGTGTATACCATGAATTTTAGCATGATTTGAATTGCCTTGAGATGAATTGTATATAATTTCTTGCTTATGTGTTGGACTCGGCCCGGTTACTTGTATAGCCTGAGGGCAGTGTTTGTTTAGCAAGCGGGAAACCCTTCTCATGCCTTTGGGTAGTAGTTCTGTGCCTGTGGGTGACATCTTGTTCACCTGTGGGAAATATTGATTATGCATGTGGGCAGCCACCTGTGGGTTTCGATTCTGATTACCTGAGGGAAGGATTGTATGTCTGGGGACAGTGTTATCATGAATATTCCCCATGGTGATTTTCATATGTTATAACTGTAAAGTTAAATAATAAGCTTGGAATGGTTAAATGAATATTAAAAATGTCAATATAAGTGGTTGAGTTAGTTACATTTGAGTACTGCTTAGTTTATTTCATTTAATTTTTCACACTGTTGTTGCACATTTTCACTTATAGTAGGGCACGAGCCTTTGGTGGGTGCCTACGATGATTTATATCTCACACCTTGTTTATGTCATGTCTTCGGCCCAAACAGACTATATTTATGTAGGTGATGACATGGGAAAGGGTCCCTATATAGGTACATGATTGTAGTAGAGGAGTAGGAGAACATGGTACCGATCTTAGGCTTGCGATGCTACTGTGTTCTGTTTACTCTGCATTGTTTTGTTTGGATGTACCTTGTATGTTGAGTTTTATTGTATTGTATTGTAGTGTATCATGTTCTAGCTTCTTTCATAGAATTAGGGACATGCCACATCTTTGTATATATGACTGCTGGTTCACTTTTACTCTAGTTGTCCATTTCAGTTGTATATTGCTTACTACTTCCATTTTTGTATGTTATTTATCTTTTCCGCTGTGATTCACTTTGAAAAATGAGGTCATAGTTTCCCCACTATTAGACCTAGGCCCTCACTGCTAGTCGGCAGCCTCTGGCATCTAGGTAAATGTGCTTTAGGTCATGTGACCAACCGGGTTCGGGGCACCCGTTGTGTGGCTTCCGGATCAGGGACGTTACAAAGTGGTATCAGAGGAGTTGTTTACTTTGACATATTGTTTGGAGCCTTAGTTAGGGATATAATAGACATGGTAATTGGTAATAAGTTGTTCCGGGGAGTAGCTAACCCTAGTCCATGGAAAATCCAGTATACCTCATTTATTGAAATTTTTCTGATTTTTCAAATTTGACAGTTGACTTGATTTTCACCGTTTGGTGACGCACTTGTAGTGTGCTGTTTATATTTTATACATGGGTTCTATTTAGTTGCAACCCGATGAGATGAGGGTATGCCATCTCATGCATCATTTAGGCACATGTTAGAAATCATATATCATGCATTCTTTCCATGCCATGTAAGTTCATTAGGAATTGCATGTTCTTGTGATAGTTGTTGTGATAGAAAAGCATGATGTTGTGATAGAAAAGCATGATGTTGTGATAGCTGGTTTGATAAATACCTACTATTTGATAGGATATTATTGTGAGAGGTTGTTGATATAATGAACACCAAACTTTGGTTTTTGGGGAGTATGGGCCCTCAATAACCGGAATTTGGTTGATCATTGATGAGTTTACTTTGTTATAACATGTATAAGATTCCAATCTTTGATTCGCGGGGAGTATGGGACCTCACGGATCATAATTTGGAACTTAGGTGTTTGTTCTGTGTTTTTCTAGGTTCTGGAGTAGTTTATGAGTATTACTGTCCAGAAAACCCAGCATACACGCCGTGTAGTTCTATGGACACACGTTGTGGGTTCGTCTATTCGGGAAAAAATGAAAACTTTTTAAGTACAAGTTGTGTACCCTATGTAAACACCATGTAGTCTCTTACCGTGTCAAAGGCTATGTGGGTAGAGACACGGGATAGGGAAGTTTTGGGGGGAACATGTTATGTACCGTTTGTAAACGTCGTATAGTGTGGACCCAGTATCCGTCCATGTAACTAACAACACGGACATCAGAACTGTAATACATACATGCCGTGTCGACCTTGAACATGTTGTGTAGTCTGACCCAGGTACCCAGTCGTGTCACTAACAACACGGGTCGGTGTTATCTTTCTATGTACATGTTGTGTGCATGTGGGACACATCATGTAGTTTTGTTTTAGGATATTTGTTTGGCTTAGCTGTGTAGAAGGACTCGGGTAGGGAAGGAGGGTTCACATACATTCCATGTATTCAGAAGACAGGTCGTGTGTTTGGGGTGTTACACGACTTGTTTTAGCTGGAGTACACACCCATGTGGATGGCCTGTGAGAACACACCATGTATTATTTATACACACCATGTAGTCAAGTTTTGAAAATCTTGAATACTTTCTTTCTTATGTTCCCTTCTTGGCATCCTCGTTTTTGGTCTATGATAATATGGATCTAAGGTGTTTGTTTGACCACATAGAGTCATTCCACCAAGATGACCACCGTTTGTTCTCCAAGAGAGAAGTGATGATTATACTCCTAAGATGGTGGGCCATGGGCCACTAGTGGATCCCCCAATAGTTCCAGATGTGGTTCCAGCTATTATACCAGACACAAGCACGGATGCACAGTTCCGTGAAGGCTTCATGTGTTTCATGTGGACCTTATAAGGAGCACCGCAGGCCACCACATCTATGGTAGATCTGATGTGTATCTTCCAGCAGCAGCATCCGCCAATGTTTTCAAGGGATGGAGGACCGCAGGATGTGGAGTCATGGCTGAATTTGATGCAGACAATATTCAAGCATCTTGAGACGCCTCCTAGGAGGAGGGCCATGTTCGCTACATACATGTTGTTTGATTCCACCAAGATGTGGTGGGATGTTACCACCCAGTTTGAGCATCACCATGACATGGCATGGGAAGATTTTCAGGAAGCCTTCTATGACTTCTTCTTCCCAGAGATGCTGAGGGTAGATCGAGCTCGAGAGTTCATGAATCAGTAGTATGGCACCATGTCAGTGATGGATTATTATTCTCGCTTCACCGAGCTTCATCATTTTCCACCCATTCTGGAGGGTGACGAGGCTTTGAGGGCTAGATGATTTGAGGATGGTCTTCGGTATGACATCCGAGAACTGGTGAATGTTTTCAGGTTTCCCACAATGCATGCTATTGTGAACCAGGCACTGATTACTGAGCAGAACCTGGGGGAAGCTAGTGGTGTGGGCTAGGGTGGTTCGACACCAGTTTCTAGTACTATTTATAATGGTAATATGAAGAGGTGTATGGAATTATCTCACGGTGGTAGTACTAGGCAGAAGAATACTTCATGTGGCCAGGTAATGTGCTACTAGTGTGGTAAATAGGGGAACAAGAGACCGTAGTCTCCATGTGAATTAGTTGAGTGTCGATCTTGCGGTAGGATGGGTCATCTCCATTGTTTTTGCATGGTGTTTCCACCAGTGGCTAGTGAGAGGGGTTATGTGCAGACTCCACGTGCGGGAGCAGTACCAGTAGCTTCTTACCGGTCAGGAAATTAGAATATGCCAGGGCGTGTAGGTCAATATGGTGGTCATGGCCATGGTAGCCAGACACCAGGATCTCAGAGGTAGCAGGGTGGGACAACTCACGGTAGCCTGGCTGTGTCACAGGGCCGCGGCACTGGGCAGGCATATTCAGTGCAACAGAACCAACGGGAGAAGGATCCCGAACCTGCTACTATGAGAGCTACTATTCAAGTTACTTCTATTTTATCTTATGCACTTTTTGTTACTGATGATACACATAGCTTCATATCTATACCCGTTGTGGAGAGCCTTGGGCTCTCTATTTCTTCTTATTCTGATATGATGACACTAGAAACTCTGTTGGGAGTGAGGATGGTAGGTGTGCATAAGTGCAAGGAGTTCCCCCGTGAGGTTGGTGGGTGTCACTTTCTATGGGACCTATATGTCTTGGAGATGAAGAGCTATGATTTTATTCTCGGGATAGACTGGTTGGTACCCTTCTGAGACTTTGTGGATTTCTATTGTTGCAGGGTGAGTTTTAAGTCACCAGAGGGTGGAAGGTTTCTATAGAAGGGAGAATGGGATGTTCAGGTGAGCCGAGATTGACCTAAGTATTGTGGGCAAGGTGGAGTGACAGCCCAGATTGAAAATTTATATATGGATGATCAGGGGACTTTTAAGAAGTATTTCCCTCAAGTAGTTGATCATTTTAGGCATATCTTCCTGGATGACTTTTCAGGTATACCTTCGGAGCGAGAGGTAGATTTCTCTATTGAGCTTGTGCCAGGAGTGGCATCGGTGTACATTATTTCTTATAGTATGGCTACACCTGAGTTTCAGATGCTCAAGAGGTAGTTAGAGGAGTTACAGTCAAAGGGTTTCATCCGAATCAGTACTTCTCCTTGGGGTTCACCGGTCCTTTTTGTGAAGAAGGTGGATGGTACCCTCAGACTATGTGTGGACTATCAGAAACTAAACCAGCTGACATTTAAGAATAGATATCCCTTGTCGAGTATTGATGATCTTTTTGACCAACTTATAGGAGCATGAGTGTTCTCAAAGATTGAATTGAGATCCAGATATCATCAGTTACGCATTAGACCATCGTACATACCACTTACAGCTTTTTAGAGCAGATATGGTCTATAAGAGTTCTTGGTTATGCCGTTCGGACTCACGAACGCGCCTGTAGTTTTCATGGATTTGATGAATCATATGTTCCACCCTTATTTGGATTCTTTTGTGGTAGTCTTCATAGAAAACATCTTACTGTAATCTCACACTCGACATGACCATGCCACCCATCTTGAGATCATTTTGAGAACATTGAGGGAGCATCAGTTATATGATAAGCTCTCAAAGTTCCACTTTTGGATAGACCAGATTCACTTATTGGGTCATATTATCTTAGTGGAAGGAGTTATAGTAGACCCAGAGAAGGTGAGAGGAGTAGTTTCAT
Source organism: Viscum album (assembly GCA_963277665.1). Lineage (NCBI taxonomy): Eukaryota > Viridiplantae > Streptophyta > Magnoliopsida > Santalales > Viscaceae > Viscum > Viscum album. The sequence goes on along the minus strand of OY728125.1, from coordinate 1,982,049,677 downwards.
GGTAGGAACCTAAGAACGTGTTTGAGATACAGAGTTTCTTGGGGATGGCTGGATAATACGAGCGTTTTATATAGGACTTCTCCCACTTATTAGCACCATTGAGGGGTTTGACTAAAAAGGGTGTGAATTTTTTTTTGTCAGAATCTTGCAAGTCAGCCTTTCAGAAGCTGAAGGGATGGTTGACATCAGCACCAATTATGATACTTCCAAAGAATGGGAAGAGCTATACAGTTTACTATGATGCATCAGGTATTGGTCTGGGAGCAGTGTTGATACAGGACGATCGAGTTGTTGCATATGGGGTATCAGTAGTTGAGGCCACATTAGAAGAATTTCCCGATTCATGACCTCGATTTGGCTGCAGTTGTTCATGTGTTGCGTTGTTGGAGACATTATCTCTTGGGAGAGAATTTTTTGGTTTTCACAGACCACAAAAGTCTCAAATACATCTTTTCTCAACATGACTTGAACCTGAGATAGAGAAGGTGGGTCGAATACCTTCATTCCATCGACTTTGATCTTTCCTATACACCTGGAAAAGGTAATGGAGTAGCTGATGCACTAAGTAGGAAGACTCATACATAGGCAGTGCAGGAGGCCAGTGGTGAGTGGAAACTTATGGATTTGTTCTCTAAGATGCATTTGGAGGTGCACGATAGTCAGGGGAAAACCTATCTTTCTTCCTTAGTTGTGACTTCTACCATCCTAGATAGAGTGACGATGAGACACCTATCAGATTCATAAGGCATAGTTCTATGGGAGTCAATGGCACGTTAGGAGCCTCCTCCTAGATGGACGATAGGCAATGATGAGGTATTGTGTTTCCATGGACGAGTGTGGGTTCCATGGGATATACGTGAGGAGATGACGCGGGAGTTCAATGATTCAGCTTGGGCAGTGCATCCCAGAGTTACCAAAATGTACCTTGACTTGAGACGTCAGTACTGGTGGCCAGGTAAGAAGAGGGAGGTAGCTGGATTTGTTACAAGATGTTCCACCTATCAGCAGGTGAAGGCGGAGCATCAGAGGCCAGCCGGAATGTTACAACAGTTACCCATTCCAGAGTGAAAATAGGATGATTTCATGATGGACTTCATGACTGGGTTTCCGAGGTCACCTCAAGGCAGTGATTCCATGTGGTTTTTTGTAGATAGACTTATAAAGGTATCTCACTTTTCTCCAATCAAGGAGACCTTCGGTGTTGATGAGCTTAGAAATTTGTATATCTGTTAGGTTGTACGTCTTCATTGGGCCCCTGATTCTATCATTTCTGATAGGGATTCTCGCTTTACATCTCATTTATGGGAGAGTTTTCAGAGGTCACTGGGTACACAGGTGCTTCTGAGCACAGCTTACCACACTCAGACCGATGGCCATTCCGAGTGTACAATAAAGGTGATAGAGGACATATTGCATGCATATATCCTGGACTTTGGGGGCTCTTGGGAGAATCACATACCCCTAGTCGATTTTTCCAACAATAACAGTTTTCAGAAAAATATTGAGATGGCACCTTACGAGGATTTATATGGTAGGTCATGTCGATCACCTTTGTGACGGATGGAGGCAGGTGAGGCAGCTTTACTAGGACCACGTATCACGTAGGAGATTTCTAAGCAGGTCCAGTTGATTCAGAAGTAGATGGATACTGCACAGTCTCTTCAGAAATATTATGTTGATTGTCATAGAAAACCCTTGGAGTTCGTCGACAGGGATCATGTTTTATTATGTGTTTCTATGAGGATGGGACACAGGCAGATCAGGAGACAAGGTAAACTTTCACCAAGGTAAGTGGGGCCGTTTGAGATTCTAGAGAGGTTCGGTTCGGTTGCCTGCTGGTTGTAGTTACCACAGTGGTATCGGGCCATGCATGATGTATTCCATGTATCTCAACTACGCCGCTATCATTTAGACCCCTCTCATGTTTTTCATCCCGAGGAGGTTGAGCTTCAGGTAGATGCATCCTTTGAGGAACATCTGATTCTTATTGTTGATAGGAGCAGGAAGGTTGTCTGAGGTCGGTCGTTTCCTCTCGTTTGGGTGCTATGGTAGCATGGCCGAGTGCAGGATGAACCTTGGGAGTAGGAGACCGACATACGTGCTCAGTGGCCAGAGTTGTTCATAGCTTAATCTTCTCCACCCATGGAAGGGAAATTCCGGGACGAATTGCTTTATGGGGGACGTTTGTAAGAACCTCATTCTTATTCTGGATGTACATGTCTCTTATTTTCCTTTTTCCTTAAGAGTTTTTGAGAAAATAAGGGAAATGTGGGAAAAAACCAAATATTATGGGTACACGCCATGTACTTTTCCACACACTGTGTACTTTGGCCGTGTGGGATGGGTACACAGGTCGTGTAGGCCTGTCGGTAATGAATGGTGTAAAAACCAACTACAAGTAGTGTACTAGGTATTTACACACCATGTAATTAGTCAGCATGTGAACAGTAAGGTGGCGGAGGCAGCTGCCAGCTGAGCGACGGTACACACTGTGTATTCAGGAATACATGCTATGTACTAATGTCGACAGATAAACAATGTCGCGGTGGAAAGAAGCTACCATGTGAATGGTTTAAAAAATGAAAACTACATGCCGTGTACTCGAGAGTACACACCGTGCTGTCATGAAATTTCTCTTTAAATATGCAGTATCCTCCTCATTCGAGAGAGGAGGCAGAACCACCGTTTTTGATCTCGGGAGGGTGGCCGAACCTTGGAGGATCACCCAATCATGCACCGTGAATCCGATTCCGCCTCTGTCGATCACGTTGGGACCGTATGGGTAAGCCCTCCCCTCTTCATGCTTTGTTTTTAAAAATTCTTCATATAAGGGAAGTTATTTACGTTTGAATGGGAATTCTTTTATCCCAGATCTACATCTTTCTTGGATGATTCGGGATGCTTTGTTTACATATACCAATCAGAGACGATCGAGGTAGGTGGTCAGGTGTTTATTTCCAACTGTTGAGTTGAAATTTGAGTACTGTCATGCTATGAACCCACGTTTGGGGTGTCATATGGTTGTGGCCTTTACTAAAGTTTATCTATAATTGAATAGATAAACTTTTGATAAGTTAAAACTGTTTTTTGCGATCACTTCTTGGATCTAGTACCACCCCAGGGGTGCGTTCCTCTGTTTATCCATTTGGCCAAAATACATTTGGGTATACCATGACTTTTAGAATGCTTTGAATTTCCTGGAGAGGAATTGTTTATAATTGCTTTATTATGTCTCGAGCTTGGCCCGGTTTCTTTTATAGCCTAAGGGCAGTGTTCGTTTAGCCTACGAGAAACCTTTCTCATGCCTGTTGGTAGTAGTTATGTGCCTATGGGAGACATCTCGTATTCCTGTGGGAAATATTTATTACGCCTATGGGCAGACACCTTTGGGTTTCAATTATGATTACTTGAGGGTAAGGACTGTATGTCTAAGGACAGTGTTATCATGAATATTCACCATGGTAATTTTTGTATGTTATACCTGTCAAGTTAATTCACGGGCTTGGCATGGTTAAATGAATATTAAAAATGAAAATATAACTGGTTGAGTTAGATACTTTTGAGTAATGCTTAGTTTATTTCATTTACTTTTGCACACCGTTGTTGTACATTTTCACTGACATTTGGGCATGGGGCTTTGGTGGGTGCCTACTGAGATTTATTTCTCATACCCTGTTTGGGTCATGTCTTCAGCCCAAACAGACTATATTATTGCAGGTGTTGACAGGGGAAAGGGTCCCTATACCGGTAAATGATTATAGCAGAGGAGTGTGAGAGCATGGGACCGAGCCTAGGCTTGTGATGCTACTGCGTTCTGTTTACTCTGCTTGGTTTTGTTTGGATGTACCTTATATGTTGAGTTTTATTTTATTGTATTGTATTGTATCCTATTCTGTCTTCTTTTATATAATTAGGGACATGCTGCATCTTTGTATATATGACTGTGGGTTATCTTTTACTTTAATTTTACATTTCAGCTGTATATTGCTTACTGCTTCCACTGTTGTTTGTTATTTATATTTTCTGATGTCCTACACAATGAAAAATTAGGTCATAGTTTCCCCACTATCAGACCTAGGCCCTCGATGCTAGTCGGCAGCCTCTGGCGTTAGGGGAAATACGCTTGAGGTCATGTGACCAACCAGGTTCAGGGCACCCATTGTGTGGCTTCCAGATCAATGATGTTACATTGGGGATGAAAAATTATTTATAATAACTTTTTTGTGATAATAATATAAAAATAATACGTGAAAAAACTCACAAACATGATCACCTCACATAATAACCAAGTGGTGGTTTTTAATTCTTAACATTAGCATGAAATACATTAAATGGATAATATATTAGTGTTTTTATGTGAGAAAATTGAAACATGAAAATAATATTTATTCACGAACCATGATATATAGACCTATTATTTTCCTTTAATAATTATATTTTTGTGGTAACAAATAAATCTATGTGCTACTAACTATACTGCTTCATTTTTTGAGACATTAGTTTCATATATGAATAATTACTTATGTTCCCTAACCAGATGAAAATGATTATAGACTATAGATGAATTTAAAATAAGTTATGGTAAGACCCTGAAATTTCATTACCTATAATTTGAATTTAACGTATAGATGTCAATGTATCATAATATCTTATTAAATAACCCAGATAAGTAATTTTTTATGCTTAAAAAAGAATACTTCTGATGAAATTATACTTTTTTAGAGTATAATCCTTTTAATTTATATAATTAGGTAACAAATTTTCCCTTTTTGATATTTAATAGTTCATTTATCATTATTGATGTACACATGGTATCACTCATTAAATAAATGGAAATAACAAAAAAGGTTATTATTAAATTATAAAAAATTCAAAATTTTAAATTAATGTTTTCCCATTAAAAGAAAAATCATTGATTATAAAGTATTAACTATGTGAACTTTCTCCAAAATTGATTTGTCCACATTTTAATTTCATTAGATTCTAGTAGTTATAATTTCCTTCAGTCATATGTTGAGTACATTTACTTTGTGAATAATTTTTGATTCTGCTACTAGTTCTCAACATATTTTCATGAAAAAGATAATTTTTGTTCATGGGACCCAACATGTTTGAGTCAATATAAATTATAAAATAAAATATTAAGAGCCCAAATGTTCCCAATAATTTATGTTGTAATCCTTTTAGTTCATATGAAGTAAAATATTTGCTAAAACTAGAATAATGAACTATTTTTAATGAATTATTCTAACTCTAATGACATCCTCATTGATATTTAAAACAAAATAATTCCCTTTTATGTAGAAAATTTTTATATTTGAAATAGGGTTTATCATAAGTATAACCAATTACACTTGAAATTATATATTTTTATCTTTGTTTATTTTTTAAAAATAATTATATGATTTAAGTTAGATATAATTTTCTTTGAACGAAAAAAATGGATTTCTATTGGAAAATAAAACTTTTATTATCTCAAATTTGAGAAATGGTTTTCCAAGAAAATATATTTTTATCAATATAGTTAATATAGGAATATTTTATTAATATAATTTTTTTATATTTTTTGATAATTTTTATTAGTAATTTTAAATTCATACATTTGATTTAATAATTCATAATCAGTAATAGGTTTTTCATTTTATTATTTCCCTATTTAAAAATTTTAATATATCATTCAATTATTTCTATAGTATTTAATTGTTTCATTATATTATAAAGAATTTATTTTTTAAATATCTAATTTATTATCCATTTCATCATCTGATGATGAATAATAATCATCCCCATTAATATTCATGAATTTATAATCACAAGATATATTTTCATGAGATTATTTAGTCATATTTGTCTTGAATAATTCTTTATTCCATACTATATTTGAATATAAAATAATTATATATGAAATTTTTATTCCCCTATCATCCGATGAACCATATGAAGATGTGTAAACTTCACTGGTTCTCCATGTGTCCAATTATTTTAAGATTTCATTTCCTTTTAATATTTCTATTTTTCTTCATAAATTTTTGATAAGCTGTTCTGATATTTCCATCCTTCAAACATTCAATGAAAATAACTTCTAAAAATTTATTATTGTCTTTTCATTCATTCCTTTATTTCAAATGAATCTTCTGAAATATTTATTTGTCAAAAAAAATTTATTCATAATGAGATTTGATTAAGTTCATTACTACTTTTATCTAAATAAATTTATTAAAATTCATTCATATCCTTAATAAAATACTATATTTTGAAGTGTTATCACATGTAATATTGTTACCAGAGTTATTGGTTGGATGAAGTAGAATTGAATGATGCTCCATTCATACCCTATCTTGGTCATCATGTTGTATATATCTTCTCTCATGTTTCATTATAGTTCTAATAAAGAAATAAATACATAAAATGTCAAAATTTTAATATCATGGATTTTCTTCATCATGTAATCTCATTCATTAAGCATAATAGATAATATCCTTTTAATGATTTGACCATAAAAGAAATAAATTTTACCCAATAACAGAAATTTTTTAATATAGTCATAGAGATTTGATGCATTTCAATTAATTTTTCTCCTAGAATAAATTAAATGTATTGAGAATAAACATTTACCATACCAGTGTGAGATTCTATGAATTTTAATTTTTCAATAAGTGAAATAATACCCTTCAAAAAAATCATTTCACATGATGATTTATTTCTTTTTATATTCCTATAAATATAACACAATAATGTTTTAAAAACATATTTACACACTATTTTAGTTTTTCTTCATGGGAAAATGTATCGGTTCCCATCATTAAAACTTTTGTGATTCTTATTAATATGGTTTAATTTTTTAATCCTCATTTAATAATATAACATTAAATATCATCATTCAAGTTATCCTAATCTATTCCATGAAATATTGGTGGAGTTTTAAATTTTAATTTATCAAGTGTTCTAATTGGTACTCCTACCATCACAAGTTATCTTTCCTTTAAAAACACCATTAGTGTAAGGAAACGAAGTTGAAATTTTAGTAATATAATAAAAAAATATAAATTTTTTTAATATATTATTAGTATATTAAAGAAACAATTTAAATAATTTTCATAGTATAAAATTTTATCATGTTGTATGATGGAAAATAAAACACAAGAGTTGGGGTATTGTGGTTTTAAAGTGACATATATTTTCTATCCACTGAATTTATTAAGTTTTTTTGGTTTTTGAATTATTTATCAAATAAAAGAAATAAGAGTAATGCAATTATAAAGTGTAAGAAATGTATTTATGAGTATAGATATAAATTGATCTATATTTTACATATTACCGAATAAAGAGTTCACATAGTATAAATTCCATAAATTACATGGAGTATTAGTTAAAAAACAAATACAAAATTTAAATGATATTAATATAAAAACATTTAAGATATGGTATATGGTGGTTTATTTAAGAAGATACATGGTATACTATCATTTAAACATTTTATATGGTTTTTCTAATTTTATACTTATTACATATTCTATCGTCAAATACCATGTAACTTTTGATTAAAAAAATTAGTAATAGAACATATCCACAATCCAAATGAAATTGAGATCTATTATTCAATCCAAATAAGTACTAAATTAAAATGATCAGAAATTATTCTATACTACTATCCCTAGAATCTCTAAATTACACCAGATCAGAAAATAGAAAATTTCAATGGAAGTTGGTAGATTTATTTAAATGAAACCTTATAATGGTAAACTTTAATAGTTAAACTCATAAATAAAATATTAAATTGATTTTAAGTTATATTTTATACAAAAGAACTAAAATCTTCAAAATGGACAAGAATTTTCATAATTCTCTTTCCATGTGATCATTCATAAGATTATCACACCCGAGGTGGAAATGTATTTATATACGTAATTTTAACGAAATCTAAGAATATGACTCTCTAAAGATCATATTCTATTATAACTACATCAATAAAAGGTTCTTCATCTACTAATTAACTAAATGTGTTGCTTCATCAACCATTGAGTTCTGTCTAAACCACTAACATGCATCTCAATAAATTATATATAATATGGTTTGATACTATATATCACTATATTTTGATAAAATAATTTAATTTATGTAATTTTTTGTTTACTAGATGTTTATTTTATAAGTGTGTAATGAGAAGAAAAAAATTATTGTATTATTATATCATGTATTTTCAGTTCAAACTAAATAATGTAAACAATTTATTTACTCTATAAACCATTCATTAGGGGTTAGTAACAAATCCAGATTCATAATGTACCCTCCATGAGAAGTATGTCTCGTAAGAACTAATATATTATTCCTCCTTTTTTATGATTTCAATAATATCCCACCATTTTAAAAAAATAGAAATCATGAGGAAAATATATATTGGAATTTTTTTTCTAAATTCATTTTAACCTGATTGTTTAAATTTGTTCATTGAACATTATACTCATAATTAATTCCCATCAATTATTATCTTCACATTCTATAAGATTAATAGACCGTATATCATTCACATACTAAGATAATTCGATAATAAATACACTCATCTAAATGGAATAAATCAATTAATGTGGAATTTGGGTATCGGAAGATCCACTAAAATTTTAAGGTTTTTATTTCATAAGGGACTCAAATATGGTTTTCACTTTTTCATAGAATCAATGTGTCCCATGTGAAGAATCTATTATTGTAATGTTTCGTTCCATATAGGTCTGTAAAAATGTTTTATTTGGGTTTTAGGGGTTATTATAGGGGGTCTATAGAATATTCAGATGAGTTTTGAAGTGAAAATATTGTCAAAGAGGAAATAAACATTGTGTAAAGTATAAATGATGTGTTAAGGTGATTTATGGCATGTGTTAGGTAGTTTCACAACCTATATTAAATTGGTTCTAAAACTATATCTAGTAGACATTTTTTAGTGGAACATAACATTGAACATTTTCACGACTTGTAGAAATCACATTCCATGTAAATATCATGTGCACGACATCATTAATTGATGAAAACTCAGTTTATTTCTCAAATGATATGGATGAAACTCCCTTTTCTTATTCTAAGTATCTTAGAGGTGAAAGTTCCCAGTCAGAGTAATGTATCACTAAGAGGGGTAGGGGTGAATTAGTGATACTATTTTGTTATTTATGTTTCTTTATAATTGAAACAACCTTATCCTCCTATTAGAGATTTCGATTCCCAACTAAAAACAAACTCAACACACATCCAAAGGAAGACAAATATTTACAAGGTTCACTATTCAATAAGAATATCTACGTTATTGGTATGGTTTATAAATGATCAAAAACCATAGAATCCTCTATGAAAAGAGTCAGTGTATTAAAAAAAGTAGGATGTACCCTTTCACTCGTGTAGCATATATGAAACATCCCACTAGTGTGTGTGCATCCTCTTAGCACAATAAAGTAACACAATTATTTTGTAACATCTCATGTTACTTGAGCCACTTTTCTATTCAACAAATGTATTCAAATTTTAGTACAATTCATCAATTCCTCACCTAGAAAAAATGAAAAAACCATTTGTACATTGTTATGAAACACTGAGTCTAATTCCTCTGAGTCCGATTCTTCCAAAACAGAACTCCAAGTACGATTCCTTCAAGATAAATCTCCCAGTCTGATTCATTCAAAACAAATCTCCCAATCTAATTTTTGATAGAAAACAATAGAGTTGAATCAGAACCACTTTAATTACCGAATAAAATGTTCAAGACGAATAGAATATGAATGAATCAGCACCACCCAAAACAATTGTCAATCCGAATAGAATTAATCCCTTATTCTCTCTAGAAATCCAGATCTTATCCCTCTTCTATAGTGAATAGTTCAAGCATCTCCCAAGTATATTGTACTTGTTTCCCTTTTATAGTGGTCAAATCATGTTTAGGAGAGAATCCCAAAACACTTTCCCGCTCACCTAAATTCAAACAAATATTAATTTCCCCTGAAATATCAGAGCAATTACGACTTCATAAATTCTTCTTGGATCTTATACAATCTTTAACTCTTCTTTTCCAGACTCCCATTTCAAATGTAGATACGATTACAATTGATGAGAAATAAATGGGTCTGACTCCGATTCTCTTATACTGATATCTTCAAAATAATGCTTCATACCATATAAATTGAAACTGTTTTAATAAATGAACTTCTCCACTTTAGATACAATCACTCTTTTAAAATAAAGGATCCCCATTTTACAATTCATTCATTAGCCTCCTTCTCTTTTCTTTTCTCTTTACCCACAATGGAAAATACACTTCATTCACCAACATGTGCTTATATCATTGTAACAACCCATGTAAATGTAGAATAAGATATTTTCGTATTTATAAATATTTGTGAATTAAATATTATTTTTACTTTAAATAGGTTTCTATGTTCAATAGTGTACCTGATACGCAACAAGAGGTTTCTTTGAAATCTAACGTTGCACGCTAATAATATAATATTATTATTTTAAATGACAGTTAACTCCTAGTTGTTGTATTGGCGCAAATGAACAGAACTAACTAAAATATGATTATACATGCTTTTTAAATGTATTTACATTTATCTAATAAAATTTAGAGGCTTAAAATGTGAATGAATCTAATTTTAAGTATAATTAACATTAAAAGGCCGATTTAACGCCTTTTAATGGAGAACCCTCTTTAAATATAGTTTTGGTCACCTTAATACAATATAATTGACCAAATAAAATCCGTATTCAGAATGGGGACATAAAATTTTATTTTGGGTAATTTTTTGGTATTTTTATGATAAAATTCATTTTTAATGAATAGTGAAAAATATTGTATTTTAATTCAAAAGTGCCTTTTAATCTAATTTATTTATATAGTTAGATTATATTTTTATTTGGTTTTAAAGTGAAATTAAAATATATATTTACCATTTAATGAAATGTTGGTTATTGGAATTAATTTAACTTTGAAATTGGACATAAACAAGTATTAATCTTTTGATAGTTATTGTTTCTTAAATACACACTATTTGTTTTGATAATAGGAATTAATTTTAAAATTAATTAATTCCACTCTTATGTTTTGAATTTGGAAAAATAGACATCATTTTTGAATTCAGAATATAAAATATAGCTTAGGCTGAATTTTTGGAATTTTTCAGAAAAACTTCAATTTTTGATGAATAGTGAAACCACTTAGTGGTAGTTAAAAAAACAAACTTTTTCATTTAAATGATAATTTACCACTTATGTGGATTGAATTTCAAAAATACGACATACATGGTTGTTATCATGAAGTAAAATGTGGTTCAATAAGATGAAACAAATTTTGGTGAATAGTAACTTTTGACTTTTATTTACCGCTGTTAAAGGTAAATAGGGTAATTCAAGGTAAAATTATATTATAATAATTCCAAATTACCTTAACAATTGTCCTAAAATTACTTTATGAGTAATTTCCGACCATGGGAATCCTTGGGTCGATTTTGGGACCCCATGAAGCCACTTATGAATGATAATGACACTTTAGATTAATTAATTTAATGTAAAGGAAAAAATGACATAAACAAAAAGATTTTACTAAATTAATTTTATATGGTGTTATATAAAGAATATTTTTGTCTATAAATATTCATTGGAAATCTAAAAAGATTTCCTACATGATAGTATTTTTTGATAATTTTTATACATCGAAAAAATTAAATTATTCATGACACAATAACGATGCAGTATTAACCTGATTAATAAAAGATTTAAACAAATAAGATTATAATGATTAAAATATTATCCAAACCCTGTCCAATTCTTATTGTATGATTATATTTCGACCATGAGTCATATTATCTTTGACTATAATGATTTTTGGACCTTTAAAAACCGAATATCATTATATTATGAAATAATATTTTCACACTTTCCTAAAGAGACTCTCTTCTCCCTTATAAAAGGAGACCACTTCAAACCAATTCCTCACACCTCTCAATCCATTTGGCTCGTCCAAAATCTACCAAATTAAGCTCCCTACATCCCTATACTCCTCCTAGAAGCCTTACCTTAGGTAGAAGGCACTTCAAGAAGTCATTTTGGTTTAAACCAAAAGAAGTTACCCAAATTAAAGATAACAATTTCTCTTAACTTCTTTTATTTTATTTTACTTCTCCAACCCCTAAAATCTTTTTATTCCTCTATTTTATAACAACACCGGTGTCCTCAATATACTAGTATATTGTTATAAGAATTATTACACACCCCTCCAACTAAAGGTTGAAGAACATAATGTTTCTGTGGATGGAAAACTAACGCCTCATGAAACGATGATTGTTCAATTACCTTCTACCACCTCTCATGGTGGCCATTATGATGTCACTATATTTATATATGATATAGATTATTTTTATAATTTCCTTATGCTTCTGTACTTCCCAATTATATCAATTTTTTATGGTTTCCATAGTGGGTAAATACGATAATCTCATTTGAGAAAGTGTGGACTACCGCCCCCTTAAAGTGATGTGACTCATCAATGATTTATGTGGGATGTATAAAGGATAGATTTAAGGATATTATAGATGATATTATACTATAATTATAATATAACTATGTATAATTATGTTTTAATTCCATTAAAATAAGATATAAAAATGAAAGTAGTGTGTATGCGTACGTACGGCTTACCATCTCCATGAATGGTGCATTTCATTTCTTACCTCCAAATGTTATGTACTATTATAAATACATGTATATACGTGATATATATGATATATAAATAATGAATGTCATTCTGGATATAATGAACTATTGACCACCTGAACAACTTGTAAATATAAGGTGTTCAATTTTGACTCAAGTACCAAATATCGACAAAATGGACGTTATTGACTTAAATGATTACATAATATTTATAACATGGTAATAAGTGATATAAAAGTAATAATAAACATGAAAATTTTCTTAAGTAAGTATAAATTGACTTTAGTTTATTATTCAGGAGATTAAAGAACGATCGAGTCAAGTCCGACACGAGGTAAGGAACTTCGTCTCAATCTCATTTCATTGAGGCATATTTAGTTTTATACAAGACTTTATTTTATACGGTGTATAAACCCCTTTGACTTTTCATTTCATTCAAAGGGAATCTTTTTATACGAATCGTTTTATCAAACGGAAAAAATGAATGTTTTTTTATGTAAGCGGTGACAACGACCTTTCCGCCATTGTGAATATTATTTGATCATTTCCTTAATTAATAAGCTGGAATGTTTTTAAAAGAAAAAAAATTTCCATATACTTTTTTACGTATTTTGGTACGAAAAATGATTTTTATAATGGATTTGTTATTTCAATATCTTGAAATGATATTTTGTTATTTCAATTTGGAAATGTTATCTTTCCTTTATGCTTATGTTATGTGTTATGATCATGTTATGGTTCTTGGGAATTATTTACGTATATGGGTGGTTCCGTGATAAACCTAGGGTGGGTGAGCCTGAGATAGCTCTCCAATGCATTTGGTAACATGAAGGAGGTAAACGTGATTGCTTCTCCTAAGTGATTTTAGATAATATACTATGATGGGTATTCCAAAGTAACTCCCTATGTAGCTATGATGTCTACAGTGTAAGTATGATATGGATGCCACAAGTTACCTTTACGATTTATAATTTCTATGTGACATTCATAAATATTATGATTTCATGAGGTAAGTAAAATATTTCATGTTTTTTATGTATTTTATGAACAAATGTTTTCATTATTTGCTTTATAACCCTTAATGAGGTTTTTATGCTCATCCCATGTTTTGAAATTCTTTCACAGGACTTAAAGATGAATAGGGTCAAGGATGAGATCAAGGAAAAGTCATGTTGTCTAAAACATGGAACTAGACATGAATCTTTTTTTCAAGAGTTTTTATTTTATGAAAAAAATTGAAATTGTGTAGAAGTGTCTACCTTTTTATCTTTTGATATGTAATAGTTATGTCCTAATTCTCTAAAACTCTAAACCTGAAAAGATCATCAATGTTAATTATTCATTTAATTCAATATTATGTAATGTTAAAGGTTGGGTCCTTATAGTTGGTATCAAAGGTCCATTTAGATAACTTTAGGAGTTAGGGTATTGTTAAATTAATATCCAAAAAGTAATTTATGTTAATTTTGAAATCATATAGCATTTACAGATTACCATGTTGCTTCATCTAAGATAATTATTTATTCAGAATGTTTTTCCGCAGAGGAAACATGGAAACTATGATAGGACGACATCAAGAGGAAGACAACCTTCCAAATCAGCAACTAGAGATGGTCGGAATCAGAACTGAACAGTTTTTTGCAGTGATGGAATAGTTGACGCAGGCTATAAATGGTGGTGGTATCCATGTATGAGATCATCCAGATCAACCACAGAGGAACATGTCAGTAGTGGAGCATTTCAAGAGGAAAAATCCCCCATCATTCAGAGGATCATCTGATCCGGTGCTATCAGAAGGGTGGATTAAATCACTGGGTATGATTTTCGATGTCATGGGTTGTTCAGAACATCAAAAGGTTAGTCTCGCTGTTTATGGTTTTGAAGGTGACGCTGATTAGTGGTGGTCGATGGTGAAAAATATCATGGATATTGGGGATATTAATGCTCTTGTTTGGGATGAATTCAAAGGTTTGTTTCTTGAGAAATAGTTTCCTAAGGTGGTTTTTCTTAGGATGGAAAAAATCCCTATTATTAAGGTAGGAGGATGACTCGGTGGCTGCTTATGAAGAAAAATTCACTCGACTAGAAATTTATGCTCCAAATTTCATTCGAGATCTTGATAGTAAAATCAACCATTTTTACTCAGGATTGAATCCAATGTATCTAAGAGATTTAACTTCTCGTTAGTTCAAAAGTTATGAAAAACTTGTTCGTTTTGTGGAGAATGTGGAAATGGTGTTTGTTGATGATCAGGTGTTCTTTAAAAAACAATAGAATAAGAGGTCGAGGTGGCAGGTGAAAGGGAAGAACTCTTCAAAAAAGCTTGATGGTAAGAAACATAAGTTTACAATATGTTAAAATTGTGGTAAAAATCATGCTGGGGAATATCTTTTGAATTTAGGTAAGTGCAACCGATGTGGTAAAATGGGACATAAGGCTCGTAATTGCAGTGAAAAAGATTAGGGTAATAGTATGACACAATCTGATTTACAGTGAGTAAAATGTTTTAAGTACAATGAAATGGGTCATTATGCAAGTGAGTGTCCAACAAAGAACTCAACAGAAGGAAAGCTGCCAGACTACAAGAAAAAAGGGGTGGTGAAATCCTTTGCAACTTCTTGTGCATATGTTGGGCCATCAAATGAAGTTGTATCAGGTACATTGTTTGTTTGTTTAGATTATGACAATGTGTTTTTTTAATCAGGGTCTACACACTCTTTCATTTTTGAGAAGTTTTCTAGTAAATTGGGAATTCCATATCAAGTTATGAATACAGAACATACGGTAAAAACACTTGGAGGAAATTTTGAGACAAAAAGATAACATAAGAACATTCATGCCCTTGTGTGCGGAAAGAATCTACCAACAAACATTATTGTTTTGCCTCTAGTAGAGTTTGATGTTATTTTGGGCATGGATTGGATTTATTTTTATCATGCTATGATTGACTACAGAGCTAAAGAGGTTTCTTTTAATAATGATTTTTATTTTTTATAAAAAAAAATGAAACCTTGCTTTGGATAACATATCAAGAAGCTGAGAAACTTGTAAATGATGTAAATGAATATTACCTTTCACATATTGTTGAAAACAAATAAACTATTCAGATTAATGATGTGCCAGTGGTAAATGAGTGCCTTGATGTTTTTCCTGATGAGTTTCCTGGTATTATACTTTATCGAGAAGTTGAATTTACTGTTGACTTAGTTCTTGAGGCTAATCCAATTTTAAAACCCCCTTATCGAATGGATCAAATTGACATTTAGAGTTAAATAATCAATAGCAGAAGATTTTTGATAAAGGTTTCATTCGACCTAGCACATCACCATGGGGTGATCCTGTCTTATTTGTTAAAAAGAAAGATGGTTCAATTAGACTTTTCATTGATTATAGAGCATTGAATAACACCACTGTTAAGAATAAGTATCATTTTCCTCATATCAATGATTTGTTTGATCAGCTCCAGGGAGCTCAGTATTTTTCGAAGATTGATTTCGGGTCGGGGTACCATCATTTTAAAGTAAAGGAAGAATACATTCCGAAGACTGCATTTCGGACAAGATATAGCCATTATGAATTTGTAGTTATACCTTTTGGGTTAACCAATGCACCTACTGTATTCATGGATATTATGAATATAATTTCTTGTGAGTTCTTGGATATGTTTGTGGTTGTGTTCATTGATGATATTTTGGTTTATTCAAAAATTAAATAGGAACATGAAATTCATTTAAGGGTTGTCTTGCAAACATTAAAAGAAAATAAACTTTATGGGAAATTAAGCAAGTGTGAGTTTTGGTTATAATAAATTTCTTTCCTTGGTCACATTATTTCAAAAAATGACATAACTATTGATCCTGATAAAACAAAAGTAGTTGAGGAATGTCCAAGAATCACAAATATAACCAAGATCAATATTTTTCTGGTTTCGAAGGTTATTACCAGAGGTTTGATGAAAAATTTTCACAGTTATCTAGTCCAATGAATAAGTTAACTCGAAAAGGTGTTAAGTTAATCTGGACAAAAGAATGTGATGATTGTTTTCTGGAATTGAAAAGAAGATTAGTGAATGCTCCAGTATTGGCACTTCCATCCAAAAATGGTGAGTTCTTTATCTATAGTGATGCTTCATTGAAAGGATTGGATGTGTTCTTATGCAGAATGATCAGGTAATTGCTTATGCTTCACATCAGTTGAACCCTCATGAGTTAAATTACCCTACCCATGATTTGGAATTAGTTGTTGTTGTTTTTTCTTTAAAAACTTGGAGGAATCATTTTTATGGAGTAAAATGAGAAATATATACTGACCAAAAAAGTTTAAAGTACCTATTCAATAAAAAATAATTGAACCTGAGACAAACAAGATGGCTAAAATTAATCAAGGATTATGATTTCATGATCCATTACCATCCGAGAAAAGCAAATAAAGTGGTCAGTGCTTTGATTTGAAAAAGTAGTGTCTCATTAGACATGCTACATTTGGAACGAGATCCTTTGCTTTTTGATTTGATGAACTTTGGCATAGAAGTTGTTGGTGATGGAAATTATTCTGTTTTGTTTCAGGTGTTAGTAAAATCATCTCTATCAGACATAATAAAGCATGTGCAGAAAGAAGACAGTGAGTTGAAGAAAAAGGTAGAATTGGTTTATAAGGGTAAGTTGCCTGATTTTAAAGTTGATAATGATTGTGTTTTGAGGTTTGGGAAGAGATTATGTATGCCTTGTGATTCATAGTTGAAGAATGATTTGTTATGTGAAGCTCATATTTCCCCATTTTCAGTTCATCCTGGCAGTACAAAGATGTACAGAGATCTTCAGAGGTATTACTAGTGGGATGGAATGAAAAGAGATATTGTTGATTTTACTATGAAGTGTTTGAATTTTTAGGAGGTTAAATCAGAGCGGCAGTTACCCAAAGGGTTGCTTCATCCTCTACCAATGCCAGAATGGAAATTGGGAAGTATATGCATGGACTTCGTTGTGGGATTACCAAATACATCTCGAGGTAATAATGCTATCTGTGTTATAGTTGATCGATTGACTAAATTTTCTCATTTCCTTCCTATTAGAGATACTTTGTCTTTAGATCTACTTGCTCGGTTGTATGTTAAAGAGATAGTCAGGTTACATGGTGTTCACATCTCCATTGTATCTGATCGTGATCTCAGGTTTACTTATAACTTTTGGAAAGGTCTTTAGAAGTCATTGGGTACTGAATTAAATTTTAGTACAAATTTTCACCCTCAATCAGATGGGAAATCAAAATGAACAATTTAGACATTGGAGGATATGTTACGTTCTTGATCGATGGATTATCAGGGATGTTGGGACCAACACCTTTCTTTTCTTGAATTTTCATATAATAACGGTTTTCATTCCAGTATACATATTGCTCCATTTTATACATTATATGGAAAGCGTTGTCGAACTCCGGATTTTTGGGATGAAATAGGTGAAAGGAAGATTATGGGACCAGAATTGGTAGAAGAGATGGCAGAAAAATTTCGGTTGTTTCAGAAGAACATGAGAACAGCTCAGAGCAGACAGAAAAGTTATGCAGATAACTAGAGGAATGATATTTCTTTTGAGGTAGGTGATCATGTCTTTCACAAAGTTTCTCCACAGAAAAGTGTGATGTGTTCTGGTAAGAAGGAAATGTTGAGTCCTAGGTTCATTGGACCTTATGAAATTATGAAGAAAGTTGGATCCATTGCATACAGAGTGTCTTTACCTCCAAGTTTATCCCAGGTACACAATGTTTTTCATGTTTCGATGTTGAGAAAGTATATACCAGATCCATATCTTGTTTTGAGCCCAGAGGTAGTTCAGTTGGAATAGAATCTCTCTTATGAAGAAATACTAGTCCAGATTATTGATCGCAGAGAGAAAGTGTTGCGGAATAAGGTAATTCACCATGTAAAGGTTTTTTGTAAAAACCATATGGTTGAAGAGGCAACGTGAGAATCTGAAAATGCTATGAGGGATAAATACCCCCACTTATTTTGATAAGTGAATAAAAATTGAGAGGATGCAATTTCCAAAAGGGGGGAAGGATGTAACATCCCAAGAAAATGAAGAATAAGATATTTTCATATTTATTAATATTTTTGAATTAAATATTATTTTTACTTTAAAAGGGTTTCTATGTTCAATAGCGTACCTGATATGCAACAACGGGTTTCTTTGAAATCTTACATTGCACACTAATAATATAATATTATTATTTTAAATGGCAGTTAACTCCTAGCCATTGTATTGGAGGGAATGAACAAAACTAACTAAAGTATGATTATACATGCTTTTTAAATTTATTTACATTTATCCAATAAAAGTTAGAGGCTTAAAATGTGAACGAATCTAATTTTAAGCATAACTTACATTAAAAGGTTGATTTACCACCTTTTAATGGCGAACCGTCATTAAATATAGTTTTGGTCACTTTAATACATTCTAATTGGCCAAATAAAATCATTCTTTAGAATGGGGACATCAAATTTTACTTTGGGTAATTTTTTGGTATTTTTCTGATAAAGTTAATTTTTAATGAATAGTAAAAAATATTGTATTTTAAATCAAAAGTCCTTTTAATATAATTTATTTATATGGTCAGATTATCATTTTATTTGGTTTTAAAGTGAAATTAAAATATATTTTTACCATTTAATCCAATGTTGGTCATTGGAATTAATTTCTGTTTGAAATTGGACATAAACAAGTATCAATCTTTTGATAGTTATTATTTCTTAAAAACACACTATTTGTTTTGATAACGAGAATTAATTTTAAAATTAATTAATTTCACTCCTATGTTTTCAATTTGTAAAAATAGAAATCATTTTTGAATTCAGAATATCAGATATAGGTTAGGCTGAATTTTGGGTATTTTTCGGAAAAACATCAATTTTTAAAGAATAGTGAAACCACTTAGTGGTAGTTAAAAAAATGACTTTTTCGTTGAAATGAAAATTTTCCACTTCTGTGAATTGAATTTATAAAATCCTACATACATGGTTGTTATCAAAATGTAAAATATGGTTCAATAAGATGAAAATAATTTTTGGTGAATAGTAACTTTTGACTTTCATTTACCGCAGTTAAAGGTAAATAGGGTAATTTAAGGTAAAAAGAATATTATAATAATTCAAAATTATCTTAACACTTGTCCTAACCTTATTGGATGAGTAAGGGCCGACCATGGTCATCCTTGGGTCGATTTTGGGACCCCATGGAGCCACTTATGAATGATAATGACACTTTAGATTAATTATTTTAATGTAAAGGCAAAAATGACATAAACAAAAATCTTTTAGTAAATTAATTTTATATCATGTTATATAAAGAAATATTTTTGTCTATAAATATACATTGGAAATCTAAAAATATTTCCTACATGATATATTTTTTTTCATAATTTTTAGACATTGAATAAATTAAATTATTTATGACACAATAATGATTCAGTATTTACCTCATTAATAAATGATTTAAATAAATAAGATTATAATGATTAAAATATTATCCAAAACCTGTCCAATTTCTATTTTATGATTATATTTCGACCATGAGTCATCTTATCTTCGATTATAATTATTTTAGGACCTTTAGAAACAGAATATCATTATATTATAAAATAATATTTTCACACTTTCCTAAAGAGCCCCTCCTCTCCCTTATTAAAGGAGACCACATCTAACCAATTCATCACACCTCTCAAGAAATTTGCCTCATCCGAAATCATTCCAATTAATCTCCCTACTTCTCTCTCCTCCTTCTAGAAGGCTTACCTTAGGCAGAAGGCACTTCAAGATGTCCTTTTGGTTCAAACCAAAGGATGTTACCCAAATTAAAGGTAAAGGTTTCTCTTGACTTCTTTTCTTTTCTTTGAATTCTCTAACCCCTGAACTCTTTTTATTACTTTATTTTATAACAAAACCAGTATCCTCAATAAACTAGGATGTTGTTATAATAAGGATTCTAACTACACTTACACACACCTCCATCTAATGGGTGAAGAAAATAATGTTTCTGTTGATGGAAAACTAACGCCTCACAAAACGATTACTGTTCAATTACATTATACCACCTCTCATGGTGTCCATTATGATGAAAATATATTTATATATGATATATATTAGGTTTATTATTTTCTTATGCTTTTTTAATTCCCAATTATATCAATCCTTTATAGTTTTTATAGTGGGTAAATATGATAATCTCTTTTGAGGAAGTGCGGACTATCGCCCCCTTAAAGTGATGTGACTCGTTAATGCCTTATGTGGGATGTATAAAGGATAGATTTAATGATATTATAATATACCTATGTATCATTATGTTTTAATTCCATTAAAATAAAATATATAAATGAAAGTAGCGTTCATACGTACGTACGGCTTACCGTCTCCATGAACAGTGCATTTCATTTCGTACCTCTAAATGTTATGCACTATTATAAATACATCTATGTAATGGATATATAGGATATGTATGATATCTAAATAATTAATTTCATTCTGGATATAATGAACTGTTGACCACATAGACAACTTGTAAATATAAGGTGTTCATTTTTTACTCAAGTACCAAATATTGCCAA
This sequence comes from Viscum album, assembly GCA_963277665.1. Lineage (NCBI taxonomy): Eukaryota > Viridiplantae > Streptophyta > Magnoliopsida > Santalales > Viscaceae > Viscum > Viscum album. Next base: position 1,982,028,395 of record OY728125.1, on the reverse strand, counting down.
AATACACGTTATTAACTTAAATGATTACATAATATTTATAACATGGTAATAAGTGATATAAAAGAAATAATAAAAATGAAAAAGGTCCTTAAGAAACTATAAATCTCCTTTAGTTTATTATTTAAGAGATTAAATAATGATTGAGTCAAGTCGGACATGAGGTAAGGGACTTCATCTCAATCTTGTTTCATTGAGGCATATTTAGTTTTATACCCGACTTTATTTTATATAGTGTATAAACCCCTTTGACATTTCATTTCATTAAAAGGGACTCTTTTTATATGAAACATTTTACTAAATGACAAAAAGGGATGTTTTTTTACGTAAGCGGTGACAACGGCCTTTCCGCCGTCGCAAATATTATTTCATCTTTGGCTTCCTTAACAAGACAGAATGTTTTTAAAAGAAAAAAATAAATACCATATACTACTTTACGTATTTTGTCATTGAAAATGATTTTTAGAATGTATTTATTATTTCAATATCTTGAAATGATATTTTTTTATTGCAATGTGGAAATGTTATCTTTTATTTATGCTTAAGTTTTGTGTTATGATCATGTTATGGTTCTTGGGCATTATTTACGTATATGGGTGGTTCCGTGATAGTCCTAGGGTGGGTGAGCCCGAGATAGCTCTCCAATGAATTGGGTAACACGACGGAAGTAAATGTGAATGTTTATCCTATGATATTTTAGGGAATATACTGTAATGGGTATTCTAAAGTAACTCCCTATGTAGTTGTGATAGCTATAGTGTAAGTATGATATGGATGCCACAAGTTACCTTTATGATTTATGATTTCTATATTTCTTTCATAAATATTATGACTTCATGAGGTAAGTAAAAGATTTCATGGTTTGTATATATTTTATGAACAAATGTTTTCATTCATTTCTTTATAACCCTTACTGAGATTTTTATTCTCATCACAAGTTATGAAATGTTTTCACATGACTTAAAGACGAATAGGGTCAAGGATGGGATCAAGGAAAAGTCATGCTGTCCAAAACATAGAAGTATACATGACTCTTTTTTTAAGGAGTTTTTATTTTATGAAAAAAATGGAAACTATGCTGATGTGTCTACCTTGTAATATTTTGAGATGTAATAGTTATGTCCTAATTCTCTAAAACTCCAAACTTGAAAAGATCCTCAATGTGAATTATTCATATAATTCAATATTATGTAATGTTTAAGGTCGGGTCCTTATAATCATGACTACCTTTAGGAATTTGAAATCATTGATGATCAGCATTAGGATCATCTGAATTCAATTGTAAATTATTGTAACCTTCCATTCATTCCTGCTACTTTATTTTTAATCTCACCCCATGCATTATCTTTTTTAAATACAAATGGTCTAGATACTATCATCCTGAATAAGATATTTTCTAGCTACAATAATTCTAGTTACGATTGATGGGTACGATCAGTCTTTTTATGACTGAAGGTTACAACCATTCTAGTTACAATCATTCTTGTTAAGATTTCTGGGTACAATCATTTTTGTTATGATCATTCTGGTTCCAATCATTCTAGTTATGATCCAATACAATCTGGAAACAACGATCTGCTCGGATATGATACAATCTAAAAATAGTGATCTTTGATCGGTACCATGTCCATTATTTCACTTTTACCCTAAAATAGTCATTTTGAGAAATAAGTAACACCATTTTCAAAGGCATCACATATTCAATCGGTGACAATTTCATTGGCACCACCTTTCCATCGGTACCACTTCGATTGTTTTGAAACACAATCGGCAGCACATATTCAATCTAGATATGATTTTTTTCTGATTGTTTTGAAAAATAGACGGTACCAATTCATTCTCTCTTCCATCTAGATTTGATAAATATGAATACAATTCCTTTTTATTTGTTTTGGAAAACTATCTGAATTCGATTCTTTTATTATTTTTTTGAAAAACAATCTAAATATGTTTCTTTTTTTATTGGAATCTTCTCTTTCACAACCCCTTTGTTCAATCAATTTTGCATCACAAGTTCTAAATACAAATCATGATTTATATGAAATACAAATCAGTAAGGCATTGTCACAATTGTTTTCAAAAATAAAGTGAAGTGATTTATTTTCCTCAAAACCAACATTGAACAAAAATAAGACTCTTGAAACCTTCATCACCTTCATCATCATCTTGGTCCCAACAAGTGGTTCCCTTTTCAGGCCTATAGTTTTCTATTAAACGATACTTGTTTCTCATAATACCATCATTGATTTGGTTTGAGTTCTCTTCTCATTATAATTGGTGTTCATCTATACATCTCAGGTTTTCACTATAGTGGTGCAGTGTGGTTTTGGTTGCGTGTTTGGGATGATTATTTATGATCCTTAAGTGTAGTAAGGTATGATCCTCTTTTTCTCAAGGATTGTTTCTTTTGGGAATTGTTTCTTCTTATCCCTATGGTGTGCATCTAATTGTAAGGATTCATTGATATAGGGAACCCTTTTTTCTATTTATTGTATATCATGCCTGAGGTGTTTACATTTTCTTAACAATGGGTTATGGTTGCGTTTTCATAATCAATGATATATAACTGAAGATTTTAAAATTCAATGGGGAAAGGAAAAAAATTTCACCTGCTCCTAAAATTTTGATATGATTGTGATGTTTGGATTGTATGAGACTAATTACTCGACGAAAATATTTACAGTCAGTTGATTTGTTTGGGATGGATGATATGTTCTATAACTATGTTTCTGTTGTGATTGTTGTGATATTAGCCTAAATAGGAAGTTGATTAAACACTTATATTGGGATAATTATGATTGTTTCCCCATGATTATGTCTTGTGTGATAATTCCCATAAATTAAAGTATAATGTGAGAATATTACCCATTTATATCATTAAAATGATATAAATTTGTTGTTATGTGTGGTATTTATTATTAGGATGAAATTTTTGGTTGGGTAATATGGTGATGATGGTTGTTTTTTCTATGCTTTTGGGGTGGTATAATGGTTGTTGTATGACAGTTCTTTTTGGGTGGAGATGTTTTTTTGTTTGGAAATGCATTTGGGGAGGTGAGGTGGTTGTGGTTTGGGTGTGATTTTTTGGCGGAGAGGTGGTTTTTTGGTTGTCCCTATAGGGAGGTGGTATTAGTGAATAATGGGTATGTAGAGATGATTGTGATATGTGGTTGTTTTGTGCTAGATATTCGGGTAGTGAATAAAAAATAACTTTTTTAATAATGATTGAAATAAAAAGGATTGTATTAGTTAATTGGTGATTAATTCCTGATGAATAAATAAATTTTTTGTCGTTTTATAAAATTTTGGTTTTTGATAAATATTGAAAAAATGGTAAAATTAAATATAATGAGATAGTGATGTGAATCATGGTTGAGGCATGTGTGTTGTTCTGTGTTTTGATGAGGTATCGAGAGTGTTAATTTTTTAGGTGATTATTTCTTCGTTTTGAACCTATATTTAGGATTTTTTTGATATATATATTTATATGTGTACTTATATATTACTTTTTATTTATATACACACCCCATCAACATCAGGAACTATGTTCTGAAACCTAAATAGTCACACAAGGGATGTTTTTTCTAGACTTCTAGTGAGGAGGATGGATAGATGGGTACCCATTTATTCACACTCTATTCATATAGATGTGGTTATTTCACTAGCATTGATGGATAAATTACTATTATTGGATTATTTAGGGGTTATGATAGACAATCTATTTTTGGGTGAGATGTGATAATGCTTCTAGGATTGTGGACCTAGTGTTTCTGGGCACTGTGTGATATTATTGTACTTGTGGTGTGGCTTTTGGTGGGGGTTGTGCATTGTGGGAGGAGTTCAAGAGGTGTGTGTCCTTCATGTTCACAGTATATTACAACTCTAATTGTGGAATTGGTTATGACGGGATGGAGAAGGTGTGTGTGGGTGAGGTGTGATGTGGTCTTACTTGCGGGGTGGTGAGTCCAACTATCCATAGGCATGATGTTTTGTGACCATGTATGTGGGATGGTGTTGTATAATAAAGGGATGGAAGTGTTGAGACATATTATGATGGGTTTTGATAGTATCATTCTAGAAAGAAAGTAGTGTGGATACCAAATTGATATTCATATTGTTATATAATATTACTTGGTTTTCATTATTTGGTGAGTGTGAATTGGTGATGTCGGGTTGATAGCTAAACTCTTTAGGTGATAATGGTTAATCTATTTTCTCATATATGTAGTAGTATGCTCCTCTCACATGTTCTCTATAAACATTGTTTTTATAAATGATTATACCCATATAATCACAAGTATATAAACTATTTTATGTTTCTAGTAATATTACTTGGATCATGCTGGAAATCACTAGATCACGTCATTAAATAGTTTCTATGTTGTTGCTTTAGCTTTTTTTTGGGTACTTATGTTTAGAGAGATTTATATATATCAGTTTTATTTATAGATGCATTATGCGATGGTTTTGGATTCTTTAATATTATTCCATGTAGAATGTTTCATCATATGTCCCAATATGACATTCTTTAACAGGTTAGTGGATCACATTTTATGATATTTTTATAACCTCGGTGCTAGTCACTATCCCACAGCCTACTGGAGGTGGGACATAAGGGTCATTTTTCCTTCCCCTCATTGTGGTATCTTTAGAGGGTGGGCTTCATTGAAAAGAAGTATCAATGGTTTTGGTTGAGATATTTAATGTAATTTGGAGTTTTCTACAATGATTATTTCCTCGGATGGTATGTAAATTATTATAATTGAACTTGTTCACTGGAATATGCTAAAGATACTTACTATGACATGAGATTTTAGGGTTCCTGTGATGTAGTGTACCAACTCTAACTATATTAAATTACCTTGTGTGATGGACCTAATTGTAGGGATATGACCTAAGATACGTACATTCATCATGATGACATGATTTCAATTTGGAATTGGGTTGTCTTGGGAATTTTAAAATGAATATAATTCATTAGGTTAATTAAAATGAATCTAAGTTAAATTCTATACTACCTGGGATTATGAATTTTTTCCACATTCATATATGGACCTTTTTCATCATTTGTGGGTGGATCAGGTAGTTGAGGTTTACCCGGATGATTTAGTTGAGGACCATAGCATTGATTTGGAAGAGTAGGATGAGGCATCAAAGAGGGTGGTGTGTTCTTTTCAGAAGATTGATTTTGGTAGGTATGATACATGCACTTTAGATTTGGAGACATAGAGTTAGAAGGAGTATCTTGATATCTCATTCAGATTTAACTGGGCCTTTATGAAGTACTAGTTCCCTTTGGCTACTAGTCAATGTGGGGATTTTCATGTCAATGGTGGATGCTTTAGCTAAGAGCATGAATGGAGGTAGATGATTTATGACTTGACATTTGGAATGAGTTTTAGTAAGAGTTTATTTCATCCTCCATGAATGAAATGAATATGCATGAGCCTCCTTCTCTCTAGTATGAGAGTATGTTAGTGAATTATATGGATATCATGTTTATGGACAATATACCTTTTTTCTACAGGTCTTTTTCCATTTTAAGAGTTATGTGGGAGATGTCTTGAAGAGGTACTTCTTCCTTCTATCTAGTATGCTACCACACCATTTAAATTTTCATTATATTTTTAGGTTTAAAAGAAGTTGGTTTTGAATGAGTTGATCCACTCTTGAGTGTGAACCATGTAAGAGTGAAACCATTTGGGATCCTCATGGATCAAAGTTTTCATTAGCATGTCGCAAGAACTAGGAACATTGAGGTATCGACCAGTAGGGATTCAAACACAGTATAACCCTTTCCGTACTTTTGGGTACAATGGTTTTTGGTGCTTCTACTTTGGTATTTGTGCTACTATGTTTGAAATTTTGGTTATGTATCAATTTCTAGAACCCGGTCCAAGTGGATCCTCTAGATTAGTTTTGTGGAGGTGTACATGTTCATCTCCATCCTTAACAGCATTATCTAGTGAGACTATTTTATTAGTAGGGGAATAAATCTTATGCTTCACTGAGGGAGATAAACCAGGTAGATTAATAAATAATGATGTCACTCCTTTTTAGGGTCCTAAAATATATCATGGCTGATGAGGTTTTTTCAGAAGAATGGTATAGAATATATATGTGGTCATTTACATATACTAGAGATGGTAGTATCTGAGGGGGTAGAGATTGTCTGAGGTGTGATTGATTTTTTTTTGCATTTTTTGTGAAGTGTTTGATTTAGGTTCTTTTTGTAACTTTATTTCATCCATTATTATCCATACACTAGCATTATACGTATAGAGTCTTTTCATGCCCCTCATATAAAATACACTAGTTGGAGTCCATAAAAATTTGTTCTATGTGTTTCTAGGATGTAAAATGATGATGGGGTCAAATCAGTCCTGTGTGGTTCTTTTAAAGCTACTAATCCAGATATAAGATTCTATCCTCAGCATATACAAGTTTTATTCTATATGTTTGATTATAAAATACTTCTAAATAAGATTTTTTTTCTATGATTTGGATTGTAATATTCTTGTTTTGGTTGGTGATTAGGGTTTCCAGGTGGGAAGTTGGCATGTGATGCCCCTTCATTTCTTACTGGATTATTTTTCGATGGAATCATTAGATGTTGGGAGATTGTAGGTCTCAAGGGTCTTTGGGTTGTTTTTGGATGTTTTTACTTAGGAGGTTTTTGTGCCAACCCCATTAATGTGATATTGATTTAAGGATAGACATATGTCTTGGGTTTTCACCAATATTGAAGGATCCTTATTACATAGAAACTTCTGAGTAGCATGAGGTTAGTATTTGGAATGATTAGATGATGTATAAGGGTTTTATCAAACCCAATGTTTCATTATAAGGTAATCCAGTGTTGTTCTATAAGAATGATGATAGTAGTATATGGTTATATATAAACTACTAGAGGTTGAATCATGTGATAGCCACGAATTGTTACCCTATAATGAGGATAGATGTTATTGTCTACCATCTAATTTGGTTGATTTGGTTTTCATTTATCGATATGTGCTTTGGATATCACCAAATGATGGTAGAGGAGGGAGATATCCCAAGTCTTCCTTAAGATTCATGTATGGACACATTGAGTTTGTGTTCTTGTTGTTCGGTGTTATAAATGCACCAACTGTGTTTATGGGACTTTTAAACTCCATGTTCCATATGTTTATTTCATAGTTCATCATCATATTCTTTGATGATATATTGATATAATTTATGTTATAAGAGAATAATTTTGATCATCTCAGATCTATCTTATAGGATTCTTAACACCACCTTCTCTATGGAATGTTATCCAAGTGTAAAGTTTGGACCTGAGAGTTTAAATTCATCAAGTATGTGATGTCTCAAGAGGGTGTGATAGTGGACTTTTAAATTGATGAGGAAGTTTTAAATTAGTAAGCACCTAAAAAAATTTAGTTTTCTTGTAATTTTAGGATTCTATTAGTGGTCATTATTTAATATCACTCAAGTTGAAACCATTTTGATAGTGGTTAATATAATTGGCCATGATTTTGAGTGGACTAATCATTTTGAGACAAAATTCAGTTTCCTAAAGAGGAAATTGTTCATTTCATCACTACATCAGTTTCCTGAGGATGGTTTTATGTTTGAGGTGTTTTGGGAAGTTTCTCAACTAGAAATGGAATGTGTATTGATTTAGCAATAAGTAGTGTTCTATTATGGGTCTAGATAGGTATCCCCCATGAGAATAATTATTTCTATAGTGATGTAGAGTTAGAAGAGGTGGTTTTTTCAGTAATTTTGTGGTATAATTCCTTTAATGGGGAGCGCATTACATTATTCATATATAACAGGAGCATGAGGTATATATTTTCTCAGTGTGATCTAAATTTGAAGAAGTTTAGGAGGATAGAGTTTTTTGGATCAGGATTTTGGCATCTCTTATTCTTATTAAAAGAATAATTTTATGGATGAAACATTGATTTGGATGTCCTATAAAGATATTGTTAAATATTTTGGTGATTCTCTGAGAGTGATGGAGCAACTTCTAAATATATTCTTATATGAAAGGGTGGATGATAGTAGAGTATATTTTTTAGTTGATAATGTAGTCTTCTCAACTATATTAAGAATTGTTTTCTTAGTTGGGAGACTAAAATGAGGATGTAATTTATGATCATGTTAGCTAGGATGATACTCTATATGGATGGTTGGTGGATGATTGGAACCTGATGTTGTTTTTTGGGAAGTTTTTAGTTATTTTTTGTATGCATAAGGGATTTATTTTTGAGTTTCATAGATATCCTTTCGTAGAAAACCCATTAGTTTCCACGATTTACCGTGACATGAGGATTTAATTTTAGTGGGCTAGGATGAAATGGGAAATGGTAGAGTTTATGTATAATTACTTGGTCTTCCAGAAGGTAATGGAAAGGTATCATATTACTGGTAGTTTTTTGTAGCATAGGTATATTCTTCAGTGGAAATGGGATGAAATATTAATGGAATTCATTATTGGGTTACCTAGATCTCAGAGAGGATTCAATTCTCTCTAGGTGATTGGAGATCGATTGACAAAACTAGTCATCTTTTTAGGGACCAGTGTGTCAAGAATAGTGGAATTTTTATCAAAGAGGTATACATATGAGGTGGTTTTATTTAATGTATTTACAATTTATATTGTCTCATATCAGGTTCCACGTTTTACCTCTCAATTTTGGATGGGATTGCAACATGATTTTGTCAATTGGTTACACCTCATCACTACATTCCACCCTTATATAGATGGGAAGAAAAGAGAAATATCTTAACGTTATAGAATATGTTAAATTCATCTATCCTATAACTTGGTTGATAATTGGTATAGTAACTACATTGGTTTTATAATTATTATAATAATAGATATCAATTATCCATTGGAATGAACCCATTTGGGGATTTTTAAGGGAGACCAAGTCATTATCTATTTGTTTTTTAGAAGTAGGTAGGGTAGGTTGCGGTTCTTAATCATGTTGTGTTTTAGAGAACAAAAAATAATATTCACCTTATTCATGAGAGGATGAAAGTATTGAAGTTTGGGAATAATATATTTTCGATCGTAGGTGTATGCCCTTGGAGTTTGAGGATAGTGGCCATGGGTTCTTGATCATTTCCCCTAAAACAAGTAAATATAGGTTTTGGTATATGTTTTAATATTTATTATATGTTTTTTGATACCTTTTTGTGGTTTTGGAAACTTTGAAATGTATTATACTAGTTTTTTTCCATTGTGGCTGAAGATTATCCATTATTCCTTCCACACCTCTCGGGTTTGTTGGGTTCTTCATGATGAATCCCATATCACTGAATAGGGAGAGTTGGATATTGACAATGAAATAATGTTTATGGAGAGTCTAGTAGAGATCTAGGATTTCCAAGATAAGTCACATAATAGATAGTACATTCATATAGTTCATGTGTAGTTGAGGAATGGTGGCCTTGAGGATAGTAATTGGGTTAATGAAATGCATATTCTTTATAATTACCTTGATTTTTTTATTGTTTTTCATTTTTTTCAAAGTAATGTGATTTTTAGATCCTTTTTATGATATTTTTCTTCCTTATATGTGATACAGTTAGTGTTGTGTGTGATAATGTCCAGGAATATGAAAAGAAGATAACCTGATTCCAAATAGAGATGCAATAACTATGATGAGATTAAACCAATGTGGGAATATCAATTCCTTCCAGAGAAAATAATAACTCAACATAGAGGATATAAATTTTTTATTCATATTTTTTGGAGGGTTTGGTTCATCTGCTGAGCGGTTTTGTGATTTTTTATCGTGTTGTTCTTGTGGAGGTGTGGTTATGAGGTTGTGTGAAATGTTTTGTGGATGTTTGGTTTGGTATGTTTGGTTGGTGGTAGCATTTGAATTATGTCAAGATCCTTGAGAGGTGTCTCATGATGTGGTTTTTTAGAACCCTTTACATATAGATTTTAATTTTGAATCTAGATGGAGAGAATCATTTGAGAGGTATATGATGAAACATTTTGTTCCATCCTTGTCCATTTAATTATAGGATTTTGGAATTTGAGTTCCATATAGGTGTAATAGAGAATAATTGGATGTATTAGGATACTAAAAAAAGAAAGAGATTATGTAAACACTATATAATGTGTACATGGAATATAATTTTGAATCATCGAATGTGTGTGGCTGGTTCTTGATGTGTTATAAATTTATTGTAAAAATCCCTTGATGTGAGGCATTTTTAGATTGAACATAAATGTTGAAATTTACCTAATGTGTTTGGTTTAGATGATATGTAAATGGATAGTGGATTACATCATTAAAGGATATAACACTCAGGTTAAATCTCAAACCCTATAGCTCATACCACCTTCTCTTATTCAAAGTGATCCAAAATATCCCAATTTATGTGTTTGTGATTTCTTTTGATAGGATTTGTTTTATGGGTTCCCATCATTGATCTATGGTGGGTTTTCCTCTCATTCTCATTTGTGTCATTTCGTTTTACTTCAAGGATAGGATGTGTTGGTGTATATTTTTTTGGGTTTTGATTTTTGGGATAAATTTTGATGATCCTTTGGTGTGTTATAGGTTTATTTATGGTTTCTCGTGGTGTTTTTGTAGTTAGTGGTCATTTCTGCTTCACTTTGTTGTCTATAATGAGTTGGAAAGCTTAATTATGGTTGAGAATCCACTATTTTTCCTTATTCTATATCATAAATGAGGGTTTTACATATTTCTAAATTTGGTTTATTTTTTATGGATTAATAAATAATAAATAATTGGTTCATTAGAATTTAAAGTTAAATAGAGAATTTTTTTTGGAAGATCATATAGTTTTGATATGAATTTAATATTTTTTTTGTACAACCATGATACCCCACATTAAATTGGGGCCATTGGGGGAGATTGTTTTGGGTTTATGATATGTTATGTGATGATTGTGCCTATTGTGGTTATTGTGATATCATCCTACAATGGAAAACTAATTAATCTCTTATATTTTTCTAATGATATAGTTTCGTTATGAATATGGCCATTGTGATAATGCCATTAAAATAAATAGGACTGTGATAAATGACCCTTCATAAATCAATAAAATGATATTTATTTGTTTTTTCTGTGGGATTGCTTGTGGGGTGGATATTTGAATTTGGGGAATGTGGTGAGGATGGTTGTTTTGATTTTATTTTGGCACGGTGAGGTGGTTGTTTTTGTAAAGTCCATGATCCCAGTTTCCTAGAGAAGGTACCTTTATTAGATTGGTAAAATAAACAAGGACGTCACATCCTATAGGGACAAATATTTTAGTAGTTTTGAAAAAATAGATACAAACATATTTTTTAATTTAGAAAATGAAAAAACAACATATAAACTCTATCAGAAACATCCATAACTCCATGATTATCCCTACGTGTCATTCATAATATACATCATCACATCTGGAGGAAAAATCAAACATAATAAATGGATGATATCTGATGCTCAGTATGGATAATTAACACATTTGAAGCTAATATCAACAATAAAGAATGGTTAATGACTAATAACACATGACATTATAATATAACTTGAGCATAATATGGAATGAACAAAAGCTGAATAAATAATTCTATAAAAATAATCACATGACAAGAAAGCTTAAATATAGATATTAAACTAGTATAATATTAACATGGATATACATTTACTAATTATAATGAGGTAATGAATATGTCAAACATTATAAACATACCATCATGTCCTGATCCACGACTTCTAAAAATAAATGTCTAAGGCCTCGGCCAAAATCCATTTATGCTTTGCCTCATCAGACCTAGTGATGTATTGAGGGTCTATAGCGGGATCTGCCCATCACTAACTAAGTCCAATGAATTCCTCATATGTCTAATAAAAATATATTTAAATAAATTTGTCCCATACCACTTTTAAATATTTGAATCATAATCATAGATGAAAATACACTAATAAAATCATTGATAAATTCTTAATGAAAATAATCTCTAAACATTCCAAAGTGTCACGTACCACTTTGAAAATTTTAAATCAAAATAACTATTAAAGAATGAAATATATAATATTAAAATAATAAGAATAATTTATATTTTATATATCAAAGGGAATTAAATACAAAACATTAAAGGAATAAGTTTTGAACAAGGAAAATTTCTGACATAAGTAAAAGTGAGATGAGAAAATCCCTTTTTTACATTGGAATGAAGAGTTATTTTGGAAATCATTTGTATTTTTCCTAAAATCAAATTGAAAATATTAATATATTAAAAAAGATACTTTAAGGATAATTATTTTATATTTTATGCATAAATGATTTCCATTTTATTTGAAAACATATAAAAGAGTGTTTAGGAAATGTCTGAAATGAACCACTTCAATGTGGTTTAAGGAAAATATTAAAGAGTTATTTAAACATAAAAGGAATAATTTTTTGTATAAAAGAATAAATTAACAAAGATAGTTTTTTATGATAGAATAACTGATTTTATAAATATATTGGTAGCTTATAATAAATTATGGGTCTTACATGAAAATGGGAATAATATTGGGATGTTCCCTTTAATCGGGTTTTCTTATTGGAAAGAATTAAAAAGGAAACATTATAATACATGAATTTCATAAAAAATAATGATGAAATGATCTAGATAAATGGGTTTGAAATCTATAAATAGAATTTAAAAAATTTATTTAAAAAATAAATGTAGGATTACATTTGGATAATGAGAGAGAAAGCATAACCTTATTTAAAAATGAAGGTTTAGGGATAGTCACTTACAACATAGCAAACAGTCGAACCATATTCCCAATAAAATTAATGATCATAAAATATGAAATTTAATAACATTAAGATGAATATGTTCATGATATGGAACACCAAGGTTAGTATACATACATTACACCGAATATATAATGGTAAATAATCCATATATCACAGATATAAATGTGAGATGGGAAAATTGTCACCTTATGTATGAATGTGTTCTTCACATGATCTTAATGTATTAGATTATAATATTTAGTCAATTATATATTTAATTCAGAAAATTTTCAAAATTTATTTTATTTATTATAATTTTATTATGTTAATTAAAGGCCTTTAATAAGAAATTACATACAATATTATCGTTTGAGGGCGTTTATTTCCTTGATTTTCATGATCAGTTTACTTGTATGTGAGTATAGAAGTTCATGTAATTTGGGAATAGATATCCATAATTGATTTTATATGTTATTAATTAACATAAAAATAATTAAATTTTTATATAATTCATTTGTATATTTGGGGTGATGATGAATCATTAAATAAAACATTAGTGATAATCGTTTAGATTATTTTGGCGTTTTTTCAATCATCCGAAAATAGATTTTTTAATTAATTAGTATTATGTATATATGATGGTTACAGAACATTACATAGGCAGTAATACATATATTAAAAAAATTTAACCATAAAAATGGTTTTATGACCCACCTTTAAGGCATTAATGTATAATGAAAATGCATCATCCATGATGTTAGTAAATTGACACATCACGGGTGATGTTTTCATTTATAGAATAAGAGAGATATGGAGGGGAGATATTGATGATGTATATTGCATTAAAATTATATCATTATAGTATATAAATGATACTGATTTTTTCATTTCATTTTGGATAAGGGAGGTAAGGTAAGGACATGAAAATAAAATATATTGAAACCAAAATAACAGAAAATAAAGATCATTTTTACCTATTGAATTATCTTCCCTGAGAACCTCCATAAAGGGATTGGTATTGGTCTTATAATGAGAAAAAATGCTCCTAGAAATGGGAAATGGGATTAGTAATAGTCATTGGTAGAAATTGGACAAGGATATAAGCCTATAAGCAGTCAGGAGAAGTGGTGGTGAGGTGTTGTATTTATTGTGGAGGAAAGAGAAGTTTTTTAATATTTCATTCATTAGTTTATTAGTTTTTATAAATAATATGAATAAATTGATAATTTTCATGACATATATTACAATAATTAGGGATAGTTGTAGATTATGGGCTTACATAATCAGTACATCACCTATGACTCAATAATTCATGTATTTAACATTCATTATAAATTATCATAGTTTACTATTCACAAGAAAATCATGTATTTTTTAAAACTAAATAAAATAACCAACATAATTTCTACATTTGATTAATTAATAAATGGACTCTATTTAATAAAAATAATTTTCTAAATATGATAAATTTAATTTCTAATTAAAATAAACATTTACTAAAAAAATAGAGATTTTAATTTATAATTGCTTTTATAACACTATGAAAATTTAAATAAGGATTAATAAAATTATCCTAAAATAATAAAGAAAATATGAATTTCTGAATAAATTTTATAAAAATAAATTTACATTTAAATCATTTTATTAATTATCATATATTTATTAAATATTTATAACTGACAAAAATACAAGCACTTGATTAATAATTTCTAAAATATTCATGTACTTAAAATATGAACTAATTATATAATATTAACACTTATTGGATGCATAAATTTTATAAACACTCTAAAATGTGAATTTGTTGTTCTAATTTAAACATTATTATTCTTAACAATCACATTATTATTTCTACAGTAAAATTACTATTCATTGAAAATGAAACTTATCATCAAAATAAAAAAATTAACCAAAATATATTTTTATATTAATATTTAAAAAAATAATGTTTTTTATTCAAATATAACTTATAAAAGTGTCAAAAATAATATTTAAAAAAATTTCTACATTAAATTGTGTCAAAAACTACGTTTCGAAAAATAGTCTTTTATGTGTAAAATTGGTTTTTTTTTATCTTATGAATCTAAAAATATATTTATAAAAATATAAAAATAATTTATTGAATACATAATATAAAAATTTCATAAATATCTTTCACTTATAGGGTTTAATTTAATTTTTTAATATAAAATGTCATTTTGGGCTTAATGAATTTCTTATAAAAATACATCCTTTATGTTCAATTGATTTTCATATCTAATTAATTGGTAACCATTTAATTACTTTTATAACCATTTTAAGTCTATATATTGATAATTTAATAAATATAGTTCATTCCCACTATTCCTAACATCTATGAGATAACTATCATAATTAAATAATAAAATTTAATCATTTTCAAGCTCATAAGATATTGATGATATAAGATTCCAGATTCTTCATAAGGTATGTTTGTTTATATTTTAGTTTACGTCCCTTTTATTAGTTAGATAAGTTTTTTCCCAAGTTCATGAGAATACTCAGGGGTGTTTCAGGGGTTTGGGCCATGAAAGAGAGGGAAAAAAGTGTTTTCTGGGCATGTTGCCTGGTTTTCGAACGGTTAGTGAAAACCGTGCTGGGCACTGCAAGTAAAAGTGCATCCTTGGATAGAGTCTTGGGAATAGTTATCACACGGTTAAGATAACTGGTTGTAATTATTAGGAAACCATGTGAAGGGGTGATTTTGAGATATTGGTTGACGCATGGTTTGCACACGGATTGGAAAACCATGCAGGTAAACCATGCAGATGAGTGAAGTTATAAAATTTACAAAAATTTAATTATTGGATATTAACCTAAACTTAGGATTTTCAACCTCCTCTTCTCCTGAAACCATAGGTAAGAACATGTAATACCCAATCTTCCAAGATGTTATTCTCCTTTTATCTTAGGATTTTTTGAGCATTATTGGTTGTGGATTGAATCTCTGAGTAAGTTTAGTCTCCTTCTTTCTTCCATTTCTCGATTAGGGTTTTCATGTTTCTCTTATCCCTAACTAAATCTCTGAAACCCTTATTTTCACTAGAAATCTAGGTAAAATCTATAATATGTGGTTGAATCCATATCTAAGTCCATGCTTTGGAGTGTTTTTTATAATGGATTTGAGGTAGTTGGTCTACAAGTTATAACCCATAGTTTTTTTTGTAGATTTCTGCATGTTTAGTATTGTTATTTGTCACCTCTTATGGGAATTTTCTCTCCTTTGGCTAGGTTTGTAAATTTGGGTTTTCAAATGATAATTATGAACTATCACGGTCCCCAAGGGATTCATCGAGGATGATTTGACCCATTTAAGGCCATACATGGGGTGTGATGATACATTCTGGGACTAGAAATTTGCTATGTAAATTATTGTTTATTGTCTGAGCATGTAGATCCTGGGTTGAGTATGATGATATATTTAATGGAAGTCCAAATGGGGTTTTGGTTAATTGGGATTGGGTTATTTGGCATATTAGTTATGTTCAATATTCCTTAGTGATTTAGTGCATGTGAAATAGTGAATATGAAAAATTGGTAAAGGTGTGTGAATGGGGAAAATTTGTTGAAGGGAATTTCATAAAGGGATTTATGAATATGTGTAATGGGTTGATATGAGGGAATTATTTAATATTCTTAGTGATCTAGGCTTGAGAATGGAAATTGGGATAAATGGAATTAGATATTTAAATGGAAAATGTGCTAATGGGTTATGGAAAAGTATGATTTACCATCTTGATTATTAGGGATTAGGATTGTTTTCCGAATTAGTTGTGTTTGGTAGTGATATGGATGTGTGTGGTGAATGGATTAATAAGTGTGTGCACATGGCTTGAGGTGTGGGATAACGAACCGAGGATTCTCACAAGGGTGGAGTTAGACTAATTCTCTAACACCACCCATAATTCACGGCTTAGGGAAGGGGATAGAGCTCTTTTCCCCTAACAATTCCATTCCACAGAAACTGAGGCTTTGAGGTGAGGATATTTTGATGTTATGATATTTTATCCCTGGTGAGTTAAGGAATTAGTTATTCCCTTATGAAAAATGATAAATTCCATGAATCTTTTATGATTTATGTTGAACTAGTAATAATAGAGACATAATGATGTGGAACCTTGGATAGTAA
The DNA here is from genome assembly GCA_963277665.1 of Viscum album. Lineage (NCBI taxonomy): Eukaryota > Viridiplantae > Streptophyta > Magnoliopsida > Santalales > Viscaceae > Viscum > Viscum album. The sequence goes on along the minus strand of OY728125.1, from coordinate 1,982,011,498 downwards.
TATCTAATTAGAGATTTGTGACTAGTTGCTACCAAATTTTCTTTCCTTTTCTTGTTATTTATTTATAATTGCATGCACTATTTGTTAGACTGTGTATTTGTAGAAACTGTTGGTGGTGGCCTGTAGAGTTTTACTCACACCACGCTTGGGCTACCATTGGGTACCAGAGCAGACTTCAGGCTTGCAATTTAGGATAAGGGAAATGGACCTATGCTAGGGAGTTGAGTTGTACATGGGACATGCAATGATGAGGTTCCATAATTTAATTCAAGACTTTTTGGGTATAATACTATTTCTATTTATTTTGGGTTTTTTTCAAAATTTAATTTTAGCATGACAATACATATTTACAATTGCTTATGGTTTCTACCCTGTTGAGAAATGTTTATTTATGCTTGTTCATTGATTAGATCATTTAATATTCACTATATATATGATTTTTGTTTTGGATTACTCTGGTAAGAGGGTATAGTTTCCCCACATGATTAATATAGACCCTTATAGATATTTAAAATCCTCTCGCGTATCGGGAGGCATGCTTCAGGTCATGTAACGAATCGACTTGGGGAACTGCTTTAGTGGATCTCAAGTCAGAGATGTTAAAAATTAGAATCAGATTAAGTCTTTTTCTATGGCATTCTATTTGGGGATGGTATACATGAGGTTAGGAAAATGTAGTTCCTTCCTAACGAGCTCATTCCTAGGAGTATCTAACCCAATTACAGGGGAAACCCCAAGTCACCCTAGGCAGGAATTGTTGTTCTTGTTGGATATTGTAACATTTGATGATATTTCACCATTGGGTGATTCACATGTGGTGTGATGTGATATTTTTATGATATTTTTCTCATAGATGGAATGAAATGAGGTTGTGAATTCATGATTCATTCTAGGAACCTATGTATATTTGTGACATGCATCATAGTAGGCACACACACATGGGACATGTGTGTGGGATATAGAGGGTAGAATTCATTTTACTTTCTTAAAAGTGGTGAAAGATGTGTCTAAAAAACATTTCAAATGGGTTAAAAGGGGAGAAAATATTAAACAATAATTAAGGAATTATGTTTTATAAATGTTTTTATGTGAAATGAAATTTTTTTTGAGTAAGTTGGGATGTGAGAATATTTTTGAAATATAATAGAAGGAAAGGCTTGTAGTCATGTGAGTTAGATACCTTATGTGATCCACGACCTTTATAGGTATGGTTGAGGGTTGTGTGACGAGTATGATTAGACTTGTTTCGGTGTTGTATGTGAAATGGTTTTTTGATGGCTAATGAATATCCTTCCTTTATATTTGTGAAAGCTTAATAGTTTTTGTTCTGAAGATCATGTTAGGAATTGTAGAGAAATGCCTCCATGAAGATGTGTGGTGGTTGTGTGATAGGAGGACATTGCTTAGAATGCTCCCCTAGTAGTGGAACAAGAGGATCCAGTGGTTCAAGATAATATAGAAGATTCATTCCATGAAAATATTTCCCATTTTATATAGATGATGGAATTGGACCTAGGGAGGGTTTTATCGAGTATGTTCATGCTAACTAGGGAGTTTCAACTATAATACCCTATGACCTTTACCAGAGAGGGTGGGCTAGAGGTAGTAGAGTTTTGGATAGAGTCTATCCAGACTATTCTGGATTCTCTGGAGACACCCCTTGAGACGTGAGTCAAGTTGGTTGCCTACATGTTAAGAGGTCAGGCCAAGCATTGGTTGTATATTATAGTTCAGACTGAGCAAGATTAATGAATAGAATGGAAGAATTCCCAGGAAAAGTTTCTTTAACATTACTACCCATAATCCTTGTGGTAGGAGAAGGATGTAGAGTTTATGAGTTTAACTCATTGGGTTGTGTTAGTGATGGATTATGCTAGTTGTTTCACTAACTTATGCCGAATCCGCCCAATTATGGAATGAGATGAGGTGACTATTGAAAAGCACTTCCAAGATGGTCTTAGGCATGATATTAGGTCCCATGTAAACATCTTATGTCTAAATAGGTTTGTATAGGTAGTGTACCAAGACATTATCTCGTAAGGGGACTTGGAGGGAGATTCAGGAGGTGGAATTGTGGTACCAACATGGTGGACATGTGGTACATCTTTCGAGGAAAATAAGTGTTATTTAGAAAGTTTAAAACATAGTGAGAGTGCGTAGAGTAGTCATAAGATAGGGAAAACTTCTCAAGGTGGTGATCAGGTATTCTATTACCAGTATGGCAAGTAGGGGAAAATGCAGGGCAATTTTCCCCAACCACTAGTTGAGTGACGGTCATGTGGTAGGATAGGACATATATATAGGTTCTACAAGAACCATCGATATTCAGGTATGGATGGGAGTCAGAGGTAGAATTCGAGTGTGTTAAGGGGATAAATCACCTCTTATCATTCATGTAGTTAGAGAACCACTATCCTATAGGTAAGGGTGGTGGTGTGGAACTCCAAGACAAGACCATTTGTACCATCAGGGTCGTGTAGTGTAGGGAACTCTTGTTAGATTTAAGAGTAGTGGTACAATACATCTTCCAATAGTTCAGTCTACACCTTGAGGGGGAGAGGTTGGACCATTTACCGTTCGATGAATGATTATTGTAGTTTCTAAACTCTCTAATACTTTATTTGTCATAGGTTCCACACTCACTTTTATCTCTACATAGTTCCTTGTTGTGTTGGTCCAATCTATGGAAAACGTTTGTGGGGTTATTTTGATTGATACTCCACTTGAGCTGCGAGATGAGGATATTGCATAGTGTAGAGGTTGTGCCATAGTGGTTGGTGGTTATCATTTTCTTTGGAACCTGTTTTTCCTCTAGATGTTATGTTTTTACCTGATCTTGGGTATGGACTAGCTAGTACTATATCAGGACCATATTTATTGTTACAGTCATAGGGTAGCATTCACGTCTCCTGATGGAGACACTTATTCCTTTATTGGTTAGTGGGGTGTTCGAGCATGCCACACATGGGACAATTTTTCAGTAGTTGGGAGAACTCACAACCCAAGGGTCATGCCTTATTCTTGATGATGGAAAAGTGAAGCAACATGACTTTTATCCGATGGAAAATCAGTTTCAAGATATATTTCCTGATGATATTTGGGACTGCTACCCGAAAGGAATGTGGAGTTCACAGTCAAGTTGCTTCCAGGGGTAGAACTAGTTTCTATTTCACCATATATAATGGCTCTGGGAGAACTCTAGGAGCATACATCTTAGCTGGAAGAGTTTTAATGAGAGGGTTTCATTCCACCTAGTACGTCTCCCTGGGGATCACCCGAGATTCTTTCTAAGAAGGCTAACAGGTTGTTTTGGTTATGTTTCATGACAATATTTTTAATCAGATGATGGTTAATAACTGATACTAACTTCCCATAATTTATGGCATGTTTGACCAACTGATGGGTTCCTTAGTGTTATCTATGTTCGATTTGAGATTGGAATACCATCGGTTGTGGGTGATACTTTATGACATACCACGAATATCTATCAGGAATAGGTATAGGTTGTAACATTTTTTGGTGATTCCATTCAGTTTTACTGATGTACCGGCTATGTTTATATTGATAATGAACTGGATATTTCACCCATAGCTAGATCAGTTCATGGTTGCCTTTTTTGATAACATCTTGGTTTACTCAAAAACTATTGACGATCATTCCAAAACATCTTGACATCGTCTTGAGTTCACTAAGAGGGCATACGATTTAATCCAAGCTATCAAAATGGAAGTTCTTGACTGATAAGGTTCATTTCATGGGCCATATCATTTCTATGTCTAGTGTGTTAGTGTATCTAGAAAAGGTGTAGGCTATGGTGTCTTGGGAGTATCCTAATAATGTTTCCAATGTTCACTATTTTCTAGTGGTTATCAGTAATTACTGGAGGTTTATTAGGGATTTCTCCTATTTAGTGGAACCACACTCCATCTTAACCAAGAAGGATTTTATTTTTGAGTGATTGGAGTAGTGAGAAACAAATTTAAAACAATTAAAGAACCATAAGTCTACCACGTCGATTTTCATTTTACTTGAGCCCGGTAAGCGGTACACCTTGTTCAATGATGTGTCTGGTGTGGGACTTGGTGCGGTGTTGATTCAGGATGATCAGGTGGTAGGTTATCAGTCAAGATAGTTGAATCCTCATGAATAAAAGTACCCTACCCATGATCTAGATCTAGAATATATTGTTCAAGCCTAAATGTGTTAGAGAAGTTACTTATTGGGAGAGTTATTCACATTTTTTACTGATCATAAAATTATGAAGTATATCTTTTATCAATAAGATTTTAATATTTGGAAGTGAAGGTTGGTAAATTAATATCAATCCTTCAATATTTATTTGGTTTACACACTAGGGGAATAGAATAGTGTTGTGAATTCTCTATGTTTGAAGACCCATAATTAGATAGTTCAAGAATCTAACTTCGAGTGAAAAATGATGGGTTTTTTTGTTGAGATGCACCTTGAGGTGCAGGATAGGAATAGAGCAATGACCCTTGAATTTATAGAAGTTTAATCTATGATTTTGAGCTGAGTCAAGAAAAGAGAGCTATGGGATCTGATGTGTTTGTATATAAAGTAAAGTCTTAATGGTGGGGATTCACCTTCAAGTTTGGATGTTGGTGTTGCTGGAGTTGTCTATGTTTAGGGTCATGTGGTGGTACCGGTGGGTGCGCGTGAAATGTTTATTTTAATGACCCATGAATAGAAGTGGGTAGTACATCCTATCTTGACTAAAATGTATCGTGATCTTCATCGGTGGTCTTGGTGGCCAGGAATGAAGAAATAAGTTGTGGATTTTGTGGTGTGATGCCTTACCTATCAACATGCGAAGACCGAGCATCAGTGTCTAGGTGTTTTTTCACAATCATTGCCTATTCCAGAGTGGAAGTGGCATGACATAATGTTGGACATCATAGAGCGTCATCAAAAAATGATTCAGAATAATGATGTAATATAGGTCATTTTGGATCAGTTGACTAAAGTGGATCATTTCTTACTGATCCATGAAACAGATATAGTCGATCCATTTGGTGAGTTATATGTTAAAAAGATAGTGCGACTACGTGGTGTGTCAAGAACCATTGTTTTGGATCATGATCCAAAATTCACTTTGTGCTTCTGGTAGGGGATACTTAAGGCACTTGGTAACCAAGTGTTTTTGAGTATGTCTTAACACCCATAGATGGAAGGGTAGTTAGAGAGTACATTTAAGGTATTAGAGGAAATATTGAGAGCATGTGTTCTAGATTTTTTTGGTTTGTGGGAAAACCATTTATCACTTGTTGAGTTTTCCTATAGGAACAGTTTTCATGATACGGTTCAGATGGAAACATTTTTGGTAATATAAGGGGGATGTGCAGATCTTCGTTGTGATGGTTAGAAGCTAGGGAGTTTGGAATCTTATGACCGATTATTATATATGAGATGTTGGAGAAGGTTTGGTTGATTCAGAATCATATGGCCACAACACAGAGTAGGCATAAATCATATGAAGATTGGTTTTGTAGACCTATCAAGTTCATGGTTAATGATGGTGTGTTTCTTTTAGTGTCGCCAAGGATGGGTCACTTTTGAATTTGGAAGTAAGGAATGTTAGTGCCCATGTATGTGGGTTCATTTGAAATTATGGAGAGGATTGAACTTGGGGATTACTGATTGTATCTTTCAAAATGGTATAGTGGGATGTATAGTGTTTTTCATGTTTCACAACTCTAGACGTATCAACCTGATTCATTTATTGTGATAAACATTGATGATGTTGAGCTTGAGTTAGATGCGTCCTTTGAGGATCATCTGGTTCGTATTTCAGATCATAGTGAAATAGTCTTTCAGGGAAAGGTTATGCATTTGGTTCTTATTATATGCGAACATTAAAAAATTCAAGAATAAATATACGGGTGAGGATCAGATATATGGGCCCAATGGTCTAATCTTTTTTCTTTGGAAACCCATTGATTCTTTGGAAGAGCGGCTTGAGGGCGAGCCATCCAAAGGTGGGGAGGTTTTTAGATCCGAATTATTTATAAGGAATGTTTGTTTATGTTTCAGTTTATATCCCTTTTTTTGGTTAAATAAGTGATTCCCCAAGTTTATGAGATGACTCAGGTGTGTTATGGGGGTTCACGGCAAGAAAGTGGAGGAAAAAGGAGTTTTCTAGTCACGTTACATTGTTTCCGCATACTTAGGGTGAACTGCATGGAGAACCCCAGGTAACCATGAATCCTTGGATAGTGTCTTGCACACAGTTATCACACGGTTCATAAAACCATGTGTCAATCCCTAATAAACCATGTGAAGGGGGGATTTTGGTACATTGTCGCACGCATGGTATGCACAGGGTTTGGTAAACCATGCAGCCCAGTAAAGTTAAGAAATTTACAAAAATTCCATTATGGGATTCTTAAACCAAACATGGGATTTTCCTCCTCCCCTCCTCCTGTAACCCTAGGGACAAACATGGATGACCCATGATTTCACTAGGGGATTCTCCTTATATCCTAGGCTGTTTGGAGTGTTGTTGGTCTTGGATCAAAGATCTGGGTATGTCTAATCTCTTTCATGCTTACTTTTCTCGATTAGGGTTTGCATATTTATCTCATATCCATCCAAATAACTAAAACCCTTCTTTTCTAAGGAAATTTAGGTTAAATATCTAATAGTTGTTGAATCTGGATCTAAGGACACATTTTGGAGTGCGTTCAATAATAGATTTGAGGAAGCTGATCTAAAAGTTATATACCATAGTTTTTTTGTAGATTTATGAATGTCTAGTATTGTTTTTTGTCACCTCCTATTGAAATTTTTGACTCCATTAATTTGGTTTTGAAATTTTCGTTTCTAAATGATAAGAAGGTACTATTACGGTCCTCAAGAGACCCATCATGGATTATTTGGATCATTTAAGTCCATCCATGGGGTGTGCTTATACTTTCTGAAACTAGAAATCAGCTATGTAATTTATAGGTTGTTGTGTGAATATGTAAATCCCTTATTTTGTATGTTGATATATTAAATGGAAGTCCAAATGGTATTTTGGTTAATTAGGATCGGGGTACATGGCTTATGAATTATGTTCCATATGCCTGAGTGAGTTAGTGTATGTGAAATGGTGAATATGATAAATTAGTAATAGTTTGTGAAAGGGGAAAGTATGTTGAAGGAAAATTCATAAGTTGGTTTATGAATATATATAATGGGTTGATAAGAGAGAATTATTTAATATGCTTAGTGATCTAGTCTTGAAAATGGTAATTGGGATAATGGACTAAGTGATGTAAATGGAAAATGTTCAAAAGGGTTATGGAACAATATAATTTACCATATATATTATTAGGGATTATGGTTATTATATGTATTGGTTTTGTTTGGTTTTGATATGGTTGTGTGTAGTGAATGGATGGGTAAGTGTGTGCACATGGATTGAGGTGTGGGATAAAGGATTGAGGCTCCTCTAAAGGGTCGAGTTGGACTGATGATCTAACTCCACCCACAATGCACAGATTAGGGAAGGGGATAGTTCTCTATTACCATAATGGTTTCATTCCACCTAGACTGAGGCTTCAAGTTGAGGATATTATTATGTTGTGATATATTATCTCTGCTGAGTTTGGGATATTCTTATTCCCTTATGAAAATTAATGAATTCCATGAACCTTGTGTGATTGATGATAAACTAGTAACAACAGAGACATATTGAATGGGAACCTCGGTTACACTACCACAAAACTGGGTTTTCATAGCACCACCCTTTAACAGTGCTAAAATAAAGTGCTGATAAAGGGGGTGCCTTTATCAATGCTACAAAAAGTGCTGGAAAAGGGGGGGGGGGGGTTAATCAGTCCTTTTTTCCTAATGCTGATAAAGTGTATATTTTAAAAAATTCATAAAAAATAATATATTTATATATAAGTATATTTATATTGATATAAATATATTATATATTTTTTAAATTTGTTTTAGATCGATTTGATATGTGGTGCATGAAAAATGGACACCCAGAGTAGATGTTATGGTTGTTTGGAGGGATTAAGGACCTTTTCGAGCCTTTAAGAGTATGATAAGGTGTTAAAGTTGTCATCGGAGTATAGGTTTATATGCCTATTTAATGTGTACTTGTATATATATGTGTGTGTGTGTGTGGGTGCATCTGTGTTGACAAACTGATATATATTATCTATATATTCTAAAAATAGGTATATGCATATTAATATATAATATTTTTAAATATATGAAAATATACATAATTAAACTTACAGATACACATATAATATATATATATATATGTTTTTGTGTGAGTGTTTTATATATGTATTTATTTTTTTATTTATAAACACACACAGAGAAGCATATTTTATAAATGTATTTAAAACTGATCTTATAAATATATATTAATATATTAATAAATATATTAATATATAAATATAACTATATATATATTAATATATATATGTATGTTAATATAAATATATATTAATATAAGAGTAAATATAAATAAATATATATATTAATAAATGAAGAACAAAGAAATATGGTGTAGTGGTAAAGGATTAGGTGCACAGGTAACAGGTCCTGAGTTCGAATCCAGTGGAGGTAGGTCGCGCATGTGGGTGGAATAAGGGCTAGCACTGTTAAAGGGTGGGATATAACTATTAAAGGGGGGTGGTTGGGGTGTGCGGGGTGGGGTGGGGGCTGTTAAAGGGGGGTTTAAATGCTGTTAAAGCCCCTCTCTGAATTATAGAATTTTTTTAATGTTTTTTTTAACTTTTATCATCGCTTTTCTTAGTGCTGATAAAAGAGACCCCCCTAGCTTCACTGAGATTAACGGAACTTTTTTAGTGCTATAAATAAACTTTTCTAGTACTGATAAATTCCATATTTATAGTAGAGTTAGTAATAGCTATGTAGACATTTTTTACTAGTGGCCCTTTAAATTGTCTTTCCTTTTCTTGTTACTTATTTATACTTGCATGCACTATCTTTTAGACTAGATATTTGTTTATAAAATTGGTGGTAGCCTACTAAGTTGTACACACACCCTTCCCATACTACCATTGGGTATGTGAGCACACTTCATGCTTGCAGTTCAAGAAAAGGGTAAGGGCCCTATGCTAGGGAGTTTAGTTTCACATGGGACATGCATAGATGAGGTTACATACTTGAAGTCGAGATAGTTTTTGGGATTCCATTATTTTTCTTTATTTTGGGTTTTTTTCACTTGTCCTTGTAGCGTGACATAACATATTTACTATTGGTTGTTGTTTGTATATAGTTGGGAAATGGATATTTATGTTTTTTTATTGATTATCTTATGTAATATCTATTGTTTATATGGCATATATTGTGTATTATAATTGTAAGAGGGTATATTCTCCCCATGTGATTAATCTATAACCTTGTTGCTAGTCGAAAACCTCTTACATATGGGGTGGTGTGCTTGAGGTCATGTGACTACTAGGCTCAGGGCACTAGTTTAGTGGAACCCATATCAGGGATGTTATAGAAGAAGTTAAATTTAAAAATAGGAATACTATAAAATAATGGGGTACTACATTCTCCTCTCCTTCAATAAATTCAATCCTCTTAATATAAAATTTTACAAGAAAATAAAATATTAATAATTTTAAATTCTTTTTTGGAAAACCCACATTAGTAATAGTGTTAATAAAACATCCTCTTAAAACCGGTAAAGATAAATGAATTTTTCACCATAAAACTAGGCATTCAAATTTGATAACATTAGTGAAAAGTGAAAATGTGGAGATGAAAGAAAATCGAACGATAAATTTCTAATTGAGAGTTATAAATAACGTGGTCATTATAAATTTATCCCTAAAAATCCTTAAATTTTTTATAGGATAAGTGACCATTCATTCTTAATAACGAAATGAAATTAGATGATGGTTTTGTTCTAAAATCGTTTTCATAGAGTTGATGAATTATTTTAATATTAAAATAAACTAACATGATTACTTTCCATTTCATAAATATAATCATATCCTTTGGCTTTTCATTGATCTATTTTAACTTCATCCTTTACACCTATAAATTAAATTTCAATATAAAATTATCAAGCCTTATGAATTTGAATCAACTTTTATGAATCAAAAAACCAAAAAATGAATAATTATATATTTTTATTTTCATTATAAATTACCCAAAAAGTAAAATCCTTTATATGATGAAAACAATATTAGTCACCAAAATTCAATTGTAATACCCAAAGTTCAACATAGTTCATTTAACAGATAACCATCATTCAAAAAAAAGACTATCATTGAAAACCAAAAATAAGAATGATTTGATCACATATTCTTCTGAATAAAATTAACCATTCTAAATGTCTCATTCCAAAAATATAAATTCATAAATAACCTAATGTCTAATATATGATAATCATATTCATAAAAAACCTGAATCAAAATATTTCCCTAATAAAATAATATTTGACTCCGAAAGAAAATTCAACCTCTATTTCTCATAATATTTTGTTTAACTTAATTATATAGGATTCTAAAAATAGCAAAAATATTCTTAAATATCATTAATCACTTAATAAACAAATCGTCTTCCAATCCCAATGTTATCTATTTGATAAAACACATGTGCCAAAAATCAAAATAACTTGTACCTAGTAGATAGTTTAACTGAAAAATAATGCTAACCAGGATGTCATGTAGTCTAGTGGTAGGTATTTCACCATTGTCTCCATTTGGATGTGGGTCTAAACCTTATGGAATTGCGGGGCATGACTAGTTTTCACCAGGACAGTGGGTTTCCATTTTTCTAAATCCCTATTAATATAACTTCCAAAATAAATATGTTGTACATCCTAGAAATATGTCCAATAACTAAACTGAATTGTAACTATGGTTTTTAATAAAACCCCAATACCTAGATAATTAATCCATTTATTTCTACGTAGGTTATTCTATGGTATAGATTTTATCCTATATAATAGGACATTAACTCAGGTAATTCCCAAGTTCCCCATATTTAAGGTAGTGAACTACAAATGTTTTCTTAGGATGAGTTTTATTTCCTTCAATTTTACTCTTCATTTTTGCTTGGAAAATATTTTCATCATTTCCTTCTTTCCCACACAAAAATAATTTCTCTATTCTGTTGAGACACATTCCTAGGTTTGTACTTTTACATTTCTTAAATGATATAACTGAGATATCTTTCCTCCATAATCTCCACCACTAGAGCTCTCAGAATACTATTTTTTTTCTCTTCATTGGTGAATTTGGGAGTTGGTTAAGGTATATGCCGTTAATTATATTTCACGAAACATATTATGAATGAAAAATATATCATTCAATCCTATCAATATTTGATTTTTTTCTCATTTCCACCACATATTCCATCATGTTCAATATTAACATGAATCTCTAAAGATCATTAGATTGTATAAATCCAGAAATCCTATTGTGAGTAACAATAGTCATAGTGGAACAAATATATAATCACTTATAGAATATCATGACACCTTATTTTAAATCTATAAAAATAGGTTTAACCTATGTTATATATTCAAATATATCGTATTGGTTTGTAAAAATATTTGAATTATCCTAAGAATATCCCCCAAGAGTATCAAACTAGGTGCACTGTAAGCCTCGTTGTCATGTACCAAGTTACCCCAATTTAAGCATGGGAAACATTATTACAGTTGATACACCTTGGTATATATATTCTAGAAGCACATCCACTTGTAGTATCTAGATAGGGATATATTTCATGGTAGACCCACATAATCACTACATTTCCAAAATTTTTATTATTTTATTCTATGATTATCCTTAAAATATATCATATGGGTATGTTCCCTAATATATCTTTTCTAAATTTGTTTTACAAGGGTTCTACGAAAAATCCTCTAATAACAAATGTAAAGTCTATTACCCCAGTTTCATGGAGTCAATGCTTTAACATTTTACCTTTATATAATAAAAAATGAAGATGCATCCCTAAGGACCAAGTTGTTTAGTAGTTTTGGAAAACCTGATACAAACATACGATTTAAATTTAAAAAGGTGAAAACAATATATAATATCCAATGGAAACATATGTAACTCTTTGAATATCCTTAAATTTCATTCATAGTATCTATCTTCACATCCTAGAGAAAAATAAAATATAAGAAATTGGTGAGCTTAGGTGCTTAGTAAGGTTATGAAATATAATGAAACATGATATAAACAATAAGGTATGGTGAATCCCTAATAACACATTCCACTAGACTATAACTTGATAAAAATATGGAAAGAATAAAATCTGAATAAATAATTCCTCAAAAATTGTCACGTGAGAATGATGCTTAACCATGTACATTCAACTAGTTGAATATTCACATGGATAATCAATTACTAATAATAATGCGGGAATGTAATTTCCAAAAAATATAAAAATAACTTTATTTACATAGGTAATTATTTTGAAAATAAATGGATAATTCCTTTTCCAAAATCCATTTTTTTATGATACATACTGATGCGTCGACATATTATAGAGGGCCCCATCAGTCACTTACTATGTCCAATTCATTCTTCATATGTCTAATAAAAATATTTCCTTAAATAAATGTGTCCCATATTAGTTTGAAATATTTTAATCAAAGTGATATATGAAAATACACTAAAAATATCATTGAAATTTTGATAGTAAAATAATATTTAAAATTTCCAATGTGTCACATACCACATTGAAATGTTTAAATCTTGATCTATGAAGGAATGAAATATATATTATCATAATAATTAGTATAATCATGAATTTTTATATAAAAATAGAGTATATACACCCCATTCAAAGAATAAGTGGTTAACAAGGCATCTATCTCATAGAAGTAAAAGGGAGGTGAGAAAAACCCTTTTTACATTATAAAGAAGTGTTATTAGGAAAATCATATGTATTTTTTATAAAATAATATTTTTTTCATGTATATCCAAGAAAATAAAATGGAAGGAGAATTAAATTATATTTTATGAATAAATGATGTCCAACTGAAGTGAAACCATGTAAAAAGATTAATTAATAAACTTTATAAATAAACCTCTTTAATAAGGTTTAAGAAATATATTAAAGTGTCTGTAAAATGGAAAAAATACTAAGATATTATATAATACCAATAATGAACAAGGATATATTTTCATGATAAAATGAGTGATTTTATATCAATATTTTTAGCCTAAATAATATTATTTTTTTACTTTAAAATGGGTAAGAAATTGGGGGGTTCCCTTTAATTATGATAGCTTATCATGAGGAAATCAAAAGGAAACCGTATAAAACATAAATGTCCACGTCAAAGAAATATAAAAAAATCTGGATACATGGGTTTGAAAAATATATATATAATTTATAATATTTATAAATAAATAAATCAAGGATTAAATTGGTATAAAGAGAGTTAAATAATATACCTAATGAAAAATGAAGGTTCGAAGAGAGTTCATAACAACTTTGGAAACAGTCGAACCATATACCCCATAAAATTAATGATAATAAAATAATACATTGATTACCATGAAGATAAATATAATAATGATACAATACTTCTAGGAAATTATACTAACACTATAATCAAGAAATATTTTTTAATAAGTCATATATCATGTAAATAAAAGTGAGATGATAAAATCCTTACCTTAAGTAAGAATGTGTTCTCCAAATGATCTTAATTTACAGGGTAATCATATTAAATACATTGATTAATTAATTAAGAACCTTTTATACATGTATTTTATATATTATAATTTCATTTTTTTAATTTATGTCCTTTTTGTCAGTTATAATATATAATTCTATCATTCAAGAGAATTCGTTTCATCGTTTTCCATGATCGGTTTACTTGTATATGAGTATGAAAGTTCATGTAAAATGGGAATAGATATCCAAAATTGAAGTAATATTTTATTAATGAAAATCCATCATATTAAATTTTTATATAATTCCTTTTGATTTTTTGGGTGAGGATGAAACATTAGATAAGGCGTTAGTGACAATCGTTTAAAATATTATGACAGTTTTTTTATCAGCACAAATAAGTTTTGTTTCATTAATTACTATTATATATATATATATAATGGTTCCATAAAAATAAATATTTTTTAAAAAATATATTATAATTTTTTTAACCATGAAAATGGTATTATTACTAGACTCAATGTCATTAATTAAAAATAAAAAAGCATCATCCATGATATCCGTATATTTACACATAACATGAGATGTTTTAATTTATAGAATAAAAGATATATAGAGAGAGAGAAAGGATTTTGATGATGAATATTCAATTTACATGTTATAATTATAGTATATAAATCATACTGTAGTAATCAAGTCACTTTAGATAGGGGATGTGAGGGAACGATTCTAAAACAAAATAAATTGAAATGAAAATAAACTAAAATTAAGAGGATTTTTATGTCTTCATTTCTCCTCCTTGAGAACCTCCTTATGGGGATTAGTTTTGGTATTTCCTTGAGAGAAAAGGATCTGTAACATTGAAAAGGTGATTGGGAAGAGTATTGGGAATAAAGTTTTCAAGGATAAATTCTTAGAATGTGTGAGGAAAATGGGTTGTATTTATAGTGGATGAGATGTGTGTTTATTAAATATTTTAATCATTTGTTTATTATTATGGCTCAAGACTATAAATATGTTGAGAATTATAGAAAATATATATTAAAATTAGTAATTATAGTTCTATATTAGAGGTGAAATAATTCATAAGTCATGTATGATTCAATAATTCATTTATTTAACATTTATCGTAAATTATTATATTTTATTATTCAGTAAAATTTCATCTATTTTAGAAAAATCCATAAAATTAACCTTGACCATTTTTCTATGTGTATAATTAAAAAAATTAACTCAATTTTAGGGAAATAATTTTATAAATATGAGAAATTTTATTTTTTATTAAGTTAATCTTCTGCACGATAAATACATATTTTAAATTTATAATAGATTTTATAACACTCTAGAAAATTAACTAAGGTCTCATAAAATTACACCAAAATAATAAAGAAAATAATTATTAATTGATAAATTAAATTTATGAATACAAATTTTCTTTTAAATAAATTTATTAATTATAAAATTGAAATTAAATATTTATGAATTACAAAAATTCCAACACATAATTAATAATTTTTAAAATATTCATTTACATATACTATGTTATAATTATATCATATTAACACATAAAAGATTCTTAAATTTTACTTATACTTTCATAGGTTAGGTTATTAATATAATTGATGAATTGGTATTCTTAATGGTCACATTAATTTTCCAACAGTCACATTACTAATAAAAAAATGAAACATTTTGGAAAAATAACAAAAAATTAACCAAAGTAAATATTGGTATTATCCTTTGAGAAATAATTTTTTTAGTCAAATATCATTTTTAAATGTTTGAAAAATAATATTTAAAACATGTTCACCATTAAAATGTAGTAAAAACTGTGTTAAATAAATATATCTTTTTATCTGTAAAATTGGATTCATTCTTATCTTATGCCTTAATTTCGTTGGATGAATATAGAAATATTGGAATGAATATGATATATATTAATTTCATTAATATTTTTCCATTATATTTTTTAATTTACTTTAATAATATAAAATTTTATTATTGGCATAAAATTAGTTTTTATAAAAATAAATCATTTATGTTTCGTTTATTTTCATTTCTAATTAATTGGTAACCATTGAATTAAATTTATAAGCATGTGTAATATATATTTTCATAATTTAATTATTTTCATTCATTATTTTCATTCCCAACATCTAGTAGATAACTATAATTGTTAAATAATAATATATAATAATTTTTCAATCTCGTAACATATTAAAAAATTAAAATTACAAAGAGGAATACCTTAAAAAATTGGGGTGTTACAGTTTTTATCCATGCTTTTATGAATGTGAGGTGGTTATTTTTTGAAAATTATTTTTTGTGGTGAGGTGGTTGTTGTTTGTCCTTGATTTGTTTTTTAGGGGGGGTATGTGGTTGTATGGCTTTTCCTTTGAGGTGTAAGGAAGATAGTATGATAGGAATGTTGTGCTTATTGTTATGTGTGGTTATTTTGTACTAGATACTCATGAAGTGATAGAATAAATTACATGTTTGATAATTTATTAAATGAAACATATTGGTTTGGTTAATGGGAAAGTAATAGATGATGAATAATTAAATTGGGTTTTTTCTGGTAGAATGTGTTTTTAAATAAATAATTAATGGAATTTTTGATGAAATTGAATTGGTTGGTGATGTGAATTGTGGCTCTAGCGTATATGTTGTTCTTTATTTTGTGGTGGCTGTTAAAGTTGAAATGTTATTATTTTATTTGTTTTTGGTTTTGAACTGATAGTTTGGCCTTATGTGTGGAAATATATTTACACATCTATAATCATTGTGATTTTTATATGGACCCCACCCACATCGAGCAGAATTTTACAACACACACAAAGTCATGTAGTTGTGTCTTTTCCAATATCCCATGAGGAAGATAGATGGTTGGGGTCTGACTCTATCTCCTACTCTCTTCTATGTGAGGTTTGTATTGAAAATTGTTTGATTTTTGGAGTTATTTTAGTGTGTTTGATGGCTTCTATGATATCATAGGTTTTATGGGAATTATGTGATGGACTAGGAGTATTCGTCCAAGATATGGATGTTCTTGGGGAGTGGTAGCCCAAGGTTTTTTGAGTTTGGAACGATATGAATGTACTTTTGTGGAATCTTATGGTAAGAGTCTAGTTGGTTAGAGGAGATAACAAGGTAGTTTTCCTACATGTTTATGATCCCATACTACTCTCATTGTAGTAGTGGTTGTCACGTGATGTAACAGGTGTCTTCAGGAGGGATGTGATGTATTCATTCTAACAGGGGAGGCAATCCCAAATGACTACAGGCATGATGTGATGTGACCATGCTTATGGGGCGGTGTGGAATACATAAGATATTATTGCACCTATATGTACAACATCAAGGTATGATAGTATCATACTAGTGGGAATGTGGTTCAGGGCACCATATTCAATTAGATTCATGAAATATTATATTACATGGAATGAATTATTTAGTGAGTGTGCCTTGATGAAGTTAGTATGGATATTTGAACTATATTTTGATATTTTTTCTTTTTTTTCTCATGGTTTCATTAGTATGATTCTTTCACATGTTTACAAGAGGCAATGGTTTTCTTACTGAGTATTCATGTATTCTCACTATAAATATATAAATTTTTAGCTTTCTAGAAGGATTATGTGGACTTTCTTAGACATTACTTGCTTGAATCATTGGATATATTCTAGGCTGCTACATTATCTTTTCTTTTGGGTATTTACATTTTAAAACAATATTTGTATCATTTTAATTTATACATGAATTATGGGATGATTTAAGATACCGTATATTATTTCATAGAGTTTTTTAGATGATTCATACTATATCCCAATACTATATTATTATATAAGGTTATTCCTTATATTTCATGGTATTTTTATACCATCGGCGTTATTCGCCAACCCACAGTCTACTAGAGATGGGACTTAGGGTCATTATATCTCTCCCCTCAGTTGAGTATCATTAGAGTGATTGTTTCATGAAAATTTTTTTATCCTGAATGAG
Organism: Viscum album; assembly: GCA_963277665.1. Lineage (NCBI taxonomy): Eukaryota > Viridiplantae > Streptophyta > Magnoliopsida > Santalales > Viscaceae > Viscum > Viscum album. Next base: position 1,981,993,846 of record OY728125.1, on the reverse strand, counting down.
TTTTCCAAGAACCATCATGAGGTTTTCAACATCCACCCCATTGTATCGTGAATTTTTTAAATGTGGTCATTTAATTACTTATAAAATATTATATGGGCATGAAACATCCTATTCTTATTAATTAAAAAAAATAAATGAATTCTAATTATTAGAATACTCATATCAGAACAGGTGTCCACTTCTTGTATCGATACATGACTTTAATTTCTAGACAACTAGAAACTCTTTACATTACTAAAACAATAGAATGTTATAAAATATTTAGAAACATTTATAGGGGTTTCACTAAAATTATATTCACCTAATAACAAAAAAAATAGCATGCCTTGATTTAATGCCAAATATAATATCCAGATTCTCATAGACACGTTATAACATGTTTTTAAACCTAATAATGCATAAAATAACACCCCTAAATCTAGATTCTTAGTTTCATTTTGTGATTGGTTTAAAAATATATAAATTAAAAAAAAAGATATATAATTTTTATTTTGATCTCAATAATGTAATATTAAATTTTATTTTTCTTTAATTACATGAGATGACATCATGGGGACATACATAATAATAATGGGTGAGTTATAATGCCTAGTAATGGAGAAAAATGGATTGACAAATAAAACAACTAATAGAAAAGTCATAAATATAAAACTTTTTTAAGAGGATAATTTATCATAAAATGAAAATATAGAATAGACAACTATATTTATAAGAATAATTTTAACTCAATATGTTACTTCATCGACCACTGAGTTCATTCTATACCACTAACATGATTTTAAATAGTTTGGATTTAATATGGTTCGATACTTCAAACCACTATATTTTCATTAAATAGTTTCATTTAACTAATTTTATATTTCTAGAATCTTATTTTATATATTTATAATGAAACAAATTATATTCATATATCTTTTATTTTTATTTTCATGCTAAATGATGTAAAAAAAATTAATTGACTCTCTAAACCATTCATTAGGGTTTAGTGGAACAGAAAGAGGCCTAATATACACACCTTGGGAATTATGTCTCATAAGAATAGATATATTCTTCTTCCTTTTTCATGAGTTCAATAAAATCCCTCCCTATTTGAAAATGGAGATCATTAATAAAATAAATATTGAAAAATTATTCTGAAATCATTTGATCATGATTGTTTAAATTTCTATGTTGAATAGTGTGTTAAGAATCAATTCCCATCAATTATCATATTATCCTTATAAAAAATTAATAGCCCATATATCATTCATATACTTATATAATTTGATAATTAATAATCACATATCAATGGAATCAATAAATTAATTTGGCATCTTTGTATCCAAAGATCCACTAAAATTTTAAGGTTGTTATTTCATAAGGGACTCAACTACGGTCTCCTCTTTTTTGTAGAAGAAATGTGTTCCATGTGAATAATCTATTATTTTTATTTTTTCTTCCTTATAGGTCCACTACATTGTTGTCATTGGGTGTTTAAAGTTATTTTAGGAGTTATGGAGAATATTTGGAAGAGTTTTGAAGATAAAATCTTGGTGAATAGGAAATAAACATTGTGTAAAGTCTACACGACGTGTCAAAGTGATTCATGGCCTATGTCTGGTTGGTTCACAAGTTGTAATAAATAAAATCTAATAACACATTTAGGATATTTTTTTGGTGGAACATAAAATTGAAATTTTACACGACTCGTATAGATTACATTCCATGTAAATAACACATTCACCACAACATTAAATTATGAAACATCATTTTATATATCAAACCCTATGGATGGAACTCCCATTTACCATTCTAGGTTACATAGAGGTTATATATTCATTCTTGTAGTATTCCATTCTATGGGATTTTATTTTCATAAGACCACCTTGAATTATGGGTGAGTTCTCCTCTCATTACAATATATTTTTTATGTGCTTATTCAGGTTTTCACTACGGTGGTGTAGTGTTGTTCAGGTTATCTATTTGGGTAGACTTTTTATGGTCCTTCGGTGTATTATGGGATGATCATCTTTTTCTCAAGGTGTGGTTGTGGTGGTAATTCATTTCTTCTTCTCCTAGTAGGGTGCAAAAAATTGTAAATATAAATTGATGTAGGGAATTAGTTTTTTCTCTTTACTGTGGATCATGCATGAGGGGTTTACATTTGTTTTTAATTAGGTTTTTTTCTCATAATCCAAGATATATAACTAAAAAATGTAAATTAAAATTTTAATGATAAATTTTTTTACATTCTCTTCCAATTTTTATATGATTGTCATATTGGGATTATATGAGACTGATGCCTCTCTAAATATATTTACAGTTGGGGGATTTTTTTGGGATGTATGATATGGTGTATAAATGTGTGCATGTTTTGATTGTTGTTATATCAGAAAAAAAATTAATTTATTGAACACTTATATTTGGATAATAAAACAGTTTCCCCAGGAATATGTGTTGTGTGATAATTCCCCTAAAATAAAGTGGAATGTGATAAAATTCCTTTTGTATATCAGTAAAATGATCTAGATGTGTTTTTATGTGTGTTTATTCTTGTTGGGTACTAATTTGTGGTTATGGAATATGGTGATGATGGTTGTTTGGATTTGGTTTTGGGAGTGGTTAGTTAGTTTTTGTCTTACCATGCTTTTTGGTGGAGTGTTTTTTTGTTTGGATGCACTTTTGGGGAGGTGAAGTGGTTGTAGTTTTGCTATGATTTTTTGGTGGAAAGGTAGTCTCTTTTCTATTTATGTTGGGTGGTAGGGTAATTTAATAATGGTAATTTCGAGTTGCTTGTGATTTTTGGTTTTGTTGTGCTATATGATATGGTAGTGTATAAAGAATTACTTTTTTATAATCATTGAAATAGCATGGATTGGATTGGTTAATGAGTGAGTAATTCTGGAGGAATAATGAAATGGTACGATACTTGTTAAGATTTTGGGTTCTGATAAATAATGAAAAGAATGGGTTGATTAAATGGAATGGGTTGGTGATGTGAATCATGGTTGTAGCATGTGTGGTGTTCTGCATTTAGAGGTCGTAGAAAAAGTGTTAATGTTTTTAGTTGATTAGTGTTTTTGTGAACACTTGTTAAGGATTTTTTGTCTATATGTATATATACTTTTATATTACTTGTTATTTATATACACACCCCAACAATACATAGCACAATGTTATGAAACCTGAATAGTCATACAAGGGATATTTTTCTAGACATTCAATGAGGAGGATGGATGTATAGATGGGTACTAACTCATTCCCAATCGATACCAAGAGAGGTGGTTATTTCCGAGGATATAATGGGTAAATGACTATTAGTGGATTATATTGTGGTTATAATATCCTATGTGTTTTAAATTTAGATGTGACTATGATTATGGGATGGTGGACCATGTGTTTTTAGGAATGGAGTGATATGATCGTACTTGTGGGGAGTCTTGTGGTGGGGGTTCTGAAAAGTATGAGGAGTTTATGAGTATTGTGTCTATCATGATCACAATATCATACAACTATAATAATGTAATTGGTTATGAGGTGAAGGGCCATGTATCTATGGCGGAGATGTGATTTCGTCTTAATTGTGGGGTGGTGAGTCCAGGTGTCCACGGGCATTATGTTTTGTGAACATGCTTGTGGGATGGTGTGGTTTTGGGAAGGGATAGGAGAGTTGGTATATATGACAACATGTTGTGAGAGTATAATTCCAATGGTAAATTAGTGTGGATACCATATCGATATGAATCTAGTTATATAATATTAATTGGGTTTCATTATTTGGTAAGTGTGTCTTGGTAAATTTTGGTGGATAGATAACCTATTTAGGTGCTATTGGTTAATCTATTTTCTCAAGGGTGTAGTAGTATACCCCCTAAAATTTTCATCGGATAAATTAGTTTTCCCAATGATTATTATTTTCTAATAACCCTATGTATATAATCAATTTTAGGTTTTCAGTAAGATTATAAGGACCATTCTAGACATTACTAGATCTCATCTTTGGATAGTTTCTATGTTGATGAAATAGATTTTTTTTTTGGTATTTTCTTTTGGAAAATTTTATCTATATTGGTTTTATTTATACATGCATTATGGGATGGTTTTTTATTATGTAATATTATTTCATGGATAATGTTTCATCATATATCCCAATATTATATTATTTTAGTGGGTAATTCATCACATTTCATGCTATTTTTATACCATCAGTTCTAGTCTCCAAATCGCAGCTTACTAGGAGCAAGACATGGGGGTCATTTTCTCTCCCCCCTCATTGTGGTATCTTTAGAGGGTGGGTTTCATTAAAAAGTATCACCAATGGTTGTGGTTGAGAAATTTAATGTATTTTGGAGGTTGTCACAATGAGGGTTTATTGGGTTGGGATGTAAACAGTTCTAGTTGACCTTGGTCATTAGAATGTTCTAGAGAGACTAGTTATGAGATGAGATTTTATGGCCACACATGATGTAGTGTACCAACTGTGAGATTATTGAATTACCATATGCTATGGACCTAATTTTAGGGATGTGGCCTAAGAGACGTACATGCATCATGATTACATGTATTCATGTATGAATTGGGTTGTCTTGGGAATTATAAAATGGATATAATTAATAAAGATAATTAAAATAGATCTAAATTAAATTCCATGCTACCTGGGATTATTACATATTTTTTTCCTACATTAATATATGGGACTTTTAGTTGTTTGTGTGTAGATCATGAAATTGAGGTTCGCCAGGATGATTCGGTTGAGGACCGTAGCATTGACCCAGAAGAGGAGGATGAGGCTTATAGGAGGCTGGTGTGTTCTTTTTAATATAATGATTTTGGAATGTATCATGGAAGTTCTTTAAATGTGTATATAGATAGTTTTAAGGAGTAGATCGATATCTCTTTTAGTTTTATTCAGTTGTTGATAGAGTTCTATTTCTATTTGGATTATAGTCGATGTGGGGATCTATGCGTCAGTGTTGGATGATTTATATGGTAGCACGAATGGAGGCATATGTTTCATGATTTTACTTTTAGAATGATTTTTATTAAGAGATAATTTCATCGTCCATTAAATCAATGAATATGCACGAGCCTCCTTCTCATCAGTAGGGGAGTATGTCAGTGCAGGAGCTGTATATCCTATTTATGGACCATATTTAATTATTCTTCCTATAATTTTTCATATTAGGAGTGATGTGGGAGATTTCATGGGGAGGTACTTCATCCTTGTATCCCGTATACAATCACACCATTTATATATCCAATATATTTAGAGGTTTAGAAGAAGGTGGTTCTGAATAAGTTGATCCACTCATGAGGAGGATCTCAATAATAGGGGAACAATCTAGGATCCTCATTTATTAAAGTCATCATTATCACTTCTCTAGATCCATGAACATTGATGTATCGACCAATGGGGATTCGACCTCAGCAGCAACCATTCCATCCTTTTGGGTATATTGGCTTTGGTGAATTTCCATTGGGAGTTGTGCTAGTGTGTTTTGAACTTTGGGTTTGAATCCATTTCCAGAACCAGATCGTAGTGGTTCCCGAAGCTTAGTTTTGTGGAGGTGGACATGTTTATCACCATCCTTATCATTATTGTCTAGTGAGACAATTTGTAAAGCAGGGTCAGCAAGTTTATACTTCACTGAGGGAGATAGAGTAGGTAGATTCAAAACTCATGATGTCCATAATTTTTAATTTCCTCGACCTAGGCATGGTTGAGGATGTGTTCATCAATAGAAGGTTGGATAATCTGTGTGAGTTCTATTACATGTAGTTGATACTGTATTATCTGAGGGGGTATAGATCATCTGAGGTATGATCATTTTTTTATTACCATTTTTTTGTGAATTTTTTTACTCGGGAGCTTTACACAACATTATTTAACCCATCATAGTTAGTGCATTGGCATTAGGCATATAGAGGCTTTCCATTCCCCTTGTGTAGAATAATCTAATTGGAGTCTATACCAGCTTGTTCTACATGTTCCTAAGATGTAAAATGATTATGGGTCCACATAAATCTCATGTCGATATTTCCATGCTACTAGTCAAACCATAAGATTTTTTCCGCAGCATCTACATGTTTTATTCAAAATATGTGGTTATAAAATAATTACTACGAAGATTTTATTTATCTGATTTGGATATCAAGATTGTAGTTTTAGTTGGCGAGTAGGGTTTTCGTGTGGGAATTCATTATGTGGATCCCATTTATTCATTAGTGGATGAGCTTTCTATAGAATCATTAGACAATATGAGAGTGTAGGTATCAAGGGACTTTTGGATATTTATGGATGTTTTTACTAAGTTGGTTTTTATGATTCCCCATTGAAGTCATGTAGATTTTTGGATTGAAATATATCATGTTATTTCACCAATTTTGATGCCTCCCTCTTGTATATAACCAAATAAGTAGTAGGAGATAAGTATTTGGATTGATGATTTTATGTAGAAGGGTTTTATCTAGCCTAATGTTTCATTATGGGGAGATCCAATATTTTTCTCCAAGAAGTATTATGGTAGTATATGGTTGAATATAGACTAATGGAGGTTGAATCATGTGACAGTCAAGAACGGTTACCCTCTAATAAGGATATATGTTCTTGTCGACTAGTTAAGCGGGGTGATTTTTTTTTCTTTGATCTATTTGTGGTCGGGATATTAGAAAATGAGGGTGTAGGAGTGATATATCCCAAGACTACCTTCAGATGCGTGTATAGACACATAGATTTTGTATTCATGTTGTTCTGTGATATGAATGCACTAATATTGTTAATGGGGATAATGAACTCCATGTTTCATGTGTTCATGGGCTTGTTCTTCATCATATTCCTCAATGATATACTGATATAATTAATGTTAGAGGTGGAAGTTATGATCATACCATAGCTATCTTATAGGTTGTTTAACACCAATAGCTCTATTGAACATTGTCCATTTGTAAGTTTTGGACTTGAAAGTTGAATTTAATTGAGAATGTGATGTCTAAATAGGGTGTGACAGTGGACCTGTCAATGACTGGGGAAGTTTTTAATTGGGAGACACCTAAGAAATTGGTAGAGGTTTCTAGTTTTCTTGGTATTTAAAGATATTATTAGTGGTTTTTTCTAATATCGCATGAGTTTAAACCCGTTTGATAGTGGTGAATAGTATGGAACATGATTTTGAGTGGAATAATCATTTTGAAAAATAATTCATTTTCCAAATGGGGAAGGTTTTTAGTGCTTTAGTGCTTTAGTTTTTCGATGATGGTTTTATATTTGAGGGGTTTTGCGAAGCTTCTCATCTAAACTTGGAATGCATGTTCATTTAGTAATAACTAGTGGTGTATTAGGGGTCTAGGTAGGTATTACCTCATGAGAATAACTTTTTCACCAATGATATAGAGTGGGAAGAGGTGTGGTTTTTAGTAATTTTGTGGCATAATTACCTCATTGGGAAGTGATTTATAGTCTTCACATATCATAAGAGAATGAGGTATATATTTTCTTAGTGTGATCTAAAATTGAAGAAGTGGAGTGGATGGAGATTTTTTGGATTGTGATTTTGAAATATGTTACACCTCATAAGATTTTAATGTTATGGATTACATATTGATTTTCATTGAAATATTTTATTATGGAGTTTGGGGATTATTGGAGAGTTATGGAGGAGTTTCCATCCATATTCATATATTCAATAGTCAATGATAGTTAAGTATGTGTTATTATATTGATAGTGTAGTATTATATTCTTTATTAGGTGGTGTATTCTTATCAGGGAGACTCAAATATACAGGTGATTTGCTATCGTGTTTTCCAAGGTGATTCTATATATGGATGGTTGGATGATGATTAGAACTAGTTGTTATTTCATGGGAAGTTTATTGTTCTTTTTTTGATTCGTAAGGGAGTTTCTTGTGAGTTTTATGGATCACAAATGGTGGTAAACCCATCAGTTTCCAATATGTACCATGACATGAGGATACAATTTTGGTGGTCTAGGATGAAAAGGGTTGTGGTAGAGTTCAGTGATATGTACTTCATCTCCCAACAGGTAATTGAAAATAATCATGTTCCAATTATATTATTGTATAATTTGGATATTATTGAATGGAAATGGTATGAAATGTTAATGGATTTAATTTTTGGGTCACCAAGATCTTAGAGATGATGTAATGCTCTCTGGGTGATCCTAGATTGGCTGACAAAACTAGTCATCTTCTTAGCGACCAAGTTGTTGGGCATAGTAGATTATTTATTTATGAGTTATTTAGATGAGGTGGTGTAGTTAAATGGATTTCTGATGACTATTTTCTCATATCAGGTTCCATGTTTTACTTTACTATTTTAGTGGGGATTACAAAATGAATTTGGCACTTTGTTACACCTTAGAACTACTAAAAACCCTCAGAAAGATGGGAAGACAAAGTATAATATCTTAACACTAGAGAATATATTGAATTCATGTATCTTATGACATGTTGTATACTGGTTTTGATACCTTAATTTGGTTTTTTTCTTATCATAAAAGATATTAACCATCCATTGGAATGGACTATTTGTGAATTTGTAAGGGATACCATGAAATTATATATATTTTTAGAAGTATGGTTAGAAGGGAGAAGTTCTTTATCCTAGTGTATTGAATAGAACAACATATAATATTAAACTTATTCATAATAGGATTAATATATTGATGTATGGGAATAAGTATTATTTTAATCATAGGAGGATTCCCTTGGAGTTTGAGGATATAGGCCATGCGTTCTTGAAGGTTTCCACTTAACATAGAAAAAAGAGGTTTGATAGAGGTTATAATATTTCTCATAGGGTTTTTGGGACCATTTAGGGGTTTGGGAAAGTTGTAAAGGTACTATATTAGTTGAAATTTACATCATGGATAGATATTATCCGTTATTCCTTCCAAACCTTTGAGCTTCACCTATATCTTTCTGATGAATCTCATATCACTGACATGGAGGAGATGGATATTGAGAATGATGATGTTTGTGGAGAGGCCACTAGAGATCTAGGATTGCCAAGAGAAGGCACTGAATATGGTTCATCCCTTTAGTTCACGTGTAGTGGATCATGATGGCCTATAGAATAGTACATGGGAGAAAGAAAATTAGATTTGTTCACAGTAACTAGATTTGTTTTGAGTGTTTCATTTTATTCATTGTGATGTGATGTTTGGATCCTTATGTTTTATGATATGTTTTGTTGTACATACATGGGATATCTGTGGTTTTATGTGTGATAAAGTACAGTATATGAAAAGGGGAGGACCAAATTCTTAATCGATATGCATTAATTACGATGATATTAAAGAACTATGGGAATGTAAGCTCCTCCTAGACTGATAATATCTTCATATATAGGATATAAATTTTTTATTCGTGTTTTATGGATGTTTTGGTTCATTGATTGTGTATTTTTTTATGTTATATGGTGTTGGTGTTGTAGAAGTGTGGTTATGAGGGAGTGTGAAATATTTTTTGGTACTTTGGTTTGTCTTATTTAGTTGGTGGTACTGTTTAAGGTATGCAGATATCATTAAGAGGTGTCGCATGGTGTGGTTGTTTCGACCCCTTTACTTCTACGATTGTATTTTTAATCATGATGGAAAAAATCATTTGAGAGGTATTTTATGTAACTTTTTTCATCGTCACAATCCATTAAATTATATGATTGGGGTGTTTGAGGTCCATAGAGGTTTCATATAGTAGATCTTGATGTGTTTTCCTGCTAAAATCTAGAAGGAGAAGAAGTAAACACTATATATAGTGTATATGACATGTAATGTTGAATCCTAGAATGTGTGTGGCTGTTTCATGATGTGTAAAAAATTCATTTTAAAAATTCCTTGAGGCGATTCATTTTTCAGTTGAACAAAAAATTGTAAATTTGCACGACGAGTTTGGTTTACGTGTTGTGTAAATGAGTAGTGCATTAAATCATTAAAGGTTATAACACTCATGTTAAATATCAAACCCTATAGTTGGTGCCCCCTTCTATCATTACAAGTTATATGTAATATCCCTATTTATATGTTTTTTATTCCTTTTCATTGGATTCTATTCCCTTGGTTCACTTCATTGAGTTATGGTGAGTTCTCCCCTCTTTCTCATTTGTTTCATTCTTTTTTACTTCAGGGATTTGATGCATTGGTGCAATTTTTCTGGGTTTTGATTCTTGTGATTTTTTTATGATACTTTGGGTGGTATAGGTTTATCTGTGGTTTCTCATGGTTCTATTTTTGTTGAAATTCATTTCTACATCACCATATGGCCTCCAAAGAGTTTGAAAGAATCATTGTCGTAGGGAACCTCTCATTTATCCTTATTTTATATCATTCATCAGGGGTTTTCATTTCATTAACTATGGTTTATTTTTATATGGATTAATCAATGATAAATTATTGGTTAATTTAAATTGAAACAATAACATGGATTTTTTTCACATGCTCTTACATTTTTGATGTTATTTTGATATTCTTATTATACAGTCTTGATAACCCACCGAAAATTGGGGTTGTTGGGGGATTTTTTTTGCGCTGGATAATATGTTATGTGACTTTTTGCCCATTTGTATTATGTGATATCACCTGAAAATAAAGATTTATTTACCACTAGTATTTAGTTAATAAAATATTTTCCATGTGATTATAGACTGGGTGATAATGACTTTAACATAAACAGGACTATGATAAAACTCTATTTATAAATCAATAAAATTCTCTAGATGTGTTTTGATGTTTAGAATTTATTTTGGGGAAGTTGTGTAAATTTGGGACCTATGGGGAGGATGGTTGTTTGGATGTTCTATTGGTGTGGTGTGGTGGTTTTTTTTTAATAACATGATCCTAGTTTCCTGAAGATGGTGGCTTTATTATATTTGTATAATAAACAAGCAATTCAAGTATCGTATGAGAGAATATTTTATTAGTTTTGGAAAACTAGATAAAAAATAATTTTTACATTATAGTAGGGAAAAAAATATAGAAAATACATTAGAAACATCCATAACTGTAGATTATCCCTACATAGAATTCATAATATACATATTTGCATCCTAGGGATAAATAAAACATAATAAAGGGGTAAACTCAGACACTCAGTAAGGGTAATTAATATATCATAATCTAATATAAATAATGAGGCATGTTTAATGATTAATAACACATTCCATTATAACATAACATGAGCATAATATGGAATGAATAAAATATGAATAAATAATTTCATAAAAACAATCACATGGGAATGAAGATTAACAATGGATATTATACTTACTGAATATTAACATGGATAATAAATTAATAATAATAATGAGTTAATTAATATGTCGAACATAATAAACATATCATCGAGGCCTCATCCAAGACATAAAAAAATAAAAGGCTATGTCATCATCCAAAATCCATTTCTGTTTTATCTCATGAGACCTAATGGTGCATCGAGGGGATATAGTGGGCACCCCCCATTACATACCAAGTCCAATGAATTCCCCCTATTTATAATAAAAATATATATTCATATGAATGTGTACCACACCAATTTTAAATATTTTAATCATTATCATATATGAAAATACTCTAACAAAATTATTGATTAATTCTTGAAGAAGATAATCTTTAGACATTCCAAAGTGTCTCATACCACTTTGAAAATTTTGTATCATAATACTTATGAAGGAATGAAACATATAATATCATAATAATAATAATAATCATGATTATATATTTCAAGAAGAATTACAAACACCACATTAAAGTAGTAAGTGGTGAACAAGGCATATTTCTCATAGAAGTAATATTGAGATGGGAAAAATCATTTTAACATTCGAAATAACAGTTCTTTTAGAAAATCATTTTTTATTTTTCCTAAAATAAAATTTCAAACGTGTATATCCAAATAAAGAAAATGGGTGGTCTACGAAATTATATTTGAGGCATAATTTTGTCCAAAAAATACAAAAACATGTAAAAAGAGTGTTTAAGAAGCTTATTAATGAACAAATTTAAAGTGGTTTGAGGAAAATATTAAAGAGTATTTTGAACATTAAAATGCATAATTGTTTGTAAAAAACCATAAATTGACAAACATATTTTATCATGATCAAATGAGTCATTTTATAAATCAATTGGTATCTTAAAATAGATTTTGGGTGGTACATGAAAATGGGTTTGAAATTGGGATGTTCCCTTTAATCAGGCCTGATTATCAGGAGGAACTGAAAAAGAAACAATATAAAACATGAATTTCTACGTCAAATAAATATTAAATGATATAGATAAATGGGTTAAAAATATATAAAAAAAATTTATAATAATTATATGAAAATAAATGAAGGATTACATTTGGATAAGGAGAGAGAAATCATAACCTGAATGGAAAATGAAGGTTTGGGGAGAGTCCCTTATAACTTTGAAAATAGTCAAACCATATGCCCCATAAAATAAATGATCATAAAATAAGACGTTAAATACCATGAAGATAAATATATTCATGATAGGATACATAATAATAAGTATATATACACAACACAGATGATATAATGGTGAACAAGGCATATCTTATGGAAATGATAGTGAGATGAGAAAATCCAAACCATATGTACGAATGTGTTCTCCACATGATCATAATTTATTGGATAATCATATTTAATACATTAATCAATTAATTCAGAAAATTTTATACATTTATTTTATTTATTATAATTTTATTAAGTTAATTTACGGCCTTTATGAGTTATAAAATACAATTTTATCATTTGGGAGGGTTTGTTTCCTTGGTTTTCATGATCGGTTTACTTGTATATGAGAATACAAGTTCATGTATGATTGGAATAAATATCCAGAATTGAAGTCATATGTTATTAATGAACATCAGGAAGATTAAGTTTTTATATAATTCATTAGGATATTTGGGGTGAGTATGAATCATTAGATAAGACATTAGTGATAACTATTTAGATTATTTTGGTGGGTTTTCGATCATCACAAAATAGTTTTGGTTCATTAATTAGTATTATGTATATATAATGGTCACATAACATAAAATAGGATTTAATGAATATATTATAATTTTATTTAACCATAAATATGGTTTTACGACCAACCTTTAAAGCATTAATGGAAAATAAAAATGCAACATCCATGGTGTCGGTAAATTGACACATCACGGGCCATATTTTTATTGATAGAATAAAATAGAGAGAGAAAAAAATTATGGATATTCCATTAACATGAAATAATTATAGTATAAAAATTATATTTGATTTATAATGACTTTTTGGACATGGGATGTCAGGGAATGACATGAAAATAAATGAAATTGAAAAGAAAATAAATAATATTTTTACATGGGAAATTATCCTTCATGAGAACTTCCTTAAAAGAATTTATTTTTTTTCTTTTGTTGAGAAAAAAGGATCCTTGATATGGTAAAGGGGAATAGGAAGATTAATGGGCATAAATTGGAAAAGGATAAAAGCTTGAAAGGTGTCAGGATAAGGGATTGTGAAGGGTTGTATTTATAGTGGAGGAGAGGGGTGTTTTTTTGAATATTATATTCATTAGTGTATGAGTTTTTCTCAAAACTATGAATAGTTTGATATTAATCATAAAATATATTAAAATAATGATTTATATATCTATATTATGATCTTTCAACATTTATACATCAACTATGACACAGTAATTCATGTATTTATCATTCATTGTAAATTATCATATTTTACTATTCACCAAAAAATCATTTTTTTTAATCAGAAAAACAAATTACAATAAACATTTATTGATGTTTATAATTAAAAAATAAACTCTATTTTATGAAAATAATTTCTTAAATATTATAAATTTAATTTTTAATTAAAATAATCATTTAGTAAAAAAATACATATTTTATTTATAACTGATTTTATAACACTCTAAAAAATTAAGTATGGTTAACTAAAATTATTCCAAAATAATAATACAACAAAATATTAATTTATGAATACATTTTTTATATTAAATAAATTTAATTTTAAATCATTTTATTAATTAAATAATTCTAACTAAGGACTTATGACTTATAAAAATACCAGCTCTTAATTAATATATTTTGTATAATTTGTATACTTATACTATGATATCATTATATCGTATTAACACTTATGGGATGCCTTAATTTAACTTATGCTCTCATATGTTAGTTTATTCTTCTAATGGACATAGTACGATTCTTAATATTCACATTATTACTCCAACGGTCACATTATTATTCATCAAAAATAAATCTTATCGAAAATATAAATAAAAATTAAACCAAATTATATTTTTATTTTACACTTTCAAAAATGATGTTTCATTTTTTAAATATAATTTATAAAATTTTAAAAATTTATATTTAAAAAAATTGTATACATTAAAATGCTGTAAAATATTCATTTATAAAAATATATTCTTTTATGTGTAAAATTGGATTTATTATTATCTTATGCTTGTAGAAATATTTTGGATAAATAAAAAAATAATTTATTGAATATATAATAAATAAATTTCTTTAATATAATTCACTAATAGTTTCTAATTTAATTTATGAATATAAAATGCCACTACATGCATAAAAATAACTTTTATAAAAATACTTCCTTTTGGTTCAATTGATTTTCATTTTTATTAAATTAGTAACCATTTAATTAATTTTATAAGCATGTGTAATATATCTTTTAAAACATTAATTAATATCATTCATTCCCACCATTCCCAAAAACTTGGAGATAAATATCATAATAAAATAATTATATTTAATCATTTTCAAGATCGTAAGCTATTGAAGAAGAAAAATTTAAATTGAGGAATACTGTAAAATATTGGGGTGCTACATTCTCCTCTCATTCAATAAATTCTAGCCTTGAAATTTAAAATTTTACATAGAAATCAAATATTAGTAGTTGAAGATTCATTTTTTCAAAATCCCGCATCGGAAATAGGGTTAATAACACTTCTTATTAAAAGTGGTAAAGGGAAATTCGAAGTTCACCATAAAACTAGGTATTAGAATATGATAACATTAGTCAAAAGTGAAAATATGGACTTAAAAGAATAATGTAACCATAATGTTCTGATGGGTAATGATAAAGAACATGGTCATTAAGATGTTAACCTTAATAATTCCATAAATTTGTGATCGGTTAAAAGACTATTGATTTCTCATAAATAAATAAAATTAGATTATGTTTTTTTTTCCAAAATCCGTTTCCTATATTTGAGGAGTTGTTTTACTATTCAGATAAACTCAAATGATTACTTTCCATTTTATAAACAAAATATAATTCTTTGGTTTTGCTTAGATCTATTTTCACTTCAACCCATACACCTAGAAATGAAGGTTAATGATAAATTTTCAAGCCTGAATAATTTTAATCGACTTCTACAAATCAAAAACATCAAAAAAAGTATAAATATTTATTTCTATTTTCTTAATAAATTACCCAAAACCAAAATTTTTAGGATAAGATAATATAATTCCTAAAAAATAATAAAACATTATATGATAAAAACAACTCTAGTCTATAAAATTCAATAGTTATATGCAAAATTCAATAGAGTCTGTTCAAAAAATAACCATACCTCAAAAAAAATATTATAGACTATTATTGAAATCAAAAAATAAGAAGTATTTGATCACATATTCTTCTAAATAACATCAATAATTCTTAATTTCTCATTCCAATTATCTAATTTAATAAATTATATAATATATAAGATGTGATAATCATTTCAATAAATAGACTAAAAAATATATATACATAAGAAAATTATATTTGACTCCAAGAGAGAATTAAACATTTATTCCTCATAATTTTTTGTTTACCATAATTTTATATGATTCTCAAAATAGAAAACATATTCTAAAATAACAATAATCGCTTAATCAAAAAATCATTTTTCAATCCCATGTTAATTTATTGATAAAAAATATACCGAAATCCAAAAAAAGCTTTACATATTAGATATTTTAATTAAAAAATCATGTTAACCAGGAATTTATATAGGCTAGTGGTAGGCGTTTGTCCCTTGTGTCCCTTTGGTTCTCTATAAAAACCCTATATCCTTGAAAGGTGTGTCGGGTTTTCATTAGTCCAGTAGGTTTTCCTTCTTCTAAAACCATTTTAATATAAATTCTAAAATAAATGTAATGTAAATCCTAAAAATAAGAGCATTAACTATATTTAATTTTAAATATGGTTCTCAGTACAACCCCAATACATAGATACTTCATCCATTTATTTCTACATTGGTTCTTCCATGGTCTATATTTATCCTAAAGAATAGAAAATGTACTCGATTAATGACCAGGTTCCCCACATTTAAGGAAATAAACTAAAAATGTATTCTTAGGATGATTTTTATATTCGTCCATCATACTATTCAATTTTCCTTGGAAATTACTATATTTATTTCCTTCTTTAACACACAGAAATAATTTCTTTATTTTTTTGAGACACATTCTACGTTTTATACTTATATATTTATTGCTTGATGGAAATCAACCCATATTTCCTCCATAGTCTTCACCACTAGATATCAAAGAAAAATCTTTTATTCTCTTTAATTATAACTTTGGGAGTCGATTATGTTATATGTTGTTAATTAGATTTTAGGAAACCTATTATTAATGAACATGATTTATTTCACTCCTATCAATATCCCATTTGTTTGATCATTTATACCACCTTTTCCATCATGTTCAATTTTATCATGGCTTCCTAAAGTTCATTCCATTGACTAAAACCAGAAATCATAGTGTGAGTAACAATAGTCATAGTAGGAAAATATATTATTATTTATAGAATATCATGACACATTATTTTCAATCCATAATAAATTAGGTTTAACATAGGTTATATATCCAAATACTTCATAATGGTTTGTAAAAAAAATTTAATTTTCATAAGTATTTACCTTAAGATTGTCAAACTTGGTGCATATTAAGGCTCATTGTCTTGTACCAGGATACCCCAATTCAGAGTTGGAAAATAATGTTTGAGTTGTTACACCTAGGTACATCTGTTCTAGAACCACATCCACTTGTAGAATCTACACAGTGCTTTATTCCTTGGAATACCCATATAATATCTATCTTTTGAAAATTTCATGGATGTTATCCTATGCTTATCCTTAAAATATATCACAGAGTTATGTTCCCTAATATATGTTTTCCAAATCTAGTGTCCAATGTTTCTACTAATATTCCTCTAATACTAATCGTAAATACCCTTATCCTATTTTCTCAGAGCTAGTGCATTACTTTTTTACATTGATATAATAAACAAAGAAGTCGCATCGAAAAGTAACAAATAGTTTATTAGTTTTGGATAAATAGATAAAAACATATGTTTTAAATTAAAAAATAGATAAAAATATATATAAACTCCACTGGAAACTTCCATGACTCCTAGATTATCCCTTAATTTCATTTATAATATATATATTCACATCCTAGGGAAAAATAAAAAATAAGAAAGGGATGAGTTCATATGATCAGTAATGGTTTGTAATACATAGGATGTTAATATAAACAATAAGGCATTGGTAATGACTAATAACACATGCCAATAGAATATAACTTGAGAATAATATGGAAGGAATATAAGCTGAATAAATAATTTCATAAAAATAATCATGTGATAATGAATCCTTACCATGGATAGTGAACTTATCAAATATTCACATGGATAATAAATTACTATTCATAATTAGGGAATTCATATTTCATACTTCATAAACATACCTTAGAGTCCATGACCAATACTTCTTAAAATAAATGGCTAAGTCCTCAACAAATGTCCATCTGTTTTTTTATCTCATTAGACATACTGATGCATCAAGGGGTTATAGTAGGCCCTACCAGTCACTTACAAAGTCCAATTCATTCCTCGTATGTTTAATAAAAAGATATTCATAAAACAAATATTCCTATATAATTTTGAAATATTTTAATCCTAATCATAGTTGAAAATATTCTAATAAAATAATTGATAAATTCTTGAGGAAAATAATATTTAAACATTCCAATGTGTCCCAAACAACATTGAAAGGTTTACATATTAATCCCTATTAAGAAATGAATCATATAATATCATAAGAATAATTATAATAATGATTTTAAATACCAAAGGGATATAAATACACAACATTCAAGGAATAAGTGGTTAACAAGTCATATAACTCTTAGAAGTAAAAGAGATACTAGACAAACCCTTTTTACATTTTCATGAAGTGTTCTTTTGTAAAATCATTTTTATTTGTCCTAAAATAATATTATAATGATTTATTTCCCAAAAAATAAAATTTATGGGAAAATAAATTATATTTTAGGAATAAATGATGTCTAATTGAAGTGAAAACATGTAAAAAGAGTGTTTAATAAACATTATAAATGAACCTCTTTAATGTGGTTTAAGTAAAATATAAAACTGTATTTAAAATGGGAAAAGAAATAATTGATTGTTTAAAACCAGAAAAGAACAAAGTATGTTTTTCATGATAAAATTAGTGATTTTATACAAATATTGTTAGCTTAAAATATATTATATGTGTTACTTGAAAATGGGTAAGAAATGTGGGTTCTCCCTTTAATCGGGTATGCTTGTCATGAGGAAACAAAAAACGAAACCTTATAAAACATGCATTTCCACATCAAAGAAAGACGAAGTAATCTGGATATATGGGATTGAAAAAATTAAAAATTATATAGCTGACAGATGTAAAAATAAATTAATGATTACATTGGGACAAAGAGAGAGAAAGTATAACCTGAATGAAAAATGAAGGTTTGAGAGAGTTCCTTACAACTTACCAAAAAATCAAACCGTTTTTAATGATCATAAAATAAGACATTTAAAACCATTATGATAAAAATATTCATTATATGATACTTTAAGGTATGTATACACACACCTTAAACACAAAAATTGGTGAATAAGGAATGTCTAACGTAAATAGAATTGAAATGTGGAGATCCTTACCTTAATACGAATGTGTTCTGCACATGTTCTTAAAGTCTGGGATAATCAGATTAAATACCTAAATTTATTAATTAATAACCTTTTTTAAAATGTATTTTATTTAATATAATTTTATTATTTTATTTTATGGCCTCTTCGATATGTTTTAAAATACAATTTTATCATTCAGGAGAGTTCGTTACATTGGTTTTCATAATCAGTACACTTCTATATTAATATAGAAGTTATTCTAAAATCGGAATACATATCTAGAATTGAATTAATATTTTATTAATGGACATAAAAATTATTAAATGGTTTTATATTTCATTTGGATATTTTGGGTGAGGATTAATCATTAGATAATATGTTAGGGAAAATCGTTTAGATTATTTTTATAGTTTTTTTATCATCAGAAACAAGTTTTCTATAATTATTTAGTATTATGTATATATAATGGTTCAAAAACCTTAAATAGGCTATAATACATATAGAATAAATTTATTAATCATAGAAATTGTTTTATGACCATAATTGATGGAGTTAATGGGAAATGAAAATGCAACATCCATAATGTCTGTAAATTGACACATCTTGGGCGATGTTTTCATTTAAATAACAAAAGATATAGAGAAAGTATTTTTATTATTTATCTTATATTGACATTATATAATTCAAGTATATAAATTATACTATATTTATCTTGTCACTATGGATAGAGGGTGAGGGAAGTATAATAAAATAATTTAAATTGAAGTAAAAGTAAAGGAAAAGAAATAGGATTTTTACCTCTTGAATTATCCTCCATGAGATCCTTTTTAAGGTGATTGTTTTTGGTATTTTGTTGTGACAAAAGTATCTTGAACTTGGGAAAGGGTATTTTTAGGACTATTGGTAAGATATTTCTCATAGATCAAATTTTGGAAGGTATGAGGAAAATGGGTGGTGAGGGATGGTATTTATAGTTGACGATATGGGTTTTTTTAATATGTTAACCATTAGTATATTATTATGTCTTAAGACTATTAATCGTTTGAGAATTATCACAAAATATGTTAAAAAAATTAATTATAGTAATATATTATGGGTTACATCGTCCATACATCACCTATGTATCTCTAATTTTTGTATTTAACATTAACATAAATTATTGTATTTTTCTATTCAAAAAAATTTCAAGTATTTTAGAAAATCCAAAAAAATCACCTTAACCATTTTTTTAGTTTAATAATTCAAAAAATAACTCAATTTTATGAAAATAATTTTATAAGTATGAGAAATGTAATTTTTAATTATAATAATAATAGAAACATTTATATTCTTAACATTTATAAGGTTCCTAAATTTTACTTAACTTTGATATGTGATTTTATTTTTCTAATTGACTCATTATTATTATTAATGGGCACATTATTATTTCAATGGTCACATTACAATTAATCAAAATTAAAACTTTTAAAAAACCAAAAATTTAAAAAATGTAATTATTGATACCATTCTTTCAAAAATATTTTTTTATTTTTTCAAATATAATTTATAAAATTGTCAAAATTTATATGTCAGACAATTTCACCATTAAAAGTTTTAAAACCACATTTAGAAACAAAATTCCTTTTATGTATAAAATTGTGTTTATTCTTATCTTATGTCTCTAATTTTTTTGGATGAATGTGAAAATATTTTATTGAATATATAATATATTAATTTCATTATAATATTTCAATTGTAGTGTTTAATTTAATTTATCATAATAAAATTTCATTATGGGCATAAAATTGTTTTTTGTAAAAATAAATTGTTTATGTGAAAATTCTTTTCATTTTTAATTAATTGGTAATCATTAAATTAATTTTATAATCATTTGTAATATATATTGTAATAATTAAATTAATTTAATTAATTCCCGCCATTCCTGTAACACCCCAAGCTTCTACGGTACGCTTCTCTTTGAATAATGTGATAGCATGTGTTGTACGCAATATCGAGTTCTAACACACCACAACCAATCAAACTAGCCGTTATGAATAGTAATACCTAATTTTTGAAATTATATATATTTTATATTTCAAAATGGACTTCATTTTTGGATTCGTAATATCGAATTTAGCCTAAGGTGAAATTTTGGTACTTTTCGGATAACTTTAATATTTTGATGAATAGTGAAAATTACTAAATTTTAATTAAAAACAAATTTTTAATCAAAATAATTAATAGTGATAAATTATGAATTTAAGTGGTTTTAAAGTATATTTAGAATATATTTTTACCATTTAATATAATTTTGGTCATTGGACATAATTTTACAATTAAACCGAACATAAACAAGTGTCAATCTTTTGATAGTTATTATCTCTTAAAAACACGCTTTTTGTTTTGACAACGGGAATTAATTTTAAATTAATTTCTGCCACTTATGTGTTTTGAATTTAGAAAAATGGATTCCATATTTGGAATCAGAATTTTCAAATTTTGTAAATAGGTAACTTTTATTTTTAGACATTTTGAATAATTACTGCGGTAAATATTTTATTTATCATGGTTAAGGGTAAATCCGGTAAATGAGGGTTAAAAAATAATATTATAATAATACTAAATTACACTAAAACATGTCCTAGACTTATTGGTTGATACATGTTCGACCATAGACATATTGGGGTGGATTTTGGGACCCCATGGTGCCACTTGTAGGTGATAGGGACACTTTATTTTAATTAAGTTAAAATGAATACAAAAATGACAAAAGCATATATCTTTTAGAAAAACAATTTTTACATAGGGTTATATATGTTGGATTTTAGATTATAAATATTCATTAGAAAGATAAAACGAGTTCCTACATAATGATATTTTATTTATAATTTTTAGACATTAAATAATTTAATTTATTTATGACACAATGATGATGAAGTAATTACTATAATAGTGAAAAATTAAAATAATTGATATTATAAATACCCAAATAAATATAATATGAACCTTTAAATGAATTAAACTAATTTTCTAGGATAATATGATATATTAGTATTGATTTAATTGACTTTTTTCGAAGTAATCAATCTGTTATGAGTTTCACAAAAATCAACTATTGAATAGTGTCAAAATTGACATAAAAGAGTTCTTAAAACAAATATTATATTATTAATTGATATTAAATTCCTAAAAATCTAAGGTTCGGCCAAGAGACTTATATCATGATAGGTTCATCATTAATGGACCACTTGGGGGTCTCTTGGATGTATATAGTCAGTTTATTAACCATATTATATAAAAATACAAAGAGACATTTTAAAAGTGAAACTAATTAACTTAGAGTTAATACTTAAAGATAAGGTTAATATAAGTACCCAAACCTGTCTATATTATATTGGATGAGTTCTTTTCTACCCATCCCCACATTAAAATTTAAATAATAAACTTTGGAGCCATTAGAAACCGAATATGAATTTATTATAAATTAATATTTCTAGCTTTTCCAAAGGTGCCCCTCACCCCTCTTATAAAAGGGAACTCCTACTTCCCATTTCTTCACACCTTAAAAGCCTTTTGGTTCGGCCAAACTCTGCCCAAATACTCTCCCAACTTCCCTAACTACAACCTAGAGGCCTTAGTTTGATCAGAAAGCCAACCTAAGGAGCCCTTTTGATCAAATCAAAAGGAAGAACCTGAAGAAGAGGTAATGTTTTCACCACCCCTTTTCAAGTTCCTTTCTTCTTCCACTTCTTCTTTCTTTGTTATTACCATTCTAAAATAATAAATCCATTATATTATATATACTGTGATGTTATTATAAATATGGTACAACCATATTCAGTATTCTATCCACCCTTTGAATAACATGTCACCATACGTGCGTACGTACGACTTACCGTCTCCACATCGTGGTGTAATTGTTATTCAATATATTATTATTTGGATGGATATAATAATGATGTGTAACTCATGTAAATAATAAATATAACATTTTAATGATTCTGTATATATGATATACCATCCATTTATATATTATTTTAATATCAAAAGAATGATATTGTCGCTCGTGCGTACGTACGGACTACCGTCTCCACGAACGCGATGAGATTCATTCTCCATCGTATCCATTAAAGTATAATTATCATTTGATGATTTAAAAATGATTTTTAAGGACTTGATATCATTCTAGATATTAATAAGATAAAACCTATCCATAACAAACACTTCTTATGTAACAAAACATATAAAAGAAAATGAGTAAGTTAACACCCGAAACGACGATAATTCAAAGATATTATTAACAAATCAATGTTAAAAGATCATATATGATATCATATTAATATATATGATTCTCTTATAATTTAATAACAATTATTTCACAATTATACAGGAGTTTAACCTACCCCATCCAAGGAAAAGTACAAGGTAAGGGTTATTTCACAATCTCTTCATTATCTAAGGTTTTTTATTCATAATTATCTACTGGGATCTCTTTATCATCCACATCCATGTTTCTTAAAAATATATTTCAAAACATTTTTACTGTTTACTAGAATATGTGTTAAAGTAATTTATACCCTTTTTGACTTTTATAAGTGGTTTATAAAGGAATCTTTCCGTCATTTTCAAAACAAGGTCCTTTTTAACCTTTTCGACAGGATTAAGGTAAGAATGTTTTTTTAACTTATACGGCGGGTGCGGCTATTTTCCACTGTTATAAAATCTTCAAATCTTCCCTTACAAGCTTATAAGAATATTTTCAAAATAAAATGTTTTATTTTATATGGCTCTTAAATGATTTCAACATAAAAAGAGATATTTCTCGAAAAAGAGTTTTGATTTCATCTATGTCAACATCCTTTGATGGATTTTACGCTTATTTGAAGTTGATTTATTATGATAAAAATATTCTATATTGTATTGAAGGTTTTGTGATATGTTTGACTGTGGATGTGATATTTTTATACCATTCATAGTTTATGGTGAAAGTATTGACATTTTGTATGCTAGTTTTAATATGAATGTTTATGTTATGTTTAAACCTTTTCATATGGGAATGCATTGGACTTAATATGTGACGGGTGGAGCCAGCTATAACTCCTCGATGCATCAGTAGGTCTCATGAGACAAACTAGTGTCTTGGCACAAGGCCTTGGCAAAACCTTATTTATAGTTTTGTAACGAGGCCTTGGCTATGTGGTTATGATAGTCCGGCATTATGCATTCCATCATTATGAAAGTGGTTACTGATTTTTCATGTGATTATTAGATTAGAAAAATATCCATGTGAATAAGTAAATGGAATTATTTCATTTTATTTATGCCATACTATGTTGAAAGTTCAAGTTTGAAAGGCTTTTGTTTTAGTTATACATTGCCTTAAATGTTTATTCTTATTTATGAAAGTTTCCGCTATATTGTTATCCTTACTAGGCATTTGAGCTCACCCCTTTTCTATGTTTTATTTTTCCCAGGAAGTGAAGAAATAAATTATGAATGACCTGCAGGGATATTATGTGGGGATATGAGTGTGGATTATGGAGACAATATGTTGTTGTAGTAGTTTTTCATTTTATGATGTAATGTAAGACTTATGAATAAATCTAGGGTTTCCAGGGCTACTAAACCAATCGGTCTTTCGAGATTTGATATTTATTGTGATCATGCCAATGTTATGTAATAATACACCGACTCTAGGTAACTAGGTTCGGGGTGTTACAGTTGGTATCAGAAAAAGTTTAGTACAAACCTTGGAAGCTATATTTAGATAAACTCTGATTAGAGCACGTAGACCTAAGATGAACTTTGAGGATTAGTATAGAAGAACTTCCTAGAATTTTGTTATTGTAGAGATTTTGTGAGTTTTCCGAGCAATACATCCCTGTATGGATACGAGCAGGTAAAGGTGGGTCTGGCACAGATGTACCTAGGGGAAAACCC
The DNA here is from genome assembly GCA_963277665.1 of Viscum album. Classification (NCBI taxonomy): domain Eukaryota; kingdom Viridiplantae; phylum Streptophyta; class Magnoliopsida; order Santalales; family Viscaceae; genus Viscum; species Viscum album. Next base: position 1,981,968,972 of record OY728125.1, on the reverse strand, counting down.
GAAAACACCGCTTTGAGCTAGACTCGAACGGGAACTGGTGCACGACAACGGGCCTTGCTGCACTCTTGGTTACGACACTCCCGGGGGATATTCTTAGGATAACTCTCATTTTCATTACAAATAATTATGAAGGGTTTATGAGTATATACTTCCTCAAAGAAAACATTTTTATGATTATGGATTATATCCATAAATAGTTCAATTTATGTTATGTGTTTTATAAGTATGGGATTATGTATTTTGATTCATAAACTGATCTAGTTTATGCCATTGATTAGAAATGGCTCCTAGTGGAAGAAATGGAAACCATATCAATGCACGCACTGCATGTAGGGATTGCCCTCCTCCTCAAGATAATTATAGTGGAGCTGGTGATGAAACTGGTGCCGATCAGCTAATCACCATACTGGGGCAACTTACTCAGGTTATGAATAATAACATTACCCGTATGGAGCACCCTGATCCACAGCATGGAGGATCAATGTTAGATCGATTCATGAGGCAATAACCACCAACGTTCAATGGGAGTACAAATCCCTTAGTAGCTGAGCAATGGATAAATTCCCTAGAGAGAATATTTCAGGCTTTGGGGAGCAGTGAAAGGGAAAAATTTATCATGGCAGTTTACCGCCTTACTGGAGATGCTGATCAATGGTGGTCATTGTTTCAAAAAATGAAGTAAGATGATGAAGTATCAAATATAGAATGGAGGGAGTTCAAAGATCTGTTTTTAGAAAAATACTTTCCTCGCGACCATCGAGCAGATATGGAAAGGCAATTTCTGAGTCTGAGACAGAAGGAGGATGAGAATGTCGCAAAGTATGAGGCTAATTTTACCAGGTTAGCAAGGTATGCTGGAGATTATATACGTAACCCAAGAATTATGATTGATTGTTTCTTTGATGGGTTAAAACCATTTCTCCGTCGAGCATTAGTCTCATAATCCTTTTCGTCGTACGAAGACATTGTCTCATGTGCTATGAAGACCGAAAAGGAATTCTCTAAGTCTTATGACTTTAAAGAAAAGCAAGAGAAGAAGAGACCTTCTAATCAATCTGGGAATGGAAATAAGAGGAAGAAGGGAAAGGTTGAATATCTATCCTGTGGTAAAAGCGGGAAGAAATATCCTGGTACTTGCTTGAAGGGAATGGGAGTCTGTTACAAGTGTGGTGAAAAAGGCCACCCAACTCGTGATTGAAAGGGGAAGAAGGAAGCTACCAACGTTCAGTGCTACAATTGCAGGGAGATGGGGCATTATGCAAATGAATGTCCTAAGAATCAGGAGAACTTACCTCAGAAAAGGCCAAGGGATCAAGGCCAGTCTTATGTTATCACTACTGCTGAGGTAGAAGCTCCGAAAGACGTGGTGGCAGGTAATTTAATGGTTTCCTCAAGTTTAGAAAACACATTATTTGATTCTGGATAATTGCATTGTTTCATATCTTCCCAGTTTGCTAAGAAAATTAGATATTTCCAATTTTATTTAACAAGGGAGTTGTCAGTTAAAACTCCTAAGGGAAGTATCATTGCCACAAAGTTTTGTGAATCAGTCCCCATTAAAGCACATAAATGTTCTTTATCTGCTGATCTCATCGTCATACCTATGATTGAGTTTGATATAATCCTCGGTATGGACTGGCTTTCAGACTATGATGCGAAGATTTATTGTAAGAAGAAAGAGGTTACGATTCTTGATGATAATGATAAGGAACACCTTATCTTTAGAGCAAAATCATCACCACCTAATTCTTATTTAGATCCACCCCCAGTAGCTCAACTAAATTCAATTATTGGGGAGGAAGAGAATGAAATAACTATCGGTGAGGAAAGGAATGTTCAAATAGAGGATGTACCTGTTGTGAATGAATTTTTAGATGTATTTCCGGAAGATTTACCTGGACATCCTCCAGAACGAGAAGTTGAGTTTTCCATTGATTTAATTCCTGGATCAAGGCCTATATCGAAGACCCCTTATAGAATGGCCACTGTAGAGTTAGTCGAACTAAAGAAACAACTAGAGGAATTGAGTAATAAACGATTTATTCACCCTAGTGTTTCTCCATGGGGATCCCCTGTTCTTTTTGTTAAAAAAAAGATGGATCTATGAGGTTATGTATCGACTACAGGGAGATCAATGATATAATGATAAAGAACAAGTATCCCCTACCTCGCATTGATGATTTATTTGACCAACTGCATGGAGCTCAATACTTTTCAAAGATTGACCTTCGATCTGGATACCATCAGTTGTGTGTAAAGAAGGAATACATTCTGAAGACAACATTTCAAACCCGGTACGGGCATTACGAGTTTACTGTAATGCCTTTTGGATTGACTAATGCACCCTCTGTATTCATGGAACTGATGAATAGAGTTTTCAAGGAGTATCTCGATGAATTTTTGGTGGTATTTATTGATGATATCTTGGTATACTCCAAAACCTACGAAGATCATTAAAATCACTTGCGCATTATCTTGAAGACTCTGAGGAGGCATGAATTATATGGGAAGTTTAGCAAGTGTGAATTCTGGCTTCAGGAGATTTCTTTTCTTGGCCATATTGTCTCTAAAGATGGAATCTCTGTTGATCCTTTTAAGACCAAGGCAATCCAAGAATGGCCAGCACCTACGAGTATAACTGAGGTACGCAGTTTTATTGGTTTGGCAGGTTATTATCGACGTTTCGTCCAGAATTTTGCCCGATTGGCTAACCCATTAATGAAGCTCACACGTAAAGGGGTTAAATTTGTTTGGACAAAAGAGTGTGAAGAATGTTTCGAAGAACTAAAGAGAAGATTAGTCAATGCTCCTATATTTACTCTACCATCTGGGAATGATGGGTTCGTTATTTATAGTGATGCATCGAAGAAAGGACTTGGTTGTGTCCTTATGCAGAATGATAGGGTTATTTCCTATGCATCACGACAGTTGAAAATTCATGAACAAAACTATCCTCCTCATGATCTCAAGTTAGAAACTGTGATCTTTGCTTTGAAGATATGGAGGCACTACCTCTATGGTGAAAAATGTGAGATTTATACTGATCACAAGAGTTTGAAGTATATTTTCTCACAAAAAGAACTCAACATGAGGCAAAGGAGATGGCTTGAATTACTCAAGGATTATGATTGCACAATACACTACCACCCGGGGAAGGAAAACAAGGTGGAAGATTCTTTGATCAGAAAAGACCATGGAGTTTTGAACAATATGGGAATTTAAAGGGATCCAATTTTCATGGATCTAGTGAAGATGGACATGGGAATAACCAGGGAAGGCGAAACATCAATTCTTTTTCAAATGGTTGCCAAACCATCTTTACTATAAAGGATTAAGAGTTCTCAGACCGATGATGAAGAATTTAAAAAGAAGATTAAATCTGTGAATGATGGGAGATTGAGAGACTTTGTGTATGAAGATGGAATTTTGAAATTCGGGAAGAGACTTTGTGTTCCCGATTTACCTGATCTACAAAGGGAATTGCTGGATGATTCTCATAGTTCCAATTTCTCTATACACCCTGGGAGCACCAAAATGTATAGAGATTTGAAGGAACATTTTTGGTGGGACAACATGAAGAGGGAGATTGCTGATTTTGTGTCAAGATGTATGGTTTGTCAACAAGTGAAAGCTGGAAGGCAACAGCCTGGAGGAGTCATGCAACCTCTTCCCATACCGGAGTGGAAATGGGACAATATTACGATGGACTTTGTCATGGGGCTACCAAAGACTCCTAGAAGGAATGATGCAATATGGGTTATTGTTGATCGTCTTACCAAGTCAGAACATTTTCTTGCTATAAGAGAAGATCTACCCCTGGAACGTCTAGAAAGACTATATATTAATGAAGTTGTGAGACTTCATGGAGTACCCCTATCGATTGTTTCTGATCGTGATCCCCGTTTTACTACAATATTCTAGAAAAGTCTTCAGAAATCCCTGGATACTGAACTTCATTTGAGAACTGCTTACCACCCTCAGACAGACGGACAATTAGAACGGACTATTAAAACCTTAGAAGACAAGTTGAGATCTTGCTCATTTGACTTTCAGGGTATGTGGGATCAATATTTACCTCTGGTAGAATTATCCTATAATAATAGCTTCCATTCGAGTATTCAAATGGCACCGTATGAAGCGTTATATGGAAAGAGATGTCGTACACCAACCTGTTGGGATGACGTTGGTGAAAGAAAACTTGTAGGCACAGAACTGGTGGAGGAAACGGTGGAAAAGGTGAAGGTAATCCAAAATCACATCAAAGTAGCTCAAAGTAGGTAGAAGAGATATGCTGATAATCAAAGGAAGGATTTGGAATTTCAAGTCGGTGATCATGTTTTCCTGAAGGTATCTCCATGGAAGCGATTCATACGTTTTGGTAAGAAAGGTAAACTGAGTCCCAGGTACATCGGACCCTTCGAAATTCTAGAACGAATTGGGGTTGTGGATTACCGATTGGCAATGCCACCAAGTCTCTCCAAAGTTCACGATGTATTCCACGTATCTCTATTGAGGAAATACATGCCTGACCCAACGCATGTATTCACCTATGAGGAATTAGAACTGGAACCCGATCATTCCTACTGTGAAGAGCCCGTCAGGATTCTTGATATGAGAGAACAAGTACTGAGAAACCAGACGACGCGTCTGGTAAAAGTTTTGTGGAGAAACCATAAGATGGAAGAGGCAACGTGGGAACCCGAGGAACTTATGATGAAGAACCACCCGAGTCTTTTCATGTGATAACTATTCTAGAAATTTCGAGGACGAAATTATTTGAAGGAGAGGAGAATGTAACACCCCAAGCTTCTACGGTACGCTTCTCTTTGAATAATGCGATAGCATGTGTTGTACGCAACATCGAGTTCTAACACACCACAACCAATCAAACTAGCCGTTATGAATAGTAATACCTACGTTTTGAAATTATATATATTTTATATTTCAAAATGGACTTCATTTTTGGATTCGGAATATCAAATTTAGCCTAAGGTGAAATTTTGGTACTTTTCGGATAACTTTAATATTTTGATGAATAGTGAAAATTACTAAATTTTAATTAAAAACAACTTTTTTAATCAAAATAATTAATAGTTATAAATTATGAATTTAAGTGGTTTTAAAGTATATTTAGAATATATTTTTACCATTTAATATAATTTTGGTCATTGGACATAATTTTACAATTAAACCGAACATAAACAAATGTCAATCTTTTGATAGTTATTATCTCTTAAAAACACGCTTTTTGTTTTGACAGCGGGAATTAATTTTAAATTAATTTATGCCACTTCTGTGTTTTGAATTTAGAAAAATGGATTCCATATTTGGAATCAGAATGTTCAAATTGTGTAAATAGGTAAATTTTATTTTTAGACATTTTGAATAATTACTGCAGTAAATATTTTATTTACCATGGTTAAGGGTAAATCCGGTAAATGAGGGTTAAAAAATAATATTATAATAATACTAAATTACCCTAAAACGTGTCCTATCCTTATTGGTTGATACATTTGCGACCATAGGCATATTTGGGTCGATTTTGGGACCCCATGGTGCCACTTGTAGGTGATAGGGACACTTTATTTTAATTAAGTTTAAATGAATACAAAAATGACACAAGCATATATCTTTTAGAAAAACAATTTTTACATAGGGTTATATATGTTTGATTTTAGATTATAAATATTCATTAGAAATATAAAAATATTTAGGACATAATTATATTTTATTTATAATTTTTAGACATTAAATAATTTAATTTATTTATGACACAATGATGATGAAGTAATTACTATAATAGTGACAAATTAAAATAATTGATATTATAAATACCCAAATAAATATAATATGAATCTTTTAATGAATTAAACTAATTTTATAGGATAATATTATATATTAGTATTGATTTAGTTTACTTTTTTCGAAGTAATCAATCTGTTATGAGTATCACAAAAATCAACTATTGAATAGTGTCAAAATTGGCATAAAAGAGTTCTTAAAACAAATATTATATTATTAATTGATATTAAATTCCTAAAAATCTAAGGTTCGTCCAAGAGACTTATATCATGATAGTTTCATCATTAATGGACCACTTTGGGGTCTATTAGATGTATATAGTAAGTTTATTAACCATATTATATAAAAATACAAAGAGACATTTTAAAAGTGAAACTAATTAACTTAGAGTTAATACTTAAAGATAAGGTTAATATAAGTACCCAAACCTGTCTAAATTCTATTGGATGAGTTGTTTTCGTCCCATCCCCACATTAAAATTTAAATAATCAACTTTGGAGCCATTAGAAACCGAATATGAATTTATTATAAATTAATATTTCTATCTTTTCCAAAGGTGCCCCTCACCCCTCTTATAAAAGGGAACTCCTCTTTCCCATTTCTTTACACCTTCAAAGCATTTTGGTTCGGCCAAACTCTGCCCAAATACTCTCCCAACTTCTCTCAATACAACCTATAGGCCTTAGTTTGATCAGAAATCCAACCTAAGGAGCCCTTCTGATCAAATCAAAAGGAAGAACCTGAAGAAGAGGTAATGTTTTCACCACCCCTTTTCAAGTTCCTTTCTTCTTCCACTTCTTCGTTCTTTGTTATTACCATTCTAAAATAATAAATTCATTATCTTATATATACTGTGATGTTATTATAAATATGGTACAACCATATTCAGTATTCTATCCACCCTTTGAATAACATGTCACCATACGTGCGTACGTACGGCTTACCGTCTCCACGTCGTGGTGTAATTGTTATTCAATATATTATTATTTGGATGGGTATAATAATGATGTGTAACTAATATAAATAATAAATATAACATGTTAATTATTCTTTATATATGATATACCATCCATTTATATATTATTTTAATATCAAAATAATGATATTGTCGCCCGTGCGTACGTACGGACTACCGTCTCCACGAACGCGATAAGATTCATTCTCCATCGTATCCATTAAAGTATAATTATCATTTTATGATTTAAAAATTATGTTTAAGGACTTGATATCATTCTGGATATGAATAAGATACAACCTATCCATAACAAACACGGCTTATGTAACAAAACATATAAAAGAAAATGAGTAAGTTAACACCCGAAACGATGATAATTCAAAGATATTATTAACAAATAAATGTTAAAAGATCATATATGATATCATATTAATATATATGATTCTTGTATAATTTAATAACAATTATTTCACCATTATACAGGAGTTTAACCTACCCCAACCGAGGAAAATTACAAGGTAAGGGTTATTTCACAATCTCTTCATTATCCGAGGTTGTTTATTCATAATTATCTACTGGGATCTCTTTATCATCGACATCCATGTTTCTTAAAAATATATTTCAAAATTTCTTTACTATTTACTAGAATATGTGTTAAATTCATTTATACCCTTTTTAACTTTTATAAGTGGTTTATAAATTAATATTTCCATTATTTTCAAAACAAGGTCCTTTTTATCCTTTTCGATAGGATTAAGGTAAGAATGATTTTTTAACTTATACGGTGGGTGCGGTTATTTTCCGCTGTTATAAAATCTTCAAAGCTTCCCTTACAGTCTTATAAGAATATTTTCAAAAGAAAATGTTTTATTTTATATGGCTCTTAAATGATTTCAAAATAAAAAGGGATATTTCTCTAAAAAGAGTTTTGATTTCATCTATGTCAACATCCTTTGATGGATTTTACACTTATTTGAAGTTGATTTATTATGATACAAAACTTTTATATTGTATTGAAGGTTTTGTGATATGTTTGACTGTGTATGTGCTATTTTTATACCATTCATAGTTTATGGTGAAATTATTGACATTTCGTATGCTAGTTTTAATACGAATGTTTATGTTATGTTTAAAACTTTTCATATGGGAATGCATTGGACTTAATATGTGACGGGTGGAGCCCGTTATAGCTCCTCGATGCATCGGTAGGTCTCATGAGACAAACTAGTGTCTTTTCACAAGCCCTTGTCAAAATCTTATTTATAGTCTTGGCACGAGGCCTTGGCTATGTGGTTATGATAGTCTGTCATTATGCATTCCATAATTATGAAAGTGGTTATTGATTTTGCATGTGATTATTCAATTAGTAGAATATCCATGTGAATAAGTAAATGGAATTATTTCATTTTATTTATGCCATACTATGTTGAAATTTCAAGTTTGAAAGGCTTTTGTTTTAGTTATACATTGCCTTAAATGTTTATTCTTATTTATGAAAGTTTCCGCTATATTGTTATCCTTACTGGGCATTTGAGCTCACCCCTTTTCTATATTTTATTTTTCCCAGGAAGTGAAGAAGTAAATTATGAATGACCTGCAGGGATATTATGTGGGGATATGAGTGTGGATTATGGAGACAATATGTTGTTGTAGTAGTTTTTCATTTTATGATGTAATGTAAGACTTATGAATATATCTAGTGTTTCCAGGGCTACTAAACCAATCGGTCTTTCGAGATTTGATCTTTCTTGTGATCATGCCAATGTTATGTAATAATGCACCGACTCTGGGAAACTAGGGTCAGGGCGTTACAATTCCCAACATCTAGTAGATAACTATAATAATTAAATAATAATATTTAATCATTTTTCAATATCGTAACCTATTGAAGAGGTTGAATTTAAAAATAGGTGTATAGGAAAATATTGGTGTATTACAGTTTTTTGTCATGATTTTGTGGGGGAATGGTGGTTATTTTTTGGACATGAATTTGGAGTGGTGAGGTGATTGTTTTTTGGTCATGATTTTTTTGGAGATTAAGTGGTTGTTCGGCTGTTCTTTGGGGGATGAAGGAAGATGTTATGATGGGAATGATGAGCTTATTGTGATGTGTGGTTATTTTGTGCTAGATACCCATGTAACGATGGAATAAATGACTTGTTTGATAATATTTTAAAATACATAGGTTGGTTTGGTTAATAATTTTTTAATGGATGATGAATAATTAATGAGTGGGTTTTGTGTTAAAACATGGTTTATGATAAACAATGAATGGAAGGGTTGATTAAATGGAATTGGTTGTTGATGTGAATTGTGGCACTAGTATATGCAGTGTTTTAAATTTTTTGGTGGCGGTTAAAGTGGAATGATGTTAATTGATTAGTTTATTTTTGTGAACTAATAGTGTGGGCCTATGTGTAGAAACATAATTATACTTTTATCATACATGTGATTTCTATATGGATCCCACCCAATCAAGTACAATGTTCCAACACACATAAAGTACTGTGCGGGGTGCTTTCCCGACATCCGAAGAGGCAGATAGATGGTTGGGGTCTCACTCCATCTCATTCTTTATTCTAGGTGAGGTTGGTATTGGAATGTTTGTGATGGTTACTGGTATGTTAGTCCATTATATGGTTGTTATGATAGCCTAGGTTTTTTCATGAAAGATGTGATAGCCCATGAGTATTCATGCATGATATGGTTGTGTCTTGGGAGTGGTAGACCATGTGTTTTTGAGTGTGGTGTTTTATGAATGTACTTGTGGGGAATATTATAGTACAAGTATAGTTTGGTAGGACGATGGAAATAGGATGGTATCCAACATGTTTATGATTCCCAAATACTCTCATTATGGTAGTGGTTGTGAAATGAAGTCATAGTTTTCTGCAGGTGAGATGTGATGTATTCATTCTTGTGGGGGAGGTGATCCTAGATATCTACCTGCATGATGTTATGTGATCGTTCTTGTGGGGCAGTGTGGAAAAAATGATATGGGAGTACCATTATGTACAATGTCAGGGAATGGGAGTAGCATACCAGTGGAAATGTGGTGCAATGTATCATTATCAAAATGTTTCACGATATATTATATTACATGGAATGCATTATTTGGTGAGTGTTCCTTATTGAGGTTAGGATGGATAGATGAACCTTTTTGGTGTTGTTGGTTATTCTATTTTCTCATGGGTGAATTAGTATTCTTCTTTCACATGTGCATGAGAGGAATTGTTTTTTCTACTGAGTATACATGTATGCTCACCCCACATGTATAAACTATTCTTTAGTTTCTGGAAGGAATATGTGGACGGTTCTTTACATTACTAGAGATAACTTCTATGTCGCTATAGTATCTTTTCTTCAGGGTATTTACATTTTGAGGCTTTATTTGTATCATTTTTATTTACCCATGTATTATGGGAAGCGTTAGGTTACCTTATGTTATTTCATGGAGTTTTTTGCAGTTGATTCTTTTTATCTCTCAGTCATATGTTATTATAGATGGATATTCACCCAATTTAATGTTATTTTATACCATCGGTGTTAGTCGCCAACCCAAAGCCTACTGGAGATGGGACTCAGAGTCATTACCACTCCTCCTTCATTGGAGTATTATTAGAGGTAGGGGTCATGAAAATTGATCATATCTTGAATGAGTTTTCTAAGAACCATTATGATGTTTACAACTCCCACCCCATCATATTACGCATTTATTAAATGTAGTCGTTAAATTATTTATCACATGATATTGGCATGAAATTGTTGGTTCTAAAAGCTTTTTGAGGCCATAGGTTGGCATATTTGAGGAAACCAAAGGAAAAAATTTTACTTAGTGGATGATCCTAAGGATCTCAAAAGAGCTTAATATAAGATTTTGAGTGTGCATGCAAGAAATATATATGCACACAATCCCCTCAAATGCCAAATGTGATGTGAATTTGGTTCTTGCACTATAAACTCCAATAAAATACCCAAGTTAGGTGCATGAAGGAGATCTCTCCAACATGCAAGAAAGACATCTCTATGCATGCCTCTTTCATTTCTAGTGTGACGTTAGATGACCCCTTCCTTTCCTACCTCCTTATCTGTTTCCAGAGATATTCTCACCTATAAATAAGAGGGTACCCTCCTCCTTTCGATATAATGATCAAAAAGTCAAATTTTCACTCTCATGCACATAAGATGACCCTTTCTATGACCATGTGAAATTCATGGATTCAAGTTATAGGATCTTGCACAATAATTCCCCCATGGTTCCACCTTAGGATGGTCCCACAAGGGATTTACCGATGTCAATTTCCTTTCTCACCCAAGGAAAGTGCATGAAAAACACCCATCATGTGTGTAGGTCTGGGCCTTGTGTAATATTTCTTTTCCCTTAACCCTTCCATATTTCACGCAAGTCTCCAATATTATATGCAACCTTTAATCTTCTATGCATGTCCCTAATCTTATGTACACCCATTACTTAGGAATTCATTGGTTTTCCTTACTCTAATTCATCATGTGTGATCTCCTCTTTCATATACATCCTCTTCATAGCCCTCTAGGATTGTACGCAATGATTTCGTGGTTCCCCGACCGGTGCATCATGTTTCCTTTCCTTTCATTATGATTCTTCACATAGCTATGCTAATAGCTATTACTTATTCCCATATCAATGCCAACATGGACCCCTCAATTGACCATTACTCCCCCCCCCCCCCATTGTATCCGGGCATTTCTAGTGCCTTCCCATTCCCTTGTGTGGGTTGGTACAAGTAATATAAGTCCAAGGGGTGAGGAGTGAGTCCTCATCATCCGAGATGCAGGATGTTAAGATTCTAAGTACCCACATCCTCAACACATGATGTTAAACTATAGGTTGTTGCATGCTTCATGAGTCTGAGAGAACCATAGAGAGGATGGGGCTGGGAACCTTTTGATCCCCACCTTTTAGTCCTCCCTCTATCATTATATTTTCACTTTTTCACCATGTGCACCTTGGGATGTCTCCATGTACACCCTAAACCACTTTCTTGGGCTTCCCTTCTATATTAAGTAACAATTTCCATCTCTTTGGGCCTCTAACCATGGATGATCCCCACACCATCTCTCATGGATGCAACTTTCGTGAGATAATCTCCTGGTAGTCTATTATATATTATTTCTCACACTGAGCCTGACTCACGTGGTCTTATAGTAAACATAAACCATGAAATATTCATTGGGCCACTGGACATGCATAATCCAGAGCACGACCTTGGGCCACTAGCCATGCGTAATCTCCAAGCCCATCATACTGCATGATGTTAAACTATATCTACCAAACTACATTGACTTTGATTTTTCTCCTCTAAATAGGGTATATAGAAAACTCCCCTCCCCTCTCCCCACCTGAGAATCAAGCCCATCACTCCCCACAATCTATTTGACTTGACTATTTCATTTTGGTTCAGTTGTCCTTCATGATGTTAAACTACACCCTCTGAACTACATGAGTTTTGATCCCTTTAGGGTACATATGACTCCTATTTGATGTTCAATCCCAACCAATGGTAACCATGGTTCTCCCTTCTAGGCATGTGAGATCCTAATGTGGCATCTTCCCTTTTTGGGACACATTTCCCAGATCTACCCCCTGAGGTGTCCTGGTCTAACCGTCTGGAAATCTAAACATGCATAAGCCCTGCACACCTCCCATTTCTTCTCCAGCCAAGAGTGATCCTCTTGTGAAGGGAAGCTAACCATGCATAATCCCTTGGAACTTTTCGGGGTCAATGTCCTTTTTCTACGCCCTAATTCAATTCCCCCGTCCTGGACTACATGGAATTTGATCCTTTCCTTTAAAATTGGGTTCATTGGAAGCCTCTCCGAGGTTCAAGACCATCACCCACTTTCTTTCCTAGTCTCTCCATCGAGCCTTTGTGTCTCATGAAGATCATGAACAAACCCAGAGGTTCTACATCCTTCGGGTTCTTATCCATGAACTCTAATCTCACAAGCCACATCCCTAGGTGTCTCATCACCCCTTTATGAACTATGTGGAATTTTATTCCAAGACATGTTTTTTCGTAGGAAGTCTTCCTGAGGTTCAATCCCACTATAGTAACCTTCACTACGGTTTCCCAACCTTTATTCAACCCACTTCACCGAATCCTCCATCATCCAGCCTAATTATTACTTATTCCAACACATCCCAGTCAGATAATGCCATCCATTCGGAAAACTATCCATGTGTATTCCCCAAATAACCATTTCCAACTATATGGGTTTTGATCCTTGTCTGGTATACAGGGTAAATAGGATAAATCCATGACATTCAAACCTAGCCAACGGTAATCATTGGTGTTCCCTTTTCTGGGGCCCACCATTCTCAGATTCACCCTTTTTGGTGTCCAGATCATCCTTCATGATGTAAGACCTTCTCCTTTGTAGGAAAAGACATCTTGGGTCTATCCTCACCAGGAGGTCTAATCCATACATTTGGTAAACCTTCCAGGTTCTCCCACCTAGTGATGTACCCATATGATTCACTCTCAAAATTGTATTGATTAGTCTGATCCATCCCTACAAGATGTTAAACTCATTTAATACCCCATTTTAAACAAGGGAAGTTGTAGAAAACCTCAGAGACATACCACAACCATAAGATTCTCCACATTATATGTGGGATGCCTTGGTATTATGCACCCTTGATATTCCCTCTAGTAAGGAAATATCTAGGTGTACCGATGTTCTAGAATCCAAACATTCCAACGATTCCCAGTGTGACTACATCCCTAAAAAAAGTTTACTTCCCTAACTTGACCCTTTGGAATGTCTTGATGGAAGTAGTGTAATTAACTAGTGACCACAAAGCGATGGAACCTGGAAGAGTTTCATGAACAATATCTTAATATTTAAGGGAGACATAGAATAGGAAACAAATTCTGATGAGGAATACATGGAAGGATGGACCAATATACCATCATACTATTTAAATCAAGTAGAAATTATCTCTAAAGAAGTGATGAATGTAAAATGCCTTTGGAAAGTGAGAATGCATAGAAACAGTTGTGCATCCCCACAGATGGCACGTGCCCTAGCGGAAAGCATCAAAAATAGAAATGGTGAACCAAACATGAAAAATTTCTCCTTCAATCATGGGGATTAGTAGCATTGGATACATCAGTAGATAATCATGTCACCGGCTCTAGTTATTCGATGCTTGGTCCTGTCAAGAAAATAGTGGTCCTTGTGTGGAACTGAGCAGAATTTAGGGTAGTTAATCATCGGGCATTTCGGTCTGCAACATCATCAGCATGGATATCTCTATCCATACATATAATAATGAACGTTTTTGGGGAATTGGGCACTACTTTCCTATAATTTGTTCTTATAGGTGTAACTCCCAACATTATAGGACCTAAGATACAGGAAACCAGTCACCTCCCACCCACAGATGTAAGGGATAGGTAAATGATAATGCAAAAAATCCTCAAGGTTCCACCTCCACCATGATAGCTTCCACAGTCATAGTTACTTGGAACCCATTCCCCATTTCACTCTTGAAATTCATCCAGATAAGAGTTGTTGATAAACATATTAGATCGTTTGAACAGGATGGGGTTATCTTGACCTGAGATTTGGCCATCTAGGATTTATAGGATTTGTGCCTTGTAGTCACTGCTTTCCCCCAAGGGTTGTGTAGGGAGCCACTTCTCCCCCAATATGACGTCCATCCATTTCAAGATCCTCTCCCAAGAATTCCCCTGTGAATTGTTCCCCTGCGCCGAAAAGGTGATGAATGTCAAAGTCAACCTAGATATGACCAATGCTCGAGATCTTCCTAGGAGGGTTCCCACCATGCCATATCAATTCCATCATCTGGTCCCTCAAGATGAGGAGTATGTGGTTTACGCCCCGACACCTCCAGCCCCAATTCAGCAGACCTGAATCCAATGTCGTGCGTAGGATTTGTAAGACACCCCTTATGAGGCATAATCTTCTACATATTCAGTGTTCCTTGCCATCCTTGATCCATTCTATTATATCCCTACTACTTCAGATCAGGGCTTTACTATCGATCGATTAGGATTGAGACCCTAGCCACATCACGGACAGGCTTGGTTGACTCTTCTTCTCATCGGCATGAACAACAACTATCATGGGTCAACCTATGATGACAAGATTAAGTAAGGAGGCCCTTCATGTACCATTTATGGTCAGAGTAGAGGTCCTCCCTCCTCCCATTCTCAGCATGGAGGTCCTCCCCATGCTAATATCATATATCCAATATCCTCATCTTATTGACGTCTAGTGTGGAGATCCTCCTTGTGCTCATGATCCTAGGTATGGATATTGTCCCCATATTTTAGGATATCAATGTGAAGGTCCTCCTCACACCATCACCCATCAACATGGACGTCCACCCCATTTTCTCACCAGCTATAGTGGAGGTCATCCCTACTCCCATAGCCATCAAAGAATAGGCCCTCTTCACTTCATCGACGATCAACATGGAGTTCATACCTCTTCTACCACTTCCAAATGGCATGGAGAACCCACCTATACCATTGAAGTCCGACATGGAGGCCCTCCCCATGTTCTGATCGACATCTTCTTGGGTGATCCTCACACACTAGCTCACCCAAGAGGTGGTCCTCTCTGTTATCTTACTCAGCATGGTGGTTCTCCATATGTATTATTCATCACTAAGAGTGGAGGTCCTTTCCTCTTTTATAGAAATCCTGGCGGAGGTCTTCCCCACTCTGAGGACAACAGGTATGGGGGTCCTCCTCGTATCACATCTAGCTCTGGCGGAGGTCCTCCCCAATCCAGCACCATCCTGTATGGATTTCATCCCAGTATAGAAGATTTACCTAACCATGAAGGACCATCCCAGGGTAGAGGGGAGAACAACCATCACAAAAGGATGAACTCTGAGAAGGGCCGGATCATTTTCAATTAGGTCCACTATTCAGATTTTGAATCAAATTGGGATTTGATGATGGATTCCTCACCATGATCTTCTAAATCCGAGTCTAGGGAAGGAAACTAGCATGTGAGCTTCATACTTACAAAAATAAATATGTATCAGATCCCCAAAATCCTTCGTATATACATGCAGGTGGAAGAAAATTTGGATCCCTTTTAGTGTATGTCCATGACGTCCTCTCTATAATCACTAGGATCATTCTCTGCCTCAACCAAATATAACTGAGAGTTGTTTTGGGGTGTTATGGATGATGATAATCAGCCAAGTCTTCCACTAGTTGTCACAATCTTTGAAAATGTAGTAGTGGTCCACGCCTCATCTTATAGGGATGTGATGATGCGGTCGATATTGTCTCCGAGAGATGACCTAGTCTACCCTGAACTATCAACTCATGTATCATTTCCTCTATTGACCATTCTATTTCTATAGAAATCCACATTAGTTCAATTATAGGTTCCTTAGCCTCATCCCATTTAATAATGGGGAAACCAAGGGTTGGATCACAATTACGTATGAAGAAGTTTGTGGGACATTCTCATGGTGGATCAGTTTTCCAAAATGTTCTGGCTGACCGCGACCCCAGAAATTGAAATTTTACAATCACTCCCCTAGGAAGAAGTTATGGTAGTCTTCCAAAACATCTTGGTGATGACTTTTTGTCTCATGAACCATCAGTTTGTCTATCAAATGATATGGGAGCAATATTTCAATATTGGTCAGTAGTTCCGCATGGTTGATTTAGTCGTGCTTCCCATGGCTCACCACCCAGCATCACCCAGTTAAAATTAGACCCTTAAATAAATATGAATCCAGAGCTTTATTGTGCTCCTACGAGTTATTCAGGAGCCGTCTCCACACATTAAAATTCATGGTTGGGGTACGTACGTAGCTCTCCATTTCAGCACGATCCTAAGCCATTTTGATTTTCAGGTGATATTGAGGATATGTTTCTAGGTGTAGTCATGGTAAACATGGTTGATCTCATAGATAAGGACACTAAGGTAGGAATCATGGAAGATAACCCTCCCTCAGGAATAGGGTGACTTTAGCTGGATCCCCATGGAGTTTTCACTCTCAAGTAAAGACACTTTCATGGCATTACTATTCCCGCCAAGTCATTGTCTCTTAGTCTGGACCCCAACATGGTAAATGGACAAAATAGGACTATTTATCCCTATGACCCATATGGATTGATACATAATATGGAATATGATCCCAAGAAGGCTTCACTTCTTCGACATATCGCGGAACATAAGAAAATCATTGATGAGGTCCTCGCTCGGTGCCTTGCATAATGGTGTCTAGATTACGGTGATCCTCGATATGATCACATCCACCCTCTATCGGCGCAGCTTGGTATGGTACATTCCCCCCTCAGTGAGTTGCCTCCTGGTGATCTCAACAACCTTGTTCATCTCTATATGGAAGAGGCCAGATTTTATGGGAAAGGTTTGTGGTATGCATCTCTAATTCTTCTTGAACTGCATGAGAAACATCCTCAGGTCTCTCTTTAGGTTACCCCTATAGCTTCTATATTGGAAAATCCTCCATAAGCTCCCCGAGTTGTTCCACCAACCGCTCCATGAGCCTCTAAGACTATATATTGAGTTGAAGAGTCTTCTTACACACTAGTGGTCAGGAATCCTCACCAAGACCGGAATCCTCACCATGATGATCTGGTAGATGGTCCCATTTATTGCCTCATTACCTTGAAATTTTAAAAGTGGAAATATCATATGATAGAAATCCATATTAGGCATGGGTGGATGATATACCAGCACCACCAGGATTAGGGAATCCAACCTTATCCCCCTTCAATGGGACAGGAAACCCTCTACAGCATTTGGGACACTTTATTTCGAGGGGTGGACCCATGTTGGGAACTCTACTGCATCCGAAAGCCACTAAGCTCTAGTGTTTCTTAAAGATACTAGAAGGGCCCATGTTCATCTGGTATAGTGAGCTACCCAAAGGGTCTATAATGAGTTGGGAAGATCTTCACAAGTGGTCTGTTTATAATTTTAGCTCCACCAATCAAATGATTAGTATATCTAACCTCTTCAAGTAAAAACAATGGCCAGATGTGAATGTCACAAACATCATCTCCTAGTGGAAAGGCCTCACATATTCACTCGATATACTACTAAATCAAGTTCAACAACTGAAGATGTGTGTGGGGAATGTTAAGACTGGACTGGTCCCCTGTCTTATCACTCATAACATCCCATGTGGATTTCATGATTTCTTTGACAGGGATTAGCACCTAGAGGAAACCTTGTAGCATGCTAAATAGGGATATCTATTGCCAACCCCAGCTACTATAAGAAGAGATTATAAGGTTGAGATAGATTGGTTTTCAAAGGTAGGGGCCCCTATGCCACTAGAGTAGTTACCAGCAAAGCCACATCCATAGCCTCATCGAATGAAAAATCCTTATGCTCATCCTCAGGATCAGCATCACCCACCTCAGAATCAGAAAGTTCCTCCATGTAATGAACAACCGCCACCTAGGAGAGATAATTGGGTTCAATATTCTTATCATGATATATCCCCCCATTATATCCATGCTCCTAGGGTCCCATTACTAGATAAGAGAAACTATACCTACTATTTTGTTGCGGCTCAGGTCCCAAGTTATTTCAAGAGTGCCTTGTATTAAGGAATCTAGTAGTTTACAGAATGCAGGAGACCCCAGGAGGCTTATCTCACTGATCTCCCCAACTACTAACCCTAAAAACAATTCCATAGGAATACAATCAATAAATGATATGTGTTAAAGGATAAGATCTTGGACTAGGTTGAAAACAACATAGTAAGTTTGGGTCCTTCTTCGGTATAGGTGGTGTAAATTTCTAAAAAGATAGACAACAATAGTGATATTTAATGTTAGTATGTCTCTAGTTGTGGGTCTCATAAGTATGAAGATTGGTTAGCTTACAAAGCATTATGTCATGGCCACGATATAATACATTCTCATTTGAATTAGCCCGAGCCTCCGGATGGCACCACACCTCCCCCAGCTGTTGCTGCTACTTCCACTAATCATCCTTATGACTCTTAGAGGAGCAGGTGCATATGATGTAATGGATAAAAGGCCCTAACCTCTACTGAAGTTGTCTCGTACTCTTGTTGAATTAATGTCCCCAGATATGGAGATCACCCTGAGAATTTTCCCAAAAATTAATTATCCCTCATGTGATGACCAAAAGAATTACTTGGTGAGCACCATCAAACTAGTGTACCATTAAATGGTTATTGGTGACAATGAGTGTCATGATAAGCCTCTTAATATCCATAGTCAACTCAATTTTTGGTAAAAATTTGGATACCTAAATCATCATAATGCACTGGATAACGCTTCCAGTCAATCCATACATGCTACGGAGACTAGACAACATGTTAAGTGTAGAGGTCAGTATGTGAAGTCCTATCATCATATTAACTCCCACCACCATCTGTGTTGCTCAAACAAGCAGAGTCACCATGACTATATTTTGATCAGACACGTTCATCCATGGAAATACCTCATTCATCTAACAGTCAACCGGTAGTAATTTAGAGTGGTTTATCTACTGAGAAATGGGATAACTATGGAAACAGTAATAATATTCCAATTTGACCAGTAGTACTCATCATACCTATGAATCCTAGAAACTCTTTGCCAGAAAAAAAAATTATGTCTAGAACAAAAGTATGATGTGATAAATCATATTGTTAATATTCATGAAAAAATATCAATCCTCGAGGCTCTCTACATGTCTGAAGATATGCATGAATCCAGCTCGGAGTCTTTAATAAGCCCCCTCCAATTCAAAAGAGAGGTAGAGGATACAGATTCCTTCCATGTTGAGGAATCCGAGCATGCAGAATGGTATGCCATCATCTCATTCTTATGAGAACATGTAGGATCCCATGTATAGGGAAATATCTGCCAATTGTACATCACATTCCAGTATAATGGTGTTGAATTAATTTATTTAATTTTCAAAATAGGATATGTAATCAACCTTATCCCAACCCGGATGATCCTCAAGCTAGGATAGTTTGAACTAGCTCCGAATCCCTCTAGCCTGAAAATTCAGGGTAATGATAGGACCGAGTAGAGGCCATGTGGAAAGATTCACATAAAGACCTAGTTTTGTGGTCTGGATACCATCACTAAATTCTTGGTCATCTCATAGGACACTTCCTACAAGACATTGATTGGTATATCTTAGCTCAATCTGAACATAATAGTTTTCTCCTCATATGATCAATGATTTAATTACTCCCTCAATGGTTGAGTGGGGATACTCCATGGTGATGCATCTCCCTTTTACTCTAGTGAACCCCATTATTTGGACACTAACTATTATAAGATCAAGAAAAAATGGGTTCAAACCAATGAGTTTGAGAATACTACTCCTTCGGCGGACCCGTGGAAAGATTTGGATGATGCATTCATCCTCCCAATTCACTGATTGGAAGCCACAACCCTACACCTGGGAAAATGTTTTTTTTTTCTAGGAGTGGGAAACACTTTCCCTGGTACAAGGAAAACTATAGGATCACCTTGCATTCCTATATGGATCAGGCTCATGTTATTCTTTTTCCCCTTACCCCTGTAATCTATTAGGATGATTTTCCAATGGAAACAGCATTAAACCATACTTTCTTGTCCCATCAAGTCGGGTTGAACCAACTCAAGATGATGTGCCACTACTTATTTGATATTATAAAGTGTGGATCATTGGGTAAAAGTCCTAATGGGATTAGTTTGATAGATTTCTCATCCATGGTTACAGTGGTATGACATTCCACCAATAAAGATTCAACTACTGCCCAGGTCAACACCAGCATTCCGGTGGGATCAGCCAACTCAGAAGAGCAACCCCCTACTAATGGTCCTATTGTTGTGGACTATGAAGAGGATTTGGAAGGTTATCCACATTAATTTGAAGAGTTAATATCTACCACCATCGACGGGATGATGCTGATGAATCTTGACACCAAGGTAGACTGGAGGTAAACACCGACCATTGTATCTATGCCAGCGGAAGAGAAAAAGTAGTATGTAGAGTTCCTAAATCTATATTAGGATGTATCCTCTTGGAGTTATGATGATACATCAGGACTATATCCTCATATCATCATCCACCACCTTTGTATCCTCGCAATACATCACATGTTCATACAGACTCCCAAAAATATGTTCCCTTTTTATGGTGCCATGGTTGAGACTGAAGTTGATAATATCATTAAATCCAACTTCATCAAGGAAGTCCAGTACCCCAGATGGTTACCCAATATCCATACCTTCAAGAAGAAGAACGAACAATTCAGAGTCTGCATTGACATCTAGGATCTCAACCACTACTTTTTAGGATGATTTTCCCATCCTATGATAGAGCTATTGATCAATTCCATCAATAGCTTCTAGGATCTCTCCATCATCGATTGGTATTCAAGATATAATCAAATATGAATGGTCCCTGAGGATGAATAGTCCACTACCTTCAGAGCACTGCAAGGTACCTTTTGTTACCATGGTATTCTTTTCAGTATAAATAATGTCAGATCCACCTATAAACATGTTATGCACTGCATATTCACACCAATCCTTAGGACATTATTGGAATGATACATAGATGATCTAGTGATCAAATACCACAAACGTCATGACCATCTCAGAGATCTTGAGAAAGTATTCATCATCATCCATTCCCTCCTTCTAAATATGAACCCCTTAAAATGCACCTTTGAGGTTACTTTTGGAAATTTCTTTATCCTACTCATCAGATATAGAGGCATCGAGATTGATCCAGAGATGATCAAGTCAATCATTCATATGCCTCCTATGACCAATATTCGAGATATCTGAGGCTTCCTAGGACACATAGCCTATATACACTGATTTATCAAGAATTTGGCCAGATTGTGTATGCCATATTCATGAATCATTAATAAAGGTGTTGATTATCAGTGGGATGAAGAGTTCAAAAATGCCTTTGAGGATATCCAGTAGAATCTGCTAAAACCTCCATTTTTTATGCCACCTATCTCTAGAAAGCCTATGTTCCATTCTGTTACCACCCTAGAACGATCCCTCAACACCCTTCTCACCTAAAAGAATAACTAAGGGATAAGGAACATTTTTAAATTTCTCATCCACATGATCCATGAAACCAGGACCATGTACTCCTCTATCGAGAAGAGATACCTCATACTAGATTTAATAGTACAGAAGTTTCTACACTATTTTTAGCATCATGAGATACAACTGGTGTCCTGTGTGGATCCGCTAAAGTATATTCTAAACCTCCCTGTGATGAAAGGCTATATTGATTGGTGGTAAGTGATCCTTAAATAGTTAGACATTAGGGTTGTTCGATATAAAGTTATCGAGGGTTAGGTTCTAGCATCTTATCGGGTCTCTCATCCATCATATGTAGAGTACTATCTAGATCTTCACTTCCTAGATAAGTCCATTCTCTTAGTGGATCAGGTTTTTTCATTTTAGAAGATTCACTTTGATGGTACTTCACGGATCCACATTGGTAGAAGGCTCAATGATCACAGACTCAATAGAGTAGGCCTAGGTATCATCTTTAACATGCCCACACATGTTGTCTTTCCATATTCATTCTTTTCATCATAAGGTTACACCAACAATAAGGTGGAGTATCAGGCACTAATCACTACTCTCGATCTTCCCCTAAAAATTTATGTCCCCCACTATCATGTGAAGGGGGGATCCTAGATAGTCATCAAGAAGATTAATAGTGATTATGGCATCAGAAACCTGGAGCTCGTGCCATTATTAGAGCACTCTAATCAGTTGATGGTCTAGTTCCCTTCTTGGAATGAGTTCATTTATGTAACTCGATCACAAAATGGTAAAAATGATGCCTTGGGTAGCCTTTTTTCATCTCTTATAGATCTTGACCAGGACTATTAGATCATCCATGTGGTGCATCAAAGGTTCATTACTCCTGTCACTCTAGACTATGAGGATATCTAGCAGGTAATCCATATTACTATCAGTGACTTCACATAGAGACTTCCAGGTCCCCCTACCACAGTAGGGGAGACCCCTTATTGGAATACGTTTTTTTCAAGTATCCCCAACATGAAAATCTCTTTATAGAAATTACTGAACATGAGTGAATGCTTCAGTGCACATTACAATTCACACTCCGTAGTGGTCCCAGACTTAAACATATCCTCCAAAAATGTAGTTATGATGGAGTTCTCCACTACTTCATTCAAAGAGATGAGATCTCCAAGGTTATACAGGAGGTCCATGCTGGTACCTATGGAACTCATGAGGCAGGGTTAAAACTCTACCCCCAAATTTGATGGTTGGGCTAATTTTAGCCCACCATGGTCCAAGATTGTATCTAGTTAACCAATATGGGTCACCCATGACAATCAATTCCAATTTTGTGAATAAGACTCCAGAGCCTCTCCACACAACCATGTACTCTTGTCCCTTCATGTTCTGGGGACTCGATGTCATGGGACCATGTCCACTAGTAACAGCTCGCCAGTTCCAGTTCATTCAGACCACCATAGATATATTCTCCAAGTGGGAAGAAGTGATTCCACTCAAGGAAGTCAAGGCCCATTATTTATTTAATGATCTCCAACATCATCCAACATTTTAGATTCCACCACGTCGTCCTTACCAATAATGACACTAACTTTCGAGCTACTGAGTAGAACAATTTGTATTCCATGTACAATATTTTTCCTAACCATACTTCTCAATATCATGTGTAGTAAATTTTTTAGATCAAGGTGTTCAACAAGAAACTCTCTATCATTTTGCAAAATATGGTTGGTGAGAACAAGAAAAGTTGGTTGTACAATCTCCGCAATTCTCTCTGGGATTACCAGATGACAACTTGTAATTCTGCACAGGTTACCCCATATTCCCTGGTGTATGTAGCAGAGGCAGTCCAACCCTTAAAGATTCAATTATTTTCACTCCTCACCACTTATTATGATTACTATATGTCATAAAGAGTAGTAGAAGTCTATCTGGGTGAGCCAGAATACCTCGATGAGAATAGGTTGTAGGCCTTGCACAATTTGGAGAGGCACTAAAACATGATAGATAGAACATCTTATAAGATAGTTTATATCTACTCCTTCCTTCAAGGTGACATGGTGTTGGCCTAATAGAGATAATGATACCCAGTAGGAAATCACCAAAAATGGAGCCCAAATGGGAAGGACCCTATATTATCCATAAGGTTTACCCAAATGGTGTATATTCCTTGGTTATTATAGATGGAGAGGGTATTACTCCTCCCACCTATTCCAAGTTTCTCAAAAAATACTTTTCATGAGGTAATCCTTATCAAATTCATCCTTCATGACATTAAATTGCATGAATCTAGACATCCATCATGATGTTAAACTGCACGGTAGTCATCATCCCCCATGAAAATAAACCAAATGGTTTCTCCTTATGGTCCGATCTCAAAAGCCTTAAACTATGATCTCTTGCATCCCACATGATGTTAAACTATCCATACATCTGTACTTCATTACATTAAACTATATAGTATGTCATGAACTATGTATGGATTGATTCCTGTCCCCAAAAGATATATAGGAATTCTCAAAAAATTTATCACTGGGTCCAGCCCTAGGTTTCCCCATATTCAGTCTTATGACCAGAGGTTTATCTTAGGAGTTCATGGTGTAGTATGGACTGGGTCTTCATTCATGTTGGTTTTTCAATAGCTACACCATGTTCCATTCTTAGGATCCCTTTTTCCTTACCATATGACAATATACTAAATGGAATTCTAGAACTACATATGGATTGATTCCTGTCATCATAGTATACATACGAGTACATGGAAATTGTATCCTTGTGTCTAGACTCATGTACTGAAAATACTTTCATCTTTATGGCCTTCTATCTAGATTATCTTGGGATCATGTGGTGTGGTGTGAGACCTCCTTGGGTCTTTGTTCACATCGGGTTCGCAACTACTGCATTATGAATCTTCTTTAAGGATCTCCCCTTTTTCCATTACTCCTTACCACATAACATTAAACATAAAGAAATTTCAATAACTACATATGGAATGGTTCCCATTCTTATGAGATAAGTAGGAACTCCCAGAAAGTTTGTTTTCAAGTCCAACCTGAGGTCCCTCATCCTTTGTGGACCTTTTTTTCCTAACATTCTAGTTAGAGTTCTATGAATTTAAACTAAGATCTCTTTTATCCCACATAAATTTAAATTTCTCCATCCTACTTGGAATACCTTAAACTGTATATCATTTGACGTCCTTTCTACACAATCTTAAAAGAAAACTACCCCTTCATCCTATAGAACATTAAAATTTTCCCCCTTCATTCTTACTGTATGATGTTAAACTGCACAACACCTCAAAAACTAAATATGGCTTATTTCCTACCCTTTCATGATATGTAGGAATGCCTGAACATTTTTTATTTGGTTCTAGCCCCATGTTCATCAATTATTTATTATGTCTCCTTTTCTTGAGTTTTCTCATGGGATTTTTAATGGTGTGGTGTGGACTTATTTGGTCCCTATTCACATCGGGTTGTTTTCTCATTCCATACACATCCCCCATTTGGTATACCTCTCCCCCCTTCATCCTTACTGCACAACGTTAAACTACATGGTAGTATATAACTATCTATGTCTTTATTCTCATATTTATGGGATACGTAGGAATGCCCATAAATTTTTTCTATGGGTCTTCCCCAAGGTTCATCAACCCACATTTCCTCTTCCATCCAGTCATCTTTTTGATTCATTTTTCCTTAATTGGATCCCTCAATCTATGTTATTCCTCATCAACATGCTCAGATATGCTATGGTCTAGGGCCTAGAGTGTTGTATTCTTCAGGGACCTGATTTCATTCCATTTACATGCTACATGTGTCCCATTATTTGGTTCTTCATCATCTTTCACATATGAGGGGACCCCTAATGGTATGGATGCTTATCTTTATGTCTGACCAACCATCCTAGGCCAATATCCTAGAGGATTCTGAACTATATATTGAGATAGGTTCCATGTTTCGAATATGGTCAGTAGCCAACCCTCACGTGTTTGTTCCCATCCTAGGAAACAAGATATGGATACTATGTCTAAAACATGGTCAATATTTATCCTCTATCATTACTCCACCCTTATTGGGTATCAAATATCAGACACCATGATTAACATCCCTCTTTACATCCTCATGTCCAGAAAGAATTTTGACACTATCAGTTTTATCCATCATGCACCATTTCACATTGAGTGGGAGGATCAGTGTCTTGGGTTCATTCATCATTACACACCTCTATTCCCCATGTCATGTGATTACATGTTTCCTACGATCTTCACTGCCCCTTGTTTCCCACACAAATCATGGTTCACGCGGGCTTAGCGGTTCTGTTATGGTTTGTACCCACAAGTAATAGTTATATCGTTCTTACAGTCTGAAGTCTATGACCATAAACTTGGAGTTCAAATGTCATGATCTAAGCATTATGGATTTAAACTGTATGTGTTTTCTCATATGAATTTGTTTTGTGGTGTAGACTTATTTGGTCCCCGTTCACATTGAATCACTTTATGGCACTGCACTACACATTTACACTTTGAAAGACTCACCTTGGGTCCAAATATAAGACCATAAAATAAGACCCCCAACATCTTTATTGTATGATGTTAAATAAAACATTCATCATCTAGGATGTATGATGATAAGAAACCCAGAACTATGATGTCTTAATCAAAAATTACATCACCCTTTTGGTATTGTCTATATGTTTTTCCATGTTTAAGGACTACATGTGTCTTCATTTTTCACCCTAGTGGGATATGTAGTGACATCTGTACAATTTTTTCAAGGGTCTAACAGCAGAATCATTAACCTTTTCACCCCTTTATTGGCTTTAATTACTTACTGGAGTATGTGGCGTGGTATGGGACCTCCTTTGTCATCATTTTAGATCAGGTTAGTAATAAACCGCACTATGTGTCTCCCTTAAGAGACTGCATTGTATTTTTCCTTACCTCATGACATTAAACTACATGAGCATGTCCCACTCACAAAATATTAAACTAGGATCATCATGGTTCAAACTCAATGACCTTAAACTAATATTTTTAGTGTTCGAGTATGCATGACATTAAACTACCTAAAAACCTTCATTTTTCTCATTTCAGAGGATATCTAAACTTTTGGCATTAACCACTTTCCACGCCTTCCTTCAATTGTTTAGCGTGGCTTAATTCCTACCCTAACAACACTACTAAAAATACCCCTTTTATCAACGCTAAAAATGGCCTTTAACAGCACTAGAAAAGTGTTGTTAAATCTAGTGAAGATAAAGGGGGGTCCCCTTTATCAGCGCTCCAAAAAGCACTGATAAAGAACCATTTTATCAGTGCTAAAAAAATTAAATAAAAGGGGTCTTTTATCAGCGCTAAAAAGAAGCGCTGATAAAAGGGTCCTTTATCAATGATTTATTTTTAGCACTGATAAATGACCCCTTTTATCAGTTCTTTTTTTAGCACTGATAAAAGAAAAAAAATTAAAAAAATTAAGAAAAAAATTAAAAAAATCCTACCAATCGGGGGAGCTTTCATAGCACTTGAGCCCCCCTTTTAACAGCGCTTTCTAGCCCCTCGATCACCCGTACACACCCCTTCGACCCTTTATCAGCGCTAGCCCCCCAAATCCACCCCCATGCGTGCGCCCCTGCCTCCCCCAGGTTTTGAACTCGAGACCTCCCCCCTGCACGCCTAAGCCCTTACCACTCTATTTTGATTTGTTTTCCATTTCATGATATCTTTATTTATATATATATATACACACTTATATTTATTCATATAGTAATATATATTTATATTCATATATATATAGTTATATTAATATATATATATAGTAATATTAATATATATATTTATAGTGATATTAATATATATATTTATAGTTATATGAATATATATATGTAGTTATATTAATATATATATATATATAAATAGATTAATATATAGGTATATAAATATTCATATATTTGTATATAAATAAAATGGATATTATTTATTATTTAGATAATGCTAATATTTTTTATATGTAAATATATTTTATTATTTATATTTATAATTAAATTTTTATGTGTGAATATATAAAAAATATGTATATATTGTTATATATTTGATTATAAATAGCTGTGAATTATTAAAAAATGATAAAATTTCTAAGACATAATATCAATATGAATGTAATACCTTGGAATAAATTCATTCCCCACCAAAAAAAGCCAATAATATCTCCTTAAACGAGGCTGAAAATCCACAAAATGCTAAAAAATCAGGGTATCCCGACTAAAAATGCAGTTTTAGAGGCCTTCTGAGACTTTTTTGGCCTCGAAAAATGTGACTGAGGCCTTGTGTTATTTAATAGTGCGTAGATCTCATCGCAGGATTCGATTTTATATGTTGTATAGCTCAAACGGACACCCGGATCAAAAGTTATGGTCGTTTGAAGTTTGAGTTGTGTTTTCAACATAATTTGTATCTTTTTTTAATTTTTTTTATTTTTTTTAGTATTTAAATTATTATTAAATGACTATTACTGCATAATAACTAACAAATTATTTATTAATTTTTTTAAAAAAAAAATTATAAGCCATTTCCACTAAATATCATATATATTAAGTGTAACTGTATATTTATACTTATCTAAAATATATTTAAAATTATATTTAACAAATATATATTATATTTATATCAATATAACTATATATATATATTAATATATTAATATATTTTTTTAATAATTTTTTTTCAAAGTAGACCATTTATCTGTGCTTTTAAAAAACGCTGATAAAGACCCCCCTTTATCAGTGCTACTAAAAAAGCGCTGATAAAGACTTACCCTTTGACAGTGCTAAAAAAAGCATTGTTAAAGGGGGTACCTTTATCAGCGCTGATAAATGGGTACTTTTAGCAGTTCTTTTATTATCACTGATAAAGGTACCCTTTATCAGCGCTTTTTTTAGCGCTGATAAAGGTACCCCCCCCCCCCTTTATCAGCACTTTTTCATTAGCACTGATAAAGACTGGCACAGGCCTTGCCCAGTTTTGTGGTAGTGAATGATATGTAGGAATACCTAGATCATTTGTATGTGGTATTACTACAAACCCTTTTTGTCTTTTTAGTGTCACGAACTAGGTTCTTATAGAAGTATGTGGTGTGGTTGAGAGCTCCTTCGTCCTCATTCACATCAGGGTCACAATAGCCACAATATATTTACCTCCCTTGGGAGAACTCCTTCCCATCATCCTTACTGCATAATGTTAGATTTCATGGGTATGTTTACACTTCATGAATCCCATTTATTTGGGTATCTATCATCTTTCACATCCCATAGGGCCCCCAAACAGTATGGATGCTTGGATTTGTAGCTCACCTACTATCCTGAGCCAACATCCTGTAGGATCCTGAAAGACATTTTGAGATAGGTTCCCCATTTCAAATATGGTATGTAGTGAACCCTCATATGTTTGTTCTTGTAAAGACCCGTAAATTTCAAGGAAATTTTTTTCTTAATTTTCTATGGAATTTTACAAGAGCGCAGTTCTGACGGCACCTGATTCCGAGGCCCGGTGTGCCCGGAATCATTTTCCGAAGTTTGGCTCGGGTACGTTCAGTGAACGGACGAGTGGGTTTTTCTAACTTTTGAACCGGTGCCCGGAATCAAATTCTGAGGGCACCGATGAAATCGCAGCACCGGTATTCGCTTAGAAACGCCTCTTCCGAAGTTGCGTTTGCTCGGGTGTGGTTTTTAATTTTCGGGCTTAAAGTTAAGAAATAAAATAATTTTGCGACAACTTTATTTTATTTCACTTAAGCCACTTGGAAGCCACTTAAATCCACTTAAAGGCGGCTTGAACTGAGTTGAGCTGGATAGGATGCTATCCAGAAATATCTTACCCCCTTGGTAGGATATTTGTGAGGTGGGGCCCGCACGAGCCCCGCCGTTTCTTTCCGCTAAGAAACGCACCCGTGAAAACCCGTCTTAATGAAAGTCAACTGACGCGTTTTCTAAAATCTTAACAGACCAATTAAATGGGCTGTTTCTTTCGTGAATTAAATGGGTCGTTTCTTTCTTTGAATTAATTCAACGAATTGATGGATCGTTTCTTAACCAGTTTTTCAAATTCGTTGGCGTAATAATAAAATAAGGCCAACGCTCAACCTCTGGTTATTTGCGCTTCAGAAGATTGGAGAGGATCCTTGTTCTCCTTCTCCCTCGCGAAGAACATGAAGAACGCGAAGAACGCGAAGAAATGCCGAACCCGGAAATCGACGACGCCTTCGTCCGAAACGTTCTTCTGATCTCCGATCTCCGATCTCCGATCACCGACCATTTGAGGTGAGTGATTTCAGATTTCCGTTCAAGGTTCTTTTCTTTGGGTTTAAACACAGATTTAATTAATTATAAATTAAATCTGTTGTTCTTGGTTCGTTGAGCTCGCCGACTCAACGCCGGATTCCGCGGCGACGCGACGCCTCCCCGCGACGACGCGATGATCCCTCTCTTCCGCGACGATCCTTTCCGCGAAGAACGCCCGCGCGCGACGATCGACGAGGTAGGGATTTTATAATTTTGGAATACCCCTCTTGTTATTCCCGTGAACTTTCTTTAAAAATTAAAGAACCTGATTCAAGGAAACAATTTTATTTTATTAAAATTAAAATTGTTGGTTCATGTGTTGAACAATTTCTCCCGGTTGTTTATTTCTAACGCGGAGGGTGCGGGCCAAACGAACACGGCCCGACGACCCTCCGTCGTTCTTCGTTTTGTGCGGATTTGGCGGGCAACGACGGAACATGCTGCAACGGGTGTTTGACGATCCCACAGTAAAGAACAGATCCCGGGAGGAGCAACGGCGCAGACGGGAAGGAAAACAGGCCACCGGAGCGACGTCGGCGGCCCGCGGAAGTTGCCGGCGGCGCGGGTCACCGGCGCGGTGACGGCCAACGGACCCGCGGCCGCGCGGGTCCGGTTCGTCCAGGCGGGACGCGGCTCAGCCGCGTCCGCGGTTCGCCAGCGCGGCCCGCACGCGGGCCGCGGTTTTCCTCAGGCCGCGGGTCAGCGCCCGCGGCTTCCACCCGCGCCGCTCGGCCGAGCCAGACCGGCCTTGGCCGGGCCGGGTCGGACCCGGGTCGGGTCGACCCGGTTCGGGCCGACCCAGGGGGGGTCGGGCCGGGTCGGGCCGGGCCCGTACCCCCCTTCTTCGGACGTTTTCGTTCAAACGCCCGTAACTTGAGCTTCGTGCCTCCAAACGACCCGCCGTCAGCGGCAACGCGATCCTTGGATCGAGACGGTCGTTTCGGTATATCGCACTCAAGGTTTCGAAATAAGTTGAGTTCGGCCGGGTTGGTTCATACACAAGACCAACCGGGCCCTCGGAGCGGAAACGCTCATATCTTGAGCTACGGACGTCCGATTGACGTGCCGTCAGCTTTGTTGAATTCCTCTAAGTGAGACGGATCTTTTGGCATACTCCACCCAAGGTTTGGACGCAGGTGGAGTGCGGTCAGGTTGGTTTTGCCTTAAAAACCAACCGGGCCCCTGGGACGAAAATGTCAATATCTCTCAGACCGGGCGTCCGATTGACGCGCCGTCTGCGACGTTGAGTTCCTGTTGACGATACGGAACTTTTGGATACATCAACTTCGGATTTCGTGTCAGTTGATGTATCAGCCTCTCGGCTCGTGGAGCGGACCCTCCCGAACGAGCTTGCTGTGTGCGGGAACCCTAGTGCTGGTTGCGACTGCTACTTCGACAGCGACGACCGTGCAGAGATCCTCAGTGGACTGCGGCGACGACTGTGTAGAGATCCTCTGTGGACTCCGACGACGACCATGCAGAGATCCTCAGTGGACTGCGGCGACGACTGTGCAGAGATCCTCAGCGGACTGCGACGACTCCTGCACTTAGCTATCCTACGTGGATCAGTGCTTCAGGTCCTGTGTGGGCCCGGTCCTGTGTGGACCCGATCCTGTGTGGGTCCGATCCTGCGTGGGTCAGCGCTCAGCGGTTCTGTGTGAGCCAGCGCCTACAGGTCCTGCGTGGGCCCGGTCCTGTGTGGGCCCGATCCTGTGTGGGTCCGATCCTGTGTGGGTCATCTCTCAGCAGTTCTGTGTGAGCCAACTCCTACAGGTCCTGCGTGGGCCCGATCCTGTGTGGGTCACTGCAAGGTTAGTACCTATCGATCCTTCGTGGGTCCGACGACTTAGATGGTTCAATGATCATCTTCATCGTCATCCGAAGAAGTATACATGTGTGAGCTGAATCTTGTGTTGAGCTATCCTGTGTGGATTTTCTGTTTACTCTCCTTTGTGGATTGTGTTGTTCTATCCTGCGTGGGTATGCGTTTTGCTTTCCTGTGTGGACTGGGTTGTGCTAGGGCTCGGACGTTGGAGCCGATCGGGGAATTGATGACTTAGGTATATGTATGGGCATATACCTAAGCCGTGTCAGATTTTACTTTGTGATTGTATCTCTTCTTCGTGACTTATCCTTTGTGGATTTCGAGAGACCTTCGGGGGTCTTGGGGTCCCTACTGAGTAGCTTATACTCACCCCTGCACGGGCTATGCCCGCACTTCGTGGTGTTGGTTGCAGACGACGGACAGCGCTGATCGTGGAGGAGGCGTGCTGAGTAGGACAGTACCTGGAGGTGGACCACTGGGCGGGACGTACTCGGAGCGGTTAGGTGGACCCGAGGAGCAGTGGAGGATATCTGTACCCACCCTTCAGGTGGGACTTCCATAGGACGGCTCGACGCTGAAGTTTTTCCTTTCAGTTGTTGTTTTTCCTTTCAGTTGTACTTTACAGTTGGGCTTGTATTTCCGGCCCCTTTTACTTTCATCACAGCTTGTACAGTTTTTACTCAGTGTTTACTTTTCCGCTTGCTTACTCTGTGGTGCTTGTATACTTTTCAAAGGCAATGCCTTCCCTTTTTGTTGGGATTTACGCCTTGGTGCTAGTCGCCTGCCCCTGGCCTATGGAAGGCGGGCTTGGGGTAGTCACGGCACGGGCCCCGAGGACGGGTCGTGACAAATTGGTATCAGAGGTGGTCGGTTCTACCGCAGACTCTGATCTTTATTCTATGTGAAGCAATAGTGTTTAGCGTATTGAGTGTGGTTATCAGTCCAGGGAGTCCAGTGTTGGTGCGGCGGCCGACGTATCCATACACCAGGACCCTGACTTCTGATTCCCGACTTAATGCACGAAAACATTGATTGCTTGTGTGTTTCAAGTTTTCTTTGTGATTACTTGTGTCAGCTCACCAGGTATATTGTTCTGACCATGGTGCACTTGTTTCCTTTTCAGGATGGCACGACGACAGCAGCCAGCTAGGGTTCCTAGAGTAGGGCGCGACGACAGCCTGCCGAGCGACGAGGCCTCGGTACAGGGCCCGTTGACAGCAGAGGCATCGGCGGTACCTTTACCCGCCGAGCCCCCGATGCTTCCAGCACTGGCAGCTGACGACGCACGATGCCTTGGAGCTCTGCACGAGTTCCAGCGCCAGCGACCACCCAGGATCCGTGGGGAGTCGGACCCCCAGGCAGCCGAGGACTGGCTGGAGGCGGTCGTCCAAGTTTTCAGGCTAGTGAGGACGCCAGCATACCTCATGGTGATCCTCGCGGCGAGCCTACTGCACGCAGCAGCCGGACGCTGGTGGAGCCTGATGCTCCAGGTACACGATGAGGCCACCCTCATCTGGACGTACTTCGAGAGCCTCTTCCGCTCAGAGTTCATCCCAGCCACCCTCCGAGCGGTGCGCATCCAGGATCTTCTTCAGCTGCGGCAGGGCAGCTTGACGGTCGCTCAGTACGCGGCGAGGTTCACCGACCTTTCTCGGTACTCGACAGACATGGTACGGGACCCCTTCTTCCGGGCCTGGACCTTCGAGTAGGGATTGAGACACGAGATTAGGGCATCGCTGATCTCCCTCAGCATCCCGACCTAGGCAGGAGTACTGGAGTGAGCCCTCCTGATCGAGAGCTTCCTGGCTGAGTCCACAGCGAGACCTGCCGCAGGGCGGCAGATAGCGGAGTCATCGGCAGCTGGTAGCCGGCAGATGACTCAGGGTTCCAGGCGGACCAGATTTTCCGGCAGACGACCCCGGGACACTGGCTCAGCGGTGCGAGGCACACAGCGCGGAGCCAGCCTTCCGAGAGGCAGACAGTGCTACGAGTGTGGCGGGCAGGGCCACATGGCTCGTGACTGCCCCACCCGTCGTATCGAGGGGCAGCAGACGGTGGAGGGACCACCCAGGCAGAGGTAGAGGGTCGACCGTGGCGGTCCGCAGGGAGGAGGCAGACGAGGCAGAGGAGCTGGCCGAGCAGCAGGTGGTGGGCGACGCTTTGAGGCTCTGCCACCACCTCCACCAGGAGGCCCGCCCCGACCACAGGGAGCTGGCGGGCAGAGACAGGCTCATCTCTAGGCAGCGGAGGCCTACGACCACAGCGCGCCAGAGATGATTCAAAGTACGATCTGTGTCTGTTCCACCCTTGCTGCAGTTCTGATAGACACAGGAGCGAGTCACTCTTTCATAGACACTACCCTTTTTCGGAGCTCGGAGATTCTGACGGTGCCGTTGGCTCGATCCTTACGGCTAGAGACTCCTACGGGAGCAGACTCGACGATTACGAACTGGTGCCGGCAGTGTGAGCTTACTCTAGGAGGCGAGAGCTACGGCTGGGATCTTCTAGTAGCAGCGTCGAGGCTTTACGACGTCATCTTGGGCATGGATTGGTTATCTACGGTCCATGCTCAGATTGACTGCATTAGGCGCAAGGTGCGATGTGTGCGCACCGACGGGAGCAGGTTCACCTTCACCGGCGAGAAGGGAGCCTTAGCAGCACATGATGGACTCACGCAGAGGAGAGGTCATCCCATCACTCATCAGTTGGCTAGCCTCATTCTGGGAGCAGTTGACGTGCGGAGTCCCAATTTTCCTGCAGTGGTGGATCAGTACGCGGACGTCTTTCCCGACGACGTTCCAGGACTACCTCCTCGCAGAGATGTATACTTTTATATTGACCTGTACCCCGGGACAGCCCCGATATCCACTCCAGCATATCGGATGGCCCCCGCTGAGCTTCGAGAGCTGCGGGTACAGTTGGGGGACTTGCAGGGCAAGGGGTTCATCCGACCTAGTGTTTCGCCCTGGGCTTCCCCGATTTTGTTCGCCAAGAAGGAGGACGGGAGCTTGCGACTGTGTGTCGATTATCGTCGCCTGAATCAGGTGACAGTGAGGAACAAGTATCCGCTACCCAGGATTGATGACCTCTTCGACCAGCTCAAGGGGGAACGGTGGTTCTCGAAGATAGACCTCGGGTCAGGCTATCATCAGCTCAGAGTTCGAGATGATGATGTGGAGAAGACGGCCTTCAGGTGTCGGTATGGCCACTATGAGTTCTTGGTTATGCCTTACGGCGTGACCAACGCTCCAGCAGTGTTCATGAGCCTCATGAACAGGATCTTCTAGCCATACCTCGATCGATTTGTCGTTGTCTTCATCGACGACATTTTGGTGTACTCGACGTCGGAGGAGGAGCACGCCTACTACCTGCGTGTTGTACTAGACACACTCCGAGAGCACCAGCATTATGGCAAGCTCTCGAAGTGTCAGTTCTGGTTACGTGAGGTCCACTTCTTGGGGCACGTCATTTCTGAGGCGGGAGTTGCAGTGGATCCCGCGAAGATCGAGGCAGTGCTAGCTTGGGAGCCACCTAAGAGCATGACAGAGGTGCGGAGTTTCTTGGGCCTAGCCGGATACTATCGGAGATTTGTGCCAGACTTCTCCAGAGTTGCGGCCCCACTCTCAGCGTTGAAGAAGAAGGGGAAACCCTTCGTGTGGTCAGACAGATGTCAGCAGAGCTTCCAGGAGCTGAGGCAGAGGTTGACCAGCGCACCTATCTTGAGGTTGCCTGAGGAGGGAGTTGGATACGTAGTCTATTGCGATGCATCAGGGACCGGACTCGGGTGTGTCCTGATGCAGGAGCGGGCCGTGATTGCCTACAGATCACGTCAGTTGAGGCCTCATGAGAAGAACTACACTACCCATGACTTGGAGTTGGCAGCAGTGGTCTTCGCCATGAAGAATGGCGACACTATCTGATGGGCGAGTGCTTCACAGTCTTTTCTGACCACCAGAGTCTCAGGTACATCTTCTCTCAGAAGGACCTAAACCTGAGACAGCGACGATGGCTCGAGTTCCTCCAGGACTATGACTTTGAGATAGTCTATACTCCTGGGAAGGGGAACGTGGTGGCTGATGCCCTCAGCAGGAGGACAGGCATCCAGCTACTTGAGGAGGCGACAGAGCAGCTAGCCGCTTTGCAGATATCCTTCATGGATAGAGACGGAGCAGCCTTCCTTCAGTCTCTCACAGTCTCTCCTCCACTTCTTCAGCGGGTCAGAGAGGCACAGCGTGGGGACGTCGACTGTGAGACACGGCATGCACAGATATCCTCGGGACAGGCACCTGATGGTTTCTCCCTTGGAGCAGAGAACGATGTCCTTTTCAGAGGACGTACCTTGATACCAGTCGCCTTACGAGAGGAAGTGCGGAGAGAGTTTCACACTTCTACTTTGGCGATACATCCTGGAGTGGTGAAGATGTACCAGGATCTCAGACGACAGCACTGGTGGCCGGGCATGAAGAAGGCTGTGGCAGAGTTCGTTTCACGGTGCCTCACCTGCCAGCAGGTGAAGGCAGAGCATCAGGTACCAGCAGGTTTGGTACAGCCCTTGGAGGTCCCGGAGTGGAAGTGGGACGGGATATCTATGGACTTCGTGACTGGACTTCCACGCACTTCCAGAGGTCACGACTCTATTTGGGTGATTGTTAACCGACTCACCAAGTCGGCACACTTCTTACCCATCCGCGAGCAGGGCTCAGTGGAGAACTTGGGGCGTCTCTACGTTCAGGAGATTGTACGACTTCACGGTGTGCCATCGACTATCGTCTCCGATCGGGACGCTCGTTTTACTTCCCTGCTTTGGAAGGGGTTGCAGGAGCCGTTCGGGACGCGACTACGTCTGAGCACCGCCTTTCACCCTCAGACGGATGGTCAGACGGAGAGGACCATTCAGACTCTCGAGGACATGCTCCACGCATTTGTCCTCGACTTTGGTCGCAGCTGGGAGGACCACCTACCCTTGGTGGAGTTCGCGTACAACAACAGCTACCACTCCACCATCGGGATGGCACCCTACGAGGCGTTGTACGGCAGGCCTTGCAGATCTCCTTTGTGCTGGACAGACCCTGGAGAGTCAGCACTTGTGGGACCAGAGATGGTCCGGGCCACGATAGAGAAGGTCCAGGTCATCCAGGAGCGGATGAGGACAGCACAGAGCCGGCAGAAGTCATATGCTGACAGGAGGCGGAGGCCACTAGAGTTCGAGGATGGCGACCATGTCTTCTTGCGGGTCTCACCTCGACGTGGTTTGAGGAGATTTGGCTGAGGCGGCAAGTTGTCTCCACGCTTCATCGGACCCTTCCAGGTCCTCAGCAGGGTTGGCGAGGTGGCTTATCGTCTGGATCTGCCACCTCAGTTGCACCGGGTGCACGACGTCTTCCACGTATCCCAGCTGAGGAGATACGTGCACGACCCGATGCACATCATTGACTATGGGGATCTAGACGTGGATGATGGGGTGACTTTTGCGGAGGTCCCAGTGGAGATAGAGGATCGACAGGAGTGGGTCCTATGTGGGCGATTGATTCCTCTTGTGCGCATCAGATGGCAGCACGGGAACCTCCAGGAGAGCACTTGGGAGCGGGAGGCTCATATGTGTGCTCAGTACCCACATTTGTTTCCCTAGTTTTTGATGTATCTTTACGAGGACGTAAAGTCCTAAGGTAGGAGTAATGTAAAGACCCATAAATTTCAAGGAAATTTTTTTCTTAATTTTCTTTGGAATTTTACAAGAGCGCAGTTTCTGACGGCACCTGATTCCGAGGCCCGGTGTGCCCGGAATCATTTTCCGAAGTTTGGCTCGGGTACGTTCAGTGAACGGACGAGCGGGTTTTTCTAACTTTTAAACCGGTGCCCGGAATCGAATTCTGAGGGCACGGATGAAATCGCAGCGCTGGTATTCGCTTAGAAACGCCTCTTCCAGAGTTGCGTTTTCTCGGGTGTGGTTTTTAATTTTCGGGCTTAAAGTTAAGAAATAAAATAATTTTGCGACAACTTTATTTTATTTCACTTAAGCCACTTGGAAGCCACTTGAAGCCACTTAAAGGCAGCTTGAACTAAGTTGAGCTGGATAGGATGCTATCCAGAAATATCCTACCCCCTTGGTAGGATATTTGTGAGGTGGGGCCCGCACGAGCCCCACCGTTTCTTTCCGCTAAGAAACGCACCAGTGAAAACCCGTCTTAATGAAAGTCAACTGACGCGTTTTCTAAAATCCTATCTGACCAATTAAATGGGCTGTTTCTTTCGTGAATTAAATGGGTCGTTTCTTTCGTTGAATTAATTCAATGAATTGATGGATCGTTTCTTAACCAGTTTTTCAAATTCGTTGGCGTAATAATAAAATAAGGCCAACGCTCAACCTCTGGTTATTTGCGCTTGAGAAGATTGGAGAGGATCCTTGTTCTTCTTCTCCCTCGCGAAGAACAAGAAGAACGCAAAGAACGCGAAGAACGCCGAACCCGGAAATCGACGACGCCTTCGTCCGAGACGTTCTTCCGATCTCCGATCTCCGATCTCCGATCACCGACCATTTGAGGTGAGTGATTTCATATTTCCGTTCAAGGTTCTTTTCTTTGGGTTTAAAACACAGATTTAATTAAGTATAAATTAAATCTGTTGTTCTTGGTTCGTTGAGCTCGCCGACTCAACGCCGGATTCCGCGACGACACGACGCCTCTCCGCGACGACGCGACAATCCCTCTCTTCCGCGACGATCCTTTCCGCGAAGAACGCCCGCGCGCGACGATCGACGAGGTAGGGTTTTTATAATTTTGGAATACCCCTCTTGTTATTGCCGTGAATTTTCTTTAAAAATTAAAGAACCGGATTCAAGGAAACAATTTTATTTTATTAAAATTAAAATTGTTGGTTCATGTGTTGAACAATTTCTCCCGGTTGTTTATTTCTAACGCGGAGGGTGCGGGCCAAACGAACACGGCCCGACGACCCTCCGTCGTTCTTCGTTTTGTGCGAATTTGGCGGGCAACGACGGAACATACTGCAACGGGTGTTTGATGATCCCGCAGTAATGAACAAATCCCGGGAGAAGCAACGGCGCAGACGGGAAGGAAAACGGGCCACCGGAGCGACGCCGGCGGCCCGCGGAAGTTGTCGGCTGCGCGGGTCACCGGTGCGGCGGCGCCGGCAGCCGGAGGCGGCGGCGCCCCGGCGCGCCGCCGGACGAGTCCACCATGGCTGAAGCCTCGGCGGCGGCGGCCAACGGACCCGCGACCGCGCGGGTCCGGTTCGTCCAGGCGGGACGCGGTTTTCCTCAGGCCGCGGGTCAGCGCCCGCGGCTTCCACCCGCGCCGCTCGGCCGAGCCGAGCCGGCCGAGCCGGACCGGCCCTGGCCGGGCCGGGCCGGGCCAACCGGGTCGGACCCGGGTCGGGCGACCCGGTTCGGGCCGACCCCGGGGGGGTCGGGCCGGGTAGGCCCGGGTCCGTACCCCCCTTCTTCGGACGTTTTCGTTCAAACGCCCGTAACATGAGCTTCGTGCCTCCAAACGACCCGCCGTCAGCGGCAACGCGATCCTTGGATCAAGACGGTCGTTTCAGTATATCGCACTTAAGGTTTCGAAATACTTTGAGTTCAGCCGGGTTGGTTCGTACACAAGACCAACCGGGCCCTCGGAGCAGAAACGCTCATATCTTGAGCTACGGATGTCTGATTGACGTGCCGTCAGCTTTGTTGAATTCCTCTAAGTGAGAAGAATCTTTTGGCATACTCCGCCCGAGGTTTGGACGCAGGTGGAGTGCGGTCGGGTTGGTTTTTCCTTAAAAACAAACCGGGCCCCTCGGACGAAAATGCCAATATCTCTCAGACCGGGCGTCCGATTGACGCGCCGTCTGCGACGTTGAGTTCCTGTTGACGATACGGAACTTTTGGATACATCAACTTCGGACTTCGTGTCAGTTGATGTATCAGCCTCTCGGCTCGTGGAGCGGACCCTCCCGAACGAGCTTGCTGTGTGCGGGAACCCTAGTGCTGGCTGCGACTGCTACTTCGACAGCGACGACCGTGCAGAGATCCTCAGTGGACTGCGGCGACGACTGTGCAGAGATCCTCCGTGGACTCCGACGACGACCGTGAAGAGATCCTCAGTGGACTGCGGCGACGACTGTGCAGAGATCCTCAGCGGACTGTGACGACTCCTGCACTCAGCGATCCTACGTGGATCAGTGCTTCAGGTCCTGCGTGGGCCCGGTCCTATGTGGGCCCGATCCTGTGTGGGTCCGATCCTGCGTGGGTCAGCGCTCAGCGGTTCTGTGTGAGCCAGCGCCTACAGGTCCTGCGTGGGCCCGGTCCTGTATGGGCCCGATCCTGTGTGGGTCCGATCCTGTGTGGGTCATCTCTCAGCGGTTCTGTGTGAGCCAACTCCTACAGGTCCTGCGTGGGCCCGATCCTGTGTGGGTCACAGCAAGGTTAGTACCTATCGATCCTTCGTGGGTCCGATGACTTAGATGGTTCAATGATCATCTTTATCATCATCCGAAGAAGTATACCTGTGTGAGCTGAATCTTGTGTTGAGCTATCCTGTGTGGATTTACTGTTTACTCTCCTTTGTGGATTGTGTTGTTCTATCCTGCGTGGGTATGCGTTTTGCTTTTCTGTGTGGACTGGGTTGTGCTAGGGCTCGGACGTTGGAGCCGATCGGGGAATTGATGACTTAGGTATATGTATGGGAATATACATAAGCCGTGTCAGATGTTACTTCGTGATTGTATCTCTTCTTCGTGACTTATCCTTTGTGGATTTCGGGAGACCTTCGGGGGTCTCGGGGTCCCTACTGAGTAGCTTATACTCACCCCTGCACGGGATATGCCTGCACTTCGTGGTGTTGGTTGCAGACGACAGACAGCGCTGATCGTGGAGGAGGCGTGCTGAGCAGGACAGTACCTGGAGGTGGACCACTGGGCGGGACGTACTCGGAGCGGTTAGGTGGACCCGAGGAGCAGTGGAGGATATCTGTACCTACCCTTCAGGTGGGACTTCCAGAGGACGGCTCGACGCTGATGTTTTTCCTTTCAGTTGTTGTTTTTCCTTTCAGTTGTACTTTACAGTTGGGCTTGTATTTTCGGCCCCTTTTACTTTCAGCACAACTTGTACAGTTTTTACTCAGTGTTTACTTTTCCGCTTGCTTACTCTGTGGTGCTTGTTTACTTTTCAAAGGCAATGCCTTCCCTTTTTGTTGGGATTTACGCCTTGGTGCTAGTCGCCAGCCCCTGGCCTATGGAAGGCGGGCTTGGGGTAGTCACGGCACGGGCCCCAAGGACGGGTCGTGACAGTTCTAATCCCATGCTATATGATATGGATACTATGTTAGGAACATGGTTTGTGGTTTTCCTCCATTATTATGAAACCCCCATTGTATCCCAAATATCGGGCGATGTGATTTAAATTTTCCTTCCCATTTGTTATAATGGGTTACAAGAACCCCTAGTGTTTCCCCACTATGCATCCACACACATCAATTAAGGAACATTAATCTGGTTTGAGATTTCTTGGCCAACCATTTCTTTTTCACTTTTGAATTCTCTCATGTGATGGGGAAATCTGAGAATCAGTCTGAGTTTCCTACACCGGGAATGGATCATGTAGGAAAAGGAGTTTTGGTAAGGTCATACCCACATGTAAAGACACACAACCTCGTGGTTGGAGTTCTATGAATAAAAACTAGGATATATCTCATCTCACACAAAATTGAACCATTGTGTCCTTTTTGTATGATGTTAAAGTGAATGGGATGGTCTTGCTATATGACCTTAAAAAATGACACCATCATTCTATCTACACGATGAAAAATGGAACGTCATTGTGTTTTTCTCACTTGAGTAGGAATTACCTTTGGAAAATGTGATTTTATGTGTCACGTGTCACTTTTTGTGGCCTACATATGGCTTTTTTCTTATAGTGACACTCAGGATTTCTATCCTTAGCTGGTATCTCCCAACAAACAAAGAAAAATAGAAATAATAAATAAGATATATCAAATGAATCTTCTCTCTATGGATGGGTCATGCCTGCATGGAGGAACCCTCCATTAACTACGTATGGATTGATTCCTACCCTTACAGTATACATAGTGACATCTGGGAATATTATCTCATGGTCTATCTATAGAATTGTAAACTCATTGTTTTGTTCTTTTGGGCATTATCTACCCTTTTGGGGATGTGTTTTGTGGTATGGACCCTTTTGGTACTCATTCAGGTCGGGTTGGGTACTACACCACACATTTCTCCTTTGGGGTTCCCATTTCCTTACCATATGACAATAAACTATGTTGCAATTATCTTCCTTACTACATGATGATAAACTGCATGACATTTATGAACTACGTGCTCCTTGATTATCCTCTATATGAGATACATAGTGATTCCCAAACACTTTGTCTCTGGGCCCAGCCTCAAACTCTATGGTCCAAACATTGTGACCTTAAATAGGGATCCCTATGGACCAAACTCTATTACTTCAAACTAAGAGCTAATATCCTCAACTTATGATAGAAAACTGAAATCCGACATTAA
The DNA here is from genome assembly GCA_963277665.1 of Viscum album. NCBI lineage: Eukaryota > Viridiplantae > Streptophyta > Magnoliopsida > Santalales > Viscaceae > Viscum > Viscum album. The sequence continues at coordinate 1,981,926,464 of OY728125.1, read as the reverse complement.
TCATGTTCGGGATGCCACATGATAATTATGGGATTATTCATCTTATTCAATAGTGATGACTTTCCCCCCAACATTTTTTTTCTCTCACCATGATATTCATTATGAACTACAGGTGTCTTGATTCTCATACTTACAAGACACATAGTGACACATGGGCATTTCTCCTTAGGCCCAGCTATAGATTCACTGACCTTTTTATCTATTCAGACTCAACAATGGTCCGAACTCTATGACCATAACCTAGGATCCTCTTGTGAATATGTGGCATGACGATTGATGGTGGGTCCCATTAGACTTCATTCATGTCAGGTTTTTCCCTTCACCAAATCACATAAGTTCCCTTCCCATCCACCCCTTGGTGTTTGTATGGTGTACAAGCCTCCTTTGGCTAATTTAAATCGATTTTATCTCTTCTATTCCATGTGAACATTTTAGGAATATACATTATTGTCCATGTAACATGACTTTAAACTATTTTCCAAGGTCCAAGAAGTGTGACTATTAAACTATGTCTAACATCCCAGTTATATGATGTTAAACTATACCTTGAGTCTTCATCCTTACCGTATGATGCTAAACTACATGCATATCTTCCTCATTGACATGATATAAAACTACAAGGGAACCAAAGTCCTCACTAGATAGTTCCAATATAGAAGTGGTTTTAATCATAATTCAAATTTATACACTCACACCAATGTTCTTTTTTCACAGTTGCATAATCTCAAGAGTGTGGTAATCATTTCAAACATTCCATCACTCCATCTCCTCACTTTTAATACCCTTTATTTGGATACTAATCCCCCTTCATGTCCAAGAATGTGTCAAATGGAATTTCGAGTTAGGCCCCACGTTTTCAAATTCTGTAAGCATTCGGCCCTTATTTTTTCGTTACCATTTCAGGATAACGTGGTATGAATATTGTGTTTCGAATATAGTCAAAAGTTATCCTTCTTCATCATACCACCATCATTGTGTTACGAATTTTGTGTTTCGTGGTTCAAACTTATCATTCCCCTTTGTTTGTATTGATTCCAAATTTTCTGGCATTATCCCTCTCACACACAAGTACACATTGGGAAAGGAAATTTGGCTTCTCTAAGAACACTATTCTCTAGCCACATCTCCCTCTCTCAGCTCAAATACTCTAGGTGGTCAGTCAATAATAGCAGTCCTAGAGTGTTTTATGGTTAGCGTAGTCTCTCATCACAAATTGTATTGTTATGTCATCATCCATTGTTTCTCACACTCGGTATGACCCATGTGAGCTAAGGGATTTATCAATATTTGTTTCACAATTATGATTATGATATGATAATTAAAACAACTGATGTGGCCTTATTTTTACCCAGTTTGCCACATCTTTTTATTACATTTTATACAATTTATTTAATTAATTTAACACTCTTTAATAAATAAATTCACTTTTGTATCTTTATAAATAAATTTGTCAATTATTCACTTTTTATAACATTTTATGTAATTTTGGAACTTAAAATAATTGATTTATTCTTGAAGTGTTTTTAATATAACTAATTTTCAATTTGTTTAGTTAAATCCTTATTTTTTTATTTTATTTAACTTATCATTATTATTAATCATTGAGTTTGATAATTAATTTATTTTTTATTTTAAAGTTATATGCAACTTAGCTTGGCTTGCCAGACTACCGGTAGCTTAGCTACCGATTGCAGGTTACCGGTACACTCTATCGGTGACTCTGCCTCTATCGGTGACCCTTGTCACCGATACTCTTTGCCTACCCGTAGCTCTCTCGTAAGTCTGTCGGTAACCTTTAATTTAAACTACCGGTGGGTCTTTAAACGGTGAGTAGTTAGTTAGTTTAAATTAGTTCTGTTTTCTTTCTTTTTAATAATTTATTTTTATTTTAAATATTTATATAATCGTTATAATCCTATTAATTAATTTAGACTTTATTTTATTAATTATTATTTCAATTAAGTTACATTAAAATAGGTTAATTTTATTATTTTATGTGTTTAGTCTTCCTGCTCGTCATTTAAGTAAGTTATCTATGCTTTTAAATTAATTAAATTGGTTCGCCCTTAATTTTATTAGTTCAATTAGTTAATTAAATAATTAATTAATAGTTTTTAAACATTAATTATATTATTTTATGTATGCAGATTGGGTTTTAATTCATTTTTATTTTGTTTTAGTCTATCGGTAAGGTAGATGAGCACTTGGGTCACCGATGCTTTTTATTTATATTTTCTGTTATTCTTTAATTAATTTTTATAGTTATTTTAATGTTATGTCTTTTATTAATTTAGTTTAAAATTTTAAAATTTTCTTCAGTTTATAATTTTAGTGTTGCTAGTTAATTATTTTAATGTTTTTAAAGTTTAATAAAATTTCTGTTTTAAATTAATGGTGTTTAGATTTAGCTTCTTCGTATTTAATTGTTTTTATTATTTTTATTTTTATTTAGTTTTAATTTGAGTTCAATTTTTTTTAAGGTCACCGTTAGTTTTTCTAATGAGTTTTTTTTATTCTACCGGTGACTTCTTCTTTTTTTTGTATCAGTGACCCCGCGCAGCAATGCCTCACTGATGCCCTCACCGATGCCCTCTACCTCACTGGTAGCTCTACCTCACTGGTAGCTTCCCCTCACCGATAGACAACAGTTCCTATCCTCACCGATAACGCTTTTTTTCCCTCACCGATTCTCTCGCTCTACCTCACCGTTACCTTTCCTCCCTTGCATCTCACCTTCATCCAATGTTATTCAAACTTCTACTCCACTTCCACTGCTAGATAAAGACAGATCCGACGTCCCTTGATGTTTCTGAGAAATGTCCTAGCCACTGATGGAGTTCTCACCTTCAATCGCCACACCCGATTGAACCCGCGCTACCAAGGAGGACGTTATGAACCTGAAGCCACCAAAGCTGAAGTCCCCCGGAAATCGAGCTACTGGAAATTCGTGCCATCCGCTAAGATACACTGAAGAAAAGATGACCACCATTGTGTAGCTGAAGCCGAACCAGAGGCTGTTGCGCCGCACTGTGTACCGAGAGACCCACAACTCCTGCTGCGCTGAATCTAGAACCACTGGTCTTGAGAGGAGAGTTTCTGAGCTGATCACCAGTGCTGATGGAGTTGGCCACGCCACGCTGCTGTGCGAGGAGCCTGCTGCACCACTGATTTATGAACCTGCACCATACTGAAGGCCGGGATGCGCACCACCATGGAGGCTGCGGAGCAGCACAAGAGCCATGACGGTGCTGTTGGTTGATGCTGGAAGCGGTGCTGTGTGAAGAGGGTGTTGCTCCGGGTTGCAGAGGAGGAAGAGAAACCCTCCCCTACTGTGCGCCTAATTGGGGGAACGTGGAAGATCACCAAAAAAATAAAAAATAAAAATAATAATAAATAAAGAATAATAAAAGTAAAGTAAAAAGAGAAAAGAAAAGAAACAAAAGCTAAAGCTAAAGTTAAGCCAACTTTAAGTAAAGTTAACTTTACATTAAATCTATACTTACAAAGTCAAATTAATATAGAATAAAATTAATAAAATTAATAAACATAAACAATTATAATATTAAAAACTTGATAAATTATAAATTTAATTATAAAAATAACTTAATAATAAGTTTTAATAATTAATTAATTTATTATTAATAGTATGAATTATTTAATTAATAGTAATTATAAATAATTTATAAAACATACTTTTTAATTTAAATACTTAAGTAATAACTTTAATTACTTTATTAAAATTAGCTAATTAATTAATTAATCTAATTTTTATGCTCTTAATTTTTAATAACTTAGTTTAAAAAATGGACGAAATTAATAACATAGTATTTATTTTTATTAACCTAATTAAGTTAATATCTTTTTAATTAAATTATGTTCTTGCCATATTAATTTTTAGTGGATAATTGTACAAATAATTTAAAATTTAATAATTATCAATTAACTCTAAGTAACTTTTAACGAGTAATTTGATATTTAACTCTAAAAATAACTATTTATCTTTCTTTGGATATTTATTTATTTACGCTTCTGTTCTAACTCCGCAGGTTCATTCTATAGATGGGAAAACGTCTAGATACATACAACTAACTTTACCGAAGTTAGTTACGAGAGAAAAGATTGTGCGACGTGCCGGTCGCGAAAAAATGCACATTTTGCAGTGCGTGGGTGAAGAACTCTGGAAGTCGGTGGAGATTGAGCGGTGACGTGTAGTGGATGACAGAAGGTACTAAAGCAGAGCAAGCAGAAAAATTTTGGAGAGACTCTCATTTGACAATCAATGACAACACCAATTCGAGAGCGGAGACTCCCGGGAGCAGCACTGGAAACGAGCAGGAGACCAAGGAGCCCGAGTTCAGAGCAGTACTTGGGGAGTACATCTTCCCTCTGTCCTTATATTTTGTACTCTGTTCTTGGATTTTTACACTTCTTGAATCAATATGATCATAGATTGAACTTTCTAAACTCTAGAGTTTTAAAACCTTCTGGTTATGATTTTTAAATCTTCGTATGCTTATCTTTTTACGAAATTAGAATCATTTGGCGAGATTGATTCTGTTTCTAATATTTGATCGTTCACACTTCAATATTTTCAATTTCATTATTCAATTTCAACTGGCGAGGTTTTTTTTGAATGCTTTTTTTCAGAACATTAATTTCATTAACTTTGGAGATTTATGGTGAGTTTATTTCCAAAAGTTACCTTTTAAAACTACTTTACAGTTTGGTTGAGTTTTGGTGTGGCGAACTCCGAGACTTAGTCATCTGCCTGTTGAGTTTCCTGGCGAGGGAAATTTTTCAGATTTTCTTGAAGTGTGATTCGATTGCGAGATATGGGTAGAACATCCATTTGAACCAATAGTTTAGAACTCCTTTGAGTACTTAGATGATCCCGCTTCTTTGTCTTGCTGCTTTATACTAGTATACTGTATTACTCTTAGTTTAACAGTAATTAGTATAACTTTAGTTTCTTTGTTAGAAAATCTAGTTTCATCATCTTGTTTCTATATAATCAATAAAATAAAAAAATTATAAAATGTAAAAAGATGGATCCCTCACTACTGACAACAGTGAGGTTTTAGTTTTAAAACCATAGAAGTCACTCGTCTGCCTTCTCTGTGGTTCGACCCTGCACCACTGTGCTAGTGTAGGAGTAATAAATGTAATTTTGGGGGCCGTGACGACCTCCGGCCGCTTCAAAATTTGGCGCCGTTACCGGGGAAGGCACGCACCGAGAGTCTAGGGTTTAAAAAAACACACAAAAACACACAAAAAAACACACACAAAAACTGATTTAAAAAACAAAACTACTTTGAACTATATCTGCTACTTTTGTTGTTTTGAAAAGAAAAATTTGCTTCACAGAGAACTGTTGTGTGTTTAAGCTCATTGAATTTTGAATTAAAAATGGATGTTAAACAGAATTGGAATCAACCGGGACCTAACTGTGTTTGTTGTGGTGATTATGGACATACTGCTTGGCAGTGTGTCTATAACCAGCAACAACAAGATGTTTACACTGATGAAAATGAACAATGTGATTTTAGTCTTATCACCCTAGCTAAAATTGAATTAATTGATTCCAAACTAGATGCTAGGGTGGAACAAATTAATAATTGGTTAACTCAAACCCATGAGATTCAACTTAGAGATTCTCAAGAGCGAGATCAAAGAATGAAAAGAATAGAAACCATGCTCTTGGAATTGCAACAAAGGGTTAAAGAACAAGAAGTATTTGAAGAAAAGGTAAAAGAAAATGTTTACAAAAGATTTGAAAATCAAGTGGAAGAAGAAAGTGATAATGAAACTGGACAAGAACCCATTCACTTTGAAGAATCTGATTCTCTTGGACTTAATTTGGAAATAACTGACTCTCTAAATAAAGAACACAACATTGAAAATCCAATAAAGAACTTTAATAGAATCGAGTTGGACAATTTTGAAGATGAATTGAAATAGATTGAAAAAGATAGCCCAGTTCTTTTCATAATTCCTACACTTGAGAAAAATCACTGTTTTAGAAGCTTTGAGAATGAAGTCACTCGGGTTGAAGATATACTTGAAGCTGAAAACTTGAATGTTAAAAACTCTTCACCCAATCTTTATGAAATTCTGAAAAATGAGCCTGAAATTGAAATTGGGAACACTTTGGAAGATAACCTTAAGCTGGATAACATAGAATCTAAATTTTTTGAACCTCAACTGAAAACTTCTCTTCCATGTTTTGAAACTGTAAACCCAATTAATTCTTGAAATGATGTTTGATGATGAGAATGAGGGAATAATATTTGAAGAAAGAATAATTGATGAGTTTTCATTTCCTTATTCTCATAGTAATCACTTTTCTGAATCATTGTGTGTTGAACTGGAAAATAGTGTTGATATACAAGGGAGTGAATGTTTACATTTGATCCATCTTGAACATGACTTTATTGAAGCTGAATTAAACATTACCCCCCCTGATTTGAATTTCCTAGAACGCACTATAGACATGGTTTTAGAAAGTGAGCCTTTTGAATTCGAATTTGAAAAAGAGGTTGAGCACACACTAGATGATGGTTGCAGATTTGATTTGATAGGAGCAGTAGATGTTCAGTGTGATTTAACAGATGAGGATCTTTTGGAAGAAATTTATAACATTGTTAGAGTTGAACCTCTTAGTGATAAAATAAATTCTATTCCTTGTTTGTCACTTCCTTCCTCATCTGTGAAGGGTGCAAAAGATCATCATGATGCTGATAGTAGTCTAGAGGGAGACTTATAATTGAGTTCCAATGCTCATGAGAACTTTATTGAATCCCCTTTTGAACCTACTATTCAGTATTCACCCACAATCACCCTTGTATTTGAACCTGTGAGTGTTGAAGTTGAGAGAGAAAGCCATGAAAATAATGCCAAACCCTTTGAATCACCTAGTACTATGTTGTCCCTTCATGTGAACTCAAATCTTGATAACTCTGAAACAATTCTGGAAGTGGACAGCAATATACCCATTACTGTTAAAGGGTGCTACTTAGGGATTATTTTAGGCTATGATAATTTAGTTGTTGTTGTATTGAATCTTGAAGCCCACAATCTTCATTGTTCTGTTAAAGATAAATGGGCCAAAAACATGTTGTGGTTCCTATTAAGGAAACCACATCCACCTAGTGACTACGGTTAGTTGCTTGGTGAGTCTTGCTGGGGACTTTAAACCTAGCGCTTCATGGGAGGCAACCCATGGTCTTGTTTTGTAAATTAAAAAAAATTGTAATTATATAAAGTCTAACTGAATACATCAAATTCAGTGCTTCATGGGAGTCAACCCATGCTCTTTCTTTGTTTTTACTTTTGTTCTGTTTTTATTTTACTTTAAATAAAGTGCTGCTTTGTTTGCTTATATATGCTCTGTTTTTGCTAGATAATTGTTCCTGGTCTATATACTCTGTGTTTTTAGGAATGCTGCTTCTTTCATCTAAGGAGTGGAATTCCCATGGTTATTTTTGGACAAGATCTTAGTCAGGGAAGTACTTCAACTTGCTTCACTTATTTTTCTGCTCCTGTTTTTGTAAATAGAATTCTACTTGCTTAAAATTCTGCTTGTATTATAAAATTATACTGCATGTCGTGTAACTAATGAATTAAAAATCTGCATGAGCCTCCTTGTTTAAAAAAAATTGAATTTCACTATTGTGATAAAACCTTTTCACTGCATGAAACTAAGTGTGGGGGGGAGTACATGCTGCTGGTCATTTGAATCTGCTTGTTTCGTTGAGGTGTTTGGCATGAACTTTGCCTACTATATTGAACATATTATTGAACTTATTGTTTAAAATGCTTACACCTAGTTAATTGCACACTTACACCTTATATACTTATTTTGTTCTTTATTGAAAATCTTTGTCACTGGACTGAATGTTAAGGCATGTGTGTGTCTGAAATGAACCTGCTGGTTATTTAATCATTGTGGCAAACACTATTTTCGAATTTCATTGAGACCCTTTATACATGTCATATTTCTACTAAATTAAAAATCTGTTTTGAACCATAATTAATTAACTGTTCTTCTCCATATTTAGAAGTCAACTTTGGGGACAAAGTTGGGTTTTAAGTGTGGGGGAAGGTGTCAATTCTTGACTATGCTAAACTGTGTTTAATTGTAATGCTCATCAATTCCCACTGCTTTTAAACTTTTTTTCAAAAAAATGGTCAAAATTTTTCATAAGTTCTTCACAATTTTAGGCTTTACACTGCACTCAAATGAGTCTTGCCTTAGGATGGTGCTTGATTGGAAGTTGATTCTTGCGTTGAGTCTGAAATGAGTGGTAGTGGATGATTGCTGAGTGGAACTGTTTAGTGGTTTAATGAATTTTGTTTAGGAACTTCTTTTGAGGGTGATATGGGAAACCTTTTAGTGGATTTAAGATCATAATTTTAGGTACTGGAAGTTTGACCTTTATCCGAGGATCCTTTTCATTCTTTTAATTTATAAAAATGATCATTTTTATTGAGTAAATGTAAATGGTTTTTTATATAAATCTTTTGGAACTGGAGTAATACTGGGCATCTGGGATCCCACGGTGAATTTCTGAGACCTTAGATGCTGGGTGCGTTTCTATTTACTATAAGCCCTCTGTACACACTGAATAAGTGCATTGCACAGTGCTTGGCACAAATTACATGTCTTGGGAAAAATAAATAAAGTGTCTAGGGTCAAAAATAGATTCATTAAGGTGAGGGGAATGATGAACTCCAGATGAAGAAGGGGAAAACTGGTTTATTTGGGAGTCATTTGGGCTGACTCAATAAAGTGATTTCAAAAAAATTATATATTTTTATGTATTTTCTGGTTCCAAGTTGATGAGTCAAAGTACAAAGTTCCTTTTGTTAAGATTTTAATTCCACATTTCATTTTACCTTTTATCACTCTTGAATTTAGAAATTGAGCTTGAATTGAAGTAAGTCACTAGGCAGAGTCATATATGAAGCAGGACACCTTCATTTATGGATGATTCATGGTTTACTTGAGTTACCTTTGAGTAGTGGTTCTAAGCGAGACTTTATTTGAGGTATGAGTTCAATAGCATAAGCACACTTTTTGAGTCCTCTGTTGAAACTTCTCCGAACATTGCTGAATTGTATAATTCACACTTTTTCAAAGATGATAAAACTTGGGATTATTTGAGGACAAACAATGTTTAAGTGTGGGGGAATTTGATGTGGCCTTATTTTTACCCTGTTTGCCACATCTTTTTATTACATTTTATACAATTTATTTAATTAATTTAACACTCTTTAATAAATAAATTCACTTTTGTATCTTTATAAATAAATTTGTCAATTATTTACTTTTTATAACATTTTATGTAATTTTGGACCTTAAAATAATTGATTTATTCTTGACGTGTTTTTAATATAACTAATTTTCAATTTGTTTAGTTAAATCCTTATTTGTTTATTTTATTTAACTTATCATTATTATTAATCATTGAGTTTGCTAATTAATTTATTTTTTATTTTAAAGTTATATGCAACTTAGCTTGGCTTGCCAGACTACCGGTAGCTTAGCTACCGATAGCAGGTTACCGGTACACTCTATCGGTGACTCTGCCTCTATCGGTGACCCTTGTCACCGATACTCTTTGCCTACCGGTAGCTCTCTCGTAAGTCTGTCGGTAACCTTTAATTTAAACTACCGGTGGGTCTTTAAACGGTGAGTAGTTAGTTAGTTTAAATTAGTTCTATTTTCTTTCTTTTTAATAAGTTATTTTTATTTTAAATATTTATATAATCGTTATAATCCTATTAATTAATTTAGACTTTATTTTATTAATTATTATTTGAATTAAGTTACATTAAAATAGGTTAATTTTATTATTTTATGTGTTTAGTCTTCCTGCTTGTCATTTAAGTAAGTTATCTGTGCTTTTAAATTAATTAAATTGGTTCGCCCTTAATTTTATTAGTTCAATTAGTTAATTAAATAATTAATTAATAGTTTTTAAACATTAATTATATTATTTTATGTATGCAGATTGGGTTTTAATTCATTTTTATTTTGTTTTAGTCTATCGGTAAGGTAGATGAGCACTTGGGTCACCGATGCTTTTTATTTATATTTGCTGCTATTCTTTAATTAATTTTTATAGTTATTTGAATGTTATGTCTTTTATTAATTTAGTTTAAAATTTTAAAATTTTATTCAGTTTATAATTTTAGTGTTTCTAGTTAATTATTTTAATGTTTTTAAAGTTTAATAAAATTTCTGTTTTAAATTAATGGTGTTTAGATTTATCTTCTTCGTATTTAATTGTTTTTATTATTTTTATTTTTATTTAGTTTTAATTTGAGTTCAATTTTTTTTTAAGGTCACCGTTAGTTTTTCTAATGAGTTTTTTTTTTATTCTACCGGTGACTTCTTTTTTTTTGTATCAGTGACCCCGCGCAGCAATGCCTCACCGATGCCCTCACCGATGCCCTCTACCTCACTGGTAGCTCTACCTCACTGGTAGCTTCCCCTCACCGATAGACAGCAGTTCCTATCCTCACCGATAACGCTTTTTTTTCCTCACCGATTCTCTCGCTCTACCTCACAGTTACCTTTCCTCCCTTTCATCTCACCTTCATCCAATGTTATTCAAACTTCTGCTCCACTTCCACTGCTAGATAAAGACAGATCCGACGTCCCTTGATGTTTCTGAGAGATTTCCTAGCCGCTGATGGAGTTCTCACCTTCAATCGCCACACCCGATTGAACTCGTGCTACCAAGGAGGACGTTATGAACATGAAGCCACCAAAGCTGAAGTCCCCCGGAAATCGAGCTACTGGAAAGTCATTCCATCCACTGAGATACACTGAAGAAAAGATGACCACCATTGTGTAGCTGAAGCCAAACCAAAGGCTGTTGCGCCGCACTGTGTACCGAGAGACCGACAACTCCTGCTGCGCTGAATCTAGAGCCACTGGTCTTGAGAGGAGAGTTTCTGAGCTGATCACCGGTGCTGATGGAGTTGGCCACGCCACGCTGCTGTGCGAGGAGCCTGCTGCACCACTGATTTATGAACCTGCACCATACTGAAGGCCGGGATGCGCACCACCATGGAGGCTGCGGAGCAGCACAAGAGCCATGACGGTGCTGTTGGTTGATGCTGGAAGCGGTGCTGTGTGAAGAGGGTGTTGCTCCGGGTTGCAGAGGAGGAAGAGAAACCCTCCCCTACTGTGCGCCTAATTGGGGGAACGTGGAAGATCACCAAAAAAATAAAAAATAAAAAAAATTATAAATAAAGAATAATAAAAGTAAAGTAAAAAGAGAAAAGAAAAGAAACAAAAGCTAAAGCTAAAGTTAAGCCAACTTTAAGTAAAGTTAACTTTACATTAAAGCTATACTTACAAAGTCAAATTAATATAGAATAAAATTAATAAAATTAATAAACATAAACAATTATAATATTAAAAACTTGATAAATTATAAATTTAATTATAAAAATAACTTAATAATAAGTTTTAATAATTAATTAATTTATTATTAATAGTATGAATTATTTAATTAATAGTAATTATAAATAATTTATAAAACATACTTTTTAATTTAAAAACTTAAGTAATAACTTTAATTACATTATTAAAATTAGCTAATTAATTAATTAATCTAATTTTTATGCTCTTAATTTTTAATAACTTAGTTTAAAAAATGGACGAAATTAATAACATAGTATTTATTTTTATTAACCTAATTAAGTTAATATCTTTTTAATTAAATTATGTTCTCGCCATAGTAATTTTTAGTGGATAATTGTACAAATAATTTAAAATTTAATAATTATCAATTAACTCTAAGTAACTTTTAACGAGTAATTTGATATTTAACTCTAAAAATAACTATTTATCTTTCTTTGGGTATTTATTTATTTACGCTTCTGTTCTAACTTCGTAGGTTCATTCTAGAGATGGGAAAACGTCCAGATACATACAACTAACTTTACCGAAGTTAGTTACGAGAGAAAAGATTGCGCGACGTGCCGGTCGCGAAAAAATGCACATTTTGCAGTGCGTGGGTGAAGAACTCTGGAAGTCGGTGGAGATTGAGCGGTGACGTGTAGTGGATGACAGAAGGTACTAAAGCAGAGCAAGCAGCAAAATTTTGGAGAGACTCTCATTTGACAATCCACGACAACACCAATTCGAGAGCGGAGACTCCCGGGAGCAGCACTGGAAACGAGCAGGAGACCAAGGAGCCCAAGTTCAGAGCAGTACTTGGGGAGTACATCTTCCCTCTGTCCTTATATTTTGTACTCTGTTCTTGGATTTTTTACACTTCTTGAATCAATATGATCATAGATTGAACTTTCTAAACTCTGGAGTTTTAAAACCTTCTGGTTATGATTTTTAAATCTTCGCATGCTTATCTTTTTACGAAATTAGAATCAGTTGGCGAGATTGATTCTGTTTCTAATATTTGATCATTCACACTTCATTATTTTCAATTTCATTATTCAATTTCAACTGGCGATGTTGTTTTTGAATGCTTTTTTTCAGAACATTAATGTCATTAACTTTGGAGATTTATGGTCAGTTTATTTCCAAAAGTTACCTTTTAAAACTACTTTGAAGTTTGGTTGAGTTTTGGTGTGGCAAACTCCGAGACTTAGTCATCTGCCTGTTGAGTTTCCTGGCGAGGGAAATTTTTCAGATTTTCTTGAAGTGTGATTCGATTGTGAGCTATGGGGAGAACATCCATTTGAACCAATAGTTTAGAACTCCTTTGAGTACTTAGATGATCCCGCTTCTTTGTCTTGCTGCTTTATACTAGTATACTGTATTACTCTTAGTTTAACAGTAATTAGTATAACTTTAGTTTCTTTGTTAGAAAATCTAGTTTCATCATCTTGTTTCTATATAATCAATAAAATTAAAAAAAATATAAAAAGTAAAAAGATGGATCCCTCACTACTGACAACAGTGAGGTTTTAGTTTTAAAACCTTAGAAGTCACTCGTCTGCCTTCTCTGTGGTTCGACCCTGCACCACTGTGCTAGTGTAGGAGTAATAAATGTAATTTTGAGGGCCATGAAGACCTCCGGCCGCTTCAACAACCAATAAATATGACCATGAATTTAGTTTGGTATGAGAAATAAAAAAGGAAAACATGTTTTGTGAGTTTGGAAAAAACATGGACCTCGTCGATCAGCCCCTTTGATGGAATGCTTTAACACCGCCACTTTTTGGCATGTTGCATCCAAGGTCTCTTATCAACTCCTAATCTCCATCTTCTCATCGATTGCTATAGAGTAAATCTCATTATATATAATCTTCATTCATTCCCTCTTGACTTGGATTTCACCCATTTGATATCTATCTTACACTAGATTCTCTTTGTATTTTTATATATGGTTCCTCAATTGTTCAAAGAGCATGGATTGATTCATGATGAATGTGGAACACTCTGACCATCTATTCATCAAGTCGTTGAATCACATGATCAACCATATGAAACTTTTGGATGTTCTCAGATTTCTCATAGCACTAGGAAACATCTATGTGTTGGACTCTCTCCCACATTTTCTTTGAAAAATATTCATTGATTATTTTATGAATATATAGGTCATACACCACTCTAGCACAGAGAAAGATTACTAGTATCATCATCATCTATATATATAGGATATGTAGGTCTGTATTAAGGAAAGATATCTAGAATTTCAACGGTAGAGTCTTCCTCTAGAATATTTTCTGAGGGACACAACTCTATGATATGTGTTTGACCCTTATCTCTTAATTATTCTTCAAATAATTCCTCTATTATAACATTGGGATATTCCATTTTAGTGGATTCACCTATGATGACCCCCTCCTGCTCATCGGGTTCCAGGTCTGAATCAATTTAAATGGCCAGTTCTTCACCAGTGGGTACAATCACCGACAGGTATTCCAAATATGTCATAGACTCAACAGTTTTTCAAGATTCCAGTCTTGTAATTACTGCATGGATAATGGGTACCATGTTCAACTAGATCTCTATATAATAGGTATGGGTCTATAAAAATTTATGATGACTTACGAGAGCAATGTGCATCTGAATCAAGTGCTCGAGTCACCGCCGGATATGCCACCACGAGAGATCCGTCAGTGCTAGTTAATTCAATGAATTGTGCAGATTACTTATAGATAGTGAGTATAGCTTGGGATTCTATGTTCTTCACTTCCCCCCCCCACTGGTTCACTATCGGTGGTTTTTTTTGTGGTTGGTCCGTTACCTTTCTTAGCTCCAGATACAGATTCAGGGAGACGTCTTTCTCTGTCCATTGGCATATTCTCACGCCCTATAGGGGAGCCTCATGATCATCACTACCAATCTGTTCTTAAGTAGGGAAGAGTTTTTTTAGTGAATCCAAGATATGAAAAGATAATATAATAAGATATATATGAGTTAAAACGTACCTAATGGTGTTTAGACAGTTCCTCGTTAGAGCTTGTGATTTTTCTTCTCTCATGTGCGCTCATCTGGTGGGCCATTATCCCTTGAGATCCTTCACTTCCAGGATCCTCATCATTTTCCTTCTATTCTTCTTCTTCCACTTCCTCCTCCTCCTACTCATCCTCCCCCTCCCCTTCTTCTTCTACTCCATCATCATTGTTATCCTTGGGTGGCATTTCAATGGGGTCGTTCTCTTGACTGAGAATTACCTTAACCTGGAGATATGGTTCTTGATACCACCCGCTTTGGCCTGAATAAAAACACATTTCTATCAAGTATTCATGTTGGTGATTAAAGTTAAACTTTTCCAACCAATTTAATGTGAAACATTTTTGGAAGATCATCCCCATTACGCACTAGTTTTCACCACAATTTCTTTAGGTGACATCGAATATCGTAGTGTTCTCATAGCATACTATAGGGATGAGAAAATGGAATTAATAGTATAATGTAGGAGATATATTATTTGTTTCCTAGGGGATTCCATAACTATCCCATGAGGTATCCTACAAGACCATCTACCTTCAGAAGGTAGATGCATGGTAACACCTTGTGATGCTCCTGCCTTCAAGGTTCCAACTTGTGTCTCCCTAGTCGCATGGTGTGACTCTAGTTTATCTTCCCTAGGAGCACCACACCAGTTCTTTCACAATATATACTCTACATTCGCTGCATTTATTTTTTGGTTTCTCATCTACAAAATTTATTTTGGATTTGATTCCACCCATTGATCATCCTATTTCATTGACAAGCCAACATCGAGATCGGTGGGGGGGGGAGGTGATTATTTCTCTGAATCTAGTAGTTTTGAACATGTTCCAAAACTGCCAATGGATATAGGGATGTTATTCTTCCGGAACCACTATATATACTTTCTTTAGAATCTTCTAAATTCACCCAAACGTCTTCCAAATCTTTATGGAACATAGGGTTCGTAGAAGAACTTTCCATTGATCTGGGCCACGTGAACATCACCCCTGATACCCATTAGATATTATCTCTGGTCCAATAGACCTTACAGGTCATCCACCATATGGAC
Source organism: Viscum album (assembly GCA_963277665.1). Taxonomy (NCBI): domain Eukaryota; kingdom Viridiplantae; phylum Streptophyta; class Magnoliopsida; order Santalales; family Viscaceae; genus Viscum; species Viscum album. Next base: position 1,981,910,973 of record OY728125.1, on the reverse strand, counting down.
AATCGAGGTATGGAATGGGTTAAAGTTGAATTCCACATGATTTCTGATCTAGATCTTGGACCCTTCCACATTAAGCGTTAATGGATGAACCCTAGAAATTTTAGTAATGATGGGCATAGTCCATCACACAGAGGCCAGATGGAATTTGGGAAATCAAATCTACCAAAGTGAACTATAACCCAGCTAGAAAGAATTTGAAATGGTCTGTAGATTATCTTGGGTGTACCACCTCTTCAAATACACCCTAGGATGTTTTACAGCCTCACTTAAACACGCACACCCAGATTTCCAATGCGGTGGGCTTCCATGATCCTGACCATCATCGGTTTTCCTAGATGAACCCCCATCATTTTATCTATCAATAGAGGAATCCATGCACTATAGAAGGAAGCATGCAAACAATTGTACCACACATTCTGGTCCAAACTCTTATTCAGACAGAAGCTACACAATTGACATTCAACTACCTCTAGGACCACCTAATATGACCCATATTTTCCCATCTATGATGTGTTTGTACATAATTGTTTGGAGACACTTATAGGATTTGGATATCTCATTTTTGTCGATGTAGCCAATGAAATGAGCATGGCATGCGTGGTAGAAATGACATCCCACTAGGATGCATATTCCCTTGGGGTATAATGATCTATGGTGTTATATTAATGTTTTTATTTTGAAAATATATATTGGGTTTCAAAATGGAAGGATTTGAAACATTGAAACTTTTGGTATTTTAAAAATGGGTTGATTTTCAAAACATGGTTGATTTTTTAGAATAGTGCAACATGTGAAATGTGAACCTGTGGAAATCCTGGTTGTGATAGTTTTTATGTGAATGAATTTGAAAATGTTATACCCTTTATTGTTAAGGGAGTGAGAGTTATGGTTGTTTTTGTGTTGATAAAAATGACACCAGTTAGGGGTCCTAGAGACCAACAGGAGGAAGTTGTTGAAACTATGGTTTCACCTGAGCCTTAGGTGAACCAGAAGCTAGTGTAGAGTATAGTGAAAGAATTAAAAGTTTTGGAAGGTGGGAATAAGGTGGATGAACCAAAACATGTGGATCGTGCGGTTTAGTTTCAAAGGTAGAATCCACCCATGTTTAGGGGTGATTTGGAGCCAAAAAGGGTTGAATCGTGCCTAAACAGAATGAATAGGATATTTGACTTCTTGAGAACACTGAAAGAGATGAAATTGAATTTATCCACATATATGTTGGAATATCATTCCCTACAATGGTGTGAGCGGGCGGTCCAAGCTAGGATAGACCAACGTGTGACATGGGAGAGGTTTTAGGAATTGTTTAATAAATAATTCTACCTACATATGGTTAGAATTCAGCGTACATCATATTTCTTCAATTTGAAGCAAGTTAACATGGTAGTGATGGAATATATGGCTAAGTTTATGAACTTAGTGTGGTTTTCTCCTGATGTGGTGGGTAGTACATCATTGAAGGAACAAATTTTGTAGGTTGGGTTGAACCATAATTTTTTTCTAAGATAGTGGTGTTGTGTATAGATGATTACATAGAAATGGTTAATAGAGATACGGTGGATGAGTGGGATCTTGTGGGGACTACAGGAAGGGGATGTATGTTGGTACCCATGGTAAATAGTGAGAACTCAAGCACTAGGTTCAAGTGGAAGAGGGAAAATTATTTCTAGAGTGGGAGTATGGCTCAGAACTCGATGGCAGGATCGGTGGATCTTCCTCTGAAGCCTCAGAGCAAGACAGGATGCATTTAGTGTGGCTCTACGGGGCACATCAAGTGGGATTGTATGACACAACCTCCAGAATGTCATAATTGTAAGTGGATGGGACATCTACAGCATTATTTTCATAATTCTCTGAGGTTGGGTGTCTACAACAATCCTTAGGGTCACATGGGGATTATGCCTCGATGGGATGGGGGCAGTATCATACCCCTTGGCAGTAGAGTAAAGTGGGTCATGCTGATTCTTAGAATACCATGGTACCTCAGCAGGCTAATAAAGTGTAGACCATGGAAAAGAAGAAATTTTTTGGAACAGAGCATGTTGTGCTGGATGATCAGTCAGGACCATCCATGGTGTGAGGTATGGTTCATTTAAATTAAATGTTGATATAATATTTGTTTGATACATGTGCTTCACATACTTTTATTGGTTCTCTCATCTTTGATTTATTGGGTTTACATGTGTAAATTTTGACTTTTATTTTGAAACTAAAAACTCCTCTGGGATAAAGAGAGTGTCGAGCCTTCCTATGTCAAGGATTTTGTATAGTTGTGGATTTCATCGAATTGATGTGGGATTTCTCAGTTCTTGATATGGATTCTTATGATATAATCATAAGAATGGATTGGTTGGTGATGTTTAAGTACAACATAGATTTCTACACAAGAACGGTTAGTTTTGTGATGGAGTATGGAATTAGACATCTCTTTAAAGGGGAGAAGAGTGAAAATCTGGGTGCAATAGATTTGTTGGCACTAACTGTTGGCATGGTCTCATATCAGTTAGAGGCCTTTTCATTGGCATCTATAAAATGTTTTGAGCAGAGTGTTCCTTCAATAGTTTTAGATTAGTTTATATATGTTTTTCCTAAATAATTCTCAGGGTTTCCACCCATGAGAGAAGTGGATTTTACGATTGATCTCCTTTCTGGGACCATTCCTATCTCACTTCTGTCTTACCAAATGGAACCAACAGAATTGGGGGAATTAAAAGTGAAATTATAAGAGTTATATAACAAAGGGTTCATCTGGCCTAGCACATCTTTGTGGGCAGTGTCAGTTTTTTTGTTGAAAATTTATATAGAACCTTGCGGCTCTATGTTGATTATCGTAGACTTAATCTGGTTACGATAAAAAACCGATATTCACTTCCATGCATTGATGATGTTTTTGACCAGTTGAGGGGAGCTCAGTGGTTCTCCAATATTGGATTTTGGTTAAGGTATCATCAATTGCAGGTAAAGAAAGAGGATATTATGAAAATAGCTTTCAGAAGTAGATATGGCCATTACAAGTATGTGGTTGTGACCATTGGTCCAATGAATGAACCAGCGATGTTCATGTAATTGGTGAATCAGATATTTCAGAGATATCTAGATTCTATTGTTGTGGTATTTTTGGATGATATACTGGTGTATTCAAGGAAAAGGGTAGAGCATGAGCTGCACTTGGCCATAGTTTTGGTGATCTTCCGGGATCATCAGTTGTATGCTAAATTGTCAAAGTGTGACTTCTAGATATAGGAGGTTCATTTCCTTGTCCATGTTTTTTCTTAGAGGGGTGTTTTAGTTAATTCGGAAAAGATAGAGGCCATTATCTCATGGCAACTACCAAAGAATGTTTTCAAGATACAGAGCTTCCTTGGTCTAGTTGGGTATTATCAACATTTGTTTCGTCATTTCTCATAATTGGATTTGCTGATGATAGATTTTACAAGGAATAATATCCCATTTAAATGGGATGAGTAGTTCCATAGATGATTGGAGAGTTAAAAGGTTTCCTTACATTTTCACAAATATTGGTTTTTCCTGAACCAGGGAAAGGATGTGTCATTTATTATGACACCTCAAGATCAGGTTTGGGGTGTGTTCTCATGCAGGGGGGATCATGTGGTTGTATATATCTCAAGGCAGTTGAAGTTTCATGAGAATAACTACCCAACCCATGATTTGGAGTTGGAAGCAGTGGTTCATACTTTAAAAATGTGGCATCATTGTCTCTTTGATGAGAAATTTACAGTGTTTACAAATCACAAGTGCTTAAAGCATATCTTATCACAAATAGATTTTAACCTGATTCAAAGGAGATGGATGAAATATCTTACAATGTTTTATTTCGACATAATGTACACACTGGGTATAAGAAATTCGGTGTCAGATGCATTAAGTAGAATATCATATTCTCAAGTGGTGAAAATAGTATTGGATCAGTGGTATTTGATTTTGTTCATAGCTGACCTGAGGTTGGAATGTGAGGAATGGGGTGACAGAGTAGTCTTCTTTTTAGTTTCATTGGTTCTTGACTTGTTTGGTTTGGTTAAAGAGGCACATGCATCTAATTCTAAGTGTATAGAGATGAGGTCAAAAATCTATGGTGGGGAGACCATTGAGAGCTGGGAACTGAATAGGAATGTAGACTTGTGTTTTGAGAATCAGATAGCAGTACCAGTGGCTTGTTGAGAGAAAATTATAAGGGCTTATCTTTATTCCATGTGGGCTATCCATCATGGAATTTAGAAGATGTACAAGGCATTGAAAGTGAAGTTTTTGTGGGCCGGTATGAAAAGGGATGTGGCTAAGTTTTTCTCGAGATGCTTGACTTGTCACCAAGTCAAGGTAGAGCATCAGCGGCCAGCAGGCATGTTTCAGTATTTACCTATCCCAGTGTGGAAATGGGAGCAAATACCAATGTATTATGTGAAAGGTATTTTGAGAATGGTTAGGAAAAATGATGTTGTATGGGTGATTGTGGATCGAATCACAAAGTCGGACCATTTCATCCCAATTTGTGAACTCATACAGTGAAATATCTATCCAAAATCTATATCTTGGATATGCTAAAGAGGAATGGTGTTTCAATTTCAATTGTATCAGATATATATCTGAGGTTAACATCTTGTTTCTGAAAATCCTTGAAATAATCCCTTGGAACATAGTTGACTATGAGCACGGAGTATCATCCGCAGACAGATGGAAAATCTGAGAGAATGATATTTATGGTTCTGTTTGAGGCATTATATGGGCGTCTATGTTTTTCTCCACTATGTAGGGTGCAAACGAGAGAGACTTAGATGATCGGGCCGAGCTTTGTTGAAGAGATGATAGAGAAAATAAAGTTTAGCAGGAACATGATGGAGACAGCTCAAAGACATCAAATATTGTATGTGGGCCATCATCAACGACCATTTCAATTCGACGTGTGTGATCATGTATTTTTTAGAATCTCTCATAGGTTGGGAAATCATCGATTTGGGAATCAGGGTAAGTTATCTCCGAGGTATATTGGGCCTTTTGAGATACTTGAGAGGATTGGAGAGGAGGCTTATCATTTTGCTCTCCCACAAAGGTTTAGTGTGGTGCACAATGTATTTCATGTGTTGTAGTTGAAAAATTATCATCTGGATTGTGACTGTAGGGACCCAAAGCTTGAGGTACATGGACATTACATTACTCTTGCGGAATACTTAGTACATAACAAAAATAGACACAAAAGGACCGTGATAGTTTAGTGTCTTTGGAAACACGGAATATAATATTCTAATCATGGTGAAAGATATTCAACATCTCCAATAAAGATCTTCCCCTTTTTTTATTTCCTAAAACCTTTCTTTATATTCTGGGGAAAATAAAACATAAAAGGGGTGAGCTCAAATGCCCAGTAAGGGTAATCATAGAGAACATAAAACAATCCATAAACATTTGAATGCAAAAACTTGAACATAAAATCTAAACATCAAAATCTTGAGCAAAGACATGAATCTTGGAAGTACGTAAGGCATATATCATAAGAAAACATCAATCATGATAAAATATCATGGGGGATAAGACATGTAATTGGGGAAACCATTGAGCACATGTTATGATTTCCATAGTAGCCAAGGCATTGCTTCCAAGACCATCTTAGTGGACAAAGTCCCTTTCTGAATCGAGTTCACTCCTCGTTTCAGTCCTGTAACACTGAACCAGATTAACTTACCATTCCGGCCATGTCTATCTCATGAGATATAAATCTTTACCCAATGCATTGGAGGGAGATATAGGTCCCACCCATCTAATAATGATACCATTCTTATGTGTTCTACAAAATCAAAAATCATACATCATTGCATAACCCATGTAATAAAAATGGGACTCTTAAACATCATGACATCATAAAACAATTCATATAAGATAAAGAAATTCATAAAAATAATTCCATCACAACATAATCAAATGAATGTAATAATAGGGATAGAAATAGAACCCTATATTATCTTATATGGAAAATAATTTTGATAAAACACTGGAACTCCATTCTTGTAGAAAATATCCTTTCTACTTCAAAAACATTTTTCCTTTCTTAACATGTCATACAATTTTAAACTAAAATAACTTGATTAAAAATAAATTTGAAAACCTGTAAAGGAATATTCTTGGAAATAATGTTCTAAAAATAAATTCATACCGTATAAGTTAAAAAAACATTGACCTCGTACTTTTGTCAGAAAAGTCAAAAAGTACCTTATATGGTAACCAAAGGAAAGAGTCCATTCATACAATGTGGTAAAAAGTAAATAAATGGTAAAAATGACTTTAAACATTCATGGAAGAAAATTAAACATTTTATGAAAACATTTTTAGAAAACATGGTAATGGATGATAAACATAACCCCAGTAAATACTTACGTATAAGCAATCTCGGATAAAAATGAGATTGAAAATTTATCACTTACCTTAGGTCTGATATGCTTCGTACGTATCCAAAAATCATGTATAATGATTTAAATAATTTCATTGACTTATTACAGAATCATATTCATTGTTATTATATCATAAATGATTCACTTATGACTTTATATTACTAGTTCTTTTGTAAATTCATGTTAAAGTAGTGTTTTGGGTAAAATCGTTTCATTTGTCGTTCGTGTTTTAACTTGTAATTATTCATATAATTACTTAGATCATGATTACTTAAATCCAGAATGTAAAACATTATTTAGATATAATATATATTCAGAATATACATATATATAATGGATCGGTAAATGGAAATAAATACATCGTTCATGGAGACGGTAGGTCGTACGTATGCATGAACGTTGTTTTCGTTTCCTTATTGAATTGAATGGAATTAAGTAGATGACATATATATATATATACATTAATCCAATAGCTTTATTATGTCATATATTTCATGATTACTTATTATATATACTTTATAATAATTCTTGAATGGTTATCAAGGAAAGTGAATCTCATCGCGTCGTGGAGACGGTATTTTGTACGTACGCACGAGCGATGATATCATTCCCATGATCGTGGAATTGTATTAATGTGTATGTATAATATTAAAGAATCAATATCAATTTACAATAATCATATATATTCATTACTTTCACCATTATACCCATCCAAGTAAGGAGATGGTGGAAAATAGATTACACCACGGCGTGGAGACGGTATTCCGTACGTACGCACGCGCGGTGATTTCGTTTTTCGTAGGATGGATAGATAGTGAGATATGGTTGTTTCACACTTATAATAACATATCAGTATATTATTGATACTGATGTTATTACTTGATAATGAAACAACTAAAGAAGAAGAATTGGAAGAAGAAATAAAGTTGAAAGAATCGGTAACGGACATTACCTCTTTTTTGAAGCGCCTCTTTGAGACCTCCTCTTAGGGCACTAAAATTGGTCATTGAAGAAGACCAGGACCTCTAGGATGTTTCTAGGGAAGTGTAGAAGAGAATTTTTCAGGGTTTGGCCGAGCTTTAAGGGTCAATGTGGTGTGAGGAAGAGAGGGAGGAGGTGCCCTTTTATAAGGGAGGAGAGGGGCACCTTTGGAAGAACTAAAAATATTATTTTATTATAAAGTCATATTCGGTTTTTAATAGCTCCAAATTGAGTTATTTCGAAGCTAAGGTGGAAATGGGTCGAAATCCTCTCAGCCAATAGAAGTTAGACAAGTTTAGGTTTCTATTATAACCTTATCATTTAGATTTAACTTTAAGTTATATAATTGTTCTTTTACCGTGTCTTCTTGTCTTCTTATACTATAAGGTCAATAAACTTACTATAACAATCCAAAAGAACCCCAAGTTTTTTATTATTAATATATATAATCTTATATAAGACATTTGGATGAACATTAGATTTTCAAAAATAAAATAACAATTAATAATATAATAATTGTTTTAAAAACTATTTTATGTCAATTTTGACACTATTTGGTAATTGATTTTTGTGAAACTAATAACAGAATGATTAGTTCTAAAAAGTTACCTAAATCAATACTAACATGTCATATTAACCTATAAAATTAGTGTAATTCATAAAAAGTCTCAAATTACATTTATTTGGGTATTTATAACATCAATTATGTCAATATTTCATTAATAAGATAATTACTGCATCATCATTGTGTCATAAATAAATTAAATTAGTGATTGTCTAAAAATTATAAATAAAATACCATTATGTAGGAAATGTTTTTATATTTATAAGGAATATTTATAGTCTAATATATCTTATGTATAACCCTATCTTAAAAATGATTTAGTTATTAAACTTTGATTTTATCTATTTTAACCCTTCTTTAAATAAATTAATAATAAATGTCCTAATCTACTCCAAGTGGACCTAAATGGTCATATTTTATTCCTAAGGTTGTTTTTTGTCGAATTACACTTATCCAATAGAATTAGGACATGTGTTAGGGTAATAATAATAACATGTGTACCCTTAATTACCCTATTTACTTTTAACCGTGGTAAAAAAAGTAAAAAGTTACTATTCACCAAAAATTATTTTCATCTTATTGAACCATATTTTAGTCCTTGATATTAACTCTGTCTCTCAGATTTTCGAAATTCCACTCACAGAAGCGGTAAAATTATGTTTTATGTGAATTTGCAAATTCTCCTAGGAGGTAGGTAAAAGACGGTGAAAAGTTCAATAAAATTTTTATATATCTAAAATTATTATAAAATGCCTCAAATGAATTTCATTGAAAATATATAGGTATTATGTATCAATTTTGACCAAAAATAAATTCAAATAAAATAAATAATTATTTAAATAAAAAGTCGGGTTTTAAATAGTAACCCAGTGTTTTCACTATTCATCAAAAATTGAATGTTTTCAGAAAAATACCAAAATTTCACCCTAGGATAATTTCGATTTTCCGAATCCAAAAATGAAGTCCATTTTGGAAAATAAAATTTCAAAAAGTGGGTATTACTATTCATAACGGCTAGTTCATAATAATATTATAATAATATCTCCTTTAGTGAAACTTGGTATTGCGTACAACACACGCTATCGTGGAAGGTCGTGATTGCGTGTAATGCAAGCCAAGTCAGAGATGTGTGTATTGAATGCTCCTTTTGGTGTAGCATACAACACAATATATCAATAAAATTAAAAAGAATATTTTTCATAATATCTCGGGGTGTTACATTCTACCCCCCTTAAAATGAATTTCGCCCTCGAAATTCATCGGGGTTATAAATGGTTTACTACTCGAAAGTTTCTTTAATAGAAACCCACATCGTAAAAAGGAATACCAAAACTTGGCTTTAAAAACTAATGTATGAAATGTAACGGTTACCCAAATTAACTAATCATTGGGTTTCCAAATAGGATAACATAGGTGAAAATATGGATATGGAAGAGAAATCTAACTGTCATGTTCTGATGGAAAGTGGTAGAGAACATGGCTATGAAAAAGACAACAATCACAAAGCTATATATTTGTGATGATCTAGGGTATCATCTGATTCATTGTATATAAGGGCACTAGGACAACATTTTTGGTTTTAAAGACCATTTCCTTAAAGTTAAAGAATTTGAATTAGAAGAAATACTTTCTTGATTTTGGTACAATCTCATTGTTGTTCGTGCTTTGAACAATTTCCACATCATCTCTTAAAGAAATGAAGTTGAATTTGTTATTCGGGAAGTTCTAACAGATCATGTGATAGAATGATGGGTCATTCCATCTGTTTCAAACAAAAGGTTATCAAAAGTTATCAAATATACATAATTCCATCTATGGTGATGTTAATCATATACGATTCCAAAAATGAAATTATACTTCATCTATCATGCCGCTTAATAAAATAAAACTAGTTTCTACTAACCAGGGACGTCCTATAAGCTAGTGGTAGGTGATAAAGTCCAGTCGCACTTCGGTTGTGGGTTTCATTCCCACAGGCTTGTCCGGCGTGATGGGTTGTCGCCCGTCCTACAGGTTGTCATTTTTCTAAAACTACATTACTATCGAAAAAAAGTTCTATCCTTAAACAATACTAACATGTGTCCAACATAATCCATTCCAATCTTTAGTCTTATATAAAATACTTCGTTCCAGGCTCATAGTATAAAGAAAATGATTACTTGAAATGTCATATAACAATCACGTGAATTCCACCATTATCCACCATATATCATAAGATATATCTTGTTGGTCAAATTACAAACATGTGAATACCTTAATCATGAATTCTCTTGAAGAATGGATACCCATTGAACCTTAGTGAAAACATGAATGTTGTTAAATTTTAACACTTTCCATATACCAAAATCCCAAAAATTATATATACTCAAACCATAATATCACTTAGTCCTTATATCAGTCATGAGCTCATGAATACAATCAAACATCTCATTATATTCTTATCCCTTCATTATGCGCATATCATCTACTTTCCAAAAAAAAAAATTCAATCACTTTTTCATGGTTACCAGTACCATATAATAATTGAAACCCAATACATAGATATTCCAAAATTCCACAAAACCATAAATGAGATTCCATGATACTATTTTGAAATCCCATTACATAAACACTTAATCATTACACAACATCATTTTCATACTCAACATCACAAATAGTGATCACATGATACTTCCCTTTATCCTTTTCTTTAAGAGGTTGCTCACGTTGATCATCATTAACGGGTGGATTAGGGAATTTATTAGCATAATGCCTCATTTCATTGCACTTGAAGCATTGAAGTGTTGGTGGAGAGTTCTCTGTAGTCTTTTCTCTATTCACATAATTAGAAACCTTTTTCCCATTACATCGACAATCAACTGCTCGATGACCTTCTTTTCCACACTTAAAACATTTTCTAGTACCTTTTAGGCAATCTCCACCATGCTTCTTTCCACACTTTGAGCATAAAGAAACATTCATCTTCTTTTCACTATTGTTCTGAGATTTCTTCTTGAACTCCATCTTTCGTTTCTTGTCAAAACCATGAGATGGATATGTAACACCAAATTCCATTTCTACCTTGATAGCACAACGCACAATTTCTTCATAGCTACTGAAGTCTCTTATAGCTAATGCCTTTCGATGACTTGGTTTTAAGCCACTGAAGAATCGATCAACTTTACTTTCATGTTGGATGATAAAATTAGATGCATACCTTGCAAGTCTTGTAAAATTCACATCGTATATACCAAGAGATTCATCATACTTCTTCTTAAGCTCAAGGAACTCCTTTTCCATCTTTGTTCGAATAATACGAGGGAAGTACTTATTGAAAAATAAGTTCTTGAACTCGTCCCATTCCATGGACTCAATTTCATCTCTTGGCCTCGTATTCTTGATAAGATTCCACCATTGATCAACTTCACCTTCCAAACGATATACTGCTAAGATGAATTTATCATGTTCTGAACATTGAATAACTGAAAATATATTTTTAGTGGTATTGATCCATTGTTCAGTAACAAGTGGATCAGAAGACCCACTGAAAGAAGGTGGACGTTGCCTCATGAAGGATTAAATAGAATGTTGCTCATTTCTCTGCTCATTTTGAAGTCCAGAATGATTCATAGCTTGTGTAAGTATTGAAATAAGATTGTGCACTCTAGCTCCCATTACATTGGTTTGGTCAGGAGGACAATCATTGCATTTTCCATTATATTGATCAACACGGTTCCTTCGGGTTCCAGCCATCGTCTAAAACCCAAAAAATAATAGTGTGAGAGGAAAATACCATGCTAGGTAAAACAACATAATAAAGGGGGAGGACCTTCAATATCTAACATCTTAGGTTTAATTCTAATATCATTAGTGCAATTCTAGGACTATAACCTATACGTATACTTAACCTTAGGGACATCCCTAGGCATACCTTAGAAATATATCTAGCGATCTCACTAAAGTTTTCGCATCCTAGTTTCCAAAGGTTAACTAAACCTTTCCTTTGATACCAACTATAAAGACCCAAAGCTTGAGGTACATGGACATTACATTAATTTTGCGGAATACTTAGTACATAACAAAAACAGACACACAAGGACCGTAATAGTTTAGTGTCTTTGGAAACTCGGAATATAATATTCTAATCATGGTGAAAGATCTTCAACATATCCCATAAAGATCTTCCCCTTTTTTATTACCTAAAACCTTTCTTTATATCCTGGTGAGAAGAAAATATAAAAGAGGTGAGCTCAAATGCCCAGTAAGGGTAAACATAGAGAACTTAAAAAAATCCATAAACATTTGAATGCAAAAACTTGAACATAAAATCAAAACATCAAAATCTTGAGCAAAGACATGAATCTTGGAAGTACGTAAGGCATATATCATAAGGAAACATCAATCATGATAAAATAGAACAGGAATAAAACATGTAATTGTGGCAACCATTGAGTACATGTTATGATTTTCATAGTAGCCAAGGCATTGCTTCCAAGACCATCTTAGTGGACAAAGTCCCTTTCTGAATCGAGTTCACTCCTCGTTTCAGTCCTGTAAAACTGAACCAGATTAACTTACCATTCCAGACATGTCTATCTCATGAGATATAAATCCTTACTCAATGCATTGGAGGGAGATATAGGTCCCAACCATCTCATAATGATACCATTCTTATGTGTGCCACAAAATCATAAATCATACATCGTTGCATAACCCACGTAATAAAAATGGGATTCTTAAACATCGTGACATCATAAAAAAATTCATATAAGATAAAGGAATTCATAAAAATAATTCCATCACAACATAATCAAATCAATGTAATAATAGGGATAGAAATAGAACTCTATATTATCTTAGATGGAAAATGATTTTGTTAAAGCACTTGAACTCCATTCTTGTGGAAAATATCCTTTCTACTTTAAAAACATTTTTCCTTTCTTAACATGTCATACTATTTTAAACTAAAATAAGTTTATTAAAAATAAACTTGAAAACTTTTAAAGGAAGATTCTCGGAAATAATGTTCTAAAAATCCAGTCATGTCGTATAAGTTAAAAGAACATTGACCTCGTACTTTTTTCGGAAAAGTCAAAAAGTACCTTATATGGTAACCACAGGAAAGAGTCTATTCATACAATGTGGTAAAAAGTCAATAAAGGGTAAAAATGACTTTAAACATTCATGGAAGAATAGTAAACATTTTATGAAAACATTTTTAGAAAACATGGTAATGGATGATAAACGTAACCCCAGTAAATACTTACGTATAAGCAATCTTAGATAAAAATGAGATTGAAAATTTATCCCTTACCTTAGGTCATATATGCTTCGTACGTATCCAAACCTCCTGTATAATGATTTAAATAATGTCATTGACTTATTAAAAAATCATATTCATTGTTATTATATCATATATGGTTCACTTTTGACATTATAGTACCAATTCTTTTGTAAATTCATGTTAAAGTAGCGTTTTGGGTAAAATCGTTTCATTAGTCGTTCGTGTTTTAACTTGTAATTATTCATATGATTACTTAGATCTTGATTACTTAAATCCAAGAAGTAAAACATAATTTATATATAATATATATTCATAATATACATATATATAATGGATCAGTAAATGGAAAGAAATACACCATTCATGGAGATGGTAGGCCGTACGTACGCATGAACGGTGTTTTGGTTTCCTTATTGAATTGAATTGAATTAAGTATATGACATAAATATATATATACATAAATCCAGTAGCATTATTATGTCATATATTTCATGATTACTTATTATATATACTTTATAATCATTCTTGAATGGTTATCATGGAAAGTGAATCTCATCGCGTCATGGAGACGGTATTCCGTACGTACGCACGAGCGATGATATCATTCTCATGATCATGGAATTGTATTATAGTGTATGTATAATATTACATAATCAATATCAATTTAAAATAATCATATATATTCATTACTTTTACCATTATACCCATCCAAGTAAGGTGGTGGAAAATAGATTACACCACGGCGTGGAGACGGTATTCTGTACGTACGCACGCGCAGTGATTTCGTTTTCCGTAGGATGGATAGATGGTGAAATATGGTTGTTTCATACTTATAATAACATATCAGTATATGATTGATACTAATGTTATTACTTGATAATGAAACAACTATTTAAGAATAAGTGGAAGAAGAAATAAAGTTGAAAGAATCGGTAACAGACATTACCTCTTCTTTGAAGCGCCTCTTTGAGACCTCCTCTTAGGGCACTGAAATTAGTATTTGAAGAATACCATGACCTTAGGATGTTTCTAGGGAAGTGTCTAAGAGAATTTGGTAGGGTTTGGCCGAGCTTTAAGGCTCAAAGTGGTGTGAGAAAGAGAGAGAGGAGGTGCCCTTTTATAAGGGAGGAGAGGGGCACCTTTGGAATAACTAAAAATATTATTTTATTATAAAGTCATATTCAATTTTTAATAGATCTAAATTGAGTTATTTCGAATCTAAGGTTGGGATGGGTCTAAACCCTCTCATCAAATAGAATTTAGACAAGTTAAGCTTTCTATTTTAACCTTATCATTTATATTTAGCTTTAAGTTAAATAATATTTCTTTTACCGTGTCTTCTTGTTTTCTTATACTATAAGGTTAATAAACTTACTATAACAAGACAAACTAACCCCAAGTTGTTTATTTTTAATATATATAACCTTATCTAAGTCATTTTTCCGAACCTTAGATTTTTAGGAATAAAATAACAATTAATAATATAATATTTGTTTTAAAAACTATTTTATGTCAATTTTGACACTATTTGGTAATTGATTTTTGGGAAAATAATAACAGAATTATTAGTTCAAAAAATTTTAAAAAAATCAATACTAAAATTTCATATTAACCTCTAAAATTAGTGTAATTCATAAAAATTGTGAAATTACATTTATTTGGGTATTTATAACATCAATTATGTCAATATTTCCTTAATAAGATAATTACTGCATCATCATTATGTCATAAATAAATTAAGTTATTTAATGTCTAAAAATTAAAAATAAAATACCATTATGTAGGAAATATATTTATCTTTCTAATCAATATTTATAGTCGAATGTATATTATGTATAACCCTATATTAAAAATGATTTAGTTATCAAACTTTGATTTTAACTATTTTAACCCTTCTTTAAATAAATTAATAATAAATGTCTTAATCTAATCCATGTGGACTTAAATGGTCATAGTTTATTCCTAAGGTTGTTTGGGGTCTAATTACACTTATCCAATAGAATTAGGACATGTGTTAGGGTAATAATAATAACATTTTTACCCTTAATTACCCTATTTACTTTTAACTGTGTTAAAAAAAATAAGAAGTTACTATTCACCAAAAATTATTTTCATCTCATTAAACTACATTTTAGTCCTTCATATTAACCGTGTCTCTCAGATTTTCGAAATTCCACTCACAGAAGCGGTAAAATTATGTTTTATGTGAATTTGCAAATTCTCCTAGGAGGTAGGTAAAAGACGGTGAAAAGTTCAATAAAATTTTTATATATCTAAAATTATTATAAAATGCCTCCAATTAATTTCATTGAACATATATAGGTATTATGTATAAATTTTGATCTAAAATAAATTTAAATAAAATAAATAATTATTTAAATAAAAAGTTGGTTTTTAAATAATAACCTAGTGTTTTCACTATTCATCAAAAATTGAAAGTTTTCAGAAAAATAACAAAATTTCACCCTAGGCTAATTTCGATATTCCGAATCCAAAAATGAAGTCCATTTTGGAAAATAAAATTTCAAGAAGTGGGTATTACTATTCATAATGGCTAGTTCATAATAATATTATAATAATATCTCCTTTAGTGAAACTTGGTATTGCGTACAACACACGCTATCATGGAAGGTCGTGATTGCATGTCATACAAGCCATGTTAGGGATGCATGTAGTGAAAGCTACTTTTGGTGTAGCGTACAACACAAGACATCAATAAAATTAAAAAAAATTCATAAAATCTCGGGGTGTTACAGTGACCATGTGATTCATTGAGATCATATTGAGATTGAACGAGATGCTTCCTTGGGGAACGTTCTAGTGTGGATTGTGGATAGGCAAGAGAAATTATTTCATGGTAAAAGATTAATTTTAGTTCATGTTATGTGGATTCATGGTTAGATTTAAGAGGAGACTAGGGAATGGGCGAAAGAGATGGCTGAGCAATGGACTGAGCTCTTTCAGCAAAGTGATGGTTCTCTACTTTCTAAGGACATAAATTCCAATAGTGGAGAGAATGTAACACCCCCGATTCAAGGTATGTAGATTTTTTATTCTTTTTATGTGTTTAAAGTTCTTGGGATGAGTTGGTAAGAGTTTGGGAGATTTTGGTATTGTTTTTAATAAGTTTGGAGGCTTTTTTAAGGGTGCAAGGTTTGAGCACGATTGGGGAAAACTGTGTGGGTTCTCTAGGAAACTATGCAGGGGGAGACAGTGGCCTTCACATGGCCTATGAATAGTTTTCCAAACCATGTGAGTCAACCATATAGACCCCCCCTCTCGATGAAGTGGTGTGCGCATGGTCAGTGCATGGTTTTCAAAACCATGCGGGATAAACATTCATCCACTTAAAATTAGTGTTTTTAAATCCGGACTCCCTCAGGGTTTCCTCATTTCACTCCAAACACTCTCCCACTCTATCATCACTTAGGATTTTTGGTTATCAAGGGTCATAGGGGCTCTCCCACTCATTTTGGAAGAAATTTTAAGGGGTTTCAAAGTGTTTTGAAAGTGGTTTCTCCTGGGTAAGTCTCTCCTTTTTGTTTCTTTTTGGTTTTTCTCTAGATCAACTCTTATCCATTTCTTTTTTTTCAAGATCTACATCTATTTCATGTAGATCTAGGGTTTTTCTCCTTGTGTGTTGATTTTAAGGATTTTTTTATGATAGGGAAGGGGATCAAGAGTGGTTTCGGTGGTGCGTTTTCCTGGATTAGGGTGCGGTTGTGTGTGGGTCAAATTCTTTAGAACCCTAAAGGTAGGTGGCTTCTCTATCAACTCCACTTTTCTAGAACTTAAATATTGGTTACAATTAGTTTTTGTTGTTTAAAATTAATTTTTTTATCTGCTAAACTGGTTTGAAATCTCTTTGGTGATGTTTTGGGATTTTTGGGGGAAAAGGGGTTTTCTTGTGAAATGATCTTCTTTTGGATTTTAAAATATATATTTTAAAATGGGTTGTTGGGACTGATTTGTGAAAATGGTTGATGAAAATTGTTTTCAATAAATATGTTCTTTATTGAAATGTGGTTGGGCATGGAAAACTGGTTAAAGGGTGTTTTCAATAAATGGGTGATTTATTGAAGTAAATTGGCATGTGATGGGAATGATGGTGTGCTTTTGTGTGGCCTTGGTGTTTATTGATTTTTGGTTGATTAAGTGTTATGTATTGTGTGAATTGTGTGTAATGTGGGTGGAAGTACCACTATCAAAGAGGATGGATAGTGTATCTAAGGTCCACCATCAAGGATAAGTGGACGGGAAGTGCCACTAAATTGGGAAGGAAGTAATGGATTAGACAGAAGTGTCATCGTGGTTTTTATACTAGTTTGGTTTGTGGAACATTTTTTTGTGCTTTGGTTGTGTTTTGGACTTGTGAAGTGGTAATTGATTGTGTTAATTTGTGTGATGGTGATATGGATTATGGAATGTTTGTGGCTTCCTGTTGTGTTACATGGCTTAGTAAGGGTATGTTTGGCATGTGTTAATGGTTACACTATTTAATTTTTTGTATAAACTGTTTTATATAAATGTACTAATGGTTTCATCCTAGTGGACTGTGTAGGGAATTAATTTGGGGAAAACCTATTTATTATTCGTACTCACCTCCTACTTTGTAACTTTGGTGCTTTTGTAGATGTTGTATTTTGGGACACAGGTAAGAGGAAATCATCTCATTCTTCTAGCAGTTCGTCATGATGCCTTGGTGATGTTGTGGTGCTCAGAGCATGGCGCTTGGTGTGGATCTATGGATGATGTCCTAGTTCTGTTGGAGTCTTATTATAGTCAACCTCTTGGAAATTTGATTTTGGCCTGTTTTTATTTGGAATGTTGGATTTGTATGGATTAGTTTGGTTTTATTTTGGTGATGTATGGGTTTGGTTGTTTTTTTCGACATGCATCATGTTGTTTGTTGACAGTGGTCTCTTTGGTTGGCTAGTTTTATCTCAAGGGAAAATCATTCTGTAATTTATTCTCTAAGCCCTCAACATTTATTTCCATCCTTTGGCGCCTTTGGAATGTCTCTTAAGGTCAAGTAGTATTCCTCCGCCCTCTCAAGCCAATGATATGGGGCAGGATGTTACACGTGACACTACCGCCTGGTCTGTTGTTACCTCTTGTTTCTCACACCGAGCATAACTCACATGGGATTAGAGTAAATAGTAATCATGAAATCCTCTTTGGGAAACTAACCACACATAATCCCTTACACGACTCTGGGCTACTATCCAAGAATAAGCCTTAAGCCCATCATCCTATATGATGTTAAACTACATCTACCAAACAACATGGACTTTGATCCTTGTCTTCTAAAAAGGGTATGTAGGAATCCCCCCCCCTAAGGTTCAAGACCATCAATCCCGAAAATACATTTTTCACAAAAATTATGTGTTTGTTCACTCATTCTACGTGATTTTAAACTGCACCCTCCAAACAATGTAGGTTTTAATCCCTTCCAGGTATGTAGGATGCCTCTTTGAGGTTCAATCCCTACCAATGGTAACACTGGTGCTCCCTTATGGGGATTTACCCTATAGATGTGACATCATCCCTTTTTTGGAAACATCTCTTGGATCCACCCACTGAGATTCTATTATTCATCCTCCTATGAAGCTATCCATGCTTAAGCCCCGCACAACTCACCATGCTCCTCTGACCATGAGTGATCCTCTTGCGAAGGGCAGCTAACCATTCATAAGTCCCTGGCGCATTTCCATGTTGTTTTCCTTTGTGTATGACATTATTATATGCCCCTATCTAGAATAACATGAACTTTGATTGCTGCCTTTCAAAAAGGGTATGTAAGAAGCCTCTCTAAGGCTCAATCCCATCACCCACTTTCCATCATGGTCTCTCCTTCGAGTCTTTTTGACCCTAATGGCCTGAATGCCTTCATTTTTATTGATTTTTTATAACCCCACTTTCAAGGGATGAGGGGGAACCCCCTTGGAGCCTTTGTGTCTCGGGAATATAATTCCCCAACTCGGAGGTTCTATATCCTTCAAGTCCTCATCCATATGCTTCATTCTCCCAAAATACCTCTATATGTGTCTTATTATCCAATCTCGAACAATATGGACTTTGATTCCTAGATACATGGATTAGTAGGAAGCCTCCCTGAGGATCAAGACCAGCACTGTCACATTCACGTCAGCTCCACCTCATTCATTCCACCCACTTCCCTGAATCCTCTATTATCCATCATGATTATTTCTTAGGCCACCACATCCCAGTGGGATCATTCCATCCATTTTTACATCTAAACATGTATAATCCCCAAATCACCCTTTTGAAATATGTCATTTTTATCCCACTTTTCTATACATGATAAATAGGATTCCTCAATGAACTTCAATCCCAACCAATGTTAGGGGCCCACCATTCCTTGATATTCCCTTTGTGGTGTCCAAATACTCCTTCATGGTGTGAATCCTTCCCCTTTTTAGGAAATTCCATCCTAGGTCTTTCCTCACTTGGCGTTCTAATCCATCCATTTGGTAAACCATCCTACTACTCCCTCCCATGGATGTACCCATCTAATCCACTCTCTTCTATGTTATGATCAGTCGGATCCATCTCCATGAGACATTAAACTCATGGAATACCATGTGTTACACATGGGATGATGAGGAAAAACTTGGAGACATGCCTCCATCAAAATATTCCCCTATATTCGACATGGAATTCCTCGAGCTTCACCACACTCGAGAAGACCTATAGTAAGGGAAAATTCATGTGTACTGATGTTCATGTATCCAAACATGCCAGCAACTCCCAAAATGACTACTTCCTTGACCAAAGATTACTTACCCGAATTGACCCTTTGTAATGTCCTGATGTAAGCAGCATAATTAAACAGTTTCCTCAAAGAGATGGTGTTAGGATGAGTTTCATGAACAAAGTCTTAATCTTTAAGGGAGACCTAGACTAGGTGACAAATTATGTGGAGGAATGCATGGATGGAGGGACCGACATCCTATCACCCCATTTTGATCAAGGAGAAAACATCTCTGAGAAGTGATGAATGTCACCCGCCTTTGAAAGGTAGGATTGTGGGGAAACAGATGCGCATCCCCACAGATGACGCACGCCCTGATAGAAAGCATCTAAAATAGATACAACTTATTATTTTCAATTTAAAATATAATGTAATTCTAGTGATTAGAATATTAATATCAGATCATGTGTCCACTTTTTGTATCAATACATGACTTTGAATACTAGAAAAACAAAAAATATTTACATTAACAAAATTTTAGAATTTCATAGTATATTTTGAAAAATTCATAGGGGTTTCACTAATATTATCTTAATGTAATATCAAAAAATAACATGCATTGATTTGATGCAAAATATAATATCTTCATTCTCATAAAAAAGTTATTACATGATTTTAAACCTAATAAATCATAAAATAGAACCCATAAATCTAGATTCATAGTTACATTTGGAGATTAGTTAAATATATATATATAAGATAAATAATTTTTATTTGGATCTCCATAATGTTATCTGAAATTTTATTTTTCTTTCATTACATGAGATGACAACATGGGGACATACATAATGAAAACTGGTGAGTTATAATGCCTGGAAATGGAGAAAAATGGATTGACCAATAAAAAACTAAGAAAATAGTCATATCTATATACATTTATTAGGAGGATCATTTATCATAAAATGGAAATGTAAAATAAGAAACTATATTTATAACCATAATTTTTACTCAATATGTTACTTCATTGACCATTGATTTTATTCTACCCCACTAACATGCTTCTATGTACATTGGATTTAATATTGTTCGATATATAAGATCACTTGATTTTAATAAAATATTTTTATTTAATTAATTTTTTTATTTAGTTACTATTTATTTTATATTTTTATAATAAAAAAAACAATGTTTTATATATCCATATATCATATATTCTTAGTTTCAAACTAAATAATGTAAATGATTCATTAACTATCTAAACCTTTCATTCAGGGTCAATGAAAAAGGCAGAGGTATAATGTATACGCCTTGGAATGTATGTCTTATAAGAACCAATATAGTCTTCCTCCTTTTTCAAGAGTTCAATAAAATAATTTCCTATCGAAAAATGTAGAACATGTGGAAAATATATATTGGAAAAAAATTGAAATCATTTTAACCCATTTGTTTAAACTTTTCATTGAACATTGTGTTCAGAATCAATTCCCATCAGTTATCATCTTCTCCTTCTAGAATATTCACTACTGGAAAACTAACCTTTACCAACGGTTTGGAGAACCGTAGCCAAGTAAGCCGTTGGGATAGGTCTATACCAGCGGTTTTCCAAAAACCGTTGGTATAGGTAATATGAAATCTATACCAACGGTAATGGAACCGTTGGTATATAAATTCCAAAAATAAAACATTCACTGGGATTTGATCCCAGGACCCCTCGTTTATCATTGAACGACTCAACCACTAACCTAACATGACTTTTGTGATCATAATTACATAAAAATATATATTTATTCTCATAAATATTTTAAATTTTTATTTATATAATGTTCTAGGTACAAAGGTCTGATAAAAAATGGAAGTACCTATACCAACGGTTGTTAAAACCGTTGGTATAGACCTATACCAATGGTTTTAACAACCGTTGGTATAGGTATTGGTTTTGGTTTTGATCTGAATTTTTGGCCCACTTTTCCCAACGGTTTGGCCAAACCGTTGGGAAAGGTGGCATTTTTAGGGACCTTTCCCAATGGTTTGGCCAAACCGCTGGGAAAGGGGACCTATACCAACGGTTTTTTCAAACCGTTTGTATAGAAGCATTGGGAAAGATCTAATTTCCAGTAGTGATTGATAGCCCATATATCATTCCTATACCAAGATAATTGGATAATAAATAATAACATCTCAATGGAATCAATCAATTAATTTGGAATTTGGGTATCTGAAGGTCTACTAAATTTTTATGGTTTTATTTTATAAGGGGGTGAACTATGGTTTTATCTTTTTTTAGAAGTAATGTGTCCCACATGAAGAATATATAATTATAATGTTTCATGACTTACAGGACCAATACATTGTTTTCTTTGGGTGTTGGAGGTCATTTTATGAGGTCTAGATAATATTTAGAGGTGTTTGGAAGCTAAAATATTAATAGATAGTAAATAAAAACCTTTTAATTTATGAATGATATATTTAGTTGATTCATAGACTATGTGAGGGTAGTTCAAGACTTGTAATAAATTGGTCGTAAAAATAAATCTAGGAGATACTATTTTCAGTGGAACATAACATTATACATTTACATGACTTACAGGGATCACATACCACGTAAATTTCATTGCACTATATCATTAAAGGATGAAACTTCAGTTTATTTCTCAAAACCCTATTGATGGAACTACCTTTTCTCATTCCATGTTACTCAGAGGCTCTCTCTTAATTCATAAAGAATTTATTTTTATGATATTTTATTCTTATAATATCATATTTTATTTACGGTGAATTCTCATCTCACTGTAATCTGTTTTCTTATATACTTATTTAGCTTTTCACCATGGTGGTGTAGTGTCGTTTGGGTTGTGGGTTTGGGATTATTTTTTATGATCCATTGGTGTATTATGGGATGATATTATTTTTCTCTACGTGTTTTTTTGTGGGAAATAGTTTCTTCTTCATTATGTGGTGTGTAACAAATTGAAATGATTCATTTATTTAGGGAATCCATTTTTTCTATTTATTGTGTTTTATGGATAAGGTATTTAAAATTATTTATCAATGGGTTACGGTTGTGTTTTTATTATCAAAGATATATAATTGAAATATTTAAATTCAAATAGGAAAGGGAAATTTTTTCAAGTACTCTTTCAATTTGGATATGATTGTGATATTTGGATTTTTTGGGATTGATGCCTCAATGAAAGTTTTTGCAATATGGGTATTTGTTTAAGTTGGATGGTATATTCTATAACTATGTTCCTACTATGATTTTTGTGATATCATCCTAAAAAGTAAATTTATTCAACATGTATGTTTGGATAATGATATACTTTACCCAAGATTATTTCTTATGGGAAAATTCCCCTAAATATATCTGGAATGTAATAAAATCCCCCTTATATATCAGTAAAATAATGTATATGTGTTGTTATGTTTTGTTGTTCTTGTTGGTAACCAATGTCTAGTTGGGTAATATGGTGATGATTGTTGTTTTTTCATGCTTTTGGGGTGGTTATTAAGTTATTTTATGACTTTGGTTTTTGGTGGAGTGGTTTTTGTTGTTTGGGTGTGTTTTTGGGTAGGTGAATTAGTTGTGGATTGTCTATGACTTTTGCATCATGATGTGGTTTTTTTGTTGTTCCTATGGGGTTGTAGGGTTATTGAACAATGGGAATGTTGATATTCTTATGATTTTTAGTTGTTTTATGGTAAATGATTAGGTAGTGAATAAAAAAATTTCTTATTAATAATGAGTTAAATGACATGTAATGGACTGATTAATGGTTATGTAATTCTTGATGAGTAATAAAATGGCGTGATATTTGAAAAATAAATGGTTTTTGGTAAATAATGAAAATAATGGGTTGATTAAATGGAATGGGTTCGTGATGTGAATCATGGTTGTGGCCTATGTGGTGTTCTGCATTTATAGGTGGAAGAGAAAGTTTTAATGTTTTTAGTTGATTACTGTTTTGTTGTGAAAACATATTTAGTAATTTTTTGCTATATATATACATGTATGTTATTTATTATTTATATACATACCCCACCAACATCGATCACAATGTTTTGAATCCTGAATAGTCACAAAGGGGATGTTTTTCCATAAATCTAGTGATAAGGATGGATGAATGGGTACCCACTCATTCCCACTCCCTTCTAAGAGAGGTGGTTATTTCCCAGGCTGTGATGGCCAAATTTCTATTAGTGGATTATATGGTGGTTATGATTGCCTAGGTATTTTCGGGTGAGATGTGACTATGCTTGTGGGATGGTGGCCCATGTTTTTTCGGGCATGGTGTGATATGGTCGTACTTATGGGGTGGCATGTGGAGGGGGTTTTGGATGGTAGGAGGAGTTCATGAGGTTTGTTTCCATTGCATTCAAAATCTCTTACAAGTCTAATTATGGAAGTGGTTATGAAGGGATAGACAAGGTTTTTGTGGGTGAGATGTGATGTGGTCATAATTGTGGGGCGGTGAGTCTATGTGTCCACGAGTGTGATTTTATATGACCATGCTAGTGGGATAGTGTGGTATAGGGAAGGAACGGGAGCATTAGGAGATATTATGACTGGGTGTGAGAGTATCATTCTAGCCACAAAGTAGTGTGGATACCATATCAATATGCATATTGTTATATAATATTACTTGGTTTGCGTTATTTGGTGAGTATGACTTTTTGATGTTTGGTGGATAGATAACCTATTTAGGTGCTTCTAGTTCATCTATTTTCTCAGGGGTGTAGTTGTATGCTCATCTCACACGTTCACTAGAGACTTTGCTTTTCCAAATGATTATACTTGTAAAATCACCCTATTTATATAAACTATTTTAGGTTTCTATTATAATTTCAAGTTCTTTGATGGACTTTACAAGATCATATCTTTAGATAGTTTATCTGTTGCTTCTTTATCTTTTTTGTGGTTTTTTTTTGAGAAAATGTTCTATATAATTTTTATTTATATATTCTTTATGGGAAGGTTTTGGAATCATTCATATTATTTCCTATAGAATGATTCAACGTATATCCCAATATTATTTTATTTTAGAGGGTAATGCCTCCCATTTCATGATATTTTTATACCCTCAGTACTATTCACTAATGTGAAACCTATTGGAGGCTGGACTCAGGGGTCATTTTATCTCTCCTATCATTTATTAACTTTAGAGGTTGGGGTTCATTAAAAATTAGTGTCAATAGTTTCGGTTGATATATTGAATGTAGTTTGGAGTTTGGGACAATGAGGATTGAATTGGTTGGTATGTAAACTATTATAGTTGACATTAGTCATTGGAATAGGCTAGAGATACTAGCTATGACATTATATTTTATGTCCCCCTATGATGAAGTGTACCAACTCTAGGATTATTGAATTTCCATGTGAGATGGACCTGATTGCAGGGATGTGACCTAATAGATGTGCATGCATCAGGATGACATGGTTTCAAGTTTGAATTGGATTTTCTTGGAAATTATAAAATGGATATAATTAATAAATTGAATTAAAATGAATCTAAATGAAATTCCATACTACTTGGGATTATGAAATATTTTTTTATACTTTCATATATGGTACTTTTCATTATTTGTGTGTAGCTCAGGTAGTTGAGGTTCAGAAAGATTATTCGGTTGTTGATTGTAGCATTGATCCAAAAGAGGGGGGTGAGGCTTTGAAAAGGGTGGTGTGTTATTTTTAGTGGAATGATTTGGGTACGTGTGATGGTGGTGCTTTATATGTGGTGACATGAGAGATGGAAGTATTAGCTTGATATCTCTATATGTTTCATTCAGGCCTTGATGGAGTACTAGTTTCCTTTGGACTAGTCGATCTGGGGATATGCACATCAGTGGTGGATGCATTTTTTGGGATCACAGATGGAGGTAGATTTTTCATGAGTTTAATTTCAGAATTCTTTCAGTTAGAGTTTATATTATAGTCCATGAAATCAATGAATATGCATTAGCATCATTCTCTCCAGTAGAAGATTATGTTAGTGTCAGAGCTGGATATCTTGTTTATGGACCATCTGTGCTTTTTCAGAAGATTGTTTTTTATATTATGAGTGATATAAGATATGTATTGAGGAGGTAATTCATCCTTCTATCCAGTATACAGTCACACACTTTACATTTCCAAAAAAAATTAGTTTTAGAAGAAGGTGGTTTTGAATTAGTTGGTGAACTCATGAGGAGGATTCCCATAAGATGGGAACTATCCAGGATCCTCATGGGTCAAATTTTTCATTAGCATGTCTCAGGAACTAGAAACATTGAGGTATCGAACATTGGTGATTCGATATCGGAAACATCCTTTCCGACCTTCTAGGAACAAGTTTTTTGGTGCTTCCACTTTGGGTTTGGGATAGTGTGTTTTAAATTTTGGTATTGTATCTATTTTCAAAACCAATTCCATGTGGTTTTCCAGGCACAGTTTTGTGGTGTTGGAGATATTCATCACCATCCTTAGCAGCATTATCCAGTGAGACACTTTTAGCAGTATGGGAAGCGAAATTATTCTTCACCGAGGGAGATAGAGAAGGTAGATGAAGAACATTGGATGTCCCTCATTTTTTTGGTCCTCAACCAAGGAACAACTAAGGAGGTGTTCATTAGTATAAGGTTAGAGAATATGTGTGTGGTTATTTACATGTAGTGTAGATGGTAGTATCTGAGGCGGTGGAGAGCGCCTGCAGTATGATTTTTTTAGTACCATTTTTCTTTGAATTTTTTGATTCCAGAGCTCCACAAAACTTTATTTATCCCAGTCTAGTTAATGTATTGGAATTATACTTATATAGTCTTTCCATTCCCCTTGTTTAAAATACTCTATATAGAGGCCATACCGGTTTCTTCTATGTGTACCTGGGATGTAAAATGGTGATGGAGATACACTAATATCATGTAGATATTTTCATGCTAATAATCCTTCAAGACAATGTTATCCTTAGAATCTATGTGTTTTATTCTATATGTGTTGTTATAAAATACTTCTAAATAAGATTTTTCTTCTCCAATTTGGAAAACAAGATTGTGGTTTCAGTTGGTGAGTAAGGTTTTCAGGTGGGTAGCCAGCATGTGGATTCCCTTCATTCTTAAATGGATGTGTTTTTATGGAATAATTACACACTAGAAGAGTGTAGGTATCAAGAGTGTTTGGGGTGATTCTATATGTTTTTACTAAGTATGTTTTGATTCTACCCCATTGAAGTGAAGTTGATTTCATGATAGACATATATCATGGTGTTTCCCTAATTTTGATGGCCCCAACTTGGATAGAACCTATTGAGTAGCAGGATTGAAGGATTTGGATTGATGATATTATGTAGAGGGGTTTTATCTATCCTAGTGTGTCATTATGGGGTGATCTAGTCTAGTTCTGCAATAAGGATTATTGCAGTATATTATTGTATATAGACTGTTGGAGGTTGAATCATGTGACATTGAATATTTGTAACCCTCTAATGAGGATAGATTTTCTTATCGACTATCTAAGAGGGTTGAGTTGGTTTTCATTGATCTATTTGTTGTATGGATATCACCAAATTATGGTGAAGGAGGGATATATACCAATACTTAGTTCATATGCATGTATGGACACTTTGAGTTTTTATTCATGTTGTTCAGTGTTGTGAATTCACCAACTGTGTTGATGGGGATTATGAAATCCATGATCTATGTGTTCCTAGAATGTTCATCATCTTATTAATCAATGACGAATTAATATAATTGGAGTTAGAGGTGGAGACTTATGATCATTTTAGAGTTGTCTTGTTGGGTATTTATAACAACTAGCTCTATGGAATATTGTTCAAGTGTAAGTTTTGTATATGAGAGTTGAATTTAATAAACCATGTGATGTCTCAAAAAGGTGTGATAGTGGACCTGTCAATGGCTGAGGAAGTTGTTAATTGGGAACCACCCAAGAATATGAAATAGGTTCGTAGTTTTCTTGGTATTTCAGGATATTTTCAGTGGTTTTCCCCAATATCTCTCAACTTACAACCCATTTGATAGTATTGAATAAAATGGATGAGGATTTTGAGTGGAAAAATAATTTTGATAAATAATAAAATTTTCTAAAGTAGAATTTGTTTTGTTAATTATTACATCAGTTTGCTAAGGATGGTTTCAAGTTTGAGTTGTTTTTTGAAGCTTCTCATCTGGGCATGGAATGTGTGTGATTTAGAAATAAGTAGTGATCTATTATGAGTCTAGGTAGGTATTCCACCATGATAATAAATATGTTTCAAATGATATAGAGTTGTAAGAGCTTATATTTTCCATAATTTTGTGGCATAATTACCTCACTGGAAATTTCTTTTCAATATTCATAAATCATAAGAGCATAAGGTATGTATTTTCTCTGTGTGATCTAAAGTTCCAGAAGTGGAGGTGTATGTATTTTTTTGGGATTTTGATTTTGAAATATCTTACACATCATGAAAGAGTGATTATTTGGATGAAACATTGAATTGGATGTCCTTGAATTATTTTGGTAAGGATTTTTTGGATTCTTGGAGAGTGATGGAGGAGTTTTGATCCATATGCTTAAATGTAATGGTGGATGATCGTAGAGTCTATTTATTCAGTTGAAAGTGTAGTCTTCTATGATCCAACTGATGTTGTATTTTTTGTGGGGAGACTCAAAGGCGGTGGTGATCTCTCATCGTGTTAGATAGGAAGATTCTCTATATGGGTGGTTGGATGATGATCATATCCATATGTTGTTTCTTGGGAGGTTTCTTGTTCTAGTTGTGATGCATGAGGGAGTTATTTTTGAGTTTCATAGGTCTCTTTTTATGGTAAAACCATGAGTTTCCAAGATTTACCATGAAATTAGGATTCTATTTTTTAGGTAAAGGATGGAACAGGTTTTGGTAGACTTCATGGATAAGTTCTTGGTCTCCTAGTATGTAATGGAAAATAATCATGTTCCTAGTAGTTTTTTGTATCATTTTGATATTCTTGAGTGGAAATGCAATAAATATCAATAGATTTCATTATTTGGTTATTGAGCTCTCGAAGAGGGTGTAATTCTCTCTAGGTGATCCTAGATTGGTTAATGAAACCGGTCATCTTTTTAGCGACCAAGGTATTGGGTGCAGTTGATTATTTATCTAAGAGGTGCATGGATGAAGTAGTGTGGTTTAATGGATTTCCAATGTCAATTGTCTCATATTATGTTCCATTTTTACATCATTGTTTAGGAGTGGATTGCAACATGATCTGGGCACTTGGATACACATAAACACTACTTTCCACCCTTATACATAAAAAATGAATAGCATAATATCTTAATGTTAGATAATATGTTCAATTCATGTGTCTTAGAACTTTGTGGATATTGGGTATTATACCAACATTTTGTTGAGTTTTATTATAGTAATAGGTATCATCCATCCATTATAATGGTCCCATTTGAGGCTTTGTATGCAAGACAATGTCATTATATATATATAAGTATATTGGGGAGGTAGAACTTTGTTATCCTCGTGTGGTGCAGGGAACAAAAAATAATATTCAGATTTTTCATTAGAGGATGAATGTATTTTAGGATGAGAATATGTATTGTTTAAATCATAGGAGGATTACCTTGGAGTTTGAGGACAGGGGCCACATGTTCTTGAAGGTTTCCCCTGGATAAGAGAAATAGTGGTTTGGCATAGGTTGTAAGATTTCTCATAGTTTTTTTACATTTGATGGGTTTGGGAAAGTTGGAAAGGTATTATAATATTTTTCGATTCCACCATGGTAAGATATTATCCATAATTCTTTCCAAACCTCTTTACTTTGTCATCACAATGAATACCATATCACTGACTAGGGAGAGATAGATAATGGTAATGACATGACATTTGTGGAGAGGCCAGTAGAGATCTAGGATCACCAAGAGAAGGAATTTCATGGATGATATATTCCTATAGTTCGTGTGTTGTGGAGGCATGGTGGTGTAGAGGATAGTACATATGATAAAGAAATAAATATTCACACCCAGTACCTAGATTTTTTTTTGAGTTTTTCATTTTTTTCTTTTTGATGTGATGTTTGGATTATTCTATTTTATGACATGTTTTTTCTTCCTTATATGCAATATTTTTACTGTTATGTGTGATAATATACTGACATATGAAAAGGGGTAGACCTATTTCTTAATTGATATGTATTAACTATGATGAGAGTAAACCTGTGCGTGAACGTTAGTTCCACATAGAGCAGATAATATCTTAAAATAGCGGGTGGAGATTTTTTATTCATGTTTTCCAAATGGTGTGGTAAACCAGTTCTATAGTTTTTTTGAGGATGGATGTTGTTGGTGTTGTAGAGGTTTGGTTATGAGGTTGTGTGAAATATTTTTTGGTTTTTTTTGCATGTTTGGTTGTTGGTAGTGTTTGATCTATATTGAGTTCCTCAAGAGATGTATCTTGGTGTTTTTTTTCAAACCCCTTCCCTTATAGTTATGAATTTTTAATCTCGATGGTGATAATTATTTGAGAGGCATTTGATGTAATTTTGTTCACCATCCAGATCCATTAAATTATATGATTTGGGTGTTTGAGGTTCATAGAGGTTTCATAGAGCATATCTGGAAGTGTTTGTATGAAAAAAAGTGTTGGTGAAGATGTAAACACTATATAAAATGTACATGGAATGTGATGGTGAATCCTAGAATTTTTGTGGCCGGTTCATGATGTGTAATTAATTCATTGTAAAAAACCCTCGAGGTGATGTATTTTTTTTCAAACATAAATTCATAAATATGTAAGATGTGTATGTTTAAATGTTGTATAAATTTATAGTGTAGTACATCCTAAAATTATGTAACACTCAGATTAAATATAAACCCCTATAGTTGGATCTCCCTTATCTCATTCCATGTGATTGAGAATATACCCCTTTATGTGTTTGTTATTCCTTTCAATAGGTTTTAATTACTATCTTCCCTTTATTGATCTGTGGGGATTTCTCATCTTTTTATCATCTGTTTCATTCTGTTTTAATTCAGGTATTTGATATATTAGTGTAATTGTTTATGGTTTTTTATTCATGGGATTTGTTTTGGAGATCCTTTGGTCTGTTATAAGTTAATCTATGTTTTCTCAAGGTGTTTTTATTGTTTGAGGTCATTTATTTAATAGAATGTGGTCTGCAATGAGTTTGAATTCTTCATTGTGGGAGAGAATCCATCATTTATCCTTATTTTGTCTCAAACATGAGGATTTTACATTTGTTTAACTATGAGTTATTTTTTATGGATTATTCAATGATAAATAATTTTCTAATTTCAATTGAATGGGGAATTAGAATTTTTTTCTCATGCACTTATAGTTTTGATATGATTTTGAAATTTTTATTTTATGTTCTTAGTACTCCACTATAAATTGGAGTTGTTGGGGTATTCTTGTTTTTGCAATGGATGATATGATAGGTGACTGTTGTTCCTATTGTGATTAATGTGTTATCATAAAAACATTTAAATTGATTAACCACTTATATTTGGCTACTGAAATAGTTTCCATGTGATTTTTTCCTATGGGATAATTCCTTTAAAATAAAGGGGACTGTGATAAAAGTCCCTATATAAATCATTAAAATTATCTTGATGTTTTTTGAAGTGTGGTCATGTATATGGGGTGGCGATGTCCATTTGGGGAATGTGGGGAGGATGGGTGTTTGGATGTAATTTTGGCATTTATAGTTTGTTGTTTTTTTAAAGACCCTGATCCCAGTTCCATATAGTAGGTGCCTTACTTTATTACATTGGTGTAATAAAAAAGGAAGTCACATCCTCAAGGATTGAATAGTTTAGTATTTTTGGAAAACTAGATACAAACATAAGTTTTACATTTCAAAAGGAAAAACAACATATAAACTTTATCATAATCATCCCTTATTCAAAGATTATCCCTAAATTTCACTCATACTATTCATATTCACTTCCTTGGGGAAAATAAAACATAATAAATGGTTTATTTTAGATGATTAGTAAGAATAATTAATATTTCATAAGCTAATATAAACAATAAGGCATGGTTAATGACTAATAACACATACCATTAGAATATTACTTGAGTATAATATGGAATGAATAAAATCTAAATAAATAATTCCATAAAAATAATCACATGATAATAAATAATTAAAATAGAGGCTTCATCTAATACTTTTGGAAATAAATGGATAAGGCCTCGACCAAAAACCATTTTCGGTTTGTCTCAAGAGCCCTAGTGATGCATCGAGGGGTGATAGTGAGCCCCACCTAGCACTTACTAAGTCCAATGCATTCCTCATATGCCTAATAAAAAGATATATTTAAATAAAAATGTTGAATACTACTTTGAAATATTTTAATAATAATCATAGATGAAAATACACTAACAAAATCATTGATAAATTCATGACGAAAATAATCACCAAACATTCCAAAGTGTCTCGTATAACTTTGAAAATTTTAAATCAGAATACATATGAAGTAATGAAAGGTATAATATCATAATAATAACAAGAATCATGATTTTATATATAAAAGGGATGTAAATACACCACATTAAGGGAATAATTAGTAAAAAAACCTTATTTCTCATATAAGTAATAGTGAGACGAGAAAAAACATTTTTTACTTTGGAAAGAAGAGTTCTTTTGTAAAATCATTTGTATTTATCATAAAATCAAATTTTAAACATGTATATCAAAAAAATGAAAGACAAATGAAATTATATTTGAGGAATAAATGTTATCCAACTTATGTGAAAACATGTAAAAAATTTATTTAATAAACTTTAAAAATAAACGACTTTAATGTGGTTTACGGAAAATATTAAAGAGCATTTTAAAAAAATAAATGAATAATTGTTGGTATAAAATCATAAATTTACAAAGATATTTTTTCATGATAAATGTAAAGAACTGTAAAATTCAAGGAAATTTTTTTCTTAATTTTCTTTGATATTTTACAAGGACACGGTTTCTGACGGCACTTGATTCTGAGGCCCGGTGTGCCCGAAATTACTATCCGAAGTTTTGCTCGGGTACGTTCAGTAAATGAACGAGCGGGTTTCTCTAACATTTGAACCAGTGATCGGAATCAAATTATGAGGGCACCGATGGATTCTCAGCGCTGGTAATTGCTTAGGAACACCTTTTCTGGAGTTGCGTTTTCACGGGAGGAGTTGTTAAAAAAATTGTGGAAGTTGAAAATAAAAATTGAGTTTCAATTTTTATTGTTTTCTAAGTAGTTAAACCCTTTGGGTGGAAGTTGGGTAGCCACCCAACTACCCATGAGAGGTTATAATGGCAGTGGGGCCCACATGAAACCCACCCCTTCATATTCCCTAACCTTCCATAACCCTACATTTATTAAGACAACTTGAGTTAATTAATTGAGTGGATTAATTCAATTTTTGAATTTCAAACTTAAGTCATGTTAATAAAATAAGTGAAGTAAATATTTTATTATGGTTGGAACTTGTTGTGTGGAGTATTTGGGAGAAAAGGAAAAGCTCTTTAGTTCTTCATCCTCAATGAAGAATGCGAAGAATGTGAAGAACGCCGACCTCCGACGAAGGTCTACAAGAACGCCGAATCCTCAGAGATCGACGGTGCGATGCTGACAAATCATTTCTCCGTGACGTGACGATTCTCCTTCCGCGATGACTTCTTCCGCGATGGTTGTTTCCGCAACGAACCCTCACTCAATGAATTCGATGAGGTAGGGGTTTATTTTTTATTTGTTTGTTTGTGATTACTTTCGTCGCTTTCTTCCTTCCAAACGGAACCACATGTTATCGCAATAATGGGAGGAGGTCAGACCGCACAAACACAGCTGACCCTCCTCCCCCTTGTTGGTTGATTTATGTTGCGGCTCGTGTAAGGCGGCGCGGTGCCCAAGCACCGCACGGAAAATGTTAAAGTAAGGGCGGAGAAATGCGGCACTGTCGCGCAGCACCGTTGGAAACAAACTAATCTGCGGTGCCGTCGTGCCGCGCCAAAGAACCTCGAAGAAACCTCGAAGACACTGCAGCCAGAGTGGGGCTGCGACGGAGCGGCACGGTGCCAGCGCGCCGCGCCGAACGGACCAGGTCGCGGTAGAGCAAGGACCGGCGGCCGGTTCCGGGCCGCCGGCGTCGGAGCAGGGGGACCGGCCTGTGCCGGTCCCTTGGTGGCATCAGCTAGCCGGCCAGAGCGGTCCGGCTGGTCAGGGGGAAATCCAAGGGTGTGTTACCCCCGGTTGGCCAGCAAAGCGGCCCCCACATAGGGTCGCGGTTACAAAAAGCGGGGGCAGCCCCCCCCCCCTCCCCCCCTCCCCCCCCCCCCCCCCCCCCCGCTTCAACGCTCAGCTGTTTCGGCCGAGCCTCCTGGCCAGCGCGCTGGGCCACGCCATCCGGGCCCTGCAATCCGGTCCGGGCCGGACCCAGACCCGAGTCGGGTCGACCCGGTTCGGGCCGACCTAGGGGGACTCGTGTCGGGTCGGACCGGGCCCGAAACCCCCACTTTCAGACCTCTCATGGTCTTTTGCCCATAACATGGTCTTCAGACCTCTGATCGACGCACCGTCATTGGCGATGTGATCCTTGGATCGAGATGGTCGTTTTGATATATTACACTCAATGTTTCGGAGTACTTTGGGTTTGGCTGGGTTGGTTCGTGCACGAAACCAACCGGGCCCTCGGAGTGAAAACGCTCATAACTTGAGCTTCAGATGTCTGATTGATGTACCATCGAGTTTGATGGATTCATCTAAGTGAAACAAACCTTTTGGCTTACTCCTCTCGAGGTTTGGACACAGTTGGAGTACAGTCGGGTAGGTTTTGACTTAAAAAACAATCGGGCCACTGGAACGAAAAAGCCAATAACTCTCAGACCGGGCGTCCGATTGACGCGCCGTCTATGACGTTGAGTTACTGTTGACGATACAGAACTTTTGGATATATCAACTCTGGACTATGTGTTAGTTGTTGTATCAGCCCTTTGGCTCGTGGAGCGGACCCTCCCGAATGAGCTTACTGTGTGCGGGAACCCTAGAGCTGGCTACGACTGCGACAATGATGACGACTGTACTGAAATCCTCTGTGGATTTGATGGCGATGACTACAACACTCAGCGATCCTACGTGGATCAGTGCTACCGATCCTATGTGAGTCAGATTCTGTGTGGGTCAGCACTCAGCGGTCCTATGTGGGCCAGCACCTACAGATCATGTGTGGGTCTGATCCTGTGTGGGTCATTGCGGGGGTTAGTTACCTATCGATCCTTTGTGGGTCATTGCGGGGGATAGTACATATCGATCATGTGTGGTTCCGATGACTTAGATGAATCAGTAGCAATATCTGATCATCTCTATCGTCTTATGAAGAAGCATACATGTGTGAGCTGAATCTTGACTTTCAATCCTTATCTTCGATAAAATTGACTTGATATCCTGTGTGGATTACGTTTTTCTTTCATGTGTGGATTGGGTTGTGTTTTCCTGTCTGGACTGGGTTGTACTTGAGCTCGGATGTTGGAGTCGAACGAGAATTTATGACTTAGGTATATGTATGGGCATATACCTAAGTTGAGTCGGATGTTACTTCGTGATTGTATCTTTCCTTTGTGTATTATCCTTTGTGGATTCTAGGAGCCCTACGGGGGTCTCAGGGTCCCTATTGAGTAGCTTATACTCACCCCTGCACGGGCTATGCCCGCACTATGTTGTGTTGGTTGCAGACGACGGACAGCGTTGATCGTGGTTGAGGCACAAGGAGTAAGACGGTACCCGGAGGTGGACCACTGGGCGGGGCGTACTCAGAGTGGACGGCTGGACCGAGGAGCTGTGGAGGCTATCTGTACCCACCCTTCAGGTGGGAGTACCAGAGGACGGCTCACTGTAGAGACTTTACTTTTCAGTTGTTGTACTTCCTTTCAGCTGTACTTTACTTTCAGTTTGGGATTGTATTCTGGCCCACTTACTTTTCCGCCCTTACTGTTGTACCCAGTTTTTACTTAGTGTTTACTTCTACTTGTTTGCACTATGGTGTTTGTTTACTTTACAAAGGCAATTCCTTCCATTTTTACCAGGAATTACACCTTGGTGCTAGTCGCTAGCCCCTGGCCTATGGAAGGCTGGCTTGGGGTTGACACGGCACAGGCCCCGAGGACGGGTTGTGACAAATTGGTATCAGAGGAGTTTGGTTCTACCGTAGAACTCAGGACTCGGATCTTTTTTCTAGGTGAAGCAATAGTGTTAAGAGTATTGAGTGTGGTTATCAGTCAAGGGAGTCCAGTGTTAGTGCGGCGGCCGACGTATCCATACACCGGGACCCTGACTTCTGATTTCCGACATAACGCATGAAAACATTGATTGTATATGTGTTTCAAGTTTTCTTTGTGATTACTTTGTGTCAGCTCACCAGGTATACTGTTCTGACCGTGGCGCGCCTATCTCTTTTATGAATGGCCCCACGACGGCAGCCATCTAGGGTTCTGAGCGTTGTGTGTGGCGATAGCCCACCGAGCAACGAGGCCTTGGTACAGGGCCCTTTGACAGCAGAGGCACCAGTGGTACCTCTACCCGCCGAGCCACCGATGCTACCATCCCCAACCGCTGACGATGCACGTCGCCTTAGTGAACTGCATGAGTTTCAGTGTCAGCGACCGCCCAGGTTCAGCAAGGAGATGGACCCTCAGGCCGCCGAGGATTGGTTGGATGCAGTTGTACGAGTTTTCAGGTTAGTGATGACACCAAGAGACCTCATGGTGATCCTCGCAGCGAGCCTCCTGCACGCGGCAGCAGGCAGATGGTGGAGATTGATGCTCCAGGTGCACGATGAGGCATCTCTTCTCTGGACGGACTTTGAGAGCCTCTTCCGCTCAGAGTTCTTCCCAGCCACCCTCCATGCGGTGCGCATCCAGGATCTTCTACAGCTGCGGCAGGGAATCTTGACGGTCGCCCAGTACTCGGCGATATTTACATATCTGTCGCACTATTCAACAGACATGGTACGAGACCCATTCTTCCGGTATCGAACCTTCGAGCAGGGATTGAGGTAGGAGATCAGGGCATCTCTGATATCCCTCATCATTATGACATAGGCAGGAGTACTGGAGCGATCCCTTCTGATCGAGAGCTTCTTTGTTTAGTCTACAGCAGCAGAGAGACCTACCGCAGGGCGGTACGTATCAGAGTCTTCTGTAGCAGGCAGTCGAAGGATGACTCATGGGTCCAGACAGACCAGACCCCCAGGTAGACGACCTCAGGACACTGGCTCAGTGGTGCGGGGTACACAGCGGGGAGCCAGTCTTTCGAGAGGCAGACAGTTCTACGCTTGCGGCGGGCAAGGCCACATGGATCATGACTGCCCGACCCGCCGTGCAGAGGAGCAGCAGACAGTTGAGGGACCACCCAGGAAGAGGCATAGGGTCGACCGTGGCTGCCCGCAGGGAGTAGGAGGATGAGGCAGAGGAGTTGGCCGAGCAGTAGGTGGTGGGAGATGCTTTGAGGCTCTACCACCACCACCGCCAAGTGGTCCACCCCGACCACAGGGAACTAGCAGGCAGAGATAGGCACACCTTCAGGCAGTGGAGGCCTACGACCACGGTGCACCCGAGATGATTCAAGGTACTATCTGTGTCTATTCCACCCTTGATGCAGTTCTTATAGACACAGGAGTGAGTCATTCTTTCATAGCCACTACCCTTGTTCGGAGCTCGGAGATTCCGACATAGCCGTTGGCTCGATCCTTACAACTAGAGACTCCTACGGGAGCAGACTCGATGATTACACACTAGTTCCGGCAGTGTGAGCTTACTCTAGGAGGCGATATCTTCAGCTGGGATCTTCTTGTAGTGGCGTCGAGGCCTTACGGCATCATCTTGGGCATGGATTGGTTATCTACAGTCCATGCACAAATTGACTGTATTAGGCGCAAGGTGCGGTGTGTATGCGCCGACGGGAGCAGGTTCACCTTCACCGGCGAGAAGGGAGCCTTTGCAGCACATGATGGACTCTCGCAGAGGACAGGACAGCCCATCACTCATCAGTTGGCTAGCCTCATCCTAGGAGCAGTTAACGTGCGGAGTCCTGGTTTCCCTATAGTGGTGGATCAGTATGCGGACTTTTTCCCCAACGACGTTCTAGGACTACATCCTCACAAATAGGTAGAATTTTATATTGATATGTACCCTAGGACAACCCTAATATCCACCCCAGCATATCGGATGGCTCCCGCCGAGCTTTGAGAGCTACGGGTACAGTTGGAGGACTTGTAGGGTAAGGGATTCATCCGACCCAGTGTTTCACCCTGGGTTTCCCCGATATTGTTCGCCAAGAAGGTAGACGAGATCTTGCGACTTTGTGTCAACTATCGTCGCCTGAACCAGGTGACAATGAGGAACAAGTATCTGCTACCGAGGATTTATGACCTCTTCGATCAGCTCAAGAGAGCATGGTGGTTCTCAAAGATAGACCTCATGTCAGGCTATCATCAGCTCAGAGTTCGGGATTAGGACGTGCAGAAGATGGCCTTCAGATGTCGGAATGGCCACTATGAGTTCTTGGTAATTCCATTCAGCGTAACCAATGCTCCAGAAGTGTTCATGGCCCTCATTAACAGGATCTTTCAGCCATGCCTCGATCTATTTGTTGTGGTCTTCATCAACGACATTTTGATTTACTCGACAACTGTGGAGGAGCACGCCTACCACTTACGGGTTGTACTGGACACACTCCGAGAGCACGAGCTTTATGGTAAACTCTCGAAGTGTCAGTTCTGGATACACGAGGTCCACTTCTTGGGACACGTCATCTCTGGGGAGGGAGTTGTGGTGGATCCTATGAAGATCGAGGCAGTGCTAGCTTTGGAGCCACCTAGGAGAGTGACGGAGGTGCGGAGTTTCTTGGGACTAGCTGGATACTACCGGAGATTTGTGCCAGACTTCTCCAGAGTTGCGGAACCACTCTCACCTTTAACTAAGAAGGGGAAACCCTTTGTGTGGTCAGACAGATGTCAGCAGAGCTTCCATGAGCTGATACAGAGATTGACCATCGTGCATATCTTGAGGTTGCCGGAGGAGGGAGTATGGTACGTAGTTTATAGCGACGCATCAGGGACCGGACTCGGATGTGTCCTGATGCCGGAGCGGGCCGTGATCGTTTATAGATCACGGAAGTTGAGGCCTCATGACCAGAACTTTGCTACCCATGACCTGGAGTTAGAAGCAGTGGTCTTCGCTCTGAAGACACGGCGACACTATCTGATGGGCAAGCGCTTTACAGTTTATTCTGACCACCAGAGTCTCAGGTACATCTTCTCGCAGAAGGACCTGAACCTGAGACAACGGTGATGGATCGATTTCCTCTAGGAATATGACTTTGAGATAGTTTATACTCCTGGAAAGGGTGACGTGGTAGCCGATGCTCTATGCAGGAGGATGGGCATTCAGCTACTTGGGGAGGCGACAAAGCAGCTAGCCGCTTTGCAGATATCCTTCATGGATAGAGATGGATCAGCCTTTCTTCAGTCACTCACATTCACTCCTCCACTACTGCAGCGGGTCAGAGAGGCACAATGTG
The DNA here is from genome assembly GCA_963277665.1 of Viscum album. NCBI lineage: Eukaryota > Viridiplantae > Streptophyta > Magnoliopsida > Santalales > Viscaceae > Viscum > Viscum album. Next base: position 1,981,871,511 of record OY728125.1, on the reverse strand, counting down.
GGGACGCCGACTGTGAGACACGGCGTGTGCAAATATCCTCAGGATAGGCACTTGATGGTTTCTCTTTATGAGGAGAGCACGACAACCTTTTCAGAGGACGTACTTCGGTACGAGTTGCTTTATGGGAGGAGGTGTTGAGAGAGTTTCACACTTCCCCTTTGGTGGTACATCTTGGAGTGGCGAAGATGTACCCGGATCTCGGACGACAGAACCGGTGGCCATGTATGAAGAAGGCTGTGGTAGAGTTCATTTCTCGATGTCTCACCTGCCAGCAGGTGAAGGCAGAGCACCATGTACCATCAGGCTTGGTATAACCTTTGGAGGTCTCGGAGTGGAAGTGGGACGGCATATCTATGGACTTCGTGACTGGGCTTCCATGCACTTCCAGAGGCCACGACTCCATTTGGGTGATTGTCGACCGACTCACCAAGTCAGCCCACTTCTTACCCATCAGAGAGCAGAGCTCAGTCGAGAGCTTGGGACGTCTCTACGTTCAGGAGATTGTATGGATTCATGGTGTGACATCATCTATCGTCTCCAATCGAGATGCTCGCTTTACTTCCCGGCTTTGGAAGGGGTTGTAGGAGGCATTCGGGACGCAGCTATGTCTGAGAACCACCTTTCACCATCAGACAGATGGTCAGATGGAGAGGACCATTCAGACTCTTGAGGACATTCTCCGCGCATGTGTCCTCGACTTTGGTCGCAGCTGGGAGGACCACCTACCCTTGGAAGAGTTCACGTACAACAACAGCTACCACTCCACCATCAGGATGGCACCATACGAGGTGTTGTATGACCGACCTTGCAGATCACCTCTGTGCTAGACAGACCCTGGGGAGTCAGCACTTGTGAGACTAGAGATGGTCCAGGCCACGACAGAGAAGGTCCAGGTCATCCAGGAGAGGATGAGGACAGCTTAGAGCCGGCAGAAGTCTTATGCTGATAGGAGGCGGAGGCCACTGGAGTTCGAGGATGGAGACCGCGTCTTCTTGCGGGTCTCACCTCGACGTGGTATACAGAGATTTGTCCAAGGCGAAAAGTTCTCTCCACGCTTCATCGGACCATTCCAGGTCCTCAGCAGGATTGGCAAGGTGGATTTTCACCTGGCTCTACCACCTCAGTTGCACCGGGTGCATGACGTTTTCCACGTATCCCAGCTGAGGAGATACGTGCACGACCCGATGCATATCATTGACCATGGGGAGCTTAACATTGATGATGGGGAGACTTTTGCAGAGGTCCCAGTGGATATCAGGGATCGATAGGAGCGGGTCCAACGTGGATGGTCGATTTCTCTAGTGCGCATCAGATGGCAGCACGGGAACCTCCAGGAGAGCCCTTGGGAGCGGGAGACTCAGATGCGTTCACAATACCCACATTTGTTCCCCTAGTTTTGATGTATCTTTACGGGGACGTAAAGCCCTGAGGTGGGATTAATGTAAAGACCCGTAAAATTCAAGTGAAAGTTTTTCTTAATTTTCTTTGGGATTTTACAAGGATGCGGTTTCTGACGGCACTTGATTCCGAGGCCTGGTGTGCCCAGAATTACTATCCGAAGATTAGCTCAAGTATGTACAGTAAACGAACGAGCGGGTTTTTTCTAACTTTTTAACCGGTTCTTGGAATCGAATTCAGAGGGCACCGATAGATTCGCAGTGCCGGTAATTGCTTAGGAACACCTTTTCTGTAGTTGTGTTTTCACGGGAGGAGTTGTTAAAAAAATTGTGGAAGTTGAAAATAAAAATTGAGCTACAATTTTTATTTTTTTTCTAAGTAGTTAAAACCTTTGGCTGGAAGTTGGGTAGCCACCCAACTACCCATGAGAGGTTATGAGGGCGGTGGGTCCCACATGAACCCCACCCCTTCATATTCCCTAACCTTTCATAACCCTCCATTTATTAAGACAACTTGAGTTAATTAATTGAGTGGATTAATTCAATTTTTGAATTTAAAACTGAAGACATGTTAATAAAATAATTGAAGTACTTATTTTATTATGGTTGGAACTTGTTGTGTAGAGTCTTTGGGAGAAAAGGAAAAGCTCTTGAAGTTCTTCTTCCTCGACGAAGAATGCGAAGAACGTGAAGAACGCCGACCTCTGACGAAGGTCGACAAGAACGCAGGATCCTCGGAGATCGAAGGCGTGACGTCGACGAATCATTTCTCCGTGACGCAACGATTCTCCTTCTACGATGCCTTCTTCTGCAACGGTTGTTTCCGTGAAGAACCCTCACTCAACGAATCCGACAAGGTAGTGGTTTATTTTTTATTTGTTTGTTCATGATTATTTTTGTCTCTTTCTTCCTTCCAAATTGAACTGCCAGTTATCGAAATAACGGGAGGAGGTCGGACCGCACAAACATGGCTACCCTTATCCCCCTTGTTGGTTGATTTATGTTGCGGCTCGTGTAAGGCGGCGTGGTGCCAAAGCACCGCACGGAAAATGTTAAAGGAAGGGCGGAGAAGCGCGGCGCCGTCGCGCCGTGCCAACGAACCTCGAAGACACTACGGCCGGAGCGGGGCCGCGGCGGAGGGGTGCGGTGCCGTCACGCGGCACCGGACAGACTAGGTCGCGGCTTAGGCTGCGGTGGAGCAAGGACCGGCGGCCGGTTCCAGGCCGCCTGCGTCGGAGCAAGGGGACCGGCCCGTGCCGGTCCAATGGCGGCAGCAGCCGGCCGGTCGGGGGGAAATCTGGGGGTCCATAACCCCCCCCCCCCCCCCCCCCCCCGTGCTTCAAGGCTCAGCCGTTTCGGCCGAGCGTGCTGGCCAGCACGTCGGGCCGCGCCCAAGCGTGCCGGACCCGGACCCGGGTCGGGTCGACCTGGTTCGGGCCAACCCAGGGGGTCTCGGGCCGGGTCGGACCTGGCCTGAAACCCCCACTTCCGGACCTCTCACGGTCTTTTGCCCATAACATGGGCTGCGGACCTCCGATCGACGCACCGTCATCGGAGATGCGATCCTTGGATAGAGATGGTCATTTTGATATATTACACTCAAGGTTTCGGAGTACATTGGGTTTGGCCGGTATGGTTCGTGCACAAAACCAACCGGGCCCTCGGAGCAGAAACACTCATAACTTGAGCTCCGGACGTCCGATTGATGTACCATCGACATTGGTGGATTCCTCTAAGTGATACAGACCTTTTTTCTTACTCCACTCGAGGTTTGGATGCATTTGAAATATGGTAGGGTTGGTTTTGACTTAAAAACCAATCGGGCCCCTGGAATGAAAAGACCAATAACTCTCAGACCGGGCGTCCGATTGACGCGCCGTCTGTGACGTTGAGTTCCCGTTGACCATACAAAACTTTTGGATACATCAACTCTGGACTATGTGTCAGTTGATGTATCAGCCCTTCGGCTCGTGGAGCGGACCCTCCCGAACGAGCTTGCTGTGTGCGGGAACCCTAGAGCTGGCTGCGACTGCGACGACGATGATGACTGTACAAAAATCCTTCGTGGATTCGACGACGACGACTACAACACTCAGCGATCCTAGGTGGATAAGTGCTACCGATCCGGTGTGGGTTAGATCCTACGTGGGTCAGCGCTCAGCGGTCCTATGTGGGCAAGCGCCAACAGATCCTGTGTGGGTCTGATCCTGTGTGGGTCATTGCGGGGGTTAGTTATCTATAGATCCTTTGTGGGTCATTGCGGGGGTTAGTACCTATCAATCCTGTGTGGGTCGGACGGCTTAGATGAATCAGTAGCAATATCTGATCATCTCTATCATCTTATGAAGAAGTATACCTGTGTGAGTTGAATCTTGACTTTTAATCCTTATCTTCGATAAGATTGACTTGATATCCTGTGTGGATTACGTTTTTCTTTCCTGTGCGGATTGGGTTGTGTTTTCCGGTGTGGACTAGGTCGTACTTGAGCTCGGATGTTGGAGCCGAACAAGAATTGATGACTTAGGTATATGTATGGGCATATAGCTAAGTAGAGTCGGATGTTACTTCGTGATTGTATCTTTCCATTGTGGATTATCCTTTGTGGATTCTGGGAGACCTACGGGGGTCTCGGGGTCCCTACTGAGTAGATTATACTCACCCCTGCACGGGATATGCCCGCACTACGTTGTATTGGTTGCAGACGACGGACATCGTTGATCGTAGTTGAGGCACGAGGACCAGGATGGTACCCGGAGGTGGACCACTGGGCAAGGCGTACTCAGAGAGGACGGCTGGACCGAGGAGCTGTAGAGGCTATCTGTACCCACCCTTCTGGTGGGAGTACCAAAGGACAGCTCGCCGTAGCGGCTTTACTTTTCAGTTGATGTACTTCCTTTCAGTTGTACTTTACTTTTAGTTTGGGTTTGTATTCTGGCCCACTTAATTATCTGCACTTACTATTGTACCCAGTTTTTACTTAGTGTTTACTTCTTCTTGCTTGCTCTATGGTGTTTGTTTACTTTACAAAGGCAATGCCTTCCCTTTTTACCGAGAATTACGCCTTAGTGCTAGTCGCCAGCCCCTGGCCTATGGAAGGCGGGCGTGGGGTAGTCATGGCACGGGCCCTGAGGATGGTTCGTGACAATAAAATTATTTATTTTATTGTAAAATTAGTAGTTTAAAACAAATTATGGGTGGTACTTGAAAATGGGTTTGAAATTTGGATTTTCCCTTTAATTGGACTTCCTTATCAGAGGAATTGAAAATTAAACCTTATAAAATATGAATTTCAACATCCAATAATATGAAATGATATAGATAAAGGGTTTTAAAACATATAAACATAATTTGGAAGATTTATATGAAAATAAATTAAGGGTTACATTGGGATAAAGGGATAGAAAGCATAACCTGAATTAAAAATGAAGGTTTGGGGAGAGTCCCTTACAACATTGAAAAGAGTCAAACCATTTGACCTATAAAATTAATGATCATAAAATAATACATTTCATAACATAAAGATAAATATATTCATTATATGATACATAAAATCGTTATACATACACCACATAGAAGATATATGGGTGAATAAGTCATATCTCACAAAAATAAAAGTGTGATTAGAAAATCTGGACCTTATGTACGAATGTTCTTTGTACATGATCTTAATGTCATGGATAATCATATTTAATCAATTAATTGATTAATTCAAAACATTTTATACATGTATTTGATTTATTATAATTTTATTAAGTTAATTTATGGATTTTTAATGATTTTTAAAATACAATTGTATCATTCTGGAGGATTTTTTTTCTTGGTTTTCATGATCGATTTACTTATATATGAGTATAGAAGTTTATGTAAAATAAGAATAGATATGCAAAATTTAAGTTATATATTATTAATTAACATCCAAAAGATTAAATTTTTGTATAAATGATTTTGATTTTTGGTTTGAGGATAAATCATTAGATATGAAATTCGTGATAATCATTAGATAATTTTGGTAGTTTTATTATCATCACAAAATAGTGTTGTTTCATTAATTAGTATTATGTATATATAGTGGTTACAAAACATTAAATAGACTGTAATACATTTATTATAACTTGTTTTAACAATAAAAATGTTTTTACGACCAGACTTGAAGGTGTTGATATAAAATGAAAATGCATAATCCATGATGATGGTAAATTGACACATCATGGGTGATGTTTTCATTTATAGAACAAGAGAGAGAGGGTGGGAGGGATTTTAATATGTATATTCAATGTACATGATATCAATATAGTATATAAATTATACTTGATTTATCATGTAATTTTGTATAGGGTATTTTATCAAAGGATAAGAAAATAAATGAAATTGAAAAGAAAAGAAATAGTATTTTTAGCACATGAATTCTCCTCCTTGAGAACCTCCTTAAGGGGATTGGTTTTGGTATTTTGTTCGGAAAATTGATCTTGAACATGGGAAAGGGGATTGGTTATAATGAACCATACTTTACATACATTGTTAGTACTTCAAAATTGAAGTACACTTATTACAACATATAACAAAACCATGAAAAGACCGTATAGGTATTGTGTCTTTAGAAACTGGGAAACATAAACAACTGGTTCATTAATCCTCTACGTTGTCTCCCATTTATTTCATCATATCTAGAGTCCCTTTTTGGAATATCCTACTTAATATCCTTCTTCCAGACCTGGGGAAAATAAAACATACAAAAGGGTGAGCTCAAATGCTCAGTAAGGGTAAACAAATGAAATATCAATCACATCATATTCATAAGAACATATAATTTTGCAAATCTTAACCCGCAAAAGAGATCATAATTTCACAACATGAGATAAATCATAGTAGTGAAATGTAATACCAATAATCATAAATTAAAACATGAAACTTTGTGGCATACACACATAATCATAGAGAATAATTTCTAAGTAGTCAAGACTCATTCCCAAGACTATCTTAGCAGACAAAGTCCATTTCTGAACCGAGTTCACTCCTCATTTCAGTCCTGCTTCACTAAACCGGATTAACCTGCCATTCCAGAAATGTCTATCTTATGAGATATAAATCATTACCCAATGAATTGGAGGGAGATAAAGGTCCCACCCATCTCATAATGATACCATTCTTATGTTTTCCACAAAATCATAAATCATACATTATTGCATAACCGATGTAATAAAAATGGGATTCTTAAACATCGTGACATCATAAAACAATTCACATAAGATAAAGGAATTCATAAAAATAATTACATCACATCATAATAAAATCAATGTAATAATAGGGATAGAAACAGAACTCTATATTATCTTAGATGGAAAATAATTTTGATAAAACAGTTGAACTCCATTCTTGAGGAAAATATCCTTTCTACTTCAAAAACAACTTTCCTTTCTTAATATGTCATACAATTTTAAAACTAAAAGAAGTTGATTAAAAATAAACTTCAAAACTTATAAAGGAAGATTCTTGGAAATAATGTTTTAAAAATCCATTCATTCCGTATAAGTTAAAAAAACATTTTCTCGTACTTATGTCAGAAAAGTCAAAAAGTACCTCCTACAAAAAATGACAAAAGATTCCTTTCATATCTTTTACTAAAAACTCACCGAAGGGTAAAATTGGATTTAAACAATTGTAGGAGGATATAAATAATATTACATATTGCGGAAACATGTATGTGGATGATAAATATTCCCCAGTAAATTATGAAGTATAAACAATCTCGGATAAAAATTGAGATTGCGAGATTGTCCATTACCTTAGGTCTGATTTGCTTCGTAAGTTTCCAAACCTCCTGTATAATGATTTAAATAATATAATTGAATTATTCCAGAATCATACTCATTGTTATGATATCATATATGGAAATATTATTAGCTTCTTATTAGTAATATTTCATTGCTACATGTATTCGAGTGTTTATTTCTTTTTGTTCTTATGAGGGTTTTGTCGAATAAATTCTTATTCTTCTTTTTATGTTATAGATACCTCATTTACAGAATGGTATTAGTGTAATACAAATAATATTTATTCACTAAATTCATTTATATAATCATTATTCAATGAAAATCATGTAGAACGAGTCGCCTCACATCGTGGAGACGGCATTCTGTACATACGCACGAGCGATGATATCGTTCCCATGATCGTGGAATTGTATTGGAGTATATGTATACTATTTCAGAATCAATATCACTTTACAATAATCATATATAGTTATTATTTACACCATTATACCCATACAAGTAAGATGGTGGTGGAAAATATATTACACCACGGCGTGGAGACGGTATTCCGTACGTACGCACGCGCGGTGATTTCGTTTTCCGTAGGATGGATAGATGGTGAAATAGTGTTGTTTCATACTTATAATAACATAAAATTATATGAGTGATACTAATGTTATTACTTCATAATTAAACAATTAAAGAAGATGAAGTGGAATAAGAAATAAAGTTGAAAGAATCGGTAACGGACATTACCACTTCTTTGAAGTGCCTCTTTGAGACCTCCTCTTAGGGCACTAAAATTGGTTTTTGAAGAATACCAGGACCTCTAGGATGTTTCTAGGGAAGTGGAGAAGAGAATTTGGCAAGGGTTTACCGATATTGAAGGCTCAATGTTATGTGAAGAAGAGAGGGATGAGGTTCCCTTTTATAAGGGAGGAGAGGGGCACCTTTGGAAAAACTAAAAAATATTATTTTATTATAAAGTCATATTCAGGTTTTAATTGCTCCAAATTGATTTATTTAGAAGCTAAGGTGGGGATGGGTCGAAATAATATCATAAAATAGAATTTAGACAAGTTTAGGATTCTATTTTAACCATATCATTTAGATTTAACTTTAAGTTAGATAATTTAACTTTTACCGTGTCTTCTTGTTTTCTTACACTATAAGGTTAATAAAATTACTATAACAAGTAAAACGAACCCAAAGTTGTTTATTATTAATATATATAACCTTATCTTTGTCATGTGGCCTATCCTTTGGATTTTAGGAATAAAATAACAATTAATAATATAATATTTGTTTTAAAACCTATTTTATGTCAATTTTGACACTATTTGGTAATTGATTTTTGTGAAAATCATAACAGAAAGCTTAGTTCAAAAATATTTAATTATATCAGTAATAATATGTAATATTAACCTATAAAATTATTTTAATTAACAAAAAGTCACAAATTATATTTATTTGGTTATTTATAACATCAATTAGTTCAATATTTCATTAATAAGATAATTACTGCATCATTATTGTGTCATACATAAAAATAAATTATATAATGTCTAAAAATTACAAATAAAATTTCAATATGTAGGAAATATTTTTATCTTTCTAATGAATATTTATAGTTGAATTTATCTTATGTATAACCCTATATTAAAAATGATTTATTTATTAAACTTTGATTTTAACTATTTTAACCCTTCTTTAAATAAATTAATAATAAATGTCCTAATCTAATCCATGTGGGCCTAAATGATCATATTTTATTCCTAAGGTTGTTTTTGGTTGAATTAAACTTATCTAATAGAATTAGGACATGTGTTAGCATAATAATAATATCATTTGTACCCTTAATTACCCTATTTACTTTTAACCGTGGTAAAAAAAATAAAAAGTTACTATTCACCAAAAATTATTTTCATCTCATTGAACCACATTTCAGTCCTTGATATTAACCTTGTGTCTCGGATTTTCTAAATTCCACTCACAGAAGTGGTAAAATTATGTTTTATGTGAATTTGGAAATTCTCCTAGGAGGTGGGTAAAAGACGATAAAATGTTCGATAAAATTTTTATATATCTAAAATTATTATAAAATGACTCCAATGAATTGCATTGAACTTATATAGGTATTATGTATCAATTTTGACCTAAATTAAATTTAAATAAAATAAATAACTATTTAAATAAAAATTCGGTTTTTAAATAGTAACCCAGTATTTTCAATATTCATCAAAAATTGAAAGTTTTCAGAAAAATACCAAAATTTCACCCTAGGCTAATTTCGATATTACGAATCCAAAAATGAAGTCCATTTTGAAACATAAAATTTACAACATTTCAAAAAGTGGGTATTACTATTCATAACTGCTAGTTTTAATAATATTTTAATAGCATATCGTTGTTTAGTGAAACTCGGTATTGCGTATGACGCAAGCTATCGGGGAAGGTCGTGATTGCGTGTAAATAAAGCCAAGCTATTGTTGTGTGTAGTGAAATATTCCTTTGATTATTTGTATAAAAACAAAATATTTTTCATAAAAGTCTCGGGAGTTACATTCTACCCCCCTTAAAATGAATTTTGCCCTCGAAATTCGTCACTTTGTAACAAATAGATGAGGATAACTATCCCTCATAATATCCTCAAGCTCCCATGTAGCTTCTTCTAATTAGTGGTTCCTCCATAAAACTTTCACCAAGCGAGTGGTCTTGTTCTATAGGACTTTTTCACTACGATCGAGAATCTCTATCGACTGTTCTTCATAATAAAGTTCTTGCTCCAGCGGTATAACTTCTGAGCTGAGTACATGTGAAGGATCATGTATGTACTTTCTGAGGAAAGTTACATGGAACACATCATGAACTTGAGAGAGATTCGGTGGAAGCACCAATCGGTAAGCTACCATCCCAACACGATCCAGTATTTCGAAAGGACCAATATATCTAGGGCTTAGCTTTCCCTTCATCCCAAATCTCATTATTCTCTTCCAAGGAGATATTCGTAAGAACACTTTATCACCCACTTCAAAATCTAGGTCTTTTCTTCGGTTGTCGGCATAACTTTGTTTTCGACTCTGAGCTGCTCTTATGTGTTGTTGAATAGATCTGACCTTTTCTGCCATCTCATCAACAAGATCATATCCTGATATATTTCTTTCCCCAACATCATCCCAGAATGTTGGAGTCCTGCATTTCTTTCCATAGAGAGCTTCATAAGGAGCCATCTGAATACTGGAGTGAAAGCTATTATTCTAAGAAAATTACACCAAAGGTAGGTGTTGATCCCAACCACCTTTTAAATCCATAGAACAAGCTATCAACATATCTTCTAGATTTTGAATTGTCCTCTCAGACTGACCGTCTGTCTGAGGATGATAAGCAATGCTGAAACTCAACTCTGTATCTAGAGTATGTTGAAGACTTCGCAAAAACATTGAGGTAATCCTCGAATCTTGATCAGATATAATGGAAAGTGGTACTCCATCCAATCTTACCACTTCCATTACTTATATCCTTGAAAGCTGATCTAGAGAGGAATCCTCTCTAATAGCAATGAAGTGTGCAGGCTTTGTAAGACGATCAACTATGAACCAGATAGCATTATTGCCTTTGGATGTTTTAGGAAGTCCTGTGTCAAAGTCCATAGTTATGCTTTACCATTTCCATTCTGGTATGGGTAATGGTTGTAATATCCCCTTAGACTTTTGTCTCTCATATTTAACTTGCTGACAAACCAAGCATCGAGAGACATATTCAACAACATCTCTTTTCATGCCATCCCACAAGAAGTACTCTTTCAGGTCCCTATACATATTCGTGCTTCCCAGATGAATAGAGAATGAAGAACTATGAGCCTCATCCAGCCACTCCTTCTTTAATTCTAGGATGGGAGGACCACAACCCTGATTCCTAAATTTATTATCCCATCACAATCAAGGTTGAATTCAGGAACATTTCTCACCTTCTTTTTTAACTCTACAGCTTCTTTCTGTTCCTCTTTAATCTTCACATGTATAGATGGTTGAACATTCATTTGAGAAAGCTATTATTGTTACCCTTCCATTATAATTCCAAGATCCATCCTTTGTAAATCCATAAATATTGGATCTTTTGTGATCCTCATCATGGATAAGCTAGCATGGTCTTGTCGACTTAATGCATCTTCCACATTGTTTTCTTTCCCAGGGTGGTAATGAATTGAGCAGTCGTAATCCTTAATCAGCTCCAACTATCTTCTTTGGAGCATATTCAGCTCCTTTTGTGTGAAAATATACTTTAAACTTTTATGATCAGTATAAATATCACACCTTTCTCCATAAAGATATTGCCTCCAAATATTTAATGCAAAGATTACGCCAGCTAACTCCAAATCATGAGTTGGGTAATTTTTCTCATGGATTTTCAACTATCGTGAGGCATAAGCTATCACCATATCATTTTTCATAAGAACACACCCCAACCCCTTCTTGGATGCATCACTGTAGATCACAAACCATTCTCTACTACAAGGAAGTGTGAGTACTGGTGCACTGGATAACCTTCTTTTGAACTCCTTGAAATTCTCTTCACATTCCCCCGTCCAAACAAACTTAACTCGTTTCCGAGTCAACTTGGTGAGTGGATTAGATAATCGGGAAAAATATTTCACAAAATGTCGATAATATCCAGCCAAACCAAGAAAACTTCATATCTCAGTTACTATTGTCGGTCTCAGCCATCTTTTGATAACCTCTGTTTTTGCTGGATCCACAAATATCCCCTCTTTTGAGATTATGTGACCCAAAATGAAACTTTTTGAAGCCAAAATTCACACTTGGTAAATTTGGCATAAAGCTTCTCTCTCAGGGTTTTCAATAAAATTCTCAAGTGATCCTAATGTTCTTCATTTCTCTTTGAATGTGCAAGAATATCGTCTATAAAGACTACCACAAACTAATCAAGATAGTCTCTGAAGAATCTATTCATCAGATCCATGAAGATAGAAGGGGCCTTCATAAGACCAAATGGCATCACTATAAATTCATAGTGTCCATACCTTCTACGGAAAGCCGTATTTGGTATATCCTCCCTTTTGATCCTTAATTGATGATAACCTGAACGAAGATCAATCTTGGAAAAGTACTGATATCCGCGTAGATGGTCAAATAAGTCATCAATGTGTGGGAGAGGATATTTGTTCTTGATAGTGATCTTGTTAAGTTCTTGATAATCAATGCAGAGTCTCATTGATCCATCTTTCTTCTTAACAAACAGAACAGGTGCTCCCCAAGGTGATGCACTAGGGCATATGAATCCTTTATCAATATTCTCTTGGAGTTGCTTCTTCAATTCTTACAACTCAATTTGGTCCATTTTATAAGGTGTCTTTGAAAAAGTCAAGGAACCCGGTACGAGTTCTATTGAAAACTCAACTTCAACATTTGGTGGAAGACCTAGCAATTCCTCCGGAAAGACATCATAAAACTCATGTACAATGGGAATATTCTTAATTGTGAGTTTCTCACCAACCATTTGAGATAAATAGCCTTCATTTAGTGGAATCAAGACCCATAATATGGAAGAAATTTCGACTAGAAGGTTATGTTCATCCTTGCATCGATAGACGATCATATATTGATCTGGAATATGAAATGGGACTTACCTTATTTGGAAATTGATATGAGCTCCATATATGGAATCCAATACATGCCAAGAATCACATCAAATTCCACTATAGGAAGGATCACAAGATTTGCAGGAATCACTTTCCCACAAACTTCAATCAGAGAAGAATTATAAACTTTTGATACGACTATTGTGCCATTAGGGGTTGTCACAGCTAACTCAACATCTAATTGTTGAGGTAATACGGTGATACCCTTAGAAAAGTCTTCAGAAATAAAAGAGTGGGTGGATCCAGAATCAAATAAAACATTTGATAATTTATAGTGGATGGTAAGTGTTCCTTTCACCACTTCGTTAACATACTCCACATCGCTGATAGAAATTGCATGCGACTTTTCATTGTCTTTAGACTTAAGAGTTTGTTGACGTCGATCATCATCAACAACCCTTGGATTAGGGCATTGATTGGCATAATGCCCCCATTTCCTTACACTTGTAACATTAAAGTGTAGGAGGTGCACTCTGTGTAGCCTTTTATTTGTTCACATCACTAGACATCTTCTTCTCATCATTTCGGAATTAAAATTCCCAATGACCTTCCTTTCCACATTTTAAACATTTACTTGTCCCTTTAAGACAACTCCCTCCATGTTTCTTTCCACACATTGAACATAAGGGAAAACTCATCTTCTTTTCAATGTGCTCTTTAAATTTTCCTTTGAATTCCATTTTCCTCTTCTTATAAAACACATATGACTGATGGGTTACTCCAATCTACATATCAACCTTGAGAGCACATCGAACGATTTCCTCATAGTAATTGAAGTCCCTTATGGCAAACACCCTTCAAAGACATGGTTTTAAGCCACTAAAGAATCGATCGATCTTAATCTCAGGTTGGATAATAATCCCAGAAGCGTACCTTGCAAGTCTTGTAAAATTTGATTTGTAGGTTCCAAAAGATTCATCATCCTTTTGCTTTAGTTCAAGAAAGTCCTTCTCTATATTTGTTTAGAGAATATGAGGGAAGTACTTATTGAAAATTATGTTCTTGAACTCTTCCCATTCCACGGACTCAATTTCATCCCTCTGCCTCATATTCTTGATAAGATTCCATCATTGATCAGCTTCACCTTCCAAACGATAAACTACTAAGATAAATTTATCATATTCAGAACATTGAAAACTGAAAATATCTTTTCAGTAGTAATGATCCATTGTTCAGCCACTAATGGATCAGTAGACCTGCTGAATGAGTGTGGACGCTACCGCGTGAAGGATTCAACAAAATGTTTCTCCTTCGTTTGCTCATTTGGAAGTCCCGAATGATTCATAGCTTGAGAAATTTGTGTGAACATGTCTGCAAGATTTTTCATTCCAGCTCCCCTAACGTTTGGTTGCTCAGGGGGACAATCATTGCATTGCCCTTCGCATTCCGCATTAACACGGTTCCTTCGGGTTCCATCCATTGACTAAAACCAAGAAGAATAGTGTGAGAAACACTAATTAGAATAGGAAAAACACATAATCAAGAATAAAATCTCACACTTAAGGTATTATCATAGGTTGTTCATGGCCATTTATAAAACACTAAGATTGTTTTCTATGCTTAGACATATCCTTGGGTTTCTTAATAAGGCTTTCACATCCTAGTTTCCAAAGGTTGACTATAACTTTCCTCTGTTACCATCTATAATGACCCATACCTTACATACATTGTTAGTACTTCAAAATTGAAGTACACTTATTACAACATATAACCAAACCATGAAAGGACCGTATAGTTATAGTGTATTTGGAAACTGGGAAACATAAATAACTGTTTCATAAATCATCTACATTGTCTCCCATTTATTTCATCATATCTAGAGTCCCTTTTTGGAATATCCTACTTAATATCCTTCTTCTTGACCTAGGGAAAATAAAACATACAAAAGGGTGAGATCAAATGGTCAGTAAGGGTAAACAAAAGAAATATAAACCACATCATATTCATAAGAACATATCGTTTTTGAAATCTTAACCTGCAAAAGAGATCATAATTTCATAACATGGGATAAATCATAGTAGTGAAATGTAATCCCAATAATAATAACATAAAACATGAAACTTTGTGGAATACACACATAATCATAGAGAATAATTTCTTAGTAGTCAAGACTCATTTCCAAGACTATCTTAGCGGACAAAGTCCATTTTGGAACCGAGTTCACTCCTCATTTTAGTCCTGTTTCACTGAACCGGATTAACCTGCCGTTCCAGCCATGTCTATCTCATGAGATATAAATCATTACCCAATGAATTGGAGGAAGATATAGGTCCCACCCATCTCATAATGATACCATTCTTATGTGTGCCCAAAAATCATAAATCATACATTATTGCATAAACCATGTAATAAAAATGGGATTATTAAACATCGTGACATCATAAAACAATTCATATAAGATAAAGGAATTCATAAAAAAATTCCATCCCAACATAATCAAATCAATGTAATAATAGGGATAGAAACAGGACCCTATATTATCATAGATGGAAAATAATTTTGATAAAACACTTGAACTCTATTCTTGAGGAAAATATCCTTTCTACTTCAAAAACATTTTTCATTTCTTAACATGTCATACAATTTTAAACTAAAAGAAGTTGATTAAAATTAAACTTGAAAACTTGTAAAGGAAGCTTCTTGGAAATAATGTTTTAAAAATCCATTCATGTTGTATAAGTTAAAAAAACATTCTTCTCGTACTTGTGTCGGAAAAGTCAAAAAGTACCTCATATGAAAAACGACAAAAGATTCCTTTCGTATCTTTTACTAAAAACTCACCGAAGGGTAAAATAGGATTTAAAAAATTTTAGGAGGATATAAATAATATTACATATTGAGGAAACATGGATTTTGATGACAAATATTCCCCAGTACATTCGGAAGTATAAACAATCTCGGATAAAAATTGAGATTGTGAGATTGTCCCTTACCTTAGGTCTGATTTGCTTCGTAAGTGTCTGAACCTCCTGTATAACAATTTAAATAATGTCATTGACTTATTCCAGAATCATAATCATTTTTATGATATCATATATGTCCATATTATTAGATTTTTATTAGTAATATTTCATTGCTACTTGTTATTCGGGTGTTTATTGCTTTTTGTTCTTATGCGTGTTTTGTCGAATAAATTATTATTCTTATTTTTAGGTTATAGATAACTCATTTCCAGAATGTTATTGGTGTAATAAATATCATATTTATTCACTCAATTAATTTATATAATCATTATGCAATGAAAATCATGTAGAACGAGTCGCATCACATCGTCGGACGGTATTCCGTACGTAAGCACAAGTGATGATATCGGTCCCATGATCATGGAATTGTATTGGAGTGTATGTATATTATTTCAGAATCAATATCAATTTACAATAATCATATATAGTTATTATTTAAACCATTTGCCCATCCAAGTAAGATGGTGGTGGAAAATAGATTACCCCACGGTGTGGAGACGGTATTCCATACGTACGCACGCGCGGTGATTTTGTTTTCCGTAGGATGGATAGATGGTGAAATAGGGTTGTTTAATAATTATAATAACATATCAGTATATGAGTGATAATTATGTTATTACTTCATAAAGAAACAACCAAAGAATAAGAAGTGGAAGAAGAAATAAAGATGAAAGAATCGGTAACAGACATTACCTCTTCTTTGAAGCGCCTCTTTGAGACCTCTTTTTAGGGCACTACAATTGGTCTTTGAAAAAGACCAGGACCTCTAGGATGTTTCTAGATAAGTGGAGAAGAGAATTTGGTAGGGTTTTTCCGAGCTTTAAGGCTCAAAGTGGTGTGAGGAAGAGAGGGAGAAGGTTCCCTTTTATAAAGGAGGAGAGGGGAACCTTTGGAAAAACTAAAAATATTATTTTTTTATAAAGTCATATTCGGATTTTAATAGCTCCAAATTGATTTATTTTGAATCTAAGGTGGGGATGTGTCTAAATCCTCTCATCCAATAGAATTTAGAAAAGTTTAGGTTTCTATTTTAACCTTATCATTTAGATTTAACTTTAAGTTAGATAATTTAACTTTTACCGTGTCTTCTTGTTTTCTTACACTATAAGGTTAATAAACTTACTATAACAAGCCAAACGAACCCCAAGTTGTTTATTATTAATATATATAACCTTATCTAAGTCATTTTTCCGAACCTTAGATTTTTAGGAATAAAATAACAATTAATAATATAATATTTGTTTTAAAAACTATTTTATGTCAAATTTGACACTATTGGGTAATTTATTTTTGTGAAAATCATAACAGAAAGATTAGTTCGAAAAAAGTTAATAAAATCAGTACTAATATGTAATATTAACTTATAAAATTATTGTAATTCATAAAAAGTCTCAAATTACATTTATTTGGGTATTTATAACATCAACTATGTCAATATTGTTTCATACATAAATTAAATTATTTAATGTCTAAAAATTACAAATAAAATACCATTATGTATGAAATATTTTAATCATTCTAATGAATATTTATAGTAGAATTTATCTTATGTATAACCCTATATTAGAAATTATTTACTCATTAAACTTTGATTTTAACTATTTTAACCCTTCTTTAAATAAATTAATAATAAATATCCTAATCTAATCCATGTGGGCCTAAATGGTCATATTTTATTCCAAAGGTTATTTTTGGTCGAATTACACTTATTCAATAGAATTGGGATATGTTTTAGGGTAATAATAATATCATTTTTACCCTTAATTACCCTATTTACTTTTAACCGTGGTAAAAAAAAGTAAAAAGTTACTATTCACAAAAAATTATTTTCATCTCATTGAACCACATTTTAGTCCTTGATATTAACCGTGTCTCTTGGATTTTCAAAATTCCACTCACAGAAGCGGTAAAATTATGTTTTATGTGAATTTCGAAATTCTCTTAGGAGGTGGGTAAAAGACGGTGAAAAGTTCGATAAAAATTTTATATATCTAAAATTATTATAAAATGACTCCAATGAATTGCATTGAACTTATACAGGTATTATGTATCAATTTTCAACTAAAATAAATTTAAATAAAATAAATAATTATTTAAATAAAAAGTCGGTTTTTAAATAGTAACCCAGTTTTTTCACTATTCATCGAAAATTGAAAATTTTCAGAAAAATACCAAAATTTCACCCTAGGCTAATTTTGATATTTCAAATCCAAAAATGAAGTCCATTTTGAAAAATCAAATTTACAAAATTTCAAAAAGTTGGTATTACTATTCAAAACGGCTAGTTTTAATAATATTTTAATACCATATCGTTGTTTAGTGAAACTCGGTATTGCGTACGACGCAAGCTATCGAGGAAGGTCGTGATTGCGTGTAAAGCAAGCCAAGCTATTGTTGTGTGTAGTGAAGGATTCATTTGATGATTTATATAAAAACAAAATATTTTTCATAAAAGTCTCGGGTGTTACATTGGTAATTGTAATGGGTAGAAATTTTACAAGTATCAAATCTTGGGAGTTGTTAGGAGAAGCAGTTGTGAGGGGTTGTATTTATAATTGAGGATAGGGTTGTTTTTTAATATTGTTTTCATTAGATTATTAGTTTTTTCCAAGACTATGAATAGTTTGTGATTTATCAAAAAAATTTATTAAAATAATTAAGGATATTTCTAGATAATGAGCTTACATTAGAAATGCATCACATATAAATCAATAATACATGTATTTAATATTCATAGAAAATTATCATATTTTACAATTCACAAAAAAATCAAGTATTTTTAAAAAATAAAAAAACATCACCATTAACTTTTTCTTATGTGTAAAATTAAAAAACAATAGCTCCATTGTATGAAAATAATTTTCCAAATATGAGAAATTTAATTTTTAATTAAAATAAATACTCACTTAGAAAATAAAAAATTTAATTTATAACTGATTTTATAGCACTCTAAAAATTTAACTAAGGTTTCATAAAATTATCCAAAAATAATAAGAAAACAAAATATTAATTTATGAATAAATTTTATCAACATAAATTTATATTTAAATGATTTCATTAACTATAAAATTTTAATTAAATATTTATGAATTAAAAAAATACCAGCAATTAATTAATAATTCTAAAAATATCAATGTACTTATACTATGATATAATTTAATTATATTAACACTTATAGTACTCGTAAAATTTACATATACTCTCATAGATGTGGTTATTGTTCTAATGGAATAATTACTATTTTTAACAGTTTCATTATTATTCCAATGGTCAAATTATTATTCATTAAAAACGAAACTTATCGTAAAAATAACAAAAATCTAACCAAAGTATATTTTTTTATTAACCTTTCAAAAATAGTGTTTATTTTTTCAAATAACATCATATTTGACTCTGAGTGAAAATTCAACCTCTATTCCTCAAAATAATTTATTTACATTAATTTTATAGGATTATCAAAATAATGAATGTAACACCCCATGATTTCATAGTACGTTAGTTCTTCAAAGTAATTCAATAACTTACACTACACGCAACATCGAGTTCAAGCGCACCACGACTTACCAAACTAGCCGTTCAAAAGTATTTATGAATAATATTAAAAAAAATTTGAACTTTATATAACCCTTATAATTTTAGAATCCATATTATTATTTTCTTAGACATAATGTATGGGCAAATTAATTATTTTCAGATAAAAGAAGTATTTTTCAAAAAATGCAATTTTACCGTCTTTTAACGGAGAATCCTTTTTAAATAAAATATTTGAAACTTTTATATACTCAATTTGACAAAATAAACTTCATATTTGAGATCGGGACATAATAATTTAGTTTAAATAAATTTTTGGTGTTTTTCTGATAACTTTCATATTTGGGTGAGTAGTGAAAATTAATATATTTTAACTGAAAACAACTTTTTTAATAAAAATAATTTATAGTGTTCAAAAATACATAATAATTGTTTTTATGTATAATTAGATTATATTTTTACCATTTAATCCAATGTTTTTCATTGGAAGTAATTTCACTATGAAATTGGACATAAACAAATGTCAATCTTTTGGTAGTTATTATTTCATAAAAATACTCTTTTTGGTTTTGACAACGGGAATTAATTTTATACTGATAAATGAAATTTATATGTTTTTAATTTGGTAAAATAGACTTCATTTTTGAATTTATTATATCAAAATTATCTTAGGGTGAAGTTTTTGTATGTTTCTCAAAAACTTTTAATTTTTGGTCAATAGTGAAAAACACCGAGTTATAGATTAAAACCGAATTTTTATTTAAATAATTATTTATTTTATTTGAATTTATTTTAGGTCAAAATAGATACATAATACCCATATATGTTCAATTTAATTAATTGGAGTCATTTTGTAATATTATTAGATATATAAAATTTTATTGAACTTTTCACCGTATTTTACCCAACTCTTGGGAGAATTTTTAAATTCATATAAATCATAATTTTACCGCTTCTGTGTGTTGAATTTAGAAAATATGAGAGAAACAGTTAATATCAAGGGTTAAAATGTGGTTCAATAAGATAAAAATAATTTTTTATGAATAGTAACTTTTTTACTTTTATTTTCCACAGTTAAAAGTAAATACGGTAATTAAGGGTAAAATGATATTATTGTTACCCTAACCCATGTTCTAATTCTATTTTCTAAGTATAATTTGACCAAAAAACCATAGGAATAAAATATTAACCTCTTTGGTCCACATGGATTAGATTAGGACATTTATTATTATTTAATTCAAAGAAGAGTTAAAAGAGTTAAAATCAATGTTTAATAACTAAAACATTTTTAAAATAGGGTTATACATAAGATAAATTAGATTATAAATATTCATTATAAATATGAAAATCTTTCATAAATAATGGTTTTTTATTTATAATTTTTAGACAACTAATAATTTAATTTATTTATGACATAATGGATAGGCAGTAATTACCTAATTAATGGAATATTAATATAATTGATATTATAAATATCCAAATAAATGTAATTTGAGAATTTTTATGAATCAAACTAATTTTATAGGTTACTATGACATATTAGGGTTGGTTAAAAGAATTGTGTTTGAAGTAATAATGTAGTTATGAATTTAGCAAAAACAAAATACTAAATAGTGTCAAAATTGACATAGAAGGGTTTTTTAAACAAATATTATATTATTAATTGATATTCTATTCCTAAAAATATAAGGTTCGTCCAATAGATTTATATAATGATATTTGTATCATTAATGAACCACTTGGAGTTTTCATGGAAGTATATACTATGTTTATTAACCATATAATATGAAAATATAAAGAGACATGGTATATGTCAAACTATTTAACTAAGAGTTAAATCTAAAAGTTAAGGTTAATATAGTGACCCAAACCTATATAGAACCTATTGGTTGAGTGGTTTTCGACACATCCCCACCTTATCCTTTAAATAATCCAATTTGGATCCTTTTTGAAACCGAAAATGATTTTATTATAAAATAATATTTTATGTTTTCTCTAAGGTTCCCCTCACCCCTCTTATAAAAGAGAACCCCCCCTTCTCTCGTATTCACACCTTCAAAGCCATTTGACTTGGCCAACCCCTATCTAAATACCCTATAAACTTCCCTCCCTTCATCCTAGAGGCCATCTTTTGTTCAGAAATCCAACTTAAGGATCTCGTTTGATCAAATAAAAAGGAAGAACCCGAAGAAGAGGTAATAATTTCACCACCCTCTTTCAAGTTCTTTTCTTCTTCCACTTATTATTTATTTATTATTTACATTCTAAAATAATAACTCCAGTATATTTTATATACTGGGATGTTATTATAAATACGGTACATCCATATTCCTTATTCTATCCATCCTTCAAATGACATATCACCATACATGCGTACGTACGGATTACTGTCTCCACGTCGTGGTGTAATTGTTATTCAATACATTGTTATTTTGATGGGTATAATAATTGATGTGTAATTCATGTAAATAATAAACATAACATGAAAATTATTCTGTATATATTATATACTATTAAATTATATATTGTTTTAATATCAAAATAATTAAATTTTCACTCGTGCGTGAGTACCGATTACCGTCACCACGAACGCGATGAGATTCATTCCCCATCGTATCCATTCAAGACTAAATTTAATTTAATGATTAAAAATAATGTTTAGAGACATTATATCATTCTGTATATGAATAAGATACATCCCATCCACAACAAATATGACTCACATAATAAAGAATATAAATGAAAACGGATCTGTTAACACCTGAAATGATGATAATACTAAGATATTATTAACAAGGCAATGTTAAAAGATCATATATGATATCATATTAATGTATATGATTCTTTTATAACTTAATAAAAATTATTTCACCATTATAAAATAGGTTAACCTACCCTCGACTAAGGAAAAAGTACAAAGTATGGGGTTTCTTATCACACTTTTAATTCCTTGAGATTTCCATTATTCACCACTTATTTATTTCATGTGGTGTGTGTACTGCCCATGATTGTATTAATTGTGTAATATAATTTAAATTATGGATATTTACATCATCATTTTATGATCATTATTCCATGTGTGTATGTTTCTTAAGGTACCAAATCGATAAGGGAATTTGAAATCTCAATTTCCACTCATTCGGCTTTACGCATACTTCATTGATTATTTTACTCCTAGATTATGTGTGGAATCAATATTCATTTTCTCATGTCATAATTTCCTCCCCCCCCTTCTGTGGATATAATTTTGATACACATAATCACTCAATTTATAAA
Source organism: Viscum album (assembly GCA_963277665.1). Lineage (NCBI taxonomy): Eukaryota > Viridiplantae > Streptophyta > Magnoliopsida > Santalales > Viscaceae > Viscum > Viscum album. Next base: position 1,981,848,935 of record OY728125.1, on the reverse strand, counting down.
TTCTCAAGTCATCGATATGATCTTGATAAGAGTAATTTTAACTCAATCTCCATTTGTTGAGTTAAATATCCAATTCATTGGTGTTGTTTTTACAAGAATATGTGTTAATGTCCTCTGATTGATTTTCACTGAATATCCAATCATATTGTGTTTATTTATATTATCCACACAAAATTATGTTGTTGATTTATCCTTAACCAAATGATACAGTCTTTATAAGAGATTTCATCTCAATTTACATTTCATTGAGACTTCTTTGTTGTTATACACCAATTCACTTTTACGTGGTGTATGTAATATACTTTAGCATAGTATATCATGAATCCCTTTATTCTCATTATATTATAATGTTTTTATTACCTCAATTATTTTTATTCAAGTGTCTCTCTTGTTTTTAGAAACTCTAACTAAAATATATTTTTAAATGTTTTAAAGATTTATTATTCAAAATCATTCCCATTAATGTCCTTGTCTTAAAAATGGTTTTAAGGATTTATTTATATGGACATTAATGTTTCAAAATTAAAATTCATTTTAAAATTTTCAAAGTCGTATGGGACAATTTGATTCAAAAATCTATTTTAAATGGATTCTTGACAAATAGTGTGACTTTTAAATATTTTAAAGAAAAGGGGGGGACATTTCTCTCAAATAGTTTTGATAATTATTTTCATCTATGTCAATATCCTTCATTATTATCGATTGAGGTTAATCTTCTACAATACAATCTTCCATATTGTATTTAATGAGTTATGTTTGACTGTGGATGTCCTATTTTTATACCATTCATGGTTTTTGGATAATGTATTGACATTTCGTATGCTAGTTTTAATACGAATGTTTATGTTATGTTTCAAACTTTTTATATGAGGAATGCATTGGACTTAGTAAGTGAAGGGTGGTGCCCGCTATAGCTCCTTGATGCATCGGTAGATCTCATGAGACAAACTAGTGACTTGGCACAAGGCCTTGAAAAAATCTTATTTGTAGTCTTGGCACAAGGCCTTGACTATGTGGTTATGATAGTCTGCAATTATGAATTCCATCATTATGAAAGTGGTTGTTGATATCGCATGTGATTATTCGACTAGTAGAATATCCATGTGAATAAGTAAATGGAATTATTTCATTTCATTTTTTCCATATTATTCTGAAGTTCAAGTTTAAAAGGCTTTTGTTTTTGTTATACATTGCGTTAAATTTTTATGCTTATTTATGAAAGTTTCTGCTATATTGTTATCCTTACTGAGCATCTGAGCTCACCCCTTTCTATGTTTTATTTTTCCCAGGATGTGAATAAGTATTTTATGACTAACCTACAGGGATAGTATGAGGGGATATGAGTGTGGACTATGGATAATATGTTGTTGTAGTTTTTCACTTTATCATGTAATGTAAGACTTATGAATGTATCTAGCACTTCCAAGACAACTAAACTAATCGGTCATTCGAGACATGATCTTTTATGATCATGATAATGTTATGTAATAATACACTGACTATGGGTAACTGGGTTTGGGGTGTTACAGTTGGTATCAGAGGAAGTTTAGTACAAACCTTAGAAGCTAGATTTAGATAAACACTTATTAGAGCACATAGCCCTAAGATAGACTTTGGGGATTAGTATAGAAGAACTTCCCAGAATTTTGGTATTGTAGAGATTTTATGAGTTTTCCAAGAAATACATCCTTGTCTAGATATGAGCAGGCAGAGGCAGCTCTGGCACAAATATACCTAGGGGTAAAACCTGAAAAAACCGCGTTGAGCTAGACTCGAACGAGAACTGGTGCATGACAACGGGCCTTGCTGCACTCTTGGTTACGACACTCCCGGGGGATATTATTAAGATAATTTACATTTTCTTTACAAACCGATATAAATAATTTTAATATAATATGAGAATAAGTGACCTTGGTTAATCCTAATGTGTTTCAAATTAAAAATATGGTGTCATGATAATCTCTAAATGATTTTATGACTACTATTACTCACACAATACTCTATGGTTTTAGTCAATGGTTGAATTCCAATGAAGTCATAGTAACTTTTAGAATGATGTACAAGGTGGGAACAGTGGTGGAAATGAGCAAAAAAAATAGAATGTTGATCGGTGTAAAATATATTGTGTTCATTCCAAATTAGTTTTCCAAAAATATGATCAACAACATATATATTAACCAACTCCTGAACTCAACAAAAAAGAGAAGTTGATGAATCATAAGAGCTACAGAAGTGGAGACCAGGGAGAAAAGAATCCTCGATTTCCATCATGCAGGAAATGCAGAAGGAGACACCCAGGAAAGTGTCTCAATCGAATAAAGAAATGATTTACGTGAGGTAAAGAAGGACATAAAGGGAAGAATTTTCGAGGAAAAATGAAAATTACTATGGAAGAAAATAAAAATGGTCCCAATAATCCATTTACAGTCATTTTCCATAAATTTAGGGGACCTAGACATTACCTGAGTGAATTCCCTATTCTATAGGATATTTTCTTGGTCAAAGAAGAAGCTATGTGGAAATAAACGGTTGGAGAAATGTTTAAAAGTATTAGTTCTCCTTGTTGATGGGAATACTTTGGAATAATTTTATCTTGTATTTATAACTCTAAAGTTTTTCATGTGAAAATGATATTTGAGGAAGACTTATCTTTTTTCTGGTGGATATGGTTATAAATAACAATTTGGTTTTATATGATCATTGTGTTTGAGGAAATTACAAGTTATTATATTTTGGGATGAAAATGCAATGTATGAGATAACATTTGTGGTTAAATTATGTTATGGTCATTTTAAGGAATTTATCTCTTTTTGGTAATGTTATCAAATATAGTTTTTGAAAAAGGACAATACGCAGACCGTGTGACAACTCATCACGTCGGAAAAAGCTGTGGGAATCGAACCCACAACCAGAGTGCAATTGGGATTTATCGCCTACCACTGGACTACGTGAAGTCCCTAGTTAGTGTGACTAATTATTTTTAGTTAAATGATTCTATTGATCAATAATATTTTTATTTGGGATCTTATGTCTTATCAAATGAATACCCTTAGTATAGGAAAATGATTTGGTGATTAAGTAATAAATGTTATTTTGGAAGATGTTCGCTTTGATGGGAACCCTATATACCCAAGGAAATTCGAATACTATGAGATTTCATTTGAGGAGTAATGGGGGATTTTACCTATGTTTTTATTATGGATTTATAGTTATTTGGGGTATTTATAGAAATTATTAACCTATAATAAAGAATATGTGATTAGGTTAATTACTTTTAAGTATGTGACTTTAAGAGTAGTTGATGTCATTTGGAGATACAATTTAACGTGGAAGACTACATAACCAAATTCTTCTAAGTTTTGGGTTTCAATATTAGTTTGGATTATATTGAAGGATTTTAAGGACAATTGTTTATTGAATGGTATTTATTTAACTTTTGGGTATTGTTGGTTTAATTTTAGAAATTAAAATTAGCGTTTATTTCTCTAAAGGAATATCCTTTTGGGGGATCATCAGATCTTGTACTAACAATTTTGGTTTTGATTAATCTCTAAATACGAGGTAAATATATAGTTTATTTTTTGTGGATCATGTGATTCTCTAAAAGTTTATTCTAGCTCTTCTGGTGTGACCAAGTCTTCTTGAATACTCATCGTTTAAAAAAATGAGTTAGTGGTAGAAATTTATTAAAGAATGAAACTATACTTAAAAATTAAGTATATCTATTTATTTTATTAGTCAATATCATAAACAAATTCCTCGTATTTATGAAATGTAACTTAAAACAAATAAAATGTTGTCTGTTTACTTTTATTACTGGGAAACTAATGACTGTTTTTTCCATCACAATTTTGTGGTTTTCTTGTTGTTAAATTTCTCCTGATCATGTTTTCTATCCCTCTCTATCAGAACTTGACACTTAGTTTATCTTCCATATCCATGTTTTCCTACATGGAATCCTAGTATGGGTTATCTTGGGTGACCTTTCTACTTCTCTTTCATTCTTTTAATGTGATAGTTTTATTCACTCTTTCCGGTGTGGGACTTCCCATTATATTCCCAAGAACAATTTTAAAAATTTCTAGGATGTAATTTATTGAAGGAGGGATGAATGTGACACCCCAATATTTCATAGTACATTAGTTCTTCTAAGTAATTCACTAACTTGCAGTACACGCAACATCGAGTTCAAGCACACCACGACTTACCAAACTAGTCGTTCAAAAGCGGTTATGAATAGTATTAAATTTTTTTGAACATTATATAACCCTTATAATTTTAGAATCCAAATTATGAGTTTCTTAGACATAATGTAAGGACAAATTCATTTTTTCAGTTAAAAGACGTATTTTTCAAAAAATGCAATTTTACCACCTTTTAATGGAGAACAATTTTTAAATAAAATATTTGAAAATTTTTTATATTAAATTTGACAAAATAAACTTCTTATTTGGGATCAAGACATATTAATTTAGTTTCAATAAATATTTGGTGTTATTCTGATAACTTTCATATTTTGGTGAATAGTGAAAAACAATATATTTCAACTGAAAACAACTTTTTTAATCAAAATAATTTATAGTGTTCAAAAATACATATGAATAGTTTATATGTATAATTATATTATATATTTACCATTTAATCCAATGTTTGTCATTGGAGGTAATTTCACTTTGAAATTGGACATAAACAAATGTCAATCTTTTGGTTGTTATTATTTCATAAAAATACACTTTGGTTTTGACAACGGGAATTAATTTTAAACTAATAAATAAAATTTATATGTTTTTAATTTGGTAAAATAGACTTTATTTTTGAATTCATAATATCAAAATTATCTTAGGGTGAATTTTCGGTATGTTTCTGAAAACTTTTAATTTTTGATGAATAGTGAAAAACACTAAGTTATAGTTTAAAACTGATTTTTTATTTAAATTATTATGTATTTTATTTAAATTTATTGTAGGTAAAAATAGATACATAATACCCATATTAATTCAATGTAATTAATTGGAGTCATTTTGTAATAATATTAGATATATAAACTTTTATTGAACTTTTCACGTCTTTTACCCACCTCCTAAGAGAATTTGTAAATTCACATAAAACTTAATTTAAATGCTTCTGTGTGTTGAATTTCAAAAATCTGAGAGACACGGTTAATATCAAGGAGTAAAATGTGGTTCAATAAGATAAAAATATTTTTTGATGAATAGTAATTGTTTACTTTTATTTACCACGGTTAAAAGTAAATAGGGTAATTAAGGGTTAAAATGATATTATTATAACCCTAACGCATGTCCTAATTATATTGGATAAGTATAATTTAACCAAAAACAACCTTAGGAATCAAATATGAACCTCTTTGGTCCACATGGATTAGATTAGGACATTTATTATTATTTAATTCAAAGAAGAGTTAAAAGGGTTAAAATCAATGTTTAATAACAAAAACATTTTTAATATAGGGTTATACATAAGATAAATTCAATTTTAAATATTAATTAGAAATATAAATATATTTCCTACATAATGGTATTTTATTTATAATTTTTATACATTAAAAAAGTTTAATTTATTTATCACACAATGGTGATGCAGTAATTACCGAATTAATGAAATATTAAAATAATTGATATTATAAATATCCAAATAAATGTAATTTAAGACTTTTTATTAATTCCACTAATTTTCTAGGTTAATATTAAATATTAGGGTTGGTTAGATGAATTTTGTTCGAAGTAATAATGTTTTTATGAATTTAGTGAAAACAAAATAATAAATAGTGTCAAAATTGACATAAAAGAGTTTTAAAAATAAATATTATATTATTAATTGATATTCTATTCCTAAAAATATATGTTTAGTCCAAAGGAAATATATAATTATATTTGTATCATTAATTAACCACTTGGGGTTCTCTTGGAATTATATAGTATGTTTATTAACAATATAATATAAAAATATAAAGAGACATGGTAAATGTCAAACTATATAACTAAGATTTAAATCTAAAAGTTAAGGTTAATATAGTGACCCAAACCTATATAAAACCTATTGGTTGAGTGGTTTTCGACCCCTAACCACCTTATCCTTTAAATAATCCACTTTGGAGCCATTTGAAACCGAAAATGATTTTATTATAAAATAATATTTTAAGTTTTTCCTAAGTTGCGCCTCACCCCTATTATAAAAGGGAACTCCCCCTTATCACTAATTCATACCTTCAAAGCCATTTGGCTCGTCCAAAGCCTGCCCAAATACCCTCTTAACTGACCTCCCTTCATTCTAGAGGCCCTCTCTTTGGTCAGAAAGACAACTTATGGAGCCCTTTTGATCAAATTAAAAGGAAGAACCCGAAGAAGAGGTAATAATTTCCCCACACTATTTCATGTTCTTTTCTTCTTACACTTATTCTTTCATTGTTATTTGCATTATAAAATAATAATTACATTATCTTCTATATACTGTGATTTTATTATAATTATGGTACATCCGTATTCAATATTCTATCCATCCTTCGAATGACATGTCCCCATACGTGCGTACGTACGGATTACCATCTCCACGTCGTGGTGTAATTGTTATTCAATACATTATTATTTTGATGGGTATAATAATGATGTGTAATTAATTTAAATAATAAACATAACATGATAATTATTCATTATATAGGATATACCATCGAATTATATATTATTTTAATATCAAAATAATGATATTGTCACTCGTGCGTACGTACAGATTACTATCTCCACAAACTCGATGAGATTCATTCCCCATCGTATCCATTCAAGACTAAATTTCATTTGATGATTAAAAATAATGTTTAGAGACATGATATATTTCTGTATATGAATATGATACATCTCATCCACAAGAAATTTGACTCACATAATAATGAACATAAAGGAAAACGAATTCGTTAACACCCGAAATGATGATTATACTAAGATATTATTAACAAAGTAATCTTAATAGATCATATATGATATCATATTAATGTATATGTTTCATTTATAATTTAATAACAATTATTTCACCATTATACAGGAGTTTAACCTACCCTCGACCAAGGAAAAAGTACAAAGTAAGGGGTTTCTTATCTAACTTTTAATTCCATGAGATTTCCATTTTTCACCACTAATATATTGCATATGGTGTGTGTACTGCCCATGATTGTATTAATTGTGTAATATACTTTAATTTATGTATATATACATCATCATTTTATGATAATTTTTTCATTGGTGTATGTTTCTTAAGTTACCAAATAGATAAGAGAATTTGAAATATCAATTTTCACTCATTCGGCTTTACGCATACTTCATTGATTATTTTACTCCAAGATTATGTGTGGAATCACTATTAATTTTCTAATTCCATAATTTACACTCCCATTTCTGTGGATATACCTTTGATACACATAATAAATCCATTGATAAATTCTCAAGTCATCGATATGAACTTGATAAGAGTAATTTTAACTCAATCTCCATTTGTTGAGTTAAATATCAAATTCATTGGTGTTGTTTTTACAAGAATATGTGTGTATGTACTCGGACTAATTTACACTGAATATCCAATCATATTGAGTGTATTTAAATTTGTCACACATAATTATGTCATTGATTTATCCTTAACCTAAGGATACAGTCTTAATAAGATATTTCATCTCAATTTACATTCCATTGAGACTTCTTTGTTGTTATACACAAATTCACTTTTAAATGTTGTATATAATGTACTTTGACATTGTATATCATGAATACCTTTATTCTCATGATATTATAAAGTTTTTATTACCTCAATTATTTGTATTCAAGTGTCTCTCTTTTGGTTAGGAACTCTGACTAAAATATTATTTTAAATGTTTTAAAGATTTATTATTCTAAATATTTCTCATTAAATTCCATGTTTTAAAAATGGTTTTATAGATTTATTTACATGGTAATTAATGTTTTAAAATTAAAATTCCTTTTAAACGTTTCAATGTGGTATGGGAAACTTTGATTGAAAAATCTATTTTTAAATGGCTTCTTGAACAATAGTGTGACTTTTAAATATTTTAAAGAAAAAGGGGGGACATTTATCTCTAATAGTTTTGATGAGTATTTTCATCTATGTAAATATCCATTATTATTCTTGGTTGAGGTTAATCTGTTACAATACAATATTTCATATTGTATTGAATGAGTTATGTCTGACTCTGGTTGTGCTATTTTTATACCATTCATGGTTTTTGGATAAATTATTGACACTTCATATGCTAGTTTTAATATGAATTTTTATGTTATGTTTCAAAATCTTCATATGAGAAATGAATTGGAATTAGTAAGTGATGGGTGGAGCCCGCTATAGATCCACGATGCATCGGTAGGTCTCATGATACAAACTAGTGTCTTTTTACAAGTCCTTGACAAAATATTATTTGTAGTCTTGGTAAAAGGCCTTGATATGTGGTTATGATAGACTGGCATTATGCATTCCATCATTAAGAAAGTGGTTATTGATATTGCATGTGATTGTTCGACTAGTGGAATATCCATTGGAATAAGTAAATGGAATTATTTAATTTCAGTTTTTCCATATTATACTGAAGTTCAAGTTTAAAATTCTTTTGTTTTAGTTATAAGTTGCCTTAAATGTTTATGCTTATTTATGAAAGTTTCTGCTATATTGTTATCATTACTGAGCATCTGAGCTCACCCCTTTCAATGTTTTATTTTTCCCAGGATGTGAAGAACTAATTTATGACTGACCTACAAAGATATTCTGAGGGGATATAAGTGTGGAATATGGAGACTATGTTGTTGTTGTTTTTCATTTTATCATGTAATGTAATACTTATGAATGTATCTAGTACTTGCAAGGCTACTAAATTAATCAGTATTTTGAGACTTGATCTTTTATGATCATGATAATGATTCGTAATAATGCACCGACTCTGGGCTTCTGGGGTCAGGGTGTTACAATGAACATCTCCTAAAATAACATTAATCACATAATCACTAAATCACTTTCCAATCCCATGGTTATATATTTGGTAAAAAATAACTAAAATAAAATAACCTTTACCCATTATATATTTTTCCTAAAAAATTCATCCTAACCAGGACTTCAAGTAGGTTACCGGTAGGCATTTCAACCTTGTCTCCCTTCATTTGTGATTTCAAACCCTATGGATTTGCAGGATGTGATGGGTTTTCACCCATCTAGTGGGTTGTCCTTTTTTAAAACTATATTAATATTATTTCCAAAATAAATATGATGTACATCCTAGAAATAAGGTCAATAACTAAATTGAATTTAACTATGGTTTTCAATACAGCCACAATACCTAGATACCAAATCCATTTATTTCTATATAGGTTCCTATATGATATATATTTTATCTTATATAAGGGGACATTGACTTAGGTAATTCCTATATTCCTCAAATTTCAGGCAACGAACTTCAAATGTATTCTTTGGATGAGTTTTATTTCCTTCCATCATAGTGTTCATTATTTCTTGGAAATTCATTTTTTTATTTTCTTATTTCTCATACATAAATCATTTTTCTATTCTATTGATACACTTTCATAGGTTTCTCCTTATACATTTCATGTATGATGGAAATCAAGCCATCTTTCCTCCATAATATCCACCATTTGAGCTCTTTGAAAACTCTTTCTTATCTTCATTGGTTACTTTGGGAGTTAGTTAAGATATATTTTATTAATCATATATTGGGAAACTGATTAGGCATGAATAAGAAATCACTCACTCCTATCAATATCTCATTTTTCTCATTTCCACCACTTTTTCTTTCATTTTCAATGTCAACATGACTCCCTAAAGTTCCTTTCATCGACTACAACCAGGAACCATAGTGTGATTAATAACATTCATAGTGGGAAGACATATAATAATTTGTAGAATATCATTACACCTTATTTTAAATATAAAACATAATATGTGAAACTTAGGTTTTACATTCAAATTATTCATAATGGTTCGTAAAAAATTTAAAATTATCCTAAGAATGTCCCCTGAGAGTGTCAAACCATGTGTCTAGTTAGTCATGTTGTCATGTATTAGGTTGCCCTAAGTCAGGCCATGGAATCCTTGTTGGGTTTGTTACCCCATGGTACATCTATGTCATAACCACATCCACTATCAAGATAGGGATGTAGTTCTTGGAAGACCATTGATTCTCGCTCAAATTTACCCAAGAGATGAAGGTAGAATGATCCTTGTAGTTTAGCTTGGGTTATCGAATCCTCAGAGACCTAATAAGTAACCTATAGACACGTACATTCTATGGAAGGTTTTTGGCTATAATGAGGCCAACATGGGTTTATAATATATGTGTTTAAAGGATATCTAACTGATTAATTGTATTCAAATTAAAATAATGAGTTGATACTAGGTTATCTCTCGGGGTGGATTGGATGGAATTATTTTTCAACTATTTCAATTTCTAATATTTGAGATGGGTTAATTTAAGAAGATCATACAACATCATCACTTACTGGGTTAATACCAACACACATTAATACTAATCACATATAAACTTTAAGGATCAACGTTTTGAGCACTTCAAGGTAAAAGTTTGTATTAGAACTTGAAGTGTGTGGCCTTAAATTCGACAAGGACAATGGAGTTTAAAAATCATCAAATAAAAATATCAATTAAAAGAAGTAATTAGACAATAATGTGGTGATAAATAACATCCAATCCATCCCTTTTCTACTCCCTTGGATCAACCCATAATTTGGTTATCCCTCCATTGATTCTATGGTTTCAATGGAAGCGGACAGTAGACTCATGAAGGAGGAAATGGAGAAGAAAAAAACAATGAAAATAAAATGACCACTCCACCGTTGTGTGAATAAGTTCACAAGGTTTTGTGTGAATAAATTAACACCTTGATGCAACGATATCATAGTGATATTGAGAACAACAGAATAAGATGAGAAGAAGAAATTTTATTAAGAAACTAGGATGATTTAAAAACAACTTACATGTTAAGGAAGAATGTTACAAAGACAAATTGGCAGCATAACATTAAGATTAAAACAAATAAAAAAGATGAAAAAAATCCTCCACCAACACTACCTTAAATAGGAATTTTGGGAGCCTTGGGCCGAGCCTCCAACAGTACAAAGCATAACACTTGATTATGGTAGGCCTAGGGTGTATAGGGACGAATCTTCACGTACGTGGACATTACATTATTTTTGCGGAATACTTAATACATAACAAAAACAGACACACAAGGATCGTAATAGTTTAGTGTCTTTGGAAACTCGAAATATAATCTTCTAATCATGGTGAAAGATCATCAACATCTCCATTAATGATCTTCCCCTTTTGTTTTCTTACCTAAAACCTTTCTATAAATCCTGGGGATAATAAAACATATAAAGGGTGAGCTCAAATGCTCAGTAAGGGAAAACATAGATAACATAAAACAATCCATAAACATTTGGAAGCAAAAACTTGAACATGAAATTTAAACATTAAAACCTTGAGAAAAGACATAAATCATGGAAGTACGTAAGGCATATATCATAATGGAACATCAATAATGATAAAATATAATGGGAATAAAACATTTAATTGTGGCAACCATTCATAACTTGTTATGATTTCCATAGTAGCCAAGTCATTGCTTCCAAGACCATCTTAGTGGACAAAGTACCTTTCTGAATCGAGTTCACTCCTCAATCCAGTCCTGTATCACTGAACCAGATTAACTTACCATTGCATCCATGTCTATCTCATGAGATATATAATCTTTACCTAATTCATTGGATGGAGATATAGGTCCCACCCATCTCATAATGAAATCATTCTTACTTGTGCCACAAAATAAACATACATCATTCATAACAACCCAATAAATAAAATGGGTTTCATAAACATCTTCCTATCATTACATAATCCATATAAAAGAAATGGATATCATTTCATAATAAGGAAAGTGAAACCATGTAAATAATATATACCTTATACTTGAAACATACACATATGAAATAATTTCATCTTAGATGAAAAATGGTTTTGATAAAACACTTGAAATGAATTCTTGAGGAAAATATCATTTCTTCTTTAAAATCATTTTCTTTTCACAAAATGTCATTAAATTTTAAAAGAAAAGGATTTTGTTGAAAATAGTCATGAAATATTTTCTAGGAAGCTTCATGAAAATACGTCTTTATAAAACTGTAAAAAATCCTTTCATGTCGTATACGTTAAAATAACATTCTTCTCATACATTTGTCAGAAAAGTAAAAAAGTACCTTGTAGGGTAAATAAAAGAAAGAATCCTTCCATGACATGGGTTAAAAGTCAAAATGGGTAAAAAGGAATTTAAACACACATGAATACACATTTATAAAACATGGACATGGATGATTTCAATAACCCCAGTAAATACTTATGAATAAGCAATCTCGGATAAAAATGAGATTTGCAAAATTATCCCTTACCTTAGGTCTGATATGCTTCGTATGTATCCAAAACTCATGTATAATGATTTAAATAATGTCATTGAAAAATTACATAATCATATTCATTGTTATGATATAATATATGGTTCACTTATGACTTTATATTACCCATTCTTTTGTAAATTCCATGTTAAAGAGCATTTTGGGTAAAATCGTTTCATTTGTCGTCTGTGTTTTGACTTGTAATTATTCATATGACTACGTAGATCATGATTACTTAATCCCAGAATATAAAACAAGATTTATATATAACATATATTCAGAATATACATATATATAATAGATCGATAAATGGAAAAAATACAACATTCATGGAGACGGTAGTCCGTACGTACGCATGAACGCTGTTTTCGTTTCCTTATTGAATTGATTGGAATTAAGTATATGAAAAATATATATATATACATAAATCCAGTAGATTCATTATTTCATATATTTCGTTATTATTCATTATATATACTTTATAATCATTCTTGAATGGTTAATCATGGAAAATGAATCTCATCGCATTCGTGGAGACGGTAGTCCGTACGTACGGACGAGCGATGATATCATTCCCATGATCGTGGAATTGTATTGAAGTGTATGTATAATATTACAGAATAAATATCACTTTACAATAACCATATATAGTTATTTATTTACACCATTATACCCATCCATGTAAGGTGGTGGTGGAAAATAGATTACACCAAGGCGTGGAGACGGTATTCCGTACGTACGCACGCGCGGTGATTTCGTTTTCCGTAGGATGGATAGATGGTGAAATAGGATTGTTTCATACTTATAATAAAATATCAGTATATGAGTGATACTTATGTTATTACTTCATAATGAAACAACTAAGGAAGAAGAAGTGGAAGAAGAAATAAAGTTGAAAGAATCGTTAATGGACATTACCTCTTCTTTGAAGCGCCTCTTTGAGACCTCCTTTTAGGGAACTAAAATTGGTCTTTGAAGACGATCAGGACCTCTAGAATGTTTCTAGGGAAGTGTAGAATAGAATTTGTCAGGGGTTGGCCGATATTGAAGGCTCAAAGTGGTGTGAGGAAGAGAGGGAGGAGGTGCCCTTTTATAAGGGAGGAGAGGGGCACCTTTGGAATAACAAAAAATATTATTTTATTATAAAGTCATATTCGGTTTTTAATAGCTCCAAATTGAGTTATATAGAAGCTAAGGTGGGTATGGGTCGAAATACTCTAATACAATAGAATTTAGACAAGTTTAGGTTTCTATTTTAACCTTATCATTTAGATTTAACTTTAAGTTAGATAATTTAACTTTTACCATGTCTTCTTGTTTTCTTACACTATAAGGTAAATAAACTTACTATAACAAGCCACAACAACCCCAAGTGGTTCATTATTAATATATATCATTATCTAAGTGATTTGGACGAACCTTATATTTTTAGGAAGAAAATAACTATTAATAATATAATATTTGTTTTAAAAACTATTTTATGTCAATTTTGACACTATTTGGTACTTGATTTTTTTGAAACTCATAAAAGCATGATTAGTTCTAAAAAAGTTTCTTAAATCAATAATAACATGTCATATTAACCTTAAAAATTAGTGGAATTCAAAAAAAAAAGTCTCAAATTACATTTATTTGGGTATTTATAACATCAATTATGTCAATATTTCATTAATAAGATAATTACTGCATCGTCTTTGTGTCATAAATAAATTAAATTATTTAATGTCTAAAAATTATAAATAAAATTCCATTATGTAGGAAATATTTTTATCTTTATAATGAATATTTATAGTAGAATTTATCTTATAAATAACCCTATATTAAAAATGATTTACTTATTAAACATTGATTTTAACTATTTTAACCTTTCTTTAAATAAATTAATATTAAATGTCCTGATCTAATCCAAGTGGTCCTAAATTGTCATATTTTATTCTGAAGGTTGTTTTCTGGTCGAATTACACTTATCCAATAGAATTAGGACATGTTTTATGATAATAATAATATCATTTTTACCCTTAATTACCCTATTTACTTTTAACCGTTGTAAATAAAAGTAAAAAGTTACTATTCACCAAAAAAAAATTTCATCTCATTGAACCACATTTTAGTCCTTGATATTAACCGTGTCTCTCGGATTTTCAAAATTCCACTCACAGAAGCGGTAAAATTATGTTTTATGAAAAATTCAGTTTTTTAACTACCACTTACTGGTTTCACTATTCATCAAATAATGAAAGTTTCCAGAAAAATACCAAAAATTAGGCCTAATCTATATTTGATATTTTGAATTCAAAAATGATTTCTATTTTAAAAAATTCAAAACATATCATTTGCATTAATTAATTTAAAAATTAATTCATGTCGTTAAAACAAATAGAGTGTTTTTAATAGATAATAACTATCAAAAGATTGACACTTGTTTATGTCTGGTTTAAATGTGAAATTACATCCAACGACCAAAATTGTATTAAATGGTAAAACTATATTCTAAATATACTTTAAAACCACTCAAATTAATACTTTATCACTATTAATTATTTCTATTAAAAATGTTGTTTTTAATTAAAATTTAGTAATTTTCACTTTTCATCAGAATATGAAAGTTATCCGAAAAATAAAAAAATTTCCCCCTAAGCTAATTTCAATATTCCGAATCCAAAAAATGAAGTCCATTTTGAAAGATAAAATTTATAAATTTTCAAAAAGTGGCTATTACTTTTCATATGGGCTAGTCCATAATAATATTATAATAATATCTCGTTTAGTGAAACTCGGTATTGCGTACTACACACGCTATCGAGAAAGGTCTTTATTGCATGTAATGCAAGCCAAGTCAAGGCTGCGTGTAGTGAAATCTTTGTTTGGTGTTGCGTATAAAATAATTAAAACTTATTTCATTTATACATTAAACAAAATCTATACATAATGTTGCGTAGAATAGTTTATGCAAAACGAACTTGAAATTGTATGTAACGCGAGCCAAGAATAGTGTTGCGTATACTACAAGAAAATACGGTTTTCCATATATAACAAGCTAAATTTGGTGTAGCGTACAACACAATATATTAAAAATAATATTTTTCATAAAATCTCATGGTGTTACATTGGGTAGTGGAAAGCTTGTGGAACTCAGACTTTTCCAAATTTGACCTGAGGTGGCATCCAACTTTCATCCACCGAACTGATTCTCTTGGAAGAACATTTAGATGTCTGGATCATAGTGGTCTATAGAGTAAGCAACTGGAGACCCGGATGTTTCCTAACATCCCGTAAAATTTGGCCCTATTTGGAGTTGTGGATTCTCAGATATGATCATATTTGTATGATATTGTTTTCTGGGCCGCAGAATCTGGCAAAGAATTTAATCTTCACATTGGGTGGCCTTAATAACCACTATGTATGCCGAATTAGAACTAGATCCTGAATAATGATTTGTTCCTCTACATGTCTTCTATCATTCCACTAAATTTTTGCCTCATTGGGCCTTTATTTTGGTCCTTACATTCGCATCTGTGGTCTAGTGTCCAATCTGACCTCTCCAGAATTGTTTCTTTTCATCACAAAATATCCCCATCTTCCTCCATGAATTCTACATTGATCCCTGAATGAAACATGTTCATATTGAAGTGTAGATCAATTTACCAAAATATAAATTTAAAATATGGATAATTACATTCCTTAAAATCATATGAATCATTGGGTACTTTAAATGATGTTAAAAAATGTACCACATAATAGTGCATTTTAAGAAGGAATTACAATCATAATGTGAAATGATGATAAATGTGTAAAATACACTAAAATGGTGTTTATGAATAATAAATCACATGAATATTATATATATTAACAATTAATATTATCCTCATTTAGTGTCTAATCACCCCCCCAACTTGAGTTATGCTAGTCCCGAGCAAAATATATCTCAACAATATGAAATTCGAATTTTCTTTTCCAAAAACTTTTTAATACACAATGATCACCAAAAACCCTTATACCATAAAATCATGAAATCCATCAAAATACTTTAATACAAGATAGTTTCATAAGATGATCTCAATCCCAAGCCCATTCCTTTGTTCAAATTCATTTCCATATTTAATCCAATATCAATTAAGTATGAGGATGTGTTGTGTATCACAATAGACATGGGGGGTTCATCTTTATTCAAGGGGGAAATGATGTAAGCACTATGTGGAATCACATTTCAATATTAATATGAGTATTAATTTTTTTATTGTATTAATTTTTTTCCTTTTTTTTTGTTTTTTCAATTTTTCCATAGTAATTGAAGTATCACTCAAAAGAGTCAACCCCTGTAGCGAGACTTTGCCGATGACTCCCAGGCTCATATACCTTAGGGAACCAAGTGAAACCCACATACTCGGGCATCATCTCAAGTTTAATCAGTCAAAAACAAATTCAAATTACCAAAAAAAGAAATAAAATTACTAACTCTGGGCCAGATAACTATGGAGTCACGATCCCCAAGTGTCGAAAGCCACACATTAGGTCATTTCATTTCTCTACGCGCAAATATATTGTGTTTTTAATTATTTTTTCTTTTGAATACTCATATTAAAACTAAAATGATCACAAAACCTATGCTATTTATTCGGGGGACCCCATGAACTAAAACTAATACCCCACTATCCAAAGGACGTCCATTGTGATATTTTTTTTATTATTTGGATGAAAATATAAACAATTAAATATCACATTGGACAGCCACACTTTCCAAAATCTATGCTCATGAAATTATACAAGGATTAAAATCAGAATCAGGGCATTCTAAATTATTTAATATTTAGTTTAAAAGTTTGCAATGTGTATTACCATATTCAATATTAAATGAATTTTTCCTTCTATTTATACAATTTTTTTTCAAATAATTCTTTTTTTTGACATAAAAGACTTTTTTATTTTATCCCCCCCCCAACATAAAATAACATTGTCCCTAGTGTTTAATGAAAAAAATATTTAGAAGGGGGTAGAGTTAGATAATGAGAGTTCAAAAAGAAAATTGAATATGAGGATCATGGAATGAAGTCACCTGGTGGTTGAAGTTGAAACTCTTGCTTCTCCCTTTTAATCCTTTGATATCCATGTCACTTGCAGAGTTCCCTAGTAGAAAAAGGAAAAAAACAGACAAAAAAAACAATATATATATATATATATTAATTTATATAATAAAGAAAGTAAAATATATGTATATATATAAACATTATAGAATAAGGAAGCACAAAAAGCCGTGGGTTAGTGGTAAGCACGCGCCCCTGTATCTCTTCGGTCCCGGGTTCGAATCCCCATGGCTTCACCGGCTGTGACGTCGTTTGACCCACAACCTACGATGTGGACTTTTATTATTATTTATTTATTTATTTATTTATTTTTTATTTTATTTTTTATTTTTATATTAACCTACAAACACATAATAATAAAATAAAATAAATTGATGATACATTGTCTTTTTTTACATTTCTGGGTAAGGTAACACTCAAGGATCACACCAAATGACATAGATGAATATGGCGCTCCCCTTTCTTACCCATCCATACTCATAATAGAAGAACATATCAATAGTCTATTTTTATTTTTATTTTAAATATCAATATTATTAATAAAAAAAGATTCCAAAAAGATTGAAAACATGAAAACCATGGGTTGCCTCCCATGCAGCGCTTTGTTTAATGTCATTAGCCTGACATGGATTGAAAATCTATCAATTTTTCCCTGGTTCATAGGTTGTCTCAGTTAACTCAACCTCTATTTCTAGTTTATTGAATGATTCAATGAATGGTTTTAACCTTTAACCATTTACCTTTAAAATGTAACCACTTATGTGATCTTGAATCTCTACTACCCCATGGGGGTACACATGATGCACTATTAAAGGACCTGACCATCTAGAACATAACTTTCTTGGTTGTAAATGAAGTTTTGAACTATAAAAGAGCACAAGTTTTCCCGGTTTAAAATGTTTGACCTTGATATTCCTAGATTGATAGGCTTAAACTCTAGCTTTATTGATCCTTGAATTTTCATAAGCCTCCATCCTTAGTTCCTCCAGTTAATTGAGATCTAATTTCCTTTTTGTTCCGCCCAATGAGAGGTCATAATCCATTTTTTTAATTGCCCAAAATTCCTTTGGCTCAATTTCAACAGGTAAATGGCATGCTTTTCCAGAAAAAAAAACTATATGGTGACATTCCTAGGATGGTTTTGTATGTTGTACGATTTTCCCAAAGAGCATCCATGAGTTTCTCGGAAAAATATTTCCTAGAAGGATTGATAGTTTTTTCAAGAATATTCTTAATATCCCAATTTTCTAACTCTTCTTGACCATTGGTCTGTGGGTGGTAAGCAGTGGAAAGTTTATGAGAAATTCCATATTTTTCCATGAGTGATGAGAATGGACGATTGCAAAAATGAGTTCTAAGATCACTAATGATATCCCTAAAAATTACAAATATAGATAAGATGTTTTCCTTCAGAAATATAATCATAGTTTGATGATCATTGGATTTTTTAGGAATGGACTCAACCCATTTGGATGCATAATCGATAGCTAAAATAATGTAAATATATCCCCTAGAGTTTGAGAAGGTACCCATGAAATCAATTCCACACAGTCAAATATTTCAACCACTAAGATGGGAGTGAGTGTCATTTGATTCCTTTTTGTGATGGACCCTACTTGTTGACACCTAGGACAGATTTGAAAAAATGTGCAAGAGTCCCTTGAGAGGGTGGGCCAGAAGAGACCACACTGAAGAACCTTATCAGAAGTTTTCTTATAGGAAAAGTGACCTCCATATGCCTCATTATGACAGAATTTAAGGATGGACTCTTGTTCAGATTCTGGGACACACCTCCTAATGACTTGGTTAGGGCAGAACTAATAGAGGTATGGATCATCAAACACATATTACCTAACATCATAAAGGAATTTCCTTGGAGCTTGAGTCCCTAATAATTTTGGAATTACTACCGTAACTAACAAGTTGGCTCTGTCTGCATACCAAGGGCAGTCACTCACAGAGTATAGGTGTTCATCAGGAAATGAATCAGACACAGAAAGATGATTTGACTTGTCTTTTAATTCCATCGTATAGAGGTGATGGGCTAAAAAATTTTCAACACCCCTTTTTTCCTTGATTGTGAGGTCAAATTCTTGTAAGATAAGACCCACCTAATCAGTCTAGACTTGGCATCTTATTTTTGGAAGAGGTATTTTAGTGCAGAATGGTCAGTGAACACAGTGATGGGGAATCCTAAGAGGAAGGACCTAAACTTTTCTAATGAAAACACAATATCAAGTAACTCATTTTCAGTGGTGGTGTAGTTTATTTGGGCATCATTTAATGATTTACTTGCATAAGCAATGACATAAGGAGTTTTATCACAACATTGTCCTCACACAGCTCTTATAGGAAATTCACTGGCATCACACATAAGTTCAAAAGGAAGGTTCCAATTTGGAGATTTCATAATGGGAGGAGGTGTGAGATCGGATTTGAGGGTTGAGAATGAACCCTCACAGCTTTCTGTCCAAACAAATGGAGCATCATTTTCTAGTAGAGCACAAAAGGGACGAGAGATTGGACTAAATTACTTGATGAATCTTCTATAGAAACTAGCATGTCCTAAGAAATACCTCACTTCCTTAATATTTTTGGGTGATTGAAGGTAACAAATGATGTCAAACTTGGATTTATCAACTTCAATCCCCCTACCTGAGACCAGATAGCCTAGAACTAGTCCCTATTTAACCATGAAATGGAAGTTTTCCCAGTTTAGGACCAGATTATTTTCTTCACATATTGACAAGACTCTCTCCACATTCCTCAGACATCCCTCAAATGTATCCCCAAACACAGATAAGTCATCCATGAAGACCTCTATAAAACCCCCTACCATGTCTGAGAAGTTTCCCATCATGCACCGCTGGAAGGTTCCAGAGGCACTGCATAACCCGATGGGAATGCGTTTGAAGCCAAAGGTGCCGAATGGATAGGTGAATGTAGTCTTCCCTTAATCCTCTAGGGATACCTCAATCTGATTGTACCCCGAGTACCAATCTAAGAAATAGTAGAAGGCATGACCTGCCACTCTCTCAAGGACTTGGTCAATTAATGGTAAGGGGAAATGGTCCTTTTTGGTAAATGATTTTAGCTTCCTATATTCGATGCAGACTCTCCAGCCACTACTCACCCTTGTTTGATGAATCTCTCCATCCTCATTGGTTATCACTGTGATTCCAACCTTTTTTGGAACCACTTGGATTGGGCTCACCCACTCACTCTTATCTATGGGATAGATAATACTATCTTTTAACAATTTCAGAATTTCTTTTCTAACTACTTCCATGAGATTAGGATTCAGTCACTGTTGAGGTTGACGACATGTCTTTGAATCAGATTCCAGAACAATCCTATGAGTCCTGATAAGTGGGATAATCCCAGGAATGTTGGAAAGGGTCTAACCAATGGATTTATTATGTTTCTTAAGGAAATCTAGAAGAATCCTCTCATGATTGGGTTCAAGAGATGAAGAAATGACAATAGGATGTGTTTTATTGTCCCCTAGGAAGGCATGCTTGAGTGCAGCGGGAAGTTCCTTCAATTCAAGATCAGGTTGGTTCAGAATTTCAGTAGAAGATTGGGAGATTGGGTCAAGTTAAATTTTGTTTCCTAGAGTTTTATATAGGATTGATTCCCCATAGGTAGAAGTTTCATATACAAGATTGGTTTGATCAGATTTAGGGAAGGAAGTTTGATTGGTCTCCATGGAATCGGTTTCCTAAAAGGTTTCACTGATTGTTGGACCTAAGACTTCATCATAAGAGCAATTTCAAAATGATTCAAGCCAAGGAGATAAACTTCCTTCATGTGAACAAAGGAAATCAATCTCATCCTAACTTAAACATCCATCAAATATTCCTTGATGTTATATGGATTCATTATCAATGTTTCCTACCATGTTTACTTCATGAATTTCCTCTTCATCTTCTATTTGTGAGCTTTCATTATAGATGTTCAAGTCTGGACTCATGTTTTCAAAGGTGATGGTCATGTTCTCATTTCGAACTCAAATAAAAGAGTTGATTGTTTCATGGAAAGGATGAACAAGGATGATTGGGGGTTGTTCCTTATTTCCTAAGTTTGGATGGTTGTCAAGGACAATGAATTCGGCAGGGTAGATGAAGTTTTTAACCGTTACTAGAACGTCCTTTAAAATCCCCTTTGGAACCCTAATTCTCTGATCAGCAAGTTTAAGTATGATAGATATGGTTTGGATCTCTTCTAGGCCTAAGTGGTAGTACACAACATAGGTAATGAGATTAACACTAGCACCTAGGTCACACAAGGCCTTGACATCTTTTCTCTCTCCTAGTTCAACATTGATGTAAGGGAAACCCGAGTCTTTCAACATAGGAGTAATGTTACCTTGAATGGTGGTACTCACATTAGCTGCCAAAAGGAATGTGTTTTTATGTGAAAATTTTCTTTTAAAATTGCACAAGTCCTTAAGGTACTTTGTGTAGGAAGGTATGGTTTGGATTGCATCGAGAAGGGGAATGTTAAACTTGACTTGTGAGATGATTTCTTTTAATGTTTCACTTAATTTAGGCTTTTTTTCCCCTCATGCATTGAGGAAATGGTGTAGGTTGTGGGGTTGTTTGTTGAAGAGTTGTTTCCTTGACATTGTTATCAGTTTTCCTCAGTTTGATCTTGTGGTTCATTTTAATTTTCATCCAAGTTTGGATCTTCAGGTGGGTTCTGAATTAGTTTTTCAGGTTTCTCAATTGATTTCCAACTTCATAAAATAGTCACAACCTTTATTTTTTCATGAGTTGTTTGAGTGCAACTTGACTCTCCCCTTGAAGTTGAGGACGGTACTTCCTGAGTAGGCATGGGTGACTTTCTAGTTTTGATGGTTTGAAGTTCTTTTTTTAGGGATGAGACTTCCAAGTTCATCCTTTCCATTTGTTTGCACAGTTGTTCTAGTAGGCTTTGTGGAAAAGTTTGGGTTTGTGCTTAAGAAGATTGGTTTTTTCCAGGGGATATTTTAGAGGTGGGATGGTTTGTTGAAAATGTACCGGTGGATGTTAGTATTGGATAGTTTGGGTTTGGAACTGGTTATGGGTTTGTTAGTTCTATTGGGGGAAAGTATTTTGTCCTTGTGGTTGGCTAGGTTGCTGGTTATCTTTCCAACAAAAGCCTTGGTGATCATTATACCATGGGTTGAAGTTGTTTTGGTATTGAAGCTTTTGAAATTTCAAAGCATTTAATTCTGTTGGGGGTCCTCCTAAAATAATATCCTTGATTGATGGAATGTTTGGGCAGTTGTCTATCTTTTGGTCATGTTTGTCACAAATTGTGCAAACAGTGTCAACAGTTTGGATTTCATGGAATTTCCTAAGGTCTATCTCTTCAACCTTCCTAGAGAGTGCTGCGAGTTTATCCCTAAGGATTTCCTCTTCTATAAGTGTATGAATTCTAGAAGTTCATTGTGACTTTTCAGAAAAAGGTGAAGTTCCCCGTGATTGGCTTTTTTCAGAAAGGTTTTCTAGATACTTGTAAGCATCATTTGGGGCTTTGTTTTTAAAGGTTCCATTACACATCATGTCAATGAATTGTTTGTTCCCCAGACCCAACCCTTAATAAGAAAAATCTCACTTTTTTGGAATAGAAAAACCACGATGTGGAACCACGTTTAGAGTGTCCTTAAACCTCTCCCATGTTTCATAGAATGACTCTCCCTCTTTTTCAAAAACGTTTTGGAAGCACTTTTTAAGTGAAATTGTTTTGTGGTGGGGAAAGTATTTTTTGTTGAATTCTCTTTATACTTGGTCCCAAGAGTTGATGGATGATGGTCTCAAATTGTTTATCCAATTTTTAGCTCGATCCTTTAAAGAAAAAGAAAATAGCCTCATCTTAAATAATTATAGTTGATGTGGGGGACACATGGTTTCTAAAATGTCATTGAACTCCTTAATGTGAAGGTAGGTCATCTCAGACTCCATTCCATGGAATGTTGGAAGGTGGTTTAGGACATGGGGTTTAAAGATATCCTTGGAATCTCCTAGGGAATTGTGTCTAATGCATGAGGGGGCATTGGTCCAGGAAGGTGTGAGGTATTCATTCATGGTTTGATCAATTGCATTCCCCAAGTTTGGGGCTTCCTCATTTGGGTTTCCATTTTGGTTTCCGCTCGGGTTTATGAGTTGGTTTCTACGGAGATCTTCCATTAAAATGGGATCAATTTTTGAATCTGAAGTATTAGGACGATTATGATATAATGGAAAGAGTTACCTTGGTGTACTTGACTCCCCAACCCCAGGAATATCCACCCTAACTAGACGGTTTGATTGATCGCGGGTGTAGGTGGACATGCGCCAAAAAAATGAGAAAGGGAAAAGATAAGAGAATTTGGATGAAAAAAAGAATAAATGGGGGATAATAGAATGGGTTTTTAGATGACTTACTTGTGTCCCTATAAATGGCGCCAAAATTTGATTCTCACTCAAATTTACCCAAGAGATGAAGGTAGAACAGTCCTTGTAGTTTAGCTTGGGTTGTCGAATCCTCAGAGACCTAAGAAGTAACCTATAGACACGTACATTATATGGAAGTTTTTTTGCTATAAAGTGGAAAAATTGGGTTGATTTTATATGGGTTTAAAGGATAACTAACTGATTAAGTGAATTCAAATTAAAATTATTAGTTGATCCTAGGTTATCGCTCGGGGTGGATTGGATGAAATTCTTTTTCAACTATTTCAATTTCTAATATTTTGAGATGAGTTCATTTAATAAGATCAAAAAACATCCTCACGTACTGGTTTAATACCTAGAAACTTTAATACTAATAACCTATACACTTGAAGGATCATCATTTTGTGCACTTCAAGGTAAAGGTCTGTATTATCACTTGAAGTGTGTGGCCTTAAATTCGACATGGACGATGGAGTTTAAAAATCATCAAATAAAAATATCAACTAAAAGAAGTTATTAGACATTAATGGGGTCTAAATAACATCAAATATAGCCCCATGATACTCCCTTTGATCAACCCATAAGTGGTTTATCCCTCCATTGATTCTATGGTTTCAATGGAAACGGAAATTAGAATCATGAGGGAGGAAATGGAGAAGAAAAAAACAATGAAAAGAAAATGATCACTCCACCGTTGTGTGAATAATTTCAAAAGGTTTGGTGTGAATAAATTCACACCTTGAGGCAACGGTAACAAAGTGAGATGGAGAACAATAGAATAAGATGAGAATAAGAACTTTTATTTAGAAAATAGGATGAATTAAAAACAACTTACATGTGAAGGAAGAATGTTACAAAGACAAATTGGCAGCATAACATTAAGATGAAAACAAAGCTCAAAGATGAAAAACTCCTCCACCACCACTACCATAAATAGGGATTTTGGGAGACTTGGGTCAACCCTCCAATAGTACAAAGCATACCACTTGATTATGGTCGGCCTAGGGTGGTGGAAATCTTGTGGAACTTGTACTTTTCCACACTTGACCCGAGGTGGAAGCCAACTTTCATCCACCGAACGGACGCGCTTGTAAGACCTGCTAGATTACCGATTCAGAGTGAGACATAGAAAACAAAAATGGATTTCCGGATGTCTCCTAACCTCCTGTAAAATTTGGGCCCTTTGGAGTTGTGGATTCCGAGATATGATCATATTGGTAGTATTTGTTTTTTCTCGGCCGCTGAATCTGGCTCAGAATTTAATCTCCATAGTGGGGGGCCTTAATAACCACGATGGAGGCTGAATTAGCACTGGATCATGAAATTTTATTTGTTCCAATACATGTCTTATATCATCCCACAAAATATGGTCCTCATTAGGCATTTATTTTGGGCCCCACATTCGCATCAGTGGGCTGGTGTCCAATCGGACTTCTCCAGAATTGTTTCCTTTCATCAAAAAATATCCCCATATTATTCCATAAATTATACATTGATCCCTGAATGAAACATGTTAATATTTAAGTGTAGATAAATTTCCCAAAATATAAAGTTAAAATATGGATAATTACATTCCTTAAAATCATATGAATCATTGGGTACTTTAAATGATGTTAAAAAATGTACCACATAATAGTGCATTTTAAGAAGGAATTACAATCATAATGTGAAATGATGTTCAAAGTGTAAAATGAACTAAAATGGTGTTTATGAATAATGAATAACATGAGTATTATATATATTAACAATGAATATTAGCCTCATTTAGTGGCTAATCAACCAATATAATCCCTACCTTCCCATAATTTCTCAGTTGTTCTTATATGCTTATCCTTATAATCTATCATATGATTATGTTCACTAATATATGTTTTCTAAATCTAGTTTATATGGTTTATACTAAAATTACTTTGATACCAACTGTATATACCCCTACATTAGTTGCTCGGAGCCAGTTCCTTACTTTTTTACTTTTTTATAATAAACAAGGAAGTCGCATCCTGAAGGAAAAAATAGTTTATTAGTTTTGGAAAACCAACAAAACATATTTTTTACATTAAAAATAGAAAAAAATATAAAAACTACACTAAAAACATCCATAAATCCTATATTATCCTTTCATTTCATTCATAGTATACATATTCTCATCCTGGGGAAAAATAAAACACATGTAAGGGGTGATATTAGATGCCCAATAATGGTATGTAATACAGCGGATGCTAATATAAACAATAAGACATTATGAATGAATAATAACACATGCCAATAGACTATAACTTGAGCATAATATGGAAAGAATAAAATTTGAATAAATAATTCCATTAAAATAATCACATGGGAATATTGCTTAACCATGGATATTCAACTAGTCAAATATTCACATAGATAATCGATTACTAATCATAATGTGGGAATTCATATCCTTGACTTCATTAACATACCATCAAGGCCTTGTCCAATACTTCTAAAAATAAATGGCTAAGGCCTCAGCCAAAATCCATTTATGTTTTGTCTCGTGAGACATACAAATGCATCAAGGGGCTATAGTGGGCCCCACCATTCACTTATTAAGCCCGTGCATTCCTTATATGTCTAATGAAAAGATATCCTTAAATCAAAGTTCCCCATATCACTTTTAAAGATTTTAATCACAATCATAGATGAAAATACTGTAATAAAATCATTGATAAATTCTTGAGTAGAATGATCATTAAACATTACAAAGTGTCCCTTACCACTTTGAGAAGTTTAAATATTAATCCCTATGAAGTAATGAAAAATATAATTTCATAAGAATAAGAAGAATAATGATTTTATATATCAAATAGAAGTACATAAACCACATGAAAGTTATAAGTGGTGAATAAGGTATATATCTCACCGAAGTATAAAAGAGACAAGATAAAACCTTTTTTACTATGGAAAAAGAGTTATTTTAGAAAATCATTTGTATTAATCATAAAATAATTTTTTAAACATGTATATCCAAGAAATTAAATATTAAGAATAATGAAATTATATTTTAGTCATAAATGATGTCCAACTAAAGTGAGAACATATAACAATAGTGTTTAATAAATTTTATAAATGAACCTCTTTAATATTGTTTAAGGAAAATATTATAGTGTCTTTAAAATGTAAAAAAGTGTAATTGATAGCATAATACCAAAAATAAAAAAATAAAACTTTTCATGATAAAATGACTGATTTTATAAAAATATTTGTAACTTAAAAAAATATTGTGTGTTACTTGAAAATGGGTGAGAAATTGGGGTGTTCCCTTTAATCGGGAATGCTTATTGTGAGGAAATCAAAAAGAAACCATATAAGACATCAATTACCACATAAAGGAATGATTAAATGATCTGGATATATGGGATTAAAAAATAAACACATATTTTAGAAGAATTATATGAAAATAAATTAAGTATTATATAGGGATAAAGAGAGACAAAGAATAACCCGAATGAAAAATGAATGTTCATGGAGAGTTCTAAACAACTTTGAAAACAATCAAACCATATGCCCTATAAATTTAATGATCATAATAAAAGTCATTTAATATCATTAATATAAATATATTCATGATATGATATTTAAATGTATGTATGGATACACCACACTGAAGAAATATTGTTCTATAAGTCATATATCACGTAAATAAAAGTGAGATGAGAAAATCCTTACCTTAAGTCTGAATGAGTTCTGGACATGATCATAATGTCCTAGATAATCAGATTAAATACATTAATAAATTAAATAATTAATACCTTTATATAAATGTAATTTATTTATTTTAATTTAATTATGTTAATTTATGTATTTTTGATGAGTTATAAAATACAATTTTATCATTCAGGAGTGTTCGTTTCCTTGGTTTTCATGACTAGTTTACTTGTATATAAATATGAAAGTTCATATAAAATGGTAATAGATTTAAATAATTTAAGTTGTATGTTATTAATGAACATATAGAATACTAAATGGTTATATAAGTCATTTAGATATTTGGGGTGAGGATGAATCATTTGATAAGATGTTAGTGACAATCATTGCGATTATTTTGGTGGTTTTTCGATCATCAAAAACAAGTTATGTCTCATTAAATAGTATTATGTAGATATAATGGTTACATAATATTACATAGACTGTAATAAATATACAATAATTTAATTTAACCATAAATATTGTTTTATGGCCATCATTGATGATGTTAATGGAAATTGAAAATGTATCATCCTTGATGTCAGTAAATTAACACATTACGGGCCACGTTTTCATTTATAGAATAAAAATAGAGATAAAATATTTTAATTATGGATATTCCCTTAACATGATATAATTATATTAGATAAATAATACTATAGTTATCATGTCACTTTAAATAGGGGAGGTGGGGGAAGGATAATAAAATAAAATAAATTGAAAAGAAAATAAAGAGTATTTTTACCTCTTTAATTGTAACACCCCAAGATTTCATAGTACGTTATTTCTTAAAATTAATTCAATAATTTGCGCTACACGCAACACCGAGTTTGAGTGCACCATGAATTACAAACTAGACGTTCAAAAAGATGTTATTAATAGTATTAACTAAATTTTAAAATTTATATACTCCATATAATTTTAGAATCCATATTATTTATTTTTTAGACATAATATAAGAACAAATTAATTTTTTTCAGATAAAAGAAGTATTTTTTAAAAAAATGCAATTTTTCAAACTTTTAATGGAGAAACCATTTTAAAACCAATATTGGACACTTTTATATATTCAATTTAATTAATTTAAATTCTTCTTTAGAATTAGGACATAAAAATTTATTTTTGATAAATTTTTGGTACTTTTCTGATAAAATTCATATTTTGATGAATAGTGTAAATACTAAATTTTAATTGAATTTTTTTTAATCAGAATAATTTATAGTGTTAAATTATACATTTGAATGGTTTGGAAGTATAATTAGATTATATGTTTATCATTTAATACAATTTAGGTCATTATATTTAATTTCACAGTTAAATTTGACATAAACACATGTCAATCTTTTGATAGTTTTTAATTTTTAAAATATATGATTTTTGGTTTCGACAACAGGAATTAATTTTAAATTAATTAATAAAACTTCTATGTTTTGAATTTTATAAAATAGAATTCATTTTTTAATTCAGAATATCAAAATTATCTTAGGGTGAATTTTTGGTATTTTTCTGAAAACATTAAATTTTTGATGAATAGTGAAAACACTGCATTATTATTTAAACCAACTTTTTATTTAAATAATTATTTATTTTATTTAAATTATATAAGTACAATTTCATTAATTGGATTCATTTTATAATAAAATTTTATGTATAAAATTTTATTGAACATTTTACCATCTTTTACCCACCTACTAGGAGCATCTACAAATTTACATAAAACATAATTTTACCGCTTCTGTGAGTTGAATTTAAAAACTCCTAGAGACATGGTTGATATCAGTAAGTAAAATTTGTTTTAATAATATGAAAATAATTTTTGTGAATAGTGACTTTTGACTTTTATTTACCACGGTTAAAAGTAAATAGAGTAATTAAAGGTAAAAATGATATTATAATTACCCTAACACATTTCCTCAATATATTGGATTAGTGTATTTAGACCAAAAACTAACTTATGAATAAAATATGATCCTATTTGGTCCACTTATATTATATTAGGACATTTATTATTATTTTATTTAAAGAAGAGTTAAAAGAGTTAAATTCAACATTTAATAACTAAACTATTTTTAATA
This sequence comes from Viscum album, assembly GCA_963277665.1. Lineage (NCBI taxonomy): Eukaryota > Viridiplantae > Streptophyta > Magnoliopsida > Santalales > Viscaceae > Viscum > Viscum album. The sequence goes on along the minus strand of OY728125.1, from coordinate 1,981,819,173 downwards.
TAGGGTTAAACACAATATAAATTCTACTATAAATATTCATTTTAAAGATAAAAAGATTTCATACATAATGGTATTTTATTTCTAATTTTTAGACATTAAATATTTTAATTTATTTATGACACAATGATGATGCAATAATTACCTTAATAATAAAATTTTAACATAATTGATATTATAAATATCCAAATAAATGTAAATTGAGACTTCTGATGAATTAAACTAATTTTATAGGTTAATATGACATGTTAGGGTTGACTAGAAAATTTTTTTTCCATGTAATCATGATGTTTTGATTTTTACAAAAACCAAATACTAAATAATGTCAAAATTGACCTAAATTAATTATTAAAACAAATATTATATTATTTGTTGATATAATATTCCAAAAATTCTAAGGTTAGTCCAAAGAGATTAAATAATATTATATATGTCATTAATGAACCACTTTAGGTTCTCTTGGAAGTTTATAGTAAGTTTATTAACCATATAGTGTAAGAATACAAGAAGACACGGTAAAAGTTAAACTATTTAACTAATAGTTAAATCTAAATGATATGGTTAATATGGTGACCTAAACTTTTATAAAACCTATTTTTTGAGATTATTTAGACCAATACCCACCTTATCATTGAAATAAATAAATTTTTATATTTAGGAAAGCTAAAATTATTTATAATAAAATAATATTTCAAGGTTTTCCTAAAGTGACTCTCACCTATCTTATAAAAGGGTACTTCCACTTCTCTCAAACTCACACCTCCAAAGCCATTTGGATCAGCCAAAACCTATCCAAATATAATCCCAACTTCCCTCACATCAACATAGAGTTATTAATTTGATCAAAAAGCCAATTTAAGGATCCCTTTTGATCAACTTAGAAGGAAACACCAGAAGAAGAGGTAATAATTTCACCACCCTCTTTCAAGTTCTTTTCCTCTTCTACTTCCTCTTTATTTGTTATTTCTATACCAAAATAATAAATCTAGTACCTACTACATATTTGGATGTTATTATAAATATGGTACAACCATATTCGTTATTCTACCCATCCAATAAATGACAAAGTCACCATACATGCGTACGTACGGCTTACTTTCTCTACGTCGTGGTGTAGTTTGTTATTCAAAAACATCATTATTTGGATGGGTGTAATAATGAGTATAACTGATTTGAATAATAAATATAACATGTTAAAGATTCTGTATATATGATATATAATCCAATTATATACAATTTCACCATCAAAATAATGATATTGTCGCTCGTGTGTACATATGGCTTACCGTCCCATGAATGCGATGAGATTCATTCCCCATTGTAATCATTCAAAAATAATTTTCATTTTATAATTAAAAATAATGTTTAAGAAATTAATATCATTCTGGATATTAATAAAATACAGCCTATACATAACACACATGACTTATATAACAAAGCATATAATGGAAAATGAATCAGTCAACAACCAAAACAATGATACTACAAAAATATCATTAACAAAGCAATATTAGAAGATCATATATGATATCATATTTATGTATTTGGTTCTTGTATAATTTAATAACAATTATTTCCCAATTATACATAATGTTAACCTACCCTATACTAAGGAAAAGTACAAGGTAAGGGGTTTTTTATCTCACTTTTAATTCTTTGCGATTTCCATTGTTTGCCACTTACTTATTTCATATGATGTATTGTGTACTTCCATTTGATATATATTATCATGATTATCTTTATATTCATGTTATTATGTGATTCATTTGGTGGTTATTAACTTTTGTTCACAAGACTCGATTGATTACAATGTGGTAATGGGTTTTCATCTCACTTATTATTCTTGTGAGATTCATGCTATATTGCCACTATTTCCTTTTGTGTGGTGTATGTACTACCGATGATTGTATTCTTTGTGTAATGTACTTTAATTTTTTGGTATTTACATCTTCATTTTATGATACTTTCTTCATGGGGTGTATGTTTCGTAAGTTACTAAATCGGTAAGGGTTATTTCCTTAATCTCATTATTATCTGACATTATTTATGTGTAAGTATTTACTGGGACATATTTATCATTAATGTCCATATTTCATAGAAATGTTTTTAAAAGGAATATTTTAATGTTCTATGGAAGGGTCAATTTAACTAGATCATCATTTTAAATGTTTTTAATATTTATCTTTCTAAATCCTTTTAATTAATGTCCATGTTTTCAAAATGAATTTATGGATTTATTTATATGTACATGAATGTTTTGATATGATAAATATTTTTAAACGTTTCAAAGTGGTGTTGGACACTTTGATTCAAAAATATCTTTTAAATTACTTCCTTAATAATTTTGAGACTTTTAAAAAATTTCATGAAAAGGGGTATTTATCTCAAAGCATTTTACTAATCATTTTCAACTATGTAAACATCCTTTACTGGATATTACTCTTGATTGAGGTTTATTAATCATGATACAAATCTTTAATATTGTATTGAAGGTTTTGTGAATGATTTAATTTGGGTGTTTTATTTTTATACAATTAATTTTTTATGGATAAATTATTGAAATTTCATATGCTATTTTTAATACTAATGTTTATGTTATGCTTAAACCTTTTCATATGAGGAATGCATTGGACTTAGTAAGTGATGGGTGGATCCTGCTCTAGCTCCTCGATGCATCGGTAGGTCTCCTGAGACAAACTAGTGTCTTGGAACAAGGCCTTGAAAAAATCTTATTTTTAGTATTGGCACAAGGCCTTGACTAGGTGGTTATGAAGTCTGGAATTATACATTCCATCATTATGATATTGGCTAATGATATTTCATGTGATTATTAGACTAGTAGAATATCCATGTGAATAATTAAATGGCATTATTTTGATTTATCTTTTCCATATTATGATAAATTTTATGTTTAAAAGGCATGTGTTTTAGTCTTATACATTGCCTTAAATGTTTGTGCTTATTTATGAAATTTTCCACTATATTTTTATCTTTACTGAGAATCTGAGCTCACCCCTTATATTTTTTTCCTAGGATTCCAAGAAGTGTTTTATGACTCATAATCTGGGTTAAGCTATAGCATTAGTGGCATTCTCAAAGGATCATTTATGTTTTGTTTTGTTTTCTAATGTGTAATGTAACATTTATGTGTGTAATCTATTTTCCAAGACTGCTAAATTGATCGGTATTTCAGGACTTTATTCCTTGTAATCATGCCAATGTATTAAAATAATGCACTGACTCTAGGTAACTAGGGTCAGGGTGTTACATGAATTCTACTCTCTGAGAACCTGTTTAAGGGGATTGGTTTTGGTCTTTCATTGATACCAAATGAACCTAAACGTGGTAAAGGGTACTAATAAGAGTTTCTGGAAGAAATTTTATAGGGATCAAATCCTATAAGGTTTTAGGAGAACGAGTGGTGAGGGGTGGTATTTATATTGGACTAGATGGATACTTTCGGAATATTTTAATCATTAGTTTATTAGTATGGATGAAGACTATGAATAAAATTGTAATTATCAAAAAATATATTAAAATAATTAATTATAGTTCTAGATTATAGGTTACATCAGCCATATATAACCTTTAAATCAATAATTCATGTATTTAACATTTATCATAAATATTTATATTTTACTATTCACCAAAATTTCATGTATTTTAGAAAAATACAAAAACAATTACCTTAACCATTTTGAAATGTGCAGAATAAAAAAAATAACTTCATTTTATGAAAATAATTATATATATATATATGAGAAATATAATTTTTAATTAAAACAATCATTCACTCAAAAAATACAAATCTTAAATTTATAACTAATTCGTTAACAATTTTAAAAATTAAATATGGTCTCATAAAATTATCCAAAAATAATAAGAAAACAATATTAATTAATTAACACATTTTAAGAAACTAAATTTTATTTTGAATCATTTTATTAATTATAAAATTGTAATTAAATATTTATGACTTATGACAGTAACAACACATAATTAATAATTTTAACAATATTCATTTACTTATACTATGATATAATTATATCATATTAACACTTATAATATGCCTAAGTTTTTCTTATACATTCGTGGGTGAGATTATTTTTCTAATTGACACATTAGTATTCTTAACAATTACATTATAATTCCAACAGTCACATTACTAATCATCAAAAATGAAACTTTTCTGAAAAATACAAAAAAATTAACCAAAATATATAATGATATTAATCTTTCAAAAATAATGTTTATTTTTTCAAATATAATTTATAAAAGTTTAAATATTTATTTTTAAAACAATTTCTCCATTAAAAGGCATTAAAATTTTATTTACAAAAATATAGCCTTTTGTGTGTAAAATTGGATTCATTCTTATCTTATGCCACTAATTTTTTTGGATGAATTACAAAATATTTTATTGAATATATAATATATTTACTGCATTAATATCATTCAATAATTTTATTTAATTTAATTTATTAATATAAAATATCATTGTGGTCATAAAATTTGTTTTTATAAAAATAAATCCTTTATATTCAATTCATTTTCATTCCAAATTTATTGGTAACCAGTGAATTAATTTTATACAAATGGGTAATATATATTTTCATAATTTAATTAATTTCATTCATTCCATCCATTCATAAAAAATATTAGGTAACTATGATAATTAAATAATAAAATTTAATCTCTTTTCAAGATCATAACCAAGTGAAGAAGTTAAATTTAACAATATTCATACCGTTAAATATTGGGGTGTTATATTTTTTATTTAGGATTTTATGAATGTGATGTGGTTGTTGTTTGGACATGATTTTAGAGTGGTGAGGTGGTTGTTTTTTTCTATGATTTTTGGGGAGGGAGGTTATGTGGTTGTTTGGCAGTTCTTGTGGGTTGAAAGGATGATTGTATGATGGGAATGTCGATCTTATTATGATGTGTTCTTGTTTTGTTCTAGATACCCGTGCAGTGATGAAATAAATGAATTTTTTCGTAATATTTAAAAAAACACTAGTTGTTTTGGTAAATGGGTTGGTAATGGATTATGAATAATTAAATTCTATTTTTTGTGATGAAATGTGGTTTTGATAAATAATGAATTGAAGGGTTGATTAAATGGAATTGGTTGGTGATGTAAGTTGTGTCTCTAGCCCATGTGGTGTTATTGTTTTTGTGGTGGTTGTGGAAGTAGAAATAGTTTTATTTGATTAGGTTTTAGTTGTGAACTGATAGTTTGGTCTTATGTGTGGAAATATATTTATACTTGTATAATACTTGTGATTTATATACAAACCCCACCAATATCAAACACAATGTACCAACACATGAAAACTCATGTGGGGGTATTTTTCCCGATATTTGGTGAGACATAGAGATTTCTAGGGTCCCACTCCATATTGTTCTCTATTCTTGGTGAGGTTGGTATTACAACTGTTACGATGGATGGAGTTCTATTGGTGAATTATATGGTTTTTGTGATAACCTAGGTTTTTTAAGGAAAGTTTTCATGTCCCAAGAGTATTCATCCTAGATATGGTCATGCTTTTGGAGTAGTGGATGAGGTGTTTTGAGTAAGGGATGATATAAATGTAATTGTAGTCAATCTTATAGTACGATTATTTTATGGTAAGAGGAGAGAATGAGGTAGTATTCCTATATGTTTTTTCTACCCTACTAAACTTGTTATGGCAGTGGTTGTGATTTGTTTCCACGGGTGTCTTTGGGTGAGATGTGATGTATTCGTTCTTATGGGGGAGGGGATCCAAGATGTGTACATGTGTGATGTGATGTGATGTGATGTGATTGTGCTTGTGGGGTGGTGTGGATACAAATGATATGGGAGCACCAATATGTAAAACATCAGGGTATATGAGTAGTGTACTAGTAGGAATGTAGTGTGAGTTTCCATTATCAATATGTTTCATTATATATTATATTTCATGGAATTCTTTATTTGGTGAGTGTTACTTGTTGAGGATAGGATGGACAGTTGATTTTTTTATGCTGCTTCTTCTATTTTCTCATGGATGCATTAGTATTCTATGTTCACATGTTCATGAGAGATAGTGGTTTTTCTACTGACTATACTTGTATTCCCGCCCTACACGTATGAATTATTTTTAGGTTTACAAAAGGATTTTTTGGACCATGTTGGACATTACAAGAATGAATCATTGGATAGTTGTTATGTTGCTTCATTATCTTTTCTTCTGGTTATTTACATTTTGAGACTTTATTTGTGTCATTTTTATTTATAAATTAGTTATAGGAAGCTTTAGGTTACCTTATTTTATTTTAGGGAGTTTTTTGTGCATGATTCATCTTATCTCCCAACACAATGTTATTATAGAAGTCTATTCCCCCTATCTCATGATATTTTTATACAATCAGTGTTAGTTTCCAACCCACATCCTATTGGAGATGGGACATAGGGTCATTATCTCTCTCCACCGATTTTAGTATCATTATAGAGAGTGTTTCATGACAATTTTTCATATACTAAATGTGTTTTCCTATAACCATCATGAGGTTTTCAACTCACACCCCATCGTATAATGTATTTTGTAAATGTGGTGGTTAAATAACTTATCACATGTGAAATTTGCATGAAACATAATATTCTTATCAATTTACAAAAAAAATACAGGAATTAAAATGATTTTAATACTCATATCATATCATGTTTTCACTTTTTGTATTGGTACATGAATTTGATTTCCAAACAACCAAAAACTACTTACATTATCAAAATTTTAGAATGTTATAATATATTTAGAAAAATTAATATGGGTTTCACAAAACTTATCTTGACCTAATCTCAAATAATAGCATGCCTTGATTTTATTCCAACTATAATATCTTGATTATCATACACACATAATTACATGTTTTTCTACCAAATAATGCATAAAATAGAACCCATAAATCTAGATTCCTAATATCATTCGGAGATTAGATAAAATGTATATACATATAAAAATAAGATATATCATGTTTATTTTTATCTCCATAATGTAATCTTAAATTTTATTTTTCTTTCATTACATGAGATGATAACTCGGGAAAATACATAATGAAAATGGGTGAGTTACAATGCATAGAAATGGAGAGAAAAAGGATTAACCAATAAAACAAGTAAGATAAGAGTTATAAATATATAAATGTAGTAGGAGGATCATTTATCATAAAATGGAGTCATAGAATATGGAAACTGTTTTAAAATGATAATATAATAAAATTAATTTATTAATCATATAACACATGCCATCATAATCATAATTCAAGGCTTACTACCAAGGGAACAATGAATTGTATGCTAGGAAATATCCCCATGGACTATACCTAGTATACTAGGCGATAAAAACATTTTCCCATGAAATTTAGGTCAGGTGATTTATAATTATTTTTCCACCCATCGCATTCATGAAATTCAAGATAATATGTCTTCCTCAAAAAATCATATAAAACAATTAGAAAACATTATACCCCTGAAAATTAAATGGGTTAGATAACATTATCATGAGAAATAATTGGATGTTATATCTTAAATATTACAATGGTATTGATGATTTAAATATATTTTAGAAATTAATAAATATATAATTAAGTAATAACAAATTTAATTTTGTGTGAATAATGTTGAAATTAATGTAGTGGACATGTAGGTCAGGAAATGATCCCCCTAATCGAGGAGTTTACAAAAATGTTAAATAATTTTAAATATAGTCAAGAACAAGGTGTTACAATTAAAACTAGATGTAAATTCTAATGGATTACCATAAAAAATTAATTATCCTTCTAAATTATAGAATTATACAATCTTTAAAATATCATCAATTGAAAATAAATAATTTAATGGGGATGATAATATTAATTCGTTATAATTTAGAGAGAAGATTTGTGAGGGAAAATGAAAAATATGTAACCCTAGTAAAGATTCATTATGTAATATAGGGATATTTATAATTTATTTATTAAAAATATAGTATAAGAAAATGAGAATAATAGAGTGTGAATTTGAATTTATGTAATGGAAATTGTAATAAAATATAAAGAGAGTAGTCCAGAAGATAATTTATCTTTGGTCCCATGTAACTTGGTACATGAAACTACTTTTATAGATAATGAAATTAATTTAATTAAATAAATTATTAATAACCATTTTCCAATATATATCAATTTTTATGTCCCGTTTATTATCAAATTCACTAATTTATAATATAGGTTTTGGTCACACTGACCACTGGATGATTTTTTGTCAATGTCTCTGAAATAACTTTAATATGATAGTGATATTCAATGGTGTAAGAAAATAGGCTCATAATCTCAAGAACTATAGAGAATTATTTTCATTTTAGTTGAACAAAATTAATAATTTTCAACCAGTTTTCCAAGATAAATACATTTTAATAATTTTCCCTCAACATGATTATATTTGGTAATTAAATTTACAATGTCTAATTAGTGTTAATTTTATATAAAAATTATCCAAAATTATATTTTCATAATCAAAAACGTGTTTTAAATATATATTTATTTCATTGAGTAAACTCTTAATACCATCATTGAAATGAGGTAATGAAAATTAAACCACATTGTCCATGTTGTGTTGAACAAATAATAACTTGTGTAAAGATTTTATATTTGAATTAACGATAGAATTAGAGTATGAAAATTTGATATTCAATTAATAGAATAATAAATCAATTTAAATATGATGATATTTTATTTATATCATTATTGTATAATGAAATGTATACAATGTTTAAGAATAATTAAAAATTAAATGGTATGGTAAAAATAATTACATATTTCATGTATAACCTTCTTTAGACCACTACTTAATCATTCTTAGATATGACTTTTGGTTGGAACAAAAACCTCTAGAATTTAAAAAGAGTGTTGGTTTCAAGATTTATATTAATTTTTTTAAGAAGATATATTTAATATTTGGTATGTAACCATTTTTCTATTTTAATTACATTGTTTTGAAATAATATCAATTCATAGTGTGTCTATAGATGAAATAACGGTGTTTGGGAATTATATGTATCCTGAAGAACATGGTTTTAGATGAGGAATATAATCTACACATTTAGTATAAACCATTCTTCCCAGTCCAAAAGGATATAATAATCATGTTACGTGTGTTAGTACACAATATAGGTCACACTGTTATTACTAACCGTTCAACCCAAACTACATTCCCATCAATTTGTTGCAGACCTTTTAGTAGAGGGAAAACACATGATTGGTGCATGTTTTGTCAAAATTTGATCCATAACCATGTGTGGGGTGTCTTTAAGTAGTTCTAGGTGTATGGTTGATTCAGGGTTTTTCAAAACAAGTGTAAAAACCTTGAACTGTGGTTTTAAATTTTTAATGAACATTATTCCCTTTATTTTGTAAAGGTTTAACCCACAAAATTATTTCACATTTTTTACATTAGTGGACAACCCTATTCCTCTCATTGAATCTCTCATGAAATCCTGACTATGGATTTATTATAATTACTCAATTTTGTTTCTAATTAGATATCCATAAATCTCATTGTATTGCCTCTAGTGAGTTCTTCACTTCGTAGGCTTATATCACAATTTCTCTTCTCATCAACAGAGTTATTTTGGTGGAGGCTATTATGAACTATTTTTGGGTGTTCATTATTTCTTTTCTTTTCATATTATTAATAATAAATTTTAGGATGATACTAGATGATTTTTATTGTACCATTATATGGTAGGTTTTTGATATCTTTTTCATAAATTTCTAGTTGTTTATAATTTTTATCATTGTGATGCACACCAGACTATCTGGGAGATTCTTCCTAATGTGATAAACAATGAGATACTTGATCAATTCATGATAAGATAAGATGTGACACCTTCATAAATGGATGTGGTCATTTTAAATGAACTAGAACAACCCATTATATGGATTATGCCATTTTTTCATGATAATGTCTCCATAGGTGGTAGTTGAGTTAGGTATCCATTTGGGGAATTAAATTTGGTAATGAATCAAATTGTTAAATTTTGCGATCACTTTATAGAACCTTCTATTTTGAAGATGGATGGTATAAAAGGGTTCATACCTTGGATTTTATATGATCATAATTTTATTAGTGAATGGATTAAATGGATGCTTTATAAAATGGTTAATTAATTAGTTATGATGGTAATCAAGGGATTTCAGTAGAGAAACAAAGACCCTAAAAGAAGCAATCAACCTTTCTATGCCATGTATAAGGCTTACATTGATTCCATTGAAATTTACACTCCAAGGATCAAGCATATTAGGATGATTTGTACATTTCTACTCTATGGATCTAGTTTATTTAGATTTTTATGATGTGTTGTACATTTATACACCTTAGATCCAGTGACCATATTATAATGCATTATACATTTTACTTCCGGGTTATGATGAAAATATTAGTTTTCCTTGGACATTGATAATTTCTAGGTCAGATGGCCATGTTAGGATTTCATAGTCATTTCTACTCCATGGATCCTATGACCATATTCGGATGAACTGGAAATTTATTCTCATTATATCATCCAATCATGTTTTGATTCCTTGTATATTTATATTGCATAGATTTTATTTATTTGGTTTACTTGAATAAATAAGATACCTTGGAAATATCTACTCTTTTTATATGGTTTACCTTATTTACATAGAATACATGGTTTCCTTGGACATTTTTACTCCTTCATCCCAACACCATGTAAGCATGATACCTGGTTACAAAACATAGGTCATTGATGTTTCTTGATATTCTTTACATATAGAACTTATGTTTTAGTTGGTTAATAATACTGATATATGATTCATTGGAAAGTATCAAATCTATTATTATTACATGTAATCATAAAATATGTGAACACTACTTCAACTTATCTGAAAAAACCAGACTTGTTATATATTCAATTAGTAGTGTCTTACTTAATGATATCTCACACTCAATTCATCCCCCAATGAGTACCTGGATAGACATCATGGATGTAGGTAGGGACATAGTCAAGTGCCTACTTTATGATTCATGATTTATTTTTGCATTTTATAATGGGAGGAAAGAACCAGACTATTTTTCATGAATCATTTTGGAGATAGTTCCTTACTGTGATTTTTGTAATTGAGATAAATGCATTATAATGGAAGCATGATTCCATGTACTACCTATATTTTTTATATAAATTCATAATAATCACTTGAATACAACACTATTAGATTAGAATACTTGGTTATTTATATAATTTATTCTTATTATTCTTCTACACATTTATATAAAATGCTTCCTCTATTGAATGATATAGTTATACTATTGTGCTACAATCTGATCATGAGTGTATATTCTCCACTATTTTTTGAACTTGGACCCTCGATTATAGTTGGTAGCCTCTGGAATATGGGGTGGCCCACATTAGTCCATGTGTCCAACAAGGTTTGGTTACTATTAAGTAAACCTTTTTATGGATTTCAAATTTTGGTATTAAATAATTTTATTACATTTCACTTATATTTTCTGAATATTAGATATGATATTATGAATGTTTTAGAATTTCATAATGAGATATGTATGGGAGTATTTATCCCAGATACCTGGAAAGCCCAAATTTCCAATAATGGGACATGTTGTATTGCATTTCATTTATTACAGCTCCCTTGACATCCTCATTGGGTGATTCCCATGATGTTTGATTTTCATTATGAGTAAATTATTTACCCATGACCTAGTTTTTAAAGGGAGTATTTAATCATGCATCATTTTAGGCAAATAAATTTTTATATTTCATGAATTACTCCATCCCACATTTATATTACCATGTCACATTCTAGTTGTATTTTTGGGTTTCATTATTACTATTTACATGAATGTGTAATAAAATTTCATGCAAGGATTAGATAAATGATTCTTTATGATTAAATGGATGCCACACTTCAATTTATAATATGTAAATTCCCTTATGAATATGATTTGGTGATCCATATTGTCCAAAATTTTAAAAATATGTTTTATTTAAAAGGGAATGAATTTAAATGAAATTGAATTATGGAAGGAATGGTGACTGCTAAATGGTGAATCCAATTGCAAAAAAAATGAATTTTTCAACGATGAATTTAAATTAGTGCCTCTAAATATCGAGACTATGAACTTATAGAGTAGAACATTACCCTGAATCGACCTTAGTAGTGGGTAGTGTGTAATGTATCATACTTTTTGTATGATATATATATCACATAGACCTTGAATTAAGAGCAGGCAGAGGGGTGATACTTTTATATAGGGAGTCTTGTACCTATCCAATTTATATATCTGTGGTAATATTATCACCACAAGTTTATGAGATTTTTTTTGAATTTTTAGATATATTACAGCACAAAAGCCTTTGGTTGTGTGCCTTATGGGTGAAAATGATCATGAATCGGAGGTGGTGGGCTCTAATCCATTTTCACAACCTCCAGTATTTCCACATGTAGAACCTTTATATATGCCTAATTTTGGAGATGAAATTTAGTATATATAGGTCTTTTATGCTTAATGTAGACTATTTAGGGATCACCATGACCTTCACCTACAATTGTATATTTAACATGTGAGTTTCAATAGATGAATTTCCCCACCTTTTTGGGGGATGGTGGACCACATGTTGTAGAGTCATGACTAGAGGTCATGCTATCAATTTTCCAAACATCTTGAGACACATTCTAAGAGAAGATTGCATATTTATAAATATATTATAAGGGTTTCCTCCATGATATGATGGGATTTTATTAATAATATGGATCATCATTCCAATATGCATTGAAGGGATTGTCATATGGCCTTCTATAAAAAAATCCAGATAAATTGGGGGATATATTTCCTGAGAGTTTATGGCCCTATAGTAGGTAAAATTATCAGTTATAAACTATTTATACCATTTTATGGAGCTCCATAATTTCAAACCTATTCTATTTGGTGATGATTTATCTAAATCATGGCTATTTTAGGATGTCCTATAGTATGACATCTGATTGAAGTTGAATTTCATTTGAATTTCTACCAGATATGAAATAATAAATCAAGTGTTGATTACTAAGAATAACCTGAGGGATTTTGGGGGTACAAAGTAGGGTGGTAAAGCTTCTAGACACAGTTTCATAGGGCCTGGTGGCTTGAATATATGTTTTAGACATATCTTGATGGGAACTCTATCTAGAGAATGAGTGTTTGTAGTTCTTATTTCTATAATAAATGTCATAGATAGGAAAAAATGAGGATCCAATGTGATATAAACCTATTTTGGTGTCAATGATTTTGGGATGATGGTCTATATAATGATATTTTTCAAGACCCTTAACCTAGCATCCAATGAGAGGGGTTTAACACTGACTCCACATTCAGGATCAAGGTCAATGGCTTCTTTTTAGGCTGGGTGATGGAGTTTGACCACTCGATCATGCCGATGTGGGGGATGTGGTTGGGGTATCCCGACCCCACATTTTCAATGATAGTAGAGAAGACCATCTCAATGTAGTTAGACTATATCAAAGGGATAAAAATCATAAAGGATGTATATAGTGAAATATATAACTGATAATCAAACTTTAAGAACCTCTATCGTGGGAAATATTATTCTGCTAGCCTCTAAGTTAGTATCTTCCTTTTTTTATACAATTTTATCTCATTCATTAAAATTTATTCCTTTTGAGAATATCCATGGTTTCAATGATCATTTATCATATGGTTTAATGACACTAGATACTCTATTGGGGATTTAATCAGAGAGTGTACGCCAGTGTAGGGAGTTCCCTTTGAGGTAGATGGGTGTCACATATTATGGGACCTTATTTTCCTCAAGAAGAAATGTTTTTACATCATTCTCAGGATGTACTGGTTGGTTATCTATCATGATTACATTGAATTCTATTTCTGAAATGGTGACATTAACAATTCCAAATAGAGGGGGTTTTCAAAAGAGTGAATGGGATTTCTAGGTGATCCATGTTGGACCTCGGAATTATGGGATTGATCAAATGAAAATCCATATAGATATATTATGTATGGATGATAAAGGAACATATCAAAAAGATTCCAAAATAATGGTTGACCAATTTAGGTTCATTTTCCAAGATGAATTTTTAAGACTACATCTTGAGTGAGTTATAGAGTTATCCATCAAACTAGTGTCTAGAGATTCAAATATATCTATTCCTCCTTATAGAATGACCACTACTGAGTTAGAAGAGATCAAGAGAAGGTAGGGTAAATGAAAGAAAAGGGGATTATTATACCCAATACTTAATTATGTGTTTTTCTGGTCTTATTCCCCATGGGCGATGATGAAACCCTTCGTATATGTGTGTACTATAGAAAACCAAACTAATTTATGGATAAAACCCAATATATATTCCATTGTATAGATAATATCTTTGACCAACTCCATGGATCTATAGTATTATAAAAGATTCAAATGACATCAAGTTATCATACTCTGTGTGTTTGACCATCAGATACACCATGTACAACAGTACTTAGAAGATATGTCTTGAATGAGTATTTTTTTCATGCCTTTCAGTCTCATTATTATGCCATCAGTATTCATGCCACTGATGAACCATGTTTTTCATCCATATATGTATTCTTTTTTTGGTGGTATTATTGGATGATATCTTTGTGTATTCTCACACTCAATACAATCGTGCATAAAATATTGAGATAATATTGGATAAATTGAGAGACCATCAGTTATATGCTAATCCCAAAACATGACACTTTTGGATGGGTAAAATTAACTTACCATGACATAATATGTCATATAAAAGAACATCAGTTGACGTAGATAAGGTGTGAGATATAGTTTTATAGGATTATACAGATAAAATCATTGATATATTGATTTTTAGGCATGTTTGTTATTACATGTGCGTCATATAGGACATATCCCACATAGAATAACATATGACATGCATGACTAAGAATGGTGTGAAATTAATATTAGAAGAGGCATGTGAAAAATACATTCAATAGTTTAAATGGAGATTAATTTTGACACAAATATGGTTTATGATAGATCTTGGAAGAAGTTATACAGTTTATTGTGGTGAATCAGGTATCAAGAAAGGAGTAATTTTGATGCAAGAGTAGTGAGTAATGGCATGATTTCTGCTGTCATTTGAGAGAAAACGAGAGTAAATACCCAATATATGATCTCAAGATAGTAAATTTTATTCATTAATTGAATTATTCGATTCATTATTTATTGGGTGTGTTTTTTAGGTGCATACAGAAAACAAACCACTCAAATTCATCTTTACACATCATGACTTAAATTGTATGCAATGAAGGTGGGATAAATAACTACAGTATTTTGACATCTAGATTAATTAAATTCCAATAATGGGAAACCTAGTTGTCAATGTTCTAGATATGAGGAATAAAACACATGGGGTTAAAGAGTCTAGTAGATATTGGTTTCTTATGGAAATATTTTGTGGGATTTATTTAGAGGTTCATAACCTTCATGGATAGTATAAAATTTCATCATTATCAATGACCTCTTCAATTATGGAGGTATTGAATTTGAGGAATCTATCAGATGTTAATGGATTGGTCATATGGTATAGACTCATAGGATATGACCCACCTCCTAGTTGGGTAATTTTGGATAATGAGATCTTTCACAATTTTTCCGACATATGGTTATCGATTGAAATTTGAGGAGTTGATTAAAGACTCCCATGAATCAATATGTTATGTGATTCCCTATATTACCAAGATGTATTTTGATTTAAATATCCTATACGAGTATTCAAGGATGAACCAGCAGATAAATAACTTTAATACTTGATGTTCCACCTATTAGAATGTGAAGGAAGAACACTAGTGACCAGTGGGGATTTTCAATCATTCTCTTATTCCTGAGTGGAAATTGGATGAAATAACCATATATTTCATGAAGTTATTTCCTTGATCTCTATGGGGAAATTATTCCTTATTGGTGACCTTATATAGGTTAACAAAATGTCTCCCATTTTCTTCCTATTCATGATACTATTTGAGTGGATGATCTCATAAGGTTATACATTTTTTGGATCATACACCATCATATGGTAACACACACAATTTTATTAAATTGATATTCTCAATTCACATTATTGTTCTATAATGATTTGAAATGGGAACCAAGTTAATAGGTATTATAGAGTGAAAACTATCACCCACATACCATTGGATAGTCTAAGCATACAATATAGTTTTTTGATGACATGATCTAAGAATGAATCCTTGTTTCTGTATGTTCTTCAGAGAAACGCATACCCCATTTGAGTTAGAATATAATAATAGATTCCAAGAATCCATACAGATGGATCCTTATGAGGCCCTATGCGGTATTATGTTCCATTCACCCATGTCTTTATTAGAGGCATAAGAGGTAGCCTTACAAGTTATTCATCTTGTTTATGAAACATATGATCAGGTTCATAGGTTGTGTTTGTCTAAAAATCATTCTATATAGAATCATTACTCTAATCATCCCCATCGACCACTAGATTTCAATATGGGGAGTTGGGATTTATTATGGGTTATTTCTAGACTAGGCATAAATATATTTAGAAACTATGTAAGAAATCTAATCATTATATTGGAAACATTGATATTCTAGATACCCCCCGGCTAGTAGACTATTAGTTTTAGTTATGTAAGAAGTACCCGAAAATCCAAACCATAATCCATATGTATCATATACACCAATATAATTTTGATGCATTAGATGTTCTTTAGTTTGATGGAGTTCTTTTGGAGTTAAATGTGTCCTTTGAGGAGCATATATCCATGTTATTAAACAATTAATGAATGTTATGTGAGGATATTAAGTTCATCTAGTATGAATTCTATTATATAATTGTCTTGTATATGATGAGACATGGGAGATGGAGCACTACACATGTTCTAGTGTCTATAGTTGTTCCCAGATAATGATTTTCTCTACTTTGAATTGAGATTCATAGATAAATTTGTTTACGGGTAAAGATTCAATGATAATAGATTTTATATGATGTATGGAAAATATTTATTTCTAAATTAAATACTAGTTTTTGATCTAATATGAATTACTAATGTTGATGTAGAGCAGATGAGGTTTTTTGGGTATTGTAAGGATCCTAGGTCCTGAGTTTTAGACGAGATAGGTGGGCCACAAAGTTGGTCAAAAATATGTCTCTCAGTCCAAAAAATAGGTTAATCTATATAGGGTAATGTAGATAATAATAGAGGGTTCATAATATTTACTAACCATTTGACCCATGTAACATTCCCAAATGATTGAAGTAGTATTTTTAATAGATGGAAAACACATATTTGGCACATAGTTTGTCTAACTATGTTCTATGACCAAGAGAGGAAGGGTCTTGAGGAAGTGTTGGGAACACAACTGCCACATGGTTTGGTCAAACATGTGTCCAAACAATTTGACCTAATTTATAAATGTTAAATAACCACTCCTCCCATGGTTCATTAATGGTTTAATCCACCCCCTTATTTTTTATTTTTCCTCCAATGTCAATACATCTGGCTCTCACTAAAGTTTCCATGGAAGAATAACTTCGTGTATGAGATATTTCCTCCTTCTAATGACCAATTTAACTTTTTTTTGTCTTATTGTATATTTCTTTATTATATTATCACTTCATATTCTATTTTTTCATTTATTTTATCATCGATACATTTATTTTTGTACTAGATCTTATGCCCTATTTTATGGGAATTCATCCATTTTTTCATTTTCTCCTGATTTGGAAAAATCATAAGCTAAGATATGATTACTATTTTTTTATATTGATAATGTAAGTGGTCTATACATTTTCAATAAAACTCTACTTGTTTATATATTTTTTTTATTTTGTTGCATTTTGGACATTATGGGAGATGCTTCAAAAATTAATAACCATTATGTTAATATATGAATTAATGTTAAGATATGCAATGGAATATTTTTTTAAGGTTATAGGTAGTTGGCATCAACCTGAACCACCTGAGGGTGGTGGAGGGTTCTTCACTTTTCTATGATTATGTCATCCTTTTGGTGATTAGAGATAGCTATCGTTGATGGAAATAATTTTTTAAATGTTGTAAATTGTTAATGGTTTGGAGCACATTATAGAACATTTTCATTTATATATGAGAGGTATGAAATGTTTATTCCCTTGGATTATATATGATCATGAATGGGTTAGTTAAAACTCTAAATGAATGATTTATGAAATCGTGAATGAATTGGTTATGATGATAATAGAGGGTTCACATTATGGAATTGACAATAAATTTATATATCATAGAAATTTTTACTTTATAGACATAACTAACTTTGATGCCTTGGGATATTCTACACCAAGGATCTAGTATTTTGGATTCCTTGGATATTTCAACTCCTTAGATCAAGTTTAAATAGATTTATAGGATTCCTTTAACATTTCAAATCCTTGGATCTGACGACCATAATTAGATACTTTGTACATTTCTAATCCTTGGATCTGATTACCATATTACTATGCCTTATAAATTTAGACTCCATGAATCAGATGACCATATTTGGTTGACTTGGAAATTTATACTCAATGTATCTGAAAAACATATTATTATTCATTGGACATTTATATTCATTGGATCAGATTTAATTGGGTTACTTGAATCACTACAATGATATAGAAATTTATACTCCATGAATCTAGTTTTCCTGATTTACTTAGAATTCATGTTTTCCCTGGACATTTCAAAACCTTGGACCCCATCCCATGTAGGCCTGATACATGAATATACGACATAGGCCGTTAATGGTTCTTAACATGCTTTATATATAGACCTTATGTTTTTGTTTATTGGTAATTATGAGGCTTGATATATTGAATTGTATCACTTTTATTATTATTAATGATGCTCATGTTATATATAAAAATTACATCAACATATATGAATAGAAAATGATTGTTATAGTGACCATTTTTTGTCGCCTATTGAGTGTTATCTTGAACACTTTTTGGGTCATTTTTTGGTACTTGGACATACATTATAGATGCATGAGAAGATTTGGGAAGGCCCCCGCTTACTAATTCGTTTTTTATTATTACAAAAGAGATGTAGAGCACATAATCAGGCTATAGATCCTGATGATATCTTGAGGGATTTTATTTTTATGTTCTGTGATTCTTTTGATGTTTGTATTTTACTTTATACATGTTTACATGTATTACCTTTCTTTTGTATAGCATGATAAGATCATCAATTAGTATATTACACAATTATATAAGATAAATTGGTTACTTATATACTGGATTCTTATTCTCAGGTTCCTTAGTTATTTCATATGCTTCAACTATTGAATGATATGGTTATATCGATTTTTCACACTACAGTCATTAGGGTATAGTCTCCCCACTATTCTACATCTGACCCTTGTTATAAGTTGGAAGCCTTTGGTATATGGGGAGGCATGATTAATGCCATGTGACCAACCGGGTTCAGTTACTGTTGAGTGAACTAGGGCTAATATGTGACAATTTTGGTAATGTTGGGATTATTTTATCTAAGGATATGGGGGTGGTGAATGGAGATATTTATATGGGAAAGAAAGGGCTATATTATAAAAAAATAATGGGAGAACATTTTATTTTAATAAATTGTGAATGATTATGTATTTTAATAGTATAATTATCATGAATTAATAATAAATGGGTGATTAAAAGTTTCATGTAATTTTTGGAAACCTTATAAAAAATGCGTATATACTATTAAAAAATATTTTACTTGTATGTTATATTACTATTCACATTTGTATTCACATTTTCAAGAAAATTAAATAATTTATCCTTTACATAATTTCATATAGAACAATCCAAAAATGAATACCTTTTAAGAAAAATATGTTTCTTTATATGATAAATACTAATTCTATATATAAAATCCATATTTATTGAAAAAATTCAATTTTTATCAAGGGGATAAACTAAGAATATAAGGTTTTACTAACTTAAAAATTTATAAATCTATTTTATGGACATATTAAGATAATATAATGTCTATTATTCATGAATAATCTATTATTCTCTGTAACATCCCAATCCGGGTTCCATACACAAGTTCCCCAAGCCAATCGGTCACACGACCTCATGCATGCCTCCCTATACTTCAAAGGATACAGATTAGCAGTGAGGGTCTGATAAGTCATTCATGGGGAGACAATACCCTCTGTGGTCAGACTAATACACTAGTGGAAATAAAAAGTTTGTATTAGAAGCATATAAAATTATAAACAATTATAATATCTAAATATATATCAAGTAGGAGATACATTATCCAACAAAAAAAAATTCCAGACTAAAGTAAGTTTCTTGTTTATAAAATGAAAACTAAAAATAATGTCACTGAAGTATCTCAAGAAGGTCCCAACCCATTCTTGGTTCCCTTATCCAATCTCCATACCCAAATTAGTCGTCTATCCTAGGTACTTTTCCCTTAACCTATATATGAACAAGAAATTCCATTCATCTACTGATTAGGTAGCCTGAGTAAGGTTTGATTTCAAATAAGTCATCCACCACCAATGTTGTATAAATCAATATCCAGCTTTGGCTCATGTTGGATCCCGAAGTGTTCTTAGGTAATATCATATCTTAATACCTACTTCTTCTCAAGAAAGATCCTGGAGTATTCGATGGTGATATCATTTCTTAATACCTACTTCCGCTCATGATAGAGCCCGAAGTATTCCAAAGTGATGTCATATATTGGAGTAGATTTGTTACCATTATTTAATTAATATATAATTTCCCATGATACCATTATTTCATCACAAAATAGAATGGCCATGTTCCCTTTCTCTAATTCGTACTTGAATGATGATGATCCCATTTATGAACACACATTAGAATGAGCATGTTCCCATTATATACAACATACTTGGATGTCCATGTTCCCATTCATAAGAACACATTCGAATGACCATGTACCAATTCTATATTTCATACTATAATGACCATGTTACCATTCATAAACACGTAATTAATTTCACAATTAATTATTCACATAAATTCCATTACTAATTCAACAATTGTTTTATCCCAAAATTACCCTTAATTAATTCTCGAATTAATTTAGTAATAAAACCCAATAATTAATTTAACAAAAAAATTAATCAAGATTCATAAAATGAGATCCAATAATTAATACCACAATTAATTATATCATTATCATTGTCAATTCTACATAATTAATTCCAAAATTAATTATCTCAATATATTATGTTAATATCACATAATTAATTCCAAATATAATTATCCCAATTCAACCAATTAGATATATCATAATTAATTCCCCAATTAATGATGTAAAACTTGATACCTAAATCTCATTATTAATCTACCAATTATTTATCTAGTTGGGAATCCCATAATTCCCACAATTAATTATCTTCTTAATTATCTATTTTCTACAATACTTGAATTAATCAATTGGCCACATTAATTAACCCAATTTAGGAATTAAAATATCTAATGGATACAGAAAATTATACAATATGCATACATGTATCAAAATAATAAATGCGGGAATTGAATATTTGACTACCTACCTCAATTTTTTGAAGAATAATTGCCCCAAAAAAATTCCCAAAAATTGAGAAGCACAATGATATAGAGGTAGATACAAATATCAATCCCCTAAATCGAGATTAATGAAATCAATATCATGTAAGTCTTGATCTATATCTATAATAATATATCTATTTCTCAAAAAATAGATATATATCTTTCCATGACAGTATATTACATCGCTGAAGGAAGGTGAAAATAATAGGGGAAGCACGAGAAGAACTAGGAGAGGATTCACTAAAAGGGATATGAGAAGTACTTCAATCTGGGATTTGATTCATGATGAATAGAATAAAAGAGTTCATGGAATTCATATGAAGATATCAAAAAATGTTAAATAGTATATAGGGTCAAATGGGTGTCGAAATAGGAGAGTTTTGGGGGTTTGTAGAATTTTATAATTAATTTTAGGGCTTAATTAATTCCCTCACATGGTAAGCTTTAATGGAGCACATGGTTTTCCCTATGAATGGTCCATTTATGAACCTATTATTTTATGGATTCGTAGTTACTCCTAAGAGGGTTCATGGTTTGGAAAACCCTACACCAACCATGGAGCTACCCACTATCCAGGGATGCATGGTTTTCTGAGTTTGCGCGCATGGTTTTCCCAAACTTCATGCCAACCATTCACAGACAATTTTTCTTTCATTTTCCATAAAATTACACCCAAACACGTTCCATGTAATAAAACACAAAAAAGTACTCAAAAAGTAACAAAAGAGTGCCCAAAAATGAACTCGAGAAATCTCGAGAAAAGGTCAGGATCTGAAAATCATCCAAACCTATAATAGATCATCCACGAGATGTACTCCCAAGAATCTCTAAGACTCCATGTCAAAAATATTTGGCCCCTGAGACCACATATCTACTTAAATTTCCCATTTATCCTCCTCCACAAGTCCATGTTTTGATAATACACACATTATTGGAAAAGTATTTCCCCAAAACACTATCACTCTTATCCAACACATGCGTCAGATACTCCTTAGAGGATGCATCAATCTCAAGATCAACATAATTTGCATTGATCACATGAGAAGGGTCTAGGTGATATTTTTGTAGTTATGTACATGGAAAACGTCATTAATAACATTATATTTCTATGGAAGAGCCAATCGATATGCCACTGACCTGATTCTCTCCACCGCCTCAAATGGTCCAATAAACATAGGAACCAAAATATCATGCTTCCATATCATACAGTGAACCAACCTAGGAGACACCCGAAGGAATACATGATCAACCTCTATATACTCTAGGATTAATCTCTATAAATAATAATATGACTTTTGTCTACTCTAAACTATTTCCTTACATTTCCAAATCATCTAAACTGACTTTGATGTCTCTTTAATGAGACTCGATCCTGACACATCTGACTCGTCAACTTCTATCCAGCATAGTGGTGATCTATATAGACTACCATAAATATCCTTATATAGTTCCATATGTATATATTTCTAATAGTTGTTGTTATGGGAAGACTCCACTAAATCTAAGTTCTATTCCTAAGATGCACCAAATTCAAGAACACATGCCTACAACATATCCTCATGAACTTGTATAATACACTCCGACTGACCATCTTTTTGGGTGTGGAAATCCATACTCAATAATACATGTCTACCAAGAACTTTATGCATTCCCTTATAGAAGTGTGAAATGAATCAAGAGTCATGATCTAAAACAATTGTTCATGTCGCCCTGTATGGATGAAAAAAATCACGAACATTAAAATTTATTAGTCGCTCTACTTAAAACGTCTCCCATATAAGAAATAAATGAAAATATTTCATCTGTCAATCCAAAATAACCAATAAAACAACATTCATTATTTTCATATTCATGATACCAACAACAATTTTCATTTTCATTTCATACCACTTCCACTCTAGAATGGGTAATGACTGTAGCAAACCTTTAGGTCATTGATGCCCTACCTTTACTTTCTAACAGGTGTAACATCATGTCACGTTCCCTGAAATCTCCATTTTCATGCCTGGACACCAAAAATATCATTCTAGTTCATGGTACATTTTTTAACATCCGGATATATTTCCAACTTTCAGGAACAAAATTACTACATCAACTCATATCACATGCTCATAGGTACAAGAACCTGATTCCTGATGTAGATGATCACATCCTAACCTATCAAACAATATAAAGGTGAATCCATGCCTTCAAGGATTTATCTAAAGTTCAAACACTCCAGATCATCATACTAACCATCTTGGATCCATCTAAAAAATATATAATCCACTAAGACCTATATTAGATTCATCTATTTGTAGCTCTCCTAAACCACCACATGTATCTCATCTAGTAGGGTCATCATCTTTTAATTGGTACTATACTCCTAAACTATCTAATTTTGAGTTTTCCTACTCAAATATTTAGAATAGTTTATTCCTTTCCTAGGAGTATATTCTATATAAAATTGCAATGACTTTATATATTTTACCTAACTCCACCTCCAAATATTCAAATATTACTATGAGAAGATATACCATAAACTTATGTGATCCCTATACACAATGAACTTCTCATAGAATAGATAGTGCCTCCAACACGTTAGATCATAAAACACTAGTTCTAGCTCAAGGTCATGATATTAGTGTTCAATTTATGAGGCCTTGGCTACTGATACCTATACGCCACAACTCCGTCTCTCTGCATCAACATGACTCCATTCCTTATTTCATAAGCCTCACAATACACTATTTTGTCCCCAACTAGATCAAGTAGGATCAAAATTTGGTACTGATGTAAAACTCTTCATTAACTCATGGAAGACCTTATCGCATTATTTTAACTAATAAAACCTTATTAGATTTTAGTTAAGCTTGAAATTGGTGTTAAAAAATGGGAAAACTGCTGGACGAATCTCTGATAATATCCAACTCACCCCAGAGAACTATAGATATATAATATTTTCTTTTTCTTCTCTCAAGAAGGCACTACCTAAACATTATCTATGTCCGCTTACACACCTTCATACAAGATGGTGTTTCCCAAGAAGTGTACATGATTGATCCAAAATTAAAACTTACATAGATTGGAGTATAGCTGATTCTCTCTCAGTGTACTCAAGATGACATCAAGATGTTTTTCATTATCATCATGAGTCTTGGAGTCCACAAAGATGTCTTCCACAAACACTACCACAAATTGATCCAAGTACAGATGGATGATTTTTCTAATCAATTCCATAAACACTACCATATTTTTCATCAATCCAAATAGCATTATGAATAACCTATAAAGGCCATACCTTCTTCTAAAAGTAGTCCTTGGTATATCTGATATTTGAACTATCAACTGATGATACCTTAATATCAACTTGATCATTGAAGACACACAATATTTTCTCAACTATTTAAATGGATCATCAATATGTGGAATAGGATACTCATTCTTTATACTCATCTTATTAAAATTCTATTAATCGATAGACAAGTGAAAACTACCATCTTCCTTCTTTGCAAACAACACAGGTGTTCCCCATGGTGGCATACTGAAATAAATAAATCTTTTATCCTCAAATCCACCATGTGAAACTTGAGTTCATGAATCTCTTTCAGTTATATTATGTATGGTGTAATAGATAATGGCTCATCCCCTTGCATGATATCAATAGTGAATTCCATATCTCTCTTAGGTAGAATCCCCGAGAAATCTTCAGGGAAAACATATCAAAACTATTCTACCATTGGTAGAAATATATCATGATTTACAACTTCATCATCAAGCATATAAACTAGCAAGATGGTTTGTGAGCTCTCTTAGTTTCTAATTAATCTTCCCTTCTTATCCTACATGAATATCCCAATCCCCATAGTGAATATAATGGTCACCCTTATGAGACATAAAATTCACTATCCTATGGAAACAATATATGTGGGCTTAGTATGAAACTAGCAAGTTTATACCCATAATAAGTTGAACCCTGACATTTCAAGGTTATAAAGATACTACAAAAAATGATACTCCCGAACATCAAGAGAACATACCTTGAATATATTGATATCTCTAGACTATACTCCAAATAGTGTATCATTAGTCATAACCCCACTCACAAACTCCACCTCTAGGATCAAAAAACTAACAAAATTTGAAGATATAAATCAATTATATGAACAAGTATCAAATAATACACTAGAAAATTTAGAATAGAAAATAATAATACCACTCACAATTGATGGTCCAGCCTCTCTATCCACAAGTGTATGATTTTTTTCATGTAGTTGTTCTGCCCCTGTTCCCTATGATACTAACTCCCCTATGGTGAACCACTCTATTGATATGGGTGATCTTTCCTAGTAGAACCACGTCAAATGAGTCTACCACATCAGCTAGTAGAACTCAATCTACTAGTCTGATAAGGTGTACAAGATCCCCTTCCCACACTATTACTCTGTCTGGATGCACCATCACTTACCATATATCGCTGGGTCCTATAAAACATCTTCAGATTACCCATATTGTCAAAATACTATCACTCTATTGGTTGTCAAGGTTAGTTTCTACAATAATATATCAGCCTACTACACTGATGAAAGATCTCTATAGTAATTTCCTATGCAACCGGCCCTCCTTTCTAACCACTTAGATTTCCACTTCCCTTGTTAAATTTCACATAACAACAATTATTATCCTCAAATATTTCACCACTTGATCATCTTGTAGAGACTACCTTTCCAATACTAGAATCATCATTCAGGTTCCCCTCAACTATGAGATTCTAATCCACCACCTCAATAAACTTATTTAACTAAAATAGGTTAACTTGGGACTTATCCGTGCACCAAATCCCATCCTGAAAGTATCTCTCCATAGTTGTGTCATCTACTTCCAACACTAGAGAAATGAACTACAGGTTGGTAATTAGTCTGGAATAATTAATGGAAGACATGCTAGCCTGAGTCAGCTACATAAACTATGCTATTCTCTTTTACCTCAACGTCTCTAGATAAAAGTTCCCTATGAACCTCTCCATGAATTCCTTCCATAATATACCTTCAATCTATCTAGTATGTCCCTAAATGTACCACTACTGATTTGATCATCCTTGTAGAATATAAATATCCAACTTCACTCTCCTCTCAGTATGAATCTCCAAATGGTCATATATTATCTCAGGGGACTCAAACAAAAACTCATCTATCTATGGTCAAACCTCTCCTGTAAATGTTGGAGGGTGATGCCACTCAAAATCTCTTATCAGGTCAAACATTCTATTTTAAACCTACCCTTGGTATCTTCCCATTAATTCCAGGAAGCAAGTGGAGTTCTCTCGAAAATTCTCCCCTTCTTTCTAACCCATCACTATCAGTGTCAAAGGTTCCACTACTGGAAGAGAATTACCAGCTATAAATTCTTATCTTCCACTCAACAATTTTCATCATGGAGGAATATAACTATAATGAAAAACACACATCATAAGGCTCATAAAAAAGAATTATCATATATACATATTAGGAATAAAAATGTGTTTTCCCCAAACCTCACAATATGGTTAAAACTGATGCACCATCACAACCCTTAATTGTCCTTCACCTAGGTCTTGGTTATAAAAGAGTATTCTCATTCTAAATACTCACATTACATTAGACACCAATTAATTCATAGTTTCATTATTGCCATATTTTAAATTCTCATTATACACCATTTTTCTATTCAATTTCACAGGAAAGGAAAGATATTCCAATTCAACAACTTACCCAAAACCCATTTTCTCATGCATGCCAAAAATAATGCTTGTCATAAAATAATACTGATTACCTAGAATGATGAATAGAGACTTAACACTAATTCCATTGTAAGACATGAGTCAATTCTAAGAAGATAACAAAAATTATTTCTACATCACACAACAAGTGTGTCACCTAGGGTGAATTAATATTCAACCGTAACCATAAACAACAATAACAATAATCCCACCATGAGTGCTTGGGGTTTCCCCCACACATGGGTTTGTAACTCCTATGAATAAGCTCATGTCCAGGACCCAAATATTTCTAGTCTCCTATTTACCTTTCCCAAATAGTAAGATTAAAGAAAAATAAAAGAAACCTGCCTCTAGTACTACTTTGTAATGTCCTGAACTGGGTGCCACAACCGGTACCCCAAGCCAGTTGGTCACATGACCTCATGTTCACCTCCACATACACCAAAGGCTACTAACTAGAAATTAGGTTCTAATAAGTCATTCATTGAAAGACTATTCCCTCTTTTAAAAGAGTAATACACCAGTGGAAATAAAAAAACAACATTGGAATCATATAAAACCATAAAAATTCCAATATCTCAAGATTAATCAACCAGGAAATACAATATCAAACTAAAGTAAAAAACATTCCATACTAATGTAAGTGACATGTTTCTAATATGAAAACAAAAAATAAAGACATTAAAAATTTTCAAGTAGGTCCCAAACCACATCTCATTCCTCTATCCATGGTCCATCATCAAATTTTCCATCTAACCCAGCGAATTTCCCATAACACGTCCTACAAAAATAATGTCTATTCAGGTACCGATTAGGAATCCCCAGAAGGGTGTGAGTACAAATCAGTAGGCCACCACAAATTGTTTCTAAATCAATATCCATTTAGATAATAGTGTATTCATTTATATAATGAAATATTTGAAATGTATAAGTAAACAATTATCACATTATCGTTTATTCATTATTTAACCACATTAACTCCTAGGTTCTCAAGGAAACACATACCTCAATGCCATATTCTACTCATTTCAGATCCTAAAGTGTTCTTAGGTAATATAATATCATAATAACAACCTCATCTCATGTTATATCGTTAAGTATTCAAAGGTGATATTATATCCCAATACATACTTCTTCTCATGTCGGAGCCCGATGTATTCCCCAATGAGGTCATATCTCATAGTACCTTTGTTACTGTTCTTTAATTCATACATAATTTCCCATGTTTCGATTTATAAGTCACACATTAGAATAAACATGTTCTCATTCTCTAATTCTTACTCTAATGACCATGTTCACATTCCTAAACATGCATTAGAATTACCATTTTCCCATTCTTTACTTTATACTTGAATGACATTGTTCCCATTTATAAGAATGTGTTATAACAACCATTTTACAATTAATACATCAAACTTTAATGACCATGTTACCACTATTAAATTTATGATTAATTAAGAAATTAATTATTTACATAAATTTTAGTACTAATTCAGCAATTATTTTATCAAAAAAATACCATTAATTATTTAAATGATTAATTATGTTATCAAACCCTTTAATTAATTTAACAAAAATTTAATCAAGACTAACAAACTAAAATACCATAATTAATCATATAATTAATAATATCATTCACAATATCAATTATTCATAAATAATTCCATAATTAATTATCTCAATCCATAATATCAATATCACATAATTAATAATAAAATTAATTATCTATATTTATCCAATTTGATATCACATAATTAATTCCCCAATTAATTATCTAAAAAATGGTCCCTAAATCTTTTAATTTATCCCTCCAAAATTTTCTAACTGGAAATACAATAAAAATCATTTATAATTCTTCATTTAATTATGTATTTCTAAAATAAATCAATCAATCAGTTGGTCACATTAATTAACCCAATTTAAGAATTCAAATTGCTAAAGGATGCTATCAATTATACAAATTCCATACACGTATCATAATCATGACTATGGGACATTAATATTAGAATACCTACCTCAATTCATTGATGGGTAATCACCCAATGGAAATATCAAAAAAATTGAGTAGCACATCGACATAAGTCTTAATCTAAATAACAATACAATAAATGATGATCAAAGAAATCATGAACATGTTTATCTAAATCTATTTCTATAATCATATATCTATATCTCACCAAATAGATATAAATCTAATCAAACCAATGGATTAAATCACTAAAAGATGGAGGAAATAATGGGGTATATAGAAGGGATGAACTGGGATATGATTCACTAACTCGGAGAGGAGAAGACCTTCAATCTAACCTTTGATTCAGAAATAATAGTGGTTGGGAGGGGTTCGAATTCATACATGGAAGTCTTAAAATAATAAATAGGTCCTAGGGATGAATTTGGGTCAAAATATGTGATTTTCAGGGTTTCAAGGGATTTTAAAATTAATTTTGAGGCTTAATTAATTCCCACACATGGTTAGAATGTCTGGGGCACACTATTTTCCCTAACCATGTGCCATATGTGCACATATTATTTTAGGGATGCACGGTTACTGCTACTAGGGATTAGGGTTTGGAAAAATGTGCACCAGCTGTGTAATTACCCACTATTCAAGGTTTCATGCTTTTTTGGGTTGGGGTGCACGTTGTTTCCTAACCATACACCAACCATGCACAACCCTTTTCTTTAATTTTTACCAAAATTCCACCCAAACATACTCTAAGTTATAACCCAAAAATATTACTCAAAAATGAATAGATAAGGACATGAAAATGAGCTCGATATAGCTCTATAAAATGGTTTGGATCATTCATGTCACCCTTTGGAAGGTGAAAAATGTTGGAACTACTTTTCATTTTCAAAATGTATAAGCATGACACTCAAATCACATATAAATGTCCACCACATAGCCTCTCTTAATCACACAAGGAAACCCTTTCTGTTCTGCAAATAATAGAACAAATCACTTCCTGAAATCCCTAATCTCATCCAAGAAACCTTTTTTCATCATAAAGGAAATCTTGGAAGGATTTTGATAAAACCCTAGAGAGGATACTCGAGGAAAAGGTAACATTATTTATCGAGGAGTATTATTATATTTCTTTCTCCACTTACTAAAATTACTATTTCAGCTTGATGATATAATAAAATATGTTTTTCCATATATATATATATATATGTGTGTGTTTTTATGTTATGGGAATGTCCAAAAAAATTGAACTTCCATCAAAAGGGTTACAAAATTATCATTCATCTTTATTGAGGATTACTTCCTTGGGAACAGATCACATTAATTTTTACATTACTTTCTCCCCAAATTGGGTATGATGGTCATTATAAATTATATATATGATATATATATATATAACATAATTATACATCTATATTCATTATATCATATTAAAGTTCGGTACTTTCAATTCCTTGGGAGATATGATAATGTTGCTTTTGTGTATGGTGTATTACCACCACGTAAAGCAATGCCATCAATTTTCTAAAATATATTTAGATTAAAGGTAATAAGGAATAATTTTAAAACAAATATGTGATAAAAATTACATAATAATGAAATTAATGAAATATTTATCATTATAAAATGATAATACGTCATTTTAATTCTTACCTTTTCACTCATTAAAGGATGATAATATCGTTCATGCACATGTGGCCTGATGGTCTTGGCATCGGCTGTTGGATCTGGACACGATGTCAGCTCGTCTCGACAGAAGCTCTAGTGGGGTCTAGTTTTAGGATCTCGGCTCGGCGATGCACTTCACAGCATGGCTTGGCAATGGTTTCTCACATCAGCATCAGCATGGCTCAGCAAAATTTTAGGGATCTCACTTTATCATTAGCGTATCCCAGCAACAGCTCTAGCATGATCCTTTCTTGCATGTTCAGTGTCGTCTTCATTGTGGTTCGGAGGGGGGATTTTATGAATCAGGTTTTTTATAGTGGTTTTTCAAATTTGGGGTTATGAGTTTCCATTTGATGGATTTGATTTGGAGTTTCAGTTTATGGAAATGCGGCGTCATGGCATAGTTTCGATCTCTACTCCTGCTTTCTTCTACTTCTTGTGGCTAGCTTTAGACTCTGGTGAGGGTGAATCAACAATTCAAATCTGAGTAGATCTATGCCCAGAGTAGCATTTTTGTTTTAGTGGGCTTGGTCCACCTCATCGGCGACAGTTCCTCAGTGTGGTGTTGTACCATTCAATCATGGGTGACAATGGCTCTACAACATGTTCCTTGGTCCATGTTCTGGTGGATTTTATGGTTATATTGGCAGTGGGTGTATGGATCGTGGTGGGGTTCGTCATGGAGATTTGTATGTGGTTTTCAGTTGGTTTATGATCGGTATGTGGTTTGGGTAATTGTTATTCTTGTTGTGGTAGGATGACTATGTAGGGTTGGTTTATAGTTGGACTTGATCACATGGAACAGGCCCTAGAGGAGGATTCAGAGCTGGCGGTTCATCTTTGCATAGATTTTTGGATTTGGTTGTTTGAGAGGGTATGGTGTTTTCCATCGGATCGGGCCTATGTTTTGACACAGGCCACTTGCTTGTTGAACTACCATGCAAAGGTGGAGGGATTTTTAACAATCAAATGCTAGGGTGGGGCAACACTATGTTATTAGTCTGGTTTTTCTCTCTTCAACCTTCGGGTCGTGTAATGTGATATGTCCTTGAAGTCTAGGTTCCCACTTATTCCCTTAAAAGGGAGTTTATTATCATTCTAACTAATAAAATTTAAAGGCCTTCGGGATATTGGATGGATGGATATATAACTATATTTGAATAAAAATATGAATGATAATGTATCACTTACCTTCTTTCCACAATGGTTGTGGAAAAATGAAAACATTACTCATTTGTATGCACATCCTACCATCTCTATGATTGTAACAAAGTTAATTTTTCATAACCATAAATAATTATATTTTTTATAATATATTTTACATATAAATATGAAATATATTTCATGATTATTAATATTTATATGTTTAAATAATGAAATATTTGAGAAAATTCAACCTATTAATGTTATTTTTGACACATAAGTCAAATATTTTTTATATTGTGGAAGTAAAAATAACTGTTAATTTAATCATATATAAAATTTTAATAATTAAAATAAAATTAATAATAAACATGAAAAGTACCATTATAAAAGTAAATAACTAACATATGTTTATTATTTTAGGTGATACATAATGCACTAGACAAGTCAAAATAAAAGTAAGGGATTTCCTAACTCAATTTCCATTCATTTGATTAAAATTATAGTTCATTGGTTATTTAATTCTATGAATATTTGTATAATGAAATTTTAATATTTTATAATTTATTTATACTTGTTTTATGTGGATTTACATTTTATACACATATTAAATTAATTAATTATTCCCCACATAATTGATAAGATCTTTGTATCGTACTTTAACTTAATTTCCCTTTGTTGAGGAATATTATAATGTTATACACCTAATTTGATTTATATAGTGTATATACATCCCTTTAAAATTTCATATTTTGATTCATTCATTATTCATGGTATATTATTATTCAATATGAATTATTTTATCCTAGGGGATTTGAATTTATAATTTATATGTGGTAAAAAATTTCTAAAATCTATGTTTAATTAGTCATTGTTAACATTCTCTTGAAAAAATCACTTTTTGGTGATAATTTTTTATTTTAAATTACATTTCTCATAAATATCAATATTATTTTATAATTTATATGATTTTTTCATAAAATATATAACATTTTTATAAATATTTATTACATTGGTTGTTATTTGATTAATGGGGGAAATATTTATAAATATGTATCATTCACTCTGTAATGATAATTAATGGTAAAGAATTTTTTTCATGATTTAAATTAATTATTTGATATATGAGGATTTATTTGGAAATGAGGATATGGGTGGGTCCTAGATATAAATATCTCCATGATGCATTAGGTTTAGCATGATTCATATGAGTAAGCTAGCATTAAAGGGTTTCTACCATTAGTTTTAAACCAATTTGAGAAGGGTCTTGATGGTATAGGCTTTCTAATGCATGATATCATGACATTAAAAAATTATTAATTTCCTTCATTGATAACATATTTATTATAATTACTATACTTTTTAAACCATATAATATCTGGATGAACTTCATATTCAATTAATTGATTTAATGGCATGTGTTTCCAGATATTTAACATTGCTTATTAACGATGCATTATCCAGTTATGATAGTAAAGTTATCGATTTATTGTCCTTTGAGATTAGTTATTTACCTTTCCATATTAATTTTTACTTATCAAGTAATGATAGTCGTGTTATTGAATAAATGTAATTTACCATTGCTAATCATTTTAGGTAAACCTTATTTTTTTACTTTCCCTAGAATAAAATTAAGAGTACTGTGATTGATGTGAAATGATATGATATAGGTAATAATGTTATTCTTTAAAAAATTTATTTTTAAATTTTTGTTTTCAAATATAATATGGGGTATATATATTAATATAGTTTATCAAGACTACTAAACTATTTATCCATTCAGTATTTGCATTGTTTTATCTTTTGTGAATGTAATAAAATAGACTATTTCTCTAGGATACAGGGGTTGGGGTCCCTATAGTTTATGTCAGATAAAATATAATAGAAATAATGTGACATATATGTAGGGAAATAATGATTATATAAAATATACCTATTATATACTTTGAGTATATGCATTGATGAACACACTAACATTTGGATGATAAATATATTATGTGGTTTTTCTGAGCCACACGTTACTATATTAATACTACTAGTGGACATAGTTCAAAAAAATATGTAACAAGTGGTAAAAACTCTAATAATGTATAATTATACTTGACCCAATCATTAGTTTGTGTATAAAAATGGCCTTATTGCGCACCTGGTTTGACACACATGGGGGATATTCTTATCATAATTCACATTTTCTTTACCTATAATTATTAATGATTTTAATATATGATGACATGAATGAATTAGGTTAATCATAGGAATCATATATTTACAATAACATGTCTTAAATGAACATGAAAATTTATTATGAGTAAAGAATTAAGGCATAAATAATTGTATTGTTAGGGAAAAATAAAGAGTATGATGGTAGGAAAAAATCAAATCATATAGATCTATTTATAGTTCATTATCTTAAATGGTAGGAACCTTATAATTATCTCTGTCAATTCCATATTCTAAAAGATAAAACATAAAAAAGTATAGATACATGTTTAAATTAAATAGTTTAAATATTTATGTGTTGGGATTTAATAAATAAATTGTCGAATTATTTTTACCAATAGTATTTTGGTTATAAGAATCAGGGATCATCTATGGATTATGATAATAATTTGAAGTATACATGTCTTAATTAACATAATATTCATGGATTCCATCGTGGTTTTATCCTTTAAAGTTTTATCATAAGTTCAATATACAAGATATCCCTTTTGGAAATTTTCATGGTTGGAATATAACATGAGTATGGTGGTTTTGGGAAAAAATTTATTGGAATACAACACATTGGTTTAAAATATGAAATCTTTTTTGTAATAAAATTTCCATTAAATTTTTGGGACATATGTTTAAAGTAATTGGTAACCTCTATGTTTTATCTTATCATTTTTGTTTTAGTAATTATGGTTCAGGACAACATGGGATGGTTATAGGAATTATATTAATATACATTTAGAAAAAGTATTACCCATATTAATGGTGGAAAACCATTGCATCCAAAAGTTTCATGGGGCATGAACCAAAAATTTAAGGGATAAAAAGTCATATTACCTACCATTAGCCATTATGATGTTATAGTTAATAAGTATTTGTTTTTCGTTAAATGATTTGATGTATAAATATTTGTGATTAGCATATGTTTCACCTGTTGAGATTTATATATTAATTTATTATATTAGATAAGTTGTGTTAACCATATTTCATTTGGATAATAGTTAGAGGCATAATAGAACACATGTAACTCTTTTATAGATGTTATGATCCATTAATAGTTAATTTTAGTAGGTTTGGAATTAAAAAATATCATTTTTCGATGCATATTTCTTTGAGTAAAAATGAATATGAAATTGATTATTCCATAATTTAGGTATTGAAATATAATCATATAGAATATGTATATTTCATTATATTCTTATAATGTAAAATATTTTCACATATTTAGAGATATGATCTAGAAACAAAAATTCTATCCTACTAACTTCATATTCGATGAATAAGATATTATTTTAAACCATGAATTTTTTTTGGTTTTGAGTTCATTAACATTACATTTACTATTAAAATTCTTATTATTAATGATTTGTATCCATATATATAATTATTAACTATTTTCTTGCATGTAAATATCTTCGTAATTCCTCAACATTATCATACATAGAAATTCCATTCAGTGTTATTCCATAAAACCTTTAACTACTCTTTCACTCTTATTAAGATGACGTTTTATTTACTCCTATTACGATGTTCATTTATCAATAACGGTACTAAAAAATTTAAAATAATTGATTACTGATGTCATTTTTCATTTGTGAGGATTCAATTTATTTAGGATGGGGATAATGAAACACACTGAGATTTAAAAAAAAGAACATTTTATTTGATATATTATAGTACACATAACCCCAATTATAAATGAAATATAATATATTATACCATTATGAACTATCTATTAAATTGTAGGGTATTAAAATTACTAACTAAATTTTTTCAATTATGGTAATATATTTATAATAATTAAAATAAAAATTATTCTAAATAAAAAAATGTTATCTGAAAAAATATGTTTTTGCTAAAAGATGGTTAAATCGAGTAATCTATAAAAAATAGAAATTTGTTTTCAGTCATTTTAGAAATTTTAGTTTTAAAAATAAAATTATGTTTTTAAATAATCATATCAAAATAAACGTATAATGAATTATTGAAATTTTTCTTATAAGTTTCATTTTTTGATGAGTAGTTAAAATACTCAATTATTGTTGAAAACTTCCAATTCATATGAATTGTATATAATGTTAAATTAAATATTAAATTGGGTTTAATGTAAAATTATTGTAAATATAAATTAATTAATCTAAATTTGATAATTTTCATAATTTTAATATTGAAAACTTATATTAAAAACTTTCTAAGCAGTATAATATTTTCTCATTCAAAACCCGTTTTTGTATCGCGTCTGCGAGATTAAATTTCAATTTTATTATTCACAATATATGATTTTAATTTGGGAAAATATATTTTATATTTTTAATCCACATTATTTATATTATATAATTTTGTGACGATAATTATTTTACAATAGTGAAAAGTAAAAGTACTAAAAAATATTTACTATGGTTAAGGTAATAAATAATTTACCAGTAGTGAAGCTTAGAGGATAAGGGTTAAAATTACTTATAAACATATCTAAAATATATTTTATGGACATATTTAGACATTATAATATCTTTGAATCTGAAATTATCCATATTGGACTATTCTATAATGTTAATGATATTGATAAACCTGTTTCTTTTTATACATTACAAGTCATCCACTTGTCTCCCATATAAAAGGCCACCTACTCTCATCTATTATTCACAAAATAAAATGATTTTTTTTGGAACATACATGAAAAATCTATTAACAGCACCCCCCATATTATCCTAAAATATTTAGTTTGGTTATAAATCATTCCATGGAAGGCTTTTGGTCCAAACCTAAGGAGGTTACCCAAGGAAGTCGTAACGTTCTTCATCGAGTTTTTATATTTTATTTCACACACAAAATCCTTCATTTATTCTTAATCCATGATGATTTAATAAAATCAGAATAATTTATTTATATAGATGTTTTTATGTAATATGGATGTCATATAATCATCCCCACATCCCTCAAATTGATTATTAAATCATTATTTGCGTATACGTCGTACAACCACCTCACAAACCAATGCCATTCATTTATACATTAAAACCACTCAAGGTTGGGAATGATGTTATATATAAAATATATAAATGATATTTATAGAATAAATATACATATGTATTCATTATATCATATATATATTTTATCATTCCATTCATTAGGGTATATGATATCGTAGATCATGTGTTTGGTGGACTACAACCTCCCGAAGTTATGTGATTCATTTTCCACTAGCGCTTTACATGAAATTTAATAAGGATAAATTTAATGTATAAATCTGGTATAAATGACATAATAATGGTATTCATGACATATTTATCATTATTAATTTATAATATATCATTTTATTTCTAACCTTTTCACTCACTAAAATATGATAATGTAGTTAGTGTATGTGTGGACTATCGCCTTCACAAAGTGATGTAACTATCTTTTCATCCACAAAACACAATGATTATAAATATACATATATTTAAATAAGTAATATAATATTTATGATATTATTATAATTCACTAATGATTTAATATTACTTACCTCCTTTACATAATAATAGTTGAACCATGGAAGCGTTACTCATATGTACGTACGACTTACCATCTCCATTATTATAACACAGTTCAATTGTCATAGCCATTTTTAATGATTATTTTTAAATATATAATTATTTAATAAATATAATAATTATGTACAGATTATTATTTTTTATAAGTTTAAATAATATCATCTTTGACCATATTCAACCTATCAAATTAATTTTTGATAGATACATCAAATATTATCGAAGAAACTGATATAAACTTAATAGATTTAGTAATCATATATGACATTATATTAAGTGAAAAAAGGAATGATATACTTGGATAATTTTAATAATAAATTAATTTTTTGACATAATTTTATCATTCATGATGATAAAGAATGTACATGTTATGTCAGAGTCAAGGTAAAATATTTCTTACCTCAATTTCCACTCATTTAGTTAGACATATACATCATTGTAAGATTATGTATATAAATAAAAATTAATTTTTTATATTTTATATATATATTTCTATATGTATTTATATTTTATACACTTGATAAATTCATTGATTAATCCACATTTCAATTAAATGATTTTGTAAGAGACTTTTTTCAATTTCCCTTTATTAATGCATATTATAATGGTACACACATAATTTTTTTTCCAGGGTATATATACATACCCATTAACATGAAAGACAATTATTATTTCATAAAGAATTGTATTTTAGGTTTTATGTTTAATTATTTCAACCAAGGCTATTTTATAATAAAATTAACAAGTGGTAAATTTTATTATACATTGTAACTTTATTTTCTAATTGTTATATTTCACTAAAAACAATAAATTTCTTATGAATATTTTTTATTATACATTAAATTTATCTTAAATAACTATATTATCATAGAATTTATATTTTTATTTATGGACAGGTATAACATTTTATCATTTTGTGTTTACTTTTCAAGTTACTTGATTCACTCCACAAACATCAATAAATACGTATCCAATACTCAAAAGGGTAGATAATGATAAATATTATTGATAATGAATTAAATTGACCATTCAATATATGAAAATTGATTTTTATTTTTAGATATATGTGGGGACTAGTTATAAATATCCCATCGATGCATTTGTAGTCTCATGTGATGAATTTTTAATCAAGCATTAAAGGGTTTTATAAATATAGTTTGAAACCATATTGTGAATTATAATGATGGTAGAGGTATCATGATTCATGAGGCCACGATGTACAATAATTAATAATTTCATTAATTGAGATTTCATTTATTATTATAAAATGAGGTTTTTGTAATGGTTTTATGTCTGGATTCATTTCATTTTTAGTTTATTTGTCTAATATAATGTGTTTATTGTTATTTACCATGAAATATTGATTTTACTATATATTTTTATGATATTAAATTTATTTATTAAGTGGAATATGTGTTAATTTATTTAAATTTACATATTTATTATTCTTTTTGTAGTTATTATAGTCATGTTATTGATAATATTTCGTGGGTTTTTAGTTATTTTTTTGGACATATTGATTTTTTCCTATGTTATCTTGACAGTGATATTATTTAAATGGAATGTGATTTAATTTTTTTACCTAGAAATATTTATTATCATTATTTAGTCATGATAGTTTCCTTAGTATTTATCCCTTACATATCTTTTAATCTCACCCATATTTTTTATTCTTCCCTGTGATTCATTGAAGTGTACTATGATTGAGGTTTAAGGATATTCTTGATGGAGTAATGTTATTCTCAAAATAAAACAAATGTTGTTATTTTTCTTTAAAAATTTAATATAGGGATAACATATATATATATATATATCTAGTTTACCAATACCACACAATTATTTGGTACTTTGTAATGAAATTACATATATCTTAAGACCAAGTAATATAGAAGAGACTGGCTCTAGGTTACTAGGGTCAGAGTCTCTAAAGTTTAAAACATATATTGTATCAAATTTAACACATTAAATAAAATATAAACTACTTATATTTACATACATGTAATGTAATGACCCCAACCCTAGTGTCTTGGAGTCTATGTTTACTTTATTAAATTGGCATAAGATACAAGTTTCTGCATCCCGAAGGAATAAATTGATTATAATTTTTGGTAAACATGATTTATAATTGAGTCTTACATTACATTTGAAAAGTAAAAGTATAACATAAATTTTTTAAAATCTTTTTATTATTCATTTTAGAATATCCTATTATATTAGTCATATTAAACATCATGGATTCCTGGGAATGGAATAAAAATAAGGGAGAGCTCAAATTATCTATAAGGGATAAGTACAGTGGGTGTTATCATGAATAAATGAAACATAATCAATACGAAAAAAAATCAAAAGGTGGATAATTCAACACACATTCTATATAAATAAATGAATAATTATAAACCATGAGAAGGTTAATCATGAAAAAAATCATTTAGAAAATAACATAACTATATTAACTAGATAAGGAATAATAAATATTAAAATATACAAAACTAAAAACACATTCCATTTAATCAATAAATAGATAATTAAATGCATCAAATATTATATCATTGTGAAAACCATATAGAAAATTATAACAATTTTATCCTCAATGAATTTGTTTCTTAATTATAGGACATCATGTTTTATAGCATCATGATACCTCAACCTTCAATATATATCCTAATGAAATATTATATATTATCGGTTGGTATTCAGCAAAGATGCATTAAACTAAGGTATACATTACTTTTGGATCATGTGACATGTCGATGCATAAAGGGGGTGTTTGTCACTAGGCCGCCACCATGTCTTCATTTCCAAATAATTAATCACATATTGAATAATATATTTAATTCATTAAACATTTACATGATTAATAATATGGGTATTTTGAGAAATTTAATATCCATAGAGATGTGACTAATTCCAGGGAATGTTAATGCTTGTAAAAATGAACTAAAGTGAATTTTAAAAATAAATTGAAGTCAAAATTATTATAATCCATTGACAGGAATAATAAATATGGTATAAATATAACATAAATTCATTAGTTTAAAAATAAGTGGTTTTTTCATTGAAGAATAGAAATAACCTAAAATGATATTTAAAATCATTTTTAGAGAAAATGCCCATTTCATATAAAAATATGTTTTTAAAACCACATGATCTGAAATCATTTTGAAAATAAATTTTATGGAAAATATATATTGATATAATGAAGGATTATATATAAAATTTGATTTATCATGATGGATAAAACTTTTTTTCAAGCCATACATGTTAAAATAAATATTCTTTGGACCTTTTAAGTAATGGAAACATGCATTTTTTGAAAAAAAATATAATATTCCTGTCAAATAATTTTATAAAATGTAAAAATGTGTAAAAATGTTTTTAATAAAAAAATTAAATTCTCAAAAACATTTTTCTTATTTTCATGGAAAAAGGGTTTAGAAAGAAAATAGATTTTTGAATGAAGATATAAATTAATTTTGATTTGTATAAAAAAATTCTCAAATAATATAAATACTAAATATTTAAAAATGTTACTATTAATTGATAAAATAATGAATAAAAAATGAGAATAAAATTAATGGATTTATTAAAAAAAATATCGAATATAGTCTTTCAATGGGAATTCATGTATAAACGATCCCTATTAAGACAAAATTGTGAAATAAACCAATGAAAAGATAATAAAATTGATGTGATAATTAACCAGTGAATTGATTGTGTGAGTAAAATTTAAATCCAAAAAAGTTAAAATAACACATTCAATAATCAATGTTCATTACATACACAATAATAACATGATATAATCAATGATATAGATGTTTATCCCAGTGAAAAAAAATTTAGTTATTAGATCCATTAACTAACACTACCATTTGGTTGAAATTTGTTCAACCTCATGTATATTGGTTATAAATATGTTATTTACTTATAACAAAAACATATTAATATTTATAATATCATTTATCATACTTTTAAAAAAATAGTATTCACACGTTCATTAATAATATTTCATTTTTTTATTTCATGTGTTGGTATCCTTATTTTTCTCATTCATTATTTATCATGAATGTTATAATTATTTTGTATGTTATATAGCTTAATCATCTCTAGTATAATAATCATGAAATATTTATTATATTTTTTTATAAATTGAATTTTTAAGACCAATCATGAATTATAGTTTTGATAAATTAGTATGTTATAATCGTGGAGATAGTTGGCCCTACGTGTGAAATAGTGACATCTAATTTTTTTTCAATGATCATTATAGAGATGATGTAAGTGATATTTCATACATCCATAAATATCATAATATCATAAATAACATATTATTTCTTTAAATATAAATATATATATCATTCATGTGGTCATATGGTGAAAAGAGTGTAAATTTTTTTGTGAAGGTAGTATCTCACACATACACGAATGATGTTATCACCCTTATATGAGTGAAATAGTAAGAAATGAAATGATATTTTATATTTAAATAAAAATAAATATGTCATAAATTAAATATAAATGTCATTTATATCATATATATTCACTAACTATATCCTAATTACCTTATATATAGAGCGTTTGTAGAAAATGAATCACATCGCTTCACGTGGAGGTAGTCCCTCGTACACATGAGTGACATTATCATATCCCAAAGAAAATAAAAAGTAAAAAACGTTATATATGATATAATGTATCCATAAGTATTATTATCATATAAATATTATTTAAGTACTTTATATCCATCATCATACCCAACTATGAGATATGGAAATGGAAAAAACGAATGACATTAGTTCCTGAGGAAGTAGTCCACTGTAAAAAGTATGGTGATTTCATAATGTATTTAAGAAATTTTGGGATTTTTGAAGGTAATTAAAGTTAAATAAAAAATTTAATTATATTTATGTTAATTT
Organism: Viscum album; assembly: GCA_963277665.1. Classification (NCBI taxonomy): domain Eukaryota; kingdom Viridiplantae; phylum Streptophyta; class Magnoliopsida; order Santalales; family Viscaceae; genus Viscum; species Viscum album. The sequence continues at coordinate 1,981,776,384 of OY728125.1, read as the reverse complement.
AAATAATATATAATAATGGTTAAATAAAAATTTAAGGATGTGGAAAAAGAGATAAAATTAAAATACTTATTAAAAAATGTAACCACTTTTTTGGGAAAACATTATAGAATTTCACAAAAATCCTTAATAGAAATGATTTGTTCCAAAATTAAGTATTATTTAATGACTGGATGAAATTTTTTAGGTTATTTTGGTAGGTATTGTCAAATCCAAATGATTTCAAATTTTTTAAGAAGTGTAGATATGGGTGGCATGTTATAATTGAGGTGTGTGGCATAATTATAAATTCTGAAAAGAAAAAGGTGAAACCAAGTTTTTAACATGCCAAATATATAAAAAATTATGTATTATATAGAATTATTCATTATAAGATTTAAATATGCCCCAAAATTGTATTTGTTACATGTTTTTAGTTCATTTTAACACTTATCTTGTTTATTTTAACCCTTAGTAAATCAATTTTTACCTTTAATGCGGTAAATAATATTTACTCTATTCACTTTTCATTTTGGTAAAAAATTATTTTTACCTTATTATATTATATAAATTATTAGTATTATAAATATATAATCCTCTTCCCAAATTCCATTGATAGATGTGGTAAAATATAAGTTAAAATTAATTCAGCACACGCAATGAGAAAGTGTGTTTTCATAGAGAAATGTTTTATATGTATATAATGTTTATATAACAAAATTAAATATTAAAATGAATTAAAATAATTAAATTGGATTAATATATTTATATCTATATTATTGAACTAAATTTATTATAAATCCAATTACAAATATAATTTATCATTATAAATAATTTAAATCAAAAGACAGTTGGTCAGATTAGAGTAATCAAGAGGGGGTGAATTGAGTATCTATAAAAAAATTTGAAAAGTTTTCTTAAATATTTCTCCCAATAAAAATATATACAGCCCAGTCAGTCAAGTTAATACAGTTATAAAAGTTTGATTGTTCAAATAACCTCTCTGAAGATTGATTAATTATCAGCAATATCATTATTAGTTATTGATACTACTTTTGAAGCTATTATAATAAGGAAAAACAATTATAACTTCTATACAAGATTAATTATCAAAGTAAAATAAAAATATTTTTGAATTATACATTAAAACATAGAAAACCTAAATTAAGCAACACAACGGATAAGACAAGTGGTTCAGTCTCAAGCTGAGACCTAATCCACTCCACTTGGTGATCACCTGCCACCAATTTGTTTATATTAATAAACATTGATCTACACCCTGGATAGGGGTAAATAAGGTATAAAATACCAGGACACACAAGGATATCTTCTAGAATTATCTATAGGAGTAGACAAATGTAAAAAGATATGAGAGAAAGGATATCTTTTATCCTTAAGTTTAATACAAGAGACAATTTGTGATTTTAATACAGACACACACACTACTCGAAAGATAAAACAATACAAAATAGAGAAAATATGATGAGAAAAAGGTTTGAAGTTCTTTGAGTGTTATTCTATGCAGCTCTGGACTTATATGATGAAGCAGGTTCAAGTATCGAGTCCCCTTTTGAGAAACAGAGTATTGTATGTCTAGTGCTCTAGCATCTAGTTAGATACTAGCTCGCGTTCTTTGTGGAGTTGGTATAGTGAAGATTTTTTTTTCTTTGATCTATGGTATTCCAGCCTTTTGATTCGAGAATTATTTGAGTGTTATTTAGATGTATCTTACTGCATGTATCGGTTCTCTTCAAAAAAAAGATCTTGCGTCTGCTGTTCTAATACTGTGTATTTTATTTGCAGCTCGGCTTATCTTCCTTATTAATTACGGGTTCACAGGTTAGTGCCAACATGATGCATGAATTATGAACCTCGTACCTCGTACTGTCAGGAGACATATCTACAAAGAAGCTTTAATTATGTCTGTGTCTTTAAATGACTCAAATATGACCGTTATAAATTAAATTGAAAATGAAAAAACAGATTAAAGAAAGGTGTTATAGTCTGTTTAGAAACAGTATCACTTAAACACGGTGTCACCAAGAAATGGTGTATTCTTTATTGCCATTGAGCAGTGAGAGAGTCATGATGGAATAGTTGTATTGAGATCAGCAACTGGTAGCACATATTTGGTGTTATGATCACGGTGTCTTGTCCTTCTCCAATCTAAGAATGGTGTTTAAGTGATGGTATCAAGGAACCGATGTTACAGACTTCATGAGATCTAAAACGGGTTATGGTGTCTGTTCATAGTGTCTGGGTCACAGTGTTTGGGTCACGGTGTCTGGGTCATAGTGTTTGGGTCACAGTGTCTGGGTCACGGTGTCTGGGTCATGGTGTCTGGGTCACGGTCTCTAGGTCACGGTCTCTGGGTCATGGTGTCTGGGCCATGGTGTCTGGTTCATGGTGTCTGGGTCCTTTTCCAGAAAACTAGAATTGGTGGTAGACTCACAGTTTCTCAAACTTAGTAAAATATCTGTATACAAACTTAATTAGTAATATTCACAGAATGAATTAGACTTAATCATTCATATAAGAAATTCATTATAAAAAAATTAAATATACTTTACAACAATCAAACATGATTTATAAGAATTAATATCTTTCGTAAGTTTATTTAAAGCGTAAAGAAACAAAAAATCTCTACACATGATTTGAGATAGATTAAACCTGAGTAACATGATTTACAGTATTTATAGGATTTGTGATCATCAAAACATGAGGATTCCAACAAAGACAATTTTCAATTTCAATTTAGTATTTTTAATATTCATCAAAAAATGAAATATTTTAGAAAAATATAATAAATTCATCCTAAAATAATTTTAATGCTATTATCTAAAAAAATTATTATGTCATATGTGTTTTCTAAAGTCTATGAAAATAATTTTTTAATTATTTTCTCAATTCGTGACTAAACCGTATTTCAGAGAAAATATAGTGTTTGAGAAATATTTATTTTTCATTTAAATGATTCTTATTTTATTTATAATAAATATATACCCATATTTTTTTATAATTTATTTATTTCAATCCATTACCCATAATTTAATTTCAATGTTATGAAATTATACTATATTATAGTTTCTGTAGACTCGAGGTTGCATGTTCTTCCATCAATCAAAGAGATTAAATTTAAAGAAATATATTTCATGGGTTTTTAAGATCAGTTTTTTGTGTAAAATAATCTATCAAAAAAATATTATAATTTTACAATATAATTTTTTTACATTCTCATCACCTTATATAAATTGTGTCCTCAAAATTTAAACTTGATCCCGAAAATCAAGGTTTTGGTAGTTGAAAATAACATTATTGAGATACCCACAATATAAAAGTGTTAATAAAACATCCGAATAATGAGAGTGAAAGGGGAATGATAAGGTAATATGGAATAACACATGATAGGATTCCAAATAATAGAACATTGATTGTAATTGAAATCATGGAAATAGAAGGTAAATAAGAAACCCAAATATTGAAGTAGAGTGATAAAGAATATTTTCTATAGGATTTTAATGACCTCAAAGAGATAAAACAAAGATATTTAAAAAATGTTATTGATATCATAATAAAAATATGGTAATAGGAATTTTAACAATATCCTTTTCCTATAGTTTTGGTGATATTTTACACTCTATTAATATATGAAAATAGTCATACTTGGTAGCTAATATTTAAAAATCACAATTTTAGGCTTATGTTTCACTTTAATAAATTTCTATTTCATAGATCACAACATAAAATGAATTTCAAAAAATAATTTTTTTTCCTGAAGATATAAAATTTATTTTTACCATATCATAATATCCATAATATATTTATAACTCATTCATGTAATATGTAGTTATTATTAACATAACATGTTTATTAAATTTTATTCATTTTTCATTAATCGTGATATGGTTATTTCATAAATTAATCTCTAATACCTCATCCAAATCTCAATATATAATATTTCCTTAATGTTGATCCTTTATAAATTTACAAAATATTATGATCTGAAACATTATAAATAAGGTCACTATGTTTCCCAAATTAACTTATCAGTAATCGCTCAAACAATATGAAGTAAATATTAATCATCACTCCCCAATAATATGACAACCATTCCCATTTATTTTATTGAATTATTTTAATAACCTGAATTACCATAAAAACTTATTGAATACAATAAGTATTTCTTCTTCAATATGTAAAACATAGATTATTAGTTTTATTCCTTAAAACCAAAAATGTTGTATAATCCATCAATGATATCATAATATACTTTGTAAATAATTCATTAATTATTCACATGGTAGTTTGTAATATCCCATTTACTTTATCTCTTCTAATCATTTCATTATCCCAAAATAATTATCTCAACATTAGGAATATATTAAGGGTTTTAATCACTCAATCGTTTTTTATGAATATTAACTTTACACTAAATAGTTTTTCAGGTTTATCAGTGTTGTTGAACATATAACTTAATGTCCATAATAAAATGTGTAGGAGTACAATATTATATATTTAATAATTCTTATAACCATGATATAATTTCAAAATTAATAAAATTAAGTAATATGAATCTAAAAAATCACATTAATCATTCCACTTAATCTTTGGTAGTAGCATAATCTTAACTATGATCAATTATTTTCTTTTTATGTATATTTCATTTACACTTGGGTAATTCATTTACACAATGCCTCTACACCAAATAGTATAAGCAATGAACATTAGGCACAAGTTTTGTTCCCTTGAAATATTAATACAGGGCAGCCTTTCTCACAACAATTATAGAAAACTTATTTTCCTTTCATTCTTGTACCAAGTCGATTCATTCGATAAGTATCACATGTTGAAAAATAATTCATTCACATCATACCTTTATTCTTTCTTTTCTCTATGATCCTTATCTTATCTTTCTCCCCTTATAATCCATAATACATAGTTAATATTTTATATATCTTTTTTGAAAATGATACTATGTATTAATGTGAATATAATGTTTTGGATATTAGTTCCCTTTGAATGATTGTCTTAATCCCATTAATGAAATTATAATTTATACTCATTGTATTATGTGCACTAATATGGCTCAAATTACTTCATATAGGATCCATTAATAAATTAGGTCATACACTAGATTAGATAATTTCAATATGAAACATAATATATAATCCCAAAATTGGTGAACTATATAGTATATATTTAAAAACATTTGCACAACCAATATCATAATCCTAAAAATATATTATTTTAGTTTATCTCTATTTTCAAATCCTTAATAATGGTATGTTATGGAAATGTGATTTTTCTAAGGAATATCTCTCGAGAGTGTCAAACAAGGTTCATTGTAGAGCCCATTTTAATGCAGTAGGTGATAAAAAGGTTAAACCTAATATTCTCTTTTTTGTGTTAATACACCTAGGTACATTTGTGCAAGAACCATATCCACTTGTACTATCTAGATAGGGATGTATTTATAGAATAACCACATGATATATACAATACAAAAACCTTTGAATGTTATTCTATACTTATTTTAAAATTAAATATTAGAGGTAAGTTCTCTAATCTATAATTTCCAAAATCTAGTTCATATGGTTTCAATTAAACATCCTATGATACTAACTATAAAGACCCTAACCCTAGTATCATAGATACAGTGTTTGATATATTACATTATCTTAAGATACAATGAATCAGATCTTGATGGACTGAATAGTTCAGATGTATTATTAAACTAGATATATAATTAATTCTTATAGTATATGTGAAAATAAAAATTATGATATAATTTTTTAGTGAAAATCAGTATTCTCTTTATCATATCCTTTTGTATCAATCGTAGTAATATTCATGGATTACTGAGAAGCGAAAAAAATAAGGGTTATATCAAATTCTTATTAAGGGTTACATATATTGAAAGCTATCATGAATAAATGTATCATAATCATTATGGAATTAATAATATGGAAAGGTAAATAACTAAACACACATTCTAATTAAATAATTTTAAAAAATTATAATAATAAATCTAAATAACTTAAAAGACATTCCATTTAATCAATAAAATTACTATAATAACATAATAATTAATAATTAATATTAAAATGTAAATTAAAAAACACATATTCCATTTAATCAATAATATGAGAGTGAAATTAATCCACATATATTATCACAGTGAATATTTAATGGATAATTATAAAAACAGTATTCTCAATTAAGGCGATGCTTAATTATTAAAAATTTTGGTTTTAGGAATCATGAAATATTTACTATTAAGATCAATGCTCAAGATAGTTTAAAACTAAATGGTAGGTATAAAATAGATTCAAATTTAACTAAGGAATGAAAAAAAATCATCTCTTAAAGGATATCGATGCTTTTAGAGGATATATATAACCATACCCAACCTTTGATAGCAAGACCAAATAATTCTTCATATATCATATAATCAATTTAATTTATTATAAATGTCTCATACTACGAAATTTCCATATTTTGTAAAGAATAATGATTTATAAATATTCCTCTAGATAAGAAAATAAAGTTCGATGTTGAACTTTGTATATAGATATCATATTAGGTTTATCAAAAAAAATATCCCAGATAAATAATATGGATATTTGGGGAATATTTATTGTTCACATGTAAGTGAATAATTTTTTGGAATTTTAATGAATAAAAAAATTGAGCAAGTATGTGAATTTCAGTACTTTTATTGGTCAAAATGATCATAAAGCATACATAGGATGGATAAGTATTATATTAATAAAACATATAACCAATGAAGTAATAATAAAGGGGTTTTTTCATTAATAAATATAGATAATAGAAAAATATATTTAAAAACAATCTTGATGAAAATATCCTTCTCATTTGGAAAATATCTTTTTAAAAGTTAAATTTTCAACAAAATTTTCAAAATATATTTATTTTAAAATAATAATTGAGATATATAAAGGGTGATTTAAACCATTTTATTATTCATGGCGGCTGGAAATTATATTCATTTCCTATATGTTAAAAAAATGAATCCTTTATATTTTTTCTTAAATGAAAAATATGGGTTATTTGGAAAATAAAATGATGATTAATGTGAGAACTCAATTTAAAAAGTAATTTTTTTAAAAAAAAATCGTTAATAAAATAAATTTTAAATTGATAAAAAAATTGATTAAATTTTTATATTACATGGTTTTGGAAGAAAACATATTTCTGAAAGAATATAGAAATGATGTCAGATTTTGTTAAAAATATGTTTTCAGTTATTTTAAGTCACAAAGTGTTGAAAATGGTATTATTACTAGATAATATCATGAATAATCAGATGAGAATAAAATTAATGTTTTAATAAACAATGATCAAATAATTTCCTTTTATGGAAATTCATGAATAAATAGTCTTGATTAAAATGTGATTGTGAAATAAACCCCTGTAAATATCATAACATTGATGTGAGAATTATCAATTTAGATAAAACATTTTGTGAAATGTAAATCCTCAATATGAAAGTGGAAATAAAAAATATTATAACCATATTTAATAATCTAGATAATATATTCTTGAGATAATCAATGAAATATATTTTTAACCTAATGAAGGGAAATTGAGTTATGAAATCCCTTACCTCAGGATTTTTTTAGTTGAACATGATTTAGACTCATGTGTAATGATTATAAATGTTTTATTAAATTATAATAAAATAATATTAATATTTTTCATATAGTAAATGATAATTTTATAATATTTTATCACCCATTCATTTATAATATTTTATTATTTTAATTTTTTATATATGTTATTTTCCTTATTTTCTCGTTCTTACTTTATCATGAAAGTTCTTGTTCTAATGTATGAAATATATTTATTAATATATAGAATAATAATAATGGTATAATTATCATATTTATACATAAATTACATTATTATGACTAATGATAACAGATGATTTTCATAATTGAATAATGTTATGATTATAGAGACGTTAGGTCATACGTATGAATGGGTATCATTTCCATTTTTCAACAATCATTAAGGAAATGATGAAAGTATTTTTTTTATCATTAAATAATTATAATAATATTATAAATAACATATTATTTATTTAAATATAATTATATATCATACATGTTCTGTAGTGATGAAAATGGAGTCACAACGCTTCTTGAAAGTGGTAGTCCACATGTACATGAATGATGTTATCACCATTAAGTAAGTATAAAGGTATGAAATAAAAATATTATATTACATTTTAAAAATGAAAAATATGTAATAAATATCAAAATTATTTTATGCATATCCCATGTATTAGTTAAAATCATACTTAATACCTTCATGTAAAGCATTGGTGGAAAATGAATCACATCGCTTCACGAGGAAGTAGTCCACCGTACACACGAGTGACATTATCGAATCCCATTCAGGATGGAAAGTAAAAATGTTATATATGATATAATTAATAAAAAGATATAACTACATTATAAGTTAAAATATATTTAATTTAAATATGTTTTTATACCCAACTATTATAGCTGGTAATGGAAAATCAAAAGACATCAGTCTGTGAGGCGGTAATTTTATGTCCACACAAATGATGATATCATAACCCTTTTAATGGAATTAGGGTTTTTTTGAAGTCATTTAATTCACCTAAAAACATATTTATATATGTAATATAATGATTTAATTATTTAATCAATTTTTAAAAAGAATATAATGAGTTGGAGGGAGAAATTATATAAAAATCCCCATTGAAGAATATTACCTCATCTTCGGGTAACCTACATAGAATCACACCAAAACTATTCCTTGGATGGATTTATCCATAATATAAGGCTTTTAGGATGATAAGATATAATTATAGATGTGATTTTTCCACAATAGAAGAAAATTGTTTTTTTTACGGTGTGAAGAAGAGATGATAGGGGGTCACCTTTTATAAGTTAGGTGAGTGTCACACATGTAATTTTTTAAAAGTAAAAGGTGAACCCCTATTTTTCAGATGTAAAAAGGGCCAAAAAATGATTATAATATATAAATATAAATTATTGGGACATAATAATTCCATTAATTATATTTTATACTATTATATAGGTCATTTTTACCATTGGCAATGTACTTTACCCCCCCCCCCCGAGTGTAAATGCATTTTTACCTTAACCACTTTTTAAAAATATATTTACTATTAATTTTAGTAAGAAATAATGTTCTACATAATATATAATATAAATTTATCAAATTTAAAATATGGAATACATTTTTCATAATTCCATTAAAATAAGTGAAAATGTTAATTTATAATTTATACCGTATATGCGATGAGAAATCAGGTTTTTAAAGAGAATGTGATCAGAATATTAAAATGATTTTATAAAAAAATATAAAAATTTATTCCAATTATATAAATTTTATTAATAGAGATACAATTTAACAAAATATAAATTAAAAATAATTTAAAAATATACTTTTAGTATATAAATAATTTAATCAAAAATGAAGTTTTCAATTAAATTTAGTATTTGTACTATTTATCAAATAATAAATTTTTTAAAAAATATCAAAAATATAAACCTAATATAATTTTAATATTCTAGTTTCATAAATATTTTTTATGTTCTAAAATAAATTTTATAGAAGTGGTAAATATTAATTTTAAATTATATGAGTAAAGCACGACTAACCTGTATTTTAAAAAAATCAAATTCTTTAGAATTTTTGTTATATTAAATGATTATTATTTTATTTATAAAAAATTTATAACCATAATTTTCATATTTTATTTAATTTTATCCATTATCACTAATTTAATATCTATTTTATAATGTTATATTGTGTCATGCTTCTATCAGAATCAGGGTTTCTTGTTATGTAAGCTATCAAAGTGATTATACTTAAAGAAATATATTTCATGGGTTGTTGAAGCTATATGTTGAGTGTCGCATTAATTATTAGAAGTAATGTTCTTATTTAAAATACTGTGGTGTTATAAAATATATATTTAAATTTTTTATAAATTAACACCAAATTTCACCCATATCTAATTTCATCCACCAAATGTAGACATATAATTAATTTAGTTAAACAAATGTTATAATTATCTTCATTTAGGGACATGAAAATCGTAATATAAGAGTTAAAATCACTTTATTTATAAAATAAATTATTATTTTATACTAAATAAGACCATGAAACATAAACCCTTGTTACACTAGAATAATCCCAAAGGGTAATGTGTGTAATGGTTTTATATTTAGGGGTGGTTTGATAAACATTGATATGATGGAAATTTCTACTATGTGGAACTTATCAAATGGATTTTTCTTTTCAATCATTAATTGCTTATGTTGTTTGGATTTACCAAGTTAATCCATGTGATTATACCTTCATTCCATTCATTTATAAATGAGCCTAATAATGTATGATCCCACAGGCCGATGACATTGATTTATAAGTGTGCATCAACTAAATATCATAATTACCCTTAGTATAAACAAATTATTATAGTAACATGATACCAGCTATATTAAAAAATATTACACGTATAACTATTTCAAGAATAATATTTTTATATATAAAATTCAGTATTGATATAATTTTACATGATAATTATCCATTAATATAAAAATATAAAACAAACATGTTCAATGATGTATTAAGTAATAAATTTTATTTAATTAACATGTCAAAGATCATAAAATCTCCAATTTAGAAGAAATATAGATCCTAATGTAAATAATCAATTCATAGATCAATGGAATGTTAGTGAAATTTACTAGGATTAAATTATTATTTATCACATCATGAGTAATATTATAAGCGCTTTTTCATGAAATTTTAAAATCAAAACATAGAATTTTAAACATTTTAATAGTTACCTCATTAGATAACTTTGGTCACAACAGTCACATTTCATCAATTAAACTAAATATCTAGTGATATATAAATTTTGGAAATTATCACCATAAAATAATAATTAAAAAATTTTGAACCTCTAATATTGTAGATAGACATTAAAAAAATATGAAACTTTTCATTGTACAAGAAATAATTCAAAAATGAAATAACAAATTTCCACTGAAAATGAAAATAAATATTTTTATTAAGTTCGATTATAATCTTCCTCAAATACCAAAATATTATATCATATTAAGATGGTGAAAACATTAAAATACTAGGACATTATAAACCTAGGGTGAAATCCAATTCATTGGTGTTCATCCATACACCACTGTCCCAATTTACCAATAAACAAATTCACTCAAAAATTTCTTGTTGGTAAATGGTTAAAAATTTCAATTGTGATCTGCCGGAACATGGTTTAAATAAAAATATATTTTGATGAAATTATTTATATATTATCTTCATAGACATATATCCAATTAAAATAAAGTGTAGAAACAAGTAATATAACCATAATACTACATGTACTATAACCCTACTTCTAATTTTAATTCTCTAATTTAGTTTTATACATCTTGTTTTGTACGATAACCCTACATCTGGACCGTGATAGTAGAAACATGTGTTATAACCCAACTTCCTCATGTTTTTACACTTCAAATGAAGTTTAAAAAATTCCTTATTATTTATGTATACATGTTTTAAAATCCATTTTCATTATCTACAATTAAATTCTAATGAGGGATAATTTAGAATAATCCTTTATACATAGATAATTTTCCTACTTATTTTCACCCCATGGTTGTAGTGTATTCTACTATCAACAAAATTATTAAATATTACCATATACTTTTCTATATGTTCTTATAATTCACTATGAATATAAAATTTGATATTTTATTTTTATAATATGAATATATATATATATCGCAATTCAATCAATTGATAAAATCTATAAAATCATTAATGAAACAATTACTATTGAAAACTCTAAATAAAGTATCATGTTATTTTATAAATGAAACATTAATTTGAATGTGTCATAAACTACCAACCATTAATTATTAATATATTAGAAACCAAGTAACACATTTAATGAGTCATTATATATAAAAACAATTATCAACTATAGAGTAATGTTATTATTGAGTTGACAATGTTTATTTTTTTGAGATATGTGAGAAATTTATCATTATGTATCGATATTATTTATCTACATCATGAAATATAATGATAAATATTATAGTAATTTGTTTGTATCATTCATTAATCACATAATTAATTATAGGATCTATAAATATTTACTCACTTATGATAATATTCCCAGAAAAGGAAATATTACGGCAGTTATAGATCCCTACTGGTAAATTTGGCATACATTTTCTAATTTATTATGTTTATAAGAATAATTTACAAATACTAAATTTTTTCTCCCTTTAACATTTCATATATATGATAATATCATATAAAAATACTAATATAAAATTATTATGGCAATCTTGAATAACTCTATGTTTATATTCCTTTCTAACCCCATGTCAATGATATCAAAATCAATTATCCACCTTCAAGAAGTAATGATAAAAATAAATTTTATAAAAAAATTCCTTATTATGGGGTAAAATATATTTTCCTTAGATTATTACCATGTCATTAACGTGATAAAAAATTCATAAACACAATGATAAACACATATTTTGAAATAACATGACGGTTAAACCTAGTTGAAAATCACATGGTCATATAAAAAAGTTGTATAAATTTCCATTTATTTTGTCCTTCTAATTCAATATAGTCCATCATACATGGATATATAAATATATTAATAACAATATATATACTATAAAATGAGAAAAAAAACCAATGTTCTCAGGTATGTCTTAAACATTCATTGAGAGATACATAATCATCTTCACTAATAATTTTATCATAATAACGTTTGAGTTTTTCCCCATTTATTGAAGCCAAATAAATATCATTATTTACTATCAAGATCCATATAAAATGTGTATATTCTATTTGAAATTCATGAATATAATATTCAATAAAATTTCATAATGATGAAAAAGTAGATTCCTTAATCTATGTGAGGATAAGTTATATCATAGTGAAGGTGACTATACCATGGTTCATAAAATATTTATAATGTTTTTGTGATAATGTGAAGATATGTTCACATAACATTCAAAATTTCATTCATATTAGGATTTTTATTATTTGATAATTATTTTTATTATTGTAAATATGAAACATGAATAAAATAGATGAAAATATTAACTATATTGATTAAACCAAACTTTTCAAAGGAGTTGACATGTCAAAATATTTCATGAAATAGTCAATAAATATATTGAAATAATATTTATACATGGAGGGAAATATAAATTAATTCAATGCTTATGTATTTATTTTGATATGGTTTTAAATATTAAATGTTAAAATAGTAAATCTCTCATTTGTCTCAATCATTTAAATAAATTTTTAATATAAAAATGTTTTTAGCGAGGTTCTCCCCAATATCATGATATTGTCATGATATATGGGTATATTGTGAAGGATAAATCCATTGGCCTCCCCTCAATGATCTATATATTTATCATTTGAATAGAATATATAACACTACATGAACTTAGGTATGGTATGTTTTTTCATTATAATTTTTCCTTATTAATTCTAATCATATAGATTGATTATGTGATTAGTTGTGTTCTTTTTTGTTTTGTTTTTGTTTTTTATTATACATTGGAGGTCACACAATGCACCAAATCCATTTTGTTTTTTTATAGTTTGGTCTAGATGTATTTTCCATGATTTTTAATTGATCAATGTAAACATGAAAGGGTATTTTTTTAGGAAACATGGTGTATCCATTTGAAATGATCAGTTTAGTTATTTATTTTTATTGAACATGTAAAATTCCACTAAATATTAGGTGATGATTTCATGAACCCCTCCCCATAAGGTATTACCCTCCTCTTCCAACAATGGGAGAAGAGAGATTTTGACACCTGAGTCTTGCCTCATGTAGGCCTCGAGTTAGCGACTAGAACTGAGGGTATCATAAGCACAAAATGGGAAGAATTTCCCTGTAAGAGAACACATGAATAATAGAGAGATAGGATTGACACCAAACAACTCCTTTTCAAAATCCAATATAAAATAAAACCCAAGTAAACATATGAAATGACATGGAATAAATTCTACAACTAGAAGTACAACTATAATTACCAAAATAAAGGTATGGACGAAAGAGACCATGAAGGCCTACAACTCCAGGTAAACCTTAAGCTAGTAGTAACTAGCTTGATCTCCAACAAGCTCCAACTGACCAGAAAAATAGTTTATATATACCTAGGGTGAGTATAAAAGTATACTTGATTGTATCCTCCACGGATACTCTAATGCAAAGGGTAATGAAATTATGCTAATGCACAATGAAAACCACATGAAACTAACTCATCACCTAAATAGGTATACTAAGTTCCAAGCCTCCCCATGGATACTCTCACCAAGTATAACATAAAAGAAAATATAATATAATATATAATATCAAGGGTACCCCTCTATCGCTTCCCCGTTAGTTTTCCACTCTTCCTCAATATTTCATGTCCTGAGCATCTATCTCATAAAGTATTGCATGTAAATACCTAGGTGAAGAACCAAAATGTCCACCTCATATAACTAACCAACATGTCCACATAACCAAAAGTAACCAGGTAGTTTCTAGGATCCCCCACATCCCATATAATGTGTATCATACATCAGGTATTATACCTTAATCCATCATAGCCCATACATTGAGTCAGGAACATCAATCCATCACCGACTATACACTTATACCTATATTAGTCCTTAGAAAAATATATCCAGAATAAATTTGTGTGAAATAAACACAAAAAATTACTGCCCATTACACACATATATGGGAAAAATAACCATCATGAATACCATCACAATTAACTACCTAGAGAATAGATATGAGCCAAATGGGGTAGTCCACCATCCAACCTCCCACCGGGATGTTGGGGAAAACACCCATCGGGAATCAGAATCCCCAAGGTGTTAGTTACCCTTACCAAAATAGTGTAGTTTCATATAAAACCACAAATAGTAGATGCAATAATATATATCACAACCACACTATGTGAATAACCTAGTCTCGCACTCAACTCTAGCAAACATCTCTCTTATTCCTAGCATCCACTTCTAAGACAAGATATCATATGATCACAAAACCATTTAACAAGTTAAATTATATTATTTTATCCCATTTCATCAGTTTCACTTTACATTAATTAATTATTTAACCATTACGTAACAAATAAAATTTACCAAATTATATTTCATTAGAATCATAACAATATTTCATTCCCTCTAGGAATAATCAAACAAAATCCATGTCCTCTCATAATTATAACCTCAGTATTGAATCCTAGCAAGGTCCAACCCCATGGTTTAAACATTTATTAATTTATTTAAAAAATTACATTCTATATTAATAGACACTCTAGGAAAACATACTAATATACCAAACAAGGTAAACATACACGAACATCTATCTACATCAAGCAGTGAGGAAAGAAACGAAGATAAACAAGCACACTGGTCATCAGCCAAACAAAAAATTAAACCAAGAATCCAACATTCATATCAATAGGTAATCCCAGCTTCAAACCATTCCATCATCCTCAATATCCTCACTAAACCCCACATACAACTCCTCAAGCATCCATCCATCATAGGCACCATCTTCTGCCACATCAACCAAGCCTCCCCACCCCATATACCAGAATAGCCCTCTAGGATCATCCATCCTAGGGTCTCATCACATTCGGGCCTTTGGGAGCCATATACAACAACAACCCACCATTATCATCCATCTTAGGCTCACATCACATCACAAGAAGTAGGAAACAAATATAGAAACCGAGATTTTGGCCCAAAATAAAGGAATACATCCTTTACGCAAAACTATCTCTCATGAATCCAAAGTACAAGGAACATAGCCTTTACAAGTAAGTAGGAAAATTAGGCCCTACTAAGGCATTATAATTTCTCACACAATTAGTTCTTATTCCATCTTGGATTCACCAATTCATTAATTATATGTTCCAACTATGAGAAACCTAACCAGCAATCTAGCGCAAACTATTAAAAATTAATTAAATAATTAATTTTACATGCCTTAAATTATTTTATCAACAAGAATCAACATGATTAACATCTTTATTAAATTATATTAACACATGGAATATCTGTCATTTAAAAATAACTATATCATTATGTTTAAAAGAAACAAGATTCATTAAACATGTCTCTTTAATATTTTTGCCAATTAATTAAAAATTATTTCATATTATACATTCTTTACTAATTCTGAATTCTAATCCAAGAATAACAGACAAAACATAGATACAAAACTACTTAGAAAATCAAGAGGTAACCCATTATCGTGGTACAAACTTAAAACATCTTCATGTGATCGATATCAATTCATTAATCTCGTTCAAGTAATTATTAGGTTATGATCATTGTGATCCAATGGAAAAAATCATACTAGATATAAAATTTCATGTAAATAAATAGAGAAAAAAATAATCCCCTAACTCAATAGGTGTGTCAACATTCTTTTCACAAGAAAAGACCAATATTGCAGATCCCTATAACCTCTCCCACAAAATTTTCATCCACCCGATGATGCCACACCACAAACATGCCTAAAACAACCAATAAAACTCCTTTATAAACATATAGATCAAGAGCCATCACATTGAGAAGAGTAACTGGAGGAAACATGTCAAATAAACCACAATAATAGAGGTAGAACATACTTTGGATCACCATAGATAAAAGATGGAATTCGGATGATTGATTCTCATTAAAGGAATCTCCAAAATGACTAGAAGGTAGTAGATGGTTGCCATAAAATGGGAGAAATACCTACAGCCATAGGGTTTGTGAAATAATAGAGTAGTTCAAATATTATAAAAGATACCTTGGATCACTATAGATAAAATATGGAAGTAAGATAGTTTATTCACATTGAATGAATCTAAAAAAATCCTGGAAGGGAGCCACTGGCTATCAAAATTGAGGGGATGCCCTATAGACATAGGTATTTAAAAAACATGTAATTCCCATTCATATCATGTAACCCTCATGGTTCAGTTTCCACTGAAAAAAATGTCACCTATTTCTTATTTAACCCTAAAAACATACACATCATGAACCAAACTTACATGACATATAACCCTTCCTATTTTTTGAATTTCATATCCAAATTCCTCTAGACCATTTATTTGACTCTTTTGAGCTTTGAAAGACACAGAAACACAAAAAGGGTAGATCAATGTGGATTTGGGAAATTGAATTAGATACCTCTCAAAAAATTATCATCCTAAATAATCAAAAACTAACCAAGATATGACGTAGAAAAGGGTTGTTCGAGCATACACCCTGTGCGATACCTCTCAAGGCTCTGACCACTAAAGGATCTCAACCACCTCATAAATGAATATTGTGAAACGAAAAAACAAATACAAACACCTCCTAACTACTATCTTAGAGGAGATACATATCAAATGGATTAAGATACAATAATAAGAAAGATAAATCCATCTCATAAACTAGTAAAGGCCTACAACCAAAAAACAAATAGCGTTATAAGAGATTAGATAAACATCAAACAAATGGGGATACTAATCAGGTATCAACGACTCACATTGTCTGGTACTCTAATCCATGCCACTATTCCACCATAATTCATGAACCAAGGGGATTAAATTCCCATGAAACACCTTATAATGGTGGCCCTGGATCTCTGAATGCTGCTCCTTAAAGGTCACATCATCGTTAATATCAATACCTCCCCAATTGGTTACATGAGAGTCATCATAAAGATAATGATAGATCTAAGACACGTGAAAAAAAATCATGTATCCAGATCATCATTAGGGGAAGATATATCTGATATACCACAACTCTAACATGAGATAAGACCTCTAAAGGCCCAACAAACTAGGGATAAATCTTACTCCCATAACCAAACCTTCTCTTCTCATAATGGGGAGTCAATTTTAGAAAAACATGTTATCTAATGTCAAACTCCAATGATCTCCTCTTATGATCAACATAGGATTTAAAATGATCATGCACCGATTTCATCCTCTTATGAATCGCCCGAACCATATCTGTTGTATTTTGTACCAGTTTGGCCCAATAATTGTTGACTCTTCATCCCTAGTCCAGGAAAATGGAGAACGGATAGTTCATCCATATAAGGATTAAAATATAACCATACCAATGGTGGAGTTAAAACTATTGTTTTAATAGAACCCTACTAAGGGTAGTTTCTTCATCCATGAACCTCAAAATAGATGACACCAGAGTAGAATGTGTTTTCAAGATTCTGGATGGTCTACTATGTCTGACCATGTGTTTTTAGATGAAAGGTAGTGCTAAAACATAGTTGGGAACCAAAATAATTATGGAAAAATCTCCACACCCTAGAGGTGAAATGAATATCTCAATCAGAAATGATTATCCTTGCGACCCCATAGATTCTCACCACCTCCTCCAGATACTGCATCGAAAAAACTTCCCTTGATCTTGACTCCTTGATCAAAATAATGTTAGGGGATTTTGTCAAATGATCCACTACCACCAATATATTGTCATATCCTCCCAATGTTCATGGTAAACCAATAACAATTTCAATAAATATATCCTCCCATGTCTACTAAGGAACATCTAATGGATGGGGAAAACCACTAGGAACATAGTACTCATCCTTCACCTTATGGTAGAACAAACATCAAGACACAAACTCTACAAATTCACACATCAACTGATGTCACAAAATCTTAACTCTTAGAGATTAGTACATATTTGTCACACTAGAATGTACCACCAAAGGAAAACTAAGTAGATCTTTAACAACCATCTCATTATTACCCAATAAAACAAAAAACCTTCCCCGAAACAACAATTTGTGTTGTTCATCTTCAGACCAACCATCAGGAGCCTCGCCACAAAAAACGTTATCCCTACTAAAATCTACCTCAAGACCCCCCAACTAGGATTCTTCCACTAGATAAACTAGATATTACTACACCTTAATGTGAGAAAGGAAACCTATACCCCTGACATCTACCATATTTAGATTCAATGTTATGTGTTCTTCCATCAATATCCATAAATCTATCGATTCCCACACTGGATCACTACATGCCTCCCTTCTCAATGCATCAGCTGCAATATTCAACTTTATTAGTGTATTTAAAATCTCTAAGTCGTAATCCTGTAATAACTCCATCCACAAACACTACCACAAGTTCATGTCACGTTGGGAGAAAACATACATCAGGATCTTATTATCAGTGAAGATCACAAAGAGTTCGTTGATGAGGTAATGTCACCAAAATTTCAAAGAAAAACTATTAATACCGAATCGAGATCATGGGTGGAATATTTATGATCATGGGTATGTAATTATAGAGACCCATAAGAAATGGCATACCTATATCGCATCAGAACACAACTTAACCAAAGATGTGAAGCATCACAGAAAACATCAAAATAAACTCCTTATCTAGGTATAAAAGAAATGGATCACTGATCGCCCTATTCTTCAGATACTCAAAATCTATCTAACATTGATCATCCTACAAGAACCCTTGATCATTTTTGGTCAACACTATCATAGGATTCACAAACTAAGATAAATCAGTTACGTGCCACTTGTAATATCTAACAAGACAAATGAATCTTCAAACCTCTACCACTGTCTTAGGGGATTCCCAAGACACAAATGATTCGATTTTCAGTAGAAAAATAGATACTCCCTACTAGGGTACAACATTACCCAAGAAATATACTTCTCGAGCCCAAAAATCACACTTCAGAAACTTCCCAAAAAATAATGACGATGAATAATTTCCAAAATAGCCTGCAGATGCTCTACACACTCCTCCTCAAATGCAAAATACACAAGGATATATTCAATGAAAACCACCATGAAATTATCCAAGAACTCATAGAAAATAGATTTCATTAACCCCGTGAATAGATCTAAAGTATTAATCCCACTGAATGGAACCACAAACAATTAGGATTACCATGGAAACAACGGAAATCAGTCTTTAGGATAACCTCATCCTTTACATGAATCTGATTATATCCTAACTGCAAATCAATTTTCAAGAACCAAATTTCACATCTCATAAGGTTCCATCCTATATGGATACATTGATATAGGGGACACACTCTGCCAAAAAGAACCAAACCATGATAGAACATCTAGTTATATATGCAGCACTAAAAACTCATAAGTTTTCATCCCATATTGATACATCAATATAGGATATATTCCTAGTTATAGTTTAATCCAAAACTCAGTCTCTCGTCGATGGGGTAATGATAAAACCTCCTCTAGAAATTCATTAGGGTGATCTTCTATGACCCTAGAAAAAAATCCAATTATTGAGCCTCCGATGATCTATGCATTAACTCATCCATATAGTAAAACAAACATGGAACACGCCTCTTACTCATCTGAGGGTCACGCTCACCAGAAAAACACTACTGGCTCTCCATCAACATCAAAGAACACAACATGCCTCTTGAATAAATTCATGATAACCTGCACTAAATGCAACTAAACCTTGATAATGATGATTTCATATGGTTGTATTCATAAATATGATAAATCTCCCCAAGAGCACTACTTCCCCAAGACTATCTCATAGTCTCTACATACATCAAACAAACCAGCATGACCTCTAGAAAGAATAGTCACTGGCAAGGGAACAAGAATTCTCTCTACCTCATGTTCCAAATAATGGATAAGAGAATTTTATATGATGGAGTGTGTCGCTACCAGTTCAAACAAGGCATGCACCGAGTAAGATTACAAGCAAAGGGTACCTCAAACGACATATGGATCACCTCGCACTGGAAAATATAATGCATGAAGATGATCATAACCTCTTAGAACATGTGGATGAACACCTCCAAGGTTGATCTATTCTTTTTTATGATAAGTAATATCCCATGGATATCCTCTATCTTTTCCATCTACTCTCTACTGATCCCAAATAGGACCAACCTTCTATTATTGCCTCAAATGGAACTACCTCAGCATAAGAGCCTAAAGTGAAAGAACTGGCACATCCTAACTAGTAAAAAATGCTAAGAATCCTCACCATTAATGACCTAATCCTCCACAATAAAAGCATTCATATAATCCCTTTACATAGGCATGAGAGCCACCACCCCCTGAGAAAGAAGACATTGAATGTTGGTACCTTATCCTGGATGATCATAAGCTCTTCTTTCCAAACATTTGGGAACCACGAGCCACATATCTACTTCATGAGGAGTCTTGATGACTCCCCTCTTATGATTATTTGGTTTGGGATAAAGTCTTATTGATTACCTCTTCTCTTGAAAGCACCTCGAGATATATGTTCACCGTAAACGAGGGGATCTAGTGTGGGATTTCTGGATGCAAAGCCTCCTAAAAATGTCTCGCCTTGTCCTCCACATCAGGATACAGGTCTAAAGAAAATTGTAGAGGGTTCTTGAAATGGATTCTAAACTCTCATACACTAGATCATCCCTACCGAAGGGTAGGTAGCTCCTAGTTATTGGATTCTTTCATGGTCGACGAAAGAAACTCTTCTCTAAACTGGTCTCAGAACTCCTCTCATGAGTCTATATACTCCTCGTTATCTTCAATAAATAAGAACCACCACTTTATCACAGAACCATACATCATTTTCATAGACAATGATACCCATTTCTCCTTATAAGCATAGATCTAATTGAAGGGTATCTCAACCCCCTCCAACCAGTCTTATGTGACTGCATCTGAAATAGAACCCTCATACCTTAGTAGAATATGGTGTTAAAACTATCATAGTCTCCTCCTCCAAGTGTTTTCATCAACCTCCACCATGCAGTGATCTGTAGGCACAAACTGCAGAACATCTTTTGCGCAAACCTGATGAGGACATCATCCGGGATCCTTGCCTACAAAAGAACAAATAGTTATAGCTGTTAAACATGGAATATGGAATACTTTAACGTTAGCAAATTGTTTTCTTTAATTCATTTTATGTTAACATATCCCAAGTTCTACCTATTCAAAAATATGTGGATAAGAAGAATGATGAATGATCCTTTCCTAGGTCTCTACACTGAAAGTAGAATCACCTCATTTAGTAGATATTGTAAGCATAATGTTTTATGAATCAGATCACAGGGGCCCCAAAATACCCACGTCAATGCCAACCTCTCGTGCCTACAGTGCTTGCTAAAATTAGCTAACACCATTTTCCTACTAGCCCATGAAACCACCCATGTTATCAACTCAATACTCCATCATATAACTCAATCAGGCCACTGATACCACTCTGTCATGACCCCCTCCCCACGAGGTGTATCCTCCTTGGACAGTAATGGGAAAATAGGGATTGTGAGTACCAATTCCTACCTCCATTAGGTCTCGGGTTTCCAACTAATACTGAGGGTATAATAAACATCCATATGGGAGGCATTACCCTCTAGGAGAACACATGCAAAAGAAATAGATAAGAAAGACACCAACCAAATCTTATTCAGAATCCAATATAAAATAAAACCCATGTTATCATATGTAATGACATTCAAGAACTAATAGAACTGAATTAAAAACTAAAAGTACCAAAATAAAGGTAAGGACCGTAGTGACCGTGAAGCCCAAATTGCTCCCATAAACCCCCAAGTAAGTGGTAACCACCCTGATCTCCAACCACCTCCAATAGAAATGAATAAAAGTTTATATATATGTAGGGTGACTAAAATAATATTCTCAATATGATAAACCCCATATACTCTCATGATAAAGTTAAGGAAATCATGAAAAATCACAGTTAACATCTAGTGAAACTAAATCATCACCTAAATGAGTATACTAAGTTTCCGGACTCACTATAGATACTCTCACCAAGTATTACATACAAGATCATATAATATAATGATGAATAATAAGGGTACCCATCTATCTCTTCCCCGTAGGTTTTCCAATCTACCCCAATGTCGCATATCATGATCATCTCTCTCCAAAAGGCTAGCCCATAGACAATTGGGTGAAGCACCACAACACAAACCTCATGAAAACACCACCACATCCACGTAACCAAAAGTAACCAAGTAGTTTTTGAGATCCACCATAGCCCATATATTGTGTATAGTATATTGGGTATTATACATCAAGACATCAAATCCCATACACCAAGTAAGGAACCTCAATCCATCACAGGCTATACATGTTATACATATTGTATTCCTTATGAAACTATATCCATAATACATGTGTGTGAAATAACAACATGCCATTACATCCCTATAAACATATATATGGGGAAAACTAACTACAATTCATACCAACACATGTAATTACTAGGAAAAGGGATCAGGTCAAAAGGGGGTAGTCAGCCATCAATCCTCCCACTAGGATGTTGGGGAAAACACCCCCAGAGCATAGAATCCTCAAGGTGACAGTTCCTCTAACCAACGGGGTGGAGTATATTATATAAACAAAAAAATATATGATGTAATATATCTCACAACCACACTATGGTCACAAAATAGTCTCTAAATCAAGTATATATAACATCTGACAGACACTAGGTTACCACTTCTAAGACCAAATATCATATAAGCACACAACCATTTAAAGAGAAAAATTAAATTATTTTATCCCTTTTAATCAATTTCAATTTCAATTAATTAATTATTTAAACATTAATTAGCCATTAAAATTTTCCAAAATACATTTCATTATTGTCACAACAAGTTTTCATGCCATACGGGCACAAAAAAAATAGATTCCATAGCTTCTCAGAATTATAACCTCGTCATTGTGTCCCAAAAAGCTCCAACCCCAAGGCTTAAAAATTTATTAATTAATTTAAAATATTATTTTACATATTACCATGAACTATAGAAAAACATTATAAGCTACCAAAAATGGTAAACAACCAATCACATCCATCTTCCTAAATCAGTGAGGAAAGGAATGCAGATAAACAAAAAACTTGGCCATCATAGAAACAATAAATTCAAACCAGAATTTAACATTAATATCAATGAAAAATCCTAGCTTCAACATGTTCTATCATCCCCAATGTCCTCCCTGACACCCACATGCATATCATGATGAATCCCTCCATCACAAGAATCAATTGCGACCCAACAACCGGGAATCCACGCCCCATATACCACAACTTCCCTCTAGGCTCAGCCATTATAGGCTTACATCACATCAGGGCCTCCCTGCCCCATAAACCATAATATCCCTCCATGATCAGCCATCCTAGGATCACGTCACATCACAACTAGTAGGAAAAAAACATTGAAACCAGGATCTTAGCCCCAAATAAATCCATCCATCCTTCATACACAATGAGCTCTCACAGCTCCAAAGAACAAGGCACATAGCCTTTAGAAGAAAGAAATAAAATCAGTCCCAATAAAGGCGTTATCTTTTATCCCACAACTGGTTCATATTCAATCTTTAATTAACAAATTCATTAATTATATGTTCCAATTACGGGAAACCTAACCATAAATATAGCACCTGTTGTCACAAATTAATTAAACAATTAATTTATAATGAGTTTAATTCATTAATTTAGAGGCATCAACATTCTTCATATATTTATTCAATTTTATTAACAAATGGAAGATAAATCATCTAAAAAATCTTGTAGTATTAGTTTTATAACATGCCAAATTCATTAAACACAACTCTTTAATATTTTTTCCCATTAATTAATAAGTAATTATTTCTTTACGTTCTTTACCCATTCCAAATTCCAATCCATGCATAACAAAGACAACATAGATACCATACTATCTAGATAATCAAGAGGAAACCCATTATCATGGTACAAAAAAAACATTGTCATGTGATCGATATCAATTCTTTAATACTTTTCATATAATTATTAGGTGAATTACATTGCAATCCATGGGCCTAAATCTTGATAGCTCTATGATTGCTCCTAAATAAATATAGAAGAAAAGAATCCACTACCTTAAAAAAGTGTGTCAACATTCTTTGAATGAGAACTAACCAACATTGAGGATCCCAATCACCTCCCCCGAAAGAACTGGATCAACCGGAGGATTTAATTCCACAACCGCACCAACAAACTACTACTAAAACTACTTTAGAAACATGGAGATCAAGAGACATCACATGGAGTAGAGGAAAATGATGAAACAGATTGAAGAAACTACAATAATGGAAGTAGATCATACATTGGATCAACACAGATTGAAGATGTAATCTCGATGATCAATTCCCATAGAAGTAATCTCTAAAACTCCTGGAAGGGAGACGTTGGCCTCTGTTAAATGAGAGGAAGTGCTACAACCCTAGGGTTTGTGAAAAAACCTGAGTTGATGAAACATTATAAAACATAAAACATCATGGATTTACATGATGTGCAATCCAATTTCTTATTTTGTAATCCACAGGGTTTGGTTTCCTCCAAAAACACATGACCTTTTTTATTTAACCCATAAAAACAACACTTAGTGTACCTAACTTACACGTTGTGTTATTCTTAATTTTTTCAACATTTCATAGTCAAACATCTCCAGACCACTTCAAAGCCTCCTCTGAGCTCTACAAGCCTCAAAAACAGAAAAAGGATCGATCCGTATGGATTTGGGCCCTTATAGTGGTGGTTAGAAAACTTTTAACACTGCACCATTGAACATTCAAAATGGAAATATTTGATCTATGTTTTATGTGGATTTTCTTTGTTTGATAATTCATAAATATTCATAAATTATAAAATAATTTTAATTATTAAATAATTTTAATTTATTTAAGTATATTTCCTAAATTTTAATATTAAATATTTATATGAGTGATAATTTTGAAATAATGCCACAAATTTTAAAATGTGTTTTGGAAGATAATGTGATTAGATGATTAAATATTATTTTGTATGTTATCTATAAGCAATGTAAATTTTTTATCTAAATTAATAATTTTTTATCATTTGATAACAAATATGTTTATAAATTCTCAAATATTTTAGAGTATGAAGAAATTAATATAAATTGTATTAAAATTGAAATATGAAAATATCATATTGGATAAATGATAATTTTTCATGTTTATCTATTCCTAAATTAGTAGTAGTTAAAACTTTATTCATAAAAATTACATAAATATTTATCTCATGTATAAATTTTTTAATTGTTTAATTTTTTTCTTTTCATAATTGTTCATATATATAATTTATTATACTACGAGTTTTTCTGTTTACATTAGTTTAAATGTGTCTCAATTGATTATTATGTTATTATAGATGTATATAAGGTGTTACATGATTGATTTTGTAAATTATTTAGTTTTATTCTATATTGAAAATGACGTATACAAATTTATGATCATGAATTAAAAAGTTAATAATTTTTTTATATATTTAGTGAAATAATTTGGATGGAATTGTTGTCTCATTTGAGTAACGAACCATTGGCAGGGGACTTTGAGTGAGATTAGTCACTGGCTAAGAGAACTATTCCTTTCATAGAAGTCTAAGAGTTAGAACCCTATCATTCTAAGAATACTCTTTCAAGGATTATTTATTTCATATTATTATAACAAATTAAATGAAAGGGTTTAGTGTTTCTTATGAATTAGATTCATTTTTTTCCTATATATATATACTTGTATTTTCATTTGAGATATAAGTGCAAGCTACTAATTGAGTTAATATTAACATATAGATATGTTTTGAGGATATTTGTATTTTGGAATTATTATATATTTCCAACTAAATCACTATAATCATGAATACATATAAAGGGTTTAAATAAGATAATATTGTGAGAATATAACAATTACTAAATACTAAGTGAATATTAATGTCATTATAGAAATATTTTCAGACCATGATCATTGAAAAAGGTTGGTTATTTCTATGATTGGTTTTCATAAAATATTCTTTGTATGTAACATATGAAAAGAAGTGAACTAAATTTTCATATTACATTTTTGTAATTTTATATATGTTACACATAGTATGTAATGCCTTGAGAAGGAAATCAAAAGATTATTATTGAGTTTATCGACATAAAGGATAATGAAAATAGATTTATACACAATAGTATCATAGTTATATATTTTATGATTGGAATGATGTAGATCCTTAATTACTATGTGTTGAGAGATATTCTAATCATACTTAATTCTTAGTGAAATATTGATCTTTGTAAAAAATAATATGATTTATTTAAAATGGACAACATTATAGTCAGATAATATTTAATAAATAACTTCATTTAATGAATTTAAGAAAATTGAATAATCTATTAATTGATTCCCTTGTATATGTAATGAAATCATTATTATCATCATAATATATGTCTTTAAATTCAATATTTGTTAAAAAAAGAAATGAGAGAACTATTATATACCTATATCAAATCATAAAAACAATTCATATAAGAAGAAGGTAAAATTATCTATGATATAGAAATATCTTCTCGAGTAACCAAATAATGTTTTTTTCAATTTGAATGATTATGTTTATTACCTAAAGAGATAAGAAGATTCTTTTAACTCTTGATTTCATATTGTAAATCATTTAGTATAAATCATTATAAATCATTATCCAGTTTTAAAAAGTTCATGAAATTATTATTATATTTCCTCAAAGTGTTGAGGATTGATAATCTAGCACATATATATATAGGTTTTGGTGCTATATTGATATGAAAAATGGGAAAATTTATTACCTGGGGAATAAAAGATAACTGGAAAATCCAACAATTTCTTTATTAGTAGCTTATAAAGAATGTTGAAACCTAAAATATTTTATCAGGAATGATGGAATTTTGTTACATAAGATGGAATTATCTTGGGATCCTAAATAGTGTGTGAACATCTGCAGAATGAATATGAAAGGTATTAGTGTTTTAGATTAAATGATTCTATTTTAATGGTATATAGTACAAAATTTAGTTTTTAAATTTATGTATTATGAAATTTTTAAATATAAGAGTATAACTTCAATGAATGAATTAATAGGGCTTGTAGTTTGAATTTATATGATGAAGAAAATTCTTTCTAAATAATAATATGTGGTGAAACCGAACATGAAATGATTTGATGGATCAAAATAAAGGATTTGTATTTATACTCCATTTCTATTATGTGAAATGATATTTTCTTCACTACTAATGATTCATGATGAAAAATATAAAATTGTTGTTTCACTCATGTTTTCTGATTCTTTAGACTCATTAAAGAATTTTATAAACAAATAAGGATACATGAAGTTTCATACAGAATAATAGAGTTTATCATTGATATCTAATAAAACATGGTGGAATGATTTCCCCCCATTATTATTAGATTATGTGAAATAATATTGTATTATTTTATGAATATTTATATAAATATATATAATAATAAATATGTTATTGATATATTAGTTTATTTTCAAAATATTCCCACTGAAGAATATAATTTTTATTTCACAAACATTATTGTGTCTATTAATCTCAATATGATTTCTTGAAGAATTATTTATTTTCTATACATATATTTAGTGTATGTTTTTACATAATTAAGATCAATGAATAAAAAATAAAATTACCAAATTATCAAATTCATCTAGAATAAAAAAGATAATCCCTAAAGTGTTAAGATTATGTTGGTAATTAGAAATGTAAAGATTTATATTTAGCTACTATAATAAAGTTATAATCACAAAATATCATAATGTGTTTTAGGATATGTTAGTCATGAATATTGTAAATAGTTTCATTAGTTATACAAGGAAGAGTAATTTAAAGGGGGATATTGTGGAGTATGAACGGACTGGGGAAAACACTATTTCTGGAAGCTATGAAAGAAGCGAAAGGACAATTATAGTTGAAATCTCAAAGTTCTCATCTTTGGAGGATAATGTTGGACACAGGGAGATGTATCATCATGCATCAAGGAAACTGCATGTGGATAATTGGTCCCTAGATAAGGTTGTTGGATCAAATCAAGAAGAAGTCGAATAAAGGGTGAACCTGTGTAGGTACTCAATCATCGTGAGGGTTCGGATTCATAAGGGATATAGGATTTTGAAATACAACAATCTCAAGCATAGGATTGCTGAAAAATGTGGATTCAGTGATTGGAAGATGACCACAATGGGAATAGGGTACTACTATGTAGTATTTCCTTCTGATGATCACACACCAAGAGTACGTGCTTTTGGTAGCTCTCCTTGAGGCCTAGATTCTTGTGGATTTAGGAATGGGACATAGATTTTAACAAAAAATGGTAAGAAACACTCACAAATAGCTCTGGATCTATATTTTCGAGTTCAACTATCTATATTAGCACCCGCACATTCTCAATGACATTTACACTTCCACATGGAATCCAATCAGGATGGATACACAAAATGATAATCCATGGTTGGCGCGCTATGTGAGGAATTTGGTGGAAGTGTACATGTCAGTCACACTGGTAGATGAAGTCGTTTTTACCATAATGGATGAAACTATTAACATGTTGATTCAATATGAATAGAAAATGAAGTTCTTCCTGAGTTTATGTTCCCTAGTAAACTTTTATCTGAATGTAATAGGGATAAGGAATGATTCTTTTGTAGAATGAATGGTTATGATGTCAATATTTGATGAAGAAATAAGGGAAATTACAAACTCATATCTCCTAACCTTGATAGAGTCACCATTTCTATCCCCTCCAATGTGGGACAGATGAAGAATTACACTGTGAATGTCTACCAATAGCACTCGGGGAAGCATACATCCACCTATGATCCTAGAAATTTTCAGGATATGCAAGCAAACCAGTAAGTTGATAGGGTGGGTACCTCATCTGTGGATGCAATTTGTGGCCACTCTGTTGACACACTAACCAATAACAAGAAGTCTGGGGAGAAAAGGAACATCGTAATGGCACATGGAGAATAGAATTTGTACGAATAGCCTAATGAATTCGTACCCAGTGCTGGGGTGAATGTGGGTTGTCCATAATTACCACTTACTACATTTTATCTTAACAATGTAGGTTCATTACAGTAGCCCAACCAGTCACCTGAGTTACATTAGAACCCTATTGTGAGGTCTCATGTTGGAAGTGACCTATATAAAGACCATTCATATAATATAATTCCAGTTGAGGCCACACCAACTCAGTAAAAGTTCCTTTATGGATGCCAACCAATATATTCTAATCATGATTTTAATATCTCCATAGTGAATTCAATCATAGATGAGATAGTACGGGATATAGAGGATGATTGTGCAATGGGAATCTAGGCAATAAGTCCTTATGTATCAGAATAATAACCAGGGCAACTAAAAAGTGGTGACATCAATGAATTGGAAAATGCTTAAGGAAACCAGTAATTCAAATCCATTGATTCTAGATAGCATCAGGCTCTAGATTCTCAGTATCTTAATGTTAATTTCTCTAGAGAGACCTTTTTACAGGTTCCTAGTGTCATGACTGCAAGGACACAGACATCCATAGATAAAATACTTGAACCCCCCCCCCCCACACTTAAAAAATATGTTCACCCCATTGAGTGGAAAATTTTGAACTGATGAGGTTGAGGACCAGCTGCCCCCTATGCAACTTGACATGACCAGTCTAGGGGGATCTGGAAGCATGTAGAGAGCTAGAATCAAAGCACACAAACATGATGGGAATAAGTAGGGTATAAAGAAGAAGGGTAAGATCCATGTTAATATGGAACCGAATACAAGACCTATAACTAGGGGCATGGACCCCAGTCAATGAGTCTCATTTACTGTAATTTCAAAGGCCTAGGGAATCACATCACTTCCAAGGCCCATAGGAACATCATTCTGGCCAAAAAACCAATTCTTATTGGAATAGTAGAGCTAAAAATGATGTTTGAGAACTGGAGGAACTACAAGTGGGATTCCATTGGATATTAGAATGTCTCTCAAATCCCTATAATTGTGATATAGATCACATATGGATTTTCAGATATGAAAGCATCCATGTTGTCACATGCAAACAGAAAAATCAGAGCCTAACTATTACCCTTAAGACTTCAGGTCAAACTGTTCAGATTTCTTTGGGTATACCATGAGAACCTTTGTCCTGAGAAAAGATCACTTGAGGGATCTATAAGAAATATCTTGGAATATGGTTCACAAGTTGGTAGTGATAGGCGAATTCAACGCTATCATAACACTTGATGAAAAAATGGATCCAATTTCAAAAGGGAAATTTCTAGGGAATTATCATCTTGTATTGAGCAGTGTAACCTCACCGAGATTCCAATTTTTTGAGAATATTTCACATGGAGAAAATATACTTTAAATGGATGGAAATCTAGAAAGTTTAAAATATGATTTTTGAAAATCGATGACAAGAGTGCTGCCAATGGAATATTAGGATACACCCTCCCTAAGCACCACACTAATCACAACCCTATAATTGTGGATCACTTGACCATGTCAAGGTTGGCCTCTCTCCTTTTTCGTTTCAATACTAGATGGGTTAGAATTCATGGATTTAGAGAAACTGTCTTGGAGGCTTGGAAGCTTGTGATAATAAGAAGCCCACTTCAGAGGCTTGTGGAGAAGAAAAAACACACAAAAGTGCTCATAATACAATGGAGTAAAAACTTCATTTCAAAACTTGTTCTAGATCTCCAGAATTCTGAACAGCACATTGAAGCACAAAAAAGAGGGATCATTATCCAGAATCACCTTTCAAGGAGGATGTGGAAGCCCATAAAAAGCTGGATGACCTTTTTACTATTAAATAAAGGATGCACAGGAACTACTTGAATGTGAAATGGATGAGGTAAGGTGATAGAAACTCAAAATTCTTCCACATAATCATAGGGAGAAGAGAAATAAGGCAGGGAATCAAGCCATTATCATCAATGTAAAACTATATACTTTTGAAAATGATGTGTCCAATGCATTAGTTGACTATAATAGTGGAATCTAAGTAGATGATGTGATCGAGAATGAATTTAAGATGATTGACAATATTCCACCTTGCATTGATGAGCAACAAAATCAGAAGATTTTCAAGGAACCATAAAACGATGAAATTAGGAAAAACCTTTTCTCTCTCAACAGGGAGATTAATATAGTACCATTAGGATTTACCAATAAATTCATTATTTTTAATGGGATATCTTGCAGGAGGACTTGGTGATCGAAATTAAGGATTTTTCTGTTCATGATTTTCTTCTGTACAGAATCAACCCAATATTTATTACCTTGGTCCCCAAAATGTAAAAGGAAGTTGACATCAATGATTTTAGACCATATACCTTTAGAAAAAATGTTCCTGAAATCATTATTATATCATAATATCAAGGATGGTGTGAATTTTTAAAGATAACATCACTACAAACCATTATGGATTTTTCCCTGGAAGATGCATACATAATTGACTTTTCAGAGCTTCATAAATTGTTAACATAATGAAGAGGAAGGTGAAAGGGTGGAACAATTCCCTAAAAATTGACATCTATATGGATTTTCACACCATCAAATGGAATTTTATTCTCACCATACTTAGCAGATGTGGATTCTCCATCACTTTTGTGAGATATAAAAGCTCAATCCTTTCATCTGTAAGGGTTCACATATTAATAAATGGGACCCCAAGAGGCTAATTTCAATTCAAAAAGTGTGTAAGGAAAGGAGCTCTGCTTGCAGG
The DNA here is from genome assembly GCA_963277665.1 of Viscum album. Classification (NCBI taxonomy): domain Eukaryota; kingdom Viridiplantae; phylum Streptophyta; class Magnoliopsida; order Santalales; family Viscaceae; genus Viscum; species Viscum album. Next base: position 1,981,743,758 of record OY728125.1, on the reverse strand, counting down.
GATACTATATGTTATTTATAAAGACTACATGAGAAATTTCATTAATGGTCTTTCTCTGGTTGGACTCTATAAGAAAATTAATGATGGTAGGAATGTGATCACCCCCTCACATATGTTCTATGATGATGGAATACTTCTCTTTGGGAAAGATTCAAAGAGAAATATCTCTAATATTCATGTTCTCTTTTATCACTATGAAGAGGTTGATGGGAAATCCATCACCTAGGGAAAGTATTTCATATTGTTTCTTGATGGCTTATCTATGGGTAAACAAAACATGTTGGTGATGAATCTTGGGGTGAAAAGGATATCACATACTTTTAACTACATTTATGTCTCACTATTTTTTGGGAACAAAAGAGTCTTTTACTTAGTGGAATCATCTCTTGAATCATCAATCAGCTGGAAAAATTGAAAGGGAAGGATATGTATCTATCATGGTGGATATGTCTTGTAAATTAATTTATTCCCTCTAAAATTTTATACTCTTTCTTTGATTATAAGTGGCCAATAGTCCTCATTTAGGAGATATAATTTATGATTAGTAACTCTATTTGGATTGGGTATTTTCCTGAAATAATATTTATCATTGTCACTTGGAAGGAGGGCATCAAACCTATCAAAATGGGGGGACTTGAAAACATGGATCAGAAAATCGTCATTAGTGGTCTGCTTGGATAATTCATATGGAATATGTTAACTACTAATGAACCTTATTGTGAATTCATAATAATTATTTTCATGGGAAGGATGATGGATGGTTACTCACACTAACTAGGCTCATTATTCTGGCCATCAATTAAGCATTCGTTCAATATCATCATGTAGAAACCCAGATGTACGGCTAGAAGGTATCTGACCTCAATTGATGGAACATATGTTGGCATGAGAAACCCCTCAAGGACAAACTGATCAATACTAATGATAGAATGCCGACGAATCTATTTGAGTTTATGTAACAATATAGTAAACTTGATTTTTTCCCTCTACTTGTTTCAATATAGGTTCAATACCATGAATTCATGGATATTGATACATTGGTGTGGATGCCTAGTTGCAATGGTCAGTTCACTACCAAGGTTTATTACAAAATTCGGAGTGAGAGATCCACCAGAATACCAAATTTTCTTACTCAATTCAAGTAAATCATCATACATCCTTTTAGATTCATTCACACATGGAGAATCTGGAACCAATTACCAACTTATGATAAAATTAGGATATTTGGGCAATCCATTATATAGGCTTTCCACATATGTCTGAGTTCCAGTGAAAACACACATCTCTTATTTTTTTGACTGTTCTTTTTAAAGGGATATGTGGAAGTTTGATGGTATGGTTTATGGACTAGATATCTATGTAGGTAGGTAGCTTGAGTACCATCCATCTTTCCTCAGCACCATTGGACAAAGTGAGCATGTCAAGTACCAACATCTGGCTGTGGTGGATTCTATTATGTCATTCATCTATAGGGTCTAAAATGAGAGGTTGTTTGAGAACCAAACTCCCTATATCGTTGTTCATATCGTGGTAATGAATATGGAGGTACACTACTATAAAAATCCATGGGCGCACATGTATAATATCAAGGATGGTTGGAAAATCCTAGGACTTTTGGGCATTGAAGCTGTGGAGGTATTTTTTGAACCTATAAGGGATTTTTTAACAGTTTCTTTAACTACTATATCAGATCATGGAATTCTTATGAATCCAAACTATGGGTAATGATTCACGCTATTAAATAAGTGTTTTAGCATAAGTGTAACTCTCTATAGATTGAATCTGATTCTGAAAATGTTTTCATGGAATTGAAGGCTAGAACCTGAAATGTTCCATGGAATCTTCTTCCCCATTGGATTTACTGTATGAAGAATGTATCTCAACTTATTCATATTGTTTCACATTCATATAGATAATCCAACCTAGTGGTGGATGTATTTTCCAAGATGGAATTCATTAAAGTAGGTATGATGTGGGATTTCTGAGCACCTAATTACTACACTTCAATGGTGGATGATGATATGCAAGGGGTGGTGTAAAAACCTGGAAATTCCATATTAATATTTTTTTAAATTATTTGGGATTATTATTAGTTTGTGAAAATTGACGGTGCCAGATTTCGAGACCCGGTGTTCCCAAGATGGAATTTTGAACTTTTTTTAAGGTACGTTCAGTAAACTCGTGGGAAACGTTTTCTATCTTTTAAACCGGTGCTCAAATTAAAAATCTAAGGGCCCCGTTGAATCTATAGTGACAATATTATCTTAATGGGGGTTTAACATTGACCGTAGTAGGTTGGGTGAAAATGTTAGTTTTTGAAACTTTTAAAGAAATAATAAAATAACATTAAAATTTTTATTTTATTATTCTACCTTTTGTTGAGCGGTGGTGGTGGGACCGATGGATTGTAAAGCCATTTAACTGATTGAATCTTCAATTGCGTAACCATACCATTGTAAATTAAGAGGCTTGTTAATTAAAAACTCATTAATTTACCTCATTAATTCATTTGATGCATTACTCACCCACCACCTCTATTTAAATAGAGCTCGGGTTGAGTTTTTTTGACATGGCTTCATCAAGTGAGGAACCTATGGTAAAGTACCGCGACATCTTCCACCGATGAAGAATGGAAGCTTGAATGGAAATGATCCGGGATCAACAAACGTAGGCGGTTTCATCAAGTGATGACTCCTCTCCCTCCATGACCGTGACGTCACCTCCATTTACAAGGTAGGGGTTGTTTATTTCTAAATTCATGAGAAATGTTTTTTTGTCCCGTTCTTGAAGCATGATGAATCGTGGAAGTTATTAATGTGATTAAATTTATCTTTTCAATGAATTTTTTATTTATCGCTTAATATAATTCTAACATGGAGGGTACGGTCCAAACGAACAAGGACTGGACCCTCCGCCGCTTGATTTTTAGTTGCGTTCTTCGGGGGGCGCATTTCAAAACTTGTAGGAACCTTGAAACCGGGAGGTACCTAGTGACGATGAAATCTTGGAAGGCCCTTAGGCACTTTCAGAAGGAAAAATAGACCACCAAAACTCACTCGGTGGCCCATGGAAGAATCGTCGGCGGGGCACCGGCGTCGGGCGGGCGGCGCCACAGCAGACCGAAGGGGCGGCCGGCTCTCGGATGGTCGCGTAGGCGGAAATGGTGGTGTGATGTTGCGCGCCGTAGGTGGAGGCCATGGTGGAGGGGGACCCACTCCCTGTGGATCCCATGGACAACAAGTTTGTGCCACATGGAGTTGCTAGTTAAAGATCTGAACGGCTCTTTGAGCCCTTCGGGAAGGAGGGGTCGCGTAACCCCTCACGTGTGTCGCGCCAGCCGGCGGGCTAGGACGGTTCACTACCCAGCAAGCCCAGCAGGTCCGCGGCCCAGCCGGTTCGGGCTGGGGCGGGTTAGACCTAGACTGGGTCAGGTCGACCTGAACTAGGATGGGTTGGCCCAAGCCGGGTGGGACCGAACTCGAACCCAATTCAGCCCATATACGCTTAAAAGGTCATATCTCACAAACCATACGTCTGTTTGACGAACTGTTTACAGTGCTGGAATCCTTGGAACGAGATGATCATTTTGAGGTAATCCACCTGATTTTTGGAGAAATTTGGTGTATGGCCAAGTTGGATCGTACCCAAATCCAACCGGACCCTCGACACTAAAATGTTTATAACTCCCAGACCGGGTGTCTGATTGACGGCCCATCTATTGCATTGGAACCCTTATGACATGAAAGATCATTCGGTTACTTAATCATGAGACTTCACATCGATTGAAATAAAATTGATAGCTTTATGAGCAGATCCTCCTAGAATAAAGCGTACTATGTTCGGAAATCCAGTGGTTGGCTCAAACGTGAAGAATGAATAGAGATCCTGTATAGATCAGCACCTAGAGATCTTCTATGAATCAGCACCTAGAGATCATGTGTGGATCAGCACCTAGCGATCCTATGTGGATCAGGACCTAGTGATCCTATGTGGATCAGCACCTAGCGATCCTATGTAGATCAGAAGCTAGCGATCCTGTGTGGATCAGCACCAAGAAATCCTTTATGGATCTGTACCTAGCGATCCTGTGTGGATCAGAAGCAGAACCCTTGACAAAATAAGATGATCTAACTTTACGACTAATCATATGTACTTATATACTTAAGTTATATCCATTTTGAGTTGTTTATTTTGCTTCGTTATTTTTGATTGAGATCAAGATTTGTGATTTTCCTTTGTGTAATTCTGAGAGACCTTCAGGGGTCTCGAGGTCCCTACTGAGTATTGTTATACTCACCCCTGTACGGGCTTTGCTCGCACCTTGTTGTGTCTTGTGTAGACGACGTACAACCTTGTCTAAGACTCTGGTAGTTAGGACCTGATAGTGAATGGCAGTGGTGGTTGACGTGGAGAGATGTGGAGATGAGATGTACCAACCCCCTTTAGGAAGGATTATCGGTGAGTGATCTGAGGAGATATTTTTTCTATTGTAGCTATTTTTCTTCTATTTGAGACTGTATTCCGTCCAATTTACATTTAGTACACACTTTTACTACTATTGTTCTACTTCGTGGTTGCATCTTGTTGTGTTCTTTGACTGTGTGTTCGTACAGGTTTAAATGCAATTTCTTCCTGTTTTAGTGATACAAATTTCTGGTGCTAGTTGCCAACCCCTGGCCTATGGAAGGCAAACGTGGGGTAGTCACAGCATGGGCCCTCGGGGAAGGGTCGTGACAAAGTGGTATCAGAGGAGTCAGTTCTATAGAAGCACTAGGACTCTGATCTTTCCAATGGAGCAATAGTGTTATGTGTTTTGAGTGTGGTTTTCAGTTCATGGAGTCTAGTGTTTGTGAGGCGGCTGGCGTATCCTTACACCAGGACCCTGAATTCTGATTTCTAACTCGGTGCAAGAAAACACTGATTGTGTGTGTTTTGGAAATTTTTTACTTTTGATATCTTTTGAGTCATCTTACCAGGTATAAATTTTTGACCGTGGCATACCTGTTTTTTTAGGATGCTGCTGCGTAGATAACCAGTCATGATTCTAGATAGAGAACATGATGATGGCTCACCGAGTGATAAGGCTTCGGTGCAGGGCCCTCTTACTGTGTTGGAACCTTTGAGTGGTGTACTAGCAACACCACCACTCGGAGGGTAGTAGTTTCCACTAGCCCCACTGGAATACCATGCACGCTGATTGAGCATGTTGCACAAGTTCTAGAGATAGAGGCCTCTGAGGTTTCCAGGCGAGACAGATCCCCAGACAGTTGAGGACTGGCTGGAGGTTATAGCATGGGTTTTTCTCTTAGTTGAGACATCAACAGATCAAATTGTGATCCTAGCTGCTAGCCTCTTCCAGGGAACAGAATATAGATGGTGGAGTCTGACACTCCATATGCATGAGGAGGTGACACTCGCCTGGTTGGACTTTTAGACCCTCTTTGGGGCAGAGTTTGTACCATTGACATTATGCTCAGTGCGTATCCAAGAGCTACTACACTTACAACAGAGCAGCCTATCAGTGGATCAGTACTCGGTGGGATTCACTGACCACTCATGCTACTCCATTGACATGGTACAGGACCCATTCTTTAGGGCCTAGAACTTTGAGCAGGGTATCCGGTGAGAAATCCGAGCATCGATGATATCTCTGAATATCCCGAAACAGGCAGGATTTCTCGAGCGATCATTATTGGTGGAGAGCTTCTTAGCTGAGCAGGGAACGATGGTGAGAGCCACCACTGGAAAAAAGGTAGCCAGTCATCTGCATTAGGCAGTAGGTAGATGGCACAGAGGTCCAAGCAGGCAAGACCTTCCGCTGGACGACCCCAGGATGTAAGGTCGGAGGTGTAGAACTCGCGAGGCAGAGGAGGTCTTCTAAGGACTAAAGCATGTTACTCTTATGGTGGAAAGGGACACATGTCTCGTGACTGTCTGACTTCCCACATAGATGCTCATCATATGACTGAGGGACAACCGAGGCAGTGACCGTGGTTCGAGAAAGGGGGTCTAAAGGGCGGCAGACGTGGTATAGGAGTAAGTCATGCAGTAGGTGGTGGACAACGTTTTGAGGTTCTACCACCACCACCCACAGGTGGTCCACCCCGACCATAGGGAGAAGGTGGAAAGAGGCGAGATCAGCTTTAGGCGACAGAGGCCAATGACCACGGTGCTTCAGAGATGATTATAAGTACGATCTATGTCTATTACACCCTAGCTGCAATTCTTATAGACACAGGTGTCAGTCACTCTTTTATTGACAGGACACTCGTTCAGAGCTCAGAGATTTCGACGGTGTCGTTGGATCGATCCTTACGATTGGAGACTCCTATGGGAGAAGATTTTATGATTACACACTGGTGGAGGCAGTGTGAGCTCACTCTAGGAGGTGAGAGTTTCAGTTGGGATCTCCTAGTAGTAGCGTCGAGGCCTTACGACTTCATCGTGGGTATGGAATGACTATCCACAATCCATGCTTAGATCGATTGTTTTAGGTGCAAAGTGTGGTGTTTCTGTGAGGATGGGACCAACTGTTCATTCATCGGTGATAAGGGAACCTTTGCAGCACATGATGGACTTACTTGGAGAAGGGTGCCGCTGATCACTCATTAGTTGGCTAGTCTTACCCTCAGATTAGTTGATGTGAGGAGTCCGAGTTATCTAGTAGTGGTGGACCAGTATGCTGATGTCCTTCCTGATAATGTTGTGGGACCTCCTCCTCAAGGAGAGGTAGACTTCTACATCGACCTGTACCCTGAGACGACACCAAAATCCATGCCAGCATATTGGATGGCCCATTTAGAGCTTCATGAGTTGCGGGTATAGTAGGAAGACATGCAGGGGAAGAGGTTCATAAGGCCCAGTGTTTCTCCATGGGCATCCCTGATTTTGTTCTCCAAGAATGAATATGGGATTCTAAGGCTTTGTGTGAACTATTGATGCCTGAACCAGGTTACCGTGAAGAAAAAGTATCCACTCTCGATGATTGATGATATCTTCGACCAGCTGAAGGGATCTCGATGGTTTTCAAAGATAGACCTCAGATCAGTCTATCATCAGCTTATGGTATGAGATGGCGATGTACTAAATATAACCTTTAGATATCAGTATGACCACTATGAGTTCTTGGTGATGCCCTTCGGTGTAACCAATGCTCCGGTAGAGTTCATGGGGCTCATGAATAGGATCTTATAGCCTTACCTTGATTGATTTGTGGTGGTTTTCATTAACTATATCTTAATATACTGGGCATCAGAGGAGGATCACGCCACACACCTATAGATAGTTCTTGATACACTCTGAGAGCACTAGCTTTATGGAAAACTCTAAAAGTTCTAGTTATAGATATGGGAAGTCCACTTCCTAGGGCTTGTTATCTTAGAGGTTGGAGTTGTAGTGGATGTAGAGAAGATTGGGGCAATACTTTCTTGGGAGCCACCTAGGAGTGTGACAGAGGTACGGAGTTTCCTGGGATTGGCTGGGTACTACTGGAGATTCTTACCCAACTTTTCTAGAGTTGAGACACCCTTATTTTCTTTGACAAATAAGGGACAACCCTTTGTGTGGATGGAGAGATGCCAACAGAGTTTTTAGAAGCTGAGGAAGAGGCTGATGAGTGCCCCCATCTTGAGGCTACTAGAAGAGGGCGTTGGGTATGTAGTCTAATGCGACACATCCGGGACCAAACTACGTTGTGTCCTGATGCAGGAGAGAGCGATGATCACCTATGGATCACAGAAGTTGAGACAATATGAGCAAAACTATGCTACCCATGACCTATAGTTAGCAACAATGGTCATTGCATTGAAAATGTGTTGGCACTACATAGTGAGTGAACAGTTTATTGTTTACTATGATCACAAGAGTCTCAGGTATATCCTCTCACAGAAGGACCTGAACTAAAGACAGCGGCGATGGATGGAGTTCCTCCAGTACTATGACTTCGAGATAGTCTACACTCCTGGGAATGAGAATGTAATAGTAGACACACTCAGCAGGAGGTCTGATCCACAATTTCTAAGTGAGGCGATAGAGTATCTATCCGCATTGTAGTTATCCTTCGTGGATAGTGATAGAAAATCTTACCTCTGGTATATAATAGTTACTCCCCCACTCCTTAAGCGAGTTAGGTAGAAATAGCTTGGGGACATAGGTTGTGAGGCCCGGCGTGCTAAGATATCCCCAGGACATGCTCCTGATGGATTTTCTGAAGGTGGGGAGCACATCATCCTCTTTATAGGATGCACTATGGTGTTAGTGATTCTACGAGAGGAGTTTTTGTGGGAGTTCCACACATCCCCTTTGGCGGTTCATCCTGGAGTGGTGAAGATGTACCAGGACCTCCGACGTTAGTACTAGTGACCAGGGATGAAGAAATCAGTGGCGGAGTTCATTTCATGATGCCTCACTTGTCAGCATGTGAAGGCTGAGCATTAGGTACCAGAGGTCTTAGCACAACCACTTGAGGTACCAGAGTGGAAGTGGGATGGTTTCTCCATGGACTTTGTGATAGGGATACCACATACGTACTAGGGCCACGATTCCATTTGGGTGATTGTTGACCAACTCACAAATTCGGCCCACTTCATACTCATCTGAGAGCAGGGATCAGTAGAGAGCTTGGGACGCCTCAACGTACGGGAGATTGTACTGCTTCATAGGGTTCCATCGACGATTGTCTCAGATCATGACGAATGTTTTACATCCCGTTTTTGGAAATGATTACTAGAATCATTTGGGACTTATCTATACTTGAGAACCACCTTCCATCCTCAGACAGATGGTCAGAGAGAGCAGACCATACAGACACTCGAGGATATGCTTCGTGCTTATGTACTTGCTTTTGGCCATAGTTGGGAGGACCACCTTCCACTAGTGAAGTTCGCATACAATAATAGCTATCACTCCACCATCGACATGGATCTGTTAGAGGCCCTGTATGGGCGACCATTCAGATCACCTCTATGCTGGAGAGACTCATGGGAGTCAACACTTATGGGTCTAGAGTTGGTACGAGCTACCACTGAGAGGGTGCAGATCATCCAGGAGTGGATGCAGATAGCACAGAGCCGACATAAGTCTTATGCCGACAGGAGACGGAGAACCTTGGAGTTCAAGGAGGGAGAACATATCTTCCTATGGGTCTCACCCTGATGAGGATTGTGGATATTTGGTCAGGGCGACAAGCTATCTTTGAGGTTCATAGGACCTATCCAGATCCTCAACAGAGTAGGTAAGGTGGCTTACCTTCTAGATCTTCCTCCACAGATGCACCGGGTGCATAATGTTTCCCATGTGTCGCAGCTAAGGAGTTATGTGGATAATCCATCGCACATTATCGACTGGACGAGCTGTACATCAACGATTGGGTGAAATTTACAGAGTTCCCGGTAGAGATAGAGGATCGACAGGATCGATTCCTTCATGGGTGGTTGATTCCACTGGTGTGAGTTTGGTGGCATCACGGGAACCTCCAATAGAGCACCTAGAAGCGGGAGGCTCAGTTACATGCTCAGTACACCCATTTGTTTCCCTAGTTCTTTTTGTGGTTTTTGGGGATGAAAATACCTAAGTTGGAGAGAATATAAAGAACTGAAAATTATATATTATTATTTTTAAATTATTTGGGATTATTATGAGTCTGCGAAAAGTTACGGCACTTGATTTCGTGGCCCGGTGTGCTAGGAATAGAATTTTGAACTTTTTTTAAGGTACGTTCAGTAAACACACGGGAGACATTTTCTATCTTTTGAATCGGTGCTCGGATTAAAAATTTAAGGGCACTATTGAATCCATAGCACCAGGATTCGCTTAAGGGAGGATTAACTTTGACCTCAGTAGGTTGGGTGAAAAAGTTAGTTTTTTGCATCTTTTAATGAAATAATAAAATAACATAAAAATTGTTATTTTATTATCCTAACTCATGTTCAGCGGTGGTGGTGGGACCGGTGGGTTCTCAATCCATTTAATGTCTTGACTCTTCCGTTGCATAACCACACTATTGGAAATTAAGAGGTACATTAATTAAAAACTCATTAATGAACCTCATTAATTATTTCGATGCGTTACTCACCCTCCCCCTCTATTTAAATGGAGCTCGGGTTGGGGTTTTTTATGCTTCTTAAACAAGCAAGGAACCTCTAGTAAAGTACCGCATAATCTTCCGTTGATAAAGAATAGAAGCTTGGATGGAAAATATCTGAGATCGATGAACGTCGGTGGCTTCATCAATTGAGGAATATTCTCCCTCCATGACCGTGACATCACCTCCAATTATGAAGTAGCGGTTGTTTATTTCTTAATTCATGAGAAAGGTTTATTTGTCACGTTCATGAAGCAGGATGAATCATGGAAGTTTTGAACGGGATTAAATATATCTTTGTGATTAATTGTTTATTTACTACTTGATATAATGCTAATGCGGAGGAAGTAGGCCAAACGAAGAAGGCTCGAACCCTCCACCGCTTGATTTTTCATCGCGTTCTTCGGGGGTAGATTTCTCAACTTGACAGAACCTTAAAACCGGAAGGCATGCAGCGATGACGACATTCTGGGAGGCCCGTAGGCGCTTTCCGAAGGGAAAAAGGACCCCTGGATCTCACCTGGTAGCCCATGGAAGAACCGCTGGTGTGGCGGCACTGGCGATCGACATCGGCAGGCAAAGGTGGCGGCCGGTGCCGCACGGCACCACGGTGTACCGAAGGGGTGGCCGACTCTCAGCATGCCACGTTGGCAGAAGGGCGGTGCACCATTGTGTGCCGCAGGTGGAGGTTGCGACTTCGAATCCACGGTGGAGGGGGACCTACTCCCTACGGGTCCCGTGGAAAACAAGGTAGCACTGCATGGCGGTGTCGGTTTAAGAGTTGAATGGCTCTTTGCGCCGTTCGGTAAAAAGGGGCCGCGCGACCCCTCCTGCAGGTCGTGCCAACCGGCGGGCCAGGCCAGTCCGCTACCAAGCGGGCCAAGCCCTCCGCGGCCTAGCGGGATGAGCTCACCGCGGCCCATCTGGTTCGGGCTATGCCATGTTGGACCCGGACCGAGTCAGACTAGACTCGGGCCCAATTCATCCCAGATACGCTTAAAAGGTCGTATCTCGAAAACAAGACGTATGTTTGATAAACCGTCTATGGAATTGGAATCCTCATAATGAGACAATCCTTTTGAGATACTCCACCTGATTTTTGGAGAATGTTGGAGTATGTCCAGGTTGGATCGTACTCGAATCCAACAGGTCCATCGGCACTTAAATTCATATAACTCTCAGATCGGGTGTCTGATTGATGTGTCGTCTATTGCGTTGGAACCCTTATAACATGATGGATCATTAAGTTACTTCTTTGTGAGACTTCATGCTAGTTAAAATATGACCGATGGCTTGAGGAGAGGATCCTCCCAGGATCAAACATACTATATATGGGAATCTAGTGGCTAGATGAGACGTGAAGAATGAATAGCGATCCTGTGTGGATCAGCACCTAGAAATCATGTGTGGATCAACACCTAGAGATCCTGTATGGATCAGCACCTAGCGATATGGTGTGGATCAGAACCTAGCAATCCATTGTGGATCAACTCCTAGAGATCCTATGTGGATCAGCACTGAGTGATCCTCTGTGGATCAATAGTAGAACCCTTGACAGAATAAGACGACCTGTCTTTAAAACTAATCATAGGTACTTCTGTACTTAAGTTATACCTAGTTTGAGATGAGTCTTTTTCATTGTGCATTTTGATTGAGATCATGTGTTGTTGTTTTCCTTTGTGAAATTCTGAGATACGTTCATGGGTCTCGGGGTCCCTACTAGGTATTGTTATACTCACCCCTACACGGGCTTCACCCGTACCTTGTTGTGTCTTGTGCAGACGATAGACAGCCTTGTTTGAGACTCGAGGAGCTAGGACCTGATGGTGGACGGTGGTGACGGTAGACATGGAGAGCTGCAGAGATGGTACATCTACCCCCTTCAGGTAGGATCCTCGGTGAGTGATCACAAGAGATGTTTTTCTGTTGTATCTATTTTTCTTCAAGTTGGTCTTGTATTATGGCTCTTTTACTTTCAGTACACACTGTTACTACTATAGTTCTACTTCATGGTTGCATCTTTTTGTGTTCTTGGACTATTTGTTCGTACAGGTTTAAGGGCAATGCCTTCTCATTTTAGGGATACACCTTTTCGGTGCTAGTTGCTAACCCCTGGCCTATGGAAGGTGGGCTTGGGGTAGTCACGACACGAGCCCTGAAAGATGGGTCATGATAAGTGGTCCACTACTAGGATTTCAAAATCCCTTTTAATATCTAACTTTGTATGTTTGGTTTTTATATATATTTTTTTAGGACTGAGTTTTCCCTGATCATAGATTTTATAGCAGTTTCATTTTTTATGATATAAAATCAACGAATTGTTTGATGAAAATGATATATAAATAACTATGATAAAGTATGTTATAATATTTTTATATAGAAATCAAATTTTTTTACTAACATTACATTGGATGTTGTGATGTGATTTTTTTTAATATTATAATGAAAATATCATTCATTATGATTATGAATCCCATGCCTCACCATTATTCATAATATTTTTCACCATAGATGATACTCACTGAAGGATTTCAATTGGGGGGTTTTATTTGTCGATTGAATTAATATAATCTAGACCTATGTGGAATGAAATTTGTTTTAAATAATTTAAAAAGTGAAAATAACATTACTTCAATTTATATGTGAATAATTTTTATATGATCATAGGATATCTAATTTAACACTTTTTTAATTTTATTAAAAGTTTTTAGGATAATAAAATGTATCATTTTATATAAATTTCAATCTCTATTTTATCATTTAATCATATTAGCTACATAAACCGCATGAAGATAAATGATAATTAGAAAAAAATATTTAAAATTATGTTATCCCTAATCAGTGTTCATTATGGATAATTATAAAATGTAATAAATATTATTATTGACCAAGATAAAATTTCAAAAATAGATACAAAATATAATCATCTTGCATAAGTAGTATTTTATTTGTTGGATGTCCTACAAAGCATGGAACATGTTTTTTTAAACTATGTCTTTTATATGTTATGTGTGAATTTTTCATATTGAATCCATTCATCTATAGTTGGAAATATACTTATCACATGATCATTTATTTTTTATACCCTTATTATACATTCTTTAAGAATAAGTAATCATGTGGGGACGGGTATATGGCAGAATATGTCATCTATTGAGGCTTAACCAAGATGGGGTGTGACCTTTCATATCATGAGTATAAATTTGGGGCCTAAATTGAGTTTTAAATTGGAAATGTAAACCCATAGAAGGATAATGTAATTTTATAGGGAATATCTAGTTGGATGAGGTGCATGTGTGGTGATCATTATCTTAGATAAAAAATGTGTTATATATTTATCGACTTAGTTATTCAATACTTAAACATTTGAGATTGTATGAGGAGTATTTAAAAGATTTAAATAATACATTTCCTATTTAAAAATGATTTATTAGACAATGAGAATATATAATTATGATTATATTTATATGATATATCTGATGGAAATATGTACAATACTACAAGTTATTGATAGAGATCACACATGATCACATGTACCCGGAGTATCATTTCATCAATTCTAGTGCCCTCTCTTTTAATAAATTCTTAGATTTAGAAATTTATAATTTATATCAATGTTATGGTTTCCTTCTTGGTCATATGTTTTATTTATCAAAATTGAGATGACGATTATAAAACATGGAGATTCACCCTAAATTTCTATCTGAATATATTAGAAACATTTTCTAGATAAATATTCAAAGTTATTAAAATATGATGTAACATGTGGAATAAATATGTGAATGATCATGCCAAATAAATTTTTGGATGGAAACTAAAAGGTGTTTTTGGTATGGTATTTTAACACCTCGAGATTTTATGAAAAATATTCTTTTTAATTTCACTGATGTCTTGTGTTGTACGCTACACCAAAAGGAGCTTGCACAACATGCATCCTTGATTTTCCTTGCATTACACACAATCACGACCTTCCTCGATAGCGTGTGGAGTACGCAATAACGAGTTTCACTAAACAACAATATGCTATTAAAATATTATTAAAACTAGCCGTTATGAATAGTAATAACCACCTTTTGAAATTTTGTAATTTTATTTTTCAAAATGGAATTCATTTTTGGATTCGTAATATCGAAATTAGCTTAGGGTGAAATTTTGGTGATTTTCGGATAACTTTCATATTTTGATGAATAGTGAAAATTACTAAATTTTAATTAAAAACAACTTTTTCAATCGAAATAATTAATAGTGATAAATTATTAATTTGAGTGGTTTTAAAGTATATTTAGAATATATTTTTACAATTAAATATAATGTTGGTCATTGTATGTAATTTCACATTTAAACCAGACATAAACAAATGTCAATCTTTTGATAGTTATTATCTCTTAAGAACACGCTATTTGTTTTGACGACGGGAATTAATTTTTAAATTAATTAATGCAACTGATATGTTTTCAATTTGGTAAAATAGAAATAATTTTTGAGTTCATAATATCAAATATAGCTTAGGCCTAATTTTTGGTATTTTTCTAAAAACTTTCAATTTTTGATGAATAGTGAAACCACTAAGTGGTAGTTAAAAAAACTGAATTTTTCATAAAACATAATTTTACCGCTTCTGTGAGTGGAATTTCAAAAATCCGAGAGACACGGTTGATGTCAGTAAGTAAAATGTGGTTCAATGAGATAAAAATAATTTTTTGGTGAATAGTAACTTTTTACTTTTTTACCGCGGTTAATAGTAAATAGGGTAACTAAGGGTAAATATGATATTACTATTACCCTAACACATGTCCTAATTCTATTGGATAAGTTTAATTCGACCAAAAACAACCTTATGAATATAATATGACCATTTAGGTCCACTTGGATTAGATTATGACATTTAATATTATTTTATTTAATGAATAGTTAAAATAGTTAAAATCAAAGTTTAATAAGTAAATCATTTTTAATATGGGGTTATACATAAGATAAATTCGTCTATAAATATTTATTAGAAAGCTAAAAAGTTTTCCTATATAATGGTATTTTATTTGTAATTTTTAGACATTAAATAATTTAATTTATTTATGACACAATGATGATGCAGTAATTATCTTATTAATGAAATATTGACATAATTGATGTTATAAACACCAAAATAAATGTAATTTGAGACTTTTTATGAATTCAACTAATTTTCTAGGTTACTATGGTATATTAGTGTTGATATAATCAACATGGTTCGAACATATAATTCTGTTATGACTTTCACAAAAATCATATATCAAATAGTGTCAAAATTGACACAAAATAGTTTTTAAATCAAATATTATATTATTAATTGTTATTTTATTCCTAAAAATATAAGGTTCGTCCAAATGACTTCTATAAGGATATATATATTAATAATAAACAATTTGGGGTTCGTTTGGCATGTTATAGTAAGTGTATTAACCATATAGTGTAAGAAAACAAAAAGACACTGTAAAAGTTAAATTATTTAACTTACAGTTAAATCTAATTGATAAGGTTAAAATAATAACCTAAACTTGTCTAAATCATATTGGTTGATAGGATTTCGACCCATCCACACTTTATCTTCGAAATAAGACCCTTTGGAACCATTATAAACTGATTTTGACTTTAATATAAAATAATATTTTGAGATATTCCTAAGGTGCCCCTCTCCTCCCTTATAAAAGGACACCTCCTCCCCCTCCACCTCACACAAATTTGAGCACTCAAGCTCTGACAACCCCTGCCAAAATCCCTTCTCCACTTCCCTAGAATAATCCTAGAGGTCCTGGTCTTCTTCAAAGACCAATCTTAGTTCCCTAAGTGGAGGATTCAAAGAGGCGTTTCAAAGAAGAGGTAATATCCATTACCGATCTTTTCAATTTCTTTCTTCTTCAACTTCTTCTTATTTAGTTGTTTCATGACAAAGTAATAACATCAGTATTACTTACATACTGATATGTTATTATAAATATGAAACAACCCTAATTCACCTTCTATCCATCCTACAGAAAAATGAAATCACCGCGCGTGCGTACGTACGGAATACCGTCTCCACGCCGTGGTGTAATCTATTTTCCACCACCACCTTAATAGGATGGGTATAATGGTGTAATGAGTAACTATATATGATTATTATAAAGTTATATTGATACTTAAATAGTCTACATACACTTAAACACAATTCCACGACCATGGGAACGATATCATCGCTCGTGCGTACGTACGGAATACCGTCTCCACGACGCGATGAGATTCATTCTCAATGATTAACCATTCATGAATGATTATAAAGTATATATAATAAGTACTAATGAAATATATGACATAATAATGATACTGGATTTATGTAAATTTATATGTATGTCATCTACTTAATTCCATTCACTTCAATAAGGAAACGAAAACAGCGTTCATGCGTACGTACCGACTATTGTCTCCATGAACGGTGTATTTCATTCCATTTATCGATATTATATATATATATATATATATTCTGAATATATATTATATATAAATCATGTTTTAAATTATGGATATAAGTAATCATGATCCAAGTAATCATATTAATAATTACAAGTTAAAAACACGAACGACAAATGAGACGATTTTACCCAAAACGCTACTTTAACATGAATTTACAAAAGAACAGGTAATATAAAGTCATAAGTGGACCATATATGATATAATAACAATGAATATGATTCTGTAATAAGTAAATAACATGATTTAAATCATTATACAGGAGGTTCAGATACTTACAAAGCAAGTCGGACCTAAGGTAAGGGAAATATCCCAATCTCATTTTTATCCAAGATTGTTTATACTTTAGTATTTACTGGGGTGTATTTTATCATCCACATCCATGTTTCATCAATATGTAATATTATTTCCATCCACCTACAATTATTAAATCCAATTTTACCCTTCGGTGAGTTTTTAGTAAAATATATGAAAGGAATATTTTGTCATTTTTCGTACGAGGTACTTTTTGACTTTTCCGACAAAAGTACGAGAAGAATGTTTTTTTAACTTATAAGACATGAATGGATTTTTAAAACATTATTTCCAAGATTCTTCCTTTACATTTTTTTAAGTTTATTTTTAATCAACTTATTTTACTTTAGAATTGTATAACATGTTAATAAAGGAAAAATGTTTTGAAGTAGAAAGGATATTTTCCTCAAGAATGGAGTTCAAGTGTTTTATCAAAATTATTTTCCATATAAGATAATAAAGGGTTCTGTTTTTATCCCTATTATTACATTGATTTGATTATGTTGTGATGGAATTATTTTTATGAATTCATTTATCTTATATGAATTGTTTTATGATGTCATGATGTTTAAGATTCTCATTTTTATTACATGGGTTATGCTATGATGTATGGTGTATGATTTTGTGGTACACATAAGAATGGTATCATTATGAGATGGGTGGACCTATATCTCCCTCCAATGCATTGGGTAAAGATTTTATATATCATGAGATAGACATGGCTGGAATGGTAGGTTATACTGGTTCAGTGAAACAGGACTGAAACGAGGGTGACTCGGTTCAGAAAGGGACTTTGTCCACTAAGATAGTCTTGGCAATGAGTCTTGACTAATAAGATATGATTCTCTATGATTATGTGTGTATGCCACAAAGTTTCATGTTTTAAGTTATGATTATTGTGATTACATTACACTGCCATGAGTTATCCCAGGTTATGAAATTATGATCTCTTTTACAGGTTAAGATTTACAAAAGTTATGTGCTTATGTATATGATGTGATTGATATTTCATTTGTTTACCCTTACTGAGCATTTGTGCTCACCCTTTTATGTTTTCTTTTCCCCATGATATAAAGAAAGGTTTTAGGTATAAAAAAAAGAAGATCTTTATGGGAGATGCTGAAGATCTTTCACCAGGATTAGAAGATTATATTCCGAGTTTCCAAAGACACTAAACTATTACGATCCTTGTGTGTGTGTTTTTGTTAAGTACTAAGTATTCCGCAAATGTAATGTAATGTCAATGTACGTCATGCTTCGGGTCTCTACAGTTGGTATCAGAGGAAAGGTTTAGTCAACCTTTTGAAACTAGGACGCGAAAACGTTAGTGAGATCCCTAGAAATATTTCTAAGGTATGTCTAGGGATGTCCCTAAGGATAAGTATACATATAGGATATAGTCCTAGAACTACGGTAACGATCTTAGAATTTAACCTAAGATGTTAGATATTGAAGTTACTCTCTCTTTATTATGATTTTTGCATCTCACACTATTCTTTTTGGGTTTTAGAAAATGGCTGGAAACAAGATGATTCACGATAATGGAGGATATGATGGACAATGGAATGATATTATTCATGAGCAACCAAATGAAATGGGATTTGGAAGTCCAAACATCATTATTATGCCGAATCAGCAATCTCATAATATGATCAATAAAGTAAAATTTGGTAAGTTTCCTGACTCGGCTAATAAGATAAAGATGGAGTTTCATGATGATCATAGAGGAAAGAAAGTTCAATTTCCCCTATGTAAATCATGTGGGAAGAGGCATCAAGGAGAATGTTTCAAAGGAACTGGAAGATGCTTTGGGTGTGGAAAAGAAGGACACAAAGCCAGTAAGTGCAAAGGAAAAGGTTCAGTTAAAACCAGGGATGAGGATAATGGTATTTCTATGACATCAACAATGGTTAAATGTTTTAAATGTGGAATGTACGGGAATTATGCAAACCAATTCCCTAAGGGAAAGTCTCATGAAGAGAATCAGTATGGTCGTATGGGTAGTATTTATGTGGATGATGATGAAGAGACTACAAATGATATGTGAGATGAAAGAATTGTTGAAGCTCGGTCAATGGTTTAAGAATGTAGTGGAATGATTACATGTTTATCATGCGTAATGTTGTATAAGTAATCTCATGCTACTGTGGAATAAAGAGACATCTATGGATTGTTACACTGTTGTCTTTCCTTGAGTTTTGAAAGTGTATGATTAATGTTTCCAGTATCCATGAAAGGTTATTCAGATATTTTTGGAATGTAGATGATATGCGCATAATGAAGGGATAAGGAGAAAATTAAATGTTTGATAGTACTCATGAGCTCATGAATGATATAAGGAGAAGGTTATATCATGGTTTGAGTATATAGAATTTTTGGATTTTGGTATGTGGAAAGAGTTAACTTTTGAAAGCATTCATGTTTTCACTAAGGTTTAATGGGTATTCATGATTACGGTATTCACATGATTGGAATGTGACCAACAATATAGGAATGCAGTATTACGATATATGGGGATCAACGATGGTATTAAATCTCTGGTAATCGTTTTCACTATGTTATGAGAGTGGACCGAAGTATTTTAGATAAGCCTAAAGATTGGAATAGATTATGTTCGACATAAGTTAGTGTTGTTTAAGGATAGAACTTTTTTTTGATATTATTGATGGGATGTTATAGTAATATAGCTTTAGAAAAAGGACAACCTGCAGGACGGGCGACAGCCCATCGCGTCGGACAAGGCTGTGGGAATCGAACCCACAACCGAAGTGCGACTGGCCTTTATCGCCTACCACTGGCCTACAGGAAGTCCCTGTTTAGTAGAAACTAGTTTTATTATATTAAGCAGTATGATATATAAAGTATAAGTCCATTTTAGGAACCATATATGATTAATCTCACTATAGAATGACTTATGTATAACGTTTTCTAACCTTTTGTTTGAGACAGATGGAATGACTCGTCATTCTATCACATGATCTGCTAACACTTCACGAATAACAAATTCAACTTCATTTATTTAAGAGATGAAGTAGAAATTGTTCAAGGCACGAACAACAGTGAGATTGTACCAAAATAAAGTAAGTATTTATTCTAGTTCAAATTCTACAACTTTAGGGAAACGATCTTGAAAACCAAAAATGTTGTCCTAGTACTCTTATATCTGATTAATCGGATGGTACCTTAGATCGTCACAAATTTATGGATTTGTGATTGTTGGATTTTCCATAGCCATGTTCTCTACCACTCTCCCTCAGAACATGATGGTTATATTTTTCTTCCATATCCATATTTTCACTTATGTGGAAACCCAGTGATTAGTTTATTTGGGTAACCGTTACATTTCATACTTTCGTTTTTAAAGATTGGTTTTGGTATTCCTTTTTACGATGTGGGTTTCTATTAAAGAAACTTTCAAATAGTAAACCATTTATAACCCCGACGAATTTCGAGGGCGAAATTCATTTTAAGAGGGGTAGAATGTAACACCCCGAGATTTTATGAAAAATATTCTTTTTAATTTCACTAATGTCTTGTGTTGTACGCTACACCAAAAGGAGCTTGCACAACACGCATCCTTGATTTGCCTTTCATTACACGCAATCGCGACCTTCCTCGATAGCGTGTGTAGTACGCAATAACGAGTTTCACTAAACAACAATATGCTATTAAAATATTATTAAAACTAGCCGTTATGAATAGTAATAACCACCTTTTGAAATTTTGTAATTTTATTTTTCAAAATGGAATTCATTTTTGGATTCGTAATATCGAAATTAGCTTAGGGTGAAATTTTGGTGATTTTCGGATAACTTTCATATTTTGATGAATAGTGAAAATTACTAAATTTTAATTAAAAACAACTTTTTCAATCGAAATAATTAATAGTGATAAATTATTAATTTGAGTGGTTTTAAAGTATATTTAGAATATATTTTTACAATTTAATACAATGTTGGTCATTGGATGTAATTTCACATTTAAACCAGACATAAACAAATGTCAATCTTTTGATAGTTATTATCTCTTAAGAACACGCTATTTGTTTTGACGACGGGAATTAATTTTTAAATTAATTAATGAAACTGATATGTTTCGAATTTGGTAAAATAGAAATCATTTTTGAGTTCATAATATCAAATATAGCTTAGGCCTAATTTTTGGTATTTTTCTGAAAACTTTCAATTTTTGATGAATAGTGAAACCACTAAGTGGTAGTTAAAAAAACTGAATTTTTCATAAAACATAATTTTACCGCTTCTGTGAGTGGAATTTCAAAAATCCGAGAGACACGGTTGATGTCAATAAGTAAAATATGGTTCAATGAGATAAAAATAATTTTTTGGTGAATAGTAACTTTTTACTTTTTTACCGCGGTTAATAGTAAATAGGGTAACTAAGGGTAAATATGATATTACTATTACCCTAACACATGTCCTAATTCTATTGGATAAGTGTAATTCGACCAAAAACAACCTTATGAATATAATATGACCATTTAGGTCAACTTGGATTAGATTATGACATTTAATATTATTTTATTTAATGAATAGTTAAAATAGTTAAAATACAAGTTTAATAAGTAAATCATTTTTAATATGGGGTTATACATAAGATAAATTCGACTAAAAATATTTATTAGAAAGCTAAAAAATTTTCCTATATAATGGTATTTTATTTGTAATTTTTAGACGTTAAATAGTTTAATTTATTTATGACACAATGATGATGTAGTAATTATCTTATTAATGAAATATTGACATAATTGATTTTATAAACACCACAATAAATGTAATTTGAGACTTTTTATGAATTCCACTAATTTTATAGGTTACTATGATATATTAGTGTTGATTGAATCAACTTTTTTCGAACATATAATTCTGTTATGACTTTCACAAAAATCATATATCAAATAGTGTCAAAATTGACACAAAATAGTTTTTAAATCAAATATTATATTATTAATTGTTATTTTATTCCTGAAAATCTAAGGTTCGGCCAAATGACTTAGATAAAGATATATATATTAATAATAAACAATTTGGGGTTCGCTTGGCATGTTATAGTAAGTGTATTAACAATATAGTGTAAGAAAACAAAAAGACACGGTAAAAGTTAAATTATTTAACTTAGAGTTAAATCTAATTGATAAGGTTAAAATAATAACCTAAACTTGTATAAATCCTATTGGTTGATATAATTTAGACCCATCCCCACTTTAGCTTCGAAATAAGACCCTTTGGAACCATTATAAACCGATTTTGACTTTAATATAAAATAATATTTTGAGATATTCCTAAGGTGCCCCTCTCCTCCCTTATAAAAGGACACCTCCTCCCCCTCCTCCTCACACCAATTTGAGCACTCATGCTCGGCCAAACCCTGCCAAAATCCCTTCTCCACTTCCCTAGAATAATCTTATAGGTCCTGGTCTTCTTCAAAGACCAATCTTAGTTCCCTAAGTGGAGGATTCAAAGAGGTGTTTCAAAGAAGAGGTAATATCCATTACCGATCTTTTCAATTTCTTTCTTCTTCAACTTCTTCTTCTTTAGTTGTTTCATGACAAAGTAATAACATAATTATTACTTACATACTGATATGTTATTATAAATATGAAACAACCCTAATTCACCTTCTATCCATCCTACGGAAAAATGAAATCACCGCGCGTGCGTACGTACGGAATACCGTCTCCACGCCGTGGTGTAATCTATTTTCCACCACCACCTTAATAGGATGGGTATAATGGTGTAATGAGTAACTATATATGATTATTATAAAGTGATATTGATACTGAAATAGTCTACATACACTTAAACACAATTTCACGACCATGGGAACGATATCATTGCTCGTGCGTACGTACAGACTACCGTCTCCACGACGCGATGAGATTCATTCTCAATGATTAACCATTCATGAATGATTATAAAGTATATATAATAAGTACTAATGAAATATATGACATAATAATGATACTGGATTTATGTAAATTTATATGTATGTCATCTACTTAATTCCATTCAGTTCAATAAGGAAACGAAAACAGCGTTCATGCGTACGTACGGACTACCGTCTTCATGAACGGTGTATTTCATTCCATTTATCGATATTATATATATATATATTATGAATATATGTTATATATAAATAATGTTTTACATTCTGGATATAAGTAATCATGATCCAAGTAATCATATTAATAATTACAAGTTAAAAACACGAACGACAAATGAGACGATTTTACCCAAAACGCTACTTTAACATGAATTTACAAAAGAACGGGTAATATAAAGTCATAAGTGGACCATATATGATATAATAACAATTAATATGATTCTGTAATAAGTCAATAACATGATTTAAATCATTATACAGGAGGTTCGGACACTTACAAAGCAAGTCGGACCTAAGGTAAGGGAAATATCCCAATCTCATTTTTATCCGAGATTGTTTATACTTTAGTATTTACTGGGGTGTATTTTATCATCCACATCCATGTTTCATCAATATGTAATATTATTTCCATCCACCTACAATTATTTAAATCCAATTTTACCCTTCGGTGAGTTTTTAGTAAAAGATATCAAAGGAATACTTTGTCATTTTTCGTACGAGGTACTTTTTGACTTTTCCGACAAAAGTACGAGAAGAATGTTTTTTTAACTTATACGACATGAATGGATTTTTAAAACATTATTTCCAAGATTCTTCCTTTACATGTTTTTAAGTTTATTTTTAATCAACTTATTTTACTTTAGAATTGTATGACATGTTAAGAAAGGAAAAGTGTTTTTGAAGTAGAAAGGATATTTTCCTCAAGAATGGAGTTCAAGTGTTTTATCAAAATTATTTTCCATATAAGATAATAAAGGGTTATGTTTTTATACCTATTATTACATTGATTTGATTATGTTGTGATGGAATTATTTTTATGAATTCATTTATCTTATATGAATTGTTTTATGATGTCATGATGTTTAAGATTCCCATTTTTATTACATGGGTTATGCTATGATGTATGGTTTATGATTTTGTGGCACACATAATAATGGTATCATTATGAGATGGGTGGGACCTATATCTCCCTCCAATGCATTGGGTAAAGATTTTATATCTCATGAGACAGACATGGCTGGAATGGTAGGTTATACCGGTTCAGTGAAATAGGACTGAAACGAGGGTGACTCGGTTTAGAAAGGGACTTTGTCCACTAAGATAGTCTTGGCAATGAGTCTTGACTAATAAGATATGATTCTCTATGATTATGTGTGTATGCCACAAAGTTTCATGTTTTATGTTATGATTATTGTGATTACATTTCACTGCCATGAGTTATCCCAGGTTATGAAATTATGATCTCTTTTACAGGTTAAGATTTCCAAAAGTTATGTGCTTATGTATATGATGTGATTGATATTTCTTTTGTTTACCCTTACTGAGCATTTGAGCTCACCCTTTGATGTTTTCTTTTCCCCCGGATATAAAGAAATATTTTAGGTATAAAAAAAGAAGATCTTTATGGGAGATGCTGAAGATCTTTCACCAGGATTAGAAGATTATGTTCCGAGTTTCCAAAGACACTACACTATTACGATCCTTGTGTGTGTGTTTTTGTTAAGTACTAAGTATTCCACAAATGTAATGTAATGTAAATGTACGTTAAGCTTCGGGTCTCTACAGGTATCATATGTGGTTTCACTTAATGTAAAATAATGCGAATGTGTTCAATGTATTTTTCATTTTAATACATGTTGAATATTAATGGATATATTCATGAAAATGGAATATACTACAATGTAGTCAATGTCTTGGTCCCTATAAATATATTACATGGTAAAGTGAGAGTCAGTATTCCATGGTACATATAATATTGATCATCCTTTTATGTGATAATGTGTTGATATATTCATTTATCCTAATCAAATACTATCATATTCTAATTTTCATCATTGAATAATTAATTATAGGAGTTAAAATTCATAAAATATATAACTAAATTTTAAAAAATAATTACAAGGATAAACTAAATGTTTTTAAGGTTCTGAAATTGATACATTTGAAAAAACTTCCATTCAATATATAAATTAAAATTTTATTCTTAAAGTCTACAAAGAAAGTATATAAACCTAATGAATTGTGTTTTGATGGATATAAACTTTCAACGATGAGACAAATATTATATTATTTATATCATTGTTTTTATATAATTTTTTAGAAGACATTAATATTGGGAGAGGTCATTTCCATGAATCAGAAAATTCCAATGATCTTTCCATAACCATGGAGGGAGAAACCCATTGGTTGATACAATGTGACATCCTTTAAGATCACATGGGATGTTTATACAAGATTATATTTACTGGTTTATTCTAAAATAGTCATTCAATTGTATTATTTTTTTATAAATGTATTGAAAAATAATGGAAATAAAGTTTTTTTTGTTTTTTTACAATGTTTTATATCTTTGAAATCCCTATAAAAATAGTTTAATTATAATCATTTGTATACTGATAAATGATAAAAAAATATATTTTAGATATTAAATTTGATCTCCCTATTGTAATAACTTATATTACCTCTATTATGTGGGATCCAATTGATTATCCCTATTTTTAAAAAACTGAAAAGGGTGAAATGATTTATTTATAGGAATTATATTCTAGTAGACATAAATTTAGGGAATTGTTGTATACTTAGAATTTAATCATAACACAACTAGTTTTTTTCATAGACAATTAAATATCATATTATAAGTGTAATGGATTAATTATATTAAAAAACATTCAATACAGGGAAAAAATTTAATAAAATAATACATTTAGATCTCATGAGTGCATTATATATTTATCCATCACAATTATTTCCAAGATCCACTTTATTAGTATTGATTTCATAAGAATTCAATTTTCCATCATCATTATAGGATTGTAATGTTGATTTTCCTAATTTACCCAATGAATGGATCATTGTTTTCTGTAAATCATAAATTTATTAAAATTGAAACATAAACATATGGTTGGTGCATTATATTGATATTTATTTTTAAAAATTATATTAACATAACTTATACTATTTATTTAGAGAATATGGTCTTAATTGACTTATTTTACTCACATATTGTATTTTTTTCATTACATTAATGAAATGAAAAGGTTCTTTTTGAAATATTTTTAGATTTTAGAAAGTTAAATTTTCATTCCTCTATGGGATTTATCATTTTTCTACCCATAGAACTACACTTTTCTATTAATTATCCAAAATATATGACTATAATGAGTGTTAAATTTTTATTTTAAACCTGATAGAACATTAGACAACTTTGTTATAGCTACCAATGTGATTTATAACTAATTATTTTTAAGTACATTGTTTTACAAAATTAATGAAACAATTAATTTCTTTTTAAGGTAAACTGATAATACTATTGGTTTAAATTTCATTTCAAATAATTATCACTTAATAGGATTCAATGGATTCATCAGCCTACTGTATTATCTCATGAAATTATAAATATATTTTGGTGTGATGATTTTTGATGAAAATATTTTATAAAAAATAATTTCATTATCTACTCTCATTCTATTCGGTAAGTTTCTTCAATTTAAACTGTTTATAATTGTGTGATTCTATAATTTATATTCTTCACCTTCCTTATGATAACTTTCCAAAATAACCATTTCCTTATCATAAAAATTTATCAAGAAAAATAATTTTTTGGTTTTATTAATAAATTCGCGAGTAATTAGTGGATCATAATATATAATAATGTTGTGTTGTTATTTCCACATTAAAGACTCATTTATGAGATTAAACTACATTGGTTCATTTAGTTTTTGGAAATAGTTGATGAAATTATTTATATCAAGAGGTGGTTAGATATGTACAACCTAAATGTTTTTTACACCAGTTCATATCATGTTTGATTTCTCAACTATATAATCATTTAATTTCCCATCACAATCATTATTCAATTGGTTTGTACAACATCCAGTCATTGGATCTAAATAAAAATTTCAACATAATTATTAATAAATTATATCTATAGTATAATAATATATAAAAATAAATATGAAGATTCCATATACGATGAAACATTTATGAATCTTTTGGTTCAACTCATGAAACTGCTATTGTAACCAAGCTTGATTTATGTTTTATACTCTAATCCTCCTTTAACTATATAATAAAAATTACATTAACCCCATAGAGAAACCAATTATGATAAAAATATAAAAACCATAAACATTACATCACTATAAATGATAATACCTTTTAAATGTCAACACATCCAAACCCTAGAATACAATGGTTAGAGTCTTTGGAGGGATGAAATATAAAGGTGTTTTTATAAACAAAATATGTATTCCCTTAGTAAATGATTCTCACATAAATCCATCCAAGAAATATGATATAACATATTATTTTTAATTTTTGGAACTGTACGTGCAACAGAAGCCCCAAACAGGTGGGATTTTAAATCATTTCCACCGATGATCGATGTAAACTTTTCGACGTCGGTAAAGAGCATCCCAGTCAAAGCCGAGGATCTCACGTGAAGGCTTTTGAGCACAAAAATAAATTGTAAAATACCTAGTTTAAATATGAAGACACGCATGATGTTTTCTTGTTGTTGGTGATCAATTCTCAAATAACATGAAGCCTAATTCCACTAGATTTCCCATATGTACTTCAAGGAATCTGTGGGAGTGTCGTTCTTCATGATCTGGATGCTAGTGTGGGATTGCGACGATGCCTTCGACGCTCCAACGTTAACAGCATCGCTTTGCTAGCGACACCTGAGAGAGAGATCGATCTGAGCTCCATGGATCCAAATCATCTCTCCCTAGATTATGGGAGAGAGGAGAGGAGAGAGAAGTTCATTTTATAGTATTTAGAAATCTCCTCTCCTCTTATATTTATAGTGTCATTTAATTACCCAGAAATTCCTACCTAACCCCCGAATAATCAACGCACTATTAACGACATATTATGACTACTTATCTAATTCATAAATATTATTATCACTCACTTGTAATATATTAAAATGTATTACATGATAATAATTGATTCAATAACTCGACTCGTCGCTCCCATAAATATTAATTGAACCTTGAATAATTTAATATTCATCAATTAATATTTTTCTTTTATTTACTTAAAACTCATAAATACATTTATTAAAAAAATTCAATACTTTTTATTCTAAACATGAATAATATGAATCTATTTATTGCATTGGTGATCATTTTTCCTTGGACAAAACCCAGACTCCAGTGGTGGGGCCCCCTATGTCCAAAACTCATATTCAATTGAATGAGGAAGATTATTGAATATGCTATTGTTTGTGACCCTCTAGGCCCTTTTCTTAATAGCAGTGAATAGTATTCACAGACCAAGAGTGGGATCTAGCAACCCATCATGACCCTTGAAGAGATAAGGATTGTCACAGGAGCGACAACCAATCTACGAACACACACTGTGTAATATAATCTCTTTGTCTGTAATATCACATAAAGTAGGACGCACCCATGTGTTGTCACCCTTTTCTTGATTTATTGTTTGTTCATTTAAATAGATGGATTTACCCTTGAATTCCATGGCCATGGTCTTGTAATGGTACTTTCATTCATATCAACATGGCCTAAGATATATTACTTCTATAACCTAGAATCGACAAATCCTTTCTTGATCATTCAACTAATGTCATGCCACCAATGACGCACCCAACACAAACTACCTCGCCATGAATTCATTTCCATGGTTTTTGTCTTTCGTCATAGTACACAATCAAATGGCATACATTGGTAATGATCTCAAGTCAGGAGACCATTACACATGATCATAGATAAGAACATCCAACGACACCCGAAACAGGTGGTGTTCATATTGGTGGGTTAGTCCTCAAGATCTCACTACTAGAGATCGCCAAGTACGAATTTCATGAGTAGAAGTCTCAATGATTATGATCACCCAACACCTGATAGTCTAACATATACTATGCCCAATCAGTAATATGTATCTATACCATTGAACATATATTTAAGATTAATTTCATTGTATTTAGAGGTCCTAATTATATCTTGGGATATGCTATAACCTTTCAATACGACAATTAATCTTTGTACATTACCATTTCAGTAGTAGATGCAGGAATGTATACACAATAAGGGTAATATGACATCATTTATAGCTATTTGTATACATGATATGGTAATATATAACACTAAATAGTTGGGTCTAGGGCACCCATTATTTCAACGGTAATTACATGTTGAATGGATACAAATGGAAAAAGTGACCCTAAATAATAATTATGGGATAAAACATTGATTCTATCAATCCATTTAACATAAAAGTAGATAAATTCTATCATAATTAAGTATGCATAAAATGAAAATGTAGTAATAGGAACATATTCAACAAATCATTAATAAAAATGGTAGGAAACATATATAATAACAAGAATCATAAGATAAATATGAGCAATAACCCTAGAAAGTGGCACATACATAATCATATAAAATCATAACATTTATTAAGGATAACATAAAGGAATATCACCACATACTGGGAAAATTCATCCCAAAACTTTGGGGATGAGGACAACCTATAATATCATATATCATAAAACATTTTGAGATATAAGAATCAATAAATGTATAATAGTGATATATAATTTTTTCCCACATATTATTTATTTATAAATCAAATATATATGTTCCACGTGATCTTGAACCAATTCTTAAATTCATCAAACTTTTACTAACTAAATATTATGATTTGGGATTAATAAATATTTAGAAAATACATAAAAATGATTCACATAAATATTGCTTATGGATTATTCCACTAAATCATATATTTAAAATTACATGTAACATAAACTAGGACTATATATTTTTTTTAAAATTTTGGTTAATGTAAATATTTTACAATCGTTCGGTTATTTTGTAAATTTCCAAGAAATTTTCCATTAATGCATGATTACAATGTGGTCAAAGAAGTGTTTGGTAAAACATTAAATTGAAACATTAGTGAGGTGTCCCTTATATCCATGTTCCACAAGAAAAATTTTTGGGTAAAATTTTCATGACCATTACATAGTAATAAGATGACAATTATATAGGTATCCTTTTCAATTATGTTTTAATGTTCTCAGTTTTTCATACTTGGGTAGTTCCCTGGTTGTGTGAGCTCTATGAGAGAATTTGCGACTTACCATTTTATGGGAGTTTTTTACACAATACTTTCACACAATATCAAAAATAATAAAAAAAGTTTTAGTGGTGGTTTTCTTTTTGTATAAATTTCATTGTATTATTTTCCTAGGGTTAGTAAACTATTCCTCCATCATATATAAAAATGTTTTGGCTATACCAAGGATTTTGTATAGTTTCAGACCAATTTACAAAACTATTTACCCCTAAAAGTTTAGAATCATATTTATTTAAAATAATTCATTTTCTTTTTCTCTCCTTGGTTTTATGAGGAACAACCACTTATTTCTCTCATACCTCTTCCACCTATCCAAGATCATACATGAAGGGAGGTCTCCCTCCCTATACTTTGACATCCATGAATCACCATATCTTTTTTAACCAGATTTCTTATAGTGATTCCTCCTTCCACGTTGATATATATTTTCCATTCCTTCTCCATTTCTCTTACATTTCACCCATATTATTTAAACCCCAGAATCTTCTTAGGATAGATTCTCTATTCAGTATTTTTTAATATCCAGGGTTGGTATTTCTAGAGTTGGGAGAGTGTCTCATTTTTTTGTGTTTGAGAACACTCCTTGGATGGTGATCAATATTTTAATGGTGTTGATATTATGTACGTATTTTTTTAATCTATATTCAAAATTAATATCATTGTATTATTGGAATTTTAAAATGTATTTTTTTATTAATTATTCCTTACAAAAAATAGGGTGATTAGAAGAGGTTATAAGCCCTTCTAAACACATTTGCGCTGGATACCCATAAATGCCGTTAATGTGCCCGCCCACTCTATTTAGGGGATGTTTTGAACAAGAATTGGTAAAATTAGCATGAATTTAGTGGTTATTAGATTAGAGGGGCATTTAACCCCCTGAGATTTCACCATATGTGTCACTTAGGGGTGTCATAACCACCCCTAATTGAGTACCTAATTCCCATTTTAGGGGCGGTTATACTGTAACCGCCCCTAAATAGACACCGAATATCCCATGAAACTACCCCCACAGACCCCATGTGACACATGTGGACAATCGCATGGACACCCCATGACACCCCCAAGACCCATTGATACTATGCCCGAACAGTCCCGGACATATCCCCACAGACAGCATGACACCACCCCGGACACCCCCCCCCCACATGTGACCCGCAGATAACAACCCGAACACCCACCATGTGACCCACAGACACCCCCAAAAACCCATAAACACAACCCCAAGTGCGCCCCCAGGACAAAGGACTTCTCCACCACAGGCCCCACTCGTGTAGGGCACCTATCAGCGAATTTCAGGGGTTTTAAAAAATTATCCACCTATTGGGTTTCGAACACACGACCTTCCGAACTGATCCCTATTCTGTAACCACTATGCTAGGCCAAAGTAGCTTTCAATATAAATAAGCACTGTTATGTATTTATTCAGATACAAAAAAACTACAATATATATATATATATATATATTTGTGTATACAAATTTAAATAATAGTATATATTTGTATTTGTGTATAATATGTAATATATTTGGGTATAATATATATATATATATATATATTATTTTTGTATATATAATATATATAAATAATTATAAATACATATATAAATATATATTTATACATATATTTATAAATACAATTATATTTGTGTGTGTGTGTATATTTATGTATTTATATAATATTCATAAATATAATATAATTATAATATATATATATGTATAAATATATATATATATAATTGTTTTTGTATACAAATATATATGTATGCATGTGTGACAATAATATTATTAATGACTAATTATTGTTATTATTACTACACATATTTTTTAAACTACAAATTATATATTGATTTTATAAATACTATTTATTTATCTGTTTTATGATTTATATAATAAATATATTATATTAAATAAATTTATATTATGTATTTATATATGTAATTATATACTTTTATATTTTATCATGTACACACACACAGATACACACAAACACACAAACACAATTAAATACATTCATATAATTGGAAATATATCGCATAATTAAATGATATATACACATTTACTAAATTAATTAATAATTAATACGGAATACTAGAATATATATAAAATAATTATATAATATATATTTATATATGAAAAAAAAATTATAAAATAATTTATATCATATACATATCATATATATAAACATATATTTAATTTTTTTTCTATATTATATATATTTGTATACATAATATAGTATCAATGTATTTATATATAAATATACAATAAAATTGTATGTAATATAATATATTTATAATATACATAATAATATATATATATATCATATAAATATCATATATATATACATAATATAGTATATATCATATAAATATCATATATTATTCTATATTATACATATATTATACATTAATGTATTTGTATATAAATATCATATAAAAATATAAAATAATATATATTTATATATAAATATCATGTATTATACTATATTATACATATATTATACATTAATGTATACATTTGTATTATATTATGTATATAATATATTATATTTATATGATATTATACTATATTATACATATATTTACAAATATATAATATAGTATAATATATGATATAGTATAAAAACATCTATTTATACTATATTATACATTGTATGATATTATACTATATTATACATATATTTATACTATATAATATCCTTCATGTATAATATAATATAAATACATTAATGTATATTATACGATAGAGCTTTAGATGAATAAAAAAATTAGGAAAGGAGGTGATCATCTGAAACTCGCTCTCTCTCGCTCACGATGATGGCATAACCCTAATGTCGCGAGGTTCTGCTCCCCCCTCACAATTGTATGGGGAGGATCGCGATCTCATTTTCACAAGAAGGGAAGCTCCTTCTCGGCGTTCTCAAATCCCGAATCGCTTCCTCTCTTCCGGAAGGTTTCTTTATCCCTGAAAGGCCCAGATTTATTTCAGGATGCGACTCAGCTCCCACTCTCTCTGGCGGAGATCACTTTCCTCATGGATCTTTTCAAAATCACTCTGGTTTCCAAGTTTTTTCCACATCGGACCTCAGTTGATGAATTTTACCGCTTCATATTTGGTTCCTCGGAGCTACAAGAGAGTGTGGTGGTCGGCCAGCTTGATCGGCATCACATTATGATCAGATTTGTATCGCAGGAGGATCTGGTTGCCGCCTGGTCCAAGGCCCCCCGAAGATACAACGAGGTCTCCTTCTTTCTGTTTCGATCGTGTTTTGACTTTCACATGCGACACAACCCATCTACAATTGCAACATGGGTTAGTCTTCCAGGTCTTCCACTCTCATTCCAAAATCCTTCAATTTTGTGTGTTATCGAAAATATGATTAGAATATATCTCTATTCTGATCAACGAATAGAGTTCATGTGTCAACCCATTTGTCTAAGAATTTGTGTTGAGGTTGATTTTGCAAGGCCACCCGTGAATTGGGTATGGATCAGGGATGGGAAATAATTCTTGTGGAAGCAGGAGGTCATATTTGAGTCTTGGATGTAGTTTTGTGTTAATTGTCGGCGTTTTGGTCATTTGGAGTCAGTATGTCGAAGAAGAAATGTGATTGGGAGTTCATAGAAGGTGAAAATGGGGGGCGCTACTAGCTCTGTTGTTAATGAGATGGAGAAGTCACTAGTGGAGCTCCCGCATGGGACCTCTCTGAGTAAGCAATCATCTGAAGTTCATCAAGTGGCCACGAGGAAGGATGGACCAGATATTTTTGAGCAGGGGGTGAGAGTGGAGGCATCTCCCATGGGTCGTGCAGTGGTGGAAGAGCAGTCTCATCTAACAGCAGAGTGTGAGGAGATGAAGAATTTTCATGAAGGGGCTCTTGTGCATGCAATTGTGGTGAATGAAGTGCATCCTGCTCTAAATCCCTTGGTGAAGTAGGTCTTTGATCATCTTAATTCGGATCTTGGGAGCTGGAAGAGGCCTTTGGCGGATAATATTGGAATTGGCCAGTTGTAGATGGTTAATGTGCCTACTTGTAACCAGTTAGAGGGGCTGGAGATTGAGAATGGTTCTCCAATGGAGGAAGTTCCGCAAGGGATCGATCCTGAGAATTTGTAGCTTGACTCCTATTCTCATCCTATAGTGATTGAGGATGAAATGGGGAATAATCCATACTATGGTCTTGAAAATGAGATTCCACTTCAATTTCTCGTTCCAATTGACACTAACAGGGAAGCGCAGCAGCCAGGAGGAGGATGTCTGCCTGCGCGAGAGGGTAATTTCATTAGAGGAACTGATGTCTGCCAAATGACTAACTACGTGCACATCAATGGAAAATGGGGAAATGTCTCTGATAGTGGCAAATAAAACGTGTAACGACCCAATGTTTCATCAATGGAAAATCCCTCTTGATCTTATTGAATGTCTCTTTATATAAAATGTTTATATAAAATGTCATCTTCTTTGGTTTTATGATAATAATTTTGACCATTACTAATATAGCCGTTGAACAGTGATCACATGATTAGTATAAATATAGGACTTTAACAAATCCAATTTACTCAAACAAAGGAAGCAATGGCCTCATCCAGTAGAATTGCCCCATACAAAGCCCATTTATTAGAGCTCGGAAAAGAGGTGGCGTCCTTGGGCTTCGCTCTTGACCAAGCCCAAGCTGAGCTTCACCATGTGAAGCTCGAACGGGACCGTCTATGAGAGAAGTGGAAGTTGATAGAAATTACCACTCGAGCGATGTTATCCGAGCCACCCCAAGAGTCTTTCACCATCTCACACCTTACCCTTAGGTCTTATGAGGCTGTTTTAAGGGGTTATGTAACTAATCGATAGTACTATGTTCATGTACATTATTTTGGTATATAATAATGAATATAATTTCTTGTCATTATTGATACATTGTAAATAGTTTTTAACGCACAAATGGTGTTTTTAGTTATTATTTAATTAAGAAATCTATTTTATTAAATTAAGGGATTTTTGAATTAAATATTATTTTAATAAAATATTATTAATATTATTATTAGATTAATTTTAGTATATATAAATGATCATGTAATTGTATGAATGCAATTATAATTTTTATTAAGGTTTGAAATCCATTTTTGTCAAAACCCATGAATTTTTTATAAATGTCGGTTTTTATATTAAACATGAAAATTAACATATTTAGAAATTTTTTTAGATAAAATAAATGTTATTTTTTGAATCAGGATGTCGAAATTATCCAACGGTGAATTTTTCATAATTTTCTGAGACAGTCAAATTTTTGAGTAAAAATTAAATACCGTTTAAATAAATAATGTGTTTTATGACATCATAATGACCCAATAGTGATGTAATAAAATACTATAATCTTTATGTTCGGCCAATATCTGTTTTACCATTAAAATAATGTGATTTTGGGTTTGTTTGGATTACTTTTCAAAGCATTAATGGACCCCTCAATACTTATTAAACACATTGTCTTTGAAATTAATTTCCATGGGAGTGTGACTCATCTCCACATAATCAACCCTAATATTTTAAGAAGTTAGGACCTTGGCCTTATAAAATATTATTTTCCTATTCCCTTTTCCAAAAACCATGGGCAAAAACCATGGGATGGTTTGTGGTTAGGATTAATTTAATATAAGGGGTCCCAAACCTAAATAATAAAGAATTTCCTCACCTTTCCTATATATACCCACCCAAACTCCCACTTACTCCTCACTAAATTCCTTTGGACTTCGTCCAAACTCTTCCCTACTCTCTCTAGAATCCTCCAAAGGTGCCCCAAGCTCCTAGGAAGCCTCTCACAATCCTCTCTCTAGCCTTTGGAAGCACACTTCCAAGTAAGGGTTTTTTCTTCCTTTCTCAATTTTGTCAATTTTCATTAAGTTGTATTGCCCTTTTAATTTCAATTATGAATGTTGGGGTATGGTTTCTCACCTCCCCCATACTTCACTCTTATTTTTTTAATGATGGGATACCCCTTTATCTCTCATTAAATGCCTCCCATGTACTCCTGTTACTATGCCAAAATTCCAAAAGGAACTTCTCTCTCTTCTTTTACATTCAAGCAATAATTTTTTATCATGAATCTAAATTCTATTACAATTGTTGGGAAATTTATCTATATGACCACCTTAATGTCCATTACATGTAAATATGATGAGGAACTACTTTCTCTCTCATCAACCATTTTTATGAATTCTTGTGTCACGCTGTTACGCTGTCGAAATCGCACCGATGTTCTAAACCAATGTCATTGTGTAGTGAATACCATGCTCATTTATCCATCAAGGGTATTCACCTTTATGCACATTTACTTATTGATTATAAATTTTCATTTATTAATTCCACATTCCTTTATCATGGAATAAATTATTATGTTTTATGAATCCATGTTTTATGATCCAAGTGGCACACTTATGCATGAAATGAAATGTTTAAGAAAGGTGCGCCCTTATAGCGCTCCAATGCATTGGGTAAAGTATAGTATCATGATACTTCATGTGAAATTAGTGTTGACTCATTCTAATTCAAGTGCAACTAGGGTTTACTCGTGCTTCATGTGCAATGAGGTTTTACTCATGCTCCATGTGCAATGATCCTTGGCTCATGCTAACTCCATGTTAAGTGTTGTTGCCACATTTCCATGTTATGATTATCATGCTTTATCATGCCTATATGTTCATGTTTCTCTTATTCTCTATTGATATTCCTATTTTCTAACATGTATTGTACTCCTCATGTTATTCCATGTGTATTCCCTTACTGGGCTTTGTAGCTCACCCTTTTCTTATGCATGTCCTCAGGTTATCCCATGCAATGCTAAGTACGAGGGAATGTAGTGGTCATGTAAAGGAAGTTTTCAATAAAGATGTTGTATTTCATGTTTTAAGTTTTTATGTAATGATCCTAATCCCCAAAGACACTAAACCTCTCTATATTCTTTGTTGTATCAAGTGATGTTTTATTTAATAAATCATGTTTAAGTTTGTAATAAAAGCAGGGTTGTCATAGTTGGTATCAGAGGATAGGATTGGTTATTTTTGGGATTAGGATTAGAAAAACCTAGTAAAGAATTAGATACAAGACTAAGTATAATAAAAACGTCCCTAAGTTTTGGTGAGTATTGAGTAAGTGGTTTATCAAGAAAATACATCCATGTCTGGATACGAGCAGGTAGAGGCGGATCTGGCATAGATGTATCCTAGGGGTAAAACCCAAAAACACCGCTTTGAGCTAGACTCGAACGGGAACTGGTGCACGACAACGGGCCTTTCTGCAATCTTGGTTACGAAACTCCCGGGGGATATGCTTTGGTAAATTCACAAGCTTAGTATGAACCCTTATTAAGGAAATTAAAAAAATGCCCCTAAGAATATATATTAGAAAGTAGATCATGAAAAGCCTAGATTGAAGCCTATAGACTCATGAGTTAAGGAAATGAAAGTTTATTTATAATTCATCAACTTTTTTATTTGGATTACCCTTTATGTGTTACCCCTAACATTCCTTTTATTCCAGCCAATGGTCGGTAATAGGATGACTCGGACTAACAACCGATGTGAAGATCAGTGTGATGATTGTACTAATGAGATGCCCAATCTAATGAGAGCGGGAATCTTGAACTTTGTCACACTTATCTCTCAACTAACTCAATCATTTAATAGAAACACAGGTAAAGAGGAACATCCAAACCCCCCTAAGAAAGAACAAGTCGCTATCGAGAGCTTCATGAGACAAATGCCTCCTACTTTTAATGGATCATCTGATCCCACAATCGCTGAACAATGGATCAACTCCATTGAAAAGATCTTCTCTATCCTTCAATGTTTTGAACAAGAGAAGGTTCTCCTGGAAGCTTATTGTATGGAGGTTGAAGCTGATCAATGGTGGACGTTGATCAAAAATACGAAGCCTGAGGAGGATATCGAGGCATTGGAATGAAAGGATTTCCAGAAGATGCTTTTAGATAAATATTTTCCGCGCACCCTCCAGCTTAAGATGGAAAGGTACTTCCTTTCCCTCAAGAAAAAAGACGAAGAATATATTAGAGCATATGAGAGAAACTTCACAAGGCTTGCACGATATGCTTCCGGCTTTGTCGTTACCCCCGAATGCAAGGTTGACCGCTTCTTTGGTGGGTTGAAGCCTAGACTGCGGAAAGAATTAGCGATCCGTGACTTCGACAGCAATGAAGAAATTGTCCGATGTTCCCTCAAGGTCAAAATGGAGATTGGAGAATCACAGGGGTATCATGGGGATAAGAAGCGTAAGGTGGACTTAAATGCTGATGGGATGATGGATAAATACAATGGTGCTAAGAAGATCCAGCACCCCACTTTCCAAAAGTGCATAAAGAATCACTCTAGAAATTGCCTTAAGGGGAAGAGGAAATGCTTTAGGTGTGGAAGAGAAGGGCACCTAGCTGTTAACTATCAGCAAGAAAGACCCGCGATTGCGATAGAGGAGAGTAACGCTCCATTCGAACTTCAACGCATTGTTCAATGCTACAAATGCAAAGAACCGGGTCATTTTGCAAATCATTTCCCTAATCCAAGGGTTTTCGGAGACAACCAACAACCTCCAAGGCAGTAAGGAAGATCTTTTTCCATCACTTCTGTCGAAGTGAACCCCGACAATAAAGTGGTTACAATTCCGCTAGTTATTCATTCACGAATAGAGAACATACTTTTTTATTCAGGTTCTACGAATTTTTTTATATATCGAATGTTTAGTAGAACAATCCTAGCACCACCACAAAACATGGAAGTGAAGATGTCGGTGAGTACGACAAATGAGTCAATCATTGCATCCCATGAATGTAAGTCCTCCAATGTTATAATATGTGGATTGAATTTCCTAGAGAACCTCGTCATACTCCCTCTGGTGGAATTTGATGAAATTATTGGCATGGATTGGCTTTCCTTATATAGAGCCATCATAAATTGTCGAGAGAGGGAAATCACACTCCATATGGAGAATCGACCCCCGATTCATTACAAGTGTAAGGAGGAAGATGAATCTCTTTTAGCTCCATCATCTCAAGCATGGATATTACTGCCTTATGAGCACTCGTATCTAGCATAGATGATTGAGTCCAAGGAAGAAACAATCCTTGAAGAAATGCCTATTGTGAGGGAATTCGTGGAAGTGTTTCCCGAGGAACTGTCTGGTCTTCCTCCTAGAAGAGATGTTGAATTCTCAATTGAACTTGTACCTGGGGCTTTACCAATATCCAAGACTCTATATAGAATGGATGTTGTAGAGCTTAAAGAGTTGAAGAAAAAACTACAGGAGAATCTGGATAAAGGGTTTATACGCCCAAGTGCTTCACCATGGGGTGCACCAGTCCTCTTCGTCAAGAAGAAGGATGGGTCAATGCAGCTTTGCATCGATTATCGTGAACTTAACAAAATCACGATAAAGAACAAGTATCCTCTCCCAATATTTTATGACTTGTTAGATCAGCCGTGTGGAGCACAATTCTTCTCCAATGTAGATTTTCGTTCGGGATATTATCAAGTAAGGGTGAAGAAAGAAGATTTCCCCAAGACTGTTTTTTGTAAAGGATACGGGCACTATGAATTCATAGTAATTCCTTTCGGACTCACCAATTCTCCAGCAATCATCATGGACTTGATGAATAGTGTATTTAGAGATTACCTAGACAAATTTGTGGTATTCTTTATAGATGATATTCTAATATACTTCAAAACCAAGGAGGATCATGAGGAGCATTTAAGAACTGTACTAGAGACTGCGCAAGGAGAAGCTCGATGCAAAGTACAAAAAGTGTGAGTTCTGGTTGAAGGAGGTCTCATTATTGGGCCATATCATCACAAGAAAGGGGATATCTATGGATCCCTCCAAAATAGATGCAATTGATGGATGGTCGAGGCCAACATCGGTAACAGATATCCGTAGCTTCTTGGGGTTAGCTGGATATTATCGACGATTTGTGAGAAATTTCTCACGATTGTCCAACCCTCTTACCAAGCTAACTCAAAAGGGAGTAAAGTTTTCTTGGAGTGATGAATGTGAAGAAATCTTCAAGGAGTTGAAAAGGAGGCTTATCACTGTGCCCGTGATCACTTTACCCACAAGTGGGGATCTTTTCATGGTATTTAGTGATGCTTCGAAGAAGGGCTTAGGATGTGTGCTGATGTAGAATGATAAAGTGATATCTTATGCCTCAAGGTAGTTGAAAATCCATGAACGAAACTATCCAACGTGTGATCTGGAGTTGGTGGCGGTGATATTTTCCTTGAAAAGCTGGCGACATTATCTCTATGGAGAGAAATGTGAGATATATACTAACCACAAGAGTCTTAAATATATATTCACACAGAAAGAGCTTAATATGCGCCAGAGAAGATGGATAGAGCTCATAAAGGATTAGGACTGTTCAATCCATTACCACACTGGGAAAGCGAAAAAGGTGGCAGATGCCCTAAGTAAAAAGGATCCTGAGATTCTATCAATGATGAGAATTTAGAAGGATCCAATCTTCTTAGACTTGATAAAGATGGACACGAGAATCATAGAGAAGGGAACATCATCAATCCTTTCACAAATGATTGCTCAACCCTCTCTTTTGGAAAGGTTAAAAGATGCTCAAAAGGATGATGTGGGAATTCAAGAAAAAGTGGGAGCTATAGAAAAAGGGAAATCCTCAAAGTTTAATGTTAATGAAGAAGGAATTGTGCAGTTTGGGAAAAGACTATGTGTTCCATCAAGTCCGGATTTGAAGAAGGAACTTTTGGATGGTGCACATAGTTCAAATTTACCTATTCACCCAGGGAGAAAAAAGATGTATCAAGATATCTGAGAAAACTTTTGGTGGGATAATATGAAGAAGGAGATTTCTGAATATACATCAATGTGCCTGGTGTGTCAGCAAGTGAAGGTAGAGAGGCAGAAGTCTAAGGGGATGATGCAACCATTTCCCATACCAGAATGGAAATGGGAAAACATCACCATGGACTTAGTCACTGGACTTCCGAGGACATCCAAAGGCAACAATGCAATATGGGTTGTTGTGGATCGTCTTACAAATACTTCACACTTCATTTCTATTTGGGAGGATTTCGCATTGGATCAACTGGAACAGATATATATCAGGTAAGTGGTAAGGTTTCATGGTGTACCACTATCTATTATGTCTGACCGAGATCCAAGATTCACCTCTAAGTTTTGGAAGAGTCTTCAACATGCTATGAATACTGAACTGAACTTCAGTATGGCCTATCATCCTCAAACTGATGGCCAATCCGAGAAGACTATCCAAACACTTGAGGATATGTTGAGAGCGTGCTCAATGGACTTTAAAGAAGGATGGGATCAACATCTTCCTCTGGTTGAGTTCTCTTATAATAATAGTTTCCACTCGAGCATCCAAATGGCACAATATGAAGCCATGTATGGGAAAAGGTGCAGAACACCGGCATGTTGGGATGAGGTCGGTGAACGTAAGCTTCTTGGACCAGAAATGGTCGAGGAAATGGTGGAGAAGGTGAAAACCAATCAGCAGCATATCAAGGCAGCCCAGAGTCGATAGAAGAGTTTTGTAGATAATTGTCGACGGGACCTTGAGTTTAAAGTTGGAGACATGGTTTTTCTACGCATATCTTTGTGGAAGAAGTTCATGAGGTTTGGAAAGAAAGGGAAGTTAAGTCCAAGGTACATCGGCCCCTTCGAGATTCTTGATCGTGTCGGGGATGTGGACTATCGACTAGAACTTCCGCCTACTATGGCCAAAGTACGTGATGTCTTTCATGTATACTTCTTAAAGAAGTACATACCGGACCCATCACATGTACTCTCTTCTGAGGTGGTAAAATTGGAAGATGATCTTTCTTATGAGGAGCAACCAGTGAATATCTTAGATCGTAGAAAAAAATTTCTACGAAATAAGGCAATTCCCCTCGTCAAGGTGTTGTGGAGAAACCACAAGTTTGAAGAAGCAACTTGGGAATTGGAGGAAGTGATGAAGCTGAGTTACCCACATCTGTTTTAGTGTGGGAAAAGGAAAATTTTGAGGGTGAAATTTCTTAAGGGGGGAATATTGTAACAACCCAAAGTTTCATTAATGGAAAATCCCTCTTGATCTTATTAAATGTATCTTTATATAAATTTTATATATAAAATGTCAACTTCTTTGGTTTTATGATAAGAATTTTGACCGTTGCTAATATAGTCGTTGAACAGTGATCACACGATTAGTATAAATATAGGACTTTAACAAATCCAATTTACTCAGACAAAGGAAGCGACAACCTCATCCAGTTGAATTGCCCCATACGAATCCCATTTATCGGAGATTGGAAAAGAGGTGGCATCCTTGGGCTTTGGTCATGACCAATCCCAAGCTGAGCTTCACCATGTCAAGCTCAAACGAGACCGTCTACGGAAGAAGTAGAAGTTGATAGAAATTACCACTCGAGCGATGTTATCCGATCCACCCCAAGAGTCTGTCACCATCGCACACCTTACCCTTAGGTCTTATGCGGCTGTTTTAAGGGGTTATGTAACTAATAAATAGTAATATGTTCATGTATATTATTTTTGTATATAATAATGAATATAATTTCTTGTCATTATTGATACATTGTAAATAGTTTTTAAAGTACAAATGGTGTTTTTAGTTATTATTTAATTAAGAAATCTATTTTATTAAATTAAGGGATTTTTGAATTAAATAATATTTTAATAAAATATTATTATTATTATTATTATTAGATTAATTTTATTATATATAAATTATCATGTAATTTTATGAATGCAATTATAATTTTTATTAAGGTTTGAAATCCATTTTTGTCAAAACCCGTGAATTTTTTATAAATGTCGGTTTTTATTTCAAAACTGAAAATTAACATATTAAGAAAATTATTAAGATAAAATAAATGTTATTTTTGGAATCAGGAAGTTGAAATTATCCAACGGTGAATTTTTCATAATTTTCTGAGACAGTCAAATTTTTGAGTAAAAATTAAATACCGTTTAAATATATAATGTGTTTTATGACATCATAATGACCCGATAGTGATGTAATAAAATACTATAATCTTTACGTTCGGACAATATATGTTTTACCATTAAAATAATGTGATTTTGGGTTTGTTTGTCTTACTTTTCAAAGCATTAATGGACCACTCAAGACTTATTAAACACCTTGTCATTTTAAATTAATTTCCATGAAAGTGTGACTCACCTCCACATGAGCAACCCTAATATTTTAAGAAGTTCGGACCTTGTCCTTATAAAATATTATTTTCCTCTTCCCTTTTCCAAAAACTATGGGCAAAAATCATGGGATGGTTTGTGGTTTGGATTAATTTAATATAAGGGGTCCCAAACCTAAATAATAAGGAATTCCCTCATCATTCCTATATAAACCCACCCAGGCTCCCACTTCCTCCTCACTCAAAGACTTTGTAGTTCGTCCAACCTCTGACCTACTCTCTCTAAAATCCTCCCAAGGTTCCCCATGCTCCCAAGAAGCCTCTCACAAGCCTCTCTCTATCCTTTGGAAGCACACTTCCAAGTAATGGTTTTTTCTTCCTTTCTCATTTTTTGTCAATTTTCTTTAAGTTGTATTGCCCTTTCAATTTCAATTATGAATGTTGGGGTATTGTTTCGAACCTCCCCCATACTTACCTATTATTTTTTTAATGATGGGAGACCCCTTTCTCTCTCATTAAATGCCTCCCATGTACACTCGTTACTATGCCAAAATTCCGAAAGGAACTTCTCTCTGTTCTTTTACATTCAAGCAATAATTTTGTATCATGAATCTAAATTATATTACAATTTTTGGGACATGTATCTATATTACCACCTTACTATCCATTACATGTAAATATGATGAGGAACCACTTTCTCTCTCATCAACCATTTTTATTAATTCTTATGTCACGTCGTTACACTGCCGAAATCGCACCGATGTTCTAAGCCAATGTCATTGTGTAGTGAATACGATGCCCATTTCTCCATCAAGGGTATTCACCTTTATGAACATTTACTTATTGATTATAAAGTTTCATGTATGAATTCCACATTCCTTTATCGTGGAATAAATGATTATGTTTTATGAATCCGTGTTTTATGATCCATGTGGCACACTTATGCATGAAATGAAATGTTTAAGAAGGGTCTGCCCTTATAGTGCTTCAATGCATTGGGTAAAGTATAGTATCATGATATTTCATTTGAAATTAGTGTTGAATTGTGCTAATTCAAGTGAAACAAGGGTTTACTCGTGCTTCATGTGCAATGAGGCTTTACTCATGCTCCATGTACAATGAGCCTTGGCTCATGCTAATTCTATGTTAAGTGTTGTTGCCACATTTCCATGTT
This sequence comes from Viscum album, assembly GCA_963277665.1. Lineage (NCBI taxonomy): Eukaryota > Viridiplantae > Streptophyta > Magnoliopsida > Santalales > Viscaceae > Viscum > Viscum album. The sequence continues at coordinate 1,981,699,317 of OY728125.1, read as the reverse complement.
ATGATTATCATGCTTTATCATGCCTTTATGTTCATGTTTCTCTTATGATCTATTGATATTCCTATTGTCTAACATGTATTGTAATCCTCATGTTATTCCATGTGTATTCCCTTACTAGGCTTTGTAGCTCACCCTTTTCTTATGCATGTCCTCAGGTTATCCCATGCAATGCTAAGTACGAGGGAGTGTAGTGGTCATGTAAAGGAAGTTTTCAATAAAGATGTTGTATTTCATGTTTTAAGTTTTTATGTAATGATCCTAAGCCCCAAAGAAACTAAACCTCTTGATCTTCTTTGTTGTATCAAGTTAAGTTTTATGTAATAAATCATGTTTATGTTTGTAATAAAAGCAGGGTTGTTATAAAACGCTACTGCTATCTCCAAATAGTCTTACAGTGATATTGTGCATGGTGGAAAAAAATAAGGTGTTTGTAATTGATGGCGGTATGACTGCTCCACCAAGGAGAAGGCCTAGTAAAGATTACTCTTACCTACTAAATCCGATGTCTACAAGATCATCCTCCGAGAGGGAGACTTGTTCCGGGGTTGTCTCTGGTTTGAAAAAAGGAATGCAATCTTCTAAGGATTTTATTTCTTTGGAGAAGTTGAATCGGAGAAAGAATTATGCCAAGATTATGAAGCACTATGAAAGCTCAGAGTGGTAATTGGCTTCTGCGGATGAAACATTTTATCATGGATATGGTGACAAGTATGATTTTTTCTGATCTATTGTTGTTTTTTTAGTCATGTTGTACTTTCTTGCTGCACTTTCCTTTTATTTAAATTAATTGTCAGAGTTCTCCCTCTGACTGAGCTTTCCTGGTATACTATATTATACATATACTATACTATATTATATATATATTATACTATATTATACATTAATGTGCTTATTTATAAATATCATAATATAGTATAATATATGATATTTACATATATAAATATATAATATAGTATATATCATATAAATATCATATATTATATCCATAATATAGCCTAAATGTATTTATATATAAATATTAAAATATATATAATATCGAAAAAATTAAATATATGTATATATATGATAATCATATGATATATATTAAATTATAAAATATTTTATTATATATAAATATATATTATATAATTATTTTATATATAGTGTTGTATGCCATATTAATTATAAATTAATTTAGTAAATATGTGTATATCATTTAATTATATGATATATTTCCAAATATATGAATGTATTTAATTTTGTTTTTGTGTATCTATATCTGTGTGTGTTTGTGTGTATACATGATTAAGTATAAAAGTATATAATTACATCTATAAATATATAATATAAATTCATTTGATATAATATAATTATAACATAAATCATAAAACATATAAATGTACAGTATTTATAAAACCAACATATAATTTGTAATTTAAAAAATATGTGTAATAATAATAAAAATTATTAATAATTAATAATATTATTATCACACACGCATACATATGTATAAGTATATAAAAACAATGGTATAAATATAAATATATATATATATATACATGTACATATTATAATTATATTATATCTACAAATATTATATAAATATATAAATACACACACACACAAATATAATTGTATTTATAGATATATGTATAAATATATATTTATAAGTATATATAATTATTTATATATATTATATATACACAAATCATATATATATATATATATATATATATTATACCCAAATATATTACATATTATACACAAATAAAAATATATAATATTATTTAAATTTATATATACAAATATATATATATATATATTCTATAATATTTACGTATCTAAATAAATACAAAATAATGCCTATATATATTGAAATCCACTTGGGCTTAGTGGTTACGACACAGAGATGGGTTTTGCAGGTCCAGTGTTTGAAATCCAGTAGGTGGATTTTTTTTTAAATCCCTTGAAATATGATGACAGGTGCGCTACGCACGTGGGGCCTACGAAAGACAAGTCCGCCATACTGGGGGTGCTTGGGGGGTTTTCTGTGAGTCTCATGGGGTGTCTGTAGGACACATGGTGGGTTTCTGGGTTTCCATCCGCAGGTTACATGTGGGGGGGTGTCTAGGGTGGTGTCACAATGTCTTTGGGGGGATGTCATGGGGTGTCCGGGGTTGGTGGAAATGTGTCAATGGGTCTTTGGGGGTGTCATGGGGTGTCTAAGGTTAGTGTCAACTAGCCTATGGGTGGGGTGTCATGGGGGTTGTGAACCCCCTCTTCGATGATTATAAAAGGTTTTTCATAACCCCCTCTAAAATAAATTTTGAAGGGGTTGTTCATAACCCCTTCTAAACAATCGTCGCTAATCTGCTGTATTTTTGTCGTGATTATTGGTGATAATTTTTTTGTGTGTTAATAAATTAGAATTCTCTTTGAATAAATGTTGTTTTATTGTTTTAAAAGAGAATTAATTTTATTAATGGTTTTTATTTTCCCACTTCTTTTGGAGGAAATTTAAATTAATACCAAAACATTTTAATTGTGAATATATTGAAATTTAATCCTACTCGGTTCATAAAACAAGAAAATTTTGTTCATTTTTATTGGCTCCTTAAAATGAAAATGGTATGCATATTTAAAATAAGCGCTATACATGTTTTAAAATTGGTTTTTTAATGATTTTTTAAAATGTAATTTGAAATGACATGAAATGATTGGGATTGCCGAGTTGTGATTTTTTGTAAACCCCATTTTAAACTGTAAACATTTATTTTCTAGTAGGTTTTTGAGTACCAAGAGAGCCACATTGGTTAATATAAATTGTTTTATAAGATAATTTAATTGAACTTTCTTTTTATAAATGATTTCATTGTGGTTTTTTCTTATGAGTGAGTTTGAGATAATGATTGATTTAAATTATATTTATATATTTACATATATATGGATTGTATAATTGATCAAATAATTTTTTTACTTCATAGGGAACCTTAAAACCTTAGTCTACAAAATAAAATTGATTATATCTAGTTTTCTTGAGAGGTTATAGATCCTCTATCGAATCAGAGAATATAAGAGAGTTCAGTATATGAGGCTAGGTTAAGCCACATGATTAGTTATAGAATTGGAAATTAATAGGTAGGGAAACAGATTCTTATGACATGTTTATGTGCTAGGTCACATCACAAAATGATTCTGAAATCCTTATTATACTATGTGAAACTACATAATAATAATCCATTTTGTTCACTAACTCGATTTTTATCTTTCTCACCATGTTTTTTATTTATTCTTATTTACTAAACATAAACATTAATGTGGTACCATAATTTTTTATCATATTTTTTTTTAATTTACACTGTTATTTAGAATTAAATATAGAGAATGTAAAAAATAATATTTTTAATGTTATTTTTAATTTTAAATTAAAATGAAGATTTTGATAATTAATGATTTGGGAAATGAAATTGTTTTTGAAGTGATAATTTTACTTTAAATAGATATAGGTGGAAATTTTATAAAATAATTATGTTTGATTTTTTGTTTTCATGTTCTCATGAATTAAAATTTATTTTCTTTACGTATTTAAATGTAATATAAATGGAACTTATTTTTCAATGAATTTCATTGACCCATACTTGGGATCCTATTGGGATTTGTTTCATAGATAATCTATATAAACCATTCTATATATGCAGTAGTTGAGGCTTCATAACAAATTTTCTATGTTGTTCTTTCCTATGGGGTTTTTGGGTTTTATAGTGATGGATAAATTGATATGTGGAAGTTAACTATGGGTCAAATGGATATGGTTGGAGTTTTTTTATTTTTATTCTTCTTCTTTTATGTTCAATGTGTATCAGTCTAGAGTTTAGAATATCTTTTGGTTTATTCATGTAATTCATCTTATTAGTTGAGTTGTCTATTATCTGGATGTAATTATTTAATTATTTTTTATATTTTGTATGGGTGTTTTTATTTTTATTGAGATATTTCATACTGTGATGGTGATGTTATATCCAGTATTTTTTTCATTCTAACCTTGGATCTAGTAGATATCGTGAGGTGATCAAGAATTCATATTAGTAATATAAAGGGTTTTATTGGGTGTTTATTTCAGTGGTGACTTGTCTTTTCATATGATAAAATTATAATAGATCTCCCACTTTCTATTTGTGGTTTCGTCAAGTTTTAATGGAGACTATTATTATCTTCATAACTCAAGAGGTGGGTGTGGGAGAGTACCTTACAATATCATTCTTATTGGAAGCCTCGTGTTTTCTCAGAATTAAGGGAATTTAGTATTGATATTGAGTTTATTTTGATTATATTTGACAGATTCTGATATGTGATGATAATATTTTGATTATTTATGACTATATCAACAATTTAGGGAATCACCAAAAGTTTCAAAGGTAAATATAAATAAGTAACTAGGAATTCCCTATTAGCTAAAATGGTATAGTATATCACATGGGGGGCATGGAAAGTGATATAGTACTATTAAATTACCCATATCAAGGGTGGTGTATAGTTTAATAGACCATGTGAGAATATATTTTAAAATGTAATGTTTTATATTTTATTATTATGTGTTTTTACAAAGGTCATAAATATAAAATTGAAATTTTCAGTTTATTTCAATTGTGGAATGTAAATTTCACAGGTTGGATTATTCTGAAATAGGTTTATAGTGATTATATTTTACTTTTTTTAATGTGATAATTTTTTGAAAAAAATTATTATTTATTATTAAAATTCAAAAGATGTTATTTCTTTGTAAATAGTGTATTTTTTAAAATATAAAAATTCATGAAATGTTTTTGAATAAATCGTATCTTTTTTAATGTTCTATTTAATGAGAAGTTATATTTAGAGTGATTTAGAAAATATCAATTTTGTTAATGTGTTTTTATTGATGATAGGGTGATTCTCGGTTGACTCTTTAGTTATGGTTTTATTTGATTTCATTGTGATTCAGGACTAGATGTGTTCATGTTTTGTTCTAAATTATATTTGCATGAAATAATGATATTGATGATTGATATTGTGTTTATCCATTGGGACAGTAATTCTCTATCCTCTTCTACTTAAAGGGATTATCCATTATCATTTTTTTGGGTCTTCTCATACTCCATGTAGAGTGTAAGATCCAATATTGTTTTTACAATAAAAATTATTTAATTATTTTTCTCCTTAAATCTATAGTAATCTAAGATCTGATGAAGTGGTGAATTTAGTTAGGAATAAATATATTTCCCACTTTGTGAGTTTGGATTTGATAAGAACACTAGTGGTAGGTCAAATTGTAATTTTCATTGGGGATTATTTTTTTTCTTTGAGAGGTTTCTAAGAGACATATTTTATGATCTACCAAAAAATATTATGTATTACATTTATGGATTATGATGATTTATGTACTCATGGGCTCTCTATTTCTTTGGATTTATACTAGTTTGTGGATTCAATGATATTGGGTTTTTGGTGGGTTGATAATGAGTGACCATGGTATGGTATATTGATAAATATGAATATAATTTCCATAGGGAAGTTAGTAAATTAATAGTTATGGTTTTATACTATTGGGTTCATCAGGGGAAAATGTTCTGAATGTTCGGTATAGGTTAACTAATTGAGTATGGTGAACTGAGTCTAAATATTTTGTTGTTTTGTGTTGAGGAATGTAAATGAGTAATTTTTTTGATTAATTGTTTTTGATTCATCAGGGAGTTTAGCTGGATTTTTATTTTATAGATGATGGATATAATTTGGGGGCACGTTTTAATTTTGAATTAGAGCTTGTCTATTTTGTAAATGTTCATGATTATAGTAATTAATTAATTTAAGGGTGATTATTTGAAAATATTAATTTATTTTTATAATATATAATTTATTCTGATTGTTTAAGGGTTTTGGTATTGAAATTATTTATTATTTTAATTTCACCTTCATCACATAATAACCACACATTTATTTCATGGTTTCATAAACCATGATGATGACTCTTATGTGGGGGTATCTTCTATGTGAGGTTTTTATAAATGGTTTAGGGGAAATTTTTTGATAACCCTTTAGTTATTTTCATATGTCCCTTTTTTGGGAACCACTTTAGTTTATTTTTTAAAAACATTTCCTGTAAGGGTAGCACATGGGTTATGCCAGTTCTAGGAAAAAATTCATGTCTCATCATTCCATGGGAGTATCATAGAACTTCTCTTACACATGGTTTGAAAAAACCAAGAAAAATCAGTGTGATATTATTCTTCTATTTAGGATATATGACTTTAATACATGGTGTGATGTTGCTAAATTGTGCAGAATTTTTTTTATAATAGGTTTTTCCATCTAGTGGCTCTAACATGGATGGTACAAGGTTTACCTATAAGGCCCCAGCATTAAACATTACATAATTTTAATTATGATTATAATTCACATTGAGGATATTTTCAGGTTTAGAGATTTATAGAATTAGGTCATAACATATACATAAGAATTTAAATATTACATGTAGACACTTCTACTTACTATCCATTTTTTTCATAAAATAAAAATTCTTAAAAAAAGAAACATGTCTAGTTCCATATTCTAGACATTATGAATTTTCCATGATCCCATCCTTGACCCTATTCATCTTTAAGTCCTATGGAAAATATTTAAAAAACATGGGATGAGTATAAAAAGCTTAGTAAGGGATAAAAAATAAAGAAAAAAAATTAGTCCATTAATACATACAAAACATAAGCTCTTTAACACACCTCATGAAACCATAATATTTTTGAATAACACATAGAAATTGTAACTCATAAAGGTAACTTGTAGAATTCATGACATACTTACATTGTAGCTTTCATAACTACATAGGGAGTTACGTTTGGAATAACCATAATAGTATATTACCTAAATCTCTTAGGATAAATATTAATGTTTACCTCTGTTACGTTACCCAATGCATTGGAGAGCTATCTCGGGCTCACCAACCCAAGGTTTATCATGGAATCACACATATGAATAAACAATGACCAAGAACCATAACATAATCATAACACAAAAAACCATAATAAATGAAATATAACATTTCCACATTGCATTCACAAGATATCAGTTCAAGATATTGACATAATCAAATCACTTAAAACATTCAAAAAGAATAGTTTTGAATCAATGTGTCCCATACCACTCTGAAACTTTTGAAATTAATTAAAACATTAAAACAAACATTAAAATATAAAAAATCCTTAATATAATTTCTAATACATGGACTTGAAAGAGAAGGATTTAGAAGAATAAATCTTTCAACAATTTAAAATTATGTTTTAGTGAAAGAATCATTTATAACATGAGAAAGTCTTGAATAAAAATAATTAAATTATAACATCAAATAAAACTATAAATTTCTTGATAATATTTAAATTCATTATATAAAATGTAAAAATATTTTTATATACACATTTCAGGATCATAAAGGTGCACAATATCATGATATTCTTCAATGAAAGGATATTGAGACATAGTCCCTTACAAATATTGTACTATTAGATTAAGGATAAATCAATGACATAATTATGTGTGAAAAAGTAGAAATAAACCAAATATAAGTGGATATTATGTTTAACACAATCTGAGATCATTCACACATATTCATTTAATGACATAATCAAGAAGTAGAATTTTAACCGAAAGAATGGAAATTTGGTTAAGAAGCTCCCTTACCTTGAGTCTGACTCGTCATGTATGTTCCTTGTTCTGATTGAATAATAAAATTAAATTAATTTCTAATTTATTAAAAAAAATTAAAAGTTTATTATTCCTTTTATATCATTTATTACCTTTTTACAACAATTATTTAATTATTTGAGTTTATATCAGAAATTTTGTCGATGTTCAGAACTTTTGTAAATAATAAACTTATTATAATTACAATATTTCCATGTGGTAAAAAGTCCATTATCTACTGAATATTATTCACATATATATATATATATATCATATATATCACATATATCCATTATATATGTATTTATAATTGTCCAAAACATTTGGACATAAGAAATGAAATGCACTGCTCTTGGAGACGGTAAGTCATACGTAACCATGAACACTACTTTCATTTATATTTCATATTTAATGGATTGAAAACTTCATTATACATAGGTATATTATAATTATATTATAATATAATATTTTATATATTTTACAAAATTTCATTAATTCCATCCTTTATATGTTCCATGTATGGCATGAACGAGTCATATCACTTTGAGGGGGCTGCAGTCCACACTTCCTCAAATGAAATTATCATATTTATACAACATGAAAGGAATAAAGGTGTGTTATAAATGAAAATTAAATAATTATAGAGATAAAATAAATAGCATATATATCAAATATAAATACAGTTCCATCATAATTGACACCATGAGAGGTGGTAGGAGATATTTGAACAATCATTGTTTCGTGAGGCAGTAGTTCGTTGTCTACAGAAATAGTATCTTCGTATCTATTAGATGAAAGTGTGTGGATGTTTAATTAGAATACTTTTCATAATAAAAATCTAGTATATTGAGGATGCTGGTGTTGTTATATAAACAAAGAATAATAAAATCATAGGGAGTGGAGAAGGAAGAATAATGGAAAGAAACATGGGAGAAGACGTTACCTTTAAATCGGGTAACTCCCTTTGGATTAAACCAAAAGGATTTATTAAAATTATTTCTGCCAAAAGTAAGTCTTCTAGGTGAAAGAGAGGGATTATAGGATATTATTGGAGTATATTTTGGATGGCCCAAGGGGATTGAGAGGTGTGAGTAATGGGTTAGAGGTGGTGTCCTTTTTTAAGAGGGAGGAGGGTCTCTTTAGGAAAGTTTGAAAGTATTATTTTATTATAAAAATGATTTTCGGTTTCAAAAGGCCCACAAATCATTAAATTCAAAGATAAGATGAATATAAGTTGAAATAAAATCATCCAATAAAAATTGGACAGGTTTTGGATATTTTGTAATCCTTATCTTTTTTATTTAACCCTTTGCTAACTTATTTAACTTTTACCATATCTTCTTGTATATTCATACTATATGGATAATATATTTACTATAAAATGACAAGCGAACCATAAGTGGTTTATTATTAAAATTATCAACCTTATCTAAGTCATTTTGAAAAATATTAGATTTTTAATATTATTATATCAATTAATAATATAATAATTGTTTTAAAAACTCATTTATATCAATTAATATACTATTTTTATCATGACTTTTTAAAAAAAATTAAAAAAAAATGGTTATTTTGAAAAAACATCATCCATTAAAAGATAACAACTCATAATTATCTCTAAATTTTTTTCATATCATAAAGAGTTTCAAAATAAATTTATTTTAATTTTTATAATATCATTTATTTGAATCCTTTATTAATGAATCAATCACTACATTGTCATTGTGTCATGATTAAATTTATCTATTTAATATCTATAAATTATAAATAAAATACCATGATATAGAAAATATTGTTATATTCTCAATGAATATTTATAGTTGAAAATATCACTTATATAACCATATATATGTTTTTTACAAAAATATATATGTTTATGTTACATTTTAGTTAACTTTAAATTAATTTTTATAAAGTGTCTTTTTCACTTAAAATTGGATCATTGGGGTCCCAAAATTTTCCCAAGTATGCCCATGGTCTGACATGTATCATCCAATAAGGTTAAGGCACATTTTATGTTAATTTAATATTATTATAATATTATTTTTTACCCTTATTTATCAGATTTACCCTTTAATTATGGTAAATAAAATATTTACAGAAGTTACTATTAATAATTTCTACAAATAAAATTTACCTATTTACAAAATTTCGACCTACTGATTCTAAATATGGAATCCATTTTTCCAAATTCAAAACACAGAAGTTGTAGAAATTAATTTAAAATTAATTCCCATTGTCAAAACCAAAAAAGCGTGTTTTAAAGAAGTAAAAACGACCAAAAGATTGACACACGTTTATATCCAATTTCAAAGTAAAATTACTTAAAATGACCAAATTTGGGTTAAATGGAAAAAATATAATCCCACTACACTTTAAAACCAATTAAAAGTACAATATATCTATATAAATAAATTAGATTAAAAGACAGTTTTGAATTAAAATGCAGTATTATTCATTATTCATCAAAAAAATGAACGTTATCAGAAAATTACCAAAATTTAACCCAAAGTAAATTTTCATGTCTTGATTCTAAATAAGAAGTTTATTTTTTCAAATAAAACATATAAAAGTAAAAAAAAAAACTATATTTGAAGAGGCATTGTCATCAAAAGGAGGCAAATCATCCTTTTAATGAATATTAGAGTATTTCATGCTTAAAATTGGATCCATTCTTATTTTAAACCTCTAAAATTTATTAAATAAATGTAAATATATTTAACAAACACGTGTAATAATATTTTAGCTAGTTCTATTCATTTCCATCAGTAAAATGGCTAGGTGTTAACTACTATTTAAAAGAATAATATTCTTATATTATATTTTGGTATAACTCAAAGTTGTGTGCAACATAATATTTTAAAGAAACCCGTTGTTGCGTGTTGCGTGCGCTATTGAACAAAGTTTACTCTTTAACATAAAATTAATATCTTATTCATAAATATTAATAGATATGGAAAATTATTATTCAATAAATACTTGGGTCATTTCACCCTTCCCCCTAATGGAAATTGGGTCCTCGCAATTTTAAAATTGTGCTGGGAAAGTTCATTGAAAGTCCCACATAGGAAAAAGAGTCAATAAAAATATAACTTTAAAAGAAAGAAAGAGAATTACAAAGGTCACCCGAGATAACACAAACTAGTAATCCATGAAAAAATGGATATGGAGGAGAAACTAAATGTCAAGTTCTGATGGAGAGTGATAGAAAACATGATCATGAGAAAGTTAACCACCTGAAAACCACAAAATTGTGATAGGTTAAATGATCTTTGACTCCCTAGTAGGAAAAGTAAATGTTCAATGTTTTTTTAGGTTCCCTTTCCTAATGTCGGATACTTTATTTATGAGATTGACTAAAAAAATAAGGAAATATACTTTCTTTTCTAGTTGAATTTCATCCTTTAATAAATTTCTACCACAAAATCATCTTTTCTCCAAACGATGAGTATTTAAGATGACTTGGTCACAACTAAAGTGCTAGAATAAACTTCTAGAGAATCAAATAATCTACAAAAGATAAACTATATATTTCCCCTGTCTTTAGACATTAACCAAAACCAAAATGGTTATTATAAGCTTAGATAATCCCTAAAAATGATAATCTTTTGTAAAAAGAAATACTACTCCTAATCTCCAAAATTGAACAAACAATACCCAAAGTTCATTAAAGACCATTAAATAAACAATTATCATTAAAATCCTTCAATATAATCCTAATTAATATTGAAACACAAAGATCAAATGAATTTAATTATATAGTCTTACATATTAAATATTAACATTTATCTCCAAATAAAACTACTACTCTTAAAGTCTCATACTGAAGTGTAATCAACCAAATCACATATTCTCTATAATAGGATAATCATTTCCATAAATAACCCAAATCTCCATATTTTCACAATAAAAACATAGATTCTTCCAAAAAAAATCAACCATTACTCCTAAAATGAAATCCCATAGTATTATATTTTATTTGGGCATATAGTGTTTCCCCAAAAGAGAGAACATCTTCCAAAATAACCTTTATCACTTAATCACCAAATCATTTTATTATACTGAGGATATCCATTTGATAAAACATAATTTCCCAATATCGAATTATTCTTGATCCATAAAATCATTTAACTGAAAATAAAAATTTATTCTAACTAGCAGCTTCACGTAGACCAGTGGTTGGTGATGCACCCTAGTCACCCATCAGTTGTGGGTTCGATTCCTATGGCCATTCCGAACGCGACGGGTTGTCACACAGTCTACGTGTTGTCCTTTTTTATAAAACTAAAAAATAACCCTAACCAGATTTAATGTCATGTGTTTTCTTATAACTATCATTTTTATCCAAACTCATAATGACCTCAATATCTTAATTTATGAAGTCTTATATATATTGAAACTTTTTTACCTCCATAATATAACACTATTTCCATAGAAAGAACATCATACCTTGATCATGGTGTCCATCTGGTTTCATCGTCATCTTGTTCACATAGATAGATGTTCCATGCCTTTCAGCAATGATTTATTTATCCTTTAAAATAATTTCCTTCATTTATCCAAACACACCTCGTAAAACTTGGGTCATATGGTTGTTCACAGAAAAATAGTTTTGGAAAATAATCATGTATGACTTATAATTTCAAAACATATGATAAAACATGATTTTTATAAAAAATTCAAAAAAAATTGAGTTGAAACTTTCAATCAATGGTCCTTTTAAAATACCATAAGTATGTGCTGAAAGACTATAATTTAAAAGAAAATATATATAGGTTGCACAAGGGTCTCCTTTTTCAGTGCCTTTTTCAAAACCATAATATGCGTCAAAATCTTTTGATAAGGTAAAATATTTGAAAATGACTTGATAATATTTACCTTTCTTGAAAATATTAGAATATTGAGAAAATAGGATTTGATTAAACACAACCCATGATCCGCGATGGTATCAAGGTATAGTGTAGGTGTTTGATATCTCAAAAAATTTCTTGCAAGTGAGTTGTATGTTAGAAAATGTATTAGAATCATCTGGACATAAAATTGCAATAATTATTGCAATAAATTCATCAGGAAGAGATAAGAATGTTGTTTGAGATCCTCCTCCTACCATTTGTAACTGACTTTCCTTGACATGAAAAAGTTATAAAATCAGGATTTAACATAAAGAGTAGACATAGGTACTAACCCTGTGTCTAAAAAAACTCATAATCCCTAAATTTTTCTAAACCAACCTATGATACCAACTATCAGGCCCCAACCTTAAACATTAGATAATCTTGAATTAAGTTAATAATTAAAATTTAGGATCTTTTCAGGTTTATAGATTTAGATAATTATGTCATAACATATACATAACAATTTGAATATTACATGTAGACACTTCTACTCAGTATCCATTTTTCTCATAAAATAAAAAATCTTAAAAAAAGAACCATGTCTAGTTCCATGTTTTAGACAGCATGACTTTTCCTTGATCAAATACTTTACCCTAATAATTTATAATTTATGTGGAAAACATTTCAATAACTTGGTATGTGCATAAAAATCTCAGTAAGGGATATAAAATAAAGAAAGAAAACAATAGTCCATCAATACATACAAAACATATTATCTTTAACACACCTCATGAAATCATAAGCTTTATGAATAAAACATAGAAATCATAAATCATAAAGGTAACGTGTGGAATACATAATATAATTACACTGTATCTTTCACATCTACGTGAGGAGTTATGTTTGGAATACCCATCACAGTATATTCCCTAAATCTCTTAGAATAAATATTAACGTTTACCTCTGTCACGTTACCTAATGCATTGGAGAGCTATCTCGGGCTCACCCACCCTAGGTTTCTCATGGAACCATCCATATGAATAAACAATTCACAAGAACCATAACATAATCATAATAAATAAAACCAGAATAATGGAAATATAATATTTCCCCATTGTATTCATAAGATACGAGTTCAAGATATTGACATAATAAATTCATTTAAAACTTTCAAAAACATGAGTTTTGAATCAAAGTGCCCCATACCACTCTAAAACTTTTGAAATTAATTTACACTTTAAAACAATAATTTACATATAAATAAATCCTTAAAAAAATTTCTAAAACATGGACATGAAAAATAAGGATTTAGAAGAATAAATCTTTCAACTATTTAAAATGATGTTTTAGTTGAAGAATCCTTTACCACTTGAGAAACTCTTGAATAAAAATAATTGGAGAATAAAATCAAATAAAACAACAAATATCATGACAATATAGAAATTCGTGATATAAAATGTCACAATGGTTTCATATACACTTTATAGGATAATAAAGGTGCACAATATCAAGATATGCCTCAATGAAAGGATATTGAGATGTAGTCCATTAAAAAATTGTACCATTAGATTAAGGATAAATAAATGAATAATTATGTGTAAAAAATATAAATACACCCAATAAAAGTGCATATTATGTTTAAAAAAATCCGAGTTCATTCACAGATATTCATAGAATGACGTAGTCAAGAAGTAGAAGTTTAACCCAAATAATGGAAATTTGGTTAAGAAGTTCCCTTACCTTGAGTCTGCCTCATCACGTATGTTCCTTATTCTTCATGAATAATAAACCTAAGTTAATTTATAATTTATCCGTAAGATTTTTAAATTTTATTATTCCTTTTATATCACTTATTTCCTTGCTAAAAAAATTAGTTAATTATTTGAGTTCATATCAGACATTTTGTCGATGTTTGGAACATGAGTAAAAAAATGAACTTGTTATAATTACAATTTTTACATGTGGTAAAAAGTCCATTATATCTAGAATATTATTCATATATATATATATCATATATATCTAGTATATATGTATTTATAATATTCCATAACATTTGGAGATAAGAAATGAAATGCACCGCTCATGGAGAAGGTAATCCGTACGTATGCATTAGCGCTACTTTCATTTCTATTTCATATTTAATGGAATGAAAAGATAATGATACAATGGTATATTATAATTAAATTACAGTATCATATTTTATATTTTTTACATAAATTTATTAACTCCATCATTTATGCGTTCCATGTATGGAATGAACAAGCCATATCACTTTAAATGGAAGGTAGTCCGCACTTCCTCAAATGAAATTATCGTATTTATAAAACATTAAAAGAATAAAGGTATGTTATAAATGATAATTAAAGAAGAATATAGATAAAATAAATATCACATATATCACATATAAATATAGTTCCATAATAATTGACACCATGAAATGTGGTAGGAGATATTTGAACAATGATAGTTTCGTGAGGCAGTAGTTCACCGTCCACAGAAACAGTATGTTCGTATACATTAGACGGAGGTGTGTGGAAGTTTAGTTAGAAAACTTCTCATAAATAATCCTAGTATATTGAGTATACTGGTGTTTTTTTATAAACAAAGAATAAGAAGATCATAGGGAGTGGAGAAGGAAAAATAATGGAAAGAAACTTGAGAGAAGACAGTACCTTTAAATCGGGTAACTCCCATTGGTTTGAACCAAAAATCTTTATTTAAATTTCTTCATTCCAAAGTAAGTATTCTAGGTGTAAGAGAGGGATGTAGGGAGCTTATTGGAGTAGAGTTTGTATGATACAAGGGGCTCTAGAGATGTGAATAATGGGTTATAGGTGATGTCCTTTTATAAGAGGGAGGAGGGGCTCTTTAAGAATGTTTGAAAATATTATTTTATTATAAAAACATTTTTATGTATCAAATGGTAAAAAACTAATTAAATTCTAATATAAGATGAATATAAGTCAAAATAAAATCAATAAATAATAACTGGATAGGTTTTAGAAATTTTTTAATCCTTGTCTTTTTTATTTAACACCTTATTAATTTATTTAAAGTTTACCATATCTTCTTGTATATTCATACTATATGGTTAATATATTTACTATAAAATGACTAGAGAACTGAAATTGGTTCACTAATGAAATTATAAAACTTATCTAAATAATTGGGGTGAATCTTATATTATTAAGATTAATATATCAATTAATATTATAATATTTGTTTTAAAAACTCATTTTTGTCAATTTATATACTATTCATATCATGACTTTTTTTAAAATCTAAAACAACATGATTCTTTAAAAAAACCATTCATTAATTAAAAGACAATAACTCATAGTTATCTCGAAAATTCTTGGATTTCATAAAAAGTATCAAAATATAATTATTTTAATATTTATAATCACATTTATTTGAATCCTTTATTAATGAAGTAATCACTGCATCATCATTATGTCATAATTAAATTTATTTATTTAATCTCTAAATATTATAAATAAAATACCATGATGTAGAAAATATTTTTATCTTTATAATTAATATTTATATTTTAAAATATCACTTATATAACCATATATTTTTTTTACTAAAATATATGTGTTTTTGTTACATTTTCCTTAACATTAAATTTATTTTTATAAAGTGTCATTTTCACTTAAAAATTGCTTTATGGGGTCCCAAAATTGACCCAAGGATTCCCATGGTAGTACATGTATCATTAAATTGGGTTATGAAACATGTTAAAGTAATTTCATATTATTATAATATTATTCTTTACCCTTATTTACCAGATTTACCCTTTAACCATGGTAAATAAAATATTTACTGAAGTTATTATTCATAATGTTTAAAAATAAAATTTACTTATTTACACAATTTATAACTACAAATTCCAAATATTTAATACATTTTTAAAAATTCAAAACAGAGAAGTTGCAGAAATTAATTTAAAATTAATTCTCGTTGTCAAAACCAAAAAGTGTGTTTTTAAGAAGTAAAAACTACCAAGATAGTGACATGCGTTTATGTCCAATTTCATAGTGAAATTACTTAAAATGACCAAAATTGGTTTAAAGGATAAAAATATAATACAACTAAACTTTCAAACCAATTAAATTTACAATATATATATATATATATAAATAAATTATATTAATAGGAAGTTTTGAATTAAAATACAGTATTTTTTACAATTCATCAAAAAATGACCTTTATCATAAAAATACAAAACTTTACCCAAATTAAATTTTTATGTACCAATTCTAAATAAGAAGTTTATTTTTTAAAATGGAACATATCAAAGTGAAAAAAACTATATTTAAAAAAGGGTTCATCATCAAAAGGAGATAAATCAACCTTTTAAGGAATATTAAAGTATTTCATGCTTAAAATTGGATCCATTTTTATTTTAAGACTCTAAAATTTATTGGATAAATGTAAATAAATTTAACAAACATGTGTAATCATATTGTATCTAGTTCTGTTCATTCCAACCAATATAATGTCTAGGCATTAACTACCATTTAAAATAATAATATTATTATATTATATTTCTGTATAACTCAAAGTTGTGTTCAATATAAAATTTCAAAGAAACCCATAGTTGAATGTTGAGTACACTATCAAACAAATTTCCCTATTTAAACTAAAATTAATATATTTTTCTTAAATATAAATAGATATGAAAAAGTATTATTCTATAAATTTCAAGGTTGTTACATTACCAAATTGTGGTACCTAATAATGAGACCCTCCCAATATATTAAATTTTGTGTGATTTCATGTTTTCCTTTAAAAAAATTAATATTATTATCCTCATATTTCCCCCAAAATATTTATTTATCCTTCAACATTCATATACCATGGGACTATTCATTAACACACCTTCTATTTTCAATATTCTCTATCTCGATTGCATTCAGTTTCTGATGGTGAGACCCTATTCCATCACTTTCATTCCATATTACCCTTCATAAATGTTTTTGATTTCTACCTCTCTTGTGAAGAATAATTAATTCTATGGTAGAATTATTGGATTAATAGGGTTTAATTTTTGGGATTCTAAGGGGATTAGAGTTTCCATGATATTTTGTTTGATTGAAGACAACTGAATGAAAAGACATTTTATTAATGTTTCATTAATTTGGTATATTATATTTTTTTCCCATTATTTAAAATGGATTAAATTATATATATATTTAGTTTAAAAGGATGTGTTTGATATATTATTAATATTTTAGATAAATATATTATGTTTCATTTTTGTGTTAATGTGATTATCCACTTGTATAAAGGTATTCATTTTTTTCCTTTTTTTTTGATTTTTAAAGTGGGTTTTTAATGTATAAGTGTTTTGTAATATGTTTTAAATGGATTTTTTTAATTATAATTGGAATTTTAATGATAGATGACATGATTCAATTGCATAGTGAGAAATTATGCCATAAATTTATTGATTTTTTAAAATTTAAATGGTGAGTATTTTTATAATGGGTTTTATGAATGTTTTTCTATGTGTTGATTTTATTGAACAATTTGAAATAGAATTTCATACAATTGGATTTCATCAAGAAATATGTTATATTTGCAATAATGTCTCATCCAACACCTTAATACAGATTTTAATAGTGCATGAATGAGGCCCCATATGAGACCATTTATTGATTATGATTGTTTCATGAGGGGAATAATTTATATTTCATGTAGTATGAACTATGTTATTGGTTAGATTTCTTTCAGGGGATATTTAATTGATGTGACATTTATGATATTCTTAAATATAAATATAATGTTTTATTGATAACCTCCTTATGCTAACTTTATTAGGATCCTTGAAATCATAGTGTTGTATAAGAAACTATTTTTATCTATCCATGATGTGATAGGATATATTTCTTATTTTTATATATATCATAGGAGAGTGACATTGGTAAAGATAGATCAGAGTAATAGGTTGGTTATAGACAAAATAATGCATTTGATAGTCCTATATATATTTGGAACTTAATTATATCTAGGGTCAAATCATGACATATCTAAGAATATCCTTTTATTATCGATGAAACACCAATGGTATATTCAGTTCTCTTCCCTATACTTATTGGGATAAAATCATTGAGGTTCACCTTGCCTATTATTTTACATTATTTTAACTATGACTTCATGTCTACTTGTTTTATCATAATTAAATTACTATTTCTATTATTTTATCAATTTTTTATTAATGATATTTTATTAGTGTGATTCGAAAATGGTTATACAGTTTTATTTAAAATGTGACTTTTGTTAAAGTGGATTAATATGAGGAAATTAATTTCATACTGATTGAATTAATTTAATGAAACAAATATGTTACTCCTATAAAATGATTTTATTTTATGTTTTATTTTCATATTCCCATGTATAAAAAAACTATTCATAAATTTATTTCAAATTTGTAATAATGGTCATTCCTTTTAAAATAATTTCACATTCTCTTTTTCGGGATCCTATAAATATTGGTTTCATTTAGACACTCCATAAACCATTTTTCACGTACATGATTTATTTTAAAGTTAAATTTTATTTAATTTCCATATATTCTTTGTTTTTGTGTTTTCTCAAGACTTTATGGTGGAATGCTTGAGTTTTTGTGAATTGGACCAAACCGTGAGCTCAATTCCAGATTTAAAAATAAATTTTGTTTATTTTATAACTATTTCATTTTTTTAATATTTTTCACCCATTATAATTCCTAAATGGTATAACCTGACATATTAACACCACCATTATAGTTTAGAGCCTTTAGAAATCCATAACCAATGTGTATATGGGTTTTTATTTAAGGGATGGGCCTTCCTGAAATCCCAATTCCAGTTTTAAAAATAATTTTTTTTAATTAATATCTTATTCAATTTTAAAGAATTTTCGGTGATTCAAAGACTCATACATGCCCATTGAACCCATCCGTGTGTCTAGTATCCTCCCACCCACTTTTGAGCTCATGTACACCGCGATTGAGTGCAGAACATATTAGAGTTTCGAAAATATCCCATATTTGAGGAGGTAAGTTATTTCCATCAAAACTCTCACAATTCTTTATCTTTTCCCTCCATTATAGTTTCTAAATTACCTCCACATTCTCTTTCAAACAAACTCATAATTGTGGCCGTTTTAAATTTCAGATACTGGTGTTTTGGGGAGATATTTTCAAGATTCCACAAGTAAGTTAGTCCATTTCATTCATCTTTTAAATTGCTTAGGATTTCATTCTATTTGATTAGGGTTTATTCTCTTTTCCTTCAAGTACCAAGTGATCAGGGGGTAGGGTTTTTAACCTAGTGTTTAGAATTGGGTTTTCATAGTAAATTCTTATGGTTTTATGTTTGTTCTAAGCCCCTCTTGGTACGGTGGTGGTGAGACTTTATTTTCACACGGTTATTCAAGGGATTTCATTACTTTGGTAGGTTATTCCTTTTAATATCCAATATTTGTGACATATCTGCTATTTTTATTTTATTCTAATGTCTATTTCATTTGAATTTTTCTACAAAAACAGGTTTTAGTGGCAATTATAAATAAAATGAAATTTTTATGCCAATTTCAAGTGAAATTTGGGGTTTTTTTGTATAAATCTTTTGTTGGTTCTTTTAGGTATGCCCTATAATTATTTATTTGATTTTATTGAAATTTATTAAGTTATAAAATAATTTTTTCAATTTTCTTAACCTTTGTTTTTCTATTAAATTCGTTTTGGGTGATGTTTGTTAAGAAAATGATTTTTGAGTACCAATTTGGTGTTGAATTGGGTGTTTTACATGGGTATTCTATGTGATTCTTATTGGGATTGTTTTATAACTCATGTAATGAGTTTAAAGAACTGTTTAATTTGTGTTGGATTCTTTTTTGGTAAATTTGAGTATGCACATGGTGTTAAAGTGGGGTTTTCAAAGAGTTTTGCGTGCAAAACAAGGAAAGATTTTGAGAAGTTGTTCTATTGAAACTCAAAGTGTTTTTTTGTGTGTTTTAAATGGTATAAAATGTGTCTAGCTACTGTACTGATTGTATGTCACAATTAGTGGTGTTTTATATGAAAATAGATATATTTATCATTCTGAAATTGTTAGATCACAAAGGGGGAAGCCCGGGTACATAGGTGGGGCGGGTGTGTACTAGTACGGCTAGTGGACCTGATGGGTTTTGTCCCTGTTTCACCTAGAATTTGGATAACGAAAACTCTAACTAAACTATGTGGATGATTATTGGGGTACAATAGGTTATGTGTATATTCCCTACTAGTGGATCATGCACGATAATGGATTTTACTATGGTTACTTTACACCGAGGTATGAGGTACATGGGGCACGTGACTATCTAGTGCCTAGAGGTGTTCCCGATTTTTTTGCTCATTGTGTTTTTGGTGTTTTCAATTGTATTGGGGTGTTTTTCGAGGTACATTACTATAGATAACACTTCTATTTAGATGTGTGAACATTATGAAAATTTAGCTTGAAAACTATTTCCAATTGAAAGTTGCATCTTTTGAAATTTATCAGTGCTTTTCTTTGCATATTAAAATTGCTTGATTTTTTAAATTGTATTGCATGATCTTTGGAATAAGTGGGTGGTATCCTATTGGTCTTAGTATCACACCCTAATCACACCTTTGGGTTTTAGTAGACTTGGTTATTTTTATAGTCGCAAGTTGGGTACAATTTTTTAGTTCCAGTGGTTCGGGTTTCTAGAAGGTCTTTGGTGGTGAAGTCTTGTTGAGATGGCTTAATGGCAGTGCCCCTTGAGATAAGGCTACTTGGACTGTTTCCTTTTGGTTTTGTATCTTTTTTATAGTCTTATTTATTTGTTTTAAAATATGTAATTCATTTCTGAATTTTTGTAAAAGATTGTTTGGTTTGAAAAATCCAGATTCGTTTTATTGGATTTTTTTGTTGTTTTATTTTTATAAACTCAGGTAAATCATTCCCAATTATCATTTTATGATACCTGATCACTTGTTCCAGCCCATTTGGATCGGGAATGCCCTTCAGGCTTTGTCACGGGCTGGGTTTGGTGCCGATTTTGGGGGCGACCAAATTCGGTTCGTGACACCATTCCATGTACTTTATTCTGTGTGGTTTATTTTTTGGTTCCATCCATTGGTCCTCTTCATTAGGTGTTATAATTATTTAATGATAAATGAATTGGGATGTGGAAGAATAAAACATGAAAAATACATATGGTTTCTATTTTATTTAGAGATTATTTTACATATTTTGGGTAATTCATGTATTGAAAAAAATCTTCTAGATATATATTCTTTTATAAATTTTATTTGACATATTAAAATATATTTTTTTAGTCACCTAAATGGGTTTACATAATTTATTATTTTAACATTGTTTTTGTGTTTCTCTTATATATAGATATACCTAGTTCGTAGGGTGAGATAATTCCTAAAAGTTTATATTTGAGACCTTGGAAGTAGTTTTTATCCTTAGAAAATTGGGAACCTACCATTGTAATTCCATAAAAAACTCAGGTCCCCTGTTGAGGGGTTCCCTAGTGGGTTTGTGATTATATCCCCAAATAAAAATAAGTTCCATAAAATTTTATTTACATAGATGAAATTAATTTTAGAATAAGATAAAAAAATCATAGAAAATATGGGGACATATGATTTTCCTTTTTAAAACATTTTGTAAAGAAATAAGAGAAAAATAGCTGGTCTTAAAAACAAACATAATTTATTTAATGAATTAAAATGATGATTAATGTAAACATAAAAATTTTAATTGTAAAATTCATATGAAAATATTTGTACAAAAACTCTGAGTGAAAAATATAATATAATAGAGATAAAAAAAATCATTTCCCGATATTTTAAGTTAGATAATGTCAATTTATAGAGTTATTAATAAAAAAACAAATAATGTTAGAAAATAGTTATCATCAATGAAACATTAAAAAAAGGTATTTTGAAAAAAATGGTTCCAACTAGAAATATTGAATGCATCAATCCCCTATAAAAATGTAATAAGTAGTGAAACATAAATAAAAAATTCTAATATAAATAAGGTATATTTATCTAAATCATAACTCGAGTAGAATAGAAATTTTTATTCAAATGTACACATAAATTGTCTCATAAGAATGTTTAGTCATTGATAATTTCAATTAATCATGTTAGGTTTTGAACTCCATTACAAGTATATATAACTTCCATAAAAACACTCTATCCCCTTGTATAATAAAAATAAATAACTTAATAATATTGAAAATAACTTTATTTTTATTTATCAAATATTATATTAATTAATTATATAAATTTATTTTATATAAATTAGTTACTTATAGTTTATTTTCATTATTGAACGGTAGAATAATCTATTATATGATGCATTCTTTGGGTAGGGGATATTGATCATTGTTTTAATATATTATCTTCACCGTTTATATATTATAAAATGTATTATAATTATATTATTATATTCATGTATAATATACCCAATTAATTTATTTGGATGATTTAGATACAACTCCAATGAATTGAAATCACAACATCCACATTCCATTTAACATTAAAAATAACAAAGAGTTTATTTATAATGACTATTTTCATGGGTGACATAATTTGTAATCAATAATGATATAATTAATTACCTACATATAACATATATTACAATTTTTACTTCTTAATAATCATCAATTATTTAGATGATTATAATTGTACAACATCGTTCACATTGGTGGATGAATTGACTGAATCAATATCGTTCTATGAGAAATAATGAGTAAGAATATATAGTTATATTATATTAATATAATTTTTATATTTGACTAGTGATTTTAACAACTTATAAATCCCATGGTTCATAGTGTTTAAATTTTTAAAGAGGATAATATAATTAGCTTTATTGTAGAGGAACTCATTAAATACCATAATGGAATTGCACCAACACCAAATTTCTCCCTTAATAATAACATATTTTTGTTTCTTCATTTAGACCAAAAAAACCTAACTTTAGATATAAAAATAAAAGATACAATTTATGATATTATTCATTAAAAATATGACTGAAAAATGTGGTCTAGGATGGGTATAGGAGGGACTATTTAATATGTGAGTTTCAGCCATATATTTACCATTTATATCTTTCTAATGGGTATGAGACATAAATTTAACAAAAAATGTGGAACATATAAGAAAAATGAGGTAGTATTGAGATTTTAACATTATGAACATGTACATTTATTTTTATAAGTTTGATACATCATTTTTCAACATATTATTTTATAATTTTTTTCACACATAGTTCACTATCCACTTCAATAATGTATTTTTTTTCAAAAAATTAAATTAACCATGCTATATAATTTTGATTCCTTAATTCCATATTTTTAATAAATTTTATCAAATTTAAACTCTATTTATGTGAAATATTACTATTAAATTATAATTCATTATAATATAGAAAATCACATTTCCTTTAATTAAAATAATTCCATATCTAATGAATTATTATATTTCGAATTATTATTATTCCTCATTTTCATAATAGATATTAATTAATTATTATATATATATTAATTATATAATTTATAATTCACTTTTATTCTTTAAAATTTCATATACATTTATTATAACATTTTAACTTACCTAATAGATTTATATGTTGAGATTTGTCAAACACAAACCCAACTATTATGTAATAGTCGTATAACCCATTATAATTATTATTTAACATATTTTTCATGTTTTTATTTAAAAATTTCAATCCAATTTATATTAGTTTTATCTATTCCACATTTATAATTGAATGTTTGAATTTCATGGAGCGAAATGAGGGTTATGATTTTCTGTTCCTGATTATTTTGTTTATATGCGGTTTAATTTCTCTAAATAATTTCACAATTATTTTGAAATAACATATCAATTCTATAATTAATGGGAAATATTTTAAAATATTTTCCATAATTAAAAAAGGGTTTTTTATTTTTTTTATAGTTTTAAATAAGAAATATGTTATTAAACACTGTCAATATAGTAATATAATGAGTTTCATAGGGAATGGAACTCACTAACTATTCTGAAACCATTCATATTAGTGAAATTTGGGTTAGGGAAGTAAGAATGGTAAAAATAATATAGTAAATTTAAGAAGGATCCCTACAAACCCACTCCAATCTTATATTGTCCTTTTCAATAACAAATAGACCTCTCACAGCAACCCAAAAAATTATATATCCATGAAGTGGGGAAATTGAAGTCAAAATTTTAAATTGAGAAATGGGTTACACCTATGAAAATTGTACCATGTGGTTGGTAATATAAGGAATTGTATTTATATTTTACAAATTAACATCAAATACAATTATCATAATCAATATACCACATAATTGTCTACCAATTTTGTTTTTAGTACCCTAATAAGTGTCATTTTTGATAAAACCACATAATAGTTATTATTATTAGTACAACCAGGCTATGAATAGTCCCTAATATTAACTAAAATTAACATTTCCTATGACACTTCCATGTAAATGAATAAAATAGTGGTCATATTCTAATAGAATTATTAGACAATCAGTCCTACTCCCGGTATGATCATGTATGGTAATCAAAAATATAAAAATACCCTTCCTTGAAACCTAATAGAGGTTGTATAATAACGTATATATCAACTAAACTATATGAACTATCAAGTAGTTACATTATCCTCCACCTTGTGAATCCCATTAGGGATATTTCATTCATCTATCATATCTAATACAAATATATCTCGATGAATAGTTCAGTATTACCACAACATATTTCCAATCGCCATCAAATACATCATCTCCATCATTAAAATTATAATTATAATGACATCACACCCAAAATAATTGATGAATAATTAACAACAATTTGAGTAATTATCTTATTAAATATTAATTATGCCTCCTACTCATCATTATTCTCGAGGTTGTTATTATAAATCACTATATGTAAAGAGTAATAAACCTGTATCATCCCAATTTCATTCATTTAAAGACTAATAAATATAATTAAAAAAATATTTTATAAAGAAATTATACTTCATTCAAATAGTCCATCATGATTGGGGATAAATAGAAATTATAGTGTTTTAATAAAAAAACACTCAATAAAAAGTACATCATACTGTAAATAGTGATCCCATATAATCATCACACTTGTTTTGTGGCATATATGTCCAACTAATAGTCAATAATCTGTTTTAGTAATCAT
The DNA here is from genome assembly GCA_963277665.1 of Viscum album. Taxonomy (NCBI): domain Eukaryota; kingdom Viridiplantae; phylum Streptophyta; class Magnoliopsida; order Santalales; family Viscaceae; genus Viscum; species Viscum album. The sequence continues at coordinate 1,981,673,568 of OY728125.1, read as the reverse complement.
TATCATTATTATATACTCAATAAAACGTCCAATTCCAATATAATCAATTATTATTTCCATTAATTATAGAGCTTTAAAATTTATTATAGAAATCCATTATGTTACAAACACTAAAATAGTAATGGTAGTTCCTAGTGAAATTTTATTGGATTCATTATTTTCCATTCATGAACTCGTGATTTTTTTAGATTCACAAAATTGTCAATAAGTAGAGAAGTACACCTTGAAATTATTACTATTGGAATCTACATCCAAAAAATATTTTTTTTAATTTATACATTATAAAACTTTGATATATAATTATTCATAATCATTTTTATTATTGTAAATACAATTTATATGATTAATATATATATATATATATAAAATCATATACATCCATTTATAATCATAGTGCCAATTATTCTTTCAATATATGTAGCGAGCCCCTCTTCTAAAAGAACAATAATTTCCCAAAATTATTGTTTTTTATTCTATATCATAAGGATATTATCCATTGTTCCTACCACATCCTATTATCCCATGAGGAAACAACCATGTATTACAACCCAATATTTAGTAAAAATTAATTCATGATTAATTAAATAAATCTATACATAATAAAACTTGGATGATCATGAATCCTAGTGTAAATGGAGAATCTGGTACACTTAATTACAACATGAAATAAGAATAAAATGACATTATTTAAAATTTATTTAACATGATATTAAAATTTCATCAATACTATAATGATACATGGGATAAACATATGATTTTCATAAGAATTGGGTTAGATTCAAATCAAAATAAATGGATATAGAAGAATAATATAAGGTATTTTAGAACATGTGAGTCTAGAGACATTTAAAGGTAACATAAGATTAAGGAAAATCGTAATCATGAACAATGAGGCATGATATAACATGCTAACATAAAAATAAACATGGGAATGTAGAAAACCCATTAAAAAATAACATCATAAACATAGGTCAATGATAACTATAAGGAAATCATAAAATGATGGAAAAAGTCCCAAATTTAATCAAGTTCAATTTATATTTCCATACATGATTGATCATGATACTAAAACATTAATCAATTCATTAGAGTTCTATATGGGTGAAAACATAATTTTCATAACATATACATGAATAATTGTACCACATGTGTAGTAAATTATTAAGATAACTTAAATCAACATTAATCCAATGATAAAATAGTTTGACTTATATACATGAAAGTAAAAAAAATCAATGGTGGATATGTATATATGGGTTAATAATATTGAGTGGAAATAATTATGCATATTTAAAAATAACTTATCAAGAAAAATTCACTATATAATTCTGGTACCATAATTGTGGTATGTAATGTTTTAAGGAGGGTTTAATGAGATATAAATGGGTCCACCCATCACATGTATGTAATAAGGAAACTAATAGACATATGTAAACACATAATCAAAAATGATAAAATGGAAGTAATTATTAATAATATAGAGATGTTTCTTGAATAAAGAGGATGATAAGATGATCCCTCACCTAGAGAGGGTTCTTCTAATATATTGGGAGGAGTTTTTTGAGATTTGGGGACATTGAGAGTGATCTAAAGATGAATGAGTTGTGTAATTTCAAGCTCTATGGTTTTGGATGGAGAGAAACGGGAGTTTGGTTGGGTTTATATAGGAAAATAAATGGGAGTTATTTATTATATCTTAAATATAGGTTTTGGATTCTGTATGATAATGCATTCAAAATTGAATACCTTGCCATTGATTATGCACAATGGTTCTATAAAAGTGAAGTCATTGTCATTATTTTAGATGATAATAATTAAAATAAAACCATTTTTCAAATAGAAGTGAGTAATGTTTATAACAAATTGATTCAAAATAATCAACTTCAATAATGGTTTTAGAGGATTTATTATGGACTTATATGTTTAATCAAATAACATAAAAAATAAATTAAATTATAGGGGAAATATATATTAGGCTATATATACATTTTGTGAAATAGAAAAAATAAATTTTCATTCATTATGATGTCATAATAAATAGAGTATATTTATATCATATTTAATTTTATCATAATAATTCAATTGCCTAAATAAATATGAAAAAATTACCTTTAGAAAATTTATAAATATTTATTTCAATATATATATATATTATCCAAATAATTATTTAAGTAAAATAATATAAACTTTTAAATTAAAAGTCCACATTTATTAAATGATAATTGTTTTTTATCCATAATTTTTTTTGACATTAATAAATTATATTATCATATTTCTATGATATTTTTTTAATAATTATATAAAAATTAAATTTATATAAAAAAACATGAATTCATTGATAGAGTGTGCCTTGATTGAAAATAATAATTTCCAAAAATAAAATGTATTCTTCATCACATAAATCTCTAATTTTATCACACATTAACATGTCATTTCATATGTAATATTAAATTGGGATAAATATAATCATTGTTTAACAAAATTTAAATGGAAAAATTCATTCTATTATAATTTGTGTACATATATTTTCATTACTACAGAAAATTCTTGGAGGGTAAGGTGTGTGGTGGTGAGATTTTATTGGGGTGGTTCGACATATATGGTTTGGGTCGGGATCAAGATAATCATGAACATAAGCGATAAATGGTTGTTCTCATTTTTTATTTATTGAATCATAGATATTGATTAATCTAGGGAAAAACCAAGTGATATTACCACCCTTAAAGCAATGATAATTGGGAATTATATAGTATGACCCTACAAATGGAGGTCATCACTTCATTCCTCTATTCAATTTATACCATGTCATAAACCATAATATAAACTAACCAAATTATCATTTTAAAATGGATATATTATCAATGATTATGAATATTAATGAAATTTTAAATTCTATAGGGTATAAATTATAATTTTCCAAAAAACATAGTAGTGAACGTGATTTATATAAACTACCTAACATAAAAAAGGAACTTAATTTTTTTTAAATAAAATTATATTATTAAAATTTCATGTCATGACATTATTCCCGGCATCATAAAAATCACCTTATAAACATTTATTTTATACACTAAAATTTGTGAGGGTACTTATGCTTCATTTCCTATTTTAGTTCCAAAGATACTTCCTCAATCAGATATTTCTACCATGTAACATTTACGAGGTTAGTTTTTTTATTTCATAGAACATTGTCTCTATAATCCAAGATCCTAAAATTTTATTCATCACCTATTAATGGGTACTAACTCTAGATTTAGTACATGTTTATAGTTTGGTATGTATATCCTCTTGAGGGATACATAGAACACCTAATGTACATTAGATATGTTAGTTGAGAGTACTTGTCAATATGCCACTACTCTAATGATATCAAGGATGTTGGGAAAAAATCCCTCAAGGAATCATTGAAGCATTTTTTAGGTGATTGTGTTTGTTGAAAAAGAGGACATCTGTGTTGTGATTGTTGACAGCGCAAACCATGACGTACAAATTTGTTGACAAAGGGGATTTCATGGTGGCATTCTGAGCTCAAGGGATGTGGATAACTATCCATGTCTGATTCAAGAACATCAAAAAAGAAATGGATGATATAGAGGTGGTACAAAAAGAGCAGATACAAGGTGGCGCAGTTTTCCAGTGTTTTCCAAATTTTTGGGCCTGAAAATTCAAAAATGAAGAAAAGTGTTTTTTGCAAAGCGAATTCCATGCCGAGGTCTTGGAGGCTTGGAAACTTGCGCGCCATATTTTTTTTCAATATCAGAATATCAAAATATGGCAAAGAGATAAGGGTCACCAATTTTTGGGTTTGGTCGCGCAAGTGGTTTGCGCGGAAGAGACTTGCACGCCGAGACTTGCGTGTCGAGGGGAGACTTCCGTGTTGTCGCGCAGGGTTTCCAAATGCCTATAAATACAGGTTGAACCCTCCTCATTCAGTGAAGATCTCTACACTTGGAGAAAATTAGTGCTCTCATCACGCAGGTGTGGTGGTCGAACAAGTGGTGTGTGTTCTCACAAGTATAAGTTGTGTGGTGGTTGTAAGTTATGTGCCGGTTTTTAGTTGTGCGCCAAAATCAGTTTGGCCATAAAAGGAGGTGTGTCGCGCAGGTTTGAAGTTGAAGAAGTGATTGTCGTGCAAGTGGTCGTGGTGAACTTGTGCACCGGTTTGGACTTGCGTGCCGAAGACTTGCACTCCTTATTGGGACTTTCATGCCGGGCTTGGAGAAGAGCGCTAGGTGTTGTTGGAGAACCTGTCTTTCTGGGGCTGCGCAAAAGCTGGATGATTTCCCGGTACCTTCGGTGAAAATAGATATTCATCTATGAGTGAAAGTTGAACTTCAACAGAGCATCCACATACAAAAGAGGATGTATTCATTTGTGATAATGAATATACCTACAATTCTATAAATTGTGAGTGGATCCTTTATGAAGCAGTGATCAAAGAAAGAGGAAGTAGGTGATCCTATCCACCGGCAGTGAGCCAGAGAGAGAGAAACATGGAGTAACCCTTGAGAAAGCAGTGATCTGACCCTAAACCTTGTAAAGGGACTGAGCCTAGGCATAGACGTGATCTAGCCCGAAAATTGTAAACAGTAGTGTGCTTATAGTGGATTTGGTACATCAGCGCATTGTCGGTGTATGCTCCTTGGATGTAGCCCAGTGAAAGTGAACCAAGTAAACATTGTTGTGTCCTATTCATGCTTTAACTTTTGTTTATATTGTGCAATGAGAAAGGGAGAGAAGAGTATTTTTCTTAACAGCGAAACAATATCAGAACGGGCTTTAACTTTAAATTAGTCATACCCGGATTCACCCCCCTCTCAGGGTATTCGGCCTTGTGGACCTAACAATTGGTATCAGAGAAAAAGGTTGATATTTTTTCTTCTCTCAATGGAGGTCACTAATCATAAATGGATTTTGATCTACGATGGATGTAATTTTCAGATATGGAAGAATCGAATGCAACACTATGTCCGATCATTAGGAATGGATATGTTTTCAATAGCTATGCATGGTATCACAGCTAATATTAATAGTGGTGCATTATGAGAAGCTTAGCATAAAGAGTTGAATGTTGATTCCAAATAAATAATTGCCTTCGGCGGATCCCAATCTAATCCTATATATACAAAGGTGATGTATTTAAAAAATTTCACATGCTATGTGGGAAAAGTTATTGAATATATATGAAGGGGATACAAAGGTCATAGAGGAAAAGCTACAAATGTTGTGGAACAAGTATGAATATCTGAGAATGAACCCGAATGAGTATGTTGATGAATTCTTTGATAGGGTAAATGTTGTTGTAGAAGACATGTGATTTCTTGGTGAAGTTATTGAAGACATAAAAATTGTGAAGCACATATTGAGAAAACGTCCACCTCGGTTCAATCCGAAATTTTCTGTTTTAAAAGATAAAGACCCAAAAAAGCTGACATTAGATAACCTGCACAGCACCCTTGTTGCATATGAAATGAGAAATGATGATAACGACACTGTGGAAAAGGGGAAATCCAAAGAGCTGGCATTTAAGGACATGAAGAATCTCACCATTTAAAGATTCTCAGGAGGAAGAAGAGACAGATGAGGTAATGTCATTCCTCTCTTCAAATCTTCAAAGAGGAAAAGGAACGTTCAAAGGGAAACTTCCACTTGCATTCTTTAGATGTGGAAAAGTTAGTCATCTTATTTCAAGGTGCCCTAAAAAGTTTTAAAAAGAAAATGATGAAGATGATGTTGAAATTCCCAAGAAGAGATCTTCAGCCTATGTGAAAGGGAATAAGTAGTTCAAGAGAAATTTCTTCAAGAATAATAATATTCTTTCACAAGAAATAGACAGTTCAGATGAGTCTGAGGTTGAAGAGGTTGAGGAAATATAGAAATGAAAATATCGAGGAGAAAATTCTATGGTGGTGGTCGTCGGTAGTTCTCAAGAAAAGGAAGAAACTGATGCTGGATAAGAAGAATAAGAAGTTGAAGGAAGAGTTGATATGGAATCCGAATTGGAAGCATCTCTTGAGGAGATAGACGTTTGGAGAGCCAAAACGAATAAATCCAATAAAGTGGTTTGTGATGCCAAACTTTATATGCAACAACAAGATGAAAAAAATTCTGAGCTGTTAGAAGAAATTGAAAGACTAAAATCCTCAACACCAGAGAGATCAGAAAATATCGTTGAGTATAAGCTTAAAATTGAGGAACAAAAGAATGAAATCGATTGTCTGACTAACAAAGGAAAGGAGCAGGTTAAACTTATCAAAGAGCTTGAAGAAGAAGTAGTCAGTCTACTATGAAAAATGAACGATCAATAAAAACTATGGAACTCCAATGTGATATCAGAAAATAAAGTCATTTAGAAGACATAAAAGATGAAAGAGGAGGCTAGTAGTTCAATAAGAAAGAAGCAACAATTGAGCTCAGATGTTAAGGCTGATTCAGGGCTTGATCAGAAGCAAAAATCTGTGGAAATTGAAGTCAGACCGCAAGCACTCATCCTGATATTGAAGGTTGATTTGGGCATAAAGAAGAATCAGAATATTCATAGATCCCAAAGGGAAACTCGTTGTGCAAAAGTAACATGAAGGAATGAACCTTATATCAGGTGTTATTGTTTTGTAAAGATGGAACATTCACAGTATGTGTGTTCCATAGCCAAGAGATATCGAAGGGAACGAGAATAAAGGTGGAAGCCAAATAGAGAACGGTTTTCCAGAACATATTTTGAAGGAAACTGTTTTTGGTGCAGAGGATTTGGGCACATGGCTAGGTACTGCACTTCGACCATACAGAGAAATGTGCCAAAGCAGAATCAAAATGTTCGCAAGCAGCAGATCAATAAACAAACAGGTGAGTTAAAAATGCAGAATAGATTTGCGGCTTTGCAAGATGATGTTGGTCCATCATACTCTGAGAAAGAATAGAAGTCTCAATCCATGCCAAGTGTGAAGGCAAAAGTATGGACTAAGAAGAAGAAAAATGAGAATGTTGTGGTGGCAGAAATTTCCCTTAAGGCATCAGATCGCTCTGGTGTATGGATCCTTGATAGTGGTCGCACATCTCACATGATAGGTAATAAGGATCTTGTTACAGGCATAAAATATGACAAAGAAGGAGTTGTCAAATTTTGAAATGATGAAAGCCTGAAGATTTTTGGCTCGAGAAAATCCAAGTTTGGGGGAAAAGAAATGAGATGTGATGATGTCTTGGTAGTAGAGGGTCTCGGTCATAACTTGCTCAGAGTTAGTCAACTTTGTGACTCTGGGCACTCTATCTGATTTACCAAGAAAATGTTTGTTGTGAAAGGAGAATAGGGAGCAGTTGTTCTATAGGGAAATATTTACCTTGTAGGTGGGGAAGAAGATAAGTGCCTTTATCCAGAGGGAAAGAAAACTCGTTGTATCATAAGCGACTTGGACATCTATGCCAACCATCCATGGAAGATCTGGTAAAGTGTGATACTGCTAGAGACATTCCCAAACTGTCACGAGATCATACTCATACATGTGACGCTTTCCAACAAGGGTAGATCATCATAAAGACATACAGGCCAAAGGAACAGAAATCAACTAGATTGCTCGATTTGGTGCATGTTGATGTATGTGGACCCATCTCACCATGAGCTATAAATGGGAAAAGGGACTATATCGTTTTAATTGATTATTATAGAAGAATGGCCTAAGTATTTTTCATTACCCATAAGATAGATGTGTTCAGTTTCTATAAAGCATTATAGGAGGGAATAAAAAAGGATGTTTGGGCAGAAAATTCTGAATCTTTTTACAGATAATGGTACAGAATTCACAAACATTCAAGTTGAATACTATCTCAAGAAACATGGGATAAGGCATCAATTTTCATCAGTGAGAACTCCCCAACATAATGGAGTGGTTTAAAGGAGAAATTGGATCATCAACTACATGTCCATAATGATTCTTATTGAAAAGTACCTACTAGAGAAATTTTGGAAGGAAGTAGTTTTGACATCGGTCTATATCTCGAACAGGTATCTTTTGTGTCCAAAGGAAGGGAAGACTCTGTGTGAAATGTGGTAGAGAAAGAATCCAACGTTTAAATAATTTCGAATCTTTGGAAGTAATTGTTTCATTCTCAACAAATAAAATCACTAGAATTTTGAGTCATGAGGAGATGATGGGATATTCCTTGGTTACTCAGGGAAAATAAAAGCATATAAATGCTTCAACAAAAGGCTGGGGAAAAATGTTGAGAGTAATGATGTCACTATAGTTGAAAATGAATAGAATACTCAATGACCCAGTGAACAGTTTCTGGATGAAAGGGATGATGAGGTAAGCAACACAGGGGGAGTAGAAGTGGCAGAGGCTGACTCAGAAGAAGATACTGATGATGAATAAGAAACTGTCAAGTCTTTGTCTGCAAGGAAGCCAAAGAGTCGAGCTAAAATTGATAGGAAAAATATCATTGGTGATCAGACAGCTCCATTTCATACTCGAAGAATGAAATCATTACAGAAAACATCTTTTTTATCTCAGGTGGAGCCGAAATGTTTTTCCGATGCAGTTGAAAGTTCAAAGTGTTCCACCAGTTGCTTGGTTGGAGACAATCAGATTATTTTTTTCCATAGTAGTGCAAATAAAGTTCAAGGTGTTCCAGATGAATGTAAAATCTGCATTCTTGAATGGAGTTCTGGAAGAGGAGGTGTATATTGAGCAGCCAGATGGTTTTCTCATTCATGAGGATGAGAAAAAAATTTGTAGGTTGAAGAAGGTGTTTTATAGGCTGAAATAAGCACCAAGGGCGTGGTACTCAAGGCTTGATCAGTACTTGAAGAAGCTTGGTTTCTAGCGTGGGGGAGTTTATTAAAATATCTATTTTACCAACGATAGTAATCAATGGATGATGATGTTGGTTTATGTCGATGACATAATATTTTTTCGGATCAGATGAAGCTCAGTGCAGACAGTTTTTGGAATTCATGAAAAATGAGTTTGAAATGTCAATGATTGGTGAGATAAAGTTTTTCCTTGGTCTACAGGTGACACAAGGAAGGAATGGAACATTCATTTCTCAATCCAAATATTCCAAGGAGGTTTTAAGAAGGTTTGGTATTGAGAATTCCAAAGATATGAAGACACGCGTTTCTACCCTGGTGAAATTATCAAAAGATGAGAATGGCAAGGCAGTTAATATCACAGAATACAGGAAAATCATTGGAAGTTTGTTGTATTTGACCACAACAAGGCCTGATATTATTTTTTCCACATTCCAAGAAGCGAGATATCAGAGTAATCCCAAGGAAAGCCACATGATTGCAGTGAAAATAATACTTCAGTATATCAAAGGCACGGTGGACTTCGGTCTGATGTATACTGAAAAATCTCAATCAGTGTTATTGGGTTACATAGATGCAGATTAGGCCAGATCATCATATGACTGAAAGTCAATGTCAGGAGGTTCATTATATCTTGGTGGATTGTGTATTTCTTGGCTAAGAAAGGATCAAGATTTCATTTCATTGAGCACCATAGAAGCTGAGTATATAATGGCCACTCAAGCATGCACATAGTTATTGTAGATGAAGCAGCAGCTTGAAGATATGGGAATTGCAGTGAAGTCTCCGATCGGAATCCAGTGCGATAACTCAAGTGCTATAAATCTTATCAAAAATTCATTTCATCACTCAAGGACAAAGAACATTGATATCAAATATCATTTCATTAAGCAGAAGGTGTATAAAGGGCTTGTGAATTTGGAGCATGTGCCTACAGAGCTACAGGTTGCAGATATTCTGATAAAGGCCCTACCCAAGGAAGCATTTGAAAGGCATCGACTGGCTCTGGGAGTTCATTTGACTCCCCACAATTAAAAGAGTGTGGATGTGGAACACCCCCCTCTCCCTGAGGTATGATGTGTTTTTCCCTAATGTGTTGATATGTGTTCTATACTCTGTTACTGACTGCAAAGGAGTGACCTTTGGGTTCGTTGACAAAGGGGGAGAAAATAGTTATTGTTCAAGGGGGAGATTGTGTGGCAATTTGATACATCATGATTGAAACGGGGAGAAGTTGAGAGGTGGAGCATCGAGATAGGGGGAGATCAATGAGATAGGGGGGAGAGTATTAAATCTGACGATGCTAGAAGTGATCAATCAAATAATAGATATCACGACAGCTGGGGATCATGATAAAACTAGAAGAGTGGTGTTGAAATGTGGTAAGAATATTTCTAAAATTGGTATCATTTTGATGTCAATAATGGGTGTCAGAGTTGAAGTGATTCATTGTTGAACTTTTCATTTACTCTTATTTCTCACATCGAGCATTCCTCATGTGTTCTTAGAGTATGTGTTGAGTAAATCCTTGATCGCTATTAGAATCGAAATAGGCAAATGGTGGCTGAAGAATTAATGATGTATCTTTTAAGGGAAGAGTTTTCAACAAACCCAAAGTGTGAGATTGTTAGGAAAAAATCCCTCAAGGCATCATTGAATCATTTTTGAGGTGATTGTGTTTATTGACAAAGTGGACATCTATGTTGTGATTGTTGACAACGCAAACCATGACATACAAATTTGTTGAAAAAGGGGATTTCATGGTGGCATATCGGTGACAAGCCCAACACTAGGAGAAAATCAGAGCTCTCGTCACGCGGTTGTGGTGGTCACTCAAGTGGTGTGTGGTTGCGCAAGTATAAGTTGCATGCCGGTTGTAAGTTGTGCACCGGTTGTTAGTTGTGCGCCAAAATCAGCTTGGTTATAAAAGGAGGTGTGCCGTGCAGGTTTAAAGTTGAAGAAGTGTGTGTCGCGCAAGTGGATGAGGTGAAATTGCACGCCGTTTTGGACTTGCACACCGAATACTTGTGCTCCGTATTGGGACTTGAGTGTCGGGATTGGAGAAGAGTTCCAGGTGTTGTTGGAGCACGCCCATCTTTCTAGGGCTACGAAAAAAGCTGGAAGATTTCCTGGTACCTTCGGTGCAAAGAGATATTCATCTATGAGTTAAAGTTGAACTTCAACAGATCATCCACATACAACAGAGGATGTTTTCATTTTTGATAATGAAGAGACATACAAGTCTATAAACTGTGAGTGGATCCTTTCCGGAGCAGTGATAAAAGGATGAGGAAGTAGGTGAACCTCTCCACCAGTAGTGAGCTATAGAGAGAGAAATAGGGAGTGACCCTTGGGAAAGTAGTGAGCTGACCCTAAACTTTGTAAAGGTAGTGAGACTAGGCATAGAAGTGATCTAGCCCGAACCTTGTAAACAACAATGTTCTTATAGTGGATTTAGTACATCAGCACATTGTCCGTGTATTCACCTTGGACGTAGCCCAGTGAGGTTGAACCAAGTAAAAATTGTTGTGTCATGTGCATGACTTACTTTCTGTTTAAATTGTGAAATGGGAAAGAGAGAGAAGAGTTTTTTTCTTAACAGTGAAACAAGATCATAACGAGCTTTAATTTTAAATTAGTCATACCCCGATTCACCCCCCCTCTCAGGGTATTCATCCCTGTGGACCTAACAAAGAAACAAAAAGGGGTTTATGTTTTGAGCATTGAGTATATTCTTATTTCTAAACATCTTGACATTCTTCCATGGTGATATACAATGTGAAACTATATCTCTGAACTCAAACTCTTAGTCTATTTAATAATTTTCTATATATATTTACCATGAGATTTTCATATATTTAATGAATATGATTAGCTTGAAATATTTTTTTATATATTGGATAAGATTATGTTTTAGATTCTCTATCTATCTAATATTATCCCAATATATTGGATATTGACACATCTTCCATTATAGAGACACATAAATTTACATTTTAATTCTATAATGGAAATTGTTGTTATATGAGAACAATAATAGGATATGTTATTGTCCCAAAATCCTTTTAAATCTATGGAACATGAACTCAATATATTATCTAGAGTTTTAATGACCCTATCAAACTGACCATCCATCTAATGGGGATAAATGTGATGATGCTCATCTCTATATCAAAAAATTGGTGAAAGATCCTCTAAAACCTTGATGTAAGCTTCAAATATAATTAAGATACAATAAAGTGTAAAACAACATGAATTCTTAGCACTTCCCTTCTATAAATATTGGTGAGTTAGTCACAAGAAAAATAATCCTCGATAAAATAAAAAAATACTAACATTGTAAGGTGATCAACTACCACCCAGATGGAATTATTTCCATTATATTTCTTGGGTACTCCTATGAAGAATTAAATGGTTGTGTTTATCTATTTAAATAAAAGTATGGTAAATGGTTTTATAATACCCTTGTACTTAAGACATTACTCTTTAAATTATTGGATAACCAAGCATCGATACATGAAATCTATAATTTCCTTTTTCTTGTTATCACATTATAATTTTTTCTTTAAATATCTATACATCAGGGTGATTCCAATATAAATAAAGAAGGTCAATCTATGTTCATCATCTCAATTTTTCTTCTTTAGTTTCTGTTTTTATGGGACACAAACACTGGTTTAAAAAATTATTACACCATATTTAAGAGTGTTGAACGTTGTAATATATACTACCCTCCTTCATAAAAAATCCTCATATTTATATCTGTAACGTCCTGGTTCTGGAAGCCACCTAGACGCGCCCCATACTCGGTTGGTCACATGGCCTCAAGCGCATTTCCCCAAACTCCAGAGGCTACCGACAAGAAGCGAGGGCCTTGGGTGTGATAGTGGGGAAACTATGCCCTCATTGGCAGAGTACACAGTGGAAGTAAACAAAGCAGACAATATCAGTAGCAGTGAATATCCAACAACAATAAATAGCAGAAGACTGAAACAATAAACAACTAGAGCACACATGTATATATAAAATGATTCACGATACATATGTCTAGGAAAGAAGTCAAACCAGTCACAATGTTGAACACAATACTAATCCAAAGTACAAAAGAAAAGTAAAAAAGAAACTCCTCAGCATCGCAAGCCTCATCTTGGTCCCATGCTCTCCTACTCTAAAGCAATAAAGTACCAGAAGTCGAAGGGGTCTTGCCCTTGTCTATATCTGCAACAACATAGTCTGTTTGGGCCCAAAATCATTACCCAAACAGGGTGTGAGACTAATCTCAATAGGTAACCACCCGAAGATCTATTCCTTATAGTTAGTGATTATATGGCAGGTAATAGTACAGTAAGTAGTAAACATTAATAGTAAACAGCAGGTAGTAAACAGTAAGTAGTAACAGGATGATATACAATAGTAATCAATCCACAGAACAACAAGTAGTAAAGAAGCAATAAGCTAACCACAATAGGAACCCCTCTGGGAAGTACTCGCAGCCAACCCCTCTGGTCCTATCCAAGAAGTACCAACAACCCACTGGGCAGTGCACTTAGCCTAACCCCTCTAGTTTAGTCATACAAAATTATAAGACTCTCTGGGGAAGATTGCTCGGTCAATTCCCCTTATGGTCTAGGGTAGTCAGGGACTCTCTAAGGAAGATCATGCTACCTCTCCGGCCTCCAGCCATCATAAGGGTGATCGGCATGGCCTACCATATAAACCCTCGTAAGGTGCCATCTAAATAGTCGCCTGAAAACTGATGTTATGGGAAAACTCCACAAGATGAATATGCTTCTCCCAAGAACCGCCAATGTCTAGAATTCAAGCTCAGAGAATATCCTTAAACACCTGGATCATACGCTCGGACTGGACATTTGTTTGGGGATGGTATGTTGTACTCAAAAGGACATGTGTACCCAAATCCTTCTGAAGTCCCTGCCAGAACCAAGAACTAAAACACACATCCTTGTCTGAAACAATGGAGTGTGGAAGTCCATGCAGACGTAAAATCTCTCGGATGTACAACCGCCCCAACTCATCAACACTGAAGGTCTCCTTGATCGGCAAGAAGTGAGAAACCTTCTTAAGCCTGTCAACGACAACCCAAACAGCATCACACCCTCAAGGTGACCTCAGTAACCCAGTCATGAAGTCCATCACGGCATTTTTCCACTTCCACTCGGGAATGGGTAACTATTGTAAAAGCCATGCTGGTCGCTGATGCTCTGATTTTACCTGCTGACAAGTAGAACATCTCATGACAAAACCAACAACATCTGTCTTCATACCTGGCCACCAGTACTGGCGGTGTAGAACACGATACATCTTGGTGACGCCAGGATGAACTACCCAAACTAAAGAATTAAATTACCACATCAGCTCCTCACGTATGTCTACTGGAACCAATACGCGTCCCTAGAAATAAAAGATCTCATCCTCATCCATTTTCCATCTAGTAAGAGGATCCTCTCCTGACACACTCTCCCGCAGGAATAGGACTTCTGAGTCTGATAGCTGCCTCATCTGTAACCGATCAAGAAGGGTATGTGTAACAGATACAGAAGAAAGAAAATTCTTCCCATGTTTTTCATTCACCTCTAAATGCATCTTAGAGAACAGCGCCATAAGCTTCCACTCACTGCTGGCCTCATGAACTGCCTGAATCTGAGCTCTCCTGCTCAACGCATCAGCCACTGCGTTGAGCTTTCCCAGCGTATAGGAAAACTCAAAGTCGTAGGACTGAAGATACTCGACAAACCTTCGCTGTCTTAGATTCAGATCTCGCTGAGTGAAGATATACTTGAGATTGTTGTGGTTGGTGAAAACCACAAAGTGCTCTCCCAGAAGGTAATGTATCCAACATTGTGAGGCATGAACAACAGCTGCCAACTCCAGAGCATGCATCAGGTAGTTCCTCTTGTGCGGCCTCAACTGCCGAGACCCGTACGAAATGACTCCATCTCCCTGCATAAACACAACTCCTAGCCCGACACCTGAAGCATCATAGTAGACTGTATAGATCTTGCCCGGCTCTGGAAAGACTAGTATCAGTGCTGACGTCAACCTCCCTTTTAGCTCCTGAAAGGCTGTCTCACAAGAATCTGGTCATAAGAACTTCATCCCTCTCTTAGTCAAAAGTGTCAGCGGTGCTGCAAGGCGTGAAAAGTCCTATATGAAACACCTGTAGTATCCAGTCAGCCCTAGAAAACTCTGCACCTCAAAGACATTCTTCGGCTGCTCCTAGGAAACTATAGTTCTCACTTTCTCTGGGTCTACAGATACTCTTGTCTTTGAGATAACATGACCCAAGAAGTGAATTTGATCCATCGAAAAGTGGAATTTCGAGAGCTTAGCATATAACTGATGCTCCCTCAGTGTACTCAGAATGATCTCAAGACGGGTATCTTGGTCGTGTCAAGTGTGAGAGTACACTAAGATATTGTCCATGAAAACCACCACGAAAGAGTCCAAGTATAGATGGAACACTCGGTTCATTAGTGCCATGAAAACTGCAGGCGCGTTTGTGAGACTGAATGGAATGACAATATACTCGTAAAGACCATACCTGCTCTTCAAGGTTGTAAGAGGTATATCTGATGGTCTAACATGCAACTGATGATAACCGGACCTCAAATCGATCTTTGAGAACACCCGGGCTCCTCGAAGCTGATCAAAGAGGTCATCGATCCTCAGAAAGGGATATCGGTTCTTGACTGTCAACTGGATCAGCTTTCGATAATCCATGCATAGCCTAAGGGTGTCATATTCCTTCTTCGCAAACAGGACAGGCGAACCCCAAGGAGAAGTACTAAGTCGAATGAAACCCTTTGCCTGCAACTCCTCCAACTTCTTCTTGAACTCTTGCAACTCAGGTTTAGCCATCCTATAAGGAGGAATGGACACCGGTGCCACTCCTGGCATGAGCTCAATCAAGAATTCTACCTCACTCTCTGGAGGAAAACCTGAAAAGTCCTCTGGAAAGACATTCCTGAAACGATCCACCACTGGAGGAAAGTCTAACTGTGAAGTCCCCTGGTCATCTAGATAAAGACATGAAATTTGGGTTGTAACTCCCCCTATCCCATGATGCTCTGGTCCAGCTCTACCCACTTGAACATCTCACTCACCTCTATAAGGAAAAGATCTACCCTATGGTGATACGAAACCCACCCTACGATGATAGAAATTTACGACTGCCTAGAAGGGAACTAACCAGTCCATACTGAGAATGACATCATAGCCTGTCATCTCTAGGACATAGTGGTTCTATAAGAGGTAACACCCTGCAGCCTCAATAGGGAACTCTCTGCACTGACGTACTCTATATTTCCTCATTCTCAACGGTGTATCAAGAGTCAACATGTCGGCAGATGAAAAGATACAGAGCCCAAGGCTCTCCACAACAGAAATAGAGATAAAACTATGCGAAGCACCAGTATCGAAAAGGGATGAAGATAAAACCGAGGATACTAAGATTGTACCTCGAACTATAGAAGGGTCCGGATCCTGCTCCTGATAGGTCTTCTCCACGGTGAAATTTTGGCATGTACCGTGACCCTACGTCCCTAGCTGACCACTCTGAGCTGATCCACTCTACTCTCACTGGTGACCTGGTGACTGACCACCACGACCGTGACCTCCACCTCAGCCCGAACGGCCGGAAGAACTCTAGTTCCCAGATTGGTGAGAAACTGGAGATACATCTCCTATACATGGGGTCATAGAAGAACCCCTACCACCAGCTGTAGGTGAAAAGATCTGACAAAAACGCTTAAGATGACTCATCTTGCCGCAATATTGGCACTCCATCGGGTCTCTCTGGCACTGAGGCCTAGTATTCCCACTCCTACCACACTGGTATCATACAACTAGGCTGCCCGAAGATACATTCTGCCTAACCTGATCTCCTCATGCAGACTCCCTGTGGCGCTTCCTGCTATCTGTAGAAGGAGCACTGACTCTAGATGTCGACCGCCCTGGCTCACTGCTCCAGAATCCCTCAGATTATGCTCAGTGATCAGCGCCTGGTTGACTATAGAGTATATCGAAGTCAACCTGAAGATATTCACATGGGAATGGATCTCTTTCCTGAGACCGTCCTCAAACTTCCTAGAAAGGAACAACTCATCACCTGCTGGAATCGACGTGAAGCACTGCAGCTCGGTAAAATGAGATGAGTACTCCATAACAGAAAGTGCACCCTGCTCGAGACTCATAAACTCCCTGGATCGATCAGCCCTCAAGGTCACCGGGTAGAGGAAGTAATAGAAGATTCGTCGAAACTCATCCCAATTAATAATCTGCTGGCGCCAAGACTATGAGATCACCTCCCAACACCTCTTGGCAGTGTCTCAGAGCATATAAGTAGCAAGATTCAGTATCTTCTTTGAAGGTATCTCCAGATGCTCGAAGATCTTCAGTATGGCCTCTAACCATGACTCTGCATCCTGGGGACCTCCATCCCCTGAGAAAGTAAAAGGGTGTTGCTGCTGGAAAACCCGCGTCAACTCAGCCATCGACGGGGCAGGAGGCGGCGCTCCCTGAAAGGTCTTCATCATCCTTAGGAAGTCCTCCCAGAACTATGCATCGGTGCTTGCAATGAGTATAACTATTGGTTCCAAGGCAGGCATAGTAGGAGGGTCTGTAGGAGGTCCCTGATCGGCCATATTCACTGTCTGATCATCATCTGGCAGCTGACGTACAACCGGAGGACATATCGGAGGCATAGCTCTGAAAGATCAAAAGCACGCCTTAGATCAAGATTATCAAGAATAGAGAACACAAGAGTAAAAAACAGTAACAGGAGAGAGGAACATTCCTGTTTTACCAAACACAACTACACGGTGTGTATAAAACTACACGGCGTGTTCCTTAAATCCATTTACATGGGTGTGTACTCTGCCACCTCTGGTCGTGTAACACCCTAGACTACACGGCGTGTTGTCCCCACACACGGCATGTACTTGAACTCCATTCCCCTTCCCAAGTCTCTTTACATGGCTAACTCACATGGTCTTCTTAACCCTAGACTACACGGCATGTTCATTAAGAACACGGTGTGTACTAAACAAGCCTTGGAAACCCGTTTTGTTAGTTACATGACCCGCTATAGGGCTGAACCTTACACGGCGTGTTCTGAACAAACACAGCATGTATAGAAGAAGATAACATCGAACCGTATTTTTTTGTGACATGGCTGAAGTCCTAGAACAAGGCTACACGGCGTGTTCATACTAAACACGATGTATACGACACGAGCTTCCTCGACCCGTGTTGTTAGTGACACGGACGGTACACAGCTCACTACCATACGGCGTGTAACGACCACACACAGCGTGTTCCTGAAAACTTTTTCACCAACCCATGTTTCTGCTCACACAGTGAGTGACATGGTTTAAAACTACACGGCGTGTAATCAAGTACACGCCGTGTATTCTATGTTTTTCCAGGCAGTAGCTCAGAAACTGCACCGAAACCCAGAAAACACTGAAAAACAAACATGGAGGTGCCAAATTCTGATCTGTGAGGGACCATACTCCCCGCGAATCAAATCTTGACATATCCTACATATCTTATACAAGGGAAACAAGTCAATGATCCACCAAACATTGATTCATGAGGGCCCATAACACCTTGAGAATCAAAATTTGGCATTCATTTAATCAATGTACAAAACAAACAATTTCTTTATCCAACTATAGGGATTCTATCAAATCATCTATCACAATAGCATGCATAATCTACAGAACGTCTATCACAACAACATGCAATCGCTAATTCACCCTAGATGGCATGAAAAGAATGCATGGCATGTGATTTCTAATAAGATCTTATATGATGCATGAGATGGTATACCCTTATATCATCAGGTTGCAACAGAAATAGAACCATAATATCACAATAATAACAACAAAATGCATGTGAATCACTCTAGGTTAAATCATATCAACCGTAAAATCTCAAACCAGAAAAATACAATAAACGTGGTAGATTGGCTTTTCCCTGTACACAGGTTAGCTACTCCCAGGAAAAACTTATTACCATGTATTGAATCCGTCATATCCCGGGATAAAGGCTCCAAATAGTAAATCAAGAGAAAACCTCCCTCTGATACCACTTTGTAATGTCCCGGTTCCAGAATCCACCTAGAGGCACCCCGTACCCGGTTGGTCACATGGCCTCAAGCACATTTCCCCAAATGCCAGAGGCTGCCGACTAGCAATGAGGGCCTTGGGTGTGATAGTGGGGAAACTATGCTCTCATTGGAAGAGTAAATAGTGGAAGTAAACAAAGAAGACAATAGCGGAAGCAGTAAATATCCAACAACAATAAACACTGGAAGACTGAAACAATAAAAAACTGGAGCACACATGTATATATGAAATGATGCATGATACATATGTCTAGGAAATCATCCAAAGAAGTCACAATGCTGAACACAATACTAATCCAAAGTACAAAAGAAAATTAAACAAGAAACTTCTCAGCATCACAAGCCTCAGCTTGGTCTCATGCTCTCTTGCTCCAAAGCAATCAAGTACTGGTAGTCGAAGGGAGCTTTCCCTTGTCTATACCTATAGCAACATAGTCTGTTTGGGCCCAAAATAATGACAGAAATAGGGCGTGAGACTAATCCCAGTAGGAAACCACTGGAAGATTTGTGCCTTACAATCAGTGAGTATATGGAAGGTAATAGTACAGTAAGTAGTAAACAGTAACAGTAAACAGCAGGCAGTAAACAGTATGCAGTAACAGAATGATATACAATAGTAATCAATCCACAGAACAACAAGCAGTAGAGAAGCAATCAGCTAACCACAAAAGGAACCCCTCTAGAAAGTACTCGCAACCAACCCCTTTGGTCCTATCCATGAAGTACCAACAACCCTCTGGGCAGTGCACTCAACATAACCCCTCTGGTTTGGTCATACGAAATTATAAGACTCTCTAGGGAAGCTCGCTCGGTCAATTCCCCTTATAGTCTAGGGTAGTCGGGGACTCTCTGAGGAAGATCAAGCGGTATAAACCTCTTATATCCCCAAGGCCTAGAAACTCTCTGAGGAAGCTCACTCGGTCAATTCCTCCTATAGTCTCTGGTCTATCACAGACTCTCTGATGAAGCTCGCTCAGTCAATTCCTCCTCTATCCTGGAATGGTTTAAGAAAATTCAAACAAGTAAAGACTCTCTGAGGAATCTCACTCGTTCTACCCTCCTGTAGTTTATAATATCCAAGACTCTCTAGGAAGCTCACTCATTCTATCTCATGTCGTCTATAATGTCCAAGACTCTCTGAGGAAGCTCACTTAGTCTACCCTCATGTAGTTTATAATATCCAAGACTCTTTGGGAACTCACTCAGTCTATACCTTATAATCTATAGCACCATGTTCTCACGGTCCCATTCCATTCAGTGAATAATAATGCTATAAGGTCAAAGTACACCTACAGAGCTACTTGGCTAACCAGTCTACCGCATAAAAATCATGTCAAGAATATCATTCCATCCTATGGGCACAAGGCATAGAAATAGGTATAACGACCAAAGGCTAACAAGACTCAAAGGTTGTAAAAAGAACAAGGCATGGAAAAAACATCCAAACATAGAAATTATCCACAAACATGATCAATTTACATCTACATAAGCATGAAAGCAAGGCAGGAAAACAATAGGGGAAAAATGGTAGACACACAATACCCCGTTCACGGGTATTGGTGGAATTTGCACATAAAACTCAAAGACATCGAAAGGTAAGTCACAAACCACCTACCTTCATTCTAGGAGATCAATATACTTTAACCACAAGGCTTCATTCTCCTAAGAATGGCGTAGATCTACGAAAATTCACAAAATGTTCAACCGACAGTATCTTGAGAAAGAGGGGAAAACATGGAATGAAAATCAGGAAGTAGGAAGAGCTCACTTATATGGTTCCAATGCAATCGACGGTGGTTGATTCGGCAAACAAATGGAGGCTATGGGGCTCAGAGGATATTCACAGCCGTACGGGTCACTCTCGATCGAGGAACCTGGAGAAGAAGGTGTTTAGGTCAATTAGGCGCGACCCCGGTCTGTTTAATTAAAAAAAGAAACTACATGGTGTGTACTTCGGGGGTACATTGCGTGTACTTGGCCTTTCCGTACTCCGCTTTAAGCAGCCTCCACATTGCCCCTACACACCGTGTGTGTGGCCCAGACACGACCAGCACACGGCCTTGCGTTGCATCAAAGTACACGACGTGTACTTATAAAGTACACGGTGTGTACTTCGAAAATTTCCAAATTTTCTTATTTTTCTCAAAATTGACCAGAAAAGTAAAAACATACCTGAAATGAAGATTCGGGTTCTTATAATATCCCTATTTTTTCAATCGGAAAATGGATTTTTGAGTATTTATTTTTGAAATTTAGGATAGAGATCCTTTTATTATTACTCTATCCATCTATTTCCTTTCCAAGAAGAATGGATCCCTTCCCATCATCTTCATGGATATAATTCTAAGATCTTTTATACTCATATAATCTATGACATTGTTTTTTCTCTCAGGGTGTTAGTGGATTGAAAAATCATAATCATTGATCTCCTATAAGTATCTCTATTGGTGAATATTTTACTCTTTTTTTGTAAATATATACTTGAGGATTTTATGGTTTGTATATATTTAATACTTGTCCCTATAAAGAAAATTTCTTAAAAACATTGACTCAGAGATCGCAGATGCCAATTATGGATAATACGTTTAGTAGTTATTCCAATATATGTTTAACTAGTTGGAGGAATGGGCTTCCATTATTTGTTATTTCATTATTTTTCACCCTCATACCTTTTTAAATGCATCATTGTACATTGAAAATATTTCCCCACTAATTGGTAATGTCAATATTGGTGCAGTGATTAGAATGTTATTTATCCACGTAAATCTCACTTTATATTCATTTTCTCATACATATATGATTCCATTTCAGGTAATATTGTATATCATGATTGAGATTGTTAGAAGATTCTCATAAGTTAAAGATATTACCCATCCAATCCAATTAAACTACATATTTCCTTCACTGGTGTTGGCCTTGGACATCTATCTAGTGCCTAATTTTTTTAATGACCAATATATATTTCATTACCAGTGATAACATTACTTAAGAATGTTTTATGATCTAAAAAATAGTTACATTTACAATAATTTCCATATATCATTTCCATCCCCTTGTTATTCAGTATAATATTGAGATGATCCTCATGTTTCTATTTTACTTAGAGTAAATGATAGTATAATCTATAATGAATATAAAAAAAATATTAGATAATCTCTAAAGACTCCATTCATCATGTCCGTAATGATTTCAATATCATTATTAAGTCCTAATATCATCTTTTTAAACTCATAGTTAAAATACCATGTATGAAATTTATTATTGGGCATTTACACCTTTATCACAATTATTTGGTAGTATACAAACATAAAATATAACTTAGATAATAATTGGGATCCACATAGTCAATCTAACATGTATTCAATCTGTGGAAGAGGATACATTTTCTTTATCATGATCTTTTTTATCACAAGATAATTATTTCATAGAAACATTGATCCATCCTTCTTCTTGAGAAAGAGGATAGTTGAACCCCATGGTGTATCACTTGGGAGTATGAACCTGTTGTCAAGATTATCTTGTAATTTCTTCTTTATCTCTTCATGATCAAGAAAGCTCATTCTATACAAATACTTAGATATGGGAAGAACTCCATTTATACTCCCAATAGAGAATCCAACCTATCAACTAGGAGGAATACCATACATTTCCTCATGACACATATAATGAAATTCCTTTACAATGGAAATCTCATAAATGCTGATATTTTCATTAGTATGAATCATTTGAGGTAGATATTATTACTCTAAAGGAAATTATATTCAGGCATGGAATGATTGTACCAAATAATAGTTATCCCAATACATTCACTTTTATTGGATCAGAAAGAGATTCATTATATTTATGGTGATTTCCATCCCTCAATAATATATGTGGGCTCTATATAATACACATAAATCAATTTATGTAATTTCATAAAATTCGGATAAGTATAGTATAAAAGGGTTATCATGGTTTAGAAACCTGCAAATATAGACATTTGAGGACATATTAAAAAAGTATGAAATAATTTCCACATTTGTTTTGTGAATTGATAATACGACTTCAATATTTTTAGGTGGTGTCTAAATTCTTTTACTAACCATTAGAGATATGAATGAATGTATAGATATAGTATAATAAATTACATTCTATATTAATTAATGAATGAAAAGAATATTTCCACCAATTTTTAGTAATGATCCAACTCTACATTTTTAATGTTATAATATCTCCCAGTATCTCAAGGCCATTGAGGTTTAAATCATTGGTTTTAGTCAAAAACCATTGGTGTAGACCATTTCATGCATAATGCCCATGTTACTTGTAATTGGAACACTATAATACGGGATAAGGGTTTACTAGATAATTCCTTTCCTATATCACACTAATGGGTTTTTCCTATAGACAATCATTAGAACGTTTCTCTTCATCTCCACACATAATTCTTTTCATCAAACCTTTTACTCAAAGGGTTCCACTTTCCACACTATCGTCAAGTGTGATGTTGGGATTTCATTCAATTATTGAATTTATCTATCATAACACCATAATGAAACTCCAGTTTCCTATTCATATCCACATTTTATCCTTGATATTTAATGATATCGATTTCGACATTTGGGAAACATCGTAAATATTCCTCATAGTTTTAAATATCATGAATTAGAATGAATTTTCATATATATGGTTTTATCCCAACAAAGAAAAAGTCAACCTTATATTCTAGGGTAAAAAAAATATGGAGGTGTATCATATAAGTCATCTAATTTTCACCACATAAACATGATGGATTAATTTCCTTTTTCATAAGGGAAAATAAATCCATTTACATTTTATGTCAAATAGTGCGAGGAAAATATTTTCTAGAAAAATATTTCCTAATTTCTTTCAACTCCATTAATTTGATCACCTCCTTAGACATATTATTTTTGAAAAACATACACTATTGATCGACATATCCATAAATATGATAAAATACCATCACAAACTTCTCATGTTCTAATAATTTATGGATTTACATGATCTTTTCAATAGAGTTGATCCATTTCTCCGTGATTTTGGGATTCTAATATCCACTAAAAATTACGGGAATTTTTTACATAAATGTCTCAATTGAAACATTTACATTCATATGGGGATTTGGGCATTCTTCCACATTCCTAATTTAGTTAAAATCATGATACATTTAATAATATATCATCAAGATTTTCTTGATTCCATCACCCATATATTTGGGCATTTAATTTGGTAAGTAATTACATCATTATTCGCATTGGTTGTTGACTCATCTCCACTAATTCATAGCCATTGACTATAATAATGGGTAGAATTATAGATGTGTATTTCTAAAATATTATAATGAATAATATATAACCCATAAAAAATGGGATAATTTCAATGTTACATATATTTATTGAAATACTATTTTATAGGTTTCAATCTATGTTATCCATGATATATTTCCAATCATAATTTTTTGGGGAATTTTTTTCCATTAATATTGGTTACTAATGTTCTTTTTAATTTACCCATGAGAATAAATTAATATTTTCAAACTATATGTGTAGAAATTTTTATTTTCCTTCACCATTTCAAGATAAATTCTATATCAATATTATTTTTTAGCTTTTTACAACTAGGTACATCAAATCAAAAGCCACATCCACTTATTAGATCCTGGAATAGATGTATTTTCATTAAAATATCTTCCATAGTTTACAAAAATTTAGGATTTTTTCCCAATGTTTTGTATTATAACTTATGATTTCACTATAGTTTTATACAAGTAATATGAAAATATACATACATTCCTTTGATTAAAACTTAGAGAAACAATATTTCTAATAGAGTTTATTTCATGATTTATTATTTAAAACATCAAATAATACAACATAGAAGATAAAAAATTATAGTTTATTTAGGAAATTAGGTATATAATAAGAAAAAATAGAGTAGGAATAAAATTAAAATATTGAAATATTCACTAAAATGGTTTTAAAAATTCATTTATTATTAAAATTTTCATGTGATCATCTAGGGACGTACATAAGAAAGGGTTGAGATATAAACCCAGTTGGGGATTAAAAAAATCATGTCATATGGTAATTAAGTAAATGTGAATCAAGATTCATATAAAGGTCACTTAAGAGGGTTGAGAATAATAACCATTAATAATAAGTCATGATATAACATTATATCATAAATGAAATAGAGGAATATGGAAATAACATTAAATATGACATCATAAATGCATGTTATATCTAACCATAATGGAGTCATATAATTATGGGTAAAGTCCCATAATGGATTAGGATTACTACATAGTCCAATACATGATGTAACATGATATAAAAACATTTCCTAAATCATTATAGTTCTATCTAGGAACACCCATCATTTTCATATCTTCTACATGTATAATTGTGCCTCATGGACCATTCAACATAAAGATACTTTCAACACTTTTAATCCCATTATCAAGGAGTATGTGATACATTCATGTAATCCCCTAATCAGTTATGGATAATTATATATTGGTGAATACTATTGATAAGAAATAATTATGGGAATTCCTAAAAAAAATAACTGGAATAGAAAAAACCAAGGGATAATTTCAACATCATAGTGGGGGTATGTAATGGTTTATGGGAGTGTTTGCTGAGAGTGAAAAGGGTTTTCCATCACATGTACATCATAAGTATAGTAATAGGTATATTTGGAAACATTTATAAACATTATGAAATGGAAATAAAAAGGAATAATTTAATGATGGTTCTCTAATAAGTAAGAGAAATAGAAGATCCCATAAAACAAGAGGCTATAATTAAATTCTTGGAGGATATATTGAGATATTGGAATAACCATTGGAGGAATATGGAGAGTGTAGAGACCCAAATCTTTACATAATTTGACATTACAATACTTTAGCGGAATACTTAATACATAACAAAAATAGACACACAAGGACCGTAATAGTTTAGTGTCTTTGGAAACTTGGAACGTAATCTTCTAATCGTGGTAAAAGATCTTCAACATCTCCAATAAAGATCTTCCCCTTCTTTTTCTTACCTAAAACCTTTCTTTATATCCTAGGGAAAAGAAAACATAAAAAGGGTGAGCTCAAATTCTCATTAAGGGTAAGCATGGATAAAATAAAACATACCATATATATTTGAACTTAAAAACATGAACATAATGTTTAAACATGAAAAGCTTGAGCAATGACATAAAACATGGAAGTACTTAAGGCATATATCACAAAGAAACATTAGTAATGATAAAATATCATGGGATTAAAACATGTAATTGTGGAAACCATTAAGCACATGATATGACTTCCATAGTAGCCAAGGCATTGCTGCCAAGACCATATTAGTAGAAAACGTCCCTTTCTGAATCAAGTTCACTCTTCGTTCCAGTCCTGTATTACTGAACCGGTTTAACTTTCCATTCCATCCATGTCTATCTCATGAGATATAAATCTTTACCTAATTAATTTGAGGGATATATAGGTCCCACCCATCTCATAATGATACCACTCATATGTGTGCCACAAAATCATAAATCATCCATCATTGCATAACCCATGTAATAAAAATGGGATTCTTAAACAACATGACATCATAAAACAATTCATATAAGATAAAGGAATTAATAAAAATAATTCCATCACAACATAATAAAATCAATGAAATAATAGGGATAGAAACAAAACCCTATATTATCTTAGATGTAAAATAATTTTGATAAAACACCTGAACTCCGTTCTTGAGGAAAATATCCTTTCTACTTCAAAAACATTTTCCTCTCTTAACATGTCATACAATTTTAAAATAAAATAAGTTGATTAAAAATAAACATGAAAACTTTTAAAGTATGCTTCTTGGAAATAATGTTTTAAATATCCATTCATTCCGTATAAGTTAAAAAAACATTCTTTCCATACTTTTTTCAGAAAAGTTAAAAAGTACCTCGTACGAAAAACAACAAAAAATTCCTTTTATATCTTTTACTAAAAACTCACCGAAGGGTAAAATTGGATTTAAACAATTCTAGGTGGATGTAAACAATATTTCATATTGAGGAAACATGGATGTGGATGATAAAATACACCCCAGTAAATACCAAAGTATAAACAATCTCGGATAAAATGAGATTGTGATATTTTCCCTTACCTTAGGTCTGATTTGCATCGTAAGTGCCTGAACCTCCTGTATAATGATTTAAATAAGTTTACTGACTTATTAAATAATCATATTCATTGTTTTTATATCATATATGGTTCACTTATGACTTTATATTACCCGTTCTTTTGTAAATTCCATGTTAAAGAGTGTTTTGGTTAAAATCATTTCATTTGTCGTCCGTGTTTTGACTTGTAATTATTCATATGATTACTTAGATCTTGATTACTTAATTCCAAAATATAAAACATGATTTATATATAATATATATTCGGATTATACATATATATAATAGATCGATAAATGGAAAGAAATACACCGTCCATGGAGACGGTAGGCCGTACGTACGCATGAACGTTGTTTTCGTTTCCTTATTGAGTTGAATGAAATTAAATAGATGACATAAATATATATATACATAAATCCAGTAGCATTATTATTCAATATATTTCATTATTATTCATTATATATACTTTATAATCATTCTTGAATGGTTAATCATGGAAAATGAATCTCATCGCGTTCGTGGAGACGGTAGTCCGTACGTACGCACGAGCGATGATATCATTCCCGTGAACGTGGAATTGTATTGAAGTGTATTTATACTATTTCAGAATCAATATAACTTTAAAATAATCATATATATTCATTATTTACACCATTATACCCATCCAAGTAAGGTGATGGTGGAAAATAGATTACACCACGACGTGGAGACGGTATTCCGTACGTACGCACGCGCGGTGATTTCATTTTCCGTAGGATGGATAGATAGTGAAATAGGGTTGTTTCATACTTATAATAATATATCAGTATATGAGTGATACTTATGTTATTACTTCATAATTAAACTACTAAACAATAAGAAGTAGAAGAATAAATAAAGTTGAAATAATCGGTAACGAACATTACCTGTTCTTTGAAGCGCCTCTTTGAGACCTCCTCTTAGGGCACTAAAATTGTTCTTTGAAGAAGACCAGAAACTCTAGGATGTTTCTAGGGAAGTTTATAAGAGAATTGGGCAGGTTTTTCCGATCTTGAAGGCTCAAAGTGGTGTGTGGAAGAGAGGGAGGAGGTTCCCTTTTATAAGGGACGAGAGGGGCACCTTTGGAATTCTTAAAAATATTAATTTATAATAAATCTAAGCCCACTTAAAAACCTCCAAAAATGACTCATATTCTAATATTAGATGATATAGGGTTGTAATATCATCAACCAATCAAATTTAGACACGTTTGGATCTTATTTTAAACCTTATCATTTTGATTTATCCTTATTTAATCTATTTAAGTTTGTTTGTGGTAATAAAATTCTAAATTTTAAATTATAACAAATAATTACTTATTTGTTGTGAATTTTCCATAATTGGTTACTTTATAACATTATAGACCATATAAATTTAAATTTATAATTTTTAAATATTTTTTTGATTTTTAAACAATTTTATAATATGTTATTTTTATAAAATAACAATAGTGTCAATTTTGACACTATTCATTTATTTGAATTTAAATAAAATATATACAGAATATATGTTCTAAATAAAAGCTTTAATATATTCATAAAAGGTCATATGTGTCTATAAAATTATTTTATCACATTAAATAGTTCATATAATATTTATTTATTATTTTTAAAACGATTTATTTGGTTTATCTCTTAATAAAATAATTAATACAACATTTTTGTATAATTATTTAATATACTTATTTGTTACGTAAAAATTAAAAATAAATCATATTATGACGATATATCTATTACCTTTCGCAACAATACTTTTACTCGAATTTATCATCTTAAAATAACAATATTTAAATTTTTATATTTATTAAATTATGAAGGTGACAACTTTGGCATCATTAAAAATAAAATAATATAAGTGTCATAATCACTTCTATAAGGCTCAAATCGGTTATATATTAGGTCATTGGATGATTAAGGTGTAGATATACACTACCAATAAGTTTTGGTCATGTTTTTGGGCCTTTTAATGGGTATTAGTATTTCAATAAAAACTATATTAATTATTTTTCACTTAATAAATAATTTCTGTATCATTAATGTATCACCATTAATGACAATTATTTAATCCCTAAAAATTCAAAATAAATTATCATGATATAGATAATGTTATTATATTTCTGGATAATATTCATGTTCGAAGTTTTATAATGTTTATCACTAAATTAAAATTATTATACTTATAATATTTAAGAGAGTGACATGTTGTCACTTTCTTTGGTTTTAATAATAATTAAATTATTTTCATGGTTAAAAGTCCATAAAATGAATCTAATTAGACCCTTAGGTTATATGTGTCTACTTTTAGCCATCCAATATAATTTTTTCATGTGTTAGGGTAATTTTATAATATTATATTTACCCTTAATTTTATGATTTACCTTTAACTATGGTAAATAAAATTTACCGTAGTTACTATTCATATTTCCCAAAAATAAAAAGTAGCTTATTAACATAATTTGGACCCACTGATTCCAAATATGGAATCCATTTTTCCAAATTAAATACACAAAAGTTGCAGAAATTAAATTAAAATTGATCCCGTTGTCGAAAGAAAATGGGTTTTTCTTTAAAACTTTGCAAAAGATTGAATTGATTTAGCCTATGAATTTAATGTAAAATCAATGATAATGACATAAATTATATTAAATGGTAAAAATATATTAAATTTATACTTTAAAACAACTCAATATTATAATTTAACCATATAAATTTTTGCGATGAAAAAAGTTGTTTTTAATTAAAATATAGCGTGTTTTTACTATTCATCAAAATATGAAAGTTACTAGAATAATATGAAAAATTTATCCAAAGTAAATTATTATTTCCTGATTCCAAATAACAATTTTATTTTGTCAAATTGAACTTATAAACATGTCAAAAACTAGATTTAAAGTGGTTTGCGCCATCAAAAGGCGGCAAAACTGCATTTTTTTGAAAAATACTTATTTTACCCGAAAAATTTATTTTGTTCTTATAACATGTTCTAGAAAATGTGAAAGATGAATAATAATGTTATAAAATTAAAAATTTAGTTAATACTATTCACAACGGAAAGTTCATACTAATATTATAATAATATATCGTTGTTTAGTAAAACCCGGTATTGCGTACAACACACGCTATCGAGGAAGGTCATGATTACGTGTAATGAAAGCCAAGTCAGGGTTGCATGTTGTGCAAGAATCCTTCGTTGTTTCGTATAATAGAATCCAACCATATTTCATTTATAAATTGAATATATATATATATACTCAATGTTGCGTAGAATAACTATTATCAAAATTGTGTGTAACACGATCCAAAAATAGTGTTGCGTATACTGCAAGCTAATACGGTGTTGCGTATAGTGCAAGGTAATCTTGGTGTAGCATACAACACAAGACATTAATGAAATTAAAAGAATATTTTTCATAAAATCTCGGGGTGTTACATTATACCCCCCTTAAAATGAATTTCACCCTCAAAATTCATCGGGGTTATAAATGGTTTACTACTCGAAAGTTTGTTTAATAGAAACCCACATCGTAAAAAGGAACACCAAAACATGGCTTTAAAAACTAAAGTCTGAAATGTAACGGTTACCCAAATTAACTCATCTCTGGGTTTCCACGTAGGATAACATAGGTGAAAATATGGATATGGAAGAAAAATCTAACCATCATGTTCTGATGGAGAGTGGTAGAGAACATGGCTATGAAAAAGACAACAATCACAAAGCTATAGATTTGTGATGATCTAAGGTACCATCTGATTCATTGGATATAAGGGAACTAGGACAACATTTTTGGTTTTCAAGATCATTTCCCTAAAGTTGATGAATTAAAAGAAATACTTACATGATTTTGGTACAATCTCACTGTTGTTCGTGAATTGAACAATTTCCACTTCATCCCTTAAAGAAATGAAGTTGAATTTGTTATTCGTGATGTGTTAGAAGATCATGTGATAGAATGATGGGTCATTCCATCTCTTTCAAACAAAAGGTTAGCAAAAGTTATAAGTCCATCTTATGGTTAGATTAATCGTATATGGTTCCAAAAATGAACTTATACTACATATATCATACCGCTTAATAAAATAAAACTAGTTTCTACTAACCAGGGACTTCTTCTAGGCCAGTGGTAGGCGATAAAGGCCAGTCGCACTTCGGTTGTGGGTTCGATTCCCACAACCTTTTCCGACGTGATGGGTTGTCGCTCGTCCTGTAGGTTGTCCTTTTTTCTAAAACTATATTACTATAACATCCCATCAATAATATCGAAAAAACTTCTATCCTTAAACAATACTAACTTATGTCCAACATAATCCATTCCAATCTTTAGGCTTATCCATAATACTGTAGTCCACTCCCATAATATAGTGAAAATGATTACCAATGATTTAATACCATCATTGATCCCCATATATCATATGATATGTCTTGTTGGTCACATTCCAAACATTCGAAGGCCTTAATCATGTATTCTCTTGAAAAATGAATACCCATTGAACCTTAGTGAAAACATGAATGTAGTTAAAAGTTAACACTTTCCACATACCAAAATACTCAAAATTCTATATACTCAAACCACGATATCACTTAGTCCTTATATCAATCATGAGCTCATGAATACAATCAAACATCTCATTATCTTCTTTTTTCCTTCATTATGCGCATATCATCTACTTTACAAAAATATCTGAATAACCTTCCATGGTTACTGGTACCATTCAACATATACTTTCAAATAATTTTAGGAAAAATAATAGTGTAACAATCCTTAGATGATTCTTTATTCCATAGTACCATTAACTATACAACATAACTCTCGATAAACATACAATCATTACACTACCTTCTAAAACAACTGACTGAGCTTTAACACTTCTTTCAGCTCATATATCATTTGTAGTCTCCTCATCATTATCCACATAAATACTACCCATATGACCATGCTGATTCTCTTCATGAGATTTTCCATTAGGGCATTGGTTTACATAATGCCCGTACATTCCACATTTAAAACATCTAATCATTGTTGATGTCGTAGAAATACCATTATCCTTGTCCACGGTGTTAACTGAACCTTTTCCTTTGAACTTACTGGCTTTGTTTCCTTCTTTTCCACACCCAAAGCATCTTCCAGTTCCATTGAAACAATCTCCCTGATGCCTCTTCCCACATGATTTACATGAGGGAAATTGAACTTTCTTTCCTCTATGATCATTATGAAACTCCATCTTTCTCTTATTATTTGAGTCGGGAAACTTACCAAAGTTGAGATTATTGATCATATTATGAGATTGCTGATTAGGCATAATAACTATGTTTAGACTTCCAAATCCCGTTTCATTTGGTTTCTCATGAATAAAATCATTTCATTGTCTATCATATCCTCCATTATCATGAATCTTCCTATTTTCAGCCATTTTCTAAAACCCAAAAAGAATAGTGTGAGAGGAAAAAATCATGCTAGGAAAAACAAAATAGTAAAGGGGGGGTATCCTCAATATCTAAAATCTTAGGTTAAATTCTATGATCGTTACCGTAGTTCTAGGATTATATCCTATACGTATACTTATCCTTAGGGACATCTCTAGACATACCTTAGAAATATCTCTAGGGATCTCACTAACGTTTTCGCATCCTAGTTTCCAAAGGTTGACTAAACCTTTCCTCTAATACCAACTGTAGAGACCCAAAGCTTGACGTACATGGACATTACATTACTTTAGCAGAATACTTAATACATAACAAAAACAGACACATAAGGACTGTAATAGTTTAGTGTCTTTGGAAACTTGGAACGTAATCTTCTAATCGTGGTGAAAGATCTTCAACATCTCCCATAAAGATCTTCCCCTTTTTTTCTTACCTAAAACCTTTCTTTATATCCTGGGGAAAAGAAAACATAAAAAGGGTGATCTCAAATGCTCAATAAGGGTAAGCATGGATAAAATAAAACATACCATACACATTTGAACATAAAAACATGAACATAATGTTTAAACATCAAATGCTTGAGCAATGACATAAAACATGGAAGTACGTAAGGCACAGATCATAAAGAAACATTAAGAATGATAAAATAGCATGGGAATAAAACATGTAATTGTGGCAACCATTAAGCACATGATATGATTTCCATAGTAGCCAAGGAATTACTACCAAGACCATCTTAGTGGACAAAGTCCCTTTCTGAATCGAGTTCACTCCTCGTTCCAGTCCTGTATTACTGAACCGGTTTAACTTGTCGTTCCAGCCATGTCTATCTCATGAGATATAAATCATTACCCAATGCATTGGAGGGAGATATAGGTCCCACCCATCTCATAATGATACCATTCATATGTGTGCCACAAAATCATAAATCATACATCATTGCATAACACATGTAATAAAAATGGGATTCTTAAACAACATGACATCATACAACAATTCATATAAGATAAAGGAATTCATAAAAATAATTCCATCACAACATAATCAAATCAATGTAATAATAGGGATAGAAACAGAACCCTATATTATCTTAGATGTAAAATGATTTTGATAAAACACCTGAACTCCGTTATTGAGGAAAATATCCTTTCTACTTCAAAAACATTTTCCTCTCTTAACATGTCATACAATTTTAAACTAAAAGAAGTTGATTAAAAATAAACTTGAAAACTTGTTAAGTAAGCTTCTTGAAAAAAAAAATTTAAAAATCCATTCATGCCGTATAACTTAAAAAAACACTCTTTCCGTACTTTTGTCGGAAAAGTCAAAAAGTACCTCGTACGAAAAACGACAAAAGATTCCTTTTATATATTTTACTAAAAACTCACTGAAGGTTAAAATTGGATTTAAAAAATTGTAGGTGGATGGAAACAATACTAAATATTGAGGAAACATGGATTTGAATGATAAAATACACCTCAGTAAATACCAAAGTATAAACAATCTCGGATAAAATGAGATTGTGATATTTTCCCTTACCTTAGGTCTGATTTTCTTCGTAAGTGTCTGAACCTCCTGTATAATGATTTAAATAATGTTATTGACTTATTACATAATAATATTCATTGTATTTATATCATATATGGTTCACTTATGACTTTATATTACCCGTTCTTTTGTAAATTCCATGTTAAAGAGTGTTTTGGTTAAAATCGTTTCATTTGTCGTCCGTGTTTTGACTTGTAATTATTCATATGATTACTTAGATCATGATTACTTAATTCCAGAATATAAAACATGATTTAAATATAATATATATTCAGAATATACATATATATAATATATCGATAAATGGAAAGAAATACACCGTTCATGGAGACGGTAGGCCGTACGTACGCATGAACGCTATTTTCGTTTCCTTATTGAGTTGAATGGAATTAAATAGATGACATACATATATATATATATATATACATAAATATAGAAGCATTATTATTCCATATATTTCATTATTATTCACTATATATACTTTATAATAATTCATGAATGGTTAATCATGGAAAATGAATCTCATCGCATTTGTGGAGACGGTAGTCCGTACGTACGCACGAGCGATGATATCATTCCCGTGATCGTGGAATTGTATTGGAGTTTATGTATACTATTTCAGAATCAATATCACTTTAAAATAATAGTATATAGTCATTATTTACACCATTATACCCATCTAAGTACGGTGATGGTGGAAAATAGATTACACCACGGCGTGGAGACGGTATTCCGTACGTACGCACGCGCGGTGATTTCATTTTCCGTAGGATGGATAGATGGTGAAATAGGGGTATTTCATACTTATAATAACATATCAGTATATGAGTTATACTGATGTTATTACTTCATAATGAAACAACTAAAGAAGAAGAAGTATAAGAAGGAATAAAGTTGAAAGAATCGGTAACGAACATTACCTATTCTTTGAAGCGCCTCTTTGAGACCTCCTCTTAGGGCACTAAAATTGCTCTTTGAAGAAGACCAGGACCTCTAGGATGTTTCTAGGGAAGTGGAGAAGATAATTGGGCAGGTTTTATCCGAGCTTGAAGGCTCAAAGTGGTGTGTGGAAGAGAGGGAGGAGGTTCCCTTTTATAAGGGAAGAGAGGGGCACCTTTGGAATTCTTAAAAATATTAATTTATAATAAATCTAAGCCCACTTAAAAACCTCCAAAAATGACTCAAATTAGATGATTAGATGAGATAGGGTTGTAATTCCATCAAAAAATCAAATTTATACATGTTTGGAGCTTATTTTAAACCTTATCATATTGATTTATCCTTATTTAATCTATTTAAGTTTATTTGTGGTAATAAAATTCTAAATTTTAAATTAGGACAAATAATTACTTATTTGTTGTGAATTTTCCATAATTGGTTACTTTATAACATTATGGACCATATAAATTTAAATTTATAATTTTTAAATATTTTTGTGATTTTTAAACAATTTTATAATATGTTATTTTTATAAAATAACAATAGTGTCAATTTTGACACTATTCATTTATTTGAATTTAAATAAAATATATACAGAATATATGTTCGAACTAAAAGCTTTAATATATTAATAAAAGGTCATTGGAATCTATAAAATTATTGTATCACATTAAATAGTTCATATAATATTTATTTTATTATTTTTAAAACCATTTATTTGGTTTATCTCTTAATAAAATAATTACTACAACATTTTTGTATAATTATTTAATATACTGATTTGTTGCATAAAAATTAAAAAAAATCCTATGATGAAAATATATCTATTAACTTTAACAATAATAATTTTACTATAATTTATCATCTTAAAATAACAATATTTAAATTGTTATATTTATTAAATTATGAAGGTGACCACTTTGGCATCATTTAAAATAAAATAATATAAGTGTCATAGTCACTTTTATAAGGATCCAAACGGATATATATTAGGTTATTGGATGATTAAGGTGTATATATACACTACCAATAAGTTTTGGTCAGGTTTGTGGGCCTTTTAATCGGTATTATTATTTCAATAAAAACTATATTACTTATTTTTCACTTAATAAATAATTTATGTATCATTAATGTATCACCATTAATGACAATTATTTAATACCTAAAAATTCTAAATAAATTATCATGATGTCGATAATTTTATTAGATTTCTGGAGAATATTCATGTTCGAATTTTTATGATGTTTATCACTAAATTAAAATTATTATACTTATAATATTTAAGACAGTGACATGTTGTCACTTTCTTTGGTTTTAATAATAATTAAATTATTTTCATGGTCAAAAGTCCATAAAATGAATCTAATCCGACCCTTAGGTTATATGGGTATACTTTTATCCATCCAATAGATTTTGGCATGTGTTAGGGTAATTTTATAATATTATATCTACCCTTAATTATCCGATTTACCTTTAACTATGGTAAATAAAATTTACCGTAGTTACTATTCATAATTCCCAAAAATAAAAAGTAGCTTATTAACATAATTTGGACCCACTGATTCGAAATATGGAATCCATTTTTCCAAATTCAATACACAAAAGTTGCCGAAATTAAATTAAAATTAATCTCGTTGTCGAAAGAAAACGGGTTTTTCTTCAAAACATTGCAAAAGATTGAATTGATTTAACCTATGAATTTAATGTAAAATCAATGATAATGACATAAATTATATTAAATGGTAAAAATATATTCTATTTATACTTTAAAACCATTAAATATTATAATTTAACCATATAAATTATTGCGATGAAAAAATTTGTTTTTAATTAAAATATAGCATGTTTTTACTCTTCATCAAAATATGAAAGTTACCATAATAATATGAAAAATTTATCCAAAGTAAATTTTTATTTCTTTATTCCAAAGAAGAATTTTATTTTGTCAAATTGAACTTATAAAAATGTCAAAAACTAGATTTAAAGTTGGTGCGCCATCAAAAGGCGGCAAAACTGCATTTTTTTTAAAAATACTTATTTTACCCAAAAAAATTATTTTGTTCTTATATCATGTTCTAAAAAATGTGTAAGATGAATAATAATGTTATAAAATTTAAAATTTAGTCAATACTTTTCATAACGGCTAGTTCATAATAATATTATAATAATATATCCTTGTTTAGTAAAACCCGGTATTGTGTACAACACACGCTATCGAGGAAGGTCGCGATTGCGTGTAATGAAAGCCAAATTAGGGTTGAGTGTTGTGCAAGAATCCTTCGTTGTTTCATATAATAGAATCCAACCATATTTCATTTATACATTGAATATATATATATATATACTCAATGTTGCGTAGAATAACTATTATCAAAATTGTGTTTAACACGATCCAAGAATAGTGTTGCGTATACTGCAAGCTAATACGGTGTTGCGTATAGCGCAAGGTAATCTTAGTGTAGCATACAACACAAGACATTAATGAAATTAAAAGAATATTTTTCATAAAATCTCGGGGTGTTACAGAGAGGAATAATTTAAGTAATTTCATTATTTTAGATTTATGATTTAATATAAAATAGTTCTTGGTTGGGTTTATGTAGGAAAAGAGAAGGGAGTTATTTATTATTTTCTGAATATAGGTTTTCAACTCTATTTGATAAAGTAATCAAAATCAAAAACCATATGAAGTTTTTTCACATGGTTTTGGCCAATGTGATGTGATTTTCTATATTTTTAATTTCTAATCTCTAAAATAATTAAAATAAAACCATTGGTGACATGGGAGTGAATCATGTTTATAAATCATTAATTTTATAACATTAAAAAATGATAATAGTTTTGTGACATTCATTAATCCTTTATAAAATTAATAAAATAACATTAAAAATAAATAAATAAAAATATTAAATATATATTTGGAAATAGATAGCTTTTATGGAATATATTATATCTTTTTGGTTCATCATGATGCCATAATAAACATCATATATTTATACTATATTTAATTATGAACTAGAATTCATTTATCTCCAAAAATTATGAACAAATCGCCATTGGATAATTTCAACATTTTTATTTTAAAAAATATATTTTATCCACATAATTATTTATGTACAAGAAATTACACTTTTAAATAATAAATAAACATTGATTTAAATATATCAATTTATTTGACAATAACATTTTTCTTGCCATTATAACAATTATTTTTATTTTTAAAAATTATATAATAATTTATATTAAACAAATATTATTTAATAATAATATTAAAATATTATTTAAGTTTTTATTATCTTATTTAAAATAGTGTCTTGATTGATACTATACATTTTTAAAAATAATTTTTTTTATTTCATAAGAATTATATCTACTTTTTATGAAACTAATTATCTAGTAAATTAATGAGCAGTATTAAAAAGGGATAAAATAATACTTACTTAACTAAAAGAAAATATACAAATCCAAACTATTATGATATAGATATTGATTCCTTTATTACACTAGTGACTTCCCTTGGGATAAGGTGTTGGACAATGTAATTTTAATTGGGTGGTTTGATATACATAATTTGATCCATCATCTCAATGATAGTGAATATATCCCGTAAATAGTTTCACTGATGATTTAGTGGGTTAATCTCAGTTTGGGATTGATCATGGTAAATTTCAAGAGATTTTAACTCCCTTGAAATCTCTAAAAAATGTAAATCGTTGGGTATGATCAAACATAAACTGAGAAATTATTGTTTCATCTTTATAAAATAGAATTAATCATAACCACTAATATATACTAATCATTTAATCACTATGAAGCTTATATATTATCAATAGTTATGATTAAAAATAGTGTTTTGAATTTGATAGGATATAACTTTAAAATTATAAAAAACAATGTATTGCATGTGTTTTCAATAGGAAAACTTACACAAAGAAGAAAATTATTCAATTAAAAAATCTATTTTATTTATAAATGTTTGGGCCATTACACAAATCTTATCTCATGAAAATGAATTTTCTTACCCTATATATTAAATATACAATGGATGTTAACTGTTTTCATCATATCTCACCACATCTAGATAAATAGACTATTATTTTACCACCCTTATTTTACTAATGATCCATCCATCTAGCATCACTACATTATTCCCTCAGATACTACTAACACTACTGGAAATCGGATCTTTCCCAACACTTATATACACCCCTTCCCAACGGTTCTCCCAAACCGTTGGGAAAGGGGGGTCTTTCCCAACGGTTTGGGAGAACCGTTGGGAAAGACCCCCCCTTTCCCAACGGTTTGGGAGAACCGTTGGGAAAGGGGCCTCAAAACACCCCTTTCCCAACGGTTTGGGAGAACCGTTGGGAAAGACCCCCCCTTTCCCAACGGTTTGGGAGAACCGTTGGGAAAACTCAGCCCAAAATCCAGCATTCGCCCCTGGAAATTATCACCTATCCCAACGGTTTTGAAAACCGTTGGGATAGGTCTATCCCAACGGTTTTCAGAACCGTTGGGATAGCTTCTTTGATTTCTTCCAGGTCTACTACCCGAGAACATTATATAAATAAAAATTTTAAATAATTATGATAATACATATATATATTTATGAAGTTATGTTTATAAAAGTTATGTTAGGTTAGTGGTTAAGGCGTTTAATTATAAACGGGGGGTTGCGGGATCAAATCCCACCACATGTTTTTTTTTGAAATACATATACCAACGGTTTTATAACCGTTGAAATAGATTTTCATATTACTTATACCAACGGTTTTGAAAACCATTGGGATAGGTCTATACCAACGGTTTTGGGAAAACCGTTGGTATAGACCTATCCCAACGGCTTACTTCGCAACGGTTCTCCAAACCGTTGGTATAGGCTATACCAATGGTTTGGAGGCCTATACCAACGGTTCCAAACCGTTGGTATAGGTTAGTATTCTACTAGTGTAATCCATGAATATTTTTGCCTATTGTAAAGTGGAAAAAGAAAACCTTCTTGAATCATATCCCACATATTTATGATTAATTCCAAAAATTTGATCACTTATATTATATAAAGGAATCATTATCACGTAAAAAATTAAAATTTAAAAATTCTATATTTAAAAAATAAATCAATCTATCATAAAATTTAAACTCATTATTTTATCTAAAGTTAAAAATTCAAAAGTTAAATTCCATGAAAATTTACTTGTATGGACCACCATGGATTCAACTATTTAGATTGAAATCCAAAATTGGATCATGGATTTATAAATAAACTAATTGAGATAAATGATAGGTTAATTATAATATAAAAATTCATAAAAATCAGTCAGCGTGAGTTTTAAAACAAATCCTAATCTTGAAGATAATTTTAAGATCCCAAATAAAGAAAAAAAATCACAGGAGACTCAAAATATGAATTATTGTTTCATAGAAAATTAAATAACTATTTATTAAATAAATTTGACAATTAAATTTAATAATTTATTGAAATTTGAGATCTTCCTAATCCCTCAAAATATATAATTATTCTTAATCACAACAATTGAAGTTCTATAATGTAGATAAAATCGTTTTTTAGAATAATTACATAGCCTAATAAATTATTTTACTGACACATAAGGAAAATTCCCACAGGTGACAAAACATATTTATATTACTAATTAAATAAATTAGGAAGATCTAATATTTTTTAATCATAAAGGGAATCCTCCCCATGGTATGCCGACCATTTTGAGATCCATAAAATCATCATAATTTTTTAATCATTTATTAGGATAAAAATAAAATTTCTATCATGAGGTGTAAAAGTAAAAAAAAAATTAATCAATAACTGTTCTACAACATGAAAATAATTTTTTGAACCATTACATATTGGTAAAAATTCAAAAAAAAATCATAGAGAATTATTTTTTTCTCTTTTCAAACAAAACATTCCTTCCCTATATTTTTAAAATATGATGAAATAGAATTACATTTCATTGGTGAATTTGTTGAATTTGATTATGTTTAGTTCAAAAAGATATATATTGATTAAAATTTTATCTATTTATTGGTATAGGATATTAAATTTTTTATATTCATCTATTTTTTACAATTATTAAATATACTCAAAATTTAATAAACTATTTTATAGAAAACCATGTTAGTGTAATGAAATGTGTATATATATACATTGATATATGTAAACATAAATATCAGTTAACACGGTTGGTACCTATTACCAGATCTATTCATATTTATTTCCTCGTCACTCAGATTTATGTGTCTAATGTTTAATATTCACATAATGGATTATAAATTTTTTAATTGAGATGAATCCATTAATTATACCCATGAAGAGAGACTAAATTCTCTCAACTACAGGATGTGTTGTTCATTTTCATTAGGTTAACTTCACATTGTAGGTTATTATTTACTTTAAAACATTATGGTTTTGAAATCAAAATCGGAATTTTGAGATAGTGAAAAACATATTAATAAAAAATTTATGTATTAATTATAATTTTTATCATTCATTTTTATTATTTATATAATAATTATTACAAAATGTTAGAATGAAAATAATTTTTTAGATGTCATAAAAATAATATTTCTGAGAAATTTTATTATATATTGTATTATATTAATGCTTCCATTGTTGTGGTTCATTTGAATGTGTAATATATTTAATTTTAAAATATATATATTCATTATATAAACTAACTAAAATGGATTTCTATGAATATTTTATAACATTGAATTTAAAATTATGAGAAATACTCATTTTCATTGATTAAAAATAATCTAGTTAGGTGTACAATTTATCCTTAAGAAAACACCACACAATCCCCTAATATATCATTTTGTTTAAAATTTACTTTTGTAAATTAAATATGATCCCTATATTAAATAAAAAATAAGAAAAATAATAATGTTTAATTATAAAAAATGATGATCGAGGGATAAAAAATTTATTATAATATAACTACACATCACCTTGTATCCATGGATTAAAATGGAGGGGGGTTCCCCTCTAGTTTGGTTATACAAAGGAAAATATTTCACTCGGGAAAACTTAAGGGTTTAAAATTTCCCCTTTAACTTATATATAAATATAGTAGGAAGTCGACTATAGCATAACCATGGCGGGATATGACACAAAACCCCCCCTTTTGAGGACACATTTTATTGTGACCATGTGGTTCATAACCCAATGCCCATCCCTACAGAAAAACTAGGAATAATCAATGGGGGTAATTTATAGGTAAATCCTTCTCATGATAATGTAATAAACTGAAATTTATCCTCAATCACCATGAAACACATATGTCGGTGATGTAATCTCCCCGGACTCCAATATACAATCATATATATATTTCCCACATACTATGTTGCAACACCCCATATATGGTGTGACCAACCAAATACACCAAATCATAATACCATGCTAAAACTAGTCCATGATAGTGACTACTAACCTGAAGTATAATTTCATTCACTTCTCATTCATTGACTCAAAACCACATATTTTTGGAGTGGTCTTCTATATTAAATGGAAAACTCAAACTATAGTCAAGAATAACTCATCAAAAATGATTCATGGAATCCCTAGATGACACAAAAACACACGATATATTATAAATTCATATCATTAAGATATTAAATTTATATTTTTTATATAAATCCCACTTCCCAAAAAACCACATTTAGTGGGAAATAAGATTCATAATTAAAAGAAATATTTAACCCAAAATGAAACACATCACTATAAATGGTGAATGAGAATTCCATGAACCACTCAAATAAAGAAAAAAATGTTTGAATAA
Source organism: Viscum album (assembly GCA_963277665.1). Lineage (NCBI taxonomy): Eukaryota > Viridiplantae > Streptophyta > Magnoliopsida > Santalales > Viscaceae > Viscum > Viscum album. The sequence goes on along the minus strand of OY728125.1, from coordinate 1,981,630,718 downwards.
CCATTATATGTTTTTCCAATGATTGAAATATCTATTATTTTTTAATATAATTCAATGATGTAATATTTAAACCAACCAAAATATTATATCACATGATTGGAAATTACAAATATTATATTGTAAAAACTCAACCACAAGAATAACATATATAATTGATCATAAAATATTATAAAGAACATTTGATTGATTGGTAAACCACTAAAATTACAACATTATTGATATATGATTTTAATTTATTGATCATCACATAATTAATGAAGTAATTGATAAGACAAAATAACCAAGTGTCATGAAAAATTAAATCATTAATAAAAAACACTTTTATTATAGAAAAATGAAGTACTTATAATAATGATGGAATCTCTATTGTAAATTGATTTAGAGAATATTAAATTTACTCAAATGGAATATATATGAGTTAGTTTTTATAGTATATAACCCATTTTTATCGTGATATACGATATTTTTGATAAATAATTTCCACCATTGGATACTATTACATTCTAAAAAAATAAAAATTATATGAATTCATTTGGATAATTAAAATTTAAAAAATGAGAGTATTTAAAATAATTGTAATCTATGATATTCTATTTGGATTAATATTATCACATCACCTTTAATAATCTTATTTTACATTGTACCATAATGAATCTTTAATGATAAATTCTTCTAATAATAAATCCTAATTAATAATAAAATGTAAATTTTCTTATGAAATTCAAAATGAAACATTAAAAAAATTATTTGATGGTAATTTAGTAGAATTAAACCATGATAGGAATACATCATGTGGGACATGATATCAAATGATATTCTTTTATTAATGAACATACAATGAATCTCATAATATCCAAATACCTTCTACTAAGAATTTCTTTACTCTTTGATTTATTCACTTTTGGTTTGGGTGTCTGTAAGGTATTTTGAAGATAGATATCATTTTTTTGAAGAAATCACTTAATTTTCACGGCTTATGTTGTTTTTTAATTAATTTAGTCAATATATAAATATATCAAAGGATCTAGATGGTGAAATTTGGTTCTAGGATGAATTGGTATTTTCATTGGTAGTTTTACAAGGGACTGATATTGGGCACTAGCTGCATAAGGAATTTACACCATAAATCCTTGAATTATGACTTATTTTTTAGGGACCTAATATATGATAATAAATTATGATGTAATGTTATTTAAAAATTAATATATTTGCATATTCTGTTGGATTATATTATAGTGTAAATACATTACATTCACTGTAAATGTTTTACTCATTGTATTTTTTGAATCGAGGAGATGACATTTTTTATATAATGTAAAACATGATAAATTACACTATAAATTTGGTATTTATGACATTGATACCTCATGAACAATGATTTTATATATGTTAATAATCTGATTTCATTTGGAATCATGCAGGCGCTCCTCTTGAGAACTAGATGCTTTTTCTAGTGAATAGTGTGTGACACTAGCACTTCCAAATGTCTCAGATTGGAATTTAATCGCTGGTGATTTTTCATTATTTCTTTTTCTATTTATCTCAACTATAATTCTTTGACAGTAGTGTGGCATAATTATTTCTGAATGAATATGAATTTTATTTTTATGGTTTTTGATCTCTGAATTTTTTATTCATCTCCTTCTCGTTCATTCTTCATTGAAATTTCCTATTGTTGGTGTTGATTTGATCACTGATAAAAGATAGGATGTTCAATAGAATTTCCCCTCAAAATGAAATGATGAATATTTTTATTTATTTGAAATAGGTTTTTATTTTATTTTATAAAATTAATATTAGGTAATTTGTGTTTTATTATTAAAAGGGCATGGAAATTGTGAAAACCCCCAAATTTTAATGTAATTGAAAAATTTTAGTGGATTCGAGAAAAAATGATGGACTAATTTGGAAACTGTTATGATGAAGTAATTTGTTTTCTCAAATTGAGATAAATTTTATTAAATAAAATGATGATTTGAAAATAAAAAATTGAACAAACCCTATGATTTTGTTTTGAAAATGACATTTTCATGTTTGAAAAAGAAATTGGGGGACTAAATTTTGAATTGATTTAAAATGATTTATTTTTCAATGTTTTATTTAATGATTTTATAAAGAACATGTAAAACTTTTTATTTTTAAGTTAATTAGGAAAATAGCACATGATATAAACTCTAGTTATGGATTTTTATTAAAATAATGATAACAACTTATTGCAACACTATTTCTACCACTGTGAGTTAGATCACAATGGCCTTAACCGATGGAAGTGTGCACACATTAACCCAAGATCCCAAATTGGGTAGTGTAGGGATTAAAATTCCCTAAAATTATATACCATTGGGATTATTACTTTGTTAAATGAAATATTTTTTTTGATGATTACGTGAAACTAATTATAGAAATATTTTATTTATTCTAACAAAATTATATAAAATTTTTATATAAAATTTTCATTTAATCTTGTGTTAATATATCATTCATTATTTTGAATAAAAATAATGTTGGTTTGAAAATATTTATATTTGATTCCATGATTTGTTTTAAAATATAAATAATAAATGTTTTATTATATGGTAATTTATTATCAAAACATTTTGAGACCCTAATAGTTTCTTTGTGTTTACACTATTTATTTTCCTTCATGGATTTGTATATTATATTATGATAGGTAAATACAAACAAAATGTTAAAATTTTAGGTGTTTAATGTTATTGATCTATGGACCTATAGTTTTTATGTTGATATGTAGATATTCCATACACCTATTATATGGGAACTTTTAAGCTTTTACTTTGACAGATGTTGTGTCTTTTGTTGATGTACCATTTTAAGTAATTTTTAAATTTTTATTTTAGGTATATTATCCTTGAGGAGTTTTAAAAAATATATTGTTATCATTTAGATTTATCTATTTTGTGAAAAAAATCTCTATTTATTATTTTATGATTCTAGGTTTGGGTTTCCAACCCATGTTTATCTGGAAGTCCCATTAGGATATATCATAGGTTACTCAATTATTAGTGTATGAGGGTGTTTGTGATGGTTCCTAACAATGTGGTATCAAAGGTACATGTTTTAATCTATCCTTGAAGTTGGTAAGAAATTATATTTTCCTAGTAGACATGAGGTTTGATTTTTTGGACTGATGAGGTATTTAAAATAGAGTTCCTTACCAATTCTCAATGCCATAAGCCTTTAGCTCAACATGGGTGTTTGGGAAATGTATACATGGGGAATGATATATCTGATTCTAGTATTTTCATATATGATATGAATTATTTAATATCAATGTAAATATTGATTGAGAGGTTGATCTATGTATCCTTGTTGATGCTCTATTGTTTTTTATTTGTGCCATATAGAAATATTCCTATGAGAATATGTTTGAGTATGACATGGGAGGGAACTGTTGGTGATCTACCTTAGGTAATTACTCTATTAGACAAGAATATTCTTAATAAAGTTTTATATTCTTACCATTCTATGGGATATATGTTGGAGCATCTGGTGAACCCCATCTTGTGAATGTTATAGTGGACCATATTATCTTTGAGATGCTGGAGTGTGTTTTCCGAGATCTATTATAGTTACCTACAACTATTCCCCTATAGGATAAAGTATAGGAACCTAGAAAGGATGAATTAGATAATTACACTCTATATTTTCTTCCTAAAAACAGCCATCATTCCATTTTTATAATGATCCTCATGATGCACAGGACTGGTTGAAAATAATTGATCTTTATTTTGATTTCATGGAAACATGGGATGATATTAATGTAAAATGTTCCACATTCAGGATTGAGGGACCTTATAAGATATTGAGTGATTTTATGGGGACATAAAAAAACATGAAATCCTATAGTGGAAGTAATTTTTTATTTTTTTCACATATTAATTTTATCTAGAGTCTACAGTCTTGGAAAAGTGATTGGAGTTTATCAACCATGTCAGGGTGATAGGGTAGTGACATAGTATAAAAATGGGTTTAATAAGAATTTTTAGTTCTATCCTGACATATTGATGCATGGGAAACTAAGGTATAAATTACTCTATATTGATGTAGGGTGATCTAACATTGATGAGAGGTCCATTTTCTTCTATTTGGGAGTTATGTGAGTTGCATTAAAGGAATTTTAAATAATGATGATTCTTATGGAGTATATATATGTACAATGAATCATCAAGAGGTAATTTAGTTCCTAGAATATAAACTTTGACTAGCATTAATTATGTCATGGTTGAGAATTTAAAATGGTCATTCACTGAGGAACACAAGATCTATAGTTCATGTAGAATCTCTAGTAACATGAAAACTTTCTTCAAAATATTTTCTCCTCTATAGAGTGGAATGGGCTCATAAAATTCTAAAATTAATATAATGAAATTAGATTCTTTAACAACTAAGGGGTTCCTTCCATTTAAATCTAGACTTAAATATAATCACACAGTGAAAGAGTCTCTATAGGAAGCTAACGTGGGTCTAATAACATTGATAAGTACCATCACTATATCTTCATCATTAGTGACTTCATTATTTGATACTATTGAAACTCACTAATTTATATTGACATTTATTTTAAACATTAAAAAACATCATAGAATTTTTTCTCTTATGTGATGGACATTACTATACCCCTCACAACCAAGAAATATTTGGGTTTTCATTGTCCCTCTTTTTCTTTCTCTCCAATAATAATTTTAGATTACATAAAATTTTATTCATCATGATATGAAACATATTAATTTAATTATAGGGTTGTATTATATTATTTCATATATATTTAATATTTAATTTTCTCCTCAACTGATATTCTTTATTATGCTTGATGGTGTGTTCCGTGATTTTCAAGGATAATGGGACTCAATGTCGAGTTGAACTTTTCCTCCTTTTATAGTTGTGTAGGGTAATATCATAATTTTATTTTTATTTATAACAATAACTTTTGAGTGGTGATATCTCACCAATTTCAATAGAGTTTCTTGATGGATCTTCTTCATATTTACCCGGCTTATCACTAGTAAGAGAGGTTGATTATTTAATTTATTTGGCACCTGGTTCTCAGCCAATGTCTATTCCTTCTTACTGCATGGTAACAATTTTACTAAATTAGTTGAAAACATGGTAGATTTTATATATATATAATTGTTTTATATTTTGGAGTGTGTCACAATGAGTGACTCCAGTTCTCTTTAAAAATAATGCTGATTCAAAACTTCTCCTTTGTGTTGATTATCAAAAAATAAATCGAGTTATAGTAATGAAAAGTATTTTCTTACCATGGATTGATGATATTTTTTAAAAGTTAAAAGGGGATAAGTGGTTATCGATGATTGCTCATTTTTCTTGATATAAATATTTGATAATTACAAATTCCAACATCTAGACCATCATATAGAGGTGTAGTTATGGCCATTATGAGTGTATTGTTATTCCATTTTTTCTAAACAATGCTACTCTAGATAATATGGAATTTATTACCTTGATATTTCATGAGTACCTTAACTTGTTTATATTGAAATTTTTCGATGATATCTATTTTTAATATTATTAATCTCAGGTTTCATTAGATTCCAATAGGTCAATATGTGTTGGTGGATGATGTGGGGATTCCTAGAGATTTTTTTGGAAACATTTGATGGATCCGGATTCCATAAATGCGTAAATATAAATGATTTAAATGTGAAGATTTTTAATATACTCAAAATATTAAAAGGCATGTGAAAAAATAATTAGTGTTTAAATGTTGTTTAAAAAAATGAAATAAATTTTTTGCATTATTGATGAATTTAGAGAGGACCATGGAATATATGATTTAATTTCATCATGATTTAAAATTTCTAGTGATATGGATTTTTTGTAATAGTTTTCTTTCACTTGAATAAAAAAAATTATCCAACCGATAATCCCACAAGAGAAACCTCACAACTATAGTAGAGGGAATGTGACACTAATTTTCTAATAAAGTGAAGTGGTGAAACTTCATAAATTAAATATGGGATGTAAATAATCATCACATTTTACCATTGTTATTAAAAATTGTGTAATTAATGTTTTCCATCAGATCACGCTACTCTGGGATCTATGCTGAATGTCAGATAATACATATTAAAATAACAAGATCATCTTCATCTTCCACTGCACCTGAATCCTTCTTGGTGGATTTGGTTTGATGATGCGATCCTGAGATAACTAGCCATGTCCATTGATCTACACATGAGAATGAGATCATTTATTCCAATTAAATCCATGCATGGAATCAACATCATTATTTAACAAGATAATTTGATGAACTAGATTGTGAAAATGTAATACATTTAGTATGAATCCATTCATAGAACTAATTACATATCATTATTTCATTGCACGATTTTATATGTACCACAATAAAATATTTATACAACTATGAATTCATCACATAAAAAATATCATATATTAGATCTACTGAAAAATCTATCATTTAAAGATATTATCAAATAAATTACTTAGGATGATATCTACTAAACTCTCAATAGGCACTTCATGATGGCTTTTTGACACTCATTCCATAACCAAAATAAGTACAAAAATTAATTTCATGATAAAAATTGATGATGATAAGTGGTCATGTGATTGATAGATCCATTATGTGATTTATAGAGAATAAAAATGGTCCAAAAATCATGATATCATGAGATCCTAGGTTCTTTGAATGTGTCTTCAGAATGAAAAAAAAATTATAGGATGAGCAGCGAGGATTTGTATATTTAAAATGACGCTCAAACTACAATAAAATATTTCATCATTCAAATACATGATTGATAGCTCTTTATTTGTAAAACTAGATCCCCCATGATAAAACTTAAGGAAAATTCCATAAGTTATTATGTTATCTAATCACATGAAGTATAACCCTCAAGATTCCGAGTTTCCACAAAGGAATGAAAAATACCCAACAGATGACCTAATGTGTGACATGAATAAGTATGAAATTAGAACACATGTATCATGATAGAAGGTATAAAATTTTTTCACGATCCTTCACGTGAATCCCATAAGTGATGGAGAATATCTTAGACACACTTTTTTCATCTTGATATTTTCATTATGAAAATAACCATTGTGTAATTCATGGAATTTTGTTTTCTCATGGAACAACCCAGGGATGGGTAGTTTGTAATGACCATAACCCCAGTATCCCAGAGCCGGTGAAATATGGTATTACAATGGTATGATTACAAGGAATTACATCATAAACTATATATTAGTTTTGTATTCCATGAATACTAGATATATATTAAATTAAAAATATTTTTCAGAAATAAAATATGAAAAATAATTTCTTTGAGAATACCTTTATACCCCATAGTGTAGCCCTTAATTCAATCATAATAATCTTCTTTGTAACACGGGGAAGAATAAATCATAAGAAAGGGATGATCTTAGATTCTCAGTAAGGATAAACACAGAACACAATCTATCATAAATAAACATAATTAATAAACAAATGTGAATAACTAAAAAATATTCAATTAAAATATAATTTTGATCATAATATGGATGGTATAAAATATGATCAGATAATTCCATATGAATAATTAAATGAGATAGAAACATAACTATGGATATTTTAATAGTACCATAATCACATGTATTTTCAATAACTAATATCATAATTATGGAATTAAAATGTGGGACATCATAGACCTACCTTTAAGGCCTTGACCAATAAGTATACATAAATGGGTAAGGCCTCGACCAAAACAAAATATAGTTTGTCCCATGAGACCAACTGATGCATCAAGGGGATATAGAGGGACCGGATCAGCAATTTATAAGTCCAATTCATTCATCATATGAAACGGGGGAAACATAATCATCATCTATATACATATTGAAACTATCATATGAAATGTAAATAATTTTCCCATTTAGTAAACAAAATCATAAACTATCTAGAGTAATATGGTTAATGGTACCATGATAGTACATCCACTAAAAATGGAAATAAACCATTCAATAAAATATGGTTGACGATATCATAAGATATCAATATCAATTATGAATACAATTTTAACATTGGATTTACCCATAAAATGAAATGGGTTTCATAATCATGTTATAAGGCATAATAAATTAGCGTATCATAATGGATTACATGAATGAATGGATTTTTATCATAAAAGGAAATTCATAAGGTAAAATATGAATATTTCATGATAATTTATGCCCCATTTAAGTGAATACATGTAAACATATTTTTTAAGGAACATTAGAAATTAGCCAAAGGGCCTTCGGGCCACCAAAGGCCTTCAGACCATTGTATCATTGTGCCACCAAAGGGCCTTTGGGACACTGGGATTTCAAGACACGATAAAATACCAAAGAATTATACATGGTATACCAAAAAAGATAAGGTCCCAGAATAAGATATAGATCAAGTATCATCCACAAGATCATTACTATCAGGATTGGAAGAACGAGAGGTTATGACCCTTTCCATCGGTACTAGGCACCGTGCAGCTCTACATGAGGAAATTCTAGACAATTATCCAAATAATGTAGGGATATAGGTACCTTAAAATATTAGTATGGTATGAAGGGGTATTTCCAATGTTTTTTAATTTCTTAAGCCTTCAAATAAGTTCATGTTATGGCATTATTCTTTTAGGCCTTCAGGTCATGCTTGAGGCTTGTGCCTTGGGCCAACGGGTCATATAAGGGTTTCTAATCAACCATTAAAATGAATATTAGTCCAAAAATAAATAAAAATATAAGGCCCTTGGGATTTTGGAGAGAAAAATATTGTTATATTATTATATATTATTCCATGTACTTGAAAATGGGTATGAAATGGGGATGTTCCCTTTAATCGGTATTTCTTATCAGAAGGAAATGATAAGGGTTCCATATAAAACATGTATTTACCCATAAAAGAAAGAATAATTGAGATAGGTACATATATTAGGAATATTAACATAGAATGTAGGAGGATTATATAAGAATAATTAATAAGTACATTGGGTTTATACATAGAGAAAGCGTAATGTGAAGGAAAATTTGAGGTTCTGGGCGAATTCCCAACATGATGTCTGAAAGTTTTCTACAACTGTATTTAATGTCAATAAAAATGAAATTATATTGATTAATAATTTATTTATAAAGCTCTAAAATTTTTATATTATATATTATAGTTTTATTACATTCATTTATGTACCTTTTGATAAGTTATAATATGTAATTTTGTCATTTGAGAGTGTCTCTTTACTTGGTTTTCATGATTAGTTCACTTGTATGCATGTATAAAAGATCTTGTAAAATGGGAATATTTACACAAAATTTAAATTATATGTTATTAATGAACATTGAGAACATTAAATGGTCTTATATATAATTTTTATTCCATATATTATGATGATTCCTTAGATAAAACATTAATGACATCTTTTTAAATTATTAGAGTGTTTTTTATCATCCACACTAGTTTTGTTTTATCAATTAAAATTATGTATATATAAAAATTAAACAAGACTAAATAAGTTTTAATATAAATATTTAAATTTTTTTGAACTATTATAATTGTTTTATGACCACCCATGAAGTTGGTATTAGAAAAAGAAACATTATTATCCATGATAGTGGTGAGTCAACACCTCATAGATGTTGTTTTCATTTTTTGAATAAAAAGGGGAAGAAAAGAGAATTGATGGTGGATATACCATTAACATAAAAACATTACAGTATATATACACATATGATACTAGAGATATTAGGTTAATTTGGATAGGGGGTGTGAGGTAAGGTTGAGAAATGAAAATAAATTGAAAGAGAGAGGGGAAAGGTTTTACCTCTTGAGTGACTTCTCCTTGAGAACCTCTTTAAGGGACATGGAAATGGTTTTTTAGTGAGACCATCAAGACAAGAACACATACAAGAGGTTTGGGTAATGAATTGGGAAGAACATTATCAATCTCCAAGGTTTATAAGGTGTGAGGAGAAAGGGTGGTGGGAGTGGTATTTATAGTGGAGTATATGTGTGTTTTTTGATTATTTTATTAGTGTATTATTTTGGATCAGGACTACCAATAGTATTGATTATTGAGACTATATACAATAACTAGATCATGTTGGTGGAAAAAAATTATTCTTACCTTATACATACATCGTTCGTGATGGAATAATTCATTTATTTACTTAAAATGGTAAATATTGTAAATTACCATATTTCACAATTCATAAAAAATTCAACTATTTTAGAAAAATTCAAATAATTCATTGTAACCATTTTCCAAAATGGATAATTTAAAAATGGAAACTTCTTTATGAAAATAGTAATCTAAATATGAAAAATTTAATTTTAAAATAAACTCATCATTTATTATAAAAATACTCATTTTAAAAATATATAAGAATTTATAATACATTGAAAAATTAATTAAGATATCATAAAATTATCTTATAATCATAAAGAAACAAAATATAAATTTATTAATCTAATTTATGAAATTATTTTTTATGTTAATTCAATAAGTTAATTATAAAAATTTAAATGAACATTATCATTTAAAAAATCAATACATTATTTTACATTTTTAAAACATTTATTTTTATATTTCATGTAATAAATATATTATATTTTCATCCATAATATAACTAAATTTTATTTATAATTTTATAGATGGGGTTACTAATGTTTTATCCAAATTACTATTCCTAAAATTTAATATTATATCATGTTTTTAACATCCTGTTTATAAGAAACATAACCTATCAAAGATGTTAAATTTAAAAGAGTCATAATATATAATTTTGGGGTGTTACATTTTTCCCACCTATAATGAATTTCATCATCAAAATTAAAATATTTTATTGGTAATCATGTAATTTTAATTTTAAAATACCTATGTGGAAATCCAACATCCTCAATAGTGTTAATAAGACATTCACTTAAATAAAGGGAAATGATATTTTGATGGTCACCACAAAATTAGGTTTACCTATAGGGGAACATTAGTGGGAAGTAAAAACATGGTCTTGGAAAAAAATCTAGCAATCATGTTATAATAGAAACTTATAGAGAACATGTTAATTTGAAATTCTACCATCATAAAACCATAAATTTGTGATATATTAAAATATCATTGATTTAATATTATGAAAATTAAATAGATATTATTTTATTAGAAAATCCATCTCCTTGAGTTTTGTGATTATTTTACAACACATATATAAACCTGATAAATTATAATTAATTAATTTATATAACTTTTATAATAATAATATCTTAATTTTATGGTGAATTAATATATTTCAACATCATTTTTTACACCCATAGATGAATATTTAAAAAAAAAATTCATGCCTAAAGTACATTTAATGAATCAAAATATCCATATGTCCTTATTTCATTCCTCAAATGTTTAATGAAACCAAAATCATTTTCATATGTAATCCAATATTATAAATCATTTTTTAATCTTAATAAATAATATATTTGAACCATTACATAAGTATATTACCTTATGAATCATCGAAAATATGACTACACAAATTCAAAGACCAAAAATTTATAAGGAAGGTCAATAAATTTCCAAAATCAGTATAACATAATATTTCCCAAAATAATTTCGCTTTTATTACCACATACTAAATATATGAATACAATTATATCCTTTACAAATTTATGAAACATGAATTCTTATAGGAGTAAAATATATTGTTGTTGAATATATTCCTTAAATAAAAAATTTATTAATTCCAGCGTAATAGAAACCATCAGATCACTAACCACCTTCATGGTCTCTAATAATATCCCATAAAAATTTATTTATTATTATATCAACATGAATAACAAATATAGGGTTATCTTTCCAAATTCATGTGTTTTAATGAAGTTTAACTTACAACATAATCACTTCTCTTGATTTCTAGTAGTATTCATCACATCCTTCTAATTACTAAAACAAGGAGTACTTCAGTATAATCCTTATATATCTCATGATTAATATTACTAGAGAATTACTGATAAAATACTCAAATAATATAATTCTTGAATAAAAAAAGTAAAATTAATCATTTCCTTTCATTTAGGGTAGTTTCATAAGCTTGACCACAATCAATTATCATATTTTAGGGTACATTTCATTGATGCCTAACACATTGATTGTTATAGATTCCAATCTAATTTTAGTTGAAGAAATGTGCTATGGAAACCTTTATCTTGCTTTTTCACTCACAAGAGTGGTGTCCTTTCTTTACATACTTGTTTTAAACTCTCATTTCTTTTAAGAAAGTATCAGGGTGATTATTTCCACATTTATCACATGTGGGAAAATATATATTTCTCTTCTTTCCATTGTCCCACTTTTTCTTATTTTTACTCCTTTAACATGTTTCTGTATGAATGCATAATACATAAATAGTTCATTATTTTTCTGGTAATTACATGATACTATATTATCATTTGATGATAATTTTTTGAAGACTTGTTCTCTTAAAAATATTGGCATAATACCACAAAATTTCAGTCCCCCTAACTCTTTGGATCATGTGCATCGATGAGGTTCCCATTTCGTCTAGGAGTTTTCATTTATAAATGATGACATGCAATATTATAGCTAATATCATTATAAATCATAATGTATAATCCAAAAACTAGTGAAATAATTAATAGAAATTGAAAAAAATTATGTGTATCTAAACTCATAAACATAGTTTGTTTGATATGTTCATTTTATCATAATCCTTAAAGTCTATCTTAGGTTTATGTCACCTTAACTAGTATTTCCTATACCAGATTCCCAATGTTTCAACTAAACATCAAATTATACCATCTATAATGAAATTGACTCCAATATCCTATAATGTGTGACTTACTTTATTACATTGGAATTATTACAAGGGATCACATTGCAAAGTACTTAAAAGTTTAGTTGTATTGGAAAATGTGTAAATATTTGAAATTCAAAATAAATTTGGGATATAAAATATAAAAAATATTTTGTTTGAGAACACCATTATTCCCTATAGAGTAACCCTAAAAATCAATCCTAATAAACATCTTAGAAACATAGGGAAGAATAAAACAAAATAAAGGGGTTATATCAGATTCTCATTAAGGGAAATAATACATAAGAAACTATCATAAATAAATATGAATAATAATTCAAGGTGAATAAATAAAAACACATTCCATAAAAAATTAACCATGAGTATAATGTGGTAGAAATAAAAGATGATCAAATAATCCCATATAAATAATAGCATTAGAATGAAATTTAACAATATAAATTCTCTTAGTTGAATAATCAAATGGATTTTCAATAAGTAATATCATAATAAGTTAATGCACACTGAGAGACATTATAAACATACCAACAAGTCCCCATCCTTGAATTTTACATAAATGGGTAAGGCCTCTTCCAAAACCTGATCTAGTTTGTCTAATGAGACATATTAATACATCAAGTTGATATAGTGGGCCCCTTCAGACACATTCTAATTCATATTCATTTATTATATGAAAGGGGTTAAACATAATTATCATATAAATTTATATTGAAACTACCATATGAAATTTAAATAAATTCCAAAATCAGTAAACATAATAATAAACTATCGAGACTAATATGGGAGGTTTAAAGATAATATATACCTATTAAAAAATCATAAACTATTTAATAAAGTATTTTATATGATATCATATTATATCAACCACAATTAAGTATAATAAATTACCATAAGCATTACCTATTAATTGAAATAGGTGTTGTAATAATGTTGTAAGGCATAAAAAATAGGTATATCAAATTGGTGTCCATGAAATAATGGATTTAAATCATACAAGGAAATTAATAACATAAAATAGGAATATATCATGATTATTGATGTCCAAATGAAGTGAAAACATGTAAAATGAGTTTTTAAGACACCATATAAATGATCCAATTCAGCGAGGTTTAATGGAAAATATTAAAGAGTCTCTAAAGAGGAAAAGGCATAATTGTTTTTATAAAAGCATAAATGATCTAATAGTGTATTTTTTATGAAAACAATGTTACATTCGAAAAATAATAGTGTCTTAAAACTAATTATGGAGTGTACTAAAAAAATTGTATGAAATTAGGAAGTTCCCTTTAATCAGGCTTGCTTATTGAATGGACTTTGGAAGGAAACCTTATAAAAAAATTATTTCCCTATCAAAGAAAGAAAAATTGAGATAGGTACATATTTTTTGGAATATAAACATAGAATGTATGAGGAGTACATAAAAAATAATTAAAATTTTAATTAGTGTTAATAGAGATAATGTGTAACCCGAAGCAAATTTTTTAGTACATGGGGAATCCCTTACCTTATGTCGAAAAGACTTCTATACTTACACATAATGTTCTATATACTGAAATTAGATAAATTAATAATTTAATTCCAAACATATAAAATATTTATTTTATTATTATAATTTTATTATGTTCATTTTTGGACTTCTTGATGAGTAATATGATTCAATTTCTTCATTCGGGGGTGTTCGTTTCAATGGTTTTTATGACTAACTTGTATACTTGTATGAAATATCATAGAAATTTTTAATAGTTACCTAGAATTGAAATTCTATTTTATTAATGAACTTACAGAATATTAAATGGTCTTATAAATCATTTTTATACATATGAGGATTATTCATTAGATAAATGGTTAATGATGTGTATTTAGATTTTTTAGGTGTTATTTTGACCACCACAAAATAGTGATTTTTATTAATTAATATTATGTATATATACTCATTCCAGAACGCTAAATATGTTTCAATATACATATTATAATTTAGTTTAAAAATTATTATTTATTTATTATAGTCCTTGAATGTGGTATTAGAAAATAGATTATCATCGTCAATGAAGATGGTGAATCGACACCTCGCGGATGGTGTTTTCATTTTTGGATCAAAATGGGGAAGAGAAGGGAATTAATAGTGGATATACCATTAACATAATTAAATTAATATATATATATATGATACTGGAGTTATAATGTTTCTTTGTACATGGGTCGATAGGTAAGGATTAGATTAAAAGTGAAAATTAAAGATAGAGAGGAATGGTTTTACCTCTTTAGCGTCATATCCCTAAGAACCTTTTAAAGGGACATGAAAATGATATTTTTGTGGGACCATCAAGACCAGATTATGGGGAAGAGGTTTGGGAGAGGAATTGAGTAGAATATCAGCAATCCAAAATTCTTAGAACCTATGAGGAGAAGGGGTGGTAATGAGTTTTATATATGGTGGGGGATAAATAGGTTTTTTTATTAGTATTTTGGCTCAATATTATCAATAGTATTGATTTATGCGACTAAATACAGTAACTAGAGAATTTTTTATTAAACCCATTTTTTCTTACCTCATAGATAAGTCATCCATGAATCAGAAATTAATTTTTTATAACATTAAATATTGTAAATTACCATATTTCAGTATTCACAAAAAATTCAAAAATTTTAGAAAAATCCCAAAAATTCACCCTAAACATTTTTTGATAGTTTGATTTCAAAAAGGGACTTCATTTTGTGAATTTTTTTTAGAAATATGAGAGATTTAATTTTTAAATTAAATAATCATTTATTTGAAAAATATTAATATTAATATTATAAATTATTCTTTAACACATTGAAGTATTAATTAACATCCCATAAATTTTTTTATAATAATAAGACAATATAATATTAATTTATGAATCTATTTTTTGAAAATAATTTATATTTTAATTAATTATATTCATTAAAAAATTTTAAATAAACAATAAAATTTCATCAAAAATACAATTACTTCATTTATCAATTTTAAAACATTTATTTATGTAATCCATGATATGAGTATATTATATTTTTGTTCGTAAGATACCAAAATTTTATTGATATTTTTATTACAAAGGTTACAATTATATTTTCCAGATTACTAATCCTAATATTTATTAGTATATCATGGTTTTAAACATGGTGTTAGATATTATATTTAAAAGATACATATTATAAAATTTTGGGGTGCCACATCCATGGTCATGAATAGAACATAAACGATCTCCCCAAGACCCATCATGATCACTTCATGTGATGGAAGGATAAGATCTTGAAATACTTACTTAAATTATGGGATGTAGTTTGAACAGAATTCATATACCTCTACTTGATGAAGTAAGTGAACCATCCATGCTTGGTTTCTCTCATATATATTATTACTATCATGAAAAAATTATTAAGAGGCTAACATTCCTGATACTAAATGAATATAATTTATGAATTTATGGTATTATTCATAATCAAGAGAAATAGTGATATTAAATAACTTAGGGATTCATTATAAATAGAATAATTATTCTTTACAAGGTATGGATTTTACCTTTATATTTTTATGAGGAATTTTTTATGAACTTTTAATCACTACAAATTAATATGGATTAAAAAATATGTTAAATAACCATAGGTTGATCATGGATATGAGTAAGATTTTTTCATACCTTGTGAAAATACTTGTGCCATTTTAATTTCATTAATTTGTTTTCTTATAGGATAAATGGGTCTTTATATAATGATATATAAAGGATTTAACCATCCTCATAAGTTTAATTAAAAATTATAATTCATAAAAGTTACCACTAATTCACCCTCAACCCGTATAATTGGTCCAACCCGGGGCTTTACATGTGGTATTAGAGAAAACTAGGTTCCCTTGTGTTTGAGATCTATTCATTTATTATATTGATATTCAATATTAGTTAAATAATATAGTAGTTATTTATTTTTATGGAACTATTTTTTATGGATTGATCAATCGAATGATGTAATATTTGCTATCACAAGGGATGAAAGTAAGTAACAATTTTACTATTGGCTATACACCAATTGTAATAGATGGTTCCATGAATTTTTAAGACATGATAAATGTTAAGGTTGGTGGAAAATTATAAAGGATATACTATAGTCTATATTAGTCAATCTGTACAACAGCATGATGATGATGAATATAGAAAATTAAATGTGGGTAAAATAGAAATTGTGTATTAAGGAAACATAAAAATCAAAGGAGAAAAAATATAAATATGGTTGGATAAATTTTAAGATGATTGAATGGATGAGGATGAAAATATTTATGACTAAATCATAGAGGTGACTAATATTTTTAGCCATATAAATGGCATTGGTTAAAACTTGGAAGATTTAAGAGTAGTAAAAAATCAATGAGAAAATGTTGTGATAGATTTGAACAAAATATTTCAGCCTTAGAATAAATCTAATATATATTTCTAAATGAGGTTATCAATATAACCTTGAATTCATAGATGATCAAATAGCCAATTTTCATGAGAAAGAGAAAACAAGAAATAGGGTTAAAATATTTGAAAAAGATTATGATATAGGACTAAGAAATGATTGAACCCCAAAGGGAATTAGATGATGATGATAAGAGTTATGTGATTCAAAATAAAATATTATCTCCCATATCTAAAATATCATAAAATATTAAGTGGGATGTACCTTAGAAATATCCTAATAAAATGTCTTTGTTGTGGTGGTATTGTACATTTTGTTAAATATTTACCAAAGAAGAAGAATGATATAGAATTATAAAAAGACGATTATGATAAAAAATAAAAGTAGAATTTAGAAGGAAAATATGGTAAAAATTATTAGTAATTTAATGAATGTAAAAAATAAGAATTTCTGAAATAAAAATATAATCATGATAAGAAACATTATTGTGGAAAATTGAACCAAAATGATAATTCAAATGAGTAATATTATAGAAATACATTATTTTTATAGAACATATTGAAATAAAAGATAATAGTTATCATAGTGAAAAAGAAGAAGAAAATGAGGCTTATATGAATGGAATGATAAAAAATGGAAGTATGTATAGTATGAAACAATAGTCTCAATAATGAATTCATATCATTTTATAAGGAAGTGAACAGACTGACCAATGTTGAACTTCACATTCATGATAAGGAATATGAGTAAATTGAGTTCATTATACATCCACTACAAAGTAGTTAACTTTTTATATAAGGGGTATATCTTTTGGATAAAGTACATTATAGTGGTAAAATGTTTTACCAAAAAATATATCCATGTAAAAAAATTATTGTTAAAAACTCTATCTATAAATGTTATTCTGGTAGATAAAATTGTTTCATTGAAATTATAACAATACCAACCGATAATATATATATATATTGGTTGGAATATTGTAATAAATTTGTATGAAAAATTTACATATTGGTAATATTATTAGAATTATTTATATTTCTATAGTTAATATTATTAAAAATAAAATTTTATATGTTATTATAAACAATACTAACAATTAATATCCATTTGTAAATTATATTTTTAAAAAATAATATGTGTGGATATTTCAATATATATTACTGAATTTTCATTATAAAATCATTAATAAATTGTTTATAAAATATTAATTTTATTTATTATATACTAATCATTAACTTAGTTTATATGAAAATCTAGAAAAATGAAAATTTATCTGGAAAAACATGTTCATACGTAACTAAAAAACATATTAATATTCTAAGAAAATACACAAATCTCCAGGAAACATGATTTATAAATGTTTAACCATGCTCAAACTCTAAGAAACATAACATAAATTCCATCAAACATCATCTTCCATATTATTTTCCTTCACACTAATTTTCCTTTTCAAGGTTCACACTAGTGACACGGTCGACACATTCAGTTTACCCTACTTATTGTCGGCTCGCATTGGCAGCATGAAGTAGGATATCCATACTTTAAAATGGATGTGGATGAAATAATATTAACACCCACACTCACATATGTAGAACCCCTTTCTTACAATTGTTAATGGAATTATTTCACCCCCAATCACATAAAATAAATAATAATACACATATAATGTAGTTCTTCAAACCAGAAAATTGAATATTCTAGTCAAATATAATTATGAATTTTATTTTTTATTCCTTTCATAAAACTATTAATATACCAAATAGACATTAGTTTAAATGTTTTACAAGAAAATAATCATTTCTATGTATGTTTCACTTATCATATTATTAAAAAAAATATTCATCCCAACTACCATAAAATTAAATCATAAACTAATCATACTCATTAATTTTATAATATAAAATATAATAATTTCAACATGGTTAGTTATGGATAAGTTAATTCTTGAATAGATTTCATCTGATAAAATTCAATTGTGTTTTTTTTAAAATTCATTAACACTCAACAATAGTGTTGGTCAAGATAATCTAATTTAATGGAAATTAATTCATATAATGATAACATTAAAGTAAAAAAATAGTAGAAGGTGCACATTTTACAATGAAACATCAAAACATAAATTAACCAAAATATGATAAAAAACATATTAGTTTGATCATATTGTGTAATATGTAATCTCTATTTGTGTGATGATTATAAAACCTACAATCCATTGTACATTATATATTATAAAAAATAGTTTCATGATAACAATTATAAAATAGATAATATGTTATAAAACATATATTCTATATTATAGAATAAAAAACATAGAATCTAGATCAAATTATGTAATGTGTAATCTATGTTTATGTATTATACATGACTACCTACATCAGTAGTGTGAAATTATACATGTACTATATTATACTACATAAAATTATATAGTTCTTTCATTAGTGATCAAATACTTTTGAAAAATGGAGGCTTATAATCATAAATTATTTTGATAAAAATAATCTAATTATGGTAACCCATAAATAGAGAACTGGGTATTGGAGCATCAGATTTTATATTAGGTCTAAATGAAGAAATTATTTAATTTCTTATCTTCAAATCCTTTTGACTCACAAATGATTTCCATGAGAACTCATCAACCATTTTTGCAATACTAATATGTTATTTAAATATAATTATAATGAGACATGTAAAAATAAACCAATGGTATTGTTTTTCAAATATTTAAATTTTATTTTTTATTATTGATACATTATGCACACCACTTGATGTGAAAATGTGTAGAAAAAAATATGCCACTATGAAAGCAGTGAGAAGTGAAAAAATATCTAAAATTTATGTTTTATAATAGTTAAAAGGCTATATGGTTCTAGATAAGGAAGTTTTAATGACATTTAATAAATAATTATTAAAAATAAATTATTAGAAAAAACGAAAATATTAATAAAAAATTATATTGAAAAAATTAACTTCTATTAATATGATAATGGAAACTTTGGAAAGTAGAATAAATATGATATGGATTTGAATCCTACTTAAAAAATAATTCATTTGGTACAAATGATTTATGGTTCTATATGATGAAATGTTAATGAAATTTATCACATAATGATTACCAATGCATTATTATAAATAGAAAATAATAAAGTAACAATAAAAAATTATATTTAAAGAAGAATAATTCTATATATATGATAAAAATATTTCACAGCACGTCAAATAAGAATTGAACGAAGATATTAAAGAGTATATAAATATGAATGGGTGATAATTTCCAAAACCAATCCTCTAATAGTAGTCCATGAGTAAAAAAATATTAGATGAAAGTATCGGATTTCTTTTAAAAAAAGTAAAAAAGTTCCTTCACTCACTACTTCAACCCATGTCACCTGCTTGATTGAATTTTATCTCCAACCCTATCAACCTTCAATGACTGAGGCATTGCTCTCCTAACTCTAGATTCAGACATTTGGGTCTACTATGAACCCCTTTTTGGTATGAGATCATTCTTCCATTGAATTTTTCAATAACCACATTTAAATCCACCTAACAAGGTCATTTTCACCTCTAAAAGTCCAGCCTAGTCCAATTTCATCCCAATTGAATTCTGAATAAGAAATGACTACAAACATCATTTTGGCTTGAAACTACTCGTAATATCTAAGAGAAGACATGATTGTGATGACCAACCACACCTTATTCCTCTATCAAAATCATCAAAAAAATACAGTTTGAATCTATTGTGAATATACCCAATATTACCAACAACATGACCTCCAACATATATATAATAATCCCCATGTTTCAAGAAAATATAATTTAAATGGAAAGACATATGTTTTAACAAATATTTTGAGGTTATGCTCATGTAGTTCAACATTTTTTGAAGCAATTCTCTCTAGCTATAGTAATACAATAGTCATGAACTGAACACAAATAAAAAATTGAATAAAAAATATAAATTCTAGGATCTATGTAATGGAAAACCATTAAAAACTAAAAGGGAATAAAAAAAATATCCCCAATTATGGTAGGGTTAAAAAGGGTAATATAAAAAGTATAAAAAACAAGTGAACCAAAATATTAGTTCACATACAATATATTACTGCCTACGAATAAATAAATTTCCTAAATAAAATGGTATGAAATACCAGAAAAAATGTAATTCCTTTCAATATGTTTGATATAAAAATGTATTCCATAAAAAATAAAAGTTTAGATAAGATAAATAGACGATATTTTTAGAGTTCCCCCACAGAATAGTAGAGAAGGTTCTCATAGCTCGATTGATAAGTTCATTTAATGACTCTCAATTTTATTTTTATTATCTTCTCTCCAAGTTTGAATGTCTCCCAATAAGAGATAATATAATTCCCTTAAAATAGTTTCCCACCATAAGAAAATATCCGTCATATATAAAATATTGAATTTATTCATCCCACCATCCAAAAACCTTTATGTATTTCTAATAAGATCAAATTTCACACCATAAGAATTTTTCAATCTCAAAGGGAGCGTAAGGGATAATATTATATTAGGTTTCATTTCCAAATCTATGTTAGTAACCCTTTACACCTAATTTTATTTTTTCCCACCTCATTATACATAACTAAGAACTAAAGTCCCATGCACCTCCCTAAAACATTATCCATTTCTCTCTAGAGCAGTATACCCAAAAACCAACATTATATTTCATCAGCTCCACGTTTTAAAGGATCACTAATCATATATTGATCTTTATAACAACCTCTAAGAAATCTTATGGATTTATCTAATTCTACTAATCCAACCTCGAAATGCTATATTTTCATTGAAGTTAATAACTGACAACCATCAATTAGGTTTCGACCATTGTCCCCTTTGGGCTTTGATCCTTATCAACCTTCATCCATCTACATATTTTAACAATAAATTCTATATACATTTCTATAAATGAATAATGAATTATGAAGTAATATTACACACCAATACCTAAGTGATCATGAGTGATTATGTACTTATTAAATAATTTTATTAATAATCCAAACCTCTTCACCCTCCCACTAGCTTCATGTGACTTGATGATTTTAAATGAATTTTTTTTTCTTTTCTTAATAATAATATGTAAAAAATATAGGTTTATTTCCATTTTAAATTAAAATTACACATGTTAATTTAATAAGAATATAAAAAATCTTCATCCATATTCAATATGATTTTAACATCACAAATACTTATCCTAAATTATAGGTTTCATAAATAATTTTCAATCATACAAGATTACATAACATGTGATCAAGTAAGTTCTAGTATTTTTGAAGAATATAATACTATAATTCCAATAAATGATAATATAATAATAAAAAGGAAAAATGAAATTAATATTTTTTTTACTAGTGGCTCAATATGAACAAAAACAAAAATATCATATAAACAATTAAAAAAAGATATAAGAATAATTATTATATATGATTTTACCAAATGGTATTAAGAAGAAATAATAGAAATAAATGAATGGGTTTGTTAAACCCTTTATAAAACATTCAACTCATCAAGGTTCATATTCATCTTCCATTGCACACAAATATACAAACCATAATTTGACAAAACGTTATACCTTTACTGCATCAATAAGAGTTATAATTATATCATTCTCATTGTAATGATGGTACACATTATCTTTGTCTTGATTAAATTACATTCTTCAATAATAATGAAAGAGAATAGTTTCCCTGGCCTTAAAAATGACAGAGATCAAATTCCCTTCCTCCTATGATTCCCATGACTAAAGGAAAAAAACTATTCCAGGATTCATCTTGGGAGTTTTCTCAAGAAGCATAATTCTCTTAGGGGTCTTGGATGGAGGAATAATCTTCACCACAAGAATTTGGTTTAATGTTGGGATCAAATGATTTTCCATGTGATGTGAGAAATGAATAAAGATAATTTCATCTAGAGTGGCTCTAAAAAAGTACATAATAAGCATCCTTATATAACCAACAAAAAACAACAACAACATGAAATCTCATTAATTATGAATTTCATTGAAAAACCTGACTAAAATTAAATTCAAACACTGGGTATCCATGATTATAGGATCTTAAAACATCAAGAGAAGAAGTATATACCAAATAAGAGGCCCAAACATCTACTGATTAAATTAAAAATGGGTTTATGTCTATTCCCATCCCTAAACATCATCTAGGAAAGTGTAAATTGAAAAGGGTATGGGAAATGGTAGACAATCGAGGGTGTGGGTTTTGGTGTATTCAATGGTGTCGAATCGAGAGTGTGTGTTTAGGTTGAGATCAAAACCATATTAAAGGTGAACTATGATGATTAGGAGGTGATCATTTAATAGAGGGATGCTTTAGAAAAGTAGGTTTTGGAGGGATTGCATTTTATTTGTTCATATTTTTCCTTTTTTATGATTGTTTGTTAAATGTAAATGAATATGATTACTTTAAATTTTTATCCCTTCAATGGATGGTTTCAAAAAATATCATTGATATATTATTTATTCTCAAAAAAAAAAATATCAAAAATATATTTTTTATTTTTTTTAAATTGAATATTTCTTGGATTATTTTTTTATATATTCCAAGTATTTATCATTTTTTAATATAAAAATATTTTCTTAGTAAAATACTAACTAATAGTAATATTAAATATTCTTAAATTATTTTTTTAATGAAAAAATACTAGAAGAAAATTTATATATTGGAGAAAAATTATGTGAGATAATAATTAATAACAATAGATTTATTTTCTTCTAAAAACATTTGTTCTTAATTTGATAAAACAATAGATATAATTGTTAGTAAAATATATGTTGGTATTAAATAACTAATATTATTAGAAGTATCTATTTTTTAAGATATTTGTTGGTACATGAATTTAATACCAATAAATACTAATATCTATTGGAATTAATCATTTCTACTAACATATGTATTATCTCCCACTAAGATTATGTTCAAATAAGTGACTTTTTTATAGTTTTCGAAAGGAAAAATTGAATTACAAATAATTAATTATAAGAGCATCAGATAATAATATGGAAACTATGATGGATTGTTGTTCGATTTTAGGGTATATATTCCTTTGATATGATATGATTCATGGAAAGGTGAAGATATATTATGTCATAGACAATGATGGAATGCTTGAATCATCTCATAAGACTCATAAAAGATTCATTAAATATTAGGTAAACTCTCATCTAATTAAACTTAAAAATATTAAATATGTAAATCCTAATAGTGAAGGTATCATGATAATTATTAGGAAAAAAATTTATGTTGAAAACTATTATAGTATTTTTTTTCCTCAATTTGGGTGATAAAGAATAACCACAATAATCAAGGTTACTTATGATAAATGCATAAGAAGGCATGTCCTCTTTTAAAATCAAAATCTTACATTCAATGAAGAACTCACCAGGTTGTTAGAATATCATTATTCTTGGGATACTGCTATTGTTTTTTATCTTATGGCTACAAATACATTATATTATGGTACAAAATATCTTTCTCCATGAATATAAATTGCTAGGATTTTCGACTTTTATTATCTATTATAGTGGAGAAAGAAAAATAGAACACAATCAAGGAATGAAAAGTTTTTTTTCTAACCAATATAGGTGTGATAGAAATATGGAAGTGTGTAGAATATGTGACCATTATGGTCACTATGACGTTTAGTATCATACAATTCTTCATGATCCAGAGAAAAAAATTCTATATATGAGATCATTCAACATAAAATAATGTACATAAATTATATTACATAATATTTTCTATAAATTTTGTAAATTGGGACAGACCCTTGACTCATGATAATGATTATTCATTAAAAATTGAATAAAATATATTGATTCTTAAAAAATTTGATAAAACTGATGGAGGGGTTGTGACCATTGGAAATAAGTGATCATTAAAATTTAATATATTAGGTTTAACAGAAATTAAAACATCCATACTTAGTTAACTAAAGGTTTGGTATGTTGATGGTCTCAAACATAACTTATTGAGTTTTATTAAAGTATTTAATAAAGATAAGGATGTAATCATTAATAATAAAAATTTTATATAGAGTTGAATAGTTGATGACATAATTATTATAGGGGATAAAGAACCAGATTAAATTTATTTTAGATTGGATACCCCAGTAATTCCTATTACTTGAGAGGAATATAAGAAAAATGTATATGTAACAGAAGTATTATCCATATAAGTGAAAATAACGTCACTAATATCCTAATATAAAATATGGTATATGATTTTTCTCAACTTACCTAAGATAATAGTGTTGTTTTTACAAATTTTCAGAAAAGGAAAATTGTCCAAGATTAACACAAGAGAGAGGACACACAATAAACAAAGCCTCTATAGTTAATTAATTTTGATATGAATGAACCAATGATACATGCATATACAAATGTGACTTTTATTTTATCACATTAATTTATTCTTTCATTATAATAATCGGTGTGTTATTTTAAAAATCACTAGTTAAAGGAAGTAGATACATTCAAGATGTACAAGATAGAAGTTGAAAAAGAGTTTAGTATTCACATTAATAAATTTTGATCTAAGAATGGAAAGGAATAGAATAGATGTTATTTTAAATATTATATTTCTCAATATTGAATTATAATTCAATAATGTAACCCCTACAAACTATAATAAAATAGTTTTTTTCTGAAAAAAAATTAAAATAAACATTGTTGAATTGGGGAGAACTGTGCCTTTTCAGTTCTATTGATCAAAATTATTTTGGTGGGGAGATGTGTGTACTATGGAATTTATTAAAAATAATGATTTATTATATGAAATTAAAATAAATAATAATATGAAAGTTTATATAACAAAAACATTATATACAGATACTTTTGAGTCTTTAGGAGTCCATGAATTATAAAAATCCAAGATAAAAATATTGGTAGGTTTTATGATAAATCTTTGGAAGTATTATTTCATGGATATCCATCCAATGTAAAAGGATATGGGTGGTGGAAGAAGAAGCATCTAAAAATTTAAGACTATTTAAATTTAAATATAATTGAAATGTAATCCTTAAAGAATGATTCAAATCTAACAACATTTTAAGAAAGTTATTTTTACAAAATGGAGTTTCCATAAGATGATAGTGAAAAATAACTTGTAGTTTAATCTTTATCGGGATGTGTTTATTCATATCAGATAGATGAAGAAGAGGATATTGTAGAAAGTAAAGAGAAAATGTACTAATGAATAAAGAGACACGTTTAAAGAAACAATGTATTTCAAGGAAAATATGCACATATTTATAGTAGAATAATGTTTTGAAACAATAATAAGACAAAAGATATAACTATAAGAGGATGGAGGATTGAAAATAAAACTTCACTATTCTCTCAAATTGATCTTATATAAGAAAAAAATCATTAGATTCTAAATAATGGATTGATTATAATAATTATGATCTAATTAAAATTGAAAATTAATTCATTATTAGATCTTTTCCCAAGAACTAATTTTAAAATTATCACTGGAACCATGTTGCTCTATAGTAAAAAGATAAATTATCAGGTAAATATTGTTTGGAATTATACTATACATGTTTTAAATGGATACTCACATGTAGAAGGTGGTGGGTTTGAAGAAACATTTTTTATTATTCCAAAGTTATGAGATATTTTTATTTTCATCACTATTACATCCTACTAAAAATATAAATATTATTAAATAGATGTTAAATCATCCATATATAATATTATCTTTGATCTAAAGTATATATTGTGAATCATTATGGTATTTTCCTTGAAATTTGTGATATTGGATTATAAAAAGTAAATAAGGATCTTTATGGATTAAAATATACCCTAATGGACTGTTATCCAAATCTAGACGTCTACTTGAATAAGAAAAAATCCATAAATGTAAAAGTGGATAAAATAATATATATCAACAATATGAAGACATGTACATTTATTTTAATTTTATATATTGAAGATAAAGTTTTTTATGAGATCATGAATGTGATTTTCATGATTTTACAAACCAAATGAAGTATAATTTTTCGGTGTACATGCTTGGTGAGTTAAGATACATCTTGAAAATTAAAATTTTGAAAAAAAGTTTTACATTCTTGTCCATCAAAAGGAAATGTAGAGAATTATTGGTGAAATTTGAAATTGAAAAATGAAAAATAGTTCTTATACCCATTCAAGTGGTTTTTAATATATATATTTATAAAATTGGAGACAATGTTATCAAAGATAATTTAGAATAATTATTAGGTGTCAACATTATCATATATCATCCAGAGAAGATATGGTATATACAGTGATTCTCTGTACCAGATATAAGATTGATTAAAAGGATTAAATTCTATTTCCTTTGAAAGGAAATATTAGATATCTTAATGGGTCTATAAATAATGTGATTATTTAAAATAATTGAAGAAACTAATATCTTATCAGGTTTATAGATGAATATTGGGAAGGTTTATTAGATGATAGAAGGTAGACGTCAAGTTGAATTTTATTATTGGAATATTATTTTTTGTGTTGTAAATCTATAAAATGGATCATAGTAACAATGAATACTACCAAGGCTAATTATGTTTCTCTAACTACTTCTCTCCCAAAAATGTTTTGGATAAAGGAAAAAATATACAATTTAAGGATGAAAATTAAAGAAACCTACCAAAATTTACTAAGATAATTAATGTTTTGTGGACCGTTATAAATATTCTATGTAAAATTCATGATATAATAATGTAGATATTCTAATTAATTTCATCAATGATAAGGTTTCAAATATTGAAATTATTTTGGAATTTATTCAGTCTCGAGAAAAATTGGTGGATATAATTGCCAAAGATTTTCCTATGGATAGAATTGAGACACTATTGTTAAAAATGAATGTTCATCATATTATATGTGTATCATCTCATGAAATTATGAATAATTATTTTTTTTAATAAATATAGTCTTTTTGGTATTTTTCATTTCATGTAACAGTGACTATAGCATTTTTTTTATGAAATAAATACTTGTGGCTTGTGTTATATGTAATAGAAATCCGAACTTATGTTCAAAAAAAATATAATGTTCTGATTCATCTATAAAATACCAATTTTTTCTTGAATTATAACCAAGATTGAATTTATTATATGTCTTTTGAAACAATAAATATTGAGTTTTAGTTAATTATAATATATTATTAAAAATATTATTATTTAATATTATAAGATATAACCTAACTGTTAAATTAACTATTATGAAATAGATTAAATAACTTGTTAAAATATATAGTTCAATTAATTGGTATCATATTATTTAGAAATGAATATATAATCCAAATTCATATAAAGGGAATGATTTTACAAAAGACTATTTTTATGTGATAAGGCTATTTATCAAAATAAGTTAAATTAATTACTATTAGTGAATGATATTAATGAATTTTATATATTATATATTCAATCAGTTTTTTTTATATTCATACAATTTTATCTATAATCATATAATAATAAAGAACAAAATTTTACACATAAAAACCTATATTTTTATAAAGGTAGTTTTACCACCTTTTAATGGAGCACATATTTTAAATCTGAATTTTGGCCCTTTTTAAATTTTAATTGTATAAATAAACATCAATTTTTAAGTGTAATTTATACTATTTATTGGTTTTTAAGTTTAATTATATCACTTTTTATCAATTAATCCAACTTAGGTCATTTTAATTAATTTCATATTGAAATTGGACATACCAACTTACTAAATATTTCAACATTTTTTCTTAAAACCCAATTATAATAAAACGGCAGTGGTAATAATTTTAAATTAATTTATTCAACATCTATAATTCAAATATGAAAAATGGATTCCATATTTTTAATAATAAAAATTTATTATGTCTAATAAGGTCATCATTGTTTTTGAAAAATAATATTTGTGAATGTGATTAAAATTAACTGTAGAAATAAAGAGAAAAAATAGCTTAACAAGGGACTAAACCATAATCTTAATGTCCAAAATGACCTATATACTTGTCCAAAAATATTTTGTGGCTATATTTTGAACATATAATATGTAAAATTAGATTTGGACCATTATTATAGGCAATTGTCATAGGAAAAACGTGGACGTAATTCCTTTTTTCAAAAATTTCAATAATGACACTCCTCCTCCATTATAAAAAAGAACTAACACCTCCCAATTATACACACCTTTCATGACATTGGTTCACCCAATATCGTTTGAAATTTAATATAAAATCACTCCACTCATCCTTCAATACTCCCTTTGGGAATAAATACAACCAATTAATCACTTTGGTGAAATCCAAATGCAGTTACCCAATGAAGAGGTAACATCCTTCCTCAAGCTCCTCTCTTTTATTTTCATTATCCACCACCTCAATTATTATTTTTCATGATTATATAATATCCTCATTATACTAAATATTTTTACTGTTTGTTCATTCTAAGGGTTTCACTAACACTTTCAAACACTTCCATTAGATGGGTAATGAACGTATCATTCTTGTTTACAACTAACTACAAGCTCACTAAACGACATTATAATGTTTTCATTTACCACCGGCCATAGTTGGGAATTATTATAGAAACTATGTTTTTATATGATATATGTGATATATATAATTTATTTATGCTTATTTATTTTTTATATAAAAATAAATTCATGCTTTCAATATTGTGGATAAACGATAACTTCATTTGTGTATGTGTGGACTACCTCATCCTCAAAATGATGCAATTCATTCTCACTTTATATGGAACATATTAAGGATGGTTTTATTAAACATTTATGATATATATGAAATAATAATTATAATTTAATGATTATATATATATATACTTATATTTCATTACTTTCATTATTTCATTCAAAATGATAATTAAACAGAAACAGGGTTCATGCGCATGTATGGCTTACCATCTCCAAAAACAGTGTATTACACTTCATATTTATATCATTTATAATTTATTATAAAAATATATATAATTAATATATATGATATTTATATCATTTTCAAAATTCTTAAAATATTTTAATCATTATCTATGTAAGATTATCAAGAATAATAAATCAACCATGTATAAAAAACAAATTAGATATTACCTGAAGTGTAACATTAACATTAAATTGTTAATAATAGGGTAATATAAATCCATATATGGTATTATATATAATATTACATGTATGTGGTATATTTATAACAAACATATATTTATGATGAAATATTTTTGAAGGTGTACGATGAAATTCAAGATTTATAGTAAGGGTTTTCCCATCTCCCATTTTTTCATGAGAAACAAGCCAATTTCACCACCTATTTCTTATATGTGATGTGTCTACTGCCCATTGATGTATTCAAGTATTATTTTGAGTAATTTTTTTTATTTACACATCCAATTTTGGATATTTATTTCCTGGGGTTTTTTTCAAAAGACTCTAAATCGGTAAAGTAACGTTGTCTCAATTTCCCTTCTATAAGATACATGAATTGTTATGCACATATATTATTTTATGAGGTGTATATACTTTCTTTGATATGATATAAATTTAATATAATTATTTTCATGATATTATAAGATTAATTTAATTTTATTATTTCCATTGTATTATGATTTAAATTTACCAAAGTTGTAACAATTTAATTCTATAATCTCAGAGTTTATCAAGATTGGTTATTAATATGATTTCATTGAGGAAATATTATGATCCATATCTCATGAACACTTATGAATTTATTACCCTTAATTATTCATGTTATATAAATTTAATGGTAAAATTTTTCCACTATTTTTTACTAAATATAATTAAGAAAATGTTTTATGAATATATGACTTTACTTCTCGTTTTAGTTGGAAATAAGTTTTCTTTCATACCTGGGTTTTCTAAAAATGTTTTAAAAATTGTTTTACTACTATCCCATGATTTATAAAAGAAATTGTTTTACCATGTATTCTACTTAAAAACCTTTTTAAAAGGAATATTCTTGTTCTTTTTTAATCAAGGCACTTTTCTAAACTATTAAAATAAAAAAATAATGGTCTATATTTATAGACATACGCATCGCCATGACTATAATTTCCTTCATCCTTAATTTGTAATTTAAAAAGGTTTTTTAATTATTTTTTCCCTAATACTCTAATTTTTTTTAAATATTTACCAATGAAAAATGTAATTTAAAATTTGTTTCATGTTTAAACAGTTTTTTATATTCTTTTCAAAGCACTCTTTATATGTTTTCAAAAGTTCGTTTTGAAATAAATTGATTTTAATTATCTCAATGATTACATTATATATTTTCAATTTGTTTTAAAAGAAAAATGGTTTCAAAATGTTTTCAATCTTATTTTTTACATTTTCAAGGAAAAAAATTTTCAAAATATTTTAATTCTTCTTTTATATGATTTCATGACAATATTTTCAAAATATTTTCATGATTCATTTATAAGTCATCATAGAAAAAGATTTTCAATATTATTTTATAAAATTACAAGGAAAAAGGTTTTCAAAATATTTCACTATCATTTATTTTTTCCTTGGTTATTTTCCATGAAAATAGTCATTGAAATGTTTTATATTTTAAAATTGATTTTTTTAAAGCGTAATGTATATTTTCCTCACAAATTATTTTTAAAAGTTATTGAAAAATTAATTTCCATCCATAATGGAATCCATTAGTGTGACTCGTGAATTTTTGAAGAAATGATCCAAAGGATCCTTTCATATTATTTCTCTAAAAGGTTTATGTTTTTATGGCATGTGGTTTATGAAACCTATTTCTATTTCACAGGTTATATTTTTGTGAAACTAACTTCATTTACCAGGTTATTCTTTGATGACATTATTATGAAACTTGTATCTTTTCCACAGGATATGATATGATTTCATGTTTATAAAAGCCATTTAATTTTATGGTTTATGATATGGTTGTTTATGATTTTGTGTCACATTTATGTATGATTTCATTTTGAGATATGGGAGACCTATATCTACCTCTAATGCATTGGGTAATTATAAGTGGTATATAAGCTCAAAGGGTACATGGGTTGTATCTGAATATTGAAACCAAGAGGGTACACAAGTTTTAGCTCTATCCCTAAAATAAGAGGGTATATGGATTGTAGACCATGACTAAAAAATAAGATAGTATAAAGGTTATAACACTATCCAAAAAATAAGAGGGTACTCATGTTGTAGACCAAGCCTGGAAATTAGTTGGTACAATGATTGTTAGCCCAAGTCCAAAGATAATAATTTTTTTTAACCCAAGCCTATTCTGTTATCAAGGTCTTGGTTGGTCTCTTTGATATAATATTTTCTATGATTATGTGTATGCCAAAAATTCTATGATTTATTCCTTAGTTATTCATTCATGGATTATTATCTTGACTCTATTATGATTCATGTCTTGTAAAATGCCTTTTATTATTCCATGTATTATGAATATGGTCTTTAATATGAATGGTATGATCTTCAAATGATATACTCACTTTCTCAAACCCTTATGTTGATGTTATGAATATGTACTTACTTTTTTACCCATACTAAGCATTTTAGCTCTACCCTTTCTTATTTTTCCTTTCCCCATATTATGAAGTATGGTTTAAAGTCTAAGTACTATATGGTAAGATCTTTTTGGAAAAAATTGATGATATTTCAGAAAGTTAGATGATTATATTCTATGATTAAAACTAAAAAATATTATCACAGTCCTCAGGTATGTAATTTTTTTAATTTGATGAATGTACATCTATATTGATGTAATATCCATGTATGATAATCCTGGGTTGCTATAGTTAGTATCATAGGAAATGTTTATTCAAATTTTGGATACTAGGATGAGGAAACATTAGTGACGTCCATGGGGTTATTTCTAAAGATATATCTATGGATGTATCTATGGATAAGTCAAGGTATATGGAAAAGGATATGAATATTTCCTAGAATATTTGGAAAATATAGGGTGATTAGTTTCCAAGAAATACATGCATGTCTAGATAATGCAAGTTTATGTGCCTCTGGAAAAGAATGTACCTAGGTGAAAACTCTAAAAATTAGTGTTGGGACTGACTCTAGAGTAACCTAGTATACAACAATCGGCCTTGCTTCACACTTGGTTTGAAACTTATGGGGGAATGAATTTGGAATTCAAAAACTCTTTATGAACCACCATGATAGATTTAAGTATAATATGGCTATGAATAACCTATGATAAACCTAAGGATTCATATATTAAAGCAGTAGGAACCATTATTTTTCTACTCTATAATTAATTTTTCAATTTTATATGGTTTTAGGTTTTGATAAGTATTTATCATGCTATGATTTATGTTCTTATTTAATGGATGGAACAAGAATGAACCCTGATAATTACGAATGAAATAGAAAATTCAATTATTGTCCTATTAATACACCTAAGTTTAAGGTTTCAGGAATGAGTAAAATTATTTCTATGCTTAAATAACCTTCCCAAGATATAAATCATGTTTAACATCTAAACGAGAATATGAGGGAACAATGCTCTATTGAGTATTTTATGATGTAATTTCCACCTTCTTTTAATGATTACATTGATCAATTAGTTTTTGATCAATTGATCAATACCGCTGAAATATTAGTTTCTGTTCTTCAGTGTTTGGAGCATGAGTTTTTTTTAGTTTTTTATAATTTATAAGGTAAAGTAGGTAGGTGGTGTTACATTATTAAGAGCACTAGGGAACAAGAGTAAAATGAATCTACGGAATGAAAATAGTTTAAGTGGATATTTCATAGTAAGTAGACCCATCCTATTCTATTAACAAATCTAGAGAACTAAATCTAAGAGCTTAAATATAAGAATGATGAATCTATTGGCACTTATATAAATGTTTTTTACAAAACATCAAAGGTAATCCTTGGGTATTATATTTTATATTGAATATAAAGTTGACTGATTCTTTAATGGAAAAAACACAAACTTTGAAGGGAGTTATTCATAAGGGAGTCAAATGATTTGAAGAAATTGTTCAATAACCGGTTAAGGTGGAAATAGATGTTGGAGATATATATCTACCTCATGTTTTAGATTTGAATTGAAAAATGTATATATAAGGAACATCTAAGACCCATGGAGAGATGAAGATGATATATTCTGTGTGCTCAATGTGTGCAAAGAAATACGTAGGAAATTTTTTAACGGGACTAGTAAATGTTTTTGGTGTTTAAAGAAAGAAATTGTGTGGATGATTTTTAAAATGATTAGAGAAAGTTATCTAATGATAAAAATAATGAGAAATATCCACATGATACACCTACTGCACTTTAATGCTTCAATTTCATGGAGTTTGGCTATTTTTCTAAAAATTTCCCAAATACAAGGTTAAATAATGATAATTAATGTCAAAACCATATAATGACAAAGGAAAAAAAATGTAAATCTTATGAAATCATAGTGAATGAGGAAAATACTGATAATTAGGGAACATTAATCCTTCCCTTCATATTTGGGAATTTCATGTTGGATTTTTTATGAATAATCCATATGAAAATATTATTTTTCAACCTTTGGTGAAATTCCTTATGATTATCTCCCTCTATATGGATTATGTTATACTAAAATAATGTTTGATACTATATCTATAAAATTATAGGAACATATTTCATTGAAAACTTTTTTTGTATAAGATAAGATATTTCTTAAAGAGTAAAGGGTAAATTATAGTTTGTAAGTGTAGAGACCCTAAGCTTAACGTACATGAACATTACATTACTTTTGCGGAATACTTATTACATAACAAAAACACACACACAAGGATCGTAATAGTTTAGTGTCTTTGGAAACTTGGAATATAATCTTCTAATCCTAGTGAAAGATCTTTAACATCTCCCATAAAGATCTTCCTTTTTTTTATACCTAAAACATTTCTTTATATCCTGGGGAAAAGTAAAAATAAAAGGGTGAGCTCAAATGCTTAGTAAGGGTAAACAAAATAAATGTCATTCACATCATATACATAAGAACATAACTTTTGGAAATCTTAACCTGCAAAAGAAATCATAATTTCATAACATGGGATAAATCATAGTAGTGAAAGGCAAACCCCAATAATCATAACTTAAAACATGAAACATTGTGGCATACACACATAATCATAAATAATCATTTCTTGTTAGTCAAGACTCATTTCCAAGACTATCTTAGTGGAAAAAGTCCCTTTCTGAACCGAGTCACCCTCGCTTCAGTCCTGTTTCACTAAACCGGTATAACCTACCATTCCAGCCATGTCTATCTCATGAGATATAAAATCTTTACCCAATGCATTGGAGGGAGATATAGGTCCCACCCATCTTATAATGAATCCTTTCTTATGTGTGCCACATAATCATAAATCATACATTATCGCATAACACATGTAATAAAAATGGGATTCTTAAAACATCATGACATCATAAAACAAATCATATAAGGTAAATGACTTCATAAAAATAATTCCCTCAAAACATAATCAAATCAATGTAATAATAGGGATAAAAACAGAACCCTTTATTATCTTAGATGGAAAATAATTTTGATAAAACACTTGAACTCCATTCTTGAGGAAAATATCCTTTCTTCTTCAAAAACATTTTTCCTTTCTTAACATGTCATACAAATTTAAACTTAATGAAGTTGATTAAAAATAAACTTGAAAACTTGTAAAGGAAGCTTCTTGGAAATAATGTTTTGAAAATCCATTCTTGCAGTGTAATTTAAAAAAACATTCTTCGTACTTTTGTCGGAACAGTCAAAAAGTACCTCGAATGAAAAACGAAAAAAGATTCCTTTGATATTCTTTACTAAAAACTCACCGAAGGGTAAAATTAGATTTAAACTATTGTAAGTGGATGGAAAAAATATTACATATTGAGGGAACATGGATGTGGATGATAAAATACACCCCAGTAAATACCAAAGTAAAAACAATCTCGGATAAAAATGAGATTGTGATATTTCCCTTACCTTAGGACTGATATGCTTCATAAGTGTCCGAAACTCCTGTATAATGATTTAAATAATGTCATTGACTTATTCCAGAATCATACTCATTGTTATGATATCATATATGGTTCACTTATGACTTTATATTACCCTTTTTTTGTAAATTCTATGTTAAAGATCATTTTGGGTAAAATTGTTTCATTTGTCATCCGTGTTTTGACTTGTAATTATTCATATGATTTCTTAGATCATAATTACATAATTCCAGAATATAAAACATGATTTATATATAATATATATTCAGAATATACATATATATAATAAATTAGTAAATGGAAAGAAATACACCGTTCATAGAGACGGTAGGCCGTACGTACGCATGAACGCTGTTTTTGTTTCCTTATTGAGTTGAATGGAATTAAGTAGATGACATACATATATACACACATAAATCCAGTAGCTTTATAATGTCATATATTTAATTATTATTTCTTATATATAGTTTATAATCATTCTTAAATGGTTAACATGGAGAATGAATCTCATCGCGTCGTGGAGACGGTGGTCCGTACGTACGCACGAGCGATGATATCATTTCCATAATTATTGAATTGAATTGGAGTGGATGATACAATATATCAGAATCATTATGATGTTATAATAACTATGTATAGTTATTCTTTACACCATAATACCCATCCATGTAAGGTGTTGGTGGAAAAACAGATTACACCACGGCGTGGAGACGGTATTCTGTACGTATGCACGCGCGGTGATTTCGTTTTCCGTAGGATGGATAGAAGGTGAATTAGGGTTGTTTAATATTTATAATAACATATCAGTATGTAAGTAATACTTATGTTATTACTTTTTCATGAAACAACTAAATAAGAAGAAGTTGAAGAAGAAAGAAATTGAAAAGATCGGTAATGGATATTACCTCTTCTTTGAAACGCCTCTTTGAATCCTCCACTTAGGGAACTAAGATTGGTCTTTGAAGAAGACCAGGACCTCTAGGATTATTCTAGGGAAGTGGAGAAGGTATTTTGGCAGGGGTTGGCCGAGCTTGAGTGCCCAAATTGGTGTGAGGGGGAGGGGGAGGAGGTGTCCTTTTATAAGGGAGGAGAGGGGCACCTTAGGAATATCTCAAAATATTATTTTATATTAAAGTCAAAATCAGTTTATAATGGTTCCAAAGGGTCTTATTTCTAAGATAAAGTGGGGATGGGTCGAAATACTATCAACCAATAGGATTTGGACAAGTTTAGGTTATTATTTTAACCTTATCAATTAGATTTAACTCTAAGTTAAATAATTTAACTTTTACCGTGTCTTTTTGTTTTCTTAAATTATATGGTTAATACACATACTATAACATGAAAAACGAACCCCAAATTGTTTATAATTAATATATATATCCCTATCTAAGTCATTTGGCCGAACCTTAGATTTTTAGGAATAAAATAACAATTAATAATATAATATTTGATTTAAAAACTATTTTGTGTCAATTTTGACACTATTTGATATATGATTTTTGTGAAAGTTATAACAGAATTATATGTTCGAAACAAGTTGATTAAATAAACACTAATATATCACAGTAACCTATAAAATTAGTGGAAGTAATAAAAAGTCTCAAATTACATTTATTTTGGTTTTTATAACATCAATTATGTCAATATTTCATTAATAAGATAATTACTGCATCATCATTGTGTCATAAATAAATTAATTTAGTTAAAGTCTAAAAATTATAAATAAAATATCATTGTGTATGAAATCTTTTTAGATTTCTAATGAATATTTATAATCGAATTTATCTTATGTATAACCTAATATTAAAAATGTTTTAGTTATTAAACTTTGATTTTAACTATTTTAACTATTCATTAAATAAAATAATATTAAATGTCATAATCTAATCCAAGTGGACCTAAATGGTCATATTATATTCATAAGGTTATTTTTGGTCTAATTACACTTATCAAATAGAATCAGGACATTTTTTAGGGTAATAGTAATATCATATTAACCCTTAGTTACCCTATTTACTATTAACCGCGGTAAAAAAAGTAAAAAGTTACTATTCACCAAAAATTATTTTTATCTCATTGAACCACATTTTACTTATTGATATCAACCGTGTCTGTCGGATTTTCGAAATTCCAATCACAGAAGCAGTAAAATTAAGTTTTATGCAAAATTCAGTTTTTAACCTACCACTTAGTGGTTTCACTATTCATCAAAAATTGAAAGTTTTCAGAAAAATACCAAAATTTCACCCTAGGCTAATTTCGATATTCCGAATCCAAAAATGAAGTCCATTTTGAAAAATAAAATTTATAAAATTTCATAAAGTGGTTATTACTATTCATAACGGCTAGTTTTAATAATATTTTAATAGCATATCGTTGCTTAGTGAAACTCGGTATTGCGTACGACACAAGCTATCGAGGAAGGTTGTGATTTCGTGTAAAAAAAGACAAGCAAGTGTTGTGTAGAAAAAGATTCCTTTGATGATTAATATAACATAAAAGTCTCGGGTGTTACATTCTACCCCCCTTAAAATGAATTTCGCCCTCGAAATTCGTCACTTTGTAACAAACAGATGAGGATACCTCTCCCTCATCATATCCTCAAGCTCCCATGTAGTTTCTTATAATTGGTGGTTCCTCCATAAAACTTTCACCAAGCGAGTGGTCTTGTTTCGTAGGACTTTTTCGCTATGATCCAGAATCTCTATCGGCTTTTCTTCATAAGAAAGATCTTGCTCCAGCGGTACAACTTCTGAGCTGAGTACATGTGAAGGATCAGGTATGTACTTTATCAGGAGAGATACATGGAACACATCGTGAACTTGAGAGAGATTCAGTGGAAGCGTCAATCGGTAAGCTACCTTCCCAACACGATCCAGTATTTCGAAAGGACTGATATATCTAGGGATCAACTTCCCTTTCTTTCCAAATCTCATAACCCTCTCCCAGGGAGATATTCGTAAGAACACTTTATCAACCACTTCAAACTCTAGGTCTTTTCTTCGGTTGTCGACATAATTTTTCTGTCGACTCTGAGCTGCTCTTATGTGTTGTTGAATAGATCTGACCTTTTCTGCCATTTCATCAACGAGATCAGGTCATAATATCTTTCTTTCCCCAACTTCATCCCAGCAAGTTGGAGTCCTGAATTTCTTTCCATAGAGAGCTTCATAAGGAGCCATCTGAATACTGGAGTGAAAGCTATTATTATAAGAAAATTACACCAAAGGTAGGTTTTGATCCCAACCTGCTTTGAAATCCATAGAGCAAACTCTCAACATATCTTCTAGGGTTTGAATTGTTCTCTCAGACTGACCGTCTGTCTGAGGATGATAAGCAGTGCTGAAACTCAACTCTGTATCCAGAGTATGCTGAATACTTCGCCAGAACTTCGAGGTAAATCTCGGATCCCGATCAGATATAATAGAAAGTGGTACTCCATGCAATCTTACCACTTCCTTTACATATATCCTGGCAAGCTGATCCAGAGAGAAATCCTCTCTAATAGCAATGAAGTGTGCAGACTTTGTAAGACGATCAACTATGACCCAGATAGCATTATTGCCTTTGGATGTTTTAGGAAGTCCGGTGACAAAGTCTATAGTTATGTTTTCCCATTTCCATTCGGGTATGGGTAATGGTTGTAACATCCCCTTAGACTTATGTCTCTCAGCTTTAACTTGTTGACAAACCAAGCATCGAGAGACATATTCAGCAACATCTCTTTTCATGCCATCCCACCAGAAGTAATATTTCAGGTCCCTATACATCTTCGTGCTTCCAGGATGAATAGAGAATGAAGAACTATGAGCTTCATCCAGCAACTCCTTCTTTAATTCAGGGGTGGGAGGAACACAAACCCGATTCCTGAACTTTATTATCCCATCACAATCAAGGTTGAACTCAGGAACATTTCTCACCTTCTTTTGTAACTCGACATCTTCTTTCTGTGCCTCTTTAATCTTCATATGTATATATGGTTGAACATTCATTTGAGAAAGATAAGATTGTTCCCCTTCCATTATAATTCCAAGATCCATCCTTTGTAAATTCATAAATATTGGATCTTTTGTGATCCTCATCATGGATAAACTAGCATGGCCTTGTCGACTTAATGCATCTGCCACCTTGTTTGCTTTCCCAGGGTGGTAATGGATTGAGCAGTCATAATCCGTAATCATCTCCAATCGTCTTTTTTGAC
The DNA here is from genome assembly GCA_963277665.1 of Viscum album. NCBI lineage: Eukaryota > Viridiplantae > Streptophyta > Magnoliopsida > Santalales > Viscaceae > Viscum > Viscum album. Next base: position 1,981,590,267 of record OY728125.1, on the reverse strand, counting down.
GCATATTCAGATCCTTTTGTGTGAAAATATACTTTAAACTTTTATGATCAGTATAAATATCACACCTTTCACCATAAAGGTAATGCCTCCAAATCTTTAATGCAAAGATTACCGCAGCTAACTCCAAATCATGTGTTGGGTAATTTTGCTCATGGATTTTCAACTGTCGTGAGGCATAAGCTATCACCATATCATTTTGCATAAGAACACACCCTAATCCCTTCTTGGATTCATCACTATAGATCACAAACCTTTCTCCACTACAAGGCAGTGTGAGCATAGGTGCACTGGATAACCTTCTTTTCAACTCCTTGAAATTCTCTTCACATTCCTCTGTCCACACAAACTTAACTCCTTTCCGAGTCAACTTGGTGAGTGGATTAGATAATCGTGAAAAATCTTTTACAAAACGTCGATAATATCCAGCCAAACCAAGAAAACTTCAGATCTCAGTTACTGTTGTTGGTCTCGACCATCTTTCGATAACCTCTGTTTTTGCTGGATCCACAGATATCCCCTCTTTTTAGATTATGTGACCCAAAAATGCAACTTTTTGAAGCCAAAATTCACACTTGGTAAATTTGGCATAAAGCTTCTCCTTTCTCAGGGTCTTCACTATAATTCTCAAGTGATCTTCATTCTCTTCCTTGCTCTTTGAATAGACAATAATATCATCTATAAAGACTACCACAAATTTATCAAGATAGTCTCTAAAGAATCTATTCATTAGATCCATGAAGATAGCAGGGGCATTAGTAAGACCAAATGGCATCACTATAAATTCATAGTGTCCATACCTTGTACGGAAAGTCGTATTTGGTATATCCTCCCTTTTGACCCTTAATTGATGATACCCTGAACGAAGATCAATCTTGGAAAAGTATTGAGCTCCGCGTAGTTGGTCAAATAAGTCATCAATGCGTGGGAGAGGATATTTTTTCTTGATAGTAATCTTGTTAAGTTCTCGATAATCAATGCAGAGCCTCATTGATCCATCTTTCTTCTTAACAAATAGAACAGGTTCTCCCCAAGGTGACGCACTAGGGCGTATGAATCCCTTATCAAGATTCTCTTGGAGTTGCTTCTTCAATTCCTGCAACTCAATTGGGGCCATTCTATAAGGTGTCTTTGAAATAGGAAAAGCACCCGGTACGAGTTCTATTGAAAACTCAACTTCACGATTTGGTGGAAGACCCAGTAATTCCTCCGGAAAGACATCATCAAACTCTCATACGATGGGAATATTCTTAATTGCGATTTTCTCACCAACCATTTGAGATAAATAACCTTCATTTAGTGGAATCAATACCCATAAAATGGAAGAAATTTCCACTGGAAGGTTATGTTCATCCTTGCATTGATAGACGATCATAGATTGATCTGGAATATGAAATGTGACTTCCCTTCTTTGGCAATTGATATGAGCTCCGTATAAAGAATTCCAATCCATGCCAAGAATCAAATCGAATTCCACTAAAGGAAGGATCACCAGATTTGCAGGAAGCACTTTCCCACAAACTTCGATCGGAGAAGAATTATAAACTTTTGATGCGATTGATGTGCCATTAGGTGTTATCATAGCTAACTCAACATCTAATTGTTGAGGTAATACGGTGATACCCTTAGAAAATTCTTCAGAAATAAAAGAGTGGGTGGATCCAAAATCAAATAAAACATTTCCTACTTTAGAGTGGATGGTAAGTGTACCTTTCACCACATCGTTATCGTACTCCACATCGCTGATAGAAATTTCATGTGACATTCATTTTTCTATAGCCTTGAGAGTTTGTTGACGTCGACCATCATCATCAACCCTTGGATTTGGGCATTGATTGGCATAATTCCCCATCTCCTTGCACTTGAAACATTGAAGTGTAGTAGGTTCATTCTGTGTATCTCTTCCATTGTTTGTATCATTAGACATCTTCTTCCCATCATCGTGGCATTCAAATGCCCGATGACCTTCCTTTCCACATTTGAAACATTTACTTGTCCCTTTAAGACAACTCCCTCCATGTTTCTTTCCACACTTTGAGCATAAGGGAAAGCTCATCTTCTTTTCAGTGTGCACTTTAGATTTTCCTTTGAATTCCATTTTCCTCTTCTTATCAAACCCATATGACTGATGGGTTACTCCAATCTCCATCTCGACTTTGAGAGCACAACGAACGATTTCCTCGTAGCTATTGAAGTCCCTTATGGCTAACGCCCTTCGAAGACTTGGTTTTAAGCCACTAAAGAATCGATCGATCTTAATCTCAGGTTGGATAATAATACCAGAAGCGTACCTTGCAAGTCTTGTAAAATTTGCTTCATAGGTACCAACAGATTCATCATCCTTTTGCTTCAGTTCAAGAAACTCTTTCTCCATCTTTTTTCGGAGAATACGAGGGAAGTACTTATTGGAAAAAAAGTTCTTCAAATCGTCCCATTCCATGGAATCAATTTCATCCCTTTGCCTCATATTCATAATTAGATTCCACCATTGATCAGCATCACCTTCCAAACGATATACTGCTAAGATGACTTTATCATGTTCAGAACATTGAAGAACTGAAAATATCTTTTCAGTGGTATGGATCCATTGTTCAGCCACTAATGGATCAGAAGACCCGCTGAATGAAGGTGGACGCTGCCACATGAAGGATTAAACAGAATGTTGCTCCTTCCATTGCTCGTTTGGAAGTCCTGCATGATTCATAGCTTGAGAAAGTTGTGTGTGCATGGCTATAATATTTTTCATTCCATCTCCCATAACTTTCGGTTGCTCAGGGGGACAATCATTGCATTGCCCGTCGCATTCCGCATTAGCACGGATCCTTCGGGTTCCAGACATTGACTAAAACAAAGAAGAATAATGTGAGCAACACTAATTATAATAGGAAAACCACATAATCAAGAAAAAAATTTCACACTTAAGGTCTTATCATAGGTTTTTCATGGCCATTTCTAAAACACTAAGACTGTGTTCTATGCTTAGACTTATCCTTAGGGTTTTTACAAAGGCTTTCACATCCTAGTTTCCAAAGGTTGACTATACCTTTCCTCTGATACCAACTATAACGACCCATACTTTACAAAGGCTTTCACATCCTAGTTCCTTCGGGTTCCATCCATTGACTAAAACCAAGAAGAATAGTGTGAGCAACACTAATTATAATAGGAAAACCACATAATTCAAGAATAAAATTTTCACGCTTAAGGTCTTATCCTAGGTTATTCATGGCCATTTCTAAAACACTAAGATTGTGTTCTATTCTTAGACTTATCCTTAGGGTTCTTACTAAGGCTTTCACATCCTAGTTTCCAAAGGTTGACTATACCTTTCCTCTGATACCAACTATAACGACCCATACTTTACATATATTGTTAATACTTCAACATTGAAGCACACTTATTACAACATATGACAAAACCACAAAGGACCGTATAGGTATAGTGTCTTTAGAAACTGGGAAACATAAACAACTGGTTTATAAATCTTCTACAGTGTCTCCCATTTATTTCATCATATCTAGGGTCCCTTTTAGCATATTCTACTTAATATCCATCTTCCTGACCTGGGGAAAAGAAAACATACAAAAAAGGGTGAGCTCAAATGCTTAGTAAGGGTAAACAAAATAAATGTCATTCACATCATATACATAAGAACATAACTTTTGGAAATCTTAACCTGCAAAAGAAATCATAATTTCATAACATGGGATAAATCATAGTAGTGAAAGGCAAACCCCAATAATCATAACTTAAAACATGAAACATTGTGGCATACACACATAATCATAAATAATCATTTCTTGTTAGTCAAGACTCATTTCCAAGACTATCTTAGTGGAAAAAGTCCCTTTCTGAACCGAGTCACCCTCGCTTCAGTCCTGTTTCACTAAACCGGTATAACCTACCATTCCAGCCATGTCTATCTCATGAGATATAAAATCTTTACCCAATGCATTGGAGGGAGATATAGGTCCCACCCATCTTATAATGAATCCTTTCTTATGTGTGCCACATAATCATAAATCATACATTATCGCATAACACATGTAATAAAAATGGGATTCTTAAAACATCATGACATCATAAAACAAATCATATAAGGTAAATGACTTCATAAAAATAATTCCCTCAAAACATAATCAAATCAATGTAATAATAGGGATAAAAACAGAACCCTTTATTATCTTAGATGGAAAATAATTTTGATAAAACACTTGAACTCCATTCTTGAGGAAAATATCCTTTCTTCTTCAAAAACATTTTTCCTTTCTTAACATGTCATACAAATTTAAACTTAATGAAGTTGATTAAAAATAAACTTGAAAACTTGTAAAGGAAGCTTCTTGGAAATAATGTTTTGAAAATCCATTCTTGCAGTGTAATTTAAAAAAACATTCTTCGTACTTTTGTCGGAACAGTCAAAAAGTACCTCGAATGAAAAACGACAAAAGATTCCTTTGATATTCTTTACTAAAAACTCACCAAAGGGTAAAATTAGATTTAAACTATTGTAAGTGGATGGAAAAAATATTACATATTGAGGGAACATGGATGTGGATGATAAAATACACCCCAGTAAATACCAAAGTAAAAACAATCTCGGATAAAAATGAGATTGTGATATTTCCCTTACCTTAGGTCCGATATGCTTCGTAAGTGTCCGAAACTCCTGTATAATGATTTAAATAATGTCATTGACTTATTCCAGAATCATACTCATTGTTATGATATCATATATGGTTCACTTATGACTTTATATTACCCTTTTTTTGTAAATTCTATGTTAAAGATCATTTTGGGTAAAATTGTTTCATTTGTCATCCGTGTTTTGACTTGTAATTATTCATATGATTTCTTAGATAATAATTACTTAATTCCAGAATATAAGACATGATTTATATATAATATATATTCATAATATACATATATATAATAAATTAGTAAATGGAAAGAAATACACTGTTCATGGAGACGGTAGGCCGTACGTACGCATGAACGTTGTTTTCGTTTCCTTATTGAGTTGAATGGAATTAAGTAGATGACATACATATATACACACATAAATCCAGTAGCTTTATAATGTCATATATTTCATTATTATTTCTTATATATACTTTATAATCATTCTTAAATGGTTAACATGGAGAATGAATCTCATCGCGTCGTGGAGACGGTAGTCCGTACGTACGCACGAGCGATGATATCATTTCCATAATTATTGAATTGGAGTGGAGTGGATGATACAATATATCAGAATCATTATGATGTTATAATAACTATTTATAGTTATTCTTTACACCATAATACCCATCCATGTAAGGTGTTGGTGGAAAAACAGATTACACCACGGCGTGGAGACGACATTCCGTACGTACGCACGCGCGGTGATTTCATTTTTCGTAGGATGGATAGAAGGTGAATTAGTGTTGTTTGATATTTATAATAACATATCAGTATCTAAGTAATACTGATGTTATTACTTTGTCATGAAACAACTAAAGAAGAAGAAGTTGAAGAAGAAATAAATTGAAAAGATCGGTAATGGATATTACCTCTTCTTTGAAACACCTCTTTGAATCCTCCACTTAGGGAACTAAGATTGGTCTTTGAAGAAGACCAGGACCTCTAGGATTATTCTAGGGAAGTGTAGAAGGGATTTTGTCAGGGGTTGGGAGAGCTTGAGTGCTCAAATTGGTGTGAGGAGGAGGGGGAGGAGGTGTCCTTTTATAAGGGAGGAGAGGGGCACCTTAGGAATATCTCAAAATATTATTTTATATTAAAGTCAAAATCGGTTTATAATGGTTCCAAAGGGTCTTATTTCGAAGCTAAAGTGGGGATGGGTCGAAAGCCTATCAACCAATAGGATTTAGACAAGTTTATGTTATTAGTTTAACCTTATCAATTAGATTTAACTCTAAGTTAAATAATTTAACTTTTACCGTGTATTTTTGTTTTCTTAAATTATATGGTTAATACACTTACTATAACATGCCAAAAGAACCCAAAATTGTTTATTATTAATATATATATCTTTATCTAAGTCATTTGGCCGAACCTTAGATTTTTAGGAATAAAATAACAATTAATAATATAATATTCGATTTAAAAACTATTTTGTGTCAATTTTGACACTATTTGATATATGATTTTTGTGAAAGTCATAACAGAATTATATGTTCGAAAAAAGTTGATTAAATCAACACTAATATATCATAGTAACCTATAAAATTAGTTTAATTCATAAAAAGTCTCAAATTACATTTATTTTGGTGTTTATAACATCAATTATGTCAATATTTTATTAATAAGATAATTACTGCATCATCATTGTGTCATAAATAAATTAATTTATTTAAAGTGTAAAAATTATAAATAAAATATCATTATGTAAGAAATCGTTTTAGATTTCTAATGAATATTTATAATCGAATTTATTTTATGTATAACCCCATATTAAAAATGTTTTAGTTATTAAACATTGATTTTAACTATTTTAACTATTCATTAAATAAAATAATATTAAATGTCATAATCTAATACAAGTGGACCTAAATGGTCATATTATATTCATAAGGTTATTTTTGGTCGAATTAATCTTATCCAATAGAATTAGTACATGTGTTAGGGTAATAGTAATATCATATTTACCCTTAGTTACCCTATTTACTATTAACCGCGGTAAAAAAAGTAAAAAGTTACTATTCACCAAAAATTATTTTTATCTCATTGAACCACATTTTACTTACTGATATCAACCGTGTCTGTCAGATTTTCAAAATTCCAATCACAGAATCGGTAAAATTAAGTTTTATGCAAAATTCAGTTTTTAACCTACCACTTAGTGGTTTCACTATTCATCAAAAATTGAAAGTTTTCAGAAAAATACCAAAATTTCACCCTAGGCTAATTTTGATATTCTGAATCCAAAAATGAAGTCCATTTTGAAAAATAAAATTTATAAAATTTCATAAAGTCGTTATTACTATTCATAACGGCTAGTTTTAATAATATTTTAATAGCATATCGTTGCTTAGTGAAACTCGGTATTGCGTACGACGCAAGCTATCGAGGAAGGCGCGATTTCGTGTAAAACAAGCCAAGAAAGTTTTGTGTAGAAAAATATTCCTTTGATTATTTATATAACATAAAAGTCTCGGGTGTTACAGTAAGGGAAACAAGGTTATCCATTAATGAAAGGGATTATGTTAAACATTGGATTAAATTTGGGAGATTAAATTTTTTTAATACACCATATAAAGATTCATCCATATTAGATAACTTGGGATAAGAATTTTTTGGTGATATGTATAGAATTAATGACTTATCATTATATTTACAGACCTCTGGATCTATTAATTCTTCCGGAATGACATATTCACCTCCATTTCATCGAATAATATATTATGTGGAAGTTGATAAAGGAATAAAAAATTGTAATGCTTCATAAAATCATTTATGTATATGTTTTTATGAAACTTAATTAGATTTATAAAAATATACCTTGAAACCAAAAATGTTATCATATTAAATTCGTTTATGATGAATCTAATGAACCCTTAGATCATCGTAGATTTATAGCTCTGTGATTGTTAAATTTCACCAAAAACATGTTATATATCACTCTCCACAATAACTTCGTAGATATATTTCTCTTCCATGCCCATGTTTTCTCATTCCACCTATGTTATCCTATGTGCAAACCTAGTTTTTTTATAATTTGGGTAACTAACATGTTTTCAACTTTCCCTTTTAAAGGATGATTTAGTATTCATTTTTATGATGATTGTTTTTATGAAAGGAACATTCAAGTATAAAACATCTTATAACTCTCATGAATTTCTTGGGTGAATTACATTTTAAGGGAGTTATAATCTAACACCCCTAGATTCTTTGAATTATTTTTTTTGAATTAATTTAATATATTTGATATTTGATATTTGATATTTCTCATTTCACGCAACATTGAATATATCTTTTCTAATATGAAATCACTAAGTGTGGAATGCGTTAAATGAAAAACCTAACTAGGATTATGGTATGTGAAACATAATTTTTATAATTCTCTACATGGAAAACCAAGGTTATATTTTGTTATATAAAAGATTAACTTTCCTTGATGGCTTGCATAACATGTAAGACCGAGTATTACTAAACATTAATATATTAGTAAAAATATTATTACTTGATACAAGAAGATATGACCTATCCATTAAATTGAAAGATATCAGTAGTATTAACTAACATATTAAATTATATTTCTGAAATCATTAGATACCTGTAAATTATAATGAATATAGAAACCAAATTAATATAAAGAGGTTGATTTTATAAGAGACTAGTTTAATGAAAAAAAAGATATTTATATTAATAAGTAAAATTAATAAAAATTAGTGAATGATATTAATTAAACATATATATTATATATTCAATCAAAAAATTGGCATTCATCCAATAGAATTTATAGGAATATGTTAAGAACAAACCCAATTTTACACATAAAAACCTATATTTTTATAGACAGTTTTACCAAGTGTAAATAGCGTATATTTTTTAAATCGTGATTTTTAAAATTTATAAATTTAATATTTCAAACTAAAATTCATTTTTCATATTGAATTATCAAAATTATTATAGGGTTATTTTTTTTGTGAAGTTTCATTTTTTATGAACAGTGTAAAATACTGAATAATAATTCCAAACTAATTTTTCTTCTTATTTATTTATAATATTAAATTATATTTATGACTGGTTTAAATGTTTAATTACATAATTTTTTTATCAAATTATCTAATTAAGGTTATTTTAATCAAATTATCTTTTAAATTTTATATAAATATATAGAAAACATTTGAACATTTTTCAGTTAAAACCCCTCTATCGTAACACATCTTTGGATTAATTTTAAATTACATGATTCTAATTAAGTGATTGGAATTTGGGAAAATGGATTATTTATTTTTAATTAGTATAATTTAAAATTTTCATAATGTGAACTTATTTTTTGAAAAAAAAATTATACAATGTTAATAGAATTAATTACAATGATTAAAAAAATATGCTAACAAGGGAATAAACCATAATCATAAGGGCTAAAATGACCTGGAAACATTTCCAATATATTTTTTATGTAAATATTTTAACCTTATCATATATTTTATTGGATATAAACCATTATTTTAGAAAATATTAAGAGAAAAAATGTGGGTGGAATTCCCTTTTCCCAAAATTTACAAGAATGCCACTCATCATCCACTATAAAAGGTACTCAAACCTCCCACTTATTCACACCTATAAATCCAATTAGATTGAAAAAATGTGCTCAAATAATCCCTAAAAATCGATCCTCTAATGATTTAATCCACTCTTTTGTATTAAATAAAACCAATGAATCTCCTTATTGAAAACCAAAAGGAGTTACCCAAAAAAGAGGTAACATCCTTCCTATAGCTGTATTCTTTTATTTTCATTATCCACCACATCAATTATTATTATTTCAGGATTATAAAATAACCTCAGTATCCTCAATATACATATATATTTTTATTCTAAGTCTTCTACCCACACTTGTAAAAACATGCAACTATTGGTTAATGAACTTATCGTTATTGTGTATTATGAGCTACCGCCTCACCAAACAATGTTGTTTGTTTTTACTTTACCACCTCTCATGGGTGGAAATTATATTGGAAAATCTATTTTAATATTATATATATTATATTTATTAATCATTTACATTTATTAAATTTCTATATAAAAAACACCTTCATTCTTCTCATATAGTGGATATACAATAACATCATTTGTGGGCGTGTGGACTATCACCTCCTCAAAGCGATGCAATTCGGTCACACTTTACATTGAACATACTAAGGACTTTGTTATTAAAAATATTTTATATATATGAAATTATAATGATAATTTAATGATAATATATATATATATATAATTACATTCTTTATTTCTTTCAAAATGATATTTAAACAGAAATATCATTCATGAGTACATACCGCCTACCATCACCGTGAATGTTTTATTCCATTTCATGTTTATATAATTTATTATTTATTATAAATATTTTTATATAGAATATATATATATATCATTTTACAAATTCTGAAAATAATTCAATGTTTATCTAAGTAAGTGGATCAAGAATAATAAATAAAAACATGTACGAAAAACAGAACAGATATTTTCCAAAGCGTAACATGAACATGTAATTTTTTATTAGTGGGTAATATAAATACATATATGGTATTATATATAATAATATGGTGCTTATTTAAATTTAAAATAAATATATATATATATATATATTTAATGTGTATAAACAAATTCGAGACATATGGTTAGGGATTTGACGTATCACTTTTACTTTCATTGAGGCATAAGCCATGTTCACCACATAATTCTTATATGTGGTTTTTTTACTTCCTATGGATTTATTAAATGGTTATTGTAATTAAATTTATGGTTATTTACATATAAATTTTATGATATTTCTTTCTTAGGGTTTATATTTCAATTGTTACCAAATCGGTAAAGTAATTTTGTCTCAATTTTCCTTCTTTGAGACACATTCCGTGTTATGAAACTATATTTTTTTTATAATGTGTATTTCATTAATTTTACATCTTATATCATTAATCTTCTTAATTACATGATATTATGAGGTTAATTTAATGTCATTATTTCCATTATATTATGAATCAATGTTACTAAATTGGTAATTGTTTGATGTTATAATCTCACAGTTTATTGAAATTGTTTGTGTTTAAGATTACATTGATGAAATATTATGATCTATATTTATAAAAAACTATCATAAAATTTGATAACCACTAGTTATTAATGATATATAAAATTAATGGTACCATTATTTGAATATTTTTTTATTAAGATAATTAAGAAACTATTTTTATTAAAATCTGACATTATTTATATTTTCGGGTAGATATTTATTTTATTTGAAAAAAAAATTTCTAAAAATGTTTTAAATATATTTTTAATATTATAATGAGATGTTAAAATGAATTTTAACCCATTTATTACCTTTAATAAAATGTTTTTAATAGTAATATTCATGTCATTTTCTGATCAAGGCACTTTACTAAACTTTTACAGTGAAAAACGCAATGTTTGCATGTACGGACTTACCCACCATGATGAACAAAATTTTATTAATGCTCCCTTTTTACGTTTACATGTTTTTTTAATAAATAGTTTTTTCTAATGTTCTTGAAATTTTATGGTTTAAAAAAAATTAAAAGAAAAAGGTATTTCAAAAAAAATAAGTTTAAAAAGTCATTTAATGGATTTTCACATCTCCTTTTCTTTGTTTGAAAAATGTTTTTTTTAAATAAAAAGATTTTAGTAATATATATGATTCTTTTATATGCTTTCAAATTATTTTAAAATTAAAATATTTTTTTAAAAAAAGAAACACTATTTTATAAGTTTTCATGGATTTTTTTTTCAAAAATGTTTTCAAGATTCTTCTAAATGTTTCAAATGAAATGGATTTCAAACTTTTTTCAAGATTATCTTCAAAATTTTCATGGAAAAAGGTTTAAAAAATGTTTTAAATATTCTTTAATATTATTTAAATTAAAATGTACTTCAAATTTTTTTCAGGATTTGTTATATAGTTTCAATGTTATTTTCAAGGAAAATGGTCTTCAAAATATTTTACATTTTACAAAACCCTTTTTCAAAGTGTCATGTATATTTTACTCAAGAAATTTTTTTAAAATATATTTAAAAATTATTTTACTTCTATGATTAAATATTTTGGTTTTTTCTCCTTACATTTTGTGGAAATGATCCAAATGATCTATTCATAATCTTTCTCTAAATGTTTTCTATTTTGATTTTATTATGTTTATGAGAGACGTTTCTCTTTCACTTATTATATGGTTTTGAAACCTACTTATTTTCATGGGTTATTCTTTGATAACATGATTATGAAACCTCTATAGTTTACACATGATACAATATTATTATATGTTTATGATACTAATTTCATTTCGTGGGTTATGATATGATTATTTATCATTTTATGGAACATGTATGTATGATTTCCTTATGAGATGGGTGGGACTAATATCTCCATATAATTAATTGGGTAATGATAAGTGGTATATGAGCTTAATGGGTACAAAAGTTGTATCCTAATCAAAAAAACAAGAGGATACAAAAGTTTTAGACCGTTACTATAACAAGAGGATACATGGTATATAGCCAATACCCAAAAACAAGAGTGTACACGGGTTGCATCCCAAGACTTAAAATAAGTGGGTAGATGTGTTGTATCCCAATCCCAAAAATAAGAGGGTACACAGGTTGTTTGACCAATCCCAAAGAAGGTATAAGGGTTTTATCCCAAGACTAACATCTTATTAAGGCCTTGGTAGGTAGAGTTGACGTATTATTTTATATTCTTATGTGTATGCCACAAATTATATGTCTTGGTCTTAAGTTATACTTTCATGGATTTTTCTCTTGGTTCCCTTATTATTCATGTCTTATTGAGTGAAAATATTTATTCCATGTCTCACAATTATGATCTTTAAATGATATTATCATATTTTCAAACTTTAATTTTCATTTTATGCTTGTGTAATTATTTATTTAACCTTACCAAGAATTCATGCTCATCCAGTTCTTATGTTTCATTTCCAAGGGTAATGATGAAGAGGTTTAAGTAGATGTATCAATGGGTATGGTCTTTGTGGGAAACATTGAACATCTTTAACCATGATATAATATTTTATTTAATGTTGTTAAAGACATTAAACTATTATGGTCCATGGGAAAATTATATTTGTAATATAATGAATGTTAATATATATTTATGTAATATCCATGTATGTTAATCCTAGTTTTCTAAAATATTTCATTACTAACTATTATTTGATACCCCCATGATAAAATTGTTTCAATTAATAAAATGGGGGTGATATGGGATGATTAAAATGGGAATTCATTTGGAAATACATTAAAAGAATAATTGAGACTTTTTCCGAATGAATTCACGTTCCTAGTTTATTTTCAACAGAATCAAAAACATTGGGTTTATAAATATTTTTTCTACATTAGGATAGCCAATGTAGACTTACTGTTTATTAACTAAAGTTTCATTCCATTGAAAAATGATGTGAGATAATACCCCTCCATTGAGTGTTCTTGTTTTTATTTAATAAATAATTATACTCGTTTGGAAGAAAAATTAGATAATAATTCCTCCACTTATAAATTTATTTATTTTTTCTTTTAGGGGGATAAATATTACACTACATATTGACATGATAATATTATTTGATGTTGAAAAAAAATCAACAATGGAGATTATTAATCCTAGGATTAATTTTATTTCAATAGGTTAATATGTGTTGGTGGATGAAATGGTGGTGTTTGGAGAATTTTTATGGATGTTCATGATGGTACCTTACTTGAGTATTTATATATTTTTTAGAATTTGATAATTTTTTATCTTCTCATAATGGTCAAATAAGTGTGAAAAAATATTATTGGGTACACATTGTTTTCTAAAATAATATTTCCCTTTGTATGACTAAAAACTTCATGGAGGACCATGAAATTTATGTTGTTATTGCAAGTGGATTTTAATAGTCAAGGGCTAAGTATTCATTTGAAAATTTTTGTTGGAATTTAATAAAAAAATATACCCATCCAATAATCCCTCTACGGATAGTCCTCAATAACATTTCCGGGACCTATAAAACTAATAATATATCCTAACCAATAAATCGTATGAGCATCAGGTTCAATAGTTAGACTACCTATAACCTCACTATATATTTCTTGTGTGTATGGTCTGTAGGATATCCAATATAGGATGGGTTAGAGATTCCTTCTAGGCTGGATCCCTTGATTTATTGAAGGTTTTTGAATGTTCTAATCCCACATGTCATAGTAAAATAAAATGAATACAAGAATTTAAATAAGTTGGAGTGATGTTGCTTCAGATATTTGATATGGTAAAGAGAGAATAAATACACATTTGTTTCTGATATTAATAAAGATAGGAATAACACTGACCATCTGATCATGATGATCCAAATCATCAATTGAATCCCACAAAAAATGTTTTCAAATTAAACGATGATCTTCATCCTCCACATAGCATTTTTTGATCACAAAAATAATGGTTTTATGATGTGATATCGAGACAACTAACAATATCTAGTGATCAACTTGTGAGAATGAGATTGTTTTACCATAAAGAATCCTTGAATGTAACAAAAGTATTTCACGCAAGATATTATTTTATAAACATGATTCAGATTAAGATAATGTATTATATGTGAGGCTATCATAGAACCAAGAGGCATCCCATGATATAGTCACATGATTTTCTATGGATTATGCTACATTAGGGAGATAACCATGAATCTATCTCATAACAAAGATCAAATAATTGATCATAAACACCCTTACATATTTTATAGATATTATCAATTAAATCATTTGGGAGGATATCCATTGAGATATCACATGGACTCTGATTAGTTAATTTTTACAATAGCCATGACATTTCAATAATCCCACTAAAGAATCTCCAGATCAATAAACTGATCATGAAAAGTGATCACATAATCATGTGATCCTTCAAGTGATTCATGGATAAGAAACATTCTTCAATATTCATTAGATATAATGGTAATTAGTGATTTTAATGTTTCATCAAAACAATTTATAATCTAGAGGATAACCAGTGAGGACATACCTATATAAACCATGGATTAGTCAATACTAAGTCTTGTTGTCATTTGAATACTTCTTAGAGAGATATTTTATTACGAAAATAGTGAACCTATTAGAGATATTCACAAAAAGGAAGTAAGTTAACACATTATCCAATCACGTGATGGATATCCCATGAGCCTCATAGGTTATGTGATGTAAATTACATATCCCACAAATGACCTCAAGTTTCATATGAAGTAGCATTCTCAGAAAAACCTTGTCTCCCTAGGGTAGGAAGAGTAGGTTTTCGTAATCCATCACACATAGCCCAAATTCAAAGGGGGATATATATGAGTCAATTGTTTTCTCCCTTACATACAATACATTATGTGATGAACATTTATGGAACCATCAATAAAAAATAATATACCATGAATCAAACTATGGATGGTTGTTTTTTCACATGATTTACATATAATAAGGCCATGATATATCATGAAACCCCATCATGAAAATAGATTAGATTATCATCATGAAATATTTTTATTACAAGAATCTCTCTGAAAATACTAGACATATTTATTCAAAAAATAAAGTTATCCTTTCATGATTTCATTCTCTCATGCATATGATTTCTATAATGAATCTTTGAGGAAGATACTAATAAGCTTGATACTAAATTAATATCCTATATAAAGTTGAGTTTTCTAAATTATAATGATCGAGGAAACTATTGATGAACTCATCGCATCAGTATAAACAATTTAATTTTTTTCATTACAGTGTGTGGATTTTACACATCTATGATTGTTTGAAAATGGTTCATCACTTGAAACCACTAAAAATTAACATTGATAAGATAATTAGTGAAACAACAACATGTTGATCACATAAATGAATAATATTTATATAATCCCTGTAAAAATTTATCTGTTCATTTTTATGGTTGCATTTGATTACACAAGGGAGAATTGAGACTTCATTGAATGATAAATTGTGGCACTTATGTGTGACCTAATTTTAATTAAAATACAAATTTCATCAAAATATAATGATTCACGACACCCAAATTCCCTCTTAGTGAATCTTGTATGCAGCTCTACAAATCCCAAATTGAGGATGACTATGTTCATAATTTGTCATTAGTTCTTTAATTCTTCATATATCGTCAACATTATTTGAAGAATTTGATATATATTTTCTGGATTTGATATGATATGTTATTGGTACATATATTATCATAACATGTTATTCCTATTGATAATGATAATGTTAAATCAATTATGACATAAGAGAACCATTTAATGTTTTTTTATATATGAAGATTCTTGGGTTTGGTGAATTATTATCGAAGGATCCTTAATCATTTCATAAAGTGAGATTATCATATGATGGCTCACTCTCTTACGTGAGTGAACATTTTTTGGGAAGATAAATTTCATTATTATATTATGGAGTTGAAATTTATTTTGACATCTACATCAGTGTTGACTCTTATAGTGTTTAGATGGGGATTTATGATCTTTTGTGATATTTCATGTTCAAGTTTGGGTTGTTTCCTTTTACATGGTGATCGCACAATAACCTATAGTTATAAACTGCATATGGAACAAGAGAATGCTTATCTTCACTATGAACTCATACTAAAGATTATAATGAATACTCTTTATAGTTTTAATAACTACCTTTTTGATGAAAAATTTTCCATTTAATTTGAATAAAAAATCCTTACTGATATCTTCTCTATAAAATAGTTGATTCATCGATAGATGTATTGGATTGAGTACCCTGAGTCTTTTGATGCAATTTTTTCCTAAACACATGGTAATTGGAATTTCGTTGATGATTACTTAACTAGTAATCTAATGAACCAATCCCTTAAAGAATCATCAGAAGAGTGTAGTTTGATGGATTTCATTTCTTAGTTGTATTTAGGAGTGCACGATGATTAGTATAAGGTGGTTTTACAATTATGAAGTAAAACTCATATTTTATTTGTATAATTATTTGGGATAAGTACTTATATGATGTATTACATGTAATTAGATACTTTTATTTATTATTAGAACACAATTGATGACACGAAGTTCCATTCAGAGTGTATCCAACATTTTTTGAATTTATGTGTTATTCCTTTTCCTTGGAGAAATGCAGTAATGGAGATTACCCTAATTCATACTCAAAAGTGCACCCCAAAATCATTAAAATTTCCTATGATATTTAGTGATGATTCTTATTTCCAAGTATGAGATGAAACATTTCTAACTTTTATCTCATTGTTATACTGGACAAAAATTCAAATCCAATCATTGAATACCTATGGATTTTCTTCTACCGCATGCATTTTTGACTTGGAAGAAGGATGATATTAATATACACTTTTTGGATGGGTTATCTCGAACCCCTAAAAGGAAAAATGTGATATGGTTAGTGGTCAACAGGATTATCATTTTGGAACACATTATACCCATTTTATATATAAAAACTTAATGATTTATAAAATAACTATATGAAAGAAAATATACATTTTCATGGAATAACATCAGCTATAGTCTTTGATGGGATCCTCGTTTTATATCTTGTTCTGGAAGGGACTTTTGGAGGAAATGAGATATCTGGTATGGTTATGCATGATATATCATCCATAGGAAGATGAAAAGATAGAACAAACTGGAATGATTCTTAAATAAATACACTAAGTTTTATTTATTTACATTGGAGGAGAAAGGGATTTCCATTTGGGTATTGTTGAGATCTCTATTAACAGTAATTAATAGTATAAAATCATAATGGATACTTTGGGGGTTATATCTCTAATCATGTTAATCATTATTATGCCTGAGTGTGTTTGGTAATGACTCCTTTCTTGTATCAATTTTGGTGCTAGAGAAGATTCTTAAGATTATATTGATTCATCAAATAATTCCAGTGGAATAGATTCGAGATAAATATTATATTGATCGTCATTGATGATCATTGTATTTTTATATTATTGGACTCATGTTTTTTTTAGTTTCACCTTCATTAATCCATTGATGAATTTTGAAATATGTAAATATTTCACTATGTATTAATGGTCTTTTTGATTTTTTTTGTGTTGATAAGGAATGTATCTTACTATTTAGCACATCCAACATAGTTGGAATCAATCCAAAATGTATTTCATGTATAATAGATCAAGAAGTATCATTATAAACCATATCATATAATTTTTTGGGATGATCTTGATGTTGAGCCTTATTTATCCATTACAAATCATTTAGTCTAGAATGTTGGTTCTATGAAAATAGTTTTTCGTGATAATAAGATAACTCTTATCTCTGTTCTATGGAAGTATTTTTCAGATTCACATAAGGGAAATGATAATGAGGAACTTACGAGAGATATTTGGATTCATCTCTTAGGTATATAATCTTTTTATCATACATTCTAAGTACGTAATGTGTTTATCTTGTGGAGGTTGTAACATCATGTTACATTCTTCCAGATACTTAATGTCTTGTGTTTTTATTTCCTTTTTATTTGGTTGTGTTTTATTCATTTTGAGTATAGAGAGAGTTATTTAGGAAGAATAATATAAATTTTTTGATGTATATTTATCTGAATTAATGGAGTCTGGGTATAAATGTGTTAAAGTCTTTATAGTATCTACATTGGGCCCCATATGAATTGGGACCTTTATGGGAGGTTCTGTAGGGGATATATCTTGGCACTAGCTGGAAAATAAATTTAATCCATAAATCCTTAGATTATGATGTAATTTTATTGTTGGACATAATCCCTGAGAATGGAATGAAACATAATCTAATATATGCATTAAATGATATACTTATTGGGTAATGGTTTCCTATAATGTAAAAACGTGACTGATTCTGTAAATTCATCAATATTTGGGTTTTTAATGTATGGAATTACATTTTTTTAGCATATGTGAAACATGAATATTCTACACTAAAAATCCTAAATTTAAAACATAAACACATAATGCAAATTTATTTTATTTTCTCTTCCATCATTATTTTATTATTAATTCTACAAGATCTTCCCCTGAGAACACTATTCTTACTCCTATGTGCAGTGAGTGACTCGATCCGTTTTAGAAATATCAATTTGGTTTTCTATCCTTGTTGAGTTTCCTTGAATTTTATTATCCATATTTTTGCAATAATTATTTGATAGTGGTTTTATATCATGATTTATGATTGAATAATATTTTTTTATTGATAGTTTTTGGTCTAGGAATTCATTCTTGATCTCCTTCTAAATTTTTATTCATTATATTTTCCCATTACTTTTATTTATTTAATAAATAATAAATGGTTGGTGGTTTTAAAGTATTTTCCCATAAAATTCAAGCCTTGTTTTAATGATGTATTTGAAGGTATTTTTTAAACTATATGAAAAATAATAATTGATATAAATGATGTTTGATTTTTATAATTGAATTTAAATAGTGAAATGCCCAAATTTTAATGGAACATATATTTTTGTGAGGATATGAGAAATAATGGTGGATTAAAATGGAAATTGATTTGATGGAATGATTTAATTTTGAACATTGAGATAAACAGACTAAATTGAAAGTTTATTTGAAAAGGAATGAATTAATGAAATCTTATTATTTGGTTTTGAGAATGATAAAGGCATGAAGAAAAGTGACATTGAGAAGTTGTATTTTGAATTGATTTGAAATGATTAATTTCCCAAGATTGATAAATTAATTGAATTAATAACTTTTGAATCATGGAATATAGTTTTCAATTATGAAAATATTTCTAGGATTTTACCCCAAGTATAGTATTGATGATGAAAAAATTATATAAACCTAATGAAACACTACTTTCTTAATGGGGATTTAGGCACCAATTGCTTAGGTTGAGGAAAGTATACACACATTAAGTTTAAATCAATGATTAAGTAGTGTAGGGACCCGATTTCTAGAATGTGATGTACCAAAAGACATATTATATTGCCATATGAGATGTTTTATTTTATGCTTATATTCCATTGACTATTAAAATATATTATTCATGTCAACTATATTATATAAATAATTTATATAAAATGATCATTTAATCGTGTTTTTTTATATCATCCATATTTTTTAATTGAAATAATGTTCGATTGAATATATGGAAATTTATTTCCATTCTATTTAATATATAAATAGAAATAATAAATATTTTTTTATTATAAAATTGATTATCAAACACCTAGTAAGAACCTACTAGGATATTTATATCACAAAATATTATTACCATTTGGAATTTATAGATTTTCTTAATCCATGTATCTAAAATTAGTATGTTCCATATAAATGTGGTGGATGTTCATTATCCTTGTGATTCATAGTGTTATAGATGATTTATGGAGATTCAATCCACCTGTTACATGGGATATGTATGATCTTTTACTATGAAAAATATTGTTCCTTTTAATGATGTATTGTTTATGGAATTTTACTACCTCTTTATTTCTAGTATTTTCTCTTTTTAATTGTTTAAAATATTGAATTATATCATTCTTCTTCAATTTTTTTGTATAAAAAATCATTCACACTTTATTCATGTGATATTTGAGGTTCAAGTCACCAAATATTTGGGATCATGAACATTTTTTTGGGCTATGTCAGCAATTTCTTAAGTGTCATCATT
The DNA here is from genome assembly GCA_963277665.1 of Viscum album. NCBI lineage: Eukaryota > Viridiplantae > Streptophyta > Magnoliopsida > Santalales > Viscaceae > Viscum > Viscum album. Next base: position 1,981,569,907 of record OY728125.1, on the reverse strand, counting down.
CCAATGTATCTGGGTTGGTTTGCAAAAAATATAATGGTCTTTATTTTTGTTGAATTGATAACCCAAAAACCTCATATATTTTTAATTATTTGATAAAATGGGGAGGGAAATATATATTTCATTAGTTTATAATTTAATACATGAAAAAACCAATGAAATATAATGCTTTCAGAAAATAAAAAAATAAATCAATTTCAAAATTATTACAATCTATAATATATTTTAGAGAATAAAATAATTAGATGGAAATGATAAATTATAATTATAAATTTATTTCATAACCAATGACAATAATATTTAATTAATCATATCAATAATATAATATTTTCTAGTTTTTATTTTGAAATTAGATGATAAAATTTAATTAACCACACATTTTGGATAAATTGGAACTGAAATTATAGTAATAGATATTGAATTATGTGGATAAAAGTATAACACTATGAATGATGAATGTACTGTGAGTTGTAAAATAATATTTATGTAATATAAACACTTGTTTTAGAATATTAGGCATTATAAAATAAAACAATTTATATAATTCTTATAGAAATCACCCATTTTATTTAAATTAAATTAAAAAATACTATTAGATGAGGAAAAATTAGTGTCTCATAGAACTAAAAAGGTGTTGATATGATTTTTGATCAATTAGAGAGATTTTTAGAGATTTTTGGTTTATAATAAGAAATATATGGTGAATATGATAGTGAGTGAGCAAGATAAAAAATATGTACGGGATGAATAATTTATATTTATGACCTCTACTCGAAGATATAATGTAACTAAAGAGGTAAAATATATTCTAAATCTAATATTAAAAGGGTGGATGAGATAATGAATTTAGGATGAATAATATATAAAAATATTATAATTTTTTATTGAAACAATCAATTCCATACATTTATCAAATAAAATTTAAAATAATTGATCTATAATTTATTAATAATCTACAAATAATTAAAAATAATGGAGTAATTTAGAGTGATTGCTATATAAAATGAGTTTTAGACATGAACACAATTTATTATTATTCTAATAAAATTAAATATAGATATTTTCTCTATTTTGATTACTATTGTGTATTACATGTTAATAAATAACATTTTCTCATTATGGAAATAATCAATTTGATTATTGAAACTATGTTTAATAATATTGGATTTGAGGAATCAAAGACATCATATTTTTTAAATTATTTTTTAAATTCACATTTTAGATAAAATAATGGATTTATAGATTATGTTTTGGTAATAGTGGGATTTTTAATATTTTATAATGTATTATTTGTCATTAAGAATAAATAATATGGAAAAGATACCATTATTCTTCAAAAAATAAAAAAATAAATTAAAATAACAACATGATTCTCATGAATTAAAGAATATTTAACTTCATTTATAGTGATGAGAATGTAACATTTTACGTGATGAATGTTGTATAGAAAGGGATATACTTTAATGACTTCGAATATGTCATAACCTTAAATTATTATAAAAATAAAATTTATTTGAAGTTTAAAAAAGATATAAAAAATGGTAAAGATCACTGATGAGATGTTGTAGGGATAATTATAATATATAAAATTTAATGAAGATAATGAATTTAAGGATTTCTTGAAGAAATAGTAATTAAGGGAATCCAGTAATAATTCTTTCCCATATAATTACAAAAGAAAAAGTATTTTTTTTAATCCATAAACATGTTGATGTATTCATATTTAAGAGAATACGAACCCCTATTGATGACCTATAATACAAATTTTTTAGTTGAGAAAGGAAATAACATATCTATTTTTTCTGATCATGAATAAGAGATATATATTTAATCATTGTAGATATATGGGAAATCGAATCATTAATTTGGTTAGTTTATTTATTTTTCAACTAGGGGACTAATCCGGGAATATAATTGCAATCATGATTGACTCCAAATATGAAATATTTTTTCCAAAAGGAGATGAAATATATAAATGATGTGTGAATCACAATACCATTATCCTTTAATAAATGATAATTCCATTTGAATTTATTTAAAATTAATATTTTTAAATGTTTAATAGTTAAAAAATAATGTCATTTATACATATGGTTTAATAGGATGAAGAATTTATTTTTACAATAAAAATTGAATTATATAATATAAAAATGCACCATTATATTTCCATTTATTGATGAGAATTTGGATCATGAATATGTTGAATAATAATATTATTTCTTTAAGGAATACACAATCTATATTGAAAAATAATATCATTTAAAATGAAAAATAAAATACTAGATTCTATTTTATATAAATGAATTTATCTTACTAATGAATTAAATTTGGAATGTATAATACAGTTATAAAAAATGGATTGGAAAATTATATGTTTTATTAATTTTTAAAAATATTTTTTACAAATATATAGGAATATATAGAAAAATTCATCAATGAGGACTTCCATAAAAATAATAATATTACTCTTGAATTATATGTTAATTAATGGTTTTTTAAAATTAATAATTATAAAGAAACAAGAAAACACCTTTTAAAATACACATCAATATAAATTAATGGATTTTAACAAGAAGTAAAAAATTATTTTTTGGATAAACCATTAAATTTCAAGAACATTGTAAATGAAATCCACAAAAAATTCCTTCTCAAAATTTTAGTCAAAAATACTATGTATTATTAATCCATAAAATTTTATAGGAAGCTATATAAAAATAGAAATTATTCCAAGATATTTAAATGTGAACATTTTTTCTCAAAAATATATATTTAACTATTTACTAATATCTTGTTTTTCGATCTTTAGTAAAAAACCAAAAAATATAGATAATTCATGAGATCCCCCAAAACCCAATTCTTCATGTCATAGTGACTGACTTCTTTAAATTTTATATTTTGGGAACCATTCCAAACTATCTTGGAAACGTCGAATTTTTTTTGTATTGAATACAATTCAAACTGGGTGTATATTATTGGGCGAAAACAATATAGTTATAACAATCTATGTTTTAAACCAGATGAATGTCTAAAAGAATTTGAACTTTTTCATTTATTGGACTGGTTGTTTTTAAAAACAAGAATGAGAATTGAATTTTCAAAGTTGGAATGCTTCTAAGTTTTGTTTTTGGACTTGGGTTTTAAAGTCCCATGTTTTGAACAGGGTAAATTTTGGATTTTTTTTGAACTTTTTCATTTAATGTTCTGGTCGATTTTAAAACCATGCTTCATGATTAACTTTCATGATTTGGGTTCATTTTAAGTGTTTATATCGGGCTAGAGTAAAGGATCTGGAGGTTTCCTAGGTGGCTCAATGGGTTTCAAGAGCACCGTACCTAGAAACATAGGTTTTAAAAGGAAAGGTTGAGGTATTCGCATAGGCTACGCAAAGTTAGTAAAAACGTACGGGTTATCCATATAGAATACTCCATGTATTCGATAGTGGGTGCATGTTCTTCACACTATCTATCAGATCGTGTGAGTTAAACCATGTGGATTACCCAATTTTGAGTTTCAAGTTAAATTAATTTAATTAAATTCATGGTTGAAAGGAATCTAATTAAAAGAGTTATTGGGGGTTTCATTTAATTAAATTGAAGTTGAGATAATTTAATTAAATGTCATTGAGATAAAGAACTTATTTATTTATATTGAAAATAAAATAATTAAATTTATATTAAAGGATGATGAGTTTGACTCCTTATTTAATTAAACTAAGAGGAAAGGAATTTAATTAAATGACTTTTAAATGAGGAGTTGAGGGTTATCAAAGAAGGGTAGTATTAAACGATGTGTAAATGGGGAGTTGTGTTTTTATTTAATTAAATTCAATGTAAATAGGGATTTGTTTAATTAATTTGAAATGGAGGTTTTATTTAAGTAAATTCAACGTAAAAAAGAATTTAATTAGTTGTTTCGAAATGAGGGTTACTATTTAATTAAATTTTGGTTGATAGAATTTAATAAAATAATGTTGATGAGTTGGAGTTTTTAATTTAATTAAATTATGTTCAGATAATTTAATTAAATAACATGAATTTGAGAAATTATTTAATTAAATTCAATTGAATAGAATTTAATTAAATGTTGATTAATGAGATGTCAGGGTTTATAAAAGAGGTGATTAAAATTAATTGATAGTAATAATAATATAATTGTGGTTATCATTATTATTATTATTATTATTATTATACCAATATTTAAGTAGGATTTTCTATTTTAGTTTAATAGAGAGAGAGAACAAGAGGGAAGTGCACTGAATAGGGTGAGGTGCAACCCCCTCCACTCATTCTTCCTTGAGGAGGCTCACCAAAACCTTCACCTGACCCCTCTTTTTGCACCGGATCAAGATGGTTTCTTCACAAATCCTATTCTTCTCGGTGAGGTGAGTCTATCTGCATGTGTTTCATTCACATCAGTTGTTTTGGATCTCCATCACCTGATCTCAGTAGGACAAAACCCAATATCCAAGTCTGATATGTTTTCTTCCTTTGTTCTAGTTATAGGTGGCGTGGAAGACGTCTTGGGACATGTTGGTCTATATTTCAACAACCACCACTAAAGGAGACACAGTTCTGCTCGATTCGGTTCACCACCGTCAAACCCATGTAAGGCCATATACCTAATATTTTGTTTCACACCCATTTTAAATTATCTTTTTATGGTTGTTTGGTGTTGAGGTTAATGTTTTGGGTATGCATTGGTCCCCACCGCACTACTTATGGTTTTATGTTAATAGATGGCTAGTGTGATGATAAATTCTAAGTGTGTGTGTGCTTTTTTTGAGGTGTGTGTACACGAGCATGTCGCGGTTTGAGTTAGTAAGCTTTGGCTCGGCCAAATTATTTGAGGTAGGGTTCTAAACATTGCCTAATTAATAATATGAAATTTTTTTGGTTTACTACTTTTGATAAAGATAACTTCAAAGTTGGATTAAATTGATTATTGGGGGAATAAGATAATTAATTATAAATTAATTATATGCTTTGAGGTTGTAAAATAGATAATTAATTGGGAGATAATTTATTAGTAATTAATTTGGCTAAGTTGAGATAATAACTTTAAATTAATTATGTTCTTTGATATGATTATTGATCAAGGAATTAATAATGAGATTTTACTTTGGTTAAGTTGAAAAAAATTAATTATTAATTAATTTTGTGCTTTAAGATGATAATTAATTAGGGGATTAATTAGGAGATATTAATTTTGTTGAGTTAAAATAATTAATTAAGAATTAATTATGTTCTTTGAGATGCTAATTAATCAGGGGATTAATTATGAGATATTAAACTAGTTAAGTTCATATAATTAATTGTGAATTAATTATGTGTCAGAAGATTATAATATAGATAATCAATCGGGGGTTAATTATGAGATATTGATTTGGGATATGTTGAGATAATTAATCTATGAATTGATTATTTTATATTGAAATGGATTCCTTGAGATAAATAATTTTTGAATTAATAAACTGATATTGAAAATGTTTCCTAGAGATAATTATTTCTAAATTAATTATGTTACATTAAAATAGTTTCCTAGAGATAATTAATTTTTGAATTAATTATGTAACATTGAAAATGTTTCATAGAGATAATTAATTTGTGAATGAATTATGTGACATTGAAACTATTTTCTTGAGATAATTAATTTGTGAATTAATTATGTGATATTGAAATAGTTTCCTTGAGATAATTAAATTGTGAATTATTTATGAGATATTGAAATAGTTTCCTTGAGATAATTAATTTGTGAATTAATTATGTGATATTGCAACAGTTGAATTAAAAATAATTAATTTGTGAATTAATTATGTGATATTGAAATAGTTTCATCGAGATAATTTATTTGTGAATTAATTATCTGATATTGAAATGGATTCTTTAGAAATAATTAATTTTTGAATTAATTATGTGATATTGAAACGGTTGCCTTAATATAGTTAATTGTGAATTAATTTTGTGCTTTGAGTTTTTTAATTGAGATAATTAATCAAGGGATTAATTATGATATATATTAAATTGGTTATGTTGAGATAATTAATTATGAATTGATCATATGCTTTGAGATTGTAATATAGATAATTAATTAGGAGATTAATTATGATATATTGAATTGTCTATGTTGAGATAATTAATTATGAACTTATTATGTGCCTTTGATATTATAATCTAGATATTTAATTTTAGAATTTATTATGTATAGTTGGGATTTATAATAAGATAATTAATTATTGAAAATTAATTGTGAAAAATGATTTGTGTTGTTGATTAATTAATTGATGAATTAATTAATGAGATTTTATACCTAGTTAATTATTGAGTTAACTAATGGATTTGAGTATGAACAATGAGATGAATGAGAGGACCTTGAATCATGTTTTTGAGTTGAATGTGAAGCCCATGTTAATGTTTTAATTGAAATACTTAAGATGGTTTTCCTTAAGTATAAATTTCAATATGCTTGCTTATGTGTAATTGAAATGGGAAAATGAATTGCATGAGAGGTTAAATGATTTATGCATTATATGTTTTGAATGGTTATTCCTTATATAGAAAGGGGAACCGAGGGATCATGAGAGACCTAGGGAAGGAAGAATATGTCAGTTTTTTGTGTTTTCCCTCTAGAGACCGTGATAGCTTGTGGGGTTGAGCATATGGATAGACCATGTTCATTATTCTTGGTAATGGATGTCTATGCATTATGTCCCAATCGATCCAACATCGTTCTTCGAAGGACCGTGAGAGCCTGGGGTTGGAAGACAGTGTGACCTTCCATGTTGATTTCCATGAGACCATGAGATCTCTTAGAGTTTAGGTTAGGGAAAGACCATGAGCACTTCCCCTGGTAATGATTGTCTATTTATTACATCTTAGTCCAACTAAAAAGAGTATCTAGGGTATATGTACTTTTTTCATTGGAGCGCGCTTATGAAGATTCTAATCATATTTATCTATTTATATATATATATATATATACATTTTACTATATATATAAATAATTGACATGACCAGACAAACCAATTGTGGGCTGAAGGAGGTATCGCCATCAGGTGTCCCTTAGAAACCTGGATGGGTTCTTAGTTATCTATTCAATTATGTTATTGCTTCGATATACTTGCATGTTTAATTTTATTGCATTTTCAAGATTGAGATAGACATTAGTGGTCCTAGCCTGCTGATATTTATATCTCACACCCTATTTGGGCCGCTATAACACTGGGGTACACAAGTAGACTCTACTTTTTTGTAGGACTATGGGCTCTTGAATGTGTTGTTTCCATATACCTAGGAGTTAGGAGAAAAGAACCGAGTGGGAACTTGGAATGCTCATGGAGATCATCCTTGGTGCTTTGTGTCTTTTCATTATTTTCCTATCCTGAGATGTGAATCATGCTGATTTATTTACTTCTCTCAGATATATACCACCATGACATGTATAAATTATATAAACTAGCATTTTCTATTCTCTTTATTGAGTTGATATTACAAATGGATTTTGCTGCATTAGTTATTACTTTATACTACTTCCATTGTTGTCATCTATTTTTATATTGTTATACTGTTGTACAAACTCTGATATGAGGGTATAGTCTCTCCACTGACTATCCTTACACCCTCACTGCTAGTCGGTAGCCTCTGGAATATGGGGAGGCATGCTTGAGACCATGTGGCAACCGGTCCAGCTATTAGTTTGATGGTGAGCCGGTTCAGGATGTTACAAAGTGGTATCAGAGGTTTTGGTTTTCATTCCTTTTCCATTGTATTTCTATTTTGGGATGGTATATAGGAGACTAGTAAAGTGTCGGCGGATGGTTAATACTTGTTCTTTGGACTGATCACTCCATGTACAATAAATGAAAAAGTGGGAAGGGTTGGGAATTGATTTTGATACATTTTTCTTTTACTGTTGATATGATTTCACATTGGGTGAATGGTGTATTTTCCGCTGCTTATTGATTTTGGGAATTTTGGAAATTTTCATTGGCTGGATAAGGTAAGGATGTTTCATTACATGCATCATCTTAGGCACTTATATATTCACATTCCATACATATGACACTCCATATAGTTTCATTAGTAGGATGCCTGCTAATTTTGGTTGTGTGCCTTGGGTGTAATGCCTTGTTTTGATCTTCTTTAGCATGCCTCTTAAGATAGAATGTTTCAGTGATAGATTTAATATTCTTGAGTGTTTTTATACAATGTTGCCTATATGATTAACATGATTTTCTATTATTCCATGATTTATGTTATACCATAATTCAGTGTTACTTCTTTTGATAACATGCTAGAGATGTTTTGATGTGTAAAAGGATGCATTGGTAAAAATTGAATGGTTGTGTTTACATCGGGATCCAGTTTCAGTTGTAATATATATGAGCGCCTTATAACTGAAAAAATGGTAGCTTGTGTATTCAAATGATTTAAAAATGGATTCTAAGTTAAAATATTAAATGAATATTGATTGTGATGAATGGGATCCAAATGCTAGTGGTAAGGTGTATGGGATCCATATTGATTGGTAGATGGACACTCAAGTATTTGAGACTTATATAACCATATTATTTCTAGAAATGGTTATAAAGGTAAAACTGTTGAGTATTGATTGAAATGAGATATTGTGGGTTTATTTTTGAAGAACCTGGATTAGGATAAATGGGACCCTCGAAGGTTGCCTCTACATTAAAAAGGAATTTAGATGCTAAATTTCCTGTTTAAAATGAAATGAAATTAAATGTTGAATGTTTAAAGATGGATTTTTCTTTGTTTCCACTAGGTTCTTTTTTATGTTGGTACTGTTTATGTGTCATTTTCCATAGTAAGACTTTTGGGTTTTATAGAATAACACCCACGTTTTGAGGGGTGGTCATTGTATCTTGACTCTTTGTTTGGGAATAAGCATTGAAGAATGCTTAGCTCATTAGGTAATACATGCCACAGGCATGGTTATCCATTAAAGACGTTCTCATGTTAACTGTGCAGTAGAGTTATTAGGGCATTAAGGTAAATATCATCTCACTACTCGAGAGGAATTTTTGGTACTCAAGTGTTTCGACATTCCAGTCAGTTTAAAAATCTGAATTTTATGTAATATTCTGACGTGGTGATCGTGGTTCATGGAACATCACACATTTGTTTAAGGTGTTTCTGAAATAGCTCTCTTGGGAGCAGTTAGTCTTTTCTTTCCACAACATGGACAATCCTAAGGTGGGTAGTGTCACATAGGTTCCATTAAATGTGTTGGTGCTTTCTTGGCATCACGACTTGATAAGGTTTGTGGAGTGTGAAAAATTTTGTAAGCTCTATTAGTTATGGGAAGAGTTTCATTGGTAATATTTGAATGATCACAGATTTCATTGGGTAAAATAGGCACCAGGTTTTGGTTGAGGATGCATCGACGGGTGAAGTTGATATTTTCATAAAGATTTGACCGAATTTCGAATGATCTTCTTGGTGACTTGGGACTACTCTTAGTGTGATCTTTTAAACGAGGTGATAATTTCATTTATCTTTACCTCATTCTGGAGGTGCTAAGATAGAATCATTCTTTAATTCGTGCTAAAGTTTTAAAATTATTTGGGCTTCGTAAGTGGATCTTATCTAGGATGTACATGGGATGTGTTGTTCTATAGATTTTTCCTTTATTCGTGCTGAGGAACAATTTTTTTTTGAAATATCCATGTAATGTATTAGATTGGAAAGGTCACTGGAATTTGCGTAGGGACTTTTGTATACATGCGATTGGTGTTGAAATTGTTTTAAAGGCACATCACTGGTTTAACAACGGGTATGGGTTTCATGGGTTAGTGATGTCTTTCAAGGAAATATTTATTGATTGGGGTTTGAAAACAGTTAAAGGTGCATTGGAGATTTGGGAATGCAACATGATCATTCAAATGAGACTTATTTCCCTTGGTGGGTTGGTTAATAATGTAGTATCTCCCAATGGATTCTATGAGATGATATGTTTTTAAGGTGAGTAGATTGTAAAGTCTCATGTTTTTGAACTAGGTTAAAATATGATTTTTTTGAACTTTTTCATTTAATGATTTGTTCGGTTTCATATACATGCTTTGGGATGAGGTTTCGTGAGTTGGGTTCATTTTAATTATTGATATCTAACTTGAGTAAAGGCTCTAGGAGTTTTCATGTGCGAATCAATGGAATTCGGGGGCACTGGACCCAAAAACTCAGTATTAAAAAGGAAAGGCCGAGGCGTTCACACAGGCTAGGCACATTTAGTCAAACTGTGCGGGTTATCTATGATGGATACTCTATGTATTCAATAAAGGGTGCATGGTCTATGTGTAACGCCCCGACCCTAGTTACCCAGAGTCGGTGCATTATTACATAACATTGGCATGATCACAAGAAAGATCAAATCTTGAAAGACCGATTGGTTTAGTAGCCTTGGAAACACTAGATATATTCATAAGTTTTACATTACATCATAAAATGAAAAACTACTACAACAACATAATGTCTCCACAGTCCACACTATTATCCCCTCATAATATCCCTGCAGGTCATTCATAACTTACTTCTTCACATCCTGGGGAAAATAAAACATGGAAAAGGGGTGAGCTCAAATGCCCAGTAAGGATAACAATATAGTAGAACATTCAAAATAAGCATAAACATTTAAGTCAATGCATTACTAAAACAAAAGCCTTTTAAACTTGAACTTCAACATAGTATGGCAAAAGTAAAATGAAAGAATGTCATTTACTTATTCACGTGGATATTCTACTAATCGAATAATCACATGCAAAATCAATAACCACTTTCATAATGATGGAATGCATAATGCTAAACTTTAATTTCTTTGTCAAGGCCTCGTCCCAAGACCATGGGGCTAACTGTAACCGGAACCCAACCCGGAGTGCCTCTAATAACCGGACACAAACCCGGAGTGCCTCTAATAACCGGACACCAACCCGGAGTGCCTCTAATAACCTGAGACCAAACCGGAGGGCTTACTTTTACCAGTCCCTAACCTGGAGGGCTTACTTTTACCATTCCCCAACCTGGAACATACTTGTCCAACACATTCATATGAAGTAAATGTTGAAATATAACATAAACATTCTTATTGGAACTAGAATACAAAATGTCAATACTTTACTAATAAACCATGAATTCTATATAAATGACACATCTACAGTCAAACATATCACAAAACTTCATTACAATATGGAATTTTTAAATCATAATAAATCAACTTCAAATAATCTAAAAATCCATCAAAGGATGTTGACATAGATAAAAATGTTTTTTGAAAATTATTGAGAGAAATATCCCTTTTTCATGAAAACATTTTAATGTTACACAATTTAGAAAGTAAGGCATTTAAATACATTTTTGAATCAAAGTGTCCCATACCACTTTGAAACTTTTGAATGGAATTAACACTTTTAAAACATTCATTTTCATATAAATAAATCCTTACAAACCATTTTGAAAACGTGGACATAAATGAGGATGATTTAGAAGAATAAATATTTAAAACATTTAAAATGATGTTTTAGTAAATGTTCGCTTAGAAATAATCCCTTTGAAAACTCTTTTATGAAATATGGACATGGATAGTAAATATGTCCCTGTAGATACTTACGTAAAGACAACCTCGGATATTAAAGAGATTGTGAAGTAAACCCTTATCAATTTGGTAACTTATGAAACATACAACCCATGAAAGAGGTATCATACAATGAAAATGTAAATACACATAAGGTAAATTGTATTACACAAAGAATACAATTATGGGCAGTACATACACCACACAAAAGATAATAGTGGAAATATGGCATGAATCTCAGGGAAATAAAGAGTGAGATGAAAACCCCTTACCACGTTAATCAACTGAGTCGTATGGCCAAAAGTTAATAACCACAAAATTATTTACAGAATAACATGAATATAAAGATAATCATGATAATATATATCAAATGCCAGTACACAATACACCACTTTCAATAATATAGTTTCGAATAATGGAAATATCACGGAATTGAATGTGAGATAAGAAAATCCCTTACCTTGTACTTTTACTTGGTTGGGGTAGGTTAACCTCCTGTATAATATTTAAATAATTGTTATTAAATATATTATTATTTGGATGGGTATAATAATGATGTGTAACTCATGTAAATAATAAATATAACACGTTAGTGGTTCTGTATATATGATATACCATTCATTTATATATTATTTTAATATCAAAAGAATGATATTGTCGCTCGTGCGTACGTACGGACTACCGTCTCCATGAACGCGATGATGTGTACGTACTTTTACCAGTCCCTAACCTGGAGGGATTACTTTTACCAGTCCCCAACCTGGAACATACTTGTCCGACACATTCATATGAAGTAAATGTTGAAATATAACATAAACATTCTTATTGGAACTAGCATACGAAATGTCAATACTTTACTCATAAACCATGAATGCTATATAAATGACACATCTACAGTCAAACATATCACAAAACTTCATTACAATATGAAAGTTTTAAATCATAACAAATCAACTTCAAATAATCTAAAAATCCATCAACGGATGTTGACATAGATAAAAATGTTTTTTTAAAAATTATTGAGAGAAATATCCCTTTTTCATGAAAACATTTTAATGTTACACAATTTAGAAAGTAAGGAATTTAAATACATTTTTGAATCAAAGTGTCCCATACCACTTTGAAACTTTTGAATGGAATTAACACTTTTAAAACATTCATTTTCATATAAATAAATACTTACAAACCATTTTGAAAACGTGGACATAAATGAGGATGATTTAGAAGAATAAATATTTAAAACATTTAAAATGATGTTTTAGTAAAAGTTCCCTTAGAAATAATCCCTTTGAAAACTCTTTTATAAAATATGGACATGGATAGTAAATATGTCCCTGTAGATACTTACGTAAAGACAACCTCGGATATTAAAGAGATTGTGAAGTAAACCCTTATCAATTTGGTAACTTATGAAACATACAACCCATGAAAGAGGTATCATATAATGAAAATGTAAATACACATAAGGTAAAGTGTATTACACAAAGAATACAATTATGGGCAGTACATACCCCACACAAAAGATAATAGTGGAAATATGGCATGAATCTCACGGAAATAAAGAGTGAGATGAAAACCCCTTACCACGTTAATCAACTGAGTCATATGGCCAAAAGTTAATAACCACCAAATTATTTACAGAATAAAATGAATATAAAGATAATCATGATAATATATATCAAATTCCAGTACACAATACACCACTTTCAATAATTTAGTGGCGAATAATGGAAATCTCACGGAATTGAATGTGAGATAAGAAAATCCCTTACCTTGTACTTTTACTTGGTTGGGGTAGGTTAACCTCCTGTATAATATTGAAATAATTGTTATTAAATTATATAAGAATCATATATATTAATATCATATCATATATGATCTTTTAACTTTTCTTTGTTAATAATGTCTTAGTATTATCGTTGTTTCGGGTGTTAACTTACTCGTTTTATTTTATATGTTTTATTACGTAAGCTATGTTTGTAATGGATAGGTTGTATATTATTCATATCCAGAATGATATCAAGTCTTTAAACATCATTTTTAAATCAGAAAATGATAATTATACTTGAATGGATATGATGGAGAATGAATCTCATCGCGTTCGTGGAGACGGTAGTCCGTACGTACGCACGAGCGACAATATCATTCTTTTGATATTAAAATAATATATAAATGAATGGTATATCATATATAAAGAATCACTAAAATGTTATATTTATTATTTACATGAGTTACACATCATTATTATACCCATCCAAATAATAATATATTGAATAACAATTACACCACGACGTGGAGACGGTAAGCCGTACGTACGCACGTATGGTGACATGTTATTCAAAGGGTGGATAGAATACTGAATATGGTTATACCATATTTATAATAACATCACAGTATATATATGATACTGGATTTATTATTTTAGAATGGTAACAACAAAGTAAGAAGAAGTGGAAGAAGAAAGGAACTTGAAAAGGGGTGGTGAAAACATTACCTCCTTTTCGGGTTCTTCCTTTTGATTTGATCAAAAGGGATCCTTAGGTTGGATTTCTGATCAAACTAAGGCCTCTAGGTTGTAGTGAGGGAAGTTGGGAGAGTATTTGGGCAGATTTTGGCCGAGCCAAGTGGCTTGAGAGGTGTGAGGAATGAGTAGAAGTGGTCTCCTTTTATAAGGTAGAGGAGGGGCTCTTTAGGAAAGAGTGAAAGTATTACTTTATAATATAATTATATTCGGTTTATAATGGTCCAAAAATCATTGAGGTCGAAGATAAGATGACTAATTTTCTAAATAACATCAACCAATAAGAATTGGACAGGTTTTAGATAATATTTTAATCATTATAATCTTATTTATTTAAATGATTTATTAATGAGGTAAACAATGCATCATTATTGTGTAATTAATAATTTAACTTATTTGATGTCTAAAAATTATAAATAAAATATCCTTATGTAGGAAATCTTTTTATATTTCTAATGAATATTTATAATCGAAAATCCAACATGTATAACCCTATGTAAAAATTGTTCTTCTAAAATATGTAAGCTTATGCCATTTTTATTTTTATTTTAACTTTATTAATATAATGTGTCCCTACCACATAAAAGTGGATCTAAGGGGTCCCCAAATCGACCCAAGGATGCCCATGGTCGGTTATGTGTCCACCAATAAGGTTAGGACATGTTTTAGGGTAATTTTGTATTATTATAATATTATTTTTTAACCCTTATTTACCAGATTTACCCTTTAACCATGGTAAATAAAATATTTACCGCAGTAATTATTCAAAATGTGTAAAAATAAAAGTTAGCTATTTACATAATTTGGAAATCCTGATTCCAAATATGGAATCCATTTTTCTAAATTCAAAACACAGAAGTGGCAGAAATTAATTTAAAATTAATTCCTGCTGTCAAAACAAAAAGCGTGTTTTTAAGAGATAATAACTATCAAAAGATTGACACTTGTTTATGTTCGGTTTAATTGTAAAATTATGTCCAATGACCAACATTATATTAAATGGTAAAAATATATTCTAAATATACTTTAAAACCACTCAAATTCACAATTTATCACTATTAATTATTTTGATTAAAAAAGTTGTTTTTAATTAAAATTTAGTAATTTTCACTATTCATCAAAATATGAAAGTTATCTGAAAAGTGCCAAAATTTCACCTTAGGATAAATTCGATATTCCGAATCCAAAAATGAAGTCCATTTTAAAATATAAAATATATATAATTTCAAAAGGTAGGTATTACTATTCATAACGGCTAGTTTGATTGGTTACGGTGTGTTAGAACTCGGTGTTGCGTACAACACACACTAGCGTACTGTGGAAGCTTGGGATGTTTCATTTTAAATTTTTGATGTCCCCATTTAGTCAAAAAGTTTAAAATATAGTATCTAAAAAGGGTTCACTATTAAAATTTGGTAAAGTGCAATACTGAAAATGAATTTGTTCTTACATTATGTCTAAGAAACTCATAATATGGATTCTAAAATTATAAGGATTATATAAAGTTTAAAATTTAGATAATACTATTCATAACCTCTTTTGAATGGATTTTTTTTTGTAAGTCATGGTGTGATTGAACTCGGTGTTGCGTGTAGTGAAAGTTATTGAATTATTTTGAAGAAATAACACACTATAAAATCTTGGCGTGTTACATTCTCCCCTCCTTCAATAAATTGCGTCCTCGCAATTTGAAGTTGTTCTTCGAAAATAAAAGGTTGAAAATAGAAAATATCTTTGTGGGAAAACCCACATCGTAAATTGGGTTACTAAAATTTAGTCTTAATATGAGGAAAACAGAAATGAAAGGATCACCACCAAATTATGATCTCTATTAGGAGAACATTGGTGGCAATTAGAGACATATAATTGGAGGAAAAACGTAAATATTTATAGGTAGTGATTGAGGTCATCAATCACAAAAAGTATAAAATTGAGGTCCTTAAAATCATCAATCTATGATGATTTGAAATACCATCGGTTCAACAAAACATAGGGTATTGGGATAACACATTTTTGACGTTTCAAAATATCTTAGTTGAAATCCCACATCGAAAAATGAATTAATGAGGCCTCTATTTTAAATAAAGAGTGGAAAGTATGAAGATTACCGAAAATAACACATACTAGGGTTCCATGTAGGAAAATATGGATATGGAGGAGAAATCTTACCATCAATTATCTGATGGAGAGTGGTAGAGAACATGGCTATGAAAAGGCCAACAATCCCAAAGCCATGAATTAGTGATGATTTATGGTACCATCTAGGAAAACATTTTTGTTCTAAGTTGCTTTTCTTAATGTTGAGGAATTTATTTATGAGATTGGCTAAGATCATAAGGAGATATACTTACTTTATAATTATAGTTTTATCCATTAATAAATTTCAACCACAAACTCATCTTTCACTCTAAAAGATAATAGAATGTAAAAAAAATTCTATTTACACTATTCGTATAGGGTTCCAAAATAAACGAATTTATAATTCATCTACAAGATCTTTTAATAAAAACTACATTATTTAATCCAGGACATATCGTGGGCCTGTGGTAGGTGATACACCCTTGTCGCCCTTCGGTTGCGGGTTCAAGTCTCGCAGCCTTGTCGGACGCGACGGGTTGCCGCCCGACCTCCGGGTTGTCCTTTTATGGTAATCCAAAATAATCCAAACTAGAACTATCCAAAATACTTCTGTCCAAACTCACAGTCCAACATTTATAAGGAAGGTAATCATAATGTAGATCCTTTTTACCCTGTAATAGCATATGAATACCTTCATCATGTATTCTTTTAATACATTGAAACATCCTGAATTACCATATTTTTTATTGATTACATTCATGCTCCCTTATTCCATATAGAATGCTGGATATACTTCATTAATCCAAAAATGTTTTAAACCCCAACAATGATGGAATATACAAATCATTAATCAGTTCCAAGGTAGTCAAGAATATCCAATATAATTTATCCAAAACAATCATGTATTATTCCAAAATTACTACCTCGGTATCAGAACTATATTATGGTTTATCATTCTCTCAACCATATATTTTCCAAAAATTTATCCTGCTATTGAGTCACTTTTCTTTGTTCCACACAATCTCAAGTCCTTAATGAAATAGTACTGCAGTACAATCCTTATATACTCCATAATCATTATAACAAGTACATTGTTGATACAACACTCAATTGACATAATCAACATAAGAACTCTAATCATTCCTCTTCATCTGTGGTAGTATCATAACTTGATTATTATCCAATAGCATCATTTACGGCATAGTCTGATGATTGGGACATAGGTTCGCGTAGTGTCCAAACTCCTTGCAAATGAAGCATTGTACATTTGAAACCATTTTCTTACCCTTGCAGTCACGTAATTTTTGCCCTTTTCCTCCACACTTATAACAAACTCCCATTCCTTTCAGGCAAGTTCCAGGGTGTTTCTTTCCACAGTTACCACATATGGGAAAATTCTTCTTTTCCCTCTTCCCTTTATCCATCTTTCCTTCTTCCATCCTTTTCTTCTCTTGCTTCCCTTAAGATCCATAGGACTCAGTAAACTCTTTACTTATCTTATCAACACATGATATTATTTCTTCATATGATGATAATACATGAGAGACTATTTCTCTTATAAATTCTGGCTTAAGACCATGAAATATATGGTCCTTCTTTCTCTTTGTATCATGTGCATTGCTGGATTTCTCATTCCTTCTACTAGGCACCATTTCTAAACAATGGAATACACTAGATTAGTTTATGAATCAAAATACATAATCCCATACTTATAAATCACTTAACATAAATTGAACTATTTATGTATATAATCCATAATCATAAAAAATATTTTCTTTGAGGAAGTATATACTCATAAACCATTCATAATGATTTGTAAAGAAAATGAGAGTTATCCTAAGCATATCCCCCGGGAGTGTCGTAACCAAGAGTGCAGCAAGGCCTGTTGTCGTGCACCAGTTCCCGTTCGAGTCTAGCTCAAAGCGGTGTTTTCGGGTTTTACCCCTAGGTACATCTGTGCCAGAGCCGCCTCTACCTGCTCGTATCCAGACAGGGATGTATTGCTCGGAAAACTCATAAAATCTCTAAAATACCAAAATTATAGGATGTTCTTCTATACTAATCCTCAAAGTTCATCTTAGGTCTACGTTCTCTAATCAGAGTTTATCTAAATATAGCTTCCAAGGTTTGTACTAAACTTCCTCTGATACCAACTGTAACGCCCCGACCCTAGTTACCCAGAGTCGGTGCATTATTACATAACATTGGAATGATCACAAGAAAGATCAAATCTCGAAAGACCGATTGGTTTAGTAGCCTTGGAAACACTAGATATATTCATAAGTTTTACATTACATCATAAAATGAAAAACTACTACAACAACATAATGTCTCCACAGTCCACACTATTATCCCCTCATAATATCCCTGCAGGTCATTCATAACTTACTTCTTCACATCCTGCGGAAAATAAAACATAGAAAAGGGGTGAGCTCAAATGCCCAGTAAGGATAACAATATAGTGGAAAATTCAAAATAAGCATAAACATTTAAGGCAATGCATTACTAAAACAAAAGCCTTTTAAACTTGAACTTCAACATAGTATGGAAAAAGTAAAATGAAAGAATTCCATTTACTTATTCACATGGATATTCTACTAATGGAATAATCACATGCAAAATCAATAACCACTTTCATAATGATGGAATGCATAATGATAAACTTTAATTTCTTTGTCAAGGCCTCATCCCAAGACCTTGGGGCTAACTGTAACCGGAACCCAACCCGGAGTGCCTCTAATAACCGGACACCAACCCGGAGTGCCTCTAATAACCGGACACCAACCCGGAGTGCCTTTAATAACCGGAGACCAAACCGGAGGGCTTACTTTTACCAGTCCCTAACCTGGAGGGCTTACTTTTACCAGTCCCCAACCTGGAACATACTTTTCTAACACATTCATATGAAGTAAATGTTGAAATATAACATAAACATTTTTATTGGAACTAGCATACGAAATGTCAATACTTTACTCATAAACCATGAATGCTATATAAATGACACATCTACAGTCAAACATATCACAAAACTTCATTACAATATGGAAGTTTTAAATCATAATAAATCAACTTCAAATAATCTAAAAATACATCAAAGGATGTTGACATAGATAAAAATGTTTTTTGCAAAATTATTGAGAGAAATATCCCTTTTTCATGAAAACATTTTAATGTTACACAATTTAGAAAGTAAGGCATTTAAATACATTTTTGAATCAAAGTGTCCCATACCACTTTGAAACTTTTGAATGGAATTAACACTTTTAAAACATTCATTTTCATATAAATAAATCCTTACAAACCATTTTGAAAACGTGGACATAAATGAGGATGATTTAGAAGAATAAATATTTAAAAAATTTAAAATGATATTTTAGTAAAAGTTCCCTTAGAAATAATCCCTTTGAGAACTCTTTTATGAAATATGGACATGGATAGTAAATATGTCCCTGTAGATACTTACGTAAAGACAACCTCGGATATTAAAGAGATTGTGAAGTAAACCCTTATCAATTTGGTAACTTATGAAACATACAACCCATGAAAGAGGTATCATGCAATGAAAATGTAAATACACATAAGGTAAAGTGTATTACACAAAGAATACAATTATGGGCAGTACATACACCACACAAAAGATAATAGTGGGAATATGGCATGAATCTCACGGAAATAAAGAGTGAGATGAAAACCCCTTACCACGTTAATCAACTGAGTCGTATGGCCAAAAGTTAATAACCACCAAATTATTTACAGAATAACATGAATATAAATATAATCATGATAATATATATCAAATTCCAGTACACAATACACCACTTTCAATAATTTAGTGGCGAATAATGGAAATCTCACGGAATTGAATGTGAGATAAGAAAATCCCTTACCTTGTACTTTTACTTGGTTGGGGTAGGTTAACCTCCTATATAATATTGAAATAATTGTTATTAAATTATACAAGAATCATATATATT
The DNA here is from genome assembly GCA_963277665.1 of Viscum album. Classification (NCBI taxonomy): domain Eukaryota; kingdom Viridiplantae; phylum Streptophyta; class Magnoliopsida; order Santalales; family Viscaceae; genus Viscum; species Viscum album. Next base: position 1,981,549,756 of record OY728125.1, on the reverse strand, counting down.
AATATCATATCATATATGATCTTTTAACTTTTCTTTGTTAATAATGTCTTAGTATTATCGTTGTTTCGGGTGTTAACTTACTCGTTTTATTTTATATGTTTTATTACGTAAGCTATGTTTGTAATGGATAGGTTGTATATTATTCATATCCATAATGATATCAAGTCCTTAAACATCATTTTTAAATCATAAAATGATAATTATACTTGAATGGATATGATGGAGAATGAATCTCATCGTGTTCGTGGAGACGGTAGTCCGTACGTACGCACGAGCGACAATATCATTCTTTTGATATTAAAATAATATATAAATGAATGTTATATCATATATACAGAATCACTAACATGTTATATTTATTATTTACATGAGTTACACATCATTATTATACCCATCCAAATAATAATATATTGAATAACAATTACACCACGACGTGGAGACGGTAAGCCGTACGTACGCACGTATGGTGACATGTTATTCAAAGGGTGGATAGAATACTGAATATGGTTATACCATATTTATAATAACATCACAGTATATATATGATACTGGATTTATTATTTTATAATGGTAACAACAAAGTAAGAAGAAGTGGAAGAAGAAAGGAACTTGAAAAGGGGTGGTGAAAACATTACCTCTTTTTCGGGTTCTTCCTTTTGATTTGATCAAAAGGGATCATTAGGTTGGATTTATGATCAAACTAAGGCCTCTAGGTTGTATTGAGGTAAGTTGGGAGAGTATTCGGTCAGATTTTGGCCGAGCCAAGTGGCTTGAGAGGTGTGAGGAATGAGTAGAAGTGGTCTCCTTTTATAAGGGAGAGGAGGGGCTCTTTAGGAAAGAGTGAAAGTATTACTTTATAATATAAATATATTCAGTTTATAATGGTCGAAAAATCATTCAGGTCGAAGATAAGATGACTCATTTTCTAAATAAAATCAACCAATAATAATTGGACAGGTTTTAGATAATATTTTAATCATTATAATCTTATTTATTTAAATGATTTATTAATGAGGTAAACATTGCATCATTATTGTGTCATTAATAATTTAAATTATTTGATGTCTAAAAATTATAAATAAAATATCATTATGTAGGAAATCTCATTAGCTTTCTAATGAATATTTATAATCGAAAATCCAACATGTATAACCCTATGTAAAAATTGTTCTTCTAAAAGATGTTAGCTTATACCATTTTTATTTTTATTTTAACTTTATTAATATAATGTGTCCCTACCACATACAAGTGGCTCTAAGGGGTCCCCAAATCGACCCAAGGATGCCCATGGTCGGGTATGTGTCCACCAATAAGGTTAGGACACGTTTTAGGGTAATTTTGTATTATTATAATATTATTTTTTAACCCTTATTTACCGGATTTACCCTTTAACCATGGTAAATAAAATATTTACCGCAGTAATTACTCAAAATGTGTAAAAATAAAAGTTACCTATTTACAAAATTTGGACATCCTGATTCCAAATATGGAATCCATTTTTCTAAATTCGAAACACAGAAGTGGCAGAAATTAATTTAAAATTAATTCCCGCTGTCAAAACAAAAAGCGTGTTTTTAAGAGATAATAACTATCAAAAGATTGACACTTGTTTATGTTCGGTTTAATTGTAAAATTATGTCCAATGACCAACATTATATTAAATGGTAAAAATATATTCTAAATATACTTTAAAACCACTCAAATTTACAATTTATCACTATTAATTATTTTGATTAAAAAAGTTGTTTTTAATTAAAATTTAGTAATTTTCACTATTCATCAAAATATGAAAGTTATCCGAAAAGTACCAAAATTTCACCTTAGGCTAAATTCGATATTCCGAATCCAAAAATGAAGTCCATTTTAAAATATAAAATATATATAATTTCAAAAAGTAGGTATTTCTATTCATAACGGCTAGTTTGATTGGTTGCGGTGTGTTAGAACTCGGTGTTGCGTACAACACACGCTAGCGTACCGTGGAAGCTTGGGATGTTTCATTTTAAATTTTTGATGTCCCCATTTAGTCAAAAAGATTAAAATATAGTATCTAAAAAGGGTTCACTATTAAAATTTGGTAAAGTGCAATACTGAAAATGAATTTGTTCTTACATTATGTCTAAGAAACTCATAATATGGATTCTAAAATTATAAGGATTATATAAAGTTTAAAATTTAGATAATACTATTCATAACCTCTTTCGAATGGATTTTTTTTTTTGTAAGTCATGGTGTGATTGAACTCGGTGTTGCGTGTAGTGAAAGTTATTGAATTATTTTGAAGAAATAACACACTATAAAATCTTGGGGTGTTACACTGTGCATAGTCTATCAGACCGTGCGAGTTAAACCATGTGGCTTACCTAGTTTTGTGTTTCAGGTTAAATTAATTTAATTAAATTCATGGTTGAAATTAATTTAATTAAATGATATATTTGGGGTTTCATTTAATTAAATTATAGTTGAGAGAATTTAATTAAATGACATTGAGATGAAGAAGTTATTTAATTAAATTGGGATAAAAAGAATTAAATTTATTTTAAATGATGATGAGTTGGAGTATTTATTTAATTAAATTGAGATGAGATGAATTTAATTAAATGAAATATAAATTAAGATTTGGGGTTATTAAAAAGGGTAATATTAAATCATAATATTAAATTATGTGTAAATGAGAAGTTGAGGTTTCATATAATTAAATTCATGGAAAAATAGAATTTATTTAATGAAAGGGCAATAGAGGTTTTATTTAATTAAATTCAAGTTTAAGAAGAATTTAATTAGTTGTTGAAAAATGTGGGTTATTATTTAATGAAATTTAGGTTGAGTGAATTAAATTGAATAATGTTTATGAGTTGAAGTTTTTAATTTAATTAAATTTTTTTCAAAGAATTTAATTAAATAACATAAATTAGAGAAATTATTTAATTAAATGTAGTTGAAATGAATTTATTTACATGATTATTAATGAGGTTTTAGAGGTTATTAAAGAGGTGTTTTAAATTAATTGATAGTAATAATAATAGAATTGTGATTATTATTATTATTATTATTATTATTATATTAATACCTATATTTAATTAGGGTTTATTGTTTTTATTTTTGTTTTAGATAGACAGAGCACAAGAGGGACGCACACAGAGCATGGTGAGGATGACCCCCTCACCTCATTCTTCCATGGTGACATGCACCACAACATTCACCCGGACCCTCTCCGTGCACCAGATTGCGATGGTTTCTTCATAAATCATGTTCGTCTCGGTGAGGCGAGTCTGTCTGTGTGTGTTTCATTATTCGCATCGACTATTTCGGCTCTCCGTCACCCGATCTCTGTAGGAAAAAACCCTAGATCCGACTTTGATTCATTTTATTCCTTTCTTCCAGTTCTAGGTGGTGAAACATATTTCTGATGACTGATTGGTCTATATTTCAACAACCTCCATCGAAGGCATGGTAGTTCGGCTCGATACTGTTCAATGTCGTCAAACTCGGGTAAAATCATATGCCCAATATTTGGTTTCTCAACCCTTTATATTAGTTTTTTTTTGTTTTTGGGTGTTTTAGTTATTGTTTTTTATGTGTGTTGGTCCATTCTTCACTACCTATGGGTGCTGATTAATTGTTGTTAGGTGTGACGATAAATTCTGAGTGGGCATGCACTTTTTTGAGGTGCGTATATGTGAGAAAGTTTCAGTTTGAGTTAAGAATATTTGCCTCAACAAAATTAGTTGAGTTAGGGTACTAAACTTTTCTTAATTAATAAAATGAAATTTTTTTGATTTGCTTCTTTTGATAATGTGGATTGCAATGAAGAATTAAATTTTTTATTTAAGGACTGATATAATTAATTATGAATTAATTATATACTTTGAGGTTGTAAAATAGATAGTTAATCAGGTGATTATTTATGAGTAATTAATTTGGTTAAGTTGAGATAATTAATTCTGAATTAATAATGTGCTTTGAGATAATATTTGATCAAGGAATTAATTATGAGATATTACTTTTTTAAGTTGATATTTTTATTAATTATGAATTGATTATGTTATTTTAGATGATTATTAATCGGGGGATTAATTATGAGATATTAATTTGGTTAAGTTGAAATATTTAATTATGAATTAATTATGTTATTTGAGATGATAATAAACAAGGGGATTAATTATGAAATATTAAACTAGTTAATTTGAGATAATTAATTGTAAATTAATTATGTGTCATGATATTATAATATAGATAATTAATTATGGGGTTAATTATGCGATATTGATTTGGGATAAGTTGAGATAACTAATTTGTGAATTAATTATGTTATATTGAAATGGATGCCTTGAGATAATTAATTTGTGAATTAATTATGTGATATTGAACTTATTACCTAAAGATAATTAATTTGTGAATTAATTATGTGACATTGAAATAGTTTCCTAGAGATAATTAATTTGTGAATTAATTTTGTAACATTGAAATAGTTTCATGGAGATAATTAATTTCTAAATTAATTATGTGACATTGAAACAATCACTTTGAGATTATTAATTTTTGAATTAATTATGTGATATTGAAACAGTTGCCTTCAAATAATTAATTTGTGAATTAATTATGAGATATTGAAATGGTTGTCTTGAGATAATTAATTTTTGAATTAATAATGTGATATTGAAATGGTTTATTTAGAAATAATTAATTTGTGAATTAATTATGTGATATTGAAATGGTTGCCTTGAGATAATTAATTTTTCAATTAATTATTTGATATTGAAATGATTTCCTTGAGATAATTATTTTTTGAATTAATTATGTGATATTGAAATGGTTTCAGTGGAAATAAGTAATTAGTGACTTAATTATGTGATATTTAAATGGCTGCCTTGAGATAATTAGTTGGGAATTAATTTTGTGCTTTGATTTTTGTAATTGTGATAATTAATCAGAAGATTAATTCTGATATATATTAAATTGTTTAAGTTGAGACAATTAATTATGAATTAATCATCTGCTATGAGATTTTAATATAGATAATTAATCAGGGGATTAATTTTGAGATATTGAATTGGATAAGTTGATAAAATTAATTGTGAACCAATTATGTGCCTTTGATATTATGATCTAGATATTTAATTATGGAATTGATTATGGTGAATTGATATTTAGAATGAGATAATTAATTCTGGAAAATTAATTATGAAATATAATTTTTGTTATTGATTAATTAATTGATGAATTAGTTAATGAGATTTAAGTACATAGTTAATTATTGAGTTAACTAATGGATTTAAGTATGGATAGTGAGATGAATGAGAGGACCTTGCCTTATATTTTTTATTGGAATATGAATCCCATGTTAGTATTTTAATTGAAATTCATAAATTTGTTTTCATAAAGTATAAATTTCAATATTCTTTTTTATATGCAATTAAAATGGGCTAATGAAATTCATGAAAGGTTAAATGCTTCATGCATCTTATTTCAGGAATGGTTACACCTTGTATAGATATGGTAACCAAGTAACTGTTAGATCCCATGGGAAGAAAGAATATGTTATTTTTTATGATGATACTCCATAGACTATGAGAGCTCATGGGGTTGAGCCAAGGGATAGAATTTCTGTGCTACTCTTAGTGATTGATGTCTGTGTGTTACATCATGATCCATCTAACATCATTTTCCAAAGGACCAATAGATCCTAGAGTAGGAAGATCATGTGAGCATACATGTTGATTTCCATAAGATCATTAGAGCTATTGGTGTTTGGACCAGGGGAAAGACTGTGAGTGCTTCCCCTGGTAATGAATGTATATGCATTACGTCTTGGTCCATCTAGAAATAGTATCCAGGGTATATTTCCTTTTGGTGTTGTTATGGGATTGGTTCATATAAGAGGATTCTAATAATATCTATATGTATATATATATATAATGTTAACATACACACACACACACACACAATTGACATGATCAGACAAACCAATCATGGGATGATGTCAGTATCGCCATAAGGTGTCCCTTAGGAACCTGTATGGGTTGTTGGTTATTTATTCTATTCTATTATTTATTTAATATACTTGCACACTGTTTAATTTTATTTCATTGTCTATATTAAGATATACCTTGGTGGTCGCGACCTAATTATATTTGTATCTAACACCCTATTGAGGCCACCATTGCCCTGGGGTACCTGAGTAGACTCTACTTGTTTGTGGGACTATGGGCTATGGACTATGTTATTTCCATCTACCTGGGAGTTAGGCGAAAAGGATTGAGAAGGGAACACAAGATTCTTGTAGAGGTCTCCCTTCGGGATTTGGGTATTTTCATTATTTTCTATCCATAGATGTAAATCATGTTGATTTGTTTACTGCTTTCTGATATACACCACCATGAAATGCATACATTGTATAAACTAGTCTAGGCCATTCTCTTTATTGATTTGATATTACAATTGAATTATTATGCACCAGTTATTTATTTATACTTCTTCTTATGTTTTCATTTATTTATATATTGTTATACTACTGTAAAAACTCTGATATGAGGGTACAATCTCCCCACTAACTATCCTTAAACTCTCGCTACTAGTCAATAGCCTCTGAAATATGAGGAGATACGCTTGAGGTCATGTGGTGACCGGTCTGGCTACCAATTCGATGTTAATCTAGGTTAGGATGTAACATGGGTGAATTATCATTATATTTCCCAGGTATATTGAGGAGTTTTGAGAGAATCAGACACAGAAAAGTCATGTTTCAAGGAACTGTAGAGGGAGTACAATTTTTCTGAAACCATGAAGCCCACAACAAGAAACTAGGAGGGATAATGCATGTGATGCAAAGGTTATATGCACAACCTCCACACAATTTTCCAAACAGTGAACCTAGACAGATGATTGATGTTTCATAGTAGTAACATGAAATTTTACATCGCACAATCTGTGCACGGTTAGGCTAACCGTGTGAGACAAACCATGTGAGTGTAGTTTCTTAAATAGTGGGTTCCAAATGGTTGGTAAACGGTTTTCCAAACCATGTACCAAAAAACATGCAGTATTCGTGTTAAATAAGTTGTTTTAAAAAATTAAAATGAAATAAAATAATTTAAAAACCTAAATCACCCATATTTTCCATCCACATGGATAATGGGATCCCCTCCTCACTGGGCTCTCCCTCACCACACACGACGCACCCCCTCATTTCTATTTCAGTTTGTCATTTTTATCTTGTTTTCTTCCAATATCTCACATAATACTTCAAGGTAAGTGAATATACTCCATCCAAATCCCTTTTTTGGCCGATTTCCATTTTTCCCATCACCCTACGCCATACAGTCAAAACCTAAGGTTTCATGAGTTGACCCATTTTTTATTTTCTTGCAGATTTAGGGTGTGTGGTGCCTATCTTGGGTATTTTTTTGTTCGTGTTTTGGCAATAAATGTTGAAGGTATGGTGGTTGGGATTTCTTTGGTTCACCTCTTCCATCCGATGAGAGGGTTTACACCTTATTCTTTGTTTAACACCACTTGTATTAGTGTTTTTATGTGTTTTTGAATTCCTGATATTTAACTAGTAGTTCTTTGGCCCTTCCCATGTGGTTTTGGGTCATCGGGTCTAAGGAAACTCACCTAAATATGCATTGGTATGTATATATATATGTTCTCTCGTTATGTTTATATTCATCCACGGAATTTAATATACATGCATGGGGATAGTTTTGACTAGGTATATATATGATAATTCATACGTAGGTGAGTAGAGACAATTATATGCGTATGAGAATATATGTAAGGATCCCCTTGCACATGTTCATAGTCATGCAGATGTGTGTATAGGGGATAGGTATCCGTATATGTATGTGAAGGTGCATATGCTCAGTGGGAGAGCAGTAGATTCTAGTTAGAAATCACTAAGTGATGAAATATTCGGTTTGGTTCCACCCTGAGGTATACTACCTTTCCTTGCCCTGTTTATTTATTAAAGCATTAATTATCTAATTCCATGTGGTTTCACCTTCATTTAATTCTTGCCTAATATGGTAGTTCATTTCTAGAATGATTCATTTTATAAATTGATTGATGTGTTTAATGGTGATAAATTATTTTTTTGTCAGCAAAGTCATGTTTTTGTAATAAAACCCCTCCAATAGAGGTGTGTTTCCTTCAAGATAAAAATGTAGAATGTAGAATTTTGTGATTTCTTAGTTTTCTACTTTTTTTTGAAAAAAGTGGTGACATGAATTGGTCACCCAATTCATGCCCCAAGGAAATTTATTAAAAATAAAAGTATCATTACAAACACTAGGTGCAATGAATTTACACCAGCCAGAATTTTGAGAATTACAAACAAAGAAACACCAAGGAAGATCCATTAAAGTCATGAGATGCACTGTCCAGAGGTGACTCCTCCATTCCATCTGGAAGGGATGAAATTGGAAGCTCACATCGAGTCTGTTTTTAACTGGTCATCTGAAGTGCTTCTCGGCGTTGCTTCTTTATCCACATGATCAACTTCTCTCCCACTACTATACTGTTGTGAGTAAGGGAAAAATGAAACCTGAACAAGTCCTTTAGACACTGAACCAGTATTAAAAATAGAAAACCAAGAAAATTTGGATCAAAAAGCATTAGAGGGTGTCAACCAGCATCCCCAAGGCATCTTCCAATAGAAGCTCATGAATCAGTGAAAACATTCAGCAAAGAGAGCTCACTGTTTACTACAGAACACAGCAGACAATCCATGAATCTAACAGTCTAACAGCAGTAACTAACAGGAGAATAAAATAAGTAAACTAGAGAAAGAAACCATAAAAGAAATTTGAATGCAGAAAATTGAAATAATGATTTGTGCACATGAAGTCATGACCACAGTCATATAAAATCAGGGTGTTTTCTTAGGCTCATGCACCAACCGCTTATTAAACATTATGCGTCTAATATCTAGGTATGTCTCCGTAGAAATTTCTCCATTTTTGAGTCTTTGGTAGGTTGTTTCATCTCGTTCCTCCATTTGAGATTCCAAATCTTCATTCACCTATTCATTTGACCGGGATGTCTCCTCATCAGTTGATTGAATCATCACAACTTGGGATTTGGAGGGCCCGGTTATTTCCTTCTTAGAGGCATCTAAAGACCATGTGACAATTGTTCTTTAAAGCTGAGAGTAATATCTACAATTTTTGTCCTTCTTAGGATTTGAATTAATGAATCCATCTACATCCACAATAGATTTTTTCCCTTTCTTGGCCATTGAGTTTAGATAGATTTCCTTAATCTGATTGGGTTGATCATCATTTCCATGTGAGTGCTCACTAGGATCCGAGAGTTCTTTTTTCTCATTGGCTCTTTCATCTTTTGATTCCAATTGATTACCCTATTCCTCCATCAAAGGGGGTGGATTAGTGGTGTCACATGCAGTGAGTAAGGAATCACTCCCCTTGGCTTTAGAAGGCTGTTCAAAATTTACCACCTTGCATACAGGATTTTTCTCATTAGCTGATAGCATAGGTTATCCAGAAACCATTTTTCTAACATTAACCTCATCATGCTTTTCCTTCACAACACAAATAGATTTGGCCTCATGTCGAACATCCTTGTGTCTGTAATACTTTGGAGAATGTCGCAGCTTGAGGCATAAATGGCAGTATTCAAGAAGTCTCTCATACACAACCTCCTGAAAGAATCTAAACTCTCCATTCTGAATCCAGATTAGAGAAGGCGGATTCTGAGAAACATTAACTTCAACATAAATCCTAGAAACTAATGGCCTTGAAAGACTCCTCATTATAGAATCAAGCTTCAATGGATTACCAATGAACATGGAGATCGTGAACAATATAGGTTGCTTGAACAGATGTAACGGGTGTCCAGAGAATCCAATCCAAACCAGAACGATAGGAGATTCAGCATAGGGATCGAAATCTGGGGTCCATATAAGGACTTTCATAGAATAACCCCCAAAGAACCAAGAAAGTCTCACCCATAATCTATAGAAATAATCCTCATAGGAAAGACGAAAGATGAAATTGTAAGAATTCAAGAGGCCGATATGAAAACCCGAGAATCCAATGGTTTCATGCGCATTTCTTAAGAATTTCAGTGATGGTCTACGATGAGAAAAATTCCCAACAAGAACAAATTTAAGGTGAGATGCAAGATAAATTACCTATTTTGTTGAGAAGGAAATCTCTAGTTGTCCACGGTGATGGAAATGTTTAGGGTTAACGCATGAGGGAGGTACCGCGACGTTATTTGAGCAAGCTTCAATATTCGCGATTGTGATCTCGGCTACAACTTCAGCGAAAGATCGCGGAGCTGAATAAGGGTTTCGATTATCCTGAGTCGGGATTCGAACATCCTGAGTCGGGTATCTCGCTTGCTCCCCCAGAATCGTCCTGTCCATCTCCCCCCCAATAGGTATTATTAGTTTTCTACATTTGTTTTTATTATTATTTTAAGTTGTGGATGATAAATAACATGTTTAGTACCTCATCCTATTTTAATAACAAAATGAAATTCCTTTCTAAACAAAGCGTCCCTTTTCCCTTGTGTAATTCATTTATCCCAAGACACCACATGAGTGTTTGGACTTATTAGGTTTGGAATTTCCCAAGTAGGTATTTGAAAAGTTACCAAGACTCAATGAATAACATAAATTGGTTAAGACAAATTTAATTGAATATGAGGGCTTAAATGAGATAGTTCCATCCATTGGATGAAGTGACCTTAACACCTGAACCCTTATACCCATTTACCATATTTAGGGAAATTGGGTGAGATAACCTTCAATAGGATGACTCGTACCGAAGGGAATATCTTGAATGAATGGAATATTCATGATGAATTGGTTTCCTTGTGTTAAATGTAATTACTTCTTTGAAATGGAATTGAATATGGATAATGACATTGAGAAGTCCTTGCCTTATGGAATGATTTGAACATTACCAATCTCGTGTTTAGGTTTTAATTGAAATTCTTATGGTGTTTTTACTTAATTATAATTGAGATCAATATGATAATTCCACTTATATATATGGTCTATATTTGAATTATTATGGACGGGAAGCAGTTTTACCTCATGCTAGTATTATGTATGCTTATGGATGGGAGGTAGTTTTATCCCATTCTAGTATTATAAATATTTTTGGATGGGAGGAATTTCTACCCCATGCCAACATATTATATATGTATGGGTGGGAGTAATTAATAACCCACACCAGTTATAATCACTACATATATATGGATGGGAGGAATTATTATGCAATTCTAGTATTATAAATGTTTGTGGGTGGGAGGAATTCTCACCCCTTTCCAGTTTATTATATATATATTGGTGGGAGGAATGATTACCCAACACTAGTTATAATATTTATATGTATATGGATGCGAGGAATTCTTAACCCATACTATTTATCTTCTATTTATGTATTGGAGGAATTCTTACCCCATGCCAGTTATCTTCTATTTATAGATGGGAGGCATTTATACCCCATGCCTATTATTTTCTATTTATGGGTGGGAGGCATTATTAACCCACCAAATTTATGATCTATAAATCTATACACATATGTATCTATCAATATATATATATATATATAATGATATTATCAAACTATTATTTCGGAAAGGGGTCAAAGCTGGTATTTTTGTCAGTTGTCCCTTAGGAACCTAGATGGGAGTTATTTATTTATATAGTTCTGTTAATTAGATTTCCCATACAAGTATACTGTCTAATTTATTTTCCATTGGATTTCACTTGACACCATGGGTGTTTACCTATTGAGATTTCATCTCACACCCTTCTCAGGTACCCTTGGTACCTGAGTATACCTTCTTATTCATAGGGCCATGGACCTTGCCTATTACTGTATGGTTGTACCTAGGAGTTAGAAGAAAAGGATCAAGCTAAATCTTGGGATTCTCATAGAGATAACCTAAGGGGCTTGTTGTATTTTATTTATTTGAGTCCTGTATTGTATTATTCTGTATTGTTTACAACTTTTTTTTAAGATTTCCATGTCATGCATTCATCTATTGTATAAATTAGCATTCACTACTTTGTTTAGCTATATAAGAATTTTCCATCCTATGCTAAATTATTTCTATTTACTGTGTCTATTATTTTATGCTATTAAATATTCTTCTATATCACTGTGAGGCTTGATAAGATGGTATAATCTCCCCATTTCTACCTTACAAGACCCTCATTGCTATTTGGAAGCTTCTTATATACAAGGAGATGCACTTGAGTCCAATTGACCAACCAGTCCAGCTATCAGTTTAGTGGTAAGTTAGGCTAGAATGTTAAAATTCAGTATCAGAAATTGTTTAATTTACTATGTATTACTATTTTGGGTTTGTAGACATAAGATTAAGAATGTGTTAGAACTTGTTTAATATCACTGTTTGGGACTAATCAACCCACATATGGGAAATGACCAAGTGTCCAGGGCTGGATTTTTGCTTATATTGTTTGTTGCTACATTTTATTTTATTTCACCTATAGTTATTGAAGTAATTTATGTTGCTTATGATTTATGAACTTTGCATAATTTTACCCTTTCCCTGGTATGTCATGGAATTTTCATTATGTGCAGCTTAATAGGAACATATGAAATTAACATTCCTTTCATAATTCTATGACATGTAGTTTCATTAGTGGAATTTTTGTTGATATGATAGTGTCCCATGTTGTTTGTTATTTGGCATGCCTTACTTGATAATATTCCTTGATGTTTTGTTTCCACTTATGGAAACATTTAATTTTGATTTAATATGAAAATGGTTTCAAGGGATGGAAATATATGGGTTGTGAATGAACAGGAACTAGTTTTCAATTATTATGTGTATATTTACCTTATAACCAGGAAACATTAACCCATATATTCAAATCATCTTGAGAATAATGTATATACATGATTATTATTGTGGTTAAAATGTAACGGGTGCTAAGTTTTGCATGATAATGTGAATTTTTTTGTAAAAGGGATCCAAATGCCAAATTGTAAAGTTTATGGGCTCTTTAAAGGTTGGTAGGTGGCCACCCATATTGTTGGAAAATGTTTTTGAGCATATTAAATTCATAAATGTAGTTTGTTTCAATAAATGGTATCCAATTTTCAACTTATGTATTGTGTGGGCGCTTCAGGAATAGGGAAGTGGAAACCCATATTAAATGTAATGGAATTTCATACATTGTGATGTTTATAAATGTAAAATTTGTTTTTTTTTAAATATAAATGAATTGGATAAAATATTAAAATTGAAATTGGACCCAAGTAGTTCAATTGGGAAGTGTCCTTGTGAAATGATTGGTTTAGTTATTTATAAATTTAGTGATTTGAACAATTGTTATTGGTTTACTTCTCCAAGAACCTAGAATGGATCAGTGGGACCCTTATAGATCACCATATCTATTAAAAAAGAATTTATATGATAAATTTACTATTTATGATAGGATGTAAATGAATGTTTAGATGTACTAAAAAAGGTAGTTTGATACGAACTTTCCTATTTTTTTCTTAAGGGTGTTAGCCAAATAAAGTTCCTTGTGTTTTTCTAATGTGGGTACTTTATGTTTGTTTTAAAACATTTAAATTATTGAAATAATAAATGTGAATAAATGTTAAGGGATTAGAGAAGGAACCTATAGTGTAATACTCAATTAAAAAGCCTTGTGTAAGGAGTGGTTTCAGTTCTCTTTGAGTTTCCTTGAAATGGAACCTTTAACAATGACATGAAGATCAGCTTTTGAGCCTATTGACTCTTAATGGGCGTGACCAAATTCTTAGGTAGACGCTTTTTCTTTGTAAGGGGCCATCTCATCAAAGGTATAACACTTGGAGATTTTTTTCCCTTTTATGTTTCGTGATTTTTCCAAAATTCAGTGTCATTTTGGTGCCATTGTCTCTTAGAGGACTTTCAGTTTCCAATGAAATCCTTTTTTAGATGGGTGGTCATGTTTTTCTTTGTCCTTGTTATAGGCATGAGCATCAGTTAATGCTCATTTTCATATGGTTAGACATGCCTTGGGCATGTTCATATTATTTTTAGATAATTTTACCATTTCTTCTTCTTAGTGATGGATGGATGATTATGGCTTCGTTCATGAAAATGGTCATATGTGGCAATACGACTGTCAAATAAGTCATGTGTGTTGTCGAGTGCTTTCTCGGGTCATCTCTATAATATTGTAACCTTAAAGTTAAAGAATAAAGTTCATCCCAATTATTGGGAGGACTTTCTCGAGACTCGAGTGTTTTGACATGCCAATTGGTTGGTTTTGGATTTATTTATATGATTTGACATATGTGAACTTGGCTCGGAGGAGCAACACACCTAAGTTATATGTGTTTTGGTCTAGCGTACTAGTTAGATACCAATCTTCCTTTTCCTTTCTATAGTTATGACACTCCTAAGGTGGGGAGCGTTAGGTCAGTTTTGTAAAATACTTGTTCTTCCAAGTAGAAGGAACACAACCGAAGATGACCATTGGAAATGGTCGATTTTTTGTGAATGCCTTTGAGGTTTGTGAGTTTTAAATACATGTTGGTGATTTCTCAGCATCATGATATTATTATTTTTTGATGTTTATGAAACCCCAGAGAAAATATGTTGGCTTGGGATGAGCTTTATTGGTCAAATTTGAACGATGAAAAAAAGAATTTTGTAGGTAAAGTCTTGTGATTGGTTGTAATGACACATCAAAAGGAGAAGTCGAGTTCCTTATTTAGAGTTAGCTAGTTGTGGTTCGATTTTTAATTATTCCAGTTGTTGGGTATCTCACACCCCAAACATGTAAACACTTTTATTTTATCATATTAATAGTTTTGGATCTCTATGGTCGATGTTCAGGTTGATACCCTGTTGAAAATTTTGAAATTTTGGAATTTCGGGTAGGTTTTTGGCCTACACATAGGCACCAAATGGTTAGTAGAAACTATGCGGATCATCCCAAGTACTTGTGTGGAATGGTCTATAGGTATATAGGAGAAACAATATGGCTGACACAAGGTTAGCCGAACCGTGAGGGTTGGTCGTGCTGCCAGTACCTTTCTAGTCAGTGGATACCACAAATTTGATAAATCATGCGTCCAAACTGTTCAATTAGGCCAGGTCATTAAAAACATAAAAACCCTATTCTACCTTTCAAACCTTTTAACCCAAACTTAGACCCCCTCCTCTTAGGTATTTTTTATAACACAAAGGGTTACCCATACCCATTCTCCTTGGCTCCTATTCCCCCATGGATCTAACCATGAAGTTCCAAGGTAGGATTTTATGGTTTTTTCCTCTTTTAACTTACCTATCTATTCTCTATAAATTTCCTTGGGTTATCTTATGGGTTTTCTCTCTTGTACAAACCCTAATGGCTAGGTTCTGTGTGTGGGTTTGGTTTCACTTGATATAGGGTGTGTGGATTGTCCTTAGGGCCCTAATCTCCCTTCTCTGGGAGTTTTGTTGCTTTCACATGCCATTGAGGTAGGTGTCTCCATTATTTTCCTTTCCAATGCATTTCTTAGTTGATTAGTTTTTTTCAATTAAATTTTAAACTTTACTATAACCTTTATAATTTATATATTTAGTTTATTATTGTATTCCCTTATTGATATAAATTTCCAAAAATGGGTTACGAAGTGCTTCTTTGTTTATTCCTATTAGTATGCACCCCAAATGTGTTTGATAAAATTTAAATTTGGTTTTTATAGAAATATTTGGGTGATTTGGGTACTGTTGGACCTTAAAAATATTTATTTATTAATGGTTTACTAGAGAATATGGCATGGAATGTGTGATTTGGTTTTTTGTATGGCTTGATGGTTGTAGTGGAAGTTTTTGGTAGAATTTTCATGGTTCTAAAAATGTGTTATTTATGAACTTGCGATTATGTGAAATGGCTGGCCTTGGTTCAAAATAAATTTATTGTTCTAAAAATGGTTTTGGATGTCGTCATGGAAATATATAGGGTTCCATTATATGTTGGCACATACATGGGTGTGTAAGGTGCACACAAGGATGTGAATTCAAATGAAGGTGGTACTTCAAAACACTTTTCCATTAAAAGTTCCTCAATTACCCTTCCTTCCCATTTTCTTAAAATGGACCCTTATTTTCCAAATGGTAAGGCATTACTTCAAGAAATTTGTAAATGGACCTAAAATGTGCTTCTTCAAGGTTTGGACTATTTGTCCATGATACTTATTTTGGTGAATGTTTGAACTTAAGGGACTGTTTGGCATTGGATATCAAAAAATTGATTTTTTTATTGATTTTAGGAGATATTTTCATATGTTCACTTCACAATGTTTTGGAAATAGTCTAAATGTGTTGGGTAAAATACATTTTTGTGTGTAAATCCAAAGGCCCATTGGAAAAACTAGAATGTTTTAAGGAAAGAATGGAATGTTATATGATGTGATGTCCCAGTTTCCCCTAGGTGATATGATATATATATATATATATAAGTATCTATTGTGGGAACCTATATAGGAGGTATTTACCTTTATGGTTTATTGTATAGGTTGTGTCCATGTTTGGGGTAGGCAAGTGGAGTGACGTCAAGTAAGATGAGTCATGCATGCGAGGGATCCTACTTACATTGTATACTTTTACCATGGGTTCCTGGTCATTTTTTATAGGATCGATTGACGGTCTCATGCCATACTTGATTGGACATGTCGGTACCTCCCAAGATTATCTAAGAAATAAGGTGGGATATTCCACTAGATTGGTTAGTTGAGGGCGGCCAGTCGGTTATAGACTTGGGAGTATCACCACACATCGACAGGTGGTTCTGAACCAAGTAATTCTAGGGATATCTGTAGAGATTTTTAGGAAATTCCCATGTTTATTATATTTATTTTCTTGTATACTTGTCATTGAAATTGGTTTTTTGCGTGTACTATTTATTTACTTTGAGAACATCCTGTTACTATTTTTCTTAGGTATTTTGTTTGGGATTTGGTTTTGAAAATAGTAAACTATTTTGAAAATGGAAAATGGAATTTTTTTTTAAATAAGGAATGCTATGTTTTTTTAACAAAATTTGAAAACTCTATTTTAATACATGTATTTCAAACTACAGTCAGTGGATTTTCTTTGGGAAAGGAAACACATGGATTATTTGGTGATTTTCCACTAATCAGTTTAGCTCACTCCCTACTTATACCATTCGTTGTTAGTAGGCCTGAAATAATTTGGTAGGTTCATATTTTGTTAAGGTTATTTTAGTTTGAGCTGGCCCTTAGAGTGGTTCAGTCTTATGGATGGTGGTGACACTGTGTTCACATGGATATCATGTCGGTAGAAGTTTAGTTTTATTTTTTTCCCATTTAATTTTTTTTGTTCAATTGTACCCTATAATTGGATCTATTTATTTATTTTTTCTAGATATTCAATTGTGATTATTTTTTCTACTTGTTCAGTTTTTTTATTGATCCTACTTATTTGGGGTGAAATCATTCCCATTTGTATTATTTTGATTCTCAGCACTAATTATCAGTCTGTGGGGATTGGGAACACCCTTTGGGCCATGCCGTGGACCAGGTTCGGTGTTGGGTAATATGGAATCACAGCCTGGTTCATTGAAGAATAATATTAGATAAGGTTCTTGATATTTTCAGTGTATGGTATTTTGAGACTAGGACTATTGGGACTCAAGGGGTAGGTATAAGAAATAAATCATGAGCCATTTCTTGTACTTAACCTTGACTTACTAGGGGTAGTGCAAGAATTGAGTCATTGTCGTGAAATGGTCTATTTTGGAGTGAGGAATGACAACATCAGTGAATTGATGTCATGTCATGATCTCACATGGAGTAGTGACCCATGTGGAGTCCAAGTACATTGTTAGAGTACCTCTTAGTTGTTGATTCTTACTTAGGGATGTCTCACAACCAAGTTTTTGGGTTATTCAAGACTATATGTTCCTCATTCTTGTGGTTTGGTGTGAGCAGTGTTTCGTCTTGGTCTCAATAGGTGTAAGTATTTTTATAAAAGTTTAAATGGTTTTTAAATGCGAATTACTTTTTTTAAAATGGTTTTGAACTGGGAAAATGGGGATTATAGAAAAATGATATGGATTTGGAATTTTGTGATTTCTTGGGTTTTGAAGATGAAATGGTATGTCTAACCATTGGTATTCCTTATGAGGGTTAACATATGTGTGAGTGTGTATGGAAAGTGTGTGTTGGAATGTGTGGATGGAATCAGATAGACACATATGTGACAGTTTAAGGGATTTCATGGGTTATTGATTGAAATTATAAGATTGGCCTTGTTTTTTCCAAAGCAATTTTTATAGAGGAAGATGATCATGGAATTTGGTTTTTGTTTTATAATATGGGTTTTGTTTTGTAAAATGTGGCTTTTGCGTTTGTAAACTAACTTTGAAATGAGGTTGTTTTTAAAATTGAAAAGAAAATGGGATTCCTAAAAAGGGGATTTGAGGTTTTATTTGTATGTGTTTGGTCTGTGAGATTTTTTTTGGCACAATATGTTTCTTTTGATTGTGCCTTGGATTGATAATGGTTTTGAATTAGTGTTCTTTGTGCTGTTTCGAAATGAGGCCCAGAAAAGTCCCCAATGTTTCTAATGAGTCATTTCTAGTTTCCAATTATTCTCAGTTGTTTCCTATCCTTAATGGTGATTGAGGTCCATTATAATTAATGGAGTGTCTTGAAGATGTATAGTGTATATTAAGATCATTGGGAACTCCTAAGGTTGTTTGATTTTGTGTTTTTATGGGTTTGTTTGAAGGTCTAGCTTTGGAAGAATGGAAATTGTTTACCCCTCCATCAATTCAATTTGGGATGATGTGGGAAGTGTTTAATTTCATCTTTATATGATGGTTTAAACCCAAGGAGCTGAAGACAGATAAAAGGTAATAGCTCATGAGTATTCAACATGGCTAGCAGATGGTGAAGGCCAATGTTGACCATTTCAAAGAGATGATTTCCTTTTATCTAGAGGTGACATAGTAGGATATGTAGAACACTTATCTCTTCTTTCGGTATCTTCATCTATAGATCAAGGT
Source organism: Viscum album (assembly GCA_963277665.1). Taxonomy (NCBI): domain Eukaryota; kingdom Viridiplantae; phylum Streptophyta; class Magnoliopsida; order Santalales; family Viscaceae; genus Viscum; species Viscum album. Next base: position 1,981,530,735 of record OY728125.1, on the reverse strand, counting down.
GCACGTCCTCTACTCCATGGATCACTTTTTTGATAAGTTTGTAAATAAATAGTTTCTAGATGATATGGTTCTTAGATTGTTGTGAGTTGGAAATCCAATATCTCTTGTTGTTTTCCAAGGTTCCCCAACTAGTGGGGAGTTCATGCCAAAGGAACTTATCTCATAATGAGTATATTTCATTGGTTTTTTATTCCAGTTCATCAGACTATTTTCTTGTGTGACACTAGTGTGGCTGGTTCAGGCATTCGAAGACGTCTTGTTATATCCCTTCGAGGATCTGCCATCGTTTTGGACATATGGGTCATCTGGAAAGTTTTTGCAGGAAGCCTCTCCTAAAGAAGATTTTTTTGATCAGAGGATACTAGTGCCTAAATATGAGGTAGTATGTACTTTAGTTATCATGGATCTATCTACAAGACTTTTATTCAAGCTCATGCACAGTTTGGAATTTTTGGGGGTGTTCAAGAGACCCCCTTATCCCTATTCTTATCTCCCTTTTTGGGGTGAAAATATTTGATTTTTTCTTATTCTTTTTATCCTGTAGTTTTAAGTTCAAATTTTTATTATAATAGTGTGATGAAATCATTCTTTTGTAACCTGAGTGGTTATATTTATCTGAATGTGACTCTTCAAATTGTTTTTTCTTATTTGGGTGTACTTTCCCCTTATATGGGATGGTAATGGTTTAGCTGAGAATGTTTTAAGGTGGTCAAGTTTTGTTGAATCGATGAAAGGTTTTTCAATTTCACTATTTGGTTTGAGTTTCTTTTCATGAGTTTCTCTTAGTGTTGGGGGTTCATATTGGGTGTGTAAATTCTTAGTTTTGGTGGTGGTGTTGTTTCCACCATACAATGGAAGTTGGATGAGATTATTTTTGGGGTTTACCTACTTCCCAATTGTTTAAAGGGTGTTTTTTTTTTGTTATTTTAGAGAAGTTGAGTTAGTTCCTAAGGTCCCGGATTTTTGAGTCACTTCATAGTGGGTTCCCTTTTGATTTTTTTATGGCATTGTTTGGGTTTTGATGTTTTTGTGCTAGTTGAGTTCTTATGTTGGGGATAACCCACTCTTATTCACTCCTCATTATTATGTTGTGGATTATTCTTGATCGGTTGGGTGTTACTCGTGGAGTGAATAGTCAGCCCGAGGTTTGTGGTTTCTCTTAATTTTGATCAGGCATGGTCTCATGTTTTGATAATATTTTGGTTGGGTGAATTTTTGGGGGTAGAAAGTGTTTGTGGTGGGGATAACTTTCACACAACGACCATGGAAAAATGGTTTTTTATCCTTTTATTTGCTTTGGATATCTATTATCGAGTTTTAGGTGGATACCCTATTGAAATTTTCAAAATTTTAAAAGTCTGGGTGGGGTTTTTAGCAAGTACACCATCACCACATGATTAATAGAAACCACCTAGATCAATCCAGGTACCCATATGACAGGTTATGTAAGTCAAAATAAGCAACCACATGGTTGGTGCATGGTCAACCAAACCATGCAGTTTGGTCGTGTGTTTGGTACCTATTTGGGATGTGTCTACCACACGGTTGAAACACTTTTTGTAAAACCATGAGGTGAAACCATGTGTTCGATCCATGATAATAAAAAATGTAAAAACCCTACTCTACTCATCCCCCTTATTATCAAAAACTCAGACCCCCACATCTTGGGTCATTTTTTTCACATGAAGGATGACCCCTAACCCTTCTCCTTTCCTCATATTCTCACATGGATCCAACCTTGAAGTTCTATGGTAAGATTTTAAGGTTTTTTCCCATTTCCCCTTCCCTCTATATTATCCCTAAATCTCCATGGGTTTTCCAGTGGGGTTTCTCTCTTGGCCAAACCTTAATGGATAAGGTTTGTGTGTGGGTTGTGTTTCTTTGGATCTAGGGTGTGTGGATCATCTTTGGTCCCCTAATCCCCCTTTTTCAAGAGTTTCATCACATTCTCACTCCATTGAGGTTGGTGTCTCCATGATTTTCCTTTTTGATGCATTTCATTAATGCTTGGGTTTCTTCAATTAAATTTTAAACTTTATTCACACCATTATAAGGAACATAGTTTTTTTATTATAGTATTTCCTTATTGACAGAAATTTATAAAAATGGTTCACATAGTGATTCTTTATTTATGCCTCTGTCTATTCACCCCAAATGAGTTTGATAAAATGTAAATTGGGTTTTAATAGAATTAATTGGGAGATTTGGGTGGTTTTTTCCCTTAGAAATATTTACTTATAAATGGTGGTATGGTGAGTTTGACATGGCATGTGTTATTTGGTAGTTTGTATGGCTTGATGGTTGTAGTGGAATATTTTGGGAGGATTTTCATGGTTATTAAAGTGGGTTATTTATGCTCTTTCAATTATGTGAAATGGTTGGTCTTGGTTTAAAAATCATATGATGGTTCTAAAAATGGTTTCGGGTGTTTTTAGGGAAATCTAGAGGGTTCTATTGGAAGTTGGCACAACCATGGTTACACAAGGTGCTCACATGGATGTGAATTTAAATAAACATGGAACTTCAAAGAATTTTCCCCTTAAAAGTTCATCATCTTACCTTCATCCCCTTTTTCTTAAAATGTCCCCATATTTTTAAATAGTTAAGTGTGACTTCATGCAATATGGAAATGAACATTAAATGCGGTTCTTCATGGTTTGGCCAATTTGGCCATGAATATTATTTTTCTGGATGTTTAGAATATAAGGGCATGTTTGGCATTTGATATCCAAAATTAGAATTTGGCATTGATTTGGGAAAATATTTTCAAATTGTAACTTCCCATTTTTTTGGAAATGGTTTTTGAAATGTGTTTGGTAAAATGAATTTCGGTGAGTGAATCCAACGAACCATTTGTAAATTGAGAATGTTTTAAATAAAGGTTTGAATGTTAAATGATGTTACGACCTAGTTGGAACCTTGATTATTTTATATATATACATGTATTTATCTTTAGTTTGAAACTATATAGGATGGATTTCCCTTTCAAGGTTATAGTATAATCGGTGTCCGTGTTTGGAGTTGGAAAGTGAGGTGAAGGTTGGTAAGATGAGTCATGCATGGAAAAGCCTCCCACATACACAGTATAATTTTACCATGGGTTACGGGGAATATTTTAGAGGATTGAGTGATAGTTAACCTCCATCCCCAATTATATGGGTTGGTAACCCCCTAGATTTGCTGAGAGGCCATGTGGGTTGTGCCATTGGATTGGTAAGTTGAGGGTGGCTAGTTGGTTATATACTATGAGGATTCACAATACATCAGCAAGTGGTTCCAAGATGAGTACATCCAGTGGTCACTCTAGGGATGTTTAGGAAATACCCATGGTTATTATCTATATCATCTTGTCTAATTTCTATTGAAATTTTCTTTTAGCTTGTACTATTTATTTATTTTAAGCATAGCTCGGTACTATTTTTCTTAGGTATTTGGTTTGGGTTTTGGTTTTAAAATAGTAAAATATTTTGAAAATGCAATGTGATGTGTGTTTTCATTTAAAATGGAGAAAACTATGATTTTTTAATAAAATATGAAAACCTTATTTTTATATATTTATTTCAAACTAATGTTACGTATTATCTTTCGAAAAAAACATGGATTATTTAGTGATTTCCTACTGAGATATTTATCTCACACCTTACTTGTACCATTCGGTGTGGTTAGACCTGAACTATTTTTGCTGGTTCAGATTTTTTTTCAGGTTCTTCTAGTTCAACATGGCTCTTGAAGTAGTTTAGTTTTATGGATTTTGGTGACACTAAGTTCACATGGATATCATTTCGGTAGTATTTTATTTTTATTTTGGTTTTGTTCCTATTTCTATTTTTTTCACTTGTACCCTGTAACAGGATCTATTTATTTATGTTTATTGGGAATTCAGTTGTGGTTAGGTTTTCTACTTATTCAGTATTGTTTATTGATCCTAGTAATTTGGGATGAAATTTTTCCCATTATTTTTATTTTGATTCCCAAAAATAGTTTCCATCCCATAGTGATTAGGATGCCCTTTGGGCCATGCTATGGACCAGGTCGAGTGTCAGGTTAGATGGAATCCTGGACTAGTTCCCGATAGGGTATGATTGATTAGAAACCTTTTGAATCCTCTATGTGTCATCTACTACGTGAAGAGCATGTCCCCTAGCTAGATTTTATCCTAGATGCACAAAGTGATCGGCATTCTAACGCAATGATAATACTTCAACTGTTGTTGAGCTTGTTTGGTGGTTCTCCTTTGGTGTGTCATGCTGGATGCGTGGTTTCGTTCATGGTTTGATCTTTGAAACATCATCAGAAGTTTGGTGTAGGATTTTGTGTACATGTTTGTGCTAAATACAATTTTCTTTATAGGAACTCATTTAAACTCATAGTGAAATATATTAGCTATTAAATAGGGTCATTCATGAAAATATTCAGTCATAGATGGATCAACTCAGGGTTCTTCTTGTTTAATGTATAAGGTTAGTGAAAATCATTTCCAGTATGTCATCCGATAGAGGTGAGTGTTTTTCATCTCAGTCGAGGCTTTTTAAGAAAATTATACTTGACATAGGTTTTGAGGTCGATGGGAAATTAACCATTTGATCATTTTAAAATAATGCCAGAAGTGTCATCAAAACACTTGGTGCATGCTTTAAATGTAAACTTCAACAGTGGAAGATGTCATGGCATAAAACTATCCCTCTTCAATGTCAGAGCCTATAGTGGGAAGTACCTTTTTCTTTATTCTTAATGATATGAAGACATGGTTGTGTCTCTACCTAAAGGTCTTGGAAAGTGCTAATTTATTGTTTGGTTTAGAAATGAGCATTGTCTTGAGTTTTAATGGATTAAGTTTCATTTTCTTATTAAATGTTTCATGGTGCGTTGGGTAATTGAAAACACAACGCAACCATTGTAATGAGACTTGATGACCCTTATAGTTCATGTGAAGTTTTCATAGTTCCTGATATCTTCTCGGGGACAGGAGATTCTACAGTGGGAAGGTTGTAACGATATATGTTTTGAAATATATAAAAATTAGGAGGAATTTGAACCTTTTCCTTTATATGATGGGTTGCTTTTAAAAACGAGATTAAAAATTGAATTTTGAGAGTTTCAAGGCTTTTATGTGATGATTCTAGACTTTTATGATATCATATTATATTTACCAGGTGGCTCGAGGGGTTTCGAGAGAACCGTACATGAAAAATTCAAGTTTGAAAGACTTCCAAAGGACAAAAAGTTTACCTAATATTGTGTGGCCCACATCAAAAAACCTTACAGGCTATTGTAAGTGAGGTAAAGTCATTACGTAAGTCCTACACACGGTTTATGTTTTGAGGTAGTACATTGACACTATTCATCACACAGTTTGCACACTATTAGGCTAACCATGCGAGACAAACCATGTGAGGGGATTTTCTTAAATAGTGGGTGCCACATGGTTGGTGCACAGTTTTCCAAACCATGTGGATTAAATAGCATCGTGTGTGTGTTTGAGATTTTTTTTAAACAATTTAAATAAAATAAAAAAAGTAAAAAACTTAACTCACCACACCTTTCCCCCACTAATATCCCGTGATCCCCTCCTTCCTGGGCTCTCCCTTTCTGCGCACGACAAACCCCCTCAACACCCATTCATTTTGTCATTTTTCTCTAGTTTTCTTTTGTTTTATCACATGATCCTTCAAGGTAAATACCTCTCTTCCCCCTTATTACCATTTTCTGGCCAATTTACCTTTTTCTTTCACCCTATTTTGTTTGGCCAAAACATGGGGTTGAGGGTTTCACCCTTTTTTTTTGTTTTCTTCTGAATTTTTGGTGTGTGGTGCCTCTCTCAGGTCTTATTCATTCGTGTTCTAGCAACCTCCACCAAAGGAGATGTGGTTCAGCTAGTTTTTATTAACCGTTTTAATATGAGGTTAGGGTTTACACCTTATTCTTTATTCCACACCTCCTTTATTTGGGTCTTTTTGTGTTTTTAACTTCCTAATATTTAAATAGTAGTTTATTGGTCACAACCATGTGGTTTTGTTCGTAGGGTCTAAGGTGACTCACCTACATATGTATAGGTATTTATATATATAGGTTACCCTATTATATTTATATTCATACATTATAGTGAATATACATGTATGGGCCTAGGTGTGCCTATGTATATATATGATAATGCATATATAGGTGAGTGAAGATGGGTATCTTCATTTAAGAATATATGTAAGGATCCACTTGCACATGTTCATGGCCATGATGATATGTTCATAGTAGATAGGTGTCCTAATATGTATATGAAGGTGCACATTCTTAGTGGGGGAGCTAAAACATCTAGTTAGAAAGCCTGAAGAGCCAAAATGTTTGGTTTGGTTTCACACTAAGGTAGGGTCCCTTTCGTTTCCCTATTTATTAAAGAAAGAATTAATTATCTAATATATTGCTTATGATCCTTTATTTTCTCCATTACTAGTATTGTAGTTTATTTCTAAAATTATTCCTTTAATAAAGTAAACAAATTTATTAAAGGTGATAAATTATTTTTTTCCAACAAAGTCATGTTTTTTAATAAAACCCCTCTAATAGAGGTACACTACCTTCAAGATAAAAATGTAGAAAGTATAATTTCGTGTATTATTGGTTTTTTGAATTTGTGTTGCTTATGTTTTGATGTTATGGATGATAAATGACATGTTTAGGAAATCATCATATTTTAATAACATAATGACTTGCGTTTCTAAATGAAGTGTCCCTTGTCCCTTGTGAAATTCTTTTAACCCAAGACACCCCATGGGTGTTTGGACTAATTAGGATTCGAATTTACCAATTATGAATTTGAGAAGTTACCATGACTCAATGAATAACATAAATTGTTTAAGAAAAATGGAATTGAATTGGATGTCTTAAAGGAGATAGTGCCACCCATTAGATAGAGTGACCTTGAATCCTGAACCCTTAAACCCATTTTCCATGTTTTGGAGAATTGGGTGAGATGAACTTTAGTAGGATGAATTGTACCAATGGTAATGTCTTGAATTACTGGATTAGTCATGATGAATTGGTTTTTTTGTGTTAAATGGTTTAAATGAAATGACTTACTTGAAATGGAATTGAATATGGATAATGAAATACATGATATGTCCTTGCCTCATGGTATGATTTGAATATTACCAATCCCATATTGATATTTTAATTAAAATTCCTAAGATAATTTTTCATAAGTATAATTCTGATGAATGTGATTATTCCACTTATATAGATATGGGCTATATGTGAATAATTATGTATGGGAGGCAGTTTTACCCTATGCCAGTATTATGTATGCTTAAGGGTGGGAGGCAGTTTTACCCCATGGTAGAATAAGAAATATTTTTGAATGGGATTCATTCCTATCCCATACCAGCTTATTATATATGTATGGGTGGGATATAAGATTACCCCATGCCAGTTTTACTCTCTACATGTATATGGAAGGGATTCATTCTTACCTTATGCTAGTATGATAAATATTTATGGATTTGAGTCATTCTTACCCCCATACCATATTATTGTACATGTATGGGTGGGATACATTCCTACCACATGCTAGTTATAATATCTATACATATATGGATGGGAGGAATTATTACCCCATTCTAGTTATCTTCTATTTATGGATGGGTTCTATTCTTACCCAATGCCAGTTATCTTTTATTTATAGATGGGAGGCATTTTTACCTCATGTTAGTTATCTTCTATTTATGGGTACAAGGAATTCTTACCCCACACCATTTATGTTCTATATATCTATAAACAAATGTTTTTAAATATATATATCTATATTGACAAGATCTGAATATTATTCTGGTAATGAGTTGAAGCCGTTATTGCAGTTATGTTCCCTTAGAAACCCAGATTAGTGTTATTTATTTTTGTAGTTTCATTCATTAAATTCTTCATATCTAAAAAATACCTAATTTATATTCCATTGGATTGGTTATGAAACCATGGGTGCTGGTTTACTAATATTTTATCTCACACACTTCTTGGGTACCCTTGGTACCCGAGTGGACCTTCTTGTTTACAAAACCTTGGACCTTACTTATTTTTGTATGTTTATACTAGGGAGTTAGGATCAAAGGACTGAGCTGAAGCTCAGGATGCTCATGTAGATCGCATGTGGGTCTTGTTGTCTTTTCATTATTTGAGTCCTATATTTTAGCATGTTGTATTTTTTACTGCCATTAGTCTTGTAAGATTTCATTGTCATGAATTCATCGATTGTATAAACTGGCATTGGCCACATTTTTTCAGTTATATACGAATATATCTTCCGATGATTAATTATTTTTATTTACTTATTCCAATATATTCGGTTATTAAATATTTTTTATACCATTGTGAAACTCTAATAATAGGGTATAGTCTCCCAACTATCATTTTTGATACCCTTGCTACTTTTCGATAGCCTCTAGCATACGAGAAGACGCGCTTGAGTCCATGTGACCAACCGGTCCAACTATCGGTTTAATGGTACGTCGGGTGGAGATGTTAGACTATTGACTTTAGTGATCGTAAAACCCTATATTTTCATAGTAAAATTCTTATTAATAGATCCCTTGTGTTTGAATACATCCATTACAAACATCAGCAAACTGAAATTAACAATTACTTATTCTTTTTTAGGTGGAATATTAAAATAAAATACTATTAAAACATTACAAGAAAAAAATAAAGAATAATTCAATAAATTTTCAAAGAATAAGAAAAATGTGAATAATAATACTACATCATTAAAATATGAAATATTTTAATCTTCTATAATGTTAAGACTATCGATGATGGATACAAAATGAATATAAAATGTTAGAAGTGATGTATATTTGATGAGAATCTAACTATTTGAATAATTTTAGTGAATTATGTAAGATAACATATTGTAATATAATTTTATCATTATATGCCCATTAGTAATATGTTTCCAATGAGTATTTATATAAAAATTTTATAGATAACAGTTTGGAAAAAAAATTCAATTATTATATAGATAATCATAGCGTATAAATTTCTAATATCATTAGTTATATTAGATTTAGTTGAATGTGATTGGGATACTAAGATAAATTAATGAAGATATGTGACCCTTATAGTATAACTATTGATATGTTGTGCATAAATATTTTTATTCACATTTCGAAATTTATTCTAAAAAAATCTTTGGAATCAATTAGTAAGATTATTATATATGAGGCTACTTTATCTAGTCATTTTAAGAGGGAACCATCACACTTAGGTTTACTTATATAAATCTAATTTTTACCATTAATAGGTATAGATTGATGGAAATCATATATGAGAGTTGTTTATTATCAAGGAAATCACTATGAGATCCATCCCAACTAATTCCCCTCCCATGATAACTACTACTAATTAACTCACCCATAGGGATTGTATAGTATTATAAATGATTTTATTATGTAATTCATAATATATAATAAAAATTTAAATATTAAATTATTGAAATGATATTTTTTATAAAATATGAATTTTTAAAATTAATTTCTATTGTATTGATTATTATTAATTATATATTATATAAAATATAACTATTAAATTAAATGATTTCAATGAAATTTATTCTTTATATTTTAAAATTAATTAATTGTAATGAATCCAATAACTAATAATTAGTATTAAAAAATAAAAAATAAATTATCTTTCTAAATGATATTTTTATAAAACAAATTAATGAATATTACATTAAAAGTAATTTTTTAAATAAATGACATTGAATTTCATAAATATAAATATAATAATAGGAATATGAATCTAAAAATTAGTCGATAGATTCAACATTATTTTTTTCGAAAATAAATAATTTTCCATAATAAAAACTAAATTACCATAGTAAAGTGTAAAATGAGTTAATGTGATAATAAAGAAATAATGTGGTAAAATATCCCCATACTTATAAAACCCCAATATTTTAATATATAATTTTAAAATAATTATCCTTACTTCTTTGTTATCTTTTATTACATGCAACACCAGGTCTTAATTAACCTCAATATACTATTTATTATTATTTAGACGATATCATTATAACATACAAATAAAATTTGGGGGTATATATAGGGATAAAAAATTTTGAAAATTAATTTTTAAAGATTTGAGAAATATTTTTATAAATAAGTACATAATTTTCTAGTAAAGTCTTTATATACTTTGAAATTATGTTTTTCTAGAGAATTTTTTACTCTTTATTTTTATAAATAAATAAAAAAAATATTTTTTATGTTTTTAGAAACATTTTTTGAAGAAATTAAATACATTTTTGTAATAATTACATCAAAATTAGAGTTTTGGTTTATTTTTGGGATTTTTCTAAAAAAATAGTTTTTTATTGAACAATGAAAATACTGGTATCTATTGAATACTTGTAGATTAAATCTTTTATAATGTTCTATTATATAATATGCTTTTAAAGTAAAAATATATCAATAATATTATTATTAATCCAATTTTTTCATGAAAATTATTTCCATATTGAATTTAGATATTAAATAATTTTAATCATATGAAATTATGTCCTTTGTAAAATAAGTTTTTCATTATTTCAACATTTTTAATTATTAATTTATTTCTACAACTTATATGAATTGAATTTATAAAAATAGATTCCATATTTGGAATAATTATAAATAATATTACATAATAAGTTCATCATAATTATTTTCATAATGAATAGTCAAACCATTAGAAATTAATTACTATGGTTAATGATAAAAATTTGTTTTTTAGGTGTTAAACTAACAAGATATGGGATTAAATGACACTAAAACAATTCATATTTTTTATTTTATATAACTATGTTGACCTTATATCACATAATTTTTCATTATTGATTCATTTTGTATCCTTTTAACATGTATAAATCATGGTTATAACTTTTTATTCTTAAAAATATCAAGTGTGGCATCTCCCTCACTTATTAAAGGGCACTGGTTATCCTCCCTTCTCCTCACATCTAAAGTAATTTATTCAACCAATACCTGAAAAACTATATTTTAAATATGAATCCCTACTTCATATTGTTTTAAATTTTATTATGAAACTCTCAAAAGAAGGATTTTGGTTCTAACCTAAGGTGGTGGTCCAAATAAGCGGTATTCTTCATAACATATATTTTTTATTTTATATCTATCCGGACCACCATAAAAAAATAAACATATATAATAGTATAAAAACATATTTATGTGAAATATACTTATATTTTGATATGTTAGATTCATAAATTACAACCATATTCTATTTGGTGAAATGGTAAATGGAACTGTTGATCGTGTATATGGAAGACCATTACCTCTCAGAACAATGTAATTCATTTTTCATCAGAACCTATAACATGATAATATAATTATTTGTTAAAATATTATTTTTTTTATATTTATTAAATAATTATAATTATTTAATAATAGTATCATACATACCATCTAAACATCCCATCCATTGGGAAATGATAATGTTTCTCGTACATACGTGTGGACTACCACCTCCATGAACAAATGTGAATCATTTTTTTTATTTTATATGGGAATGGATGGAAATAAAGATATATTTTGTTAATATATATTATATATATGACATATAAATAAATTATAAAACTATAATAATATTTACCTATCTCTTGTTTAATCCATCATTGATATGGAAACAATTTTTATGCGTACATAATACCTAACATCTTCGTGAATAGTGTAATTCATGTTATATCTATAACATTAATTTATTTTTAAAAATAAACACATAATGAAAATATATGATATTTATATAATGATTAAAATAAATGATATTATAGAGATATGATCACTTTATAATGGCCAAAACTATATAACCAAAAAATACATGAAAAAATAAGTAATTACAAGAAACAATGATTTGAACAAAGAAAACTTAATAAACATGTAATAAAATGTTATAAGTAAATGATATATGGTATGGTAAATATTAGTTTTTTTCTTCAATATATGTATATTAAAACTATATTTATTATATAGTTGGCTTGAATCTGTACAAAAAGAGTTTAAACATGAGGTAATATATTTTCATATCACATTTACTTCTATAGGACATATGTCATATTACCCACATGTATCTTTTTGGTGATTTTTATACTTCACATGAATAGATCTTTTGATTCAACTCATTAAAAAAATATTATACTCATATCTATATATGAGTATTTATTTAATTTATCCTATAATGGAAAATTTACTATGATGGTAATGGTTTTATGTTATAATCCAATTTTTTAAAGTTATTTATGATTTTGTTTATGATGAAGAAATATTATGATATATGACTCAAGATACTCATTAATTTTGTTCCGATCAAGTTATTTCTATAGAATACTTGTTTTATTTTCATTTAATCACTTTTTTAACATTGAATACCAAAAAAAAAATTTCTCAAAAATAAATAATATTACTCTCTTCAATTAAAAACCATTTCTCTTCCATGTCCATATATTGTAAATATATTTTAAAAATATTTTTTTACAATTATCAATTTATTTTTTAATTAAAATATTATAAATGCTTTAATTATTACAACATTGTTTAAAATCAATATTCTGGTAATTTTTCCTATGAGGTACTTCTGAATTTTTAATGAAATTTTGAATCGATTCAAAATTTTAACCTGTACATCATGAATTTTATTTACCACTGTTTGAATAATAAATTTTTTAATGAATTATTTACAAGATTAAAATTATTTTTTTTATCATAATTTTTCTTTAATATTTTGGAAATTTATCCATTTTAAATAATTGATGTAAAAATGGATATGAATTTTCTTCATGAATGTCATAATGATAATTTTATGGATTTTTTATTCATAAAAGATAACAAAATATATTTTTTGTTATAATATAATAGGGATATGATATAATGATAGCATCCTTACCACTTATTTGGATGATTTATAATAATTATTATTAAAAAATATTTATGAAAAAATTCCTTTTAATTGGATTTTGAAAATATAAATTGGTAAAATTATTATGATACATGTTTATTTTCCATGGGTTTGCCAAGATGAAATATTTATTGAACTAATTTTATTTCTACAGGTTATGTTATAATGAAATTATTTTTAATCCAATTTCTTTTTTATGTCTTATTATATTATTATCGATTATGATCATGTGGAAATTATATGTATTATTTTAGTTATATTATAGGGGGGACCTCTAATTCCTAAAATTCATTGGGTAAAAGACTAATATTTCAAGAGATAAAATAGATAGCATTGGGAAGTGAAATTAGTTTAGTAGGGTACTCTATCCACTATTATAATCATGGTAGTATACCATTAATACTACAATAGTTTACAAAGATAATACATTCCACTATGATAACCATAGAATAAATACATAACTATTTGGGAAATGAATTTCCACGCATATTTTTCATCCAAAGATCCATGCATTTTTCTAAGGTTATTCTTTCATGGATTATATTCCTTGATTAATTTATGATTCATTCCATTTAACTAACATGATTAATTCCATGAATCATATATACTATCTATGATACGAAGGGAATGATTTTTAAAACTTATTCCCTTATTCTCATGCCCTTATAATGATATTATGATGATATCTCCCTTGTTTACCATTTCAAAACATATGATCTATACCATTATTATGATTCCATTACCCATGTTATGAAAATTTGTTTTATGTATGATATATCTTTAAAGGGTTCTATTTAAAATTAATATAGTAAGAGATTTTTGTATTTCAGTTATCAAACACTTTTTTAAATGTCTATATTTCAAAATATACTATAACTATAAGTATTACAAAATAAAAAATAATTTTTTAAAGAATAATGGGGTATATTTGAATAAATTTCTTTCATATCCTAATACTACAAGTGGATATCAATCATGAATAGATGTACCAAGGTTTCATGAAACAAAAAATAGTACATTTAAATGTACAATTACCTAGTTCATGACAATGGGCCTTGTTTGAAACTTCAATTGACAATCCTAGGGGATATGATATGGAAATTTACAAACTCTCCATGTATCATCATAAAGTATTTTTGTATATAAAAATAATTAATGTATGAGGTTAAACCTAAGGTTTCATATATTTAAAATAAGGATTCATGATTTAGACATATAATAAATTATTTTTTAATATTATGTGGTTCCCTACTATGAATATATTTCCTCAAATTATGATTTTTTATTTTATTTAATGGCTTGAACCCAAAAAAGTAATGTCAAAGATGAATGTGATGGGAAATCCTATGATTGTACTCATATGAAAGAAAATGTTAACAGAGAGGGAATTCAAAATATCATTTTTATGATTACACATGTTTCTCCTGAAATGAATAAATTTGAACTTCAAAATTATAAAATCATAGAACAAATTCTTTTTATACATTAATGTGGAAATGTTTACCTTCTATTAGTGGTTATTTTGATCCACTAGTTAGTATGTAATATTTTAATATTATTGAAATTATATTTTCTATTATCTAGTGATGATATCATGAAAATTAAATTTTGTATTTCAATCAACTGGTAGATAAAGTGGATAAATGGTGGACTATTATAATGATGATGAGTTAATTCGATTATGTTGACTCCATTGAGTGGGAGGAGTTTAAGAAATCATTTTTTGATTAGTACATTCCTTGTATTATTCATAAAATAATTGATAACCAATCCCATGTGATAAAATATACAGATGCGGAATCCATGGGTACCTATTAGAAAAAACTTTCATTACATTATGGGTATGATTCTCGTATCATCATAAACTTGAATGTAAGGTTGACTGATTCATTGGTAGTATTAAACCAAGTCACTTAAAGGGATTATCCATATAAGAATTGTGTATTATGATGAAAGTATTTTATGTTCTATCAAGGTGAAGATTCAGATTCTAATTACCTGTAAAAAAAATGGTTTTTATATGATTATAAAGTTAGAATTAATAGGGGACTCTAAAATTAATAGAGATAATAAGATTATCTTTCATTCATGCTCCATGTGCTAATGAAAACATAAAGGAAATTTTCATAAGGTGAATAGTAAATGTTTTATGTGTGGGAAGGGTTCTCATTAGGAAAATTACACACCAAATATATGGGAATAATTTATATAATGATTTTAATATAGATAAAACTCCATAGAACAGACCACCCACACTATAGTGTCTCAAATGAAATGAGTATGGTCATCATGCTTACTAATTTCCATCAGTGAAGGCTAATAACATTGATCTAAATCAATAACATCATAAGGGGAAAAGTGAAATATCATCTAATCACTATTTTTATGAGATGTATGATAATGATGTGGTGAAAGGTACACTTAACATCCAATTTTAAACTTTTAATTTCTTATTTAAATCTAAATCTACATAATGTTTTACAACAGAATAATTTTTAATGGAATCAAAACTCTACATAAATGATTAGATGTTAAACTTGAATTGAAACCCCAAAATGTTAGTGGTCAAATATGAAGTGTTTTAATCTTATCAAGATGATGTTTTTGGGAATGTTCTTCAGGAAAATATCTATATTTTTCCTCGGGTTGAATTTTATGTTATTTTAGGAATATATTAGATTTCTATATATAAAAATCACATCAATTTATTGGGAGGGGATTTAACACTTTATAATAAAGTGAACATATTATCATTTATAATTGTGATGATATATATAAACTCCTGATAAATATCAAACCCATTGTATTGGTTTTGATTTCTATTCAAAAGTGATGTTCATATATGATGGTTGGGGATAAAACTCAACATTGATGATATTCTAATTATACATGAATTTGATTTTTTATTTCTACATGAGTTGCCTTGTCTTTGGTAGAGTCAGGCGGTTGATTTATAAATATGACTCATACCAGGTTCTACATCTATTTAAATGAGGAC
Organism: Viscum album; assembly: GCA_963277665.1. Taxonomy (NCBI): domain Eukaryota; kingdom Viridiplantae; phylum Streptophyta; class Magnoliopsida; order Santalales; family Viscaceae; genus Viscum; species Viscum album. Next base: position 1,981,514,807 of record OY728125.1, on the reverse strand, counting down.
ATATAGAATGTACCTGATTATGTTGTAAAAAGAAAATAATAATCCTTTGTAAATTAATGTTTAAAAATTTATTCTCTAATGTGTTTCACCTTAGAGTGGACCTATAGTTTTAGCTAAGAATAATTATTGATCGATTACACTCGATATTTATTATTGTATGTTGAATAAGATTATAATCAATAACATGTATCATTAACCCCATATATATGGAATGTTTGATCAGCTCTATGGAGATTAATACATTTCCAAGATGGAACTTCTATAATTATATCATCAACTGATGGTAGAGAAGTATGACCTAGAAATATAAAATTCATTACAAGGAATGAAAATATGAATATATGTTGATTCTATTTGGTTGTTTAATTTCCCATAATATTATTATAGATTTAATGAAAGGAGTCCTTATAGATTACCCCAATCAGTTTGTGGTGGTCTTTATAGATGATATTATTAATTATTAGAAGATAAAAAAGTGAAAAAAAATATTAATTATGAATTGTACAGATGACCATAATGAATGAGAAACTTTAGGAAGAATTTAGAAGTTTGAATTTGGCTACAAAATGATTGATTTTTGGCACAAATAATATTCAATGAGGGTATATCATTAGATCCATCAAATTTGGAGGTTACTAAATGTTGGAGTAGAAGAAAAATAGTAAATGTGAACCATTTTTTTCTTAGTTTAGCTATAAATTATCAACCATTTTTTGGAAACTTTCACATGGACTCCCAATCCACTCACAATGTGACAGAGAAAGGGATCCAAATTTCTTTGGAAATATAAATGTGATTAAAATTATAAGGAAATAATAATAATATTAGTCAGTGAAACTATGATTACATTACCCTACTGTGGATAAGGGGTTTTCATCTATAGTGTGGAGTCAATTAAGGGGCTAGGTTTACATCTCATTCAGAATTATATGGTTATATATTTTCCCCAATATAATTGAAGGTTCCTGAGAGAAATTACCCAAGTCATGATTTGGAGTTACCTGTGGTATTTTTTCATTAAATATATAGAGGATTTATATTTAAAAAAATGGTGTGATATATATTGAGATCATAAATTATAAAAGTATACATTCCTATATAATGAGTATAATATGAACCAACAAAAATGGTTGAAACTAATTATTGACGATCTATTTTCAATAAATTACCACTCTAGGAAATCGAGAAAGGTGGCTGATGATTTATGTTAAAAGGATCATGCTAGACAATCTATGTTGAGGAACTAACAAAATAAATATATCTAGTTTTGTAAAGGATGGATAGATATATAATAATTGATGGGTAGAAATCCTATTTTCCTCATATAGTTGTTCAAAAATAAATTCATATTAAGATTAAATAGGCACAAAAGAAAGATTTGGTGTTATTGAAGATAGTTGAAATGATCATATGTTTAACCTTAAATATTATGTAGTGAAAATTTTAAGAAATTCTATATGTGCTCCATCCAACCATATTTGAATAAGGATCTATTATACTAAGACAATAATTTTTCGTTCAATATTCTTCAAAGAAGTACATTGATGTATATAGATTTGAATGAGTATTTATAGTGGGAATATGTGAAGATAATTATTTCGTTGTTTATATATAATTGTTTGGTTTTTCATAAAATTAATGTTCATAGATAAAATTCTAAGGGTATTTTACAACTATTACATATACATGATTGGAAATAGGAATGCATCACTATGGATTTTTGTTCTCAAGCCTCAAAAAAACATATAAAAGGAATAATGATATATGAGTCTTTTTTATTATCCTATGAATTAAGTAAACTTAATTGCTATGAGATAAGATTTATATCTAGATCAAAATTATAGGATATACATTGAGGTAGTGGAAAGGGTTCATGGAAAACCACATTAAATTCTGTCTGATTAGGATCTGAGGAGAACCTCGATGTTCTAGATTTGTATATTCAATGATCTCGATACACAATTGAGTTTTTACACAACATATATTCTTATCATAGATGATTACACCAAGAGATAAATTTCAACACTAGGTTATTTTTTGATGTATTTTTTCTACAATTCAGTGGTGTTTGGGACCAATTAATTCATCTAGTTGAGTTTTCATATAACAATAGTATTCACTCTATCATTTAGATGAATCCTTATGATGCACCCTATGGAAATAATTTTAGAAATAAAACATTTTATGTCGGATTTTGAGAGATAAATATATTCGTACTTGAGGTATATGAAGAAATGGAAGAGAAAAATAGACTCATTTAAAAACATATTAAGGTAGGATATAGTCGATAGAAAGGTTATGCTGACAGTATTCACAGTGATATAGATTTTGATGTTTGTTACTATTTTTTTCACTAAATTTATTAATGGAATAAGGTTATGAGATTTTAAACTAATTATAAGATAATCCCTTGGTATATTGGACCTTTCGATATTCATTATTTAGTAGGGATGGAAGATCATCGCATGGATCATTCAGGGATCCTCTATCAGGTCCACAATTTTTTCCTTGTATCACTCTTGAGGAAGTATATGTATGACCATTCATATAGAACTGAATCATGGTTTATAAAACCAGATCATGATAATTCTTATTTTTAATAAACTGTTCATATTTTGGATCATATATAGAATGTTCTATTAACCAAGATGAATCATCAGGTTAATGTTTTTTGGTGGAACCACAAACCTCATAAAACTATTTTGGAACCTTAGGAAGTGATTTGGAATAAGTAGTCATAGATTTTTATATAAATGTGAAATAATTTTGAAGTTGAAATTAATTTTATGTTTTGTTTAATGTAAAAACATGATATTTATGAAATATATTTCTTCTAAACAAATATAATTTTATAAATATATTACATTGAGTGAAACATCGAGTTTTAACAAACCTCAATATATAATAATGTTTATTATTCAAAAAATACCCTTATATCCTAACCATTAAATTTGGTTGTTTGAATACTAAAACCCAAATTTTGTAAATTTATCTTGAAGGATCAATTAGCTATATTTATACAAATGTATATAATTTTCTAGTAAAGTATTTATATGATTCGAAAGTATATTTTTCTCAAAAAATCATTTTTATTGATTATTTTGAAGAAATTACAAAATAAATTTTTTCGAAATTTACAAAAAATAAATCCTCATAATAAAATTCATTTTTAATCAACATGTCAAAATTATCTTATTGCTACTTTTTGTGATATTTTGAGTAGATTAATTTTATAATGAAGAGTGAAAATTAATATTTTTTATTGAATCCATCATTTTCATTTAAATAATTTAGAAGGTTATATATTGTGTTAAAATGTTATAAAATGTAAATTAGTTAAATTTTATTATTAATAATACAATTAATTTAATTCTAGTAATTTTAATATTGATCTTTAATATAAAAACCTTTTTTACATATAAAAATATTTTCAATAGAAACATATTTTTTCATCGTATCAGGGGTTTAATTTAAAATTTATCTTGGAAAATTATATGAATTTAATTTTGAAAAATAGATTATAAAATACAAATAATAATAATTAATATTTTATAATAAGGTAAAAATAATTCTCAGTCACAATGAGTTGTAAAAATTGTTAAAAATACTTACCGTCGTTAAGGATGAAATATGTTTATAGGGAAATAAAGTTAAAAATTATGGTTAAAACTATCTAGAAACATGTTGAATTCATATTTTTTCCCGTATTGAGAACATATATATTATGATGTTAGATAAAAATACATTTTCTATCCTTATATAATATGTAAAAAATTTTAATTAGTTTTTCATTTAAAAAATTCTATGTGTGTCATTCCCCGACATATAAAATAGAACCTCATCTACTCTCAAGATCACACTTTTAAACTATATTTTTCATTGAATACCAACATAAATATCATATTTATATCCCAACTGCATTTATGGTGTCCTTATTTTGATGATTATCCCCTCTTATGAAATCCTTTTTTTATAACGCTTAGAGGTAATTCAAATAATATGTCTCATTTATAACTTAGTGTTTTTAATATTCTCTTCTTCCACATCATTCAATTGTTTTGAAACTATATTGATAAAATTAAAAAAAATTATCCAATATAATGATATTTTATTATCATATTGGAATATCTTATAACCATATCCCAACCATCAAATGGGAAATGAAACCTAAAATTCATGTGTACAAAAAACTAACAACTTGAAAGCTGATGTAATTTATTTTACATCACCGTATATCACAACCAAATATACTCATGGATATAAATAATATAAATTATTGTAATTAAATAATTATATTTTTTAATTTATAATATCACATATACCTTTTATCATTCCATCCATTGTAATATAATAATGTCACTCAGGTGTATGTGTGGAATACTACCTCCAAAAATCAATTTGATATGATTTTCATTTTTTACCCAAATAGTAAGAAATATATATTTAATGAATATATATTATATATATAGTATTAAAATTTTAAAATAAAATTGAATTAAAATTTAACATTCTTTCATTCTATCTATGTGAAAATAGAAACAACATTTATGTGCACGTACGACCCATAATTTCCATGAATTGTGTAATTCACTTTCAATCTCTACCATTTGATGATTATTATAAATAAATATATAATTAATATATATAATATTAAAATAATTATTAAAATATTCAATATTATGGAACTATGATAAATGAAATATTACATAATCTAAAAAGACAAATCATACTAGAAAAAATGCAGTTATTACCCAAAACGACGATTTTAACAATGAATTATTAATAAAAGGTTGTTAAAAGTTTAGAATTAAATCATATATTGTATGATATATAATATTATGGATATATAATTCATTAAAAATACATTTATATTTATTATAAAATATATTTTAATTCGTATAAATAATTTTGATAATTGATTTAAGATATTTTCTTCTAACTTTTATTTTTGTGGGACACAAACCATATGTACCACTTGTTTCTTTTGTTTAATGAACATAGTAATCATGAATGTATTTTATTTTTATTATTATGTAATTTTTTTAATATACCTATAAATTTAAGTTAATTTCACTCATGTCCCTTATGTTTGAATTATTTCCAAATCGTTAAAGGTTTTATGCTACAATCCCAATATGTAATGGGGTTATTTTTGATTAATTTTCCAGTGATGAAATCTTTTGAAATGTTTATAAATAAAATAATGAATTTTAATATCCCCTACTAAGTTTGGGATAATAACTATTATTCGTTCATTTTTCAATATTTAATAGAAAAAAAAAATAAAAAATTGTTTTTAAGGAAAATCAACATTATTTCTCTCTTGAGTATAAAATAAGTTATATTATGTGTAACTATTTTTTTAAAATGATTATTTCATTTACTTTTATACAATTAATTTTTAATTTCATTTTTACCAATAATTTAATTTTTAAAAAAATTATAAAAATGTAGTCTTAATTTCTTTGGAATTAGGGTTTTTTTAATTTTTAGTAATAACTTGAAAGGAATATTTATTTAAATGTGTATGACATGAATGGTATTTCTTAAAATCATGGGTGATAAATGATTTAAAGATTACATAAAAACATAATAGGTTATTTTAAATGAAATATTATCCATCAATATTTTTAGAAATTTATATATTATAATGAAGTTATTTTATAATTGAGCAAATATTTTCCCCATTAATGATTTAATTCTATCTTTATAAAATTTTAATTCATCAATGAAAACAATACATGTTGTTTCTTAGGTTTTACAAGGGTTATGATCTAAAGGTAACAACCATATCCTTTATATTTAATTTTTACAATTATGATGAAAATAATATTATGAAACCCATTCTTTTTCCATGGCTTGTTTATTGACGAATTAATGAAATAATATGAAATTGGATTCATTTCCACAGTCTTTAAGATGTTGAAATTTTTATGAAACCTATTTATTTTCCATAGTTTATTCTACTATGGAATGATAAATAATCCCACTTCTATTTCATGTGTTATGATATAATGAATTTTTTATGACCTTATGGAACACATATATATAATTTTATTTATGTGACTGGTCAAACCTTTGTAACCATCTAATGAATTTGGTAATGATTGATATATCATCATATAAAAGGTATTATAATGGGGAGGGAGCCTAAGTTTTTAACAACCCAAACTATTATGAATAAAATTCCCTTTATTTTAATTGAATGTATTTTGGATATAGAAAACACATGCAATCCTTTTGTTTTATTATATCCAAATGGATTTAAATGATAGTTAAGTATCCTTACCATTGAAAATATAGTTGTTGAATAGTGATCACAAGACTCGTATAAATATAAGGTTTTAACAAATTCTTTCGACATAGACAAAGGGGGTGAAGTCCTCATCTAGTAGATTCAAGCCATACGAAGCTCATTTTTCGGAGCTCAGAAAGTAGGTAGGGTCACAAGGATTATCTCTTGACCAATCCCAAATTGAGATTCAACACATTAATTTTGAACATAATCTTCTATGGGATAATTTTAGGTTTTTAGAGATTACCACCCCGACGATGTTATCCGAGCCAACCCAAGAGTTTTTCACTATCACACACTTTACCCTCAGGTCTTATGTGGGTGTTATAAGGGGTTATGTAACAAGGTATTAGTTACTTATTTTTTAATCTAATTTAATAAATAAAAGTCTTATTCCATAAATTATTTTATTAGAATATCCTTTATTAACAATGATGAATTTGATGATTTTATTTTTCAGGTAAAAATTATACTTTTGTGAAATATATACATTATGATATTAAACTATGGGTTTTATTATTAATATTAAAATAAAATATTATATAAATAATGATTATATTGGTTTCATATCTATAAATGATTTTGTAATCCGTTTAATAGGAGTTATATTCTTATACAACAAAACAAGAAACTGTGTTTTTGAAGAATTTATTTTAAGGAATTAATGAATTTTTGAAATAATTAACATTTTAATAAAATATTATTTTCAAATTAAATTTATTAATAATAAATGAGTATATAATTTTTATGGAGTCAAACGTATTTTTATTAAGGTTTAAAACTATATTTGTCAAAACCCATCAATTTTCAATAAATGCTTGTTCTCATTTTAAAAGTTAAAATTCACATATTTAGAAAATTATTTAGATAAAATGAATATTATTTTTGGAATCAGGACATCGAAATTATCCAACAGTGAATTTTGTATAATTTTCTAAGACAATCGAATATTTAGGTAAAATTTAGATATTATATAAATACATAGTGTGTTCTATGACATCATAATGACCCAATAGTTATGTAATAAATACCATAAAAGTGATAATTGACCAAATATATGTTTTAAATTTAAAATAATGTGATTTTATATGTATGTTTCTTATTTTATAATGCCTTATTGAATCCTCCAAAATTTATAATATATTTTATGATTTTAAATTCATTTCCTTGAGAGTGTGACTCACCTCCACATTTTAAAGGAATATATTTTAATATCTTCATCCCTTTTCCTAATAAAATAATGTTTTAAAATTCCATTGTCTATAAACCATGTTAAAAACCATGGGTTAATTTGTGGTTTTGGATATTTTAGCGTGTAGTGTCCAAAACCTAAATAATAATAAATTCCCCCTGCTTTTCTATATAAACCCACAGAAGAACCCATTAAACTTCACTGAAACTCCTTAAATCTCATCCAAAATCTATTATCCAATCCCTATAGTCCTCCCAAGGCACCCACAATCTCCCAAAAATACACTCTGAAGCCTTTGGGATCACACTTCCAAGTAAGGGTTCCTTCCTTTTTCATTTTTGTCCAAGTTTCCTTATATTGTTATAACCTTTTTTTCAATTAAAATTATGGGGTATGTTTTATAAACTCCCCCATAATTACCTTATTATGTTTTTATAATGATATACTTATTTCTATCTCATTAATCTCTCCCATGTACACCTGTTACCATGCCCAAATTTCATAAGACTTGTTTTATTTCTCCTATTTCTTCAAGATTATTTATTATTTTACACCTTCTATCACCAAACTACATGGGTTGGGAAATGTATTTATGTTACCTCCTTAATTTTCATTTCATGTATATATGATTATAGAAACCTTTCACTCTCATTAAGCATTTTTTTAAATTTTTATATCACGCTGTTAGGTTGTTGAAATTACACCATGAAATTCCATTCCAAAACCATTATGCAGTGAATATCGTACCCATTCCCTATCAAGGGTGTTCACTTTAATGAAAAAATGAATTTTTATTGAGTACTTACATTTATTTATTTTAAACCCCTTTATCATGTAATCAATTATGATAATGAATGAATATCAGGTTTTATGATCTATGTGGAAAACATAAACATGAAAATGAAATGAAAGTGACAGGTGTGCCCAGAATTATATAGACCTCCAATGAATTGGGTATTGTTTAGTATCATGATACAACATTTTGGGATATAGTTTTACCTAATTACTTTATAGGACATTTTTCTATCATTTTGGGAAAAGGGTCTACCCGATTCCTTTATGTTAATGATACAGTTTTTTATGTTGTTGCCACATTTCCATGCTATAATGATCATGCTATATCATGATTTTATGTTCATGTTTCTCTTATTGTCCATTTATTTTTATATTTTCTAACATGTATTTTATTCTTAATGTTAGTCCTTGATTACTCTCATACTGGGGTTTACAGCTCACCTTTTTATTATGTATGTCCTCAGGTTATCCCATGCAATGCTAAGTACGAAGGAATGTGGGGGTCATGTAAAAGATGTTTTATTTTATGTATTATGTTTTAATTTAAAGTTCCTATTACCTAAGGAAACTAGTACTCTTGATCTTCTGGGTTGTATTAAGTGCAAGTTTATGTAATAAATCATTTCTAAATATGGAATAAATATAAGGGTTTTTATAGTTGGTATTAAAGGATAGGTTTAGTTATTTTTGGGATTAAGATTATAAAACTTTAGTGAAAATCGTAGGGATAAGACTAAGTTTTGGAAAATAATCAATAAATTTTGTTGAGTATAAAGTACTTTTTTATCAAGAAAATACATCCCTATCTAGATATGAATATGTAGAGGTGGCTCTGGAACATATGTATCTAGTGTTAAAAACAGAAAACACATCTTTGATTTAGACTCGAACGAGAACTTCTACACAACAACGGGCCTTGACACACTCTTGGTTCAACACTACTAGGATATATGCTTTGGTAAATCTATAATATTAGTACAAACCATTATTAAGGGAACAAAAAAATTCCTCTAAGAATATATTTTAGGATGTAGATCATGGATAACATAGATAGAATATTATAAATTCAAAACTTAAAGAGATAAATTTAATTTATAAGTTATCCCATTTTCTATTGGATTAACCTTTATATGTTTAATAGTTTAAAGTACTTACCCCTAATATTTCTTTTACTATATCCAATGGCCGGTAATGGGAGTAATCGATCGAACAACCGATGTGAAGATCAATGTGATGACTATTCTAATTAAATTCCCAATATGATGGGAGTGGAAATCAGAAAATTTTTCAAGATACTCTCTGAGTTAAATTAGGTTTTGAATAGAAACCTAGGTCAATAGGAACATCCAATCCCCCTGAGAAAAAACAAGTCGCAATCGAGAGATTCATGAGAAAAACACCTCTTACTTTTAATGGATTATCTGATCCTTCAATCGCCTAATAATGGATCAACTTAATTGAGATGATCTTCTCCATCATTAAATGTTTTGAACAAGAGAAGGTTCTTCAAGAAACTTATCATATTGTGGGGGAAGTTGGTCAATGGTGTACATTGATCAAAAATATGAAGCATGAGGAAGAGATTGAGGTTATGTGATGGAAGGATTTCCATAAAAAAATCGATAATTTTTTCCCACACCATCCATCTTATTATGGAAAGAGATTTCTTTACACTCAAGAAAACGGATGACAATTATATTGGGGTGTATGAGGAAAACTTCACCATACTTGCACGATACGCCTCAGGTTTTTTTGTTACCCTTGAATGCATGATTGGCCACTTCTTTGGTGGGATAAAATCTAGAATATGGAAATCCCTAGTGAATCACGACTTTGACAGCTATGAAGAGATTATTCGATGTGACCTCAAAGTCTATATAAATATCAGTGAATCTCTGGGGTATCACGGTCATAAGAATTAGAAAGTGGAATTTAATTCTGGAGATCCGATATATAAATAAAAAAGTTCCAAAAAATTACAACACCCCGCTTGTCAAAAGTGCAGAAAGAATCACTCTAGAAATTCCCTAAAGGGGACGAGGAAATGATTTCAGTGGAGGAAGGAAGGACACCTAGCTAGTGATTACCGAAAATCAAAACCTGCTACTGCAATAGAGGAAAGGAACACTCCATTCAAACCTCAATGCATTATTCATGGCTATAACTATAAATAACTAGGGCACTTTGCAAACCAGTGCCCTATGTCAAGGGTTTTCGGAGGCAACCAACAACCTCCAAGGCAGTAAGGGAGATATTCTTCCATCTCTACTGCCAAAGTGAATCCCAAAAATAAAGTAGTGATAAGTACACTATTTATTCATTCAATAATAGAGAACTTAATTTTTCATTCTAGTTCTTCACATTCTTTTTTTATCTCAAAATTTTAGTAGAATAATCAAAACATCACCACAAATAATGGGAGTAGAGATGTCAGTGAAAACATTAAATAGGTAAATTATTTCATCTCAAGAATTTAATGCCTAACCTACCACAATTTGTGGATTTAACATCCTGTTGAACCTTATTATACTTACCTTGGTTGAATTTGATGCAATTCTTGGCATGGATTGGATTTCCCTATAGAGATCCAACATAAATTTTAGAGAGAGGGAAATAACTCTCTATATGGTGAATCAACCCCCAATTATATACAAGTGGAAGGATGAGGATGAATCTTCTTCAGCACCATCATCTGAAGCATGGATACTACTTCCCAATGAACACATGTCTCTTTCTCAGATGATTGAGTCTAAGGAAGAAACCATCCTCAAAGAAATGCCTATTGTGAGGGAATTAACTAATGTGTTTCCCAGGGAATCTTCTAGTGTTCCTCCTAGAAGAGATGTTTAATTCTTGATTTATCTTAACCCTAGGGTGTTCCCAATATCCAGGACTCTATATAGAATAGTTGTTGTGGATTTTGAGGAACTAAAGAAACAACTACAAGAGAATCTATATAAAGGGTTTATATGCCCAAGTGATTCACCACGGGGTGCATCAGAACTCTTCATCAATAATAAGGATGCGTAAATGTGCCTTTCCATTGATTATAACATGCTCAAAAAATCACGATAAAGAACAAGTATCATTTTCCACGAATTGATGACTTTTTCGATCAGTTACATGGAGCACAATACTTCTCCAAGGTGGATCTATAGTCAGGATCTTATCAAGTAAGGGTGAAGAAGGAGGATATCCCCAAGACTTCTTTTTATACAAGGTAGGGGAACTATGAATTATTATTAATGCCTATAAGACTCCCAAATGCTCCAAAAATCTTCATGGACATGATGAAAAGAGTCTTTAGAGATTACCTTGAGAAATTTGTGGTAGTATTTATAGACGATATTCTAATATATTCCAAAACCCAGTGGGGTATGAGGAGAATCTATGTATTATTCCAGAGACCTTTCAAAAGGATAAAATCTATGAAAAGTATAAAAAGTGTGAGTTCTAGTTGAAAGAAGTCTCATTATTTGGACATATCATCACAAGCAATGTGATATTTGTGGATCCTTCCAAAAAAATTGATGGATGGATGAGGCCGACATATGGTATTGATATCTATAGTTTCCTGGGGTTGGCTGGATATTATCCCCGATTTGTGGGAAATTTCCCATGATTTTCAAACCCTCTTACCAAGAATACTCGGAAGGTAGTCAAGTTTTATTGGAATGATGAATGTGAATAAATCTTCATGGAGTTGAATAAGAGGTTTATTACTGCCCCTATGATCACACTACCCACATATGGGGATCATTACATAATCTTCAGCCAGGCTTCGAAGAAGGGAATGGGTTGTGTGTTTATGTAGAATGAAAATTTCATCCCTTATGACTTAAGGTAGTTGAAAATTCATAAGAAAAACTATCCCACACATGATTTGGAGTTGGCAGCTATGATCTTTGCATTGAAAATATGGAATCATTATCTCTTTTTAGAAAACTTTGAAATATAAATGAATAAAAAAATTCTCAAATATATATTCACAAATAAATAGATGAACATTCCCAATGAAGATGGTTAGAGCTCATCAAAGATTATGACTGATAAATCCGTTACCACCCTGGGAAAGCGAACAAGGTGGAAGATTCTCCAAGGAGAAAGGACCCAATGATTCTATCATTGATGAGAATTGAAAAGGATCTAATCTTCATAGATTTTATGAAGATGTACATGAGAATGATAAAGAAATCAGAGGCTATTAAAAAAGTGAAATCCTCAGAGTTCAACTTTAATGAGTAAGGAATTGTGTGATTTGGGTCAAGACTATGTGTTCCATCAAATCCAAAGTCAAAGAAAGAAATTTTTTATGATGCACATAATTTGAATTTCTCCATTCACCCAGGAAACAAAAAGATTAATTAGTATCTCTAAGAGAATTATTGGTGGGATAACATGAAGAAGGATATTTACAAATATACATCAAAGTGCTTGGTATGTCAGCAAGTGAAGGACGAGAGACAGAAGTCTAAGGGGATGATGCAACCATTACCCATACCAACATGGAAATGGGAAAATATCGCCATGTACTTTGTCACCAGAATTACGAAGACATCCAAATGAAGGAATATTATCTAGGTTTTGGAGGATCATCTTACAAAGACTGCACACTTCATTTCAATTTTAGATGATTTCTCATTAGATCAACTTGCAAAGATATAAATCAAAGAAGTGGTAAGGATGCATGGTGTACCACTATCTATTATATCTGATCGAGATATAATATTCACCTATATGTTCTGGAAGACTCTCCAACATGCTCTGAATACTCAGCTAAACTTCGGTACGAATTATTGTCCTCAAACTGATGGCCAATCTGAGTAGACTATCCAAACCCTTGAGGACATGCTGAGAGCATGCTCAATGAACATCAAAGGAGGATGGGATCAACATCTTCCTATGGTTGAGTTCTCTTACAACAAAAGTGTCCACTCAAGAATCCAAATGGATCTTAATGAAGCCGTTTGTGGGAAGAGGTGAAGAACATCGGCATGATGGGATGAAGTTGGGGAAAAAATTCTATGTTCCGAAATGGACAAAGAAATGGTGGAGATGGTTAAGACCATCTAGTGGCACATCAAAGGTGATTAGAGTCAACATAATATCTATGCTGACAATAATCGATAAGACCTAGAGTTTGATGTCAGAGACATGATATTCCTCTATATATCTCTATGGAATAGAGTTATGAGATTTGGGGAGAAGGGAAAGATTATTCAAAGGTACATCATCCCTTTTTAGATCCTTGATCGCATCAGAGTAGTGGCCTATCGACTAGAAGTCAAACTGAACCTATCTCAAGTCCATGATGTATTCCATGTATCACTCTTAAAAATCACTTACTATAACCATCACATGTACTCAATTTGGCAGTTGTACCATTGATTAATGACCTATCCTACGAAGAGAAGCTAGTGAAGATCTTAGATCGTAGAGAAAAATTTCTACTGAATAAGACAATTCTCCTCATCAAAGTGTTGTGGAGAAACCAAATGTTCAAAGAAGAGACATGGGAATCAGAGGAAGTGAAGAAATTGAGTTACCCTCATCTATTTTAGTTTGGGAAAATGAAATTTTGATGGTGAAATTTCTTAAGTGGGGAAGGTTGTAACAAACCAAATATTTATGAATAAAATTCACTTTATTTTTATTAAATTTCTTATAGATATAGAAAATACATGAAATCATTTTGTTTTATTATATCCAATTGGTTTTAAATGATTTTTATGTATCCTTACCATTGATAATATATCCATTGAACTATGACCACATGACTAGTATAACTATAGGGTTTTAAAAAATCATTTTGGCACAGACAAAGGGGGTGATGTCCTCATCCAGTAGACTCAGGCCATACAAAGCTCATTTTTCAGATATTAGGAAGGAAGTAGTGTCACCAAGAGTTTATCTTGAATAATCCCAATCTAAACTTCAACATATTAATCTTGAATAGAATCACCTACCAGAGAAGTTCAAGTTAATAATGATTACCACTCGTGCGATGTTATCTGATCCACCCCAAGAGTCTATCACCATTTTACACCTTACACTTATGTATTGTATGGTGTTATAATGGGTTATTTAGCAATTTATTAGTTACTTATTATGTAATACCTTTTTATAAATAAAACTATTCTTCCATCAATTCCTTTATGAGAATTGCCTTTCTTTAAAAAATGATGAATTTGATAAATTTGATTTTTGGGTAAAATTGGTACCTTTGAGAAATATATAAATTATTATATTAAAATATGGTTTTTATTAATAATATAATAAAAAAATTTATTATAAATGATTATTATATCAGTTCTTTCATTGTAAATGATTAGATAATCAGTTTGATAAGAGTTATATTTTTATTAGATAAAATAGAAAGTGTATTTTTAAAGAATTTATTTTAGAGAATTAATTAATTTTTTAAATAATTATTATTTTAATAAAATATTATTATTAGATTTATTTTGTTAATAATAAATGAGTATAAAAGTTTTATGATGTCAAATTTATTTTTTTTAAGGTTTAAAAATCGTTTTATCAAAACCCGTAAATATTCAATAAATGTCGGTTCTCATTTTAAAAGTAAAAAATTAACATATTTAGAAAATAATTTAGATAAAATGAAAATTATTTTTGGAATTAGGACGTTGAAATTATCCAATAGTGAATTTTTCATAATTTCCTGAGATAGTTCAATTTTTGGGTAAAAATTAAATAATATATAAACATATAGTGTGTTTTATGATTTCATAATGTCCCAATATGGATGTAATAAATACCATAAATAGGATTTTTGACCAAATATATATTTTAAATTTAAAATAATGTGATTTTATATTTATTTGACTTATTTTATAATGCCTTAGTGAATCCTGAAAAATGTAAAATAGATTTTATGATTTTAAATTCATTTCCTTGAGACTGTGACTCACCTCCACATAAGAAAGGATAATATTTTAAAATATTTTTCCATTTTACTAATAAAATAATTATTTACACTTACCTTGTTCGGAAAGAATAGGCAAAAACTGTGGTTCGGTTTGTGGTTTTGGATATTTTAATGTCTAGTGTCCAAAACCTAGATAATAAAGAATTCCCCCTCCTTTCCTATACAAACGCACCCATGAACCCATTACTCTTCACTAAAACTCCTTGAATATATTCCTAACTCTTCTCTCAACTCTCTAGATTCCTCCAATGGAATCCCAATCTCCTAAAAATCCTCTCCCAAGCCTTTGGGATCACACATCCAATTAAGGGATCCTTCCTTTCTCATATTTCCCAAGTTTCCTTATATTGTTATACCCTTTTATTTTTCAATTAAAAATGACGGGGTATGTTTTCTCACCTCTATCATACATAAACTATTATGTTTGTATTATGAGATGCCTCTTTCCCTCTTATTAATCACTCCCACGTACACCCATTACCACACTGAAATTTTGTAAGAGTTCTTCCATTTCTCCTTTTTCTTCAAGTTTCTTTATTATGTTATGCCTTATTTTTTCAAATTACTTATGTTGGGAAATTTATTTATATTACCCCCTTAATTTCCATTACATGAATGTATGATTATATACACCTTTAACTCTCATCAACCAATTTTATGAATTTTTATGTCATGCAGTTAGGCTGTAGAAATTACACCGCGAATTTCCATTAAAAAACCATTGTGTAGTAAATATTGTACACATTTCCTATAAAAGGTGTTAAATTTTATGCACATATAACTTTTTATTGGGTAATTACATGTATGTATTACACACCCCTTAATCTTGGAATAAATTATGATTATTAATGAATACCATGTTTTATGATCTATGTGGCACACTTACGCATGAGAATGAAATGAAAGTGACAGGTGCGCCCAAAATTATATAGTGATCCAATGCATTAGGTAATGTTTAGTATCATAATGCATAATTTTTGGATAGGGTTTTACCTGATTCCTTTATAAGAGTTTTTTATATCATTTTGGGATAGGGTTTTGCCTGACTCCTTGGTATTAATGATGTAGTGTTTTAAGGGGTTTCCACATTTCCATGTTATGATGATCATGCTATATAATTCCTTCATGTTTATGTTTCTATTATGCTCTATAGATATTTATATTTCCTAAAATGTATTTTATTATTCATGTTACTCCTTGTTTACTCCCTTACTAGTCTTTATAGATCACCCTTTTCTTATGCATGTCCTGAGGTTATCCCATGCAATGCTGAGTATGAATGAATGTTGTGGCCATATAGAAGATTTTTTTAATAAAGATGTTGTATTTTATGTCTTAAGTTGTAATTTAATTTTCCTAATCCCTAAATACAATATACCTCTCAATATTATGGGTTGTATTAAGTGTATGTTTATGTAATAAATCATGTCTAAATATGAAAGAAAGAGCATGGTTGTTTGAAAGTTATCAATGGATCAAGTACACTATGATATTATTCTTAGTGATACATGACTACTATGATAGTTTTCAGGATCAGCCCATTACATTATGGTATCCATGGAAATAATCAGTGACTATTATGGAAATGATTTTATATGATTATTTGTGTGGTATAACTCCATGTCATATGCCAATTTTATTCTTTTGTAGATTATTTTCATTTATTCATTTATTATTTATATCTTCTTAACTATAAAAATTTAATACATGACTCATTTTATTGATCTATGATTCACAAGTTTTTCGTTTCAAATCTTATTCTCATACACTTATGGTCATGTTATATTGATTTTTCCTCTGTTTAAACATACTGAAAATTTGACCTCATGCATTCTTACGTTTCCTTTACCCATGCTATGAAGAAAGGTATTATGTATGATATATCTCATAAGGGTGATAGTTATGGAGAACATTGTGGGAGATAGTATATTTTTCTTATAAGAAGGTTATTTTAATGTTCATGTTTCCAATGATATTAGTCTATTATGGTTACAATGTGTATCATTTTGTTATGTAATGAATATTCATCTAATAATATATCATATCTATGTATGAAAATTAATTCTATATATAATACGATATTATAAATTTATATTTAGTAAGATATATCATGATCCATATATATTTAAAGTTTTTCATATTATTTTTAAAATCACATTTCACCAACAGTAGAGAATGGGTATTTAAAAACATTCCACTAAAACTCAACTATAAAAGGATTCCTTGTCCACTCACCCCAAATAACACTAATACATTTAATCTCGTGACATTAACTACAAAACACGATTTCAAAATATTATTATCTATTAATTGTAATATTTTAATAATTAGGAAGCATCACAAATACATTATTTGCATGAATGTTCTCAAGGTAAGAATATATTTTTCAATGTAATTATAACATTTTCCTTAGTTGTTATACTTGTTCAATATTTCAAAATTAATAAATAATTTAATATTTAATTAATATTCTTATAAAATATAATTTAAATAATTAATATTTTCTAATTTTTATTTTAAAATAACATTTTAATTAGTTCATACTCATTGTTTCATAATAACACAATCATATTTTGTTTAGTTTATCCTCCTACTAGAATAGTGATAAAATATTTTAATTAGGAATGAATAATTGGATATAATTTTTTATAATTCATGGATTGAATGATGAATTTAAATAGTGTTTATTAAATATATATATATAATTAAATTCATTAATTTACAATATTATTCTTATTGGTTCAACAATAATAATGAATGTAGAATTTGAAACCATTCATTAAGAACAAATAATTTAACATACATAATGTCATTATCAGACACTAAAAATATACTATACACATAAATATTATCTGAATTAAAATTATAGATATGATAAATATATGATTAAGGTCCAAGGACCAAATCCTACACACAGTGGAAAGCATGAAACAAATTAAATAACTAACACAAAGTAATTAATATTAAATATGAGTGATTAATTAATGGATAATAATAAAATGAATTGAAATTTATTAAATTAAAAAATACTAATTTGTCCTATAATATATATGAATAATAATCCTACATTAATTATAAAATGATTTATATCATGTTTGAGTATGTGTGAATCCAAGATATGTTTTTCTTTAATGAATATCCTTTCATTGAGTTATAATCACTCATATTTAAAAAGTTTATTCAATGATTATTTTATTCTACCAATTACAATTATAATATTCAATATCCATTAATTTTCCATTAAATATAAATCTAAAATATTGAAAACCAATTGTATGTTGACTATAAAACTATTAAAAGACATCATTATGATGGAAATTTGTACTTTATATTTTGTGTGTTCCTCTTCTATAAGATATCCCATCATTGCTGTATTTTTTTAATCAATTAGAAAATAAAAGAAATATCATCTTCCTTAAAAAGTATCAAAGTTTAAATTTATTGAAATTTTTATTTTATTTTTTTATTAATAATGAATTTAAACTATTAAAAATTATTAAAAATTATTTTGTTAAACAGATGTAAAATCTTATATAGTTTATTCCACTTTTATTATTAATTATCATTATTTGGTTCATGTATCTATTGATTAGATGTTAATTAATAAAATAAAATTTTAAAATTAATGAATCATCATTTAAATTTTTTTAATGTATAATTTATTATTTTTGTACAAAATTTTAAATATATATAGGACCATATTTTCATTAACTATCATTTATTTTTAAATCATTTCCTATAATATTTAACTTCTATGATTAATTTAAAAAACTTAGTTATCTTCATATAAATTATCTTAATATATTTTTCTTACGGGTTATTGAATTATTAGTATAATAAAATTCATTACTATTTTTATGATACTTTATGAATATTTTCATAAATTATTTTCTAACCATATATAAATCTATATATGGTGTATGATTAATATCATAATGAAAAGAAATACATGGTTTAAAAATTTTCCATTTGTTGAAATCAAATTATATATCCCTATAATGCATTGGGTAAAACATAAGTAATATAAATATAATTTGTTTTTCAGAGATTTGGTTAATGTAGCAATATTTTGAGTGTTTTACATGGAGAAAATGTGGATATACTTGTTCAAAAAATTAAAAATATACATGATATTTTAAATTATGTTCACAAAAATATTCTGATATTTTTAGATACATTTGACAGATTATATGATTTGATATGCCAATTTTTGTTCCATTCAAATTTTTTATACCATCGTAGATCAACATTATGGAATCTACAATAATATACAATGTTATATATTAATTGGAAATTATAATTATGGTTATATACTCATGTTCATTTCTATGTTATTATTATTGAATTTCTTGAAATGAATTATTATAATTTAATGATAATATTCTATTAATCAATATACTTGATCCATATACATATCTTCTAAAATTTTTATGTTATTATGATAATACCTCTGAAACTAATTGATATAATATTCTTCTTAATGAGTTTTAGCGATCACCCATTTCCCATGATTCCAAATTCCTTAGGTAATAAAAATTAATATTATAAAAAATCAATTTATAAAGGAATAACTAAAGAAAAATATTCAAGAGTGTCTATTATTATTGTCAGTTAATATATAATTGTTTAAAATGATGTTAAATATATGATTTTTTTAGATCATCTATGACTATATTAGATAATGTATTAGTATATATTAGTGATTATGTTAGGATAGATAAGTGACTAAATGTTTTGGTGACCTAGGTTGAACCAAAACCACCAAATATTGATATTTGTTTTTTATTGTATAAGAAAAACAAGGTTGATTTCTCATATCCATATTGTTATTTAAATTAATTTTATTAATATGTTTTTATATTCTACAAATTTTAACAATAAAATAGTAAATAATTTAATCTAGGATCATGAAAATTATGTGGTGATTGTTAGTCATTTAGGGTTATAAAACTCTTGATTTGATTATTATTTAATGTATTCCTTTATTTATGTCAAATTAAATATCATTATTAAGCAGTTGGATTTGTTACTATGTGATAAATCCCATAATATTATATCAAAATGACAGGGTTCCAAATCCTGGAAATCCCATTGGGGGATTTATGAGGCAATCATTGACACATACATGATACATGCTTGGGGTGTCGACCCATGGATAGGTTGGTGTGGGTTATTCCTCTGATTCATAAAAAACTAAGGAATATTCATAATATACAATCTTGGGCCTATTGGGACTTTAATATATTAATAAATATGGTTGGATTGGTGGTTTATCTGTTGATATTTATGTCATGTTTGTCTGTGTGTGCATGGTGTTTGTGTGTGTTCTTGAATGTGAATGTACCCCCAAGAACTGAATATATATATATATATATACACACATTTAATTGAAAAATAATATTTTTGTCAATATTTTATTAGTGAAAACGATCAATTATATGATGATTTCATCATATTTATATTACTCACATTTGATTAAGGTTTGTAGAATTATAATTCCTTTAAATATTAATTTTATTAGTTTAATATAATTTATTATTCAATTGGAGATGAAATATATACTTCTAAATGGAGACCATATCCACTATTTTTATAATGATATTTGGTATCTTATTCCATATCATTCAATGATTATAAATTTATTTGAGGATGATCAATAATTTAATTTAGCAACTAATACTTGAATAGAATACTAGATTCCAAAAAATGGGGCATATGTGTATCAAATGAATGGTGAAAAATATAACATTGATGTTATAAAAATATGTATGCAAATTTTTTGATTGATTTTTTAAGAGTATCATGGTCATCCCCCATATCATGATTTTTTAATTTCAATTTTAGTCATTCACACTATTATATATATATATAATATTTTATAAAGAACAATCCATACTAAATAAGATGGATTAATAAAGAACCATAGATAATATGTATTACTATTTTATAGAACAATGTTCATCACCATGTTATGAACAACAGTATTAATTAATAATAAGGATAAATCAATTAATATTTTCATTTATTATCATTAGAGTAACATAGTCATTAAAAAAATATCATATACTATATATTAAATAATTGATTAAAAAACTTAGAGGGGATCAATACATCTCAATTAAGGATAATCAAAATCGATATAATTAAAATTTTTATAAAATGGGGGAAATATAAAAGTAAAATAGTTTTATAAGATATAGATACTGTGAATTCAAAAATATTCCTTCCAAACATAAAATGAATCATGTTTTCCTAATATATTAGATGAATAGAGTCTTCATTGATTATATACACAAACTTTTAGTAACATATTATAATTGTATCTTACTATATTCAAAGTATTTATAAGAACATAAATTACATTTAAGGATGATTTTAAATATCATAATAATGGGAAAAAGTAGAAAAAATTGAGAATTATTCAATTTTTGATGAAATTTTATCTTTATTAGGTCATATAATAACAATAATAGATATATATATAAATCCATTAGTGGGGGAGAATAATGATTATTGACCTAGGATAACATCTATAACATAAATACCAATTTTATATTTCATGTTTTAGATACTATTAATTCTTTTTCAGAATTTACAAATTCTTATGAAATTAAATAAACTTATTATCATGGAGGTGAGTAATATATCCTATGTTAGAACAATGTGAACAAAGTAGCATATGGAAAAAACTGGTTCTTCATTATACATATTCTCAAACTACCCCATAATTGATATAGTATTTTGATATATGATGAGACATCAAATAGGGTATTAGAATTTTTTCTCATGAAAATCAATATTTGATAACTTTTAACCTATGGAAAATTCATACCCATGAATAAAATTTCATGCCAAATGATCTAGAGTTATCAATGATAACATTTGAATTAATTATATAATGGAACTTTCTAAGTGAACATATGTGTGATAAATATAGTAATTCATTTTTTAATATATTTAAAATTATGGAGCCTCATAAGAAATAATGGATATTGTTAGCGTTTACCATGGATTATTATTAGTCAAAAAATTACCAACCTATTATGAAAAAAAGGATTATTCTTTGAAAATTGCGCATCACAAAATGTTATAAATGAAATGTATTTAAAGAGATAAATTATTCTCTGATAATCAATGGATGGAGATAGGATTCTTAACAAGATTAAATTCACCCTTTAACCTATGATTTCTTTTACATCCATCCATGTGAATATCAAGGGGCATAAAATGATTTTATGTAGTTAAAATTAATAGACAAATTTATTTTTATTAAATCATGTATTTGAGTGATTTATAATATTTGGAACATGGATATTTTCCCATTCATGGAAAAACTGATGTGTTAGCCTTTAGATAGCGCATAGAACTCATCATTCGTAATTCAGTATGAAATTGTCAGATGAATTAGAATATAAGATATAATTTTTGGTAAGAGAACATGAAGATGAACATTATATAGAATAATTAATGATACTAGGCCACACATCATGTTATTGATGATTATATACAGTCAAACATTTTATAAAATAATTAAATTAAACCTTATATAAATTGGAGGACCTATCCATGGAATTCAACACATGTTTTCCCAACACCTCTAATTAACAAAAATACATTTTGGATATGGTTTATTAATATATTTATTCCACATAAAATGTATCTATTTGAGAGGATTTCTCACCACATCATATTTATATAGTATAAAAAAATATATTCTTTTATTTCCTCTATGAGAAGGTTTTATCTAATCAAGATCCAAAATTCAAATTAATGATTTAGAGAATTATATGATAAGTATTATATTTATAGTTAATGTATACAAAAACATATCATTTAAAACTACTTATAAAATAATAAAAGACTATTCATACATTTTATTATTTACAATTATCTTTTTCAATGGATTTTTAATGAGGATGGTATAAAAATCATCCTCTATTCATGTTTTCATATAATAATAACTTTAAATCATGAATTCAAATATTACCATATGAGGGTCATTATTAGAATAAATGTAAAACATTTAAATATAGATACGATATTGGATGTGGAATGTTATTGGTAACATATCTTTTATAGGTAATGAAACATAATGAAACTACCTTTAAATGATATTAAAAGACATCAAAAATCCAATAGTGGTTGTAAATTTATAATCATTTATTGAACCTGGAGTATAAATTTATATTTAAATTATTCAATTAAATTTAACTCTAGAAGATGGATACATGATTTGAGATGAAGTGAATGTCAATCCAAACCTATATCTATCATGATCCCCCAACACAAAGTATATCCATCCTGGGCCAGTAATTTGAGAAGAGAGATAATGACACCAAAGTGACACTTCTAGTAGGCCCCAGGGTGGCGACCAACAGTAAGGTTATACAAATCTCACAAAAAGGGAGTCATTGCCCTTTTTATTATAACCATGATTCGGAGATAATATGTATCAACCTAAAAATAACTCCAATATATATATATATATATTAGAGGCCAAAATAAATCCAATATACATGTGCAATGTAAAAATTCTAGAAATATAATGAAATGATTGAATGTAAATACCAAAATAAAAAACCAAGTAGAAATATGACAATTATCCCAACACCCGAGCTAGAAAGGTCCAACATGGTCGGCATAATATCCCTAGAAACCTTAAAACAGTTTTATATGTATAGGGTGAGCATTCAAGTATACTAAGTAATAAAATCCAAATTACCTCATGCCCAATTGGGAGAAGTATACTAATGACCCTATGAGAAAAACAGTAGAACCCCAAAAGCACCTAACAAGATATACTATCCACGCCAATCTCACACATGCATACTCACCGAATAACACAAGTTAGGTAAAGTAAGTTAGTAATCACATTGATTATAGGGTACCCCACACTACTTCCTAATTGTTAATTGCTCATCCCTAATGGTGAATGTCCTGATGCTACCACGCTATTCCACAAGCCCCACTAATATAGCCTTCCCACACACACCTGGGCTACATACCACATCTTTCCCATAAATACTTAGGCCAAAAACAACATCACATACCACTCGTAGACACCAAATAAGCAAACCACAATATCATCCCAAATACACTTAGAAAAGCACGAAATATATCATCTCGATGACACATGGGAAATCAAAATATATCTCATCCTGAAGACACCTGGGAGCATACCTCGCCCATAGACACTTGGTCCTCAAAACTACACCACATCATTCCCAAATAATCTTGGGAAAACAATGCTAAGAAGAGGGAGTAAAGATGAGCCAATAACCAGACATTCATCCTCACACTAGGATTTTAGAAAACCACCCTCCCTGTGAAATGGGTGTTTTTGGAAAATAGTTCTCAACTAGGGTGGGTTGCGCATAGAAATCACATGGAATTAGAAATATATAATTATAGGTATCAAACACTCAATCCAACATATAGGTTACCAAACAAACAACCAGCCGATAAAAAACTGCCTTTGCCGCCACCTCTAATTCATAATTACATAGCCAGCCACAAACTTAATTCATAACACCAAAAAATTAATTTAACTAATTATCATTATATATTAAACAAGTAATTTATTTCTTTATTACATACCTACCTAGGAAACTACCGAACACTACACACTAAAAGTAACAACATAACCCACACACATTTTATAAAATTATCTGGAAACTCTGGGAGAATGTCCCATGCAATGTAACATGATCCTTCTTCAAAATTATAACTCCCAGACCATCATAAGAATCCCCAACACACGAAAAGCACCATATCTAGCATAACAACAAAACTCAACCAGATTGAAATCCCACTACACGAGCATTCCATGCCCAAAAACCATAATCACAACCCGGATGGAGACCCACTATTCATTAAGTTCATCCATTCCACAATCAATCAATCTCTTAAACTAAGATACCATTTCACCCTCAAACCATCCGCACACACCATAATTCTCTCAACTGCAGCACCACACAACCCATACAAAGAACAAGATAGAAAATATCCACATGAAGCCACACCAAATAATCAAAAGGGTATTTAGATTTAACACATTTTTTCTTTAATTCCACTTTGATAAAACAAGGTTTATTACATAACAAGTTTGATCCCAGAGAATCCATTTATTTAATCCAATATACATGGTTAATCAGTTTCATAATTCCAAAGTTCAATAGGGAATACAAAACAAGTATAAAGCATCACTTGTGTGAAAAAAAGACCAAAAAAAGTTATGATTTTCAAAATTCATAAAACTCACAATATAAATAAAAGATAATAGATAAAACAATAAGAATCATCGTCATATTAACAGTCCCTCATTTATTACTAAGGTAGCCAAAACCATTATCTTAATAGGTCTGTCCATCCTCATAACACCCCTAATTAATATTTGGATTCAACTGTATTCTCAAAGATACATGATTTTACCCACCCCACATGATACATAATTAAAAGATAGATGAAGGAATTCTTACCTTGAAAAAAAGACGCTCAACAACTCCTCCTTGTGCCAAAATAGGGGGTCGTGCGAGCAGTAGGAGAATCCTTGGGAAACTGATTCCGAAGGCCAAAACACAACACATGATGCTAGGAGGAAGAACAAATCTAAGTGCTCAAAGAGAAAAATAAAACCACAAGGAAGATAAGATATCGACTTAAAAGATCCAGATCCCATATCAATATAAAGGAACGGTTTCATGGTACATTAAATCTGGATCATGATCAAGATTTTACGGTTTGAATATTTCAATGATCTGGTAGCATTAGGTTATTAAAAATATAATTAATACCCTTTTAAATGTCCTTATAAATTATCCAACAAGGTTTTATAATTGGTTAACATAAAATAAAACATAAGAGGAAAAAACTGAAAAAAAGGAAATGACTCGCCAATGGGTGAGTCACCAATAGTGAGTCACTGATGCCTGACTCACCAACACTAGTCACCAACGCACCTCACTGACACAAGTCACCGATGTGACCCACTGATAGTGAGTCACTGATGCTTGATTCAGTGATTCAAGTCACCAATGCGACTCACTGACAGCGAGTCACGGACGCCCAACCTACCGATGTCTGACCTATAGACACCTTGACCTACCGATTATCTAACCTACCAATTACCTTACCGACTAAAACCCTTACCTATGAATTCATTGACTGAATGACTCCCTGAACTAATGACTCCCTGACCCATCGATCCTCGGACCTATCGATGCAAGCTACTGATAGAAAAACTAGAATTTTGGAAAACTCATGAAATGAGCTACTACTACCTCTCAGAACAACCCATACATGAGATTTTGATAATGTAATAGACCAGGGAGGTTTGGGCCATTACATAATATACCTCTAAAACTATTCTCGCCCTCAAGGATTTAAAACCAAACTCAGAAGAAATAGGGGTCCCAATAACCACCCCGTATGATACCTCTCAAGGATAGACCACTCTGTGTTGCTCGAAAGATAAAGTGAGACCTATAAATAAAATAATAACTCCTCACACTTATACTACACCAAATATTCACAAGATACCTGACACAAGAACCAACTATCTAGACACATGAATAAGGGAATTTTCTCCTCTATGTCAAGATACTATGCACTATGTGTGGTAATGATTCACCCACACAAGTTTAATCACATCTTAATTAATGCATCTTGATTAGGAATCAGGTCCACCCTTTCTAAATGACAGTACGTCATCACACATTATGGAACAAGAAAGTAACTAATCTCATAGAAAACAAGGTTTAAAAATTACATCACAAAGAAAAACACACAAAAAAACTAAAAACAACACCAGGTACAAGGCACACATCTGTGTCTCCCTTTCCTAAGTACTCTCCTTTAGGCCACCATGCCTTCACAACATGCGAACCAAAGGAATGGTACATCTATGAGGCATCATCTCCTGACCATCCTAGACCTCCACTGACTCCTCCATGAATATTGCATCATCCTCGAAAAGAAATTCTCTTCAGTCAATGACATGGGAGTCATCATGAAGATAACAATGAATATAGGAGACATAAAAGATGTTGTGGATCCTCTCCAACTTTAGTGGAAATTCTAGCTGGTATTCCACCTCACCAACTCGTCCCAACACCTCAAAAGGTCTAATGAACTTGGGAAAAAGTTTTCTCCCCTTAAAGAACATCTTCTACCCATGTCGAGGGGAAACCTTCAATAACATGTGGTCTCCAACCTCAAAATCCTAGGGCCTCCTTCTGTGATCAGTATAAAACTTTTATCGGTCCTATGATGCCTTCATCCTTTCATGGACAAGATGTACCTTCTCACTCATACCCTACACTATGTCCGGACTAATAACAACTACCTCCCCAACTTCTTTCCAACACAAAGGTGAACGACACGACCTTCCGTAAAATTATTTGAATAGGGCCATTCGAGTGGAAGAGTGATTGATATTATTGTAAGATAACTTTAAAAAGGTCAATTATCACAACCAAGACCGACCAATCTCCATGTTGCATGGTGGCAGCATGTCCTCCAATGTCTGGATGGTCCTCTCTATCTTACCATCTGTCTGGGGGTGGAAAGTAGTGTTGAGGAGTAACTGAGTGACAAAATCATGATGCAATCCCCTCCAGAATTATGAGGAAAAACATGCATTCTGATCCAAGGAAATGGATCTCAGAACCTCATTCAGCCGCACCACCTCATCCATATACCTTCTCTCTAAGGCATCCACTGTGCTCGAATCATGAATTTCTAAGAAGTGAGCCGATTTCATCAGCCAATCCACCACTACCCAGATATAATCATATCCTCTCTAAGACATAGGGTAATTTTGTGACAAAATATATCAAGATGTCATCCCAATACCACTTAGGTAACATCTTGAGGCTGCAAAAAACCACTGGTAACATGGTGCAAAATTTTCACCTAGTGCAACACTAGGCACTTTACCACAAACTCTACCACCTCTTTCTTCATCTTGGGCCACCAAAAATATTCTCTCAAGCCACATTACATCTTGTAAACTTCTGGGTGTACCTCTAGGGGTGAGATATAAAACTCAAAAAGAACTCCCTCATGCACCAACACTGGAGAAAACAGTTTCTCATGAAACAACCTCCAATTCTCATAATCCTCCGACCATCCCTATGGAGCATCACACTGGTTAATGAAATCATGCATCACCTCTGCCTTTGAGTCTCCCTGTTAAGAATCCTCCACCTTATACCTTAGATATGATTTCACTATCATCTAAAATAAACAACCAATGCCATAATCCATTCTTGCATCCAAGTGAAAGTCATCAAACTCCTCTATCACCCTCCAAGAATCTGCAAATTCTCGAAATATTTCTTTTTGTGACATCCTTCTCAAGGCCTCAGTCAAAAAATTCCACATTTATGATGTGTAAGAGATCTCAAAGTCATAATCCTAGAGAAAATCTATCCACATATACTTATACAAGTTGAAGTATTGTTAGGAAAATATATACCTCAAGCTCATGTGATCTAGGATTACCACAAAGTGTTCTCTACTGAGTTAATGATTCCATAACTTAAACACACAAAAAACTGCTACTATATCCATATCATGGGTGGCATATTTATGTTCATGGATACGTACCTACCTGGAACCATAATAGATCACTCCCTACTTCTACATCATCACACATCATAAGCCCATATGGGAAGCATCACCAAACACCTCAAACATGACTCCCTCCTCTGAAAAATGGAGCATTGGAGCATTGAATAACTTCCCTTTTAGATAACTAAATACTACTTGGAATTGTTCATTACACACAAATATTTTGGATTTTCTTGTTAGATCCATCAAAGGATCTTCAAATTGAGTGAAATCGAGAAAAAATCTCCAGTAATATCCGGCTTGACCCAGAAATCTCTGAACTTCTACCACATTCTTAGGTGATACCCAAGAAATAACTACCTCAACCTTCGATGGGTCCACTACTAAACCCTGATGAGACACCACATATCCATGTAATTTGACCTAATGTGTCCAAAACATACACTTGGACAACTTCCAATAGAGTTGGTGGTATTGAAAAACCTCCAACATAGTTCGGAGATGCTCAGTATAATCATCCTCTGACTTTGAGAAAATCAGAATTTCATCAATGACATGATGATGAACTGGTCTAGGAACTCATGGAAGATATAGTTCATAAACCCCATGAACAAAGTTGGTGTGTTCATAACACCGAATGGAATATCCATGAACTCAAAGTTCCCATACCTGCACCTAAAAAAATTCTTCACGATATCATCCTCCTTCACCCTAAACTGGTGATATCTATATTGTAGATTGATCTTAGAGAACCAACTTTTTTCCCTTAGCTAGTTGAAAATATCATCTATCCTTGGGATAGGGTAACAGTTCTTGACCATTACTTGATTTAACCTTAGGCAGTCTATGAACAGCCTCAGACCACTATATTCCTTCTTTTTAAACAAGAACGGAGCACCAAATGGCGAAACCCTGGGATGGATAAATCCCTTCTTTATCATGTCATCAATCTAAATATATATCTCATGTATCTGAGAAGGTGAAATCCAATAAGGAACCATCAAAATCGGATAATACTAGGGATCAAAGTCTATCCCAAACTCAATGTCACATTAAGGGGGTAAACTCAAAACCTCCTCAAGAAAAACATCCAATAACTCTTAAAAAACAACGGGAACCATCTCATCATCCACCAATTCCACTGATAGCTCAATCAATAATAAAATAAGAGGCTTCACATGCTGACTTCACATCAGAAAACTCCCCTCACCAACGAAATCCACACGTTGGCTATCCACATCTAAAAACATGACTCTCCTCTAGAACGAGTCAATGAAATAATTCATAGAAAACAACACATTTATTCCAAGGATGACATCGTATGGCTGCATCTATATCATGAAGAGATCCCCAATAGACTGATGCGGCCCCAACACCAATCTACACACCTAGAAAATATCAAAAAAAACTATTCTAACCTCTGATTGGAGTACTCAACACTAGGGTAATGGAAATAATCTATATGTCTAGTCCCAAAAAAATGTGCTAGGCCGGGGAAACAAAGGAGTGTGAGGCTCCCGAATCAAAAAAAGAACAAGAAAGAGTACTGAACACACTGATCATACCTCGAATGATCTTGGGACCTAATGGAACTACTACCTCTGTAGTGTCAACTGACCGTTCCTAAATACTCTTCCCCTCTTATATCAACTGCCTCCACGACTACGTATGTGATGAGGTCCCTGAGGAATCCCCTGAGGTCGGAATCTACCTACTCTGTCTCCCCTCAGTGGAGAAGGATCATATTGTCCCTACTTCTAAAATGGTCTGGACAAGAACTGCTATTGAGGCAGGCATTGGACCATCCCACCTCCACCATACTATGATCGAACTGGGCACTAACACTAAAGGTTCCAGTTTCCTCCACAAACAAAACACTTCATTACCAAGCCTATTGAAAAATCATGAGTACCAGAAGGTTGAAATAGAAACTATTGTGGTTAACTAACCACTAGATGAAACTTTTAAGGACCTAGCATTTTAGACTCTCTGCTGAAACCCTTGCACTTTATAAAACCCTATTATCTCCCCTCTCACTATAGACCTCCTTGTGAGTGCATCCTCTCAACCACTTCTTCCTTATTATGGACCTATAGGAATGTCATTAATGTGAAGGGAGGAATTGTGTACTCGAGGGAAGAAAGGAGTTCCTCCTCTAAGCGTCTCATCCGAGACTCCTCACCCAGAAAGAGATCCAAATCAATGTGAAGGAGGTCCTTGGACTTGATCCACAATTACGGTAATGACACACTCTCCTACTAGAGGGAGAGTATCTCTTGTCGCTTCACAGCCTTCATGGTTGAAGAAAGGAATTCTACCAGGAATTCCTTCTCAAAATGGACACACAAGACATTGGTCTCCTTCCTCTCCCATAGGTATCGCATCCACTGTTGATGCGTAGCACCCCGCATCTGTCTCATCGCTAGAGGAATCCATTACCCCATGAGAGACCAGATTAATATTAAAGTGGAAACAAGATCCTCAAGCCAACTCTCCACCTTTTTATCTAAAACGCTGGATTTTTTACTTTCCTAGAGTCTTTCATTGGAAAGCATGAAGCGCCTTCTTCCACTAATCATCCTCTCCCACTAGGTTAACCCTATGTCGGTCGACCGAGTCATACTGCTGAGCCTCCACTAATTGTACCACAGGAAGATGATGACTGGGTGTCATAACTGAAAAATTACATAGGGAACTCCTAAGCCTGAGTAGTGTGGAATTTATTTAGGAATCATTTTAACTCATTATTTATTTTATTTTCCCAAAAATTCCCAAAATAAACAAGAACACAAGTCATCATGATGCATGTACATTTCCTATGGTCTCTACCCTGCAAATGGTGAAGCCTCACTTGGCCATTCAATAAGCTTAGATTCCTTGCATTGGATCACAGGGGCCCTAAAATTCTTTGTCCTTACCAGTCTTCCCCAGCCTATGTCACGCACTAAGATCACCTAAAACTATTTACCTACCATGCCATGAAATCATAACTGTTCAAAGCTCCAAACTTCATCATATCTCTCAAAAATCCTCTCTAATACCATTCTGTCACCCCCTACAAAGTGTACCCCTCCTAGGTCGAAAATGTGAGAAGAGAGATAATGACCCTTGATTCCCACCTCTAGTAGGCCCCAGGGTGGATAGAAACTCTAATGGTATAAAAATCTCACAAAATTGGAGGCATTACCTTTTTTAGAGTAACCAAGATTGGGTGTTAATATTTATCAACCTCAAAACAACTCCAAGACATATATATATATATATATATATATATATATATATATATATATATATATAAGAATCCAAAATCCATCTCACATGCATGTGTAAATTAAAACAACTAGAAATACAATGAGACGATCCAATGTAAATACCAAAAGAACAAAGCTAAGTAGGGATATAAAAACTATCCTGACACCTGATCTAGTAAGGTCTAGTACAGTCCATGTAATCTTCTTGGAAACCTGAAAACAATTATATATATATTGGGTGAGTATAAAAGTATAATAAGTAGGAAATTACAAAGTCTATCATGCACAAGTGGGATAAGAATACTAATGCCCCTGTGAGAAAAATAGAATAAACTCAAAAGCACCTAAAATGGTCTATTATCCACCCCAATCACTCCAAGGCACACCCACCAAATAATGAAATTCATGTAAAGTAAGTTAGTAAGAACGTCAATGATAGGGTACCTTGCACAACTTTCCACTGGTTAACTAGTCATCTGTAATGGAAAATGTTCTGATGCTACCACACTCTCCCACATTCCCCACTTCTACAACCATCCCACACACACCTAAGCCACATAACACATCTTGCCTAGAAACACCTGGGCCACAAACCACATCCCATCCCACCTACACACACCTTGGAAAAAACACAATCTCATCCTAAAGACACATGGGAAAGAACAACATATCTCATCCTGAATACACCTTGGAATGAACAACAAATATCATCCGGAAGACACCTGAGAAGCACACCTCACCCACAGACACCTGGGCCCCACAACCAAATCATAACATTCCCAAAGAATCTTGGGCTACAAATACCAAGAATATGTAGAAGAGAATATCCAATAACAATCCATCCATCATCCCAAACAGATGTTGGAAAAACCACCCCCCCCCCTTAAAATGGGGGTGTTTGGCACATAATGCTCAAATAGGGTGAGGTACACATAGAAATAAAAAGGAACTATAAGTATATAATTATAGGTTTCAAACACTCATCCCAATGTATGGGTTTCCAAACAACCATCCATCCCACACAAAACTTCCCTTACTTCCACCATTAATTCATAACCACACAGCCATCCAAAGAATTAATTCATAACCCCAGAAAATTCATTTAAATAATTATCATTCATTATTAAAAAATTCATTAATTTATTTGCTCAATCTTTTACCAGGAAACTACCAAACACAGAACACCACAACAAACATCATAACCCACACACACTTCACAAAAGTCTATGGAAAATTTGGGCGAAAGGACCATGAAAGGTAACACGATCCTTCTTCAAATTGTCCCTCCAAAACCATCCTTGGCATCCCATATTGAAGAAAAACCATATCTAGTAAAACCACAAAAATAAACTATATTTCAGTCCCATTGCACAAGTAGACCATGCCCAATAAACATAAAAACAACCTGGATGTAGACCCACTATTCAACAAGTTCATCTCTTCCACAATCAATCAATCTCTCAACCTGAGATACCATTTCACCCTCACACCATCTACACATACCTTTGTTCTCTCAATAGAAGAACCACACAACCTGTACAAATAACAAGATATAAAATATCCACACAAATCACATAGCCACACCAAAAAATTTGATAAAAAGGGGTTATCCCAGAGTAAGTTTGAACTAGGGGCATCCATTTATTTAAATGGGTATATATGGTTAATCAATTTCATAATTCCAGAATTCAGAAGGGGATATATAACAAGTGTAAAGAATCAAATGTGCGCAAAAAAAGCCCACCAAAAACCATGATTTTTAGAAGTCATAAAACTCACAATATGGATCCAATATAACATATAAAACAACACAAGATTCATCATATTCTTTATATCCCCTCAT
Organism: Viscum album; assembly: GCA_963277665.1. Taxonomy (NCBI): domain Eukaryota; kingdom Viridiplantae; phylum Streptophyta; class Magnoliopsida; order Santalales; family Viscaceae; genus Viscum; species Viscum album. Next base: position 1,981,480,910 of record OY728125.1, on the reverse strand, counting down.
TTATTACTAGGGTAGCCAAACCTGTTATCATAACAAGACTATTCATCTTCATAACACCCATAATTATGTTTTGGATTCAAAAATATTATCAAAGAGACATGAGTTTACCCACATCACATGATACACAACTATAAGAGTGATGAGGTAATTCCTACATAAAAAAATCGATCTACAACTCCTCGTGCTAAAAACAGGTGGTAATGCGAGCAGTAGGACACTCTTAGGGAAACTGAATATGAAGTACACAACACAACACACAAAACTATGAGGAATAATGGATCTGGGTACACCAATAAGAAAAATAAAACACACTGGGAAGTGAAGATCCTATCTTAGAAGAGCCATATCCTATATCAATGGAAGTGACCAGTTTCAAGGGCCATTAAAGTTGGGCCATCATCAAGATTATGCAGTTTTACTATTTCAATGTTTTGGAAGAATTAGTATATTAATTATATAATTAATATCCTTTGAAACTCCCTCAGAAATTATTAATCAAGGTTTTAAACTTGGTTTACATCAAATAAAATTTAAGTGGGGTGAAACAGAAAAAACTAGTAAAAACTGGAAATGACTCACCGATGGGTGATTCACCGACATGAGTCACCGATAGTGAGTCATCGATTCCTGACTCACCGACGAGAGTCACCAATGAAACTCCCCGACACGAGTTACCAAAATTACCCACTAAAAGTGAGTCAATGATGATTGACTCACTGACGCAAGTCACTGATGCGACTCACCGACAGCGAGTCATCAACACCACTCACCAGTGCCCGACCTACAAATGCCCGACCTACCAATAACCTGACCTAACAATGCCCAAACCTACCGAAACCCTGAACTAATAACACCCTAAATCACCTATGCCTGGACATACTGATGCCCTGACCAACCGACACGCTGACCTACTGACGTGATCTATTGATGGAAAAATTGGAATTTTGTCAAACTCTTGAAATGAGATACTACTACATCCCATAACACCCCAAACACTGTATTTTGACAAATTAATGGATTGGGGAGGTCTGGGACATTATAACATCTACTCTTTCATGGTTATTAATCATTTATATACTATGAAAAATCAATAAATACAATAATTTTTACTCTAAAATAGATATGATGAGTTCAATGAATCACTATTCAAAACATACAATAAAAATAAATCACAGATAAAAAACATAAATTATTTATAGTTAAAAATGACTTGTACATGGTGTAATGACTAGTGGAAATTATAGATCAAGGGTATAATTTTCTATTATATAAGTATATAAATATCATCCTAACACAAATTAATATTAAATCATTTTTTCATGAATATTCATCACATTACAAAAGTACACACCCCACGATTGTAATTGTTTATTTTATTTGGAAACTTAGAATAAAATATTCTAATTTCATGAATGGTCTTCATTATTTCTTAAAATATATTACCCTTTATTATTTATAATTAAAACCATTATTCATAACATGGATAATGGAGACATATAAATGGGTGTGCACTAATTACCAAAAATGTAAAATAATGGTGATTTGTAATCATAACATGAGAATAAGGTAATGAGAACATGATAATAACATTTCAAGGTAATAACTTACATATCAATGGTCATATAAATGAGTCATTACATAAGTATTGGTAGTTATTCAGACAAGAATCATAATTTAATCAAGTGTATAATCTACGAGAGCATAACATGGGATTAGGACATAAATTTTTTTACTATCATATAGCATATAAAATGACTTCCATAGTAGTCAATGAATAACTAACAATGATATCTTAGTAGAATTTGATCAATCCCCATACCATCTTGGTAGTCACAATTATCTCCCATGACCATCTTAGTATTCATGGTTCACTCCCAAGACTATTATAACAAAAATTTCTATAACCAGACCAACTTCACTCCCCATTCATATCATATACATATAATGAGATATAAATAATTACCCAATGAATCGGAGGGAGATATAGGTCTCACCCATCTGATAATGATATAACACAATCTTTTGAAAAAAGATAATAAAAAATCATATCATAACCCATGAAATGAAATGGGAATCACAATCATGTTATCATATCATAAAATATGGGAAATATACAAGTTTCATAATCATTTCACCAATGCATAACCCATGAAAATAGGAGGGTTTCATAGGAATATAATTGGTGAAATAGAAACTTATTTTGTAAACATATAACCTATGTAATATATATGAGATTCATAAAAACTATTCCATTAAAAAATATAGAAATTAAAGAAAGAATATAAATGGGAACCGTGGATTATATCCCTATAAAGGTCATAATAAAAAATAATATATGTTAAATTAGATAGAAAATTACTTTGAAATATCATTTAAAAATATTTCTTCAGGGAAATATTATTTCTTATTTTAAAAATGTTCTTTAAAACATAAAATCTTTTGAAAAACATTTTCTTGAAAAATAAACTTAAAATATTTTAATATAAGCAAGAAAACCTTTTGAAACCTTTTTTACTTGAACAAATATAAAGTTAGATTGAATATATTTTGAAAACTTAATTATATAAACACTTATAAAGGAAAAATAATTTTTTTTGAAAACCAATTTCATTTTAAACTAATAATGGTATCTTGAAAATGATTTGAAAAAACTTTTCTTACAAAAAAATTGAAAACATATGAAGAATTATTGAAAATATTTTGAAATATTTTTTATTTGAAAATACTTTAAAAAATATAAGGAAATATTTAAAAAATTTGGGAAATAATTTTCTATGTAATTAATTTGAAAACATATAACGAAATATTTAAAACAATTTGAAAAAAACATTCATTGAAAATACATTGAAAATATAAAAATAATTCTTGAAAACATTTTGAAACCTTTTTTCCATTAAAATTATAAATGTTGATTGAAAAAATATTGATAAAATTTTTACTTGAAAACGTATAAATAAATATTTTAAAAAAAATCACTTTTAAACATAAAATGTTTTGAAAAGTATTTTTATAAAAAATGGTTTTGAAAGAACACTGATTTCTGACTAAAGAGATAGATAAAGTCAGAATTTCATAAATATATTTCTTAATTATATTAGGTACCAATGAGGTATAAAATGGTACCAATATATTAATATATCATGAATAACCATAGGATAAAAAAATAAATTAGTCTTCTTTAGATATGAATCATATGATTTCATCAATTATAGCATAAATATAATCAATCCCAATAAACGATGAGTTTGTAGCAGTAAAATATAAATACTTTGGAACTTTTGACTCATAATCTACTTGAGATAATAAAATTAAATAAATATTAAAATACAATTAAAGAATTAGATTCATTATATAACATTTAAAAGTTAATTATATACACAACATTGAAAATATTGGTGCATAACATGTCATTTATCTCAAATAAAGAAAACTAAGTCAAAAATTACATTGTCGATTTGGTTACTCTTGAACTATAAACACTATGAAATTATTATAATAAAATAAATATATAAATAACCATAAATTTAGTTATAATAATCATATCATACAATCATGGTAATTATATATAACACAAAAAATAAATTAGTGGTAAATGAGGCATATGTCTCTCATAAATTAATGTTAGATGAGAAAACTCGAACCATCTGTCTTGAATTTATTTGTAAATGTCAAAAATTATTGTATAATAAATATATTTTTATTTTAAATATTCCAAAAAACAATATTCATATATATAATAACATATATGATTTTATCATGGCCTTATATTACCCTTTTATTAATAATTCAATATTTTGGTTATTTTTGGGTAATAATAACTTTGTTTTTCGTACATGATTTGACCTGTTATTCTAGGTACTCTTACATAGATCATAATTTTATTATTTAATGAATATATAACATGGTATAAATATCATATATATTAATTATATATTTATTAGTAATAATATAAAAAATATATAAATAAGAAGTGAAATACACCTTTCATGGGGATAGTATGCCATACATACAAATGAAAGATGTTTCCATTTTCTCACCACATTGAAAGAAATAAAGTGAATAATATATATATATATATATATATATATATTATTTAAGTATAATTATTATTTAGTATATATCATATATGTTTATTGAATTCATCCATGATACATTCCACATAATTTGTGAATGAATAACATTGCTTTGAGGAGGCGGTATTCCGCATGTCCCCAAACGAAGTTATTATATTTCCACAAAATAGAAATCATAGATGTATGAATTATATAATAATTCCAATAGTATAAATAAATCATAAATATCATATATATATATATATAATATATAATAAAATAAATAAAATCAGTATTTTCTTCCTTTAATGGTGTCACTGGAAGAATGAGTGACACTGGTTTGCAAGACGGTAGTCCACCGTACTCACGAATGATGATTGAGTATCCCATTTGATGGTTGTGTATGTGAGTGTAGGTATAGTGCATAACATTACTACATATAATTATATTTATTATAACAATGTTATTATATAATAATGGAATAAGATTAACTGATCAAGTGTATTATTATAAAAAATAAAAGATTGTTTGGAAGGATGTTACCTATTCTTTAGGTAACTTCTTGTGGTTTATACCAAAGGGATTCCTTGGTTTGATTTCATCACATTTGGTGTATTATTGGATGATTTTATGGATATTGGGAGTAATTTTTGGAAGGTTTTGTCTAATACAATTATAATGAGAGTTGTGTAGAGAGGGGTAGGATAGGATGACTTGTATATCTGGTGAAAGGACACATTGGGTATTCCTGTATTTTTGTGTGTGATCCCCACATTTTACTTGAACCCCAAGTGTTAAAAATCCACAATTTAAGATAAATATATGGTTAATGGTCAATATATGTACATAAAAAATTATACAAGTTTAGTTTCACTTTTACATACTATATTCTAATTGTAGTCATTAATTTAGCTCAGTTTTACCTAAATCACTATAGTTAATTTTAATTAATTTCACTGATTTTTTTGGAATAAATATTTTTTTACCATATAATAAATTATAAATATTATGATTCAAAATATTTAATCCAATTCTAAAAATTCTAATCATACAAGTGGTAGAAAATAATTTAAAATTAATTCCACAGATGGGACGTGATGATAGGTTTTTAAAGATAAAATATCCAAGAGTTTGAAATGTTATTATATCCAATTTCACTGTGAAATTGGGTAAAATAACCTAAATTGGACTAATATATTAATAATTTATCAAATTATATATTGAAGCCAAATTTTAGTGAAATATAACTATATTATAAAATTACATAAAAAAAGGAATATTGAATTAGAATTTAGTGTTTCTAACTATTCATCAAAAAATGAAATGCCTCAGAAAAATAAAAACAATTCACCCAATATAAATTTTAATAATCCTATTTAAAAAATGATTTTAATTTTTTCAAATGAAAAATTAAAATGTTTCCGTAATTATATTTAGAATTTTTTCTCCATTAAGGAAAGTTAAAATTATCTTTTAGAAAAATAAATCGTTTTAATCATAAAATTGGATTTATTCTTATCTTATACCTATAAATTCTATTATATGAGTATAAAAAATATTTATTTAATATTTAATAAATAATTTTTATTAAAAACATGTATCTTAATTTATTTTTTTTTATTGACATAAAATGTTTTTTGTACATATAGTAATATGTTTCTTAGAAATAGAATTTCATTATTTTTGAAGAGTTCTTAATTTAATTTAGAACTAATTTAAAACCAAAGGAATATTTTTATATACATGTTTAAATAATATCTTATCACTATAGTTAATATTATTCATAAAATACAATCCAATTTCTCTTTTATAACTATAATAAAATTTTGGTAATACTATAAAGATTATATTTTACTTCATTAAAACTCATCCTTGCATGTAAGGCAAGATAAAAAAGGAAAACATCATTGTGTGTAACCCAAGCCAAACATAGCATTGTGTGTACCAAACGATATTTTAATCATCGTATATAATGTATGATTAATAGGGTTTTGCATATAATTCCAACTAAACATAGTGACTTTATATACCAAAATATATATTCATTATTGTGTAAAATGGAAAATATGAAAGAGATTAAATTAATTTGAAAAAAAAATCACAAAATCATGGTTTATTACTTTCTAACCCCTTAAATTTAATTTCACTCTCTCAATTCATTTGGGTTATCAAAGGATTAATACATGTGTTCTCTATTTATTGCAACCCATATCATAAAAATATATACTAAATATTCTTTTAAAAGGGTAAAGTTGGAATCGTTACAGTTACCCAAAGTAAATCATAATAGGATTAAAATTTGGAGATAATATGTTGGGAGTGGTGATTGAACATGTAGGAAAAGGATATGATATTAAAGGGTGTGATAAAACTCACTAATAAACAATAAGTGAATGATCAATAGAAAGATAAGGGCCTTAAAACCACAAATATATGATTATTTATAAGACCATCAATACCATATAAATTAAGGTATTAGGATAAATATTTTTAATATCCCTTTTCTAGATTTTTGGGATTCATTTACTATATATGAACATTAGGAAATACACTTACTTGATTTAATTCCATTTCATATGCACAATATTTCCCTTGGGTTGTGTCTTCACCAATATCTTCTTCAAATTATACACCAAAAAACTTTGATGATGAATGTTTTATCCCTAAGGTACTAATAGATCATAATATCCATAGGTAGAAAGATAATTCCTTCTATCTATATTTAGTTATCATTATAGTAAAAAGGGTTAGTATAGGTTATCCAATATACATAAATCCTCATATGGAGAGATAATAAATTAATCTCTAAGACCTCATTGGATGTTTAACTCAAACTATTCTATAAATGGTCAACCTTTTAACTATTATGGAAGATAAAAATATAAAACATTTTAAATACTTTTACTAAATCAAATTAACATGGATCCCCCGTATATTATAAGGTATCTATTTGTTTTCACATTCCAGAAATGTGAATACCTTTATCATGTATTGTCTTGAATCATAGTAATAATATAAATTACCCAAAGACCATATTGAAAACATGAATGATTTTTTATTCTAATGATTATTGGATATATTTCTTAAACAAAAAACTTTTAATCTTCACCCATGATAACATAAACTACTTTTTCAACAAATCCTTAATCAGTTCCATGATAATCAGTACCATTCAATTTTTGCATTCATATCCAACATATATTTCTCCAAACATCATTATCGCAACATTAAGGAACAATTAAGAGCTATCTTTCTTATAATCAAGTGTTTTATAAGAATACTACCTTTCATTAAATAACCATTCTAGTCCATAGGAACCGTTAAATACATTCTTGTAAATACTTAGTGAAAACATAAATTTAACAATCCGTATATAATTCACCATTCTTAAATCTTGATTCCATGTACATAAAAACATTAATTATTCCACTTTAATGAATATAATGTAATTGGCCCTTCTTTTATATAGAAGTAAATTCTTAATGCATGGAATTGATTTGGGTTATTCCCATGTTCTATACAAATTATACATTGAAATCCTCAACAATATTTTCACTCTATGACACCTTTATCCCCACATATAACATCTTCCTCACTATTTGAGATATTTCTTCTTGTTTTTATTCCCACCTTCTGGACATGTTAAAAATATGGGAATTGTTTCTTCTATGTTAATTACCACATTAAGATTTTTCAAATCCCATATTCCTCTAATTCGATGTGTTAGGAATATTATTGAATTTAAGGTTGTTAAACATATACCTTGACAACTAATTATTCATAATAAAAAAATCATTTACTCTTATTTTCATCTAATTTTTATGCTCATCATAAAATTTTCTGTCAAATTCAATGTTAACCCGGTTCCTTCTAGATCGCTCCATTGACTAAAACTGAGAAGCATATAGTGAGAAGCACTTATCATAGAATAAAACCACATTATATTGATAAATCACTTATAGTATGACTAAATTATGAAACCTAATTTTAGCTTTAGGACACTGTAATCATATAATATGAGACATCCCTAGAAATATCCTTTTAATTACCCATAAGGGTCTCACTAATTTTATGTATTCCTAGTTTCCTAAAGATGACTAAATATAAGGACTCGAACTTAAACATTACATAATCTAGATCTTTCAACTAGATTTCACTTATTCATAATTAAAAAGTTCTTTTCAACTTACATTTTTAGACAGTTAGTAAAATAATCATACATATCAATCCACTAGTATACAAATGTGGTACCATTAACATAGTATCGATTTCTTCTAGAACATAATTTTTTTAATACAAAATAACAATATGATTTCTTTGACAAAACTTCATAATATTTAACTTGACTTCTTTCTTGATATTAAACATCCTTATAACCTGTGAAAAACTTTTAAAAACATGGGATTGGAATAAAAATCTTAGTAATGGATATAAAAATAAGAAAAGGAACCATTATTTCATGAAAACTTATAATAATATGAAATCATTTTCACAAATACATACTTCTCACCCTTATATATTTTTTGAAACATGATATTTCCATAAAACATTAGAGAGAATATATAAAACCATAAATTTTTATTTGGGAATTACATTCTTATACAGTAACCCTAGCAAAAAACTTATGATTTTTAACCCTCATGGATACCTTACAATATAACCCTCATAGCAACCTTATGGTGTAACCATCGCAGTTACACTTGGAGTAACCATACATCCAACCTCCAACATACAAATAAAAAATGAATTTGATGTAGATATAGGTCCCAAACTCAATCATAAAAAATTACCAATAATAATAACATAATCATAAAACATGAATAATTTAATAAAAACATTGCTTTTGAATTTTGAAAAATTAAATTTTAAAAGATATTTTTTAAAGAAGATTCCCTTACAAATATAATATAATTGAAGTGGTGATTGATTGAATAAAATGAATATGTGTATACAATATAAATACACATAATAAAACTTAATATAAATTAAATTCACTAGAAAAATTATCTTAGTACCATATGATTAATGAAATAGAAGGTTAACCCAAAGAGTGGAAACGGGGTTAATAATTCACTTACCTCAGGTTTTTCTTACTTAAAACTTATTTTAAAATCCTATATAATTATTAGAATAGTGTTATTAATATTTTATAGAAACATATTAATGTTTATAACATCTTATATGAAAACTTTTAACATCATTCGACCCATTTATAAATATTATTTTTCTATTTCCACTATTTTGGGTGTGTGCTTCATATGATTTCCATGGTCGGTGTGTAAAGGATTTTCTTATAAAATTGAAGTAAAACTATATATGTTGAATGAAATGGTGTTAATATGTTTCCATAATAATAAATTATTTAATAAATTATTTTTTTTACATGTTATGAGGATGAATCATTAGATAAATCATTATTTATATTTGTTTAGATCATTTTGTCGGTTCTTTGATAATCACAAAATTGTTTCATAAAATACATTTAATATTATGAATATAAGTTAATTATGGAACATAAGAGAGGACATATAATATAATTTAAAAAAATTTAAACCATTAAAATGGGTTTAAACTCATCTTTGAAAAATTTAAATGAAATTAAAGACACATCGTCCACAGTGTCGGTAAATCGACACATCACAGATGATGTTTTTATTTTTAGAATAAGAGGAAGAGAAGAGGATGAATGATGATTATTATTATTTTTTCCATAAAAATTATAAAAATAGAAAAAATATATAATAATAGATCTTTAATTCCTCTTGGATAAGGTGAGGATAAGTGATTATAAGAAAATAATAGAATTTAAATGAAAAAACAAGAAAATGAAAGAGGATATTTACTTCTTGATCTCTTCTCCTTCAGATCCTTCTTAAGGCCTTTGGTTTTGGCCTTTTGGTGAGACCAGTAGGTCTTGGATGTGGTGAAGAGCCTTAAGAATTGTATTTTAAATAATTTAGACAATTCAAAAATCTTTAGTGGTATGAGAGGAAGGGGGTGAGGGTGGTATTTATAGTGAAAGTGAGGGAGTTTTTAATTAATTTCAAAGGACACATCATTAGATTTATTTAAAAAACAATGGGATATCCCATAGTTTTTACCCATGTTATTGGAAACTTGAGACACCTAATATCATATTTTAATAAAAAAAAGATTCTACCATAATTATTACATCATTATTAAATCATATGATGTCATCAAACACAAAAAACATAAAACTGTATTTTTACTATTCACAAAAAATTCAACAATCTCAGAAAAATCCCAAAAATTCACCCTAACCATTTTTCAAATTTTTGAACTCAAAAATAAACTCCATTTTTGGAAAATAATTTTCTAAATATGATTAATTTAATTTTTAAATAAAATTATAATTTATTCAAAAAATAATAATTTTAAAACTATTACTCATTTTATATCACCTTGAAAAATTAATCAATATCTCATTATCTTATACCCTTAAGAAATTAAAACAATAACAATATTGTTTACTATTCATAATGGTCGTATTATTATTCATAAGGGTATATTTCTATTCCCCAAAAAAACCAGTAGGTTTTATCGAAATCTAAATAAATTACTGATCACAACCATATAAGTCTGTTTTTCAAAAATCAAATCATAGAAGAGGGAAAATTATTTTTATCAGCTAGTTTATACCTATATCCTTAAAAATGTTTCATTATGTATATATTCAATATTTCATGCATTTTATTTTTTTTTAACCTTAGGGTGTTACATTCTACCCACCATTTAGAAATTGCAACATCCTAATTTTATTTACATATTAAACAAGTAATGGTACCTTTCTATCGTAGCATTTTCAGATTCCAATGTTTCTTATTTAACCTTATAGTTCATCCACAAAACCATTACTCAGTGTATTACCTTATTCCAAAATATTTTTTCTCTTCAATAAAGAATCTAAACAGGTTTCTCTTCATAAGAAAATTTCTTCCAGCTGAACTGCTTCTCGACTCAAAACCTGATATTATTATGGAACATACTTTCTCAACATTGAGACATGAAAAACATTTTGTACCTATGATAAACTCATAGGAAAAGCTACTTTGTAGGAAACTGGTATAACTTTCTCCAATATTTCATAAGGTCCAATGAACCATGGAATTAGCTTTCATTTCTTATCAAAACAGAAATTACTTTTCAATTGTTAGATTTGAATAAAAACATGATCACCTACCACAAAAGAAAATCATTTCCTCTTGTTATCTACATAACATTTATACCTACTTTGAGCTGTCCTCATGTGTTTCTATATCATCTTCACTTTCTCATCCACTTCTTCTACTAATTCAGGTCTCATCTAATTCCTTTATCAAACATTATCCCAAAAACTTATAGTTCAACACTGCTTACCATATAATCCCACAAGAGGATACATATGTGTACTAGAATGAAAACTGTTATTATAAGAAAACTAAAATTATGAAAGATGTTAATCCCAAATTCCCTGGTTTTAAATTGAACAAGATTGAAGCATATCCTCCAATGTCTGAATCTTTCGTTCTGACTATCCTTCTGATTGAGGATGAAAAACTGTACTAAAATTTAATTCTATCCCCAACTTCTTCTGAAGTCCTTTCTAAAAGTTATAGGTCAACCTATGATCACGATCAGATATAATCGAAAGAGGAACTCTATGTAACCTGCCAGTCTCTTTGAGGTGTAGTCGACAAAGCTGATCCAAAGACATAATTTCTCGAATATGAAGGAAATGAGTAGATTTAGTTAGTCAATCAATAATAACCCATATTTCATTATTACCTCAATAAATCTTTGATAGTACCATAAATAAGTCCATGGACACATTTTACTATTTCTACCCTGGCACTAGTAAATCCTGAAGCATCCCCTTCAGTAACTGCCACTCTGATTTAACCTATTAACATGTCGAACATTTCATAGTAAAATCTGTAATATCACTTTTCCATCCATCCCACTAGTAATACTCTTTAAGGTCTCTGTACATCTTAGAATTGATATAATGAAAAAAACAGATATCCATGAGCTTCTCCCAATAAATCTTTCATTAGTTGAGTATCACAAGGCACACACAATATTTTTAAAAATCTCAAAATACAACCTTAATCAATGTTAAATTCTGAGAACTTACCCATTTTAACCAATTCTACCTTTTTATGTAGCTCCCCATCTACTGTTTATCCTTGATTAATTCTTTCTGACTAAGATGACTACACTGAAACCTGAAAAAAAAAGAGTAATGTCTTTCACCAACAACTTCTAATCCAAAATTTATCAAATCATTAATCAAAGGGACTTGTTCCTACCATAACATAGATAATGATTCATGATGTTTTCGACTCAAATCATCTTCCATTTTTTTCATTTATTGTATGATAATTGATCATGAAATCATAATAAATTATCAATTCATTAAGTATTCTTTCCCTCGTGTTTAATTCCTTCTGAGTGAATATATACTTTAGACTTTTATGGTCAGTATATATTTCATATATGGATCTATATAAATGATGCCTCGATATTTTTAATGACAAAATCATAGATGATAATTTCAAATCATGTGTAGTATAATTTAAATAATTTGGTTTTATTTTTCTTGAAGTATATTCAATCTACATTAGAACACAACCAAGTCCCTTTAAAAAAGTATCACTATAGATGAAAGACTAACCATTTTTGGAAGGTAGGGTTAGAACATGAGAATTTACCAATATTCTTTTCAATTCCTGAAAAAAATCATCACAGTGTGTTGTCTAGATGAATTTGACTCCTTTTTGAGTTAACCTAGTTACTGGACCAGATAAACATGCAATGTTTTCAACAATCCTCCAGTAATAGCCTACCAATCCAAGAAAAATGTTAATATCAGTTATATTTGCGAGTCTTGTCAATTCTTCAACAACTTTCATTTTAAAAGGATAAATAGTTATGCCATATTTAGAAATAATGTGACCAAGGAAATAATTTTTTTGCAAATAACATTCACACTTTCTGAATTTTCCATACAGTTTAATTTCTTTTAAACTTTGAAAAACAACCCTTATATGTTTTTTGTGCTCCTGTTTACTTCTAGAATATACCTCAATGTCATCAATTAACATGACCACAAACTTATCTAATAACTCATGAATTATTCCTTTAATAAGATCCATTAATATAGTAGGTGAACTTTTTAACCCAAATGGGAGAAATAAAAATTCATAATTACCATATCTAGTTCGAAAATCTATTTTTGGAATGTCATCCTCCATCACCTTCAACTGATGGTACTTAGATCTCAATTCAATCTTGTAAAAATACCGAGCTTCATGGAGGTAATGAAACAAGTCCTCGATGTGTGGAAAAAGACACTTGGTCTTAGTAGTAATATTATACAATGATCTATAATCAATGCAAACTCTCATGGAACCATATTTCTATTTTATAAAAAAACACAATCTCCCCATGGTGAAGTGCTAGGATGAATGAATCCTTTATCAAGTAACTCATGCAATTGATTTTCAATTCATGAAGTTTCATCTAAGCCATTCGATAAGGGGGTTTTGAAATTGGCCTCGCATAAGGAACTAATTCAACTGTGAATTCAACTTCTTGATCAGTTATAACACTAGGTAACTCATCAATAAAAACATTAAGGTATTTATTTACCAATAGAACATCATTAATCAAAATACTTTCCTTATTTCCAACACTTTGAGAAAGATAAATTTCATTTCAATATTTCAACAGTTTCTTATCTTCTTGACATATTACCAATTGTATGAGTTCGTTCTTGTATACAAACTAAAACTATTTCTGAAGAAACAACTTATTTATCTCTACAATTAATCTTAGCATGATATTTAGAAACCCAATCCATACTCAGAATGACATAAAACTCTAATAAGGTAAAAACAAAAAGGTTTGCAGGTAATGTATTTCCAATGAAAACAACAGGAAGATCCTTAAAATGTCTTTTTGTTGTAACATTTCCCACTTTTCTTTTAACAATAAGTTATAGTCTCATTTTTTGAGGGGATATTTCTAATTTATTATAAAATTTCTTAGAAATAAAGGAATTTTTAGCCCCATATCATAGAAGACTTTAGAAAAATATGTGAAAACAAAAAAAGTACCAGATACTACTTCATTGGATGGCCTAACAACTACTAACATAATCATGAAGGATCTCACTACACATTTCTGCTTATAGTTTGGCATCTTTCTATCACTCGTATTTTTCTTTGGGCATGCATTTGCAAAATGACCATCTCACCACATTTAAAACACTTTACAATTTTATTATTAGGATTAATCTTAAGATAATTTTCATTACAATATCAAGCCATATTTACAAACTTATTGCATTGAAAAAAATTCCTAATTTAAATAATGAAAACCCCATGGTGCTTTATACCAAACTTTTCACAAAAAAGAAAATGAACATTTTTACCGTTATATTTATTTGATTGATTCTTACCCATCGCTTTTGATCTGGGCCTATTCATATCATTGTTATCAAAGTACACTTGATCATTAGAAAATTCAATTTCAACACTCTCATCACATCGTACATGTTTCTTATAACATTTAAATTCTAGGTAGGCCAATTCACTTAAATATCTTGGCTTCAATCCAAAGTAAAAAACAATTTATTATGCTATCATGATCCAGATTAAGATTTAGAGAAAATCTCACTAGTCAGGTGAACATTTAATCATACACAACCACTGAATCTTCCTCATTATCCCTCAATTTTAGGAACTGATTCTCCATCCTAAGATAAACCACCTTAGAAAAAAAAATTCAAGGAAAAAATTTTTAAATTCATCATACTCTAGGGATTCAATATCTTCTCTATTGCTTATATTCTTGACTATTGACCACCACTAATCAGCTTAAACTTACAAATGATAAATAGATATACTAACTTTTATATTATTCGAACATCCCATAACATCAAAAAAAATTCAAGGGATTCAATCCATCATTCTAACACTATTGGTTTAGAATATCCACTTAAAGCATGAGGGTGTTACCTCAAAAAATGTTCCACTATCATCATGTTCCATTGTGGTAGCTATGGTTGTTCTCTTTCATGGATAAAAAAACAATTTATTGAAATAATCAGCTGAACCATTACTATCACCAACTACTCAGTTCCAATTCAGAACATTCTCAGCTGTATATTTAGAAAGATATGATCCTCTAAGTTCCTTTAACTTTAGCTTCCTTATTTCTTATAAGGAAAAAAATTCAGAACATACATATCTCAGATAAAGATACATGGTAATATTTAAAATCTATACCATTTCTACATAAAAATAAGGTAAAAATCATTTATGGTTTTTTATTAACTTCATCATAACCCTTAATGTTATCTATGTCGTGCTCTAATACCAACTATACGGACCCGACCCTAAACATTACATAATTTGTCTCTTTCAACAAGATTTCACGTCTTTACAATACCAAATATATTTTATATTTATATTTTTTGAATGTTTTGAAAAAACTCATACATATAAAATCAAAATCATACAAAGTGGGTACGATTAATACTGTATCCATTTCTTCAAAAACATAAAATTTTTAACACTAAACAACATAATAATTTCTTTGACAAAACTTCATAACAGTTAACATTAAATCCTTATTTATATTACCCATCCTTATAAACTATGAAAATCGTTTATAAATAAGGGGTTATCATAAAAATATCCGTAAAGGATATAAAAATAAGGAATGAAACCATTAGTCCATGAACACATATAAACATATGAAATCATTTTCACAATGACATACCTCTCACCCATATATACTTACATTGTGAAACATGAGATTTCCATAGAACATTAGAGAACATATATAAACCCATAACAATATATTTGCTAATTACATAATTATATTTTAACCCTATTCCCTACCTTATGATTTGTAACCCTCTTGGCTACCATATAGTGTAACCCTCATGGATACCTTTTGGTGTAACCATTGCAGTTACACATAGAGTAACCATACGTCCAACATCCAACATACACATACGCAATGTGTTGGAGGGAGATATAGGTCTCATAATTTTTCATAAAAAAAATCCCAATAGCCATAAGATAATCATAAAACACATATAATTTCATTAAAATATTGCTTTTTAATTTTCTAAAATTAAAATTTAAAAGAGAATTTTTAATGAAAAGTCCCTTACAATTATCATATAATTGAAGTGAGAATTGATAGATTGAAAGGAATATGTGTATAAACTATAAATACACATAATAAACCATAATATGAATTAAACTTATTATCCAAATTTTCTTAGTACCATACATTTAATTAAATATAAGGTTAGCCCAAAGAATGGAAACGGGTTAATAATTCCCTTACCTCAGATTCATTTTACTTAAAACTTGTTTAAACCTCATGTATATTGGTTAAAATATTGTTATTAATATTTTACAGAAACATATTCATGATTATAACTCTTTATATGATCATTTTATAACATCATTTGACCCATTTATAAATATTATTTTGTTATTTCCATTGTTTCGGGTGTGTGCTTCACATGATTTTCATGGTCAGTTTGTGATTTTCTTGTAGAATGGAAGTAAAACACCATAAGTGGAACTAAATGGTGTTAATATTTTTCCCAAATATTAAATTATTCCATAAATAAATTTGGTTATATGGTATGAGGATGAACCATTAGATAAATCATTAGTGATATTTTTTCAGATCCTTTTAGTGGTTCTTCGATAATCACGAACTTGTTTAGTTATAAAACTTTAATATTATGTTTATAAGTTAATTCAAGATTATAAAAGAGGTCATATCATAAAATTTTAAAAAACTTTTTACCATTAAAATGATTTTACAACCATCTTTTAAATATGTAAATGAAATTGAAGATACATTATCCCTGATGTCAGTAAATCGACACATCACGAACGACGTTTTTTTAGAATAAGAGGAAGAGGAGAGGAAGAATGATGATAATTTTTTCCATAAACATGATAAAAATAAAAAAAATATACATAATACTAGAGAATTCATTCGTATTTAATATGGTGTGGAAAAGAGAGTATAAGAAAATAAAATAATTGAAAATAAAATGCAAGAAAATGAAACAGGATCTTTACATCCTTATCTCTTCTCCTTGAGATCCTCCTTAAAGACTTTGGTTTTGACCTTTTGGTGACAATAATACATCATGGATGTGGGGAAGATCCTTGGTAATGGGATAAGTAATAATTTAGACAATTCTAAATTCTTTATAGGTGTGATAGGAAGATGGGGGTGAGGGTGGTATTTATAGTGAATGTGAGGGAGTTTTTAATTAATTTCAAAGGATGCCTCATTAGTGCTATCTGCAAATCCATGGGATTTCCCATATTTTTCCCCATGACATTAGACACTTGGGAAACCTTATAACATATTTTAATCCTTATGAGTTGAAAAAAAATTATTAAATCATTATTAAATCATTATAATGTCATCAAACACACCAAAAACTTAAAACTGTATTTTTACTATTCACTGAAAATTAAAATATCTCAGAAAAATCCAAAAAATTCACCCTAACCATTATTATATGTGTATAATTCAAAAATTATTATTTTTTAAATAATTGTATAAATATGATTAATTTAATTTTTAAATAAAATCATAATTTATTCGAAAAATAACAATTTTAAAACTATAAATCAATTTATATCATCATGAAAAATTAATCAAGATCTCATTATCTTATTACTTTAAGAAAATAAAATAATAATATGATTTAATATTCATAAGGGTCATATTACTATTCATAAGAGTATGTTACTATTCACCAAAAAATAAGTTGGTTCTATCAGACTCCAAATAACTTACTGATCACAACCGTAAATATCATTTTTTTTTAATTCAAATCATAAAAGGGAAAAAAATATGTTTAATGGATTTTTTATAACTATATCCTTAAAACAAAGTTTCATTATATAGATATTCAGTGTTTCATGCATTTAAATATATTTTTAAAACCTTTGGGTGTTACACTAAACCTTTCCTTTGGTACCAACTATAGTTACCCAAGCTAAAGAATGATATTACATCATTTTTGAGGAATGTTAATCACAATACAAAAGTACATGTCTGTGAAGCATAATAGTTTTTTCTCTTTGGAAACTTGGTCTAAAATATTGTAACTTCGTTAATGTTCTTAAATTTTTCACACAAACATCTTGCTCATTAGTAAATATACTTAAAAACAATATTTATAACATGGGACAAGTAAATATAAAAAAGGGGTGAGCTCATATTATTTGTAATGGTAAAACTAGGAGATATGTAAGAATAAGATGAGCATAAGGGTATTATAACATGATAATTCCATTTTAATATCATTTCATGCATATATAATATCATATATATGAGTCATGGAATACATATTTTCATTTAATTTGATATGAATCAAAAGGGAATCAAGGGAATAATCCCTGATAGTATAACATGGATTAACACATTGAATTTTTGGTAGACACAAAAGGATATAAAATGGTTTACATTGTTGTCAAATAATAATTACCAAGTAAATATTATTATTTTGGGTCCACTCCCCATACCATCATGGTAGTCACGAATCACTACCATTATAATCATAGCATCCAATTTTCACTCCCAATCCCATCTAAATTAAGAAAGTCCTTTACTGAACTGAGTTCGCTGCCATTTCCATCATTGTCTATCTAAGGATATATAAATATTTTCACAATTCAATGTAGGGATATATAGGTCCCACCCATATCATAATGAAATAATACATAAATGTTCAAGAATATTATAAAAAATAAAATAATTTCCCTTTGAATGAAACGGGTATCATAAACATTTATTCATATCATAACATGTGAAAAAGTGGCATGTTTCATAAATATTTCATCAAAGCATAACATGTGAAATGAATCCAGTTTTATAATCATGTAACTAGTGAAGGTGAAATTTATTTCATAAATATATAAATCAAGAGAGAGAAATGAGTTTCATAAAAACCATTCCATCAAAAAATAATCGATTCATAGAAAGAATATGAATGCAAACCATGAATCATATCACCATAAAAAGAATGAGTAATAACAAGAGATGTCATCATAGATGGAAAATAATTTTAAAATATCTTTTAAAATAATTTCTTAATTAAAATTTCCTATCTTCTTTTCAAAATTATATTTAGATCATAAAACTATTTTAACAACATTTTATTTACAAATAAACATAAAAACATATAAAGTAAGATAGGAAACATTTTGAAAACCTTTATCCTTGAAAGCGTATAATTGAATCTTGAAATATTTTCGAGAACATCTTTATTTTTAAAACATATAAATGAATCTTGAAAACCTTTTAAAAACCTTTTTCTGTGCTAATTTATAAAGGAAGTTTGAAAAAAAATTAAAACCATTTTCATTGAAAATACATCGAAAACATATAAAGACTGCTTGATTTTTTTTTCAATTATTTTACAAATTATTTCAAAACTTATAAATAAATATTTAAAACCTTTTGAAAATATATTTATAATAAAATAAACGTAAAACCTATAGAGGAATCATGAAATCCTTTTAAAACCTTTATCTTTTAAACCACATTTAAAACATATAAAAATAATTAAAATACCTTGAAATTGTTTTTACATCAAAATTTATAAATGAATCTTAAAAAAAATTAAAACCCTTTTACTTGAAAATTTATAAATTAATATTTATGAAAATTAAATAAAATATTAAACATAAAACATTTTTTAAAAGCGTTTTTAGAAAACATAGTCATGAAAAAACGAATATTGTCGACCGAAGAGGGAGATAAAGTAGAGTTTTCTTAAAAAACATTATTAATTATATTAAGTACCAAATAGTGGGAAAAATAGTACCAATACATGTAGATATATTTAATGATAATAGTATAATAAAATACATGAGTGTTATTGAAATATGGATCATAATATTTCACCAATTTTAAGGTAATTGTAAACAATCCTGGTAAACGATGAGATTGTAGTAAAATAAATTATCACCACTTTGGTATATTTGACTCATAATAATGTTGAGAAAATATCATTAAGTCAGTCACAAAATATCATTATAGAATTATATTCATGATATTACATGTTAATGTTCATTATATTAATACCATTGAAAAATATAGGTGGATAACATGGAATGTATCTCAAAGAAAGAAAATTGAAACAAAAAATTATTTTCTGATTTGGTAACTTTTGAACCATAAACCCTATGAAATAAAGATATGAAAATGGGCATGTAAATACCCATAAATTTAATTATTATAAAATTTTAATACATTAATGGTCATTATATAAACCACACAAAAAAATGACTGTTGAATAATGCATTAGTCTAACAAAATAAATGTGAGATGAGAAAACCCTAACCTTAAGTATTTATTTTCATTTCACACGTTCAATCCTCCTATGTAATATATATATATATATATCTTTGTATTTATATATATATATATATATATATATCTGTGTGTGGTTATTATATATATAACACATAAACATTATATTATATATAATACCATATATAATTTTATTATGACCTTATATTACCCATTTATTAACAATTCCATGTTTACGTTTTGTTTCGGGTGATGACTGCTTTGTTTTTCATACAAGATTTGACATGTTATTTTAGATACTTCTATATAGATCATGATTTCCATATTTAAATAATTTTAAAAATGGTAACATTATCATATATATTTTACATTTAATTATTTATAATAATGTAAAAAATATATAAATTGTAAATTAAATACATAATTCCTGGAGATGGTAGGACGTACGTATGCCTAAACATTGTTTCCATTTTCATGTCCTATTGAAAGAAAAAAAGTAATATATATATATATATATATAACCATAGTATAATTATTATTTCATATATATCATATATTTTTATTAAATCAATCCTTAAGAAATTCAATTTAAAGTGTGAATGAATCACATCTCTTTGGGGAGGCAGTAATCCACATGTCCACAAATAAAGTTATCATATTTTATCAAAATGGAATGAATGAAGTTGTATTTTATATAATAATCCAAGATTCATAATTAAATCATAAATATTATATAATAACATAAATTACACCATAATTTCCAAAATATAAAAGATATAATGGAAGAATGAGCAATATCGGTAAGCAATACAGTAGTCTACCTTAAACGCGAATGAGGATTATGTTTCCCATTTTATTGAAGTGTGTGTGATTATAGGTAGAAACCTTAAAATAGAAACATAAAATTATATTTATGATACTTATTTTATTATATAATTTTAGAATAATAAATTTAGGGGGTGTAGAATGAAAATAAAGCAAAATAGCTTATGGAAGGATGTTACCTATACTTTGGGTAACTTCTCTAGATTTGCACCAAAATTGCTTCCTTGGTTGTATATATTCCCAATGTAAGGATTTTGGGATATATGAATTGATTTTGGGAGGAAATTTAGCTCAGTTTTTTCTGAGACAACGAGCTTGATAGTTCTGAAGAAAGGGGAGGAGAGAATGCCTTTTATAAGTTGGGAAAAGGACATATTGTGTATTCTTGAAATGATTTGAGTGCTTTCCACTTTTTAATTTTTCCATTAGGGATAAAAATTGGAAATTTTATATCCATAAAGGTTAAATGGTTGAAAAATATCAAGAAAATAATGTTTATTAAAGTGTATAAACTTTTTAGGCCTTATATTCTATGTGTATACATTTTTTAAGCTCTTTTTACCTTATTCACTATAGTTAATTTTAATTACATTCACTAATATTTTAGGGAACAAATTAAGTTTAACTTATTGGAAATCATAAAATATGGTGATTATAAAGATTTAATTTATTTTACCAAATTCAAATAATATACTTCGAGGAAATTAATTTAAAATTAATCCTATTGATGGGATGAGAACCCAGGTTTTTAAAGGGAAATAGTCAAAAAGTATGAAATGTTTTTATGTCAAATATAAATTTGAAAATGGTTCCAATGACCTTAAGTGGATAAAAATATGTATTATTAATTTTATTATACTTTAAAACAAAATTATTGTATAATAAAAATATATAAATAAATTATAAGAAGAAAATTATTGAATTAAAATTCAATATTATTCACTATTCATCAACAAATGAAACTTCTCAGAAAAAATAGAAAAAATTCACCAAAAATAAATTCTGATATATCTATTTCCAAAACAATGTTCATTTTTTAGAATAAAAAATAGAAATTTTTCAAAAATTAGATATAAGGTGATTTATCTATTAAAAGGTGGAAATATAATCTTTTAGAGAAATACATGTTTCTATTCAAATAATTGGATTTATTATTATCTTATACCTACCAAATCTATGTATGAGTATAAAAAATATTGATTAAATTTGTAATGTATATATTTTATTTAAAACATTCTTTACATTTGGGTTTTTAAATTTATTGAGATGAAAGGTTTTTTTATATAGAGGAATAGTTTTCTTAGAAAAGTAATTTCATTATTTTCAAATTGTTTATACATTCATTTATAACTAATTGATAACCAAATGACTATTTTTAAATAAATTTTTAAATAATATTTTTAAACATTAGTCAATCTTTTTTGTAACATCCATTCAAATGGCTAAGTTATAGCTTTAATAATATTTTAATAATAATATTTGTAGTATATTTTAGTTTGGTAAAACACATACTTCTGTATATCACAATATATTTAAACCAACTTTTATTTATATGTAATAAAATCCAATCATAGTTTTTCCTCCAGGTAAATATAATCTGAGAGTTCCATGTAGAAAAATATTAACTTGGTGTTGCTTGTAATTCAACACAAACATAGTTATTTTATATAAAAAATCTAAATTTAGTGCTATTTGAAATAAAAAATATCAAAAATATTAAATTAATTCAAAAATATATATTTCATAAACTTATTGGGTGTTAAAATAAGATGAAAAACATGTTAAATATTATATATATATCATAAGGATGATGAAACAACATGAAAACATGATTATATATGGTGCAAAGTTACAATTTAATGTTTTAGTTTATGTAATGAAATTTTATGTTCAAGAATTATTAGGGGATTAATAATTATGGAAACAAAAAAATTATTTTTAAATATTCTTTAATAATTATAATGTGTTTGATATATTTTAATACACTAAAAAATATACAGAAATAAAAATTCATTATTCTATTGAGGATGAATATTATTATACAAAGTTGAGTAAATATTAAACCATTACCAAAATGAAAAAGGGAAACTAAATAATGAAATTTAAAGAGTAAACATAAAATAGGTAAATAAAAATTTTACAATGTTGAAATATATATAATAAAAATCAACTATAGAGATTAAAAAATGTTGATAGCATTTGAAATAATACAATAATTAGAAGTATTTGTGACATTTTGAGAAAGTAAATAAATAAATAGATTTTTTAATTTATTTAATATAATATAAAAAATCTACCACTCCCATTAAATTGTAATTATTTATATAAAGATTTTAAGAATATGTGATCATTGAGAATATTAGGTTACTGCTCACCCTTAAAAGAGGATTTTGAAAACCAAATAAAAATTAATTTTCAGGGTGGTCATTGAGAATATGTTCTCAATGGAAACAATTGGCTACTAGGAATATGCATACTTATTTTTATATAAATATCCCTTATGTAAAATGTTTAACGGGTTAAATAATTTAATTTTAAATTGAAATTTTACAAGATATGTAGTAAAAGTTACCATAAGATGTGACTATTAATATATATCTACTATTATGAAAATAATAAATACTAAGTTTCATAATGTATCATATATATATAATTTATGAAGAAATTACATCAAATTTTTGGTGTCTCTATTGTATTTATCATTTATTTATTCTTGGGAATGAGGTATCACAGAAAGGGTTTTTACATTACAATTCCCAAGTTAAATGTTAAAATTTTTTACTTAAGATAAATTATTTATTGGTGAAGTTCATGATTGTGAAAAAATAAATATGTTCAATTAATTTTAAATCACTACACTAATCCTAAAAAAATCATACAACATTATCAATGATTCTTTAAATTAACTGATATTTTTTAAATACAGATTTATATGTTGTAAATAAAAAAATATTTATGGAATAAAAATTTACTTTTAGAAAATATTTATTTCATTATTAGTTTTATTTCATTAATTAATATGTGTTATTTATTTTTTATAACAAACATCACATTTAAATAATTATTATAAGGAAATGTATATGTATCACACCTCGATTCAATTAAGTAACCCTTTATTTATGCATTTTAAGTATGTAGAGTAATTTGGTTATGTATGGGAAGGATTTTATGAGTCATGGAAAGGTTATTATACATTTTTGGAGGTCAATGGTTTGAGAAAAATTATTATAAACCTTGAAACACATCCATGAATCCATGTAAGGGGAGACATTGGTCTCTGGGTAGGCACCCAATTAGGTGCACAGTTTTGTCAAACCATGTGTCCACCAAGGAGAAACCATGGAAAATAGAATATAGGTGTTTATAAAAGTTTTAATACTATTTTACTAAAATTATGATCCAACCATTCATGGGGGGGTTAGTAAGAAATGTTTGGTTAAAGGTTTTTACATAGTTATCCAAATAGTGCACCCTAACCGTGAACTGTTTTAATCCAAATACTAAAATTTAGGATCTAATTATTATTTACCTCTAAAACTATATATTATTCTATAAACATACCCTAAATAAAATTCCTCTCCTCCAAAATTATTTTGAGACCCTTCCTCCAGATTTGGGAGCATTCAATTAGTGAATCTTTATGTGTTTGTCGCCCAGAATCCTTTTTAAGGGAATGTTGTTATTTGTTTTCCATGTTTTTCTTTATCATACCTATATTGGATTCCTAAAACTAATACATTGGCGATATATACATGGTGTGTGATTCCATTAATGATGATATATGTATGTATTGATGTTATTGAACAATATATAATGCGTGTTTTGGAGTTTTAATTGGGTTTTATTGAGGAATTTGTGTCCTTCTTCAATATCCCCTATGTTTTCAAGGTAAGTGGCTGGACTCTCAACTCCAATTATTATAACTCAATGACTTGGTTTCAAATCATATGAATTTATTGAAATCGATTGTAAAATTAAAGTCATAAGACTGTTATAAACCCTCTTCAGCGATTATTTGGAAAATTTTGGAAATTGGTTATTGTTCAAGGTTCTTGGTTTCATGATTTTAAAATGAGGTTTTAAAATATTTTTTTGGTTTTAATTCTTAGAAATATTTGGATAGAAAGGTTTTCAAATAATGAAATTGTTCATTGTAATGGATTTAAATGATTGGATTTGACATGTAATTTGTCTTACTTGGTTGGTGTGTGTTCATTTTCATTATTGAAACCCTTTGGATGGGGAATACTATATTGGGGAAGTTAGTATATTTTTACCTTTTTATGACTTGGTAGATCGATGAGAGACCACCCATGTGTATAGAACTATCACCTGGGACAACATGTGTGGTTTTGTGGATTTTCTGAACCATTTATTGGGTATGAAAATGGATTAAGAGATGGTTTAAATGAATTTTGGGGTTGCTTTCTATTTGAAATATTTCTGTATATAAAACTATTTGGGTTTGGAACTTCATTGTCTTTTGTATAAACTATTTGAATGATTTTAAATTTTTTTATATAAATTGTATTATATAAAAGTGTTAACATCTTACAACATATTTTAATGATTAGGGAAGTTATTTGGGGAAAACCTACTGAGATTCATACTCACCCCATACTTGGGACCTTGGTTTTGTATGAAGATATTATTTTTCAAGACATTGGAAAAGTAAAGGTATCTCATTTCTTCAATGATTCATCATGATACATTGGGAAAGGATTGTTGAGTTAGATCAAGGATCGTGTTGGGAGTTATGGGGTTTGTGTATATGGATTCTTGTGAACCTTGTTGGTGTTAAATTCCATTTTATACTATGATACTGGTATTGGTTTTAACAATGTACTCTAGTATGGTTTTTGGTCTTTTAGTATTACCATGTATTGTATTAATTTTTTCTCATGCATCACATAGTGGATGTTTGGTTATTGTATTATTATTTTGGTTTTTTTACTTACATGGTAAAAATAATCCCCCAACAATTTATGAAGTCCTTTTAATTTATTTCCATCCTTTTCTATATTGGGGAGGTAACCCACTGCCTAGTAATATCCCACACCCTTTATAAGACATTGAAGAGAGGTGATATGATAAAAATTAGACCAGTCATTGTCGAGACATCTTTCATTATGGGAAAATAAATATCATTTTTTCAGTTTTGGGTTTTGAAAATATTTCATGATTAGTCATTAAGTTAGGTTGGTAACCAGGAGTAGGATCTTTATAACTAGTAATGTAGGGCATATAAAGGTGTATATAACATATTTATTATGAACATCATTTTACCAATGATTTGGGCATATAATTTTTTTGACACTTATAGGAGTTGTGACCTCATCATCATGGGTTTAGTTGATGAGTAGATCATGACATGCATTGATAGAAATGGATTCCCACTAGGAGTGCATATTTTATTTTGAGTAATGATTTATAATTTGATGAAAATGTATTGGTATTTTTAAAACGTTTATGAAATGTTTTCAATTTTTTGATTTTGAAATGGCATGGTAGTGGTATTTTAAAAATGGTTCAATTTTCAAGAATCCTTATGGAATTTTAGAAAATGGTTCGAAAGTCAAAAAATGATGATTTTTGACAGCATTGTTGTGACATATATAATATGCTAAATTTGTAATTATTAAGCCTTCAATTTCTAAATGGTGAGACTTAATGTAGCTTTTTTACATTATAGAAAATGTCATCTAGTAGGTATAGAAGAAACCAACAAGAAAAACAGATAAGAATGTGGTTTCACCTGAGAAATAGGTGATCCCACAACTAGTTCAGAGTATTTATCATTATTTTCAATTTTTGGATAAGGGAATATAAGGGATGAATCAAGGAAAGTGGATCATTTCATTTATATCCAGATTCATAATCCACCAGTCTCTTATAGTGATTTAGAACCAGAAAAATCATAGGTGTAGTTGAATAGGATGAATCAAATATTTAATTTCCTAGGAACAAATAGTGAGATGAAATTTGAGTTTGAAAAGTATATTATGTGGGACCTATCATGAAAGTTGTTGGATTTAGTTGTTCAATCCAAATTAGACCAATACATTTCATGAGAGTTTTTATGATGAATTTATTAGAAATAAAATCTATCATCCCATGTTCTAGATTACTATAATATAATACCTTTTCAACTTAATGACGGAGAGTCTCTTAGGGATAGTGTATACAACTAAATTCAGAAATTTAGTTCTCTTTTCACCTTATTTTTCTGCATGTACATCCTTGAAGGAATGCCTTTGGGGTCGAGTCTAGAGATTCTATCAAAGATTTATTTCATTTTTATAACATATTATATTGAGATGGTCAATATAGAGATGATTTTAGAAGGAGACATCTTGGGAAACATTGGTGGAGGAGGAATGTTGATGCCCTTAAGAAATGGTAGAAACTCTTATACTGGGAACAAGTAGAATATTAACACCTATTTCAATAGTAGTTTATTTACAAGGAATCAGATGAATATATCATTTAATCTTCCTTTTAAATCGAATAGTGAGCCTAGATGATTTTATTGTGTTTTTTCCCAAATGAAGATAAATTATATGATGTTGCCTAGGAAATTAAACAATTTCAAAAAGATGGGGCATCATCAATGTCATTGCCACAGTTATCCAATGATGGGTATTAAGACACATCTCATTTTTCACAAAGTTCATATGAATCAGTGGGATGAGGGAATCCAAATATATATAATCAGTGGACAAAATATAGACATAGTGATTATAGGAATACCATGACTATTTGACAAGGGTAATCTCAACAAGGTTGTGAATAATAATGATTAGTGAGTAAGAATTTATATGGATCTGGGCATGTGATTTTGGATAATCAATCTCCTTAATTGATAATTATAGAGGTGGGACTCTTTTGAATTATATCCTTATATAATATTTATTTGATATGAGTGATTCCCATTCATTTATTCCATCTTTTGATTATGATCTTCTGGTTATTCATGTTGATATAATGCATTCTGTATAGATTTTTCAAAACCTCTTGGCCAAATAAAATTTCATACCCTTATGTGAAAAACATTTCTATTATAATTACTCGATATGAATTCATTTGGGATTTATTTATTCTTGAGATAGATATTTATGACATAATCTAGGGTTTTGGTAGGTTAAAAATGTTCAGGGATCACATTTTTATACCCAAAGAGTTAATTTTATAATAGATTATGGTTTCAATCATCTCTTTAGGGGAGACCGGAATGTAAAGACTGGTAAAACAAGATAGTTGGCACCAGTGGTTGAAATGATCTCATACAAAGAGGTATCTTTGAGTTTGGAATCAGTGGATGAGATCATAGATAACGGCTTTCTAAAAACATTTAATTATTTTCTATATTTTTTTCTAGATAGTTTCTAATATTTTCAACAAAAAATAAAAGTGGTGTTTACGATTGATTTTCTCTGAGGAAACAATCCTATTTCCTATCTATACTACAGGATGGAACAAACCAAATTAAGGGAATTTAATTTTTATTTGAATGATCTAAATGAAAAGGGTTCATTCATCCTAGAATGTCCTTATGGGTAGTGCTAATTTTGTTGTGTGAAAAGGAATATGGAACTATATGGATTTGTGTATATTATCATAATAATTACAAAGTTATGATAAATAATATGTATCCACTTCCATGAATTAATTATTTGTTTGATCAATTGGGGGGATCATAGTGGTTCTCTAAGATTGAATTTCGATGAGGATATCAATAATTGTAGGTTCAGAAGGAGGATATTCCATGATCATCTTTCAGGTGTATATGAGGACATTATTAGTATGTGGTTGTGCCTTATTGTCTTACAAATGCACCAGATGTCATTATGGAATTGATGGAAGAGGTATTTTAGAGATGTCTAGATTCTTTTATAGTATTATTTTTGGTTGGAATAATGGTGTACTCAATTATAAGGACTGAGAATGAGAAACACTTGGATACATTAATTGGAATATTATATGGTCATCATTCTTATTTTAATTGTTCAAAGTGTGATTTTTGGATACAAGATGTATATTTACTTTGACAGGTAATCTATGAAAAATTTGTTTATGTGGATCTAAGAAATATAGAATTTATGATATCGTTAAAACCATTATTGAATTTATTTAAGATATATAGTCACCAGGGATTTGTTTCTTGTTACTGATAACTGGTTTGTGACTTTTCAAGACTATATTTCCCAATTACTATACTAAAAACAAAGGGTGTTCCATTTTAATAGAATAAGGATTTTCGGAAGTCTTTTCGGGTTCTTAAAATCTCACTTACTTCATCATTGATCTTGATATAGACTGAATGAGGACAAGGGTATGTGGTTCATTTTAATGATTCAAGTTCTGGGATGGGATGTGTTCTCATACAAGAAAATCATGTTACTACTAATGGATAATTCTAGTTATGGTTTCATGAGATGAAGTACCAAATAGATGAATTTTATTTTTCTAATATATTCCATGATTTGAATACATGATATCATTTACTATTTGGTGAGATATTCATGGTTTTTATAGATCATTAGATATTGACATATTTTTTCACAAATATATTTCAACCTGAGAAAAATAATATGGATTTAGTCTCTAAAAATGTTCGAAATTAACATGATGTCTACACCAGATAAAAAAATCAGTGGTTGTTACATTAAGAAAGGAATATTATGGTCATATTGAAAAAGTTGAATCATATAAGTGGATGTTTATGTATGTGATATCTGACATACATATATATTGTGAAGACCAGGGTTGTGTTGTAGTTTTCTTTATGATTTCTATTGTTCCTAATTTGATGGTAAAAGTTAAAGAGGCGTAGACTTATGACTCTAAATAAGTTGAGATGAGATCAAAACATAGTAGTGGGGAGAGAATTGAGGAATGGATGGTGGATTATAGTTATGTTTTTTAGTTTTGAGATAGCATGGTCATACCTAAGTCTTTTAAGTAACAAATTCTTCATACCTACCAGTATTTGATATGAGATGTCAAAAATGGAATAAAATAAATTTTATAATTATTTGAAAGCATATTTTATGTGTTTTGGAATAAAATTAAATATGGTTATGTTTGTCATGAGATTCCCCATGAGTATATAGGTATAAGTATGGAACTATAGAATAGTGGGTATGTTGTAATATTTACCTATTCTTGTTTTTAAAATGGGAGAATATAGTAATGGACTTTGTAAGAGGTCTATAATATATGACCTAGATACACTATCCTATATGGGTGATAATGGATTAGATAACAAACTAATCCAATTACACCCCTATTTGTGTGTCTTATATAGAGGAGAAATTTTCTAAAATCTATATCTGAGAAGTGGTAAGGAGCCATGGAATTCAATTTTTAATTGTATCAAATTGTGATATGAGGTTTAAACTCATTTACGGAAATCCATACAATAATTCATTTGGAATTAGTAGACTATGAGTTGTGTATCATCCTCAAATAGATGAAAAATCCAAATTAATGATAATGAAAATGTAATAAATGTTTTAGGGTTGTGTAATGGATTTTAGTGGATCATGGGAAGAGAATATATCATTATTAGAGATATTATACAAAAAAATTATCACTTATAGATATATATATGGATCCTTTTGAAGAGTTATAAGGGAATAATTGTAATTATGCACTTTTTGGGTGGATATAGTGATGCCTCATTATTTAGGATGATCCATGTATAGAGATATAGAAAATATTTTGTTGATCAGGAAATGGATGGATACAAATTATATTCATCTGAAATTTTATGTGTATCATCTATGATGGTAGTTTTCGTTCAAGGTGAGTGATCATATGTTATGGAGAATCATTCCAAGGATTGGGTATCTTGGTTTTCTGAAATAGGTCATGTTATATCCTCTATACATTTAACCTTTTGAGATATATGAACAGGTCGGTGAGGTGGCACAGTCATTGGAATTTACACCAAGGATCAGTTCAATGTATAATGTGTTTCATTTATCACATTTGAAAAAGTATCCATCTGATCCTAACTATCTGATTCTATGGGATCACATTGAAATAGATATGGATGCTTTATAGGTTATTAAACTGGTATGGATTTTGTATCATCAAGAGAAAGTATTTCATGGGAAAACCATTGGTCTACTATGGGATTTTTTGAAACATGGTATGATTTAGGGAAACATATGGGAACATGAAATAGAAATGATCGTGAAATGGAAAAATCCCTTTTGGTAAAATGGTTGTTTTATACATTTATAGTATGGAATGATCAATGGTGGGAAGAATTTATAACCTCTAGTTTCATGTATGTAACACTTTATTTATGTATTTTAAGTATGAAAATTAATTATGTTATGCTTGGGAGGTTTGAGGGATTTTTGGAATAGTTTTTAGTCTTCTCTAGAGGTGAAAATTTTGAGAAAATTTAGTAAAAACCATGTATCTCATCAAGGAATTCAAGAAAAGGGTAGATAATGGGATATGGGTCGGTGCATGGTTAGGTCCACAGTTTGGCCAAACCGTGAAACCACCAATGAGTTACTGTAGAAAGTGTAATTTAGAGGTTTATCATGGAAGGTTAATGTCATTCCTATCCATTAGATCCAACCATGCAATGGGTATTTGTAGATAGTGGATGGTGCATGGATTTTACATGGATTTACTAATTGTGTTCCCTAATCGTACACTATAAAAAACAAGATCTGAAAATTGTGGATCTTATTAATATTTTACTCTAAAACTATATTTTTCTCTAAAAATAACCTAACTCAAATTTATCTCCTCCCAAATGCTTTGGAGACCCTATTTCATGATCAATGAGATATCTTTTGGTGATTATTTATATGTTGGAGGCCCATACGGGTTTGTAAGTGCCCATTCTTATTGTTTTTACTTAGTTTTATTCATCTTATATATAATGGATTTAGGGATCTAATTCATTGGATATATATATATATGGTATTTTTTACAATAATGATGACATATTTTTGTTTTGATTCTAGATAACAATATGTGAGGTGAGTTTTTGGAGTTTTAATCCATTTTTCTTGAGTAATTTGTCTGAGCCTTCATTTTCACCAATGTTTATGATGTAGGAGGACTCAATATCTACTCCACATATTATAAGTTATATTAATGGATTCATATAGTTTTAATTTATTCAAATTCATTCTAAAATTTATGTGCAAATATTCTTAGATACCCTCTATAGTGGTGGTTTGGAAAATTGTGGAAAATTGATATTTTTGCAATGTGATTTTTTTCATGATTTTAAAAGTATTTTTTAAAAAATATATTTTTTTAGTTTAATGGAAATTGTGTGATAAAAATGTTTTCAATAAAATAATTTTATTATTTAAATTTAATTAAATTATTTTTTTGGCATGTAATATGGCTTACTTGGTTGGAGTGTGATTATTTCCATTGATGTGACCCAGTGGAAGGGGCATGCACCATTATCAAACATTCTATATGGTTTCCCTATGATAAAATGTTAGATCGATGAGAGAATACCCATGAGTTTGGAATAGACATCTAAGAATGCATGTGTGCTTGTGTGGATTTGGGTAACTATGTAATGGGTATGTCAATGGATTCAAAAATGGTTTAAAGGAATTGTATGGTTTCTCTCCATGGGAACTTTTTTAGTGTAGGAAAATGTATTTGTTTGGAATTGAATTTTATTTGATATAAACTATTTTATTTATTTTAAAATGTTATATACAATTTTTTTATATAAATGTTTTATCTTTTTCTATCCTAGTGGCATGAGTAGGTAAGTCACTTGGGGAAAACCTATGGTGTTTTATTCTCCCACCCTCTTGGCATACATTGGTTCAATTTTCGATATTTTTTATCAAGAAAAAAATTAAAGGAAAGGTATCCCAATTATTTAGGGATTAATCTTGGTACCTCAACCATTGATTGTGGATTTGGATCTTGGTTCATGTTGGGAGTTATAGAGTTTATGTCTTTGGAGTCCTTGATCCTTGTTGGTTTTTTCTTCCACTTTATACTCTACTATTGTTATTTGTTTTTTCATTGTACACCGGTATGGTTGGTAGTATTTTGGTATTACCGTGAGTTTTATGAGTTTTTCCTCATGTGTCATGTAGTGGTTGTTTTTTATGGTATTCCTAGTTTGGTTGTTTTACTTTCAACGGAAACTTTATCCCCTAATTATTCATGAATCCCTTGACATTTATTTCCAACCATTGGTGTCATGGGGATTTCACCTAAGGCATAGTAATGTCCCACTACCTTTCCAAGACAATGGGGTGGTGAGTGATGTTATAGTATCAATTATTTATTTTTAAATAATAAAATATTATTCAATTTATTTTTAATATGTATGAAATAAAAAATAAAGTCATATGATTTTTATAAACATATTTTTTCAGAAGACAATTTTTATGTATTCTGAATTTTTAATTTGAAAGTAGTTATTATAAATGTAAGAAAATTAAATATTGATATTATATTTGATATTAGGATTCATGATCCCTACTATATTCACTATGAGAAATTTAATTTTAGGTATAAAATTTTTATTAAGGATGTATGAATTGATTCACGATGTAAATTGTAAAAAGAGATCAAAGGTTATTATAAAGAGTAATGCGATAAAATATCCCAAAAATTATCAAAAAAATACTAATACAAGTTATTTCATAACTTGTATATATTATTATACAATTTTATTCTATTTTTTTCATAAAATTACATTCCTTAGAAAATATGGAATGAGTATATGAAAATTTGTCAAAAAAACTAAACATTAAAATGAACACTCCACCATCCACTCATAGCCAAATATCTTCTTCTGTTTACTCTATAATATGCAAAAAATTTCCTTATAAAATAATCATATCCCACTTTTGAAATAATATTGACACAATATGAAGAACAACATGAATCATTTCAAGGAATTTACCTTAGGGAAGAGATAAATTTTCATGATAAGTGTATTATTTTAAATGGAAATTTATTTACTCACTGTCTTCATCATCCACCTATTATAAAACAATATTCATAAAATTTGTAACATATAATTAAAACATTATTATTTATTAAAAGGAATAATATACAAATATAACAAAATATCTTCACTCATTCACCCATTAGAAACATTATTTTTTAGGATCGTTTAACCACTTATTTGAATAATACAATATCATTTTAAAAATGAATTAACATGAAAATTTAAGAATTGGATTTATTTTATGTTAATTAAAAATTAATGATAATTTTATAACTATATTTTTATTATATTTATGAATATTAATTAATAAAATAATTTTTTACTTTTTAAATGACTATAAGAAAATATATTAAAATTTTTCCTTATGAACTGTTATTATAACATTAATGAAACAATCAGTTAAAAATTCACTTATATTTCAAAAAAAATTATCATATTCAAGATCATTTTCGAGGTGATATACATTTTTTCTTTGGAGAAGGATTAAAACAGTGATAATAATAAAACTATGGAATAAATGGATCAATTTAGATGATATGAGTAATATTAAATAAACATGATTAATAAATTGATAACAGAGATAAATACATGAATTTTGTTAAATATAAAAAAATTAAATTTCTATTATGTAGAATAATAATAATAAAATTTCTATAGGAATTTGGATACTGTTTGTGAATATATGTCACTAACGTAAGTGTTTTTCATTCTCAAACTATTTTCATCGATTCATAACCATTTTTTAAACATTTTCCCAATAGATTAGGAATATTATACCAATTTAATATATAATTATGTATATAATTTTAATTTATATAGAATTTATATTTCCATATATAAAAATTCTTCATGATTGGTTTTTATTTCATAACAGTAAATCCAGTAAAACAGATTCTCCGAAGATCTATTTTTAAGGTATTTTTCTTTAATAAAAATTTTATTTCATTTCAAAGTTTTTATTATTTTGAGCTTAAATTTGTTGCATATTTTTTAACATTGTTTTCTATCAATATAGAAAAGTATATTATGTTTGTTTTTCTATCAGTTTGGGATGTCCTTTACCCTTTAAAATCTCTTACATGATATATAAAAAAATACTTACTATTTTTCCCATTCACTATTTTTTTTCTTATATAATATCATCACTTATTTTAAGGGATCAATTTCTATAATTTTTATTATTAAATATTTACTATAAATGTCGTTTTTTAACTTTTTAAGGGATTTTTAATGTAACATATGTAATTATATTATGAAAATTTCACTAAAATGTGAAGAAAACTCTTATCATTATTTATTAATTATTTTAACTCATTACCTAAATGATTCCTCATTTATAAATATTATTTATTAATATGTTTCTTTTATTTTATTTTATTTTGTGTATCATTTCATCAATTTCATTATTTCTTCTTAAATTATTCCATGTTATATTTTTTATAAATTGTTTTATTCCCATGGTATAATCAATCTATGATTAATTATTGAAATCATATTGAACACATATGACTAGATTAACAATTTTTGATTTAATGCCTTAAAATTATACTACATTACAATTTATATGATAATGATTTATATCCCATGAAATCATATGTTATGCATAAAAACAATATGATTTGATATATTTACATTTTTATGCATGGTCCTGATATATTTTTACATATTTATAATTCCATTCATCAATATAATATAGTTATAACTATTAAATTTTCTCTAATTTTATTGGTAGTGATATTTGACTGTAACGACCCGAAATTTTGAATAAATCTTGTTTCCTAATTTTTTGTGTTATTTTATTTTATTTTTGATACTCAACAAAACTGTTTCATTTGATAACATGAGTATAATTAAAATGAGACTGTTGGGTTTTGACTGTTATATGACCATTGGTCAATATGACCACTGGAAACTAAACGTTTTGATTATTGTCTCTAAATACAAGTAATCTTAGTTAATTAATAAAGAAAGAAGATTTGATGGCCTCACCCAGTAGTCTTGGACCGATCGAAGCCCATCTTACAGAACTTGGGATGGAGGTAGCACCACTGGGCTTTGCTCTGGACCAAACCCAAGCCGAACTTCATCGTGTGAAGCTAGAACAGAATTGCCTTTACGAGAAGTTCAAACTGATAGAAATTACTACTCATACGATGTTGGCCGAGCCTCCCTCGGATTCTCTCACCTTAGCACACCTTACACTTAGGTCCTATGCGGGTGTGATAAGGGGCTATGTAAGGAGACCATAACTGCCTTGTGTAATCCTTTTTTTTAAATAAAAATTGGGATTTATTCTTATGATGAAGTTTATGAGTTTTCAAATGACCGGATAAATATAGTATGCATATTTTTGATGAATTTTAGAAAAAATGATATTTTAAAAATGTTTATGTAAACCTTAAATAATTAAAAACGTGTAATGATATTCAAAAAATGGTCTTCTACAATTATGTCCAGTACAAAATTTATAGTCTAATAAGATCAACTTGATTTTTTATGAATAGTAAATTACGAATAGTGATTTTATGATTAGGATTAGTAATGTGTCCAAATGGATTAGTAATCTCACTTAAAGAAAGTATTAATATAATCTAGGCACCTTGATTAAGTAATGTGATTCAATAAAATGGTTAAATAATGGTTTCATAAATTATTATTCAAGTATTAGTTTTTTCAGGAGAATAGTGTTTTTTAATTATAAATTAAATTAAAATTATTTATAAAATTATTTTTATAAAATGGATTTTATTTTTGAACTCAGAGCATCGATATTATGTTAAGGTAATTTTTGGGGTTTTTTTGAAAAAAACGAATTTTCGGTGAATAGAGTATTTATTTAAAAATTAAATTAAAAATATTTAGAAAATTATTTTTATATAATGGAGTTCATTTTTGAAATCAGAGCATTGATATTTGATGAATGTGAAATTTTGGGATTTTTCTGAGAAAGTTGAATTTTCAGTGAATAGTAAAAATACAGTTTTAGGGTTTCGGTATGTTTAATGACATCATAACTGTGTCATGATGATTCCATGAGATATATTAAGGGATGGTCGACTAAAGGGGATGAATTATTGTATTAGGTGTCCCAAGTGGCCAATACCATGGGCAAATACCATGGACAAGCCCATGGTTTTTCCAAAACCACCAATGAGGTGTCCCTTGGCCATTAATGCCTTGTCCCCTCACTTTCCCTATAAATACCAAGAAATCCTCTCATCCTTTCCACTCCCAACTCTCAACCAACGAAGATCTGGACTCATTACCTCCCAATTAGTCTTCCCAAGGTGCCCCCAAGCCCTCAAGTTCCCAACCTTTGAGTTTTAAGAGTTACGTTTTAAGGTAAGGGATCTGACCTCTTTCTTTCTTTTCAAGTAATATCTTTTATGTCATTTATTTTATGCTCCATGTTCTTATGTTGGATTATGTTTATATATATTCATATTACTTACCTTTTCATGTTAATATGATGAGATACCCCTTCTTTCTCTCATCAATTCGTTTTAAGAATGTTTAAGTGGCGCCGTTAGGTTGCCGAATTTTTAAGGGATTCTTTCACCCTTCTCATTTTCAGGTTCTATTTTAATGTCAAGTCTTTCAAGTTCCTTATTATTATTTTTTTGTATGATCTCTATATCTATCATAGTGAAATATTATGTTCATATGATTAGAGACCCTATTTTATCTTGTCAATTCATTTTTGGTTGAATTTTAAGTGACGTCGTTAGGCTGTCGGGTTTTTATAAGAGAAATCTAATTTTTGTCTTCCTTCCATGTTTTTAATTTCAAATGGTATGTCCATAAAATTTCATTACCATGTTCATATATCCTTAATATTCTGTCCTTCTACTTTTTTATGGGTCATTTATGATTGTTTGACCCATGTCCCCTCTCTTTTCAATGTTTTCTAAAACCCCAAAACATAGCCGTTATGCTGCAGAATTTCCGTCTCAAATGTCTCTCTCTTTTTCTAAAGTTATTTTATTTTATTAAGTGAATACTAAAATCTATCTCTTATATGGGGGTATTCACATATATACCAGGTTGTTCTATTTCAAATTCTGGGATTTACATACATGAGACCCGCTTTCCCTTTCCGTGGGTTTAAAGTGACGTAAAGATCATGTCTTTAAAGAAGTTTTTAAAACGTTATGATTATGAAATGAAACCCATTCCTTTTATGATATATGGGTTTTTTATGAAATTATTGATGATGATATATGTGGCTCACATCATAATAAATACATTTCAAGGTTGGTCCCTGATAGCGCTGCAATGCATTGGGTAAAGACTTAATCTCTAGAGATGACCTTTTAGACTGGTACCTTGGTGAATAACCTTGGTAATTTTTAATGACACATTGGGGATGGACCTTGGTGAGACGAAATGATTGTCAATATTAAATGTTGTAGCCACATCTTAAAGTTATGAAAAATGTTATTTTTATTATGATATGCCTCACAATTTCTTTCTCATGCCTTAAAGTTCTTTTTCCTGACATTGTTGATGTATCCCAAGTTCACATGTAAAATGTTTCTCTTGTTTCCCTTACTGGGCCTTCTACTCACCCGTTCTTTTGATGTATGTCCCCAGGTTATGAGATGCAGTAATGAAACTAGGATGAACATGAGGAGAATCCTTTCAAGTGTTTGAGAATAATGTTTTATGTTTTCATGATTTAAGTTCCTGGTTTCCAAGACACTAAACCTTAAAGATCCTAGGTTTTGTAAAATGTAATGAAAGTTTATGTGATAAAAAGGCGGGATGCTATAGTTGGTATCAGAGAATGGTTTAGTTATTTGTGGAAATTAGGATATGAAAACTTTAGGGAGAAGCTTATAGAAAAGTTTATATATAGGAAATATTCCTGGTATTTTGGTGAGTATTGAGTAAGGGGTTGCCAAGAAAATACATCCATGTCTGGATACGAGCAGGTAGAGGTGGCTCTGGCACAGATGTACATAGGGGTAAAACTCGAAAACACCGCTTTGAGCTAGACTCGAACGGGAACTGGTACACGACAACAGGTCTTGCTGCACTCTTGGTTACGACACTCCTGGGGGATATGCTTTGGTAAATTCATAAGCTTAGTATGAACCATTATTAAAGGAACAAAGATAAAATAAAATAAAGATTCACATAAGAATATATGATCATGGATAACATATATTGGAACCTAGGGGATCACAAGTTAGGGTATACTTTTCTTCTACAAGTTATACTTATATGCTTTAAGTTCCTTTTCATGATAATTGGCTATGTATTTAAGCCCATAATTATACTTTCTCTTCCAAGTTAATGGTGGGAAATGGAAGAACAAGTCCCAAAAACCAATGTGATAGGAAATGCGACGATTTCCATATTAATATGACCGAGATGATTAGGGTATTAAAAGATGATTATTATTTTGGAATACGTTCACTATTTTGGGGACATTATATGATTGAGGTAAATAGATTACTACGGTATTTTCTTTGCTGAGTAAAGTTTGACTTATATTTTGATGAATCGATGAATTTAAGGTGGACTTATAGTAATTTAGGTTACTTATGGGAATGATTAACCTATCTTGGTTAAAATATGTTTAGGTTAGCTATTTTTGTTATAAGATGTTAGGAGTGGTTGATGTTGTTTTGAGATGAACAATGAAGTTTAGTTTGGAAGGCTATGTTATCAAATCCTTCTTGAATTTGGGTTTCAATCTTAGTTTGGTTTATTTTGAGGAATTTTAAGGACCGTTATTTATGGAATGGTCTATGATGAACTTTGGGTAGTACCATGGAACTTTGAATATTTAAAAGTAGTTTCCATTCCTATGGGATTCTTTCTTTTTGAAGAGTTGTTTTACCTTACCCTTTCTGTTTTTGGGATAATGTTTAATGATAAAAGAAATAGATAGTTTATCTTTTTTGGATTATGTGATTCTATAGAAGATTATTCTTGTGTTTTGATGAGACCAAGTAGTTTTGAATGCTCATTGTTTGGAGAAAAGATTGGTTTTGGTAGAAACTTATTAAAGGATGAAACTTTACATGAAGGTAGGTATATTTCCTTATGTTTTTGTTCTATGTAGTAAATGAATTCCTCAAAATTATGAAAAGGAACGTAAAACAAAAACGTTGTTGGTTTACGTTTCCTACCAGGTAATCACAGACCGTTTACACACATCATAATTTTGGGATTTTCTTATGGTTAACTTTCTCCTAATCATGTTTTCTATCACTCTCCCTCAGAACTTGACCCTTTGTTTTCTCCTCCATGTCCATGTTTTCCTACATGGAATCCTGGTGTGGGTTAACTCAGGTGACCTTTGTACTTCCCTTTCTTTCTTTTAAAGTAATGGTTTTACTAACTCCTTTTCTGATGTGGGACTTTCAATAAAATTTCAAAACCCAATTTTAAAAATTGTGAGGACGCAATTTCTTAAGGGGGGAAGATTGTAACGACCCGAAATTTTGAATAAATCTTGTTTCCTAATTTTGTGTGTTATTTTATTTTATTTTTGATACTCAACAAAACTGTTTCATTTGATAACATGAGTATAATTAAAATGAGACCGTTGGGTTTTGACTGTTATATGACCATTGGTCAATATGACCACTGGAAACTAAACGTTTTGATTATTGTCTCAAAATACAAGTAATCTTGGTTAATTAATATAGAAAGAAGATTCGATGGCCTCACCCAGTAGTCTTAGACCGATCAAAGCCCATCTAACAGAACATGGGAAGGAGGTAGCACCACTGGGCTTTGCTCTGGACCAAACCCAAGCTGAACTTCATCGTGTGAAGCTAGAACAGAATTGCCTTTACGAGA
Organism: Viscum album; assembly: GCA_963277665.1. Lineage (NCBI taxonomy): Eukaryota > Viridiplantae > Streptophyta > Magnoliopsida > Santalales > Viscaceae > Viscum > Viscum album. Next base: position 1,981,439,867 of record OY728125.1, on the reverse strand, counting down.
AGTTCAAACTGATAGAAATTACTACTCGTACGATGTTGGCCGAGCCTCCCTCAGATTCTCTCACCTTAGCACACCTTACACTTAGGTCCTATGCTGGTGTGATAAGGGGCTATGTAAGGAGATCGTAACTACCTTGTGTAATCCTTTTTTTAAATAAAAATTGGGATTTCTTCTTATGATGAAGTTTATGAGTTTTCAAATGACCGGATAAATATAGTATGCATATTTTTGATGAATTTTAGAAAAAAGGATATTTTAAAAATGTTTATATAAACCTTAAATAATTAAAAATGTGTAATGATATTCAAAAAATGGTCTTCTACAATTATGTCCAGTACGAAATTTAGAGTCTAATAAGATCAACTTGATTTTTGATGAATAGTAAATTATGAATAGTGATTTTATGATTAGGATTATTAATGTGTCCAAATGGATTAGTAATCTCACTTAAAGAAAGTATTAATATAATCTAGGCACCTTGATTAAGTAATGTGATTCAATAAAATGGTTAAATAATGATTTCATAAATTATTATTCAAGTATTAGTTTTTTCGGGTGAATAGTGTTTTTTAAATATAAATTAAATTAAAAATATTTAGAAAATTATTTTTATAAAATGGATTTCATTTTTGAACTCAGAGCATCGATATTATGTTAAGGTATTTTTTGGGGTTTTTTCTGAAAAAATGAATTTTCGGTGAATAGTGTATTTATTTAAAAATTAAATTAAAAATATTTATAAAATTATTATTATAAAATGGAGTTCAGTTTTGAAATCAGAACATTGATATTTGGTTAATGTGAAATTTTGGGATTTTTCTAAGAAAGTTAAATTTTCAGTGAATAGTAAAAAATATAGTTTTAGGGTTTCGGTATGTTTAATGACATCATAACTATGTCATGATGATGCCATGAGATATCTTAAGGGATGGTCGACTGAAGTGAATGAATTATTGTATGAGGTGTCCCAAGTGGCCAATACCATGGGCAAATACCATGGACAACCTCATGGTTTTTTCAAAACCACCAATGAGGTGTCCCTTGGCCATTAATGCCTTGTCCCCTCACTTTCCCTATAAATACCAAGAAATCCTCTCATCCTTTCGACTCCCAACTCTCCCCCAACAAAGATCTAGTCTCATTACCTCCCAAAGAGTCCTCCCAAGTTTCCCCCAAGACCTCAAGGTCCCAACCTTTGAGTTTTAAGAGTTACGTTTTAAGGTAAGGGATCCGACCTCTCTCTTTCTTTTCAAGTAATCTCTTTTATGTCAGTTATTTTATATTTCATGTTCTTATGTTGGAGGATGTTCTTATATATTAATATTACTGCCCTTTTCATGATCATATTATGAGATACCCCCTCTTTCTTTCATCAATTCGTTTTAATAATGTTTAAGTGGCGCCGTTAGGTAGCGGAATTTTTAAGAGATTCCTTCACCTTTCTCATTTTCAGGTTCTATTTTAATGTCAAGTCTTTCAAGTTCCTCATTATTATGTTGGGGTATGATCTCTATATCTATAATACTGAACTCTTATGTTAATATGATGAGAGACCCTATTTCATCTTGTCAATTCATTTTGGTTTGAAGTTTAAGTGACGTCGTTAGGCTGCCGGATTTTCATAAGAGAAATCTAATTTTTGTCTTCCTTCCATGTTTTTCATTTTAAATGGTATATCCCTAAAATTTCATTACCATGTTCATATATCCTTCATATTCGGTCCCTCTACTATTTTATGGGTCATTTATTATTGTTTCACCCATTTCCCCTCTCTTTTCAATGTTTTCTAAAACCCCGAAACATAGCTGTTATGTTACAGAATTTCCGTTTCAAATGTCTCTCTCTTTTTCTAAAGTTATTTTATTTTATTAAGTGAATACTCAAATATCTCTCTTCTATAGAGGTATTCACATATATACCAGGTTTTTCAATTTTAAATTCTAGGATTTACATATATGAGACTCGCTTTGCCTTTCTGTGGGTTTAAAGTGATGTAAAGATCATGTCTTTAAAGCAGTTTTTAAAACGTTATGATTATGAAATGAAACCCATTCCTTTTATGCTATATGGGTTTTTTATGAAATGATTGATGATGATATATGTGTCTCACATGATAATAAAGACATGTCAAGGGTGTGCCCTGATAGCGCTCCAATGCATTGGGTAAAGACTTAATCTCTAGAGATGACCTTTTAGACTGATACCTTGGTGAATATCCTTGGTAATTTTTAATGACACCTTGGGGATGGACCTTGCTGAAACGAAATGATTGTCAATATTAAATGTTGTTGCCACATATTCAAGTAATGAAAAATGTTATTTTTATAATGATATGCCTCACGATTTCTTTCTCATGCCTTAAAGTTCTTTTTCATGACATTGTTGATGTATCCCAAGTTCACATGTAAAATGTTTCTCTTGTTTCCCTTACTGGGCCTTCTGCTCACCCTTTCTTTTGATATATGTCCCCAGGTTATGAGATGCAGTAATGAACCTAGGATAAACATGAGGATAATCCTTTCAAGTTTTTAAGAAGAATGTTTTATGTTTTCATGTTTTAAGTCCCTGGTTTCCAAGACACTAAACCTTAAAGATCCTCAGTTTTGTAAAATATAATGAAAGTTTATGTGATAAAAAGGCGGGATTCTATAGTTGGTATCAGAGGATGGTTTAGTTATTTGTGGAAATTAGGATATGAAAACTTTAGAAAGAATCCTATAGAAAAGTTTATATATAGGAAATATTCCGGGTATTTTGGTGAGTATTGAGTAAGGGTTTCCAAGCAAATACATCCCTATCTGGATACGAGCAGGTAGAGGTGGCTCTGGCACAGATGTACATAGGGGTAAAACCTGAAAACACCTCTTTGATCTAGACTCGAACAGGAACTAGTACACGACAACGGGCCTTGCTGCACTCTTGGTTACGACAGTCCCGGTGGATATGCTTTGGTAAATTCATAAGCATAGTATGAACCATTATTAAAGGAACAAAGATAAAATAAAATAAAGATTCACATAAGAATATATGATCATGGATAACCTAGATTGGAACCTAGGGGATCACAAGTTAGGGTATACATTTCTTCTACAAGTTATCCTTATATGCTTTAAGCTCCTTTTCATGATTATTGGCTAAGTATTTAAGCCCCTAATTATACTTTCTCTTCTTAGTTAATGGTGGGAAATGGAAGAACATGTCCCAAAAACCAATGTGACAGGAAATGCGATGATTGCCGTATTAATATGACAGAGATGATTAGGGTATTAAAAGATGATTATTATTTTGGAAGACGTTCACTATTTTGGGGACCCTATATGATCGAGTTAAATAGATTACTACGGTATTTTCTTTGAGGAGTAAAGTTCGACTTAAATTTTGATGAATCGATGAATTTAAGGTCGACTTATAGTAATTTAGGTTACTTATGGGAATGATTAACCTATCTTGGGTAAAATATGTTTAGGTTAGCTACTTTTGTTATAAGATATTAGGAGTGTTTGATGTTGTTTGGAGATGAACAATGAAGTTTATTTTGGAAGGCTATGTTATCAAATCCTTCTTGTATTTGGGTTACAATCTTAGTTTGGTATATTTTGAGGAATTTTTAGGACCGTTATTTATGGAATGGTCTATGATGAACTTTGGGTAGTACCATGGAACTTTAAAGATTTAAAAGTAGTTTCCATTCCTATGGGATTCTTTCTTTTTGAAGAGTTGTTTTACCTTACCCTTTCTGTTTTTGGGATAATGTTTAATGATAGAAGAAATAGATAGTTAATCTTTTTTGGATTATGTGATTCTATAGAAGATGATTCTTCTGTTTTGATGAGACCAAGTAGTTTTGAAAGCTAATTGTTTGGAGAAAAGATTGGTTTTGGTAGAAACTTATTAAAGGATGAAACTCTACATGAAGGTAGGTATATTTCCTTGTGTTTTTTTTCTATGTAGTAAATGAATTCCTCAAAATTATGAAAAGGAACGTAAAACAAAAACGTTGTTGGTTTACGTTTCCTACCAGGTAATCACAGACCGTTTACACACATCCTATGTTTGGGATTTTCTTATGGTTAACTTTCTCCTAATCATGTTTTCTATCGCTCTCCCTCAAAACTTGACCCTTTGTTTTCTCCTCCATGTCCATGTTTTACTACATGGAATCCTCGTGTGGGTTAACTCAGGTGACCTTTGTACTTCCCTTTCTTTCTTTTAAAGTAATGGTTTTACTGACTCCTTTTCTGATGTGGGACTTTCAATAAAATTTCAAAACCCAATTTTAAAAATTTCGAGGACGCAATTTCTTAAGGGGGGAAGATTGTAACGACCCAAAATTTTGAATAAATCTTGTTTCCTAATTTTTTGTGTTATTTTTTTATTTTTGATACTCAACAAAACTGTTTCATTTGATAACATGAGTATAATTAAAATGATACCATTGGGTTTTGACTATTATATGACCATTGGTCAATATGACCACTGGAAACTAAACGTTTTGATTATTGTCTCTAAATACAAGTAATCTTGGTTAATTAATATAGAAAGAAGATTTGATGGCCTCACCCAGTAGTCTTGGACTGATCAAAGCCCATCTAACAGAACATGGTAAGGAGGTAGCACCACTGGGCTTTGCTCTAGACCAAACCCAAGCCGAACTTCATCGTGTGAAGCTAGAACAGAATCATCTTTGCGAGAAGTTCAAACAGATAGAAATTACTACTCATATGATGTTGGCCGAGCCTCCCTCGGATTCTCTCATCTTAGCACACCTTACACTTAGGTCCTATGCTGGTGTGATAAGGGGCTATGTAAGGAGACCGTAACTGTCTTGTGTAATCCTTTGTTTTAAATAAAAATTTGGATTTCTTCTTATGATGAAGTTTATGAATTTTCAAATGACCGGATAAATATAGTATGCATATTTTTGATGAATTTTAGAAAAAAGAATATTTTAAAAATGTTTATGTAAACATTAAATAATTAAAAACGTGTAATGATATTCAAAAAATGGTCTTCTACAATTATGTCCAGTACGAAATTTAGAGTCTAATAAGATCAACTTGATTTTTGATGAATAGTAAATTATGAATAGTGATTTATGATTAGGATTAGTAATGTGTCCAAATGGATTAGTAATCTCACTTAAAGAAAGTATTAATATAATCTAGGCACCTTGATTAAGTAATGTGATTCAATAAAATGGTTAAATAATGGTTTCATAAATTATTATTCAAGTATTAGTTTTTTCAGGTGAATAGTGTTTTTTAATTAAAAATTAAATTAAAAATATTTAGAAAATTATTTTTATAAAATGGATTTCATTTTTGAACTCAGAGCATCGATATTATGTTAAGGTATTTTTTGGGGTTTTTTCTGAGAAAATGAATTTTCGGTGAATAGTGTATTTATTTAAAAATTAAATTAAAAATACTTAGAAAATTATTTTTAAAAAATGGAGTTCATTTTTGAAATCAGTGCATTGATATTTGGTTAGTGTGAAATTTTGGGATTTTTCGGAGAAAGTTGAATTTTCAGTGAATAGTAAAAATATAGTTTTAGGGTTTCGGTATGTTTAATGACATCATAACTGTGTCATGATGATTCCATGAGATATCCTAAGGGATGGTCAACTAAATGGAATGAATTATTGTATGATGTGTCCCAAGTGGCCAATACCATGGGCAAATACCATGGACAAGCCCATGGTTTTGCCAAAACCACCAATGAGGTGTCCCTTGGCCATTAATGCCTTGCCCCTCACTTTCCCTATAAATACCAAGAAATCCTATTGTCCTTTCGACTCCAAACTCTCCCCCAATGAAGCTCTGGTCTCATTACCTCCCAAGGAGTCCTCTCAAGGTTCCCCCAAGATCTCAAGGTCCCAACCTTTGAGTTTTAAGAGTTGTGTTTTAAGGTAAGGGATCCGACCTCTCTCTTTCTTTTCAAGTAATCTATTTTATGTCATTTCTTTTATGATCCATGTTATTATGTTGGAGGATGTTCTTCTATATTCATCTTAATTCACTTTTAATGTTCATATTATGAGAGACCCCGTCTTTTTCTCATAAATTCGTTTTAATAATATTTAAGTGGGGCCGTTAGGTTGCCGAATTTTTAAGGGATTCTTTCATCCTTCTCATTTTCAGGTTCTATTTTAATGTCAAGTCTTTCAATTTCATTATTATTATGTTGGGTTATGATCTCTATATCTATCATACTGAACTCTTATGTTCATATGATGAGAGACCCTATTTGATATTGTAAATTCATTTTTGGTTGAAGTTTAAGTGACGTCGTTAGGCTGCCGGATTTTCATAAGAGAAATCTAATTTTTGTCTTCCTTCCATGTTTTTCATTTCAAATGGTATGTCCTCCAAATTTCATTAACATGTTCATATATCCTTCATATTCTGTCCCTCTAAAGTTTTATGGGTCATTTAGGATTGTTTTCTCCATGTCCCCTCTCTTTTCAATGTTTTCTAAAACCCCAAAACATAGTCGTTATGCTGTAGAATTTCCGTCTCAAATGTCTCTCCCTTTTTCTAAAGTTCGTTTATTTTATTAAGTTAATACTCAAATATCTCTCTTATATAGGGGTATTCACATATATACCAGGTTTTTCTATTTTAAATTCTGGGATTTACATACATGAGACCCGCTTTCCCTTTCTGTGGGTTTAAAGTGACGTAAAGATCATGTCTTTAAAGAAGTTTTTAAAACGTTATGATTATGAAATGAAACCCATTCCTTTTATTCTATATGGGTTCTTTATGAAATTATTGATGATGATATATGTGTCTCACATGATAATAAATACATTTCAAGGGTGCACCCTGATAGCGCTCCAGTGTATTGGGTAAAGACTTAATCTCTAGAGATGACCTTTTAGACTGATACCTTGGTCAATAACCTTGGTAATTTTTAATGACACCTTGGGGATGGACCTTGGTGAAACGAAATTATTGTCAATATTAAATTTTTTAACCACATCTTTAAGTTATGAAAAATATTATTTTTATTCTTATATGCATCATGATTTCTTTCTCATGCCTTAAAGTTCTTTTTCATGACATTGTTGACGTATCCCAAGTTCACATGTAAAATGTTTCTCTTGTTTCCCTTATTGGGTCTTCTGCTCACCCTTTATTTTGATATATGTCCCCAGGTTATGAGATATAGTAATGAACCTAGGATGAACATGAGGATAATCCTTTCAAGTTTTTAAGAAGAATGTTTTATGTTTTCATTTTTTAAGTTCTTGGTTTCCAAGACACTAAACCTTAAAGATCCTCAGTTTTTTAAAATATAATGAAAGTTTATGTGATAAAAAGGAGGGATGCTATAATTGGTATCAGAGGATGGTTTAGTTATTTGTGTAAATTAGGATATGAAAACTTTAGGAAGAATCATATAAAAAATTTATATATAGGAAATATTCCTGGTATTTTGGTGAGTATTGAGTAAGGGGTTGCCATGAAAATACATCCTTGTATGGATACGAGCAGGTAGAGGTGGATCTGGAACAGATGTACATAGGGGTAAAACCCAAAAACACCTCTTTGAGCAAGACACGAACGGGAACTGGTACACGACAACAGGCCTTGCTGCACTCTTGGTTACGACACTCCCGGGGGATATGCTTTAGTAAATTCATAAGCTTAGTATGAACCATTATTAAAGGAACAAAGATAAAATAAAATAAAGATTTACAAAAGAATATATGATCATGGATAACCTATATTGGAACCTAGGGGATCACAAGTTAGGGTATACTTTTCTTCTACAAGTTATCCTTATATGTTTTAAGTTCCTTTTCATGATTATTGGCTAAGTATTTAATCCCCTAATTATACTTTCTCTTCTTAGTTAATGGTGGGAAATGGAAGAACATGTCCCAAATACCAATGTGATAGGAAATGCAATGATTTCCGTATTAATATGACAGAGATGATTAGGGTATTAAAAGATGATTATTATTTTGGAAGACGTTCACTATTTTGGGGACCCTATATGATCGAAGTAAATAGATTACTATGGTATTTTCTTTTAGGAGTAAAGGTCAACTTATATTTTGATGAATCGATGAATTTAAGGTGGAATTATAGTCATTTAGGTTACTTATGGGAATGATTAACCTATCTTGGGTAAAATATGTTTAGGTTAGCTACTTTTGTTATAAGATGTTAGGAGTGGTTGATGTTGTTTTGAGATGAACAATGAAGTTTATTTTGGAAGACTATGTTATCAAATCCTTCTTGTATTTGGGTTTCAATCTTAGTTTGGTTTATTTTGAGTAATTTTAAGGACCGTTATTTATGGAATGGTCCATGATGAACTTTGGGTAGTACCATGGAACTTTGAAGATTTAAAAGTAGTTTCCATTCCTATGGGATTCTTTCTTTTTGAAGAGTTGTTTTACGTTACCCTTTCTATTTTTGGGATAATGTTTAAAGATATAAGAAATAGATAGTTAATCTTTTTTGGATTATGTGATTATCTAGAAGATGATTCTTGTGTTTTGATGAGACCAAGTAGTTTTGAATGCTCATCGTTTGGAGAAAAGATTAGTTTTGGTAGAAAATTATTAAAGGATGAAACTCTACATGAAGGTAGGTATATTTCCTTATGTTTTTGTTCTATGTAGTAAATTAATTCCTCAAAATTATGAAAAGGAACGTAAAACAAAAATGTTGTTGGTTTACGTTTCCTACTAGGTAATCAAAGACTGTTTACACACTTCATAAGTTTGGGATTTTCTTATGGTTAAATTTCTCCTAATCATGTTTTCTATCACTCTCCATCATAACTTGACCCTTTGTTTTCTCCTCCATGTCCATGTTTTCCTACATGGAATCCTAGTGTGGGTTAACTCGGGTGACCTTTGTACTTCCCTTTATTTCTTTTAAAGTACTAGTTTTACTAACTCCTTTTCTGATGTGGGACTTTCAATGAAATTTCAAAACCCAATTTTAAAAATTGCGAGGACGCAATTTCTTAAGGGGGAAGATTGTAATGACCTTAAATTTTGAATAAATCTCGTTTCCTAATTTTGTGTGTTATTTTATTTTATTTTTGATACTCAACAAAACTGTTTCATTTGATAACATGAGTATAATTAAAATGAGACCGTTGGGTTTTGACTGTTATATGACCCTTGGTCAATATGACCACTGGAAACTAAACCTTTTGATTATTGTCTCTAAATACAAGTAATCTTGGTTAATTAATATAGAAAGAAGATTAGATGGCCTCACCCAGTAGTCTTGGAACGATCGAAGCCCATCTAACAGAACTTGCGAAAGAGGTAGCACCACTGGGATTTGCTCTGGACCAAACCCAAGCCGAATTTCATCGTGTGAAGCGAAAATGGAATCTCCTCTGCGAGAAGTTCAAACTGATAGAAATTACTACTCGTGCGATGTTGGTCGAGCCTCCCTCGGATTCTCTCACCTTAGCACACCTTACACTTAGGTCCTATGCTAGTGTGATAAAGGGCTATGTAAGGAGACTGTAACTGCCTTGTGTAATCCCTTGATTTAAATAAAAATTGAGATTTCTTCTTATAATGAAGTTTATGAATTTTCAAATGACCGGATAAATATAGTATTCATATTTTTGATGAATTTTAGAAAAAAGGATATTTTAAAAATGTTTATGTAAACCTTAAATAATTAAAAACTTGTAATGATATTCAAAAAATGGTCTTCTACAATTATGTCCAGTACGAAATTAAGAGTCTAATAAGATCAACTTGATTTTTTATGAATAGTAAATTATGGATAGTGATTTTATGATTAGGATTAGTAATGTGTCCAAATGGATTAGTACTCTCACTTAAAGAAAGTATTAATATAATCTAGGCACCTTGATTAAGTAATGTGATTCAATAAAATGGTTAAATAATGGTTTCATAAATTATTATTCAAGTATTAGTTTTTTCAGGTGAATAGTGTTTTTTAATTACAAATTAAATTAAAAATATTTAGAAAATTATTTTTATAAAATGGATTTCATTTTTGAACTCAGAGCATCGATATTATGTTAAGGTATTTTTTGGGGTTTTTTCTAAAAAAATGAATTTTCTGTGAATAGTGTTTTTATTTAAAAATTAAATTAAAAATATTTAGAAAATTATTTTTATAAAATGGAGTTCATTTTTGAAATCAGATCATTGATATTTGGTTAATGTGAAATTTTTGGGATTTTTCGGAGAAAGTTGAATTTTCAGTGAATAGTAAAAATACAGTTTTAGGGTTTCGGTATGTTTAATGACATCATAATTGTGTCATGATGATTCCATGAGATATCTTAAGGGATGGTCGACTAAAGAGAATTAATTATTTTATGATGTGTCCCAAGTGGCCAATACCATGGGCAAATACCATGGACAAGCCCATGGTTTTGCCAAAACCACCAATGAGGTGTCCCTTGGCCATTAATGCCTTGTCCCCTCACTTTCCCTATAAATACCAAGAAATCCTCTCATAATTTTGACTCCCAACTCTCCCCCAATGAACATCTGGTCTCATTACCTCCCAATGAGTCCTCCCAAGGTGCCCGCAAGCCCTCAAGGTCCCAACCTTTGAGTTTTAAGAGTTACATTTTAAGGTAAGGGATATGACCTCTCTCTTTCTTTTCAAGTAATCTCTTTTATGTCATTTATTTTATGCTCCACGTTCTTATGTTGGAGGATGTTATTATATATTCATCTTACTGCCCTATTCATGTTCATATGATGAGATACCCCCTCTTTCTCTCATCAATTCGTTTTAATAATGTTTAAGTGGCGTCGTTAGGTTGCCGAATTTTTAAAGGATTCTTTCACCCTTCTCATTTTCAGGTTCTATTTTAATGTCAAGTATTTCAAGTTCCTTATTATTGTGTTGGGGTATGATCTCTATATATATCATAATGAAATATTATTTTCATATGATGAGAGACCCTATTTGATCTTGTCAATTCATTTTTGGTTGAAGTTTAAGTGACGCCGTTAGGCTGCCGGATTTTCATAAGAGAAATCTAATTTTTGTCTTCCTTCCATGTTTTTCATTTCAAATGGTATGTCCTTAAAATTTCATTTCCATGTTCATATATCCTTCATATTCGGTCCCTCTACTGTTTTATGGGTCATTTATTATTGTTTGACCCATGTCCCCTCTCTTTTCAATGTTTTCTAAAACCCCGAAACATAGTTGTTATGCTGCAGAATTTCCGTCTCAAATGTCTCTCTCTTTTTCTAAAGTTCTTTTATTTTATTAAGTGAATACTCAAAGCTCTCTCTTCAATAGCTGTATTCACATATATACCAGGTTTTTCTATTTTAAATTCTAGGATTTACATACATGTGACCCGCTTTCCCTTTCCGTGGGTTTAAAGTGACGTAAAGATCATGTCTTTAAAGCAGTTTTTAAAACATTATGATTATGAAATGAAACCCATTACTTTTATGATATATGGGTTGTTTATGAAATGATTGATTATGATATATTTGGCTCACATGATAATAAATACATGTCAAGGGTGCGCCCTGATAGCGCTTCAATGCATTGGGTAAAGACTTAATCTCTAGAGATGACCTTTTAGACTGATACCTTGGTGAATAACCTTGGTAATTTTTAATGACACAGTAGGGATGGACCTTGGTGAAACGAAATGATTGTCAATATTAAATGTTGTATCCACTTCTTCAAGTTATGAAAAATGTTATTTTTGTTATGATATGCCTCACGATTTCTTTCTCATGCCTTAAAGTTCTTTTTCATGACATTGTTGATGTATCCCAAGTTCACATGTAAAATGTTTCTCTTGTTTCCCTTACTGGGCCTTCTGCTCACCCTTTCTTTTGATGTATGTCCCCAAGTTATGAGATGTAGTAATGAACCTAGGATGAACATGAGGAGAATCCTTTCAAGTTTTTAAGAAGAATGTTTTATGTTTTCATGTTTTAAGTTCCTGGTTTCCAAAACACTAAACCTTAAAGATCATCATTTTTGTAAAATGTAATGAAAGTTTGTGTGATAAAAAGGCGGGATGATATAGTTGGTATCAGACAATGGTTTAGTTATTTGTGGAAATTAGGATATGAAAACTTTAGGAAGAATCCTATAGAAAAGTTTATATATTGGAAATATTCCTGGTATTTTTGTGAGTATTGAGTAAGGGGTTTCCAAGAAAATGCATCCATGTCTGGATACGAGCAGGTAGAGGTGGCTCTGGCACAAATGTACTTAGGGGTCAAACCCGAAAATACCATTTTGAGCTAGACTCGAACGGGAATTGGATACACGACAATGGGCCTTGCTGCACTCTTGGTTACGACACTCCCAGGGGATATGCTTTGGTAAATTCATAAGCTTAGTATGAACCATTATTAAAGGAATAAAGATAAAATAAAATAAGGATTCACATAAGAATATATGATCATGGATAACCTAGATTGGAACCTAGGGGATCACAAGTTAGGGTATACTTTTCTTCTACAAGTTATCCTTATATGCTTTAAGTTCCTTTTCAAGATTATTGGCTAAGTATTTAATCCTCTAATTATACTTTCTCTTATTAGTTAATGGTGGGAAATGGAAGAACATGTCCCAAAAACCAATGTGATAGGAAATACGATGATTTCCATATTAATATGACAGATATGATTAGTGTATTAAAAGATGATTATTATTTTGGAAGACGTTCACTATTTTGGGGACCCTATATGATCGAGGTAAATAGATTACTACAGTATTTTTTTTGAGGAGTAAATGTCGACTTATATTTTGATGAATCAATGAATTTAAGGTGGACTTATAGTAATTTAGGTTACTTATAGGAATAATTAACCTATCTTGGGTAAAATATGTTTAGGTTATCTACTTTTGTTATAAGATGTTAGGAGTGGTTGATGTTGTTTTGAGATGAACAATGAAGTTTATTTTGGAAGACTATGTTATCAAATCCTTCTTGTATTTGGGTTTCAATCTTAGTTTGGTTTATTTTGAGGAATTTTAAGGACCGTTATTTATGGAATGGTTTATGATGAACTTTGGGTAGTACCATGGAACTTTGAAGATTTAAAAGTAGTTTCAATTCCTATGGGATTCTTTCTTTTTGAAGAGTTGTTTTACCTTACCCTTTCTGTTTTTGGGATAATGTTTAAAGATAGAAGAAATAGATAGTTAATATTTTTTGGATTATGTGATTCTCTAGAATATGATTCTTCTGTTTTGATTAGACCAAGTAGTTTTGAATTATCATCATTTCTAGAAAAGATTAGTTTTGGTAGAAACTTATTAAAGGATGAAACTCTACATGAAGGTAGGTATATTTCCTTATGTTTTTGTTCTATATAGTAAATTAATTCCTCAAAATTATGAAAAGGAACATAAAACAAAAACTCTATTGGTTTACGTTTCCTACTAGGTAATCAAAGACCGTTTACACACATCATAAGTTTGTGATTTTCGTATTGTTGACTTTCTCCTAATTATGTTTTCTATCACTCTCCCTCAGAACTTGACCCTTTGTTTTCTCCTCCTTGTCCATGTTTTCCTACATGGAATCCTAGTGTGGGTTAACTTGGGTGACCTTTGTACTTCCTTTTCTTTCTTTTAAAGTAAAAGTTTTACTGACTCCTTTTCCGATGTGGGACTTTCAATGAAATTTCAAAACCCAATTTTAAAAATTGCGAGGACGCAATTTCTTAAGGGGGAAAGATTGTAACCACTCGAAATTTTGAATAAATCTTGTTTCTTAATTTTGTGTGTTATTTTATTTTATTTTTGATACTCAAAAAAACTATTTCATTTGATAACATGAGTATAATTAAAATGAGACCGTTGGGTTTTGACTGTTATATGACCATTGGTCAATATGACCACTGGAAACTAAACATTTTGATTATTGTCTCTAAATACAAGTAATCTTGGTTAATTAATATAGAAAGTGGTTTCGATGGCCTCACCCAGTAGTCTTGGACCGATCGAAGCCCATCTAACAGAACTTGGGAAGGAGGTAGCACCACTGGGATTTGCTCTGGACCAAACCCAAGTCGAACTTCATCGTGTGAAGCTAGAACGGAATCGACTTTGCGAGAATTTCAAACTAATAGAAATTACTACTCGTGCGATGTTGGCTGAGCCTCCTTCGGATTCTCTCACCTTAGCACACCTTACACTTATGTCCTATGCTGGTGTGATAAGGGGCTATGTAAGGAGATTGTAACTGCCTTGTGTAATCATTTTTTTAAATAAAAATTGGGATTTCTTCTTATGATGCAGTTTATAAATTTTCAAATGACCGAATAAATATAGTATGCATATTTTTGATGAATTTTAGAAAAAAGGATATTTTAAAAATGTTTATGTAAACCTTAAATAATTAAAAACGTGTAATGATATTCAAAAAATGGTCTTCTACAATTATGTCCAGTACGAAATTTAGAGTCTAATAAGATCAACATGATTTGTGATGAATAGTAAATTATGGATAGTGATTTTATGATTAGGATTAGTAATGTGTACAAATGGATTAGTAATCTCACTTAAAGAAAGTATTAATATAATCTCGGAACCTTGATTAAGTAATGTGATTCAATAAAATGGTTAAATAATGGTTTCATAAATTATTATTCAAGTATTAGTTTTTTTGGGTGAATAGTGTTTTTTAATTAAAAATTAAATTAAAAATATTTAGAAAATTATTTTTATAAAATGGATTTCATTTTTGAACTGAGAGCATCGATATAATGTTAAGGTAATTTTTGGGGTTTTTTCTAAAAAAAATGAATTTTCGGTAAATAGTGGATTTATTTAAAAATTAAATTAAAAATATTTAGAAAATTATTTTTATAAAATGGAGTAAATTTTTTAAGTCAGAGCATTGTTATTTGGTTAATGTGAAATTTTGAGATTCTTCTGAGAAAGTTGAATTTTCAGTGAATAGTAAAAATACAGTTTTAGGGTTTTAGTATGTTTAATGACATCATAATTGTGTCATGATGATTCCATGAGATATCTTAAGGGATGTTCGACTAAAGGGAATTAATTATTGTATGACGTGTCCCAAGTTTCCAATACCATGGGTAAATACCATGGACAAGCCCATGGTTTTTCCAAAACCACCAATGAGGTGTCTCTTCGCCATTAATGCCTTGTCCCCTCACTTTCCCTATAAATACCAAGAAATCCTCTCATAATTTCGACTCCCAACTCTCCCCCAACGAAGCTATGATCTCATTACCTCCAAAGGAGTCCTCCCACGGTTCCCCCAAGCCCTCAAGGTCCCAACCTTTGAGTTTTAAGAGTTATGTTTTAAGGTAAGGGATCTGACCTCTCTTTTTCTTTTCAAGTAATCTCTTTTATGTAATTTATTTTATGATCCATGTTCTTATGTTGGAGGATGTTCTTATATATTCATATTACTTTCCTTTTCATTTTCATATGATTAGATACCCCCTCTTTCTCTCATCAATTTGTTTTAAGAATGTTTAAGTGGCGCTGTTAGGTTATCGAATTTTTAAGGGATTCTTTCACCCTTCTCATTTTCAGGTTCTATTTTAATGTCAAGTATTTAAAGATCTTTATTATTATGTTGGGGTATTATATCTATATCTATCATACTTAACTCTTATGTTCATATGATGAGAGACCCTATTTGATCTTTTCAATTCATTTTTGGTTGAAGTATAAGTGACGCTATTAGGCTGCCAGATTTTCATAAGAGAAATCTAATTTTTGTCTTCTTTCCATGTTTTTCATTTCAAATGGTATGTCCTTAAAATTTTGTTACCATGTTCATATATCCTTCATATTCGGTCCCTATACTGTTTTATGGGTCATTTATTATTGTTTGAACCATGTCCCCTCTCTTTTCAATGATTTCTAAAACCCCGAAACATAGCCGTTATGCTGCAGAATTTCCGCCTCAAATGTCTCTCTCTTTTTCTAAAGTTATTTTATTTTATTAAGTGAATACTAAAAGCTCTCTATTCTATAGGGGTATTCACATATGTACCCGGTTGTTCTATTTTAAATTCTGGGATTTATATCCATGATACCCTCTTTCCCTTTCTATGGGTTTAAAGTGACGTAAAGATCATGTCTTTAAAGCAGTTTTAAAACATTATGATTATGAAATAAAACCCATTCCTTTTATGATATATGGGTTGTTTATGAAATTAATGATGATGATATATGTGGCTCACATGATAATAAGGACATTTCAAGGGTGCGCCCTGATAGCGCTCCAATGCATTGGGTAAAGACTTAATCTCTGGAGATGACCTTTTAGACTGATACCTTGGTGAATAACCTTGGTAATTTTTAATGACACCTTGGGGATGGACCTTGGTGAAATGAAATGATTGTAACTATTAAATTTTGTATCCACATCTTAATAATATAAAAAATGTTATTTTTATTATGATATGCCTCACGATTTCTTTCTCATGACTTAAAGTTCTTTTTCATGACATTGTTGATGTATCCCAAGTTCACATGTAAAATGTTTCTCTTGTTTCCCTTATTGGGATTTCTGCTCACCCTTTCTTTTGATATATTTCCCCAGGTTATGAGATGCATTAATGAACCTAGGATGAACATGAGGATAATCCTTTCAAGTTTTTAAGAAGAATGTTTTATGTTTTCATTTTTTAAGTTTCTGGTTTCCAAGACACTAAACCTTAAAGATCCTCAGTTTTGTAAAATATAATGAAAGTTTATGTGATAAAAAGGCGGGATGCTACAGTTGGTATCAGAGGTTGGTTTAGTTATTTGTGGAAATTAGGATATGAAAAATTTATGAAGAAGCCTATAGAAAAGTTTATATATAGGAAATATTCCTGGTATTTTGGTGAGTATTGAGTAAGGGGTTGCCAAGCAAATACATCCCTATCTGGATACGAGCAAGTAGAGGTGGCTCTGGAACAGATGTACATAGGGGTAAAACCCGAAAACACCGCTTTGAGATAGACTCGAACGGGAACTGGTTCACGGCAACGGGCCTTAATACACACTTGGTTACGACACTCCCGGGGGATATGCTTTGTAAAATTCATAAGCTTAGTATGAACCATTATTAAAGGAACAAAGATAAAATAAAATAAAGATTCACATAAGAATATATGATCATAGATAACCTAGATTGGAACCTAGGGGATCACAATTTAGGGTATACTTTTCTTCTACAAGTTATCCTTATATGCTTTAAGTTCCTTTTCATGATTATTGTCTAAGTATTTAATCCCCTAATTATACTTTCTCTTCTTATTTAATGGTAGGAAATGGAAGAACATGTCCCAAAAACCAATGTGATAGGAAATGCGACGATTACCGTATTAATATGACAGAGATGATTAGGGTATTAAAAGATGATTATTATTTTGGAAGACGTTCACTATTTTGGGGACCCTATATGATCGACGTAAATATATTACTATGGTATTTTCTTTGAGGAGTAAAGGTCGACTTATATTTTGATGAATCGATGAATTTAAGGTGGACTTATAGTAATTTAGGTTACTTATGGGAATGATTAACCTATCTTGGGAAAAATAAGTTTAGGTTTTCTACTTTTGTTATAAGATGTTAGGAGTGGTTGATGTTGTTTAGAGAAGAACAATGAAGTTTATTTTGGAAGACTATGTTATCAAATCCTTCTTGTATTTGGGTTTCAGTCTTAGTTTGGTTTATTTTGAAGAATTTTAAGGACTGTTATTTATGGAATGGTCTATGATAAACTTTGGGTAGTACCATGGAACTTTGAATAATTAAAAGAAGTTTCCATTACTATGGGATTATTTCTTTTTGAAGAGTTGTTTTACCTTACCCTTTTTGTTTTTGGGATAATGTTTAAAGATAGAAGAAATATATAGTTAATCTTTTTTGGATAATGTGATTCTCTAGAAGATGATTCTTGTGTTTTGATGAGACCAAGTAGTTTTGAATTCTCATCATTTGGAGAAAATATTAGTTTTGGTAGAAACTTATTAAAGGATGAAACTCTACAAGAAGGTAGGTATATTTCCTTATGTTTTTGTTCTATGTAGTAAATTAATTCCTCAAAATTATGAAAAGGAACGTAAAACAAAAACGTTTTTAGTTTACGTTTCCTACTAGGTAATCAAAGACCGTTTACACACATAATAATTTTGGGATTTTCTTATGGTTAACTTTTTCCAAATCATGTTTTCTATCACTCTCCCTCAGAACTTGACCCTTTGTTTTCTCCTCCATGTCCATGTTTTCCTACATGAAATCCTAGTGTGGGTTAACTCGAGTGACCTTTGTACTTCCCTTTCTTTCTTTTAAAGTAATAGTTTTACTGACTCCTTTTCCGATGTGGTACTTTCAATGAAATTTTAAAACCCAATTTTAAAAATTGCGAGGATGCAATTTCTTAAGGGGGAAAGATTGTAACGACCCGAAATTTTGAATAAATCTTGTTTCAAAATTTTGTGTGTTATTTTATTTTATTTTTGATACTCAACAAAACTGTTTCATTTGATAACATGAGTATAATTAAAATGAGACCGTTGGGTTTTGACTGTTATATGACCATTGGTCAATATGACCACTGGAAACTAAACGTTTTGATTATTGTCTCTAAATACAAGTAATCTTGGTTAATTAATATAGAAAGAAGATTTGATGGCCTCACCCAGTAGTCTTGGACAGATCGAATCCCATCTAACAGAACTTGGGAAGGAGGTAGCACCACTGGGATTTTCTCTGGACCAAACCCAATCCAAACTTCATCGTGTGAAGCTAGAACAGAATCGCCTTTGCGAGAAGTTCAAAATGATAGAAATTACTACTCGTGCGATGTTGGTTGAGCCTCCCTCGGATTCTCTCACCTTAGCACACCTTACACTTAGGTCCTATGCTGGTGTGATAAGGGGCTATGTAAGGAGACCGTAACTGCCTTGTGTAATCCTTTGTTTTAAATAAAAATTGGGATTTCTTCTTATGATGAAGTTTATGAAATTTCAAATGACCGGATAAATATAGTATGCATATTTTTGATGAATTTTAGAAAAAATGATATTTTAAAAATGTTTATGTAAACCTTAAATAATTAAAAACGTGTATTGATATTCAAAAAATGGTCTTCTACAGTTATGCCCAGTATGAAATTTAGAGTCTAATAAGATCAACTTGATTTTTGTTGAATAGTAAATTATGAATAGTGATTTTATGATTAAGATTAGTAATGTGTCCAAATGAATTAGTAATCTCACTTAAAGAAAATATTAATATAATCTAGGCACCTTGATTAATTAATGTAATTCAATAAAATGGTTAAATAATGGTTTCATAAATTATTATTCAAGTATTAGTTTTTTCGGGTGAATAGTTTTTTTTAATTAAAAATTAAATTAAAATTATTTAGAAAATTATTTTTATAAAATGGATTTCATTTTTGAACTCAGAGCATCAATATTATGTTAAGGTAATTTTTGGGGTTTTTTCTGAAAAAATGAATTTTCGGTGAATAGTGTATTTATTGAAAAATTAAATTAAAAATATTTAGAAAATTATTTTTATAAAATGGAGTTCATTTTTGAAATCAGAGAATTGATATTTGGTTAATGTGAAATTTTGGGATTTTTCTGAGAAAGTTAAATTTTCAATGAATAGTAAAAATACAGTTTTAGGGTTTCGGTATGTTTAATGACATCATAACTGTGTCATGATGATTCCATGAGATATCTTAAGGGATGTTCGACTAAAGGGAATGAGTTATTGTATGATATGTCCCAAGTGGCCAATACCATGGGCAAATACCATGGACAAGCCCATGGTTTTTCCAAAACCACCAATGAGGTGTCCCTTGGCCATTAATGCCTTGTCCCCTCACTTTCCCTATAAATACCAAGAAATCCTCTCATCCTTTTGACTCACAACTCTCCCCCAACGAAGCTCTGGTCTCATTACCTCTCAAGAAGTCCTCCCAAGGTGCCCCCAGGCCCACAAGGTCCCAACCTTTGAGTTTTAAGAGTTACGTTTTAAGGTAAGGGATCCGACCTCTCTCTTTCTTTTCAAATAATCTCTTTTATGTCATTTCTTTTATGCTCCATGTTCTTATGTTGTAGGATGTTCTTATATATTAATATTACTTCCCTTTTCATGTTCATATGATGAGAGACCCCCTCTTTCTCTCATCAATTCGTTTTAAGAATGTTTAAGTGGCGTCGTTAGGTTGCCGAATTTTTATAGGATTCTTTCACCCTTCTCGTTTTCAGGTTATATTTTAATGTCAAGTCTTTCAAGTTCCTTATTATTATGTTGGGGTATGATATCTATATCTATCATACTGAACTCTTATGTTCATATTATGAGAGACCCTATTTTATCTTGTCAATTCATTTTTGGTTGAAGTTTAGGTGACGTCGTTAGGCTGCCGGTTTTTCATAAGAGAAATCTAATTTTTGTCTTCCTTCCATGTTTTTCATTTCAAATTGTATGTCCTTAAAATTTCATTAACATGTTAATATATCCTTCATATTCTGTCCCTCTACTGTTTTATGGGTCATTTATGATTGTTTGACCCATGTCCCCTCTCTTTTCAATGTTTTCTAAAACCCCGAAACATAGCCGTTATGCTGCAGAATTTCCGTCTCAAATGTCTCTCTCTTTTTCTAAAGTTCTTTTATTTTATTAAGTGAATACTCAAAACTCTCTATTCTATAGGGGTATTAACATATATACCAGGTTGTTCTATTTTAAATTCTGGTATTTACATACATGAGACCCGCTTTCCCTTTTCGTGGGTTTAAAGTGACGTAAAGATCATGTCTTTAAAGCAGTTTTTAAAACGTTATGATTATGAAATGAAACCCATTCCTTTTATGATATATGGGTTTTTTATGAAATGATTGATTATGATATATGTGGCTCACATGATAATAAAGACATGTCAAGGGTTCACCCTGATAGCACTCCAATGCATTGGGTAAAGACTTAATCTCTAGAGATGACCTTTTAGACTGATACCTTGGTGAATAACCTTGGTAATTTTTAATGACACCTTGGGGATGGACCTTGGTGAAACGAAATTATTTTCAATATTAAATGTTTTAGCCACATCTTCAAGTTATGAAAAATGTTATTTTTATTATTATATGCCTCGCGATTTCTTTCTCATGCCTTAAAGTTCTTTTTAATAACATTGTTGATGTATCCCAAGTTCACATGTAAAATGTTTCTCTTGTTTCCCTTACTGGGCCTTCTGCTCACCCTTTCCTTTGATTTATGTCCCCAGGTTATGATATGCAGTAATGAACCTAGTATGAACATGAGGCAAAGTCTTTCAAGTGTTTAAGAAGAATGTTTTATGTTTTCATGTTTTAAGTTCCTGGATTCCAAGACACTAAACCTTAAAGATCCTCAGTTTTGTAAAATGTAATGAAAGTTTATGTGACAAAAAGGCGGGATGCTATATTGACAGTAGTCTTGATTTATAGGTCTAATGTTTCTTTTAAATTGCCTTTTTATGTAACCTCAAATCTCAATCATCAGTTTAGTATTTTTATGTGATTTTATCTATAATTTATTCTTAATGGTGCTTTTTTTCTTTAAAATTCCAATAAACTAATGTATGGTCATTAATATATATTGTATAATTAGTTCACATTGTTTTATGATCTTATTCCATCAATCATTCCATTTTATAATTAGAATGTATTCCAAAATGGTTATTCTATAATTTTATGTTGTGTTTTACACTTTCATGTGATTTTCAACAGAGATAGCATTTGAGATTTACCTTTTCCTATGTTTCCATTTTCATTAGGTTATGTGTTAAAATATTGTGTGCAATATTTTAATGATAGAATAAAATATAGAGAATATTTTTCTATGAAATTTTAACAATATCATTAAATATGATTAATATTTCCATAAAATTTTTATTTTAATTTCTATATGTATTATATAATTATGTTAAATGTAAGAAAATATATTTATATTTTATTTAGGTCATGTCAGTGATTAATTGTCTAATGAAAAACCTATTTACATGTTTTAATACCATTACTACCAAGTTGTGTTTAATAATAATACTTTAATAAATTATATAATGGAGATTAATGTAAAAACGTAGTGTTTAATTAATAACATCACACTTAGGATAGATAAATTATTGGGAATGTGGAACTTTGTTATCGTAATTTTTTTAAATCATCAATGAAAATATTAAACTATAATATAATGTACATGTTAAAGAATATTGTTGATTATCTAAGGAAATTTTAATTAATGTTCAAAACACTATAAGTAATCTGATCATTTTAGTTATTGTATGTGAATCTATGTAACATTATAATATACATATTAGGATATTTATATCCTGAGTATAATAATGGAGGATATATGAAAATTATGACTCCCATATTTACAAGAAATAAAAGATATCAATTTCAATGTGTATATTAATTATAACATCCATATTAAAAAAATAAAAAATTTCATGAAGAATATTTGTAACAAAAAATATTTTAATATTAAATAATATTTATTAATATTTTACTCATATCTATAATTTTTTCCAGAAAAACTTTCACTATGATATTTAGGACAATTTTCAATCATTCGAATAGAGTATTTTTAGATGAATTCTGAATGGTTAAAGAATTATGTTGAACTCTCCTTGGTGATACAAATCTACTTAATTGGATTTTATTTAATATCATATGATATATCTTGATATATATAATAAATTTCAAAATGAGGCTTAGTCTATGTAATTTATCTAGAAAATATAAAATGATTTAAAAATATCTATAATTTTTCAAATGTTATCCTTTTTGTTTTTATTAATTTAAAAATTTTATATGGATAACTTTTGTTATAATGGAACCCTTTAATTAAATTTTTTATACTTATTATGATGATAAATATATTTGAGAAGTATTCGAGGAAGATAGAGTTGCACATAGAAGAAATTGTGTATTTAAAAAGGAAGAACCAAAATTTAATTTGTGTTTATCATAAATAAATATAGTTTTATAATGATTATCATAACTAAAAAAACCAACAATTTAAACCATTCCATGAACCATTTTCCCTAAATAGTTTTTCTGACTAGTGGATAATGACTATAATAAATAACTATTTTTAAAAAAAATTACGATAAATAAAAGTAATTTACTATGTTTGATTGAACCTCTAGTATAATAATAACCACACCAACATATACTATTATAATACAACCATAGTACTAATACATATAACCATTCCTACTAAAAGACAATTTCTCATCATATTTATATATGGCATCCAAGCCAAGGTGACTACCTTACTAGACCATTCTAAACACAAACTTGGTTGACCAATAACACATACCAAACCTATTCACTATGATTCATAGTTTTTAATTAGCCAAATCATTTATATATAATTTTATCACATCAACAAAACCATAAAACAGAACATTAATAATTACACTTTCATTCATTATGTTTTTATTTTGTCCTTATTTAACAGAGAATTTCAATCACTTTACTTATATAAAGACTTCAAAATCCATAAATTTTATTTAAACTAGTACATAATTTATTTACTAACCACTATCAAAATTTAAGAGAAATGAATATTTTCCTTTAAATATATAGTTTTATAAAATAGTGAAAAAAAATTATCTCATAATTTCCCAAGCCATTACATTATAGTTTCGTTATATTATGTGATTCATATAAACTCCAACACCAATGATATCCAATAATTTATTTTCCTTGGGGTAGTGAAAAAAATGAATAATAAAATTTAAATTCCATTAACCTTATTAATAGAATACGAGAAAGATATAAATCCCACCCCAACTCCCAATTTCGAAAAATGTATATTATAATTTAATGAATCCTTATTTTTTCACTAATAACATATATTTATTAACACTCACCGTGACATATGATTTTTTTTATATTTTGGATAACCAAAATTTCAATCAATATAACATTAAAATTATATCCCTATAAAATTGAAATCATCAAAATCAATGTATAATCCTTTTAAATGTCCAAACCTTATTTTTTTATGAACAATAATACTTTTCATTAATTATAAGTCATGTGTGAAAATTTTATTCCAACATGTTTTATTATGGTATTATTTGTAAAAAATACTCCCAATATGTAAAGACTTGGAAATCCTATGGAATTATTTTTAAATACATGAGAATTTCACGAATCTGTAGTTTATGACGGCGCCTGATTCCGAGGCCCAGTGTGCCCAGAATCAATTTCTGAAGTTTTGTTCGAGTAAGTTCAGTAAACGTATGAGCGTTATTTTATATCTTTTGAACCGGTGCTCGAAATTGAAATCCAAGGACACCGTTGAACTCACAGCGTCGGTATTCGCTTAAGGAGACCTTTACCGTAGTTGCATTTTATCGAGATTGGAAGTTAGTTTTTGGGTTTTTTTAAAATTAAACTGAATAAAAATATGTGTTAGCCATATTTTTATTTGAGTTAGTAGTTAGTACCTCCAAGGGGAGGTTAGTGGAGGGGCCCACCCGCACATGACCTCCCTTGGGAGGATGTTATAAGGTGGGGCCAACACGAGTATCAAACCCCCCTTAACTCTTCAACTCCTCATTTATGTGGATGAAACTCTCTCTCATTAATTGAGCCTCTCCACTTTCCCCATTAATTTTGTGCCAACCCAAGCAATTAATTGATTGAACTTCTCTTAATTAATTGGAACAATTTGAATTCTTTTGAATTCATGTTAAGAATAAAATAATTGAAAAAGCTATTATTATGGTTGGAACATAATACTTTGGTGGAGCCTTGGAGAAATAGAGAGAGCATTCTTCCCATGAAGAACATGAAGAACGTCTTTTCAGCCACCGAAGCACGATGACGCCATCTTCTTCCTTCTTCATCATTCTTCAACCGAGGCAAGGAAAGGGAAGCGACGCCCACGACATCTCCAACGAACTTCATCAATGTCAAAGGAGAATACGTCACCCACGAAGAACGTCTCCAATGACGACGTCACCTCCGAATGCTCATCCGCCAATGAAGAGTACCCTTCTTCCTTTCCAACGCATGAGCGTGAGAATTGGGAGTGCATGATGAATGTGTCAATCGACTAATCGTCATCCTCCCCTTTTCTGAGATCGTCAACGAATGAAAAATACGAGGTAGGGGTTTTGAATTCTTGTACCCTTTCTACGTCGTTGAATTTATGGTTTGAAAAAAAAATGATATCATCATAACATGGGGAAATTTGGACCACACCAACACGGCTGACCCTTCCCCTTTTTGGTCTTGTTTATGGTTGACGTTGGAGGCGGAGCCGGAAGGGCGTGGTGATATCACCCTGTACCGGAGAAGAACAATGGCTGGAAGGGCCGTAGTAGACGAAATAGGCATGGCGCCATCGCTCCATGCCCCGCCGGAGGTGAAGAATTGTGGCCAGGGTGGGTCGTGACAAAGGGGTGTGGTGTCGTCGCGCTGCACCGGAGAGGAACTGCAACCGGGAGGGCCGCGGTGGATGGAGAAGCGTGACGTCGTCGCGCCATGCGTTGGAGCCGAAGGCCACAGCCAGGTTGGGTCGCGGCGGTGGTGGCATCGTTTCGTCACGACGCATGGAGGGCAGGAGGACCGCGGTGCTGCTGCGCCACGGTGGCGACCGGTCGGGCCAGCCGCTGTGGAGCCGGACAAGCGGGGCCACCCGGGTCCCGCAGCTCCTGAACCGGTGCAATGCGTCGGTTCTATTCGACGAAATGGGGAGGGAACCCCGCCTCCTGTGCGTAGCCAGCTGGGCGGCCACGGTCGGGCCACCCCTCGGTCGGGCCGCCCCTCGGCCGAGCCACCCCTCAGTCGGGCGGCCACAGTTGGGTCGCCCCTCGTCCAGGCCCCCATGGCCGGGATGCCCCATTGGCCAGGCCGCCACGGTTGGGCCGCCCCATCGTCCGGGCCACCATGGGCTGGGCCACCCTCAAGTCGTACTACACCTTCGGGTCGGTCCGCGCCTTCGGGTCGGGTCGCCCCTTGGGGCTGGGCCGCTCCTTTGGTTCGGGCCGTCCAATCGAGTCGAGCCAACCACTCAGGTCAGGCCGCACCCGCGGACCGGGTCAGACTCTAGTTTGGGTCAAGTCGGGCCGCACCCGCAGACCGGGTCAGACTCCGGTTTGGGTCGGGCCGGGCCGGGTCGGTCAGACTGGGTCAGACCGGACCCGGACCCGCTATGACCATTTCCACCTTTTAGTCCTATCTTGGGCTTCGGGTGTCCGATCGATGAACCATTTGCGGCGATGGAATTCTTGGAGTGAGATGATTCCTTTGGAATATCCTAATTGAGGCTTGGACATAGTTGGGATACGATCGTGTTGGTTTGAGCTTAAAAACTAACTGGGCCCCTGGAACAGAAATGCCAATAACTTACAGACCGGGAGTCTGATTGATGCATCGTCTGTCGTGTTGGGTTCCTTTTGATAAGAAGGAACTACGAGAAATATCAAATCAATATTTCATGGTATTTTATGTATCGACACTTGGCTTGAGGAGTGGACCCTCCTGGAATCGAGCGTGCTATGTGTGAGAACCCTATGGCTGGTTGCGAATGAGATGATAGGATCCTCTGTGGGTTCGACAGTGAAGATATTGTACCAGGATCCTCTGTGGGTTCGACAGTGATGACTTCTGTACCAGGATCTTCCATGGGTTTGACAGCAGTGACTTCTATACTGGGATCCTACGTGGGTTTGACAGCGATGAATTCTGTACCGGGATCCTCCGCAGGTTCGACAGCGGTGACTTCTGTACTGGGATCCTACGTGGGTTCGACAGTGATGACTTCTATACCAGGATCCTACGTGGGTTTGATAGTGATGACTTCTATACCAGGATCCTACGTGGGTTTGATAGTGATGACTTCTGTACCAGGATCCTACGTGGGTTCGACAACACGGATACTGTTCTCGGATCCTACGTGGGTTCAACAGAGGAGATGATTCAGAGGCTAAATATAATCATTTATACCCCTCTTCATGTGTTGTATACCTGTGTGAGATGAGTCTTGTCTTTCAATCATTATCAACGAGGTGATTGACTTTACTTCCTTTGTGGACTGGGTTATGCTTGCGCTCGAGAGTTGGATCTGGATTGTGTCTGGTAACTTAGGTATATGTATGGGCATATAACTAAGTAGGTTTGGTTGATACTTCGTGGTTGTATCTTTCTTCTTGGTTTATCCTTAGTGGATTCTGGGAGACGTTTGGGGGTCTCGGGGTCCCTTGATGAGTATTGTTATACTCACCCATGTATGGGCTTCGCCCGTACCTTATTGTGTTCTGTGCAGACGATGGTCAGTAGTGATCGAGGCTGAGAGTGACGGATGGGAGGCTGCTTGGTTCTGGACTAGACGGGATGTACTTCAGGGATGAGTTGTTCGAGTTTTGTACCTACCCTTTAGGTAGGATTCTCCGGTGGATGATTCAGAAGCTGTTTTCCCTTTTTACTTGTACTTTTACTTGTTGTTCAGTTGGGTTTATATTCTGTCCCACTTACATTCAGCACACTTTTCTTTTCTATATTAGTACTTATGGCTCCCACTGCTTGTGTTCAGACGGTGTGGGTTACAGGTTTAAAGGAAATTCTTTCCCTTTTATCGGGGATTCTCCTTTGGTGCTCTTCGCCAGCCCGTGGCTTATGGAAGGCAGGCTTGGGGTAGTCATGGCACGGGCCCTGAGAACAGGTCGTGACAAATTGGTATCAGAGGAGTCGGTTCTACCGTAGAACTTGGACTCTGATTCTTTTAACGGTAGTAGTGTTAAGTGTTTTGGGTGTGGTTAACAGTTTAGGGAAACTGGTGTTGGTGCGGCAGCCGACGTATCCATACACTAGGACTCTGACTTCTGATTTCTGACTCATTGCACGAAAACACTGATTGGGTGTGTGTTTCTTTTGAAAAGTTTTCTTTGTGATTGCTTTGGGTCATCTCACTAGGTATACTGTTTAAACCGTGGCGCACTTGTTTCTTTTTAGGATGGCCCCACAAAGGCATCCAGCTAGGGTTCCGTGTTTCGTACGATATGGTAGCCCACCGAGCGACGAGGCCTCGGTGTAGGGCCCCATCACAGCGAAGGTACCAGCGATACCACTACCCACTGGGCCACCGATACAACCAGCTCCAATAGTAGAGATTTCATGTCGCCTGAGTGCATTGCATGAGTTCCAGTGCTAGAGGTCGCCTAGGTTCCGGGGAGTGACAAACCCACAGGCAGCTGAGGATTGGATGGAGGCTATCGTGAGAGTTTTCAGATTGGTAGGGACACCGTCCAACCACATGGTGATCCTTGTCTCGAGTCTCCAGTATGTTGTAGTAGGAAGATGATGGAGCCTGATGCTCCAGGTGCATGATGAGGCATCACTACTCTGGGCAGACTTCGAGAATCTCTTCCGGTCAAAGTTTGTTCCAGCCACCCTTTGTGCGTTGCGGATTCAGGAGTTACTACATCTGCAGTAGGGAAGCATGATAGTAGCTCAGTACTCAGCTAGATTCACTGACCTCTCGTGCTTGTAACACCCTGAGATTTTATGAAAATTATTCTTTTTAATTAATGTCTTGTGTTGTACACTACACCAAAAGGATCTTGCACAACACGCATCCCTGACTTTCCTTGCATTACACGCAATCCCGACCTTCCTCGATAGCGTGTGTAGTACGCAATACCGAGTTTCACTAAATGAGATATTATTATAATATTATTATGAACTACCTGTTATGAATATTAATACCCACTTTTTGAAATTTTATAAATTTTATCTTTCAAATTGGACTTCATTTTTGGATTCGGAATATCGAAATTATCTTAGGGTGAAATTTTTGTACTTTTCGGATAACTTTCAAATTCTGATGAATAGTGAAAATACTAAATTTTAATTAAAAACAACTTTTTTAATCGAAATAATTAATAGTGATAAATTATTAATTTAAGTGGTTTTAAAGTATATTTAGAATATATTTTTACAATTTAATACAATGTTGGTCATTGTATGTAATTTCACATTTAAACCAGACATAAACAAGTATCAATATTTTGATAGTTATTATCTCTTAAAAACACGCTATTTGTTTTGACGACGGGAATTAATTTTTAAATTAGTTAATGTAACTGATATGTTTTGAATTTGGTAAAATAGACATCATTTTTGAATTCATAATATAAAATATATCTTAGGCCTAATTTTTGGTATTTTTCTGGAAACTTTCATTTTTTGATGAATAGTGAAACCACTAAGTGGTAGTTAAAAAACAGAATTTTTTTCATAAAACTTAATTTTACTGCTTCTGTGAGTGAAATTTCCAAAATCTGAGAGACACGGTTAATATCAAGGACTAAAATGTGGTTCAATGAGATGAAAATAATTTTTGGTGAATAGTAACTTTTTACTTTTTTTTACCACGGTTAAAAGTAAATAGGGTAGTTAAGGGTAAAAATGATATTATTATTACCCTAACACATGTCCTAATTCTATTGGATAAGTTTAATTCGACCAAAAACAACCTTAGGAATAAAATATGACCATTTAGGCCCACTTGGATTAGATTAGGACATTTATTATCAATTTATTTAAAGAAGGGTTAAAATAGTTAAAATCAAAGTTTAATAACTGAAAAATTTTTAATATAGGGTTATACATAAGTTAAATTAGACTATAAATATTAATTAGAAAGATAAAAATATTTCCTACATAATGGTATTTTATTTGTAATTTTTAGACTTAAAATAATTTAATTTATTTATGATACAATGATGATGCAGTAATTATTTTATTAATGAAATATTGACATAATTGATGTTATAAATACCCAAATAAATGTAATTTGAGACTTTTTATGAATTACAATAATTTTATATGTTAATATGAGATGTTAGTATTGGTTTAATTAAATTTTTTCGAATTAATAATTCTATTATGATTTTCACAACAATCAATTACCAAATAGTGTCAAAATTGACATAAAATAGTTTTAAAAACAAATACTATATTATTAATTGTTATTTTATTCCTAAAAATCTATGGTTCAGCCAAATGACTTAGATAAGGTTATATATATTAATAATAAACAACTTGGGGTTCGTTTGGCTTGATATAGTAAGATTATTAACCTTATAGTGTAAGAAAATAAGAAGACACGGTAAAAGTTAAATTATCTAACTTAAAGTTAAATCTAAATGATAAGGTTACAATTGATACCTAAAATTGTATCAATTATATTTTATGAGAGTATTTAGACCCATCCCCATCTTAGCTTCTAAATATATCAATTTGGAGATATTAAAAACTAAATTTTACTTTATAATAAAATAATATTTTTAGTTATTCCAAAGGTGCCCCTCTCCTTCCTTATAAAAGGGCACCTCCTCCCTCTCTTCCTCACACCACTTTGAGCCTTCAATCTTGGCCAACCCCTGAAAATATCTCCTCTCCACTTCCCTTGAAACATCCTAGAGGTCCCGGTCTTCTTCAAAGACCAATTTTAGTGCCCTAAGAGAAGGTCTCAAAGAGGCGTTTCAAAGAAGAGGTAATGCCCGTTACCGATTCTTTCATCTTTATTTCTTCTTCCACTTATTCTTATTTAGTTTTTTCATTATGAAGTAATAACATAAGTATCACTCATATACTGATATGTTATTATAAGTATGAAACAACCCTATTTCACCATCTATCCATCCTACGGAAAATGAAATCACCATGCGTGCGTACGTACGGAATACCGTCTCCACGTCATGGTGTAATCTATTTTCCACCACCACCTTACTCGGATGGGTATAATGGTGTAAATAATAACTATATATGATTATTGTAAAGTGATATTGATTCGGAAATAGTATACATACACTCCAATACAATTCCATGATCATGGGAACGATATCAACGCTAGTGCGTACGTACGGAATACCGTCTCCACGATGTGATGAGACTCGTTATACGTGATCTTAATTGCATAATGATTATATAAATGAATTGAGTGAATGAATATGATATATATTACACTAATACTATTATGGAAATGAGGTATATATAACCTAAAAAGAAAAATAAGAATTTATTTGACAAAATGCGCATAAGAACAAAAAGTAATAAACACCTGAATAACAAGTAGTAATGAAATATTACTAATAAGAAGCTAAGAATATGACCATATATGATATCATAAAAATAAGTATGATTCTGGAATAATTCAATAACATTATTTAAATCATTATACAGGAGGTTCGGACACTTACGAAGCAAATCAGACCTAAGGTAAGGGAAAATATCACAATCTCATTTTATCTGAGATTGTTTATACTTTGGTATTTATTGGGGTGTATTTTATCATCCACATACATGTTTCCTCAATATGTAATATTGTTTCCATCCACCTACAATTGTTTAAATCCAATTTTACCCTTCATAGTGTTTTTAGTAAAATATATAAAAGGAATCTTTTGTCGTTTTTCATACGAGGTACTTTTTGACTTTTCCGACAAAAGTACGAGAAGAATTTTTTTTAACTTATACGGCATGAATGGATTTTTAAAACATTATTTCCAAGAAGCTTCATTTAAAAGTTTTCATGTTTATTTTTAATCAACTTCTTTTAGTTTAAAATTGTATGACATGTTAATAAAGGAAAAATGTTTTTTAAGTAGAAATGATATTTTCCTCAAGAATGGAGTTCAAGTGTTTTATCAAAATTATTATCCATATAAGATAATATAGGGTTATGTTTCTATCCCTATTATTAAATTGATTTGATTATGTTGTGATGGAATTATTTTTATGAATTCCTTTATCTTATATGAATTGTTTTATAATGCCATGTTGTTTAAGAATCCCATTTTTTACTACATGGGTTATGCAATGATGCATGATTTATGATTTTGTGGCACACATAAGAATGGTATCATTATGAGATGGGTGGGACCTATATCTCTCTCCACTGAATTGGGTAAAGATTTTAAATCTCATGAGATAGACATGGCGGGAATGGCAGGTTAAACCGGTTCAGTGAAACAGGACTGAAACGAGGAGTGAACTCGGTTCAGAAATGGACTTTGTCCACTAAGATAGTATTGGCAATGAGTCTTGACTAATAAGAAATGATTCTCTATGATTATGTGTGTATGCCACAAATTTTCATGTTTTAAGTTATGATTATTGGTATTTCATTTCACTACTCTGATTTATCCCATGTTATGAAAATTATTCTCTCTTTTGCAGGTTAAGATTTCCAAAATGTTATGTTCTTATGAATATGATTTGATTGATATTTCTTTTGTTTACCCTTACTGAGCATTTGAGCTCACCCTTTTTATGATTTATTTTCCCCCAGGATTAAAAGAAAGGTTTTAGGTAAGGAAACAAAAAGTGGAAGATCTTTATGGGAGATGTTGAAGATCTTTCACCACGATTAGAAGATTACATTCCAAGTTTCCAAAGACACTAAACTATTACGGTCCTTGTGTGTCTGTTTTTGTTATGTATTATGTATTCCGGAAAAGTAATGTAATATCTATGTACGTCAAGCTTCGGGTCTCTACAGTGCTACTCCATGGATATGGTGCGGGACCCATTATTTATGGCTCGGAACTTCAAGAAGGGACTCATGCATGAGATCAGGGCTTTGATGATCTCCCTAAACATCCCCATGCAGGCGGGGGTGCTGGAGTGAGCCCTTCTAGTATAGAGTTTTCTCGTTGAGCAGTCACCAGCAGCGAGACCCACCACAGGGCGACATGTAGCTGAGTCTTCTATAGCCGGTACTAAACAGATGTTGCTGAGGTCCAAGAGGACCAGGCCATCAGGTGGGCGACCCCAGGATACAAGTTCAGTTTTGTGGGGAACACGAGACAGTGCCATCCATACGAGGGGAATGTAGTGCTATGCATGCAGTAGGCAGGGTCACATGGCTCGAGACTGCCTGACCCACCATACAGATGAGAAATATACAGTAGAGGGACCTCCCAGGCAGAGGCAGAGGTTCGACCGTGGTGATCCGTCAGGAGCAGGCAAACGTGGGAGAGGAGTTGGCCGAGTAGCAGGTGGTGGACGACGTTTTGAGACCCTACCACCACCACCACCACCAGGAGGTCCACCCCTACCACAAGGAGCTGGCAGACAGAGGCGGTCTCATCTCCAGGCAGTTGAGGCCTACGACCATGGCACACCTGAGATTAATCGAGGTACTATCTATATCTACTCCACCCTTACTGTAGTACTTATAGACACAGGTGTGAGTCATTATTTTATTTCTGCTACCCTCATTCAGAGCTCGAAGATTCCAACGAAGCCTTTGGCTCGATCCTTACGACTAGAGAATACTACGGGAGCAGACTTGACGATTACTCACTATTGCTGGTAGTGTGAGCTTACTCAAGGAGGCGAGAGCTTCGACTGGGATCTCCTCGTAGCGGTGTCGAGGCCTTACAACGTCATCTTGGGTATGGACTGGTTATCCACGGTTCATGATCAGATTGACTGTATTAGGCAAAAAGTGTGGTGTGTCTGCAAGGATGGGATGAGTTTTACCTTCACCAGCGAGAAGGGAGCCATTGCAGTACAGGATGTACTTACCTAGATGAGGGGGGAAACTGATCACACATCAGTTGGCTAGTCTCATCCTTGGAGCAGTTGATGTGTAGAGTCCGAGTTTTCTTTTTTTGGTGGATCAGTACGCGGATGTTTTCCCTGAAGATGTTCTAGGACTACCTCCTCGTAGAGATGTGGAATTCTACATTGACATGTACCTCGGGACGGCACCAATATCTACTCCAGTATATCGGATGGCTCCCGTCGAGCTTCGTGAGATGCAGTTACATCTGGAGGACTTACATGGGAAGGGATTTATCTGACCCAATATTTCACCCTGGCCATCTCCGATTTTATCTTCCAAGAAGGTGGATGGGATCTTGTGGCTCTGTGTTGACTGTCGTCACCTAAAACAGGTGACCTTGAAGAACAAGTACCCACTATCGAGGATTGACGGCCTCTTTGATCAGCTCAAGGGAGCACGATGGTTCTCAAAGATAGACCTCAAATCAAGATATCACCAGCCCAAATTTCTAGACGAGGATGTGCAGAAGACGACCTTCAAGTGTCGGTATGACCACTACGAGTTCTTGGTTATGCCCTCAGGCATAACAACCGCTCCAACAGTGTTCACGAGTCTCATGAAGAGGATCTTCCAGCCTTACCTTGATCGCTTTTTCATAGTATTCATCGACGACATACTGATCTACTCGACTTCTGAGGAGGAGAATGCCTACCATTTGCGGGTAGTACTGGACACACTCCGAAAGCACCAGCTTTATGGTAAGCTCTCGAAGTTCCAGTTCTAGATTCGAGAGGATCACTTTCTGGGACACGTCATCTCAGAGGCTGGAGTTGCAGTGGATCCAGCAAGGATTGAGGTAGTACTTCCTTGGGAGACACCCAGAAGTGTGACGGAGGTACAGAGTTTTCTGGGACTGGCTAGGTTCTATCGGAGGTTTGTGAAAAACTTCTCCAGAGTTGCAGCACCGCTTTCAGCATTGACGAAGAAGGGGAAACCCTTCGTGTGGTCAAAGAGATTCCAGCAGAGCTTTCAGAATCTGAGGTAGAGGTTGACTAGTGCACCCATCTTAAGGCTACTGGAGGAGGGCTTTGGGTACATAGTTTACTGCGATGCATTAGGGACCAAACTCGGGTGTGTCCTAATGCCAGAGCGAGCAGTGATCGCATATGGTTCTCGGTAGTTTATACAGCACAAACAGAACTATGCTACCCATGACCTGGAGTTAGTAGCAGTGGTCTTCACCTTGAATATGTGGCGGCACTATCTTATGGGAGAACGCTTTACAGTATACTCTGACCACCAGAGTCTCAGGTATATCTTCTATTAGAAGGAACTGAACCTGAGATAGCAGTGATGGCTTAAGTTCCTCCAGGACTATGACTTCGAGATAGTCTATACTCTTGGGAAGGGGAACATTGTAGTTGTTTCTCTCAGTTGGAGATCAGGAATTTAGCTTCTAGGCGAGGCGACATAGCAGCTAGCCGCATTGCAGATATCCTTTGTGGATAGAGATGGATCAGCCTTTCTACAGTATCTCACAGTCACTCCTCCACTTATTCAGTGAGTCAGGAAGGCACAGTGTGGGGATGTTGACTATGATACGCGACGTGCTCAAATATCCACAGGGTAGGCACCTGATGGATTTTCTGAAGGCGGGGAGCACATCATTCCCTTAAGAGGACGTACCATGGTACCAGTTTCACTTCATGAGGAAGTGTTGAGGGAGTTCCACACATCTCCTTTAGCGGTACATCCTGGAGTGGAAAAGATGTATCAAGACCTCTGACTATAGCACTGGAGGCTAGGTATGACGAAGGCAGTAGTAGAGTTTGTCTCATGATTCCTCACTTTTCAAAAAGTGAAGGCAGAGCACCAGGTTCCAGCAGGCTTAGTTCATCCCTTAGAGGTATCAGAGTGTAATTGGGATGGGATATCCATGGATTTCATGACAGTACTTCCACATACATCCAGAGGACATGACTCTACCTAGGTGATCATAGACCGACTCACCAAGTCGGCCCACTTCCTACCGATCAGAGAGCAGGGCTCAGTAGAGCGTTTAGGACGCCTCTACGTACAGAAGATTGTACGGCTTCATGGTGTGCCATCGACAATCGTCTTCTATTGAGATTCTTGTTTCACTTCCCGTATATGGAAGGGGTTGCAGGAGGCTTTTGGGACACAGCTTCACTTGAGCACCGCCTTCTATCCTCAGACGGATGGTCAGACTGAGAGGACCATTCAGACTCTCGAGGACATGCTATGTTCATGCATCCTCTACTTCAGTAATAGTTGGTAGGATCACTTACCCTTGGTGGATTTTGCGTATAACAATAGATACCACTCCACCATCAGGATGGCACCTTTCGAGGCACTTTATGTCCGACCTTGCAGATCACCTCTATGCTGGAATGACCCAGGGGAGTCAGCACTTATGGGACCAGAGATGGTGCAGGCTAAAACAGAGAAGGTGCAGATCATCTTGGATCAGATGAAAACTTCACAGAGCAGGTAGAAGTCCTATACTGATAGAAGACGGAGACCACTGGAGTTCGAGGATGGAGACCACGTCTTTCTACGGGTCTCACCTCGAAGAGGTCTACAAAGATTTGGATGAGGCGGAAAGCTATCTCCATGATTTATTGGACCTTTCCAGGTCCTCATTAGGGTAGGCGAGGTGGATTACTGCTTGGCTCTTCCACCTTAGTTGCACTGGGTGCACGACATCTTCCACATATCTCAGCTGAGGAGATACGTGCATGACATGTCCCACATCATCGACCATGGGGATCTGGACATCGATGATGGGGAGACATTCACAGAGGTTCTAGTGGAGATTGAGGATCGACAAGAGCGGGTCCTGTATGGATGGTCGATACCTCTGGTGCGTGTTCGCTAGCAGGACGGGAACCTCCAGGAGAGCATATAGGAGCGGAAGGCTCAGATGCGTGCTCAGTACCCCCATTTGTTTCCCTAGTGTGTGTTGTATCTTACAGGGACATAAATCCCTAATTTTTGGAGAATGTAAAAACTCGTAAATCTCGTGGAATTGTTTTTAAATACATGGGAATTTTACGAGTTCGCAGTTTCTGACGGCGCCTGATTCCAAGGCCCGATGTGTCTGGAATCAATTTCTGAAGTTTTGTTCGGGTGCGTTCAGTAAACGTATGAGCAGGATTTTATATCTTTTGAACCGATGCTCGGAATTGAAATTCGAGGACACCGTTGAACTCACAGCACTGGTATTCACTTAAGGAGTCTTTTACTGCAGTTTCATTTTATCGAGATTGGAAGTTAGTTTTGGGGGTTTTTTTAATTAAACTGAATAAAAATATGTGTTATCCATATTTTTATTTGAGGTGGTAGTTAGAAACTCCAAGGGGAGGTTATTGGAGGGGCCCACCCACACATAACTCCCTTGGGAGGATGTTATAAGGTGGGGCCCACACGAGCATCAAACCCCCCTTAACTCTTGAACTCCCCATTTATGTGGATGAAACTCTCTCTCATTAATTGAGCCTCTCCACCTTCCCCGTTAATTTTGTGCCAACCCAAGCAATTAATTGATTGGACTTCTCTTAATTAATTGGCACAATTTTAATTCTTTTGAATTCATGTCAAGAATAAAATAATAGACAAAGCTATTATTTTGGTTGGCACATAATAATTTGGTGGAGCCTTGGAGAAATAGAGAGATAATTATTCCCATGAAGAACACAAAGAATATATCTTCCGCCACCGAATCATGACAATTCCATCTTCTTCCTTCTTTATCTTACTTCAACTGAGGCAAGGAAAGGGAAGCGACGCCCATGACATCTCCAACTACCTTCATCTACGTCAAAGGAGAAGACATCGCCACAAAGAACGTCGCCAACGACGACGTCACCTCCGAATGCTCATCTGCCAATGACGAGTACCCTTCTTCCTTTCCAACGCATGAGCATGAGAATTTGGAGTGCATGATGAACACGAAAATCAAAAAATCGTCATCCGCCCTTTTCCGAGATCTTCAATGAACGACAAATACGAGGTAGGGGTTTCGAATTCTTGTACTTGTTCTACGTCGTTGAATTTATGGTTTGACAACCAAATGATATCACCATAACATGGGGAAATTCGGACCGCACCAACATGACTGACCCTTCCCCTTTCTGATTTTGTTTATGGTTAACGTCGGAGGCAGAGTTGGAAGGGCGTAGTGCCATCGCACTGCGCCAGAGAAGAACCATTTTCGGGAAGGCCACGGAGGACAAAAGAGGCGTGGCGCCGTTGCAGCGCACCAGAGAAGAACTACGGCCAGGAGGGTCGTGCCAGATGGAGAAGCACGGTGGTGTCATGCCGCGTGGTGGAGCCAAAGGCTGCGGCCAGGTCAGGTCGTGGCAGTGGTGGTGCGGTGCTTTCACGCCGTGGGGGGGGGGGGGGGGCAGGAGGACCGTGGCGTTGTCGTGCCGCGGGGGCGGCCGGCCGGGCCGGCCTCCGTGGAGCCGAACAAGCAGGACCACCCAGGTCCCGCAGCTCCGGAACCGGTGCAATGCGCCAGTTTTGTTCGAAAAAATGGGGGGGGGGGTGCACCCCCCTCCCATGCGTGGCCAGCTGGACCACCACGATCGGGCCGCCACAGTCGGGCCACCCCTCCGTCGGGCCGCCCCTCGGCCAGGCGGCCACGGCCGGGCCGCCCCTCGGCCGGGCCACTAGGGCTGTTCCGCCCCTTCAGCTGGGACGCCATGGGTCGGGCCACCCTCAAGCCGGGCTGCACCTTCGGTTCGGGCCGTGCCTTTAGGCCGGGTCGGACCAGACCCAGACCCGCTACGACCATTTTAACCTTTTATCCCTATCTTGGGCTTCGGGTGTCCGATCAACGAACCGTCTGTGGCGATGGAATTCTTGGAGTGAGACGATTCTTTTGGAATATCATACTTGAGGTTTGGAAACATTTGGGATATGGTTGGGTTGGTTTGATCCTAAAAACTAACCGGGCCACTGGAACGAAAATGCCAATAACTCACAGACCAGGTGTCCGATTGACGCGTCATCTATCACGTTGGGTTCCTTTTGATGAGACAAAAATATGGGAAGAATCAACTCAAGACTTAATGGTAGTTGAGGTATCAAAACTTGGCTTGAGGAGCGAACCCTCCCGGAATCAATCATGCTGTGTGTGGGAACCCTTGGGCTGGCAGCGACTGAGATAACGGGATCCACCATGGGTTTGAGAGTGACGATACTGTACCAGGATCCTCTGTGGGTTTGACAGTGATGACTTCTGTACCAAGATTCTCCATGGGTTCGACAGTAGTGACTTATGTACCGGGATCCTACGTGGGTTCGACAGCGATGACTTCTATACCGGGATCCTCCGTGGGTTCGACAGCAGTGACTTCTGTACCGGGATCCTACGTGGGTTCGACAGTGATGACTTCTATACCATGTTCCTACGTGGGTTTGACAGTGATGAATTCTATACCATGATCCTACATGGGTTTGACAGTGATGACTTCTATACCAGGATCCTACGTGGGTTTGACAGCGCTGATACTATTCCATGATCCTACGTGGGTTCGACAGAGGAGATGATTCAGAGGCTACATCTAATCATCTCTACCCCTCTTCATGTGTTGTATACCTGTATGAGCTGAGTCTTTTCTTTCAATCCTTATCAATGAGGTTATTGAATTTAATTCCTTTGTGGACTGGGTTATTCTTGGGATCGAGAGTTGGAGCTGGACTGGGACTGGTAACTTAAGTATATGTATGGGCATATACCTAAGTAGGGTTGGTTGATACTTCATGATTGTATCTTTCTTCTTGGTTTATCCTTAGTGGATTCTGGGAGACCTTAGGGGGTCTTGTCGTCCCCTACTGAGTATTGTTATACTCACCTCTGTATGGGCTTCGCCCACACCTTGTTTTGTTCTGTGCAGATGACGGTCAACAATGATCGAGGCTGAGAGTGATAGATGGGAGGCTGCTTGGAGACGGACTAGACGGGACATACTTCAGGGATGAGTTGGTCGAGCTCTTTACCTACCCTTTAGGTAGGATTCCCCAGTGGATGACCCAGAAGATTTTTTCCCTTTTTTACTTGTACTTGTACTTTTTTGTTCAGTTGGGTTTGTATTCTAGCCCACTTACTTTCAACACACTTTTCTTTTCTATATTATTACTTGTTGCTCCCACTGCTTGTGTTCAGACTGTGTGTGTTACAGGTTTAAAGGCAATGCCTTTTCTTTTATCGAGGATTTGCCTTTGGTGCTAGTTGCCAGCCCCTGGCCTGTGGAAGGCGGGCTTGGGGTAGTCATGGCATGGGCCCTGAGAATGGGTTTTGACACAATAGAATTAGGAAACCATTCATTATCCCTTTTATCAACATCTATTATTTAAATATATCAATATTTCAAATCATTAATCCTTTAACTACTTTATCATATAGTAATTAAATAATATATTTGAATTCACTTCCAAAACCATTTATAACTGATCCATTAACCCTATAAACAAGCCTCACAAAAATTTCCCATGTCTAGAATTATCATACTTATATCTATTTAGAGATTATTCATGTGATATTTATTTTTTGGATTCCCTAATAAAAGATAAATCTTGTAAACAATTGAATCCTATATCCAAATGTGACTGATTAACTCACACATCATCCTCATAAAAAAACCACTATTCCATTTCCCTAACCAAAAAATATTCCTACATACATCCCATATATATTATTATCCTAACCTTAGTAATATAAAATGATGACTTTACAGAACCACTATAGAAAATAAATAGTTTTTCATTGACAAGGGGGATAAAAATTATGAAGTGGTAAATATAAAATTTTATAGAGTCTTATACAATGTTTTTTTCTTGTAGTTAGTTTTATAATAAATATATAAGAACTGAATAGAGCCTATAATATATATATAAGATTGTATTTAATTGGAGATGACTCTAGAGTTCTAAACATCCATTTATACATATAATACCACAATTTTTTCACACTTTTATTATTCCCTTTAGTGGTATAACTTCATTAATTTTAAGTAATAATCATTATTTAAACAAATAATTTAGTATTGTTACCATAAATTAATACACTTATTATTGACCTATATAATCCAAAAATATATTAAAATTAGAGGTATTTGTTTAAAATCCACTCAAAACATAGAATTTTACTATTTTTGTTGTGAACCGTGTTTCTTATTGACAATGGATATCCACATTTTTAGGTTTTTGGGTATTGATCTACAAAATGGTAAAATTGTTATTTTATCATAGTAAATAAATGTGAATTTTTTAGGATTATTTTTGAAACTGAGTATGCATTTTTTCCTTGGGATAATATTTTTTTAAATTCATGGGTTTATAAATCTAAATAAATTATTATTACCATAATTTTTAGTGGGATGAAAAATATTATCTTCTATTGTGTTCACTAAATAGAAAATATATAATCAACTATTTTACATGGTATTGGGTCAAACATGAAATATTTT
Source organism: Viscum album (assembly GCA_963277665.1). Classification (NCBI taxonomy): domain Eukaryota; kingdom Viridiplantae; phylum Streptophyta; class Magnoliopsida; order Santalales; family Viscaceae; genus Viscum; species Viscum album. Next base: position 1,981,398,832 of record OY728125.1, on the reverse strand, counting down.
AATTTTTATTTATATTTTTGGGAAACAGAATAGTCCCATTAAGGGTATATTAGGGAAACACATTGTCTAATAGACTATAATATTATTAATAAGACTTTAATTATATATAATTAATGTTAGATAATTTTTATATATACCCTAGATTATATTTTTTATTCGGTTCCATAAACGTGGGATGACGATTTTTGTATGGGAGGTAAATTTTAACTAACAAAAAATCATCATTATGATATAATTATTTTATATTTTTATATGTAAAATAAATCAAATTTCAGGAATTTTATAGTCCAGATATTTATTTTATCAGTCATTTAGATTGTCTTTTATTTATTATGAATTGATATTAAAATTAATTCAATATCCTCAATGAATATTATTTAATTTAAAAAATTTGTTCTTTGGTTGATCTTAAACCATCAACCCTCTCCCCTCACCTTATCCATATTACTGGATCTAACTAGAGGTTTCTCATGATGTTTGTTAGAAGAACCCAACACTACACTCTATGTCAATTCTTACCCTTTATCCTTTTTGTGGTTGTGTGATGAATAATCCTTGGAGAAAATCTTTTTGGATTATTTTGGGTAAAAACATGTTATCACATTATGGATGTGGATGGTTATATAACTCTATATAGATATTACCATGGGAACAACAACTTATGACTATGGAGTTTGCCTGCATGAGGGTTTTTCTAGCCTGACCCTAGTGTTGTTCGGATTGATTGTAATAATTATGGAACATTGAATGTCCTATGAGTATGAGTGGAAGATATCATGATCGTTTACTTAGTGATGAGTTCCAATTAGGGTAAGTAGATAAATAGAATTCATGATGGAACAAAAGTTAAAATTTATTTGTATCAATTATATTATCCTATGCACATATTATTGATACATATCATATAGTTGTTGAGAACATTAATTTTCCATTAAAAAATAATTATCAATAATTGAATGCTTATTCCTATTGTCAACTATTCTCAATGGGTTGTAAATGATATTAACATTCCATATTGAGAAAAAAAGTCATAGGAAACAACAGTCCATTGATATATACATATTGGATTATCACAACACATCGATGAAAAACACATGTAATATTTGTTAAGAGACATTACCATTAATGTGATTAAATTATGAACCAAATCCTATGATTGCGATGTAATATTGTGAAAATAATAAACACATTTTATCAGTAAATTACAGGTCAATCCTATTTATTTACATCCCCAACATTCTCTTATATTACTCCAACATAGTAAGCTTTCATGTAATCCATGTACTTACCCTTTAATTTTTTTGTAGTTATCTTTTATATATTTATATAAATGGATTAAAATAGTCCATTTGAAATTTTTTACACATTTAACATGATTTTGATATAATACTCTTCATCTAGGTCACTTATTATTCAATTTTTTAAAATTGAGAACTTCGATTCATAGAATGGATGATCTAGTTTGAGAATGTCTCTATGTTTGTATTCCATGCTCAGTTCTCCTCTACAGACATACTATTTAGATGTAATGGGTCCCATTTTGATATTATAGATTTAACAATCCATTATATACTTAGGGTATAAGATCTCCATTTACATCATGAGGTTGTGAATGTTTTTCGTAGGTACGTATATATGAACATGGATGTAAGATAAATATAATATAATTAATGAACAAATTATAGTATATAATACTCCCATGTGTCCCATGGTAGGGTTTTTTGATAATTTAGATGATTAAGATGATGTTATTTCTTAGTACCCTATATGTTATTTTCTAATTAGTTCTATTAGCGACTAAAAATGATAAAATATTTCATTTTCAACGCTATTGGGAGTGATGTGTGGGTGTGATTCCGGTAACATCCACATAGTATTTTTCATAACATTTTCATTTCAATTATATGATGCATTTGAAATTTAAGAATAATTGTGTGTGTGATATCATGGTTATTTAATATATCCATCATAAAATCGTGGAAGATACATGGAATTCCCTTAGGATGATATATTTGTTCCCTTATAAAGTTCATGGTGAAGGTCCTCATTTTTTTATAGGTTTTAGTTACTAAAATGGTTGATTTTATATTTACATGGAATATATTTCCACTATAGGAAATAGTGGTGGGACCCCCCAGTTAAAGTATGTGGGTCCCCACTATAATTGGATGGTATTTCCCTAACCGATACAGAACACCATGAAAAGGTCCATGTATTCTACTTATGCATTCCATTTAATAAATGATTATTTCATTGAGGATATTAAATGGGTTATTTTTTTATAAAGTGTTTGTTAAAATTATGTGTTAGAACATCATGATTTTGGAACCTAATGAGTGATAAGAATTTATTTATTTTACTTTTTCACAGTTCATAGATTTAAATATATCATCGGCATTGTTCCTCCCTTTTCAATTAAACTATAAGAGATGAATGATGTTGGGTTTTTAGTTTCATCATATAATTGTGATGTTTTTTTACCCTTTCCATACTAAACATCATAAGAGTTGTGCATTATATTCATTAATGCTTGATAGTTCAACCATCAGATGCATCCATGAAGAGGTGAGTAAATTATCTGGTCCTATTTTTCATATTTTTTACTAATTATTTTTTAGCTTGTGAGAATATAAATAGTTTTATACTATAGAACTCAGTATTCTATATGAATATGGGTTTCATATGGAATAAAATGATTATAGAAAGCATTCCACATGTTTTTTTTACATTCTAATATCCTTTGGTTATCTATAAAAAATTAATATTTGGTTTCTATTATTATTTTTCATTATTTTTATACTTACTTTTCATTCATTATGCTATTTTTTTTATTTGTCTGGATATTTATTTTTATATTCACCATTGTATTCTTGTTTCTTTAAATGTTTTGTTTGGTTCATATGTCATATCTTACGAGGATTATTGTAATGTATATTGATTTAGTGGATATTTTTTGTATTTTTGGTCAATGGTGTAATTTACTACAAGTTTCTTGGATATGATATGGTGTTATGATAAGCTCACTATTGTAGTAGTTAATGATCAATTCATATATGTGATATTTTTCAATTTTATTTTCCTTTATTTATGGAAATTTAGTTATTATATTTTCATGGATATTTATCATTAGGTTCATTATTATTACTCTACTACTAGAAATTATATGCACCATTACATTTACTATGATTTATTTCATTGGAAAATTGTTTTTTAAAACTACACTTGGTTATGACCTCTCTTGTCTGTATTATATCTTCCTAGTTCTAGTCACAATAACCAGACCTATTATTTATTGGAATGGTATGGAAGAATCCATATATCTAATAGTATAGGTATATTATAATTGGGTTGGGATATGTTATAGTTTTAACTTAGTGTATTTTTGGTCCAATGAATGGATTTTATTTAGTATAGGACTTGTGAGAGATTTTTTTTGAAATTATGAAGGAAATTATTGTGTTATTTTTTTCCAATTTCTAGACTATGAAATATATATAATGTATATAGTGGTCAAAACATTCATAATATGGGTATCCAATAATATTTTAATTGATTTTATTTTTAGGATTATTTTTATGAGATGTAGCTACACTAATTCATTAATAATATTATGGTCATTTTTTATATTTTTAATGAAATTGCATTATAGTAGTCATGATGTTGATGTGTGACATGGATGTTGAATTTCTCACTATTATTAGACTTTAAACTTCCATTTATAATTTCAAAAAAAAAATAATGTAAAATAAATTTTGAAAAACATTTTTCACCACATACATAATTTATGGAACACACATAAGGTTCACAATAAGGAAGCACACCTGAAACATAGTAATTTTTTAAAAAAAACATTTTTGAATCCATATTCACCTAAAAACATTTTAAAACAAAATTTTAACCACACTCATATTTAATATAACATAATTAATATAACAAGAAATAATACCAAACTCATTTAATAATTCTAAATAATATAACTGCTTACCTTAATCTTATAATCCTATGGAATCTGGTGGAAAACCCCAAATGCACCATAAGTGGATCCTATAAAGTTTAGATCAAACCAAAAACAATAATATTTTACCCAATAACCCAATATTGAATGATTATTTTTTTAAGAAATCTTCTGGAGAAAGAAGAACCCAAGAAATCTGGAATAAGAACCCTAGAAGAAGGAATAAATTTAGAGAAGCGAGTCTGACATGTTTATTCTTGAAGATGCAAAGTCAAAACAACCCACTGATAGAATTTCAAGGGGGGGAAGAGGTAGAGGAGGATGAACCAAGGGAAAAGAATCCAGAATGGATCAAATAATGGTTGGTTTGGTGATAAAATATGGGGAGGGTAGAAAGGTAATTATTCATTTTTATGACCTACATTGGTCGAACTCTTAGCCCTCATGCTTTTCCAAACTGTGTTCCAAACATGAAGTTTCATCTATCCAAGAGGAAACTATCCACACAGTTTTCTGGGGGAGGTAGGACACCCATGTGTAAGGTCGTTTGATTAATAAGGTTCCACTTTCCCAGCTACACTATTTCTTATGGGTGGGTCAACACTTTCCCTTAACCATTCACCAACCATGTGCCACCTTCAATTAGGTTCGAAAACACCAATTTTCACAAAATACCCTAGGAAAAGAGTGATATATACAAGATAAAAAATAAAAAAAAATCCTCAAAACAAAATAACTGATGAGGCATATTATGTAATTAATGAATTGGGTTTTTATTTTTTAATATTTGGTGTGATATCTGGCTATATAAATAGAGTTTTGATTCCAAAATTAGGTGTAATATCTTATGACATGTCATAATGAATGAACCATGGTTTGGTTGTAATGATTTTTCTAATTTTTCTAATATTAATAAAATGATGATTCGTAAAATTGATAAATAGAAAATTAATGAGGTATTTATTCTTTAGTTTATTATAATTATCAATTAAGTTAGTAAACTTTTATCATGGGATATAGATATGACATATCATGGCCATTGAAATGTTATTTTGGAATATTATTTCATTCATATACCAGTTTTTATGGGGATTTTTTACATTACCTTGGTTTATAAATTCTAGATGAAATGAATATTTTGATATGATTATTTTCTATGTGAATTAAATATCTCATTCATTTAAGTAAGGGACCTAAACTATTTGTATTTAAAATTCAATATCCATCCAAATAAATGAAATTTGATAATTTTATTGTACATTTCATTAATATCAATTCTTGTTTATTAGCATTATTATAATGTTTAATGGTATTCAAAGGATGTTACATTTTTTACTACATAACAAATAATTATTTACTATTATGTGTATATGTAAAAAAGAATTGTCTTTGTATCCTAAATAGAGAAAGGGATAAAAATTCCATAAATTATAATTTTATAAGGGTATATGGTTTTTTATATTGGTTTTATAGTTTTAATTTTAGGTTTGGAAACATCTATTTAAAAATTTTGGGGACACTAACTTATTAGCTGATTAACCATATGTAACTGTTGGACTCACCTGTTTTGATAATCCCAAATCATGTTTTGATAATCCCAAATCCTATTTTGATAATCCCAAATTCTTTTTTGATAATCCCAGGTCATATTTTATTTTTTTGGTAATTATGTTTCTCCTACATGATAATCATTTATTTGAAAAACATGTTTATATAAAAGTGGTAACTATGTAGGTTTAATATCACTGCTCTCTTGTTTAAGCTCACAATGAAAAATTTATCTCGATGAAAAGGTCACTGATGCAAAGGTCACCGATGCAAAGGTCACCGATGCCAAGGTCACCGATGCAAAGTTCAATGATGCAAAGGTCACTGATGAAAAGGTCACCGATGTAAAGGGCACCGATGGAAAGGTCACCGATGCACAGGTCACTGATGCAAAGGTCATCGATGCAAAGTTCACTGATGCAAAGGCCACCGATGCAAAGGTCACCAGTGAAAAGGTCACTGATTCAAAGGTCGCTGATGCAAGGCTACTGTTGAGAAGGCTACTGATGGATAATTATCAATTGAAGGTTACCGATGGAGAGTTATTGATGGAAGGTTACCATTGGGAAGGTTACCGATGAATGCTGCTGATGTGCACTTACTATTAAGGCCTACTATTTTGAAGGATATTGTTACCACTCTACCATACTCTTCTACTCTATACTTTTCCAAATTCTAAAGATTATTCTAACAGTCATATTTTCTAACTTTAATGCTTCTGACATTAATTAATTCTGATTGTATACATATCAGGAGACCATATCTGGACAGTACAAGGTATGAGAAAGACTGCATGTGATGTACTTATTTCTATTGTCAAACCTCAAATATAAAAAGGAGAAGACCGAGGAAGAAAAGGAGGATTCATGAGTGCCTGAGTCAATCATTTAAGAAAGTGAAGAGCAGTATAAGTGGCATATGAAGGAGCTTACTTACTAGATCAAAGAAGAACCATCCTGAACTTACACTATAAACCCACAAGCATCACAAAGATCATTTGATACAAACTCTCTTATGCCTTCTCTACTTTATCAACTCTTGATCAACACAAGAATCTGAACACTCAATTTCTAAAATCCAGAACCTGGAGTTGTGACACTCTGTTTTGGAGACAACTTCCATAGAAAGACTTGAACATCAAATTCTCCAATTCAAAGAGTCAAGAGCTGAACTACAAACCCACAGAGCCTTCTAAACTCAATCTCATCATATTTTCTCTACTCTATTCTTTTTTTTTACATTTTTATAAGGGTGTATTTGTGTCATAAACACTATATCATATGCTTTAATTGGATGATACAAAAATCCTCACATCAAACTTCTCTTACTCCTTGTTTTCCTACGTATAACTGTGGAAGAGACCGTGTGTGGTATGTGTTGTTTCTTTTCCCCATGAAGAACTGTGGTAGAGGGTCTGAACCCTAGACAGTTTGTAAAAACTATTGTAACACCCGATACAGGCTCTGTATCAAGTTTATTAATATAAACTACTTGGTGGTAGGTGATCACCAAGTGAAGAGGATTAAGTCTCAGCTTGAGACTGAACCTCTTGTTTAACATTTATGTGCACTATATTTTTTTATACTCTGTTTTATCTATTTTTCGCTGCTTATTGATAAAACATTAAACTATTTTTTATTCACTTTGATAGTTAGTTTTGGTAAGTGTGTGTATGTGTTTAATTCAGTAAACTTGTTTCAAAAGTTGAAGAAGTGTTTTACGCTAATTCAACTGAGGACTAATCACCCTTTGAGAAAACTGTTGACAAATTAGACATCTATATCTCTACTGCCTTAATTAAATGGGACATTTTTAAAATTTGGGGGATCATTAACAAAAAGTTGTTAACAGAAATTTTATGTAGGAACTCAATTCACCCCATCTTGATATTCCAATCCAACCAACATTTAGTATCAGAGTAATGTTAGATTAGTTTTTATTACTATTATCTGAACTGTTGTGAAACTTGTAAAATTCTTTAATTGTGATTTTATTTGTATCTTAAAGATATTAAAATTTCCGTCATATCTAGTTTTTAGTTCTTCACAATTCAAGTGAACTATGGATAATAGAGTTGAGGGTGCTGCTACTAATAGGCCACCTTTCTAAAATGGAAATAATTGTGCTTAGTGGAAATTAAAAATGAAAATGTATCTAGAGAGCATGGGATCTAAAATCTGGGACACAATTGAAGAACAAAATGTATTACCTATTACTAATAGGGACACATGGTCTCAGTTGACTAAAGCCACCTATAACAATAGTTGTAAAGCAATGAATGCATTGTATTGTTCTCTATGTGATGAAGAATTCAATAGAATATCTTCCTGCAAAACTACATATGAAATTTGGGATACATTAGCTATTTCTCATGAGGGAACAACTAATGTTAAAGAAATGAGATTAAATACTTATACTATTAAATTTGATAATTTTAAGATGAAGCTTGATGAACCTATCTCTGAAATTTATCTCAGGTTTAATGAAATAGTAAATACCATGAGTCTGATTGGAAAACCAGTGGACATCAAGGATCAAGTTATGAGATTTCTTCGATGTCTACCTAACAAATGGAGAGGAACTTTTTTTCTATCTGAGAATCTTGTGACATAGGAAAACTACCAGTGAAGGAACTAATTGGAAAGCTTATTATGTACAAAGAAAAGCTTAAGGTAAATCAAGAAGTAGATGAAGAACCAAGAAATAAATCTATAGCATTCAAGAATTCTACCTCAAAGAATAAGGAAAAAGAAAAGGTTCAAGCTGCTATAGACACTTTTACCAGTGAAGACTCAGATTCTGACAGTGATGATGAGATGGGTCATCTTTCTAGGAGACTCAAGAAGTTCTACCTTAATAAAAAGTTCATTAGAAAGTCAAAATATAAAGGAAGGTATAATAATAAAGGACAGTGGAAAAAGGATAGAAAATGGAATGATAACACAAATGAGATAGTATGTTATGAGTGTAAATGAAAAGGTCATGTAAAAGCTGATTTCCCCAAGATGAAATTTAAGAAAAAGTATGAAGACAAGGGAAGAGGATATAAAAAGGCTATAAAAGCTACGTAGAGTTCCTTAGAAGATAGATCAAGTGGATCTGACACTTCTGATATTGAAAAAAACAAACATGCAAACATGTGTTCCATGACAGAAATATCTGAGGTAACACCCAATTATCATGTACATAATGCTTACTATTCTGGGAATGAAAGTGAATCAAACAATGATGAAAATATGACTAAGGATGAAATATTTGAGTACTGTAGAATTATTTAGGACACCTTTAAGAAACTCAAGGATAAATATAAATTATTGAAAAGACAACATGCTTTAAATTCCAATTATAAGTCTGGTTCGGATACTGAAAAAGAAAAATGTGCTCAGCTATTAAAATAAAATACTGATCTTAAATTATCCAATGATCAATTAAAAAGAGATCTTGAGAAGTTTAATACGGGTAGAGATACCTTGAATCAGTTACTAGGAAAATAGATTGCTCCAAAATACACAAATGGTCTAGGATATCAGCCAGGATAGAGAAGAATTATTAAGAATAAATTTGTTCCAATATCAGGACAGTTCACTGCTATTTCAAGTTCTGGACCATATTTTGAAAAATAATTCTTTGAATGACCAAAAAAATTGTTTATGTCTCAAAACATATATGTTGATTATAGGAAATCTATGAGACAAGTATGGGTTCCCAAATTTTTACTTGATAACCTCTCTGGAACCAAGAAAATATGGGTACCAAAGTTACCCTACACTTAATCTGTTTTACAGGAAAAGTGTTTAAAGAGATCTTGTTAAACTCTATGGTACTTGGACAGTGGATGTTCAAGACACGTGATAGGAGACTACTCATGATTTAAGATCCTAATTAAATTTAATGATGGTCATGTCACATTCAGTGATAACTCAAAGGGGAAGATTGATGGCTTAGGACAAATTGGTAACCCTAATACTATACTAATTTCAAAAGTACATTTTGTTGATGGGTTAAAGTAAAATTTACTAAGTGTATCTTTTTTATGTGATGATGCTTTTAATGTTAAATTTGAAAATGATGCAATCAATGTTTTTAATTCTAAAAATGATTTAATATTCACTACTCTTAGAAATGAAAATGTAGATTCTGTTGATTTAAATTCTTTAGATAAGGAAAATGTTTCATGTTTAAAATATTTTCATAAGGAATCCAGGTTATGGCACATAAGATTAGGAAACTGAAATGTACATTCACTTAGGAAACTAACTAGGAAAGGTTTAGTTAGAGACTTACCTAAATTAGAATTCCCTCTTAACAAATTTTTTAATCCTTTTCAAAAGGAAAAACAGAAAAAATTTTCTTTCAAACCAAATAAATAAGTTTCTAATTCTCAACCGCTTGAGTTGGTTTACATGGATTTGTTTGGACCATCTAGATTTTCAAGTTTAAATGGGAATCACTATGTTTATGTTCTTGTAGATGATTTTTCTAGATATACTTGGTTATACTTTCTAGCTCACAAAGGTGAAGCGTGTTCTTACTTCATTAAATATTCTAAATTTATATAAAATATCAATAGACTTAGAATTAAGACCTTGAGAAATAATCATGGTCGTGAGTTTGAAAATCAGGAATTTGAATCTTTTTGCTCACAAAATGGCTATACTCACAATTTATCTGCTCCTAGAACCCCCCATCAAAATGGAGTTGTTGAAAGAAGAAATAGGACACTTCAAGAAATTTCTCAGACTATGCTTAATGAGTATAATCTACCTATCTATTTCTGGGTTAAAGTTGTTAATATAGATTGTTACATTATCAATAGAGTCTTAATTAGACCTGTTCTTAAGAAGACACCTTATGAGATTTGGAATAATAGGAAGCCTAGGTTAATTAATTTAGATTTTTTGGTTTCAAAGTCTTCATCCATAACACTAAGGACAATCTTGAAATGTTTTCTTCCAAAAGTGATAAAAGATTTTTCCTAGGTTACTCAATATATAGTAAATCTCATAGAGTATTTAATAAGAGAACCAAATGTGTGGAAGAATCAGTTCATCTCAAATTTGATGAGACTAATCCACATGAACCCAAAACCTCTGTTGAACTACTTGAGGAAGACATGTCAATTCTAGACCTTAATGATAAAGATAGTGAGAACATAGTGATAACAAACAGTTCTAGAAATTCTCTATAATCTGTGTATGATGAATATGGACCTAAAGACATTCATGAGGAGTCTAGTTTAACTCTTTATAGAGGTATTATAACTCTCAAGAATCATCCTTTAAATGTTTTAGTTGGTGATTTGAATAGAGGAACACAAACCAGAGCTTCTCTAAGAAACCAGGTTGAACATCAAGACTTTCTTTCACAGGTTGAACTTAAAAATATTGATGATGTAATAAATGATGAATTCTGGGTGATAGATATGCACAAAAAATTATGATTTTGAAAGAAACAAAGTTTGGGAATTAGTAGAAATATATAAAGACACGTTGACCATAGGCACTAAATGGGTATTTAGAAATAAAGTTGATGAATCTAGAAACATAGTTAGAAATAAGGATAGACTAGTTGCACAAGGATATATCCATGAATAATGAATAAACTATGTGGAAAATTTTTCACCTGTAGCTGGACTAGAATGCATTAGGATACTACTTGCTTATTTTGCTCATCTGAATTTCAAACTTTACCAAATGGATGTCAAAAGAGAATTTTTAAATGGGTACATAGTTGAAGATGTATTTTTTGAACAACCCCCTTGGTTTTACAAATCCCCATTTTTCAAACCATGTTTTTAAACTTTTTAAAGCATTATATGGTCTGAAACAAGCTCCAAGTGCTTGGTATGACAGACTTAGTTCTTTCCTTATTTCAAAAAATTTTACTAAAGGAAGATAAGATACTACTGTTTTTATTAAAATTATTTCCAAAGATATTTTGATAGTATAGATTTATGTGGAAGACATTATTTTTGGATCCTCTAAAAACTCTTTATGTAGTGATTTTTCAAAAATGATGCAAGATGAATTTGAAATTAGTTTAATGGAAGAACTTAAATTTTTCCTTAGATTTCAAAATTTTCAAAATAAAAATGGTATTGTTTTAAATCAGGGTAAATATACCAAATATCTTTTGAAACATTTTGGTTTGGATGGTAAAAAAGGTAGTGATACACTTATGAGTACAACCTGTATGTTGGATGCTGATTAAACTGGTAAACTAGTGGATCAAACCAATTATAGAGGTATAATTGGAAGTATTCTCTATCTTACTGCTAGTAGACTTGATATTATATTCATCGTATGCATGTGTTCTCATTTTCAATCCAATCCTAAAGAGTCACATTTAACTACTATTAAAAGGATTTTCAAATATCTCAAATTTAGTATAAACATAGGATTGTTTTATCCAAGAGTACAATCTTTTGATTTAATAAGTTATTCATATGTTTATTTTACTGGTTGAAAGTTAGATAGAAAGAGCACATCTAGAACATGTCACATTTTAGGCAAGTCACTAGTATCATGGTGTAGTAAGAAATAGAATTTTGTTGCATTATCTACTACCAAAGATGAATATATAGCTACTGGGAGTTTTTTTTCTCAAATTCTGTGGATGAAACTCACTTTACTAGACTTTGGATATCAATTCAAACATGTCTCTATAAAGTGTGATAATACAGGTGATATTAACATCTCTAAAAATCTAGTATCTCATGTTAGGACAAAGCACATTGATGTGAGACATCACTTCTTGAGAGATCATTATCAAAGAGGTGATATCACTCTTGAATTCATTGGTATTAAACATCAATTGGCTGATATATTCACAAAACCATTGAATTCTGAGAGGTTAAATTACTACAAACATGATTTAGGTATGATAAACTATTAACTGTTAGAAACCTCACCAATAGAAACTTCACTATTAGTAACCTCACCGATAGAAACCTCACCGTTAGGAACCTCACCATTAGGAACCTCCATTAGGAACCTCACTGATAGAAACCTCACCGATAAGAACCTCACCGTTAGGAACCTCATTGATAGAAACCTCACTGTTAGGAACCTCACTGATAGCAACCTCACTATTAAGAACCCCACCATTAGGAACCTCACTGATAAAAACCTCACCTATAGAAACCTCACCATTGGGAACCTCACCAATAGGAACCTCGCCGATAGAAACCTCACCGTTAGAACCTCACCGATGACACCTTACCGATATTTGATGTTTTCTGGGACTTCATGTTTTCTTTCTTCTAGAAGTTGAAATGGTTTTTTTTAATTTTCTTATTTATTTTACTTGATATTTTTTTCAATCCCTAAATGATAATATTAAAATACCATATCACATTTTGATCCACCTCAAACTCTCTCCCATATTTCCTTCTCCTTAACCTCATAACCTAACCCTCTTCCGAAACCCTCAAACCACTTCAGACCGCATGGAAAGAGTAAAGAGACCATTAGTCAGTGATGAAGGGGTTGCATAAAATCCAAAGAGACCTCGAGCTGAGTCGAGTAGTGGAAGAAAGGATGTGGAAAATCTGATCAACCCTCATTTTTCAAAAAGAGAAATCGTAGTTGAAAAAGAGCTCAGTTCTGAATGGTTGCTGACGAGTAGATATTTAGTGATGAAGGCACTTGAAGCTCAAGGCTGTGTTGAATGCATTACAAACAACAATAGACCTTATTTTCCAATGTCAGTTAAGGAGTTTTATGAGTTTTTGAAATTCGATAGACTGAGGATGAGAATAAAATGTCTTCAAGGGTAAATGGAGTAAGTGTAATCTTTTCCTCTATTGAATGGGTTAAGTTTCTGAGAGTACCACATGAAGGGATTTATGACTACTACTCAGAAGTGGTGCATCCCACAATTGAGTTATTATGTTATGAAGAAGCCTTAGCCAAAATGATAGGGAGTGGGATTCCTAGGAATATAATTGATGCTAAGATGGAAGGAGAAGACAAGCTACTATTTAAATTTGTTCAGCATGTCCAAATTCCCAAAAGAGGGGAATTTGCTACATTGAAATTTTAGGATGCATTTCTTTTGTATTTATTCAAACATGGACAAAACATAAATTTATGTAGGTTGTCGATGATTCAATTGAAGGATATGACAAAGCCCAGTTCAAAATCCAATGCCTTAGTTCATGCAAGATTGATATATTTAATGTTGAAGGTGAAAGGAGTTGCTATAGAAAAGGAGGAAACAGTTGTAGTAAGTGACAATTTCTGAATTATAAAGGTAATTTGAAAGTTGATGAAGATAAATTGGAACCCTTGGAAAAGAAAATGGGTACATGATGTGGCTAAGCTTTATGAGGAATTTAGTCCTGTCACTCATCCTACTAGGCCTAAGGATAAAAGAGACCCTAGTCTAAATACTGATGAAGTGGAACGAGTATATTTAAATGAAGAATAAGAAGTTGCTACTATGCCAGAAAGAGTGGACTCTCTTATAAATGACTGGATTGATCCTGACCTTCCCTCCAATCCTCATGATATCATTGTATCATTTAGTGAGCCTATCCCACCAAAGATATGGCCTAGAATGTATATTATTCTAAGGGACAATGATGATGAAGAGATCAGTGAGGAAGAAGGGGCATAAAATATCTTAAGAGGCTCTAGAGGGACCTCAGTTGAGGATGAGGTCACTCAATCTAGTCATGATGACTTTGAGACAACTATTGATGTAAGTGGAGAAGAATGTATTAGTATCAGTCCCTTGATAGGGAATACAGAAATGGTTAAAGGTGTATATAAAGAAGTTGCTGCTTCAGTTGAAGCTGGAATTGCTTTGGATGTAGTTGAAGATTCAGTAGAAGAAGTGGAAGCGGACCCTCTTATTGATGAGGTTGCTCAAGGAGGTATGGAAGTGACAAATATGGTTTATCAGTAGAATTATCCAAGTTATGGGGAGGAACCTGTTTCCACAGGATCAGTTTCTTTATCTCTTGGAATAGAATATTGGTTAGAAGACCCTGGATTTGTGGTCTTAGGTTTAGATTATGGAGATTCTGATAATGACCAGCCTATCAGAAGTCCCCCAATACCTTCAGTTATAGAGACTACTACTTTTCATCCAATAGTAATTCTACCTCAAGACTATGGGAAGAAGAAATATTTGGAGTCAATAAAATCAGATCTGAAGAGCCACCACTCCCACAAAAACAGTTTTTCGCAGCGCCCCCACTTTATCAGCGACAACGAAAAAGTGCTGATAAAGGGACCCCCTTTATCAGCGCTTGTTTAGTAGCGCTGATAAAGGGTCGTCTTCAAAAAAAATTCAAAAAATATATTAATATATAAATATAGTTATATTGATATAAATATAATATATAATTTTTAAATATATTTTAGATAAGTATAAATGTACATTTACACTTATAATATACTTAATATATAAGATATTTAGTGAAAATGGCTTCTTAAAAAGTTAAAAAAATTTATTTTTAATTAATAATTTTCTAATTATTATGGAGTAATAGTCATTTAATAAAAATTTTAAGACTAAAAAAATTAAAAAAAATAAAAAAAGATCTAAAATATGTTGAAAACGCAACTCAAACTTCAAACGGCCATAACTTTTGATCCGGGTGTCCGTTTGATCTCTACCACATATCAAATTGAAGCCTGTGATGAGATCTACATCACTATTATCGGGAACACCCCGTTCAATGGTTTTTCAAGACCAAAAAGGCCAAGAAGGCCTCCAAAACTGATTTTTTAGTCAGGTACCCCAGTTTTTTAAAATTTTGTGGATTTTCAGCCTCATTTAAGGGGGTATTATTTGATTTTTTTGGTGGGGTATGAATTTATTCCAAGGTATTACATTCATATTGATATTATGTCTTTGAAATTTCATCCTTTTTTATAATGAACTGCTATTTATAATCAAATATATAACTATATGTACATATTTTTTATATATTCACACCTAAAAATTTAATTATAAATATAAATAATAAAATATATTTACGTATAAAATATATTAGATTTATCTAAATAATAACTAACATCCATTTTATTTAAAATACAAATATATGAATATTTATATACCTATATATTAATCTAATTATATATATATTAATCTAGCTATATATATATATATTAATCTAATAACTATATATATATTAATATAACTACATATATATATATATATATTAGTATTACTATAAATATATATATTAATATAACTATATATATGTTAATATAACTATATATATATATTAATATAAATATATATTAATATACAAATAAATATAACTATATATATATATTAATATAACAATATATATATATTAATATAACTATATATATATTAATATAACTATATATATTATAATATAATATAACTATATATATATATTAATATAAATATATATTACTATACAAATAAATATAACTAAATATATAAATATATATATAGAGAGATATCATGAATTGGAAGAGAAATCAAAATAGAGTAGTGGTAAAGGCTTAGGCGCGCAGGGGGGAGGTCTCGAGTTCAAATCATGGTGGAGGCAGGGGCATGCGCGCATGGGGGAATATGGGAGCAAGCGCTATTAAAGGGTGAAGGGGGTGTGTGGGTTGTTGTACAGGGGCAGAAAAGCGTTGTAAAAGGGTGGACTCAAGCGCTATAAAAGCCCCCCTAATTGGCATTATTTTTTAAATTTTTTTAAATTTTTATTTATTTATTTATTAGTTTTTTTAATTTTTTTTATTTATTTTTTAGTTTTTTTAATTTTTTTTAATTTATTTTACCTTTTATCAGCTCTTTTAAAAAGAACTGATAAAAGGGGTATTTATCATCGGTTTTTGGAGCACTGATAAAGGGACCCCCCCCCCCTTTATCTTCGCTGGCTTTATCAGCGCTTTTCTAGTGCTGATAAAGGCCATTTTTAGCGTTGATAAAAGTCGTATTTGTAATAGTGCACCTTGATGAGAAATTTGTTGGGTTAGAGAGGGAAATGACTCACAATCAAGAAGTTATCACTTCTTAAATAGAAAGACTAGTTTCTACCTCTCAGTCCATTATGCTAGATGTGGTAAAGGATTTTATGAATCAGATCAGAACCTTGGCAGATTCTATAGAATCTGTGAAACAGTCTATATCCATATTAGACTCCTATATGGCTTCAAGGGTTTAGGTGGACAAAGATATTCTATATATTAAAAGTGTGGTTCATCAAATGGTCATTGTGTTTGAGGACATTAAGAAGTCCATGGAGACACATGTGAGTGGCTAAGATGATGATGTGAAAAGACTGATCAGTGGGCTGACAAAATCTTTTAAGGATATAGTAGCTTTCACTATGGAACCTCTGTGTGTATCTACTTTAGCTTTGTCCTCTCCTCTTGTTGATCTAGAATCCTTCAGGTCTTTTGTTAGAGAAGAAGTTGAGAAGTTATCTAGTACCAGTACCTCAGATCCTCAGTCTATGACTCAAGTTATTTCCACTACCAGAGAAATTCAAAATCTTGTGGGAAGTTATCTAAGGTAATCTTCTCAAGATAAAAATTCCATCAAGGAACAAGTGGATTTATACTACAAGAGGTTATAAACTAAGCATCAGATGGATGGTCACATTATGTTTCTGATGGAGAACTTGAGGATTCCTCCTGTAACTCACGCCTTTAAAGATCAGGTTAGCAGGCTTCAAGAGTTTACTCCTACCCTGGATAAAATTATGGAGAATAAGTATGATTTTATCTCAACCATGGAGAGAGGGGGAATTTTTATTATGGACTTCTGAAACCTTATTTTTTCCCTTCCTCCATGTGGACTGCACTTCCATCATTATAGATCCAACCTTGCCTTCTACCTCAGGTGCCTCAGGATCTGGCAGTGTTGTACTATTGATGACTCCTGCACAGGCTCTCAAAATCTTGACCCCCACCATTCCTCAGAGATCTACTCACTACCGGTCTACTAATGATTCTGTTGTAGCTCCTCCTACCCTATTGACTGTCATCCCTAGGCATATCCCTCCATCTTTAGAACTTTCTTCCTCCACTTCCAAATACAAAGCTCCTTTGGACATCTCTGATGTGGATTAAATGTGGGTTGTCTTAGTTGATAGTGATCTTTGTAATCTTTTTTTGTATATTGTACTCTTGCTTACTTAATGGAAAATCCCCCTCTGTTTCTTTTTATATATTATATTCTTTTTGTTAATCACAAAGGGGGGTAAAAAGGTCAGGTTACAAAAGTTTAAGTTTTTAAGTTGAATTTTCATATCTATATTTTGTTCATACTAATCATGGTTCAAATGTTCTTATATACATCTCTGAAGATTATAGCACATGTTCTTAACCCTAATTCAAAAAATACTGACATAATTTGTGATTATCAAAAAGGGGGATATTGTTGGACTCACCTATTTTGATAATTGCAAATCATGTTTTGATAATCCCAAATCCTATTTTGATAATCCAAAATTCTGTTTTGATAATCCCAAATCATGTTTTATTTATGTGGTAATTATGTTTCTTCTACATGATTATCATTTATGTGAAAATCATGTTTATATCAAATTGATAACTATGTACGTTTAATCTCATTGATCTCTTGTTTAAGCTCACAGTGCAAAATTTCTCTCGATGCAAAGGTCATCGTTGAAAAGGTCACCAGTGCAAAGGTCACTGATGCAAAGGTCACCGATGCAAAGGTCACCGATGAAAAGTTCATTGATGCAAAGGTCACTGATGCAAAGGTCACCGATGTAAAGGTCACCGATGCAAAGGTCACCGATGCAAAGGTCACCGATGCAACGGTAATCGATGCAAAGGTCATCCATGCAAAGGTCACCGATACAAAGGTCACCGATGAAAATTTCACTGATGCAAAGGTCACCGATGCAAAGTTCACCGATGCAAGGCTACTGTTGAGAAGGCTACCGATGGAGAATTATCAATTGAAGTTTACCGATGGAGAGTTATTGATGGAAGGTTACCATTGGGAAGGTTACCGATGAATTCCGCTGATGTGAACTTACAATTGAAGCCTAAAATTGTAAAGGCTACCATTACCAATCTACCATAATCTTCCACTCCATACTTTTTCAAATTCTTAATATTATTCTAATGATCATATTTTCTAACTTTAATGCTTCTGACATTAATTAATGCTGATTGTAGACATATGAGGAGACCATATCTGGACAGTATGAGGTACGAGAAAGATCACACATGATGTAATTATTCCAATTGTTGAACCTCAAATATAAAAAGGATAATACTGAGGAATAAAAGAAGGCTTCATGAGTGCCCGCGTCAAGCAGCTAAGAATGTGAAGAGCAGTAGAAGTGGCATATGAAGAAGCTTACCTGCTTGATCAAAGAATAACCATCCTACACTTACACTGTGAAATCACAATCATCATAGAGATCATTTAAGAAAAACTCACTTCTACCTTCTGTACTTTATAAACTCTCAATCAACACAAGAAGAAGAACACTCAATTTATGAAAGCCAGAACCTGGAGTTGTGACACTCTATTTTAGATACAACGTCGAGAGAAAGACTCAAACATCAAATTTTTCACTTCAAAGAGTCAAGAGCTGAACTAAAAAATTATAGAGCCTTCTAAACACGATATCATCATATTTTATCTACTGTGTTATTTTGTTTTACATTTATGATAAGTGTGTATTTGTGTCATACACACTGTCTCATGTTCTTGAACTAGAGGATACAAAATCCTCACATCAAACTTCTATTGCTCCTTATTTTCCCATGTAATACTATGGAAGATACAGTGTGTGGTCTGTGTTGTTTATTTTTCCCACAAAGAACTATGATAGAGGGTTTGAACCCTGGAAAGTTTGTGAAAACTATTGTAAAGCCCGATATCGGATTTGTATCAAGTTTATTAATATAAACTGCTTGGTGGAAGGTGATAACCAAGTGGAGAGGATTAAGTCTCAGCTTGAGACAGAACCTCTTATTTAACCTTTCTGTGCACTATATTTTTTTATAATCTGTTTTATCTATTTTCCTCTTCTTATTGCTAAAACATTAAACTATTTTTCATTCACTTTGATAGTTAGTTTTGGTAAGTGTGTGTATGTGTTTAATTCAGTAAAATTGATTCAAAAGTAGAAGAAGTGTTTTACACTAATTCAACTGAGGACTAATCACCCTTTGATAAACCTATTGATAAATTAGAAATCTATATCTCTAATTCCTTAATTAACTAGGCCGTTTTTAAAATTTTTGGGATCTTTAATATAAATTATTTTACAGAAATTTTAAGTAGGAACTCAATTCACCCACTCTTGAGATTCCACTCCGACCAACAGAAACAATTATAAATAGATATCTAATTCTCACTAAATATTACTGAAATATTTTTTTACATCCTTATAAGTAATATATAATATTGTGATCTTCATGGAGACTATTGATTTTGAGAGTATAAGAGGATGTATAGAGAATTATTTTTTTATTAAAGTAGTCCATGTTTATGTTTTCTCATTCCATATTCATTAAGTTTATTAAGAATTATCTTGATCTGATTGGTTTAACAATTAACTATAAAGTATTATTTGTTATATTTATTTTATATTCATATCTTTTGAGGTTTATATTAGTATTAATTCTTTTTATATGGAACAAGTATCTGACTGATTATTAAACACCACTCATCTCATTCTAATAAATGTTCTTCAATGAACGTGATGGTTTAGTGACAACAACTAAGGATAGAAAAATATTATAAAGGTGTTATGGTCACCAAACCAACACTTAATGTTTTCTATACCTTATGTTTTACATTTTAGATTATTGATAATGATTTCTTATCTACCCACATAGTTTCTAATGGTGAGAGAATGTTGGATATGACATAGTATCAAAAAATGAATTTGGGGATTAGTTTAGATGTCCATATAAAGATAAAATTCAATTATATAGTCAGTAGTGGTCAATGGTGGATCATATGAGGGTTTAGAAAGTTAGAGGGCCATGTAGTATTGCTAATGAGTTTTTTGTTCTAGGGATTGAATGATAAAATTTCCAAATGTGTTGGGCTAACTGGTGGCATGGAAAACGAAATGATATAGAAAAACATTAGAGGATTAGATTATTTGATAGAGTAGGTATTTGGATTTAATAATTTTTATTGTATTTTCCATGTTATGGTGTATCAAAATACAATATTCTTTTGTAAAAAATATATAAATTCTATTATAATAGAATAACTAGGTCACAAAATTATAAAATATCCTATAACATAAGAATAAAATGAACCATATAAGGAAACACTATATTGAGAAAATGAAATGTCTTTGGCCATATTATCTCATTCTAGGTTACATTTATAATATACATGGGGATTATATTATATGTACACAATGTGTCTATAAAGTGACATGACTATGTATGCAAGTATACACCAGACCACCCCATTGACAAACATGTCATATAGCTACTAGGAACATTTCATATCTTATTAAACAATATTACCATCCTATGGTAGTAATCAAATGATTAGAGCTCAGGGTAAAAACATCATGTTAGTCATTATGGACATTGGGTGATGGATTAAATTGATCAATTAAGTTTAGTAAGGATAATTACACGGTTTGGGTGAGATTCATTGAGTTTACCCACAATTAATTATTCTCCTAGTGATGTGATAATGACAAGCAAAAGTTACCATATAGATATTATAGTGTCAGTACATCTTTGATGACGGAGGTCATTATTTATCCAATTGAAACATGTTGTCTGAAAAGAAACTCTTTGGGTTCCCATTAGGAAACAAGATGTTGGATCTGAATCATTAGTTGAAAAAGATATTATATGATTGAATCCATTTATATATATATCTTAGCAGGGGTTCACACATGCATATATTATAAGGAATATATTATTTTTTGGTTCCCCATATTCACTATATAGAGTATTTGTCTCAGGTTATAAAGTGTAATAGTTTATTCTATTTTCTATGACTTTGTTAATGATGAGTTCAGGAGATGGAGAGCTCCCCTGGAAGGGGGTAATGTCCTTATTATTTATTCATTGGTTATATTATTTTTGGAATAATGATAAAGATATAATGTGATCTTGGTGTTGAGTAATTTGTTGTCCATAACATCATTAATGATGTATGGGTTTCCCATAAGATAATTGGGTTGAAACTCCCATAATGATCAGTGTGTGAGTTTGCTATTTTAAGACTAGGGTTCTTCAAAAACATTGAATGTCATAAAATAAAAAGTTACCATTTTTATCAACAATAGGCCAGTGGAAAAACAAAAAATGTTCTTTTTTCAGTTCCCCATCAATGGGGTCAGTACTTCCTTGATGTGTAAATGGATCCTTGATGAGGCGTGTGTCCACCACTATAAAAATTTGTTCAATTAAAGTTTTATTTAATGTATTGATAAAATATATTATAATTTTAATGAATTTTGTTTAAAAAAATTAGATTTCATCATTTATTTCCCACTAATCATAGTATTGGATGGGATATTATTTAAATGAGGTTTTCATTTTTAATTATATTTCTAAGAACATTATACTTTTTTATAACCAATTTATTTCCCTGTGAATAATATATATTATATGTTTTGTGGTTTTATAATTTTTATATAGGATTTAGACCATTTCCCTATTAATTAAATGTAGAAAGGTATTTTATTTTAATTTTTTTTTCAAAATTGTAGGTCTTATGATTATAAGTCCAGTATTATATTAAGTAACACTTTTTTATTATTTAAGAATGATGTGATTATTTTTTAAAAGATAGGTTGTTTGGAATCTAGGGGTATTATTATATTTTATGTACCTCTATTTCCATATGGAGTAAAATACTTATAGTGGTGTGACTTGATTATTTGTACCCTCTTATATATATGAGGTCTCTACCCTTAATGCATATATCATTTCTTTAAAAAATTTCCAATAGATTCAAGATGATATTTCTTTTCATAATTTATTTTTTTCAACTCATTGTACTAGTTATTTCCATTGTTTACCCTATAAGGGAATATAAAAAATGTTATCTCATATATAGATGACATATAATACTGGGATAATTAGGGGTGATTTGTATTTTGAGGTGAATTTTCTTAGTGGTGATGCATAATTATTATTGTTGATAGTGTTTTTGTTAAAAAAATTTCCAATTGGTTGATCCATCAAGATGATTTTGTTCCATAATTAAATTTGATATTGGGATATTTTTTTATTTCTATTTAGTTTTTTAAACTATTTTAATGGCATGGTTTATTTATGTATTACCATGCACATGAAAATTTTTATTTTATGTTTTTTATTATTTTTATATATTTTTTTCTAGAGACAAGTTTTTTTATATGTTAATTAACCATAGACCGTACATGTTTGTTTTGCTACATAATCATGTATTTCAATAGCCCAAATCCTACTAAATGTGGGAATGGGATGATGCACATTTCTAAAAAACCGGTCTAGTTAGAACCCTATTGTAATGAGTTTTTTCAATTATTAAAATTATATAAATAATGAATCCTACTTTTCAAATTTTACATTGAGGAAAATAAAATTTTATTATTATCCAATAATTATATATAATTGAACATAAGATAACATGATGTAGTCTATCACAATTAATATTTACTTATAAATTATACAAATATATTCATTCATTATTATATAGGGATTAAAAGCATGGAGAAAAGAACAGATGTATAGTTACATATTATTATCATATCTTAGATAAATTGTATTTTAGATAAATCCCAAATATTTATCTACTAGTTCACTTATATTTTCCCCTTTAAAAAAATTGAATCACTAATAAATATAGTGTAATAATTTTACTCAAATAATATTTTTTAGAATATGGGGAGTAGGAGGATGAATTAATATATAAAATTTGAATAGGGTGGGAAACCTAATAAATATATATAACATGATTCATATCCCATTAATGCTCAATTTTTTAATCCCTACAAGGGGATACTTGATGCTAATTTGGTCTATATAGTGATATCATTTTTCAACCCCATATAATGGGTGGTCCTAATTTTTCTTGAGCTAAACATTCATCTTAGTGGTCGTTTACCACAAAAACCTAAAATTAATTTTACATAACATACATAAGTGATAAATGATTCTATATTTCATGGGGATTGTTTAAGAATTGATTAATATTGTTGGAATCTAATATGCTTTTCTTTATCAACTCTATGTCACTCCAACCACCCGTGAGACATAACTATTTTCTATGGTTGTCACGACCCGTCCTCGGGGCCCGTGCCGTGACTACCCCATGCTCGCCTTCCATAGGCCAGGGGCTGGCGACTAGCACCAAGGCGTAAATCCCAAAAAAAAGGGGAAGGCATTGCCTTTGAAAAGTAAACAAGCACTACAGAGTAAGCAAGAGGAAAAGTAAACACTAAGTAAAAACTGTACAAGCTGTGCTGAAAGTAAAAGGGGCCGGAAATACAAACCCAACTGTAAAGTACAACTGAAAGGGGAAAACAGCAACTGAAAAGAAAAGTCGCAGCGTCGAGCCGTCCTCTGGAAGTCCCACCTGAAGGGTGGGTACAGATAGCCTCCACTGCTCCTCGGGTCCACCCGACTGCTCCGAGTACGTCCCACCTAGTGGTCCACCTCCAGGTACTCTCCTGCTCCGCACGCCTCCACCACGATCAGCGTTGTCCGTCGTCTGCAACCAACACAACGTAGTGCGGGCATAGCCCGTGCAGGGGTGAGTATAAGCTACTCAGTAGGGACCCTGAGACCCCCGAAGGTCTCCCAAAATCCACAAAGGATAATCCACAAAGGAAAGATACAATCACGAAGTAACATCTGACACGGCTTAGGTATATGCCCATACATATACCTAAGTCATCAATTCTCGTTCGGCTCCAACGTCCGAGCCCAAGCACAACCCAGTCCACACAGGAAAGCAACGTATAACCACACAGGATAGCACAACACAATCCACAAAGGAGAGTAAACAGTAAATCCACACAGGATAGCTCAACACAATCCACAAATGAGAGTAAACAGGATTCAGCTCACACAGGTATACTTCTTCGGATGACGAAAAAGATGATCACTGATCCATCTAAGTCGTCGGACCCACAAAGGATCGATAGGTACTAACCCCCACAAAGACCCACACAGGATCGGACCCACACAGGATCTGTAGGCGCTGGTTCACACAGGACCGCAGAGCGCTGACCCACACAAGATCGGACCCACACAGGATCGGTATCACTGATCCACACAGGATCGCTGAGTGCTGTAGTCGTCATCGTCGAATCCACTAAGGATCTCTGCACAGTCGTCGTCGCAGTCACAGTAGCAGTCGCAGCCAGCTCTAGGGTTCCCGCACACAGCAATCTCGTTCGGGAGGGTCCGCTCCACGAGCCGAGAAGCTGATACATCAACTGTCTCAAAGTCTAGAGTTGATGTATCCAAAAGATCCGTATCGTCAACAGGAACTCAACGCAACAGAAGGTGCGTCGATCGGATGCCCGGTCTGAGAGTTATTGGCTTTTTCGTCCCAGGGGCCCGGTTGGTTTTTAAGGAAAAACCAACCCGATCGTACTCCACCTGCGTCCAAACCTCGGGCGGAGTATTCCAAAAGATCCGCCTCACTAAGAGGAACCCAACAAAGCTGACGGCACGTCAATCGGACGTCCGTAGCTCAAGATATGAGTGTTTCCGCTTTGAGGGCCCAGTTGGTTTCGTGTACGAACCAACCCAGCCGAACTCAAAGTATTCCAAAACCTTGAGTGCGATATACCGAAACTACCGTCTCGATCCAAGGATCACATCTCCGCTGATGGCGCGTCGTTTGGAAGTACATAGCCCGAGTTATGGGCATTTGAATCCAAACCGCTCGGTAACGGGGTTTTCGGGCCAGGGCCGTCCCGGCCCGAACCGGGTCGACCCGCCCCGGACAGGGTCGACCAGGCCCGGCACGGCCCCGCCCGCCCCGGTGCGGCCCGGCCCGACCCGACCCAGCCCGACCTGGCCGGGCGCGCTGATTGGAACGAGGGGGCGCCTGCCCCCCCCCCCCCCTGTGAAACCCCCCCCCCTCATTATGGGGGGCCGTTTATTTGCTGGCCGGGGGAATTAATTCCCCCCAGTTTTCCTCCCTTCCGGTCGGCCCGACCTAGCCGGCCGGTTCTTCCTCAACGGGACCGGCAAAGGCCGGTCCCCTTCCGGCTTCTGACACCGGCGGCCCGGCTGGCTGCCGGTCTTCTCATTCCGCCGCGGCCCGGAACCGGCCGCGGCCATCGTTGTCCGGCACGGCGCGACGGCGTCGCGCCCTTCCGCTGCGGCCCCTCTCTGGCCGCAGTGTCTCCGACTTTCTTCGACGCGGCGCGACGGCGTCGCGTCCTTGCATTATTTTACGACGCGGCGCGACGGCGCCGTGCGTTTCTTTCCGTATGATCTTGCGCGGTGCGACGGCACCGCGCCACACCCGTTTCAATCCACAACAGAATCAACATGAAAAAGGAGGAGGGTCGGCCGTGTTCGTGCGGTCCGGACCCCTCGCGTTATTTGCTAACAATTTGACAAATTTCAATAAAGAAATAATCACGGGTATAAATCATGAACAAAGGAATAAAATAACCCCTACCTCGGTTTCAAGTGCGAAGCACATCAACAAGCCGCGGAAGACAAGCGTCGCGGAGGTCGGGCGTCGCGGAAACCGAACGTCGTTTCCGTTAATGTCGAGGTGCGTCCGAAGAGGTACGTCGCTGTAGAAGCTTCGTAAGCTGACGGAGGAAGTCCGAGGAAGAAACGGCGTCTCCTTTCGTTGACACGGGAAGAAGATCGAAGATGCGGCGTCGTCGATCTTCGGAAACACACCGGCTACAAAGAAGAGAAGCAGCGTTCTTCGTCGGAGCTTAAGTGTTCTTCATCAAGGTTGAAGAAGATGGAGAGAACTTCCCAAATCCTCTCAAGGTGGCAAAGGATACCAACCAAAATAAAATAAGCTTAAAGCTTATTTTATTTACACAATTAAACAACTTGAATTTCAAAAGTTCGAAATTAAAACAACTCAACTCAATAAATAACCCAAGTTGTCAAGATTAATTAAAGAGGAGTTATAGGGAGTTTTAAGGGAAGATGAAGTGTTAGGGTTCGTGTGGACCCCACCACACTTAATCCTCTCAAGGGAGGTTAACTGGATGTGGTTCCCACCCCTAAATCCCTTTGGGAGGTTATAACCAACTTGGATAAAAATAAAATGTGTTTCCACATTTTATTTAACTTCATTTTAAATTCCCAAAAACTAACTCTCAACCCGCATAAAACGCAACCTCGGAAAAGGTCTCCTTAAATGAATATCGGTGCTGCGAGTTCATCGGTGCCCTCGGAATTCGATTCCGGGAACCGGTTCAAAAGTTAGAAATTCCCGCTCGTTCGTTCACTGAACGTACCCGAGCCAAACTTCGGAAATTGATTCCGGGCACTCCGGCCCTCGGAATCAGGTGCCGTCAGAAACCGCGCTCTTGTAAAATTCCAAAAAAAATTAAGAAAAAAATTCCCATTGAATTTTACGGGTCTTTACATTACTCCCACCTCAGGGCTTTACGTCCCCGCAAAGATACATCAAAACTAGGGAAACAAATGTGGATACTGAGCACACATCTGAGCCTCCCGCTCCCAAGTGCTCTCCTGGAGGTTCATGTGCTGCCATATGATGCGCATAAGAGGAATTGATCGCCCACGTAGGACCCGCTCCTGTCGATCCTCTATCTCCACTGGGACCTCCGCAAAAGTCTCCCCATCATTCACGTCTAGCTCCCCATAGTCAATGATGTGTGTCGAGTCATGCACGTACCTCCTCAGCTGAGATACGTGGAAGATGTCGTGCACCCGGTGCAACTGAGGTGGTAGGGCTAGGCGATAAGCCACCTTGCCAACCCTGCTGAGGACCTCGAATGGTCCAATGAAGCATGGAGACAACTTGCCGCCTCGGCCAAATCTCCGCAAACCACGTCGAGGTGAGACACGCAAGAAGACGTGGTCGCCATCCTCGAACTCTAATGGCCTCCGCCTCCTGTCAGCATAAGACTTCTGCCAGCTCTGAGTTGTCCTCATCCGCTCCTGGATGACCTGGACCTTCTCTGTCATGGCCCGGACCATCTCTGGTCCCACAAGTGCTGACTCCTCAGGGTCTGTCCAGCACAAAGGAGATCTGCAAGGTCTTCCATACAACGCCTTGTATGGTGCCATCCCGATGGTGGAGTGGTATCTGTTGTTGTACGCGAACTCCACCAAGGGTAGGTGGTCCTCCCAGCTGTGACCAAGGTCGAGGAGACATGCGCAGAGCATGTCCTCGAGAGTCTGAATGGTCCTCTCCGTCTGACCATCCGTCTGAGGATGAAAGGTTGTGATCAGACGTAGCTGCGTCCCGAACGCCTCCTGTAATCCCTTCCAAAGCTGGGAAGTAAAGCGAGCATCTCGATCGGAGATGATAGATGATGGAACACTGTGAAGTCGTACAATCTCTTGAACGTAAAGACGTTCCAAGCTCTCCACTGATCCCTGCTCTCGGATGGGTAAGAAGTGAGCCGACTTGGTGAGTCGGTCGACAATCACCCAGATAGAGTCGTGACCTCTGGAAGTGCGTGGAAGTCCAGTCACGAAGTCCATAGATATCCCATCCCACTTCCACTCCGGGACCTCCAAGGGCTGTACCAAGCCTGCTGGTACCTGGTGCTCAGCCTTCACCTGCTGTAAGGTGAGGCATCGAGAAACGAACTCTGCCACAACCTTCTTCATGCCCGGCCACCAGTGCTGTCGTCTGAGATCCTGGTACATCTTCGCCACTCCAGGATGTACCGCCAAAGGAGAAGTGTGAAACTCTCTCAGCACCTCCTCTCGCAAAGCGACTGGTACCATGGTACGTCCTCTGAAAAGGACGTCGTGCTCTGCTCCAAGGGAGAAACCATCAGGTGCCTGTCCCGAGGATATCTGTGCACGCTGCGTCTCACAGTCAGTGTCCCCACGCTGTGCCTCTCTGACCCGCTGCAGAAGTGGAGGAGAGAATGTGAGAGACTGAAGGAAGGTTGCTCCGTCCCTATCCACGAAAGATATCTGCAAAGAGGCTAGCTGCTCTGTCGCCTCCTCAAGTAGCTGAATGCCCATCCTCCTTCTGAGGGCATCGGCTACCATGTTCCCCTTTCCAGGAGTATAGACTATCTCAAAGTCATAGTCCTGGAGGAACTCGAGCCATCGTCGTTGTCTTAGGTTTAGGTCCTTCTGCGAGAAGATATACCTGAGACTCTGATGATCAGAAAAGACTATAAAGCGCTCGCCCATCAGATAGTGTCGCCATGTCTTCAGAGCGAAGACCACTGCTGCTAACTCCAGGTCATGGGTAGCGTAGTTCTGCTCATGCGGCCTCAACTGTCATGACCCATAGGTGATAACTGCCCGCTCCTGCATCATAACACATACGATTCTGGTCCCTGATGCATCGTAGTAGACTACGTACCCTACTCCCTCCTCAGGCAACCTCAAGATATGTGCGCTGGTCAATCTCTGTCTCAGCTCTTGAAAGCTCTACTGACATCTGTCTGACCACACAAAGGGTTTCCCCTTCTTCGTCAAAGCTGAGAGTGGTGCCACAACTCTGGATAAGTCCGGCACAAATCTCCGATAGTATCCGGCTAGACCCAAGAAACTCCGCACCTCTGTCACGCTCCTGGGTGGCTCCCAAGCTAACACAACCTCGATCTTTGCAGGATCCACTGCAACTCCCGCCTTAGAGATAACATGTCCCAAGAAGTGGACCTCACGTATCCAGAACTGGCACTTCGAGAGCTTACCATAAAGCTGGTGCTCTCGGAGTGTGTCTAGTACAACCTGTAAGTGGTAGGCGTGCTCCTCCTCAGTCGTCGAGTAGATCAAAATGTCATCGATGAAGACCACGACAAACCGATCAAGGCATGGCTGAAAGATCCTATTCATGAGGGCCATGAACACTGCTGGAGCATTGGTTACGCCGAAAGGCATAACCAATAACTCATAGTGGGCATACCGATATCTGAAGGTCATCTTCTGCACGTCCTCGTCTCTAACTCTGAGCTGATGATAGCCTGACCTGAGGTCTATCTTCGAGAACCACCGTGCTCCCTTGAGCTGATCGAAGAGGTCATCAATCCTCGGTAGCAGATACTTGTTCCTCACTGTCACCTGGTTCAGGCGACGATAGTCAACACAAAGTCGCAAGCTCCCGTCCGCCTTCTTGGCGAACAATATCAGGGAAGCCCAGGGTGAAACACTGGGTCGGATGAACCCCTTGCCCTGCAAGTCCTCCAACTATACCTGTAGCTCTCGAAGCTCGGTGGGGGCCATTCGATATGCTGGAGTCGATATCGGGGCTGTCCCGGGGTACAGGTCAATATAAAAGTCTACCTATCTACGAGGAGGTAACCCTGGAACGTCGTCGGGAAAAACGTCCTCAAACTGATCCACCACTGCAGGAAAACCAGGACTCTGCACGTCAACTGCTCCTAGGATGAGGCTAGCCAACTGATGAGTGATGGGCTGCCCTCTCCTCTGCGTGAGTCCATCCTGTGCTGCGAAGGCTCCCTTCTCGCCGGTGAAGGTGAACCTGCTCCCATCGGTGCGCACACATCGCACCTTGCGCCTAATGCAGTCAATCTGTGCATGGACCGTAGATAACCAATTCATGCCCAAGATGACGTCGTAAGGCCTCGACGCCGCTACAAGAAGATCCCAGCCGAAGCTCTCGCCTCCTAGAGTAAGCTCACACTGCCGGCACCAGTGCGTAATCGTCGAGTCTGCTCCCGTAGGAGTCTCTAGCCATAAGGATCGAGCCAACGGCTCTGTCGGAATCTCCGAGCTCCGAACAAGGGCAGCGGCTATGAAAGAGTGACTCGCTCCTGTGTCTATAAGAACTGCAGCAAGGGTGGAATAGACACAGATCGTACCTCGAATCATCTCCGGCACGCCATGGTCATAGGCCTGTACTGCCTAGAGCTGTGCCTGTCTCTTCCCGCCAGCTCCTTGTGGTCGGGGCGGGCCTCCTGGTGGGGGTGGTGGCAGAGCCTCATAGCGTCGCCCACCACCTGCTGCTCGGCCAGCTCCTCTGCCTCGTCCGCCTCCTCCCTGCGGACCGCCACAGTTGACCCTCTGCCTCTGCCTGGGTGGCCCCTCCACCGTCTGCTGCTCCTCGGTACGGCGGGTCGGATAGTCACGAGTCATATGGCCCTGCCCGCCGCATGCGTAGCACTGCCTGCCTCTCGGAAGACTGGCTCTGCGCTGTGTGCCCCGCACTGCTGAGGCAGTGTCTCGAGGTCGTCTGCCGGAAGGTCTGGTCTGCCTGGAACCCTGAGTCATCTGTCGGCTACCTGTTGTCGAAGACTCTGCTACCTTTCACCCTGTTGTAGGTCTCGCTGTGGACTCAGCCAGAAAGCTCTCGATCAGAAGGGCTCGCTCTAGCACTCCTGCCTGGTTCAGGATGCTGAGAGAGATCAGAAATGCCCTGATCTCGTGTCTCAATCCCTGCTCGAAGGTCTGGGCCTGGAAGAAGGGGTCTCATACCATGTCGGTCGAGTATCGAGAAAGATCGGTGAACCTCGCCGCGTACTGGGCGACCGTCAAGCTGCCCTGCCGCAGCTGAAGAAGCTCCTGAATGCGCACCGCACGGAGGGTGGTCGGGACGAACTCTGAGCGGAAGAGGCTCTCGAAGTCCGTACAGATGAGAGAGGCCTCATCGTGCACCTAGAGCATCAGGCTCCACCATGCAGTAGGCTCGCCGCGAGGATCACCATGAGGTCTGCCGGTGTCCTCACTAGCCTGAAAACTCGGACGACCGCCTCCAGCCAGTCCTCGGCTGCCTGGGGGTCTGTCTCCCCACGAAACCTGGGTGGTCGCTGGCGCTGGAACTCGTGCAGAGCTCTGAGGCATCGTGCATCGTCAGCGGTCAGCGCTGGAAGCATCGGGGGCTCAGCGGGTAAAGGTACCGTCGGTGCCTCTGCTGTCAACGGGCCCTGTACCGAGGCCTCGTCGCTCGGCGGGCTGTCGTCGCGCTCTACTCTCGGAACCCAAGCTGGATGCCGTCGTGGGGCCATCCTGAAAAGGAAAAAAGTGTGCCACGGTCAGAACAGTATACCTGGTGAGCTGACACAAGTAATCACAAAGAAAACTTGAAATACACATGCAATCAATGTTTTCGTGCATTAAGTCGGAAATCCGAAGTCAGGGTCCTGGTGTACGGATACGTCGGCCTCCGCACCAACACTGGACTCCCGGGACTGATAACCACACTAAATACGCTAAACACTATTGCTTCACATAGAAGAAAGATCAGAGTCTGCGGTAGAACTGAACCCTCTGATACCAATTTGTCACGACCCGTCCTCGGGGCCCGTGCCGTGACTACCCCAAGCCCGCCTTCCATAGGCCAGGGGCTGGCGACTAGCACCAAGGCGTAAATCCCAAAAAAAAAGGGGAATGCATTGCCTTTGAAAAGTAAACAAGCACCACAGAGTAAGCAAGCGGAAAAGTAAACACTAAGTAAAAACTGTACAAGCTGTGCTGAAAGTAAAAGGGGCCGGAAATACAAGCCCAACTATAAAGTACAACTGAAAGGGGAAAATAGCAACTGAAAAGAAAAGTCGCAGCGTCGAGCCGTCCTCTGGAAGTCCCACCTGAAGGGTGGGTACAGATAGCCTCCACTGCTCCTCGGGTCCACCTGACCGCTCCGAGTACGTCCCGCCTAGTGGTCCACCTCCAGGTACTCTCCTGCTCTGCACGCCTCCACCACGATCAGCGCTGTCCGTCGTCTGCAACCAACACAACGTAGTGCGGGCATAGCCCGTGCAGGGGTGAGTATAAGCTACTCAGTAGGGACCCCGAGACCCCCGAAGGTCTCCCGAAATCCACAAAGGATAATCCACAAAGGAAAGATACAATCACGAAGTAACATATGACACGGCTTAGGTATATGCCCATACATATACCTAAGTCATCAATTCCTGTTCGGCTCCAACGTCCGAGCCCAAGCACAACCCAGTCCACACAGGAAAGCAACATATAACCACACAGGATAGCACAACACAATCCACAAAGGAGAGTAAACAGTAAATCCACACAGGATAGCTCAACACAATCCACAAAGGAGAGTAAACAGGATTCAGCTCACACAGGTATACTTCTTCAGATGATGATAAAGATGATCACTGATCCATCTAAGTCGTCGGACCCACAAAGGATCGATAGGTACTAACCCCCGCAAAGACCCACACAGGATCAGACCCACACAGGATCTGTAGGCGCTGGTTCACACAGGACCGTTGAGCGCTGACCCACACAGGATCGGACCCACATAGGATCGGTAGCACTGATCCACACAGGATCGCTGAGTGTTGTAGTCGTCGTCGTCGAGAATCCACTAAGGATCTCTGCACAGTCGTCATCGCAGTCACAGTAGCAGTCGCAGCCAGCTCTAGGGTTCCCGCACACAGCAAGCTCGTTCGGGAGGGTCCGCTCCACGAGCCGAGAAGCTGATACATCAACTGTCTCAAAGTCCAGAGTTGATATATCCAAAAGTTCCGTATCGTCAACAGGATCTCAACGCAAAAGACGGTGCGTCAATCGGACGCCCGGTCTGAGAGTTATTGGCTTTTTCGTCCCAGGGGCCCGGTTGGTTTTTAAGGCAAAACCAACCCGACCGTACTCCACCTGCATCCAAACCTCAGGCGGAGTATGCCAAAAGATCTATCTCACTAAGAGGAACTCAACAAAGCTGACGGCACGTCAATCGGACGTTCGTAGCTCAAGATATGAGTGTTTCCGCTCCGAGGGCCCAGTTGGTTTCGTGAATGAACCAACCCGTCCAAACTCAAAGTATTTCGAAACCTTGAGTGCGATATACCGAAATTACCGTCTCGATCCAAGGATCGCATCGCAGCCGACGGCGCGTCGTTTGGAAGTCTGTAGCCCGAGTTATGGGCATTTGAATCCAAACCGCTCGGTAACGGGGGTTTCGGGCCCGGGCCGTCCCGGCCCGAGACCCCCCGGTTGGCCCGAACCGGGTCGACCCGCCCCTGACAGGGTCGACCCGGCCCGGCCCGGCCAGGCGCGCCGGTTCGGCGCAAGGCAGCGTGCTAGGCGCGCTGCCAGCTCGGCCGAAGGTCGAGCTGATTGGAACGGGGGGGCGCCTGCCCCCCCCCCCCCCCCCTTTGTGAACCCCCCCCCCCCCCCTCATTATGGGGGGCTATTTATTTGCTGGCCGGGGGAATTAATTCCCCCCGGTTTGCCTCCCTTCCGGCCGGCCCGACCTGGCCGGCCGGTTCTTCCTCAACGGGACCGGCAAAGGTTGGTCCCCTTCCAGCTTCCGACACCGGCAGCCCGGCTGGCCGCCGGTCTTCTCGTTCCGCCGCGGCCCAGAACCGGCCACGGCCTTCGTTGTCCGGCACGGCGCGACGGCGTCGCGCCCTTCCGTCGCGGCCCCGCTCCGGCCGCGGTGTCTCTGACTTTCTTCGACGTGGCGCGACGGCGTCGTGTCCGTACATTATTTTACGACGCGGCGCGACGGCGCTGCGCGTTTCTTGCCGTATGATCCTGCGCGGTGCGACGGCACCGCGCCACACCCGTTTCAATCCACAACAGAATCAACATGAAAAAGGAGGAGGGTCAGCCGTGTTCGTGCGGTCCGGCCCCCTCGCGTTATTTTCTAACAATTGGACAAATTTCAATAAAGAAATAATCACGAGTATAAATCATGAACAAAGGAATAAAATAACCCCTACCTCGGTTTCAAGTGCGGAGCACGTCAACAAGCCGCAGAAGACAAGCGTCGCGGAGGTTGGGCGTCGCGGAAACTAAACGTCGTTTCTGTTGACGTCGAGGTGCGTCCGAAGAGGTACGTCGCTGGAGAAGCTTCGTAAGCTGATGGAGGAAGCCCAAGGAAGAAACGGTGTCTCCTTTCGTTGACACGGGAAGAAGATCGAAGATGCGGCATCGTCGATCTTTGGAAACACACCGGCTACGAAGAAGAGAAGCGGCGTTCTTCGTCGGAGCTTAAGTGTTCTTAGTTAAGGTTGAAGAAGATGGAGAGAACTTCCCAAATCCTCTAAAGGTGGCAAAGGATACCAACCAAAATAAAATAAGCTTAAAGCTTATTTTATTTACACAATTAAACAACTTGAATTTCAAAAGTTTAAAATTAAAACAACTAAACTCAATAAATAACCCAAGTTGTCAAGATTAATTAAAGAGGATTTATAGGGAGTTTTAAGGCAAGATGAAGTGTTAGGGTTCGTGTGGGCCCCACCACACTTAATCCTCTCAAGGGAGGTTAAGTGGATGTGGGTCCCACCCCTAACTCCCTTTGGGAGGTTATAACCAACTTGGATAAAAATAAAATGTGTTTCCACATTTTATTTAACTTCATTTTAAATTCCCAAAAACTAACTCTCAACCCGCATAAAAAGCAACCTCGAAAAAGGTCTCCTTAAGCGAATATCGTTGCTGCGAGTTCATCAGTGCCCTCAGAATTCGATTCCGGGCACCGGTTCAAAAGTTAGAAATTCCTGCTCGTTCGTTCACTGAACGTACCCGAGCCAAACTTCAGAAATTGATTCCGGGCACTCCGGGCCTCGGAATCAGGTGCCGTCAGAAACCGCGCTCTTGTAAAATTCCAAAGAAAATTAAGAAAAAAATTTCCCTTGAATTTTACTGGTCTTTACAATGGTATAAATGTATTCATATTTTTATTTAAATATACATGTAATCCTCACTTATTTTTTTATTAATATACATAAAATATTATATTTAGAAATTAATAGGTAGTATAGTTAAAGTAAATGAGGAAAGTGATAATTGATTACATGGAAAAAGTTATTCAATTTGTTTTATAGGTTACTATATAGAATAAATAATTAAAATTTAGGGATATCATATTCAATGTTTCCTCACCATGGTTTTCTCCATAGATATTAATTTTTCTTTCACGTACTCCTTTATTAATATTTCCTAAAAATATATATATTTTTAAGAAAATATTTAATTATCATCCAATCATCACCTTTTAGAGTATATCATTATACATATTGAGTTGTTTTTTAGGAACAATGTATATTTTTAGTGAATATTTTCACATATAATCCTCCCCCAACATTAGGATGAAATTTGAGTAGGGGTGAGTAAAGGATGGATTACATTTAATTCTCAAATGGGATATATGATTAATAAATTTACGTTTCCTCATAGTATTTTTGACTTTTTTGTTACATTTAAAAAAATTTAAGTTCTTTATATGATGTTGAATATTTTTAGTGGTAGAAATGAATTAAATTAATTAATTGATTATTATTATGAATTTTACATGAAATAATACATTATTATTATTTTTAAATGTTTATAAACCATCATTTTAGTTGAATAATTTAATTAAAATATTTTAAAAAAAATCTTACAATAATTCAATTCATAATTTTGTTTATAAGAAGTATATACACAAGAAAAATATTAAACTAATATAACCAATAAGAATTATATAGACTAAAAATATGTTTCTCTATAAGTTATGAAATATTTTTTAAATTTATTGATGCATTTTACAATATTTTAATACATAATGATATTCGATTTTTTTACTCTCTCATGTATACTCAAAGAGTAGGGATAATTTTAATATTAACTATTTTTGTGGGGTACGTGGAAATTGAATAATTTTTTTACTAATCATTATTCTCAGAAAAATTTGAAATAAAAAATAATTTATTATAGATTTACAAAAAAATGACATTAGAATAATTTAATAATGGTCTATGTGTGATTTTTTATACTATTCATATTTGGGAGAGATAAACAATAAATAATGTAAATTATTTTAATCTATATTGATAAATTCTATTGTTTATTTTTAAATATTTTACTGTATAGAGGTAATTGAATGATTTATTTTTAATATTGTATAAAATAAAAAATATCCTAGCATAGACTTATTCACATTTGATATAGAAAATATAAAAAATTTAAATGAAATATAGTGGAAAATGAGAATTTAAAAATATATATTAACCCATGCATAATAAACCATGATTTTCACATCATTAATACTATTAATATTATTTCAAGTTAATTGATAATAGAAAAATAGGTATTACATTTTTTCACTAAAATTGTATATAAATAGTTTTTTCAATTAGAAACTATGATTAGATAATGAGAAAATTAATAAATAAAAATTACGCATTTTTTGTATAAATTAAAATGGAAATAAATAAAAATAATATTGTAAGTGTTGAAGTTAAATTTAAATGGAAAATGGAAAATATTAAAGAAAAATTATAGGATTAGAAAATTGAAATTATATTTTTATTACTTGATAATTAGATATTTTCATTAAAAACATTAATTTTGAAATTCTTTATGACATTCATGATTGAGTAATTTTTTATCTAGAATTTTTTTTAAATTTTCAGTAACCATATTTAGATAATTATATGTAGATAAGTAAATTAACATGACTTGATTCATCTAGAAACCTCATGGTTTGGTGGTAAGTTGAGGTTTCCACCCTAGGATTGATGATAATATGATATAGTCTAGTGACTAGGTTAAACAAAAACATAATCTTATAAGAGTATACTTATACTGTAACAACAAAAAATATAAATATTATGTGAAAATATAATTGAGTAAATATCATCAATATAATTTAAAAATTGGTTTATATAATAAAGGGTAGATGGATAACAACTTTACAACACTATAACTGATTGGTTTACCCAACAGATAGTCAATAAAAAAATACACCATAATGTACAACAACCAAATAAAAAATGGACTTTCTTATCTTTCTTATTAGGAACCTAGGGATGAACTACCAAGTACCATTGTTTATAATGATCTCTGGGTAAGGGCCCACCATTAGCAACTCCCACCACGCATTACAAGAATTTTTCTCTATATTTAAATCTATGATCACCTAGACTATATCCAAACATTTCATTGATCTAATAGGGGAAATGTGGTAATATTTTTTTTCTTCAAGAATACATAAATATACTATGTAGGAATCCATGAAATAACACATGAATGATGAAAAATAAAGTGATAAAAAAAACCTGGCTATAAGATAATAAAAAAATAAAACCCCAAAAAAATATTTATGAAATTTTAAAATATAAATATAATAAATTATTTTATCACTATATCTCAATCTATAATTATTAAGATTTACAACATACAAGTATCAAGGGATTATTTATACATTACAATAAAATACCCTTATCCATATCCAATTTATATATTAAACCTCAATATTGATAAGTGGAAATAAAAAGAATCATTAAAAACTAGAATTTATCTTTTCATATCTCAAGAACTATTGGAATCCAATTATATCATTGTATCAATATTACTGAAAAAAAGAAAAGTTTTTACAATTCTTCCATCATAACATCTATGTTAATAAATGAAACTATACTTCAACCTATAAATTTACATCATTCACTGCAACTTCCATCTACAGATATCTAATACTAAAAAAGAATCTTAAGTACTTGTAGAACTGTATTACCCAATGCACAGAAACCATATAAAACATACCTCTTACACATTTTCCATTATTAGTAGTTATAATAAAGGAACCATTCATCACATAACCATCTATATCAAGAGATAAAATTACCAAACTATATAGGTGAACCATGACCCATCATGAGTAATGTGAATCATCCGCAAAGCATTTTGACTCTATAAATTTATGTTCAATAATATATTCATGAGGAATGGTTACATGCTTTTCTATACCCATATATCACCCATATCATTGAGACTTATAGTCCCCCATTATGGTCCCAGATATGTGGATGCTCTAAACACAACCCATTCTCATCATGATTGTCTATACAAAGATACAAAACTAATATTCCTTGAACACCTCAAATATAAACCCCAAATGAAGAATTAAAACATAAAAACATATCAAATATGGGAAAAAGATAAATATATATAACTCATACATTTAAAAATATAACAAGTTGGATTGATACGTATATCATAATAAAACTATTATGACATAGTGTGCCCCACCATGGTACATGACTAGCAATTCACTATTGTTTAGAAGTCATGTAATAGAAACTACCGACCCTATTGAATTGAATATATAGGGATTCTATAGTGTTAACTAAAGGGTGATTATTACATAGTGACTAATCCTATACAGTCCTTGAAAGCCAATATGTTTCCACATAAGAAATTGTGTGTGAATATACATAGAAAACATATGGGTTTTTTCATATAAATGACATGTAGAAAGATTATATATCAAGTTAATTGGTACCTAATTTCGTGGTTGGGACTCACAGTCACATGGAATGTTATTTAGACTCTTTTCATATCTGTTTCCTCATTATTTTATTTACTGAGTTTTGAAAGGATAAATTAATGTTAAAATTATTAATTATAGCTTCTAGTATTTTATAACAGAGTATCTAAATTTTTATTAATTATAATTATTGTGTTTCATTTCTATTTAGAATTATAATTTTTGGTGGATTATATTTTTTTTAGTGAGTTAAATATTTATTTCCCTTTTAAAATTTATCCATTAATTAATTAAGAGATGTCTAATTCTAAATCGAATTTCATAAAAGTTTTTATTATTTTTAATATTATTTTACAATTTAATAAATTTTTATTTTTATCATTTAATTATTTTTATATATAGTTAATTAAATAATTAATGAAATTCTAATATAAATTATATATATTTATTTTAATGTTTTAATTTTTTGAAATTTAGATTTATTTTTTTAGTTTAGGTTGTCTGGACCACTATTTATTCTTCATGTGTTGTTGATGTGTATGAAGTTCATTTTGAAAGGGGAATTAATATTTCAGACCACCTGATAAGTTAATTAGTCAAATTTTATCTCGACAGGATGTGTCTATTGGTTTTTTGAAAAGGGAAACACTATCACCCACATTACTAATGTCGGATTGACCATATTTCTATGAGATAGAATCATTGATGTGTGTCAGACCATTCAACAGGTCCTCTGAATATAGATATATAGTTCTTGTTTCCCTATTGAATGATAGAGGATTCTTGTTCGAGTGTAAAGAATCATTTTATTGGAAATATCATTTTCTCAATCAACATCACAATATTTCATATCATTTGGACCAATTTTGATGATTGATGAGTTCGATCATGGTTTTCTAATATTGTATAATATGATTGTTTTTGAGATAAATTTTTTCAAAATCAACCAACATAAATCAACACTACTTTAACAAGTGGGTATTAGTATTTGAAAATGAATTTTTTTCTCGAACTATTCTTGAAAAAAATGACTCTGAACCTAGAGTAACAATGTTTATTAGAAAATTAGTATCCCTAGTAAGATGGGTTATATAGAGGTTAGTTTGTAACTTAATGTGCTTATTTAGATATTTTGACCTAGTTTGAGCCAAGGATGATGAATATGATGATTATTATATATTAATATACAATTTAATTTGTTCAATATATGTAGATCCCAATCCAATCTAGGGTTGAAGGTTTGGGTTTAAGATAAAATATTATTGAATCACTTTTGTGGATAACTTCCTTAAAATGTAATAACATGAGGAAAGATATGTGATAGTATAAAAAATAAATATTATCATGATTTTGTTTTAATAATAATCAATGATAGATGTAACACCCTTATAGCATGTTATCTCTTCAAAGTATTTCAATAACTTGCGCTACACGCAACATCGAGTTTGAGCGCACCACGACTTACAAAACTAGCCATTCAAAAAAGATGTTATGAATAATATTAACCACATTTTAAATTTTATATATACTATATAATATTAACATTCCTATTTTTTGTTTCTTAGACATAATATAAGAAACATTCAACTTTTAAGATAAAAGAGATATTTTTAAAAAAATGCAGTTTTTCGGCCTTTTAACAGAGAACCCGTTTTAAATCCAATATTTGAAAATTTTATGTATTCAATTTAGTGAAATTAAATTATTCTTTAGAAAAGTGACATAAAAATTTAGTTTGGATAAATTTTTGGTACTTTTCTGAAAACATTCATATTTTGATGAATGGTGAAAAAATACTAAATTTTAATTAAAAACAACTTTTTTAATTGAAATAATTTATAGTGTTAAATTTTATATTTGACTGGTTTTAAAGTATAATTAGACTATATTTTTATCATTTAATATAATTTAGGTCATTGGATGTAATTTCACATTTAAATTGGATATAAACAAGTGTCAATATTTTGATAGTTATTATTTCTTAAAAACACGCTTTCTGTTTTAACAACGGGAATTAATTTTAAATTAATTTCCGCCACTTCTGTGTTTCGAATTTAGAAAAATGGATTCCATATTTGGAATTATTAGGTACAAAATTTTAAAATATGTAACAATTATTTTTAGTCATTATGAATATTTACTTCAGTAAATATTTTATTTACCATTGTTAATGGGTAAATCCGGTAAATTAGGGTAAAAAATAATATTATATAAATATTAAATTACCCTAAAACATGTCCTAACACTATTTTATGATAAATTTAAGAACATTGGAATCCTTGGGTCGATTTTTTGAGCCCATGGATCCACGTGGGAGTGATAATGACATTTTATATTAATTAATCTAATGTAAAGACAAAAATAACAAAAGCATGTATCTTTTAGTAAAACATTTTTATATTGGGTTATATAATTTATCTATTCAACTATAAATATTAATTTTAAAGATAAAACATTTCCTACATGATTATATTTTATTTATAATTTTTATACATTAAATAATTAAATTTATTTATGACATAATGATGATCCAGTAATTACATTATTAATGAAAAAATCACTTAAACAGTATTGTAAATATTAAAATAAATATAATTTAAAATTTTGATTCTATACAATAATTTTATAGTGGAATATGAAATGTTGGTATTGATTCAATGCATTTTTTTCAATGTAATCAACTTTTTATGACTTTCACAAAAACCAAATATAAAATAGTCTCAAAATTGACATAATTGAGTTTTTAAAACAAATACTATATTATTAATTTATATAATAATCCAAAAAATCTAAGGTTCATCCAAAAGACTTATATAAGGTTATAAATATTAATAATGAACCACATTGGGTTCTCATGGTTGTTATCATAAGCTTATTAACCATATAATATAAAAATACAAAGAGACATGGTAAATTTCAAACTATTTAACTAAGAGTTAAATCTAAAAGATAAGGTTAATAGGTGGACCTAAACCTATATAAAACCTATTGTTTGAGAGGTTTCCGACCCATCTCCACCATAGACTCTAAATAAATCATTTTTGAGACATTATAAACCTAAAATTACTTTATTATAAAATAATATTTCAATCTTTTCCTAAAGTGACCCCCACCTCTCTTATAAAAGGGTATTTCCCCTTCTCTTAATTTCACACCTACAAAGCCATTTTTCCCAGCCAAACCCTACCCAAATATACTCAAAATATTCCTCCCTTAATCCTATAGGCCTTAATTTGGTCATAAATCCATCCTAAGGATCCCTTTTGATCAAATCAAAAGGAAGAACCTAAAGAAGAGGTAAAT
This sequence comes from Viscum album, assembly GCA_963277665.1. NCBI lineage: Eukaryota > Viridiplantae > Streptophyta > Magnoliopsida > Santalales > Viscaceae > Viscum > Viscum album. The sequence goes on along the minus strand of OY728125.1, from coordinate 1,981,356,732 downwards.
ATTTCATCACCTCTTTCAAGTTCTTTTCTTATTCCACTTCCTCTTTCTTTATTGTTTCCATTATAAAATAATAAATTTAGTATCTTCTATATAATGTGATTTTATTATAAAAATTGTACCACCATATTCATTATTCTATCCATCATATGAATGAAAAATTCACCATACATGTGTACGTATGACTTAACGTCTCCACGTCGTGGTGTAGTTTGTTATTCAAACAGTTCATTATTTGGATGCATATAATAATGAGTATAACTAATTTTAATAATAAATATAACATGTTAATGATTATTTATATATGATATACCTTCTGATTACATACGATTTCACAATCAAATTAATGATATTGTCGCTCGAGTGTATGTACGGATTACCGTCTCCATGACGCGATAAGATTCATTTCCACGTTCACCATTCAACAATGATTATAAAAATATATATTATTAATAAGTATGTAATATCTGACATAATAATTCTACTAGACATATATATATATATATATATATATATATATATCTGTGTGTGTGTGTGTGTACTTACATATATCTTATTCACTTACATCCATTCAATACGATATGAAAACAAGAACAACATTTATGCGTACGTACGGCCTACCGTCTCCATAAACGGGGCATTCCATTTCATATATCTATCAATTATAAATATATTTATTCTAAATATACATGATATATAAAATCAAGTTTTATATTCTGGAAGTATTTAAATCATGATCTATATGATACGATCAATAATAAAAAGTTAAAACACACACGATAAAGAAAGAAATTATTACCCAAAATGTTAATTTAAAATGGAAATAATTATTAAATAGGTATTATAAATTAATAAATTAATCATGTATGATATAATAAATATTATTATGGTTCTGTTATAATTTAATAAAATACTATGGTCATTATATAGGAGGTTAAACGTACCCTTGACCAAATGAAAGTGCAAGGTAAGGTTTATTTCCTCTATCTCATTATTATCCGATATTGTTTATGTGTGAGTATTTACTGGGACATATTTATCATCGATGCCCATATTTCATAAAAGTGTTTTCAAAAGGAATATTTTAAGGTTTTATGGGAGGGTCTATTTTACAAGATCATCATTTTAAATGTTTTAAAGATTTATCATTCTAAATCATTTTAATTAATGTCCATGTTTTCAAAATGATTTTAAGGATTTATTTATATGGACATGAATGTTTTGAAATGATAATTCTTTTCAAATGTTTCAATGTGGTATGGGACACTTTGATTCAAAAATCTATTCTAAATTACTTCATTTATAAATGTGTGACTTTTAAATGTTTTCATGAAAAATTGATATTTCTCTCAAAGAGTTTTACAAATCATTTTCATATATTTCAACATACTTTGATGGATTTTAAACATTTTTGGAGTTGATTTATTATGATGAAAATATTCCATATTGTATTGAAAGTTTTGTGATATATTTGACTGTGGATGTGTTATTTTTATTCCATTTAGGGTTTATGGTTAAAGTATTGACATTTCATATACTAGTTCTAAAAGTAATGTTTATGTTATGTTTCAACCTTTTAATTTGAGGAATGTATTAGATATAGTAAATGACGGGTGGAGCCCGCTATAGATCCTCGATGTATCGGTAGGTCTCATGATACAATTAGAAGTGGAATTGGATGAGGCCTTTTCCAATTTTATATATGGTTTTGGCCAAGGCCTTAATCATTTTTAGACATCTTTTTCAAGGCCTTGGCAAAAAGTTTCAGAATGTATGGAATTATAAATTGCCTCATTAAGAAAATAATATTGATGGTTCATGTGGTTATTCAACTAGTAGAATAATCATGATTATGTTTTATTATGGAATTATTTACTCAGCTCGTATTTCTGCCATAAAGTGTTCATGTTTATTATTTGTAAAGGCATGTGTTTTCAATTATTCACCATTCCTATTGATTATGTTATCTTCTGCTAAATTGTATACCCTTACTGAGCATCTGAGCTCACCCCTTTCTTATGTTTTATTTTCCCATGATTTCAAGGAACTGTATTATGATTGATATGCAGGGTTAAGCTAAAAGGGAATAATGGCATTCTCAAAGAACTATCAATGCTGTATTTTATGTTTGAGATTGTAATGTGAAGTTTATGTATGTAATATATTTCCAAGACTGCTAAACTGATCAGTCTTTCGGGACATTATTTCCTTGTATCATGCTAATGTTATGTAATAAAGCACCGACTATGGGTAACTAGGGTCGGGGCGTTATAGTTGGTATCAAAGGAAGTTTAACAATAACCATGGAAATAGATTTAGATAAACTCTGATTAGAGGACATTACCCTAAGATAGACTTTGAGGATTTGTATAGAAGAACTTCCTATAATTTTGGTAATGTATAGATTTTTTGTATTTTTTAAGAAATACATCCAGGTTTGGATACAAGTAGGTAGAGGCGGCTCTGGCACATATGTACCTCGGAGTAAAAACTCTGACAAGGAGTTTCGTGCTTGACCCATGTTATCCTGTTACATGAAAATGGGCCTTGCTTACTCTTGGTTACAGCACTCCTAGGGTTTATTCTTAGGATAATTCACAATTTATTTACAAACCATTATGAAGGATATATGAGTAAATATTCCAACAAAGAAACCATTTATATGATTATGAGACTAGATGTGTGAAAATATTCAATCAATGTTGATAATCTTTATAGTTTTTGGATTATACAGTATGATATGATCTAACCTAGTGTGTGTTGCCATTTAGAAATGGCACCTAGTTGAAGGAATAAGAACTCCAGCAATATTCATGATCCAATGGGTAAGAAGGATCATATCTTTCACAGTCTTAAGCCATCATTTAGAAGTTAAATAGACTCCTGCTTATTCTCATCATATGAAGAAATAATATCATATGTTAATAAGATACGTGAATAATTCTCTAAGTCCTATGGCTTTGAAGGGAATCAATAGAAGAAAATTGTGTTATAGAGAAAGATAGATAAAGGGAAGAGGGGAAAGAAGGATTTTTCCATATGTGATAACCGTGGAAAGAATCACCTTGGTAAATGCTTGAAGGGAATGAGAGTTTGTTATAAGTGTAGAGAAAAAGGACACCAAGTATGTGATTACAAGGATAAAAAAAGTTTCAGATGTACAATGCTTCATCTGCAAGGAGTTGGGACACTATGCGAATCAATGTCCAAATCATCAGAGTATACCCCAAATGCTGCTATTGGATAATAGTAAAGTTATGACAATACCGAAGATGAAGAGGAATGATTATATTTCTTATGTTGTTATTAAAGTATTGTGTCATTTTAGTATTTTATTAATGATGTACATGTTATAAGAATTATAGAGTATATAAGGATTGTACTACAGTACTATTTCTTTAAGGACTTGAGATTGTGTGGAACAATGAAAAGTGACTCAATAGCAAGTTAATTTTTTTTAGAAAATATATGGTTGAGAGAAAGATAAACCATAATATGGTTCTGATACTGAGGTAGTCATTTTGGAATAATATATGATTGATTTGGATAAATATTATTGGATATTCTTAACTACCTTGAAACTGATTAATGATTTGTATATTCCATCATTGTTGGAGTCTACAACATTTTTTTAGAATGAGTATATCTAGTATTCTATAAGGAATAAGAGATAATGAATGTAATCAATAAGGTTTTATGTAAATTTAGGGTGTTACCGTGTTTTAAAAGAATACACGATGAAGGTATTCACATGTTATTACATGGAAAAAAGGATCTTCATTGTGTTTACCTTTCTTATAAATTTTGGACTGTGAGTCTAGAAAAAAGTATTTTAGATAATTCTAAAGGGTGGAATCAATTAAGTTTGACATTGGATACTATTGTTAAGGTTAAATAATTTCTTAAGAATATTTTTGGATTGTTATAAAATGGACAACCCAGAGGTCGGGTGATAACCCGTCACGTCTGGCAAGGCCATGAGACTTGAACCCACAACCAAAGAGTGACAAGGGTGCATCACCTACCACTGGCCTACGTGATGTCCTGGTTTGTATAATGTATTTTTTTATAAATTTTGACAAATTAATTATAAACTCACTATTTTTGGAACCCTATATGATTAGGATAAATATAATATTTTTGATTTCTATTATCTTTTGGAGTGAAAGATGAGTTTGTGGTAAAAATTAGTTAAAGGATGGAACTCTAATTGTCAAGTATTATTTTTTATACATATTCTAAGAAGAAATTAATTATTAAACTTTAGTGAAGGTATATTAAAACCAAAAATGTGTTATCCTAATAACTTATGTTTTGTTGAACTGATGATATTTTAAATCATCATAGATTGATGGATTTGAGGCCCTCAATTGTACACTTGTTTGTGATTGATGACCTCAATCACTCCCTATAAATATTTATGTTTTTAATCTAATTATGTGTATCTAATTTCTACCAATGTTCTCCTAATATAAATCATAATTTGGTGGTGAATTTTTCATTTCCCTTTCCCTCTTATTAAGACTAAATTTTATTAACCAAATTTCCGATGTGGGTTTTCCAAAAAGGAATTTTTCTATTTTTAACCTTTTATTTTCAAAGAACAATTTCAAAATTTCAAGGATGAAATTTATTGAAGTAGAGGAGAATGTAACACCCCAATATTTTATAGTATGTTATCTCTTCAAAGAATTTCAATAACTTTCACTACACGCAACATCGAGTTCGAGCGCACCACGACTTATCACACTAGCCGTTAAAAAAGAGAGGTTATGTTTAGTATTAACCACATTTTAAATTTTAAATATCTTATATAAAATTGAAATTCATCTTCTGTATTTCTTATACATAATATAATAAAAATTAAATTTTTAAGATAAAAGAGGTATTTTTCAAAAAATACAGTTTTTCCGCCTTTTAATGGAGAACCCTTTTTAAATCAAATATTTGACACTTTTATATATTAAATTTATTTTAATTAAATTTTTCTTTAGAATAGGGAAATAAAAATTTAGTGTGGATAAATTTTTGGTACTTTTCTGATAACTTTCATATTTTGATGAATAGTGAAAAAATACTAAATTTTAATTAAAAACAACTTTTTTAATAGAAATAATTTATAGTGTTAAACTATACATTTGAGTGGTTTTAAAGTATCATTAGACTATATTTTTATAATTTAATATAATTTAGTTCATTTAATGTAATTTCACATTTAAATTGGACATAAATAAGTGTCAATCTTTTGAAAGTTATTATTTCTTAAAAACACGCTTTCTTTTTTAACAACAGGAATTAATTTTAAAATTATTTTTCCCACTTATGTGTTTTGAATTTTTAAAAATGGATTCCATATTTTGAATCAGGAGGTACAAATGATATAAATAGTTATCTTTTATTTTTAGACATTATGAATATTTACTTCAGTAAATATTTTATTTACCATGGTTAATGGGTAAATCTGGTAAATTAGGATAAAAAATAATATTATAATAATATTAAATTACCCTAACACATCTCTTAGCCCTATTTTATGATACATGTATGACCATTGCCATCCTTGGGTCGATTTGGGGACCCCATAGAGCCACTTGGGAGTGATAATGACATTTTATACTAATTAATCTAAAGTAAAGACAAGAATAACAAAAGCATGTATCTTTTTGTAAAATATTTTTATATGGGGTTATATAATTTATATATTAAACTATAAATATTAATTTTAAATATAAAAATATTTAATATGTGATTATATTTTATTTATAATTTTTATACATTAAATAATTAAATTTATTTATGACATAATGATGATGCAGTAATTACCTTATTAATGTAATAATCACATAAATGGTATTGTAAATATTAAAATAAATATAATTATAAAGTTTTTATGCCATAAAAAAATTTTATAGGTGAATATGACATGTTAGTATTGATTCAATGTATTTGGTTCTAAGTAATCAAGTTGTGATGACTTTCAAAAAAACCGAATACTAAATAGTTTCAAAATTAACATAATTGAGTTTTTAAAACAAATACTATATTATTAATTGATATAATATTCATAAAAATCTACGGTTTGGAAAAAAGACTTATATAAGGTTATATATATTAATAATTAACCAAATTTGGTTTCTTTGTCTTGTTATAGTATTTTTATTAACCATATAATATAAAAATACAAAGAGACAGAGTAAATGTCAAACTATTTAACTAAGAGTTAAATATAAAAGATAAGAATAATAGGGTGAACTAAACCTGTCCAAAACCTATTGGTTGAGAGGTTTTCGAACCATGACCACCTTATCCTCTAAATAAATCATTTTGGAGCCATTAGAAACTGAAAAAAAATTATTATAAAATAATATTTCAAGCTTTTCCTAAAGTGACCCTCAACTCTCTTATAAAAGGGTACTTCCCCTTCTCTTAATTTCACACCTCCAAAGCCATTTGGATTGGCCAAACCCTACCCAAATATACTTCCTACTTTCCTATGTTAATCCTAGAGGCCTTAATTTTGTCATAAAGGCAACCTAAGGATCCCTTTTGATCAAATCAAAAGGAAGAACCTTGAAGAAGAGGTAAATATTTCATCACCTCTTTCAAGTTCTTTTCTTCTTCCACTTCCTCTTTCTTTGTTATTTTCATTCTAAAATAATAAATCCAGTATCTTATATAAACTATCATGTTATTATAAAAATGGTATAACCATATTCATTATTCTATCCATCATATTAATGACAAAGTCTCCATACATGCGTACGTGCGGCTTACCGTCTCCACGTCATGGTGTAGTTTGTTATTCAAACACTTCATTTTTTGGATGGATATAATAATGAGTAAAAATGATGTAAATAATAAATATAACATATTAATTATTATTTATATATGATATAACATCCAATTAAATATTATTTCACCATTAATATAATGATATTATCGCACATTCATACCTACAGATTATCGTCTCCACAACATGATGAGATTCATTCCCACGTTCACCATTCAACGATGATTATAAAAATATATATTATTAATAAGTATGTAATATATGAAATAATAATGCTACTGGGGATATATATATATATATATATGTGCATGTGTGTGTGTGTGCACTTACATATATCTTATTCACTTACTTCCGTTCAATACGGTATGAAAATGGAAACAGCGTTTATGCATACGTACGGCCTACCATCTACATAAACAGTGCCATAAATTTCATATATCTATCAATTATAAATATTTATATTCTAAATATATATGATATATAAAATCAAGTTTTATATTTTGGAAGTATTTAAATCAAGATCTATATGATACGATCAAGAATAACAAGTTAAAACATGTACGATAAAGAAAGCGATTATTAACCAAAATGTTAATTTAACATGGAAATATTTATTAAATGGGTAGTATAAAGTCATAAATTAATCATGTATGATATAATAAATATGAATATGGTTATGTTATAATTTAATAACATACTATGGTCATTATACAGGAGGTTAAACATACCCTCGACCAAAGGAAAGTGCAAGGTAAGGGTTATTTCCTCAATCATATTATTATCCATGATTGTTTATGTGTGAGTATTTACTGGGCCATATTTTTCATCAATACCCATATTTCATGAAAATGTTTTCAAAATAAATCTTTTAAGGTTTTATGGGAGGTTCTATTTAACTATTTCATCATTTTAAATGTTTTAAATATTTTTCATTCTAAATCCTTTTAATTAATGTCCTTGTTTTCAAAATGATTTTAAGGATTTATTTATATGGACATGAATGTTTTGAAATGATAATTCTTTTAAAAAGTTACAAAGTGGTATGGTACACTTTGATTCAAAAATATCTTTTAAATTAATTCCTTTATAAATGTGTGACTTTTAAATGTTTTCATGAAAAATGGATATTTCTCTCAAATAGTTTTACAAATCATTTTCATCTATGTCAACATCCTTTGATGGATTTTAAACCTTTTTATGTTGATTTATTATGATAAAAATCTTCCATATTGTATTGAATGTTTTGTGTTATATTTGAATATGGATGTGTTATTTTTATACCATTCATGGTTTATGGTTAAAGTATTGATGTTTTGTATGCTAGTTCTAATACGAATTTTTATGTTATGTTTCAACCTTTTCATACGAGGAATGTATTGGACATAGTAAGTGATGGGTGGATCCCACTTTAGCTCCATGATGCATCGGTATGTCTCATGATACAATTAGATGTGTAATTGGCTGAGGCCTTTCCCAATTTGATATATGGTTTTGTCCGAGGCCTTAATCATTTTTAGACGTCTTGGCCGAGGCCTTGACAAAATTTTTCAGAATGTCTGGCATTATACATTACCTCATTAGGAAAATAATATTGATGGTTCATGTGGTTATTTGACTAGTAGAATACCCATGACTATGTTTTATTATGGCATTATTTACTCAGCTCATAATTCTACCATAAATTGTTCATGTTTATTATTTGTAAAGGCATGCTTTTTCAATTATTCGTCATGCCTATGGATTATGTTATCTTCCGCTAAACTGTTTTCCCTTACTGACCATCTAAGCTCACCCCTTTCTTATGTTTTATTTTCCCAGGATTTCCAATAAGTGTATTATGATTGATATGCAGGGTTAAGATAAAAGGGAATAATGGAATTCTCAAAGAACTATCTATGCTATATTTTATGTTTGAAATTTTAATTTGAAGTTGATGTATATAATCTATTTCTAAGACTGCTAAACTGATCGGTCTTTCGGGACATGATTTCCTTGTATCATGACAATGTTATTTAATAAAGCATTAAATCAGGGTAACTGGGGTTGGGGCGTTACAGTAAAAAAAATTGTTCCATGAGTGGAATATGAGGATGATGAATCAATTTTTATCCTATTTATGATTTGGGAAGTTTGAATATGAATCAAACATTGAGCTTAATGAAGCTATAAATTAAGAATCTTATCAATTGAGAGTATGTGTATAATTGATCAAGCATATAGTAGAGATAATTTATTGATCTATTGAAATTTTGAATATTATTTATAATGTTAATTTTAAATAATAAATATAATGGGGGTGTTCACATTTCCCATTGATGTGGATGGGATTTTTGAAGTTTATATAGAAAAATATTTTCTGAAATTCCACAATGAAGATTTAAACTGAAACATATATTCTGATTTATAATGCTCATGACTTACTTCATTTTTCAGATTCCTGTGATGTTATTTTTTGTAGTTTGAGATCATATGCTTCTGTGGAGCCTTAATGAATATGATATCACATGATCTGGGGATGGGATGGATTAACTTGTAAGTAGTTTGTCTTTTATATAGGGAAACCCATGAAGATGATGACAAGTTGTTATCATATTCTCAAATTTATTTATATCTTGGTGTATTTTAATTCAAGTTTTAGTGGATAATAACTTGTAATTGAGTTAAAAGTAACGGGAGGAGTAGTTTTTACATTTTACATAGTCATTGGTATTTTAAAAGACACCTTAATCCTAATAAATTAAGTAAAAATAAATGATTCATGGTGATTCTCTAGGGATCTATTTATGATTATAAGGGATAAAGTATCATTCATGATTTTTTTTTCACCAATCATGGGGATTTAATTGTTTATACATGGGTGTTTAATATTTTTTTTGAAGATATGGGATTTAATCACATGGGGGATATAGTGGATTGTCATTGGGACCTTGAAGTTGAATAGAAGTGGTGATCAGATTTTACAATGATGTGGATTTATAGAGATCTAAGCCTAAATTTGTAAGGGGAATTAATAGATAAATGTATCCCTTAAAACCTTCCATCATGGGAAAACATCAAAGGATAAGACCCAGGTAGGAGACAAACCTAGATATAGAGATTTAGCTTTAGGAACTAGAAAATATCACTCGAGATATATCATCTTCTCTTTCATATCACATCATGAATTTAGTTACTACAAACATGTGTGACTAAATTTCATAAGTGTATCATACTTTAATGAATTTAACATCTCTATAATATTTTTACTATTTATAATTTAATCATGAAATTAAACATGTTTAAAAATTAAGTATGTATCTCTTCTCAATATTGAGAAAATTAAATATGGATTTTTGATCGAGAAATAATGAATGGGGATTTTCATTGTGTTTTGTTTCACGTTGAGTGGGTTCTCAGTTGATCATCACTACTACTACAGAGTATTGCTATATTTGAAATTTAGTAGAGTAATATCAGAGAACATATTCATTTAAAGAAATGAAATATGATAACCATAAAACCTTAAATTGATCAAAATCTCTCTCACTTTTCTTTCATTTCACTCAGGTTTATTCTTTACTAAATAATATCCCCACAACCACACCATCATTCCTCTATTTTTCAGTTCTAATGTATATTTTTTTGTTTTGTGGTTTGACCATTATTTTTTATTTTGATTCACCTATGGAATTGAAAACATAGTAAAAAATATATATTATTTTTTATAGTAAATAACAAATAATTAATATGAATTGGGGCTACTTAATTTCCCTACGTGTCATCATTTTTTATTTTTATTTTCATGAAAAAAATGTGTGGCCTCAAAAATAATAAAAAAAATAAAAAAAATAAAATTTTGATAAAATATTCAAAAAAAGAATTCTAAATATCAATTTAATTATTCTAAATGTTTTACATGTTTTATTGTTTAATATATCATTTAATATATATTAAAACAAGGTTCATAACTTTATATATTAATCTTAATACTTTCATTACAGAGATATGTCTTCACTTTTTCCTCGTAGTAATAAAATTAAACCAAGAAATTTGAAAAATATGGAAGATGAATGATCTGATAAAATTAATGAAAACTATAAAATGACACCTAGACCTATTAGTAATAAACACTGATAGACCTAGATATATTTACTTTCTACTACATTTAATGTCAAGTAATCCTTTTAGTATTAGGTGGTCCCTTACATCTATGAACTAAGAGATAAAATAGTGTCATCTCTCCATCCATAAATCATTCATAACTCTACCTTTAGAGGATTATTTATTTTTTTTATGAATAGTTATAGATTATTTCAACAATTTAATTTTGAAGGTTTTAGTGAGAAATATCTGAGAATGAGTTTATTAACATTTCAACTCAATGAAAAAACTATTTCATGGTTTAATTTAGTGATGATGGAAAAATTGACACCTAGAATGATTTGTTTAATGTATTCATTGCTAGGTCCACTTGGTCAAATAACCTGAGAGGGGGGTTAATCAGGGTATTACATATTAAAAAAACTACCCCTTTTGATCTTATTTCATTGTAAAAAAATCTAATCTGTATCTTTTATTTATAAATGTATGAATAGAAATTAAAGTATGCACATGACACATTGATTTTACTTGATTCACACTCACTAGGATATGTCCAAGGAGCATACAATGGTGATGTGACGATGTACCAAATCCACTAAAATTCCACTGTTGTTTACAATATTTGGAGTAGACTCATTGTCCCTCCTAGATTACAGCCAATGACTATTTAAAATCTCACTACTCTCTCAACTGAAGTGTGCTTGCTAATTCTTTATAAGATCCACTCGTAGTTTAAAGAATTATATGTCTTTTTATTATCTCAAATGAATGCATCCTTCACTGTATGTAGATTATATATTGATGTACTAATTTATTCCACTGATTAATACCACTTTACCACAGATGTATTTGGAAACTAAAAATATTCCATGAAAACCATGTTGCATCATGCGTGAATCATTAATTCCTTGCACGCGATATTAAACTTTTGTCGTGAAACGCCTCTTGTACACAACTTTAGTCTTATGTGTAACTCAAATCTTACATGCAACATTCTTAGATTTCACACGACTCCAATTATTTCCTGAAACTCCCTTTTCATATAATTCTCATTCCATTTAGAGCTTCAATTTCCACTAAGTGTTGATATTTTCAAATAAGGGGTGTCACCTATTATTTATAGGCATCGCTGACCCATACACTAAAGATCCTGGCGCGTCATGCAAGATACCCTCTGGGCATTCCAAACACAATTTTGATGTCGCATTGGGCATGAAATCCTTTTTTACGCAACCCCGTCTTTCACGTACATTTTCAATATTTTGTGCACTTCATTCCTTTTCTATATTTTGACATTATGATCTCGAAACATTCCTTATATGAAAGTTTCCAAATCACCACCAATCTTTTGCACAACATCCTTCTTGAAAAACATGTTTCTTCATTTTATTATTTTGATGCCTAAAAAATTGGAAAACACTAGAAAACGGCGCCACCTTGTATTTGTTTTTTTATACTGTATCATGATTTTACATTCCTTTGTCATGGTTCTTTATCAACATATATTGTCAAAAATATCTTTGGAACTTGATAACTCATCATAGAAACCCACTTTGTCATAAAACAGAATCAACCCAAAAATGCTTCAATGTTACCTTGATGGATTTTTTCCCCTCATTAATATTGATATTATATCCTTGGAACACCACCAGATATTCCAGTAATAAGATAACATAGATTTACTCAATTAGTTTGATTTGTTACATGAATAATATGAAAGGATTATAGTTCCTACTATAAAGATTCTCAACCAAATGATTAATCATCATTCACTCTTTGATATATTTTATAATTCCCTCACATGATAAAACCAAAATTTTCTTGATCAATCATATCAGGATGACTTCTCTAACTAATATCCTAGTGAGCCTAAAAATATTATTGATATTATTTATATAATTTCAAATAAAAAATTTTGTATAAAGTAAAAAATTCATAAGTCTAAATATAATACTCAAGTTATTAGGTTCTATGAAAAATCTTGTAGGGACCATTGTTTTCACTGTGGGGTTTTGGTCATGCTCATAATTTCTATTCCAATATTTTTCTCCCGAAGTATAATTTTTAGAGTACCCAATTGAATAATATTAGAGATAAAAAATAGGGATTCCATGATCCATTATCTAAAAAAATAATTCTAGACACAAATCAATTTGAATCGGTCATGGAATGAATAAGTGATGTGGAAACCTAATATTTCCCATAACTTTTCATTAGAATCATGGAATCAGTTTCAAGGACATTTAGGATGTATAAAATCAAATTCATAATTAGAGTTTTGGTTAGAAATTTTTTCACTAAGGTAGACTATCGACATTTTATAATTATTATCATGCATAATCAAATTAGTCCAGTAGAAAGGGGTATGGGAGGAAAAGATTAAGGGAACCTTCCTCCTAAAAAAAATAATACTAGTGAAAATTTAATTGTAATAACCACCATTTTATATTAAAAGTTGAATAATAGTATAAGTAATAGTCCAATGAAGATTAAACTGAATATTATTCAATTTATGGAAATAAAAACAATGAAAACAAAAAATATTCAAATCTAGACAGAATGAATAATATTAAATAAAATTATATAAAATCACATGAAAATAAATAAGAAAAAATAAAATAAAGTGGGCGTTAATTAAATAGTGGAGATAAAGGTGTGGTTTTGGGATAAGAAGAGTGATCTTACTTTTTAAAAATTATGTGCCTTCAATACATTTTCAAGAATTATAAAATTGAAAAAATGAACATATTTTTCTCTTATTTCATAAATATTTTAGGATACTTTATGTCAATATTACCTTTCTAGAGGACATAAATTAAATTAAATAATTTATTAATCCCATTATATGATTCTTAAAATTTAATATAGATTATGGGGTGGTTTAATATAATAATTTCAGTGATGATTATTGTTCTATAATTTATAAAAACATCCCTCTAAATGTGAAGAACCTTTGTTCCACTATTATCTATTGTTGAATAGAAGTAAGTGAAACGATTATGTGATTGTGTGATATAAGAGTTATAAATAACCTTATTCCCAAAAAATTATATATAATTTAATTCTTTAGAGTTCTCAAAATAATGTCTATGTTATATCATAAGATAATATGTAACTTGAATATCCTTATGTAGGGTAACATGATGATATAATTGACATGGGAAAACACACATTTCCCATGGATTGGATTTTATTTAAATGAAATGATATAAAAATGACCAATAATTTTATGATAACCATTTGTAGACACTATTAGTGTTATATTGGATGTTTTTAAGTTAAACATAACCCTTAAAGATGGTGAATATCTTGAAAATGTTCATTTTTTTCAAACTGTCCCTATATGTATTGAGTTGTATGTAGAATGATATTAATGAGGAGGAATTTAGAGATGAACTTAAGAAGTAAAAAACACAATTATTTTGATTATTTATTCACAAAATTAATTATTAAACATTTTTAGGATTTTTTTTCATCTGATACTATATCGGAATTGGATCAGTTAGAGTATCTTTAGAAATAAATTAGGGGATTCATTACTTAATTTCATAGTATTGTCTTTACAAACACAAACATTGATGTTGAGTGTGTTTTTCATGATACCATAGAATGTCTAAATCTCTCTTATATACCCAACCATAATTTTTCATCTATTTCTTTACAACAATGATGGAGTGAGACTATATTTTTAATTTCTTGAATTGAGAATTAATTTTTCTAGGGTGAATAAGAGTTTATAAGTAATCCAATCATTCGAGGAGTTTTTGATTATTTATCACTATCTAAGGAAATTATGATATTAACATATCTATATAGATTTAGTATGAGTAAAATAAGTATATTACCTTAAAACTATGTTTCATGTGATGATTTTTAGATCCCTGATCTTAGGGAATTCATATGTAAAATTTAGTATAGGTACTTTTTGTCATGTAATGGTGATGAACTACAAAATGATATATCTAGTTATTAAACTAGTGAAAACTCTACACCTTTATCTAAACCTATATTTTTAGTTATTGTTGGGTAATATATCAGGATAAAAGATAGTAATTTGTGTGTAAATAGTGGGGTTTTTGTTTGATTCTTGGTTATTTCTATGAAATTCATGTTTTTTAATCCATTAGTGATGAACAAAAATGCATTATTCATTTTGGTTATTTAGAGGATTCTTTTCAAGGAATTTTTTTGGTGGAGTTATAGAGTGGACATGAAAAGTTTCTTACAAAGAACACCCATGTACAAAATTATATTAAATCATACAATTTAAATAATCATTTATATCATTTAAGAGGTAAATTATAACTTTTGACTATAAATTTAGACCATTATTTGAAGAAACCAATGGTTTTATGGGACCTTACATTTTACACTTTGTATGAATATATTTCTCCACCTCAAATATATGCTTTTAATATAATTTTAAAAAAACACCCAAATTTTTCTTGTTAATTAAAATTTAATTTTTTAGATGAATTAATTTAATTATGTATCTCATTTTTTCCACATTTCATTATGTATTCATGAGTTTCATTGATACAATAGAGTAATTTTGTATTTCCAATATAGTATTAGTTATTTTTAGGTGTAACTTATTTACATTGTATGATAATAGAACATGATCTAATGTGATCATTTCACTTTTCTACATACTAAGAATAACATGTCAAATAATTATGGGAAAGTATCCACAACCTCTTTCTATACACCAACTGCATTATTTTATACTATTTTTTTATCCAAAAACAGATGAAACTAGATTTTCTATAGAATATTATTCTATCTAAGGTACTCATTAGTTAATCAAATGGTAGGTTAAAAATGTTTTCCTTAAGTGGTTAAATATTATATACTTATATAGGTTTAATTTTTACATTCTGGATTTTCCATTAAGAACCCTATAATAATCATGTATATTTTCTTATTAGTGGTTATGAATGCTAAATGTTGTTTTTGGAATTGATATTATATATGATGAATTATCTAAATTAAATATACTAGTCATTGTATATTATTATTTTTTAGGTGCTCTCAACAAATTTTGTATATTATCAATTTTATCATCTTGAATACCAGTCTTCTGTTCACATTCATGCATAACAATGTATTACATTCAAATCTAATGTTTTATTTATAAGTTGTAGATAGTATGGAATATTATGGATCTTTATTTTAATGTTTCATTGATGAAAATTGTGGAAAAAGTTTCATGAACATTTCTGATAAACAATTATTCAATATATGTTTATGCTACATTTTAAAAAAATTATGTTAAATTAAATTAACTATATATCCCACATTAAGATAGAATAAATGTAACAATTATATTTTTTAACAATTACGTAGGGGTAGTTTATGATATTAATTATTCATCAATGAAAACTCATAAATAATTTATTTAATGTGTTTTTAGTTTTTATGCATTAGTTAAAAAAAATTAGTTGAAAAAAATATTTATAAAATTAATGGTTGTGATACAACATTAAAGAGGTAAATAATTATTACCACTTGTTTTTTATTTGGTAAATCGGTTTTCACCCCCTCTTGTAAAATTATAATTTTGTTAAATTTTTAGAAAATCTTAGACAATTATCATTGACTTTTCGTAAGATATAAATCCAAATGGAAAATAAAATGAAAATCTTATCCCAGTTTAAAGCTTTTCCCCTCACTATTCCATTCATGTATTGTTAATTATTTTCGATGACTTTCCTATGCTATCTTGTTAATCGTAATTTTTACTCACCCAAAAAATGATTTTAATTATTATTTACTATAAATATGTTATATTATTATTCCATTGCTAATAAAATTATTGGAATATCATTTTGATGAAAAGTCGTGTTTTTTAAATTCAATATTAAATTCTGAATTAATTGTTTTTTGTAAAATGGTATTCCATGTTCCCTGAGAAAATATATTTCTATAAAGTAATCACACTTAAATCCATATATAATACATGAGAAAAAATATTTTTGGATATCAATTATTTTTGGAATTTTGGGACGAACTAGTTTGGGTACCCTGGTAACCCGGTAACATAGCCAGCACTGAAGTGTATCGAAGGGAATTCCCATTCCCCATGGTTTGGGGCCCAGAACATGGTGTTATACAAAACAACAGTGAGAACTATTTTTTCCATAACCATTGTAGAACCATACAAAAAAGTCAGTATGCATACAATGGAAAACTCCACCGGGAGTATTGTACCAAAAGTCAAATAAGAAAACAACCTAAAAGTACAATGTAAATTTCTAGAAAAAAACATGAAAACTATCCATGTCCCAATGGACATAACACTCCAAGCCCCAAAGATCAACATCTATGATGACTGAGTGGTTCCTTTTCTCTCAATCAATCCTAGAATAATATAATATACAAACACCATAAAGTATAGGTAGGGTGTGAGATAAAATCCCAATAGGTTATCACCATAGATTCCACAATAATATTTCGATATTTATTTAACCAATTAAGTATTTCAAATTTAAATAAAAAATAATGACAGTCTATAGCATAATTAATTGAATTCATTCTTTTTATTTCTAATTATGGAATTTATTTTAAAAAAATGTATTCACAAACAATTTATATAGAAAATTTTATTTAAATTAATCAGGCATGTAAAACATTGTAAAACATGAACACGCATTTATATATCATATATAAACAAGATAAAAACATGGTAATATTCAAAAAAGTATGATAGTTAATGGATATAGTACTATATCCACTTAAGGTGACACATAAATATGTTTATACACAAGTCCCTATAACCCTAGTCAGTGCCAACTTTATCACCATCTAGTTGGGGATGTGAAGTGCTACATTTATGTTTTAGAACATTTTAAATAATATAGTGATGACCAAATAACTCACTAACTACCTAGGCTTGCATGTTCTCTAGTACAACCAATGATGGGAAATTTATGTTAAAGCTGTTTAAAAATACAATTCATCCCATTCCCCCATTCCAAAAGTACCAATTTTCCATTTAAAAACCAAAATAGGTTTCTAATCAGAACATTCCTGTTCCAAGATAAAACTATTGGATTTATATAAAAACCCCATTTTAGACCATTTTCTCATATAAAGCATTGAAATCAATTTCAAAAAATTAATTTAATAATTTAAATTCAATAATTTATGTTTCACAGTTTTCCATAAAATCTTCAAATACACCTCAATTCAATGGAATTAAGATGTTTTTACCAGTTTCATAGAAGAAATTCATTTTCACATTCAAATCCCTCAATTCAGTGGAATTGAGTTTTCAATAAATCTATTGAAAGAAGTTTAGGTGATAGAATTTAAATCAAACAAGGGAATTTAAACCAAGAAATTTATAGATAACCAAATATGGACATCACAATGGAACCACCTACCTTTCTCATAGAAACAAAAAAAAACCTACAATAGAACTTACCAATAAGAACGATAGTTCAGATTATATCTGAACTCAACCTTGAATCATGTTTCAACAACACAGAGTATATATCCATCAATCCCTAAATGACCTATCAGACCCTAAGGAAACAAGGGAAGGATATGATATTATAGGGAGAATACTTACATAATGTATCACACTACATCCATAATGATGATCTGTCTCTGATCTAAACTACCCAAAATGGTCTGAGGGATCCAAAATCACATGGGGTGGATCTTGGATTGACATCAATGAAAATTGGAGATGATGAGAAGACAAATCAGTAAGTATTCCTATTAAAAACAACCATAGAGACTTTACAATATGTGTATCCAAATTACATTTCATGTAATTGATAATCCCCATAATTGATGAAAAACAAGTATCCTTTTTATAAAATTAGATTTAATTTTATTTTAGAACTTATACATCATGTTACCATATTACACAACATGTAAATCCCCATAATATTATAGAAATATCCAGTTTTATGATGTGAATCCAATAATCCCCTTATTTCACCATTATAGGTATCCACCCAATACCCACTACAAAAAAACTAGGTGATTAGAAGGGGTTTTTACATTTAGAAGGGGTCATAACCCCTTCTAAACATTGTATCAAAGGTTACCCAAAACTGTCACTAAAGTGCGAGACAACTTCGATTAGAGACAGTTCTAGGGAAGTGTGGGAAAAATAGCTCCGTGTTTAGTGATCGTTATATTTGAAGGGGTTTTAACCCCCTCTAATTATGTTATAAATTCACCCTATGTCGATCATTTATGGGTGGTGGTACAACCTCCCTTTATCTAGCCTTTCATTTTTATATTATTTGGGACCTCCAAGGTATGCCATGGATACCCCTGGATAGTATCCCCAGGCCCCCTAAAAGTGGGAAACCCATCCCCAAATCCCCTAACACTGCTCCACACTGACACCCTATCCCCATACCTCTTGACACTAGACAACCTGTCTTTACACCCCCCATGGGCCCATGGAGGGATGCCCCATACTGACACCCTGTCCCCCTTATCCCCCGGACAAACACCCCATTCTGACACTCGAACACCCCCCTTAACACCCCAGGCTGACACGCCCCTAGAGCTGACCCCCACGCACGCGTGCACTTGGTGTCTGTAACCCACGGTCAGTGAAGGAAGAAAAATTGGCGCTCGTAGGGAATTGAACTCTATATCGGTTCAATATCAGCGTTGCAACTTAACCAACCCACCCAGATAGATTTTGTTATATTATATACAATATATTGTATTTATTTACATATATTAACTAATATTTATTTTATAAAAAATTATATATATATATATATCTATACATAAAGATAAATAATATAACATATTTGGGTATATATAATATATTTTTGTATATTATTTATATATAATATATATAAATAATTATATTTAAATATATATTTATACATTAATGTTTGTGTGTGTGAGTGTTTATGTATTTATATAATATTTATAGATATAATATTATTATAATATATGTATATATAAATATAATTATTTATATATATATATATACATACATATATATACATATATATATACATATATATATATGTGCGTGTCTATAATAATAATAATTATTATTATTATTATGACATATATTCTTTAAACTATAACAATTATTTGTTGGATTTATAAATACTGTAATTTTTTTATGATTTATATTATACATATATTATATTAAATACATTTATATTATATATTTATGTATGTAAATATATACATTTATATCATATAATGTATACACATATATATACACACACTAAATTAAATACCTTTATATAATTGGAAATATATAATATAATTAAATGATATATATATATATATATATATATATATTTACTAAATTAATTTATAATTAACATAATATACTAAATTATATATAATAATTATATAATATATGTAAATTTATTTATAATAAAATATTTATAATATATATATAATTATTTATTTATATTTAATTTCATCTATAGTATATATATTTGTATGGACAATATAATATAAAAGTATTTGTACATAAATATACTATAAAAATGAATTTAATATAATATATGTATAATCTAAATCATAATATAAATGTACTGTATTTATAAAACCATATATAAATTTTATATATTTGAATAAATATATTTATAATTACATTTATATTATATATACCAATATTTATATATGTATACATTTTTGTTTATATGTATAATATTTATTTAAAGTCTTTATATAATGTCTTTATATATATTGGTTTATAATGCATTTAAATACATTTATATAATGTGATTATGTAATATATATATATATATAATCACATGTGCACACACACACGTATATATATTATAAAATTTGAATTTATATGAGATTTATTTTAAAAAATCAATAAAAATTAAGTTGGGTTAAAAAACCCCAATAACATAATGAATTAGTAGTGGTGCATAAACCCCTAAAATGTGATAGATTAGAGGGGATTCACAACCCCCTCTAATGTCATATATTAGAGGGGGTTCACAACACCCTATTATTTCTTAAATTAAAATGGGTTTAAAACCCCTTTAATTTCTTAAATTAGAAGGGGTTCAAAACCCCCTATAATTTCTTAATTTATAAGGGGTTCAATACCCCCTCTATTTTCTTAAATTAGAAGGGGTTCAAAACCCCCTCTAATCTATGGGATAAGTATTGGTTCATGAATCACTCTAAATTATATTATTAGAGGGGGTTCACAACCCCCTTAATGTCATACATTAGAGGGGGTTCAAAACCCCGTATAATATCCAAACATATATATATATAGCACCTTTAAAATCCAACTGGACATATAGTGCAACTGATTATTAAATTAGTGGTAGTTTTTACATAACCTCCTCTAAAATAAAACCAAATATTAAAAAAATAATTCTAACAAATATAGAGGGGGTTCTGGACCCCATCTAAATTATTTGATTAGGGGGGGTTGTGCATAACCCCCTCTAAAATGAATTTAGAGGGGACTGTGTATAACCCCCTATAAAAAATGAACTTTAATCTGATTTTTTTGTAGTTTCCATCTCAACCCTATCCCATCATCAAAAAAAGAAAACCATGATTTTTTTTTTAAATTATTTATTATGATGTTAACAAGATGTTGTAATATCCCCACAATAAAAACTTGTTATCCCCAAAAATCATGTTAAGAAGCTTTCATATCAAAAAGGTGAGTCCATTTTTCTCTCATTAGTGAATCATGCTCTCATTTATCATGAGAATATAAAATATTCTTCAATAGAACATGAACCAATGGTATCTCCCTCCAACACAGTACATTGGTTTCAGAATCAACTATCCTAATTGGCTATTATATAATAGATAAATCAGGTTCAATATCAAGCTCACTCCATCTCATAACATTAGATGGATAAGATATATAATTTCATATTTTTGATGCATAGAAAACGTTATCTATCAGTGTTAGGTGTGGTGGAAGTAATAAATAGAAAGAAACCATCTCCACCTTCTCAACAACCCTAAAATGACACATAAAACAATGGACATGTTTCTCTTGCCTCGCAATCTGCTGATAACCCAACTAGGGTGAAACTTTCAATAATATCTATTCACTAACTAAGAAATCCAATGGCATATTAAAACGATGAAAATTAGAGTTATATCATCTCTATGTTTTCAACATCCTCTGATGAATCAACTGAATATTTTTTGTCATATCTTGACTCATGCTTGATACAATTGTGTAACATTCACCAACCTCCGACCAACACAAGATAGATCTACAAGTCTGGACATGCAAGACCTCAAAAGGATCCATTCTTATTATGGATCGGTAACTGTTGTTATAAGCATCTCAAATAGCCCCAAATGATCATCCCCAGATCTACTAAAGTCAAGAACTAACATGAAGGGCATGTCATCAAGTATGTGTTTAGCTCTTTCAGTCTAGCCATCTGACAATGGATGGTATGCCATTTATAAATAGGCCTGATATCCTAGTTCCTCCAAAAGGCCTCTCCAAAAAATAGAGGCAAATAGAGGATCCCTATTTGAGACCATAGTATATGTAACTCCATGAAAGCGAAAAAACTATGTCACATAGAGATTTCCCAACTCCTCAACTTTGGTTGTATCATTAATGGGAATAAAGTGTGCTGATTTTGTCATTCGATTGATCACAACCGATATCATATTCTTATTACTCTGGTAACTTGGAGAGCCAACCAAAAATTCTATATAAATAGCATCCCACTTCCATGTAGGGACTACAAGTGTATGAAACAAACCATAAGGTTTCTGGTGCTCGACATTAAATTATTGGAAGGTAAAATAATGAGAGAGAAAATCTGCAATGCCTCATATTATACCTAGAGTCTAGAATATGAACCGCATGTCACAGAACATATTCATGGTTCCTGGGTGCTCTAACCATTGGGAGTTATAGTTTTCCCCATTCACAACATTACTTACCTCTAACGACACAACAAAGCGATACTGATAGCATAAAAACCATCTTTTTATATCAAACACATAAAAATGGTATCCCCATTATAAAGAGAGTCTCTAATTCAATGGAACTCATTATAAAGTAGATGATCTTATAAAATTAAATCAAGAAGTGTCAAGGTTAAATGAACACCAGCCAAGGCAACCTCATCCCTTGATTCCTAGACTCTAATATGCAACAATGAAAAAAGGTCCATAAATTTCCACTCTTTTAAAGATTATTTCATGGAATGGGTTGTAAGTTTCCCACTTAAATAATTTTTCATAAAATTCCCTTTCCCTAGGTTGTAGGTGATTTTAAAGTCTAAATATTGTAGGTATTCCACCCAATACTTCCGATAGACATTCAAATCATTTTGAGAGAAGATATAACTCAAGATCTTGTTTTTTAAAAACATGGTAAATATTCATCCATAAAGGTATTTCTAAAAACTCTTAATAATATGCATCACAACTATATGATTATGGTCATGGGATGGATAATTCTTCTCATGTGGCATAATCTGACAAGAGATATAAGAAACAACATGATCACCTTACATAAGAATGCAGCCCAAACATGAACCTGATAGATCTAAGAAGACTACGTAGCCCTATCTAGCCTCTAGAAGAGCCATCATTGGAGTTGGTATTCAGAAGAAGTTTTATCTCAAGAAAATAATTATGACATATTTTATATAAATATAACATTACTCCTTTCTAAGTTAGTGTAGTCATCAGAGAAGCCAACATTGAGAAGTCCTCAAGTAATCGATGATAATACCCCACAAGTCCTAAGAATCTCTAAATCTCGAAAATGTTTTTTGGTTACTCCCATTTCATAGTATATTTTATCTTTTCAGGATAAATTTGAAACACCATATTATGAAAAAATGTGTCCCAAGAATTTCACATTCCGAATCCAGAAATCACATTTTGAAATCTTGGTATAAAGTCAGCAATTTTTTCACATTTCCATCACTTATCTTAGATGACAGACATGATCCTCCTCATACATGGATTAAGAAAGGATTCCATCAACGAAGACCACTATGAAATATTTTAGGTACTCATGGAAAAAATTTTTCATTAAGTCCATAAAAACTATAGGAGCATTGGTTATACTGATTGGAAAATACAGGAACTCATAATGGTCATACCTACTCTAAAAGGGGGTTTTCTAAATGTTGGATTATTTTATCCTAAAATGATGGTAAATAGATCAAGGATCAATATTAAACAACCTATTCTTTCCTTTATAAATAATCAATGAAATCATCAATTAATAGAAACTAGTATTTTCTTTGTAACACCTTGAAAATCTAAATTATGGACATTCTATTTGATATTCTGTATGATACACAACATTGAGATAGTAACCTAATATAGTATACTTAGAATTTGTAATATATTCTATATTTTAAATAAATTTAATACATTTTATAGATTTTAATGCATGAAAATCAGAATTATCTATTTTCGCACACAATAACTAGTTTCCTCAAGGACTTGTGTTACACACAAGTCAAAGTTTTATTGAACAATAATATATTATTTAATATAGTAAGATATAAACGAGATGTTAAATTATAAGTTGTGAATAATATTAATAAAATTATAAAATTATATGGTTAACACAAATAAAATATGAATGTATTGGTAAAAAATTAATTATAAATTAATATAATAATTAATTGAATATAAAGGGAATGTTTTTATAAAAACCTGTTTTTAAGCTCACAAGGCTGTTTTATCCTAAAAAATTAAACTACATACAATTAGTGAGTAATATAAATATAATTTTATATTATATTTTTAATAAAATATTTTGTATACCCATCTAATGGATTCTATAGGCTGAAGATAAAAACAAACCCAATATTACGCATTTTATACTATATTTTTATTAAAGCACTTTTACTGGATTTTAATAGAGAACCTAATTTAATTCCAATTTTTAGAAAATTTATAAATAAAATATGTCAAAATAAACTCAGTATTTGAAATATAAACATTAAAATTAGTTTGGGGTTAATTTTTCATATTTTTTTGTAAAGTTTCATTTTAAATGAATAATGAAAAATACTAAATTTTAATTTAAAAATGATTTTAAATGTAATTTATTTATAAGGGTAAATTATATTTTAAATTGTTTTTAAAGTATAATTATACTATTTTTTATCAATTAATAAAATTTATGTAATTGTAATACATTTCAATTTGAAATTGGATATAAAAAAATAGTAATCATTTGAACATTTTTACTTTAAAAACCTGCATTATTGTCCTATATATGGGGTTAAATTTAAATTAATTTCTACCAATTAAATGATTTATATTTGGAAAAAAAAATTATATATTTCAAATAATAATAATATATAATTTATAATGATTTAAAATAATTTTTTGGCCAAAAATACTAGTAAAATTAAATAAAATTAATTACATTGATTAAGGTAAAATTAAATATTACAAGGGACTCAACCTTTATCTTAAGGAGACCAATGAACTATTCAAATGTAAAAAAATATATTTTATGGAAATATTTAGTCAAATATGCCTCTAAGGTTCCATAATATCTAATTTTGACACTTTGGGAATAATTAATACTTGTAGAACACACAATTCTTCTCAAAAATACCAAGTCTATCCTTTCCCTTCACTATAAAATGGCCCTCAACCCTCCCACATCCTCACACCTCTCAAAGAACATTGAATAAACAACGATATTCCCATATAGATACTAAAAAACCACTACCCTAAACCTAAAATCCTTTCCATGGTAATAAAGTCATCCAATTAATCCCTTTGGTTTAGACCAAAATGAGTTACATGATTAAGAGGTTACAACATTCCTTAAGCTCTTTAGTTTTATTTCCATTCTCCACCCCCTAAAATCTTCTTAATACATGATTATATAACATAAAAATTTTGATAAATATTCTATGATGTTTTTATTCTATGGTTTCTACCTATAATCAAACAAAATCTCATCTAATTTGTAATGAACATACCATTTATGTGTATGGGTAACTACCGCCTCGTGAAAGGATGATTGATCATTTTCCTTTACTACCCCTCATAGTTAGGCATTATGATGGACATGATTTTTATATATTTTAATTGTGATATTTATTATGTATTTATCCATTTGTAATTTTTTTATGAAAAATACCCTTATACTTAATATTTTGTGTAAAAACGATAACATTGTTTGAGGAATTGTGCACTACCGACCCCTCAAAGCAATGTGATTAGTTCACATGATACATGGAATGTATAAAGGATGGTTTTAATTAAAAATATAATCCATAAAACAAATATTAATGATATTCATGACATGATTAAATTTATGGAATTAAAATTTACATATTTATAATATAATTTTCATTCTTTTAATACGAAAAAGAAATGGAAGTAGTGTTCATGCATACACAAAACCTATCATTTCCTTGAATGGTTCATTTCATATAATATTTCAAAAAATCATAGATTATTATAAATAAATATATTATTATTATAAATTACAATTAATTCATGGTTTACATTATAGAGGAGATGAAATAATGATCTAATTAATAAAAACAACAAATAACAAGTCAAAACATACATTGTAAAATGAGGCAATTAACAACTAAGATAACAAAAACAATAAAAGATTATAAAAAAACAGGTAATAAGATACAATAATAATTTAATATGTAGTATTATAAATATGAATATTGTTCTTAAATATGTTATTAAAACTCTTAAAAACCTTATACAAAAATTTAAATGACATTCACACAAAATGAATCACAAGGTAAGGATCTTTCATCTCATATTTTACTTCTATGAGATAAATGTCATATTCACCACTTATGTATTTGTGTGGTTTATCTAATGTCTGTTTTGGTATATTATTTCATTTATTCTTTTACCTTCTTGGTATTAAAAACTATCAATTAATTTTATTCCCCCATGATGCTTATGATTTAAAATGTTTCAATATAGTACGTGACACATTGGAATGTTTAAAGAATATTTTCCTCAAAAAAATATTAATAATACTTAAATTCTATTTCTATTAAAAGAAATTATAATATAATCATACAATAAAACCTTTAATTTCTCTCTCATAGGGTTATTCATGACTGTTTTCAATTATTATTACCATTTTCAACACATTGTTACACTAAATATTTATAATTTGTTTACGAAAATCTGACTTTATTTATCTCTTTGTTTAGAGATCCTATTTTATTCTAAAACTTTTTTTATTAAAATGTTTTTAATATTGATTTTAAAATAAAAGGTGTTTCAAATTTTTTTTCAAAACAAAAGTATATTTTCCACAAAAATAATTATAAAATATATCTTAATTCTTCAATTCCAACAACCCTTTATCTTACTCCACTAGTGTATATTGTATTGATAGAATCCTTAATCTTCCTCTAGATGGTTTTTTATTTATTTTCCTAAATATAGTATGAACATTCACTTCCTTTATTTTATTGGTAGTCCCATTGAAATATTCCATTTCTTATGAACATTGAACATTGAATTTCCCCTAGATATCCATATCATTTATCAAGGATAATTTCATTACCTAAACCATACATTATTTTTTAAATAGTGTTTACTTAGAATGTTAATTGATTATTTGGGGAAATATTGATACATTTGTGTCCTTTATTTAATATGGATATTTGATAAGTCATATTATTTATTTGATATGAGGAATTCTTTAGACATGTAAGACATGGGTTGAGGACTGTTTAAGGTAAGCCCTATGGGTTAGGGACAGGTTAATAAAATCCTTTAAATGCATATGTATTCTAATGATATGAAATTTATTGGAGACAAACCCTTTGAGTTTTTTTTAATAATAATAGATAGGTGTCTACTCGATATGCTAAAATTTCTTATGAAAGGGATTAATGGTACTGGTTATATATACTTATGAAACATGGAATCAAATAATTAAGCATTTACCTCATTTAGTTTCAGTTATTATTCATCGATGTGATTTTTCATTGACATATCAATAGATACATTTCATTTTTTGTTCATTTATTAAATATAATGTATTTTAGTTTCATTTCATTACCTTATTTATTTTTAAATATATAGTTATTTGAATAAAATGTGTTTCCATCTATTTACCATTCCAATTGATTATTCTAATTGATTTATTACTAATTATTATATAATTTACCCTTATTGAGCATCTTTTCTAACCTTATTATGTTTCATTTCCCCAATAATCAAAAAATTAAGAATGATATGCAAGGATATTTCAGTTGGAATAAATTTATTATCCTCAAAGTTATTTATTTATAAAAAATATATCGTAATTAGTGTATTAATTTTTAATAAAAAATGTTGTATGTATCTATTTTAAAAATAATACTAATATATTGGACCTTTAGGATTTTACTAATTTTAATAATTCCAATGTAATGGTAGTAGACAAAGGCTATGAGATTTTTGCGGTTGAGTTGCTATAGTTGGTATCAGAGTATGTTTAGTAGAAACATTGAGAACTAGATTTAGAAAACATGGATTAGATAAAATATCTCTAAGGTATAATTTGAAGATACGTATAGATGAAAACCGTAGAATTTTGGTAATGTAGATGTTATGAGGGTCATTATAGAAATACATCCATGTCGGGATACAACAAGGGGATGTGGTTCTAGAACATATTATCCTAGGATTAGCAACTCTGACAAGGTGTGGAAGGCCTGAATTGACTTCACCTGGTACAAGAAAATGGACCTTAATGCACACATTGTTTGACACTTTCATGAGACATTCTTATGAAAATTTACATTTCCATTATGAACCAGTTTGAATAATTTTTACAATGAATAACCTAGGTTAAACATATGGGGTTTTAGATTGAAGATAAGGTGTCATGAATTAGAAATCCCATAAATAATTTTATGGATAAACTATAGAGGAAGGGACTATTTTTAAATAATGGATGAAGTATTTAGGTATTAGTGTTGACTTGAAAACTTTAGACTAATTTATGATTAAATTTCTAGGATTTGAATCATATTTATTTTTAGAATTTAAATCAATATTGATTTATAAAAGTAAAACATGTATGTTGAGTGAAAACCAATCATGTTAGGTAAGTATGTGGGTGATGGAGCCATGACTGAAGCATGATATGGGTTTCATGACAACCACTGACCTACACAACGTCTTAGTTAATGTGTCATTGTTTTTAGTTAAAAATTTTGATGAAAAAAATATTGATGATGAACCTGTTGTGTAACTATTTAGGTTTAAAGTTTAATGTATGAACCTTATTGACATTGGAAAATAGTTAGAGATAAATAGTTAAACTTCTTACTCTTTTATAGGCCTTATGATCTGTTAAATTTTAATTTTAGTGCTTTAGGAATCAAAGTTTATTTATAGATATCCATTTCATGAAGAATGTTATGAATTAGAATTTAATAAATGTAAAATAAAAGGATGAAATTGTATTCATTGAAATATATCAAGTAATTATATTTCCTTACACAAATAGGTTTTAAAATAATTTCTCAACATTATGAAAATGATCTTCAAAAAAATATTATCAAAATACCAAATTTTTTATTTTTCTGATGTGCTTCTAAATTGTTCTAGATTTTTGAATTTCTGGCCCTCAAATTTCTATTGATGATTCACTTGATTTTTATTGATGACCTCAATCACTATCTATAAATATTTTCTCTTTTATACAAATTATATAACTCAACTTTCCACTAATGTTCTCCTACTTAAAGATGTAGTTACATGTTAGTCCATATGACCTTTGTAATTCTGTTTCTCTCTTTTCCAGAGGATTTCATGAGAACCCTTATCATGGTGTGGTATTTCAAACATAAGAAATATCAAACAATATATTACCGTGATTGATAATAAATTGCAAGGAGTCAATTAAATTAAGGTGGGGAGACTATAACGCCCCAAAAATATTAAGTAGGAATATTGTATTTGATAGTGTATAATGACATGAAACAACAAGATAATAAGGGAATATAATACCCTAGTAATTTATAATATATTATCAATTAAAAATAAATTCAATATATTTTATATATTTTAATGAAAATGACATAGAGTTAATGTATTTCACCCCAACAATAACTTTCTTTAATGGCTTCTGTTACATGTAAGAATGAGTTTTAGAAAAATATTGATATTATTTAATATAATATATTATAACATAGATGTTAAATTAGAGGTTACGAATATTATTAACTAAATTATTAAAATAAATGGTTTAGAAAAATATAAGAAGAATTCATTGGTTAAAAATTATTTGGAAATTAATATAATAACCAAATGAATATAAAGGGAATGCTTTTTAAAACCTATTTTTCTACTCACAAAGATATTTTATCCTAATAAATTAAAATAATTAAAATTAGTGTCTATTATTAATTTAATATATAAATTATATATTAAATAGAATATTTTTGATATTCATATAATGAATTTTATTGGCTTAGGATAAAAACAAGCACCATATTACACATAAAATACTATATTTTTAAGGAACTTTTCCACCTTTTAATGCAGAACATATTTCAAATTATATTTTTTGGAACATTTTTAAATTTTATATGTCAAAATAATAGAAATAATTGAATCAGAAACATAAAATTTAGGATAGGATGAATTTTTCTATTTTTTATGTGGAGTTTGTTTTTGTAATTAATAATGAAAAATACTAAATTTTAATTCAATAATACCTTTTCATATCATTTATTTATAATAATGAATTATATTTATAATTATCTTTAAGGATTAATTATAATATTTTTTATTAATTAATCAAATTTAGGTCGTTGGAATCAATTTTTATTTTAAATAGGATATAAAAATATAAATATTTTGAAAGTTATTACATTACAAACCCATATTATTTGTCATATTGACAGGATTAAATTAAAATTAATTTTTGCTAATTATTTAATTATAATTTGGAAAAATGGATTCCATATTTGTAATAAGATTAATTTATAATATCTAATAATGTGAAAATAGTTTTTTTACCAAAAATAATAGTGAATGTAATAAAAATTAATTACATCGATTAAGGTAAAATTAATCTTAACA
This sequence comes from Viscum album, assembly GCA_963277665.1. Taxonomy (NCBI): domain Eukaryota; kingdom Viridiplantae; phylum Streptophyta; class Magnoliopsida; order Santalales; family Viscaceae; genus Viscum; species Viscum album. The sequence goes on along the minus strand of OY728125.1, from coordinate 1,981,325,840 downwards.
ACGGACCAAACCATAATCTTAAGGGTATAAATGACTTATAAACATTTCAAAAACCTATTGGATGGACATATTTCATCTAATATACATCTAAGGTTTTATAATGGTACATTTTTATACTTTTTAAATGATTAATACTTGGGGAACACACAATTTGTTTAAAAAATACCAAGCGTGTCATTTCCCACACTATAAAAAAGAAACTTAGCCCTCCCACTTCATAGCACATCTCATGAAACATTTTATATAAAAATATCTTTCAACATATCTAATCAAAAACCCTACACCCATCCTAGATTCCTCAACTTGGTCAAAAATCAATCCAAGGAATCCCTTTGGTACAAACTAAAAGGAGTTACCTGATTAAGAGGTAACATATTTCCTTAATGTAATTAGATTTGTTTCCATTATCCACCCACTAAACTCTTCTTCCCCCATGATTATATAACATCAGTAGTATCCATAATATATTTTTATGATTTTATTCTATGTTTTTTACCAACACTCACATAAACATGCATCTAATCGGTAATGAATATATTGTTTTTTTTTATGGTGAACTACTACCTCATAAAATGATGATTGTTTGTTTTCCTATACCACCCCTCATGGTAGGAAATTATGATGTAAACTCAATTTATATATATTATATATGATATTTATTATGTCTTAATTATTATTGAATTATTTTATAACACATACCCTTATACTTTCCATTTTGGGTAAAAAAGATAATATCATTTGTGGATGTATGGATTACTGCCCCTTCAAAGAGATGTGTTTCATTCACACGATACATGCAATGTATAAAGGAGGGTTTTAATTAAAATTATGTGATATAAAAAAATATGTTATTCATGACATAATTACCATTATAGAATTATAATATATGTATGTATCAATTACTTTTCACTCTTTTAATATGACTTTGAAATGAAAGTATCGTTCATGCATATGTACAGCCTACCATCTCCATGAATGATGTATTATAATTCTTGTCTCCAAACATTACATAGTATAATAAATAAATATATAATTATTATATATTATAATTATGTCATGTTTTAAATTATTTATATGATGAAATCATGATATTATTAATATAAATAATAACTAATAGGTCAAAACATACAACAAAAAAATAGGAATTTTTCACCTAAAGTAGTTAAAATAATGAGAGGTTATTAAAAAAATAGGTAATAAGACATTATAAGAAGTTAATATATGTTATTATAAATATTAATATGGTTATTTAATATGTTATTAATACTATTAAAACCCTTATAAATGAATTTTATGGGTGCTCACCAGAAATAAGACGCAATGTAAGGATTTTTCATCTCACATTTTTCTCCTATGAGATAAATGTCATATTCGCCACTAAATTAGTTTTGTGGTGTATATCCTATACATTTTGATATATTATATAATGAACTATTTTATCTTCATTTTATTTAATCAATTTATTTAATTTTATTCCTTTATGAGTCTTATGATTTAAAATGTTTCAACGTGGTGTGGACCACTTTGGAATGTTTAATGATTCCATTCATCAATAATAATTTTAATGATATTTCGATATTATTTCCATTATAGGAAATTATATGATAATTTTTCTAAAAAACCATTCATATTCCACTCCTATGGATATTCATGGCCTATTTCATGTATAAGTACCATTTTCAATCTTGGTTATATAAAAAGTTCTAGAAACTTTTTTAAAAAAACCTGGCTTCATTTCTACCTTTAGTTAGAGAACTTTCCTTTTTCTAAAAACCATGATTTATTAAAATGTTTTTAAAAATGAGTTTCAATGAAAATATTTTTCAAATTTTTTTTGATAAAACAATAATATTTTTCTCAATATTTTTTTAAAAAATCTCTAATTCATCAATGATAAAATCCCTTTATTTTACTCCACGTGGGGTATGGTTTAATGATACCATACTTAATCTTCCTATTTATGGTCTTTGATTAGTTTTTTTAAGGATAGTATTTACATTCAATTCCATTATTCCTTTCATAGTCCCCCTTAAATATTAAATTTCCAATGATCATAGAACATTGAATTCCCCCAAACTATCCATATTGTTTATCCGAAATAAATTCATTACCTAAAATGCATATCATTTTTCATACAGTGTTTACTTTGAATTTTTTTTTATTTGGGGAAATATTTATAAATATGTATCCTTTATACAATAATGATATATGATAAGCAATATTGTACATTCAATATGATAAATTATTGGGACATGTAAGACATCGGTTGGGGACCATTTAAGGTATGCCCTACATGTTGGGGACTAATTAATGAAATCCTCATGATGAATCAGTAGTATCATGAGATAAAAATTAGTTAGAGAAAATACCTTAGAGTTTGTTTCCATGTAGAATATATGGGGTTTTATCTGATATGATATACATTCTTGTGAATGGTCTTGACGGTACTAGTTCCATGTACCTATAAAACATGGTGTCTAATAATTGATAATTTCCCTCATTTAGTTTCAGTTATTATTAATCCTTTATATTTTTCATCGACATATATATGGATAAATTTAATTTTTAGTTCATTGAATAAATGGAATGTGTTTGCGTTTCTTTCCATGCCATATTTTTTCCATTACCTACTTATTTTAATGGAATGTGTTTCCATTTACATACCTAACCACTTGACTATTATAATTGATTCATTATTGCTTCTAATGTACATTACCCTTACTAAGAATTTGATATCACCATTATTATGTTTCCTTTCCCTTGGAATCCAAGAAGTATAAATGATATGTAAGGATATGCTATATGGAATGAAGTTAAAAATCTAAAAGTTATTTAATTATAATTAAAATTATGTTATAATTAGTGTATTCATTTACAATACAAGACTCGTGTATGTATCTATTTTACTGAGGCTACTAAAATCATAGTCTATCAGGGATTTGATTCATTGTTATCATGTGAATCTAATGGTAGTAGACACCAGATTTGGCCTTTCAGGGGTTGGGTCGCTACTTTCTTTATGGTGACTCTATTGAGTTTTCAGTAATCAAAACATGGGCAAAGTGAACCATCAGACTTCTTAGAAAAGAAAATCACTGTTGCCTAAGGTGATACACACAGTTGTATAAAGTATTTCTCAATAAGATCATCCAAATGAGTCTTTATTTATTTCATTTTAGTGGGCTTTTGATATATGTATTTCTTTCATACATTTTATGGTATTTTAAGTTATTGATATGTGTTTTTAATTAAATAATATTTACAATAATTGTAATCTTTTACTTGTGTGGTGTTTTATCAAAGTAAAAAAATTGAATCTTGAAAAATGAATAAAAATGGGTGAATATATGAGCTAAAAGAAAATTCTATCAATGATTTTTCTCTCATTGTGACATCATATTTTTGAAACCAAAGTGCAGATGTTGAACTCAAGGAAAAAAATTAACCCATGCTATATTTCATTACATGAAGTTATATTTAAATGTATTTTATGCCACTCAAGATAAGTCTTGAAGTTGTCACACCATATGAAAAATAGTTACATGTCATGAAATAAAATACACATCATGAAAATTCAAGATGACAATATCCCTAAATTTTGCCATTAACATGGATTACACATAGTGAAAATACATTTCACATCATGTATTTTTTAGGAAATAGAAAAAAATTGAGATACACATAGATCTCAAGGTGGATGGGGGTTCGACAAAAAACACATATAAGAGTACCACATAGATGCACTATATGATCATTCTGGATAGAGCCTCAATGAGGGACGCCTATTGAAGAATGCATCTACCATTACAGATCCCCACTATTTTGGATTCTCTGTATAATTTTCCTTATTATTTTCTATACTCTCTCATGGATACCATGGGGGTGATTTATTTGGGTTGTTGTGTGTGTGATGAACAGGGATTGAATGTATGATAAATTTTATATTTTATTACAATTTATGTTGGGATTTCAGATTTTTTTTCTTTTATAATATCATTTCCATGATTTATTCATGCATGAATATTGTGAGTGGGATTAGCGAATAGGTTTAATTTCATTCATTCATTAAGCATGACCATTTCCTATGTGGATTGAATGCCTTCATTTAATTTGTGGTCTTGAGTTTAAACTTACACTATGAGAATTGCATTTGTCACTGCCCAATGATTAAATGAGGTTTTGGGTTACCCATTATATTCAATCTGATATACCTGGTGTTGAGAAAAGAAGAATATATAATGGAGAGAATTTTACATGACCATTTTACTCCATATGACCCGATTCTGAAAAGTGCATAATTTTTAAATAATTATTTCATACCTTTTAAACCCATTGACCTAGATTCATTTTCTCCTGATTCCATTTTTATATTTTATTCTCCCATGTTCTTCACTAATCCAGTTCTCATTGGATTAGATTATATTTACTTAAATGATAATTAGTGTAGACCATTTTTATTTAATTAATATTTTTTTATCCAACCTTATTTTTATGGTTTCAACCTTAGACATGCATATAATATACTACACTATAGTTTTGTGGTTTGATTTTGTTTTTGTTTATAAATTTATAAATTATGTAACCCAGGGGGAAATAATAACATCCACGGGGATATCAATACCATGTGGTAAGAAAGAATAGAAACTGGTTGAGTACGAAAAACTAAGTCAATAAAGAACTCTGCCTACCTTACTAATGGAAAACTATAGAATTATGATGGAAACAAGTTGGTAAACATTATGACCACTAGAGTTTGATCACTACTAAAATATTCTCACTCTAGATCAAAAGGAAAAAATGATTTCATTTTACCAATCTTCATATTATGAAGTTCATCCCTACTTGACCATGGGTCACATTCACTATGGAATATTCAAAAAATCCCATCAGTTATAATAATGGAGACCCATTAGAGATAGCAATAAATCTAGGATTTATTTGAAATGATCCAATCCATTATGAATATATCTTCAGTAGTTTTTATGTTAATAACTAGAAAAATCCATAGAAGTTTGACATCTGATAATGAGAAAGAAAAATAGGGACTACGGAGACCCTTTGCTCTCTTTATTCCAATGGGTGTAGTAATATCCATCACATAAGATAAATAATCTGTAAGAAGATTTGGAAGATTAATATTATGAGTTGAAATAAATTAATGAGATACACCAGTATCAAAAAAATTACTCACTAATGCTAAAGCTATAGTGACGGTACCTCTCATGGTTGTTGGACCATTATTTTCTTCCTCTGGAAAATCTTCTACTATGTGAACAAGCTTTATTCCAGTTGCATGTGTCTATAAACCCTTTATATGAAAATAATATAATCATGTCACAGTTTTATTAGGTACTAATGATCCTATAATACTATACGGAGTAGAAAAGATATGGAAGAACTTTTGAAAGTGACATGAGCATCCAAAGGAGCCACAGATCTTTGGTTCCTCCGTGAAAGAAAATTTTGAGTGCCCATTCCTTCCAAAATGTTAAAAAATCAAAGGGCCTATTCCATTCAATTAAAGTGGTTCATAAAAACCCTACTATCAAGTTCCACCACAAGATTAATCAAGTTTCTTTATTCCTTTATAGGAAAACACATTACTTTTGGGAGGAGAAGAAAATCCCATCAACCTTGACTTACAAGATAGTTCCATTTCAACCACCATCACTCTGTCCGTCACATCAGCATGGGAAGGAATCATCAACAAGAAATTATGAGAACGAATATCATATGGATGTCCCAAATCAAACCATTATGTCTTAATCTTCTCATTTGATACTACCTTTGGTGAAAACTTCACTAGCTCAGTAAAATGGTTCCCATTCTCTAATATGGGTTTTTAGCCTACTCAAGTTTGAATAACCCTAAATCCTTATCCAAAAGCATCAAGTCTGGATAGAATTGTTTAGTGAAGAGAGACTTAATTTCATTCCACTATAAGTCCTCATGTTTCTTCTTCATCAAAATTGTGTTACACTATCTCCTTCTTGGTCCCTCAAAGAAGAAGCTGGCACATGGCACCATGATCTCTACAGATGTCTCTAAGAATTCAAACAAATGCTTTATCTTTCTCAACCATTACAGATCCTATTAAGGATCACTATTTCCTTTGAACACTAGTGTATTTTATAGAATGAACTCATGAGAATGATTCCGGAAAACATCCCTTTAAGGTTCCCCAACAGGAGCCTGAATGGGATTTATTGCAGGTTCATATCCTAGGGCTTGGACAGTACGTACAATCACCTCAACCATACCAGGTTCATGGGAGGATTTTTCTCATTTTGGTTAATTTTAATCTTCCTATTGGATCCACTTTACAATCCTTCTTTGAGGGATAATGTTATAAAACATCAGAAAAAAAATATTAAAGACATCAGATTAACACTAAAACAGATCAACACAGGAAATGAAACCCAACAGATAAGGACACATGATTTTGATTTCAATCATTCCAGATATAAATTAGGGAAAAAGGATAAATATAAACTTTAATATGACTTTTCTAAATCACCCCTATAAACATATGTTTCATTGTAATTAGATCTAGCCAGATACTCAATATCAACTACCACTTAAGTCCTCACAAGAATACACCAATGCAAACTGACATCAAGATAAGAATCTCATCCTAGAGATATGATAAAACATTTTTAGGAACCATCCTAGGTACCCTAGTAACTTGATAACTAATCTATCACTGACATGGACCAAAGGGTGTTCCTGATTTTTATGGGTTGATGACTAGTACTTAGCATCATAAAAAATGACTGTGGGAATATTTTTTCCATAAAAATTGTGGAGGAAGAAAACAAATTGTTATTCATATAATGGTCAACTCCATAAAGAGTAGTGTACCATAATTCAAAAAGGAAAATAACAAAAAATTACAACATCAAGTACCATAACAGTAGGATAAGTATCTGTGTCCAAATAGACACAACTCTCCGAGCCCCAAGGATCAATAGCTACAACTACCAAGTGGTGCCACACCCTTACTCAAACTTGGAAGAATATAACTTACAAACACAAAAATTCACATGTAGGGTGTGAGCTAAAATACCAGTATATTATCACTATGTATTCATTAATAATATACAAAAATTTAATTAAATAGTTAAATATTTCATATTTATATTAACAATTATGTAAGTTCAGAGCTTAAATAAATAATTTGTGGTTTACATTTAAAATTATGGAATTAATTTTAATCAAATTTCTTCATAAAAAAGTTATATAAGACATTTTATATTAATTAAATAGGCATGTAAAATAGTTTATAAACATTGGAAAACATTTATATCTCATATTTAAAAAGTTTAGAAACATGGAAATATTCAAAAAAAGAATGATAACTATAGGATATAGGACTCCACATAATCAATGTGACATAAAAATATGTGCATTCAAAAATCCCTATGAAACTGGTTAAAAGAGAATTCATCACCATCCCATTAGGGATGTGAAATGATGCATTTATGTTTTAAAATGTTTTAAATCATACAGTGTTTTCTTAAAAACTCACTAAGTACCTAGGCTTTCATGTGCACTAATACTAACAAATATGGGGAATTTATTTTAAAACTATTTAAAAATATAATGCATCACATTTCACCATTTCAAAAGTGTCAATTTACAATTTAAAAATGAAAATAGGTTTTTAATCAAAATTTCCATTTTTGAAAAGATAAAACGACTTTGTTTCTATAAAAGACTAATTTCAAACCATTTATTAATGAAAAGGGTTTAAATCAATTTCATAAAATCAATTTCATAATTTAAATTTCACAATTTTCCATAAATTACTCAAATGCACTTTAATCCAATTGAATTGGGGGTTTTCATTAATTTCATGTAAAAAATTAAATTTCACATTCAAATTTCTCAATTCAATGTAATTAATTTTTCTATAAAATAATTTAGATGAGTTTAATAAATTGACTTTAAATTAAAAAATTGAATTAAAACCAATAAATTCCTGGATAATAAAATTTGACCCTCACAATGGAACTAGATACCTTTATCAAAAAAACTAAACTCTATAATAGAACAGAGAAACAAGAATGAAGTCATAGAAGATATAGGAACTCAAGATAGAAACAATATTTGAAAACACATAGATTAAATCCATGAATCCCAAGATGATTTATCAAACCCCATTGAAAAATAGTGAAGGAGGCGAAGAGACAGAGAAAATGATTACTCGGTGAGTCACACCATAACCAAAATGAGGATTATTTACTGATTGAAATAACTATGAATTTTTTTAGGGAACCAAAATTTTATGAGGATGGTTCTTATCTTGAGAGTGATGAAAATTAGAGTGGATGAGAATAAAAATTAGTCAGTCTACAAGTTAGAAAATAACCATTAGGAAATTACACGACGTGTAACCAAATTACACATCGTGTAAATGACTATCAACATAACAATAAAAAACCTATCTCCTTTTAATAAAATCATATTTAATTTTATTTTATAACTTATATATCCTATAACCATATTACATGGAATGAAAATCCCCAATAGACAACAGAACTAGGTAGTGTTATGATTAAAATCCAACACATCTTTGACTTCACCATTATAGGTATCCTCCCAATTCCTTTTTCAGACCTACTTAGTTAATGAAGAAGAAAAACTGTGACGTGTTTATAAAAAATTTCGGTTATAAATTTAACAGGACGTTACAATTTTATTTTTTCAATATTAATAATAAATTTTCTACTCTATTTAGAAAAAGTGGATTATTGAGGGTTGCAAACATATTATGTGGGGGGGAAATTTATGTGGCCTCTTTTTCATATATTTTTCTATAACATTACTATTGAATTTTATGATTTTAAAACACTTAAAATAGTTTTTTAAAATAGTTAAATGGTTTTTAGAAATTATATAGTATATTTTATTAATTAATTGAATTTAAAATTATTATTTTTCCTCTCTGTTGATAGATATAGTTTGTGGTATAATAATTTTTTTGATATGTTAACTGATTATTTTTTTCATTATGTTATATTTATTACTATATTAATTAATTAATAGATTGTTAAATTTTAATCTCATTTCATAAATGATATATTAATTTATAAAAATAATAAAAAGATTAATTTTTTTCATTAATTTTTTTTAATTACAAATTAAATTAATAGATAAATATAAAATTTATTTTTAATGTTTCATTTTACTATTTTAATAATAAAAATTGTAATTTTTTTAGTTGTGGTTGACCAATATATTATTTATTCTTCATGTGTGGTTGATATTCCTGATGTAAATTTGGAAAAGGCAATTGACTCCTCGGCCTCATGAGAAAAAATAGTGAAAGAATTAGTTTTTTCAAGATTGAATGTGTGGGATGGTTTATTTCAAAGGGAAATTCAACTAACTAAATGGAAGAGTCATGTTCGACTGTATATATATAAAATTTAATTGATTATGGGTTTCAAAACAATCAACAATTCATGTTAAATTAATATCAACCATGCATGTTCCCCTATCAACCGAAAGGGTATTTTTGTTTCAAAATTAATAAAATAATAAATATACCCAATTGATTTCTTATTATATGTCACATAGTTTCAAACATTACAGATCAATTTTGTTGACTGATTAATAGAATATCAGTTTAATAAAAAAGATGAAAATGATTATTTTAATGTTGATCATTACTAATATCATACATTAAACTCAAAATTCATGTAATGAATCAAGAAAAAACAATATAAGTGATATTAAGGGAATGACTTTAGTTGTGGAATTAGGTTTTGAAGTTAGATAACCTGTGTTATTTTATGAATTTGGATCCCTTGGGATATTAGAAAGTTTGATCTTTGATCATAAATATATGAGTTTATTTGGATAGATCAGTGTGGTATAAATTCTTTTTATGAAAACATTTAATATTATAGTTTTATATTTAATTAAGAGTGTTCACCATAAGTTAATCTATATTCTATCAATGTTTAAAAGTTTTAATTAAAGAAAGAATATCAACAAACCATTTCTATGGAGCCCATTCATGACTGGTAGATAGGTGGTGAAGGTGAAGTTTGGATTTTATAATGAAATTTTAATATAAATTTTTTTATATTCAATAGTTGTATTTTATTAAGTGATATTCATGATAAAAATTGTACACAATTTTACACTGAAAAAGAAAAACGAATTGTTTGTAACCAAATTGAATTTTTATGTATTCTACGTAAATATTTAAAAAAATTAATTGTTTATTACATAAAATTAATATTTAAAATTTAAATTCATTTCTAAATTAAGAAATATTATCTAAATTTTATTTTTATAGAATTTTCAAAAAATATTTATTTTAATGAATAATGAAAGAACTTTTTTTTGAAAAATTTATTTTCTATTAAAGTACATATTAAGTAATATTTTATTTTTAATTATTTTATAAATTTAAATAGTTCATTTTGAATTAAAATAATCCAAATTTTTTAGTTTTATTTTATATGTGAATTAATTGAAGTAATGGTTTTTTAATTTAAAATGGGAATTTTATGAAAAACTGTTTTCTATTGCATTTTCTGGATTAATTTAAAATAAACTATGCCACATATATATTTTAAATTTTTTAATATTTATTCCAGATTTTGAATAAATGGTTCCAATTATTTTAAATTTTCCTACTTTATTTGTGATAAATATGCTGAGTAACCTCAGTAATTGTTCTTTTAATGGTTAATATTAAATATGGTAAATAAAGATAAAAAATTGATAAGGAATATAAAATGAACCAAAAACATAATTTAAATTTATTATATGATTCAATTTATTCTATAAAAATACCAGATTGAATTATATTTAATTTATGGACTATTTGGATGAAATTATAACCATTAACATATTTTATTTAATGAGAAGTAAAAAATATGATACTCTTATTTTTTATTACAGTAATATTCATATCATGGTGATAAAATGAAGAAATGTGTGATTATAAATATTCATTTGATATGTAATTAAATTTTATTAATCTTTTTAATTTAATTCTTTTTTTAGAATAATTAATTTCAATATATTTTTATAAAATGCCACATAAGTGATTCTTCAGTAAATGGGAAAAAATAAATGAAAGAAAAAAATATTAATTTCAATATTTTTTTAAAGTTTTAATATTATCCTTGAATATTTTTTTGTAACTAAAACATATTAGGTTTAATTTAATCATCCATGGACTATTAATTGGTCCTAAATAAGTTATAGCAACATTATTAACCGTTTATGTGTAGAAAATTTTAATATAATAGTAATAATTAATTGAGTAAATAAAGGGTAAAAATAATAATGATATGGGTAAATATTTGATCAAAAGAGGATAAAAATATTATTTTATATTATGATTTATACTCATACATAACTTTTCTTTGAATAACATCATTTCTAGACACTTTGACATCAAAATTAATTTTTATTAATTAACACTTTATGTATTTCAAAAGTTCCCCACCCCCTGTTATTGAAGGCAAGAACATATTCACATTTCTTCACCTATCAAAAGCCATTTGACTCAAGCCTACCTTTAACAAATATATAACTATAATCCATAAACTTATTATAGCATTTGGTTTAGGTATAATTCCAACCATTTTGGAATTAATGTTTTAATCAAAGGATACATTCTAAATAAATAATATAGTTTTCAAAATTATGTCTTTGTTTTATTTCTTCTTACAACACCATCAAAGCTTCCTCAACCATTCAATAATAATAACTCCAACATTATACATTGACTGATATGGTATGAAATTTATGAAGTATCCTATATACATCTCCATCCTCTATCTAATGGGAGTGGAATTCAATGTTTGTGTGTTTGGAAGACTACCTCCTTATGAACCTATATAATTCATTTTACATCATCATATGTGATGAAAAGTTATAATAATGAATTTAACAAATATATATTTATATGATATTTTATAGTTAGTTAACATTATGAAATTATAATTATATCATTTTCTTTACCACCTTTCTAATCACTGAAAAATGATTATGTAATAGATTTATAAGTGTGGAATACAACCCCCATGAAGAGATGTGATTCATTTTAATTCACCACATTACATGGATGATATATATAGGTATATTAAATGAAATAATATGATATTTTTATATCATGTTCATTCTTTAATGATAAAGTTATACTTTATTTCTTTTTATAACTATCGTTCAAAAATGAAACCATTACTCATGCATATGTAAAACATTCCTTCTCAATTATCATAACATAGTTCATTTCCAATAATTAACATTAATGATTAGTCATAATATAATAAATGATTGGAAATATTATATTTATTTCATGATTATTATTCCACATATGAATGAATAAATACCACTTCGACTATAAAAAACTGACCTAGATTTCCCTCAAACTCGTCACCCGACCCGTTCCGTTACATACCTAAAGTGTGTTCTCGATCCCCATAGGCAGGCGACAAGCACCTGAGCATCAATAAACACAATAGAGGGAACAATTTATCCCTAATAGAACAACCAAATGGAATATATATATATATATATAATAAGAAGAAATAGTGGAATATGAAGAAGGAATATATGCCATAAAATTAAGAAAATAGTAGAAATAGACAACTACAAAAGTAGGTAAAAAATCTAAGACAAGTCCAACTGAAAAGGAATAAAAATAAAATAGCTACTCTAAATTATGGTAGGGATTTACTTCCACAAACTCCCCACCATTTACCCAACCAGTTGACATAATCCTCACCACCTCACTATGACGCCTTTCCTTTCCATGCACTAGAAGACAAAAAAAGTATGCACACCATCGAAGAGGTGCATAGGGTGTGAGATAATATACTTAATAGGATCCCACCCAGGTGTTCCAAAACTAGTCTCTGTATAAAAATCCTTGTATTCTCATTTTAAAAAAACATTTCTCGATAATTAGTAATGCGGTGTAATAAAAAACATGATAAACATTTCCCTTTTCCACTTTTCTAAACAAAAGTTGGTATGTCAATTTTAAAGAAAGTATTCTATATCATTTTCCACAATCATAGACATGCATATCACGAATAACATAAAAATATCATAAATAGAAATAAAAAGAATAGATATCACAAAATAAAGGAATACTATAGGACTAGGTCGCACACTACTCATACCACAATAAATCAATAAAGTGCAAAAAATCCAATCATAGATCACATGACTAAAAAGAATAGGAATACCCCTAGATTAGACCCCCAAAATTTCAATATTGGTACCCTAGAAAAATGGGCCTAGGAAATAGAGGAAAGACCCCAAACATTCTTGATAATAATAATAACAATAGACAATTTCCCTAAGTTAAACCTTCGAACTAAGTTCCCAAGGTATCCCATGTCCTCTTTTTTCACAATTCATTCGGATGCTTTGAAAATAATTTCAAACCCATTTCACAAATTCAATTTCAATTATTCTAAAATAAAAATTTACTATCCATTTATCAAAAACCCAGTAAACCCCATTTTTCATTATAAAAAACTTTTCAACCCACATAAAACAATCCTGCCAATTTCAATACGCAAAATAGTTTATACAGAAAACAAATCAACTTCATCAATTTAGGCTAGAGACGGAACCACCTACCTAAAAACATAGGTTCCACATTCCCGTAATGGAATTAAAAATAAAAGAAAATCAAAAATTTCCATAAATACTCTAGAATAAAATCCACATCAAGATTGATTCAAATTAGAAGATAAGAGGCCTTTAAAAGAGAGGAAACGCACATACCTCAAAGACGAACGCCCTCTACACTATAAACAACATAAGAAAAGGCCTCCGTAATGAGATCACACAATGCATCTATGAAGAAACCAAGAAAAATCACCAACTTTAGACCAATAAATCCATATATGCCACCCAATGGTGATACTTCAATCAAAATAAATGAACAAACAGAAAGGTTACTTACCTAGAGAGACGCACCAAAACCACAACAGATATTGAGTGTCGAACAGATTGATCTAGAAGGGGTTGAGTCTCTAAAAAATGCACCTGAACTACCTTAGGTAGAGAGCCAAAATGAATTGGTGAATTAATTAAAACAGAATATCCAAACACTATCTTTAAAAACAGTACGAGGGCCCTTATATGGAATGAAACCTCCATTCACACTGTGTAGCCCACGCTGGATAAGTACGTTGAAAAATTTGTCACCCTGAATTAAAAAATCACAATTTAAATAGTTCATGATGTGAAACCACCATTCACAACATGTAATGGTTCACAGCATGATCCCTTTCATGTCTTGTACTCGGAAAAAATTACACGACGTGTAACCCAGTTACATGACATGAAATCATCCTGCAACCTATAAAAATTATATGTTCTTAGTGAATTTCCAAAAAATATCTGACTTCACCATTATAGGTATTCAAACAATCTCAAAGGAGTGGAAACCCATGATGATGTTAAGGGATTACCTGATAAAAAGGAAATAGGGGTGTTAAAAACTCCCCACTATTAAGAATTTCCATCCTTGGGAATTCATGTGGATAATGTAATCATAAGAAAGAGATGAGTCCATGGATCCCTCATCAACAATTCACGTTCTAAAGTCTCATGAGAATATGATCCTTGTTTCCATAGAAATTTGACCAATAAAATTGAATTCCCACACAAATACTTTCACTTCATATTCAATGATCTCAGCCAATTTCTCTATAATAGAAGGATCCGGGTCTAACTCAATTGCTTCCCAACTCAGAACATGAGATGGATTAGAGTGATATTTCATGAATTTGAGATATATAGAAAACATAATTAATAATTATCAACATAACTAGAAATGTTTTTTGATAAGAAAATTTTTTAGCTACTCAATGACCTCAACCAATCCTATATAACTCAGATCTAACTTTCCCAAACATTCTAAGTCGACGATGACCCAATTGAGGAGAAAATTTCAAGAAAACCTAGTCAACTATTAAAAAATAAAAAGTTCAACATCATCGATCCACATACATTTTTTCAACTCTAGGTTATAACTAGATGTCGATGTATATCTTGAATCTTCATAGATGTTTCCTAAACCAAACTTGGTCCATATAAAGACACTTCACCCACATCATCCCAACAAAGAGGTGATGTACACAGGTGACCATAAAATTCCTCAAATGGATCTATTATGATTTACGATTGAGAAATATTGTTTTAAACAAACTCCACATGTCCCAAATGACTATCCCATGATCCTCCAAAATCCAAGACACATGCATGGAGTATATCTTCCCATATCTAAATTACTTGCTATGTTTGACCATATGTATATGGATGGTACATTATCCTCAACTTGACATGAGTTCCCATCACCCCTTGAAGACTTTTTTTATAATCTTGAAGTAACCCTATGATCCCTAACCAAAACAAGGGATGAAGGAATCCCATGTATCCTTAGAATATCATACACATACATCTTACCCAAATCTTCAACCGTAGTAGTATACATGATCGTAATGAGGTGAGAAGACTTCGTTAACTGATCAAAAATAACCCAAATAGCATTCTTCCCTCAGGGAGTCCATGGAAATCAAAAAAAATCCATGGATACCTCATCCTATTTCCAAACTTGGATCAGAAGAGACTGAAGCAACCCAGAAGGGTTCAAGTGATATTCCTTTATCCGTTGGCAGGTGTAATAGTGAGACACAAACTCTACGATGTCATGATTCATACCCAACCAATAGAATCATCACCTCATATCATAATGAATCTTCATAGTTCATAGATTTATGAACCATGAAGATATGTGACAATCCAACAAGAATAAACTCCTCACAAATATAGGGAAAACAATCATTTTCCCAAAGTTAAGCATACCATCTGGAGAAAGAGACTAACCTGAAATGGTCTCCCCACCATAATGTTTTTATCGTGTCTTCTGAAACTCATCATCATACCGCTGAATCTATAATATATACTCCTAGAGAGATGATGATAACTGAACACTAGATAGAACCTTGAACAAAACATCCTCATGAGTATATAAGTGAAACTAAGTGAAAATCCCCATAAGGTTCTACTCCTCCTTCAATTCGAGGACATGCTATGATGGTACTATCCTTCTAAGATCATCTCCTACAACATTACACTTTCTTGCGGTGTAGGAGATATCAAAATAAAACATCTAAAGGTATTTAACCCATTTTCTCTTTTAAATATTCTAGTCCTTTTTCAAAAATATATAAATCATCCTCTTATGATCAGAGAAGACCATTAACATTTCCCCAAAAAGATATTGGTACCAATACTTAAGCGCATGCATGAGTGCAACAAGATCTAAATCATGAGTGGGTTAATTCTTCTCATGAGGTCAAATTTGGTGAGATCCATAAGCTACCACATGGTCATCTTGCATAAGTATTCATCCCAAACCAGCACCCAAATCATCCCAAAACTCCATTTATCCCTTATCAAGATCAGGTAAGATCAAAATAGAAGCAGATATTAGAAGCCTTTTTAGTTAATCGAAATATGTATGACACTTTGAATCCTAGGTGAATTTCATCATTTTCCAGGTAAGATCTTTCAATGATGACACTAGACTAGTTAATTCCTTGGAAAACCATTGGTACTATCCAACAAGACCAAGGAATAATCATATATCAAAGACATTACATCATTCTTTCCATGAAAAAATATCCTTTACCTTGTATGGATCAACTGATAAGCTATGATCAAAAATTTTGTGCCCCAAGAACATTAGTTCTGGAATCTAGAAACTACATTTTGAAATAATTTCATACAAATTGTGAATTATCATAATTTCCAGAACCAAACTCAGTTGGTGCTCGTGCTCACTCTTAGATTTTGAATAAAACAGAATATCATCCATGGAAACTACCAAAAAGTTTCAAAAGATTAATGGAATATCATATTCATAAACACCATAAAAATTGTAGGAGTGTTAGTTAGAACAAAGTCATTACAAGATATTCTTAATGTCCATACCTACTCTTGAAGGATTTTTTCGGTATATCAGACTCCCAAACTCTAATCTGATGATAACCCAACGGAAGATTGATATTTGAAAACTACTTTCCCCCTTTAACTAATAAAATAGATCATATAAACAAGGAAAATGATATTTTTTCTTCACCATAACTCATTTAATCTTTTTACAGTCCAAACATAAACAAAGTGAACCATCTGTTTTCTTAGCAAAGAGAGTGGGAGCTGCCCAAGAAGAAATGTTAGGGAAAACACAACCTTTTCCTAAAAGGTCTTCCAAGTAAATATTGATATTTTTTGCTCTTCTAGTTCCATATGATAGAAAGGTATTCATATATTCTATGTAACTCAAACCAGATCAATCGTAAACTCTACCTCTCTCTCTGGATTAAGATAGGAGAATTTTTCTGGGAAAATGTCTTGAATGTCTCAAAAAATAAGGGAAAATAAATGACATGAGAGACGACATCAGGATCAAACACAGCTTGAGATAGAAAACTCCTTATATATGGGTAGGAAGGTCCTTCATGACTTGAACCTGGGTTTCAATCCACTTGAAACACATTAGAGCTCCCATCAACTACAATAAATGAAACATGCCAATGATAACAATCAACCTCCACTCAATGAGCATAAAGAAAATCCACACCCATGATGATGTCAAACACATCAAAATAAAGAATGAGAAAATCCCAAACAAACTATTTATTTCACATTATCAACGAACAAGAAGGACCAAGAAACCCCTTCTCTTTCCTTGTACTAAGATATGTTTCTAACTCCATTATTAAGGAAATAAGTTCCTTTGTAATTTTAATAACATCAAGAAATGTGAAGATGTAAATGAGTGGGAGGAACCAGTATAAAATAAAGAAAATGTTATTAAAGATTCAATAAGGATAATACCTCTCACTATTTTCGGACCTGCATCAACATCCACTAGACACTCATATACCGTGTGAAATTGATTCACTCCTGAGGCCTACGGTTAGAGCCATGTAGTCTTTGAAGCTTCTGACTGCACAAAAATAACCCTTGGAGCTGATGAACTTTGACCATAATAAGTTGTATTCACAACCTGATAGAAGAGATTTAAGTGACCAAAATGTCCACAGCTGTTACACATCTTCACCGACATAATAAAAGAATGTATGGTGTGTCCTCCCTTACCACAATGATAGAAAGTTAGAGGAATGTAACCTATTATAATAGATGGTGCATAGGAGGCCCACTACTAAGACCCACATGCACTTCTCCTACGATGATCTTGCCACTTCCTCTTATTATCATGCGCACCAATAAAGCGGACACCCAATAGAAGTGAAGAGGTGGAAAATCCAACCTTGCCTTCCATATTCATTTCTTCTATCATAGATCTATCTACCATCTCTGCAAAGGTATAATGATTCATCATATACACCTATGATATGATATCCGGTCACAAACCTTGTAGGTACTTCCAAGACTTTAGCTGGTCATTCTTCACCACATTCGGGAAAAAATGGACAAGCTCATAAAAATGATTGGCGTATGCTGATACCAAATAATCTTCCTATTATAAAACATGAACACCATATACATTCTCAATATCATGGAATCTGGGATTTTTTTTTAAAGAACATGGTTTTGAAACCCTTCCAATACAAGCCCATATGTATGTCCTCTTGGACCATAGAATCCAACCTTCTCTTACTGTAACCCTTGAGTCTGAACACTTCAGACTTCATCCAAATGTTTTCATGTGTCTCCAGAAAGTAGACGATTTGATCGATCTTCTCATGCCAGTCCATTGCCTCTTGAGGTTTTCTCGTTCCTTTAATGTATATTGGATTCTTGTGTAAGAACTCATGTGATCTGTCTATCCCTCCTCTAGCTCTTGGTTGTACCTCAACCACGACATTCTGGACTCACGATACACCTTGATTAATAGAATAAAATACCCATATGATATTCTTGATGACATTCTTTTCTCTAGGTGGGTTCCCTTGAGGAGAATCAGTTTCACCTTCTCGAGGGACTCATGGAAGACGTTTAAGAGGTATACTACTGCACACCAAAATATAAGAACAGTAAGAAAACAAGTCAAATATCAGTTCAAACTAGAAAAATAATAATCAAAAAATAGATATTTTTTCAAAAAAACAACACAAGAGAGACACATACCAATATACCCTGGGTACATGAGTCTCGTTATGATTAGTGTTGGCCAGTCACTTATCGGACTCAAGTATTGAAAATACTTTCTCCATTCTAAATTATGTCCCAAGTCATGGACTCTTGATGATAAAACTACTCGGATACCACCTAGTAACAAACCAACCCAAATTTACCTTAAACCCAGCACTCAAACCATTTAATTAAATACCTGAAGGGAGTTACCAATCCCCATGGGCTGGCGAGAAGCACCCGAGCCTCGAATAGCAGAACAGAGGGAATGATTTCACCCTTCCAAAAACACCAAATGGAATATATATATATATACACACACAAAAAAAATAAGAAGCAACATTATAAGATGAAGAAGACATATATGTCGTAAATGTAATAAAAATACGGAAATTGGAAACTAAAAAAGTAACTAAAAACTTCAAGATAAGTCAAACTGCAAAGGACTAAAAACCAAAAAAGTACTCCAAATGATTGTATGGATGTAATCCCATCATATCACCACCAACTACCCAACTAGATAATAAGAACATCACGGCCTCACTGTCGCGCCTTGAATTTCCCTAAACTGGAAGAAAAACAAAGGTCTATGCACCACAAAAGAGGTGTGTAAAGTGTGAGGTAAGTGGCTCAGTAGGATCCCATCAAGGTGTTCCATAACCAGTCTAAGTATAAAAATCCATGTATGATCATTTTAAATATGACATGGTATGATAAGAAGTTAGGAATTTTTATATAAATCATGGTTAACATTTCTCTTTTTCCACTATTCTAAACAAAAGTAGGTATATCAATTTCATAGATTATTTTCTATGTCATTTTTCACAAGAATAAACATGAATAATTAGGATAACTCATAAATCCAAGAAATATAAAATAAAAACACATGTATCACAACACCAAGGAATACTACAGGTCCATTCCATTAAATACTCATACCACAATCAATCAATCATGTGCAAAAATTAGGATCCTAGAACACATGCCTAGAAATTAGAGGAATACCCCATGATTAAACCCCCTGAAATGTCAATATTGGTCCCCTAGAATAATGGTACTAGGAAATAGAGGAAATACTCAAGACAAAACTTCTTGATAATCACAAAATAATAGATGATAAATACAAGAAAAACCATCCACCTAAGTACCCAAGGTAACCCATATTCTCTTTTTCTTCATTTTGATTCTTTGAAAAAAATTTCAAAACCATTTCACAAATTCCATTTAAATGATTTAAAAATAGTAATTTTATCTCCATTTATCAATAACTAGGGAAAAAAATTCTAAGAAATTTTTTTTCAAAACACACAAAACAATCATTCCAAATTCAATATTCAAACTAGTTTATAATGCAAAACAATTGGGTTCATCAACATAGGCTAGAGACAAAACCACCTACCTCAAAACTCAGGTCACACATGCCCATAATAAAATCCAAAATCAACAAAACCCAAGAACAAAAACAAGGGCCCTTGAATAAAATCGACATCAATATTAATTTAATTTATAGGACAATGGTTGGTGGTATGCATTAAACCCACATAACTGAAAGACAAACACCCCCTGCACCAAAAACAAATGGTTGAAAAGGCCTCTTGTATGAGATAAAACAATAGATCTAGGAAGTAACCAAGAAGAATCACCAAAATTAGACCAATGGATCCAAAGACACCACACAACAGTGATACCATGATCAAAAGAAATGAAAAAATGGAATAGTTACTTACATGGAGAGATGAACCACAACCGCAATAGAGATCGAGTGTCAGACGGATCAATCTAGAAGGGGTTGAGTCTCAAAAATTCCCAAGAACTGCCTTAGGTCAAGTGCCATGAATAACTAGTGAAGTAATTGAAACAAAATAGCTACCTGTTGTCTTCAAAAATGGTACACATGTTGTTACATGGTGTAAAACCTCCATTCATGTCATGAAGCCCACACTGGATAACTATGCCAAGAAATCCATCACCTCAGATTAAAAATTCATCATTTAAAGAATCCATGACATGAAACCACCTTTCACAACGTGTAATCTTTCACAGCATGATCTATTTCTTAGCTTGTACCTAGAAACAATTACATGGCCCCTGACCTAGTTATATGGCGTGAAATCATTCTACAGCCTGCAAAAAAGACACATTCTTAGTGAAAGTCCAAAAAATCTCTGACATCACCATTATAGGTATCCTCTAAATATGAAATTTTGGGAAAACAACGACTAGGTTAAGGGAATACCTAATAAAATGGCAATAGGATGTTACACTAACTATATTTTACTTATTTAAGCAATTTTGGACTTATAAAATGAATATCATCAAAACAACTAGTGTAAATTTAATTAATTAAATATTTAAATATTTCATTATATGATATAAAATAAAAGGAATCATAAAAATGAAAAATCTACTTATGAAAGTACATAATTTTCATATATTTATTATTCGAGATGATAAAGAACATATATGATGAGTTGGAATAATAATAAGGGAATTTATTTTAGAAATAACCATTTAAATATTCCCTAAAAAACTTCTTCTTCTATGTTCATATTATAAAAAATATTTTAGGATGCATTTATATATAAAAATATATATTATAAAGTACATTTTATATTTCTTTTGACATTATTTAATTTTTTTAAGATGAATGTTTTTACGAAATGATTCGACTTTCATTACAAAATATAAAATGAACATTCACTTTTAATGTATACATAGACTTGGTTTTTTCATTCCACCATAAACAGTATTTAAATATTTTATTACTTTATAATATTACATATTTTACATAATGAAAAAACTCTCATCCTATTGTTCTGGGTATTTTAGTTTGGTAAAATGGGTTTTAAAGGAATGAGATATATCAATATCCAATTTTGTTTTCTTATGGGTGCATAAAATGATTTCATGGTGAAATATTTTTTTGTTTTTTTTTGTTATGGTAATTTAAATTTTATTAGGAGTATGGGTTGTTCCATCGTAAAATGAAAACATGTGATCATGTTATGGATATCTAACACACTAGGTAAAGTGATGGAATTAACAAATTTCGTTTCTCCTTGAAATTATTGAAAAATATTGTAATGGTTATTCAATTTATAATAGTGATGGTTATTTGATGTGTGAGTATGATTGTTACACCAAGATTAAATGTCATGGTTATTCCATGTGTATGTAATAGTTATATAAAAATGATTCCTGATGTTACCTAAATGATTAATCTATGACTATAATTATATTTTATGGAAAAATTATGATTTTACAAGGCAATTTAAAGTTTAAGATACTATAAGAGGTTTAAAATTATATCACGGTAAAATTGTTGTTATGAGTGTTTAATTATTTCAGAGTAACCATTGTAATTTTAATTTTATCATTAATATTTCATAAGAAATATTTTATTAAGATAATTGGGTAGAGAAGATTATTCCATGGGTAAGAATATGTTTATTTTGAGACTATCATTTATTTTAAAAATAGAAAACTTCAATTTGTATTCATTGACTAATGGTTTGTATCATTGTTTTTATGTACCATACTGGTTATATTGTTCCCATACATAATTTAATGATATTTTTCACATTATTAAAGGATGACTGGGGACAAGGTTGATGTTAAGATCTATTTTTTAAGATATATCATGAAATAAAAAATAATTATATCATAATAGTTTTGTTACATGGCAATAATGGGTACTAAGTTGATATGATAAATTTTTAATATATGGGTATGTTATGTAAGATTAATGACCTAACTCACTATAAATATAAACATATATGATCATGGGGAATGTAAGAAAGTGAAATATAATAACTATATTATTCATTTCACAAGGTCGGTTCCATATAATTGGTATTAGTGGATTGGTTTAGATAAAATTATATATTTTAATAATGTTAATAGAATGAAGATAAATTATTTCAAATTATTTTTAGTTTCAAATGATATATAATTTGATGATAACCTCATTTCATCATCTAAAATATGTTTTTTTTCAGAATGATCTTCTCTAGAGGAAAGATAGATGATGATGTTAGAAGGAACCAATGTAACAGCCCGAAATTTTGAATAAATCTTGTTCCCTAACTTCATGTGTTATTTTATTTTATTTTTATACTCAACAAAAATGTTTTATTTGATAAACATGATTATAATTAAAATGAGACCAGTGGGTTTTGATTGTTATATGACCATCGGTCAATATCACCGCTGTGAACAAAATGTTTTGATTATTGTCTCTAAATATAAGTAATCTTGGTTAATTATTATAGAAAGAAGATTTGATGGCCTCACCTAGTAGTCTTGGACCGATCAAAGCCCATCTAACAGAGCTTGGGAAGGAGGTAGCACCATTGGGCTTTGCTCTGGACCAAATCCAAGCCGAACTTCATCATGTGAAGCTAGAGCGGAATCGCCTTCGCGAGAAGTTCAAACTGATAGAAATTACTACTCGGGCAATGTTGACTGAGCCGCCCCAAGATTCTATCACCCTAGCACACCTTACTCTTAGGTCCTATGCTGGTATTATAAGGGGCTATGTAATGAGACCGTAACTGCCTTGTGTAATCCTTTTTTTAAATAACAATTGGGATTTCTTATTATGATGATGTTTATGAATTTTCAAATGACCGGATAAATATAGTATGCATATTTTTGATGAATTTTAGAAAAAATATATTTTAAAAATGTTTATGTAAATCATAAACAATTAAAAATGTGTAATGATTTTCAAAAGATGGTCTTCTACAATTATATTCAGTACGAAATTTGGAGTCTAATAAGATCAAATTGATTTTTGATGAATAGTAAATTATGAATAGTGATTTTATGATTAGGATTAGTAATATGACCAAATGGATTAGTAATCTCACTTAAAGAAAGTTTTAAAATAATCTAGGCACCCTGATTAAGTAATGTGATTCAATAAAATGGTTAAATAACTGTTTCATAAATTATTATTCAAGTATTAGTTTTTTCGGGTGAATAGTGTTTTTTAATTAAAAATCAAATTAAAAATATTTAGAAAATTATTTTTATAAAATGGATTTCATTTTTGAACTCAGAGCACTAATATTATGTTATGGTAATTTTTGGGGTTTTTTCTGAAAAAAATGAATTTTCGGTGAATAGTGTATTTATTTGAAAATAAATTTAAAAATATTTAGAAAATTATTTTTATAAAATTGAATTCATTTTTGAAATTAGAGCATTGATATTTGGTTAGTGTGAGATTTTGGGATTTTTCTGAGAAAGTTGAATTTTCAGTGAATAGTAAAAATGCAGTTTTAGGGTTTCGGTATGTTTAATGACATCATAGCTGTGTCATGATGATGTCATGAGATATTTTAAGAGTTGGCCGGCCAAGGGTGATGAATTATTGTTTTGGGGGCCCCATGTGGCCTAACTCCATGGTAAATTCCAATGGAGAGCACATGGGTTTGAGAAAAGCACATGTGAGGTGTCCCTTGGCCATTAATGCCTTGTCCCCTCACTCTCCCTATAAATACAAAGCCCTCCTCTCATCCATTCGACTCCCCACTCTTCCCCAACGAAGTTCTGGTCTCATTACCTCCCAAGGAGTCCTCCCAAGGTGCCCCCAAGCCCTCAAGGTCCCAACCTTTGAGGTTTAAGAGTTACATTGTAAGGTAAGGGATCCAACCTCTCTCTTTCTTTTCAAGTAATCTCTTTTATGTCATTTCTTTTATGCTCCGTATTCTTATGTTTGAGGATGTTCTTTTATATTCATCCTACTGCCCATTTCATGTTCATATGATGAGAGACCCCCCTTGATCTCATCAATTAATTTTAAGAATGTTTAAGTGGCGTCGTTAGGCTGCCGAATTTTTAAGGGATTCTTTCACCTTCCTCGTTTTCAAGTTCTATTTTCATCCAAGTCTTTCATGTTCCTTTTTATTATGTTGGGGTATAATCTCTAAATTTATCATAATGATCTTTTATGGTCATATTATGAGAGACCCTATTTTACCTCTTCAATTCATTTTTTTTGAAGTTTAAGTGGCACCGTTAGGCTGCCGAATTTTTAAGGGATTCTTTCACCCTTCTCGTTTTTCAAGTTCTACTTTCATGTCAAGTCTTTCAAGTTCCTTTTTGTTATGTTGGGGTATGATCTCTATATCTATAATACTGGACTCTTATGTTCATATTATTAGATACCCCATTTGATCTCTTCAATTCAGTATTTTGAAGTTTTAAGTGGTGCTGTTAGGCTACCGAATTTTTAAGTGGTTCTCCACCCTTCCCGTTTTGAAGTTCTACTTTCATGTCAGTTCTTTCAAGTTCCTTTTTGTTATGTTAGGGTATGATATCTATATCTATAATGCTGGACTCTTATGTTCATATGATGAGAGACCCTATTTTATCTCATCAATTCATTTTGTTGAAGTTTAAGTGACGTCGTTAGGTTGCCGAACTTTTAAGGGATTCTTTCAACCTTCTCCTTTTCAAAGTTCTAATTCCATGTCAAGTCTTGCAAGTTCCTTTTTATTATGTTGGGGTATGATCTCTATATCTATCATACTGATATTTTATGTTCATATGATGAGAGACCCTATTTTACATCATCAATTCATTTTTGGTTGAAGTTTATGTAATGCTGTTAGGCTGCTGAATTTTCATAAGAGAAATCTTATTTTTGTCTTCCTTTCATGTTATTCATTTCATATGGTATATTTTAAAATTTCATTACCATGTTCTTAAATCCTTTATATTCTTTCCCTCTACTATTTTATGGGTCATTTATGAATGTTTGACCCATGTCCCCTCTCTTTTAAATGTTTTCTAAAAACCTTGTAACATAGCCGTTATGCTGCAGAATTTTCGTCCCAAAATGCCTCTCTCTTTTCTAAAAATTATTTTATGTTATAAAGTGAATACTCAAAGATCTTATTTCTACAAGGGTATTCACATATATATCAAAATGTTCTATTTTAAATTCTGGGATTTACATACATGATACCCGCTTTCCCTTTCCGTGGGTTTAAAGTAACGTAAAGATCAAGTCTTTCAAGCAGTTTTTAAAACGTTATGATTATGAAATGAAACCAATTTATTTTATGCTATATGGGTTATTTATGAAATTTTTGATGATGATATATGTGTATCACATGAAAATAAAGACAAATTTAAGGGTGCGCCCTGATAGCGCTCCAATGCATTGGGTAAAGACTTAATCTCTAGAGATGACCATTTTAACGACGCCTTGGTGAATAACCTTGGTAATTTTTAACGACACCTTGGGGGTGGACCTTGGTGAAACGAAACGATTGTCAATATTAAATTTTGCAGCCACATCTTAAAGTTATGAAAAAATGTTATTTTTATTATGAAATTCCTCATGATTTCTTTCTCATGCCTTAAAGTTCTTTTCATGTCCTTATTGAAGTATCTCAAGTTCTCATGTAAAATGTTTCTCTTGTTTCCCTTATTGGGCCTTCTGCTCACCCTTTCTTTTGATGTATGTCCCCAGGTTATGAGATGCAGTAATGAACCTAGGATGAACTTAAGGAGAAGCCTTTCAAGTGTTTAAGAAGAGTGTTTTTTGATATTTTCATGTATTATGTTCCTGGTTTCCAAGACACTAAACCTTAAAGATCCTCAGTTTTGTGTAATGAAATGAAAGTTTATGTTATAAAAAGACGGGATGCTATAGTTGGTATCAAAGGATGGTTTAGTTATTTGTGGAAATTAGGATATGAAAACTTTAGGAAGAACCCTATAGAAAAGTTTAAATATAGGAAATCTTCCTGGTATTTTGGTGAGTATTGAGTAATGGGTTTCCAAGAAAATAGATCCCAGTCTGGGTACGAGCAGGTAGAGGTGGCTCTGGCACAGATGTACATAGGGGTAAAACCTGAAAACACCGCTTTGAGCTAGACTCGAACGGGAACTGGTACACGACAACGGGCCTTGCTGCACTCTTGGTTACGACACTCCCAGGGGATATGCTTTGGTAAATTCATAAGCTTAGTATGAACCATTGTTAAAGGAACAAAGATTCACGTAAGAATATATGATCATGGATAACCTAGATTGGAACCTAGGGGATCACAAGTTAGGGTATACTTTTCTTCTACAAGTTATCCTTATATGATTTAAGCTCCTTTTCATGATTATTGGTTAAGTATTTAAGCCCCTAATTATGCTTTCTCTTCTTAGTTAATGGTGGGAAATGGAAGAACATGTCCCAACAACCAATGTGATAGGAAATGCGATGATTGTCGTATTAATTTGATAGGGATGATTAGGGGATTAAAATATGATTATTATTTTGGAAGACGTTCACTATTTTGGGGACCCTATATGATCGTGGTAAATAGATTACTACGGTATTTTCATTGAGGAGTAAGGTTGACTTATATTTTGAAGAATAGATGAATTTAAGGTGGACTTATAGTAATTTAGGTTACTTATGGGAATAATTAATCTATCTTGGGTAAAATATGTTTAGGTTAGATACTTTTGTTATAAGATGTTAGGAGTGGTTGATGTTGTTTGGAGATGAACAATGAAGTTTATTTTGGAAGACTATGTTATCAAATCCTTCTTGTATTTGGGTTTCAATCTTAGTTTGCTTTATTTTGAGGAATCTTAAGGACCATTATTTATGGAATAGACTATGATGAACTTTGGGTAGTACCATGGAACTTTGAAGATTTAAAAGTAGTTTCCATTCCTATGGGATTCTTTTTGGAGAGTTGTTTTACCTTACCCTTTCTATTTTTGGGATAATGTTTAAAGATAAAAGAAATATATAGTTGATATTTTGTGGATGATTTGATTCTCTAGAAGATGATTCTTGTGTTTTGATGAGACCAAGTAGTTTTGAATGCTCGTCATTTGGAGAAAAGATTAGTTTTGGTAGAAACTTATTAATGTATGAAACTCTACATGAAGGTAGATATATTTCCTTATGTTTTTGTTCTATGTTGTAAATGAATTCCTCAAAGTTATGAAAAGGAACGTAAAAAAAACGTTGTTGGTTTACGTTTCCTACTAGGTAATCAATGACCTCTTACACACATCATAATTTTGGGATTTTCTGGTGGTTAACTTCCTCCTAATCATGTTTTCTATCACTCTCCTTTAGGACGTGACCCTTTTTTTTCTCCTCCATGTCCATGTTTCCTACATTGAATCCTAGTATGAGTAAACTCGGGTGGCCTTTGTACTTCCTTTTATTTCTTTTAAAGTAATGGTGTTACTGACTCTTTTTCCGATGTGGGACTTTCAATGAAATTTCAAAACCCAATTTGAAAAATTGCGAGGACGCAATTTCTTAAGGGGGGAAGATTGTAACGGCCCGAAATTTTGAATAAATCTTGTTCCCTAACTTCATGTGTTATTTTATTTTATTTTTATACTCAACAAAAATGTTTTATTTGATAAACATGATTATAATTAAAATGAGACCAGTGGGTTTTGATTGTTATATGACCATCGGTCAATATGACCGCTGTGAACAAAATGTTTTGATTATTGTCTCTAAATATAAGTAATCTTGGTTAATTATTATAGAAAGAAGATTTGATGGCCTCACCTAGTAGTCTTGGACCGATCGAAGCCCATCTAACAGAGCTTGGGAAGGAGGTAGCACCATTGGGCTTTGCTCTGGACCAAATCCAAGCCGAACTTCATCATGTGAAGCTAGAGCGGAATCGCCTTCGCGAGAAGTTCAAACTGATAGAAATTACTACTCGGGCAATGTTTACTGAGCCGCCCCAAGATTCTATCACCCTAGCACACCTTACTCTTAGGTCCTATGCTGGTATTATAAGGGGCTATGTAATGAGACCGTAACTGCCTTGTGTAATCCTTTTTTTAAATAAAAATTGGGATTTCTTATTATGATGATGTTTATGAATTTTCAAATGACCGGATAAATATAGTATGCATATTTTTGATGAATTTTAGAAAAAAGATATTTTAAAAATGTTTATGTAAACCATAAACAATTAAAAATGTGTAATGATTTTCAAAAGATGGTCTTCTACAATTATGTTCAGTACGAAATTTGGAGTCTAATAAGATCAAATTGATTTTTGATGAATAGTAAATTATGAATAGTGATTTTATGATTAGGATTAGTAATATGACCAAATGGATTAGTAATATCACTTAAAGAAAGTTTTAAAATAATCTAGGCACCTTGATTAAGTAATGTGATTCAATAAAATGGTTAAATAACTGTTTCATAAATTATTATTCAAGTATTAGTTTTTTCGGGTGAATAGTGTTTTTTAATTAAAAATCAAATTAAAAATATTTAGAAAATTATTTTTATAAAATGGATTTCATTTTTGAACTCAGAGCACTAATATTATGTTATGGTAATTTTTGGGGTTTTTTCTGAAAAAAATGAATTTTCGGTGAATAGTGTATTTATTTGAAAATAAATTTAAAAATATTTAGAAAATTATTTTTATAAAATTGAGTTAATTTTTGAAATCAGAGCATTGATATTTGGTTAGTGTGAGATTTTGGGATTTTTCTGAGAAAGTTGAATTTTCAGTGAATAGTAAAAATGCAGTTTTAGGGTTTCGGTATGTTTAATGACATCATAGCTGTGTCATGATGATGTCATGAGATATTTTAAGAGTTGGCCGGCCAAGGGTGATGGATTATTGTTTTGGGGGCCCCATGTGGCCAAACTCCATGGTAAATTCCAAGGGAGAGCACATGGGTTTGAGAAAAGCACATGTGAGGTGTCCCTTGGCCATTAATGCCTTGTCCCCTCACTCTCCCTATAAATACCAAGCCCTCCTCTCATCCATTGGACTCCCCACTCTTCCCCAACGAAGTTCTGGTCTCATTACCTTCCAAGGAGTCCTCCCAAGGTGCCCCCAAGCCCTCAAGGTCCCAACCTTTGAGGTTTAAGAGTTACATTGTAAGGTAAGGGATCCAACCTCTCTCTTTCTTTTCAAGTAATCTCTTTTATGTCATTTCTTTTATGCTCCATATTCTTATGTTGGAGGATGTTCTTTTATATTCATCCTACTTCCCATTTCATGTTCATATGATGAGAGACCCCCCTTGCTCTCATCAATTAATTTTAAGAATGTTTAAGTGGCGCCGTTAGGCTGCCGAATTTTTAAGGGATTCTTTCACCTTCCTCGTTTTCAAGTTCTATTTTCATCCAAGTCTTTCATGTTCCTTTTTATTATGTTGGGGTATGATCTCTAAATTTATCATACTGATATTTTATGGTCATATGATGAGAGACCCTATTTTACCTCTTCAATTCATTTTTGTTGAAGTTTAAGTGGCGCCGTTAGGCTGTCGAATTTTTAAGGGATTCTTTCACCCTTCTCGTTTTTCAAGTTCTTCTTTCATGTCAAGTCTTTCAAGTTCCTTTTTGTTATGTTGGGGTATGATCTCTATATCTATAATACTGGAATCTTATGTTCATATTATGAGAGACCCCATTTGATCTCTTTAATTCAGTATTTTGAAGTTTTAAGTGGTGCCGTTAGGCTGCCGAATTTTTAAGTGGTTCTCCACCCTTCCCGTTTTGAAGTTCTACTTTCATGTCAGTTCTTTCAAGTTACTTTTTGTTATGTTAGGGTATGATATCTATATCTATAATGCTGGAATCTTATGTTCATATGATGAGAGACCCTATTTTATCTCATCAATTCATTTTTTTGAAGTTTAAGTGACGTCGTTAGGTTGCCGAACTTTTAAGGGATTCTTTCAACCTTCTCCTTTTCAAAGTTCTAATTCCATGTCAAGTCTTGAAAGATCCTTTTTATTATGTTGGGGTATGATCTCTATATCTATCATACTGATATTTTATGTTCATATGATGAGAGACCCTATTTTACATCATCAATTCATTTTTGGTTGAAGTTTATGTAATGCTGTTAGGCTGCTGAATTTTCATAAGAGAAATATTATTTTTGTCTTCCTTTCATGTTATTCATTTCATATGGTATATTTTCAAATTTCATTACCATGTTCTTAAATCCTTTATATTCTTTCCCTCTACTATTTTATGGGTCATTTATGAATGTTTGACCCATGTCCCCTCTCTTTTCAATGTTTTCTAAAAACCTTGTAACATAGCCGTTATGCTGCAGAATTTTCGTCCCAAAATGCCTCTCTCTTTTCTAAAAATTATTTTATGTTATAAAGTGAATACTCAAAGATCTTATTTCTACAAGGGTATTCACATATATATCAAAATGTTCTATTTTAAATTCTGGGATTTACATACATGATACCCGCTTTCCCTTTCCGTGGGTTTAAAGTAACGTAATGATCAAGTCTTTCAAGCAGTTTGTAAAACGTTATGATTATGAAATGAAACCAATTTATTTTATGCTATATGGGTTATTTATGAAATGTTTGATGATGATATATGTGGCTCACATGAAAATAAAGACAAATTTAAGGGTGCGCCCTGATAGCGCTCCAATGCATTGGGTAAAGACTTAATCTCTAGAGATGCCCATTTTAACGACGCCTTGGTGAATAACCTTGGTAATTTTTAACGACACCTTGGGGATGGACCTTGGTGAAACGAAACGATTGTCAATATCAAATGTTGCAGCCACATCTTCAAGTTATGAAAAAATGTTATTTTTATTATGAAATGCCTCATGATTTCTTTCTCATGCCTTAAAGTTCTTTTCATGTCCTTATTGAAGTATCTCAAGTTCTCATGTAAAATGTTTCTCTTGTTTCCCTTATTGGGCCTTCTGCTCACCCTTTCTTTTGATGTATGTCCCCAGGTTATGAGATGCAGTAATGAACCTAGGATGAACTTAAGGAGAAGCCTTTCAAGTGTTTAAGAAGAGTTTTTTTTGATCTTTTCATGTATTATGTTCCTGGTTTCCAAGACACTAAACCTTAAAGATCCTCAGTTTTGTGTAATGAAATGAAAGTTTATGTTATAAAAAGACGGGATGCTATAACCAAGGGGATAATATCCCAATGAATAATAAAATTTAAATGGATAGAATTTAAATAGTGTTGTTTTTTGTGATGGGTTAGTCTACCTATGATATAATTTTTGGTATTATACATTATAGGTATCAAGTATATTGAACACAAAGGTACTTGTCAATAGTGAAATATTTTATGCAGAAAAAACCTCCAATACTTAGTAGATCTTATTATCTAGTGGTGTATGGGGGGAACAAAGCTTTTGAAAATATATTTTATGTCATTGGATATTCATATCATGGAATGTTATGTTTATCCATTTAACATTTTGAAGTTTAACCCAACCAATGGTGGAAAATGGGCAAGAATATTAGGGAATGATATGAAATTTATGTAATGAAATGGGAAGAATTTACAAATATTTTACTTGAGAAATAAATACATAAGGTTGATAAAATTAGGATCTAAAAATATTTCAGGTAATTGAAACAATGTTAGGAACATTTTCTGGTTTCATAAGAAGAAAACAACATCCAATTTTTAATGTACACACCAAATTTTATCGGTGATCATGATAGTAATATTAATAGATTTTACATATTATTAAATCCAATATAATTAAGGGAATTATAATTCCATTAATTAAAAAGTTATGAGAAACATGTGTGTTGTGTCGAGAAGGCAGCGATAGAGTATTCTGAAGACCAAGTGTACTTTGAAAATGAGTAAAAAATAGGTACAATTGGAAGGAAATGGTGAAGAATGGATCCATGAAATCTGATGGAAATAAATTTATGGTTTCACTTTTTCAATTTTTTTTAAAATTAATTTTGGGGAGTCCATTAATATGTGTGGTGAGTTGTTACAATGTTTTAATTTTGTCAATAAGGATCATAATTTCATTGAAAAATACCATGGTAGTGTTAAGACCAATTCAGTTAAAGAGGGATTAAAGTGTATGTAATGAGATTGGTCATTATGAAAAATCATGACCGAATAAGAACCCCAATAATGGTAACTAGCTAGAATATAATATGAAAGGTGAGGTGAAATAATTTCTATCTACATTAATATATGATGTTCCATCAAACTATATGTTTTCGTGTACATTTCTAAATTAGTAAAACTATTCAATGCATTTTTTATTTGGGTTCTACACATTCATTAATTATTGATAAATTTTTTCGTAAAATTTACATTGCACCACAAGAAATAAATTTAAACTTATAAGAAAAACTTCTAGAGGAAGTATTAAGGATAAAAAACTTACACGAATGTTCTGGTCATTATCTATGGAAAGACATTATCTACAATATTAGTCATCTTTCCTCTAGTGGAGTTTTAGTTTATTCTAGGTATGAACTAGATCTCTATTTACCAAGATATGATAGATTTTAGATCTAAAGAAGTATATTTTTAGAAAAAAAATTAGTTTGTAGAAAATAATGAAACCATAACATTGAAAAAATATCACGAACCTGATAAATATTTAAATAATGTAAATTACTGTTATTTGAAAGTTATTTTTTAAAATGCAGAAATTGTTCAATTTAATGATGTTCCAGTGGTAAATGAATACCTATATATTATTTCTTTTGATTTTCCCAATGTTATATCATATTGAGGTGTTTAATTTACTATTAAATTATTTCAATATGATAATACAATTTTTGAACCCTCTTATTTAATAGATCATGTATTACTTCTAGAATTTAAAAATCCATTTCAAGAGATACTTGATAAAGTATCCATTATTTATAGAACATCACAATGCAGTACACTTTTATTGTTTGTTATAAATAATGATGGATTCATGAGGATTTTCATTGATTATATATAATATAACTACCAAAATATGAAGGACAAGTATTATTTGCCTCATATTGATGATTTTAATTGGCCAACTTCATGTAGATAAGTATTTCTTGAAGGATGAAAATTTTCAAGGTATTATCAGTTGAAGGTAAAAGATGAGGAAATTACATTAATAAAAGTTTGGACTACGTATGGTAATCATTAGTTAATGGTTACTCCTTGAGGGTTAAAAATTACTTGACAATATTTATGGATTTTATTAATAGATTTTTCCATGAATATTTGGATAAGTTGGTGGTTTTTTATTGATGATTTATTTATTTATTCAAATATTTACGAGAATCATGGAATAAATAAATTGATTGTTATGAAATAATTGAATGAATTGGGGTTATATAGAAAATTTTGAATGTATTATTTTTTTAAATCATATTTCATTACATGGAGACAATGTTATAAAATGTTAATAAAGATTCTATAATAGTGGATCCCAAAAAAAACTAATGTTGTTAAAGAATGGACAAGACCTACAAATGTTACTGAGAAATGTAGTTTTCTTGGGTAAGTAAGCTTTTTTTAAATGGTGAGTTAAAAATAATTAATGGTTATATATCCCATAGAATAATTTAAATTTAAAATGAGTTCAATTCTTCTAGACTAAATAATGTGATAACTATATTCGAGAACTTGATATAATAATGGTTAATGTTCCAGTTTTGAACATTCCCATTAGAAAATG
Organism: Viscum album; assembly: GCA_963277665.1. Classification (NCBI taxonomy): domain Eukaryota; kingdom Viridiplantae; phylum Streptophyta; class Magnoliopsida; order Santalales; family Viscaceae; genus Viscum; species Viscum album. The sequence continues at coordinate 1,981,291,228 of OY728125.1, read as the reverse complement.
TGAATTTTTTATCTATAGTGCTTCTTTTTCTAAGGTAATTGGTTGTTTCATTATTTAGAATGATATGGTTACTTTTAATTCATCATGAAAACTGAATCATCATGAATTAAATTATCCTATACATGATTTGGAATTATCTTGTGTAGTTTTTTATTAAAAATTTAGAGAAATAATTTATATAGATCCAACTTTTAAATATAATCTTATCATAAAAATAATAATATATATATTCACTCAGGAATAGTTATACACTATATATATGAGATATCTAGGTTTGATAATGTATTATAACCAAAAAATAATTATCATTATAGAAATGAAAAAAAAACATGTTGTTGATGATTGGATTCAAAAAAATTAATGATGCATTAACCTTGTAATGTCTATAACTAGAACATCATGTTAATGATTTGATTGATTATTCCCTATATGTAGTGAACATATAAATGTTATCTATTTTTTTAGGTGTAACTACATATGCCTATGTCAGAGAGAATTAATAATGCTTAAAAGGAAGATCATCAGTTATAAGAAAAGGATGAATTAGTTTATGGTGGTATGGTTATTGAATTTAATGTTGATATTTTTTTTATTTTTAAAGAGGTTATGTGTGTATTATATTTCCCGTTTGAAGATAAAAAAAAATGTGCATGTTATATTTCCTTTTTTCATTAATCATTACATCACTATGATGTATATATACCATCAATATTATTACCACTGAGATAGAATGAAAGGAGATAACTCTTATTTTACTATGAATTGTTTGAATTGTCAACAAGTTAAGGAAAAAACATTAATATAAAATGCATCAAAATTCTTATATAATGGATTATAAATTGGAAAATATATCCATGGATTCCATAGTAGGATTTCCACAAATATAAGAAGTCAATAATATGACTTTAGTTATTGTTATTCTATTACTAAATCATTATATTTTTTCCCATATCTTATACTATGTACATAGATTTTCCTTTACAACCGAATATTATGTATATATTCACATTATATGGAGAAACATTATATAATTTACAAGATCATCATCAAGGGTTCACTTTTTTTTTTGAATAGAAATCATACATAATTAGGTATTTGATTAAATTTTAGTACATATTTTAATCCAATATCAATTATAATGTATGAATGAAATATTTAAAAATTGGAAGACTTGTTTCATGATTTTTCAAAGTATTTTAAAGGACTTTGGGATCATAAGATATCTTTATTTGAGTTTTATTATAATATTATTCTTCAATAAATTATATTGATTGAAATTTTTGTGGAATTATATAGAAGGTGATATTAGATTATAACTATTTGGGATGAAGTAGGTGAAAGGAAGTTGATGGGGATAAAATTCATAGAGGAAATGGAGGTGAAGGTAAATGTAGTTTAGAAATATATGATGACTTCAAAAAGTTGAAAGAAATTTTATATAGATAACTAGATAAAATATATTTCTTTTGAGGTAATAGATCACGTTATTTTTTATGTATCTCCATCAAAAAGTGTCAGGTGATTTTTGTAAACATGGGAATATAAGTAGACCATTCATTGAACAGTATGAAATCATGAAATAGTTAGGGTGATTTTCTTAATAATTCACATTTCCCCTGAGTTTATCCCTATTAATTATTTTTTACATATTTTGATTTTAATAAAGCTTGTGACTGTTTAATCTCTCATATTGATCCAAGATATATTCAATTTGGAAGAGAGCCATTGTTATGAGGATAGTGTGTTTAGAGTCTTTAAAATATTTATAAATCATTTTGGAACAAGTTAATTCAACGTGTTAAGGTTTTCTTGGAAAAAATATAATGTTTAAATAGAAACATTGGCCTCAAAAAATGCTATTATGGAAAGGTATCTCCATTTTCAATAGCTGAATAAAATTGAAAGGATGAAATATCGAAAAGGGTGGAATAGTATATATTCCAAAGTATTTTTTTATAAAACAAATTCATATATTCTTTTGTATGATTTTATAGATTTATATTCATATTAATATAATTAATAGTTTTTTCAGTTAAATGATAAAAGAATTAATTCAATAAAAAAATATATATTAATATATTTAATGATTTTATTGAAACTATTTATTTCCAAATTATATAATTTTAATTTTTAAAAATTAACTTTATTTATAAATATAGAATGAATATATTATGTTGAATTATATATAATATTATAAAAAGTATGATTTTAATGAATATTGAAAAATAATGATTTTATTGAAAACTATATTTCCTTTTAACGAATTTATAAAGTCAAATTATTTTTCACTTTAAGATTAAAATTTTATTATTTCAATTTTATATAAAATAATCCAACTATGGTTTTGAATTTAATTTTATAATTGAATTTACTATTAAAACATATTATACATAAATATAGAATTTGTTAAAATAATTTTTTATTCAAATTTTTATATTTATTTTTAATTTAATTTCTTGAACATATTTATTATGAAATTTGGAAAAATTATTCCATATATGGAATCATTGGGTGCTAATTTTTTATATACGTGTCTTTTATTTTTTTTCTAATTTAAATACTAACCTTAGTAAATTTGGTTACAATGGTTATGGGTAAATATTGTAATGAATTATAGAATTCAAATGATAAGAAATATTAAATGATAGAAAAGTTTATGTTATTTTTATTGGATGAGTAAATATATTCCATAATCATACATGATTTTGTTATATTGATTTTTTTGGCCACATAAATATGATATATACATTTATAATATTTTATTTAAATAAAAGTAAAAAAATCTAACACCATTGATTTTAGAAAAAAAATATTTTTAACATGGGTATTGATAGGTGATATGTTTATTTATAAAGATTATTTTTAAATAATATATATATATATATATATATATTCATCATGTTAATTTAGTTTTAATTTTTAGTGGATATAAAGTTATCTTGAATTATTAAACAACACTGGCAGAGTAATTATTAAATAAATTGAAAAATAAAATATATGATATTAAAAATATTTAAAATAGCATAATTTGGAAGATTAAATGAGATCCAATAATTTTTTTTAAAATATTAAATATTAGTGATATGTTAATGTTTTATATTTAATTTTATTGTTTTTCAAAGAGTTATAAAAATCAATTTAAATCAGTAGTTCTAAAATTAACATTATTGATATTTATGAAATGATTAATTAATGTGATGATATGAAATTACAATAAATCATAGATTCATACCAATTATTGAGATATTTTTAATAACATCATTCATGTTCCATTAATGATTTTTTATGATTTTATTGTAATATTATTCATCAATATTTTGTAGAATTATTAATAATGCGACAACTGTAAAAAGGAATAAAAAAGTGTAAAAATGATATGTGTAAAATTGAGATTAAAACTTATCCAAAATTTATTGGATGACTATATTTTGATAGATAATCATATTATCTTAAACTAATATCAATTTGGATCCATTTAGACCAAAAATTTAGTTTATATTATTTTAATATTTTAAGATTTCTAAAAGTGACCCTCACCTCTCTTAAATAAGGGAATCACTTATTTTCCTTCCATAACATATAAAAAACCATTTTATCATAACATACCAAAACATAAACCATCCTAAAATCAATTCCCTCATTCTAAAATTTTGGTATCTAGTAAAATATGATAATAGTAGGGGATAAGGTATTAATTAAATGATACATTCCATAGAAGAAGTATTTTTTTGAACTACATGTTTTAGGTTTGTTTCTAATACCACCTCCATGAAAAATTATTCTACCATGAAAAAATAAATACATAATTGTACTACATATACATATATATAATTATTTTATTTTCAAAATTGATATCTATCTACTAACTTTATAAAATTGGAGAGAAAGTCATCAATCATCTGTACATAAATCTACCACTTATCGAACCAATGTAATTTTTTTTCATGACCATCTCACTAGGAAGTTTATAATGATATATTTAATTAATATATATTACATTCATATCATATTTATTAATTTTAATATATAATATATCTTTTACATTCTTACATTTCTATTCACTAAACAATGATAACGTCATTGGTGAGTACTTATGAACTACCACCTCCACGAAGTGATGTGATTATTTTTTCATCACCATATCACATGGATAATATAAATATTTATATATAAATAAATATTATGATATTTTTTATATTATTATAATATTTTAATGATATAATTATATATTCATTCTTTCCATAATGATCATTGAGAAAATGGAAACATTACTAATTAGTTTGTATGACTAACTATTTCAATGATTGTAATGCAGTTTATTATTCATATATTAAATTCGTGATTAGTTTTATATGTTTAGAATATATTTGAAAATTATAAATAATTAATGATTACTATAATAGAGATGATTTAATAATGACCACTTTGACCATAGTCAACTTGCTAAATTATATTTGGACTTATCAAGTGAATATCATCAAAACATATAACATGAATTTAATTAATTAAATAACTAAACATAGAATGAATATTTATAAAATAAATAAACTATTAAACATGTAATAGGTTATTATGTATGTATATAACTAACCTATTACTATTTTTTAGTAAATGATGATTCAGACTCAATGTAAATTAATTTCTTATAAAAATATTCATTTAATGGTCCCTTAAAAATCATTTTCTTCCATGTACATTCTTTAAAAATTGTTCTATGGATCTGTTTATATAGAAAAAAGTGATTAATTATTGGAATTTTATGTATCTTTTGACTATAATTCAATTTTTTCCAAAAATAATCTTTTTATAGAATGTTCTAAATTTTATTACAAAAGAGAAAAGGAATTATCCTATTTAATTGTATATGGTGATAATGAAATTTTCTGACAACATAACCATTATTTATTTTATGGATCCTTTATAATTTTCCATTTTTTCCATTAATAAAAATAATCCTTCCCTTTTTTCTTGGAATTTTATTTTTTTTTAAATGATAATTAATGAAAACGTATTTATCAACATTAAAAAATATCTTTTTGATATCAAAGAATTTTTTTTATGATGCATGATTATATGTATTATTTTATGTTTCTTTGTAATTTTTTAAAAGTATTGGTGGTTATATTATAATTTTTTTTAACTCTTTATATCTTTCCAATGCAATGGGTAAGGGAATGGGGTTAGCTGATTAGGTTTCTCTTATGAGATTATGATAATATACTGTAACTTTTTCAAGTATAATAGTGAAGTTTATTTCACGTGTAACTACTATGGTTACAATAATAATAAACATAATGGTTTTTATTTTCATAAGTAAGGGTGATTTTAAAATTATTCCTCAAGTTAAATGCATTATTTATATATTATTTATATGGGTTTTTAGTCAAATATTATAATTTTACAATAAAATGGTAATTATATTCTACTTCAATAGGATGGAATGTTTAAGATTGTGGAAATTTTATTATGTGTTTTTAGTTATGTAAGAAAAATAGTTACAAATTTCATTTTTCAATTGATTTTAATTATGAATTTTTTTTGAATATTTTTGTAACGATAAATCGAATTATAGGGTGTGAAAATATTTTTTTATGCCAAATGTTTTTTTTTTGAAAGGAAAATATTTATATGTATTGATAGACTAATGGTTTCATTCATTACTTTTATGTACCATAATGATTTCTTGTGTTCCTACAACATTTTAAAATATTATTCACAGTGTTTAAGGATGATTAGGGGAACATATGAGGTAATGATAAAAATTTTGAAGACCTGGCCTGAAAATAAAACATGTAACATATTTACAGATTTATTTTATGGAAAAAATTAATACTAAGTTGATGTTTCTACTTGTAATATAAAGGTTTGTTCTTTAATATTTATGACTAAAATCTCTATAATAATAAACCAAAATGATATTTTGGAATTTATGAAACTAAAATCTTATCACTAAAACATATATTATTTAATGGTTTCTCCTTATAGAGTCATAGTATAAAAATTAAAATCATCTAGGTTACATTTGAATATGAGCCAATTCCATATATAGTATGCTTGATTTTTTTTTGTAAAATTAGGTTAATGAAACAATGATAAACCTATTGATACTTAATGTAACATGAATCCAAACCAAAAATTGAGTTTGAATGAGTTCAAAATTAATGATGAAGATCATTAAATAGTATATGGAGAATTATTTGAGATTATAATGGTGTTTAAGTGTTTATTTATTGAAAAATTCAATGATATTTTTCTTTTTTATTAGTATAAATGAATAGAGTGTTTTTTTAGTTCCCTAAATATGTAGTTAAGAGTGTGGAGGAGTATACACACCACCTATTTATTACTATTTCCCAATGAATATTTAATGTGAAATTTGAATTGTCTGGATTGTGGTTTATGATTGCCTTCATTTTTTAGTGTATGTGATTTTTTTAGATGTTATCATATTCTAATATAGATCAAAATTTAAGAATAAATAACATGATCTCAAACATAGTTGGATTTTCATGTGTTTTTTTGTTTTGATGTTTGGTAAGATTAAAGGAAAATGAAATGTATTTGACATATGCTAAATGGTTTTCCTTCTGATGAGGAATAGTTACACTTTTTAATGATAATAGTAGATACTTGACTTCTATGTCATGGGCAGAGAAATGGAGATTGTAGGCACTATCATGAGAAATTTAAAATTCACATGCATTAGAGAAATTTTAGAGAATTTTAATTATTATAATAAAACCTAATGTAATCTATTTAGAAGGATGAAGTTAAATTTTTAATATTGAGACTTCACCCATATTCATCATGATTTGTGATTTAATAGATTCAAATCGGTATTTTATAGTTATCTAATGGGATTGGATTTAGTCATACAAGCAATATAGTGGATAATAAATTCATCAATGTACTTAATTTGGGGTGGTTATCTATTCTAATTCTAATAAGGATGAAAAAATATACTAGAAATAATATTCATGTTGAATAAAATGGGACATCCATCTTTAAAAATCGTTCATTGTGGGAACACATCTTAGTTGAAGACCAAGATAAGATAAATAAATGTATCTAGAGAGAGATATTTACAATGGAGTCAATCTCACAATAGAATTTTCCTCATCTGATTCATCACACAAACTTTTTTCTCAACTATGAAGTTGTGTAACAAAATTTCATAGGGGAATTGGGATATAAATATTCTTTCATATATCTTCCTCTTATTAATTCAATCATTCAGTGTAATTTTGGGTTTTTTTCTGACTTTGTTTTATTATGAGAATCAATATGAACTATATTATTGACCTAGAGTTAATGTGAGTGAATTTTTAAAAACATGATCATTAATATAAGTATATAAAATTTTAAAATGAAGATGCATATCTTATCCATAATGATTAGATTTAATCCAGAATTTTTCTTGAGATATAAATAATAAGTAAATACCGATGAGAAATATATTACATCGAGTAATTGATATGTTAATCATTAACTCTTTAACTAGGAATGGTGATAATTTAAATGAGTTTTTTAAATAACATAGAACATATTCATTAAAGTTAATGAAATTCAATAATCCAGGTATCATTAATTATTTAAAATATCTTTCACATTTATTATTGTTTTTAATCTTATTTAAACTTCACTTTACACAATCACTAAAAAGGTACCATATTTTCACTATTTTTTGGATTTATATTTTATTTTGATGAAAATTAATATATTGTATTTTCAATTTAATCGCTCACTCACTCATTATTATATATATATTTTTATTGTAAATAACAAAATAATTAATTTCCCTCAGTACCGGTCAATGCCCGATAACTTCATAGGAATTAATTATAAATAAAACTATGAATTCTTATCTCCACTGATATTGATTCAAAAAATATTATTTTTCAATGTTTATTTTTAATCATTTATTAATTAAAACTTGTAAGTATTTGTGGTGACATACATAGTGTGTGTGGCTAGATACTACCTATAATGTAGATTAAAAGAATCCACAATCATGGAAACATCGATTTCAAACCATAAACATTACTATCAAAATTATGTTATATAACACCTCAAATGCATTGTGACCCAGATTCCCAATGTATCTCTACAACACCACACTATAAATTCTTTGGTGCTTTATAGACATTATTTTAAACATTATTCGATTCAATGTTTAGTACTATAAAACCATTTGTAAACTCCAACTCCAAAAATGAGTAAGTGAAAAGAGGGTTGGTGGATATTTGATTTAGAAAATAACCTATGGATAGTATCATATACATTCTTCAAAAATAATGCGGATGACATAAATTAATAAAATAAAAATATTATGGATTTATTATTTTTTTAGTTCAACAACCATACTCATTTAATGTTTATATTAATGAAATTAATATTATTCAAAATAAAATAATTATCAATAAATCTTTTCCATGATCAGTCATCCAAAGAATAAACATTAATATAAATAATCACATCAATAATATTTGTTGGAATTTTTTTATAAAATTAATTTCAATATTTCTTTTTTAAAAGTGAATAAATTCAAAAGAATCATTCAATCAATTAATATAAAATTTTTTATAATGAAATATATGTTAAAAAATATATAGTTCCTTCACATGACCCCATTATATGATTTTATAAACAAAAAAATAAAAATAATCATATCATAGATTTATTTTTAAATTAAAACAGATAATTGACTATTTTAAAGAAAAAATTAGAATATTTCCAAAATATTTTCATTACATATCATATTTATGAAAAAATATTTCATTTAAAATTGTAAAAAAAAATCTATATTGGTGGTCATAATATCTAGGATAATAATGGTCCTCGGTTGAGTCTAAGATAATATCATATTCCTTGGAAACATTCTCCCATGAATATAAAAAATATAGGGGATACATTTTTACTACTACTAAAAAATAATTTTGGTGGTGGGATTATATAATCTATCTAGAGTTTCTAGGGTTCCTTAAATTCTTATTAATATTTACCCTTTAAATAGCATGATAATAATTTTGAAATACAAATTAAATTATATGATTTTTATAAATTTTCTATTTTCATATCTAATTAGTTCGGGTGTTTTAGTGTGAGTTTGTATTTTTCAATTCATTTATGAGCCAAATTTTTAATTTAGGTTACTAATATATTTGATATTGTTTGAACCTATTAATAGATGTATTTTTCCATGTTTATAGTATTAGGAGTAATTAGAGAAGTGGATCAAACATCAGAGGAGGGTAGGGTTGAGTAGGATGCCTAATTGGACTTTGTATGCATTGGATTATAACAAAACAAAAAAATAATATTCCTTAAATAAAGTAAATCTATCTACTAAATAAAATTTTATTATGTTTTAAAATAAAGTCACAGAAAAATAATTTTACATTTCATAAAAAAATTACACATCTCTCATTAATATGGAATAATAGAATGTGGAGCAGTTTAGGGGTATAGAACTAGAATAATAATACATTTAATAAAAAAAATACATTGGTTTAAATTCTCATAAAAAGATATAACAATAAATTAGTATCATAAAAAGAAAGAGAAACATCTATAAAATAGTCTACATCATCAAAGTGTTAGTAAGAACCATTGAAAGCGATGTTGTGTTTGATAAAGTGAGTACGATGGTGCATTTATAGGGAAATTTGGAAATTTTCCATTTCAATTCTTAGCCAATATGTTGATAGGAATTATTACAATTGGAAAATAAAATAGTTTTTCATTATTTGTTGGGCAACATAGATATAGTTATGTGATTGTTGAGATTATTTTATAATATATCCAAAATTGTATTATATTTTGAGATAATAAAAATAATCCTCTAAAATTATATTTTTTGATAACTATATATTCCTCATGCATGATTTATTTTGATGAAATTATTATATAAATTAATTTTAAAATGATAATATAAATTAATTAACTCTTAATTATTCATTTTAAAGTTTAAATAGTTAATGCATCATAAATTATGTTATTTTTAGTTAAATGATGAATTTAATTAAATTTTCATTATCACATATACATAATATTGTTTTAAACTTATCCACTTAATTTTTTTACTTATCACATAGAAATTATATTATTGTGACATATTTTTTTTGAAAAATATGTGTTTTTTGAAAAAAAAATGTCAGTCTATGATCACTGTTAAGACATTGATATTATGTTATAATTATTGAAAGTATCATTAACATTTTATTAATTCAAAATGGAATTAAATAATTATAAAAATGAATTTATAAATATAAATCTTAATTTATAAATTCATACATTACATTGTTGAATCCAAAATTGTTTTTTTGAATAAATTTATTTTTGGTGTGTGTGTTATAATTGGTTGGTTTGGATGGTATGTTTTGAATTATGAATTCCTTGAACATCCCTAAAACCTCTACCAATCATTTATTTTCAAAAATATATTGGAAATATAATTATCGAAAATTGGTTATATTTTATTGTGAAATAACTGATATTTAAATCATTAAACCCTACCACTTAGGAATATTAAATAATAAATATTCCCTCATTACTATCCAATAAATATTTATAATACAAGATGTTATAGAAATTTTACCTCTTAAATAGTGCCTCCATGGATCCATCATGGTAACAATAAGGCATCCTCCTGTTTTAGGAAGAAAATATCTAATTTAAGGGAAATATTATATTCTTCATTTTCATGGAAGTACCTATGTTTTGTGAGTCTTATTAATGTAAATGATTCTCTATTTTAATTCATTTTTTTCATCCATATAATTTTAAAAAATACATTTTACCAATTGGACGACATAGTTTCCTCTCATTATTCCCTCCATTTAACCAATGTTTTATGCCTTCATGCTACTGAATTAATTTCATCAATTTATCCCTTTTACATGATAAATTCCAATACTGTGAATAAAATACAACATCCTTTTCAATTAATATTCACCTAGAAGTAAACATAACTTATTAATTAGAGTATTTAAATGTAGAAAACCCATATTCTAACTACATGGGAAAATGTGATTTACTACTCAAGTCTGTAGGCACCAATATACTCAAGGATTTTATATGAAACCCACTACTTATTCACATCATGTTATTGATGAAATGTTTTGTTATGATTTTTATGGATCACATGAATTGATACATGTGAATGTTGTAGTTTTATATCACTCAAATTCATTAAATAATGAAATAATCTCTATAGACTATTGGTTTTATGTTTTCATGGTGAATAATTTTGTAATTATGATTTATGAATCCTTCATATTAAACCATGGTGATATGATAATAATTATCTCATTTTTATGTTTTATCCACATCTCCACGTTATAGTTAATGTTATTTATATAATGATATACCTCATTTTCATATGATAATTTCTTGTTGATATTCCAACTTTTCACATGTTATGTATCTCCTTTGTTTATTCCATTACCAGGATTTATGCTCTCAACATTCATTGATGGTTGTCCCTTATATATGAGATATAATAAAAGTAACCTATGAAGAACTAAAAAATAATTCATTCAAGTTTATTAGAATCATGTTTATGGTTTTCATGTAATATGATCTCATTTACAAGTAACTAAACCTTAACATAACCTCTTTATTATTAAATTAAATATAATGTAATAAATTTATTATGAAAAAAAGTCAAGTCTCCATAGGTTGGACACTAGGTTTCCATGTATTAGTCATTGAAAATCCATTTTCTCTGACCTTATATGGGTTTCTATAAACTATTATATGGAATGTATTGTCTATGAAATGAGGTTTTTTCAATGAATTATAATATTAATCCCTTCAATATTCAGGGGTAAAACACCTATCAGTAATTGATAGTGGGAATGGGCATGGGATGACTCACCTCATCCAACCTATAATTTCACATGGTCTTGTTGTGTTTTCAATCAGTTTCAGTCATTATTTATGGTGAGTTATTTCCTTCAATTATCATTATAGTAATAATATACCTTTATTCTAATTTTCATCTTTATTTATTAATAATTTTTATATATTTCCACTATATCATGGTGGAATCATCTGATTTTCATCATTATTTTTCTTTTCATTAGAAGAGGATACCCTGTATCATTTTATAAACAAGAAAAACCATAAAAATGGTAGATGTATATTACAATACCAATTTATTTAACATTTATCTTTAAATATTAATTTGACTAATTATAATAACAATTTAATTTGATAATTATTTTTTATGATGGTGCTGGAATCAAGGTATGGAACTCTTTTGTTCATTTGATTGTGGGTGGAGTACAGAAAGGATACTCGATAGGAGTTTTATTGATAATTCCACCAAAAATAATTAAATTTAAAATTATAAAACTAATTATATATTTTTTAAATATAAATATTTTTTATGTTCATCAAGTTATTGGGCCTTATGGGGATGTATATTAGTCGATTGAAGTGGGATATACATGGATATTCTCAAGAAGTGAGTTTCCAGTATATGAATAAAAGGGGAAAATGCATTGGTATGAGGATAATGGTACTCATAATGTCCCTATGTATATTTGTTATTATTATATCACATTTGGATTTGAAGTATAAAAAATATGTGTGAGACATCACAATTAAAAATTAGATCACATAACATATATTAAATGCATTAATTTATATGTGAATCCTTGAACACTTGTTTAGTGCCTTGGACTGAGTAAATTATTTATGGAAATGATGGACTCATGATAACTTTCATTATACCCTTGTAAATTATGGTCATGACCATTATTATTGAAGTTATTAATTATGTTACAAATATCCCTTGATGGGGATGAATTATCTTAGTATTACCAACTTGTATTTATGTAGAATCTTATTTAATCATTTATGATGAGGAATAACATGATTGGAGTTAAGTAGGATCAGTAGTTCATGTAAGATCTCATAATGTATAATAGAGTCATATTCTCATTGAGGCTGAGTTGGGAGTGTGTACACTTGAGTGATTTATTTTGACCTAATGTTTATATTGAATTAATAAAGGTCCCATGTAGGGTAACATTTCAAAAGTATGAGCTGAGTGGTCCATGTAGGTTTACGATGTTATGTGATAACATAGAGAACTACATTGGGTAACATTTATATCTTATGACATAGGGGGATTAACTATATTCCCTTACAATTAATTAATCATGGAATATTTTTTTAGACATTGGTAGATATGGTTATATTTTACAATATAATATACATACATTTAATGACACTTGTTGGGTTGTGTATAGGGGTGATGTGTTTCGGAATTTTACCAACCCCTTAATTTTTCTAAATAATGTGATATGATAGACATAATTATGGAAATAATATAGTAAATGAAAATAATAATTTGAATCAATTTATTATAAATTGAAAAAAATACTTATGGGTGTTTGTGAAAACACCCTTTGGGAAGGCTATAATTACACCCTACTGGGAGGTCATCAAAACTCCCTATAGGGAGGTCATTGAAAGTACTAAAGGGGATAACATGGATGTTTATATGGGATTACATTGGTAATGTATAGGGTATGGAATTATAGACGCATGCATGATGTGTAGGGATTGTGGGATCATAGGAGGGCATGTTTGATCCATCCATAGGATAGTTTTTCTAACATATTTTGGCTATCGTGGGATTTTTTAGGTATTTTTCTATAGTGTTCAATTGTTTGGGAAAATAATACATAGTATTCAATGTCGTTGTATACTTGGATGGAGGTTTCCCCTGGTAATGATATTGGGATGGATATTTTCCTATGTAATTATCTATATACCAATGGGACTGTATACATAGTGCTTGTATAATAATATATTATTGTTAATAATAACTTGGTCATTTTATTGGGTGGAATGATCTTCTTATCATGAATAGATACACTTTGTACCAAGTTAAAAAAGTTATATATGACCAGTGTTCTGATTATGTGAATTAGAAATTGTTGTTATATTATTAATTAATATTATTATAGTTTTTTTTATTATTTAACATATCATATGTACATATCCCAAAATTTTTAGTATATATGATACCACATTACTAGTACACCACATTGTATTGTAATGATAACTAATCTTGGAAACCATTTCACTTGGTTACTATAGTAGATCAATCATGTTGTAAATTCATATTAAGCTAAGTCTTGAGATTTCCTGATTGAGTTGGAGTAGCAAGAGTGGGGAAGGAGACAATGATGTGTTTTAGGTTAGAGATACAATATTTATTTGATTTATTTTATATTCTTTCTATTATATCTATAATATCATCTTAGTATAATAACATAATTTCATTATTATATTCAGGTTTTTATTTCTATTGTATTTTGTTGTGGTTATTTATTATTTCATGTCAATATAATGTGATGGATGTGTCCAAAAGTTTTATTATTTACACTATTAATGATACTTTCATTAATGATGTATATTTTCTACATGGTAATTAATTAAAGGTGACAAACTATTGTTTATGTAGAAAAAAAATAAGGTCTCATAGCACTATTGATCTAGTAATTATTTAGATAGATTCATATCAATATGTTAAAAAGTGGTATCAAATATTTTTTTATGTGTATTACTATTTGTGGTTATGGTATCCTTGATATGTAAAAATGTTTCAATACTTATGATGGATATCATTCTAGTTTGTCCTGAATAATTGTTCAGCTTTGATTCCCATTTTACTAGGGATATGAGATTTTTTTTCTTGGTATATAATATTTTATATGTGTATGACTCGACCTTATTTTAAACTCATAGTGATTTTAGGTTTTATTATTTCATTATTTATTTGTATCCTAACCCATTGGAAAAATCTATTTATTATATTCATACTGTTTCGATAATGTTAAGAGGTTCCTCATGCATAATTATAAGGATCACATGGTTCACATTACATGTAAGAGCCTGCTAAATTGATTTTTAATTTTATAATAGAATATCTATAGTTTATATTGTTAAAAATAGATCATAAGAAACATTACATTACATGTTCTTGGTGGAATGATACTCATATTTATGTACATATGTATACTACTTTTTATGGCTAGTCAAGTGGATCTATTATGTGATGCGCATCAGAGATGATGATGAATTAGTATCATATGTTCTTAGGAGGTCAAGATACCCTTTTATGTCAATAATGGAATTTTATTTCCTTATGAGAACCTAATTTTGGGTCATTAGTATTTATCATTGGTTATAGAAATTTTAGTAACAACCTTTACAGTGTTTTCCCATATTACCTCGAATGGAACAAAACATAACCATGTCTCTAACAACATGTTAGTTGAAATATACTACCATAGAACAATTCTTTTTGATTGTGTGTACATTTTAATGTGACGTATAATCATCAAGGGTTTAATTAGATGTGTTTATTCTAAGTGAGGATGGGTGAACTAGGATTTTGATGTGGTATTTTCTAGTGATTCTAAATCAATGTGAACCCTAGAGTGGGTATAATGGAACACGAGTTTCTAGGTGATACTTGATATGGGATAAAGGATTACATAAATGAGTTATGATCTATATAAGTGTATGAAAACTATATAATTGAATTTTATATGATTCTAGGTATATAGGAAGGGTAGTGGGACCAAAATTCATTGAGAAATAACAATGAATTTTGATGGGTCTATGATATGTGATATGTGAGTGTAATATTATTGGTTGGTTGTCATGATTTTGAGAATTCCATTGAAATTGTGAAATGGTTAGATGCATCAGGTTGATACCCGCACATGGGAGATTATATAAAATACTTTTTTAGAAATGATGAGGAAATATTATTTCATGATAAATCAACATAATTACATGTGCATTAGTAACAAATAGAGTTCAAGGGATTTTCCGGTTGAGTTCTTAACCCTATTGTTTTAAGACATGATTTAGTGGTAAGAAAATGACATGTGAATATAGTTGGTTTTTAGTGTTGTATTGGATGGATTCTAAGCTTTTTGTTGAGCTTGGAATCATAGATAAAATAGATTTTTATTCATAGTTCCAATGGGGTTTTCGACTTAATGGGATTGTCCTACATGAGGAGAATGGTTAGGGTTTGGGAACATGATCCTAGTTTTGGTAATGTGAGGCTCATATTATTATGATTAAAGTTTCATAATCACACATACTAGGAGAATTGGACACTTTTATTTTGAATAGATCATGGTAGTGTGTGTGTTTATATGTTGATCCAGGTGAATAATAGATCCTAGAATTGTCATGTGTGATCTAATAACTAAGAATTATCATGATAGGTAAATGGTATTATATTCCCAATATTTAATGATTGATTCGCGCTCAAATTTACCCAATATATGAAGGTAGAATGGTCCTTGTAGTTTAGCTTGGGTTATTGAATCCTCAGAGACCTAAGAAGTAACCTACAGACACGTATATTCTATGGATTGTTTTTGGATATTAAGTGGCCAACATGAGTTTATTTTAGATGGGTTTAAGTTATCACTAACATATTTAAATTAATTCAAATTAAGATAATGACTTTACCCTAGGTTATAGCTTGGGGTGGATTGGATGAATTCCTTTTTTAATGTTTTCAATTTCTTATATTTGATATGGGTTCATTTAAGAAGATAAAACAACATCATAACTTACTATTTTAATACCTACACCCATTAATACTAATCACCTATACACTTTAAGGATCAATGTTTTGAGCACTTCAAGGTAAATGTTCATTTTGGCACTTGAAGTGTGTGGCCTTAAATTCAACAAGGATGAAGGAGTTTAAAGATCTTCAAACAAAATTCTCAATTAAAAGAAGTGATTAGAAATTAATGGAGTGAGAAATAAAATCCAAACCATCCCCTTTATACTCCCTTGGATCAACCCATAAAATATTTATCCCTCCATTGATTCTATGGTTTCAATGGAAGCAGAAAGTAGACTCATGAGGGAGGAATTGGAGAAGTAAAAAAACAATAAAAAGAAAGCAATCACTCCACCGTTGTGTGATAAATATCACATGGTATGGTGTGAATAAATCCACACCTTAAGGAATTGATATCAAAGTGATAATAATAAAAACATAATGAGAGGAAAGGAATAATTTTTATTGATAACTAAGGTGATTCGAACAACTTACATGAGAAAGAAGAATGTTACAAAGACAAATCGACAAAATAACATTACAATGAAAACAAAGCTCCAATGAAGCTCAACTCCTCTACCACCACTACCTTAAATAGTAAATTTTGAAGCCTTGGGTAGATCCTAAAATATTTTAATTCACCTCAATTAATAGTGGTGGGCCAAGGTGGGTGGAAAGTTAAGAGATAGTAGACTTTTCCACCCTTGACCCGAGGTGGAAACCAGCTTGCTTCCACCGAACAGAGGCACCTGGAAGACCTTATATATGTTCTAATTGGAGTGGGACATAGAAAACTAAAATTAATATCCTGATGTCCCCTATCCCTCTGTAAAAGTTCAGCGCAAAGTAATATGTGGTTTTTGAGATATTATTAAATTGGTGGTATGATTTTATGGGCCTCAGAATCTGGCCCAGAATTTTATCTTCAAATTGGGATGCCTTAATAACCACCATGAAGGCGGAATTAGAACTGGATCCTAAATAATTATTTGTTCATATATATTTATTCTATCCTAAAACTAAATTGGGGCTTCATTGGGCCTCTACGGTGTGCCCCACATTCTCATCAGTGGGCTGGTGTCCAATCTGCCTTCTCCAGAATTGTTTACATGAAATCCCATTTTGGTGGTCTTCCAAAGTAAATCTTCCAACACTCCACAAGTATGAATTGTTCCCAATATGATTAGAAACCTGAAAATTATATATGAAAATAAAATCAAGATCATTGGTTACTTTAAATGATGTTCAAAAATGTACCACATAATATTGCATTTTAAGAAGGAATTACAATCATAATGTGAAATGATGTCCAAAGTGTAAAATACACTAAAATTGTGTTTATGAATAATAAATCACATAAATATTATATATATTAAAAATTAATATTATCCTCATTTAGTGGCTAATCAAACCCCCAAACTTAGTTTTTCTAGTCCCGAGAAAAATATATCTCAAAAATATGAAATTCGAATTCCATTTTCCAAAAACATTTTAATAAACAATGATCACCAAAAACCCTTATACCCAAAAATCATGAAACCCATCAAAATATTTTAATACATGATATTTTCATAAGCAGATCCCAAGCCCAAGTCCATTCCTTTGTTCATATTCATTTCCATATTTCATCCAATATCAATTAAGAGTGATGATGTGTTGTGCATCACATTATACATGGGGGTTCATCTTTATTCAATAGGGAAATGATGGAAGCGCTAGGTGGAATCACATTTCAATATTAATATGAGTATTCAAATTTTTTGTGGTATTTTTTTTTTTTGCAATTTTTCCATGGTAATTGAAATTGCACTCAAAAAAGTCAACCCCTATAGAGAGACTTTGTCGATGACTCCCAGGCTCAAAGAACTTAGGGAACCAAGTGAAGCCCACATACTCAGGCATCATCTCGAGTTAACTCAGTCAAAAAAAATCAAATTACCAAAAATAGAGATAAAATTACTAACTCTGGGCCAGACAACTATGGAGTCAGATCCCTAAGTTCTAAAAGCCACGCATTAGGTCATTCCATTGCTCTACGCACAAATTTATTATTTTTTTAATTTTTTTTTTGAATACTCATATTAAAACTAAAATGATCACCAAACTTATGATATTTATTTGGGAGACCCCATTAACTCAAACTAATACCCAACTATCCAAAGGATGTGCATTGTGATTTTTTTATTTGGATGAAAATATAAACCATGAAATATCACATTTGACAGCCACACTTTCCAAAATCTATGCTCATGAAATATACATGGATTAAAATCAGAATCAGGGAATGCTAAATTATTTGACATTTATTTTCAAATTTTACAATGTTTATTATCATGTTCAAGGTTAAAGAAATTTTTCCTTCCATTAAGGCACGCCTTTTTTCAAATCATTCATTCTTTTGACACAAAGAATTTTTTTATTTTATCTCCCCCTAACTTAAATTAACACTATCCCCGGTGTTTAAAGAAATGAAAATTTATAAGGGGGTAGAGGCATAGAATTGGAGTTCAAAAATTAAATTGAAAATTAGGATCATGGAATGAAGTCATAAGGTAGTTGAATTTTAAATTCTTGTTTCTCCCTTTTAATCCCTTGATCTCGATGTCACTCTGATAATTCCTTAATGAAAAAAGGAAAAACAAGAAAAAAAAACAAAAAAACTATATATATATATATATTTATATAAAAAATAAAGTAAAATATAAGTATATATATAAAAATTATAGAATAAGGAAGCACAATAAGTCATACGTCAGTGGTAAGCGCATTCCCCTGTCTCCCTTCGGTCCCGGGTTTGAGTCCCCATAGCTTTTCCAGTTGTGACGGGGTTTTCCCCACGACCTACGATGTGGCCTTTTAATTTTATTATTATTATTATATTTTTTTATCCTACAAACACATAAAAATAAAATGAACTAATGATACATTGTCTTCTTTTAAAATTTCTGGGTAAGGTATTACTCAAGGATCAAACCACGTGACACAAATGAATATGGTGCTCCTCTTTTATACCTATCCATAATCATAATGGAAGAATAGGTCAACAGTCTATTTTTTTATTTTTAAATATAAAAATGATTCATTAATATTATTTAAAATATAAAGTTTACTAAAATAACAAAATTATTAGAAACTTGAAAACCATGGGTTGCCTCCCATGCAATGCTTTGTTTAAAATCGTTTGCCCGACATGGATCCTAAATCTATCAATTTTTTCCTGGATCATAGGTTCGCTCAGTGAACTAAACCTCTGTTTCTTGTTTATTGAATGATTCAATGAATGGTTTTAACCTTTGACCATTAACCTTGAAAATGTAACCACTTGTGGGATCTTGAACCTTTACTGGCCCATGGGGGTATACATGATGCACTATGAAAGGACCTGACCATCTAGACCTTAACTTTCCTAGGTGTAAAGGAAGTTTTGAACTATACAAGAGCATGAATTTTCCTAGTTCAAATTGTTTGACTTTGATATTCCTAGATTGGTAGGCTTGAACTCTAGCTTTATTGGTCCTTGAATTTTCAAAATCCTCTATCCTTAGTTCCTCGTGTTCTTTGAGATCTAATTTCCTTTTTGTTCCAGCCAATGAGAGGTCATAATTTATTTATTTTTATTTCCCAAAAATCCTTATGCTCAATTTCAATAGGTAAATGGCATGCTTTTCCATAAACTGACCTATATGGGGATATTCCTAGGATGGTTTTGTATGCTGTATGATATGCCCAAAGAGCATCCAAGAGTTTCTCAGACCAATCTTTCCTTATCACTTGGTAACTTCTAATTAAAATTAAATTGGATTAATTAAAATGGATTATAAATTTAAATACCATTAATTATGATTTATTAATGTTATAATATAAAAATTTGGAATTATATACACCATATAAAAGTAATTAGGTGCATAAAAGAACATGTTTCTTAAAGTAGGAAGTTTTGAGGAAAACAAATTACCTCACACTTCCCTTTAGTTGAACATGATTTAAAATACTATAATATGATTTTAGAAAAAATTATAAATTTATACCATAACCATATTAATATTCATAATACCATATATTATTATTTTACAACATTTTATCACTCATTTGTTAATAATGTTTCGTTATGACTATTTTTTGTTAATTGCTTTGTTTTCTCAAGCTTGTTTTGTCATGAAAGTTTGGTTTCTTATGAACATGATATAGTTATATCATATACAAGAATTATATTAATTTTATAAATATAATATTAATTTATTGGATACATTTTTATAATGATTCTTTAAATTTAAATATGGAAAATGAATCACATCACTTCGTGGAGAGGGTAGGATATATGTACGCACGAGCGAATTTAAAATTTACTTAATGGGTAGAATAGTAAGTAATTGTATGGTATAATAATTTAAATTAATCATTATTATTTATAATTATCATATGTGTTCAACATTTTCATCATTATAACTATCCATGTGATTCATTGGTGGAAGAAAATTACATAGGTTCATGAGGTGATAGTTCTTCATACACATGAGCGATGGATCTATTTCCCATTTGATATAGAAGAATATGAATAAATATTATGATTTAAAAAAATAAAATAATACAATATAGTATATAATGGAGTTATTATAGTGGGATTTTTTATACATAATTTAAGGTGTAAAAAGAATGAGCTCGGTTAAGATGATTAACTTCACATAGAAGAACCTCCTTTAGATATCTTATTAAGGGCCATAGGGGTGGTATTTTTGGAATAATATCACCACAAGAATGTTTAAAATTATTTTTTTAGATATTTTTGTAGGTTTTGGTCGAGATAAATGGTTTTAGAGGTGTAAATAAGTGAGAGGAATGGTTCCCTTGTATAGTTGTTGAGGAGTGGGATTTTTTGAAAATATCTAAAACTATTCAATAATAGGATGTCACACTCTATCCATGTTCCTAAAAAATTGATAAATTATGTATTGTAGTAATATTATATTTATAAACACCTCCACCACTAAAAAGAAACATTTTTTTGACATGTTATTTCCTTTTCTTATAAGGTTACTCACTTTTACAATTTTAATTTTCACTATGGTAACTTGTATTTTACCTAGGAAAATTATCCTTTAATCCTAAAAATAAAATTATATTTATTATATAATTTTAAAATTTTGATTCTCAATATTAAAAACAATTTATAAAATAAAAATCCAATGTGTGTGGAAAAATAATTTTAACACAAGCGTGTGTAACACGCAAAACCCTATTGTAACTTTAACCACGGTAATTAATTTTTACTAATCATTAAGACCAAAAATTAATTTTACCTTATTATATAATATTAATTATTATGATTAATAAAATTTAATACATTTTATAAATTTCAATTCATATAATTATCACAATTTAATTTAAAAATAAACTTGCAATACATTTTGAAAACTATTTTTCAAGAAATGCATTTTTCAAGCATAAAGTGATCTTACATTAACTATATGACCTATAACAATAATTATACGAATTTAAATTAATATAAATAGATATATAATATAGAAATTTATTTTATGTATTTATTTATTAGGAGTTATTTTAATTAATTAAAAAGGATAAACTTTATGTACTTACGAAGAGTTTGTAGAAAACTGTATTTTTAAGCATAAAAATAATCATATACCAAAATCCTGAAAATTTCAAATTAAAATAAAATTAATTATATTAATATAAATCAAAATATTCATATTTCATTTCAATGCCAAATTCAAAATATTATGGAAATTTTAAATTACTTTATTTATTGAAAAAACACTATATTTGATAAAAAAAATGTAATTTACACTATTCACTGAAAAATTAATCATTTTAGAAAAATAAAAAAATAACCTATGATAATTTTTATATTATAATTCAAAAAATTAATTTAATTTTCTAAAATAACTTTTTTTAAAATTCTTGAAATTAATTGTAATATTTACTCTCAATAATAAATACAAGCATTTTTTGAAGAAAACGTATTTTTTGAAGAATAAAATGTATTCATTAAAAATTGAGTGCCTATTTCATATGATTTTAGAAATAAATTTATTTTTATTGGATAATTTATATATATTTCCCAAATTAGTTAATATTATTGATACTTTCTGATTTAACTTCATGGTTATAACAGTCATAAATAATCATGCTTCATTTAGGATCAGTGTTTCTAGTCCTATGCACTATCAAACATAATGGTATTCCTTTAAAATATCTAAGTGTTGCAATTTAAATTTATTATATAGGTTATTAAATATATTTTTATGGAAGTGGAACTTGAGGTAAGGATTTCATGTCTCAATTTTATTTTTGTGAGACACGTGTCATTTTCACTACTTATTTCTTTTAGGTTGTGTATATACTATCTGTGAATGTATTTTATGATTTTTATCTTGAATTTAATTATTATTTACACATCCATAAAATTTTATAATTTTAATTTTGTTTTGATTTAAAAGTTACCAAATTTTTAGGGTTTTTATGTTACAACCTCATTATTTTTAGGGGTTATTTATGATTAAGTTTTTAATAATGAAATTTTATAATCTAACTCTCAAAAATATTATGTATTGGGTTATACTATAGTAATTTCTAAATATTATATGTTATCCTATAATTTTCCTCTATTTATGTTCTCAATAAACAAAATGAATATTTTTTAAAAAATAAATTTATTTCTCTCTTCGGTAGAAAATCCTTTTTCTTGATTTTTGTTATTTTCTAAAAATATTTTCTAGGATTAATTTACAATTATCTTATGATTTTTTAACAAAATTTTTACCAATGATTTACTTTTTAGAAAATTGTTTAAAATGAATCTTCTTTTATTTTAAAAAAATAGGTACTTTTTAATTTTTACTAAAAATGTAAAAGGATTCAGTATTTTAATATACACATTATGAAAGAAATTTCATTTCATCATAACCAATCAATGTTTTGAAGATTACTTTATTATTTTTTGTGTTTATTTTCAATGAAAATTATTTCCTCAATATTTTATAAATTTTTTATATTTTAAATAAGTGATTTCAAATTACTAATGTATTTTCCTTAAGAAATATTCAAGATATCATTTAATGGAATTTTCATCTAAGACAACATCCTTTGATTTTATATATGTTTCACTGGATATATGATCCAATGATTCCATACTTATTATTTCTAGTGATGTTTTATGATTAATATTATGAGATTTTTATAAAGTCCATTTTATTTTCTAGGGGTTAGGTTATGATAAATTATTGAATTGTTTATGCAACCTGCTTTCTTTTTTATAGGTTAAGCTATGATGATTTATTGAAATGTTTGTGAAAATTGTTTCTTTTTCATAGGTTATGATATGTGATGAATGTTTTATGAACATGATTCAAACTTATAAATGGGCTATAATTTTGTGATGGTTGTTACTATAATTAAATATTACTCTAATTCATTGGGTAAAGGTGGATATCTCATGAGATAATAAAGACTGAAATGGGGAGTGAAATTAGTTTAGTAAGGGACTCTTTCTGCTATTATATCCTTGGGAGTGAACCTTGACTATGGGTAATATGGAATGGGGATTGATACCAGTCTAATATTATAGTCTTAAAAAATAAACCTTTACAAATGAAATTATTTCGTAGGATTATTTTTATTCTATAGACTTATGTATTATTCCAATTTTATGCCCTAATGCCTCATTTTGTTTGATTTTTTTATGATTCATGTCTTATAAATGACTATGATTTATGTCATGGTTCATTATTATGATCTATTATATGTTGGGTATGGTTTTCATATTTTAATCTCTTTTTATTATACCCTTATGCTCATGTTATGCTTAAGTGATCATTGATATCCTCATTTCATACCCTTACTGAGCATCTATGCAAAAGCTTTATTATGTTTCCCTTCCCCAATATATGAATAAATATTTTTTTATTATATGTCTATAAATATTTATATTTGTGAATAAATAATTAGGATATGATGTAGATCTATTGTGAGATAGTTTTTTTCATCTGTGTTTCTAAAGGCATTAAATATTTATGTTTTTGGAATGTATCATAATGTTATGTAATGAATATTCATCTAATAAGATGTGATATCTTTTTATAGAAATATTTGGTCACCTTAGTGGGTATTATAATAGTATTTAGTCAATATTTGGGGATTAGGATTATAGAACATTGGTGAAAATCCTGGGGGTTATCCTTAGTATAGAATAGCATCCTAAATTTATAGTAAGATAGAGATTATGTGGTTTTTTGAAAAATGCATCTTAATCTGAAAAATATAAGTGGATATGGTTTTTAAACCAATGGATCTAGGGGTAATAATCTCTAAAATAGATGTTTGAATTATATTCAGCAATCATTTTATTTTACGGTGATTGTACCCTTACTATGCACCTACTTTAACACTATTGAGGGATATTGTTGGGTTAACTCACATTTTTTTTATAAACAATTATCATAGATTGGAATTGATGGTAATTATGGATTACCTATGTTAAACCTAAGGTGTTATAAATTTAAAAGAATGTGTCATGATTTTTCATGATTATATGGTTTCTTACAATGATAATTGTTTCTCACACTATACTTTTTGGTTTTATTCAATAGAAGAAACCATGAGAATTCATGTTAATTAAGAATGTGATAGAAAATGGAATGATTATTCGTATGAGAAACCAAATTAAACAAGATATGGAAGAAGAAATCTTCTGATTATAATATATCACATTATATGATTAATAATGTCAAATTGGGTGATTTTCCTAACACACCTAATAATAGAAAAAATAAGTTTCAGGAATACCATGAAGGAAATAGGATTTAGCTTCCAATATATCAAGTATGTGGGGACAAGAATTTAGGAAAATGTCTCATGGGAATGAAAATATATTTTTTATGTGGAAAATAAGGTCTTATATAATGTAATTTCCAAGTAAAAATGAAAAGTTTATAGATGTCACGACCCGCCCTCGGGGCCCGTGTCGTGACTACCCCAAGCCCGCCTTCCATAGGCCATGGGCTGGAGACTAGCACCAAAGGCGTAAATCCCATTAACTGGGAAGGCATTTCCTTTATAAAAGTAAACAAAACACCACAGAGTACAAGCGGAAGTAAAACACTAAGTACAAAAGAAAGTGCTGAAAAGTAAATGGGCCAGAATACAAACCCAAATGAAAGTACAACTACAACTGAACAAAGTACAACAGAAAAAGACAATAGCTGGAAGAACGGAAGCGGCTCCTGGGTCGTCCTCCTTGGATCCTACCTGAAGGGTAGGTACAGATGGCGCAGCTCTTGGATCGTCCACCACGGATCCTACCTGAAGGGTAGGTACAGATAGCCTCCACAACGCTCTCACCCGTCAACCTCCTTCGAGTGTCGTCTCACCGTGAACTCCACCTCCAGATACTGACTCATCGTGTAGTCCACCTCTGGGTACTGACTCGTCGTGTAGTCCACCTCCGGGTACCGTCCAGTCCTCGAACACTCGGTCTCCGTCAGCACTGCCCGTCGTCTGCAACCAACACAACGAGGTGCGGGCATAGCCCGTGCAGGGGTGAGTATAACGATACTCAGTAGGGACCCCGAGACCCTCAAGGTCTCACTAAAACCAACAAAGATAACCACAAAATAGATCTCAACAGATAACCTCTACTTAGTTATATGCTCATGCATATACCTAAGTTATCAAGTAACTCATCTCAATCATGAGGAAAACACAAAGATCATGAAATCAACGGATAACCACTACCCAGGTATATTCCCATACATATACCTAAGTTATCAAGTGACCCATCTCAATCATGAGGTAATCACAAAGGTCAAAAGTCTCAGCTCAAACCAGGATTTTCATTATCGAAACCGTAACTGCTGAAGAGCCCCATCTCTGGAGTGTACAGTGGTCCTGTCACGACTCCGAGGAACTGCTCACTAACCTAAGACTGCTGAGGTACTCCTCCTGTCGAGTACCGCGGGTCAGCCACCCAAACACAGTAGTGCTTCCCGCCGAGGTATGTCACCCAAACACAGTAGTGCACACCTCCTAGTAGCCTGCTGAGGTACTCTTCGGACGAGTATTGTGGGTCTGCACTGTCACACAGGTAGTGCTCCATCCGCCATGGGTCTGCACCCAAACAAAGTAGTGCTCCGTCCACTGGGCTAGTCGACTCACTCCAAGTCGAGTCGGTCAAGCAGTCGTCAGGTCTCAGTCGGCTACACGGTCTCCGTACTCCGCACGCTCATCTCTGGGAGGGTCCGCTCCATGAGCTACAGGTCGATACTCCAAGTATCTCAAATTCCCACGAAAAAGTATCTCAAAGTACCGCCTCGTCATAAGGGTCTCAACGCAACAGACGGCGCGTCAAACGGACGCCCGGTCTGTGAGTTATTAGCCTTTTCGTCCCAGGGGCCCGGTTGGTTTCGTGAGCGAACCAACCCGGCCGTATCTCAACTGTACCCCGAACTCTCATAGGGTAAACTCATAGGGATCGTTTCTCAACGTGATCACCAACGCCGCTGACGGTTTGTCAAACGGACGTCCAGTCTGAAAGATATTAGCTTTTCCGTTCCAGGGGCCCGGTTGGATTTCGGGTACATTCTAACTCGGCCACTATCCAACAGCAACCAAAACTCGGGAGAAGTATGCCAAACGTTCCGTCTCATCAAGAGGAATTCAACGAGATAGACGGCGCGTCAATCGGACGCCCGGTCTGTGAGTTATTGGCTTTTTTGTTCCAGGGGCCCGGTTGGTTTCGTGAGCGAACCAACCCGACCACACTCCGACGGCATCCAAACCTCGAGTGGAGTAAGCCAAAAGTTTCTTCTCATCAAGAGGAATCCAACAAAGTCGACGGCACGTCAATCGGACATCCGGAGCTCAAGATATAAGCGTTTCCGCTCCGAGGGCCCGGTTGGTTTCGTATCCGAACCAACCTGACCGAACCCAAAGTATTCCGAAACCTTGAGTTCGATATACCAAAACGACCGTCTCGTTCCAAGGATCGTTACGCAACTGACGGTGCGTCGATCGGAGTTTCGTAGCCCAAGATATGGGCAAAAGACCAAAGAGGGTCCGAAAACGGGGGGTCTGGGCCCGGCCCGACCCCCCCTGGGTCGGCCCGAACCGGGTCGACCCGACCCGGCTGGGCCCGGCCCAGCCTGATCGGCCAACGCGGCCGAGCAGAAGCCGCAGGCGGGGTGCCCCCCCCCCCCCCCCTGCCGCTAATTGAAGCCGACGGCGAACCGACGCCGCCAACCTTCCGGCGGCGCGCCGCCACCGCCTTTCACAGACCACCGGACGCGCTCCGGTGGTCCGTTTCCCCTGTCGTCTTCGCCAACGGTCCTCCCGGGACCCGACCTTCACTGCGAAGGGATTCAAACGCCATAGCGTCCTGCTTCGTCGTCGTTCGTCGATCCGCACATCGATAAACAAGCTTCGGAGGGTTGTCGGGTCGTGTTTGTTCGGCCCGCACCCTCCGTGTTAGGTGTTATCAACTGGAAAATAATAAACACATGATTTTAATCATTGACGAGGGTATAATTTATCCAAAATAAATTATACGAACACCTTGCAATCAAATACCCACGCACGAGAGTTTAAAATTTGAATATGCGACGTGACAATGTCGCGCATTCTTGCCACTCGATCCCGCGCGGCGTGACGATGTCGCGCATCCTTGCCTCTCGATCCCGCACGGTGCGACGACACCGCGTCAATTTCATTCGATCCGCAACAACAATAAAAACAATAAGGGAGGGGGACGGCCGTGTTTGTGTGGTCCGGCCTCCTCCCGTTAACTGATATCATGCAGTCCAAATATCGCGGATAAAAGATGGAAGAGAATCACGTAAGGAAAATCACGTAAACCCCCTACCTTGACAAAAGTTGATGAAAGATGGTGTCACGGAAAACGGCGTCGTAGGGTGAGGTCTCGTATATGCCGATGGAGAACGTCCGAGGAGGATGCAGCGTCTCCCTTCCTTTCACGCGGAGAGAAATTTGAACGGCGGATTGTCGATGGCGAGTTCCCACGTCGGTGCCTCCTCCTTTGCCGAGGAAGAAGAAGATGGAAGAAGAAGAAGAAGTTCTTTTAAAACTTTCAAGCTCTATTCCCTTACCCTCAACACCACAAAAGCCAACCCATAACAAAGAATGGTTCCACATTATTTAATCAACCCAATCCAAGCTTTTACAAAATGAATTCAAAAGTTGAATTCACTTAATTAATGTGTGTGTTGTCTAGAGTTAATGAGGGACAGGGTGAGGAAATGAAAGGTTACTCAAATAAAGATAGGTTTACAAAATTTAAGAGGGAGTTAGGGAGTTTAAGAGGAATGTGAAGGGGTGGGGTTCGTGTGGGCCCCACCTCACCTTAAATCCTTCCATGGGTGGTTAACTCCAAGTGGGTCCCACCCCTAACTCACTTACATAGATTAAAACCACTTAAGAGAGGGTCAAGTTTTGTAACACAACACTTAATCTACTTAACAAGAAAATAAAATACAATTGTAATAATTATATTTTATCCCTCACTTTTCTTAAAACAACACCTCCCTAGAAAACGCCACTCCAGAAAGGGTCTTCTTAAGCAAAAACCGGTGCTGCAGTTTCAGCGGTGCCCTCGGAATTTGATTCCGAGCACCGGTTCAAAAGTTAGAAATTTCCGCTCGTTCGTTCACTGAACGTACCCGAGCTAAACTTCGGATAGAAATTCCGGGCACACCGGGCCTCGAAATCAGGTGCCGTCAGAAACTGCGTTCTTGTAAAATTCTAAAGAAAATTAAGAAAAAATTTACCTTGAATTTTACGGGTCTTTACATTACTCCCACCTCAGGGCTTTACATCCCCGTAAAGCCTTAACACTAACTAGGGATACAAAAGCGGTACTGAGCACGCATCTGAGTCTTCCGCTCCCATGTGCTTACCTGGAGGCTCTCATACTGCCAAAGAAAGCGCACCCGAGGAATCGACCTTCCTCGAAGGATCCTCTCCTGTAGATCCCCAATCCCCACTGGAACCTCCGTGAAAGTCACCCCATCGCCATCGTCCAGCTCCCCAAGGTCGATGGTATGCGAAGGGTCGAGCACATATCTCCTCAGTTGAGAAACCTGGAAAACGCCATGCACCTGGTGCAACTGAGGTGGATAGGTCAAGCGGTAAACCACCTCGCCTACCCAGCTGAGGACCTAGAAAGGTCCGTTGAACCTCGGGGATAACTTGCCGCCTTGGCCACATCTCCGTAAACCTCGTCGAGGTGAGACCCGTATAAGGACGGGATCGTCATCCTCGAACTCTAGAGGTCTCCAATTCCTATTAGAACTGGAACTCAAAACGACTGCTGCCACGAGGGTAAGGTTGACCGACTCAAGAGTGATCGGTCACACCCTCTTGCGCAAGAGTTTATCCTGTGCTTCCTGGGGTTTCCTTTTCGCCGACCAAGGAAAACTCATCCCGACGTTTGCCTAAAACCGTCAATTTTTGTATGAACTGTGATTGCCCAGTCAATACTCAAACCAACGTCGTAAGCCCTCGACACTGCCACCAAGAGATTCCAACCGAAACTCTCGCCTCGAGGGTCTGACCACACCGTCGGCGTAAGTGTGATTATCGAGTTTCCTTCAAAGGTATCTCCAGACGTGAGGGTCAAGTCCATGGATTACCGGAAACTCTAGGTCTGGAACAAGATTTGTGAAAGCAAGGAATGATTCATATCGACGTCTGTTACTACATCATCTAGTAGTAGACACATACAGTCCTTTGAATCATTCTTAGAGTCATTGGGTCACTCTCTCTGACCGCAAGCAGCTGCTCTCTTTCTCCGCCCACCAGCTCCCTGAGCCTGGTGGGGATAACTAAGGCGGGTGGTTGTAGCATGCTAAGATGT
This sequence comes from Viscum album, assembly GCA_963277665.1. Lineage (NCBI taxonomy): Eukaryota > Viridiplantae > Streptophyta > Magnoliopsida > Santalales > Viscaceae > Viscum > Viscum album. Next base: position 1,981,260,728 of record OY728125.1, on the reverse strand, counting down.
ACACCACCTCATGCGGCTCTCCTAGCTCTGCCTCCACATCTACCACTTCGCAGACTCCTCTCTCCTTAAAGATTCCTCTTCTTGAAACATTTAACACGCTCGAGTCTCTAAGACTGGCGCTGGTTTCCTGTTTCTTACTGCACTGTGCAGTCTTCATTCGTTCCTGGATGATCTGCACCTTCTTTGCCTACGATCTGAAAGAGCTGCTAAAACTTCTCCTTTGCCGAAAAGAGAAACTCGGTCTCATCCCCTGGATGAACCACACCCATTGCCTAATACAGTCAATCCTAACATGAATGATGTATTCATGCCATGGATGACGTCGTAAGGCCTCGACGTTACTACCAAGAGATCCAACTGTCACTATCGCCTCCAAGGGTCAAGTCACACTGTCGTCATCAGTGTGAGGTCATTGGGTCTCCTCTAATAGAAAACTCGAAAATGAGGTTCAAGTCAACAGTCTTAACCGGGACCACTCAGTATAAACCAAACAAAGGACAGGAAAGCAAACATCTCAAAGATAAGTATCTTTTTATTATTGCAGCTCATAGTACAAAGACACGAAAACAACAACAACATGGAACTAGAAGTACAAGAGACGTATCCACCAGTTCCGCTCATGTCCACCTGCTCCCAGAGCTCTACTACCTTGTCCACTGCTCGGCTGTTTCTCAAGCACTCGTCACTGCTTCTGCCTTGGTGGCTCCTCCAACGCCTGCAGATCAACTGTACGAGGAATCGGACAGTCACGTGCCAGGTGACCCTTTCCGCCGCATTCATAACACTTCCTGCTCCTCGTACAGCTAGCTCTGGTCCTCCTGGACCTCTGCATCATTTGTCTACTGCCCACAGATGACTCGGCTACTGATCGAAAAACACGTGGCAAAGGCAGCAGCTCCTGAACATGCTCGGGGTGTAGAGCTACTGGCACAAACTCCACCCTGAAGAAGGTCTCGAAGTCTTCCCATGTGAAGGTCATCCCATCGCAAAACTGGAACATGTGGCTCCACCACCTGCCTGCTGTTGCCTGAAGAAGGCTGGCAGCAAAGATCACCATGAAGTCTGCTGGTGTCCCCACTAGCCTGAAGACTCTCACCACAGCTTCCAGCCAATCCTCAGCTTCCTGCGGGTCCGTCTCTCCCCGGAACCTGGGTGTCCTCTAGCGCTGGAACTCGTGTAGTGCACTCAAGTGGCGTGCATCGCCTACTGCTGGGGCTGGTGGAATCGGTGGCCCAACGTATGGTAGTACCGCCGGTGCCTCCACTGGTGCCTCAACTGCAAGAGGACCCTGTACCGAAGCCTCGTCGCTTGGCAGGCTGTCAGTACGCACATCCCTCTGGACTCTAGCTGGTCGTCCGTGAAAAGTCATCCTGAAAGAAACAACGTGACACGGTCAAACGATTATACCTGGTGAGCTGACCTGGTTTGAGCTGATATTTAAATAAAACTTCTGGAAACACACATGCAATCAGTGTTTTCGTGCACAAAGTTGGAAATCAGTTGTCAGGGTCCTGGTGTATGGATACTGAAAGCGCGGCCGATTGTCGCTTATCGACTATTCAAGGTTCTGGTGCTCTGCTAATGTGTATAGCAGCACTCGGGTCGAATCCTCGGCGATGGTACAATTTTTTATAGTTGATTGTTTTTGAATTGTGTTTTGATTTGGGGGTTTGTTTTCAGAGCTTTAATTGAAATGATTGATTGATTAATATTGATTTAATAATTTGATAAATATTGGGGTGAGTTCATCATTAGGTAGTTAAGCTTGTGATATCCTTGAGCTTTGCTTTATATTGCATTAAATTAACACCCATGTCACAAGTTGACATTGATTGGAATTCCCAAGTGTTAAGGATTTAATCCAAGCCTTGACTTAACTCAGGGTTCTAATCTTAATCATATCTTGTTTATGGTAGCATATTTATGGTTCCAATAATCCATGGAAACCACATTTTAAACAAAACAAGTCATTAATCCATGACATGCTAAGTCCAACATACGCAATGTTAATTCAAAGAATACACATCGAGCAAAAGCTCTCCATCGCTTAACATACCTAAATTATAACTCACCCCAATGAGAGATTTACTCAGCCATTAGGATGGTTATTAATATGGTAGGGATTTTTATAGTATTAGGGTATGAGAATAAGAGGAATAAGAATTGGACAAGAAAAGAGTGGTGTGCCGAACACACACACGAACTACAAAGAACGTGAATGAAACACGTGTTTTGATTGAATAAGAAATAACTTAAAGGAAATGGTTTTAAGATTGATTTTTAACAATTAAGAAACTATTAATATTAAACTACAGAAGGTGTATGATAATTAGAAGTGATGAAGGAGAAACTTGCATTAAAACTCAAAAGAAATTACAAGTACACTAAAACAATTACAAAGGACAAAGCATGAAATACATGGAAAGAAATGAAGGATGAAAGGTTTATCAAGTAAAAACTTGAGTATGGCAGATCCTCCCAAGACCTTGGCAATGACTTGGTCGTGCCAATATATCCTCCTATGTGCCAAAGTTCCAACCTCTTTCAAGGAGAAGAGGGGAGTGTATTTATAGCCAAAGGTAGTGGACTGTTTTCATTCCCAAACTACCGCTCAAGTTGGCCCGCCAATTGGACCTTTAGGACAGCAGAATCTCGAGAGATATCCTTCTTAAATATTGTAGATATGGATGTTTAATAGTCACCCTAAAAATTTGGATGTCATTGGATTTTTGTGGCCAAAGTTATGGCCGGATTACTAAAAACTTTTCTACTATCCAATTTTTTTCATAAAGTTTCCATGGCCTAAATGTGAATGAATTTATGGATATGGATATGCCTTCAAATGCGAACCATTTCTTCTGTAAAGTTGATCCTACATATCGTATCTTTCACACCACAAAATATGAGCTTCTTTGGACAAGTGGATTAGTTGAAAAGTCAATAATGGTGGGATGATTTAAAATCCCGGACAGAATGGTGGGCTTGATTTCAATGGATCCATTGGGCCCCAAAATGGTAGAGTTGGGCCTTTAAATTTTAATTCATGACTCCTTAGGAAATTACAGAGCTTGAAAAAGAATACCCACTCATTTGGGCTGGGAAATTGAGCCCAATAATGAAATCTTCAAGGATGGTCCAGAAATTAGGCAGATCTGGTGGGTCATCTTGTGTGGTCCATATGGCCCTTCAAATGGCCGAATTAGCCAATTCTCCAGTTGCGTGATTTGTAGGAAATTGAATTTAGAACCCTACAAGACAAGAATCACACAATTTGGATTAGTAGGGTGAGAGTTATATTTAAAATAATAAACAGACATGAATCTGTATAATTCGAAACAATACTCCAAAATAATATTTAATATTAAAGCACTAGTATTTCACATAAGTTATGCTCATTTAATTGAAAATTAGTAGAGGGAGTATATAAAATGATATTAATAATTGAATAACATCAACACCACCACAATTAATATTGTGCATGTCCTCATGTGCAACAAACACAAAAGAAAATCAAAACAAAACCATATTCATTAACCAACAAATATTAAAATTTTGTTTTCACCAATCAGGGGAGGTTTAGAATATTTCACTCATCCATATTGAATTCCATCACAAATTTGGTTCACAATAATACATCAGAAACAATTCACTTTATCATGTTCAAGGTTTGAATTGGAAAATGTAGGCACTCAAAACTTACTCCTCTCAAGATGATAAAAATGTATTTTAGGAGGTTCACTCATTCACCAACAAAAAGTGAAAATCAAGAGTCTGTAAGAGCTCTCAGCTTCCATTCCCAAATCTAATGTGTACAAGAATCAAGAGGTCTTTTAAGGGGTTTTTCAGTGGCTATGGGACGATAGGTATATAATGTCCAAAGGAAAAGAGGGGTTAAAAACACCAACATGGAAAAATCAATGCACATTTTTTTTGAAATTTTATTTGAAAGGAAATAGAAACACATATTTACAAGGGCATGAATGTGTGATGAATGAAAAGTGAGGGAGATAGAAAATGGAATAGGGTGAGATGATGGAATATGTACAACATGGAAGACTTTCAATAATGACACAATACAAGATGATTCAAGTGTTCTTTTTTTTTCTCTTTTTGCTTTTTTTTCGAAAGTTGTGCTTGAAACAAGTCTCACAGTCATCTCCCAACCCATGCTTGATCTCCTCATGGAACTAATTTTAGTAGTTATAACACGAACAAAGGTTGATGATGAATGATTTTTGACCCACCCAAGACACAACCCATTCCTTTTTTTATTTTTTTCATTTTTTTTATATAATTTTTTTTTCATTTTTTTGAATACTTTTCAATGACTTTTGTACAAATGAAAGTTACACATATACACCCCAAAGATCACAGAATTACAACCTCTCCCCCACACTTTAATGGATGCTTTCCCTCAAGCATATAATGACACATTGGAAATCAATGAAAGTTCGCCCAAAAATGAAGTCCATTCTCCCCACACTTAAATTTCAATAAATTGTACAATGAAAATCCATGAAGATGTTGGGTGGGACAAGGTATTAGGCTTTTAATGTGGCTATCAAAAGAAAGGTTTTCATAGGCTCAAAGGGGATTTCAAAAGTAGGATCAATGTAAGGGTAATGGGAGGCTATTTGGCTATTCTGATTCTCATGTGGCTTAGAAAATGCCTTTATCATATTAATGCACACAAAATATGGAAATTCAGCTCGAAGGTCCACAAACTCAAGACTCACAATCAGTGATGAAGACACACAATGAAAAAGATGTCCATAGATGACCTTAGCATGAAGGATAATGTTATTCCTCACGGTAGGGGAGAATCATTTTCCACCAAAAATTGTTCATTCAAAATGTTTGTTATTGATACAAAATTGTTTACCCAAGTTTGAGATAAAAATTCAATATATTTGAGTTTAAAACAAGCCTTTTGACTCCCCAAAATGGTTAGACAGAATTTCAATATTGGATGATGAGTAATTATGACACCCCTTTTTTTAATTTTCATTTTTTTAATTAATTTTTTTAAAAAAAAATTATTTTTAATGACACATCCACACAAAAGAGAAAATAGAAAAAAGTTTGTGGAAGAATGTTGTAAAAAAATTGAGAGGGAGAGAGGAAGAAGAATAAATAGAGAGAAGAAGAGAGGGAAGAGAGATTGAGAGAGAGAGAGTTAAAGGGAAAGAGGTGCCCCCTGGTTTGGATTTGGTGGGTCACCGTTTCCATCTAGTGGTGGGTCAATGGAAGTCGATGTGGAACCTGTAGTGAATGGCCTCTCATGGTGATGCTTTAATCGGTGTCCATTTACCGTGAATGTTCTTTTTGAAGAAGGGTCTTGGACTTGCACTGCACCAAATGGGTAAACATTAGTAATAATAAAAGGTCCATCCCAACGAGAATTGAGCTTACCTGGGTGAAGTCGAAATCGAGAATTGAAGAGCATTACCTTTTCACCTTCATGAAATACCTTTCGAAGAATGTTCTTGTCATGGAGTGACTTTGCCTTTTCTTTGTAGAGAATGGAGTTCTCATACGAATCGAGTCGAAGCTCCTCCAATTCAGTCAACTGCAACAATCTTTCTTCACCTGATTTTTCACAATCAAAATTACAAGTTTTGACAGCCCAAAATGACTTATGTTGGATTTCAACTGGTAAATGATAGGCTTTACCAAAAACTAGCCTACATGGAGAAATCTCAATGGGTGTCTTATAGGCTGTTCGATAGGCCCAAAGTGCTTCACCAAGTCTATCGGGCTAGTCTTTTCTTGTGGACTTAACAATTATTTCAAGCACTCTTTTCACTTCTCTGTTAGAAAGTTCAGCCATTCCATTTGTTTGAGGGTGATATGCAGTGGATGTTTTATGTACAACCCCATTCTTTTTCAAAAGTGAATCCATGGTTCTATTATAGAAATGAGTTCCTAAGTCACTTATCAAAGCATGTGGTGTTCCGAATCGATGGAAGATATGGGTTTTGAGGAACTCACTCACAGTTTGAGCATCATCTTTCCTAGTGGGTTTGGCCTCGACCCACCTAGAAACATAGTCAACAGCAAGGAGAATGTAGGATAATCCATTGGAAGGGGGAAAAGGTCCCATGAAATCGATGCCCCAAACATCGAAAAGCTCACAGAAGATTAATGGCTTTTGAGGCATTTCGTTTCTTTTGGAAATTGTGCCAAACTTTTGGCACGTGGGACATGATTGACAGATTTCGTGTGAGTCCTTGAAGAGTGAAGGCCAAAAGAATCCAGAATCTAGGACCTTTTGAGAAGTCCTTTGTGGTCCAAAGTGGCCACCTCCAGGCATTGAGTGGCAGAGTTCCAAGATGGAGGATTGTTCAGTTTCATCAACACATCTCCTAATTACCATGTCAGCCCCAGTTTTCCAAAGTTTATTATCTTCCCAAAAATAATGATTTGAATCACTTTTCATATTTTCTTTTTGTTCTTTTGAAAACTATTCAGGGAAAACACCAGAAACCAAGTAATTGACAATTGGGGCATACCATGGTAACTTTGGAGTGAGAGATGAGAGGTGTTCAGTTGGAAATTCAGGATCAATTATTTCAGAATGAGATGAATTAGAAATTATACTCAGGTGGTCATCCACAGGGTTTTCTTTTCCAGGTTTATCTTTTATCACAAGGTCAAACTCTTGGAGCATTAAAATCCATCTTATTAGCCTTGGTTTGGAATCACTTTTCTTAAGTAAGAACTTTAATGCTGAGTGGTCTGTGAAGATGATGATTTTGGCACCTAAGAGATAGGGACGGAATTTATCCAAGGCAAAAACCACAGCTAAAAGTTCTTTTTCAGTCACAGTGTAGTGTGATTGAGTTTCATCCAATGTTTTTGAGGCATAAAAGATGACATGAGGAATGTTTTCTCTTCTTTGACCAAGAACAGCCCCAATGGCCCTATCAGAAGCATCACACATCAATTCAAATGGTAAGGACCAATCTGGGGGTTGGATTATTGGAGCAGATGTGAGAGCAGATTTGAGTTCAATGAAGGCTCTCTTGCAAGCCTCATCAAAATTGAATGTGACATCATTTTGAAGTAAACGAGTGAGTGGGAGGGAAATCTTGCTGAAGTTCTGAATGAATCGCCGATAGAAACCGGCATGACCAAGGAAGGACCGAATGTCTCGAACTGATTTGGGTTCAGGAAGTGATTGGATCACCTCAATTTTGGCTGGATCAACTTGGATACCCTCTTGAAAAATTATGTGCCCTAGAACAATCCCATTTGAAACCATGAAGTGACATTTTTCAAAATTCAGCACAAAGTTGCACTTGACACACTTTTGAAGGACCAAAGAGAGTGAATGTAAGCAAGATTCAAATGACTCGCCATAAATGGTAAAGTCATCCATGAAGACCTCCATTCAATTCTCAATGAATTCAGAAAAGATACTCATCATACACCGCTGGAATGTTGCAGGAGAATTACAAAGTCCAAAAGGCATTCGCCTATAGGCATAGGTTCCAAAGGGGCAAGTGAATGTGGTCTTTTCTTGGTCTTGAGGTGCGATTGGAATTTGGAAGTAGCCGGTGTAACCATCAAGAAAGCAATGGTGTGACTTTCCGGCCAATCTCTCAAGCATTTGGTCAAGGAAAGGAAGTGGGTAGTGATCTTTTTGTGTTTCAGCATTCAATTTGCGATAATTGATGCACACACGCCATTTGTTTTTCACTCGAGTTGTGACCACTTCTCCATGTTCATTTGTGACAACTGTTATCCCGACCTTATTAGGAACGACTTGAATTGGACTAACCCGTTCACTATCAGAAATTGGGTAGATAATACCAGCTTGAAGAATCTTGGTAATCTCTTCCCTAACTACCTCAAGTATGAGTGGATTGAGTCTTCTTTGAGGTTGCCTAATTGGTTTGGATGATTCCTCTAGATGGATGTGATGCATGCAAAAGGCAGGGTTGATTCCTGGAATATCCTCTAGGGTGCAACCTAAGGCATTTTTGTTTTCCTCTAACACTTGAACAAGTTGGGACTCCTCAGTTTCAGAAAGTGAAGTAGAGATAATGACAGGGTAGGAGGGATCATAGAAAAGGAATGCATACTTGAGGTGTGAAGGAAGTGGTTTTAGATCAGTTTCAGCCTTGATTTGAGAGCTAGACAAGTTAGGAGTAGGAGAAGGGATTCCAGATGGGTTTGGGTCATTTTCCTCAACATTGTCCAAGGTGGAGCAGTAGAGATCAGAGTTGATGTGGGATTCAAGGGAGTTTTCAAGTTCACTTTGATTGATGGAGTCTAAGAAATAAAGGTCAACATCAACTTCTTCATTTATAACTTGGTTAATCATTGAGCAGATTTCACAGTCTCCACTATCATTAGAACATGATGAGCATGAAGAAATGGAGGTGAGTTGATTCTCAGAAGTGTCATCAGATGCATGAATAGAGAATGCAGAGTGATTCTCTGATGGGTATCGCATGGCTTGAAAAATGTTGAACTTGACCACTTGGTCACCAAATTCCATGGATAAGATTCCTGAATGGACATCGATCTTGGTTCTAGCAGTCATGAGGAATGGTCTTCCTAGAATTAGGGGAGATCGAGAAGAGGTTGTCTCACCTTCCATGTCAAGGACATAGAAATCAGCTGGGAAGATAAGATCATTGACCCAAACAAGAACATCCTCAATTATCCCCTCAGGACTGGCAGTGCTTCAATTAGCTAATTGAATGACAACACCCGTTGGGTGAAAGGGACCCAGACCAAGGTTGGAGAAAATGGATTTGGGCATGACATTTATTGAGGCTCCAAGGTCTATGAGTGCATCATCAAAGTTGGAACTCCCTATTTGACATGGAACTGTGAAGGTCCCTAGATCTTTGCACTTCATGGGAATGGAATGTTGGGTTGAAACATTTTCAATGTTCCTAAGTTGCCTCTTATGGGTGCACAATTCCTTAAGAAACTTGGCATACTTAGGGATTTTTTTGATGGCATCTAAGAGGGGGATGTTCACTTCAACACGTCTAAACATGTCAAGCATTTCAGGATCAGGTTCAAAGGACTTCTTAGGCTTGGAGATGGCTTGAGGAAAAGGAATTGGGTTCCTTATAGGAATGGAAGGAGGTGAAGGAGTGGATTCAAGTTCCTTTTCCAACTTTTTGTTCTTTTCATTTTCTAGATCAACATCGAAAGGGGAGGTAGAGGAATCAGCATGGGGCATAGCAATTTGCCTTCCCAGTCTAAGTGCAATTTCACTTACATTACCCTTAGGGTTGGATAATGGTTGAGCTGGGAGTTGGGATGAATTGGATGGTTTTTGCTGGCTAAGGTGGGATGCAAGTTGACCTATTTGGGTTTCAATGTTCTTGAGGCTAGAACGGGTGAAGGAAGTAAGATCCTCTACAGCACTTTCCCATGGTTGTTTAGAAGAAGAGGCTTGTCCCAAATTGGGTTGGCCTTGATTTTGGTTCTTGGGAAAGCGATTGTATTGAGTGGGGAATTGGGAAGGCTCGTTAGGATAGTGGAATCCAGGAGGAGGATTGTTCCTTTGGGGTTGAGGAACAAAAGGATAAGGTTGATGGATGTTACCACCACTTTGACCATATTGGAACTGGTTTGGATTTTGATGAGGGAACTGATGAGGATGAGAAATAGGATTATCATACCTCAGAGGTGGGTTAAAGGTAGAAGAGAAGGGCTCAGAGTGGGGTTGGTTGAAGTTTCTAACAAACTGACCTGATTGTTGAGGGTTGAAGTTTCACTGAGCATATGCCGCATTGAGCTCCATTGGACTAGATGAATCAGATGGATCATCTTGAAGTCGTGGACATGTGTCAGTCGGATGAGTTGGTGAGTTGCAGATTCCACAGTTCTTGACAGGCCCAGTGAAAAGAGATTGTTGAGGAGAGGAGTTTGGGGCTTTGGAAGCCACAGCTAGTTGACGCACAAGACCTGTAAGTTCACTCATCCACTCAGTCATTTTGTTGGGCTCTATGGATTGATTCTCTTGGGCTTGTTTCACTTGAGCATGTGCTCGAGTATGGAATTGTTGCGTGTTTGCAGTCATGTTCCTTATGAGTTCTCGTGCAGCTGCAGGAGTTTTGTCAACAAGAGCACCGCCACTTGCGGCATCAATGAGAGTTCGCTCCATAGCCAATAAACCCTCATAGAAGTATTGGATCAGGAGTTGGTCAGGGATTTGATGGTGTGGACAAGTTGCCACAAGCTTTTTGAACCTCTCCCAATACTCATGGAGTGATTCATTAGGGAATTGACGGATGTCGCTTATTTCCTTTCGGATAGAAGCAGTTCGAGAAGCGGGAAAGAACTTCTCAAGAAAAAGTCTCTTCATGTCAACCCATGAGTTTATGGAACCAGGTGGGAGGTAGTAGATCCAAGACTTGGCAAAATCCGCTAGGGAAAAGGGGAAAGCTCTAAGCTTGATTTGTTCTTCATAAACCCCTTGAGGTTTAATGGTTGAGCAGACCACTTGGAACTCTTTGAGGTGAAGATGAGGATCCTCACCAGCTAGCCCATGGAAATGAGGAAGAAGATGAATCAAACCTGATTTGAGTTCGAAATCAGCCTCGATGTTTGGATATTTAATACCAAGAGGTTGGTAATTCATATCAGGGACAGCGAGTTCTTTAAAGGTCTGTTCCCTAGGATTATCCATCTCTAAATCAATTTTTCTAGGAATGACTGGGCCTTGGTTGTTTTGATTGTCCCTAAGGTTCCTCCTAATTCGGCGAATAGTTCGCTCAATCTCAGGATCAAACAAATCCGAGGGATTGTTTGGGAGGCTACGGGGCATCAAGAGCAGAGTAAGACTTGAAGATGATGGAGGGTTTTTCTCTGTGTAATATATATATATATATATATATATATATTTTGGGTTATTTGATTTTTTTGATCTTTTTTTTTCAAAAATCAGAAACTATCAACTACAATTATGCACCATCCCCAGCAACGGAGCCATTTGAAAGTGCGGCCGATTGTCGCCTATCGACCGTTCAAGTTTCCGGTGCTCTGATAATGTGTATAGAAGCACTCGGGTCGAATCCTCGGCGATGGTATAATTTTTTATAGTTGATTGTTTTTGAATTGTGTTTTGATTTGGGGGTTTGTTTGCAGAGCTTTAATTGAAATGATTGATTGGTTAATACTGATTTAACAATTTGATAAATATTGGGGTTAGTTCATCATTAGGTAGTTAATCTTGTGATATCCTTGAGCTTTGCTTTATATTTTATTAAATTAACACCCATGTCACAAGTTGACATTGATTGGAATTCCCAAGTGTTGAGGCTTTAATCCAAGCCTTGACTTAACTCAGGGTTCTAATCTTAATCATATCTTGTTTATGGTAGAATATTTATGGTTCCAATAATCCATGGAAACCACATGTTAAACAAAACAAGTCATTAATCCATGACATGCTAAGTCCAACATACGCAATGTTAATTCAAAGAATACACATCGAGCAAAAGCTCTCCATCGCTTAACATACCTAAATTATAACTCACCCCAATGAGAGATTTACTCAGCCATTAGGATGGTTATTAATCTGGTAGGGATGTTTATAGTATTAGGGTATGAGAATAAGAGGAAGAAGAATTGGACAAGAAAAGAGTGGTGTGCTGAACACACACATGAACTACAAAGAACATGAATGAAACACATGTTTTGATTGAATAAGAAATCACTTAAAGGAAATGGTTTTAAGATTGATTTTTAACAATTAAGAAACTATTAATATTAAACTACATAAGTTGTATGATAATTAGAAGTGATGAAGGAGAAACTTTCATTAAAACTCAAAAGAAATTACAAGTATACTAAAACAATTACAAAGGAAAGAGCATGAAATACATGGAAAGAAATGAAGGAGGAAAGGTTTCTCAAGTAAAAACTTGAGTATGGAAGATCCTCTCAAGCCCTTGGCAATGACTTTTTCGTGCCAATATATCCTCCTAATTTCCAAAGTTCCAACCTCTTGCAAGGAGAATAGAGGAGTGTATTTATAGCCAAAGGTAGTGGACTGTTTTCATTCCCAAACTGTCCCTCAAGTTCACCCGTCAATTTGACCTTTCAGAAAGCATAATATCAAGAGATATCCTTCTTAAATACTGTAGATATGGATGTGGAATAGTCACCCTCAAAATTTGGCTGTCATTGGACTTTTTTGGACAAAGTTATGGCCGTATTACTAAAAACTTTTCTACTGTCCAATATTTTTCAGAAAGTTTCCATGGCCTAAATGTGAATGCATTTATGGCTATGTAGATGCCTTCAAATCCGAACCATTTATTCTGGAAAGTTGATCCTCCATATCTTATATTTCACACCACAAAATATGAGCTTCTTTGGACAAGTAGATTAGTTGAAAAGTCAATAAAGGTAAGATGATTTAAAATCCAGGACAGAATAGTGGGCTTGATTTCAATGGATCCATTGGGCCCCAAAATGGTAGAGTTGGGCCTTTAAATTTTAATCCATGACTCCTTAGGAAATTCCAGAGCTTGAAAAAAAATATCCACTCATTTGGGCTGGGAAATTGAGCCCAGTAATGAAATCTTCAAGGCTGGTCCATAAATTAGGCAGATCCGGTGGGTCATCTTGTGTGGTACATATGGCCCTTCAAATGGCCGAATTATCCAATGATTCAGTTGCATGATTTGTAGGAAATTGAATTTAGAACCCTACAAGACAAGAATCACACAATTTGGATTTGTAGGGTGAGATTTATATTTAAAATACTAAACAGACATGAATCTGTATTATTCGAAACAATACTCCAAAATAATATTTAATATTAAAGCACTAGTATTTCACATAAGTTATGCACATTTAATTGAAAATCAGTAGAGGGAGTATATAAAATGATATTAATAAATTAATAACATCAGATATTTTGGTCGCCCGCACCAACACTGGACTCCCTGAACTGAAAACCACACTCGGTACTCTTAACACTATTGCTTCATAGAAAGAAAATTATCAGAGTTATAAGTTCCGCGGTAGAACCGACTCCTCTAATACCAATTTGTCACGACCCACCCTCGGGGCCCGTGCCGTGACTACCCCAAGCCCACCTTCCATAGGCCAGGGGCTGGCGACTAGCACCAAAGGCATAAATCTCGTTAACTGGGAAGGCATTGCCTTTATAAAAGTAAACAAAACACCACAGAGTACAAGCGGAAGTAAAATACTAAGTACAAAAGAAAGTGCTGAAAAGTAAATGCACCAGAATACAAACCCAAATGAAAGTACAACTACAACTTAACAAAGTACAACAGAAAAATACAACAGCTGGAAGAACGGAAGCGGCTCCTGGGTCGTCCTCCTCGGATCCTACCAGAAGGATAGGTACAGATGGCGCAGCTCCTGGATCGTCCACCACGGATCCTACCTGAATGGTAGGTACAGATATCCTCCACAACGCTCTCGCCCATCAACCTCTTCCAAGTGTCGTCTCGTCGTGAAGTCCACCTCCAGATACTGACTTGTCATGTAGTCCACCTCTGGGTACTGACTCATCGTGTAGTCCACCTCCGGGTACCGTCCAGTCCTCGAACACTCGGTCTCCGTCAGCACTGCCCGTCGTCTACAACCAACACAACGAGGTGCGGGTATAGCCCGTGCAGGGGTGGGTATAACGATACTCAGTAGGGACTCCGAGACCCTCAAGGTCTCACTAAAACCAACAAGGATAACCACAAAATAGATCTCAACAGATAACCTCTACTTAGGTATATGCTCGTGCATATACCTAAGTTATCAAGTAACCCATCTCAATCATGAGGAAAATACCAAGATCATGAAATCAACGGATAACCACTACCCAGGTATATGCTCATACATATACCTAAGTTATCAAGTGACTCATCTCAATCATGAGGTAATCACAAAGGTCAAAAATCTCAGATCAAACCAGGATTTTCATTATCGAAACCGTAACTGCTGAAGAGCCCCGTCTCTGGAGTGTACAGTGGTCCTGTCACGACTCTGAGGAACTGCTCACTAACCTAAGACTGCTGAGGTACTCCTCCTGTCGAGTACCGCGGGTCATCCACCCAAACACAGTAGTGCTTCCCGCCGAGGTATGTCACCCAAACACAGTAGTGCACACCCCCTAGTAGCCTGCTGAGGTACTCTCCGGACGAGTACCGCGGGTCTGCACTGTCACACAGGTAGTGCTCCATCCGCCATGGGTCTGCACCCAAACAAAGTAGTGCTTCGTCCACTGGGCTAGTCGACTCACTCCAAGTCGAGTCGGTCAAGTAGTCGTTAGGTCTCATTCGGCTACACGGTCTCCGTACTCCGCACGCTCATCTCCGGGAGGGTCCACTCCACGAGCTACAGGTCGATACTCCAAGTATCTCAAAGTCCCGCGAAGAAGTATCTCAAATTACCGCCTCGTCATAGGGGTCTCAACGCAACGGACGGCGCGTCAAACGGACGTCCGGTCTGTGAGTTATTAGCCTTTTCGTCCTAGGGGCCCAGTTGGTTTCGTGAGCGAACCAACCCGGCCATATCTCAACTATACCCCGAACTCTCATAGGGTAAACTCATAGGGACTGTTTCTCAACGTGATCACCAACGCCGCTGACGGTTCGTCAAACGGACGTCCAGTCTGAAAGATATCAGCTTTTTCGTTCCAGGGGCCCTATTAGATTTCGGGTACATTCCAACCAGGCCACTATCCAACAGCAACCAAAATTCAGGAAAAGTATGCCAAAAGTTCCGTCTCATCAAGAGGAATTCAACGAGACAGACGGTGCGTCAATCGGATGCCCGGTCTATGTGTTATTGGCTTTTTCGTTCCAGGGGCCCGGTTGGTTTCGTGAGCGAACCAACCTGACCACACTCTGACGGCATCCAAAGCTCGAGTGGAGTAAGCCAAAAGTTCCGTCTCATCAATAGGAATCCAACAAAGTCGATGGCACGTCAATCGGATGTCCGGAGCTCAAGATATAAGCATTTCCGCTCCGAGGTCCCGGTTGGTTTCATATCCGAACCAACCCGGCCGAACCCAAAGTATTCTGAAACCTTGAGTGCGATATACCGAAACGACCTTCTCGTTCCAAGGATCGTTACGCAACTGACGGTGCGTCGATCGGAGGTCCGTACCCCAAGATATGGGCAAAAGACCAAAGAGGGTCCGAAAACGGCGGGTCTGGGCCCGGACCGACCCGGCCCGACCCCCCCTGGGTCGGCCCGAACCGGGTCGACCCGACCCGGGTCCGACCCGGCTGGGCCCGGCCCAACCGGCTCGGTCCGGCCCACTGCGACTTGGCCAGCGCGGCCGAGCGGAAGCCGCGGGCGGGGTGCGCGGTTCCCCCCCCCCCCACCCCCCCTTGCCGCTAATTGAAGTCGACGGCGAACCGCCGCCGCCAACCTTCCGGCAGTGCGCCGCCACCGCCTTCCGCGGACCACCGGACGCGCTCCGGTGGTCCGTTTCTCCTTCCGTCTTCGCCAACGGTCCTCCCGGGACCCAACCTTCACTGCGAAGGGATTCAAACGCCATAGCGTCCTGCTTCATCGTTGTCTGTCAATCCGCACATCAATAAACAAGCTGCGGAGGGTTGTCGGGCTGTGTTTGTTCGGCCCGCGCCCTCCGCGTTAGGTGTTATCAATTTGAAAATAATAAACACATGATTTTAATCATTGACGAGGGTATAATTTATCCAAAATAAATTATACAAACACCTTGCAATCAAATACCCACGCACGAGAGTTTAAAATTTGAATGTGCGGCATGATGATGTCGCGCATTCTTGCCGCTCGATCTCGCGCGGCTTGACGATGTCGCGCATCCTTGCCGCTCGATCCCGCGCGGTGCGACGGAACCACGTCAATTTCATTCGATCTGCAACAACAAGAAAAACAATAAGGGAGGGGGACGGCCATGTTTGTGCAGTCCGGCCTCCTCCCGTTAACTGATATCATGCGGTCCAAATATCGCGGATAAAAGATGGAAGAGAATCACGTAAGGAAAATCACATAAACCCCCTACCTTAGCAAAATTTGATGAACGACGGTGTCGCGGAAAACAGCGTCTCAGGGTGAGGTCTCGTATATGCCGACGGAGAACGTCCGAGGAGGATGCAGCGTCTCCCTTCCTTTGACGCGGAGAGAAATTTGAAAGGCGGATTGTCGATGGCGAGTTCCCACGTCGGTGCCTCCTCCTTTGCCGAGGAAGAAGAAGATGGAATAAGAAGAATAAGTTCTTTTAAAATTTCCAAGCTCTCTTCCCTTACCCTCAACACCACAAAAGCCAACCCATAACAAAGAATGCTTCCACATTATTTAATCAACCCAAGCCAAGCTTTTACAAAATGAATTCAAAAGCTGAATTCACTTAATTAATGTGTTTGTTGTCTAGAGTTAATGAGGGAGAGGGTGAGGAAATTAAAGGTTACTCAAATAAAGATAGGTTTACAAAATTTAAGAGGGATTTAGGGAGTTTAAGAGGAATGTGAAGGGGTGGGGTTCGTGTGGGCCCCAACTCACCTTAAATCCTTCCATGGGTGGTTAACTCCAAGTGGGTCCCACCCCTAACTCCCTTACATAGATTAAAACCACTTAAGAGAGGGTCAAGTGTTGTAACACAACACTTAATCTACTTAACAAGAAAATAAAATACAATTGTAACAATTATATTTTATCCCTCACTTTTCTTAAAACAACACCTCCCTAGAAAACGCAACTCCAGAAAGGGTCTTATTAAGCAAAAAATGGCGCTGCGGTTTCATCGGTGCCCTCGGAATTTGATTCCGAGCACCGGTTCAAAAGTTAGAAATTTCCGCTCGTTCGTTCACTGAACGTACCCAAGCTAAAATTTGGATAGAAATTCCGGGCACACCGGGCCTCGGAATTAGGTGCCGTCAGAAACTACGTTCTTGTAAAATTCCAAAGAAAATTAAGAAAAAAATTCCCTTGAATTTTACGGGTCTTTACAATAGAGGCATATGAATTTCATCCTAAGGTACAATTTATAGTTCAATGTATTATATTTGGGGAATATGGGCATTATCTGGGAAAATTATATAATCCACGGATTAAAACCTTCACTATATAAGGACTTATTCTATGTTAACCATTGAAGTGAAAGGACTGTAGTGGTTATGTATTAGGATTAAAGAATTATTTTTTACAAGTTTTTATAAATGATATTACATATATAAGAGTCATGAAAAATCTAAAGATTGTTCCATTGTAGGTTTTCTTTATGGATTTGAAATCATATGTTGAATGGTACTAATATCCAAGAAAATTTATTTATTTGTAAGTTGATAATGATTAGTTAGGATAAATAGATTATTAACATTTATTATATAAATGGGATAGTAATGGTAACCTTGAAATTGGTTAGTTATTTAGGTCATCTTGGATAAATTTTAATTTATTTTTTGGATTTATGGAATATATTAAGTACTCTATGATTTTATTTGAGTAATAAGGATTGTGCTAATTTTTTGAAGAATTCATGTTTTCGTGAGGGTTTAACTTAATAGTGTTTTATTCCATCATGGGTTTATATTTTTAATATTTATCAGAAGTTCAAAATCATAGGTATCCCTTTTGCGGTTTTTAGTGATCGAAATTTGATGTTATTTGAAACAACTTACTAGTTTTTAGTTGGAATAATCAATTTAGGTTTAAATAACCATTTTGATTAATATATGATTTGATATCAAGTTAATTATGATCTATTGTATAGTGGGATATAGATGATATTGATAATTTAATAGTAATTCATTAACAATGTGATATTTTTAGAGATACATATGTTCAGGCTACTGATTAACTTTAAAGTTAGTATATAAATTTGATTCAGGGAATTTTGGTTAATTCCACTATATCATAAGAATATATAGAGATTTATTATGGTTATTACTAATATTATGTTAAATTCTTCATTTTTTTGAGGTATATGTAACCGTTAGGTTGAACATGTGATTTAACATGAAATATTATATGGGGTAAATGAAATTAAATTTTTGGGGATGTAAGATTAATGGTATTAGATCACTTTTTAGGTTAAAATAATCTTCAATTTTAATGTTATTGAGTTTATTTGGGATATAGGATTATTTATTAAATGATCATAGTGTAACCTTTTTTATTATTGTGGAAATTTTGTAGTGAAATGTTTTATTTCATCATATAAAGGTTTATAAATTTTGGATATTATCTTACCTTATATTAACCATTTAGATTTGGTTAATATTTAAAGATAAGATAAATGGATTTATATCCTTTTATGGATTATGAAGTTGATTTTAGTGCTTCATTTATGAAAAAATCATCTTGAAACTCATCGTTTGGATAAAAATATGATATTGTGGTGGAAATTGATTGAAGGATGAAATTATAATTTTTAAGATAGTAAATTTGTTCCTTTACTCTAATAAAGGGATCTTGAAATAAATAAATTTTCTTAGTACATTCATTTCTAACGAATCAATAGTATTTCTCACACCTCATTCATTTATGGTGTTGTGACATTTAAATTTGTAATGATCATTCACTTTATTGTGATCAATATTCTCTCCAAGTCCATATTTTCACTTCCCAATAATTTTCTCCTATTTAGAAACCTATTTCTGTGTTATTCCAGATGAAATTCATATTTCCCTTTGCCTCTTTTCAAGAGGAAGTTTTATTAACCTTTTTTATGATATGGGTATCCAAAAAATGAATTTTCCAATATCAATACCTTGATTACTGAGTATAAGTTAAAATTGAAATGATGAAATTTATTAATGTGGGAACAATTTAACACCCTAATATTTTAAAATGACACTATGTTTGATAGTATATACAACATGCAACCCTGAGCTTTAGTGAACCCTGAAATATTATAATTTAAATATGGTTCTTCTAACCTAGTCATTCAATTGGTGGGTATAAATTGAAATAACCACATTATGAAATGTATATATATATTTTCTGCTCAATAAAACTGTATTGATTAATTTTAAGGAAATAAGAAATCAATTTTTAGTAATGTTATATTAGGCTTCAAAAATATATTTCATTCAAAAATAACTTTCTTGTGAAAAAATATTATATTTAATTTTTTTCCATATTTGGAAAATTTATTTGATAAAATAAAGTTTATTTTTTAAATCATCACACCAAAATTATCTTAGGGTTGGTTTTTGAGAATTTTCTAAAAATATTGATTTTTCAATGAATAGGAAAAAATAATGATTTTTACTGAAAACTTTCATTTCATTTCATGAATTTAAAAAGTTAAATTTTATTTTTAAAAGGTTTAAAAAGTAATAATATTTCATTTATATTATTTATATTCCAATTAATTTCATTGTAATTAATTTAATTTTATATTTTGTTATAAAATATTTTTATACAATAGGAAATATTCTTTTAGAAACTACTTTTCGTCATGTTTTGTATGTTTAATTTTAAATTTAATTATTCCACTTCTTTGAATTGAATTTCGAAGAATGGATACCATATTTGGAATCAAGAGGTTAAAATTTTTTAAATATTCCCCATTTATTTTTTATCATTATAAATAGTAACCCTACTAAAAATTATTCACTTTAGTAAAGGTAAAATGGGTTAAAATCATAAAATAAGATCTCCAAATCAACCCAACACTTGACTTAATGTAATTGTATGGGATATATTCGAACATATCCATCCTAAATTCTAATATATGGTATTTTTTTATTTTTCCTTGATAATTGTATTTATATTATTTTAGGTAAAGAATATTCAAAAATATCACTCTCTTGACTTTATTATCTTCAAAAAAATTAAATAAGATTAAAAAATAATAATTTATGTTTTAAATGTTTATTTTAAATTTGAATTAATTTTTTTCATGTAATATTATTTTTAATTATCAGTGATTAAATAATTATCTTAAATTATTACATAACGCTAACATTGTTCTTACACAAGCAATAGAAAAATATTGTAAATGACTTTAAAAATGTTAAAAGTAACATTTTATGGGAGTTATAGTTACCCAAGAATTTTATATATTAATATAATATATTAGGGTTATTTTGAAGGTTTATATTAAAATTACATTCATATCTTGATGTTCTTAAAGTCAAAGTAAGTGAATTATTTCAAAAATTACATTAATGATATTTTATGAAAAATAATATTTTATTAAATTATTTAAAAATCATAAAAATATTTAATGGGGACAATTAGAATGATAAATTGTCTAAAATTACATACCTTTTCAATTTATGAGACAATTATTACATTATAAGTAAAATTATGACCCTTTAATATTGAAAAAGTCGTTGTTGCGGTAAAGGTTAAAATAAGTTAACAAAGAAATTAAACCAAAAGATAAGGTTTAAAATGACACCAAAGCCTGTATAAATTTCATTATATAATTATATTTGGACTATATACTATTTTTATTTGAATTTGTGGCTATTTGGAGTCATTATACAAGATAAATACATTATTTATATTTTAATATTTTAAGTAAATCCATGTGTGTCATTTCCCTCCCTTATAAAAGGACACCCCATCCCATTTTCTTTACACCACTTTGAGACATATATCTATACTAAACCATATAAAAAAACATTCTAAACTTTAATATCCACAAATTATATATAGAAATTACCATTCCAATGTTTCTTAAGAAGAGATCTAAAGGAGGCCTAGTGAAGAAGAGTTAATCTTCCTACAAAAAAAATTTCAATTTATTTCTTATTCTACCTACTATAAATCTATGGTATTCATAATAAAATAATAAATTCATTATAATAAATATAATTAAATTTTATTATGATTATTTAATCACCAATATCCACCCTCTATTCCATCAAATGATATGTAAAAGTATCGCTCGTGCTTATGTGTGGACTATCGCCTCCACCTAGTAATATAGTTCATCTTTCATCCCCATATTTCATAGATGGTTATTATAATGATTTTAAAGATTATATATGGTATTTATGACATAATTATTCTTATATAATTATAAAATCATATCTATCTTCTTATCTATTATAAAATGATAACATCACTCATGTGTACAAGTGGACTACCACCTCTACAAAACGATGTGATTCGTTTTTCATTTCTTCATTACATGGATGGTAATAATGATAGATTTAATGGATCATATACATATATATTATAAAAAGGATCCTATAAATATTAATTATAATTTACCTTTATTTCATTCTATCCATCGAAAGATGAAAATTGTGTTCATGCATATGTTCGGCCTACAATCTCTATGAATAATGTAATTTAGTTTTATATTTATAAATTTTTTGCGTGACACTAAATACATATATATATATATATGAATACATATGATATTTATATAATTTTTAAAAAATATCTATATGATGGTAACCTAATCGAGTTACTATGAATGGAACTATAGTACTGAAACTTCCATGAAAAATGAAATAGATACCACGTAGAAATGAAGATTTAAATAAAAAATTATTATTCAATCATTGTTGAAATGTTATAAGTTGTAAATATATTATACTATAGGTATGTTAATTATTTTTTCATAGAATTATAATAAATTTAAAATTATTATAATGAAGGTTGGAGTGATTTCAAATATATTGGAACTTGAGGTAATGGTTTCCCATCTCACTTTTATTTCTTTGAGACACACGCCATATTCACCACTTTTTTATTTTTTGTGGTGTATATGATATCAATGAATATATTTTATGATACTTATCATGAAAATTATGGGTATTTACATATCCATATAATTTTCTCATATTCACGATAATTTTATTTGAATGTTACTAAAGTGGTTAGGGTTTTGTGTTACAATCACACTCTTTACCAGAATTGTTTATGATTAAGTTTTTGATGATGACATTTTATAATTTAAGTCTCATGAATATTATGTCTTGGATTATAATATGGTAATTTATAAATATTACATGTTGTCCTATCATTTTAATCTCTTTAATTACTTAAAATATTGAATCAATATTTTTAAGAAAAAATGAGTTTATTTCCGTCTTTAATAGATAACATATTTTCTTCATCATCCATGTTTTTAAAAAAAATATCAAGAATTTTTTTATTATTCTGATATTATTTTATAGGCTAATATTTACCATTTATTTAATATTTAGAAAATTGTTTAAAATTAATGTTATTTTCAATTTTAGAATGATTTACTTTTAACTTTTTACTAAAAATGTGAAGGGAATCTTTGTTTTAAGGTACACGGCATGAACAAAATTTTCCACCAACATAACCACTCGATGTTTTGAAGAATCCTTTAAAATTTTCCATTTTTCTATTAAATTAAAATTTTATAATTAAAATTTTATAAAACTATATATTTTAATGATGTGATTTAAAAATTAAAAGGGGTTTTTCCCTCAATAAATTTATAGAGATATTTTAAAGGTGTTTTCATCTAAGATAACCTACTTTGATGTTGCACATGTTTTATTAGAAATATGATCCAATGACACCTTCCTTATTCTTAATCTAGATTTTTATTATTATTTTTATTATATTTTTATAAAAAACTTTTTCTTTTCCATTGGTTATGCTAAGTTTAATTATTGACATATTTATGAAACATATTTTATTTTTCATAGGTTATGTTGTGATGAATTATTGAAATGTTTATAGAACCCATTTATTTTCCATGAGTTATAATATATGAGGATTGTTTTATGATCTTATAAAACAAATATGAATGAGTTATGATTATGTAATGAGTGGTCATGAAATTATATATACCTCTAATTCATTTGGTAGAGATGGATATATCATGAGATAATAATGATTGGAATTGGGAGTGATCCCAATTTAGTAAGGGACTATACACACTATAATAGTATTGGGAAAGAAAATTGAATAAGGATAATATGGAATGGGGAGTGAACTCAATATACTATCATAGTATTAGCAGTGATTCTTGACTAAGGAAATGATTTTATATGATTATGTGTCTGCCACAAACTTATGTATTATGCTAATGTTATGCTCTCATGGATCATGTTCATTAATTTATTTATGGATCATAAGAACTAATGATATTTATTACATGAATCAAGATTATTATCTATGATATGTTGGGTATGGTTTTCAAATGTTCATATCATATTCACTTACCCTTATGTTCATTTTATTTTTAAGTGATCACTGATATCTCCCTTGATAACCCTTACTGAGCACCTGAGCTCACCCTTTCTTATGATTCCTTTCCTAAAATATGAAGAAATATTTTTAGTATGAAATGTCTAAGAATGGTTATAGTTGAAAAGATCTATACGGGGTAATTTTTATATCTCTTATGAATAACTTGTTTATGTATCCAAGTTTCGGAATACACTAAAACTTTATGGTTTTGTAATGGATATTAATGTTAGGTAATGAACATTCATCTAATAATATGTAATATTCATGTATTAAAATTTTGGGGTTTTATATTTATATTTTGTAGAAAGTTTTTTTATATTTTGAAAACTTATTATGGATTATTAAGTTTATTTTATAGTGGAACAAATTCCTATTAGATGAAAAATTTAGCGGTTTTGTTTGTTAATGTTTTACCCAAATTCTCTAAAACTATAAACCTGAAATATATTGGGAATGTGTTATAATGAAATATTTTATTTGAGTTATTTAATTATATGTTTGTTTCCTTAGGGTGTAATAGTTATTATCAGAGAAGGGTTTAGACAACATTAGAGGTTAGTATGTTAGTTAAGGATAATTTAAGGTTCAATATTGTAAGATTGATTGTAATTTCAAGATTATATGTAATCATTAGGTTAATTGTGTTAATATTGAATATTTTATATATTAGGATAAGATAACATCTGAAAAAACCCTAGGAATGTGTAAAATTATAGGATACAATCCTAGTATTTTGGTGAAGTAGAGATTTTCTGGTTTTCCTAGAAATTACATCCATGTCTAGATACTAAAGGTGGATATAGGATCTAACACAAATATACCTGGGGGAAATAATGCAGAAAAGGGAGGGTTGTATATTAACTAAATCACCACTTAGTTCATGATAAAGAGGTCTAACCACACACTTAGTTTGAGACTCTCGAGGGATATGATTAGGTTAATCATATGATCTATAGGAACCACTATAAAGGATTTATTTTTTAGGTTATTTTAAGGGATTAGGTTAATAAGTGTGATAAAACTCAACATAAAGTAACTGAGGTTTAATAAATAATTATATAGAAGGATTTATTTAGAATATTGGATGGACTAAATATATTATAGGTTAATGTGATATTTTCATAAACTAATAGATCTTGGGGATAAAATTTTCCATATAAATTTATGATAATGATCTTATAATGTTAATTTTTCATCACTTATATTAAACCATTTTGGTTTTTGTAAAATTGGAACTAGAAGGAACCATGGGTTAGAGGGACAATGAAATTATTACCTCAATAAGTAACCTATTAGAAATAGATATGGAGTGAGGAACATTGGCATAGCTCCAAACTAGCTATCATGAAATATGATTAACAATTTTAACATATTCAAAGTCAAAAAAACAATAAAGATGAGAGGGATAGAGTCTCTCAGAAGTTCATGTGACAAGAATAATGAAGGAAATAAGATTTAATTCCCTAAATTTATAAATGTGTAAATAAACATGGATTAAATTCCATTAAAGGGATAGGTAGAATCTATAATTATGGATATGAAGGTCATAAAACTCAAAAGTTTAATTGAAATAGAGAATCTATAAAAATCTATTAATTCAATTTCAAGGAAATTGGAGCTTATTCAAATAAATTTCCTAATCCATGGGATAATGAGGAAAATATGTACTAATAACCACTTAGATCATGGAAATAAGTAAAATCCTATAAAATGTCTCTTATTAAAGTAGAAACTTATTTTTTACTCTATATTTGAGTGTCTCTTATGTTAGGTAAGTTTTAACCAATTAGATAATGAATAATAAATAAATAAAATTGGTGGTATAATTATTATATTTATATTATAAGCATCTTTTTAAAGGTTAATTAAAGCTAATTCATGTGGATTTATCTTTTCTTTTCATATTAAGATTCAATTAAGAATGGACTATAACTTTTTACAAAGGGCTCATATCAAATTACATAGAGGTAAATCTCACTAAATATCCTAAGTCAAACCAATATTTCCAACTAGTGTTTATTTAATTAAGATCTCTTAATGGAAATTAAACCCATCATATGAGATTTAAAATTGTGATGACATAATTTATTTATGGGGGGGATGTAATGACCTGGGATTTTAATCTATGTCTTCTTCTAATTAAATCAAATGTGTTTTTTTATCTCGCTCTAAAATCAACACCAAACTAAAAAAAACCATGGTATATATATTAATTATGGATGATGAAACTAGATATTGGATTAGAAGGAATGAATAGGAGTAACCTCCTAATGAAATATTTATAGAAATAAAATAAAGGATACTTTTAATATGAATTAAATTCAATTAATTTACATAAAATGACTAATAAGATCATTTTATGTTTAGAAAAGTATTTTCTCTAAATATTTTCTATTTATTAAATAGAATTTATATTTCAAGAAACCATTTATTAATGATGATAAAATATATTTTATATAAATAATTTGTTACCATAAATTTAGTTTTTAAATTATATGAAATAATAATAATAATAATAATTAATATTTGAAAATTTCATTTTCTAATAAAAGCGGTATTTCATTATATTTTATGATTATATTAAAATTTTGAATTTAGTAATTTTAGAATTTGAATTTTGAAAAATGAAAATAAATTTTCCCTTGTCAGAAAACTATATTCATTGGATTAATTTTTTTTATTTTTTTTGAAAATATTCATTTTAAGGTGGATTGTGAAAAATACTATTTTTACAAATACTGTGGTTTAATGACATTATTAGTATATATATATGACATAAAAAAATTTAAATTATTTAGTGAAAAATATGTGTTTCATTATTAACATTATTTGTTTTAAAAAATTATGTTTCATAAAAAAAACATATAATTATCATTTTAAAAACTAAGTGATATTTTTCAAAAAAAAATAATTGAATTCATTATAAATTTATTATTAAAAACAATATCTTTTTCACTTTTAGGAATTTAATCAAATAAAATGAATTTAAATTGTTTTATCAGTAGTATCAAATTATGTATTAAGTTTCATCATATTTTTGGGCATAAATGATAATTTTTTTAGGTAAAAACTAGTTACCATGGTAAAATATAAAATTATAAAAGTGAAAAATATAATGTAAATGAGTTAAAAATGTCTAAAACATGTGTGGGAAAGGGTTTTTGAGAACTATATAGACCTTATATATTCTCTACTATATTATTCAAAAAAATTGGAGTCGTATTCCTTGATATTTACTTCTTAATATTAAAATGTTATGGGAATTTACAAAAATGTCATCCCTTTCTACTTATAAAACAGTCTCTCCTATCCCCACCTAAAATCACACAAAAACTCACTTATTTCATCCCAAAATAAACCTAATAATATTATAAACATTAATAGAAAAAAATAAAATGTTCTGGACTACTCATAATACCATCCTTCAAGGGATTAACCCCATTGTAAATGAGATAATCCAAGAATTGGTGTATAAATGTATAACTGCTCCTTATTCATTTCTATTTATTTATGTGCACTTATTCTTCTACAAATTACATTAAATATGATTAAAATGATAATTTAAATATAATTAGTACACTATTTTTTTATTATAATTATGATACAATCATTAACCATATTTCCCTTTTCCATTAATAAAAACAAACACATGAATCGTGTATGTGTATATATTACTGCCTCCATGAATTAATGTGTTCATTTTCAATCACTACCTAAATTTCGTTATTTTAAATATATAATATTATATATAATTATGATAATTAAAACTAATTTAATATTTTGAAATTCTAATCTATATTACCCCTCTCTCTCTATTTCCAAGGAAAACAAAATCATCATCCATGTGTATGTGCTAACTATTGCCTTTATGGAATGGTGTGTTATGTTTTTCCTTACCACCTTTAATGGATGGTTTTATGAATGGGTTTAAAGGATAAATATTTTTTTTACAAAATAATTATTATTATTTAACGAAAATTTAATAACCAATTAATTATATAAACATTAAGTAATCATTATAAAGGTAGCCATCTCAAAAAAACGCACTAAGAGGAAAATGATCATTTAATTTTAAGTAATGGATTTTTATAAATTATAATTTCCTCACACATATTTAAAAATTTTATATATCACACTTAAAAAACTAAATAATATCCTTATTCCACTTTTATAGTTATATTTCAATTAACCACCTCATAATCATCTATTAATCCTTTTGTGTTCATATTTGGGTTAGTTTAACCACCTACTTGAACAATACTAAAAATTTACATCATGGATAACGATTGAAAATTAATTAATAGTATAATATGACATAAATTTTTAAATAATTATTTATTTTTTCTATAATTTTTATATAAATATTTAATTCATTAATTAATAAATCACCCTTTTTTGGTTAATAAATCACTGAAATGTGCTTGTTGTCAATCTCATCTATAAGGACAACAAATAAAACACTCAATAAAGGAAATTGAAACTTCATAAATCATTATAATTAATACATTATAGTAACTTTAATGACCTATGAATTATGAAAATTTTAATGAGAACAAATACTGACACTGCCATTACAAAACTAGTTCAAAATGATTAAGATTACTCAAACTTGATATTGAAAATAGGAAAAAACATAGTAATATAAATGTAGAGAATAAATATAAATGAATAGTATGAAAGTTTATAGTTATGAATAATGTTTTAAAATAATTTATTAAGATATTATGTTTGTTATATAGGATATTATAGTGTCTTCGACTAAGTGGTATTATAAGGTAAGGGTTTTCTTAGTCACAATTCTGATTCTTTTAGACATATTACATTTTATGCACCATGTTTTTTATACAGTGTTGTATTAATATAAAATACCTTGCATATCCTATACTTATTTAATTTTAATTTATTGGATATAATGTTCTAAATCATGTTCTTTTCTTTATATTGACATTGACTCAATTGTTATCCCAATTATAAAGTTTTTCATCTCATTCACCCTTCATTGAGACATGTTTTGATACTATAAAATAATATTATTTTTATGATTCAAATAATTCCTCATGAATTATAATATCATAAATTATTTTTGATCTTTTAAACTTCACTTTTATGCATGCTCTTCCTTTCTTTGGACTACGATTGATATTTTCCCTAAAATATAAGGGGTTTTCATAACTCAATATTTTTTCTTGATTTAAAACGTTTTTACTTGAGATTTTTCATTAATTTCATATAGTATTCCAAATTTATATCTTGGGAAATAATTTTTTATTCAAATCATTCTTATTGATGAATTTTGTTCCTTTCTGAAAATTTAACTATGTTAACAATAATTATCATCCTCTTATACAATAGTTTTCTATATGTGTCTATCTTTTCTTATTCCTACTAATGTTTTCCACCAATATTTGGAATAATAATAATTTTTTATTTCTTATGTGATTAATACTTATCCAAAACCCATTTAATACTGAAAATTTTTATTGGTTTTTATGATATATATTTTTAAAAAAATGTATTTTCTAAAGTATAAAAAATCCCTTTTTATAATCAAGGGATTTGTGTTCCACTCCATTCTTACTCAAGATAAAACTTTATGTCATTTTCAAGGATCCATTGATTTGGTTTCTTTTTAAAAATGTAAATGTTTTCAAAAATATTTAATTTCACCATTTCAAAAAACTACTTTTGAAAGAAACTTGTAAGTTTATATCTTATAAAAACAATAAAAATGGTTTCAAAAAACTCTTCTATATTATAGATTCTATTTTCCTTTTCACGATCAAAAATATTTACCTTTATTATTTTTATGTTTTGTGATTAAACCTAAAATCTACATTTCACTATATTCCTTCTAAGTAATTATCCTATTGATATCATAGGACTCCAATTCCTGGCCTCTTAATTAGTTATCTAATAAAAATGTTTTTTCATCTATGTCAATGCCCTATAATCATTAATATGATATATTTTGAAGATACAATCCACATTATTTCTCTATATATCTTTTAGAAATTTTTTATTTAAATAATCCTAAAACCCATTTATTTATTGGGTTAATAATTCTTTTATTAAATTAAAAATGTTTTCATATGTTGCACATATATTTATGTATATAATATGATGTGATGGGTGGGATTGGAATTATATAGCCCTCTAATGTACTGGGTAAAGATTTATATCTCAAGATTTGTTGTGTGTGGGATTAGGGAGAAAACATAATCCACTATGGTAATTTTTCCTCAATGGTGGTCTTTAGAGTGAACATTGACTTATACTTATGATTTCATGTGTTATATAGGGGTCATAATCATTTAATGTCAAGATACCTTGATATCATTTTCTTTGTGTTAAAGCCTCATTATATGATTATTGCCATATTATCCATAATTTACTAGGAGTGAATTCTATATTTTATCTTCAAGTTATTTACTTACATTCTCATTCCCAAATGTTTATCTTGTGCTCACTTATGATCTCTGATTGTTATCTACTATACTTACCCTTACTGAGTGTTTGATCTCAATCCTTATAATGATTCCATTTACCTAGGTAATGGAGGGATAAAATATGTGTAGTATATCTATAATATTATATTTTTGACAAAAAAATATTATGTATTAAATAATTTTTATAAAATAAGTATTTTATTGTATTGTGAGATAAATATCAGTTAGTTGAAAATGGAACATGTTTTGTTAGAAAATGGTTTATACTAAATCTCTAAAACTCTAAACATAAAATGTATTGGGTATGTATTTTAATGAAATATTTTATTTAATTCATGTAATTATATGATAATTTCCTTGATTCATCCTATAATTGACAAGTAAACTTAGTAAGATTCTAGCTACTTCATATTACTCATTTTTAGCCTCATTAACCTTAATTAAATATTTCTATAGTAAATATTTTTTACTAAAAAATAAGATGACACTCCATGGTTAATTTATATGTTATGATTCCAAACATGGACTAAATTTAATCTAATTAAATTTTTAAATATTTTAAAATTAAATTTTAAATTAAAACATAAGATATAGAAAAAAAACTATTTCTGTAGAAAAAATCCTTTTTATACTATAAGTGTATTTTATTCCTATTTCCTATGAATTAAAAATTAAATGCGAGTTAATATATTTTTTTATGAATTTAAATATTATAGTACACTATTAATTTAAAATTTATCAATTTAATATTTTAATATAAAATAGATAATACATAGAAAAATAAAAATCTTTGAAAAATAATTGTTTTCACTTGGTAGCTAATATTTATCTTGGTAACTACTTTGTATCTTAAAAATGAAAATAAACTTATTAAAAAATTATATTTTAATTAAAAATATGAAAATAATTTTTTTCAAAACAATTTCTAAAGTTTATGAAAATTAATTTTTACATAAGCATGCATATTGCACAAAAGCAATTTTTAGAAAAATATTTCATTTAAGCATAAAATTAATTTATTCCTTTCAATTTCTTAGTAATAAAATATTGAGTGGATGTTAATTTTTTTTCTTTTATATATTATCAATATATTTCATTAAAATCATTCTATAATAGAGATTAATTAAAAATACAAAACACGTAAAAAACAGTTCTTTAAAAAATATCACTTTTATATTAAA
The DNA here is from genome assembly GCA_963277665.1 of Viscum album. Lineage (NCBI taxonomy): Eukaryota > Viridiplantae > Streptophyta > Magnoliopsida > Santalales > Viscaceae > Viscum > Viscum album. Next base: position 1,981,229,962 of record OY728125.1, on the reverse strand, counting down.
TAATATTCATCAAATACCATTAGAATTATATTTTTATATCATAAATTTTTGGTTTTATTAATTCAATGATATTAAAATATTTATTTAAATATTATAAATACATCAACACATTCTTTAATAATAATATGTAATGTATAAAAAATTATTTATAAATATATATCTAAATCAAATTTTAGAATTTTTTTCTTTATTAATTGCTTTTTCATTATATTATTTTAATTTTTTTACTAAAAATACACCAATTCAGTATACCTATCAGATACATGTATATAAAATAGCCATATTTCAAATGACTATATTTCTATTGACTACATTTCCAATGACCATATTTCCCTTTCTAATAGTAATATTTCCCCTATTACATCATATAAATACATTTCATTCTTTCCTTTTAAATCACACTTCTCGTGTTAAGAATTTTTCATAATTCTTTCTCATTAAATTATATTTATTCATTATAGGTTAAATTATACTAATGTCGATTCTTAAGATTGAATATGATCTTGTGTATCTGTAACACCCCAAGATTTTGTGAATTGTTTTTCAAATTAACTTATCTTATTGATATTTTTCATTTCACATGGAACTGACGTGGCTTACACTACAAGAAATCATAACTTGGCTTGCACTACATAAAAGTCTAACTTGGCTTGTGCTATATGAAATATCGACTTGGATTGCGCTACATACAACATCGACATGGTGTACGTTACATGCAACACCAAGTTTCTATAAAGCATCATTTTATTATTATTATTAAATGATAAAAGTATAACCTGGCCATTAAACATAGTCATATGAATATTAATAAATACTTTTCAACTGTTTTTATAATGGTTTTATAGAAATAAAAAATATTGATAATGAAAGATATAATTTTTAGTAAAGTCCTTTTTATGTTCAAAAATGTCATTTTCTTGAATGAACTGGTTTTAATAATAAAATTAATTTTATACAAGTTTATAAATTGAATTTGAAAAAATAAACCTTATTTTTTAAATTTAGAATGTTGAAACTAGCTTAGGGTAATTTTTTGGGATTTTTCTGAGAAACTTCATTTTTTGGATGAATAGTAAAAGATACTACTTTTTAGTTAAAACTGCCTTTTCATTTAAATAATTATTAATGTTAAATTATATTTTAAATTTGTTTTAAGGTCAAATTAGATCAATTATACATATATTAATACAATTTAGGTCATTATAATCAATTTCACTTTGAAATCGAATATAAAAACTTAATAAACTTTTGAACTTCATTCTACTTTAAAAACTTGTAATTTCATCCAGTCCGTGGGATTAACATTAATCTTAATTTTTCCATTTCTGTGAATTGAATTTCAAAAAACCATCAGAAAAAATTGTAATCAGTGTAATATTTAGAGTCTAATTATATCACATTGATTTTTGACTAAAATTATTAGTAAAAGTGATTAAAATTAATCGCAATGATTATGTTCAAATTAAGCTTAGTTATGGACTAAACCTGAATCTTACGAGCTCAAACAACCTATAAACTTGTCCAAAACCCATTAGTTATCCATATTTTAGCCATAAATCTTACATTATTTATTTGGGTTAGTTTGGTATGACTTTGTTAGGTAATAACCTGTGTGCACCTAACTTGTTTTCAAAAATGCCAAGTGATTCATTTTCTTTCCCTATAAAAGGCCACCACCTCTCTCGCATCCTCACACCTCTCAAACCTATTAAGTTCACCCAAAATCTTCCCAATCCACTTCCCAATAATCATCCCTTCCTCTAAGAAGCCTTACCTTGGGAAAAATGAAATCCAAGGAAGCCTTTTAGCACAAACCAAAAAGAGGTACCCAATTAAGAGGTGGTTTGAATGAGTATGATGATAGTCACAACACAAGATAAGGGGATTTCATCTCACTTTTTATTACTGTGAGATATATGTTATGTTTACCACTCTTTCATTTTTTTGTATATACTTCCCATGATTGTATTCTATGTATCTTGTACTTAAATATATGGGTATTCACATATCCATTTTATGACCTTTATTTCATGGGGTTTAAGTTTCAAAAGTTACCAAATCGATAAAATAGTATCCTCTCAATTTGCCTTCTTTGAGACTTGTGTTTTTTTATGCCCCTAAATTTTTTTTCTATGTGTATATACTTCTATTTTACATGTAATGTCATAAATATCGTACTTTTCATGATATTTTAAGATCTATTTAATTTTCTTTTTCTTACATGAAGATTATGATCTCATGTTACCAAGTTATAAGATTTTATTGAAACAATCTCACCTCTTTTCAAGATTGCTTGTGTTTATGATTTATTTAATGAAATCTTATGATCCATCTGTCATGAAAATTCATGAATTTTCTTACCCTCTGAATATTTATAATATAATCATGTATTGGTACCATTTTTCTACTCTTTGGTATATAATATTTTTAAGAAAGTGTTTTTACGAAATCCTGACCTTACTCTCTCTTCAGTAGGAAATCTATGTTCTTTCAAAACCATGTTTTCTTAAAATGGTTTCCAAGAATATTCATCTAATCCCTTATTAACATTAAAATACATTTTTACCCTTTTGTCTTTTAATAATTTTCAAAGGAATTTTCTTGTCACTTTCCAATCAAGTCGTGTTTCTAAACTTTTTACTATGTGAAAGGAATATTCATTTTACCTTGTACGACATGTACAGATTTACCCATCATAATTTCTATAAATATTTCATTTCATGTTTGAATGGTTAATTTTTAAGAAAGTGTTTTTTAATTATTTTTAACAAAATGGTTTTCAAAACGTTTTCAAGCTTCTTTTATAGGTTTTCAAGAAAAATGGTTTTCAAAACGTTTTCAAGCTTCAATTAAAAGTTTTCAAGGAAATGGTTTTCAAAACAATTTCAAGATTTATTCATAAGTTTTCAATGTATTTTTAAATAAGTGGTTTTCCAAATGTTTTCAAACTTTATTTATATGTTTTCAAAGTGTTTTCAATGAAATGGTTTTCAAAACATTTTCAAGTATTATTTATAAGTTTTCAAAGTATTTTCAAAGAAATCGTTTTCAAAATGTTTTCAATCTTTATTTAGAATTTTTCAAATTATTATCAAGGGCACGGTTTTCAAAAGATTTTTAAGCTTTATCTATAGGATTGAAAAGTGTTTTCAATGAAAACATTTTCAAAAAATTTTGAACCATATTTTATAACTTTCAAAGAAAAAGGTTTCCAAATGATTTCAATTCTTCTTTATCAGTTTTAAAGTTATTTTCAAACAAAATGATTTTCAAATGGTTTTATGTATTAAAAATCCTTTTTCAAAGAAGAAATTATATTTTCCTCAAAAAACATTTTTGAAATATATTTCAAAATTATTTCCCATCTAATATGACATTAGATGATGTTACTCATATCCTTCTAGGAAATGATCTAAAGGTTTCATTCATATTATTTCTATGAATAAGTTATTCTTAATGTCATGGTCTTTATGAAACTCATTTCTCTTCCACAGGTTATATGTTTATGAAATCTCTTTCTCTTTCACGGGTTATGCTTTTGATGAAATTATTATGAAACCAGTCTGTTTCCACAAGTTATGATATGATAACATGTTTATAATACCCATTTCATTTCATGGTTTAGGGTGGGATTATTTATGATCTTGTGGAACATGGATGTAAGATTTTATTATGAAATGGGTGGGACTTATATCTCCCTCCAATGCATTGGTTAAATATTTATATCTCCTAAAATAGACTAAGATGGTATTGGGAATGAACATTGACTACTAATATGGTCATGGGAGTGAACCATGACTACCAAGATGGTATGAAGAGTGAATTCATGCTACTAAGATGGATATGGGAGTGAACCATACACTATTACACATGTGCACTTTAATAACGCACAAATCGGCTTTTAACTGTGCTAAAAAGTTTTGTTAAGCACTACGATGATATAGGGGGGTTCCCTTTATTAGATCTATTTTTAGAACTGATAAAGGACCCCCTTTATTAGTGCTATTTTAGCAATGATAAAGGGACACTTTTATCAGTACTATTTTTATTACTGATAAAGTCCACCCATTACCATCACTTTAAATAGCACTGATAAAGGGGGAGCCTTTATCAATTCTAAAAATAGCACTGATAAAAGCCTACCCACCTACAATATTCTTTTATTACAACAGCACACCCAGAAGCAAAAACCTACAATTTCAAATTCTATAAATAACATGTAATTTCAAACAATGCTATAATTTCAAACAATGATATATACATTTAATTGATATCATGAATACAAAAATTTCCACCCATGGTATATATAAAAAACACTGCTATTTACATTTCAAACAAAAAAATTATATAATTACATTTACAATTATCCAATAAACATTATAAAATATTAATATTTCATATTTTGACTTCTGTGATCCCCTCTCAAAAATTTTCACCCATGGTATCAGCTACTGAACAAATCAACTCAACTCGAGCAAAATATTCCACCTATATAAGAAAAAAATATTATGTTAGTAATAAAATAAAAAAAATAAACTAAACATTAATATGAAAGAATACATTAAAAAATATCATTATTTAATAAAAATGAAACATTTGGAGTTATACCGATCACACCGTATATCATATTGAGGTGGGGTTGATTCCTATATGTCAAAAATGAGTTATGGATCATTTTTCTAAAATAGACAAACAATCTGAATGGGTTTTTCTTGGTTTTGAGTATGTCGCTTTTTCTTTTACTAAAATTAATATAAATTTTAAATAATGACACATTTGAAGTTATACTCTTCACTCTGTGTGTCATATTGAGGTGAAGCTGATTCCTACCTATCACAAATTACTGGTGTATTGTTTTCCTAAAGTATCAAAACAATTTGAATTCATTTTTTTAGTTTTCAGTAAGTCGTCTTTGTTTTTTTACTAAAATGTCATTTCAAACTAGAAACATACATTATGAGTCATATTGGTCGCATCATATGTCGGTTTGATGTCAGACTGCTTCATACATGCCAAAAATAACTTATGAATCATTTTCCTAAATTATCAAGACAATTGGAGTGTGTTTTCCTGGTTTTCAGTGAGTGACATGTTTTGAACTAAAATGTTAATTTTAAACTAATAACAGACACTTTTAGTCATACCGATCACACCGTGCATTATATTGAGGTGTGGTTGACTCCTACATGTCACAAATGGCTCATAGATCATTTTCCTAAAGTATTAAAATAATTTGAATGTGTTTTATTGGTTTTCAATATGTTACTTGTTATTTTTACTTAAATTAATGTCAATTTGAAATAAAAAGAGACACTTTGAGTTATATTGGTCACACGATGCGTCGTATTGAGGTGCGGTTGATTCCTACACTGCACAAATGACTAATACAGTAGTAGAAAAAAGGCTTTTAGTGACCACCAAAAGTCGTCTCTAAAGGTCTATAGCGGCCTCTTCGCATCTTCCAAACGGTGAAAAGTTTAGGCCCATCATTGTTGCCTATATCGTTCGTCGCTTGTTGAATGCTATCAGAGGGACTCACATGGGCTATAGAAACCGCCAAATGGTGGTCACTATATACAAACCAGAGTAGGGCTATACGGACCAACAAATGGAGGTCGCTAAAAGGTTTTTTGTTTTTTTTTAAATTCACAGGAATACTAAAGAAACCACTATATTTAAAAAATAAATAATAAATATTTCCAAAATATCTAAACTCATGGGCACATAAATCTTTTCATCTTCATCTTCCAAGCACCACATTCATCGTCGAATTTAAATGTATGACAAAAATTAATAAAAAAATTAGTACAGAAAAAAATATCTAAACTAATAATCGAAATGTAATAACATATTTCAATTAAAGCTTAGTACAATAGATCAAAGTTATTTGATTTTGAAAATATATTAACATGTTCGAATAATTTTTAAAAAACTTAAAACCTCTTATTCTACCATTCTAAGTAGGCCACATGTCTGATTGATGTGTCATCTTCTCGCACACATCACTAATAATAATAATTCAGTTGTTCTGTTATTTCATGTCATTCCGAGCTCGTTTGGTATGCATCTAACTGTTAAACACATGTTTTGGTGTTTTATGATAGTAAATGTGTTTTTTCCATCATCGTAGTTAAACACCTCCTCCTATTGACATATTGTCTGCTCGACCATTTAAAATTTCACTCCACAGTTGTTGTCATCTAATTCCACAGCATTCAGAGGTCGTTCGGTTGGTTTCGACCCCTAGATGCACCTTTTTGAAGGGCCTCAAATTTTTAAAAACCACGGATGAAACCATACCGTGAATATTGCACGTCAGATTGGTGTGTATCCTCCTCGTACGCATCAAGAATAATAATAATATGGTTTTCTTGTGATTCCATGTCATTCTGAGGTCGTTTACTATGGATCAGACCATTAGGCGTCTGTTTAGGTGTTTTATGACACTTAAAGTGTGTTTTCCGTCATCACAGTCAAACGAAACCTTCGATTGACATACCATCTGCTCGACCATTTCACAATCCACTCAATAATTGTTCTATTCTAATTTCATGTCATTTTGAGGTCGTTCAACTGGTTTTAACCACCCTGAGCATCTTTTTAAAGGGTCTTAAATCTTTAAAGACCATAGATTCAGTCTTACCGCCTAAAACCGCACGTCTGATTGATGTGTCGTCTCCTCGTACACGTCATGAATTATAATAATATGGTTTTCCTCTTATTCAATGTCATTTTGAGGTCATTTACTATGAATATTACTATTAGATGTCTATTTTGGTGTTTTATGACACTAAAAGGGTGTTTTCTATCATCACGATCAAACAACACCTTTAATTTATGTATTGTCTACTTGACCATTTCACAATCTAATAAATAGTTGTTGTCGTCTGATTTCATGGCATTATGAGGTCATTCGACTAGTTTTTACCACCCTATGAATTTTTTTAAAGGGTCTCAAATCTTTAAAGACCGCAGATTCTATCGTAACATGAACGTTGCACGCCCGATTGACATGCAGTCTCCTCGTATACATCACAAATAATAATAAGATGGTTTTACAATGATTTCAAGTCATTCTGATAGCTTTGTTATGGATATGACCATTACACCTCCATTTTGGTGTTTTATAACACCGAAATTGCGTTTTTCATTATCGTGATCAGATGACACCTCCAATTGACGTACCGTCTGCTCAACCATTTTACAATTCACTCCATGGTTTTTTTCATCTGATTTCATCACATTCAGTGGTCGTTTAGCTGTTTATGGATATGACCATTACACCTCCATTTTGGTGTTTTATAACACCGGAATTGCGTTTCTCATTATCGTGATCAGATGACACCTCCAATTGACGTACCGTCTGCTCAACCATTTTACAATTCACTCCATGGTTTTTTTCATCTGATTTCATCACATTCAGTGGTCGTTTAGCTGTTTTTGACCCCTATCTTCTTTTAAAGGGCATCAAACCTTTAAAATATGCATATTCGGTAATTCTGAGAAAACCACATGTTCGATTGATGTCTAATCTCCTTGTACACAACATGAATAATTATAAGATAGTATTCCTATTTTTTCAGGTCATTATGAGGTCATTTGATATTGAATTGACCCTTAAATTCACGTTTTGTTGTTTCCTAACACTAAAAGTGCGTTTTCAGTCATCTCGTGCAAACAACATCTCCGATTAATGTTTCGTCTACTCAATCATTTCACAATTCACTCTATGGTTTTTTTTATTCTCATTTCACCATATTCGGAGGTCGTTTGGTTGGTTTTCACCCTTAGACGCACCTTTTTAAAGAGCGTCAAACCTTTAAAAACCGCATATTCTATAGTTCCAAGCAAACCGCACAACTGATTGACGTCTCGTCTACTCGCACACCACATGAATAATAATAAGATGGTTGTCCTGTAATTTCAAGTCATTCTAAAGTCGTTTTCTATATATTCGATCGCCGCGCATGTTTTGGTGTTTTATGACACTAGAAGTGTGTTTTTCCTTATCCCAACCAAACGACATCGTTGATTTATGTACCGTCTGCTCGATCATTTCACAATTCACTCTACAGTTTTTTTCATCTAATTTCACCACATTCGGTGGTTGTTCGGTTGGTTTGGACTCCCCGCATGCTTTTAAAGGGCATCAAACCTTTAAAAATCGCATATTCGGTCATTCTGAACAGACCGAATGTCTGATTTAAAATTCGTCTTCTTGTACACAACATGAGTAGTAATAAGATAGACTTCCTATTATTTCAGGTCATTCTGAGGACATTTGATATTGAATTGACCTTTAAACGCGCATTTTGGTGTTTTATGACACTAAAAGTGTGTTTTCAGTCATCCTATGAAAACAGAATCTTCGATTGAAATTCTATCTGCTTGATCATTTAACAATTTACTCTATGTTTTTTTCGTCTGATTTCACCACATTTGGTGGTCCTTCGGTTGGTTTTGACCCCCCCCCCACACACACACATTCTTTTAAAGAGCGTCAAACCTTTAAAACCCGCATATTCGGTCATTCTGGATAGACCGAAAGTACGATTTACATTTCGTTTACTCGTACACAACATGAATAATAATAAGACTATCTTTCTATAATTTCAGGTCATTCTGAGGTCGTTTGATATTGAATTGATTGTTAAACGTACATTTTGGTATTTTATGACACTAAAAGTGCATTTTTAATCATCTTGGTCAAACGACATCTCCAATTGAAGTTTCGTCAGCTCGACCATTTCACAATTCACTCTACAGTTGTTTTTGTCAGATTTCACCACAATTGGAGGTTGTTGGGCTGGTTTTAAACCCCAAACGCACCTTTTTAAAGGGTGTCACACCTTTAAAAACTGCATATTCAGTAGTTTCGGGCAAACCGCATGTTCGATTGATGTATCGTCTGCTCTTACACATAAATAATAATAATAATAATAATAATAATAATAATAATAATAATATGGGTTTCTTGTGATTTAAAGTCATTATGATGTCATTTTCTATATATTTGACCGTTAAACGCATGTTTTGGTGTTTTATGACACTAAAAGTACTTTTTCATCATCTCAGACAAACGGAAACTCTGATTGACTTACCGTCTGCTCAACCATTTCACAATGCTCTATGATTTTTTCGTCTTATTTCAATACATTCGGTGGTCGTTCGGTTGGTTTTTACTCCCTGCATAATTTTAAAGGGCGACGAACCTTTAAAAACCACATATTTGGCCGTTCCAGGTAGACCATACATCTGATTGATATTTCATCTGCCCATACACATCACGAATAATAAGATGATTTTCCTATGACTTCAGGTCATTCTGAGGTTGTTTTCTATGGATTTGACCATTATACGCACATTTTTGTGCCTTATGACACTAAAAATATGTTTTTTGTCATCCTAGGGAAATGTTATCTCTGATTGACATTTCGTCTACTAGGTCATTTCACAATTCAATCTACGATTGTTTTCATCTGATTTCACCTCATTCGGAGGTCGTTTGGTTGGTTTTGACTCCTTGAAAAATCTTCTTAAAGGGCGTCAAACCTTTAAAAACCGCGTATTTGGTAGTTTCAGGCACACCACACTTTTGATTTATGTCTTGTCAACTCATACACATCATTAATAATAATAATAATAATATGGTTTTCCTATGATTTCAATTCATTCTGAAGTCATTTTTTATATATCTGACTGTTAAATGCATGTTTTGGTGTTTTATGACACTAAAAATGCATTTTCCATCATCCCGAACAAACGGAAACTCCGATTAACATATCGTCTACTCGATCATTTAAAAATTCACTCTACAATTGTTGTCGTTTGATTTCACAGCATTTAGTGGTTGTTTGGTTGCTTTTGACCCCTGCGTGCTTTTAAAGGGCGTCGAACTTTTAAAACTGCATATTCAGTCATTCTGGGCAGATCGCACATCTAATTGACATTTCGTCTTCTCATACACATCATGAATAATAAGACAGTTTCCCTATGATTTTAGGTTACTATGAGGTCATTTTCTATGGATTTGACCATTAAAGACATGTTTTGGTGCCTTATGTCACTAAAATTACGTTTTTGGTCATCCCGGTAAAACGTTATCTCCGATTAACGTTTCGTCTACTCGGACATTTCACAAGTCACACGACAGTTATTTTCGTTTGGTTTCACTACATTATGAGGTCTTTTGGTTGGTTTTAACCCTCAGACACACTTTTTTAAAGGGCGTCAAACCTTTAAAAATCGCATATCTGATATTTCTAGGCACACCGCACATCTAATTAATGTCTTGTGTACTAGTACCCATCAAGAATAATAATAATAATATGGTTTTCCTATTATTTCAAGTCATTATGAGGTCATTTGAATGTTAAACACATGTTTTCATGTTTTATGACACTAAAAGTGTGTTTTTCGTCATCTCAGACAAACGGAAACTCCGATTGACATATCGTCTGCTCGACCATTTCAAAATTAACTATAATTTTTTTTTATGATTTCACCACATTCAGAGGTTTTTCAGTTGTTTTTTTACCCCCGTGTGTTTTTAAAGTGATTTGAACCCTTAAAAACCGCACATTCAATCGTTCTGGGTAGACCACACATCTGATTGATGTTTCTTATGATCATGCAAATCAATAATAACAATAATAATAATACATTTTTCCTATGATTTCAGGTCATTCTGATTTCGTTTTCTAGGTATTTGACCGTTAAACACACATTTTGGTTTCTTCTGACACTAAAAGTATGTTTTCGGTCATCCCGGGCAAACAACATCTTCGGTTGACGTTCCATCTACTCAATCATTTCACAATTCACTCTACAATTTTTTTGTCTGATTTCACAATATTTGGAGGTTTGGTTGGTTTTGACCACTGAACGAACCCTTTTAAAGGGCGTCGAACCTTTAAAAACTGCATATTGGTAGTTTTGGGTAGACCGTACATCTGATTGATGTTCTGTCTACTCGTACACATCATGAATAATAATAAAATGATTATCCTATTATTTCAAGTCATTATGAGGTTGTTTTCCATATATATGACCGTTAAATGCACATTTTGGTATTTTATGACACTAAAAGTGCATTTTTCGTTATCCCGGACAAACGGAACCTCCGATTGACGTACCGAGTCACGTATTAAGTACCTGAACATAAGTCCCTTATAATTTGCATCCATAAAATTCATTTATCCGAGTAAAGTTCTTTAATCTCGAATTTTCTGGACAATTCAAACTTTATCTCATCAACCCTTTCCTTTAGCAAATCATCAATAAAAATGTCGTCAACATAAAGAAGAAAGATGGTGAAACTTCCATCATCAAACACCTTTTGGTAACAACAATGGTCAACATTGATCCGGATGAACTTTCACTCTGCCATGAAAGTGTTGGAATTCTGGTTCTACTGACTCGGCACCTACTTTGAACTGTAAAGGCTTCACTTTAGTTGGCACGCAATGTCCTGGTTTTGATGCTCCACAAAACTAGCTAACTTATCCATATAGATTTCGCCATCTAAATCCCTGTGAAAGAATGTTGTCTTCACGTCAAAATGTTCCATATGAAAACCCTCCATGAAAACCATACTTAGTATCGTCCATATAGTTTTATAAGTATTGGTGAAAAGATCTCAGAGAAAACTACACCTTCCATTTATCAAAACCTTTTCATGACTGGTTGTGCCTTGTACCCCCATTTATCATTTGCTTTTTCCTTCAGCCGATTCACCCATTCGTTCTGAAGAACATTCTTCCTAGTAAGTCTTTTCATTATCTCCCATGTTCCAGATACAGAGAGTGAATCAATAACTCTCATTGATTCGAGTCTTTCAGATTCCTAGCCTCTTCCAGTTTCTAGAAATTTTATTGTGGATATGTTCTTACTACATGTGGGGGACTCACCCCCTAGAAGTGTGACATGAAACGTTCCACCATATAGGTCAAATACATTTCCATGACCGAGTGAAGGATTTATGGGTAAATGGCATAATTAGAGAGCTTTCATTTCCATTTTCTGGTATTACTGTTAATTGTCATATTCAGTCTGCATTTCATTTATATAAGAATCATGTTTATCATTGTAAATCCAAATATATTGACGTGTGTTTCCATTGGTTAGAAATTATTATGGTTGACCATGTGGGTGCCATTGAATCACTAAAACAATAATTTATGGGAAAAATAATTTCATTAAGGAATTACGCCTCATTTGAAGTAAACAAGATAAAGATGTAATATAATCATACATGTTCCAAAAAATACTATAGGTTCCTTCACCATCTCTTTCAAAAAGTGTACCTGACGATGAGATGTTACTCCACATTCCATCATTGGTCGGGCTCCAGATAGACTTCCCTGGTCTGCATTAACAAACAAAAATACATCATCACTGTCAGGAAGGTCCACGACCATGCACCGTATATATTTACCTTTGAATTTTCAATGCAAACAAAATCCCTGTAGGATTCCATCACCTACTAGTGCGGGTTCCTCAAAACAACATCTAACCAACTGCAGTGGAAACAAGGATTTAAGAATGAAAGAAAATATAGATGTATAAGAATAAAAATTTCAATAGGATCTTATTTTTATTTACTTTGAATTCCTGAGAACGATTGTATCTCCCAATTCATTGTTAAGATGCAACTGTGCAGGGGCATTGAGGTAAACACAATCAACAAAACCAGGAAATCTGACCACATCCCTATATTGTAAAAGGTTGGGAAAAAACACATCAGATTGGGCACTCAACGTTTATAAATTTTGATAAACCCTTTTCAAATTTCACCATGCATGCAACCTATTAAATGAATTTAATATCCCCACATAGCCAGAGAGAACTCGCCTGAAAATAGTTTGATATGATATTATACCAACCTTTTCTCCTTACCCTTAACTGGATTCTAGGGATCTGGATCCGTGTTTAATGTCTTGTAACCTTTCAAAACTTTCACAAATTTCCCTTATACATAACGGTAATGAAAAAATATGACAAAAAATTCTGCTTATTTTCTTAAGATGCTTGAAATCTCATTTTTACTAAACAGAATCTCAGCATTTAACATAGTGAACAATTTCCAAAAATATAGAAGAAAATAAAAAATATTGTATCATGCAACAAAATAGAATAACTTCATGATTCTATTATGAAAAAATCACATATAATTTATGCACATGATGTTCCCTTTGATCTTTCTTAACATTTGATCATTCTTCCCAGGCAGTTAATCTATGAATCTATAATTAAATATGTATATCAAAATATGAAGTTCATTTTACTAAAAGTAGTCAGTAGAACATGAAGGTAAAATTACAGTACTCACACAAAAAGAAGTATGCAATGAAGAGTTGAAAGAAAATGGCTTGTTGTCTGTGTTTGTGATGTTTAGTGTCATCGAAATATTATTCTAGTCAAGAATATCCTACAGACAAATGGGGGAAGTGGAAACAATAATTTTGAAGTGGAAGAAAACAAAATGATTAGAATCTAAAAGCAACTGCAATTCTAGGTGTAGAAACCTAAAAGGTTCTTGTTACAAGAGAGGGGATTTAAGATGCCATAAAAAAAGCCCAACTAACTAGGGATTATAAGGGAAACAGGTTTGGGAACTCATGTTCTACAGAAAAGTAAACATCAAGCAAACCTTGTAAACATATTAAAAGCTGTAATCCCACATCGAATGACCCTAAGACCCATCCTTCAACTCTAGGGTTAGAATATAATTTCCTTCAGTGTTTTCATAATCAACAACTGACCAATTCACATTCCTCTCAAATCCATGTTTTGGACACAACAACATTGCACACCCAAATTCTTGATCACATGAAAATACATGAAAATAGAAAAAAAAATTATAATTATATCATAACATAGTAGCATTTTCCCTTCACAACTGCACAAAACAGTTGAAAAAAATGAAAAATAAAGAAAAGAAAAAGAAAAAAAGGCCTTCCATTCAATATTCATGCAGGATCATAACTCCATGTGTGTAAATAGAAATGAGACATGGAGAAGAAGGGGAGAGGAAGCAGACATATGTGCAATAATTTTTTTATGATTCGCTAAGAGTGCATGCATGGAACAAGTGCTGCGAATTTAAAAATTAGAGGTTAAGGGAAGACAATAGATATATAATCAAATGAAATAAATCCATACTTGTTGTATTTGGCCTGGTCCAAATTGTGGGAAACAATGAGGAATGCCTCTACTATTCCAAGAAAAAGTATACAAATTCAGTACCTATGAAATTTTTGACTTCTTATTGGTGTGATAAATGATCCAAAGAATAAAATTTAAAAAATTAGTTGTGATGGCAGACAGGGGATACCAAAAGATAAAAAATAAAATACAAAAAAACTTTTATCCATTAGCACATATTTATTTATTTAAAGTGTGTAGAAGAAAATGAACCTCAAAATGTAAAAGCAATGGTGTGATGAATAAAACAAGAGTGTCAAGAAAAAAACTTGATGGGTTTTTGTCTATTGGACACAGAATCCATGAGGACAAATAGGAGGTCATTGTTGTTTGAAAGTTTCCAAGATGTGATGCATCCTCCAAATAGAAATATCTCGGCCTCACCGCCATAAGCACCCATATAAACAGAAAAAAAAAATCATCATTGAAATATGAAGCAACAATTTGCATGTCCCTATCATATTTATACCAACAAAAAACAAGTCTTAAACTCATTCAAATGAGGTCAACTACATGGATCAAGTGTTTTCAATTAGCTATATCAAAGACCATATTTTCATTGAGATCATTGGGATCATTTTTTAGGATTGATTTGAAGTCATTTTTGGTCCTCTAATTCATCTAATTTGTTTATTTGTCTTAAAGTCGACCCTAATAGCAGGTGAGTCAGGTTTGCTTCTTGGTGCTAACATGGTTTAATTACATACTATTCATCCTCTCAAAATCAAGTGTTGAATTCAACCCTAGAGAATTGGGAAATAGAAAAACCGAATTTTCATTTGAAAACTAAAGAAATAGACCCAGCCCCTTCCCCACCAAGAAAATAATAATAAAGTACAAACTAGACACTACCATCACCCTAGGCAGCTCAAAAACATTTATTCCAATCAAATAACAAAGATCAAAGGTAGATTAATACTAAGTACCTACCATGAACAAACATTAAGATGACCTTTGGTAAACTCCCCTCACCTTCAGTCACTCTTAGGCCTAGAGATGTATTTTTATTGTTTGCCTGAGCAAAATCCATGCTTGGGGATGGTCTGCATGTGATTAAGCTTACATTAATAAGTAATTGAAATTATTCATAAGTGAACTATCAATGTCGATAAAAAATGAGACAATCAATCGTGTTTTATGAAATGACCGCTCAAATTAGTGAGTGTGTGCCAAAGGGTGAGAGCCCTTAAAATCTACCGATGTAGTCAGGGAAGGCTTAATGAGGTTAGTATAGGGAGTGAGAAAAACACAGCCTTGGGTGTCCCCATTTTCCTCAAAAATGCTGGTCGTTAATAAGAAAAATAGGAGCATACAGGTTTGCTCTGAGTTAGTATCTGGACCTTGGGGCATTCCACACTAATATGTTGGGGAGAATGAAAGCACAGTTTTAAAATCCCAACTGGAGGCAGGTCCGACGGCGGGGCACGACGGGGCTGGGAGGGTATAATGGTGATGAGACGGGGCCAGGAGGGTTTGACGGTGGCGAGACAGCTCGAGGGAGGCAGGAGGGCTTGACGGTGGCGAGACAGCTCGAGGGAGGCAGGAGGGCTCAACGGCGGGGCGCGACGGGGCCGGTAGGGCTCGACGGCAGTGGGACTGTCCGACAGCGCTGCTTAGAAGCAGGGGTGGGGGTCACGGGGCCGCGGGAGGGTCGTGGGGTCATGGGAAGGAGTATGGAGAGGAAAATTTGGGGATGGGGTTAAAAAATACACCGCCCGCTAGGTCACTAATAATATTAATAGCGACCGCCATTTGGTGGCTTCCTTAGACTTCCATCCATGAAAATTAAAATTTCTACTAGTGGTAGATCGTTTTCTGAAAATATCAAAACAATCTGAATGTGTTTTATTAGTTTTTTATATGTAACTTGTTCTTTTTACTTAAATTAATGTCAATTTTAAATAAAAAGACACACTTTGAGTTATACTGGTCACACTATGTGTCATATTGAGGTGCAACTGATTCCAACATGTCAAAAATGACTAATAGATCGTTTTTCTAAGATATCAAAACAATTCGAATGTGTTTTCTCAGTTTTCGGTATGTCACTTGTTATTTTTACTTAAATTAATGTCAATTTTAAATAAAAAGAGACGCATTAAGTTATACCAGCCACACCATGTGTCGTATTGAGATGTGTCTTATTCTTACATGTCACAAATGACTAATATATCATTTTCCTAAAATATCAAAATAATTCGAATGCATTTGTTCGGTTTTCAGTATGTCACTTGTTGTTTTTACTTAAATTAATGTCAATTTGAAATAAAGAGACACTTTGGGTTATACCTGACACATTGTGCGTCGTATTGAGGTGTGGCAGATTCCTACATGTCACAAATGACTAACAGATCATTTTCCTAAAACATCGAAACAATCTGAATGTGTTTTCTCAGTTTTCAGTATGCCAATTGCGTTTTTCCTAAAATATCATTTCAAACTAGAAACATATATTTTGAGTCATATCGGTCATATCATGCATCAGATTGAGGTGTGGTTGACTCCTACACATCAAAAATGAGTTATGTATCATTGTTCAAAAATAGAAAAACAATCTAAATGTGTTTTCTCAGTTTTGAGGAAGTCACGTGTTCTTTTACTAAAATTGATGTCAATTTTAAATAATGAAAAATTTGGAGTTATACCGGCCACACCCTATATCAGATTGAGGTACAACTATTTCCTACCTATCACAAATTACTAATGGATCATTTTCCTAAAGTATCAAAGAAATCTAAATCCATTTTCTCAGTTTTCAGTATAATAGTTGTGTTTTTTTACTAAAATGTCATTTCAAACTGGAAACACATGTTATGAGTCATACCGGTCACATCGTGTATTGGTTTTATTCGATACTACTTCATATATGTAAAAAATGACTTAAAAATAATTTTCTTAAATTATAAAGACAATCAGACTGTGTTTTCTTGTTTTTTAGTGACTGACATTTTTTTAATTAAAATGTCAATTTTAAACTAATAACGGACACTTTTAGTCATACCGGTCACACCGTGCATTAGACTGAGGTGTGTTTGACTCCTCCTACACATCACAAATGACTCATGGGTCATTTTTCTAAGGTATCAAATTAATCCAAGTGCATTTTCTCAGTTTTCAATATGTCACTTATTGTTTTTACATAAATTAATGTCAAATTTAAGTAAAAAAGAGACATTTTGAGTTATATCGGTCACACCATGCATCATATAAACATGAGGATTATTCCTACAAATCACAAATGACTAATATATCCTTTTCCTAAAATATTAAAATAATCTCAATGCATTTTCTCAGTTTTCGGGTATGTTACTTGTTGTTTTTACTTAATTTTTTATTAATTTTAAATAAAAAGAGACACTTTGAGTTATACCGGCCACACCATGTATCGTATTGAGTTGTAGTTGATTCCTACACATCAAAAATGACTAATAGATCATTTTTCTAAAATATCAAAACAATATAATTCCGTTCACTGGGTTTTCAGTATGTCACTTTTTGTTTTTACTTAAATTAATGTCAATTTTAAATTAAAACAAACACTTTGAGTTATACTACCCACACGATGCATTGTATTGAAGTGAAACTGATTCCTACATGTTACAAATGACTAACAGATCATTTTCTTAAAATATCAAAACAATCCAAGTGCATTTTTTCAATTTTCAATATGTCACTTGTTGTTTTTACTTAAATTAATGTCAATTTAAATAAAAAGAGAAAATTTGAGTTATATCGACCACATCATATGTCGTAATGAGGTTCAGATGATTCATACACATCAAAAATTACTAATAGATCATTTTCCTAAAATATCAAAAAATCTGAATGTGTTTTCTCGGTTTTCATTATGTCAGTTGTGTTTTTTTACTAAAATGTCATTTCAAACCGGAAACATGCATTTAGAGACATACCGATCATATCATCCATCGGATTGAGGTTTTCTTGATTTAAAAAGGTCTCAAATGACTCATAGATCGTTTTCTTAAAGTATCAAAACAATCTGAATGTATTTTCTTAGTTTTTAGTATGTCACTTGTTGTTTTTACTTAAATTAATATCAATTTTAAATAAAAAGAGACACTTTGAGTGATACCGGCCACACTGTGCATTGTATTTAGGTATGGATGATTCCTACGCATAAAAAATGATGTATATATCATTTTTCTAAAATATCAAAATAATCCGAATGTGTTTTCTCAGTTTTCACTATGACGCTTGTTATTTTTATGTAAATTGATGTCAATTTTAAATAAAAAAGAAACACTTTGAGTTATACCGACCACACCATGTATTATATTGACGCATAACTGATTCCTATATGTAAAAATGACATTTATATCATTGTACTAAAGTATCAAAACAATCCTAATGTGTTTTCTCAGTTTTTAGTATCTCACTTGTTGTTTTTACTTAAATCAATGTAAATTTTAAATAAAAAGACACTTTGAGTTATACCAGCCACACCGTGCGTTGTTTTGAGTTGTGGATGATTTCTACATGTCACAAATGAAATATGTATCATTTTCCTAAAATATAAAATCAATACAAATGTTTTTTCTTGGTTTTCAGTATATCACTTATTGTTTTTACTTAAATTGATGTCAAGTTTAAATAAAAAGAGACACTTTGAGTTATACCGACCACACTGTGCATTTTATTAAGGCGAGGCTAATTCATACATTTCAAAAATGACACCTAGATCATTTTCCTAAAGTATCAAAACAATATGTATGTGTTTTCCCTATTTTCAATATGTCACTTGTTCTTTTTTCCAAAAGTAATGTCAATTTTAAATAGAAAGAGACACTTTGAGTGATACCAGTCACTTATTCTTTTTACTTGGTTTTGAGTAGGTCAGTTGCTCTGATACCAACAATATTGACCCAAAAATTTCATAAAAATATATAAAATCTTATTATATTAATATTCCTTAAATAGCATAATTATCCATTCCATAATAGTTTAGGTCTAGTGCTTTTGGAAATATGGAAACATAAAGAACTGGTTCATAAGAGTCTCTCATTAAGTTATTCTTTACTAGAAACCTTCTAAGACATATCATTTCTAAAACCATTATTAATAATCCACATATATAATAAAACAATTATTATATGAGTAATACTAAAAAATAACTAAATTAATCATAAATATGAAACAATTCACTACTTCTATGTAAGACACATCTTCATGAAATTTGTGTACATTCTTTCATCAGGTATGTTTCCCATTCATTTATAAGCACATCTATATCGTCTTTTGAATGTGAGTTTTTTCAACGGTCATAGTAGTTGTAGAAAAATATAAATACACAAATTATTAATAAATATTTTAAATTAAATGGTAATTATCTTCAAAAATACATCTTTAGGGATGCTAGTTTGTTCATGGAATGTGATATCTCTCATAAATTTACAAACATCATAATCGTAATCTTTTCCATTGGTTTGTTTCAAACACTGCAGAAACATTGATTAGAATAATTAATTTGTTTTGATATGTGTTTGTATAGTGAAATATTATTATATATACCCTAATACTTATTGTAGTACCCCCAGTTTCTGGTATGTAACCCTTACTTGATGCTTTTCATGGTTATAAAGTTAAGGGTGAAAAATGGGAGAGTCGGGAGAACTTGGAATGAGTTTTGGGGCAAAAAGAAAAGTTTCACGGGAGGCGCACGGTTTGTCTAAACCGTGCGGCCAAACCGTGCGAAGTTGGTATGGGAGGCAGTGGCTTCCGCCCGGTCAGCACACGGTTTGTCTAACCGTGCGGCCAAACCGTGTGAGAAGGGTGGCCGAGGCAGTAGCTAACGCACGGTTAGCGCACAGTTTGTCAAACTGTGCGGACTAACCATGCGGTCACTTAAAATTAGATCCTTAAATTGTGGATCTAACTTGTTTTGCCTCTAATTGCCTCATTAAAGCTCCTAAGCGGCCCTAACTCGGGATTTTGGTTCTCCTAAGGTCAAAGAGGGTTCTCCCATCGTTCCGGAGGTGATCCGAAGGCTTCTCTTGGCAAATCTAAGCCGAATTCTTTAGTTATGTGATCGTTCTCCTTCGTTCTTGAATGGTTTCTTAGATCCACTTAGATCTACTTCTCGTCTTCTCTTGGTTTCTTAGATTTATGCCCGTTATGGGTAGATTTAAGTGTGTGGATGCCAAATATGATGATATTTGGTCTTGGTTGTGATAGGAGAAGAGATCTAAGGAGGATTCTTGGAGATTTGACCCGATGTTCTTGAGTGTTCTTCGTCCGTTGCTTGGTTTCACCTTTTTGTTGAGGTAGGTGGATTCACTCCTATCTCCTCTTGTTAGAATTAGTTGGCTTAGTTTCAAATTGGTTATTTGAATGGTATTGATTGTGAAAAGCATGGAATAAATCTTCTTTATTGATGATTTATGGTTTTGATGAAATTGTGAAATCTTGGTGGATTGTTGTGCAAAGTGATTTGGCTATTTGAATTTAAAATGTTGATTTTAAATTATGAAATTGATGAAATTGGAAATGGTTTGATGAGAAAGGGGTTTTCAATAAAAAAGTGCGCTTTATTTAAATGGTTTGAATTAGTTGAACACACTTGGTTTTGATGGAAAGGGTTTTTAATAAAAGGTGTTTTATTGAAAGGTTGATTTTGGCATGATTGTTGGAAATGTGTAGTGTGTGTTCATATTTCATTGTACGAGGCTTGGTTGAAATAAGACCTTGTGCTCGGTGCCAAACATTTAATGGCACGATGGTAACTATATGTATGAGGCTTGGTTGAAATATGACCTTGTGCTCGGTGCCAAAGGTGTAATGGCACATGGGAAATAATTACCTTATGAAGACTTGGTAGATCGACGAGAGACCACTCATGAGTATGGAACTGTCATAATGATGCATGCATGGTTGATTTCAGGGGTTTGTGAAATGGTTGGGTATGCCAAAACGGGATGTTTTTGAAATGGTTTGGAAATTTGTTTGGTTTTTTTCTGGAAAAATAATGTGTTGGAAAAGCCGGTTTAAATTTCACTTTGATACTTTTGAGCATGGATGGTTTTGTAAAACTAGTTTATATTTAGTTATAAAATGCTTTAGCGAAAATGTTTTATATAAATTGTTTTTATATAAATGTGGCTAACTCTTCTATCCTAGTGGCCTGAGAAGGGAAGTCATTGGGGGAAAACCTACTGAGTTTTATACTCACCCCTGCTTTGGCACTTTGGTGCTTTTGTAGATGTTGTATTCCGAGACACAGGTAAAGGTAAAGCATCTCATTACTAGTGGCTTGTGGTGATGTTTGGGAGATGCTGTGGAGCTTGGATCTTGTAGACCACTGAGTCGTGGTGTATTTTGTGAGTCTTGTGTTGTTCTCTTTCTGCTGTGTACTTTGATGTTTGGTTGGTCTTCCGCTGTTGTGTACTTTGATGTGGTTTATTATAAATGAAGTTGTTTGTTGGTCTACATTTGTTCATGAATCATATAGTGAATGGTTAATGGATGGGTTATTTTATTAAAGGGTAAATCGTCCCCCAATTGTAATTGAAACCCTTCGGCATTTATTGCCAGCCTTTGGTGTCTTGGGGATGTCACTTAAGGCCTAGTAATGACTCGTTGCACTCTCAAGCCAATGAGAATTGGCGGGTCATTACAAATGGTATCAGCTTGTTCGGTCCTTGCCAAACAAGTAGTAATCGATATTCTTAGTCTTGGAGTTGAAATTCCTTCGTGTCTATTCCTTGGGTTAAAATATTATACAGGAGTAGGATTGTCGAAACTTGAAAGGTATAGCATAAAAGGACGTAGCTAACTTGTTTATGTTGAACTTCAAGTTACCAGGGTGTTGGGTATATAAGTGTTTTGGATACACTTCTAGAATGTTGGAAATCTCATTGTCGTGGGTTTATCCAATGAGAGGAGCATGACATGCAATGTAGAGGAATTAATTCCCACTAGGATTGCATATCTCATTGTGAAGAATGATTTATGATTTTGGGTAAGGTGTAAATTTTTGAACAAAATGTAGAATTTATTTTCAAATGAAAGATTTTGAAAACTGAATATTTGGTGTATTTTGAAAATGGATTGATTTTCAAAAAGTATGTTGAATGTTTTCAAAAATGGTTGAACATGGAAAAAGGTTGTTTGAGAAAAATTTTGTGATAGTTGATGTGATAGAATTTTAAATACTAAGCCAAAAATTGCTAGAGAGTGAGATTGACGGAGTTTTTTGTTGGTTTAGAAAATGGCACCCGGTAGACGTCGTCGAAACCAACCCGAAGAAGCTGCAGAGAATGTGGTTGCACCAGAACCACGTGTAAACCAAGAGCTGGTTCATATTATTTTCCAAGCCTTTTAAGCTGTGGATACGGGGAACCGGAGGAATGAGCCACGACATGTGGATCATACCATCCAATTCATGAAGTAGAATCCACTGAACTTTAGGGGTGATGCTGAACCCGAGAAGGTGGAGGTGTGGCTAAGCAGGATGAATCCTATATTCGATTTCATCGACACACCAGTAGATATGAAAGTAAAGTTGGCAACATATATGCTTGAGGATCTTGTAGGTCAGTGGAGGGATTTAGCGATTTAGGCTAAATTGGATGAATGCCTTACATGGGAGGATTTTGAAGAATTGTTTAACAAACAATTCTATCCTCACACGTTCAAGATCCAGAAAATGATGGACTTCTTTAGCTTGAAACATGAGAGCCTCTCTGTCACAGAGTATGTGGCTAAGTTCATGAATTTAGTCCATTTTTCACCATAGGTTATGGCAAGTGCTTCTTTGAAGGCACACATATTTGAATCGGGACTAAGGTAGGAGATTCGATCGAATATTGCGGTGCTCTGTATTACAGATTATACAGAGATGGTGAATAGATCAACGGTTGTGGAACATGATATCTCGGGATCGATAGGAGGAGGTATGATGATACCCACGAGATCGGGTGGGAACTCGAATGCTGGAAACAAGCGGAAGAGGGACACCTACTTCCAAGGTGGTAGTGCGAATCAGAACCAGATGGCGGGATCAATCAACCTTCCTCCACGACCCCAGAGCAAAGAAGGTTGCTTTCAATGTGGTTCGACTGATCACATGAAACGAGAATGTACAGCACCACCGAGAGAATGCCACAATTGCAAGCAGATGGGGCATCTACAATGCTATTGTAGGAATGCTCCGAGTTCGGGTGCGCGTGACACTTCCCAGGCGTCACAAGCATCGTATGCTTCGACAGGTCGAGGATAGAAAAAATCAGTCTCACCAGCAGAATAGAGCTAGTTATGGTGATTCCAGGAATACCATGACTCCTCAAGTAAGGCAATCTCAACAAGGCAATAAGGAGAAAATTGCAGCAACAAAGCAATTGTATGGAGCAGAGCAGATGATGGTAGATGACTAGTCTGGACCGTCTACAGTGATAGGTACGATTCTTTTGAATTCTACCCTCATGAAAGTGTTGTTCTATAATGGTGTATCACATTCCTTTCTTGCTTCTCGTATTGCTGATTTGCTGAACTTAAAACTGGAAATGATGCCTTCTGTCTTGAAACTGCAAACTCCTCTGGGTGAAAGAGAATGTCAAGCCTTCGTGTGTAGAGCATGTGCTATAACTGTTGATGGAGATGAGATGAAATGGGACTTCTCCATGTTGGATATGGATGTCTATGATCTAATCCTGGGTATGGATTGGTTGACAAGTTTTAAGACTCACATCGACTATTATAGGAGAACAATTAGTTTCACGACTCAGGATGTCATGGAGCATCTCTTCAGAGGAGAGAGAATGATAAAGAAAGGTGCAAAGAGCCTATTGGCACCAATGGTGGGAATGATATCTCACCAATTGGCAGCGTTGACTTTGGCATCATTGGAAGAGAGTGAGTAAAATATTTTTCTAGCTTTGGTGGATCAATTTCCTGATGTTTTTCCTGAAAACTTCTCAGAGTTACCACCTGTGAGAGAAGTGGAGTTTACGATTGATCTCCTTCCGGGGACTAGTCCTATCTCACTTCCATCTTATAGGATGGCACCAACTGAGTTAAAGGAATTGAAAGTGCAGTTAGAGGAGCTGGAAAGTAAGGGATTCATTCGCCCAAGCGTGTCTCTATGGACAACACCGGTTTTGTTTGTGAAGAAGGCAGATGGAACTCTTCGGCTGTGTGTTAATTATCGTAAGCTTAACCAAGTTACGATAAAGAATAGATATCCACTTCCATGCATTGATGAACTATTTGATCAATTGAGGGGAGCTTAGTGGTTCTCCAAGATTTTCTTGCGATCAAGATATCACCAGTTGCGAGTTTGAAAGAAGGATATTCTGAAGACAGCTTTCAGAAGTAGATATGGCCACTACGAATATGTAGTCATGCCTTTCGGTCTAACGAATGCACCAGTGGTCTTCATGACTTTGATGAATCAAATATTTAAGCAATATCTGGATTCTTTTGTTGTGGTGTTTGTGGACGACATATTGGTGTATTCAAGAACAAGGGTTGAGCATGAGAAACACTTGGCGACAGTGTTGGAAATATTGAGAGACCATCAGTTGTATTCCAAATTATCAAAGTGTGATTTTTGGATACAAGAAGTACGTTTCCTTGGCCATGTCGTTTCCGAGAAAGGCGTTTCAGTTGATCCGAAAAATATAGAAGCCGTTATCTCTTGGCAACCACCAAGGAATGTGTTCGAGATACAAAGTTTTCTTGGTTTAGCTGGTTACTACCGACGCTTTGTGCATGATTTCTCATGACTAGCATCACCAATGAAAGATATAACAAAGAATAATGCTCCATTACAATGGATAGAAGAATGTCAGAAGTCTTTCCAGGAACTGAAGGTTTGTCTTACATCGACACCTATCTTGATCTTGCCAGAATCAGGACAGGGCTATGTGGTGTTTTGTGATGCTTCGGGAACAGGGTTGGGTTATGTTCTCATGCAAGGAGACCATGTTGTTGCTTATGGTTCAAGGAAGTTGAGGGTGCATGAGAAGAATTACCCAACACATGATTTGGAGTTAGTTGTAGTCGTCCATGCTTTGAAAACATGGAGACACTATCTCTTTGGTGAGAAATTTACTGTGTTTACGGATCACAAAAGCTTAAAACACATTTTCTCATAGCGCAATTTGAATCTGAGGTAGAGGAGATGGACAGAGTATCTTCAAATATTCGACATTGACTTAATGTATACACCGGGTAAGGGCAATTCGGTGGCCGATGCATTAAGCAAGAAGTTGTATGCTTAGTTGGCAAAGGAAGCTTTAGACGAATGGCAGTTGATGTCGGTCTTAGCCGACATGCATGTGGAATGTGAAAACTGAGGTGATGTTTCAGTTTTCTTTTTAGCTACGTTTGTTCCTAATCTGGTAAGAGTGGTCAAAGAGGCACAAACATCTGATGTCGAATGTCTGGTAATGAGTTCAAAACTCAATGGTGGGGAGATCATTGATGGCTAGAAACTGGAAGCGGGCTCAGTTTTGTGTTTCAGAGATCAGATGGTTGTACCTATAGTTTTTTAGAAATAACTCCTTAATGCTTACCACCATTCAAGATGGGATGTAAATCCGGGTACATAGAAGATGTATAAGGTGTTAAAGGCGCAGTTTTGGTGGAGCGGTATGAAAAGGAAAGTGGTCGAGTTCGTCTCGCAATGCTTAACTTGTTAGCAGGTTAAAGCAGAGCATCAGAGACCAGATGGTATGTTACAGTATTTACCTATCACAGTGTGGAAATGGGATCAGATAGCAATGGATTTTGTTACAGGTCTTCCAAGAACGGCCCAGAAACACGATGCCATTTGGGTTATAGTATATCATCTAACCAAGTCGGCCCATTTTATCCCTATTCATGAAACCCATACAGTGGAAGATATTTCAAAAATCTATATCCGAGAAGTGGTAAAGAGGCATGATGTACCAGTGTCTATCGTCTCAGATATATATTCGAGGTTCACATATCGTTTTTGGAAATCATTACAGCAATCCCTGTGGACTCAGTTGATGATGAGTACGACGTATCATCCTCAGACGGATGGGCAATCTGAGCGGACGATACAAACGTTGGAAGACATGTTGCGGGCTTGTGTAATGGACTTTGGTGGATCATGGGAGGAGTATATACCCTTAGTGGATTTATCATACAATAAAAACTATCAAGCCTTGATACGCATGGCTCCGTTTGAATCATTATATGGGCGTCCTTGTCGTTCTTCACTATGCTGGGTGGAAACTGGTGAAACTTCACTAGTCGGGCCAAAACTTGTCCAAAAGACAACAGAAAAGATCTAGTTGATTAAAAAGAGGATAGAGACAGCTCAGAGTCATCAGAAATCTTATGCAAATCACCGTCAAAGACCTTTGGCGTTTGTTGTGGGTGATCACGTCTTCTTGAGGATCTCTCCAAGACTTGGACATCGTCGTTTTGGGAATCATGGAAAGATATCTCCTAGATATATAGGCCCTTTTGAGATAATGGAATGGGTTGGAGAGGTGGCGTATCAGTTGGCATTACCAACACGGTTTAGTGTAGTGCATAATGTGTTCCATGTATCTCAGTTGAAGAAGTATCAACCCGATCCTGACCATGTGATCAGATGGGATCACATTGACCTAGAGTCGGATGCTTCATTGATACATATCCCGGTACAGATTGTGGATAGGAAAGAGAAAGTCTTGCATGGGAAAAGCATCAGTCTAGTGCAAGTTTTTTGGCAACATGGTTAGATTTAGGAAGAGACTTGGGAACGCGAGAAAGAAATGAGAGAGCAGTGACCATAACTCTTTCAGACAAGCATTGGTTTTCTACTTTTCGAGGAGGGAAAGGCCAATGGTGGGGAGAATGTAGTACCCTCGGTTTCTGGTATGTAACCCTTACTTGATGCTTTTCATGGTTATAAAGTTAAGTGTGACAAATGGGAGAGTCGGGAGAACTTGGAATGAGTTTTGGGGCAAAAAGGGAAGTCGCACGGGAGGTGCACGGTTTGTCTAAACTGTGCGGCCAAACCGTGTAGAGTTGGTATGGGAGGTAGTGGCTTCCACACGGTCAGCACATGGTTTGTCTAATTGTGCAGCCAAATCGTGTGAGAAGGGTGTTCGAGGCAATAACTAACACATGGTTAGCGCACGGTTTGTCAAACCGTGCGGACTAACCGTGCAGTCACTTAAAATTAGATCCTTAAATTGTGGATCTAACTCGTTTTGCCTCTAATTGCCTCATTAAATATCCTAAGCAGCCCTAAATAGGGATTTTGGTTCTCCTAAGGTCAAAGAGGGTTCTCCCATCATTTCGTAGGTGATCTGAAGGCTTTTCTTGGCGAATCGAAGCCGGATTCTTGAGGTATGTGATCGTTCTCCTTCGTTCTTGAATGGTTTCTTAGATCCACTTAGATCTACTTCTCGTATTCTCTCAGTTTCTTAGATCTATGCCCGTTATGGGTAGATCTATGTGTGTGGATTCCAAATATGATGATATTTGGTCTTGGTTATGATAGGAGAAAAGATCTAAGGAGGATTCTTGGAGATTTGACCCGGTGTTCTTGAGCGTTCTTCATCCGTTTCTTGGTTTCTCCTTTTTGTTGAGGTAGGTGGCTTCACTCTCGACTCCTCTTGTTAGAATTGGTTGGCTTAGTTCCAAATTGGTTATTTGAATAGTATTGATTGTGAAAAGCATAAAATAAATCTTCTTTAGTGATGATTTATGGTTTTAATGAAATTGTGAAATCTTAGTGGATTGTTGTGGAAAGTGATTTGGCTATTTGAATTTAAAATGTTGATTTTAAATTATGAAATTTCTGAAATTGCAAATGGTTTAATGAGAAAGGGGTTTTCAATAAAAAGGGTGTTTTATTGAAATGGTTTGAATTGGTTGAACACACTTGGTTTTGATGGAAAGGGTTTTCAATAAAAGATGTTTTATTGAACGGTTGATTTTGGCATGATTGTTGGAAATGTGTAGTGTGTGTTCATATTGCATTGTACGAGGCTTGGTTGAAATAGGACCTTGTGCTCGGTGCCAAACGTTTAATGGCACGATGGTAACTATATGTACGAGGCTTGGTTGAAATATGACCTTGTGCTCGGTGCCAAATGTGTAATGGAACATGGGAAATAATTACCTTGTGACGACTTGGTAGATCGACAATAGACCGCTCATGAGTATGGAACTATCATAACGATGCATGCATGGTTGATTTCACGGGTTTGTGAAATGGTTGGGTATGCCAAAACGGGATGTTTGTGAAATGGTTTGGAAATTTGTTTGGTTTTTTTTCTGAAAAAATAACGTGTTGGAAAATCCAGTTTAAATTGCACTTTGATACTTTTGAGCATGGATGGTTTTGGAAAACTAGTTTATATTTAGTTATAAACTTCTTTGGTGAAAATGTTTTATATAAACTGTTTTTATATAAATGTGGATAACTCTTCTATACTAGTGGCATGAGAAGGTAAGTCATTGGGGAAAACCTACTAAGTTTTATACTCACCCCTACTTTGTAACTTTGGTGCTTTTGTAGATATTTTATTCCGAGACATAGGTAAAGGTAAAGCATCTCATTACTAGTGTCTTGTGGTGATGTTTGGGAGATGCTGTGGAGCTTGGAGCTTGTGGACCACTGAGTCGTGGTGTCTTTTGGGAGTCTTGTGTTGTTATCTTTTTGTTGTGTACTTTGATGTTTGGTTGGTCTTCCGCTGTTGTGTACTTTGATGTGGTTTATTATAAATGAAGTTGTTTGTTGGTCTACATTTGTTCATGCATCATATAGTGAATGGTTAATGGATGGGTTATTTTCTTAAAGGGTAAATTATCCCCCAATTGTAATTGAAACCCTTCGGCATTTATTTCCAGCCTTTAGCATCTTGGGGATATCGCTTAAGTCCTAGTAATTACTCGTTGTACTCTCAAGACAATGAGAATTGGCGGGTCATTACACTTATCCAGTCTTAGAACTTGTCTTCATCCTTGTTCTTATCTCCTAGCCTTATTCCTTATTTTTCATGATAGTGATGCACCTTCCTATCATAACGTAATCCTCATTAAAAGATAATATAAATTATATAACTTGATGTTTAGTTCTAAAACAAAGGATTTAGTGTATTAAAAATTGAAAAAAGCCAGCATGTGTGGTTGGTTTGTTGGATATCTGTAAGATCCTGTGTTTTTAACCGAGTTAAAATTACGAATATTTCTGAATTTTTTTTCGGTTTATCAACAGGTCATTATTTTTAAATCGAGCTCCCGAATTTTATTCCGAGTGTTGGAACACCTAAAGATGTCGTTTTTTTTGAACTTTGATAGAAGTTTTGAGGTAAAGGGGAAGTCGCACGGGCGACACATGGTTTGTCTAACCATGTGGCCAAACCGTGTGTAGTTGAAGTTTTGAGGCAGTAGCTCCCGCACGGTTGGCACACGGTTAGGAGAGACCATGCAATGAGGTCGTGTGAGAGGGGTGGCCAAGGCAGTAGCTAATGCATGGTTAGGGCACGGTTTTGTCTAACCGTGCGATCAAACCGTGCAAAAACTTATGTGAGATCCTAAAAAAGTGGATCTCACACTTTTAAGCCTCTAGATGGATCTTTTTTCCTCATAAGTGGCCATAACTCAAGATTACTCTCCCTTGAAGGTTGGAAAACCTCTCCCAAGCGTTTGGGAGGCAATCCTAAGGCTTCTCTTAGCGAATTGAAGCCGAATTCTTGAGGTAGGTAGATGTTCTTCTTCGTTCTTGTTTGGTTTCTTAGATCTACTTAGATCCACATCTCCTCTTCTGACGGTTTCTTAGATCTACACCCGTTATGGGTATATCTAAGTGTGTGGATGACAAGTATGATGATTTTTGGTCTTGGTATTGCTAGGAGAAGTGATCTAAGGCGGGTTCTTGAAGAATCAACCCATTTCTCTTAAGGGTTCTTCGTTCGTTGTGGTTTTCGTCAAAACCCCAAGGTAGGGTCCCAAATCTTTAACATTTTATATGAGAATTTGAGCTCCTTTTGATAAATTGAGAACGTGAGTTTCCTTTATTATGATATGTCGATGCATGGCACTTTTGATGTTATTAAATAATACCACCCACATGAGATAAATGAGGACTGGAACATGTGTTGATTTTAAGCATGGGTTACTAATTTAGTTAAAGTGATATGATTAAACAGTTAAATGATTTGAATGGGAATAATGAGTAATAGGGTAATTAATGGTAGGATTAATTATCAAGTCATGAGTTGGAATAATATTGTGGATTTTATAGATTATTGGGAATATCAAATATTTGACATGTTTGGAAGATAATTGGAAACTGGTAATAATTAATGGAGGGATTAATTATTACATGTTAAATGGTAAATGGATAACTAATTGATGATTGGTTAAAGAGATAGTTTTGATTAATTAAATATTGAATTAATTAATTTTCATGCATTAAATTAAGATTGTGAATTGATTGTTTGTTACGATTGTTGTCCAGGAGTACCTTTTGATGCGTATTAGTTTTCCATGCCTTAAGTTGTCTTGGATGGAGTTGTTTAGAGATATGATATGTTGTGTTATATGATCACTAAATATCTTGGCTTTTCTCATCATGTTTTGAGATGATTATGGTGTTCTTGTAGATTGTTAAATTCCTGGACGAACCATTGTTTGAATGGACGAGTTCAGACTTGTTAAATAATTTGGATAATTAAGTGCTGAGTTAATTATTCAGTTGGATTGCTAAGAATAATTAATTGTTAATTAATTATTAATTAATGATATTTTGAATGGTTAATTAAGTGTTGAATCATATTAAGAGAGATTTGTGTTGTTAATTAATTGCTGAATTAATTAAATGATTGGTTTTGTGGTGTTAGACATGGTATTCTACACCAATGATAAATATATATGTATGATTGATGAATGGGTTGTGAGATAAGGACTGAGGCTCCAAATACTCACAGGATATTAGACATGATGTTCGACACCAATGATAGATGTATATGTATGATTTATAGATGGGTTGTGAGATAGGGACTGATACTCCAAATACTCACGGGGTGCTAGACATGGAGTTCTACACCCAACTTGTAAGAAAATATTCTTTTATGGGACAGGGAATGATGCTCCAAATACCAATGGGTTGTGAGACAAGGACTGACGCTCCAAATACTCATGAGGTTGATAGACATGATGTTCTACATCCATTAATTAACATTGGACTGTGGGTCCAATTGTTCGTGCATGAAATGAGTTAATGGTTAATGAAGGCTGTTGTGACATGATGATTTGTGAATTGATTATGAGAAAGGGTTTAGACTTATTAATGAATTGGGAGAACCACTGTTAGCGGATGGACCCATGAGAAAATCACTATTTTAGTGGACGAGCTTAGACATAATATATGAAATATTAAACTGAATAACTTATGACGCGTTATCCAAGCCAAAGCACAAGTTTGGATTCGGTCTTTACTTTGATTATTTAGATGGTCTTTAGAGACATCTGTGGTGAGTGACTTATATGGGGGATGTCGGGCATAGGCTGAATCTCAAGACTTTCATAATAAGATTTGAGTAATTGATAAATGAAAAATGATTATGTAATGATTGTTGAGTATGCATGACAAATGAATAGTGCAGGTTCAGACACTAGCTGAGGGCTGAAGCTGGTACTTGAGTATAGAGTTACTTTGTACTGCTTACTTTATTTTATGCATGCCTTCACATGTTTTAAATTATTTATTAAATGTCTGGATTTGGGGTAGACACTGGTGGTCCCGACCTACTGAGATTTATATCTCACACCCTACTCAGGCCGCCATTGCACTGGGTACCCAAGTAGACTCTACTTGGTTGCAGGACTATGTTGTTTGCATTTACTTGGGAGTTAGGAGCAGAGGAACGAGCGGAGGCTCGGGATGCTCGAGGAGATCTCCCTTGGTTCTTTGAGTCATTACTTATTTATTTATGAATTGGAATGTAAAGAATTCTGTTTTGTTCACTATTTTCTACTTTTGTATATTTAACATGTCATGCATGCATCTGCTGTATAATTTGGCATTGGCCATTTGTTTTGTACAAGAATTATAAAATATGTTTTCCACTGATTTATCATTTATTATACTGTTTCTTCTATTTATGGCCTTTGTGTATTTTTGAACACTAAAAAGAGGGTATAGTCTCCCCACTAACTATCCTTAGACCCTCGCTGCTAGTTGGCAGCCTCTGGCGTAAGGGGAGACGTGCTTGAGGTTATGTGGTGACCGGTCCGGCCACCAGTTCATGGGTGAGCCGGGTCAGGATGTTACAATATCCATGCATTGAATCTAGGAAATAAATCTTTTTAGTATCCAAATTTACCGCAATGAGCATCCAACGCTACATAAAAGCACAAAAAGGAATAATTAATGAAAGAAATGAAAATGTATTTAATATGATTAAATTATAGAGTTTTAACCCTTATTCATTGGTATTAAATAGAGTCTGTCATCCAAAAGTTTTCTTCGAAACAATTTGATCAGACCTGCCACTATATTATCCTTTTTCTTTTCCATATATTTCTTTTTGTTCTGTAGAGGAGATGTGAGGATTCACAAGTCTGTATTTTTTTTCATGGGAAAATACCTTCAATTGTTTTTTATATATACATATACTAAAAATATGAAATTTATTTAGTCATAATTAACATAGTATATTAGCTTTTGGAAAATAAAATCACGATAACATACCTCATGTATATAATTACAACTAAGCCTCTTAGCCAATCATAGTCGAGGATTTCACTTAAACTCTCAATACCAGTGAAGTCTTGATCTTTCTCTCCATGCATATTTTCATCAAAATCAACTATGTAATTAAGACCATATCTTAATTTATTATTCACATAAACCTTCAATGGCAGTAAATGAGGATATAGAACAGGTGGGGTAATGGTGATTTCGCTAGATATATTTGATTGGTTGGTCGATCCTTTAAATGGTTTTGAGGTGCTCTTTCATTTCATCCCCTTCTATTTGTCTATATATAATAACATTCATCAGTTTAGAACTTTTTTCATTAATTGTTAGAGGTTTATCTTGAAAAGGTAATTGGAAATTAATACCTCCTTGTCAACATTTTTTTTACAAGACATGATGGCCATGTGATGAATGTTCCAACAAATTTTTGGACCATGTGAATATCTTCCTCATCAATTGGAATATATAGATCCTATGTTCAACACATGGTCTATACTAATAGACACTCACACACGACCTTTTGGAAGTGTTTTGTTATATAGCATTTATTTTTGAATATTGAATATCATATCCCTTGCTACAAGGTGATGGCTGAGTGTTTCTAGATATAAATCATTATCATTATCACCCAGTAGAATATCATTAAAGAAATGATATCAGTGTCTGTCTGATTTACATTTCATAGAAACATTTATTAGAACATTGATTACCTCATCTAAGACATCTCTTTAAGGGGAATGGCTTGCCTCATAGCTGGTGGGGGGTGGGAGGGATCTCTATGCGGTGGATATTCTTGAGTTTCCTCTTCTCTTTGCCTCACCCCATTAAGGTTTCCATCATATATCTATACCATTGGAATTATTCTTCAAGGGTATATATTCTTTCTCTCATCCATTTTATTAATTCACTTTGATCCTCCTCTTGTTTTTTTCTCAAAATATGGTCGGGGTGTCACCCCAAAA
Organism: Viscum album; assembly: GCA_963277665.1. Classification (NCBI taxonomy): domain Eukaryota; kingdom Viridiplantae; phylum Streptophyta; class Magnoliopsida; order Santalales; family Viscaceae; genus Viscum; species Viscum album. The sequence continues at coordinate 1,981,196,104 of OY728125.1, read as the reverse complement.
CCCGCACCTCTGACACAACCATACTATTCTGGACACTTCAAGTCCACTGATAGTATATGTTCATCTGGTAGAGGTGTTGATGATTCCTATGACTATGTACAATAGAAGATATATGAAAATAAGTGATAATTGTTATGTAATAGAGATTTAAAGAAAAACAAATTTTTATTATTTAATAATTACACATGTTTCCCACACTTTCTGCATGTTTTTATCTATTAGTATCCCATCTTTATTTACACGTTCCTTCTTCCATAACACATGGCGTGGGATGGAAGTGCAATTTTATTTAGAAGTCATCAATCTATATATAAATAGAGGAACCTAATTATGGTATTGTTTCATGTCACATAAAATTATTACGGTATATTTAAAATACATACCAATTTTTTTCAAGTAAAGCATACCCCATCCTTGATTTATGGTAGGGGTACGCTGGTATTGTTGCTCATTACTTATTCCAGCACTTAGTTTTTGCTTCATAAATAAAAAATTGTCAATTAAAGTGATGAATACATGTATCATCAATAAACATATTACTATCCACAATGTACCTGAAAAGAAACATTTTCATGATGACCAGTAAATGCATCCCACACTTCTTGGGTTATCAGGTGTGCATAGATAAGTGGTGGGTGTGGTTTTATTTTCCCTTAAGCATATTTAAGATGATATTTGTTAGAATTGTACTAAATACTCTATGAATCCTTCCAACAATAATTAATACATATTTCTTGTGGGATTCATCTACTTTAAATTCACTATTTAATAGATGATAAAGAGGAAGTCAATGTTTCCTTATTTTATTTTTATTAAAATAAAGAAATGATATCATAATGTTACCATAATTTATTCCCACATCACTGTCTTAATCTTGGGTATAACAGGGTTCCATAAGTTTACATTAATCGAAACACATTGTTGAGTGAAGATTCCAATATAACTGCTGAACATTTCCTTGTTGGGGTTAATATGATGTCCCCGCACATTCCATCTGACCTCATATTTAATGCTTTTGGATTTCACTGTGATTATTTTTGCTAACACCATCAAACTACAACGCTTTTATTTTTTTTGCATCGTTGGTCCTTCATCACCTACGATTTACCCATAATCAACATCATCAAGATGTTCCTTAGGATAGGTAGCATTGGCATATACATATGGTTGTTTTATCTCTACAATAGGAGTAGCAGTAGGTTAATAAACCTATTGTTTCTCAGGAATGAGAGCATCATCACGCGTAGAAGGTCATTCCTCTACACTGGGATTGGGAGCATCAGCACGTGCATAAGTCATTATCTGTAGAAGTGGCTTAACATTTTATTTAATTTAAATAAATGCAGCAGAAAACTGGTAATAACATGAGGTAACATGATGTATATTACAAAACAAAGTAATTGGATTATTGGAATCTTTTTTTATTTTTTAAAGGATGAAGAGATTTGAACACTCTATTTATGATCCAAATCCCTTCATTATGGTCTCCTATTAAATAAAAAACTACATCTACATTGGGACCACTAATAAATGATTATGATGCCCTTATGAAAGGATCATCCATAGTTGAATTTTCATCTGATCCCACGATGGTTTTAGTCGATAATAAAACAATTGACCACTTTTGATTTATTTGATATGGAAAATAAAATACATGTACTACCTATGATTCCATTATAAATGGTTCGTATTTGTACCCTTCCTTACTGAAATCAATTTTCATAAATCCCAATTCATTTATTTTAACATAAATTCTATTATCAACCCACTTGTATTAAAAAATAATAACATGGAATGTTGTATAATATAACTCCAATATTTGTTTGATGATTCCAAAGTATGACATATTCAAGTAAGTTGGATTTCTATCCTTAGTACCAGAAACATGCATTGCTTCAGCATGAGTGTAATGCCACTATTTTTCATGGTAAAGTCTTCATCATGCTCATTTTTATAAAACGTATAACCATTAATTACATAACCATTGTAAGACAATACATATACACTTGTCCCTATATCTATCCATAGAATATATTCTGAAATAAAATTAGTATTTTCACGCGACTCCATTAAAATATGCTTCAGAAACCATCCTATAAATGGTTGATTATGTGTATTTGATATCCACCTTTCAACCCTTGATGGATTCAAATGCCTAATAATTTATTTGTGTGTTTCAATATATGGGGAAAACTCCAAACTGTTATAAAAAACATAAAGGTGGGCCTACTCCTGATTAGTAATATTGATTTTGAAAACATCTCTTCCAAAACTTCCTCCACCCGCAAGCTAACCAGTGTGACAAGATTTTGGTAAACCGATGCTTTTCACACTGAACATGTATTCAATATAGAATTCAATAGCTTTATCAGTAATATATCACTCTACAATACAACCCTATTATTGAATTAGATTTTTGAAATATCGTTTCAAGATCTTCATATACCATTCAATGGGGTACATCCATCTATAGTGCATTGGACCACATAGGAAAAACTCTTTCACTAAGGGAACCATCAAATGAACCATCATATCAAAGAATGTTGGTAGGAAGAATATTTACAATTAACATAATATGATGGCAATTTCTCTTCCCATAGTCGGTAATTTCTCCAGGTCTAAAACTTTGCTGCATATAGCTTTAAAGAAGAAACGGAGCTTGGTTAATGTATGATGGACATTCTTGGAAAAAAATGCAGTATAAATTTATAAGCATTATATCTTGCATCAAAACATTGAAGTCATATGATTTCACACCTTTTAAATTTAAATCGGTCATTGAAATGATGTTCTTGATATTCAATTAATACTCCTCTAGAACCTTTACGTCATTCAAGAAGTTAGAAAACTGATGTCACTCATTCCTGGAATGAGTTTAAGCATTTAGAGGAAGAAAAATTTGTTTTTTACCCTTAATTGGCACCAATTATTCTCGTATTTCCATGTCAACCATATCCAACATATCCTTAATTAAATCCTTTTTTTTTCAGGTGCATTTAGAAATATCCTGATGATACTACCACATAAATTTTTTTCAACATACATAACATCAATAAAATGTCTTACATATAGACAATTCCAGTATGGAAATTCAAAAAAAAAGATTATTTTTCTAACCGGTTTTCATAAGGTTTATAAAAATGGTTTACTAAAAGAATTTCCTGAATATTTTACTTTCTCAAACAGTTGATCTATTTTTAGTGGATATGGTGTTGTACATTCTTCTGAACTATCATTAAATTATGTCATCCAAGATCGGTACATATTTCATCGGGGTAGAAATCTATGATTTCCTAGAAACACGGGTTTCGATGAATGTTTCAACCTAATTGATTGTGCACCTTGTTCGTAGATGGGACACCCTTTAGTTACTTTAATTCTATATCCTAAAAAATTTCCATAAGTAGGAAATTAATTTATCATCCCATACAACATGGCTCTCAATGTGAAATCTTCATTTTCATAAGCATCATACAATATAACACATGAATCCCACAATAATTTCAAATCCTCAATCAATGGGTCCAAATAAAAATCAATATCATTACCCTGTTGTTTTTTGTCCTAATATAAGAATATATAACAAGATGTATTTTTATTTTATGAATAACCATGGTAGCAAGTTATAATTTACCAACATAACCAACCATGTACTATGAGTGCTTCTTTAAAAACCAAAAGGATTCACTCTATCTGTAGATAACACAAGATGAATATTTCTCAGATCATTTAAAAATTCAATATACTCTTGATTTATTCTCTTCCACAGAGGAGAGTCTATCGGGTGATGTAGTTTCCCATATTTACTTCTTGTGTCTACATGCCATGTCAATTTCCCTAAAGTATCCTCACTCCCATAAAGGCACTTAAACCTTAGAATGATTGTAAATTACCATACAACTTTCATAGGACCAGATTCATTTTTATTGTATCGATAAGAACCAAACATTGGGAATTCTCTATGTGATTTTTGGTCCTTGTAAAACAATATATAGTCATTTGGGCAGGCATATATTCTTTCATAGATGATACCCATCGAGTGTAGAATTTTTTTGGCATCATATTTTTGATTCAGGATCTTATTATCTTTTTGGATCATGTCATTCATGAGAGAAAGTAATTTTGTAAAACTAGAGTCACTCCATCCATTGACTACTTTCAGATTATACAACTTTAATATGGCTGAAAATGCTGTATATTTAGTGCAACCACCGTACAATGGCGCCTTTCCACAACTCTTTAACTTCTCAAAAAATGTTGAGTAAACATGAATTTTATCTTCAAATATATTTTTAATTTCCACAATATGATATTCATCATCATTCACATCTATAAGGACATCCTCGATACAATATTATTCATTTTATACACTTGTAATCATATCAGATGATCCATAAAATGTAGTTTTATGCCATCCACTTGCTATATTCTCTTTTTCCCCGTGTTTATTCCAGCATTTATAACTTTGATCTATTCCATGATAGATCAAGTGTTCTTCCAACTCCTATGGACTAATTTTTATTGAATAAAAACAGCATGAACATAGAAAAAGGATTTGAGAAGGGTTATATGCATGATCTTTTGAAAACTTGATTAATTCTTTCACACCATCTTCATACAATTTTTTTCAGAAGATTGGAATCCATCCATTCTTTATTCATTTCCATCATATTTGATTCGGTAATATTAATATTTAACAAAATAAATACACAAATTATTGATATAAAAATTAACCAAGGATAAAAAAAAGTTATAGACTTTAAGTTTCCTTTAATATTTATCCCCAATATCCACTTTCTCAAACCAAGTTCTTTCATTTGGGATATTCTAGATAAATCAATCTTCAGCTCTTCCATTCTTTCTTTTATTGGTCCAACTAAGAGAAATTCATCCACATAATGAAGTAAAATAACAAAACTCCCATCATAATACAATGTCATATAGTAGAAATTATTTACATTACACTACATGGACATTAATTCTACTTTGAAAGAATTGAAATTATAGTTACACTATCTTGGTGCCTACTTAATCCCAAAAAATCCATTTGACACTGGAACCGAACCTTCTATTCTGTTTATCATGAAACCTTCCAGTTTATCTATGTAGATCTCATCCTCTGAATCAATATGATGGAATATAATCATGAAATCCATTTTTTATAGAAATAAATCTTCAATGGAAACCAATCTGAGAACCATATGAATTATTATATGATTTATAGTAGGAGAGAAAATCTAACTGAAATCTAATCCTTCTAATTATTGAAATACATTTACCCTTTCCATGGTGTTATTATTGATCTACTTGTCTTCCCTATATAATGTAATGGTTTTCCTAATTCTATAAAATTATAAACTTAAAAGATTATAGAAAAACTACATTTGAGATTTCCTTTGAAAAATATTTATAAAATCACAGTTGAAATACCATTAAAAACCAACCATTTAAAAAAAATTCCTATTTAAAATAACACACCCTTTTAAAATTAAACCAATCAGTTCAAAACACTATTTCACAAAACCCTAATTCATTTTTTTTAAATCATTCAAGGCAACTTCATGAGCCAACAATATTAATCATTTAAAATGAGATAAAACCCTCTATATTTTAATTTTTTTTATTTAAAACTTCACACACCCCTTGTTAAAATGAAACCAGCGTTACAAATGCTTTCAAAAAATTCACATCCCTTTATGAAAGCCAATCAGTTGAGTTGAAAAACACTTGTCATGCTACCTATGTCAAAACCAAGTGTTTAAATCATTTTAAAGCTATTTAAAACCCAAAAAGAGTATGTTGAACACTTATAATTTTTTAATCAACATTTAAAAACACTTGAATCATTTTAAAATAGCTATATATGAATTTTCACAAAGACATAAATCCCAAGAGAGGCACTTTATAAAGGATACATGAATAAAAAATAACCAACATTTTATAAAATATAAATATATAAAAGTTGTATAATTTATCATATAAATATATAGTAAAAAACCTATAGTTTACTCCTATAATACTACAAAGGAGTGAATAAGTGATAGATAAATACATAAGTGTCACTTTTCCATGATAATTTTGAACATAAAGTAACATATCTTCAAAGTGGGAAACCATCTTCCACTTGATGCTTGGATCATGTGCTACCTAAGCTTGATCCTTCTAATATAGTACATTAGAAAAAATGTTCCCCTTATTGAGGGTATACATTAGGTCAAAGTTAAATGACTATAGGTACTCAAACATTCTCTACTATAAATGGTTTATTTCACTTTGTGATTAAATATATTTCTAACACTTTTTTAGTGTATTACAAAAATATATCACCCTAAATATAATACCAATATAACCTCATGGAAAGAACCACTATATCCAAATCTTGGAAAGGATTTGGTAATTTTCTATTATGTGTCCTTAATTGTCTAGACCCATAAGCAACCACATGACCATCATGGACTGGAACTATTCAAATCGTGAATCCTAATACATCACAATATAATCCATACTCATTATACAACTCATTTATGGTTAAGATTTGTGTTTTCATCATTCTCTCATTAAGATCTTATAATGGTCTCTCATGAACATCTAAGCACAAGAACCATACCACATTCTTGGTTAAGGCCTTCTTAGTGATTCCAATCAAAAGAATCTTGGTTGAACCTCTTGTAATAACTTCAAATTCCCAAAAATATTTTGATCTCAAAAAAATTATTTAGCCTCTCTAAATATACTATAACATCGAACTTCTCAGGTTCTAAAAATACGCTATCTACTAATATCATTTTCCCCATGAAGTTTACATTATCAATCCAAAAAATACACTTTGATATCATGGCATATAGTTGATGCTCCAAAAGTTTTCTCAAAATGATATATAGATATCAAGCATGTGCCTCCCTCAACTGGGAATACATGATGACATGATTGAAAAACATGGATACAAAATTATCTAAATAAGGTTGGAATACCCAATTCATCCCATCCATGAAAACTACCATTGTATTTTTCAAACTGAATGACATCACTAGATACCCATACAATACATACATACTCCTAAATATAGTATGTGGTATATCAAAATACCTCGCCATAAACTGATGATAATTTGATATCAAAGTGATCTTAGAGAACACTTTAGCACCTCTAAGTTGATAAAATAGTCAATAAATATGTATAAGTGGATATAAGTTCATTTCTATCACTTAGAATAACCACTAATAGTCCAGACATATTCTCAATGATCCATTTAAATTTTTATAGAAAAAACTAAGGCAACCCAAGGGGACGTAATCATTCATTTGAACCCCTTCACCTCAAAGTTGTTCAATTGAGCCTTCTTCTCTCATAGATTTACAGGATCCATCTTATATGGTGGAATACATATATTCTCCACACCTGGTAAGAACACAATCATAAAATCAATCTATCCCTTGGTTAGTAACCTAGAGAAGTAATTGGTAAATACATTTAGAAACTTGTCAATGATAGTAGGACATGCTGACTGATGTTTCTATCTATCATCTAAAATTACTCCAGAAAAATGGGATATGATTCGAACCAGCTGTAGAAATATAGGTCCTACATAACAAGTTTTCATATCCAAATCTCCCATATAGACATAATCATCACCCTCAAAAAATACAATTCCACCCATCGATGAAAGCAATTGATATAGTAGATACATCACTACATCTGGGTTTCAATTTTAGTCACAAACTAGACTCACCGTTTTCATGTCACTCAAATTTATTATTTATCAGTTATTATAATTTTTGATTAATAAAATTAAATCAATATAAAATTTACTTATTTAGTTCATTTTCAATGGAAATAAAAATCGATCAAATGAGATGCAATGTCCGATAAAAATAATAACATTATGGAAATAAAGATGCAATGTATAAAAATTAAAAAGTCAAAAATGAGAATCCTCAATATTTTAAAAATATATTTATTACCAATATAATTTCAATCAAATGAACATGTTTTTTACCCAATTTGTTTGGAGGATCAATAGAGTCGATCCTAGGTATCCTAGATACACACACGATACATCCTTGACTATATACCTATGTCATGGTATCAAGTTCTAATCCCAAATATTCATTGATTGTTATCTCATTGGTAGAATATGTATCTAATTCACCAAGACCCACTTTAATATTATCACCAGAGACAACTTTACACCATAAATTCATTAAACACACTGATTTAAACAATACATGTTCTAGCCCTAGAAGCTTATCAATATCCTTGATCGGAAATTGAAAAGTTACAGAACTGGAATTGATCATAAAAAATTGTACAATGAGAAAATACAAAGGAAATACTAAGAGAATTACAAGAATACTCATAATGGTAGCACCTGAGGAGATGGGTTCGCGATGGAGGTGGGTTCGTAGGGAAGAAGGGATTTACAACGGAGGTGTGGTTTGGTAGCAGATGGGGTTTGGCGGTGGAGGTGATGTTCATGGAGGATGAGGACTTCATGGCAAGAGGAGGAGGAGTCAACAACGATGGAGGAGGAGGAGGAGGAGGCATATAAGGCCCCAACCTTAAACCTTACTTAATATTGAATTAAATGAATAATTCACATTGAGGATCTTTTCAGGTTTAGAGTTTTAGAGAATTAGAACATAACTATTACATCTAAAAAGATTACAAAGTAGACACTTCTACTAAGTTTCCATATAATAAAAAAAAACTCTTAAAAAAACATGTCTAGTTCCATGTTTTATATAGCATGACATTCCCTTGATCCCATCCTTGACCCTATTCCACATTAAGTCCTGTGAAAAACATTTGAAAAAACTTGGGGTGAGCATAAAAAGCTCAGTAAGGGATACACAAAAAATGAAAACTATTATTTTATCAAAACAACAAGTAAACCATGTATACTTTATCAAAGTAATACTTTTCACCTTTATGAAGTAGTAAAAACTATTCACTGAATAAAATATCATTACTTACCCTTTTGTAACCAAAGGATTACCATAAAACAAATATAAAGAACACATAACATATAAAGGTAACTTGGGAAATAAACATACTTAAGTGGAATAACCATACGGTCGACTTCCACACATATCACTTAATGGAATAGCCATACGGACAACATACATACATACTTAATGGAATAGACATACGGCCGACTTCCATACCCAATGCATTGGAGGTTATAATGTAACCACCCGTCCTGGTATTCACGGCACCACCCGTCATATGGTTTATCACGTAACCACCTGTCAAATGTCCAAGTACCATTATAAAAATCATAAGACATAAAACAAATATAATGGAAAGAAAACATTTCCACACTTTGATCACAATATATCACTTAAATATATTGACATAACAAACCCATTATAAAAACCATTTTCAATACCAAAATACATAAAAGAGTATATGGTATTTATTTCATTTTAAAAAAATATTACGGCTTGTCGAGGAAGCCAAAGACCAAATAATACTCGCGGCGGTGGAAAAGGTCATTGTCACCGCGTACGTTAAAAGAAACATTCCTTTTTGTCGTTTTATAAAACGCTTTATAGAAAAAGATTCCTTTTGTATAAAAGTAAAATTCAAAGGGGTTTATACACCGTATAAAATAAAGTTGTGTATAAAATGAAATATGCCTCAATGAAAGGAGATTGAGATGAATTCCCTTACCTTGGGTCCGACTTGACTCGATCGTTCTTTAACGTCCTAAATAATAAACTTGAGTTAATTTCTATTTTCTTAAGAACCTTTTTCAAGTTAATTATTCCTTTTATATCACTTATTTCCATGTTATAAACATTATGTAATCATTTAATTTAATAATGTTTGTTTTGTCGATATTTAGTTCTTAAGTCGAAAGTGGACTTCTTCCAATTACATGTTGTTCGTGTGGTCAAAGGTTCTTTATATCCAGAATGACATTCCTGATTTGGATATCATATATATCATATATATATAGCATATAAATGTATTTATAATATCACATAATCATTTAGAGGTAAGAAATGAAATGCACCGTTCATGGAGACGGTAAGTCGTACGTACGCATGAACGCTACTTTCATTTCTATGTCATATTAATGGAATTAAAACTAAATTAGAGGTATGTATATTTTAATTACAGAATTATATTAATCATTTATATGTAACATACATCATATATATCCATTATATATATGTACTTATAATAGTACATTACATATGGGGATAGGAAATGAAATGCACCGTTCATGGAGACGGTAAGCCGTACGTACGCATGAACGCTACTTTTATTTCTATCTCATACATTAATGGAAATAAATAATAATGATATAGAGGTATATTATAATTCCAGTATAACATCATATATAATAACTTTAAATCCTTCCTTTATACATCCCACATATGGCATTAACGAATCACATCACTTTGAGGGGGCGGTAGTCCGCACTTCCTAAAATGAAATTATCGTGTTTACCCACAATGGAAACCATAAAGTTAAACCACAAATGAAAAATAAATAAGCATAAGGAAAACATAAACATAATATATATCATATATAAATAGAGTTACATCTTAATGGCCACCATTAAAGGTGTTTAAAAGAAGATTGAACAATCATCGTTTCGTGAGGCAAAAATTCGTCAACCATAGAAACAGTATGTTCTTTAACCATTATATGTAGATGTGTGTAAGTGTAGATCGAAATAATCTTATAAAAAAATCCTAGTATATTGAATATACTGGAGTTGTTACAAAAGAATTTAATAAAAAGAGTTTAGGGGGTTGGAGAAGCAAAATAAAACAAAAGAACACAAGTGAAGACATTACCATAAAATCGGGTAACTCTCTTAGATTTGAGCTCAAAAGATTCCTTGGGAATATTTCTGCCCAAAGTGAGGCTTCAAGGAGTAAGAGAGGGATGTGGAGAGACCAAATGGGCAGGGTTTGGCCGAGCCAAAGGCTTTGGAAGTGTGGGTAAGGAGGTAGAGGTGGGGGCCTTTTATAAGAGGAGAGGAGGGGCACTCTTGGAAAGTAAGGAAATGTTACTTTATTTTAGAATGAGTTTCGGATTTTAAAGGTCCCACATTGATTTGTTTCGAGTATAAGGTGACAAGGGTTCTAAATTCACCCATCCAATATGTTTTGAACATGTTTAGGTCTTAGATTTTACATTATCATTTCATTTTATTTAAATCCTTTATTAATGAGGTAATCGCTGCATCATCATGATGTCATAAATAATTTAATTTATTTAATGTCTAAAAATTATAAAAAAATATAATGATGTAGGAAATCTTTTTATATTTCTAATTAATATTTATAGTAAAAAATCTGACTTGTATAACCCCATGTAAGAATTGTTTTAGTAAAACAACTCATGTTTGTGACATTTTTATTTTAACATTAAATAAAAAGGTATTAATGTCATTTTCCAACTAAAGTGGATCCATGGGGTCCCCAAGTTGACCCATGGATTGTCTTGGTCGTCCATGACACATACAATGATGTTAGGACATGTGTCAAGTTCATTTCATATTATTACAACATTATTTTTACCTTAAACTACACTAATTACCTCTAATCGCGATTAAAAACATAATAAGTTACTATTCACCAAAAATTATTTTAATCCCATTGAACCACATTTTACTTCTTAATGACAACCATGTATGTTGAATTTTTGAAATTCAAAACACAGAGGTGGTAAAATTTCATTTAAACGAAAAATCAGTTTTTTAAGTACCACTTAGTGGTTTCACTATTCATCAAAAATTTAAGTTTTTCAGAAAAATACCAAAACTTCACCCTAAGATATATTTGATATTCCAAATTCAAAAATGAAGTCCATTTTAAAAAATTCACAACATATAAGTTGCATTAATTAATTTAATAATTAATTCCCGCTGTCAGAGCAAATAGCGTGTTTTTATGAAACAATAAGTATCACAAGATTGACACTAGTTTAAGTCCGATTTCAAAGTGAAATTAATTCCAACGAACAATATTTAAATTTAATGGTAAAAATATATTCTAATTTCACTTTAAAACCAATTCAAAAGATAATCTAATCATATAAATAAATTAGATTAAAAAGAGGTTTTGAATTAAAATACAACATTTTACACTATTCATTAAAAAAATGAACTTTATTGGAAAGATACCAAAAATTTACAAAAAGTAAATTTTGATGTCCCGATTCTAAAAAAGAGTTTTATTTGGTCCAATAGAATGTATAAAAGTGACCAAAACTATATTTAATGACTGTTCGCAATCAAAAGGCGATAAGTGAACCTTTAACGAAAATTAGGGTATAAAAGCCTAAAATTGAATTCTTTTCATATTTTAAGCCTTTATCTTTTATTGGATAAATGTAAAAACATTTAAAAACATATATAATCATATTTTAGTTATTTCTATTCATTATCGCCAATAAAACGGCTACGTGTTAACTAACATTTAAAATAATATTATTTTATTACTAGTGTGCAATGTAAGATTTCAAAGAAACTCTTTATTGCGTATCGGGTACGCTATCGAACATAGCAACCCCTTTAAAGTAAAATTAATATTTAATTCGTAAATATTAATAAATATTGAAATGTTTTATTCATTATTTACCTGGGATGTTACATCCTTCCCCCTTTTTGGGAATTGCGTCCTCGCAATTTTATTCACTTATCAAAATAAGTGGGGGTATTTATCCCTCATAGCATTTTCAGATTCCCACGTTGCCTCTTCAACCATATGGTTTTTCCACAAAACCTTTACCTGGTGAATTACCTTATTCCGCAACACCTGCTCTCTACGGTCAAGAATCTGGACTGGTTGTTCCTCATAAGATATGTTCTCTTCTAGCTGAACTACCTCTGGACTCAAAACATGAGATGGATCTGGTATGTACTTTCTCAGCATCAAAACATGAAAAACATTGTGTACCTGAGATAAACTCGGAGGTAAAGCCACTCGGTAAGCAACTGATCCAACTCTCTCTAGAATTTCATATGGTCCAATGAACCTTGGACTCAGCTTTCCTTTCTTACCAAATATCATCACACTTTTCCATGGAGAAACCTTGAGAAAAACATGATCAACTACCTCGAAAGATAGATCCTTCCTCCGGTTATCTGCATAACTCTTCTGCCTGCTCTGAGCTGTTCTCATGTGTTTCTGAATCAACTGAACTTTTTCTGCCATCTCATCTACCAATTCTGGTCCCATCAACTTCCTTTCACCCACTTCATCCCAAAAAGCTGGAGTTCGACATCGCTTCCCATATAATGCCTCAAATGGTTCCATTTGTATACTGGAATGAAAACTGTTATTATAAGAAAACTCAACCAAAGAAAGATGTTGGTCCCAACTTCCCTGATAATCCATCGAACAAGCTCGTAGCATATCCTCCAAGGTCTGAATTGTTCGTTCTGAATTCCCATCTGATTGAGGATGAAAAGCTGTACTAAAATTTAATTTAGTACCCAACGACTTCTGAAGGCCTTTCCAAAAGTTAGAAGTAAACCTGGGATCACGGTCAGATACAATGGAGAGAGGAACTCCATGTAACATGACTATCTATTTAAGATACAAACAGGAAAGTTGATCTAGTGAAAAAGTATCTCGTATAGCAAGGAAATGAGAAGATTTAGTCAAGCGATCAACAATAACCCAGATTGCATTATTACCTCGAGGGGTCTTTGACAATCCCACAACAAAGTCCATGGATATATTTTCCCATTTCCACTCTGGCACTGGTAAAGGCTGAAGCATCCCTTTCGGTAACTGCCGCTCTGCTTTAACCTGCTGTCAAGTCAAACACTTCACAGTAAAATCAGCAATATCTCTTTTCATTCCATCCCACCAGTAATACTCCCACAGATCCCTGTACATCTTAGTACTGCCAGGATGAACTGAAAACGGGGAACTATGAGCCTCACATAACAACTCATTCTTCAACTGTTAATCACAAGGAACAAATAATCTCTTCCCAAACCTCAAAACACAATCATTATCAATGTTGAATTCAGGAAACTTACCCTTCTGAACCAGCTCTACCTTTTTCTGCAACTCACTGTCTTGCTTCTGTGCTTGCTTGATTCTATCTGATAGAGAAGATTTCACTGATACCTGAAACAAAACAGAAGAAAATCCTGCACCAACAACTTCTATGCCAAAGTTCATCAAATCAAAAACCAAAGGATCTCATTCCAAATGCAACATTGTTAATGAAGCATTACTTTTTCGACCCAAAGCATCAGCCACTTTATTTGATTTTCCTGGATGGTAATGAATTGTACATTCATAGTCCTTGATTAATTCCAGCCATCTCCTCTGTCTCATGTTCAATTCTTTCTGAGTGAATATATACTTTAAACTTTTTTGATCAGTATATATTTCACACTTTACTCCATACAAATGATGCCTCCAAATTTTTAGAGCAAAACAAAAGCAGCTAATTCCAAATCATGTGTAGGGTAATTTACCTCATGAGTTTTCAACTGATGTGAAGCATAAGAAATTACCTGATCATTTTGCATAAGGACACAACCAAGTCCCTTCAACAAAGCATCACTGTATATAACAAACTCACCATTCCTGGAAGGAAGTTCCAAAACTAGAGCATTCACCAATCTTCTTTTCAACTCCTGAAAACAATCATCACATTCTTTTATCCAGATGAACTTAACACCCTTCCGAGTTAGCTTAGTCATTGGACTAGATAACCATGAAAGCTTTTCAACAAACCTTCGGTAGTAACCTGTTAAACCAAGAAAACTACGGATCTTGGTTACATTTGTGGGTCTTGGCCATTCTTCAACAACTTTTGTTTTAGCAGGATCAACAGTTATGCCATCTTTTGAAACAATGTGACCTAGGAAAGAAATTTGTTGTAACCAAAACTCACACTTGCTGAATTTCCCATACAGTTTCTTTTATTTTAAGGTTTTCAAGATAACCCTTAAATTACTTTCATGCTCCTCTTTACTTATAGAAAACACCAAAATATCATCGATGAAAACAACCACCATTTATCACCTGGTTCAACTGAGCCATCAGTGCAGTAAACGACTCAATTCTGATTCCGACCATCTCTGGTTGCTAATTCGAGAGGTCATTATACTCTGTATGCCTTCCTAGAAAAGCTGCTCTGTTTCCTCTATGGAAAACCATTCTTAACACTGAAATATCTTAGGCGAAGTAACATGGTAATCTTTAAATGCTATATCATTTTAATCGTACCATAAATTAACTTATAATTTTACACTTTTCTAACTCCTAAAGTTGTCTAAACCGACCTATGATACCAACTATAAGGCCTCGGCCTTAAACCTTACTTAATATTGAATTAAATGAATAATTCACATTGAGTATCTTTTCAGGTTTAGAGTTTTAGAGAATTAGAACATAACTATTACATCTCAAAAGATTACAAAGTAGACACTTCTACTAAGTTTCCATAGAATAAAAAAAACTCTTAAAAAACATGTCTAGTTCCATGTTTTATATAGCATGGCTTTCCCTTGATCCCACCCTTGAACATATTCCACATTAAGTCCTGTAAAAAACATTTCAAAAAACTTGGAGTGAGCATAAAAAGCTGAGTAAGGGATACACAAATAATGAAAACTATTAGTTTATCAAAACAACAAGTAAACCATGTATACTTTATCAAAGTAATACTTTTCACCTTTATGAAGTAGTAAAAACTCTTCACTGAATAAAATATCATTACTTACCCTTTTGTAACCAAAGGATTACCATAAAACAATTATAAAGAACACATAACATATAAAGGTAACTTGGGACATAAACATACTTAAGTGGAATAACCATACGGTCGACTTCCACACATATCACTTAATGGAATAGCCATACGACCAACATCGATAAATACTTAATGGAATAGCCATACGGCCGACTTCCATACCCAATGCATTGGAGGTTATAACGTAACCACCTGTCATGGTATTCACGGCACCACCCGTCATATGGTTTATCACGCAACCACCCGTCAAATGTCCAAGTACCATTATAAAAATCATAAGACATAAAACAAATATAATGGAAAAAAAACATTTCCACACTTTGATCACAATATATCACTTAAATATATTGACATAACAAATCCATTATAAAAACCATTTTCAATACCAAAATACATAAAAGAGTATATGGTATTTATTTCATTTAAAAAAAACATTACGGCTTGTTGAGGAAGCCAAAGACCAAATAATACTCGTGGCGGTGGAAAAGGTCGTTGTCACCGCGTACGTTAAAAGAAACATTCCTTTTTGTCGTTTTATAAAACACTTCGTAGAAAAAGATTCCTTTTTTATAAAAGTAAAAGTCAAAGGGGTTTATACACTGTATAAAATAAAGTTGTGTATAAAACGAAGTATGCCTCAATGAAAGGAGATTGAGACGAAGTCCCTTACCTCGAGTCGGACTTGACTCGATTGTTCTTTAACGTCATGAATAATGAACTTGAGTTAATTTCTATTTGCTTAAGAAACTTTTTCAAGTTCATTATTCCTTTTATATCACTTATTGCCATGTTATAAACATTATGTAATCATTTAATTTAATAATGTTTGTTTTGTCGATATTTGGTTCTTAAGTCGAAAGTGGACTTCTTCCAATTACATGTTGTTCGTGTGGTCAAAGGTTCTTTATATCCAGAATGACATTCCTGATTTGGATATCATATATATCACATATATATATCATATACATGTATTTATAATATCACATAATCATTTAGAGGTAAGAAATTAAATGCACCGTTCATGGAGACGGTAAGCCGTACGTACGCATGAACGCTACTTTCATTTCTATGTCATATTAATGGAATTAAAACTAAATGAGAGGTATGAATATTTTAATTCCAGAATTATATTAATCATTTAGATGTAACATACATCATATATATCCATTATATATATGTACTTATAATAGTACATTACATTTGGGGATAAGAAATGAAATGCACCGTTCACGGAGACGGTAAGCCGTACGTAAGCATGAACGCTAATTTCATTTCTATCTCATAAATTAATGTAAATAAATAATAATGATATAGAGGTATATTATAATTACAGTATAACATCATATATAATAACTTTAAATCCATCCTTTATACGTCCCACATATGGCATTAACGAATCACATCACTTTGAGGGGGCGGTAGTCCGCACTTCCTAAAATGAAATTATCGTGTTTACCCACATTGGAAACCATAAAGGTAAACCAAAAATGAAAAATAAAGAAGTATAAGGAAAACATAAACATAATATATATCATATATAAATAGAGTTACATCTTAATGGCCACCATTAAAGGTGTTTAAAAGAATATTGAACAATCATCGTTTCGTGAGGCAGAAATTCGCCAACCACAGAAACAATATGTTCTTTAACCATTAGATGTAGATGTGTTTAAGTGTAGCTCTAAATCATATTATAACAACATCCTAGTATATTTAAGATACTGGAGTTGTTACAAAAGAAATTAATAAAAAGAGTTTAGGGGGTTGGAGAAGCAAAATAAAACAAAAGAACACAAGTGAAGACATTACCTTAAAATCGGGTAACTCTCTTAGATTTGAGCTCAAAGGCTTCCTTGGGAAGAATTATGCCCAAAGTGAGGCTTCAAGGAGTAATAGAGGGATGTGGATAGACAAAATGGGTAGGTTTTTGCCAAGCCAAAGGCTTTGTAAGTGTGGGTAAGGAGGTAGAGGTGGGGGCCTTTTATAAGAGGAGAGGAGGGGCACTCTTGGAAAGTAAGGAAATGTTACTTTATTTTAGAATGAGTTTCATATTTTAAAGGTCCCACATTGATGTGTTTCGAGGATAAGGTGATATGGGTTCTAAATCCAACCATCCAATAGGTTTTGGACATGTGTAGGTCATAGATTTTACATTATCATTTCATTTTATTTAAATCCTTTATTAATGAGGTAATCGCTGCATCATCATGATGTCATAAATAATTTAATTTATTTAATGTATAAAAATTATAAAAAAATATCATGATGTAGGAAATCTTTTTAGATTTCTAATGAATATTTATAGTCAAAAATATGACTTGTATAACCCCATGTAATAATTGTTTTAGTAAAACAACTCATGTTTGTGACATTTTTATTTTAACATTAAATAAAAAGGTATTAATGTCATTTTCCAACTAAAGTGGCTCCATGGGGTCCCCAAGTTGACCCATGGATTGTATTGGTCGGCCATGACACATCCAATGAAGTTAGAACATGTTTCAAGTTCATTTCATATTATTACAACATTATTTTTACCTTAAACTATACTAATTACCTCTAATCGCGATTAAAAACATAATAAGTTACTATTAACCAAAAAATTATTTTAATCCCATTGAACCAAATTTTACTTCTTAATGACAACCATGTATGTCGGATTTTTGAAATTCAAAATACAGAGGTGGTAAAATTTCATTTAAACAAAAAATCAGTTTTTTAAGTACCACTTAGTGGTTTCACTATTCATCAAAAATTGAAGTTTTTCAGAAAAATACCAAAACTTCACCCTAAGCTATATTTGATATTATGAATTAAAAAATGAAGTCCATTTTAAAAAATTCACAACATATAAGTTTCATTAATTAATTTAATAATTAATTCCCGCTGTCAGAGCAAATAGCGTGTTTTTATGAAATAATAAGTATCACAAGATTGACACTAGTTTAAGTCTGATTTCAAAGTGAAATTAATTCCAACAACCACTATTGGATTTAATGGTAAAAATATATTCTAATTTCACTTTAAAACTAATTCAAAATATAATCTAATCATATAAATAAATTATATTAAAAAGAGGTTTTGAATTAAAATACAACATTTTACACTATTCATTAAAAAAATGAACTTTATTGGAAAGATACCAAAAATTTACACAAAGTAAATTTTGATGTCCCGATTCTAAAAAAGAGTTTTATTTGGTCCAATAGAATGTATAAAAGTGACCAAAACTATATTTAATGACGGTTCGCCATCAAAAGGCGATAAGTGAACCTTTAGCGAAAATTAGGGTATAAAAGCCTAAAATTGAATTCTTTTCGTATTTTAAGCCTTTATCTTTTATTGGATAAATGTAAAAACATTTAAGAACATATATAATAATATTTTAGTTATTTCTATTCATTCCCGCCAATACAACGGCTACGTGTTAACTAACATTTAAAATAATATTATTTTATTACTAGTGTGCAACGTAAGATTTCAAAGAAACTCTTTGTTGCGTATCGGGTACGCTATCGAACATATCAACCCCTTTAAAGTAAAATTAATATTTAATTCGTAAATATTAATAAATATTGAAATGTTTTAATCATTATTTACCTAGGATGTTACAAGGCAGTAGCAGAAGAGGATGAGGATGAGGAGGAGGAGGAGGCAATGGAGGAGGAGGAGGAGTGAGTTGCAGCGATGGCAGAGGAGGAGGAGTAGGAGTAGGAGTCTACAGCGAAGGAGAGGGAGGAGTAGGTGGAGGAGTAGGTGGAGGAGTCGACAAGGTTCAGATTCCACGAGAGCTTGAGGCATGCGAGAGAAGGATATTGTTAGGGTTTATTTATAAAAGTGGGTAAACCTTTTATTAGTGCTCGCTAAAAAGAGCTCAGAATTGTATGTTTTATCAGTGCTAAAATATAAATCATTGCTAAAATATGCCTTTATTAGTGTTTTTTAGCACTGCTAAAGGCCTCTCTTTGTCAGCGCAAAAAGAGTGCTGATAAAACTATAATGATAATAACTTATTTATATTTTTATATATATTTATAAAATTATATGTATAATAAATAAATAAATATTTATTTATTTATAATAATAACTACAAATATTTATTTATATTTATATATATAATAAATAAATATTTATTTATAATTATAAATTTATAATAAATATATTTATTATATTTATAGTTATATATAATTAATATCTTTATAATGATTTTATAATTATTTAAATATATTTGTATTTATTTAGAATTATAATTGTAAATATATCTGTATTATTTAGAATTCTAATTATAAATATTTTTATATATTTACAAATATATTTATTTAATTTAAAATATTTATTTAATTAATATATTTATTTTTATTTTTTATTTTGTAAATATAAATATTTATTTATTTAAATAATTATGAAATACTTATGAAATAAATATATATTTATTAAAAATATATATTTATTATAAATATATATTTATTATATATATATATATATATATTCATTATTGTCATATATATAAATAAATTTATATGTGTGTATATATATATATAATTAAATACTTATGAAATTAAAATAAATATATTAATTATATATAGTCATAAATATATATATATATTTAAAAACTTATGAAATTAAAATAAATATATTAATTATATATATTTTTTATAATTTCATAATTATTTAAATATAAATATTGATTTATTTAAATAATGATGAAATTATAAAAAAATATATAATTAATATATTTATTTTAATTTCATAACTTTTTAAATATTTATATATATTTATATTTATGACTATATATAATTAATATATTTATTTTAATTTCATAAGTATTTAAATAAATAAATATTTATTTATATTTATGACTATAATTAAAATATATTTTTATTTATAATTATAATTATAAATATAATAAATATATTTATTATAATTTTATAAATATTTACATATATATATATATTTTATTTATAATTATAAATATAAATATTTTTATATATGTATAAATATTTATATATATTTATATATATATTTCTATAATTATATATATTTATAAAATTATAATTATTATAAATGTATTTATCGTGATTTTAAGTATTTATGCGAACATAATAGCTTCATGGGAATATGAATTAATCATATACACTGAGTAAAGTATAGATCATAAAAAACAAGTCATCATATATATAGACAACATGAATAGTAATGAGGTGTAATGTATAAATGAACATTCATGATAAATACATAACATATGAACATCAATTATATTCCCACATCAATTGACCAAATTCATTGGAAACATATATTTATTTAAGTATATATATATTTATTTATATTTATAATTATAAATATACATATTTAAAATGTATTTATATATAATTATAAATATACATATTTAAGAAGTATTTATATATGATTATAAATATACATATTTAGAAAGTATTTATATATAATTATAAATATATATTTAAAAAGTATTTATATATAATTATAAATATATAATTATAAATATATAAATATATAAATATAATAAATATAATAAATATATATATTATTTAATGAAATTGGTTATATATATTTTTGAATTAATAAAAAATATATATTAATTACAAACATGCATTTTTTATTTAATATATATAAGTAAACATTATTTTTGAATATATATATATATAATAATTTTATATAAATTAAAAATATTTTTTGTTAAAAACTTTTATCAGTGCTAAAAACAGCACTGATAAATCTACCCATTTCCAGCACTAAAAAAGCATTGATAAAGGACACACCTTTATTAGTGCTTTTTTAGCGCTGATAATGGGTAGATTTATTAGTGCTTTTTGCTAGCACTGATAAAGGCTCCCCTTTTACCAGTGATTTCTGATTAGTATCGATTAAACTAAATGCATCCCTTGCCTGGATATGTGGTAGTGATGACTACCAAGATGGTATAGAGAGTGAACCCATACTACCAAAATGGTCTTCATAGCGATGCTTTGACTACTAATGAAATCATATTATATGCTTATGTGTTTGCCACAATTTTATGATTTAATCCTATGTTATGCTTTCATTTATTATGTTATTTATTTCCTTATGATTCATGTCTTATGAACTACTGCGATTTATTTCATGCCTCGATACTACAAGTGGATGTGGCTCTGGCATATATGTACCTAGGGGTAACAACTCGAACAAGATGATTCGGTCCTGACCCAAGGTAATCTAGTACACGACAATGGGCCCTACTGTTCACCTAGTTTGACACTCCTAGGGGATATACTTTGGTAATTATCAAAATCTTCATGAACTATTATGAAGGATTTAAATATAATTTGGCTATGAAAACCCTATGATAAATATAATGTGTCATAGAATAATGATGGTGTCACGATTTAAACATCCAATAAGTAATTATTTTCATGACTATGTAGTTTTATACTATGATAAGTAATGATCGCACTACGATTCTAGTTTTAGTCAATGGAGGGAACCAGAAGTAATTAAATTAATGTTGAATATTATGGATGATTTGTTGATGAGAAGTTAAGTGGGATGATCACTGGAGTGAAAGATGTTGTGATCATGCCTAATCAGTTTTCATGGAACCTGATTAACAACGTGTACCTTGACCAACTCTTGGACTCACAACAGAAGAGAAATAATGAGTTCTCTAAGAGTATGTGTAATAAAGACTATGGAGGAAATAAGATTTGGTTTCCTATGTTACAAGAATGTGGAAAGAATCACCTAAGTGAATGTATTAGAGAAACAAGAAGATGTTTTGACTGTGGAAAAGAAGAACACAAAGCAAGTGACTACAAGGGAAAATGAAGATTTTGGTTAACAAAATGGATAAGAATGTTTGACTCTCTAAGACATCATCAAAGGTTAATCATTTTAAGTGGGGAGTAAACAGTCATTATGCAACTCAATGTCCCAAGATGAAATCTTCTAAAGGGAACCTTCAAGGTGGTGTGAGTAACAGTTACATTGCTGATGATGAAGAGACTAAAAATAAAATATAAAAGGAAAGAAATATTGTGTAATAGAATGAGGTATCATTGTTAATGGAATAGGTATGAAGGGGAATAATAAATTCTTTTATGTATTTGGATTTAATAATTATGGTATATAATAGGTGAAATATATAAGGATTTTTTAGTTTATGTTTTTTGCTACAAATTTACAAGAACTCATTGAATGGTTCTAACAGAATATATTTGTGATATAATGGAAAGGTGGTGTCCATGGAAAACAAATTATTAAGGGAAACATAACCCTCAATATGTTACTTATGTTATGATAATGTTGATTGGATAAATATATGTAGGATATTTATACGTAAATTGGAAGGTACTTATTACCTTGGAACTAATTAAGGATATGTTTACAAGTAGTTTATCCAATCATGGATGAAGTTTACGACTTCTTGGATATATGGAATATATCCAGTAATCTATGGAATAAGAAATCATTCATGTTTTCCAAAAGTATTTATGGAAATTTAGGTTGTTACCATGTTCTAAGTGAATTTTCCACAAGGGTATCCACATGTTTGGAATGTGAAAACCAAGAGATATTTTGTGATATATGGGGGGTCAATATTAAGCTGATTTCATGACTCTCTTTATAATGTTTTGTATTTTCATTCTTGTGTAGGGTTATAAGGTTAACCATCTATGGAAATATTAAGTTAAAATTTAAATGAATTTTATGATAATAAAGTGTTATCTTACCACATGAGGATTTAATCATATTGAATAACCTATTATAAAAATATGGTGTTGATGAGAACTGATGATATATGGGATGGAATATCATGAATCTCATGATCTCTAACTAAATTGGGAATTAAAAATTCACCATACATTTTTTAGAAAGGGTTGAAGTGGATCAAGGAATAAAAAATGGTGAGTTTTTCCTGAAATCATGCAAGTACATCTTTTGATGAAAAATCTTTAACTTTAGTAAAAAGATTCATGCAATCAAAAATGTTATCCTAGTACCTCCATTTTTGATGAATCAGAAGGTCCCATAGTTCCTCGCAGATTTATGGCTTTTTGATTGTTAACTTTATCTGGAACGTTTTCTCTATCACTCTTCATCATAACTTGATAGTTACATTTTTCTTCTATATCCATGTTTTCACTTCCCACGTATGCTCTCCTATATGGAAACCTAGTTATACATTAATTTGGGTAACCTTTATGGTCCTAACTTTCCCTTTTAATGGAAGTTTTAGTATTCATTTTTACAATGTGGGTTTCTATGAATGAAACTTTCAAGTATTAAACCATTGATAACCGAGAAAAATTTCCTGGGATAAATCCATTTTAAGGGGGGTAGAATGTAATACACCAAGATTTTGTGATTTTTTAAAAACTAATTTATCTTTTTTATATTTTTCATTTCACGTGATACTGAAAATAGTTTGTTATATATATATATATATATTAAAATACTAAGTCAAACATTCCTTTCACACGACATCGACTTGGCTTGCGCTACACGCAATACTGACTTTTCTTTGACTACACACAATACTAACTTGGCTTGCATTATATGAAATACTAACTTGTCTTGTTCTACTCGCAACACCAACTTGGATTCCGCTACACGCGACACCGACTTGGTGTACGTTACACGTAACACTGAGTTTCTGTGAAGCATCATTTTATTATTATTATTTTTTAAATGATGTAAGTATAACATAGCCATTAAACATAGTGATATGAATATTAATAACTACTTTTAAAATATTTTTTATAATGTTTTTATATAAATAAAACATATTGATAATGAAATATTATTTTTGGTAAAGTCCTTTTTATGTTTACAAAAATATCATTTTCTCAAATAAACCTCTTTTAATAATAGAAATAAATTTTAGACACATTTATAAATTTAATTTGATAAAATAAACTTTATTTTTTAATTTATAATTTTGAAATTATCTTAGGGTGAGTTTTTGGGATTTTTCTGAGAAACTTCATTTTTTGATGAATAGTGAAAAATACTGCTTTTTATTTAACAACTACCTTTTCGTTTAAATATTTATTAATGTTAAATTATATTTTAAATTTGTTTTAAGATCACATTAGATAAATTATACATCTATTAATACAATTTAGTCCATTATAATCAATTTCACTTTGAAATTGAATATAAAAAATTAATAATGTTTTCAACTTATTTCTACTTCAAAAACCCGTAATTTCATCCCACCTACAAGATTAACATTAATATTAATTTTTATGCTTCTATGAATTAAATTTTAAAAAACTTACGTACAAAAGTTTAATCAGTATAATATTTAGATTATAATTATATCATGTTGATTTTTGACCAAAATGACAAGTTAAAGTGATTAAAATTAATCACAACAATTAAAGTCAAACTAAGCTTAATTATGGACTAAACATTAATCTTAAGAGCCTAAATGAACTAGAAACTTGTCAAAACCCATTATATAGACATATTTCCTCCATAAACATTACATTATTGATTTAGGTTGGTTTTGTGTGACTTTTTTTAGGTAAGAACATGTTTTCATCTAACTTGTCTTCAAAAATTCCAAATGACCCATTTTTCTTCCCTATAAAAGGCCACCACCTCTCCCATATCCTCAAACCTCTCAAACATATTAAGTTTGGCTAAGCTATACCCTATCCACTTCCTAGTAATCCTCTCTTCCTCCTAGAATCCTTCCCTTGGGTATAAATTAATCCAAGGAATACTTTTGGAACAAACCAAAAGGATTTACCTCATTAAGAGGTTGTTTGGATGAGTACAATGAGATTCAAGACACAAGGTAAGAGGATTTAATCTCACTTTTTTACTTTTGTGAGATACATGCTATGTTCTCCACTCTTTATAGTAATGTGGTGTATTTAATGACCCTGATTTTATTCTATGTATCTTATACTAAAATATATGGGTATTCACAGATCTATTTTATGACCTTTCTTTCATGGGGTTTAAGTATCCAAAGTTAACATATCGGTAAAGTAATTTTATCTCAATTTTCCTTCTTTGAGACTTGGGTTTTTTTAGGCACCTAAATTATTTTTTTAGGTGTATATACTTCCATTTTACAAGTTATATTATGAATATACTACTTTTAATGATATTTTAAGATTCTTTTAACTTATTTTGTCTTACATGGAGAGTATGATCCTAAGTTACCAAGTTATAAGACTTTATTGTAAAAATATCATCGCTTTTCAAGGTTGTTTATTTTTAGGAGTTCTTTGACGAAACATTATGATCCATCACGAAATAAAATTCATTAATTTTCTTATCCTTTGTATATTCATAATATAATCATGTATTGGTACCATTTTTATACTATTTGGTACATAAGATGGTTAAGAATGTGTTTTTAGGAAATCCCAACATTACCCTCTCTTCGGTCGGAAATTTCTCTTCTTTCAAAACCATTTTTTCAATAATAATATTATTATCTCCTATGATAATTAAAATAAATTTTTACCCTTTTTCTTTTACCAATTTTCAAAGGAATATTCTTATCACTTTATAATCGAGCCATTTTTTTACCTTTTTACCGTGAAAAAGGAATATTCCTTTTACCTCATACGATATGTACGGATTTACTCCCCATCATTTATATGAATCTTTTTTTTCCATGTTTAAAGGTTAAATTTTTAAGAAAGTGTTTTTTATATATTTTCAAAATTGGTTTTCAAATCATTTTCAAGATTCTTTTATAAGTTTTCAAGAAAAATGGTTTTCAAAACGTTTTGAATATTCTTTTATAAGTTTTCAAGAAAAATGGTTTTCAAATTTTTTTTAATATTATTTTATAAGTTTTCAATAAAAATGGTTTTCAAAAAATTTTCATGATTTATTTATAATTTATCAATGTATTTTAAATAAAATGTTTTTCAAAACATTTTCAAGATTTATTTATAAGTTTCTAAAGAATTTTAAAAGAAATGGTTTTCAAAATGTTTTCAAGCTTTATATATAAGTTTTCAATGTATTTTCAAGGAAGTAGTTTTTAAAAAAATTTCAAGCTTTCATTATAATATTTCATAGTGTTTTCAAAGAAAAATGTTTTGAAAATGTTTTGAAGCTTATTTCATTTGTTTAAAAAAAGGTTTTCAAATAATTTAAAGTCTTATTTATAAGTTTTAAATGTATTTTTTAAGAAAATGATATTTAGATGGTTTTATGTATTAAAAATCCTTTTTCAAATAAGAAATTATATTTTCTTCAAGATTTTTTTGAAAGATATTTCTGAATTATTTTTCATCTAAGATGAAATCTGTTGATGTTACTCATTCTATTTTAGGAAATGATCTAAAGGTTCCATTAATATTATTTATATGAATGGGTTATTGTTAATTTAATGGTTTTCATGAAAACCATTTCTCTTACATGGATTATATGTTTATGAAATCTTTTTCTCTTTTATGGGTTATGATTTTGATGAAATGATTATGAAATGAGTCATTTTCCACAGGTTATGATATGATTACATGTTTACAATACTCATTTCATTTCATGGGTTATGATATTATTATTTATGATCATGTGGTAAATGTATGTATGATTTAATTATTAGAGGGTTGGGAACTATATTTCCCTAAAATGCATTGGGTAATGATTTATATCTCATAAGATAGAATAAGATGGTCTTGGGAATGAACTTTTGCTACAGATATGTCCATGAGAGTGAACTATGACTATGAAGATGGTATGAGGAGTGAAATCATGCTAATAAGATGGCCATGGGAGTGAACCATGACCACCAAATGGTATGGGGAGTGAAACTATACTACCAATATGGTCTCAGTAATGATTCCTTGGCTACTATAGAAATCATATTATATAATTATGTGTATTCTACAATTCTATGTTCTATTCATATGTTATGATTTCATGGAATATGTTCATTATTTTCTTATGATTCATGTCTTATGGACTGTCATGATTTATTTCATGATTCATGTATATGATATTTTATATGTAGTGTATGATCTTATATTTTTAGGATCATGTTCTCATACCCCTATACTCTTAATTATGCTTACATATCTCTCTTATTTACCCTTGTTGAGAATTTGATCTCACCCCTTTCTTATATTTCCTTTCCCCAAGTTATGAAGAAAGGTTTTAGGTAGAAGTACTAAAGGTGGAGATCTTTATGGGATATGTTTAAGATCTTTCACCATGATAGAAGATTTTGTTTCTAAGTTTCCAATGACACTAAACTATTATGGTCCTTGAGCATGTATTATTATAATTTACTGAATATTCATCTAAAATGGTGTAATATACATGTATTTTAAGCATGGGTCATTATAGTATCTTCTAGTTTTAAAGATATTATTCTTTTATATTTATTATTCCATTTTAATTCTTGAACTTTTAATGGATGTAATCATCCACAATATATAATATTTCATGGGGTTTAATATATGGTTTCATGTACCTTTTTTTAATGTTACAATATAAAAGAATATATTATTGTTAGTTAGTTTCATATCTTATATGTTTTTCTTATTAATTAAGTTAAAATATTTTAATAAAATAGAAAAACATATTTATAGATGATAGATAGATGATTTAAGGAAATAAAATGTGTCTTTAAACCTAGGTTTTTTCATGTATCATTTTTAAAATTTAGGATTTATTAAGATAGGGTTGATGGATATGTATATGGTGGGGCCTCTTTTAGGTACCTTGTGGATTAAACTTGATTTTGGGGATATTTCCCCTTTTTTATCAATGAATATTGACCTATAATTCTTTCCTTGAGAATATTTTATATCCCTATTCTGTATAATTTTTTTTGATTATATACTCCTTCATTGTTGAGGATTAATCCCATATTTATTTGGTCAATTACCATTAAAAATATAACTATTCTATTTACTAAACATATTAATTAGTTTAATCATTGTAATTACTTGATAACTACAATTCTACATTATTCACATGATAAGGGTGTTTAATTTAACATTATGAATCCCTAATTATCCTTAACTAGTTTAAATAGAATTAAACTAGAAATCTTAATTAATTCATTAACTAGGTAAAGCTATTGACATTCCCGTATAATCCGTTTTTCTATATGAGTAAGTCATATAAGACAATATTGATTAAGAAGCTATGATAAGTATTTCTAAGTTGTTAATTCTTGAACATTATTTCTTCTGTTTCCTGTTCACTTTTATTATATTATGGAATGTATTGTACTTTTATGAGATGGTTGGGGAATGGAATCATATATCCCCTCAATGCACAGTTAAGTCTCATAAGACAACTAAGATAGTATAATAGGATTATTATTACTCTTTAGATATAATGTCTTGGCACAAGTTTTTTGGGTATATGAATGTTGATATAATTAGTTTTCATTGATTTTGATGCTCAATAATACCCTAATTTTTTAGTAATAAAGTTACATTGAGTGTATTTTAGGTTTATGTTTTTAATTTAATAAATATTTTAATTTTTCATTTAATTATGGATGACTTTTATTCTATAATGATCATTATTTTGGAAGTATGAATATTCTATTAAGAATTTTGGTTATCAAAAAATTCTGGAATCACTATTTGGAAATTATTGTTGAAACCTAACATTGGTGAACAAAACCACTTTTGGAAACCCACATTTGAGTTGAACATTAAGTTATAAACCTTACTTTTATTAAGGATCCTCGGGTTCGAATACCTAAAATTTGATATGTACCTAATGTTAGTAACCTAACATTGGTGGTATACCTTGTATTTTGGAACTCTATTTTTGGATTCAAAAATACACTAGAAACCATACTCCTGGAGTAAACCTCACACAAAATTATCCCCACATTGATCCAAAAATCTATTGAATTTTAATTTCAAATTATTTTGAGATTTATTTAATAATTTCACTAGATTAAATACCTTAATAAAATGATTCAAGGCCCATTTTAATAGATTGACTATAACAGACTGATTTTTTTGTATTTGTCAAGAATGTTATGAATTTTTATAGTTGTAATTTTCAATTTTCAAATATGTTTTTCATTTTTAAATCTAGATTTATTTGGAAACTCCTATAAATCTATTTGACCTGAATTAATTTGGGATTCTTATTTATTCTCATTGGATACATCTGGATAATAGGATGTTTTAATTATTTAACAATATAATTCTATAGATATCCATAATTTTAATCTATTTATCAAAAAAATACTGAAGAATATTTTGATTAAATAATATTTTTTCTATCTACTTCTACTATTTTAGTAAAAATATGTGATAAATATATTGTAGTATGTTTGAGTTTTTTAGAAATACAGTTTAGATACATATATATTTTTTAAGATGTTGTTGTATATTTGTCCTACTAGTACAAAGGTTGAATTATTTATTGGTCCTGGTATATCTGAATATTCTCTACATTAATTCATAGATTCTTCTTAAGGATTGATCTTTGAAGGATTTAATATATTTCTCTAAAGATGACTTAATCTAATATTTATAATGTTTATATCAAGATTATTTGATAGATAATTTCTCCAACCATACCCAATATTATTTTTATCTAAATACTCAAGTGATTAATATCTTGAGGTATAATGTTAGTCTAACTTAAATTCCACGTAAAATAGAGTTTTATAAGTTATATTTTCTTACACATAACTATAGATATCCCTTAGAAAAGGATATACTAGTGAAAATCACCAAACTCATATAGAGTGTGTTGGTGGAGTGCACTAGGGGATCTTTATGCAATAAACCAATATAAAAATTTATTGTTTACTTTTATTTTATTTACCACTCACCACTTCTGTTAAATAAATGCGGATATATTCAATTTCTAAGATTAGTAGTGATCAGTATAAAAATTGATAAGTGTTTTAAAAGAGCACAATTCACCCCCCTCTTGTGTCTTCATTGTCATTTTGGAAAAAAATTAGTATCATCAGTGCACTTTTGAAGAATTATTTTACCTCAAAAAAAATTGAGTTAAAGATCTATATGAAGATTTATGTCAATGGTTGATTCTAAATGGGAAAGGAAGTTAAAGGAATATTCTATATTATATGATTGGGAGTCAATCTATTCAAACTCAGGTGAGGAATTTAAGTAGTTTTATAGAAGATTAAACAAGCTATATAAGAGGAAGAAAGGTTTTAAGAAACCATTTATTGACTATAAGAAAATGTTTCTTGGAATGAGGGAAATCAGATGATATGAATAAAAGAAGTTACGCCATATCAAAACTAATTTTATATAGCTTAAGGTGAGAAGAATAATTGAAAAGAAGGAGAAGAAACATCAGATGAAAGATGACTATCAACTGAAAGGTAATAAATTTTTTAAGACTATATGGATTAAATATATAGATTCAATTAGTTATTTATGTTCTGAATCAGAAAAATAAATTTAAAATTATAAATAAAACATGTGATTTATGGACTAATAATATAAGGTAAAATCCTATTATTCTTCTATTTAATATTTTAAATCTTAAAACTGCTAAAATAAAAAATTAATAAAATATTTTTCCATGCTAGAGAAAAAATATGAAACCTTGAAGAAAAATAAAAAATATCTCCAAAATTTTTACATTGTTGTCTTAAGTGAAAAAGATAATATTGTGAAAAAACTTTTCAAATTGAAATAAAAACTAAATAAATCTTCTTTAAGCTGCATTGATCATGATAGTAAATATATAGAGTTACTTGTATAGTTGGAATCTTTAAAACATGTTTCTTATGTGTTTACCAATGGAGAGGAGTATTTAAAAAAATAAAGTGAAAGAATAATATTAAGAAAAAAAATTATTGAAATGGAATTAATTATGATAAACCTAAACTATACATAAATTATTTTATTCTAAGTTCAAAGAATCATTCCATGTATAAAGTTACTTATTTTATTATGGAATTAAATTTATTTAATGATAATGATTATAGCCAAAATAATCCTAAAATTTGTATTGTAATGAATATATATATTTTTAGAGATTTATCTAAATTTAATTATGGATTTTTTATGAAATTAACATAATATAATTTCAAATATCCTTTCTTGCTGACACTACAGGACCCAAAATCATTTGGGTAACAAAAAAATGTTTTAAATTTTTGTACATGAAAATCCATAGGGATATAAATACTATATGATAAATGTATAGTGGTTGTTTAAGAAATATAGTAAATATTTCTCCAAATTTCATGCACTATCAAAATTTGAGGGAGGCTTGGTTAAGTTGGGTAAAATTATAAAGGTAAAATCATTATATTTGGGTTAGTAGGAGATCCACATTTTGTTTTCATCAACAACATTCACAATATTTAAGGGTTCAACAAAAATATAATAATTAATTCTAATCTTTATGATGATGGTTTTACTATTTTTTTTAAAATAATTCATGTTATTTTTTAATAATAGACCACTTGAGTTTAAAGAACCTAGAACATATTTTTTTTATACTTTGGACCTTAGTTCCTTGGGTTAACAAAATGTGAAATATTTAAATGAAAAAGTAAGTGAATACTAGATATTTAATTTAATTCATGTTCATTATAATGTATTTTACTTATCTAAATTATCTAAGAACATGTCAGTTTCTCATCTTACTTATCGCAAGTTTGATATGAAAAGACTTTTTGATTCATGTGAAATAATAAAGTAGCACAAGTTAAATTTCAAATTAAGAAAAAATGTTTACACAAATAAACCTTTAGAACTCACCTACATTGATTCATTTTGGCCATCTAGAGTAGCAACCTTAGATGGAAGATTCTTTTTTAGTGTAATTTGATGTCTTTTAAATATTTACTTGGGTTTTCTTTCTGAAATTTAAGTAAAGCTTATTGTTTTTTATGAGTTTTTCTAAATTGGGGTCAAATTAAAAATATTGTATAATAATTTAGTTAAGTATTGATCAAAGAGGATAATTTTAGAATGAATAATTCAATTATTTTTTCTCAAACACGTGTATTAAATATACTTTTTATCCACCAAGGAAACCTCAATAAAATGGAATTGTTGAAAGAAGAAATAGAAATATTCAAAAAATCAATAGAACTTTGTTAATTGAGTATAGTTTACCTACTTATATTTTGGAAGAATATATTAATAAAAAATTCCATATTTTTAATAGAGTTTTAATTATACCCCTTATCAAAAAACACCTTATAATGTATAAAATAATAGAAAATGGAAAGTTATATACATCAATGTTTTTGGATATAAGGTGTATATCTTGAAAACTAAGAAAAACCTTGATAAGTTTGATCCAAAAGTTAATGAATTAATCATTATTCAGTATTATACTATATTTATAGCATATAAATTGTTTTATAAAATGTAAAATAGAGTCAAGTATTTGATTCTTTTGAATTTTGATGAAAGAGATCCTTTTGATCATAATAAGACACAAAAATATGAAGCTGATAATACTTTAAATAACTTGAGACCTGATTATTAGTGTTTAGTAGGAAATTAAATTAAAATATGATTACTATCAATCTAAATCTGAAGTGAATGAAACTAAGGAACCTGAATGTGTCTTACCCAGACAACATATGAGTTTAAATAACTACCCTTTTGAGACTGTTATAGGAGACCAAGATAAAGGTGTCAACACTATAAGAAAATTTAGTAACTTAGTTGGGTTATCTACCCTTATATCCCAGGTTGAACCTAATTCTATACAATAATACTTAATTGATGAGAGTTGGGTAATGGATATGCAATAAGAGTTAAACTAGTTTAATGTAAATAATGTTTGGGAATTATTTGATAGACCCTTGGACTATCCTGTGATGGGAACTAAATGGATATTTAAAAATAATCATGATGATCAAGTTCTAATTACCATGAATAATTCTAGTCTAGTTATTAATGGTTAAAATTATGAGGAAGGTATAGATTATAAGGAAACATTTTCCCTTGTTGTAGACATGAATCCATTAGGAACCTTTTAGCCTATACATATTATATAAATTCTAAATAATACCATATCGATGTTAAATATTCTTTTATAAATGAAAATTTAACTAAGTAAGTTTATGTCAAACAATCCTTAGGTTTTGAAAACCCACAATTTCTAAATTCTATTTTGAAACATATTAAATCTATTTATGGTTTTAAAAATCACCAATGTCTTGGTATGAAATATTGAGATTTTTATTTTAGAAATTGGTTTTTTGTTGGACTAGATGATTTGACTCATTTTAAGAAAATATATTTTTTGGTATTTTATTTTTATAAATGGTGTTATTTTTAGATCTATTAATCAAATACCTTGTAATGACTTCTGAAAACTTACGCAAAAATAGTTTGAAATATGATTGAAAAATTAAAATTTTTTCTTGGATTTCAAATATTTTAAATGAAATTTGGAAATGTTTTGAAAGAAGTTATATATATATATATATATATATTTGATTTGTAGAAAATGTTTAGACCTAAAAATAGTATGTATTATATAACACCTATTTTTTTAAAATATAAAACTTATTTTAAATGAATTTGGTGAACCATTTGACAATAAGTTATATAAAGGTATGATTAGAAGTTGGTTTTATCTTACATCTTATAGACCAGATATAATTCTCTCTATTTTCTTATGTGCTAGATTTCGGTCAAATCCAAAAGCATCTCATTTGATAGCTGTAAATAGAATTTTTAATATATTTATGTTGTTAGTTGTTGTGCACAAGTGTTATAAATAAAACGCACAATTTTAGACATTGGAATTAATTTTGATCATGTTCCTATTTTATGTGATATTAAAAGTTCTATAAATATATTTAAAAATTCATTAAATCATTCTAAAACTAATCATATTAATATTCAACATCATTTTCTAAGAGATCATGTCTATATGGGTATATTTATTTAAAATTTGTTAATATTGAATATCAGTTTGCTGATATTTTTACTAAACATCATTCCACTGGTATTTATCTTTATTAAAGGGGATTTAGGTTTATTTTTTTTAAATAATGATTATCTAGTTTGATAATAATTTTTTAGTTAAAATTTTTATTTATTTCATTTTTCTTTTAATGAGTTTATTTATGTTTTTTAGTAATTATTTATTTAATATTTTTTTATTTGGGTATTTACTTTTCCTAATTTAAATTTTTATTGAATATATTTATTTTCTATATCATATTTTAATTTTAAAATCCCTAACCATTACACTAAAAATAGCAGCTCTAGAAACACAACCACCACCTAAAGCAATCAAAAAAATATCTCTCTCTCCCACCTTCGAACCCTCATCAAGTCAAACTCTCGATCTTACGATCCCTTGTTTCCTTTATTCTAAAATCCTTAAACCCTAACCCCTTTAACTTATACTCTTAATGGATAAGATTAAGAGAACTGATGAGGTTGGACCCAGTAGTAGGAAAATGCAGAAAGTTTCAAGTTATGATTGATAAGTGATGTGAGGAAATGTGGTGGTTTTTAATGGGTTGTTAAAATTAATATCTTTTTTATGAAAGATATTAGTTTTCAAGGTTTTCAATTTATTTTTGATTTAGTAAATATTGTATAAGTTTTTAAAATTTAAACCAAGGAGTTATTTAATAATGATTGATTTAGTTTTGATAACAATGAGGATATAGTTTCTTTGAAAATTGGAAATAAAAAGTTTTTTATTTTGTCTATTGATATGAATCAGTTATTCTAGTATCCTCATGAAGGGAATTTCAATTTTAGTTTGAGATTTATTGGTGATGGAGTTAAAAAATCTAAAGACATTATATCCTTCCTCTTTATAACATATCAGGTTAGGAAGATGATGGTTAAATACCTTGAATCTGATCAAATAGTCCTTGTTAGGTTTATTCAAACTAATGTTGTACCTTGGATTTCAAAATCAAAGAAGTTTATTTTACTCAGTATATAAATATTGTTTCTTATATTAAGTTACATTAATAGGAATATGTGTTGGTGAATATTGAGGTATATGAATCGTTATGGTTACATGAATGTGAGGATGACATGTTATCCCTATGGAAGGTTAGTGACTCTTGCTCTCTACAAGATATGCATAATTTTAGATATTAGGATCAGTTTTCGATGTCACAAAAAAAACTAATTTCTAATGTAACTTTAAGAAAGTTCAGATTCTTATGGAGTGTTTTGGAAATAAAGCTTATACTTATAGTAATTGACGAAGAGGATCCCTCTAGTACTCATGGTTAGGGGTAGAATATGAGTCTTAAGTATGATGGATATAGAATAATTTCTACAAAAACTTTAGTGAAATGAGAGTTGAAGGTGTTGCTGGTGAGCCATGAGTGGTTTCAGTTAAAGATTGAGGAGTAGGGTTACAAGACTCTACTGTTCGTTATGATAATTCCACCACAAGTAGAAGAAGAAGGAATGTTTTGGATGAACATATTTCTAAAATATTTGGGGAGTCCTTCAGTTCCAAATTGGGTATTAGAAACCCCCTACCAAGATATGTGTTGAAGCAGTGTTGGTCTAAAGACATCATAGTAGTGTTCAACCTACACCAGTTGAGTAGGTTATTGAGTTTTCTACATGATAATTTGTTCAAACATCTCTAATTATAGATAAAATAGTCGAGGAGCCAATTTATTTTGAATAGAAACATTTAAAATCCAATCTCACTATCCTGAGTTGTAAAGAATAGAAGAAGTTCATTTAATTTAAAAAGGAGGTACTCTGGTGACTGGTTCTGCTAAGTTGATTGAGAATCAATCAGTATCTTTAGTTGATAATTCCTTATAAAGGATTTATGAATATGTTGTTGAAATCAAAAAAGTTTATGGTGTCTTTTTTCCCATTCTTTTAATGGTTTTAATGTTCAGTCTCTTTAATGGTATAAGTTTGGTAACCCTTAGTAAGGGTGGATAATGTACCA
This sequence comes from Viscum album, assembly GCA_963277665.1. NCBI lineage: Eukaryota > Viridiplantae > Streptophyta > Magnoliopsida > Santalales > Viscaceae > Viscum > Viscum album. The sequence continues at coordinate 1,981,159,492 of OY728125.1, read as the reverse complement.
ATAGATTCTTATAAATAATAACATTTTGAATTTCATGCCCAAAAATTTATTGCATGTATATTTTCAAGATTTAATATTTTGAAAGATAAAATTTTAAAGTAGAAATATAAACATGAAAGATCATAGAAGTATTTTGAAGAATTCAGAAGTCGACCTATTTCCAAAGAAGATTATGATTCTCTTTAATATAAATATTAGAGTTTAAAAGAAAATTCTATTTCAAGGAAACAAACTTGATGATTTGAAAAGATACATCACAAATCAGTTTGTAAAAATTAAAGGGGATATAAAGTCAAAATAATATATTAGTGTATTGAAAATGTTTTTGTAAAATTATTTTGAATTCCATAAGGATATCATTTTAAGTCAAGTGATAGATTCTACATCTACTAGAAGATGTTCCAGAGATGTTTTTCAAATATTGGATCTATTATCTACTAATATCAATGTCATGGATGTATGAGATTATAATTTTCAATGTGATATTAGAACTATGAACATTATTTGGGATAGTCAGGATTAGATAATTTCTATATTATCTTCTACATAATTGAGTGTAAGTTATCTTCTACAAAAACTTGGAAGTATTATGGAAAAGTTTTTTTTTGATTTTATAAGACTATTTAAATCATTTTAAAGGTGTATCTAGTTAAATCTTTAAATTTATGTCAATATTCTTGAAATATTATCTAATAATGGGTTACTTATTTGAACCAAAACATCAAAGACTTAATGGTAGAGATTCAATCTATTCATAAGATACTTCATGATTTTTTAACCTCTTCATATTCTTTTCAAGAATTCAAAGATGCTTCTAGTCCTTACTCAAAACCATATTCCTAGAAATCGTTTATTGAGATAAAATTTCCATTATAATCAGAAATTATTTTATAAAATTAAATTGATATTGTTATTTTATTTGTCTTTATGTTTTATTTGTACCAATATTCTATTTTTAAACCCATTAATCTCAAAATACACTTCTCTTCAAATTACATAACATTCACTTTTATTCCATGGATAAATTGACTCGGTTTTATCAAACATTCATATATTATATATTATCTCCCAAAAATGGGTAGAAATATAGATAAACCCAAAATTCATTGATCTTTGTTTGAAAATTACAAACCTATATGTCTCTATGATTTATTGTGTTTTTATGAGTTATGTGATCATAAAAAGGGAGACATTTTTTGGTATAAATTTTTTGATCCAACTAGTTTTATTTATTATTATTCTCAAAAATATCATATTTTTTTACTAATAATGTCACTATAGGTGTATTTAAGGTTTATATTTTTTATCGAATGGTTATTTTATTTTTTCTTAGAATTCTGGAATACTTTTATTTAGTAATGATTTTTATTATGGAACTAATAATATTATTCTAAGTATTCTTATTGTTAGTAGTGTTTGGAATCTCTATTCAGAAAACTATATTTAAATCATATCATTGGTGTCCAACCCCACTTTTGGAACCCCTTGTTTGTATTAAAAATTATTTTCTGAAATATCACTTTAGTAGAGGAACCTCGTGTTACGGTACCTAACATTCAATATGTATCTAAAGTTATTAACCTAATGTTTATGGTATAAATCACATTATGAAACTCTATGTATGGATTCAACCATACAATTGAAACCATACTTTTAGAGTAAACCTCAAATGAAATGATCTCCATGTTGATCCAGTCATCTACATGATATAAATTTTGAATTATTCTGAGATTGTTTCTACAATTTCACTAGAGTAAATCTATTGAAAAAATGATTCAATGTTTGTTTTAAAATATTGACATAAATGGACTAATTTGTACCTATTTCTCATGGATGTTAATAATTTTCATATCTATTAATTTTTAATTTTCAAATATATTTTTTGTTTTGAAATCATGATTTATTTGAAATCTTTTACAGATCTGTTAAACTTAAATTAATTTTGGATAATTATTTTTTCCCAATGGATACATCTAGAAAATAGTATGTTATAATGATATATTTTTCTAACTCTGTAAATATATATAATCTAAATATCTTTAAAAAAAAATACTTCAGAATTTTCCAATTACAAAAATATTTTCCTATCTACAGCAACTACTACCATACAAATCTATTATAAATTAGCTATAGTTTTTGGAGTTTTCAAGACTAAACATTGGAGAAATATATTCTTTTCAATATTTTATTGTTTATTAATTTGGATTCTACAAAGGTTGAATTAGTTTATGCTGATACTTTATCTAAATATTCTCTACAATAATTCATAGATTCGTCTAAAGGACTATTCTTTGAAGGTTCTCATATATTTCACTAAATATCTATTTATCTGTAAGATGTGGTGTTTACATCTGAATGATTTCAGAGATAATTTCTCCAACCAAACACATTCTTATTTTTATCTAAGCACTTTGGTGTTGATTGTTTTGAAGACCTCTATTAGTCCTTCTAAATGGGATTATAAAAGATATTGAAATAAGTTAAAGTTTATTTCACTCAACTTTGAGGATCCCTTTGATAATAATCAGCTATTTAAAATAACCATGATCATGAAGAGAATTTTTTTGGAGTGGGTTAGGGAATCTTTGTTCCACAAACTACTATAAAAAAATTTTGTGCTCTTTTCTTTTATTCTCCCCTTCACACTTTATTTAAAGAAAACAAGAATTATTAATTTTTTAAGATTAAGTGGGATTAATTTTAAAATTATCAAGTGATTTAAAAGGACACAACCCCCCTTGTATCTTTTTCATCATTTTGAGACAACAAAGGCCTCTATAGTATGATTCTTATGTCTAGTATTATGCATTCTAATCAATTCCTTCATTATGAGATCATTAAATATTATCTATAAGATTATTTTTTGATTATGCATCCATTTATATGTCATTATTTAGTTATCTAGTCTTGTTAAAATTATTATGAAATTATTGTTATATGTTATCTTCCACTGTATGTTATCCATTACTGAGCATTTGAGCTCAAAATTTAATTTTTAATCCCATTTATCAAGGTACAAAAGTGGACTGCTATATGTTGTTATATATATATAGAATTATTGAATAATAATTTATACTAAAATGATGTAATATATCATTTTGTAATGTAATATTTATATATCTAGTCTCTTAAGTACTATTTAAACTTGATCTTTGGTATGAAATATCATGTAATCAGATTAATATATAATAAATAAGCCACAAAATCTGGGTGATCATTGTTGAGAATAATACAATTAAGGTAGCAAAAGAAAACCTCTTTATGTTCCTTATCCTAAGAGACATAGATCTGAGTATGTCTATGGTGATGGTCATCATTAGGGGTAGTGAGGTAAGGGAATAGGGTGTGGTAAGATAATTATTATAGATATACCATCATTAGGAAAACCAGATGTTTTTCAAGGTTCTAAATATTTATTTTCCACTGTATATTATTTTTTTTTTCAATCAGGATCATTTCATTTGATCAGTGTTCTTACCATTGTTAGTACCTTGTGACATAAGGTGAGAGACTGCATATTCTCTTGGTGTTAGTATGAATTTTGGAGGAAAATCATGATAACTTGAGGTGTATCAATGTTGTTGTTTAAAACTATTTAAATATTCGTTATTGGGGAAATAAATCTTATTATAAATGCTTCTATATGATTTCATCCTTATCATGGATTAGTCATATTAAACTCTATACAATATTGAAATATTTAGGAGGAGGGTTTTATTATTTGAAATTAAAGGTGTGTGTGTGTAGTGTTTATTTGTGAGAGAGGTAATCAAATGGGTCATATATTTATATACCACCTTTATTCTTATCTAGTATAATTTATTTTGGATTCCATTTAAGTACAAGTGTTTGTGTTTTTGAGAGTCATGGATGACTTACCTGATGTTTTTTCTAAATATATTGTGGTGTTATTCCCATAATGTGACATCATGTTTATCATATAGTTCTAAAATAGTGTCTTTATAATCATTTTGTCTCTATATCATATGAAACATTCTTTTTTATAGGATGTATGAATTTAAATTTATGTTTTATTTCAAAAAGGTTTCATCAAGCCCAATGTCTCTCATTGGGATAGTTCAGTATTATTTTTCAAAAAGGTATAGAGTGGTTTTAGGTTTTAATTAATTAATGTAGAATGAATCAGTTAAAGTTTTTAAACTATAATCCCATATTGAGGATATAATATTTATTATTTCAATTAAAGGTATATTATTTTTTATCGATGATTGATTTGTTTCCTATATAACATCAAATGAGGGGAAAAGATGAAGATATCTTGAAAACTACCTTAAGTTTTCATTATAAACACTTTGAGTTTAGGGTTATTCTTTTAGGTGTCATGAACACACAATCCATTCTCATTGGACTAATGAACTCAGCATTTCATGAGTTTTTTTTATTGTTTTTTATGTTAATATCTAATATTTTGGTTTATTCAATATCATAGAAGGATCTTATGGAATGTTATAGAGATTCAAATTTCCATTATATTTTATGTTATTATCATATAATTGTATCTAATTTCCCTTGGATTATATCCAAAATTACATATTTGACCTGGAAGGACTAGTCTTCTGTATGGAAGGATTAGTTTTAGACAGTGTTTGAGTACTTGAATGAGAATCTAATAAGTGCTCTTGTTCTTTGGTTTCTAGAGAATAGAGATATGTTTGAAGTTATCAATGATTGTTTTCTATTGTTTTAGTTTGAGTTTTCATTTAATAGTGATTAGTAATCCTTTATTTCTCTCTATAATTACACACCCATTAATATAATTAATCCACCCACAACCTTAAGTTGGGAACAATGGTGTATAAATAGGAGCAGTGATTGAATTACCTCATCAGTGAGTTATTTGTGGTTTTTACATATCATAGGAGCCTGAGGTATATATTTTATGAATGGGATATAAGTTTGATTCAAAAAATTAGGATGGAGTTATTACAATATTAAGAATTTAGTCTCTCCAAAATATCATGGAAATGAAATGTGGTATATGTTACACTATTTTAGTGGGGATGTTTCTAGAGAGCCTAGATATGTGTAGAGGATGATAGAGGACCTCACAACTTTTTATTTTGATGTAGAGGATTTTAGTTTAAAAAAATTTCTATAATAGATGTTGATATTTTTTTCCTTAATGTAGTAAGTAGAGGATTCTAGTTAATATAAATTGAGGTGGAGGTATGGGGAGATTGGTTGGTCCATAGAGATAATCTTAATGTATTGTTAGAGGATGATAAACATTGGGTATTGTTTTTAGGGAAATTATTTATTCCATTAGTAGTGTATGAGATGGTTCATCATGAGTTTATTATCTAACCCATGGTAGTATATCCTGTTATATTAATGATATATCATTCTTTGAGGATTCAGTTATTATATCCTCATATAAAGATATAAGTGATAGAGTTTATGACTTAGTTTCTACTATGTTAGCATGTGAAGGCCAAGAATTGTGTTCATGTTAGTTGTTTTAAAAAATAAAATATTCCCCATTGTATGTGATAGGATATCTAAAAATATTTTATTGGTGTTTTCCCACTATCTCAGGGATACTTTGATGTTATCAGGGTGATTTTGGATCAATTGAAAAATTTATATCTTTTCTTTAAAATCAGGTTATTTAGTGCATTATCTACATTGGGGTAGTTCTATATATATAAGGTAGTGCATCTTAATGGTATTTTGAGTAAGATATCATATGATTAATGATCTTGTTTTATATCCCATGTATATAATAGTGTAAATCAATATTTTGTATCTCAGTTATGTATTAACACCACTTTTCATCAATAGAATGAATGTCGGATAAAGTGAATGATCCAGAAGCCATAGGATATATTGAAGACATTTTTTATGCATCTTATAGGTTTATGGACATATTCCTTTGGTTAATTTTTATAATAATAATAACTATCACTCAGCCATTAGTATGTCTCTATTCAAGTTTTTGTGTGGACAACCTTTCATAACTATATTGTAATTTTTTGAGATTGGGGAGTTAGTGATTTATAAAATATATTTTGTAGAGAAAATAATAGAGAATTTATAGAATATTAATGATTGAATAATGGTAGATAAAAACCATTTAATAGCTCTTTCTGATCATAGAAGGACACCTTTATAGTTTGAGTTCAGTGACATGGTTTTTTGAAGGTTTACCCTCATCATTAATAATAGAGGTCTGGTCTAGATACTAATATTTTTTATTGATTTGTCCGAACCTTTGAGGTGTTATTGTGTGTCTCCAAGGTGGAATTTCAGTTATCTATTCATCCATTTGTGGATCAAATCCATGATGTGTTTCATGTTTTACAGCTTCAATGAATTTTTTAGAATGATTCTTATATCATTTTTTAGGTATTTTAGAATATTTGAGTGGGTGAAATGTTCCTGTAGAAACCTTTTGTGTTTCAATATTATCAAAATAAATCATTTCATGTCCACTTCATTATTTTAGTTCATGTCATATAGAGGCATGATGACTTTGAGTAGTGTATGTGGGAGCAGGATGTCATAGATTTATGCTCGGTATAATGATTTATTTTGAACAGTATTTTTTAATATGTTTATATTGGTTTTATGATGATATCTTTAATAATTTATCTTCTTTTATGTTGTGTTCATGTTTCTATGATGTCCATATTCTACTTTGAGAGTTACCATTCACGGTGTTTGGGTTTTTGATGTTTTTTTGTTCTCTTCCAAGACATATTTTTATTCATAAGTATGAGAGTTATTTGATATGTATCCAATGTATGGGAATTGATTTTTATTATACCTCTAATTTATGGATACATGGTGTTGGTTGTATTAGGGCTATGTTTTGATGTGAATGGTGGAAGTCGATAAAGGAGGTTAAAAAAATATTAATTTAAGGTAAGTATTATTTTATGACCATGATCATGCACCATGATTAGTTGTCGAGATGAAAAATATTGTTGTTTTATATCAGATTTTCATTATGGACATCAATGTTTTAACATGACATGTTTTGTTATAGTATGGATAAATTTTCCTTGTAATCTTAGTTTCAATTTGTTAAGGAATGTTTCACCATGGTAATCCTTTTTATGATATGTTTTTAGTCTATGGTTCATCATGTTTAAGGTACAAGGATGAAGTTTCCCCCATGATTCTTATGTGTTCTAGTTTTATGGTGTTCTAATGTTCATTGTTCCATGATCATCCTTATTTATATCGATTTTTAAATGGATTTGAAACCTTATAATTTTGGGAGAGAACACTGTAATTTATGGATGGTTGGATAATAGACCACCAATATAGCATGATAGTGTTCATCACACCATGATTAGTTTGTCTCTAAATTTTTAATAAAAATTTTAGTTTTTTTCTCAAATTCTCTTCATTTCCTTTAGAATTCCTAGAAACCTAGGTGTACTTTGGATTATTTTTGGTATTTTTTGGTCATCTATTGGTGGATTTTAATCTTTATCTGCACTTAATCAATTCATTATGGCCTAAGGTTCACATATATTCAATTTTTCCTCACATCTTCTCTTTTTAGTCAAATTCCTAATTTTCCATCCTTTTAGAAAGGTTATTATTGAAGATAAATATTTTATTTTATTTTTGGGATTTTGGTTGAACTTCTAATAGATTATAGATACCTGGGTTTTACCCAATCGATACATAGTTCAATTTGGAGTTTTAGAGTCATAGGACATTCCTGTTGGTAAAATAGTAAATTCACCCTAACATGCCACCATAGAAAAATTATTATATGGATTTTTTTATTCTGATTTTTGATTTTTACCACACAGTTGAGCCAGTTTATAATTTTAGGTTCAACGGGGACTTAATAAAAATATATTTTCTATAAAAATATTACTTTTTACCTTGAACACATATTTGTGATAAATTTCTAAAATCCCCAAAATTGATCCTTGGATTAGAAATCAGATACCATGGTTTTTTTCTAGAATGTGGGATTTACCATCATAAATGAATAACATATTTTTACATTGGAGTTCTTGGGGGTTTTCATCCTTTATGAATTAATTTTTTATTTAAAAAGGGGGAAATTTATATTTATTTATTAAATAAGTTATTGTTTAGTAAAACCCTAAACTTGGTGTATGGATCCTATTTATAAATCCTTATCACCAAATCCTAGAGTAAACCACATGATCCATAGGATTTGAGAATGAAAATTAATATATTTTTTATAAAATAAAGAACTCCTTCCTGGATATATTTTAGCACAGTCGATAACATATCAAAGAACGATACACTTTAATTGAATTCATAATTATAGTCATAAAATTCACCCAATATATAAGTGTTATTCATTAGTGATTTATTTATTGTGAGTATATCCTTTTTTATTATTTAATATGCATCATCCTTTATTCTTATTTTTTTTGTAAATAATTCCCTTGAATGTGGTGTGAATGTGGTGTTGATTCATAAATTTAATAAATCAAATAAATATAAAATATTCTATTTATAGAAGTTATTTAACATAAAATTAATATAAATTTTCTTATTTGAAAAATTTATGAAAATATTTCATTTTTGAATTTCTTTATTTATTATTAATATATTGAAATAATTATTTGATCTCTAATGGTGGTTCATTGTCACATTAAATTTTAGATATGTTTATTAGAATTTCCTCATGCGATATTTCCCCTCATTACATATACTCTCCACCAATCTTTGTTCTACATTATTCAATTTACACCATCATGATTTCATAATGATTGTTTGGTATTTCAACCAGTCAACATCCTTCACTCATTCATTTGAATATTACCCATTTCATTTGCATTGTGGTTTGATGATGGATGCCCCAAATCATGGTTTCACTTTACAAGGGAAACAATGGATATCCACGAAGCATCAGGACTAGAATCATTTGAATCTTATATATGGTAAGAATGGGGTAGGTATCTTCATTAGTGAGGTAGGTAGTGAGCAGTGGTGTGTGATGCCTTTTCAAAAGTGAAGGTGGCCCTAGGAATGGACGTCTCATGGTGAAACATGAGGTAGAAGAACCCCCAAGTGTGGGTGGAATTTATTAGAATATAATTTGGTCAGTTGTGTGGGTTCCATGTGGTTATAGTAACTACTCCAAGGAAGACAATGGTGGTGTCCAGGGTGATAGCCACTACTACAGTCATCCAAAATGGGGTGGTTCCTGAGCTGTTATAGGGAAGAATTATTAATAAATAAATAAATAAATAATAATAAGTGAGAATATAGGGGTTTCATGATTATAGAGAGATAGGTCCTATGTGATTGAGGTGGGGGTTCATGAATTATGGAGATCAAATGCTTCCGGACTTGTAATTCCTTAGAAACCCCTGAGTTTCCTTATAGATATAGTTTATATTTGTTCAATTGACTTCAGACTATGTGGCTTTGTTTTAGTTACATGAGAACCCCAAGTTTCTTGAGAGTCTCAAACCTTCGACAGTTAGAGTTGTGTAGATTATTACTTATTTTGGTTCTCTATAATTTTATTTATAGTGAAATTTTTTATTATCTTATGATCTTAACTTGTAGTTATTCTCACTCATATAGAGATATTTGAGATAACGTAATATATTATTTTTATGTTTTGGTTTTGGGTTGTCCTACTGGGTATTTTTATACCCTCACCTGTATGGGAAATTTTCCCACATGTGTTGTGTTGATGTGAGGATGCACTTGTTTGGGGATGGACTTAGTATATGCGGGGCTAGAGTGGATTGTTTGGAGTTGTTACCCAATGAAACTTGGTGAAACACGATTGATATTAGTGTTACATCATGGTAGAGGTGAGAGATATAGCTATATATCTATCCAGGAGTATTCACCGTGAGGTGTATCTTTCTTTTTTATTGCATCAATCAAGTTAAAAGAAATTTTGGATGTATAGTCATTTTTATTTTCCTATATAGTGATGTATTTAAATTTTATGTATCAATCATGTGCTATATACTATTTAGTAGTTTATATATATATACACACATTATACTAGTCTTTCAATCTTTTTTATGCATTAGAGATATGTATATATTATAGAGATATTTAAAAACATTAGGGAAACAATATTAGTGGGTTATTGAGTCCAGTTATCAGATAATGGAGACCAATAAAGGTGTGCTAACGCATGTATCCATTTACCAGGATTATGATAAATTGATAGTAAAACCATGGATCTAAGACATAATTTTAGTGTACAGGTATGTTGGTACATGCATTATATAGATGTCAATTATGAGACTTTATATACTTCTTGAGTCAGATCATCTAGATATACTCTAATCCTTTTGGGTTCATCATATCAAATAAATGGTATAACCCACTGAAAGATAGATCATGTGGATAGGTGGTGTTTAGGTTATTCAACTGTTGTATTCAAAACTTTCCACTATCTATTAATGAGCGATAAATCATTTTTTATAATTTAATTGAAATATATCCTTTCCTTATGATATCAGGAAGATTCTTACCCCTATGTTATTAGTGGAGGCTTCTTGTGTAGAGTATGGTCATTTTTATTAAGTGAGATGAAACTAGAAATGGTTATGATATGATGTGTCAGTTTCAATGATTGAGGAAGACCAGATCCATTATAGTTAGGGGATTAGATAGAGTTTGGAACTCATATTTTTATCAATATCGGAATTTCACTAACAAGATATAGATTATTCCTTGAGCTCCCTACATGTAATTGAGAGATGTGAAGGGATTTAATTTATTTTTCTCAAACTTAATATGGGACTACACTACCATGTATAGAGTTGGAGCTCTTTTTTGGGATTCATTTTCACCCAATGATGATATACCCTCTTCTAGGTTGAAAAACCATGTTCGAGTACACATATAGTATCATGGTCTTGATGAGTTGTTTTATGGGAATGTTTAGTAGTGAAATTGATCAATATTAATGGTTTGGGTATAGACTCTAATGGTATTAATTATAATTGGTTTCTATTCTTTCCTAAGACACCACTTGTGTCAAATACACCTGAGTGAGTATTGGTAGAATGGAAATTCTTTTTAGAAATGAAACCTAACTACGGGATCATGTTATATTTTTATTTAAGATATCTAGAGTAGTGCCATGGATATACCTCTATGCTAGATGTGGTGATGAAAATAGGAACCACATTATTATAAGACTAATTTTATACTATGGGATTGTTTGTTGAGGGATCAAGGAGTCTAAGATTAATTGAATATGGATGATATATTGATCCTCTCCCCAATCACCACTATTATATTGTTCATGATCAATATGATGTGATGATAATCATAGATATATGATTATTCTTGCAAGGGATACAAATGTTTAGGTGTCATCAGGTGTATATATGGTGGTGAATCATATCAATTGTTTATAAACCCTTGTATAAGTTGATTTCAACTTAATTTGTTCCTCATACACCCTGTGTTTGGGAGTTTTAGTTTCTGGTAGAACCCCTAACTAGACCCTCATTATCTAGAGATTTCCAATCATGGATACCATCTCTTACTCACCCCTATGACTGAAGTGAAACCATCATATTAAAAGGTGGGTTATTAAGTTAGAGTTTAATCAATTTGTAAATCTAAAAAACCATCATATCATTTCAACCTCTATGTTCCTTGATAATATGTGGTAACAGAAGTTCCTTAGAAGAATTCTATCCCTATGGGTGTGGTGAGAGGAGTTGGCTACCCATCATATTGTGGGGATAGCTTTTGTGCTAAGTACATGGATGTGAAGCTCACCTTCAATGAATTTTGATGAATGGGAAAATGATTTTAATAGGTAGACAATTATTGAATCTTTAAGATAGGATAGTTTATGTAATGGATTTCATTCCATTGATGATATTCATGTATTTATGGGTAGAATGATGAACACCCTTTTGATTTTTATAATATATGGGGACCGAATAATTTCTTATATTGATTAATATAGGATCATGTTGTGTATTTGATAAATTTTCCATAGGCTTGTAATGATATTATTAGTTATATATTAACCTCTCATAGTGTGAGTTTTTAGATTTGGAGTGGTGATTCTTGAATGTAGATAGATACATTTCTCACCTTCGATCAACAGTGGTGGTTTCAAAATAGTGATCCTGTGTGGAAACACATACACTTGTGTTATACTTGAATAGTTTTTTTGAGGGTGGGGAGAATGCCTCTCAAACCTCTTGGATGATGAAGGTTTTCTCTTGATGTTTATCTTAAATATAATAATAGACATACTGGGTAGAGACCACCCATACGAGGTATTATCCTTAGTGTAGTGTGTCCAGTGTATCATTGTGGGTGTCACTGTCACATGAAAAACTTTATATATGGTGTAGGTATAATTTTTCATAGGAGGTTATGGATTTTTTTCATTATCTCTAGTGTTATCTTATGTTCAGAAGTCGATAAAGAAAATTCATCTAAATGTTCAAGATTGTCTGATTCATATTATGGTCGATTGGGCCACCCGATGGGTCATAGTGAGTTTTTAAGTAGTTTAAAAAGGTTAATGATGTTCTTGAAAAGCTCATTAGTAGCTTCCATGTGAGAGAGAAAATAAATAAACCTAGTAATCTTCGATAGTGTGTGAGATCTTGTTGAATATCGAGATGTTCATAGATTATTCCCATGATTTTTTGAAGGATAAGGGGTATAAGTGTCATGTTGAATCTATACCATGATCTAACAATGATGTTGTATATACATGTATAGGGGATGATTCCAAGGGAGCTTGAATAATTATAAAGGTTCATGCTCATTTGTATCTCTTATGATGAAAATATAGAATTTGGTGAAACACTCAATGTTAGAGTATAGAATATATGGATTTATTTAATAATAATATAGTTTAGATAACTCTTTTTAATGTGTTGAGAATGGAAATCTCACCTGTGATATCCCTTTAAACGGAATATTTTGAGAAGGGTGTTGATAGTTCATGGTTTCACTTCATCTCATGTGGCAGAATAACCTTCATATGAGAAAAGTTTTTGGGTGTAGGCTCTTGAAAATAATCTCTTAGAGTGTGTGTGTATCACTATTAAATTTTATCTCTAAGATAAAATGTATCTAATAAAATTAATTATTAAAATTAATGTTTCCCTTATTCAATGGTGATGTATCGATATCACATGGGGTTGGACCCCCAAAGATGAATCAAGTGCATATGATGTGGTTTTTTCACATGTGGTTATTTTAAAAGATACCTATTGAAGATCCCCGGTACTTTCCTTTTCAAGTAAGAAAAGGTTTTAAAGGTGAAGAAAATGTAGAAATTTGATTTTTTTTTCCGATCAAGGTGTCAAATTTTTTTCGAGTTTTTTAAGTCTAGAGTATTTCCCAATGTAAAATGGGGAATTTAATAAATTAGAAAAACTCAAAAATTTATATGATGGTTCCATTTATTATGGGTGTGTTTTGTATGCCCAGAACGAGTTATGGAAGAATTTAGAGCATGGGGAGGCCTTAATAAAAATATACAATGTATAAAAATATTATTTTTTCCCATTTATGTTTACCTATTAATAATTTCATATATATACTAAATAGATCCTCAAATGGTAAATTTTAGACTATTGTTCAATTCGGAATGAGGGTTTCACCCTTGGAGTGGTATAATAGTCATTTTCATCAAATTTCTTGAGTTTGGGTCGTCATTAGAAGATTAAATTATATTAAAAATAGAAAAACTTAATTTATTAATTTAATCATTTGTGTGTTAATATAACCCCATACCTTATGGAAAACACCTATTTAAGAATCCTTATCACAAAATTCTAGGTTTAGCTTTATTAAAGATAGGATTTGTGAATGTTAAGAGGGACATTTTAGAGAAATCTAAAAACTCCTTACCAAGTTGACTTTGGTTAAGTCAAAAAATCTAAGAACAGGATACTTCAAGAGAATTCATCATTGTAATCATCAGATTCATCCCACATGAAAGGCTTCTTCACTATAGATAAATCTACTGTGAGGTGGGATCTCTTTATTGTTTAATTTTCCTCATTCTTCATTCTTATTTTTTTAACAAATTATTCCCTTATTAGTGGTTCAAATATTGAATTGGGTCCTAAATTAAATAAAACTAATAAATATAAAATATTATATTTTTAGAAATCATTCAATATAAAATGACTGTAAATATTATCAATCGAATAATTGATGAAATATTTCATAGCTATATTTATTAATTTATTATTAAATGATAGAAATAATTATTTGGACTATGATGATTATTCAATGTGATTTTTAATTTCACCTATGATAATTGGAATTTTTATATGATATATTTCCCCATGATACTAAAAATATTCTCTAATCCTTTTTCTATAATCTTTAATACACTCCATCATAGTTTCATTGTGGGTGTATGTGATTTCAATAAACCAATTCCATTAAATCATTCCTTTTAATATTTCTATTTTCATTCCCATTATGATTTAATACTAAATTCACCATATATAAGTATGTCTTAGAAATTGAAACTATGGTAAGTCATGGAATGTTGTGAGTGACAAGCCTCAAATCTTATATCTTCTAATATGGGGGAGGTAGGGATCTACTTGAGTTAGAGAGATAATGAGTGGTGGCATATGGGGTCTCATATAAATTATAGGTGGACCTTAACATGGGAAATGTGTGGTCAATTGTGAGGAATAAGTGGCCCTAGGTTTGGTTAGTACGTGGGGGAATATTAGGAAGTCATCATGTGGGTTCTAGGTAGTTAGTGGTGTGGCCTCTAAGTAGACTATAGTGGTAGAAAGGTTGATGGCCACTACAATAGCCTACATAAATAGAGAGCTACCAAAGAAATGTTATGTTAGAATTAGAGGTATATATAAATAATAATAATAATAATATAAAATAGAGGAGGTGATGTGATTAGTGATATAGGGGGAGACTTGATTGGAGAGGGGGGGAACATGAATTATCTTCCCCCATTCTTATTATATATATATATAATAATATTAATGATATTAATGATAATAATAATAATAATATTATTATAAATTCTTATCTCGGCCATATTTTCTAACTATTATATTGAATTGATGATTCGTCATCCGAATCATGTTCATCTAATCTAGATGAATGATTCATAACCTAAGACCAAATCAATATATTTTACTTTCAAAGAACCACTTTTGAGGGTAAAGTAGGAACCCTCACAAAATTAATCCATAAAAATTCTTACATACCATATCCACATGTTTCACACACCATAATATATCACAAAATCATTAAATTATAAAATTTATTCAATTAGAATCCTTTTCCCTAAATAATTTCTAGTGAAGTGTACTTACCATTGTTATTAGGTCCTCCTTAATGATATCTTTGAGGTAGTCAACCAAATTGTCCCATTTATGAATAAAATATTCCATATTTAGTTTCCTCTCATTGAAACCTCTGATCATAATGAGTTCTTTCTTATTGAACCACCCCCTCTGCTCATCATTGACATCCATTGGTAGTAATATCTCAACTATTTTTCCTACCTATTCTACACAGGCCTTAATCAGTACGACCTCCTCTAATATTTATTACTACGAGTGTATGATTAGGTCTCATGCATTTCCAGGTTCCTCTATATTTCCCTCCATTTCCTTGATTTTTTCTTTCTAAGGGTACCTATTTTTCATCGGTTTAGGAAAATAGGAGTATTATTTCTTCCTTTTAGACTTCTTTCCTTTAATTGGGATGAAACTTCCAAAGTCTCAGTTCCCCTTATAACCTTTATTCCTTCTTGGGATATGAATTCATATTTTATATATTCCCTATCTACTATCTCTTGAGAAGTAGTTACCACTCTCTTCATTTGACTCTTCCCACTATGATTCTTGTTCCTCATTGCGATGTTTCTCTTTCTCTAGATCCCCTTATTATTTTATTTGACCCATGACTTCTATAACTTCAAATAGGTTCCCTGATTTATTAGTGTCCTTGGTCATAATTTCACCCAACATGCTCACTTGACACAACCAAGACCCTTGAACTTAGGATGATCCCAACACTGATAGCTCCTAGTTGAAAATATTTGTACCAACTAATATGAATCATGTACCAGAGTAACACCACCGTTTGGATTTAAAGCATGTGCATATGAGGAGGGAGATGAGTTCCTTATCAAAGGTCCCTCAATCCCCTTGTCACATTTTTTTCCCAAATCATATCTCAAATGATCATAAATATCTATTATCTTAGGCTCTATAAGCATGTATCTTACCTCTTTATGGATGGAAGGAGAAATTATTACCTCACTGGTTCCTAAATCTTCCACCTCATGGTTATTTCATGATGTGAAAGCAGCTGAAGATTCCTTTCCACACTCCCTCATAACCTGTAGAGGATTGAACTTTCCCAAGGTATATGAAAGAAGGGCCTCCTGAGAAATCCCAATCCTTCCTTGCCAGCAGCTGAGGGAATCGTGTCCAAGATGACCACAGGACCAGAAAAATTGAACCCACAATTCATAGAAAACCTTTGGGTACCACTACACATCACCTTCAATCTCAATATTGATAGTTTCCAGCAGTTCCATGTAAATGTTAACTTCAACACAAATCCTTAAAGAAATCAAATGACAGATGGTGCAGGTTCACTGATCCAAGAATAAGAAACCACCCACCATATTACCAATTGAATGAAGAATCATTGGGTTCTGAAATAGTAGGGGAATACGAGGAAGAAAGATCCATATCTCCATGAAGGGGGGGGGGGTATCACTTCAAGTAAAAATTGAATTACCACTAAAATAGGTAAAAACATTAACCTTAGATAAAACATGGAACATTCTCCCAAGATGATATTAGGTATTATTCTAATGAGAAATAAACTAAGAAA
Organism: Viscum album; assembly: GCA_963277665.1. NCBI lineage: Eukaryota > Viridiplantae > Streptophyta > Magnoliopsida > Santalales > Viscaceae > Viscum > Viscum album. The sequence continues at coordinate 1,981,142,662 of OY728125.1, read as the reverse complement.
TGTATTGAATCCAAAATCCCCATGGTCATCCAGCCTTAAGAATTCTACTTGTTAGAGATGAATGTTTCAATGAAATCAATGGAAGGACCATCGATGGAAGTGAGTCTCTTAAGTAATTGGTCTACCAGTGAAAGCTCCAACATCTTGGAGGCCTTCATGAATTCCCAAGAATAAATCAAAACCATAAGAATTTTTTTAATGTAAAATTGGACTTTAGGGAAAACCTTAATGGATGGGAATATTTGGAGAGAAGAATAATCCATGAATATAATGAAGGATTAAGGGTGATTAGGTAATATAATAGGTGGAGGACTCCCCCCCCCGATAGAGAAGGGCCAAGGAGAGGAGGTAGTGATGCAACCATTGCTTAGGTCATCCAAGGATGGGGGGGGAAGGCGTGGAGAGAGAAAAATCCATTCACAACCTATATGTGATATATAATTACTACTTTTGGAATAATACTTGGGTCCTATCATGTTTTTCCTCTCATCTATGATATGATGAAATTCATATTTATTATCCGTTGCATATTTTAAAAAATAAATAGTGTGTCTAAAGTATTTTAATAAGTATATCGTGATGGAATGTTCCATTCATCCATATGAGTATATTTTTGAGATAACATGGAAATATTAGGAACTTAGATATGTAGGACTAGTGACTGGTTTTAGGCATGATGAAGATAAAATTTCGAGGGTTGATACACCCATGACTGAGTTTACTTCTAGTAAGGTGTAGGTCTGTCACCATTCTCGAGTATATTAGTTACTCTCCCCAAATGAGGTGTCTTATATCCAAACATGGGATCATCCAACATTAGATTATATAGTGTAATTATTTCCCCCATATACATGGGACATAAGATCCTATATCTATAGATTCGTCACCCCCACCCCCTATAGTCTAAAGAGCTCATTCAAGGGTCGTGATCCTCCTTTGGATTCATAATTCCTCTTACTTACTCAGGGTAAAGGATCCTTCACCATAGTTCCTATGAGGTTATATGGGTGGTTTTTCATTAGAAGTCCAGTTTCTTGATCTGCTGTATGATATTTATGGGTTGTATAGTGTGGTGGTACCTCAACTGATAAGCATGACTCATTAATGAGCAACCTCACCTTCCTAGATTTTTTTGGCCTTACGGTAGTTGGAGATGTTGATGAGATCATAATCTTAATTTTTTTTTATTCATCAAGAATTCATTAGTTTTATTTGAGACGTGATGAATAGCTATGATACTAATTTAGACTATGTGTCTAATTTTAGGTTCTATGATAAACCATAGTTTTTTAAGAGTCTAATCACATTGAGAGGTGGGAATTTTATGATTATGAATTCTTTAGGTTCTTGAGAATTCTTGTTATATGGAATTTATCGATTATATTTTTTCCTTATTTTTGATTATTCTCATTCATATCAGGATATTTGAGATGAAATACTTGGTTATTTTTACTCTATGGTTTTTGAGTAATCCTACTAGGTTTGTTTATACTTTCCCATTAAACATCCTTGTTCCCACACACATTGTGTTTATATAGACAATACATATAATTTCAAATCATCTTGATATATTTAGAGAAAATTTGGTTTGTTTGGACCTATATTCTAGTAAATATTGGTGATGCACAATGGGACATGATGGTTCTAGATGGTGGTGGTGACCATTTATTATTGATATTGATCATGGAGTTTTTACAGTGAAGAATAATTATCCTATATTTTGAATATATCCGATTTAGAGGCATGATGGATATACATTTCATTTGTATTTTCTATTATAGTGGTTTATTTGTATTTGATGTTTCATTCATGTTTTGTATATAGTTTTTTTATAAATATCTATTTAAATTGTATTTAAATATATTTTTTATTTTATATATCTATATGTTATAGATTTACTTAGGATAAGGTATCACATATTGTGATATAATCTTGATAGGTTCCCATCACCAGGACCTACTCTTTTAAAGGTGGGATTGGGGTAGCACACAACTATTTTCCGCCTGGGTAGGGATCAATGGGTCATTTTAGATATAGAGGAAGATGTGCCCTTATTTATTATGGATTTCTCTTATGATATTTGGTTGTATGATCCTCTTTATCATCATGTTCGTATATAGTGATCGTTGAAGATTTATTTGATGGAGGATATTCAAAATATATTTTATCTTTATTAAGTATTGAATTTGGAATTTATTTTCCTATGTATTTAATGAATAATTTTTTGTAACTTCCTGAAAACTTGAAGGATATACATTTTTTATTTATTTATTGTTAATCCCATTTCAAATTGGGTTGAGGGGGAACCCTTACATGGCCTGTAAGCTTCATAGCCGCATGGATTAAGAACATATCCTTGAAGGCCCCAAAGCCCTGAGTCCACCAAAACAAATATTCCCTAGCATATTTAATATATTTATGCACCCAACCTTGTAAGGCTACATAACTATAATTTCACTATGAAAAAGCACAATGCCTGGTATCGATGGTGATGCCATACCCCCTCATCCTTTCCAATCCAGTAGCCCTATAAGTTTGGATCCAATATTCTCTAAATATACATCTATTCTGCACTTATAGTTTATGGCCCACAATTTTCCCCCTAAATATATTTCATGAATCGATTCTGTTGCACCTGTCAAGCCCTCACCCATGGTCAGGCCCATTGATTCCCACTAACATCACTTTGAACTGTTGTATGCCCATGTTCCACCATTGAGATCATCACAATATCTCTCTATAACTGGATGAGACCAACCTCTCCACAACATCCTATAACCTCTAATTTTTCAAGTATAACTACCCTATTGATTCCAATAACTAACAATGCATGTCGCTGGCTGGACTACCATCACCCTTTGCTAAGAAACCCTACAACCTACCACCATATGAGGTGAAAGTCTATAATTAACTATTGATGTTCTTTTTAGATTAATTTTTTAACGATTATTTATTAATGAGTAATTAGAATGAATGGGATGTAGTCTCACTCTCAGATAAGGTTCAGTCATGAGTTCCCACTCCCATGATTCGATAATGGTTTTCTATGGTGCTTATTCATTTTATGAATTTGAGATATTTATATATTTAATTTTGACTTATAATAATGGATTCCTAATTGAGATATATGCATAATCTATGATTTGAAATAGCCTTTGTATTATTAGAGGTAGGCATAGGGTGGAACACTCTTCTTACAGTCATCCCAAGTAAGGCCCCAATGGGATGGGCCATGTAGGAGTGGTATCAAAGAAGGATTATCTTAAGGATGATGTTTAGATGTAGAAGTTTTATGAGGGTTTGTTTTGGAACAACAACTAAGTTAAGGGGTTTTAGAGTTTATTTATCAAACCAAGGAGGCCAAATTAGGTGTATTATCCCATTTATCCTTCTTCCATGACACTAATAACATGATGTCCAACCCATATCTTTGAGACATTATTTTAGGGTACAAGTAAGTCGGTGCATTCATCATATAGAACTTAGTTATGATATAAGGACCCGAACTTATTACATTACATAATATTGATTTTTGTCAAGAAATAACTTCCTTTTACATTGAGTATATTTTCAAGTTTATATATTTAGAGAATTGGGACATAATACAATCATAACATTACACATTGTTACATAGTGGATACCATAAGAACAATTTCCATTTTTTTCAAAATATAAAATATTAAATCTTAAAACATGAATTCTTTGAAAATTCTTTAAACATTTATATTGGCTTATTTATTTGTGTTACACATCCTTATGACCTATGAAAATCATTTAAAAAACTCAGGATGAGCACAAAAATCCCAGTAAGGGATGTAAAAGAAGGAAAGAGCACATTAGTCCATAAATACTTGTAACATATGAAAACATTTTCAAAAGACATACTCATCACTCATATATACTTACTTTATGAAACATGAGATTTAAAAAAGATTTACACAATACATAAGAACATAAATATAATAATAAATGTATCTTGGGTCATTACTTACATAATCTTGTAACCCTCTTGGCTACCTTATAATTTGTAACCCTCATGACTACCTTACAATTTGTGTAACCATCACAATTACACTTGGAGTAACCATACGATCGTCCTATAAATTACACATAACCAATGAATTAGAGGGAGATATATGTCCCACCATTAATCATAAAAAATTCCTAAGAAACAGAACACAATCATACAATATGAATAATTTCATAAAAACATTTCTTTTGAATTTTATAAAATAGAATTTTAAAAGAGGATTTTAAAGGAAAAACACCATACATAAATCATATAATTGAAGAGAGAATTATTAGAGTGGATGGAATATGTATATAAACTATAAATACGCCTAATGAAACATAATATAAATATAACCCATCACACACAACAATTCTAATACCACATAAATAACAAAGTAAAAGGTTAACCCAAAGAATGGAAATCAGGTTAAGAATTCCCTTACCTTGGGATTGTCTTACTTAAAACTTGTTCAAACCTCATGTATAATGGTTAAAATAGTTTTCTTAATATCTTAAAGAATCGTATAAATATTTATAATACCTTATATGATCATTTCATTACATCATTTCATTCTTTAATTTTTAGTATTTTGTTCCTTGCACTGTTTTGGGTGAGTTCTTTACATCATTTTCATGATCGGTTCAAGATGGATTGTTCTTGTCGATTGGAAGTGAAACTAAATAATTTTAATGGATTAGTATTTAATTATTTATATAACCATAAATTATACCATTTATCATTTTGAATTCTTACATGAGAATGATTCATAAGTTAAAATATTAATGATGTTCGTTTAGATCATTTTAGTGGTTCTTTGATAATAATGACCTCATTTTTCTTTATAAATTAAAAAAATGTGTACAATAGAATTCCAGAACCATGTATGATATATAATACATATATTATAACCTGGTTAAAACATAAAAATTGTTTCATGACCATCCTTGAAGGAATTAAAGCAGATTGAAATCACATCGTCCACGATGTCGGTAATTCAACACATCACGGACAATGTTTTTAATTCCTTGAATAAGTGGGGGGGGGAAGAAGATTGATGATGAATTTTCCAATAAAATGATAAAATAGATAATATACATGATTTTTGAGCTTTAATTCCTCTTGTATAAGAGGATGTGAGGAAAAATAAGAAAGGAACTCAAAATAAAAGAAAAATTGAGAAATCTCTCACGAAAATTCGGCATCCTAACATCGTCACTTAAAATTTCATAAAATAGTTTGATGAGATAAAGGGGGTATATCATCAATCTTAAATTATATGGGAAGTAATGGGGATATGGAATGAAATATCCCAACATAATCCAAATAAAATTAAAAATAATAACATAAAATGAAAGAAAGGAAAGAAAACAAAAGAGGATGTTTACCTCTTGATCTCTTCTCCTTGAAATCCTTCTCAAGGCCTTTGGTTTTGGCCTTTTGGTGAGACCAGTAGCTCTAGGACGTGGGGTATATCCTTGGGAGGATTATTGGGAATAACTTAGGTAAGGATCAAGGCTTGAGAGGTGTGGGAGGAAGAGGAAAATGAGGGTGGTATTTATAGTGGAGGAGGGGAGGTATTTAACATTATTTTAATCATTATTATAATATTTTTGCTCAAGACTATGAATAGTCTTAATTAATGTGACCCCAAATAGTAGTAATGGAATGTGAGTTCGAACCAAGTGTCCTTACATCATTTATTATGTCATAAATAGTGTATTTTACTGATAATTTGAATATACGATATTTTACTGTATTTCACTATTCATCAAAAATTCAAGAATTCCAGAAAAATCCAAAAACTTCACCCATTCCATTTTTCAACATGTAGAATTAAAAAATGAATTCCATTTTTTTAAAATAATTTTCTAAATATTATTGATTTAATTTTTATTTAAAATCATACTTAATTCAAAAATTAATAATTTACACACTATAACTACTTTTATATCACATTGAAAAAATAACCAAATGTCATTATCTTAAAGCCATAAGAAAATAAAATAATAACACAATTTACTATTCATTAGGTTCATATTACTATTCATAAGGGTATGTTACTATTCACCAAAAAAACAAGTCGGTTCCATTAGAATCCAAATAACATACTGAACACAATTGTAGATGACCGTTTTTCAAAATTCAAAACATATAAGTGGAAAAATTATTTTTAAAGGCTACTTATAAATATCTACTTAAAACAAAGTTTTATGCATTTCCATTTATTTTTAGAAAATCTTGGGGTGTTACATATGATCCTTTATGTATTTACTCAATCATCTTAACTATATATGCTTTAATCCTTAAGAGTTAATCCAATCAAAGAAATAGTGTTACCCATTAATAAAAAACTCATGTGAAAAGGTGGGGTTATGGTTAATTTTTCTTATAATTGTACCTTTTTACAATTTATTATGGAGATATGAAGCATTTTTTTGGAAATTAAGTTGAGATATATCCATGCCTTTTGATCTAAGGAAGCTTATCTCACCTTTATTTTTATTGAAATCTTCTTATGGAGCGGATTGTAGTTTTTATAAAATGGGATGAGACTAACCATGGTTATAATATTGTGTGTTAGTCATAATTATCATGAAAAAAATTATACTCCAGAGATAGGGGATCAACTAGGGTTTAGGACTCACATTTCCATCTAGATCAGACTTTCACTAACCAGGTGTCAATTCATTCTTGATCTCCCAACATGGAACCAAAATCCATTTAGGGATGACATTTATTTTTCTTAAACTCATAATAACACTATTGTTTAATGGAATGTGTTTGAGATCTTTTATAGTATAGAATTTTAATAGTGGATTTTGGACCCTCCACTAGGGGTTACAACCGTGTTTGAGTATGAGTTGAGGCTTATGGTCTTGGTGAGGTTATTATGGGATTTTTTAGTGAAATTATTCAATCCCAATGGTTTGGGTAGATACAACAAAGGTATCGGTTAAAAATTTTCATTCTAGCTTATATAACACTACCCGAGTCAAATTCACCCAAGAATGTGTTGGTGGAAAGGGAATTCATAGTACAAATACACCTTGGTTATAGGAGGAGGATATATTTTTTACCTAAAGATATCAAAATAAGTTATAGGGATGGAACTCTTCATTTGAGAGGGTAATGAAATTGGGAATCTAATTATTTTAAACCCTATTGAATACCAAGGGGTTTCTTAGTGAGTGATCAGGTAGTGCAAGAGTAGTTGTAGATGGACAACATATTAATCCATTACCCCCAATCACCACCTTTGGATACTTCCTGTTCAATAAAGTGTTCCAACTATCAAAGATATGGGATGATGCATCCATGGGATGTAGATGGTTAGGCATTAGAAATCATATATTAGGTTATGAATCATTTCACTTTTTCACTGACCCTCATACTATTTGATGAAATCTTGATCTATTTATACTACACTATATGTCAAGGAGTTAGAGATTCCATTATAACCCCTAGAAAAAACCATTTTAAAAATAGTCTCCACTAATGGTGATCGTCATTCACTGATCCACTTAAAGTGAAGTGAACCCATCTTATTAAGAGGTAACATAAGAAAAATCAGAGTTTATTAATGTTTTAAATGTTGAAATTGATCGTATCATATTATCTTGTTAATTATTTTATATGAAGAGTTGAATAAAGTTTCTCATGATAATTCACACTCTATAGGTGTGGTGAGTGGATTTAGATATGAATAATATGGTATGAATGGATTTATGTTCTAATTAAATAGATGAAAAACTCACTTCCAGTGAATATTGATGAAATTGTATATGGTTTGATATGGTGAACCAAGATTGAAACCAAAAGATATGATGATGTATGCAGCAGATCACATTCTATAGATGGTGTTCATATGAGGCTTGGTGGAGTAACAAATATCCTTTTTACGTTTATAAGTAATTTGGACAGAATAATTTCTTATATCAATTCATATAGGGGTATATTGAGTATTTGAATAATTTTCCCCAATCATTCAATGAGAGTACTAGATATATAGAATCCATTATATGTGTAATATATTAGACTTTAAGGGGTTATTTTTTACTAAATGGATATATGATCCTCACCTTCGATCGATGGTGGTTATGTCAACTAAATAGTTATTGGTGTCTAGGCATACTCAAATTTTAGATGTGAAGGGATTTATGAAAGTTAGTGAGAACGTCACTCACCCCCTAGTGGATAGAGGTTTTCTCTTATATTTTATATTAAATATCATAATTCACATCCTGGGTTGAGATGATCCATATAGGGAACAACCATTAGTGTATTATATCTAATGGATATTTTTGGGTGTTCTTGTCATAGAAGAACAATTTCTATGTGGTGGTGGAGGAGTTTCACTCAGGAGGTTGTGAATTTTTATTACTCTTTTCAGTTTTATCATAAGGTCTGGATACGACAAAGCTGGGTTATATAAATAATCATAACCATATGTTTTAGATTTTGGTGGATTGGGACACTATATGGGTAGTATTCTATTGTTGAAAATCTTGATAAGGATTTTTATTTTTATATTTTGGTCATCAGTAGCATTTATTAAAAAGAAATGATAACATAACCTAGTTACCTTTGATAGTGGGTGTGAACTTATTAAATATCAGGATTTAGTTAGATGACTCCCATAATATTTTTTGAAGGATATGGGATAAAAGGTTTATGTCGATTCTATTACAGGATCCAAAAATGGTGTTTGTGCATGTATTGTAGATAATGATAGGGGATCTGATCTCAATCTAAAGAATAATACCACTTTGCCGATCTTCTAATGTCAAAAAATAATATGGTAAATCACTCAATGTTGGAGTACAATGTAAATGGATTTATATAATAAAAAAACCATCAAGGATGTTATTTTAATTGTGGGTATAAAGGAAATACAAAAATGATAACATGTTTTGACAGACCATTTTTAGAAGGGTTTTGATAGTTCAGGGTTTCACTTTGTCCCATATGGTGGAATGGATTTCTAATGAGATAAGGTTTTGGGTATGAGGTCTTGTAAATACACAATTGGACTAGTTTTGTGTCTCTATTAAATCATTTCACTAAAACAATCTAGAGTTTATGACATTGATGACGAGAATTGGCGTTTCCTTTATTGGTTAGTGGTGTACAGAGATTGCTTAAGGATAAACCCCCAAATATGAAGGAAGTGCATATAATGTGGGTTTATTACAAGGTTATTTTACATGATTCCTCTTTAAGAGCCCCATTAGTTTTATTTTCAAATAATAAAGGAGTTTTAAGTTGATGATTATTTAGAGACTTGGGTTTTCCCAATTGAAACTTAGCTAAATTATTGAGTTTTGGAGTCTTAGTACTTTCTTGGTTATAAAATGGTAAATGCGACCTAGAAAAAACCTTCTAAATATTATATGATGGTTTCATTGATTTTTGGGTGTGTTTATATCCTAGGGATGATATAGGTAGGAATTATTAATGAAAATCATCATCAATAAAAATATATTAGGTATAATATTATTATTTTTTATCCCAAACATGTGTATTTGTTATGAATTTATTATATCATCTAAATAGAACCTTGAATGGGATATATTAGGAAAATTTTGTATCCATAATGTATTTTTCACACTATTAGAGGTATAATATCTATTTACATCATAGTTATTAGAGTTATTTTATCATTAATGGATTATATTATATTATAAAGGGAAATCTTTAATTAATTAATTAATTATTTTTTGGATTAATAAAACTAAAGAACTTGAAAATAAATATTATTTAAGTATTATTATCACCAAATCCTAGGGTTATATGCATGAACCCTAGGATTTTCAAACTCTAACAAAGTTATTTTAGAGAAAATAAAGAACTCATTATGGGGTAGATTTTGGCAGAGTCAATAGCATATCAAAGAATGAGATCCATCAATAGAGTCTGTCATCATAATCATCAAATTTATACAATAAAGTTGTGTTATTTATCAGTGATCAATCTTTTGTGTAGTGGTTTCTTTTTTAAAGTTTATTACACCTCATTTTAAATTCTTATTTTATGCATAAAAAAATCCATTTTTGGTGGTGTGAATATGGAATTGTGTCATAAATTGAATAAATTTAATAATAATAAAGTATTCTATTTGTATAATTCATTAAACATAGAATGATTATAAATATTCTCAATAAAATAATTGATGAAATATTTCAAGGATATATTTCTTCATTTATTATTAACATGATGAAATAATTATTTTTTCAATAACAATTGTTCAATTTTATGTTTAATTTCAACTAAGTTTATTAAAAATTCCTCACTAGAAGTTCTACCTAACTTATTAAACTCTCTGATGATCCTTATTCAATATTATTCAATGCATTACCCCATGATTTTTTAATGGGTGGATAGTCTTTACATAATACACCTTATTTCATTCATCCCATTAAATATTTCTTTTTTCATTCCTATTGTTGTTCGACGATGGAAGCCCTAAATCTCAGTTTATCTTTGAAAGGGAAACAGTGGATATCCATTATGTGTCATGAGAAAAGAAATTCAAATATTAGATCTACTATTACGGGGGAGTTGTTGATATCCTTTAGTGGTATAGGAAATGAGTGGTGGAATATGGGGGCCCATTAAAAGAAAAGGTAGTCCAAGACTTGGGTAGAGTGAAGTATAGAACGAGGTACATACAGCCCCAGGTAGGGGAAGTTCATAGTGTAACATGTGGCGATTACTGTCATAGGTTTTAGGTATCCAGTGGAACAGCCTCCGAGAATATGACTATAACTAAAAGGGTGACCGTCACTATAATAGACAATGTGAATGGGGTTCCAACTAAGATACACTAAGGTATAATTATAAAATAATAAAAATAATAATATTATTATTAATAATAATCATAATAATAATATATGGTTGGTTACATATTTCACCATATAACAAAACATAAGGAAAGAAAACTACAGTTAACACATTGGATTTGGGACTTGATCCTGCAACTTGTCTCTAATCCCCCCCCCACCTAAACCACCCCACCACCAATAATTCAGAAATAAATAAATAATACTAATAATCCAGAATGAAGTGGGTGACATGATTAGATATAGAGGGGTGATTGGATTAGAGATATGAGGATGCTTGGATTCCCCCCAACATATTATATATATATATATAATAATATTATAATTATTGTTATTATTATTATTATCATTATCATAAATTATTGTCTCGGTCATATATTATTACTATAATGTTTGATTAATGATATTCCTTTGACATTATGTTCATCAAATCTATATGGACAATTCAATACTTATATCTAATACATAATTCTAATTTGTATAATAATCCTCAAACTATATCATGTATATCCTCTCATCCATGATATGTGGAAATTCAAAATTTTCATTTGTTGTATGTTTTCAATAAATAAATATCTTATCATAAGTATATTACCATATAGATCATTATGGTGTGGTCTATTTTTCTATTTGAGGTCGTTTGTGAGGTAAGATATCCAAATTATGAATTTATCTCAATAGGATTGACAACCAAGTTATAAATGATGAACATGTCATTTCTAGGGTTGGTACTCCCTCAACTAAGTTATCTTCTAGTGAGGTGTAGTAGTCTCACCATCCTTGGGTAGGGTAGGTACTCCCATGATTGAGTTTTAATTCAGTAGGTTCTTGGGTCATCTAACTATGGATCATATAGGACATGAATTTACCCCACATACATGGGACACAAGATCCTCTCTCTATAGTGTCTGTACCCCCCCAACTAAAGATCTTGGACAAGGATCAGAATCCTCCACTAGAGTTAGTATCCCCCTACCTACCTTGGGTGTGGGATCCTCCACCATAGTTACTCTGAGGTTACGTGGGTGGATTTCCATTGGTAGTTCGATTACTAAATAAATGATTTGATATTTATTAGTTATATGGTATATCTCTCCCTCAAATAAAAATCATGCTTAAGTAATGAGTAGACTCTCCTTCATATATTTTGGGGGTTGTGTGGTAGATGGAATGGATGTGAAGATCAGGTGCATTAAAACTTGTTATTTCCTATGTAGTCATTGGTTTCCTTTGAGATGCAACCTGAAACCAGGATATCGACTTTAGATTGTTAGGGTTTTTTATTCAATGAGTACACCCAATTTCTCAAGATAATAAGTGATTTAAGGTTTATAATCATGATTAATGGGACTTCTTTAGGTACTTTAGAATTCTATTAATTGGGAATATTAGAATTATATTATTGTCTTCCATTCCTATTATTCTTACTCATTTATATAGATTTGAGATAATTTTTTGGGTTTTTATTCCTTTATGGTTATAGGGAATATTTTTGGTAATATTTACACTCTCCCATGCCCATGACTCATGGAAACACATATTGTGTCAGTATATAAAATTCATAACTTTGAAGATGGTCTTGGTATATGTAGATGTACTACAACGTGTTTGAAGCCATTGCTTAGAGAAACTTGGTGATGCTTGATGGGACTTGGTTGTAACAACCCCAACTCTAGTAACATGTAGATACGGTTTACTTTATTATATTGATATATAATATATATATCACACTATATATGATCCAATAATTTAGTGGTCATGAGAAAATATATATATAAATGAGTTTTAAATTACATTAAATCTAAAAAAATACAACATTTAAATACTTAAAATCATTATTATTCTACTTTGAATCCATTTTTCATATATATTACTCTTCTTAATTTCTTGGTGAAATGGGAAAAAATATAAATGGTGGCCTTATACGCTCAGTAAGGTGTAGCATACAATAGAAGCTATTATGAGAATATAATAATAAATATAGAAGGAATAAATAATTCTAATAATTTCATAATGAAATGAAACTAGGAACATAACATATCCAAGGATACAATAAATAAATTCATGAATAAAATTAATTGATTATATAGTGATGGGAATATATAATATTAGACATCTTAAACAGACTATCAAGGCCATGTTCCTAGACATCATACATAAAAGGTAATAACACTACCATTACCCTATATTAGTTGTCTCATGATACCTACCAGTGCACTTAGGGGATATATAATTTTAGGATCCATCCATTACAAAAAATTATAATGAATTCCATCACATAAAAAAATATTTCATGGCATTATTTTCAAGGATTGAAAAATATAAATACATAAAAAAATCTCAATGAGGTATATCTTACAAATTTTTTCCATATAAATGAAATAAATATATAGCATAGAAATATGTTCTACAATTAATGATTTAATAAAGATGTCTGGGTAAAATTTCTAAATAATAAATTGGGATTCACAATGTTCAAATAAACATCCTTACAAGTGGAGAGTATGAGATTATAATTATTGTGTGTTCATAAATACTCAAATTATTTATGTGTTTAGATTATTGAATACATATATTTTATAATTTATGAGAACAATGTAATAATAGATAAAACCAACATAATAGTTTTAAAAGATAATGTACATTATCCTAAGCATTTCCCCTATGAGTGCCAAACAAGGTGCATAGTAAGGGCTCATTTACCATGCACAAGAATGATGATGGGGATATATCCAACCAACTCTTTTTTGGGTTCATTACACCTAGATTCATATTTTCCAAAACCACATCAACTTTATTATATCTAAATAGGTATTTATTTCCTTTGATAAAAAAGTAGGATGATTTTATGGATATGGGATAGTTTGAGAATTATAATTTCTTACTATGGTTTTATAATGCGTGGGAGTGATGATATATCATTGATAATATAATAATGGGTTTACCAAGATAGAGAATAATAACATTCCTTATTTAAATTAAAAGTAACTGAAAAGTATTCCAAAAATAAAAGGAATTGGAGAGATTAAGAACCCTTATTATTATTATTTATTTTTTATATTATTTCAAATCGGTTTTATACATTTAATCATGCACTTTTTTGTATAACTGTTATATAATTATTAAAACTATCAAATTTTTAATGCTCAAATTCGAACGGTTATATTTCAATAGTCAAATTCCCAATGGTCATATATACTTCATTCTAAACCCATAATCCATATACTTATATTATCTTCCACACAATGTTTATTTCTACATTTGTTTTCTTTCTAATAAAAATGTATCTTTTATACTCTCTATTCTTCCTCGTGTATGATCCTATAGAGTTTAATCTTATGTTGTGGCCCCATATTTTTACTTTTTTTATGGTACTCGTTTTATCCGTAGAAATAAATTTAATTACCTAGTTTTAAATTGTATTATTTTTATTTTACCATTATGACGAAATAATAAAATGTACCTTGTGAAATAAATTTTTTACATGGAGTATTTATTTATAATGGTCAAGTACAGGGTGTTACATTCTCCTCCCTTAAATAATTATCTCCTCAAAATCTTTGATGTACATAAATACCTAAACAAAATAGGCGAATCTTGGTTATTATATCCTAATTATATCATGTTACTTCCTCTAAATTTTTATTTCTCTAAATTAATTTCACTAGATGTCTGGTTTGATTCTACAACACTTCCTCTCTTGTGTCAAGATTTTAGACAAGCTCTTCATTATAGGACAAATCAGGTTCAAGCTAAATCTTATTAGTGGATATTATATGTAAAAGTTCTAGAATATAATTCCTTATCATTGAGACATGGATTAATCCATGAAGATTAGAGAGATTTGGTGGAAAATATAAATGATAAGACACAACTCCAATTCTCTCTAAGATCTCAGATGGAATAATGAACCTTATGCATAACTTTCTCTTCATACCAAGCTATATAACTACCTTCCATGGTGATATATTCAAGAATACATGATCAAAGAATTGGAATTACAATTCCTTCCTTTGATTATCAGTTAGATTGTTTGTCAACTTTGACCTATCTTAATATGATTGTCTAAATCTCACACCATCTCAGTTGTATCTTAATATGGAGTATAGTATCTATTCCTATAAAAGACTTCATATAGTGTTATTTTTATATTAGAGTGGAATCTATTATCAAATGAAAATCCCACTATAATTAAGTATTGATCCCATATTCCTTGGAAGTTGAGTGAGCACAACCTCAGCATAAACTCTAAGGTTTGGATATATTTTTCATACAATCCTTCTATTTGATAATGATATGCGATGATAAAAATTACATTAGTATTCAAATCCTTTTGAAGGATCCTCCAAAATTTATATGAGAATTGATGGTTATGATTATCTACAATAGATAAAGGTACTCTATAAAGTCTCAAAATTTCAATAATATATAGTCGTAAAAGAGGTTCAAGGGGTAGATACTCCCTTATTTCCATGAAACATAGTGACTTGGTATGGTGATCTATAATATCCCATATAAAATACTTTCTATAATATGACATAGGAATACATGTAACAAATTATATTTTTATATTTTCTCACTTTCATATAGGTAGAGGGATGGGTTTCATGGAACCCTTTGGATGTTGCCTCTTAACATTTACTTGTTGTCATACAAATCATCTAGATAGATAGTAAGTGATTTCCCACTTTGTGTTATCCTGCCAAAAGTTCTGTTTTAGATACAAATACATCTTGATACAACCAAGGATTATAGATAAGTTTTAGCTATGAGATTCATAAACTATCTACCTCTTCATCTCAAGTGCTAATGGTACACATAATCTTATTTAAACTTTCAAAAAACCATCTTCACAGATGAAATCGTCCAATTTCCCATATTTTATGGATTTTATTTTCTAATGAATACCCTTTAAATCTAAATGAGACTTATTTCTCTTCTCAAGTAAAGTTGGTTGGGAAATTAAATGGAAAAGGAATGATGTTTCTCATTACCTAACATTTCCCCTATCAATTTTTATAAACATTTTGAATATTGGATCCTTTTAGATCCTCATCATATATTGGAATTCATGATCCTTTCTACTTAATTTTTCTACCTCCTTGTTTTCATTCCTAGGGTGGTAGTGTATCAAATGAGACACGATTCTCTGACCACAAAAATTTGGGTAATATTTCTAGAACTACCGCTACCATTTCAGAATCCTGCTATCATTTGCATGCTTGGAAATTTGGTTTTCTATTATATATGCTCAGACAGTAGAACTATGGTCATTTTCCATCCTGTTTTTCTGATAATTTGCATTGAAGTAGATTTATCTAAACCTTTGTTTAAATCGTTATTCATTGATGTGAGTGAGGAGTTTAGATATAAGCAGTTTGTGGTATTTGAGTCTTGGATTGATTACTGGCTCCAGTGTCTCAAAATCGGGCATTATAAGGAAGTTTACAAAGGTAGAAGGTTGGTTCCATAGGTGGATTTGGATGGACAGGTCACAATGACCTTGAATTCTCAGCAAGGAAAGTATGACTTGGTTACTGTAAAAATAACAAGGCCTAGTCCTGTTAGCGACACTACAGTACATGGTGCCCCAAAGAATTCAATGGAGGAACCTTCAAACCCGAGGTTGGATGAGGTGTTTAGATGATTAAAGAGTGATCTCAGGGTGCTCAATACAGGAGGATTGGTGGCCACTGTGTAGCAAGCAGTTAAACCCATTGGGAGCAATGAGGCAGCGAGGGACAGTTCTGTTATGAATATGCAGGTAGGTGGCTCAATGGATGAAAATGGTGAGTGGGAGAGGATTTCAACTGGGTTGCAGCCACATTTTTAGAAGCAGGTGGCCTGTATTGAACTTATTAATTGTTTTGCGGGTTTGGGTAATGATGAATTAACTTTAAACCAGGATCGGGTTACGCCTTTGAATGATCAATCTGCCCCTACTTTGTCTCCTTGCCGGACGTCAGTTGAAGCTAATGATGAACTGTATAAAAGTAGGATTCCGAGTTTGAGAAAGCAACATAATCAAAGTGGAAGTATGAAAGGGAACAATGATTACTCATATTTACCACTTCCGATGGAAATGAAATCTGTCAAAAAATTGAGTGCCAAAGTTTCTAAGGGTCAAAGTGTTGCATCTCTAGATGTCTGTGCTGAAAAGTTGCAAGGGAAGGCCACTAGAAACCGCTTTCAAGAACTAGATCATGGGAGGATCTCTCATGTTGAGGAAAAAACTCCAAGTAATAAAGGTGGTGATATGAAGATTGTTTTTTCTTCTTAAGATACTGTAATTGAATAAATTATATTGCAGAAGGGGATGCACGATGGTCATGAGTTTGTGAAGCTCCCACAATGTTTAGGAATGATTGATTCTAATAGTCAGTTTGTGCAGGAATGAGGATTGAATGATGGTTACCAAGAGGTTCATATAATTGGAAAATGGGTAGACATCTTTGATAGTGAAAAGGAGAATGTTGGTGGAAGGGTTCGAACTTCCTATAGTGAAATTATTCAGGATGGAAAGAAGAATGTGTCAGGGAATGAGGAAGTTATGACCAATCCACCAAGAAGAAGGTCGAGGAAAGACTATTCTAATCTACCAAAGTCAATGCCTACCAGGTCTTCTATCAACCAGGGAAGCGAGGCAGTCTCTGGTTTGAGAAAAGGTATGTAGTCTTGTGAGGAGTTTCTATCTTTGGAAAAGTTAAATCTTAGAAGGAAGTGTGTTAAGATTCTAAAGCAGTATGAAAGCTCAGAGTGGGAATCAGCTACTACGGATGAAGCAATCGATCATGGATATGGTGATGGGTATGGATTTTATTATATGTAATTGTTTTTTATGGCTTGTGATACTTACTTTCTGTAGTTTTCTTTTATTTTAATAAATGGTTGGAGGCTTGCCTCTGATGGAGCTTTTCAAGTATATTTGTTGGCATGTTACATTATTTTATAATATTTTCTTGGTGTGGTCGACCGATAATCCATATTTTATGAAAAAATGTACAAGAAAATACACTCTTTGAATTAAAAATTCACATTTAATAAATTTACCATATAGATAATTATCTAATAGAGTCTCAAGGATAATCTATAAATTATCTTCATTCTCCTTAAAATTCATATAGTGTGTCAAAATTTCATCAATAAAGACCATGAAGAATTTATCAAGATAATCCTTGATTAATATGTTCATTAAATCCATAAACATAGAGGGTGAATTAGTTAATCCAAAATACCTTACTGTGAACTCAGAAAGATCATACCTTGTGTGTAAATCCTTAATTGGTATACCACCCTTCATGAATTTTAATTGATGATAACCATCATTGAGATAAATCTTAGATAATTCCTAAACCCCATGAAGTTGATCAAATAAATTATTAATGTGAGGTAATGGATATTTGTTCTTAGTGGAGACAAACTTAATTTCCCCATATTCAGTGTATAATATAAAAGATTCATTCTTCATCTTCATAAATACAGTAGGTTCTCCCCAAAGTGAACACCTAGGGAAAATAAAACCCTTATCACAAAACTTTTATAGTTATTTGTTTTAATTCCACCAATTCTACAGGTTCCATTATATAGGGAGTTTAGATATGGGATTTTCATTGGAAACATGACTAATAGAGAATTCAACATCACGATCAAGAGGGTATCTATGTAATTACCCTAGGAATACATCAATATATTTACTCACAATTGAAAAATTCACTAATTTAAGGATATATTCCTTTATGGATTCAAATCCTCTAATAATTTCATTAAGGAGATCCACTAGAGGGGGGGATACAAATATGATTTATATAATGTATTCTCCCCTAAAAAGATAGGGGATTCTATATATCCATCACAAATAACAATCTCATTATATTGAAAATAAATTTTTTCATTGTGATTTTAAATCCAATACATACCAAGGATTATATAAAAGTAAACCATAGGAATAATAATTGAGTATAAAAATAAGGTAAGTTTATTTACTATAATGGGGATTGATGGACACGTCTTTATTATAGTATGTTTCCAATAGGAGGACTCATTTATAACTTACTTCTTAAGATTCTGGGGAAATAAATAATTTTTAAGGGAAACATGGTGGATATAGAAGAGTGAGGAGATCTATAATAAAATAAATTATTAGTTAAATTTGAGGTTATGATTAAAGTATTTTACACCAAATATTGAGTAACTTAAACCTTAGAAGTGGTGATAAAATAATCTTAGCCTTTCTCCATTGGAATATTCTAGGATATCTTCCCTTAATACTTATATAATTGATTTTAATAATTTCCCATCACCTTACAATTGAAAAATTGGACATTGGAAGCTTCTATCTTTCCCTTACATTAATGAGCTTAACATCCCTGATCTTAACACTTGTAGAAAACCTATAAGCCTTTTAATAAAGGAACACTGTTTTTATTCTCATAGTTATTACATGTTTTAAATTCTACCATTCCCTTATTTTCCATTGTTTAATTACATTAAACAAGGTTCTCATCCATAATCTTCTTCTCCTGCATCCCTTTTAAATTAAATTACTTAGATAAATCTTTCTTACTCTTGATGGACTTAGATAAATCTTTCTATTAATTTTTTAGAATTAAATTCCATGTAATATGTGAATGTTTCTAGAATATCCAAAGGTTTTGAAATAGGTTTATTTTTTTCTAATTATGTTATTCTAAATCAAGTTCCTATGGTTTATACTAAACTTTATTTAATTTTAACTATAATAACCCCAACTAAAATATTATGGTGCTAGAGTTATTTTATTATATTGGAAAATAATACATAGATTACACTAAATAGGATCCACCAATCTATTAGTCTCAAGATACTAGATACAACAATTATTTTTATATTACAATTAAAATAGAAAATAAATCACTTTAATACTAGAAAACATTATTATTCTTCTTTTTATCCATTTCTCATATGTAGTAATCCTCTTGGTTTCCAAGGGAAATGGGAAAAAATATAACGGGTGAGTTTATATGCTCAGTAAAGGGTATCATATAGTAGTAGATATCATGAGAATGAAATAATAAATATAGAAGTAATAAATAATCGAAATAATTTAATAATGAAGACAAAATTTGTGATTAAAATATCCATGGATACAATAAATAAATGCATGGATAACAATAGATGATCATATAGTGATGGTAATAAATAATTCCATACATATAAATCATACTGCTAAGGCCCTGTTCCAAGACATCTTATATAAAATGTAATAATACTCCCAATACCCTATATTAGTTGTCTCATGAGACCTACCAATTCATATAGGGTTTATATAATTTTGGGGCCTATTTGCAACAAAAAAATTATAATGGATTTTATCATATAATAAAATATTACATAGAATAATGTTAAAGTAATGGGAAACCTATATACATAGAAAACTTTCTCAATAAGGCATATCTTATATGATCTTTCTATATAAAATAATGAATTATATTGTGTGAAAGTATTTTCTTGGACCAATTATTTAATAATGATATCTAGGTTAAATACCTAAGGAATAACTAGGAATTCACAATGTTAAAATGAAAACCATTAACAGGTGAAGAATATGTGGTTGTAGCTATTATTTATTCACAAAGGATCAGATTATTTATGTTTATTGGAAGATAAATGCACATATTTTCAAAGTTAGGAGAATAATTCAATGATAGATAAATCCTTTATAATGGTTTGAAAAGTGCATATAAATTATCCAAAGCACATCCTTGGAGAGTATCAAACCAAGTGCACAATAAGGGACCATACACTATGCACTATAATGATAACCATGATATACTTGAAAAACTATTTTTTTGGTCATTAACACTAGAGACCACTATTCCAAAACCATATCCACTTCTTTGTATCTATACAGGGGTTTCTTGGCTAGGAAAACAACAAAAAATTTACTTCAATAGAATTTTAATATGTTTTTATGGATATGGGATATTTTGAACATTATAACGACTTATAATAATGGTAAAATGGGAGATAATGATGATAAAACACTGATAATAGAATTATGAACTTATAAAAATGGATCATAATAACATTCCTTATTAAAATGGATTGAAAAGTATTAAAAACATAAAGGTATTTGAAAGATTAAGAAACCATAATTTGGAATAGTAATGGCTTAAACAAAGGCTATAATGATATGGAGTATGTAACACCTTTAGATTTTATAAAATATGTTTTAAAAATAAATTTAATTTCTTTTATATCTTACATTACACACAACACTGAGTTTTAGAGAACCATAATTACAATTAATATTATTATTTAAACCTGACCAGTATAACCTAGCGATTAAATTGGAATATATGAATAGAAATAAATAATTATGAAAATTATATTTTTTAAACATCAATAAAATAAATTCACTTATAATCAATTGATTAGAAACTAAAATAAATATCTTTTGAAAGTTAAAGAAATGTTTTTTGAAAAACTGATTTTATACGGATGAAGTGTTTTCATCTAAATAAATTTATTAAGCCACTATTTTTAAATGATTTTAATGAAATTAATATATTAAATATTAAATAAAAAAAATTTTCATTTATTTAATATTTTTCTAATCATGAGATATGAGTAAGTCAAATTTTTGGTTTAAAAAATGTATTTTTCCTAAAAATAGTTTCATCAATATCATGTGCACTTATTTTAAAAATAATTTTTTCCAATTTTAGAAAAAAAATAGAAAAAATTTATTTTCCTTTTTGAAATTATCATTTCATAATTATCATAGAGTGAATTTTTTAGAATTTTTTTAAAAGATTAATTTTTTGATGAATAGTGCCAAATGATGATTTTTATTGAAAACTTCATTTTTGTTTAAAGTATTTAAAAAAATAATTTATATTGTATAATTAATTTAAAAGTAAAATTAGTTTAATTATATTGTTAATAATCTAATTTATATCATTTGAATCAATTTTATGTTGATTTTTGATATAAAAACATTTCTTCTTAAAGAAACGTTTTCTTTGCAAAATCGCTTTTTCTTCGTGTATGCTGATTTTATTTTAAATTAAATTATTCCACTTATTTGAATTGATTTTGGTAAAATGGATTAAATATTTTTAATATGAATATATCATATTAAGTAATAATTTTAAATTAATTTTTGTTCATAATGAATATTGAAAATAGTAAAAATTAATTACTATAGTTAAGGATAAAATAGGTTTACCAGGGTGTTAAACCAAATTATAAGGGTAATTTTATCAATAAAACATATATAAAACCTATTTTATGACCATATTTAAACCTTATATTATCCCAAATTATAATCTATAGTCATTTGAAAGCATTTTTCTTGGTAATGACTACCATTTTGGATTCTTTTAGGAAATTTCCAATTGGTTTTCAAATGTGTTCCTTTCCCCACTTATAAAAGGAAAACTCCACTTATATTCTATACACACTCAAATATAATGTTTTTTAAATAAAATTCCCAAATAATTTCCTTAATTCCCTTATAATTTACTATAGGCCTTATTTTTATTATTAAACCCTCCTAAGAAGTCTTTTGGTGTTGACCTAAGGAGGTTCGATGAAGAAGTGGTATTGTTCTTAACCAAATGTTTTTAATTTATTTATTCTTCCATATATTCAGAATATTATTTAATGATTATGATATAATAACATAATTATATCCCATATAATGATGTTTTATTATGTTAGTTTCATAAACTACACTAATCACCTCTTCCATCAAATGGGAAATGAAACAGTTGATCATTTGTATGGCGGACCACCGCCTCACAAATCCATTTAATTAATTTTCCATATCTGCCTCTAATGGATGGATAAAATGATGTATTTAACATATTTAAATGGTATTTTTTCATAATTTTAATTATTTAATTATAATATCACATCTTTATTATTTCCTTCCAATATTTTGGAAAACAATAACGTCTCTCATGCATATGTGTGGACTATCACCTCCACGAAGAAATATGATACATTTTTTTTGACATGGATGGTAATAAATATATATTTAATGAATGTATATGATATATATTATATAATCAATATTATGGAAATGTGATATATTATTTTCTTTTCTTTCATTATATCCGTTGAGAAAATGGAAATAGCGTTCATGCGTACATATGGCCTATTATCTCCATGAATAATGAAATCCATTTTATTTGTCTAGATTTAATGGATTACTATAAATACATATATAATTAATATCCATGATATTTATATGATGTTTAATATTATGGTTAATATGGAACCATGATCTATATAATGGTATTGAAAATACCAAACGAGAACATGCATGAAAAAGGACGTAGTTATTACCCAAAATGTGATTTTAACAAGGAATTGTTAATAAATGCATAATAAAAGCTCATAATTAAATAATATATGATATTTTATATATAATTATGGTTCTATAATAGATATATAAGAAACCTATATTTATTATATAGGATGTTAAAATGTGTACAAAGGAATTCAATACATATAGTAACATATTTCTTGTATCTCTTTTATTTTTATGAGACATGTGTCATATTCAACACTCTTTTATTTTGTATAGTGCATATACTGAACATATGACATGTTATATCATTAATATACTTATCTTCATGATATTTAATGTTTCATTTTATGTTATTCTTTAATTGGTATTATGATTCAATAGTTTCCTTAGTGGTAATGTATTTTTATATCACTTTTATATCTATGAGAACATGTCATATTCATCACTTGTTTCTTTTATGTGGTGTATTACTTCCCATGAATTTATTTGGTGATTATTTTTATGAAAATTATATTTATTTACATATTTATATAAGGTTATTTATTTCATGTTTATTTTGATTTAAAAGATACCAAAGTGGTAAGGGGTTTATGTTATAATCTCATTGTTAATAGTGGTTGTTTATGATTAAGTTTTCTATGATGAAATATTATGATCCATATTTCAATAAACTCATAGATTTTATTTTCCTATGTTTATTTTGTTTGAATACATGTTTTCTTTTCATTTTACTCTCTTTTTTCACTTAAGACACCTAAATAATTTTTTTTAATAAAAAGCAACTTTATTTCTCTCTTCAGTAGAAAACCAATTTTATTATATATCCATGTTTTCTAAAAATATTTTAAAGAAATTATTTACTTTTATCCAATTATTTTTCAAAATTAATTATTACCCATTTTTAAATTTTCAAAAAATGGATTAAAATTAATCATCTATTCATTTTCTAAATAAGTCTCTATTGAATTTTTACTGAAAATATGAAGGGAATATTCATTTTAATCTATACGACATGGGAAATATTTTCCAACTCATTGAGTACCCAATTATTTATAGATTAATTTATAATTCTCCAAGTTAATTTTAAAATAAAATGGTTTCATTAATGTTTGATAAGTTTTTAGATTTTAAATAAGTTATTTGAACGTGAAATGGTTATTTTTCTCCAGAAATGTTCCAAGTGATCTTTCAAAATCATTTTCCATCTAAGACGTTATCCTTTGATGTTACCTAAACCTTACAAGAGATGTGATCCAATGATACCATCCTTATTATTTCTCTAGATGGTTTATTTTTATGTTAAAAACATGTTTATGAAAATTTTTCCTTTTCCATCAGTTATGCTATGATGAAATAATTAAATGTTTATAAAACTCATTTTTTCCCTGGGTTATATTATGGTGAAATGTTTATGAAACCCATTTCTTTTAATGGGTTCTAAAATGATGAATGTTTTATTACCTTTTTGTATACATGTGTATGATTTTCATTTTGTGACGGGAAGGACCTATAACTCCTTATAATGTATTGGTTAAAAATAGATAACTCATGAGTTAATCATATTATGCATGAACCTGATTTCATGTTCACTAAGTTATATACGGACCTAGTTTCATGTCCATAAGGTTATGTGTGGACATGGTTTCATGTCTATCTAGTTATCTACGGACCTATTTTTGGCTCCATAAATTTTTGTTTATACCTGTCTTTCATGTCCATAAGATTATGTGTAGACCTACCTTTTATGTCTATAAGATTATGAATATATTTGGATTTAATTCCCATAACTACATGTGTGTACCTGGATTTCATATCCATAATATTATGCGTGGACATGAATTTTATGTCCATAAGTTTATGCAAGGGGATAACTTTATGTTCTTAACTTAATGAGTGAATAGGTTTCTATTTACACATGTTCATAGTGTTATAAGCTTATATTATTCCATAATCCCATGTCTATATTATGCTCTCATGGCTTATATTATTTGATTCCTTTGTGATTCATGTCTTATAAACTACCAAGATTTATACCATGTCAAAAGATTATGAACTTTTTTATGTAGTGTATTTTTCTTAAAATGTTAAACTCATGTTCCCATATCATTAGGACCATGTTAAATTGATATCTCTCTTTTTTACACTTATTTACTTTTTTAACTCACCCATTATTATACTTATTTTCCCAAGGTTATGAAGAAAAGTTTTAAGTAGGGTATTTCTAAGAATAGTAATATGTAAGGAGATATTTATGGGATATGTTGAATATCTTTCAATAAATAAGAAGATTGTATTTCTAGTATCCAAAGACCTTACAACTATATAGTCCTCGAGTATATATTTATGAATTGTATTTAATATTGATAAAAAAAGATTTAATATCTGAAAATGAAAAGCCTAGGTAATTGTAGTTGGTATTACAGAAAGTTTTTGTTTATCTGTAGTGATTAGGGTTAGAAAAATTCAGTGGGAACCCTAGGGATAAGTCAAAGTATAGAAAAATGTACATTTATTTTTGTGAAGGATAAAGAGTGTCATTTCTCAGCAATAACATCCATGTATGGATACTACAAATGGGTGTGGAAATAGTATAGTTGTACCATGGGGTAATAAATCTGAAAAGGGTGCATTTGGATTTCAATCAATCATCACCTAATGTACTACAATGGTCCTTGCTGCATACATAGTTTGAAACTTTGGGGGGATATGTTTTGGAAATTCAAAAACTCTTTACAAACCATCATAAAGGATTTTAATAGATGATGACCATGAATGACCTTGATTAAAACTAAGGTTTTATAGATTTAAAATAAGGTGTCATTATTTAGACATCATATAAATGATTTTTCATGATTATGTGGTTTCCCATTATGAATATTGTTTCACACACTATATTTTTTGA
The DNA here is from genome assembly GCA_963277665.1 of Viscum album. Classification (NCBI taxonomy): domain Eukaryota; kingdom Viridiplantae; phylum Streptophyta; class Magnoliopsida; order Santalales; family Viscaceae; genus Viscum; species Viscum album. The sequence continues at coordinate 1,981,116,611 of OY728125.1, read as the reverse complement.
TTTTATTCAATGGTTGAAACCCAAATAAATTCTGTGAAAAATGAATGTAATGGTCATTGAAATGACCATCCTCATGAGAAACCAAATGGAATTGAAGCTATGATTCAATATTTTGTTAATATTCTCACTAAAATATCGCAAGTTATAAGTGGTAACACGGTTCCTATTGAACATTAGAATTTAACAAGGAAGGAGAAACATGAAATTGAATGTTTTATGCTAGAACATCCACCCTCCTTATATGGGACTTCCGATCCACTGGTTGCTAAGAAATGGATTGATGTATTGGAGAAGATGTTTTTTATTCTTCAGTTCTCATACCACTAAGGGGTTTTCCTAGCCATTTACAATTTGGAAGGTGATGTAGATCAATGGAGGAATTTTTTTAAGAAAAATTAGTTAATAGGATGAAATTAACTCCATGGAACGAGATGGGTTTAAGGGAATATTTTTTAATAAGTAATTCCCTCTTATTCTACATAAAAAAATAGATAATGAATTCCTTGTTCTTAAGAATAAGGATGATGAATCCATTGGTACCAATAGGTAATGTTTTACAACACTTGTAAGGTATGATTTAGGTATAATCATCATCCATAAATAAAAAATTCATCAGTTATTTAGTTATTTAAAACCATGTCTTTGAAATTCATTATCCATAAGGGACTTTAGAAGTAATAAATAAATAGTTCAATATGTGATAAAAGTGTAATTGGAAGTTGTAACCCCTAAAAGTTATTATGATAAGAAAAGTAAGATGGATTTTTATGGAATGGTTTTTAAAATGAAGGGAAGAAAAGGTTTCAACTTGCTACTTTCCAAAAATGTGGTAAGGAGTACTCAGGTGAATGCATAAAAAGAACAAGAAAATGTTTCAATTGTGGGAAGCATGTTCATCAAGAAAAATAATGTTAAAGTGATATGAAGAGTCCAATCAATGAAATGAATGGTGATAGAGATCAAAAAAATACACCACTCATACTTAAGTTATATAAAGGAAAATATTTTAGTAATTATATGAATCTATTCCCTAGTCCATGGGATAATGTGGATAATAATCCAGAAAAACCTTTTAAGTCATAGGAAAAAATGGAATTATTATTCAATCACAATAGTATAAGTTAATCATGATAGTTAGAGCACACTTATCCCCTACTGTATAATTTGGGATTCCATATTAATGTTTTTATGAATATTCCCTAATAAATTCATCTCCTTTAGTGAAATTTGATGTGATATTGATCATTGATTATATATCTCTACAAAGATTCTATAATAATTAACTCACATATGATATTCTAAATAAACCCAATACCATCTAGCAGTGCAAGGATAAACTCAATATTCTAATGGAAATGTTTTTTCTATCTAATATAGGATATTATTTAAGGAATAATGGGAGAATTTTCTTTTGGAATCATATCTTATTTTATTTTGAAAAATGATAAGGGTATTTAAATTTTAGTATGAGACTTTATAAGGGATTAAAATTATTTTAAGATAATTTCTAGGTTGATCATGGAAGTATTTGAGATGAAATCATTCCAAACTTTGGTATTCAATTTCAGTCAGACATATTTTAGAGGATCCTTATAGTTAACATTTTTTTAATGGGTTATGTTGAATAATGGGTGTTATTATTGAACTTTTAGAAACTAATTATTTGTAATTATATATATTGGATAACTTGTGTTAACCATTATGTATTTGGTAAATATATAGAGATAGTAGGAAAAACTGTACATCTTGTATGGGTCTTGTGATCCCTTAAAATTTAATTTTAGTTCTCTATGCATGAAAAAAATCTTCTTGAATATTCATTTCTTAGATTAAGTGATTAAGTAGAAATTGAAAGAATCACAACTAAAGGATGACATTATTCTTATGAAATGGAATAAAATCAATAAAGTATGACTTCTCATAAAAATTCCCCAACATTAGGAAAATTATCTTGAAATAAAAATATTATACATTAATTTCTAATGAATTAATGGTCTTTTTAACCATCACAGATTTTTGTATTTTTGGTCATTAATTTCCTCCTAACCATGTTCTCTATTATTCAATATTACTATTTAGGTATTAGTTTTATCTTCCATGACCAAATTTTCAATTCCCATCAATTTAATCTTATTTATAACTTAGTTATGTGTTATTCTCAATTTCCTTCATAATATATTTTCATTCTTTTCAAGAGGAAGTTTTATAGAAACTTTTTCGATGTGGGTTTTAAATGAAGGAATTTTCAATTGTTAAACCCAGTGAGAAAAATTTCAAATTGAGATGATGAAAAGGGATATAATGTTACACCCTTAGATTTTGTGAAATATTTTTGTTAAATAAATTTAATTTCTTTGATATCTTGTGTTACATGAAGCATCGAATTTTAGCGAACTGTAATACCATACAAACATTATTATTCAAACCTGACTGTTCTAGCAAAGAAATTAAATTGGTGGGTATTAATAAGAATAAATAAATTATGAAAAGTATATGTTTAACACATGAATAAAATAAACTCATTATCAATTTATTTAAAATTAAAATAAAAATTATTTTAAAATAAAAGAATTTTTTTTTGAAAAAAAAATGATCTTTATGCACGTGAAGTTTTTTTATATAAATATGTTAAATTAAGCACAATTTTTTAATTATTTTCATAAAATTTATTTACTAAATATTCAATCAAAATTTTTATCATTCATCTAATATTTTTTCTAAGCAATGGATATGAATAAATCCATATTTATGTTTAAAAATGTATTTTTTTTTTCTAAAAATTGGTTTCATATCAGCCATGTGAGGTGGAGAGCTAGACACATTTAGTGATATGGATGTTTGGAAAGGGGTAGTTCTTGTGTTTTTTAGGACTTGGTCCTTTGGGTCATGTTTTAGGCATTGTGCCTTGGGCCTTAGGGTTATGTAATGGTCTTTGTTTCTCTTGGTCTATGGGTCACATAAAGGGTTCCCCCTTAACCTATAAAAGTGGGATTATCCAAAAAAATCTTAAAGGCCTTTAGGCTGGGTTGATCACCTAAAAGCAGTTCCATCACATCCTAAAAACTTATTTTAATAATTATGTTTTCCCTATTTATAAAATATATTTGAAAAAATTAATTTAATTATTTAAATCATCATGTAAAAATTATCTTAGATTAAAATTTTGAGATTTTTTTAAAATATTAACTTTGAATGTATAGTGAAAAAAACTGATTTCTATTAAAAATTTCCTCTTCATTTAAATTATTTAAAAAGTTTAATTATTTTTTAAAAAGGTTTCAAAAATAAAATTAGTTCAATTATATTATTAACAATCTAATTTAGGTCATTATAATAAGTTTTATGTTTATTTTTTATAAGAAAACATGTATACTTAAGAAACATTTTCTTTGGAAAACCTCTTTTTCATTGCATCTTCCAGTTTTATATTAAATTAAATTAAGCCACTAAAATGAAATTATTTTTAAAAAATGAATTATATATTTTGAATTATAATAATTAATATTTTTTAATAATTTCAAATTAATTTTTGGTCAAAATTAATAGTTAAAATAGTAAATATTAACCACCACAGTTAAGTATAAAACAAGTTTACCGGGGGATAAATAAAATGATAAGGTCATGTTTTCCAAGTAAACTTTTATAAATAATATTTTATGGACATATTTCAACCATATCCTATCCAAAATTATAATCTATGGCCACTTGGAATCATTTTTCTTTGGAATGAATTTATAATTTTGGATTCTTTTGAGAAATTTCCAAGTAGTTTCTAAATGTGTTCATTTCCTCACTTATAAAATGGCTTCTAATATCCTCCTTTATCCACAATCCAAGATACTTTTGGTTTGGACATGAATTTACCAAATAATTTCCTTGATTTCCTCCACATGTCCAATATTCATTATTTTAATTATAAATTCATTCTAAGAATGCTTTGTGTGCTAACCTAAAGAGATTTTCCAAAGAAGAGGTATTGTTCTTAACCAAGAATTTTTAATTTATTTCTTATTACACCTCATAAAAATAAGATTAAACTATGATGATATAATAACATAATTATATCACATATACTGAGATTTTATTATTTTAGTTTCATAATCTACATTCATCCCCTCTTCCATCAAATGGGAAACGAAACCGTCGATCGTGTGTATGGTAGACTACTTCCTGGTAAACCAATGTAATTATTTTTCCATCATCTCCTCTCATGTAAGTATATAATTATGTATTATAAATTGTTATATGATAATTATAACATAATTATACTTCTATAATTATCAAATATCATCTTACTTCATTCCTTCTAATCCTTTGTAAAATGATAACATCACTCATGCTTACGTGTGGACAACCGCCTCCACGAAGTAGTGTGATATGTTTTTTAGTTTATATTGACATGGATGGTAATAAAGATAGATTTAATTAATATATATGGTATATATGACATAAAAAATATTACTTAAAGGTGATATATTATTTACCTTTCCTTTGTTCCATCCATCAATAAAATGGAAATAACATCCATGCGTTTGTACGGAATACCATCACTATGAATGGTGTAATTAAATTTTTATCTCTAAATTTTATAGGTTAATATAAATAAATATATAATAAATATATATTATATTTTTAAAATGTTTAAAATTATGTATATTTTTGAAACATGATCAGAGTAAAATGAACTAAACCAAAACATACATGAAAATGTTATTACCTAAAATGTGATTTTAACAAGGAATTATTAATAAATGGGTAATAAAAATATAATAACTAAATAATATGTATTATAATATATATATATATATATTTAATTATTTTTCTATAATATATTTAAAATAAACCTATATTTATTATATATGAGGTTCGAATATGTATGAAAGAATTTGATACTTAAGGTGATGGATTTTTAGTCTCTCATTTATTTATGGGAGACAAATGTCATATTAACCACTCTTTTATTTTGTGTGATGTACATAATAACCCTATGAAATTTTATATCCTAAATATAATTATTCTTATGATATATAAAGTTTCATTTTATTTTCTTATTTAATGGGGCATATTATTCAAAATTTTCCAAAGTGGCAAGGGATTTTCACCTAACATTTATATCTATAAGACACATGCCATATTCTCCACTTGTTTCTTTTATATTATATATAAAATATACAAGAATTAATTTTTTGATGTTTATTATTATATTTATAAGGATTTAAATATCCATATAAGTTTATTTATTTCATAGGGATTATGATTCAAAAGATACTAAAGTGGTAATGGTTTTATGTTACAATCCCATTGTTTATCAGGGTTGTTTATGATTAAGTTTCTGATAATGAAATATTATGATATGTATTTCAATAAACTCATGATTTTTATTCTACTCTAGTTATTTATGGATTAAATAAATTCCATTTCATTTCCCCCTCTTTAATTACTCAATATACAGATGAAATGTCTTTAATAAAAATCAACTTTATTTATCTCTTCAGTTGAAAACCCTTTTTCATCCATGTCTATGATTTCTAAAAATATTTTAATGAAATATTTTACTATTATTTAATTTTTTAAGATAAATTTATACCCATATTTGAATTTTTAATTTTTTTTGAAAGTAATCTTCATAACATTTTCTGAAAAAGACACTTTTGAATTTTTATCGAAAATTTGAAATGAATATTCATTTAAACATATAAAGTATGAATGGTATTTTCCAATATTGTGACTGATCAATTATTTAAAGATTCATTTTAAAGTTTACAAGATAATTTTTAAATAAAATTGTTTCATTTATATTTGAGAAATTTTTATATTTTAGATAAATTATTTGAAAGTGAAATGGTTATTTCCCTCAAGAAATGTTCCAAGTGATCTTTCAAAATCATTTTCCATCAAAGATGACATCCTTTGATGTTAATTAAGATTTACTAGGGATATGATTTAGGGATACCATACATAGTATTTATCTAGATGTTTTATATTTTCATCAAAAAGAGGCTTATGAAACTTGTTCCATTTCCATGGGTTATGCTATGAAAAAAATGATGAAATGTTTATGAAATTTGTTTCTTTTCCATGGGTTACACAATGATAAAATGTTTATGAAACCCATTTATTTTTAATGGTTATAATATGATGAATGTTTTATGATATTTTAAAACACATGAGTATTATTTTAATTATATAATGGGTTGGACCTATATCTCCCTCCAATGCATTGGTTAAATGTGGATAACTCATGAGTTAAACATGTTATGTGTGAACCTTAGTTCATGTTCACAATTTTATGTGCAGACCGTGTTTCATGTCCATATGGTTATGTACAGACTTTTTTTCATTTCCATAAGTTTATGTGTGGACCTGGCTTTCATTTCCATCAGTTTATACATAGAACTCACTTTTATGTTTATAAGATTATACATGGACCTGGATTTCATGTCCATAAGTGTATATGTGGACCTAGATTTCACATCCATAAGATTATGAGTGGACCGGGATTTCAAGTCCATAAGTTTATGTGAGGGTTGAACTTTATGTAATTTACTTAATGAGTGAACCTGTTTCTATTTATAGATGTTCACAATGTTATAAGAACATTTTTTCCCACAATACCATATCTATATTATACTCTCATGGATTATATTCTTTCATTACTTTATGATTCATGTCATATAAACTACCCTGATTTATTTCATGTCTCTAGATTATGAACTTTGATATGTAGGGTATGGTTTTAAATTGTTAAAATCATGTTCTCATACCCTTAGGCCCATGTTATGTGATATCTCCCTTTTTTACCCTTCCTAATCATCTAAGTATACTTTTTCTTATGTTTCATTTCTCCATGTTATGAAGATATATTTTAAGTATAATATATTTTAAAAGTGTAATATGTGTGTATATCTTTATGGGAGATGTTGAATATATTTTTGTAAATAAAGATATTGTGCTTTTAGTTTCCAAAGACATTAAACCCATACTTTCCTCAGGCATGTATTTTTTAATTGTATTGAATAATAATTTAAAAAGATATAATATCTGAGTATTAAAATCCTAGGTCATTATAGAGTAATTAATATATCATTGAAATTATTTCAAATGGTTTATAATAACATGGAATTAAAATAATTTATATATATAATAAGGAAGTTTGAAAGACAATCTAATAAAGGAATTATGATTTAAAATTAAAGAGGGGGACTAGGAACCATTACCTTGAAATATAGCTTATTTAATATTTAGAAGAGAACCTTAGGAGATTAGAAACTCCTTGGAGAGATTATAGAGAGAGAAAATGAGATGTAGGAAGTGCTCATAAATTTTCAAGTGGAGTTGAATAGGATAATGGGTGGGTATTTATAGAAAATATGGAATTTTTTTAGTTTATTTCTAAATATAGACCTTGATATTATAGGTTATGGAAAATTCAAAACCATTTTCTTACCCAGAGTTTTTATTCATGGTTTTGGAATAAAATTAATGTTTTTTAATATGATAAGAAGTTTATAACCTAAATTCATTATTTTATATTATTTTGTTCAAGGAAATGAATGATTTCCACAAAATATTCCTTTTAAAACTCTTAATTTATATTTTCTACTTTGGAAAGTGTATTATAGGTTTAGAAAAGGATTCTATTACATTAAAATAATTAATATTTATAATATAACATATATTTTGTTGAGGATTAAATATTATTTAATTATTACATCATTTTTAATTCATTATGATGGCATAATTCTTACTATATATTTAAATCATACTTTACTATTTAGCCTAAAATTCGAATGTTTTGGAAAATTATAAAAAAATAAAAATTGGAAAATTTCAACATGATATTTTTAAATTTAATTTAGAATTTATAAAAATAAAATTCTATATATGTGAAAATTAATTATTAAATAAAATACTTCTATATTTTAAAATCTTTCATTTGGATCCAATAATTAAAATCTATTTTTCTTTTTATTTATTATTTTTATCTAAGATATATGTGTATAATTAACTTAATATTAATTGGTAAATATACCATATTATTATTTATTATCTATAATATTTTAATTTTTTTATTCATTTAATCAAGAAATTGTTTGTATGGATATAATATTATTATTATAATAATTATATTTTCAATGGTCAGATTCCAACAACCAAATCTCAATGGTCAAATTCCCATTAGTCATATATACATCATTATGAATCCATAATTCATATACTTTTCTTATATTCTACCCCATGTCTATTTATTTATATTTTTTTTATTTCTAATATCAATTTATCTAGTATACTTGTTATTATTACTCAAGCATGATCCTCCAGAGTTCAAACTTATGATGTTTCTGCATATTTTTAATTATTTTATGGTAATTTTTTAGCCTTTTAAATAAATTTAATTACAAAGTTTTCTATTTTATTCCTTTTTATTATACCATTATGAGGAAATACTAATATTTACCTTGTACGATAATTTTATGACATTGATTTTTTACTTTTAATAGTCAAATATCGGGTGTTATATTGGTGGTACTTGATGGTGGTGGTGAACATCACTACTATAGATCGTTCTAATAGTTTTCCTAGAGTGATGTAGCTTTCCTATGTCTTTTATATATCATATTTAGATCATGTTGGATGTACAATCCTTTTTATTTTCTTTTATGGTGATGTATTTGTATCAGATATCTCATGACTGTGTTGTATATAGTTTAATTAATTATATATATACATCATGATAGTACTAATATCTATTTTATGTATTAGAGATATGTATCTATTTTAGGTAGATTTAGGTTAAAGACTTCCATATTTTTAGATACTCCTAATTGGTTCTAGTCACTATCCCCTGACCTATTAGAGGTAGGATTATGGTAGCACACTCAGCTAACTATAAGCCCAAGCAGGGACCTAGTGGGTTAGGTCATGTAATAGATGATTATGTATCATTGTTTATTAGGTGTATCACTTGGTATCATTAATGGTTTGTTCCTATTTATTATATAATTCCTAGGTAGTGATCATTGAGGTATCATTTGAGGTAGGGGTTCAAAATCTCACAACTATTTATTATGTGTTAAGAATGTAATTACCATGCCTATGTTTTCAATAAATAATTTGTTTTAATTTACATAAAATAGATAATAAAATATATTTTTAAAATTGGAAGTTAAAAATTTAATCACATGTTGTTCGTATGATTTAAAAGTTATTTAAAACATAGGAATTATTTTATAGGTTGATTCATATGCTTGGTGTTGGGATATAATTTTTTTTATTGATATACTTCATTATGTTCATAGTTGGACTGACTTTAGATGATAATAAAATAAATAACTGTAAATTTGAAATTATAATTTTATTATTTTGGATGAAAATTTTAAAGAGTATTAAATAATGTATAAATAAAATGAATGGTAAGTGTTCTCTCTATCAGCTAAGGAGTTCCCACTAGTCCAATGAGTCAATAACTAGTTTATTGGGTGTTCATCATGCTTAAGTGGTGATGTCTCTCCTTAAATCATATCTTTTTATAGTTTCTCCTTATCCCAAGAATCCCCTATATGTATGTAGTCTTGACATTGACTCGAGTGGAGAGATCTGTCAATATATCCTCTTCTATTTTTCAGTCTCCAATGGTTCATTTTCTTATAAAGGGTTTATGTAGTATTGGGGATAGTTTCTAGGGTGAGTTTCAATGATATCCACCCCTCACCCTCCATTTAGTGATGAGATTCTTTCTATTTCACTAGATATGTTCCTTTAGTCCTATATTTATGAAGCTCCAATGACATATTTGATAGTGGTCACTCCGGTGATATTTATGAGGTCAAGAGTGACTTTGGGATTCATAAAATTCTCTCTTTTGCATCACCAAGATAATTTTATTTCAACCTTGGGATCTGAGTTTCTTTATATGCTCTAAACTTCCTATGTTTTCTCATTGATTCCACTTTATCTGTAAAGTTCACTTCTATGTTCCTACCAATCTAGTTATATGGTGACATTTCCTTATCTTGGATGTTATGTAATATATTTTAAGGTTATGGTATGTAGAATTTTTTTGGTTCATTTATTTATAGAATAGGTAGGGAATTTTTGTGGTGAAGCCCTCTAGTGGATGTGACAACATTTCATAAAATATCATAGATGGTGTGTGTGGGTGCATTTGTGGAAAAATTTTGTGTTTAATTAGTAGTTTTTATAGATGTCCCAGGTTTTTTATTATTCTTGGATTTTTATTTTTCAGATGTGATTCTTCTAGTGATGTTCTCTATCACTAAATTATTTTTCATCTATCTTAATATTTTTTTAAGTAAACACTTTTTAAAATATCCATTATAATTCTATAGTAATACGATACATCAGAATATCTGGTGATAGTTCATATGGTTTTTTGAAATTGATGTGAGGTCGAGTCAATCACAGTTCCCTATACTTGGTGGTACCTCAGTGTGTGGCAATGGTGTGGGATACCAAGGCTAGGATCTTTTTGAGGTAGAGAGTACTACTAAGGTGGATCACTGAGTATTTGTGGAGGCTCACACAATCCCCATGAAGAATCATACAGGCTGAGAAATTTTGGGTTCCAAGATGGTCCATGGGTGGTTCTAAACTAACATTAAGAGGTTGATTGGGCAGTTGTTTTGGATTTTTTATTAGGTCTCCCATTACCATTTAAAATGAAAATATTTTTAAATATCAAAAATGTGGTTTTTAGAAGAATAAGTAAATAAGGATGTTTGAATATTTCATTTTATTATGATTGTTGTTCGTTTCTATTATTATTTATTATGTTATTCCTATTATTGTTATAGTGATATTAGTATGGTTTTCATACCATGTTTGAGAATGGGGTGGTAATAAATGATATTTTAGTGGTGTTTTTATGTGGTTGATGTGGAATATATTATATCAAGTTACTAATTTTTTTGGAATTGATGTTGTTTCCCTTGGAATGGGATAGTGTCTTTGATGTAGTGATGTGGAGAGGTTAATGTGTGGTATAACAGTTTCTAATAAATAATGAATGGTGGTGGGTAAATAACATAATAAATATTAATTAAAAGTGGTATGGGATTTTATGGTTTAATTTTATGATGGAATTCATGAAAAAATTAGTAAATAATTAATGTTTCACATTTTAAAATATAAATTTCATGTGGAGGTGATAGTTTTGTAAAGTTTTAAAGACTAAGAGTTAATTTAGAAATTAAGTATAAAAATTATTTAAAAATTATCTATAAAAAATTAATACATGGATAAAAAATATAATAGTCATTGTTAATTGAATAGTGTTGAATTATTTATCAGATTAAGAATAATTTTTTTTTGTGGTTGTTGTATTGAGATGATGGGGTAGGTCATGTGGTTGATTGAGGTGGAATAAATTTTGAAGTTTAGGGGAAACTATTTTGGTTATAGTGTCATTTTTTAAGTAGTAGATCCTTATGTTTGGAATATTTACTATATTATATATCCATTATAGTTCTTTTTATTCCATACACACCACCACCCAAGTAGGATATTGTGATCAATGAACATATGAGGTTTTGGGTTTCTGGTGTTTTCCCAAACTTCCATGGTGGAGATGATATATATGGTTTACTACCTCTATTCCACTCTTTATCTTCCATATATTGTATATATTATTATTTAAGGAAGTTATATAATTTTATGTTGTTCTTATGATGTGGATGTGGGGGTGAGATGAACATGAGAGGAGTTATCTTCCATGTGGTGGTATGTAGATTATGTAATGATGTGTTTATGATAAGTGGTATGAGGATATTAATTTTAGGTTATGTCTATGATGTTTTTATATGGTTTGTGCTTTTGTGGGTATGGATGGTATGAGGTAGCCAGGATGTAAGCTATTGGGGCATGAGAGGGACTACTTTAGTGGAGAAATGGGAGTAGGGTACCATATCATATATTCTACTGATATTATATTAGTTTACTTAAGGATGGTTTTAGGTGACTGAGTCTTGTTGAGGTTGGTTGGTAGATGAATTGTTACAGGTAATGAGTTAGTTCTAATGTTTATTTATCGATATGTAAGTTTTCTTTTAGCACATTTAAAAAATAGGTGTTGAGTAAGACCCTACTATTTATAAGTGTGTGATCACCCATGTATTATATATCATATATTTAAATTTAGAGAAGTGAATTGGTGACCTGGAAGGGAAATAATGGCATATTATGTGGAGTTATTAGAGTTAGAGAAGCTATTAAATTAGCTTCATTTAATTTATAATTGTTTGGGTTTATGTATGACATTACATGAATTGAGGTATTTGTTTTATAAATATTATATGGATATGATTTTTGTATTATTATTATATTCTATGGATTTATGAGGTTAATTCCTCCCATATATTTTTCCCCTATTCCCATAATTCTACTCTCCAAATGATGATGTTATTTAGGAGGACTTCAGGGTTACACTTGCATTTCCTTACGGCCTATTAGGGGTTCTAGATAGGATATATCATGAAATTAATTTCAACTAAAATCCTATATATCACTAATGAAAAAAATATAATGACTAATCTAGACAATTTTTATTATACAAGAGGTTCAGGTTTGATTTAATACAAATACACATGGTTACTCCTAATTACTAAATTTTTTCTCACAACTAATTACCAATGAATCATAAAATCAGAGGTACCATGGTCATTTGAGAAATAAGAGTTGTGATAGGATCACTATAAACCAAATTATTGACCAATTAAAAAATTAATTCTATAATATTCTTCTTTTTTATTCATGAATGTATCAATTATCCTCTTCTTTAGGTGGGAAAATTATTTCTCTCTATTACTCTCTAGTTGTGAACAATAACTACCTATATTTTTAACATTCTTGTCATTAATTTTTTCTTTATGGGTAATTTTTTTCCAATCATTAGATATGTCTAAGGGATCCCAAGGTACTCTAATATGTGTACATTATCTAGAAAATCAATGTCTTTTTCTATAAAAAAGTTATAATATAAATCATGTTATTTTATCAATTAAGATCATACTAGACAACTAGTTTATATAATACCTTATCATATATATATGTATATATATATATATTATTTTCTAAAAATAATTACCCTACAATAATATATAAGTTTCATTTAGTTATTACACTCCTTAAAGTATTATGAATATACCATTCTTGTGGTATGAATCAGTGTGTCCATAAACCATGACATAAAGTTGCTTACTATGTTTTCTGTTAGATAATCATTGTCTACAATGTTAACAAATCTTTCTTCTATAAATATAGTCAAATTTCTAATCAAATCAACCTCGATTATTCCCTATCTAAGATGATAATTTCATTGAGTGTTCATTATTTATTATAATAAAAAAAATTCAAACTCTATTTTGATTTTTATAGTGATGTATGTTTAGGTAAACCATTATTGTCATTATATCATCATTTTTCAAGGATTATATGAAAATTTGGATCTATCAAGGATACAGATATGATCTTTATAAATTTCAAAAAATGTATTAAATATAATTCATTATTGATTTTTACATAATATTTTCCATAAGACATCATTTTCATGATAATTGTTAATGAAGAAGGTAGAGTGAAAAAAAAATTATCTTTATATTTGACCATAATCAAGATATGTAACATGTTCAGTGTAATTTAGTTGGATATATCAATATGATTACTTACCACTTTATTTTTTCATTTTAATTATGTCAAAGTGTTATTTCATGTCTTCTAGTTATAGTAATCTTTTATGAAATTACCTATAAATTTTATAAATACAATGATAGGATTCATTTCATTAGTAATATTGTATATAACTTTTTAAAAACAAACAATACTTGATATGTTTTTGGTTTTGGATGGATTTTTTTCTCTATATTAGTCATCTCTAACACTCTAGTCATGTTATTCCAACACACTCTGTGATTATGCTGATAAGGTTTGAATACCGTCTTTTCATATAATGATCCCATTCAATATAGAAAATATATCAATGTTGAATTTATGTGAAAACCCCACTTGTTAAATAATGATTTATAGATAAATATTATATTTTAATTTTATATAATTAAAAAACACAAACCATTAATTTTATCTAATGTGAAATTTCAAGCATGAAAAAAAGATAATATAATAAGTGATTTTGAATGAGAAAACCGCATGATTATTTTGTTCTATAATATTTAACTAGTATGGACAATGCCCAAAAAAATGAATGATGACTTTCTGCACTTAGTAGTGTATAATCAAACAATCTGATGAATGTGATTTTATCCTTTTTAGTTTTAATAGAAATTTAATTTTCATCACAATAAAAATTATCAATGATCCAATAATTAAAACCTATCATGAGTCAATGAATATTCTACACTACTCAATATAGTATGTGATAATTAATCATTATCTAACACTATACGATTTGTTGAGTTATTGTTATATGAAACAATCAGTAATAAAAACTTTCTTTAATGGGTAATTTAATCCATATAAACATATTTTAAAAAAAATTATTGTGGAAAATAGGATAAAGTATAAGTGGAGGTAATAGTGATATGGTATTATGTTGAGGGATACTTCCACTATAAGAAAACTAGTGTTTATAAGGTCAAAATATGGTTTAATGATTAACAGGGGTCACTAATGTTATAAATCAATCCCTAATTTTCTCCCCCACCCCCACCTCCTCGATCATACTATACCCTTCCCCCAATTCTCACTCTCACTTTCCCTTCCCCTGATTGTCATTTTGCATGCAACACCTTCTGTAACAAACTCAAATCTAGTATATCATATCTGGTGTTTACTAGTTTTTATTGGAACAGGTGATATGACATCACACCACACATTAGATAATATTTTAGAAGTCTTAAGTTACTAGACAAACACAAGATTTTAACATTATATTTGAAAATATAAAATACACCCACATATAATATTATTATTTATTTCATTAAATCCCTAAAATCATTCAAAATTCACTTTTAGATACCTTTGGGATAATAAAAATATGGGAGGTCTTGCATACTTATTAAGGAAAAGTGTATAGTAAAAGCAATCATAGAATAACTAAGACATGAATAATTTTCAAGATATAAATAATAATCAAATGTTTCATGAAAATAATAACATCAAAGTGAAATACGTCAATGGATGACATAGAAACATAAATAATCATGTAGATAGAAATAAATAGTTTCATAGTGATAGAATGAATATTGATGGAAATAATAATATTGTTTTCAAGGAATCTTGACAAGACATCATACATAAATAGGCATGGAATATGCCAAATAACCAATATATTTTTCCTCATGAGATCTAAAAATGCATCAAGGGGATATCTAATTTCAGGCCCCATCCATCACTTAATATGTCTAATGCATATATCACATGAAAATAATGAATATTAAAATTAATACATAATCAAAATTCCTTAGTAATAAAAATTCGTATTGGAAAACTAATATAAGAAATATCAATATTTTCTCAGTTAATAACTAGAAAAACATGATTATAATCCATTTGGAGAAATAATTTGGACAGTATTGATAAAACCATTTTATGATTGCATATTTTAATATGAAATGCATTGATTTTAAAAATTAATTGATTAATATTTATATAATTTAATTATTTTTTATTATCAAAAGGATATAATGTTTGACTAAAAAATAATAAAAGGAGACAAATTTAATAAGTTGAAGATATTTGGGTTGGGACATTAAGTGGAACAACATGACACTGGGATATTGAAATCGAATAATGAAAAAAAGAATTTTTACTAGAGCTATGTTAAAAAATATATAAAAAGGAAAGTTTTATCATGTAAACACCATTTATATGGTGAACTATCTAAGGCATAGACATGCTGGAATTTGCGTCACCTCTTCACATGAAAAATTTACATTGTAAACCTAATTTATATCATAATTTTTATGAGAAAGAATTTTATGCCTCACTATTTATTATGTAAAACACTTTTACATCATAAGATATTTAATGCAGTAGATTTTTGAATATTTAATCTATTCTGTTTATGACATGAATTGACTATTCACATCATAAACCCTTCCATACTGACCTACTAAATAGTGGGACATATGATATAAGACCGCCAATAATGAATCAGACTACTATTGAAGATCATTATTCAACCAGGACTCCTTTTTGATGCATTTATGGATGAATTTAATTCTACTTAAGTACATTGAAGGATTATAAATAGAGATTTGTTGCAATACTTCTAGAGATCGATCAGTGAGGGGAAGATCTGAATGATAGACTACAACTACATTATTTTCTTTACATTATTTCTTTTTTTCTTCTTTTGTCCAATATTGTGATGCCTTCCTCCACTCAAATAAAATTAATTACCCTATCCATTGAAGGGTATTTTTTTTGATTAATCAAGAATGGGGGGATACACCAATTGCTATGTTTGATTTTTTTCACTTAATTAAACAACATCCCTTTCATTATTCTTCCAATTGATTTTAATTCTTGTTTTAGTTTTTAATACTAAATGAAATTTTATTAGGGTAAGATTCAATTAATTTTAATTTCCTTCATTGATGATCCATATATACCTCCACCCAATTATCATATGTATACTAGTGAATGTATTAGGGTTAGGTGGGGAGTTCTCAGAGATCACTAGCACGTGTGATGAATTGTGGCTGGAACTATTTTTAATTAGGGAATAAAATTATCTGTTTATGAATTTATCTTATTAAAAAAGAGTAACTTATATAAGACTATAAAATTAAGAAGGAGGTTATAATAACTTAATACTTATATTATAAATATATTTACTATCACCATCTACACAAGGCATATAGAGGAATCAATATAATAACCTCTCTCTTATCAACTAGTAAAATAAGAATTGGTAAAAATTGGAAACTAAGCTAGAATTGCACTAGTTCTAGCCAAACCTAACCCAATCACCATTTTCCGCCAACTATTTAAAATCAATAAATTTAAAATTATTTCAAAAATCATAAATTTATCAAACCAAATTAAATAAAAACAATTTTTCCTAAAAACATCTCATTAAGAGACATCCCATTTTTGTGTGTGCTCCTCTTATAAAGACTACTTATTGTTAACCACTAAAACTATACATAGGAAATAAAATTGTATTTTAATGCCCCATGTAAAGGAGTATGGTAGGTATAATTAGATAATATCCCTATTTAATATTAATAATCTTTAAAATATGTATATATAGATGAAAATTCCTTTATAAAGACAACATAAAGATTATTTTAAAACAAGAAGAAATGTCCTTTTCATTTTGATTTTTTAAAAAAAAAATCATAAAACAATGGGAATAATATTTCCATTAATGAAACCAGGAAAAAATAAAAATTAATTTTTATAATGAATAATTTTCATAATGATTATAAAATTCAGTCAAGTAGTGAATGTTTTAAAATAAATTCTTATCTTACATTTGTATAGTAAAAAGTGATCTGTATGGAAAAACATTAAAAATAATACTTTTAAAACCTTTTATAAAATTAAAATATAGTTATAAGTGAATTTAAAGAATAATATTTGTATGTATAATAACATTATTGAAACAAAATAAAGAACATGGACATGGAAGAAAAAGGTCCTCGACGAAAAGAAAGAAACAAGCTCATATTTTCTTAAAAACATTCTTTTATAATTTTTGGGTACCAAATAGTGGGTAAATGGAAATAATACTTTAAAACCATATAAATAAAATAAGGGGATTAAAATATATGGTTTTATGAGATAAATATCATCTAATTCCTCTAGGGGAAATCTAAAAACTAACAAACTCGAATAAAAATAAAATTGTAAAATAAACCATTACCTATAACTTTGACTTGGCGAAATGCATTCCATCCTCCTATATAATAAAATTATATTTAAATTTAATCTATATTAGATAAATATTTATATTTATCTATCTATATCTCATTTATTAGTAACTTATTTATACAAATTTACTAATAATTATTTATTAAAAAAATTATTTAGGTATTACATTTTTTATTTTCTATACATGTTTTAGTTCAATGGTTTTGATACATTCAAAATGGTATTTACTCAAAAATATTAATTATTTAATAAATATAATATTTTTATATTATCTTTACTTTGATAAATATCCATTTATGGTGATGATGAATAATGTAATACATCGCTTCACGTGTAGTTTGTACACATGCATGAGCGATGTTTTAATTTTTCAATAGCTAGAAAGAAAGGAATGATGAAAAGAATTTATAATTCCAGGAACTTAATAATATCTTAAATGTAATATTTATTCATTAAATTTTTATGTGATACAATCCATGTGAGGTTATGATTTAAAATGAAATATTTCTCTTCATGGAGGTGGTAGTCTGCACTTATACACAAGTAACCGTTTTATTTTCCACTTTATAGAAAGGATATAGAAAAAGGTTGTACTATAAACACAAAGATATTTCCTTATAATATATATTATTATTTCATTATATTACTATGGTAGTAATAATTTTTATGTATTTGAAATTAAAAATAATCTTGAAAGAACTTTGTTAAGATCTTTACCTCTTCTTTGGATATCCTACTTTAGATTATATTTTAAGACATATTATGTTGATATTTTGATGAGAATGAGACCTATATGACATGTATAATGGTTTTTTGAGTGATTTTGGTAGATATATTCCAACATAAAGTGCTCATTATATTAATATAAGTAGGTAAAGGGGGTTCCCTTTTATAAGTGAGAGGGTGAAACTTCTATAAATATTGAAAACCTTAAAAAATATAAATTTCTTTTCATGGGAATGGGCCAAAAAATAAAAATATAATATAATATAAGATAATTTAAGTTCTAAATCCACTTAAACAATAATTTTTTTACAATTTTTAGTGATATTTTATGTTTTATCTCTTAGTTTAAATTGCTTGTTAACCCTTTAATCCTTATCGTATTGACAAACTTTTACCATGATAACTATTTTTTGGGACTAAAAACTAAATGGGTCTTATTACATAATTTGAATATTCTAATTACAGATATGGTATGAATTTTACAATATTCAATTTCTAGTGGTGGTGAAAATTAATTTTAATATAATTATGTAAAATTCAATTAAAAATATTTTATATAAAAAATTACCTTTTAAGAATAAAAATTATATTACACCATAATTAGGTATTTAATTTATTATCCTGAAATTTATTAGTCTATGAATAAACAAAGTAGATTTATGTGACTTTAAAAAAATCAAAAATTGGATATAACTTTGTAATTACTTGATTAGTGAATATAATAAAAATAGATCATTTAGTAGAATAAAACATCACTTAGGTTATAAAATTTCAAAACAAGGTTTTATAAATTCAACATAATATTTTTAAATAATTTATTTATAAAAAAACATACTTTTAATTTGTAAATATTGTAACGCCCCGACCCCAGCTACCCAGAGTCGGTGCATTACTTCATAACATTGGCATGATCACAAGAAGATCAAATCCCGAAAGACCGATTAGTTTAGTAGCCTTGGAAACACTAGATATATTCATAAGTTTTACATTACATCATAAAATGAAAAACTACTACAACAACATAATGTTTCCAACGTCCACACTATAAACCCCTCATAATATCCCTGCAAGTCAATCATAATTTACTTCTTCACTACCTGGGAAAAATAAAACATAGAAAAGGGGTGAGCTCAAATGCCCAGTAAGGATAACAATATAGCGGAACATTCAAAATAAGCATAAACATTTAAGGAAATGAATTACTAAAACAAAAGCCTTTTAAAATTGAACTTCAACATAGTATGGCAAAAGTAAAATGAAATAATGCCATTTACTTGTTCACATGGATATTCTACTAATCGAATAATCACATGAAATATCAATAACCACTTTCATAATGTTGGAATGCATAATGCTAAACGTTAATTTCTTTGTCTAGGCCTCATCCCAAGACCTAGGGGTTACTTCTAACCGGAACCCAACCCGGAGTGCCTCTAATAACCGGACACCAACCCGGAGTGCCTCTAATAACCGGACACCAACCCGGAGGGCATACTTTTACCAGTCCCTAACCTGGAGGGCTTACTTTAACCAGTCCCCAACCTGGAGGGCTTACTTTTACCAGTCCCCAACCTGGAGGGCTTACTTTTACCGGTCCCCAACCCGGAACATACTTGTTTAGCACATTCATCTGAAGAAAAGTTTGAAATATAACATAAACATTCGGATTAAAACTAGCATACGAAATGTCAATAGTTTCACCATAAACTATGAATGGTATAAAATAGCACATCCACAGTCAAAAATATCACAAAACCTTCAATACAATATAGAAGTTTTGTATTATAATAAATCAACTTCAAATAAGCGTAAAATCCATTAAAGGATGTTGACATAGATGAAATCAAAACACTTTTTAGAGAAATATCTCTTTCTATTTTTGAAATCATTTAAGAGCCATATAAAATAAAACATTTTCTTGAAAATATTCTTGTAAGCTTGTAAGGGAAGCTTTGAAGATTTTATAACGGCGTAAAATAACCGCACCCGCCGTATAAGTTAAAAAAAACATTCTTACCTCAATTCTGTCGAAAAGGTTAAAAAGGACCTTGTTTCGAAAACGACGGAAAGATTCCTTTATAAACCTCTTATAAAAAGTCAAACAAGGGTATAAATGACTTTAACCCATATTCTTTTAAATAGTAAAAATGTTTTGAAATACATTTTTAAGAAACATGGATGTGGATGATAAAGATATCCCAGTAGATTATTACGTATAAACAACCTCGGATAATGAAGAGATTGTGAAATAAACCCTTACCTTGTACTTTTCCTTGGTTGGGGTAGGTTAACCTCCTGTATAATGGTGAAATAATTGTTATTAAATTATACAAGAATCATATACATTAATATGATATCATATATGATCTTTTAATATTGATTTGATAATAATATCTTAGTATTATCGCCGTTTCGGGTGTTAACTTACTCATTTTCTTTTATATGTTTTGTTACATAAGTCATGTTTGTTGTATCTTATTCATATCCAGAATGATATCAAGTCCTTAAACATCATTTTTAAATCATTAAATGATAATTATACTTGAATGGATACGATGGAGAATGAATCTCATCGCGTTCGTGGAGACGGTAGTCCGTACGTACGCACGAACGCTACTTCCATTTAATTTTTATTTTAAAAGAATCGAATCCAAATGATACATAGGTATATTACTATTCCAGTATAATATAATATTTTATATATGTTACTTAAGTTCATTAACACCATCCTTTATACGTTCCATGTGTGGTATGAACGAGTCATATCATTTTAAGGGGGCGGTAGTCCGCACTTCCTCAAATGAAATTATCGTATGTATATACAACATGAAAAGAATAATGGTATGAAATAAAATGGAATTACAGAAGCTTATATATAAAATATATATCATTAATATCATATTTAATTACAGTGCCATCATAATGGCCACCATGAGAGGTGGTAAGATGTATTTGAACAATCATCGTTTCGTGAGGCGTTAGTTTGCCATCCACAGAAACATTATGTTCATCATCCATTAGATGGAGTTGTGTGTATGTGTAGTTTTAATCCTTCTTATAACAACATCCTAGTATATTGAGGATACTGGTGTTGTTACAAAAGAAAGGAAATAAAAAGAGTTTGGGGGTTGGAGAAGCAAAATAAAGGAAAATAATTTAAGAGAAATCGTTACCTTTAATTTAGGTAACTCACTTTGGTTGGAACCAAAGGACTTGTTGAAATGCTTTCTGCCTAAGGGGAAGCTTCAAGGAGGAGTAGAGGGATGTGGGGAGCTTAGTTGAGCAGAGTTTGGACGAGCCAAGTGGCTTGAGAGGTGTGAAGAATGAGTAGAAGTGGTCTCCTTTTATAAGGGAGAGGAGGGGCTCTTTAGGAAAGAGTGAAAGTATTACTTTATAATATAATTATATTCGGTTTATAATGGTCCAAAAATCATTGAGGTCGAAGATAAGATGACTCATATTCTAAATAACATCAACCAATAAGAATTGGACAGGTTTTAGATAATATTTTAATCATTATAATCTTATTTATTTAAATGATTTATTAATGAGGTAAACATTGCATCATTATTGTGTCATTAATAATTTAACTTATTTGATGTCTAAAAATTATAAATAAAATATAATCATGTAGGAAATCTTTTTAGCTTTCTAATGAATATTTATAATCGAAAATCCAACATGTATAACCCTATGTAAAAATTGTTCTTCTAAAAGATGTAAGCTTATGCCATTTTTATTCTTATTTTAACTTTATTAATATAATGTGTCCCTACCACATACAAGTGGCTCCAAGGGGTCCCCAAATTGACCCAAGGATGCCCATGGTCGGGTATGTGTGAACCAATAGGGTTAAGACACGTTTTAGGGTAATTTAGTATTATTATAATATTATTTTTTAACCCTTATTTACCGGATTTACCCTTAACCATGGTAAATAAAATATTTACCGCAGTAATTATTCAAAATGTCTAAAAATAAAAGTTACCTATTTACACAATTTGAACATCCTGATTCCAAATATGGAATCCATTTTCCTAAATTCAAAACACAGAAGTGGCAGAAATTAATTTAAAATTAATTCCCGCTGTCAAAACAAAAAGCGTGTTTTTAAGAGATAATAACTATCAAAAGATTGACACTCGTTTATGTTCGGTTTAATTGTAAAATTATGTCCAATGACCAACATTATATTAAATGGTAAAAATATATTCTAAATATACTTTAAAACCACTCAAATTCATAATTTATCACTATTAATTATTTTGATTAAAAAAGTTGTTTTTATTTAATACTTAGTAATTTTCACTATTCATCAAAATATGAAAGTTATCCGAAATGTACCAAAATTTCACCTTAGGCTAAATTCGATATTCCGAATCCAAAAATGAAGTCCATTTTCAAATATAAAATATATATAATTTCGAAATTTAGGTATTACTATTCATAACGGCTAGTTTGATCGGTTGTGGTGTGTGTTAAAACTCGACGTTGCGTACAACACACGCTACTGTTTTATTCAAAGGAAAGCGTACCGTGGAAGCTTGAGATGTTTCATTCTAAATTTTTTGATGTCTCCATTTAGTCAAAAAGCTTAAAATATTGTATTTAAAAAGGTTTCACTATCAAAAGTTGATAAAAGTGCAATACTGAAAATGAATCTGTTCTTGCATTATGACTAAGAAACTCATAATATGGATTCTAAAATTATAAGGATTATATAAAGTTAAAAATGTAGTTAATGCTATTCATGACCTCTTTTAATGGCTTTTTTTTTGGTAAGTCATGGTGCAATTGAACTCGGTGTTGCGTGTAGTGCAAGTTATTGAATTATTTTGAAGAAATAACACACTATGAAATCTTGGGGTGTTACATTCTCCCCTCCTTCAATAAATTGCGTCCTCGCAATTTGAAATTGTTCTTCGAAAATAAAAGGTTGAAAATAGATAATATATTTGTGGGAAAACCCACATCGGAAATTGGGTTACTAAAATTTAGTCTTAATATGAGGAAAAGAGAAATGAAAGGGTCACTACCAAATTATGATCTTGATTAGGAGAACATTGGTGGCAATTAGAAGCATATAATCGGAGGAAAAACGTAAATATTTATAGGTAGTGATTGAGGTCATAAATCACAAACAAGTATAAAATTGAGGTCCTTAAATTCATCAATCTATGATGAATTGAAATACCACCGGTTCAACAAAACATAGGGTATTAGGATAACACATTTTTGACGTTTCAAAATATCTTAGTTGAAATCCCACATCGAAAAATGAATTAATGAGGCCTCTATTTAAAATAAAGAGTGGAAAGTATGAAGATTACCGAAAATAACACATACTAGGGTTCCATGTAGGAAAATATGGATATGGAAGAGAAATCTAACCATCAATTATCTGATGGAGAGTGGTAGAGAACATGGCTATGAAAAGGCCAACAATCCCAAAGCCATAAATTAGTGATGATTTAAGGTACCATCTAGGGAAACATTTTTGTTTTAAGTTCCTTTTATTAATGTTGAGGAATTTATTTATGAGATTGGCTAAGATCATAAGGAGATATACTTACTTTATAATCAGAGTTTTATCCATTAATAAGTTTCTACCAAAAACTCATCTTTCACTCTAAAAGATAATAGAATGTAATTTTTTATTTATTTATACTATTCGTACAGGGTTCCAAAATAAATGAATTTATAATTCATCTACCAGATCTTAAAAAAAACAACATTATTTAATCCAGGACATCTCATGGGCCAGTGGTAGGTGATACACCCTTGTCGCCCTTCAGTTGCGGGTTCAAGTCTCGCAGCCTTGCCGGACGTGACGGGTTGCCGCCCAACCTCCGGGTTTTCCTTTTATGGTAATCCAAAATAATCCAAACTAGAACTATCCAAAATACTTCTGTCCAAACTCACAGTCCAACATTTATAAGGAAGGTAAACATAATATAGATCCTTTTTAACCCGCAATAGCATATGAATACCTTCATCATGTATTACCATATTCCTTATTGATTACATTCATGTTCCCTTATTCCATATAGAATGCTGGATATACTTCATTAATCCAAAAATGTTTTAAACCCCAAAAATGATGGAATATACAAATCATTAATCAGCTTCAAGGTAGTCAATAATATCCAATATAATTTATCCAAATCAATCATGTATTATTCTAAAATCACCACCTCGGTATCTGAACCATTTTATGGTTTATCCTTCTCTCAACCATATATTTTCCAAACATTTGACCTGCTACTGAGTCACTTTTCTTTGTTCCACACCATCTCAAGTCCTTAATGAAATAGTACTGCAGTACAATCCTTATATACTCCATAATTATTATAACAAGTACATTGTTGATACAACACTCAATTGACATAATCAACATAAGAACTCTAATCATTCCTCTTCATCTGTGGTAGTATCATAACTTGATTATTATCCAATAGCATCATTTGCGTCATAGTCTGATGACTGGGACATAGGTTCGCGTAGTGTCCAAACTCCTTGCAAATGAAGCATTGTACATTTGAAACCATTTTCTTACCCTTACAGTCACGTACTTTGTGCCCTTTTCCTCCACACTTATAACAAACTCTCATTCCTTTCAGGCAAGTTCCAGGGTGTTTCTTTCCACAGTTACCACATATGGGAAAATTCTTCTTTTCCCTCTTCCCTTTATCCATCTTTCTCTCTTCCATCCTTTTCTTCTCTTGCTTCCCTTCAAAGCCATAGGACTCAGTAAACTCTTTACTTATCTTATCAACACATGATATTATTTCTTCATATGATGATAATACATGGGAGACTATTTCTCTTATAAATTCTAGCTTAAGACCATGAGAGATATGATCCTTCCTTCTCTTTGAATCATGTGCATTTCTGGAGTTATCATTCCTTCTACTGGGCGCCATTTCTAAACAATGGCATAAACTAGATTAGTTTATGAGTCAAAATACATAATCCCATACTTATAAAACACTTAACATAAATTGAACTATTTATGGATATAATCCATAATCATAAAAATGTTTTCTTTGAGGAAGTATATACTCATAAACCCTTCATAATGGTTTGTAAAGAAAATGAGAATTATCCTAAGCATATCCCCCGGGAGTGTCGTAACCAAGAGTGCAGCAAGGCCCGTTGTCGTGCACCAGTTCCCGTTCGAGTCTAGCTCAAAGCGGTGTTTTCGGGTTTTACCCCTAGGTACATCTGTGCCAGAGCCGCCTCTACCTGCTCGTATCCAGACAGGGATGTATTGCTCGGAAAACTCACAAAATCTCTACAATACCAAAATTCTAGGAAGTTCTTCTACACTAATCCTCAAAGTTCATCTTAGGTCTACGTGCTCTAATCAGAGTTTATCTAAATCTAGCTTCCAAGGTTTGTACTAAACTTCCTCTGATACCAACTGTAACGCCCCGACCCCAGCTACCCATAGTCGGTGCATTACTTCATAACATTGGCATGATCACAAGAAGATCAAATCCCGAAAGACCGATTAGTTTAGTAGCCTTGGAAACACTAGATATATTCATAAGTTTTACATTACATCATAAAATGAAAAACTACTACAACAACATAATGTTTCCAACGTCCACACTATAAACCCCTCATAATATCCCTGCAAGTCAATCATAATTTACTTCTTCACTACCTGGGACAAATAAAACATAGAAAAGGGGTGAGCTCAAATGCCCAGTAAGGATAACAATATAGCGGAACATTCAAAATAAGCATAAACATTTAAGGCAATGAATTACTAAAACAAAAGCCTTTTAAAATTGAACTTCAACATAGTATGGCAAAAGTAAAATGAAATAATGCCATTTACTTGTTCACATGGATATTCTACTAATCGAATAATCACATGCAATATCAATAACCACTTTCATAATGTTGGAATGCATAATGCTAAACGTTAATTTCTTTGTCTAGGCCTCATCCCAAGACCTAGGGGTTACTTCTAACCGGAACCCAACCCGGAGTGCCTCTAATAACCGGACACCAACCCGGAGTGCCTCTAATAACCGGACACCAACCCGGAGGGCATACTTTTACCAGTCCCTAACCTGGAGGGCTTACTTTAACCAGTCCCCAACCTGGAGGGCTTACTTTTACCAGTCCCCAACCTGGAGGGCTTACTTTTACCGGTCCCCAACCCGGAACATACTTGTTTAGCACATTCATCTGAAGAAAAGTTTGAAATATAACATAAACATTCGAATTAAAACTAGCATACGAAATGTCAATAGTTTCACCATAAACTATGAATGGTATAAAATAGCACATCCACAGTCAAAAATATCACAAAACCTTCAATACAATATAGAAGTTTTGTATTATAATAAATCAACTTCAAATAAGCGTAAAATCCATTAAAGGATGTTGACATAGATGAAATCAAAACACTTTTTAGAGAAATATCTCTTTATATTTTTGAAATCATTTAAGAGCCATATAAAATAAAACATTTTCTTGAAAATATTCTTGTAAGCTTGTAAGGGAAGCTTTGAAGATTTTATAACGGCGTAAAATAACCGCACCCGCCGTATAAGTTAAAAAAAACATTCTTACCTCAATTCTGTCGAAAAGGTTAAAAAGGACCTTGTTTCGAAAACGACGGAAAGATTCCTTTATAAACCTCTTATAAAAAGTCAAACAAGGGTATAAATGACTTTAACCCATATTCTTTTAAATAGTAAAATTTTTTTGAAATACATTTTAAAGAAACATGGATGTGGATGATAAAGATATCCCAGTAGATTATTACGTATAAACAACCTCGGATAATGAAGAGATTGTGAAATAAACCCTTACCTTGTACTTTTCCTTGGTTGGGGTAGGTTAACCTCCTGTATAATGGTGAAATAATTGTTATTAAATTATACAAGAATCATATACATTAATATGATATCATATATGATCTTTTAATATTGATTTGATAATAATATCTTAGTATTATCGCCGTTTCGGGTGTTAACTTACTCATTTTCTTTTATATGTTTTGTTACATAAGTCATGTTTGTTGTATCTTATTCATATCCAGAATGATATCAAGTCCTTAAACATCATTTTTAAATCATTAAATGATAATTATACTTGAATGGATACGATGGAGAATGAATCTCATCGCGTTCGTGGAGACGGTAGTCCGTACGTACGCACGAACGCTACTCCCATTTAATTTTTATTTTAAAAGAATCGAATCCAAATGATACATAGGTATATTACTATTCCAGTATAATATAATATTTTATGTATGTTACTTAAGTTCATTAACACCATCCTTTATACGTTCCATGTGTGGTATGAACGAGTCATATCATTTTAAGGGGGCGGTAGTCCGCACTTCCTCAAATGAAATTATCGTATGTATATACAACATGAAAAGAATAATGGTATGAAATAAAATGGAATTACAGAAGCTTATATATAAAATATATATCATTAATATCATATTTAATTACAGTTCCATCATAATGGCCACCATGAGAGGTGGTAAGATGTATTTGAACAATCATCGTTTCGTGAGGCGTTAGTTTGCCATCCACAGAAACATTATGTTCATCATCCATTAGATGGAGTTGTGTGTATGTGTAGTTTTAATCCTTCTTATAACAACATCCTAGTATATTGAGGATACTGGTGTTGTTACAAAAGAAAGGAAATAAAAAGAGTTTGGGGGTTGGAGAAGCAAAATAAAGGAAAATAATTTAAGAGAAATCGTTACCTTTAATTTAGGTAACTCACTTTGGTTGGAACCAAAGGACTTGTTGAAATGCTTTCTGCCTAAGGGGAAGCTTCAAGGAGGAGGAGAGGGATGTGGGGAGCTTAGTTGAGCAGAGTTTGGACGAGCCAAGTGGCTTGAGAGATGTGAAGAATGAGTAGAAGTGGTCTCCTTTTATAAGGGAGAGGAGGGGCTCTTTAGGAAAGAGTGAAAGTATTACTTTATAATATAATTATATTCGGTTTATAATGGTCCAAAAATCATTGAGGTCGAATATAAGATGACTCATATTCTAAATAACATCAACCAATAAGAATTGGACAGGTTTTAGATAATATTTTAATCATTATAATCTTATTTATTTAAATGATTTATTAATGAGGTAAACATTGCATCATTATTGTGTCATTAATAATTTAACTTATTTGATGTCTAAAAATTATAAATAAAATATCATCATGTAGGAAATATTTTTACCTTTCTAATGAATATTTATAATCGAAAATCCAACATGTATAACCCTATGTAAAAATTGTTCTTCTAAAAGATGTAAGCTTATGCCATTTTTATTCTTATTTTAACTTTATTAATATAATGTGTCCCTACCACATACAAGTGGCTCCAAGGGGTCCCCAAATTGACCCAAGGATGCCCATGGTCGGGTATGTGTGAACCAATAGGGTTAAGACACGTTTTAGGGTAATTTAGTATTATTATAATATTATTTTTTAACCCTTATTTACCGGATTTACCCTTAACCATGGTAAATAAAATATTTACCGCAGTAATTATTCAAAATGTCTAAAAATAAAAGTTACCTATTTACACAATTTGAACATCCTGATTCCAAATATGGAATCCATTTTCCTAAATTCAAAACACAGAAGTGGCAGAAATTAATTTAAAATTAATTCCCGCTGTCAAAACAAAAAGCGTGTTTTTAAGAGATAATAACTATCAAAAGATTGACACTCGTTTATGTTCGGTTTAATTGTAAAATTATGTCCAATGACCAACATTATATTAAATGGTAAAAATATATTCTAAATATACTTTAAAACCACTCAAATTCATAATTTATCACTATTAATTATTTTGATTAAAAAAGTTGTTTTTAATTAATACTTAGTAATTTTCACTATTCATCAAAATATGAAAGTTATCCGAAATGTACCAAAATTTCACCTTAGGCTAAATTCGATATTCCGAATCCAAAAATGAAGTCCATTTTCAAATATAAAATATATATAATTTCGAAATTTAGGTATTACTATTCATAACGGCTAGTTTGATCGGTTGTGGTGTGTGTTAAAACTCGACGTTGCGTACAACACACGCTACTGTTTTATTCAAAGGAAAGCGTACCGTGGAAGCTTGGGATGTTTCATTCTAAATTTTTTGATGTCTCCATTTAGTCAAAAAGCTTAAAATATTGTATTTAAAAAGGTTTCACTATCAAAAGTTGATAAAAGTGCAATACTGAAAATGAATCTGTTCTTGCATTATGACTAAGAAACTCATAATATGGATTCTAAAATTATAAGGATTATATAAAGTTAAAAATGTAGTTAATGCTATTCATGACCTCTTTTAATGGCTTTTTTTTTGGTAAGTCATGGTGCAATTGAACTCGGTGTTGCGTGTAGTGCAAGTTATTGAATTATTTTGAAGAAATAACACACTATGAAATCTTGGGGTGTTACAAATATTATATCTTATTAGATGAATATTTTTTACATAACATTATGATCCATGCTATGAGCATAAAGGTTTTGTTACTTTGGAAACATGTATAAATAAACAATTAGTTCATAATATATTTACATCATCTCCCACTTAGTTATTCACATATGGAACCATTATTAGACACATCATTCTTAATACTTTTATTAATATCCTATAGAGAATGAAACATAATAAAGGGTTATATTAGATTCACATTAATTGTAAAAAAAAGTATATATAAATGATAATTTAAGCATAATATGAGTATAATGGGTATGAGAACATGACATTAACTATTAAAAATCATACCCATCAATTCTTGGATCATAACATGAATTATGAAAAAAATCTTGGTAATTCAAGATATATGAATCATAAAGGGATAAAAAAACATGATCCATGAGAACATAACATTGAAATTATATCTTGTAATAAAATTATGTCTTAATTATAAAAATATAAATCTTATTTCAAGGCTAACCATCATGATATTTATAATATCTTAGTTTTGGGATAACCACATTTGTACCTACTTCGGGCTTGGGATAACCTCCCATGACCCACTTACAGGATTGTGTTAACCTCTAGTGTATCCTTTAAGGTCATAGAATATTAATAATTACACAATTCATTAAATTTATATATAATTTTGGGACCACCCAACACATAATTATAAATCCATTTATATGTATTCAACAAGATCATAAAACCATTCATCATAACTTATCCCGTGGAAAAGAAAGTGGGTTTCGTCGATACTTCATAATCATAACTATAACCCATATAGAGAAATAATAAATAAGGTATCATTAGATAATATCCCAATTAGATCATAATTAACATCAAAGGAATTCATCTCAGATGAAAATTATTTTAAAAGATCACTCAGAATATTTCTAGAGGAAATATCCTTTTCATTTTGATATCACTTATTTAAATCTAAAAATTAACAAAATTTTATTCAAAAAATTTTATTTGAAAATAACCATAGAAATTTATAAATGAATCTTCAAAAAATTTAGTGATCATGATGTTAAAAAATTATTATCATGTCATTTATGTTAAAAATAGACTCCTTTAACATTTTCTGTAAAAGTAAATAATAACTCATTTTGAAAATTACAAGAAGAATCTTATTAATTTTTTTTAAATTAAAACATTAGTAAAAATGAATTTGAAAAATCATGTGAAAATTTTAAAAACATTATTGACCCCATTTTTTGAAAATTTAAACATTTAAGAAAAATTAATTTTTACTGAAGAGATAAGTAAAGTTAGTTTTCCTTAAAAATAATCTTTCATCATATTGAGTAAGTAAATAGAGGAAAATAAGAAGAAAATATGTAATATCCAAAAATAATCATAGTATAAGAAAATTAATGAGTTTATTAAGAGTTATATTATTTAATTCTACCATCAGAAACTTAATTATAAACAATCCTGATAAACAATGGGATTATAACATAAATCTCTTGACTCAAGTTTGAATTACTTCGAAACCACTCGAAACTTTGATATAATAAATTTTAATTTATTATAATTTGATTATATAATAATTTACATACTTAGAATATCATTTATGACACACTTATAATATTTAAACACCAATTTATTAACAATTATTTATCAAAATCATTATTTCCAAGTGTTGATTGTTTCATTTTTCATTAGAATTTTGGTTTGGTAGTTCTAGTCATTGTACATTGATCATGGTTTAATAATATCTAAAATTATAATCATGATATAAATATCATATATATCCATTATATATATTTATATTATTTAATTATCCATAAAATATAGATATATAAAAATGAATTACATCATTCATGGAGACGTTAGGTCGTACGTACGCATGAACGTTGTTTTCACTTTTTTAAAGATTGAGTAAAAGAAAGGTAAATAATAATTAACCTATAAATAATAATTATTATATAATATATATCAAATATATTCATTAAATATATCCTTATTATAATCCATTTAAAGAATAATTGAAAAACAAATCACATCGCTTTGTGGAGGTGGTTGTCCACACGTATGCACGAGCGATGTAATCATTCTCCATATGATTGGAAGATAAGAAGGTAGATATGATATTATAATTAAAAAAGAATAATTATTTCATTAATATCATGTATATACATTAAACCCATCATAAAAACTATCCATGAAATATGGTGATGGAAAATGAATTGTACCCCCACATGGATGTGGTAGTCCACATGTATCCATGAGCGCTACTTTCACTTCCTCATTGATGGAATATAGGGTTTATATTAGTGTTTAAATAATCATAATAAAATTTTATTATATTTAATCTATAATTTTTTTATTTTATGATGAATAAAAATGATTTATAGGATGTATAATAAGAAATAAATTGAAGGAGGTCTAGTAAAATGGTTACGTCTTCTTCAGTAGGCCTCCTTTAGATCATTTCTTAAGAACCCTTATAATATTATTTCAACAATAAAAGAACATCTAATTAGTATATAGGAAATTTTATAATATAACTATTCATGTTTTTTGAGATATATGGCTCAAATTTGTGTAAATAAAATACAGAAGGGTGTCCTTTTATAAGGTAATGAAAGGATGCACTTGAAATTACAAAAATTATTAAAATATAATTAATTAATTATCTAGAAAAATTATTCAAAATGAAGATATATTATACATTAAATATTATCGGTTTTATATATCATCGTCAAATGAAATTTATTTAGGTTTTTGTGTCATTTTATACCTTATTTTTTATTTAACCCCTTTGTTTACTGATTTTAACCTTAACTGTTGTAATGAATTTTTCAATCAGAAAGGGTTATAATTTTATTTATAAGTTAAATATTATATCTTAAATAAAAAATGGGTGAAATTTTAGACCATTTATCAACATAATTTTATACCTTAACAATTTATAATTTTTTTAAATAATTCATTAAAATATTATTTAACATAAAATATCATTAATTTCATTTTTTCCACTATTCATTCAATTTCACTTTAATGGAATCAAGATAGTTATTTAATTAGAGTATAGAACTTTAAAAAAATACCTAATATGTCATAAATATCTATAAAATTTATGTAACTTAATAATTCATTGATATTTTATTAATTTTAATATTTTTAAAATCATTTATTTTAATTTTCAATTAATTGAATATATATTGTGTCAGCGTTGTGTAAGAATTTATGGTATTTATAAAATCACTAAAAATTATAAATAAATTATCATCATAAAAAATTAATTCTTTTCTAAAATAATTTTTTTAACCAAATATATCCTCTTTTTATACTTATATAATTATTTTCGATATATTAAATTCAAGAGAGTGTCTTCTTTTTATTTTCTTTACTTAAAATAATATAAATTTCATTATTAATGGAAAATGGAACTAAAGTGATATATATAATATTTTTTTAAATATATGGTCTAATTCAGTTCATAAAAAAATAAAATAATATTTTTGGTTGATTTTATGGTCTTGTCTCATGGTTTTAACCATGTTTTACCAATTTCATCCTTACCGAAGTGATAAATATTTACCATAATTACTATTCATAATGAAAAAAGACCGATTAATTTTTTTTGATATTCCTGATTCAAAATATGGAATCTATTTTTTAAAATTCAATTTCTATAAGTTTCATAAATTAATAATATATGATAGTTTGTTTATACTTAGTGTTGCATGTAAAGAAAGTTATCAAAGAAATAAAATTTATTTATAGAAAAATTTATCATAAAATATAAAATTGTTAGATTCTACCCCCTTAATATTAATTTCTCCCTTAAAATTACCTTACTCTTATCCAAAAAATAGGATATCTCTGTTTCCTCGCATCCTCAGTTCCCATGTTTCTTCTTCGAATTTCTGATTCCTCTAAAGAACTTTAACCAATTTAGTAGTATTGTTCTATATCCCTTTATCTCTGAGATCCAATATTTCTAATGGTTTTTATTCATATAAAATATCATTCTCTATTATTAAATCCTCTAAGTCCCATGCATGTGAAGGATCAGGTATGTAGTTCCCCAGGAGAGACACATGGAACATATGTGAACATGAGAGAGTTTTAGTGGGAGTGTTAAGTGATAAGTTACCATTCCAACTCTATAAAAAATAAAAAGGGGTAAATATACCAAGGTATCTAATTTAACTTATTCCTTAATATCATAACCTTATTCCATGTATACATTCATAGGAATACATCCTCAGCAGCATAAAATTCTATATTTCACATATTATTGTCAGCATAACTTTTATATCAACTCTAATCTACCTTGATGTGATCATGAATGGATATAAATTTATCTACGATTTCCTCAAATATATTAGGTCTCAATAAATTACTTTCTCAATCTTAATCCTAACAAATTGGAGTTATACACTTCCTTCCATATAGGGATTCATAAAGAGATATTTTAATGGTTGAGTGAAAGATATTGTTGTAGAAAAACTCGACTAGAAGAAAGTGTTGATCAAAAACACCTTTTAAATCCATAAAAAATACCCCAGCATATCCTCTTGGGTTTTAATGGTTCTCTTACACTGAAAATTTGTCTCATGATGGTAAGAAACACTAAAAAACTATGTGTCCAAATCCTTTTGAAGACTTCGCTAGACCATCGAGGTAAACCTCTAATCTTGAACTGATACAATATAATGTGGTACTCAATGAAACCGTACCACTTATTTAACATATATTCTAGAAAACTGGCCAAGATATAAATATTATTTGAAAGTAATGAAGTTTTCTTACTTTCACTACTAGAATTTTGGGCTTTGAAGCCCCCTGACACGGGCGACCGCCTCTGGCGGTCGCTCATTGGCGGTCGCTGCCCTTTGTAAAAAAAAACTTAGGGCTTCGGCGCCCCCCCCCCACCGTCACCCTCGACCTAGCCCCCCCCATCGCCGCCCTCCTCCTCCCTCCCCGCGCGCCCTCCCCCGCCGCCCTACCTCACCGTGCGCCCCGCCTCCCTCCACCGCTCACCGCCGTCACCACCCTCGTCATCCTTCGCCCTCCGCACGCCCTCCACCCTCTTCCCTCCCGCTCTGACCGCCCTCCGCCCTCCATCCATCCTCCGCTCCCCTCCAGTGTCACTCCGCCCCCTTAGTCTCCTACCCCTCTGACCTCCAGCCTCCGGCCTCGGCCCTCCGCCCCCTCTCCCCCCCCAGACAACGCCCACACCCCGGACAACCCCCCGCACCCCGGACAGCCCCCCACACCCCGGACAACCCCCCCGCACCCCGGACAGCCCCCCCGCACCCCGGACATCCCCCACACCCCGGACACCCCCCTCACCCCGAACAGCCCGCCCGCACCTTGACAACCCCCCCCCCCCCCCCCGCACCCCGGACACCCCTCCCCGCACCACGAATAACCCCCCCCACCCCGGACATCCCACCCCCTCGCTTCCTGTCCCATCACCGCCTCCTCTCCTCCGGCTCCCCCCCGCCGCCGCCGCCCGTCCCCTCCCTCTCCGCACCGCCTTTGGCTCCGGCTCCCCTTCGCTGCCTCTCCTCTCCCTCACAGCACCTCCTTCGGCTCCCCTCCCTTCCAGGTTTGTAGCTCAATCAGGTATGACATGGGATTTCACTTACATTGTTATTTTATCAATGGTTCATAAACAAATGATTAGTATTTATTTTAAATATAGTTGATTTGAAAAATTCTAATGTAATAAGTATTGTGTAAATGTTTTTTATACAGATATTATTATGGATAAGAGTTGGATTGATCTTCCAAATCGAACGTCTAGAGAATATTTCAATGGCATTATTCAGTTTATTGACTTCACCAGAGGATTTGAAAGTGACTATATTAGTTGTCCATGTAGAAAATGTGCTAACAGATATCAATTGACATGACATACAGTGAGGGAGCACCTATTCTTTAATGGATTTCTGAAAAATTATAAGAGTTGGACTCGTCATGGAGAAGAATATGTTCATTGTCAAAATATGGATGCAGCTCATATGGATGTTGATGCAAGTATGAATGATCCAATGCATGAAATGCTTACTGAAATGGTACGTGGGTTTGATCCTGAAGGCATTGACATCCAGAATCTTGTGACCAGTGAGATAAATCTTTGCTCTGGTGCAGATCGTGATTCAATGAGGTTTTATGAAGCACTTGATGATGCAAAAACAGAATTATATCCTGGATGTACTTCTTACAATAAACTGTCGTTTATCTTGGAGTTATTGCATTTGAAGACTTTGAATAATTGGTCAGACACATCATTCGACATTCTTTTGGTGTTATTGAAAAAGGTTCTTCCTGTCGATGCTAAGATTCCCAAGTCGTATTACTATGCTCGTAAGTTGACAGAGAACTTAGGTTTTACATATGAGACCATAGATGCATGTGCAAAGAACTGTATATTGTTTAGAAAGGAAACTATCCATTTGGATATTTGTACAGTTTGTGGTGCTTTCAGGTGGAAAGAGAACATGGGAAATAAGACTCATCAAAGTCAGATTGTGATACAGGGGAAACCGATTACCGTAAAGCAAATGCATTACTTTCCCCTTAAACCAAGGTTGAAAAGATTTTTTATGTCATTTAAAGTCTCTAATTTAATGAGATGACATGCCGAAAGAGTTTATGAAAGTGATATGTTAACCCACCCGGTAGACTCTCATGCATGGAAGGATTTTGATAAGAGACATCCCGACTTTGCTAAAGATGTTCTTAATGTCCGATTGGGATTGGCAGCAGATGGTTTCAATCCATTTAAGTCTATGGTTGGTGCAACTCATAGCACATGGCCCGTGGTGTTTATTCCATATAATCTTCCTCCATGGATTTGTATGAAGAAAAAATTTATATTACTTTCCACTCTTATTGATGGACCTAAAAGTCTGGGGGATAAGATTGATTTTTACCTTCAGCCATTGATTGATGAGTTGAATGAATTTTGGGGAGATGTTGTGATGACTTATGACTGCGAAACGAATGAAATTTTCAAACTGCAGGCTGCTTTATTGTGGACAATCAATGACTTCCCAGCTTATGAAAATTTATCAGGCTAGAGTACGAAAGGGGAATTTGCTTTCCCTTCTTGCAATAAAAGTAAAAAATCTGTATGGATTAAACATTCCAAAAAATGGGCATACATGGGTCACAAACATTTTCTCCCCCCTCAGTATAGGTTCAGAAAGGATAGAGTGGCATTTGATGGTTCTAGAGAGTTCAACCCAACACTAAAGATCATGACAGGAGTTGAAATGTTATCGCCGATTGAGGAAGAAAACATCCACACGGTATATGAAATTCAGGATTTGGTGGCTCCTCCAGTACGTAATATTCGTGCTGCAGGTAGGCAACGCAGTCACAATTGAAAAAAGAAAAGTATTTTTTATAGTCTTCCGTATTGGAAAACTAACATGCTGAGGCATAATTTGGATGTCATGCACATTGAAAAAAATATTTGTTATAACATATTGTGGACCATTTTAGGTGTCAGTGGAAAATCAAAGGACCATGTTAATGCACGTCGTGAGTTGGAAGAAATGGGTTTAAGAAAACAGTTTCATTTACTGTTAGCTGAGGGAAACAAGGCATATATGACTGCTGCACAGTATACGATGACTATAAAGGAGAAAGAGACATTTATTTCCATTTTGAAGATGTTCAAGGTTCCTGATGGTTACTCTTCTAATATTTCAAAGTGTGTGAATCTGACGAGCAAGACATTGCAAGGGTTGAAAAGTCATGACAATCACATACTACTTCAGTAGTTGATTCCAATCGCAATTTTTGATTGTTTATCCCTCAATGTTGTTGAGCCGTTGATTGAGATGAGTAATTTTTTTAGATAGCTTTGTTTAAAAAATCAACGAATGAGTGATTTAAAAAGTTTGCAGGACCGAATTGTACTTACGCTTTGTCACTTTGAGAAACTCCCCCCTCATTTTTTGATGTTATGGTCCACTTGACAGTGCACCTATTTGATGAAGTCATGGCTGCTGGTCTAGTGAAATTTAGGTGGATTTATCCTATTGAATGGTATTTGAGTACATTGAAAAGATTTGTACGCAACAGAGCTCATCCGGAGGCATCAATAGCCAATGATTATTTGATGGATGAGTGTACTACTTTTTCTGTAGAATATCTTACAGATGTTGAAACAAAATTAGATAATCCCTCTTAGATTCATGATGGTCCAGTTGGAGAAGGAACCACATTTGATATGGACAACATCGAGTGGATACAAACACATCGATATATCTTGTTCAATACTCCATCATTTGCACCATTAATGCAGTAAGTATCTTATCAATGTGCTTGTATAACTTTTACATGTTTTGTTTGCATAAGTTTATCATTTAAACATCGCATTATCATTTGCATAAAACACATTAATGAGATAAAAGAAGAGATGTATCATGCGACTGAGTTGCAAATTCAACAATCTCATTATGCGTCATTTCATGATTGGTTCAAGGATTATGTATGTATAAATTTATTTTCATTATGAGTGAAGTATTATACTAATTTATTTCTGCATATATCAGTATTTAATTTTATAAATTATGTAGGTTCGTAAGCTGAGGGAGTTAGGGGACCCCACGCTAACTGAAGTATTTATCCAACTGGATGAGGGTCCATCTATAACGGATCATCGTTATAAAGCTATTGATGCTAATGGTTTTAGATTTCACATTAAAGATGTTGATGACAAATGAGAAACACAAAATAGTGGCATTGGTTGTCCATTTGTCGATTCTGGTTATTACTATGGTCAATTGATAGACATCATTGAAGTTGTATACACACACGGTTTGAAGTACATATTGTTAAAGTGTAATTGGGTTGATCCAGTGCGTGGATGTAAAGTTGATCAATATAAGTTTTCATTGGTGAATTTTAACTATAAGTTATATAGAAATAATGAACGAGTTGAGAATGAACCTTTCATTTTGACATCACAAGAGGAGCAAGTATTCTTCGTTACTTTGCCTTTGAATCCAAGTTGGCAAGTTGTTGTTAAAATTTCTCGGCGAGGAGTGTTTTTATTTGAAGAAGATGAACCTGAGACTATTCTGTTTGTTTACCAACAGCTTGATCAACATACTGTAGTTCAACATGAAGAAGATATTTATTACTTCATAGTGGTTGTTGAAGGAGAAACGGTCAATTTTCATGCTTAATGAAAGGTATACTTGTTTTCCCACTATTCAGTATTGAATGTCCTAGGATATCATAAATTATCTAACCATTTTATAAATCCTTGTAAGTTTTAATCCTAACTTTTGGAAGTTTTTTCAGTTATAAATATTTAGGGTGATTTTACTCTTGGTTTATTGATGTTATTTTCGGTGTATCTTCCCTTTGAGGTATTCTTCATCTGGTTCATGTGATGCTTGAATTTTTATTAATTCTATCCGAAATTTGGCTATGCATTGACTAGTTTTGTACATAATTTGTATATCTATTTTGTTAACTTTATGATTTTTTAAAATTCATTCACAACTAATTATTCAATCCATTTTTTTGATTAACAATTGTACAAGTTTGATTTTTTTAAGAACAATCCAATTTTTCTTTTAGAAACTTTGGATAGTCCCCTTACTAATGTTTTCTATGACTGCAGGCATGTCAAGGGAAGAGGTAGCAGATCCACATCATCCATCTGAGGCATCTATGACTCAGGGTCAAGGTATGTTTGAATGTCATTGTCTCTATTTTTTATGTAATTTATAAACACACACACACACACACACACATATATATATATATTTATAACATCTATCAAATTATATATAAAATTTCAATAGGATCAGACTCAATTGCTTCTTCCTCTCGCAAGAGAGGCCCCGGTCGTGGAATTTTATCATGGAATTCCGACACGAAGATTGATGTTTCATTTGATGAGGTATTTCATTCTGTGGGACTGAATGACCCTGCATTTATTCGTCAGCTGGGTCATATCATACGTGACTCACATCGATTTCCATTTACCACGCGTGACTGGGCTTCTATCCCTTAGGACACATTAGATCATCTTTAGAGGGAGGTTCAGGTAAGAAGACCATTTTACTCTATTCTCTATGTATAAACAATACCAATATGTGTGATTTTTTTCTTTATAGAAAAATTTGAAAGTATGCCCTGAAGATTTTAGTCCCATGTTTATGAGAAAATTCCATAATATGTGGAAAGACTATAAAGGAAAAGTGAAGAGGGACCACTGGGTACCAAATGTGGGTGCCCTAGACATTCTGGAAAAAGTCCTAAGAGGTGTCCTCCCGGATCAGTGGCGTGACTTGGTTGCATATTGGTCTACTGAGGGTGTTGCAGTTTTTATATTTATTTTGGTGTATATATATTTTCAAGAATGTGTGATTTGTTTGAAATTTGAATGAATTGAATGTAGGAGGTGTCAGCACGCCATTTTGAGAATCAAGCGTTGCAGGGACCACCTCACATGATCAGGACTCATCACGTGTCTAAGATCCGACATAAGGTATTTATTATTCATTTTCTAATTTATTAATTAATATGGTTTTGTGTTTATATTCTATTCATATATAGTTGCGGGAGCAAGGTGCATCGACTGATAAAATGTCGGTGTGGATGAGGACTCGTGATCGCAATGATCCAGAGGCTACAACATTGATAGTAAGTGCTTGTACTTACCAATACTTACATAAATATGTATATTAAAATATATATATGTATATATATTTAAATATTTCATAGGCTCAATTTGAAGCTGAGTTAGAACATCTGCCAGAGGACCAGTGACAACTTCCCATGCGAAGGGATGAGATCTTTCATCGCATTATTGGTCGGGACGGGCATGGATATAGTTTGACCTATGGAACAGGGATTCCTCGTTCTGTAGTGTCATGCACTGCAGTTGTCGGTCCTTCTGTTGCTCAGATGACACATCAGTTGTCAGATTTCGAGGCACGGCTGCGTGCTTCTGAGGAGGCAAATGCGCAATTGACCGCTAAGGTTAGAGCACTATGGGAATATGTGCGTCAAGGTGATGGTGCAGGGGATCATACGATGCAGGTTTATACTGTATTTATTTATTTAATTTAAATTATTTTTGTTATGAAAATATTCATAATGATTATTTGTTGTAGGCCCTTGGCCCACCGGATGGAGGTAGCAGTGATGACCAAGCGTGACACATCATATTCACGAGGTGTGTTATTTTTACTGGTGGGGTTGTTATTAATGTAAAAGTTGGGTTTCTAGTGATATTTTTTTTGATTTGGGGGTATCATGTGTGTTTTGGTCTAACCCAATGTTTGGGTGCATGAATTGAGAAGTAACGATGAAATTGATTAATGATTTGGATATTTTTTGTTCATTTAATTCTTTAATGTTTTAAATTGCATGTTCTGTAATAGTTTTGAAAAAACCATGTTCTGTAACCACCCACGGACAACCCCCCCACCCCTAGAAAGCCCCCCTGGACAGCCCCCCCCCCACCTTCGGATAGCCCCCCCCCGCACCCCCGGACAGCCCCCCCCCCCCCCCCCCCGCACCCTCCGGATAGCCCCTACCACCCCAGACAACACCCCACCCCCGGACAACCCCCCCACCCCGGACAGCCCCCCCTGCATCCCCGGAGAACCCCCCGCCCCCCCCGGACAGCCCCCCCCACCCCGGACAATACCCCCCCACCGGACAGCCCCCCCCCCCCCCCCCCGCACTCCCGTACAACCCCCTCCCCCCACCACCCCGCACCCCCTGGAAAACCCCCACCCCAGAAAGCACCCCCACCCCAGTATAGCCCACCGTACAGCCCCCCCCCCACCCCCCGCCCCACCCCGCACCCCCCCGGACAGTCCCCCCCACCCCAGACAGTACCCCTCACCCCCGGATAGCCCCCACCCCCGTACAACCCCCAACCCCTCGGACATCCCCCCCCGGACAGCCCCCCCCACCCTGCACCCCTCGAACAGCCCCCCCAGACAACACCCCCACCCCCGTACATCCCCCCACCCCGGACAGCCCCCCCGCACCCTCGTACAGCCCCCCCCCCCCACCCCGCACCCCCTCCCACCCCGGACAGCACCCCCACCCCCGTACAGCCCCCCGCACCCCCGTACAGCCCCCCCACCCCGCACCCCCCGGACAACCCCCCCACCCC
Organism: Viscum album; assembly: GCA_963277665.1. Lineage (NCBI taxonomy): Eukaryota > Viridiplantae > Streptophyta > Magnoliopsida > Santalales > Viscaceae > Viscum > Viscum album. Next base: position 1,981,074,435 of record OY728125.1, on the reverse strand, counting down.
GGACATCACCCCCACCCCCGTACAGCCCCCCACCCCGGACAGCCCCACCACACCCCCGGACAGCCCCACCGCACCCCCCGGACAGCCCCTCACACCCTCGGACAACCCCACCCACCTTGGACAACACCCCCACCCCCGAACAGCCCCCCCGAACAGCCCCCCCACACCCTCGTGCAGCCCACCCCGCACCCCCGGACAGCCCCCCCCCACCCCGGACATCCCCCCACCTCGGATAGCCCCCCCCACCCCCGTACATCCCCCCCAACCCGAACAACAACCCCACCCCCGGACAGCCCCCCCCACACCCAGGACAACCCCCCCGCACCCCCGGACAGCCCCCCCCCACCCCGGACAGCCCCCCACCCTCGTACATCCCCCCCAACCCGGACAGCACCCCCACCCCCGGACAACCCCCCACCCAGGACAGCCCCCCCCCCCGCACCCCCAGACAGCCACCCCCGCACCCTCGGACACCCCCCGCACCCCGGACAACACCCCACCCCCGTACAACCCCCCTCAACCCGGATAGCCCCCCGCACCACCGTACAGCCCCCCCCCCCACCCCGCACACCCCGGACAACCCCCCCACCCCGGACATCACCCCCACCCCGGACATCACCCCCACCCCCGTACAGCCCCCCCACCCCAGACAACCCCGCCCCCCACCCTCGTACAGCCCCCCCCCCCGCACCCCCGTACAGCCCCCCCGCACCCCCGTACAGCCCACCCCGCACCCCCGGACAGCCCCCCCCCCCACCCTGGACAACCCCCCACCCCCATACAGCCCCCCAACCCGGACAACCCCCCAACCCGGACAGCCCCCCGCACCCCTGTACATCCCCCCCACCCCGCACCCCCCCGGAAACCCCCCCCCTCCAGACAGCCGCCCCACACCCCCGTACAACCCCCCACACCCCCCGGACAGCCCCACCCACCCCGAACAGCATCCCCCACCCCGGACATCCCCCCCCCACCCCCCACGCCGGACAGCCCCCCGCACCCCCGTACAGCCCACCCCGCACCCCCGCACAACCCCCCCGCACCCCCAGACAGCCCCCCACCATGGACAGCCCGCCCCACCCCCGGAATCCTGGTGAATCTCAAGCATCATGCATAAACAGAAATAAAAATAAAACAATGGTTGTAGAATCATCCACAACTGACCTCAACATCTTGTCCCAAACCAGGATTCCACATCGATTCAGATTATAATGTAACACTCGCAAGCATCATTACCCAAACACACACACCCAATCAGGATCATTCTATCAATAGGGCACCCACTCAAGTCCTTAGTTTCTATATGTATGAAGATGCATTCCTATTGAGATCCTCAGCAGTTCGGTGCGCTCTAAAAGGGAGCGTTGGGTGGTCAAAACCACCCGAATGACCTCGGAATGCCACGAAATCATACGAAAACAACCGCAGAGTGAATTGTGAAATGGTCGGATAGATGGCACATCAATCAGAGGTGTCGTTTGACCGCGGTGACCGGAAACGCGTTTCCGGAGTCACAAAACACCAAAACAGCGTGTCACGGTTGAATTCAGAGAAAATGTGCTCCGAATGACCTGAAACCGCACAAGAACGATAGGAATATTATTCGTGAGATGCAGGAGTAGACGACATGTCCATTGGACGTGTGGTGCACGCGGTACGACCGAATGTGTCGTTTTCAGCAGTTCGACGTGCTCTAAAAGGGCGTGCTGGGTGGTCAAAACCACCCGAACGACCTCGGAATGCCATGAAATCATACGACAACAACCGCAGTGTGAATTGTGAAATGGTCGGATAGACGGCACATCAATCGGAGCTTCCGTTTGACCGCAGTGAGGAGAAACGCGTTTTCGGAGTCATAAAACACCAAAACGGCGTGTCACCGTCGAATTCAGAGCAAACGTGCTCCGAATGACCTGAAACCACACGAGAATGATAGGAATATTATTTGTGAGATGTAGGAGGAGATGACACGTCCATCAGACGTGCGGTGCGCGCAGTACGACCGAATGTGTCATTTTCATCAGTTCGGCGCGCTCTAAAAGGGCGCGTTGGGTGATCAAAACCACCCGAACGACCTCAGAATGTCACGAAATCATACGACAACAACCGCGGAGTGAATTTGTGAAATGGAAGGAACATATGACACGTCAATCGGAGGTGCCTTTTGACCGCGGTGACCGAAAACGCGTTTCTGGAGTCCTAAAACACCAAAACGGCGTGTCACGGTCGAATTCAGAGCAAACGTGCTCCGAATGACCTGAAACCGCATGATAATGATAGGAATATTATTCTTGAGATGCAGGAGGAGAAGTCACATCCATCGGACGTGCGGTGCGCGCGGTACGACCGAATGTGTCGTTTTCAGCAGTTCGGCGCGCACTAAAAGGGCGCGCTGGGTGGTCAAAACCACCCGAATGACCTTGGAATGCCACGAAATCACACGAAAACAACCGCAGAAAGAATTTTGAAATGGTCAGACAGACGGCATGTCAATCGGAGGTTCCGTTTGACCGCAGTGACCGGAAACGCATTTCTAGAGTCATAAAACACCAAAACGGCGTGTCACGGTCGAATTCAGATAAAACGTGCTCTGAATGATCTGAAACCACACGAGAAAGATAAGAATATTATTCGTGAGATGAAGGAGGAGAAGAAATGTCAATCAGACGTGCGGTGTGCGTGGTACGGCCAAATGTGTCGTTTTCAGCAGTTCGACGCGCTCTAAAAGGGCGCGTTGGGTGGTCAAAACCACCTGAACGACCTCGGAATGCCACGAAATAATACGACAACAACCGCGGTGTGAATTAAGAAATGTTCGAACAGACGAAACGTCAATCGGAGGTGCCCTTTGACCGCGGTGACTGGAAACGCGTTTCTGGAGTCATAAAACACCAAAACGGCGTGTCACGGTCGAATTCAGAGCAAACGTGCTCCGAATGACCTGAAACCTCACGATAACGATATGAATATTATTCTTGAGATGTAGGAGGAGATGGAACTCCCATCAGATGTGCGGTGCACACGGTACGGCCGAATGTGTCATTTTCAGCAGTTCGGCGCGCTCTAAAAGGGCGCGCTGGGTGGTCAAAACCAGCGGAACGACCTCAGAATGCCACGAAATCATATGAAAACAACCGTGGAGTGAATTTTGAAATGGTTGGATAGATGGAACATCAATTGGAGGTTTCCTTTGACCGCGGTGACCGGAAACGCATTTCCAGAGTCATAAAACACCAAAACGGTGTGTCACAGTCGAATTCAGAGAAAACGTGCTCCGAATGACCTGAAACCACATGAGAATGATAGAATGTTATTTTTGAGATGCAGGAGGAGACATAATGTCTATCGGACGTGCGGTGCATGCGGTATGACTGAATGTGTCATTTTCAGCAGTTCGACGCGCTATAAAAGGGCGCGCTGGGTGGTCAAAACCACCTGAACGACCTTGGAATGCCACGAAATCATACGACAACAACCGCAGAGTAATTTGTGAAATGGTCAGACAGAAGGTACGTCAATCGGAGGTGTCGGTTGACCGCGGTGACCAGAAAGCGTTTCCGGAGTCATAAAACACCAAAACGGCGTGTCACGGTCGAATTCAGAGAAAATGTGCTCCAAATGACGTAAAACCACACGAAAAAGATAGTAATATTATTCTTGAGATGCAGGAGGATAAGACACGTCCATCGGACGTGTGGTGTGCGCGGTACGACCGAATGTGCCGTTTTCAGCAGTTCGGCGTGCTCTAAAAGGGCGCGCTGGGTGGTCAAAACCACCCGAATGACCTCAGAATGCCACAAAATCATACGACAACAACCGAAGAGTGAATTGTGAAATGGTAGGATAGACGACACGTCAATCGGAGCTGCCTTTTGACCACAGTGACCGGAAAGGCGTTTTTGGAGTCATAAAACACCAAAACGGCGTGTCACGGTCGAATTCAGAGAAAACGTGCTCCGAATGACATGAAACCACATGAGAACAATAAGAATATTATTCTTGAGATGCAGAAGGAGACGACACATCCATCGGATGTGCGGTGCGCGCGGTACGGCCGAATGTGTCATTTTCAGCAGTTCAGCGTGCTTTAAAAGGGCGCGTTGGGTTGTCAAAACCACCCGAACGACCTCAGAATGCCACAAAATCATACGAAAACAACCGCAGTGTGAATTGTAAAATGTTCAGATAGAAGGCATGTCAATCCGAGGTGCCGTTTGACCGCGGTGACCGGAAACGCGTTTCCGGAGTCATAAAACACCAAAACGGCGTGTCACGGTCGAATTCAGAGAAAACATGTTCCGAATGACCTAAAACCACACGAGAATGATAGGAATATTATTCATGAGATGCAGAAGGAGACTACACGTCCATTGGACGTGCAGTGCATGCGGTACGACCGAATGTGTCGTTTTCAGAAGTTCGGTGCGCTCTAAAAGGGAATGATGGGTGGTCAAAACCTCCCGAACAACCTTGGAATGCCGCAAAATCATACGACAACAACCGTGGTGTAAATTGTGAAATGGTCGGACAGACTACATGTCAATTGGAGGTGCCTATTGACCACGGTGACCGAAAATGCATTTCTGGAGTCAGAAAACACCAAAACGGCGTGTCGCGGTAGAATTCAAAGCAAACGTGCTCCGAATGACCTGAAACCCCATGATAACGATAGAAATATTATTCGTGAGATGCAGGAGAAGAGGGCACATCCATCGGACGTGCGGTGCGCACGGTACGACCGAATGTGTCGTTTTTAGCAGTTCGACGCGCTAAAAAAGGGCGCACTGGGTGGTCAAAACCACCCGAACGACCTCAGAATGCCACGAAATCAAACAAAAACAAATGAAGAGTGAATTGTGAAATGGTCGGATAGACGGAACGTTAATCGAATGTGTCGTTTGACCACGGTGACCGGAAATGCGTTACCGGAGTCATAAAACACCAAAACGGTGTGTCACAGTCGAATTCAGAGAAAATATACCCCGAATGACCTGAAACCGCACGATAAAGATAGTAATATTATTCGTGAGATGCAGTAGGAGATGGAACGTCCATCGGACATGCGGTGCGACCGAATGTGTCATTTTCAGCAGTTCGGCGCGCTCTAAAAGGGCGCGTTGGGTGGTCAAAACCACCCGAACAACTTCATAATGCCACAAAATCACACGACAACAACTGTAGAGTTAATTGTGAAATATTTGTACAGAAGGCATGTCAATTGGAGGTGCTGTTTGACCGCGGTGACCGGAAACGCGTTTCTAGAGTCATAAAACACCAAAACCGCGTTTCATGGTAAAATTCAGAAAAAACGTGTTCCGAATGACCTTAAACCGCATGAGAACGATAGGAATATTATTCGTGAGTTTTAGGAGGATACGGCACGCCCATCGGACGTGCGGTGCACGCGGTACGACCGAATGTGTCGTTTTTAGCAGTTCGACGCGCTTTAAAAGGGCACACAGGGTGGCCAAAACCATTCCGAACGACCTCGGAATACCACGAAATCATACGACAACAACCTCGGTTTGAATTTTGAAATGGTCGGATAGACAGCATGTCAATCAGAGGTGTCATTTGACCATGGTGACCAGAAACGCATTTCTGGAGTCATAAAACACCAAAACGGCATCTCACGGTCGAATTCCGAGCAAACATGCTCTGAATGACCTGAAAACGCACGAGAATGATAGGAATATTATTCGTGAGATGCAGGAGGAGACGAAACGTCCATCAGACGTGCGGTGCGCACGGTATGACCGAATGTGTTGTTTTCAGCAGTTCAACGCGCTCTAAAAGGGCGCGCTGGGTGGTCAAAACCATCCGAACGACCTAGGAATACCATGAAATCATACTACAACAACCTCGGAGTGAATTGTGAAATGGTAGGATATAAGGAACATCAATAGGAGGTGTTGTTTGACCGCCGTGACTGGAAACACGTTTCCGGAGTCATAAAACACCAAAACGGCGTGTCACGGTCGAATTTAGAGCAAACGTGCTCCGAATGACCTAAAACCGCACGAGAACAATAGGAATATTATTCGTGATATGCAGGAGGAGACAGAACGTCCATCAGACATGCGGTGCGCGCGGTACGACCGAATGTGTCGTTTATAGCAGTTCGACGCGCTCTAAAAGGGCGCGCTGGGTGGTCAAAACCACCCAAACGATCTCAGAATGCCACGAAATCATACGACAACAACCGCGGAGTGAATTGTGAAGTGGTAGGATAGACGGTACGTCAATTGGAGGTGCCGTTTGACCGCGGTAACCGGAAACGTGTTTCCGGAGTCATAAAACACCAAAACGGCGTGTCACGGTTGAATTCAGAGCAAACGTGATCCGAATGACCTGAAACCGCACGAGAATGATAAGAATATTATTCGTGAGATGCAGGAGGAGAGGTCATGTCCATCGGACATGTGGTGCGCATGGTACGACCAAATGTGTCGTTTTCAGCAGTTTGGCGCGCTCTAAAAGGGAGCGCTGGGTGGTCAAAACCACCCGAATGACCTTGGAATGCCACGAAATCATGCAACAACAACCGCGGTGTGAATTGAGAATTGGTTGGATAGACGTAACATCAATTAAAGGTGTCGTTTGACCGCGGTGACTGGAAACGCGTTTCCGGAGTCATAAAACACCAAAACGACGTGTCACGATCGAATTCAGAGAAAACGTGCTCCAAATGACCTGAAACCGCACAGGACCGATAAGAATATTATTCGTGGGATGCAGGAGGAGACGACACGTCCATCGGACGTGCGGTGCGCGCGGTACGACCGAATGTGTCGTTTTCAACAGTTCGGCGCGCTCTGAAAGGGCGCGCTGGGTGGTCAAAACCACCCGAACGACCTCAGAATGCCACGAAATCATACAAAAACAACCGAAGAGTGAATTTTGAAATGGTTGGACATACGACACATCAATCGGAGGTATCGTTTGACCACGGTGACCGGAAACGCGTTTCTAGAGTCATAAAACACCAAAACGGCGTGTCATGGTCGAATTTAGAGCAAACATGCTCCGAATGACCTGAAACCGCACGAGAACGATAGGAATATTATTTTTGAGATGCAGGAGGAGACGGAATGTCCATCAAACGTGCGGTGCGCGCGGTACGACTGAATGTGTCATTTTCAGCAGTTCGGTGTGCTCTAAATGGGCGCGCTGGGTGGTCAAAACCACCCGAACGACCTCAGAATGCCACAAAATCATACGACAACAACTGATTAGTGAATTGTGAAATGGATGGATAGAAGGAACATCAATCGGAGGTGCCGTTTGACCGCGGTGATCGGAAACACATTTCTGGAGTCATAAAACACCAAAACGGCGTGTCACGGTCGAATTCAGAGAAAACGTGTTCCGAATGACCTGAAACTGCACAAGAACAATAGGAATATTATTCGTGAGATGAAAAAGGAGATGGAACATCCATTTGATGTGTGGTGCACGCGGTACGACCAAATGTGTCATTTTAGCAGTTCGACATGCTCTAAAAGGGTGCGCTAGGTGATCAAAACTACCCGAACGACCTCAGAATGCCACAAAATCATACGAAAACAACCGAGGAGTGAATTTTGAAATGTTAGGACATACAACACATCAATTGGAAGTGCCGTTTAACCGTGGTGACCGGAAACACGTTTTCGGAGTCATAAAAACACCAAAACGGCGTGTCACGGTCGAATTCAGAGCAAACGTGCTCCGAATGACCTGAAACCACACGAGAACGATAGGAATATTATTCTTGAGATTCAGAAGGAGACGACACGTCCATCAGACATGCATTACACGCGGTACGACCAAATGTGTCGTTTTCAGCAGTTCAGTGCGCTCTAAAAGGGCGCGCTGGGTGGTCAAAACCACCCGAATGATCTCAGAATGCCACTAAATCATAAGAAAATACCCATGGTGTGAATTGTAAAATGTTAGGATAGAAGGCACGTCAATCGGAGGTGCCGTTTGACTGCGATGACCGGAAACGCATTTCTGGGGTCATAAAACACCAAAATGGCGTGTCATGGTCGAATTCAGAGCAAACGTGCTCCGAATGACCTGAAACCGCATGAGAATGATAGGAATATTATTCTTGAGATGTAAGATGAGACAGAACGTCCATCGGACGTGCGGTGCGCGCGGAAAACATTCATTTTAAGACAACAAAAAACACTTTCCTAAACTAAAGTAAAGACTCCAAAATAAGAAAAACAAATTAAAAAATGATAACATTTCTTAAATTGGTGGTTTTAAATTTTTATAGCGCCCATGAGATGTCAAATTTCATTTTATTATATGTATATAATAACTGAATAAAGATGTCAAATTTACGTTTGTTTTGTTTATTTTTCTTTGTATCTTATTGTAGGTTTTTAAAGCAGATGGCTGTGGATCGTTGAAGCACATCTATCATTTATTGTTTATGATGATCTTGATGTTTATTGTGTTTGGACTTGTTTTTCAATTTTTTTGATTTATATGCTGTTTTTTTGATTCTGTATCATGAATTTTTTTAAATTTTTTTTTCCAGTGTAGCGACCGCCATTGGCGGTCGCTGTAGGCCGAAGTGCCGGCCACCTTTAGCGACTGCCAGTGGCGGTCGCTGTAGGCCAGATTTTCGTCCGGCTTCAACGACCGCCACTGGCGGTCGCTTTAGGCCGGAATTCCAGCCAGCTTCAGTGACCTTTGCGGTTGTTGTAGGCCGAGGTCTCGACTACCTTCAGCTACCGCCATTGGCGGTCACTGGGCGGTCTCTACGGGCAAATAGCGACCGCCAATGGCAGTCACTATAAGTGGAATTTTTGTAGTTTTTGTAACATGATCAACTATAACCCAAATAGAATTATGGCCTTTAGAAATTTTGGGGAGTCTGGTGAAATATATAGGGATTTTTTTTTCTCATTTCTATTCTGGTATAGTTAATGGTTATAACATACCCTTAGACTTCTATCTCTTAAACTTTACTTGATGACATACCAAGTACCTAGATACATACTCTGCAATATTATTATTAATTTTATCCCACTAGAGACACTCTTTTAGATCTATATACATTTTTTGTACTTCCAGAATGAATAAATAATGATGAACTATGAAACTAGTCCAAAAAATCCTTCTTAAAATCTGGTATATATTGATCATATACATAGTTCCTAGTCCTTGTCATTCCATCACAATCAGGGTTTAACTCAGGAACATTTCTTACCTTCTTTTCAACTATACATATTCCTTTTTTCACTATAACACCCCAATAATTTATAGTATGAATAATTTCAATTCATTAGATAACTTATTGCATGAAGAATTGGGTCTCTATGAAACAACACTTGGTTATTTATAGGAGATATTCATAACGAAGCCATTAAACTTAAATTTTCTACTTCTATGTTTTGAATTTTGAAAATTTGATATACACAGTTGCGATAAGGGTGATATGTGGAGTATGATAGAATCAAATTGATTTTTGGTGAATGGTAACTTACCCTTATGATTGGTAATGTACCCTTATGAATAGTAACTTGACCCTTATGAATAGTAATGAACACTTATTAATAGTAACATGACCCATATGAATAGTCATTTGAATAGTAATGTACCCTTAAAAATAGTAACTTGTCCCTTGTAAATAGTAAGATAGCCTTATGAATAGAATCCTCACCAATGTAAGTAAAAATAGAATTTAGGCACCTTATAAATGAGAGTGAATATTTTAAAAATTAATAATTAAGTGTTGGTATTTTTATGAGCAATAAATATTGAATTACAATTTTATAATTAATAGATTAATTTAAAATATAATTCATTTTTATAAAATGTATTCATGAATCAATATTTTGTTTTCTTATTATTATAAGATAATTTTATGAGAACCTATTTAATTTTTCGAAGTGTCATAAAAGCAGTTAAAATTGGTATTTTCCGAGTAAATGATGATTTTAATTAAAAATTAAAATCATCATATTTAGAAAATTATTTTCTTAAAATTGAGTTTCTTTTTGGACTCTACACTTTGAAAAATTGTTTAGAATAATTTTTAGGATTTTTATGAAGTAGTTTAATTTGTGTTGAATAGTAAAAAATACAGTTTTTTATAAAATAAGGCATTTTTCATGGCATCATCATGAAATTATTATGATATAAAAATTTATTTAAACTATGTAATAACTAAATAATTATATTACAAGTTGAATATTTTACAAAATTAATTTAGAACACAAAAAGTATATTTTTTCATGATAAGTATAAAAATCATTATCAATGTCGATGCAATGCATGCGCAACACTGAAAAATTATAAATTGGCAATTTATATGATAATTGATTGCTAAAAAATAATTTCATGACTTAATTATTAATTATTATGTATTATTTATCTCTTTTATTTCTAATTTATAATTACAGTGTTATATAACATGAGTATTATCCAAATGTCTGTGCAATGCTTATGCATGGCAAGAAAAGGAAAAAAACAAATTTAAGAAGATGTTTGGTTATGTATAAGAGTGAATTTACATACTGAAAAAATTAATCATTTTATTTTGAACCTAATTAATTTATATTTATGATATTATTTTATTTTAAATTTTTATATATGAAATAATTAACATTAATGCTTATGAAACACCGATGCAAAGCTTGTGCACGCATAACAAAAATAAATAAAATGGTTTTAATTAAAATTATAAGAATTAGTAAATGACTCATATTTTGGATAAAAAAATTTATATAGTCAATTTTAAACTATTTTTAAGTTTTGATCCTAATTTGGTACATTTTAGACCCACATGAATCACTTTAAATCCTTTATAATATTTTATTTCAAAACGGAATCAAGTTGTCACATTATAGTTTTTAATTTTAATAATACTGTTATATGAGATTTTCCAAAGTTTGTATTCAAACAAGAATAGTTTTTTGGAAATATAATAAAATTTTCTTTCTCATGGAATTTTATTTTTAATTTTTAGACAACAAGTAAAACCCATTATGGCTTCCACAATGATGATGCAATATTAATTTAATTAATGAATAATTAAAATAAATGATACTAAAAATAATAAAATAAATATAATTTTATATTTTCAAGCTAATTCACAGATTACCAAGATTAATATGACATTTATATAATATAACCTAAAATTTTATTCGATTTTTAAACTTTTTTTATGTGTTTAAATTCATATATATGAATAGTTTTTATCTTGACAAAATTGTTTTTCATGGGAAAAATATTTTATTAAATTATTTAAAGATCCCAAACTTATTAAAAAAGTAAAAAAATGATAACATTACTTAAAAAATTTAATCCACCTTTATTTTTAGGTCTTTTAGGAATCTTAAACCCTATAATAAATTTATTATATTTTAATAATTTTGGTGATTCCTAATTTACCCCTTACCTCACTTATAAAAGGAGGTTCCTTCATTCAAAAATTTCATAACCACAAGCCTTATTGTTCAGCCAGCCTCTGCCAAATTTCATCCTCATAATCAATTGACACATTATAATGCTTATGGTATCACAAACAAACCACTTCCAAGAACCTTAAGGTGGTTTCAAAAGAGAAATATTCAAGAGGTAATATTTCTTCTTCTTCTCTTTTAAATTATTTTTCACTTATACGTTATCTCTGCCGAGTATCCAATTATTTATAAAAACTCTATTACATTATATGTACTTTAATGTTTTTATTATAATGTAATATTCCAACAACATCTCTTATTTTCCCTCCTTTTATACTATAAATGATAACATCATCCGAGATGTGTTAATTATCACGTTCAAGGAAGACTAGTTTTCAATTTGCATTACAGTATTCAAGACTGGCCATGAAACCTTTCTAATGGTTTAACCAGATCATAATTTATGTATTTTATCTTATGTAAAGTTTTATAATCCTTACACACTCATTATATAAAATAATAATACAAAACAAGTTCATTATGCATAAAACTGCTAAGTTAATCCAAGTGTTTATCATTAATTTTTATCTAATGAGTCATCCTCGTGGAATATAACCCATATCATTATAAGATAATTTATATCTCTGTAATGTGACTAATAAAATATATCAACAATTATAGATGTTTAAACACAATTCAACTGAACTTCTATTCATGTATATAAGTAAACCAGTCATGAATACCAAGGAAGAAAATGCTCCCAAACAATAAAATTGAACATCTTAAACCCATCAAGAAGTCCATGAATGAACTTAATAAGGATATAATAAATCAATAAAATAAATAATATGTTATTTAAATATTAATTAATGAAATTAATTTTGTTATCATGGACACTAAGACCAAGTGAAGAACACCATCATACTTAAGGTAAGGGGTTTCTTCATCTCATTTCCATTTTTTGTGATATATTCATATTCACTACTATTAATTGTGTATGGTGTATGTATACTAACCATTGATGTTTCCTATCATCAATATTTTTATTTTCATTATATTCAATGTATAATTTGATGATTATTAATTTTTGGGGCATACTATTCAATAGATTACAAAGTTTTAAGTATTTTCTACCTGAACCTCCATTTTCATTTGGGTTGCTCTTATTCTCTATTCACCTTAATGAAATTATTATTTATTCTTATGTAATACTACTAAATTATGTGTAAATTTTCTATATATATGTACCAATCATAATCTTTATTTATTTTTTGTGTGGTTACATATTTTAAAAGAATCTTATAAAATTTCTTCTAAAATGCAAGCCCGATTCAAGGATCTTCTTGAATTCTTAACTATTTTTAAGTTCACTCTATATTCTGTTTTATGACATATTTATCTTTATAAAATCAAAAAAATTAACATGGAAAGGTTATTTTGGTTTATTTCTGGTTTTATGAAAACAAATATACCTTTGTGCTTTAAAATCCATTAATATTTTACTTAAACCAAACTAAAATGTTTTATTCCTAAAGATTCCTTAAAAACACTTTTTAAATGATTTCACCTCAATAAGACTTTATTTAAGCCTCAAATATAATTTTAATGACATTAATTTTTTTTGATATACACGTTTACAATATGATTTCATGGCAAATACAAATGATTTCCCAAAATAACACTTCTTTCAAAAGTAAAAAGTATTTTTCTCATCTCACATTAACTTTTATGAACTATATGCCTTATTCACCACTTATACCATGATTTTGGTTTATATAATACCCTTGGGTATATCATATCAAGAGTCTCGTTATTCTTGGGATATTCTAAGGGATTATGATTCGAATGTTTCAAGGTGGTATGGGACACTTTGGAATGTTTAAGGATTACTTCCTCAGAAATTTTTCAATGGTATCATTTAAAAGTAACTTAATATAAGACAACATAACTTGTTGAATCTTGTACTTCATTGATATTTATCTCTTAAGATATCATCTACAATATGTTTTTGAAATGTTTTTGATTAGTTTTACTATAGATGTTCTATCTTGATATCATTCACCATATTACTCTGAATGGTTTGTGTTTATGTTAAATGATTGGGGTAAGTTATTTTCATTTGATATGTTAGTTTTAATATGGATGTATATCTTGATTATGTTCACCCATTTCATATGGGGAATTCATTAGACTTATTATGTGATGGTTGGGGCCCGCTATATCCCCTCGATGCATTAGCAGGTCTCATGAGATAAATAGATATGGACTTGGTCGAGGCCTTTCCCATTTTGAGATATGTATTTGGCTGAGGACTTAATCATTTTTAGATGTCTTGGACAAGGCCTTGATAGTATGATTTAGAATGTCCAGTATATGTATTTCACTCATTATGAAACTAGTAATTGAAATTTCGTGTGGTTATTTAATTAGTAGAATACCCATGGTTTTGTTTTATTATGGAATTATTTACTCAGCTAATATTCCTGCCATAGTATATTTAAGTTTATATTTAAAGGAATGTGTTTTAGTTATTCACCATGCTTAATGTTTATGTTTTTGATATCTTTCAATATATTTCTTACCCTTACTGATCATCTGAGCTCACCCCTTTCTTATGTTTAATTTTCCCAGAATATGAAGATGTTTTTTATGAATGACCTACATGGACAAACTTAGAGTTGTGGATGTTCCCAATAAAATTTATATGTTGTATTTCATTTTAAGTTATAATGTTAAACTTATTTATGTATCTTGTTTCCAAATCTACTAAACTAGTCGGTCCATTGGTATTTGATTCTTTATAATCATGAAAATGTATTAAAACAACGCACCAACTCTAGGTTTCTGGGGTTGGGGTGTTATAGTTTGTATCAAATGGAGTTTAGTATAAAACATGAAAACTAGATTTAGAAAATGTAGATCAGGGAACAAAACCCTAAGATAGTCTATAAGGATAAACATATAATAAAATCATGGAATCTTGGTAAGTAATAGATTAAATGGATATTTATGGAAAATACATCCATATCTAGATACTATGGGTGGACATAGTTTTGGAACCGATGTACCTAAGAGTGAAAACACTGACAAGGAGTTTCTGGCTTGACCCGTAGTATCCTGGTACATGAAAACTGGCCTTATTGCGTACCTAGTTTGACACTCCAGAGGGATATGCTTAGGATAATTCACATTTTCATTACAAGACATTATGAAGGATTTATGCCCCTAAAGTATCCAAAGTATATGGTTCTAGGATTTGTGATACATAAATTCATGTTATGAACTATACCACGTTTAGGGTTATATATAGTTCATAATTTTATAATATAATTTAGTATATAGAATTGATTAGAAATGGCACCTAGTAGAAGGAATGTGAACTTCACCGATTCTTGTGATACAAAGAGTAAGAAGGATCATATCTCTTATGGTATTAAGCCATATTTTCAAAGGAAGATAGTCTCCCATGTGTCCTCATCATATGAGGAAATAGTACCATGTATTAATAAGGTATGTAAATAATTATCTAAGTCCTATGGCTTTGAAGGGAAGTAAAATAATAATATGATGGTTGAGAAAAATATGGAAAAAGGGAAGAAGGGAAGGAAGGGTCTTCCTACATGTCATAATTGTGGAAGGAAACACCTTGGCATATGATTAAAAGTAAAAGGAGTTTTCTTCAAGTGTGGAGATAAAGGCCACCATGCTCATAATTGAAAGAGAAGGGAATAATTTTCCTATATTGAAGGCTTCAACTGTAAGGATATGGGACACTATGTGAATCGATATCCCAAGCATCAAAGGAATATACCCCGAATGATGATTCTGGATAATGATCAAGTTATGATTCTTCTGTAGATTAAGTATAATGATTAATATGCCGAGTCAAGAATCAATTTATTTGAATATTTTGTTAGCAATGTACTGGTTATAAGAATTATGGAATATATGAGTATTGTACTGCAATACATTTTCATTAAGGATTTGAAACCATAAGTTGAATGGAACTAAGAAAATATTTTCAGTGGAAAGTTAAACTTTTTAGAAAACACATGATTACGGGAAAGAAAACCCTTAATATATTTCTGATGTTGAGATAATGGTGAATAAATGATTGCTTCAAATAAGTATTGACTACCTTGAAATTGATTATTGACTTGTAGAGAAGTGGTCTATGCTATTGTCAATGTATTTTACAACAATTTTGGATTTAAGTAATATATCCAATAACATGTATCTTACTTAATGAATATGGAGGAATGCATATTTCCAATACGGTTTTTACGGTAATTCAAGTTATTACCATATTTCAAAAGGCTAAATGATGAAGTTATTCACCTGTTTGGAATGTGAAAATATAGAGCTGCATCATGTTGATTAAGGGTTAATGATAAGTTTATCTTGGAAATTTATAGACCTTCATTATAAAGTTTTGGATCATTGTATTTTGGAATGTTTATCCATTTATGAAATGGTTTAAGTTGATCTTTATATGAGGATTTAGAGTTTAATGTTAGCACATGAAGAAACCTATGTTAAGAGATGAAGTATAGATAGTTAAAGGAACAAACAAAAGATAATATCATGTTTATAAAATATAAATGTATATTTATACACTTATAGAGTGAAATAATCCCTCAAATCTACAAAAAGATTCTTAAATGTTGTTCTGTTATCATAATATTTGATAATGTTAATGAAATTTTTCGTAACTGTAGTTTATGGTTTTGGGGTAATCTAGTTTCATCTAAACCTGTTTTCTATCACTAGAAATTCATAGTTTGGTTTTTCTTATATGCCCAGGTTTTCAATTCTAGTCAATGTCACTCCATTCGAAAGGATAATTTATTCATTTAATTAATTAATTATTTATTTATTTATTTATTTTGACCACCAATTTTCCCTTAACTTTTTAAGGAGGATATTATATTTACCCTATCTCTGATATGGGTATTTCACAATGAAATTTTCAAGTAACAACCAATAACTTTCCAAGTGAAATATCAAATTTTGAGGATGAAATTTTTGTAAGTAGGGGATAATATAACACCCCAATATTTTATGGTATGAATAATTTCAATTCATAAGATAACTTATTTCATAAATCACTGAGTCCCTAT
Organism: Viscum album; assembly: GCA_963277665.1. Classification (NCBI taxonomy): domain Eukaryota; kingdom Viridiplantae; phylum Streptophyta; class Magnoliopsida; order Santalales; family Viscaceae; genus Viscum; species Viscum album. The sequence continues at coordinate 1,981,057,910 of OY728125.1, read as the reverse complement.
GAAACAACACTTGGTTATTTATCAGAGATAGTCATAACCTAGCCATTAAACTAAAATTTTCCACTTCTGTGTTTTGAATTTCGAAAAACAGACATACACGGTTGCGATCAGGGTGATATTTCGTGTATTATCGAATCAACTTGATTTTGGGTGAATAGTAACTTACCCTAATTAATAGTAATGTACCCTTATGAATATTAACTTACCCTTATAAATAGTAATGTACCCTTAAGAATAGTAACTTAACCCTTTTGAATAGTAATGCACCATTATGAACTATAACTTGACCCTTATGAATAGTAATATACCCTTATGAATAGTATTTCACCCTTATGAATAGTAACATACCCTTATGAATAGCAAATCAACCTTCATGAATAGTATTGTACCCTTATGAATAGTAACCTCACCAATGTAAGTAAAGATATAATTTAGACACCCTATAAATAAGAGTGAATATTTTAAAAATTAATAATTAAGTGTTGGTATTTTTATGAGCAATAAATAATGAATTACAATTTTTCAATTAATATATTAATTTAAAAGATAATTCATTTTCATAAAATGTATTCAAGAATAAATATTTGGTTTTTCTATTATTATAAGATAATTTCATGAGACCCTATTTAATTTTTTAAAGTGTCATAAAATCAGTTAAAATTAGTATTTTTTGAGTAAATGATGATTTTAATTAAAAATTAAAATGATCATATTTAGAAAATTATTTTCTTAAAATTGAGTTTCTTTTTAGATTCTACATGTTGAAAAATGTTTTGGATGAATTTATAGGATTTTTATGATGCAGTTTAATTTGTGTTGAATAGTAAAAAAATACAGTTCTTTATAAAATACGACAATTTTCGTGCCATCATCATGAAATTATTATGATATAAAAATTTATTTAAACTATGTAATAACTAAATAATTATATTACAACTGTAATATTTTTCATAATTAATTTAGAACATAAAAATTATATTTGTTTCATGATAAGTATAAAAATCATTGTTAATGTCGACGTAGTGCCTGTGCAGCACTGAAAAAGTCAAAATTTGTAATTTATATCATAATTGAGTGATAAAAAGTATTTTCATGACTTATTTATTAATTATTATTTATTATTTATCTCTTTTATTTTTAATTTCAAATTTTAGTGTTATATAACATGAGTATTATCCAAATGTATGTGTAATACTTGTGTAGGTTAAGAAAAGACAAAGTAACAAATTTAAGAAGAAATCTTGTTATGTATAAGAGTGAATATACATAATGAATAAATTAATAATTTTATTTTGAACCTAATTAATTTATCTTTATGATAATATTTTATTTTTAATTCTTATATATGAAATAATTAACATTAAGGCTTATGCAACGTCAATGCAGCGCTTGTGCAAGTATAAGAAAAATAAATAAAATGTTTTTAATTAAAATTATAAGAATTATTAAATGAATCAAATTTTGGATAAAACATTTTAAATAATCAATCTTAGACTATTATAAAGTTTTTATTCTAATTTGGGAAATTTTGGACCCACATGAACCACTTTAAAGCCTTTATAAAATTTTATTTCAAAATGAAATCAAGTTGTCACATTATAGTTTTTAATTTTAATAATATTTTTATATGATATTTTCAAAAGGTTCTATTCAAACAATAATAGTATTTGAAAATATAACAAAATTATATTTCTCATGGAATTTTATTTTTCAATTTTATACAACAAATAAATACCATAACGACTTTCACAAAGTAGATGCAATATTAATTTAATTAATGAATAAATCAAATAAATGATATTAAAAATAATAAAATAAATATAATTATATATTTTTAACCTAATTTATAGATTTTTTAGATTAATATGACATTTCTATGATATAAAATAAAATTTTATTCAATTTTTAAACTTTTTCTTGATGTGTTTAAAGTCATAGATTTGAATAGTTCTTATCTTGACAAAATTGTTTTTCATGAATAAAATATTTTATTAAATTATTTAAAAATCCAAAAATTACTGAAAAAGTCCAAAAATGATAATATTACTTATAAAATGTGACTCCCTTTAGTTTTAGGCCTTTTGGGAGTCTAAAAACCTATAATATATTTATTATATTTTAATAATTTTTGTGATTCCTAATTTACCCCTCACCTCACTTATAAAAGGAGGTTCCTTCCTTCACAAATTTCATAACCAAAATCCTTCTTATTCAGAAACCTTCTACCAATTTCTATCCTCATCATCACTTGATACATTATAGTGCTTCTTATCTCACAAAAATATCACTTCTAAGAGCCTTAAGGTGGTTTCGAAAGAGAAATATTCAAGAGGTAATATTTCTTCTTCTTCTCTTTTAAATTCTTTCTCACTTATACCTTATCCCTGCCTATTATCCAATTATGAATTAAAACTCTAGTAACTTATTTGTACTATAGTTTTCTTATTATAATGGAATATTCCATCATAATCTCTTTCTTCCCCTTCTTTTAAACTATAAATTAGAACACCATACAAGATGTGTTAATTATCACGTTCAAGGAAGACAGGTTTTAAATTTGCATTACAATCTTCAAGATTAGTCATTAAAACGTTATAATGGTTGAACTAGATCATAATATATGTATTTTATCTTATTTAATGTTATGGAATCCTTACACACTCATTATATAAAATAATAATACAAAACAAGTTCATTACGAACAAAACTGCCAAGTTAATCCAAACATTTACCATTAATTTTTATCTAATGAGTCATCCTCATGGAATATAACCAATATTGTCATAATATCATTTATATCTCTATAATTTCACTAATAATATATATTAACAATTATGGATGTTTATACACATTTCAAATGAACTTCCATTCATGTATATAAGTAAAGCGGTCATGAATACCAAAGAAGAAAATGCTCCCAAACAATAAAATTAAACCTCTTAAACCCATCAAGAAGGAAAATAATGAACTTAATAAGGATATAATAAATCAATTACATAAATAAGAGTTTATATAAGTATTAATTAATGAATTTAATTTTGTTATCCTTGACACTAAGACCAATTTAAGAGCACCATCTTACTTAAGGTAAGGGGTTTCTTCATCTCACTTCCATTTTTGTGAGATATTTTTTATTCACTACTATTAATTATGTATGGTGTATTTATACTTATAATTTATGTTTCATATCATGAATATATTTATTTTAATGATATTAAATTTACCATTTTATGATTATTAATTTTTGGGTCATAGGATTCAATTGATTACAAAGTTGTAAGTATTTTCTACCCGAACCTCTATTTTCATTCGGGTTACTCTTATTCTCTATTCACCTCAATGAAATTATTATTTATTCTTATTTAATCCTAATAAATTATGTTTGAATTTTATATATATATTTACCAATCATAATACTTATTTATTTTTTGGGGAGTTACATGTTTTAAAATAACCTTTAAAAAAATATTTCAAAATGCAAGCCCAATTCAAGGAACTTCTTGAATTCTTATATATTTTGAAGTTCAATAGATATTATATTTTATTACATATTTATCTTTCTAAAATAAAAAATTTTAACATGAAAAATATATTTTTGTTCACTTATAGTTTTATGAAAACAAACATGCATTTTTTCTTTAAAATCCTTTAATATTTCCCTTAAACCACACTAAAATGTTTTATTCTTAAAGCTTCCTTAAAAAATATTTTTAAATTATTTCAACTCAATAAGACTTTATTTAAGCCTAAAATATAATTTAAATGACCTTAAATTTTATTTTCTTGTATATACATGTTAACAATCTGATTTCATGGAATATGTAAATGATTTTCCAAACGAACTCTTCTTTTAAAAGTAAAAAGGTTTTTTATCGTCTCACATTAACTTTTCTGAAGTATATGCCATGTTGACCACTTATTCCATGATTTCGGTGTGTGTATTGATCTTGGGTATATTATATCAAGAGTATCCTTATTCTCATGATATTCTATGGGATTATTATTTGAATGTTTCAAGGTGGTATGGGATATATTATAATGTTTAAGGATTATTTCCTTAGGAAATTTTCAATGGTATCATTTAAAAGTATCTTCATATAAGACAAAATGCCTTGTTTAATATTGTAATTCATTGATATTTACCATTTTTGATATCATATAAAATATGTTATTGAAGGGTTTCTGACTATTTTGATTGTGGATGTGCTATTTTGATACCATTCACCATATTACTCCGAATGGTTAGTGTTTATATTAAATGATTGGGGTAAGTTATTTACATTTCATATGTTAGTTTCAATATGGATGTATATGTTGATTATGTTCAACCCTTTCATATTAATAATGCATTAGACTTATTATGTGATAGGTGGAGACCTCTATATCCCCTTGATGCATTTATAGGTATCATGAGGAAAATAGATATGGACTTGGTTGAGGCCTTAACTATTTTGAGATATGGTTTTAGCCGAGTCCTTAATCATATTTAGAAATCTTGGATGAGGCCTTGACGGTATGTTTTAGAATGTTCGGCATATGTATTTCCCACATTATGAAGCTAGTAATTGAAAGTTCATGTGGTTATTCGATTACTATAATACCCATGGTTTTGTTTTATTATGGAATTATTTACTCAACTAATATTCATGCCATATTATGTTCAAGTTTATTTTTAAAGACATGTGTTTCTATTTATTCACCATGCCTAATGTTTATGTTTGTGATTTATTACATTGTATTTCTTAACCTTACTGATCATATGATCTCACCCCTTTCTTATGTTTCATTTTCTCAGGACATGAAGAAGTTTTTTTAAGAATGTCCTATAGGGATAAACTAAGAGTTATGGATGTTTCCAATAAAACTTATATGTTTTATTTTATTTCAAGTTGTAATGTTGAACTTATGTATGTATCTTGTTTCAAAATCCACTAAACTACTTGGTCCTTTAGGATTTGATTCCTTGTAATCATGCCAATGTATTAAAATAATTCACCAGCTCCAGGCTTCTCAGGTTGGGGCGTTACAAGAACCTCTTTAATATTTAGTTTTATAGATGGTTAAATGAACATTTGAGTAAGATTGGATTTATCCCCTTCCTACAAAATTTCTAGATCTATCATTTGAAAATATAGAAATATTGAATATTTTTTTATCCTCGTTATAGATATTCTAGCATGGTCCTTTCATCTCAAAGCATCAACCACCTTGTCCTCATTCCCTAGGTGGAATTGTATCGATAAGTCATAATCTTTAACTGAATCCAAGCATATTATCAAGTATATATTAAGCTATTTCTGAGTGAATATATAATTTAAAATGTTATGATCAGTATATATATCACACATTTATCTATAAATATAATTCCTCCATAACTTTAATTAAAAAATTACTATATCTAAATCTAAATCATGATTTGGGTAATTTTGTTCCTGAACCTTCAATTGTCATGAGACATAAGCAATCACCATATCATTCAACATGAGGATACATCCTAGTCCCTTATTTTATAAATCACTATAGATTAAAAAACCTTCTATGTTATAGGGTAATGTAACAATTTTTGAGTCAATAAGGGTTTCCTTATGACTTTTCCATTCCTTCATGTTTTGAAAATCACAAACACCCTATCTTAAGGCAAATTTTATTTTCCTTAATAAGGAAAATCTTCCTCCCCCAAGGAAAATTTATCCTTACTTGTTTTCATTGTTCATATTTTAGTTTCTCTAAATATAACTCCTTTTTATTCCTAAGTGTAAAATTTGGTTTCACATCTAAAACCTCAGAATTATATAAATACTTAGATATAGAGTATTTTGTTTTCAAGATCCGAATTCAGGTTCCGAATTCTATGAAATTTAGAATATGAATTCTCTGAAATTCTGAATCCCAATTCTCTGAAATTCAGAACCAAATTCTCTAAAATTCAGACTCTGAATTCCTTAGAATTCAGACTCTGAATTCCTTAGAATTCCGAATCCGAATTCCTTAGAATTTAGACTCTAAATTATTTAGAATTCAGACTCTGAATCCCTTAGAATTCCAGTTCCTAATTCATTAGAATTCAGACTCCGAATTCTTCAGAATCCAGACTTCGAATTCCTTAGAATTCATACTCCAAATTCTATATAATTCTGACTCTGAATTCCTTGGAAAAAATAATCTGAATATTCATGCAATATAGAATCCGAATGTTCTTAGTCTCCAAAAATTATTTTCCTTAGACTCTGAAAAATTAAATTTGGTTGAGCAACCATATTTTACTTACTCTTGTTTGAGTTATAAAATGATGTCATGCATTCTGTTACTAACCAACCATTGTTTGAGTGACACGTGTACAAGTCCCTCTGAAATGAAAGGGAAAATATGACCATTGGAGGAGGGAGTTGACCATTGTAAATGAACCTATAAATAGGAGCTCATTTAAATGAGCTCACAACTGTTCTACAACTCTAGAGATTACATACTGCTGAAGTGATTTCTAGAGAGAGACTCTCATGCTTTGTGCGTACTGAACATCTTATTCAGAATTGCTTCGTGCGACTCCGAATGTTCCTGAGTACATTCGAGGGATTCCGGGGATAGGAAGACAGAGGGGCCAACTACCTTGAAGTTGGAGGGCTTACGGAGATAGCAAGACATACTATGATATTCGTATCAAGGGCTTACCCTGGTGTGGGTAAGATAGACTTTCTTGAAAGTATAAATCAAGGAACCTTTATCCAAGGTTGATCGATACCCTACTCTTTGGGTTAAAAGATTTACTACTTGTTACTTGTATTGTTTCAAATTTGTTTTCTTCTATATTTTGATTGATAAGGAAAGTATAATTATCTTATACTTTCTTATTCTTGTACTCTAATTAGTAATATTCTATAAGCTTTAAGGTAGAATCTTTGTCCTTGTAAACTTTTCTTAAGTTTTATTTCTGGAACCATATTTCCGAAATCTAGAAAGTTTGTAGAACTAACAGGTCTTGTGAATTTACCTTGTTTAACTTTGTTAAACATATAAAGTTTTAACCAACTTTAAATGTTTCAAAGTAATTTTTAAAGTATACAATTCACCCCCCTCTTGTATATTGAGCATCTACATTATTATTTAGATCCTAAAATTGGTATCAGAGGAGGTCTCTGAAATACTTATATTCACATATAAGTTTTCTTGCTCAAGTTTTTTCTTGTTCTATACTTTCCTTGCTTAGGATATTTTTTATCCTTATTTACAAACTTTTATTACTAACAAGTTTGTGTGGAAAGAGTTTTTCTCTGAGATGGAAGGAATGAATGTTGGTTTGATTGACAATATTAATCCTACTAGACCACCTATTTTTGATGGGAATGATTATGAATATTGGAGAGATCGTATGAAGACTTTTGTTATTAACAATAGAGTGGAAAACCTTGTTATACTGACTAGAGATTATAAGTTTCCTAAAAAGGAAGTCAGAACTTTTACTAATTAAGAAAAGTAAAAATATCAACTAAACTACAAGGTACACAATACTTTGTTTTGTTCCATGACCTGGAATATATATAGCCAGATTTTATCTTGTGAAGCTGCAAATTATATTTTGAAAAATCTTGAAGTTACTCAATTTGGTACATCCAAAGTTATTGAAACTAGAAGATCTATGCTTAGAGCTAAGTATCATGGTTTTTGATTTCCTTATGGAGAACCTATTTCTAAGGTACAACAGAGATTCATGACTATTGTCAACAATTTACAATCAATGGGTGAAAAAGGTTTAGATGATGAGGCACTTGTGGACAAGATTATAGAAATCATGCCTAATGAGTGGGAATAAAAGAGAACAACTATTTACAAAAATTAGAAAGTCTCACAGATTACTCTTAATGAGATTTTTGGAACTCTTCTTCAACATGACACTAGAATTAAAATAGATACTGAAAATGTTAAGAAGAAGAATGGGAATGGAAGTGTTGCTTTTACAACTACTTCTAATCATATGAAATACAAGACTCCTGAGAGAGTTACAAGATCTAACTTGAAGAAGGTAACTATTTTATCTGAATAAATTGAAAGTGAACATTCTGAGAATGAACTATCTAATATTTTTTGAAGGATTAACAAGATAGTTGGGAAGAAAGACTTTCAGTATAGATACAAGAAAAAATAAATAAAGGACAAGAAAGCCTCTGAAGTTACTTGTTATGAATGTAAAAGAGCAGGGCATATAAGGAAAGACTGTCCTATGCTTAAGAAAAAAGATAGAAAGGAAAATCATTCTGAGAGGAATAAAAATAATTTATACAAAGCTAAAGCTAAGAAAGTTTTGAAATCCAATGACACCTAGAGTGCCAGTGGGGGAGACTCTTCTGACGAATCCTCAGATTATGAATCTTATGGACAAAAGAATCTTGGTTTACTTTCCAAGTTACCTATTGAAAATCATTGTCTAGTGGACAAGGTACACAATGCATAATCTATAACCAATGTATCCTTGAATTCTGATTATAGTGATAGTAAATACTATGAATATTTGTATGAATAATCTTCTTCTGATGAAGATAATACTTTACCTACGTATGAATAAGTTTCTAGGTTTTCTAAGCTTCTTGAGAATGATAATTCTAAAATCAATAAAAAGCTTGATAAGGAAAATTCTAGTATTTCTATTCTTACTAAGGAAATATTATATCTTTCTAAATATTTTGATAAGAAAACCCTTTATTTTGAAAGAATTTCAAAAAATCTTGAGAAAGTTAATTCTGAGAAGGATAAACTTTCTAAGGATCTAGAAAAAGTAATTTCTAAGAAAAATGCTTTTGAGCCTAACTCTAGTGCTAAAACTGATGTTTTTAAGGATAAGAACTTAGTTATTAGACTAAAGTCAAAAATATTTTCCTTGAGGAAGTGTTTTTCAAACTTTACCTTAGGTAAAGAAAATTTTGATAAGATGTATTCTCAAATTCAACCTATAAGGAATAATTCTGGTTTTAGTTATACTAGTTCAAAACCGATTTTTAGTAACAATTATTTTGTTCCTCAAAGTGATCCATTCTTCACTAAGTTTCAATGTGGTGGGAATTGGACAAAAAATGTTCCTTAAACAAAACTCAATCTTTAGGTTTTCATAAATCTTATTTTTCAATGAAAATTTGGATTCCTAAAATTTTTCTTTCTGAAGTTTCTAGATCCAAGAAAGTTTGGGTTACAAAAGTCTAAAACTCCTTTTGAGTTATGGAATGGTAGAAAAACTATACTTTCTTACTTCAAGGTTTTTGGTTGCAAGGTATTCATTATGAATAGTAAAGATAATCAACACAAATTCACACCAAAATATGATGAATGAATTTTCTTAGGCTACTCCACAACTTCTAAGGCTTATAGAGTTTTCAATAAAAATACTTGTACTTTTAAAAAAACAGTACATGTCAAATTTGATTAAACTAATCCTTTTGTTTTTAAACATCCTCAAACTACATCCTCAGATGTGTTTTCAAAAAACGACTATCAACCCTTGATAGAAGATTCTTCTGATAAGGAAAAGTTTCAAGAAAATGTTTCTGAAGCATTTAACCCAGAATATTTTCTACCCTATGTTTATGAATAGTTTTTACAAAACCCAAATCAGTTGTTTCTTAAGAATCATCCCAGTGATCGTATCATTGGTGATGTAAATCAACCTATAAGGACTAGAAGTTCCATAATAAATGAAGTAGAACATATAGTATTTCTTTCCCAATTAGAACCAAAAATCACTGATGAAGCTTTAGGTAATGATGATTGGATAAAATATATGCAAGATGAGCTAAATGAATTCAAAAGGAATAAAGTATGGACCTTAGTTGAAAGACCTAAGGAACCTTTTGTAATTGGAGTAAAATGGGTCTTCAAAAATAAATGTGATGAAAATGGAATCATTGTAAGAAATAAAGCTAGATTGGTTGCTAAAGGCTATAATCAATAAGAAGGAATAGAATATGAAGAAACCTATGCTCTAGTAGCTAGACTTTAATATATTCATATTCTACTTTCCTTTGCATAATTCTTAAATTTCAAACTTTTTCAAATGGATGTTAAATGTGCTTTCCGTAATGGTTATGTTCATGAAGAATTTTTTGTTGAACATCCTCCTGGTTTTGAAGATACAAAACATCTTGAACATGTTTTCAAACTTACCAAAGCTTTTTATGGACTCAAGAAATCCCCTAGAGCCTAGTATGATAGACTTAAAGGGTTTTTACTTCAAAACAATTATGTTAAGGGAAATGCTGATCCAACCCTTTTTATAAAGAAATTTAAAAAAATGTTTTGATTGTTCAAATTTATATTGATGATAATATATTTGGTTCAACTCAGCAATATTTAACTGATTCCTTTGTGGATATAATGAAATATGACTTTGAAATGAGTATGATGGGTAAGTTAACATTTTTCCTTGGTTTCCAAATTTCTCAAAAACTAGAATGAATCTATATATCCAAATATAAGTATATTAAATATCTTCTTAAAAAGTATGGGTATGACAATACTAAGAGTATATGTACTCCCATTGGTACCTCAAATTCACTTGATCTTGATGAAGCTAGGAAACTAGTAGATCAAATATATTTTAGAGGTATGATATGAAGTCTAGTTTACTTGATAGCTAGTCATCCAGAAATAATGTTTTTAGTATTCTTATGTGCAAGATATCAATCCAATCCTAAGGAATATCATTTAAATACAGTGAAAAGGATTTTTTTCTATTTAAATGGAACCATGGATTTAGGACTCTTTTACACTTCTAGAAATGATTTTGTTTTAAAAAGTTTTTCATATGCTGACTTTGGTGGATGTAGAATGGATAAGAAAAGTACATCCAAAACTTTTCATTTCTTAGGAGAGTCATTAGTTTCTTGGTCATTCAAAAAGGAACACTCAATAGCACTTTCTACAGCTAAATATGAATATATAGCAGTTGGAAGTTGTTGTGCTCAAGTGTTGTGGATGCAACACACACTCACAGACTATGGTATGAGTTTTACCAAAACACAAATATTGTGTGATAATAATAGTTCCATTTCCTTAAGTAAAAACCCTACACATCACTCTCATGTAAAACATATAGATATTAGGCATCACTTTTTTAAGGATCACACACAAAAAGGAGATATCATTCTTCAATTTATCAGAATTCAAGATCAAATTACTGATATTTTCACAAAATATTTACCATCCGATAGATTTGAATACATAAAATAGAAGTTATGAATGATAATCGTAAGGTAATATTCCTTATTAACTTCTTGTTGAAACATGTCTCCTTATAGTAAGAAACTCCTTTTCATAGGGGGAGTACTTTTTTTTATTACTCAAAACTTTTCGTAGTCAAAATTTTCGTATTTAAAATTTTCATAATCAAATTTTTTGTAGTCAAAATTTTTGTATTTAAAATTTTCATAATCAAATTTTTCATAGTCAAAATTTTTGCATCTAAAATTTTCGCAGTCTAAATTTTCATAGTCTAATGTGTTTTTTTCGTAATCAAAAGTTCGGAATCTGAAGTTATCCAAGAAATTTTTTCCTTATTAAGAATAATATTCTTGACAATTCAGAAGGTGTGTTTCCTTTCCTAAGTTTTCATAATCATCTCTTACTAGTTGGTATTTTCTTTTTGTTTTAAATTTTTCGGATTCACTTTTCCTTAAATCTGAATGTTTTATCTCAAAAACCTCAAAAGATCGGAATCTATCAAAACCCTTCTTCTGCTATCATCTCAACCGTCAAATCTTCTCAAGATGATTTCAACTGTTGGATCAATCTGGGAAGCTGAACTGTCACTTCGATTGCCTATATAAAGGACCCCCATTGGCTGTCCCACATCAAAACTCAAGCCTTCATGTGCTGACGCTCTGCCTCTATTTTTAAAAGTCATTCTGGATCTTTAAAGTTTCCTTACTTTTGAATGTCTACTAAAGCCTCTTCTCAGAAATAGATTTCAAGTGTTAAAGAAATATCTGAGTGGAAGATCTACCATGAAAGGTTAGTCAATCCAAAGTTTTATGCTAAGTATGATTCTATTGTGTCTATGAATATCAAGGTGAATAGTTAGGAGAGTGTTTGCGTATCGAAACCAAGATCATAGGATCTGGTGTATTCGGAATTGCTGGTTTAATTCTTTGATACAATTAGATTTTTTAATGAAGGAGGAAGAGATAATTTTTCATTCAAGATCTATGGAAAGACGTATTCTATTTCTTATAACATGGTAGCAAATATGCTAGGAATTCCTTATGAGGGAGAAGCTGAGTTTAGATCTCACAAGCTACCTGATGTAATAGGATCCTTTGATAAGAAAAAGGCTATATATTGTCTTGGTCTTGAGGAAGTGAAGACTCAGAAAATTATTCATCTCTCTACAAATCTTCGGATTCTTCAGCTATGGGTTCAAGGTTTTCTAATTCCGAGAAAAGGGGACAAGGATACCCTGAAGAAAAGTGATATTTATATTTTAATTTTCCTGGTGAACCTAAGAAAGATAAATCTGGTTAAGCATCTCTTGGTTATGATTGAGAATATAAAGAATGGAAATATGAAGTCTTATATTATCATGTATCCGACCATTTTTTCAAAGATCATAGTTCTTTGTCTTCAGTGTTTCAAGATTCCTTGCAGTTCTAAGCTGAGAAATTATAAGGTGATGCTTTTGAGTGATGATACTCAGAGGAGGATGAAGATTGGATTTAATAGTCAATTTGGAAAATTTCATGATTTGTCAGAAGCAGAAGTTGAAGTTATATAAAATAATTCGGAAGTGGATGAAACCTCTAAAAAGGGTGGAAGAAAGAGGAAGGTGAAGGAACAAAAAAAAAGACAAAAACCCTAGTGGATAAGGAAACTCAATCCACACCTCCAAAGCCAAAGAAGAAAAAATAATATCCTAATGAAGTAGTGGATAAGTGGAGAGAAGATAAGAAGAAAAAGAAGGAAAGGGAGCCTAAGTTTGGCCTAGATCCTGCTGAGGAAAAAGCATTAAAAGAAAAGACTGCTTATAATCTAGAAAAGGAAGAAAAAAAAAGAAGCAAAGGAAGAAGTTGTCTGAGGTTGATATAGTACAATAACTTCTGAAGGCCGCTGAGAAAGCCTCCGAGAATATTCCAGTACCAGAATCATTTTTGTTAGAACCATTACTAGAGACTCTAGGAAAGAAGTTAGTGATTCTGGAAAAAGATCAAGTTGAAGAAATAGTGCAAGAAGAAGAAGTAGAAGAAGAAGAGGAATAAGGGAGTGGTGATACCAAAGATATCATAAAGAAAGTAGAATATTATCATGAGAGGGAGAGTCCCTCTGAGAAATTATCTATATGAACTTCTAAATCCAAGTCTTCAAAACTTGATACCCCTAGAAAAGAGGAGATGGGTGAGGAAGAAGTGAGTAATCTATCTGAAAATGAGAGTAGCAATCATGATTTCATTCACCCAGAGGATGTTGAGGCAGGATCTAAGAAGGAAGAAGTTGATGAAGACAAATTTGTTCAGTTATCAGATAGTGAACATGAATCTTATGATCAAGAAGAAGTCATTCCTAAGGATGATAAGGGAAAATAGGTGGTTATGAATACACCTAGAAAATATGTGGTAAAGAAGAAAAAAGTTGGTGGTTCATCGAAGAGGAATTCCATTGAATTAATAAAGGAATCCTCACAAACCAAAGTATTGGATTCAGAATCATCCTCTCTTGTACATGACTTTGTAGTTAAATCTTTTAAAAATCTTGTTAGGACTATTCCATTATTCCCCAGTATAGACTCGTTATGCCAGATGCTTCGACATTCATTAAAATAAAAATCGGATTCATTATCCATGGTGATGGATAAGTGTGTCAAACTCGAGGTAGACTTCAAGAATTTTCTCATTAGCTATGAGGCTCACAAAAGATCATGCAATAAGATGACAATATGGTCAAAGAATACAATATAAGAGATGAGAATCTTTGATGAATTTCAAGAAAGTTTCAAGGATTATTTTGACACCAAATATGTAAAGATAAAGGATCTCACTAATAGTTTTGAGGAAAAGCTAACTCTGGAACAAACTTCTCGGAAGCAAGAAGTTAAGGATTTGAATGGGAAGCTAAACTCATCTGCTTAGAGTTGTAAAAGGGAAAGGGATCTCATAATTGAGATTAAAGAGAAGATTTCTAAGTAAGAATATGTTCTAAAGGCCCAGGTAGAATCTCTTAAGGCTTAGGAAGAGAAAATTAAAGCCTTAAAGAAGAAAACAGAAGATCAGGATTAGTTGCTCAAGTGTGCCGAAGAGGATCACAAGAAGCTCAAGAAGTTAAAAACAATAGTGAAGAAGATGATGCCAAATGAGAAGGAAGGATAATATTTTCCAAATATGATCTTTTGTTGTATTTTCATGTTGTACAAATTCTTTCAATCCTAATGAAATTCTTATTTCTCTTCATATTTTTTGGTTGTTTAGTACTAATATTTCAGGTACCAAATTTCCTTTCCATTCCTTATATTTCTTTTTTAAAATCACAAAGGGGGAGAAAGGAATGTCAAAAAAGAATACTTAGTAAAGAAGAATTTTCCCTAAGTAAGGGGGAGTTCATCTAAGGGGGAGTTTTTATCTTGAAGGTTTTTGTAAGCAAGAAAATGAAAAATCTCATTTAGGAAACTAATAATACAATCCTTAGTGTTTCCAAAGCCTAAGGGGGAGTTTTCTGTATTCACTTTGATCCATAAGTAAAGGGAGATAATTTTTTATTTACAAAACCATAAAATTTCTAAGTCCTTATATTCTTTTCGTAAGGATGTTTGTGCTTTCCAAAAAGGGGGAGATTGTTGAGTCAATAAGGGTTTCCTTATGACTTTTTCATTCCTTCAGGTTTTGAAAATCACAAACACCCTATTGTAAGACAAATTTTATTTTCCTTAATAAGGAAAATTTTCCTTCCCTAAGAAGATTTATCCTTACCTTGTTTTCATTGTTCATATTTAGGTGTTCTAAATCTAACTCCTTTTTATTCCTAAGTGTAAAACTTGGGTTCACATCTAAAACCTCAGAATTCTATAAATAATTGGATATAGAGTATTCTGTTTTTAGGATCTGAATTTAGGTTCTGAATTCTCTGAAATTCAGAATCTGAATTCTCTGAAATTCAGAATTCGAATTCTCTGAAATTCAGAACCCGAATTATCTGAAATTCAGAATCCGAATTCCTCAGAATTCGGACTCTGAATTCCTTATAATTCAGACTCCGAATTCTTCAGAATTCAGGTTCCAAATTCCTCAGAATTCAGACTCTGTATTCCTTATAATTCAGACTCCAAAGTCTATATAATTCTGAAACTGAATTCCTTGAAAAAAAAATCCGGATATTCATGCAATATAGAATATGAATGTTCTTAGAATCTGAACGTTATTTTCCTTAGACTCTGAAAAATTAAATTTGGTTGAGAAACCATATTTTACTTACTCTTGTTTGAGTTATAAAACGATGTCGTGCATTCTGTTACTAACTAACCATTGTTTGGGTGACATGTGTACAGGTCCCTCCAAAATTCAAGGAAAAATATGACCGTTGGAGGAGGGAGCCGACCGTTGGAAATGCGCCTATAAATAAATGATTATTTGAATGATCTCACAACTGTTCTACAACTCTAGAGATTACATGCTGTTGAAGTGATTTCTAGAGAGATACTCTCATGCATTGTGCATACTGAACATCTTGTTCAGAATTGCTTCATACGACTCCGAATTTTGCTGAGTACATTTGAGGGATTCTGGGGATAGGAAGACAGCGGTGACGACTACCTTGAAGTTGGAGGGCTTGCGGGGATAGCAAGACAGACTCCGATATTCGTATCGAGGGATTACCCTGGCATGGGTAAGAAAAACTTTCTTAAAATTATAAATCAAGGTAACCTTATCCAAGGTTATTGGATAACCTACTCTTTGGGTTAAAAGATTTACTACTTGTTACTTGTATTGTTTCAAGTTTGTTTTTTTGCTGTATTTTGATTGGTAAGGAAAGTATAAATATCTTATACTTTCTTATTCTTGTACTCTGATTAGTAAGATTATATTTGCTTTAAGGTAGAATCTTTTTCCTTGTAAAATTTTCTTAAGTTTCACTTCTGGAACCATATTTCTAGAATCTAGAAAGTTTTTAGAACTAAGAGGTCTTGTGAATTTACCTTGTTTAACTTTGTTAAACATAGAAAGTTTTAACCAACTTTAAAGGTTCCAAAGGAATTATTAAAGTATAAAACTAACCCCCCTATTGTATGTTGAGCATCTACATTATTATTTTGATCCTACAACAATAGGTTCACTAACTAACCTTCTATTAAGTTCCCTAAAATTTTATTCACATTCATTGGTCCAAAGGAACTTGCCACCCTTCTGGGTAAACTTGGTGAGTGGATTAGATAGTCCTGAGAAATTATCCAAAAACTATCAATAATATCCCACCAAACTAAGAATAATATTGATATAAATCATACTGTTTGGTCTAGGGTAATGTTTAATAACTTTCATATTTAATGGATCCACAGATATACCCACATTTTAGATTATATAACCCAAAAATGAAACTTTTTATAGCAAAAAATTCACAATTTAGAAATTTTTCTCACAACTTCTCCTTTATTAGGGTATTTGGTAAAATTCTTCTGTGATATTCATGATCTTCATTGATATTTAAATATATTAGAATATCATCTATAAATACTACCATAAACTAATCAAAGTAATATCTAATGACTCTATTCGTTACATCCATGAAGATAGTGGGGGAATTAATAAGACCAAATAGAATCCCTAAAAATTTATAGTGTCCCTTCCTTATATAGAATAATTTCATGGGTATATCCTCCTTCTTGACCTTCAATTGATGATATACAGAATAAAGGTCAATCTTGGAAAAGTACTGAGCTCTGCACAGTTCATCAAACAAGTCATCAATATAGGGAAGAGGATACATATTATTAATTTTTATAATTTTAAGTTCCTGATAATCAATACACATTCAAATTGATCTATATTTATTTTTAGTTAAAAGAATAGGTGAACCCCAGGGTGATGCACTTCGCCTAATTAATCCCTTATCAATATTCTCATATAGTTTCTTCTTTAATTCCATCAACTCAATTTCGGGTATTTTATAAGGATTATATGAAATAGGTGTAGCAAAAAGTATAAGTTCTATTGAAAAATCAACTTCATGATTTGCAGGAAGATCAATAAGTTATTTTGGAAAAGTATTAAAAAACTATTATACAATAGGAATATCTTAGATTTTGAGTTTCTCTTCAATCATATGATATAAACACACCTTTTTGAATAGGAATAAAGACCCATACAACATATTTAATTTCCATTGTAATTTCATATTTATCATCACACAGATAACTAATAATAGGTTCATTCATAATAACAAAGTGACTTACCATCCTCGACAATTGATATGGGTTGTATGAAAAGAAAACTAGTCCATTCCTAAGATAGAATCAAATTAAACTAGAGGTATAATAATGAGATTTATAGGAATCACATTCCCACAAACTTTAACTCAAGAATAATAATAAACTTGAGATGCTTTCATCAAACATTAGGGGTTTTCAATACTGATTCAACATCTAGTTATTTTGGTTATACTGTGTTACCCATAGAAAACTCTTTAGATATGAAAGAGTGGTTACATTTAGAATCAAATAAGACATTATCAGTTATAGATTGAATGGTTAGTGTACCTTTCACCACATCATTATCATACCCCACTTTATCAATAGTAATCGCATGATATTTCCATTTGTCTCTGGTATTGAGATGTTACCGACATCGATCATTTTCATAAAACTTAGGGTTTGATCACTGGTAGTACAATACCCATAATTATTACATTTAAAACATTGGAGTATGGATGGTGCATTCTGTGGTGTTTTCCCCCATAACTGGATAACTTTTTCACATCACATCAGTATTCGATCACCTGATTTCCTTCCTCTCCATAATGAAATCATTTACTAGTCCCCTTAAAAAAATTATTTCATGTCACCTTCCATACTTTGATCATAATAGAAGGATCATATTCTTACATCTATGTTTTTTTATAATTTCCTTTGAATTCCATCTTTCTTTTCTTATAAGAACTATGAGATTGATAGGTTTTACCAATCTCAATTTCTACCTTGGTATCACATCTAATGATTTATTGATAACTATTGAAGTACCTTATAGATAATTCCCTTTGTAGACTTGGTTTTAAGCCAAGGAAGAATTGATCAATCTTACTTTCATGTTCAATGATAATAATATAATATTTCCTCAAAAGTCTTGTAAAAGTTTCCTCATATGAACTAATAGATTCAATATTTTTCTATATTATCATAGTGAATTAATTTTCCACATTCATATGAATAATATAAGGAAAGTTCATATTGAAAAAATAACCTTCTAAACTCATCCCAATCCATGGATTCAATTTCTTGTAGTTTCCTTGTATTGTTGATAAGATTCCACCATTGATCTATTCCACCTTATAAATGGTAAATAGATGAAATAACTTTTTCAAGAGAACATTGTTCAATCCTTTTTTCATTTGGAAGCTCAAAAAAATTCGTGTCTTGATAAAGTTGTGTAAGTATAGTAATGATATTTTTCATTCCAACTCCCAAAAAATTTGGTTGCTCGGGTAGAAAATCATTACATTGACTATTATATTCATCATTAACATTATTCCATTTGGTTCTATCTAATGATTAAAACTAAAAAACATATAATGAGTGATAATAATCCTAGTGGGAAACCATATAATCAGGAAAAATAATTTATAAGACATCTTCATAATGACAAATTCTTTTCAATATATCACACCTTAGGTATATACAAGGTAATTCATGGTCATAATCTATTCAAATCATTCATAATGTTTCATAAATAAAATTTAAATTATCCCAAACATATCCCTTGGGAGTGTTAAACCAAGTGTGCAATAAGGGTAGACTCATTGTACACCAAAATGATGGTCAAGATATTCTTGAAAAAGTCTTTTTGATGTTATTACCCCTATATGCATTAGGTCAAAAACCACACCCACTTTTAGTATCTAGACAATGATCTTTTTATCAGAAAAACCACACTCATTTATTTAACATAAATTAGAAAATTCTCATATAAATAGGATTATCCTAAGGTTTATCACAAAATTTATATCATCATAGTTTCCAAATGTAACTAAACGTTTCTCTAATACCAACTATAGTGACCCATACTTTCCATGCAAAAATATTACATCTTATTAGATGAATATTCATTACATAAAATTATGATTGAAGACCAAAACTATAAAGGTTTAGTGTCTTTAGAAACTGAGATACATAAATAATTAGTTCATAATAGATCTAAATCATCCCCCACATCGTTCTTTATAACTACGACCCTTCTTAGACACATCATAATCAAAACTTTTCTTCATATCCTAGGGAAAAACATAATAAAGGGTGTGCTCAGATTCGTAGTATGGGTAAACAAGGTATTTATCAATGACTATTTAAACATAAAATTTTCATAAAGGGTAAAAGAACATAATATTATCCTTTTAAAATCATACTTTTAATTCTTAGATCATAAAATGAGTCATGACATAAATTATGGTAGTCCATAATACATGAATCATAAAGGGATCAAACAACATGATCCATGGGAACATAACATTAACCTGAGATATTATCATAAAAGATCAGTATAAAGGGTGGAATAATCATAATAATGGACATATTATGTCAAGTATACCCACGAAGACATTGAAAACATGTTAGGTATGGGATAACCACATGTGTTCCTGCTTTGGGGTTGTGATAACCTCTTATGTACTCCCTTTTGGGCTTAGGATAACTTTATGTGTATCCTTTTATCTCATTGAACATTAATATTTTCCCAATTCATTATAGGTATATATAATTCTAGGACCACCCATAACATACTCATAAATCCACACATATATCTACTATAATAACATAAAAATATTCAAAATAACTTAACCTATGGAAAATAAAATGGGTTTTATTGATATTTCACCATCATAACCATAAACCATCCAGATAAAGAATAAATATGGTATCATTGGATCATATCCTCATTAAATAAAAAGTAACATCAAAGAATTTCATATTATATGAAAATTTATCTAAAATATCACTAGTGATATTTCTTGAGGAAAATACCCTTTTCATTTTAAAATTGATTCTTTAAAATATAAAAATTTCAAAAATATTTTTAGAAAAAATTTATTTGAAAATAAAAATGGAAAATTATAAATGTAGATTCAAAACATTCATCATTCATGATGTTAGGGAATTATGTCCATGTGGTCTATGTTAATAGAAATATTCCTTTCACATTTTCAGTAAAAGTCAATAGTACCTTATTCAAAAAACAAAAAGAAAAATCATTTTAAAACTTTTTTAAAAAATTAAAAATTCTCTAGAAATAACTTTAAAAATCATAAGATAATATTAAAAAAAATTATTGAAAACATTTTTGGAAAACACGGACATGGGAGGAAAAGTATTTTTTGAACAAATTGAGAAATAAATTCAGTTTTACTTAAAAATATTATTTCATTATATTGAGTACTTAAAGAGAGGAAAATGAAATTAAAAAATGTAAACTCAAAAAATAAATAGATTAAAATAAAATCCATGTGTTTATTGATAGTTATATCATTAAATTTCATCTTTGAAAACTTGATCATAAACAATTCTGATAAATAATGATATTGTGACATAAATCTCTTACCTCAAGTTCAACTTTCTCCAAGACCACTCTAACCACCTATTTAATAAATTTAATTTAATTATAATTCTATACCATAATCATGTGAATAATTATAAAATTATATATAATTTCCTTATTTCTTTTCATTATCCATTTATTAATAATTCCTTATTAAAATAAACATTTTTGGGTGTTAACTATTTCATTTTTCAAAAGAGTTATAGTTCAGTAATTCTAGTCCTTGTAACTTAATCATGGTTATATCATATATATAATTATAATAATTATATAAATATAATATATATTCATTATATTTATATTTATATTTATTTATAAAAGATAGAGATAGAAATATGAATTACATTGTTCATGGAGAGTTTGGTTGTACGTACACATGAACGTTGTTTTCACATTTTGACAGATCGAACAAAAGAAAGGTAAATAATGATTCACCATTATAGAATCAATAATATGTCATATATTATATATATATATATTCATTAAATATATCTTTATTACCATCCATGTAAATCGAAATCGAAAAACAACTCACATCGCTTTGTAGAGGTGGTAGTCTACACGTACGAAAGAGTGACATTATCATTTTACAATGGATTGGAAGATGAGAAGGAAGATATGATATTATAATTCCAAAAGAATAATCATGTCATAAATATCATTAATAAACATTAAATCCAACATAATAACAATATATGAAATATTGTGATGGAAAATGAATTGTATTACTATGTGGAGGCGATGGTCCACATATACGCACTAGTGAAACTTTCACTTCCAATTTGATAGAATAAAGGGTGGATATTAATGGTTACATTATCATAATAACATTTTAGTATATTTAATATACTTAAGTAATTATTTTATTATTAATACCATACATTTAGATAAGGTAGGACAATAAACAAATTGAAAGAGTTATGGAAAGATGATTACCCCGTCTTCAAAATAACCAAGATTCGAATAAAAAGAGTTTAGGGTGTAAATATCATCCTCCTATTAAATTTAGATAGGTTTTGGTGTTATTTAAAACCTTATAGTTTCTTTTAACCCCTTGATTAATGGATTTTAACCTTAACTACGGTAATAATTCTTTCAATCTTAAAGGGTAATAATTTTACTTATAAGTAAAAAATTAGCTCACAAATAGAATATCAAATAAATTTTTACCATTTTTCACCATACTTGTTATTTTCTGTGTTTTTTATGTTTTTAAAATAAATTAATAAAATTTTATTTATCGTAAAATATCATTAATTTCATTAATTTCATTTTTGGAATTATTGATTTAATTTGACATTAAAGACATCACGATAGTTATGGAATTAGAATCTAAACTTTTCACACAACACTAACATGTTATATTTATCTAATAAATTCATTGAAAAAAACAATTCACCCAAATTGTATTACTTATAATATTTTAAAATTATTTATTTTATTTTTCTATTAATTAAATAAATACTACGTCGACATTGTGTAAGCATTTATGGTAATTATTCAATCTATAAAAATTAAAAATAAATTACCATGATAAAAAACATTAATTATTCTATAAAATAAACTTTTATCAATAATAAAATTCTATTTTTATCTATATTTAATAATTTTAGAGATATTGAATTCAAGAGAGAGGAATTTTGGAATTTTCTTTACATAAAATGATATAAATTTTATTATCAAGGGAAAATGGAACCAAAATTATATATACTATAATTTTGGGTATTTATGGTCAAATTTATTCTATAAAATTAAATAAAGGAAAGTTTTTGTTTGATTTTAAAACTTTATCTCATTGTTTAAACCCTATTTTACCCATTTTATCATTACCAACATGACAAATATTTGCTATAGTTACTATTCAGAATGACTAAAAATAAAAGAAACCTATTTACCAAATTTTATCCTTATGATTAATAATATGGAAGAAATTTTCTAAAATTAATTTATTTAATTTTCATAATCTCATTTTAAAATAAGTGTGAAGAACGTGATGAAAATCATTTTTTAGAAAAATACATTTTAAAGAATAAAAGTGGATTTATACATATATCATTCCTAGAAAAGGAATTGGATGAATGTTAAATAATTTTATTTAATATATAATATAAAACTTTCATTAAAATAATTCACCAATAATCATTAATTTAATTTATTAGTATAAAAATACATTGTGTGCTAAAAAAGGTTTTTTCATAAAAACATATATTTAACTTTCAAATGATTTTTATCTTCATTTATAATCAATTTATAATCAATGAATTCATTTTTTAAATGAGTAAACCATAAATATTTCATAATTTAGTCATTCTTATTCATACCCTCTAATCCAATGGCTAGGAAATAACTGTCACATTAAATAATAATTTTTCAATAGTACATCATAGTTCATTTAAAGTTAGTTTTTCATGTAAAAAAATCTATCAAAGAATAAAATTAATTTAAAGAAAAATATATCATAAAATATCTTATGTTAAATTATTTCACTCCTTTAATACATATTTAGTCTTGAAAAAGTTTTCATAAACTCTTAATTCATTCTTATATCTACATTATATCTTAAAAGTGGTAGTATTTATAAAAACATCATTTTCACTATTCACATAAAAATCACCCATTTTATAAAAAAACTAAAACAACACAATAAAATAAATTTTACAATTTGAATTAAAAAATCAATTACATTTCATCAAATTAATATTATAAAAATTATAAATGTATCTTTTAAATGAAAATATTAAAAATAATTAAAAACATTTTTTATATAAAAATGAACATTTAAAACTTTAACTTTTATTTTTCTTCTTTCATATCAATTTATAAATAATTTAGTTTTAATTTATTAGATCATACATTGAAGTCTTTTAAAAGCAATCAATTTAAAATAAAAAAACTTCAAAAACAATTCTTTAAAAATTTTCCCTTTTTAACATTGAATGATTTTAACCATATCACATTAATTATTTGTTTTCTAATCATTAAATTTAATCAATAAAAAATAATAAAATTAAACTATCATAATTGATTAGTATTGTTCTATTTAAAAAGGTTTTTTGAGGTTCTAGTTTCCCAAACACCATCCCCTTACATTTTCCAAGGCTTTGTGGTGTCAAGAAGGAGTTTAGAGGAGTTCTGGTGGATAAAGAGGTGTTTTGTACATTCAAAGAGTCACTGCATCAATGGTGGAGAGAATAGTGATAACTGGTTTGGCCTCTAGTGAGTCCCTATGTGAAAAAGGAAAAAACACATATCCAATTTTGGGTGTGGTCATTGTTAGGGAGCACAAGGGTAACACCTATGGGCTAAGACTATATAAACCTCACTAATCATTTGGTGGTGGCCACGATGAGGGAAAATGCCCAATTTCATGGTAACATTCCCTAGTGGATGTCGTATCAGGCTTTCTCATTTAAGGGTACCATATTCATTATGGATTCCATGATGTAGGTCATGGGGATGATCAGGGTATAATTTAAGTGGATAAAATGGCCACCATTATTGGTCTATCTTGAATGATTCAAAGGTGGACACATGTGAGAGGTTATGTAGGGTCTTTAATAGAATTATATTTAGTTATTTTCTATATTAATTGATTTGTTCTCCTCTAATGAAGTCTCTACAATTTTCAGTTACTTTGGACAAACTTATGGATTGTTTGGGTTATTTTCAAACATTGAGTCTCTGTTTACAAAAATTGTCACTGGGTATGTGTTAATTATAACCGCTTGGTTCCCTTTCATAAAAACCTTGAGAATTATAACACTTGGATCATGGAGGATAAATAACCCTTGGTTTAAGGTACCTCCATATCCTATTTCCCCTTTTGTTCTTTATTTTTTCTAGAGGTTCAATGTGTTAAACCGTCTTTTTTTGTCTAAGATGTGATTTTGGCTTGTTGATGAATTTTCGTAGATAAGTTTTGAAAAATCTTCTTTCAGCTTAGGGTGTAGTTTATCCTCGAGCATCTTTTCTTAATCAGAGAACATTTAACTTCTAACTTGAGGTATGTGATCTTTTTATTCTCCATGTTTCATGTGCAATAATGATGTTATCATACTTAATCTCATTTGGTGAAAATGAAATTAACCTTAATGATTATTAAACCAAAATTAAAGAAATAATTTTTTACATTTTTAGCAATCCCATGTGTTTTTGTCATTTTAATGGTTTGCCTGTTATTTTTCTATATATTGTGTTATATTGTGTTTATGATAATGTTTATTATGTTTATAAATTTAATAAATGACATAAAGTTGGTCTTGATTGTTGGATAAATAACAATAGGCATGTTCAATTATTATCTTACTTCTAGTAATTGATGGAAACTAAATTTATTCTCAAAGCATGTTTAAGGAATAATTTTTTATTAGTTGATATCTAATGACTTAGGTTTCATTCTATTGTAACTTGTGATAAATGAATTGGTAAATTCAAGTTGATAAACAATTTTTTTGTTAAAGATAATCGTTTTGGTCCAAGAGAGCCCATTTTCTAATGAAGGCTAAATGCCTTGGTTTTAGGGCCTAGTTGGCTTATTTACTTTGTTTTTTTATTACTACCTATGTGTTTTATCTATATGAGAATACATGATATGTAATGTGATGTGATCCTGGGATGGAATATGGTTTGAAAACAATGGGTGTAGATGCTCAGGTTCATAACTGTAGTTAGCGTCTATGTTTTAGGGGTGGATAGAGATATACACAGTGGTGTCAGGGATGGTTCTAGGATTGATGGAATGGTTTGATGCTAGGATTTCCCATTTTTTGTGTTTAATATAGGATTATTTATTTATAATGAATTTTCATTAAATGTTTGATGTATCAGTTCCTTGTTTCTTCTTTTCTTTACCCACTACTTGATGTAACTAGTTGTTCATGTTCTGTGAATCTTTTATGGTAGGTTATGATGAGTCCTAGAGTGTCTGTAATTATGGAATGATAATGAATATTTTCACCCATGGGGTTGGAGTATTAATGGAATGTTGAAGAAATGATAAACTTTAATGAACCTTGGAAGTGTTTTGATTATTCCTAGAGGGTATGGTTTTTGAATAGTAATTAATATACTTGTGAAATATTTAACAAAAAGAATTAAATTAATGTATCTTAAATGTTTTTATACTTCTAGGATATCTAGTCTCTATAATTTAAAGTAAAATGTTTGAGAGATGATAACTACAGTTGAGTGTAAGGTTAGGTTGTTTCTTATATGAGGGTTATGAGTAATATTTGTATTCCTATGTTATGTGATTTCATATACTACCCCACCCATGTTGTAGGGTGATCAACACAAGTGGACCTTGGAGTGTGTTTTCCCCAACATCAAGGTTGGTGAAAAATGGATTACTCACTACCCATTTTCCCTACTCTCTTATCAAGTTAGAATTATGTGTTGTCATGAACAACAATTACCTTTATCATATATATATTTTTAAAGGACTGTAATGTCTTGTGGTTATTGTTCACACATGAATCTTTGGATATAGTATCCAAATTATTATTATAGGTATGTTGTATATGGGATGTGATAGCTTGATATATAACACATGATATACAGGTTGAGGTGGCTCTAGAAAACTACCTAGTTACTGTCTATATATGGGATGTTGATGATGAGAAGATGTGATGCACGGGAAGAATGATATTTTACTTTTCCCAATTGTTTTAGGTTAGGATTATTTATTAGAGATAAATAGTTCTAGATGTGCAATCTTGGGAAAGAATGGTAAAATAGTGTGGAAGTGTTATTAGTGTAACTTCAATTTCACATATGTTGGATATTGTATTATCACATCTTATGTGATATTTGGTGAGTGGTCCTTGGTGAGGTTGGGAACTTAGTATACATGTTTAGGTAAGGAGATACTTTCACTTGTTTATTCACTAGTCTTTGGTGTACATTCTTTATCTTTTTCATGAGAGGCTCTAGGGTGGTCCTATAGGTATACATGTTATGTTCACCTTATGTATATATGAACTATTTTTCTAGTATGTAAGAGATTATTTTTGATCTAACTAGACATTACTATCACATGTTGTTATTTAAGACTTTTTTAGTCTTTTAGGTTTCTATCAAGGATTTTATTTTGGTACTTGTAGTTTATTTTTCAATTGTTCATTTGTATGATATTACATTCATGTATTGGGATATTTTATTCTTTTATGAGTATGAGTATTTTAGAATTCTTATCGTATCTCTCCTTCCTTATTCTTCTTAAAGGGTAATGTCTCCCATTTGTGTGTATGATATACCCTCTAAACTTTTCACCTAGCTATGGCCTATTCGTGATCGTAATTGGGGATTATTATACTCTATCTTAATTTACATCCCATAAGAGTACCCTTGTGGGGAGGTGTCATGACAGGGTGGTTTCAAGGGTTCAGTTTGAGGGATACGGTGGTTTTTGGAGGTACATGATGGTGAGGAATTCATGGGTTAGTATGGAAATGGTGTTAGCACAACTTAGTATTCAATGTAATCAAGTGATATTTTCTAGTACATAGGTATCTAATTATCCCTATGATCTAATGTGAGGATATTTATGTTTAATAATCCTACTAAGAAATGTTATATAAGTTTCAGGGTAGAGACCTAGGAAATGATCATGCATCATTCTTGTTTTCCACTATGTTTTAAATGGGTACTCTATAGAATTAGGTGGAACCTTAATTAATTAATCTTAAATATTACATATTATGTATTTAGGATTCCATAGAAATTTTTTATTTTATAGGTATGGATATAGGTTGATATCCTCATCAGGTTCATGATGTATATATTCATAAGGATGTGCCAAAATATTTCTATAGATTTGTAGTCGATGACAATAACACTTGGTGGAGGAAAATATTATAATTTTAGGGCCAAACCCTTCAAAAATATGATAGATATTTTTCATATTCAATTATAGAGGACCGTTTGAAGGTGGTGGAGATAGATATCAATTCGATCCATGCTTGGAATGAGAATTGGGTTTAATTAGTGGTGATGATGTTGTGAGGGGAAGATAGGAAGTAGTGAATCTTATTCCTTGGGGATCATGTGGATTTATTTTTCTCATGGTATAATTTCCAAGATTATTTATAATATGAGTTCCTTTATTAGTCCCTAAGGGAGTCCATTATTCAGGAGTTATTTACCCTTCAATAGGGAATCTCCATCATGTTGGAGTTTGTGATCAATTTTAGGAATATTATCTAATTTCCTTCAAAACTACTAGTAGGTGAGGAGGCCTGGGAAAGTGACTTTGAGGAGGCTTTACATCTAGAAATCCAGAACTAGGTCACTTATTTTATGTTGCTTTCAGATCTTGATGTACTGGTGAAAGTAAAGGTTGTTGATAGTACATTGTCCAAAACCGAAGTGACTTCATAGGTGAGTCTTCAGGATTCCCTACGAATCAAAGATGTTGTTTAGGGTTATCATTTTTTTTGACCTAAGGATTATTGGATAGTAGTGGATATTTCCCATCCCTACTCAACCCATTTATCTAGGGGTGGTGGCTCTTAGGCCCCTACCAAGAGACCACACATCTATTTTTCCTTTGTAGGACATAGAAAATATTGGCGAGAGTGCTCAACTATTCTCATAAATTTGCATGTGGATGGTGTTCTACTTTAGGTTCCATTTTTATATTACTTCATCCAAGGTTTTAGTAATAGGGTGATACAACCTTTGAACAGTATAGGGGAGAGAGGTAAATCATAGGACATCCTCATGATGCTCATCTTCCTCATAGAAAAGAGTGTGGTAATGGAGGTGGTATTAATTAAGGTTAAAGAGGTCATGGATTTGTTCATGAAAAAATTAATTCTCAAGAATTACTAGTTCCAAGCGATCCAAATTTTATTTGAGGTACCACTTTATTTTTTTTACTTGGTTTCATGTTTTTTTAGTCAGGAGTTACTAACTCCTTTATATTACCTTCTCAAGCCTATGCTTTGGGACATGAGGTGTAGAGGCTTCTAGTTCCCTTAGTATTGACTACATCAGTTGGAGGTCAATATTATTTATATGAAGTGTGTATATACTATGAGATATCTCTATGTAAGAACCTCCCTTGGGGATATTTCTATTGTTTGTGAATACTTCAATTTGACATCATACTTTTCATGGATTGGCTATATTTGGTGTAGGCAATCATGTATTGCTTTATGAGGAAAATCATGTTCTATGATGTTGATAGATATTCCTCCATGTTTGATGGAGAGAGAAACACTCATATGGGTTAGAGGCATGTTCCATCCTTATCTTCCTTGATGGATGAGTTAATACTAAGTTCATTAAATATTTAGTCAGTAGTGTTCCCTAAGGTTACCTTGATGCATTCTTTGAGGAGGGTGTGACATTAACCCTTCAATTGGAGATCGATTTTGAGATATATCTTTAATCCTTAACTTTTACAATCTTAATGTATCTTTATAGGATGGTTCTTTCTAAATTTCAATAGATGCAGATTCAGATCAATGATCTCTTGAAATGAGGTTTTTTTCATCTAAGAATTTCACCTTTAGGTGATATGATTTTTTCATAAAGAAGGTATATGGAAATCTACATCTATGTATCAATTACCATCTCTTGAATTAGGTGATTGTGAATAATCACTACCATCTTATTTGGATTGACTATTTTACAATAAGCTGAAGGGGGCGACATGGTTCTCAAAAATCAATCTATGATTGGGATATCTTCAAATCTAGAAGAAGTATAAGGATATACTAAAGACTAATTTCTAATTTAATTATGGTCATTATAATTTCATTATAATTTCATTTGGTGTAAAAGACACTCTATATGTGTTCATGGACTTGAAATATGCAGTGTTATGAGTGTTTTTGGACCGATTCATGGTGGTTTTATTTGATGAAATTCTTGTGTACTTTATATTTTAGGAGGTGATCACAAATTATTTGTACACCATTTTTTGATTTATTTATCATCTAAATATTTTCAAGAATATTTTGGAGTATCTTTCGATCATTTTGTGATTGAGTTAGTTTTTTATTAGGCACACCCCAAGAATGTTTCAAAGGTATAGATTTTACTAGGTCTTGTAGGATATTATATGAGGTTTGCACATCAAATATATAATATTGTGACTCCTATGGTATCCTTAACCAAAAAGATCAATAATTCTTCTGTTTTGATTAGTTTTAGGTTATTTTTAAGTATCTAAAGGAGAATTTGTTCAGTACTATAGTTCCCTATTTTTTATAAGAGGGGGTTCATTTTGTGGTATACTATGATGATTTTTTTCTTAGATTATGAATTTTTATAATAAAACAAAGACCAGTTGTTTCTTATGGGTCTTTATGGTTACAACTCCATGGAAATAACTACTCTACCCATTATCTTGTGTTATTAGAAGTTTTTATTTCCCTGAAGTTGTGACAGCACTACCTCATCGATGAATGCTTTGTGTTTTTCACTGATCACAGGAGCTTGATGTGTGTCTTCTCCTTGTATGAACTAAACTTATGAAATAAAAAGTGAATAGAATTCATAAAATATTATGACTTTTATATTTAATATACATCATTTAAGGGTAATGTTTTGGTTGATGTGGTAATAATAAAGTAACATAGTTATACTGTGTGTGATTCTAGAGATTCTAGGAGAGTGGTAGAGGAGCTCTCAATGATGCATCCTGATATGGGAATGGTTGGTGGTAGAGGATTCCATTTTCAGATGAATGTGCAGTCATATTTAGTGTATCTGGTGGATTATTCTTAGCTAAGGGATTCCAAGGTACAAGTTTGGTGTGATTGAGTTGTCTGTGGTGAAACCCCTAATAATGGTCTGAGGATGATCAACATCGAGTGTTATTCTTAGGGAATCTTTTTGTTCCTTTAGTTATGCATAAGGGGGTTCTCTATGAGTTCTACAACTCACCTTTAGTAGTACATCCTTATTTTAAAATAATAAAATATTCACTTAGAGATCATTGTTTTTTAGTTTGGGTTGAATCATTTAGTTGCAGAGGTCATGTCTTGATGTTTAGTCTACCAGAAATTGATGTTGAACACCATGGTCCTGGTGGTTTTCTATAGCCATTATATGTTCCTCATAGGAAGTGGGACGATTTTTTTTGGAACTAATCACTATTTTACCTCAATCATGGTGATTTTATGATTACATATGGGTGATAGTAGACCATTTGAAAAAACCGTATCACTTCATAGTGATTATGGAGTCAATATCAGTAGAAGTTTTGTCAAGTACCAGGTAGTGGTGGAAAGGATCCATGGAGTCTCGATGATGATTATCTCTTATCATGATACTTATTTCAATTATAGGGTGTATAGAGGTCTTGTGAATTCTTTTGGATCTCATTTAAATGATCTTATTAATGTTGATAAACACTGAGATTAGGGATAAATCAGTGTTCAAAATTTTTCAAAAAAACCCTTCAACTCTGAGGCTTATTCAACAATTTTTCTCACAATAAACTAAAAATTGTAGAAAAATAATTAAACACAAAAAAATAATAACATTATTTTCCCCATTTAAGAATTATTTTATCCCCAGTGTGTCTTGGTTTTGATCATATTTACACAATTCTCCATTTATTTTTAAGAAGAACTAGGGAAAGGTAATTACCTTAGACCCATTTCAAATTCTAGTTCAAAAAATTACTTTATAGAACAAATGATTCTTAATATCCATAAAATCCATGAGCCTCTACATGAGCTATAAAGTTATATTCTTTTATTCTTCCTTAACACTCTTATTCTTTAGAGAAAAATGTGTGTTTATGGACTCTCTAAATTTCTTCCTTCAAAAAACATATAATTATTCTATGACCTCTCTTTTTTTAATATATTTAGTAGTACATGGTTTTAACTATTTTATTACATAAATGTGTAGAATATTGATCCATATTTTTTCCATCATATTCAAATTTTATGGTTCTTTAAAAATCATTCAATGATCTAGGTATTTTAGTAGTAACTTACAATTTGAAGTCAGATCTCCTAATATCACATGTAGCCAAAAATCAAGGCTTCTTCATTCTCATGATCGTCCTCACATGAATGTCACCTAATTCATTATTAAAAAAACCATGGATCAATTAATGTTTCTAATATGTAAAAAATAATCTCCAAAAAATGAATTCCAACTCATTGTGTCATGGTAAAATCATATGAGTCGTAATTTTTCTCTTTAGATTCACATTTTATTAAAGTATGGATTACTATAGTGTAGTT
Organism: Viscum album; assembly: GCA_963277665.1. Taxonomy (NCBI): domain Eukaryota; kingdom Viridiplantae; phylum Streptophyta; class Magnoliopsida; order Santalales; family Viscaceae; genus Viscum; species Viscum album. The sequence continues at coordinate 1,981,025,944 of OY728125.1, read as the reverse complement.
GTTATCACCATGACATATCACACTCAATATTACTAGAACTATTAGAAAGTTTGAATATCTTATTTTGGTGAAAAATCATGGACTATGGAATATCCTCTTATAATGCAAATTTCTTTCCATTACTACGACATAGAAAAAATCTCCATGTTGTATTTCCTTAAATAATTATAGAACCTATAAATATAATTTAACTTCATATTTTGGTGTAATGATATGTATTATAGTTTATCCCAATGTAATTTTATATTTCATGATATTCTCATCTCTATCAATTTTGAACCCTCAATTATGAAAAGAAAAACTACAACATGGGTAACTCGACCATTATTGCATTACAGTGAGGGTAGCCTTCCTATGGTGTAGCAAACAGTTGTGTAGGGAAATCATTCACATAAACCTCATCGACCAAAGGTTGAAGAAGATGGTATAGAATTATTACACAACCAAGAATAGTTTGATTGAGCATCTCTCTATTTTTATGTTTGTTTTTAACAGGGGAAAAATAACCCACATCCTCCATCCCAAGTAAATCTATGATTAAATTTCATGCTACTTAATAAGTAATCCCATGTCATCCTCCACTCAATACAATTTTGGGTTTGGAACCTAAAACAAGCACACACCACCAAAAACATGGGTAGGTCCACACCCTCTTGCGCTCTGTAATCACCGTTGTAGGAACTATGCACCCACCATGCATGCTCCTTTCAGGTACTTTATTCCCATTAATCCCCATGATAGCTCGTGTACTCTATGTATGCATTATTATCACCCTATTTTATGCTTAAGGTATCTAGTTCAACCCTATACAACATTATTGACCCCTTGGGTCCCATAATTGTGGTTGAGGGGGTCCTTAGTTTCCAAGCATTGGCCCATTTCTGGGTAAATCTTATAACAAAGTGTATCAATTCTTAAACATAAAATCATGCCAAATAGTCACTAAAAAATGGATTCCTCAACATTTCCATCATGAAAAGTATATAGATTCTCTCTTTTTTCATGGAATTCAAATTCCATTATGATAAAAAAATGTTTTCATAAACTTCAAACTTCTTAATACTTCATACAATTGATACTTCTAAATCAAATCACAAACCAATTTTCAATGGAGAATCTTCATTCTTCATTGTAGTAGAAAATGTACAGTCTCCTTATTTAACTTGCACAAGTATTTGGAAATAAGATCGATTAAAAAATAATCACATTTATTCTAGTATTGAAAAAAAATACAACTTCATACTTACATAGGTTCATTAGTCTCCCCATTTGGATTTTTTCAATACACCATCCATTAATCCTCACACCCTATTTATAATAAAATCAAAGTGAATGGAGTAAATAGATTCTCAAGATAAGTGATTAAAGAATTGTTCAACTCTAATTCTACGTTATTCAGGTCAGTAGAGAAGACAATAGTGAATAATATTGACATCAATGTTATCCTTAACAATAAAACATCTCAAAAAATAATTCTCTACATACTCAACCTGAATATTAAAATATTTGTAGAAATTTTTCCTACATCACTTAATGAAAACATCATAATAGTTCACAAAGAAATGATAACAGATTTATCCTCATATATATAAAATCTCATCAAGAATGTAAACATGAAATAATAGAGGTTGAAACTTACAAAAAAATACCACATTTATAGGAAGTGAGATATACTCCCATTTACATTCTTAAATTCTAAAATGACTCTATTATCAGTGGTTTGGTAAGGATGTTAGAAATCTATTACTTAGAAGGAAAAATTTTCATTTTTAAGATACCTTAATCCACCTTATATTTTAATAAATTATAATTTATGTCAATGTGTTTGCATCTAAAATTTTGAGCTGGATTACTTGATAGATTGATGGAACACTGATTATCACATTTTATGATAAGGGGATATTTAACTTGAATATTAGAATCTTCAAACTCTATCTTCATCACCAAAATTTGAGTAGATACTTGTGATGGATCCACATATTTATCTTCATTTAAACTCAATGTAACAAAAGTTTATTTATTTTAGTGCTATAAAACACAACTTTTTACAATACAGAATACTTCACCTAATGTGGATTTTCTTTCATCCAGAGTGTAAGACCATTCAAAATCTAGAAACAAATTTAAATATATCTCTTACTTATTATTATACATAAATCCATGATTTAATTTATTTGATATCTATATTAGAATTATCTTTTCTACCAAGATATGTGACTCCTTATGATTAGATTGATATTTAGAATAGAGTGTGACAACTTATTTGACATCAAGCCTAGTTTCTATTATATAAATTAAGATTTCAATCAATCTTCTAAACTATTTTTCATTTTTAGTTTTTCCTTAATCATCCTTGCTCAATTTTATGCCTACCTATATAGGAGTGGACACACCTCTATACACATTCATGTCAAACATTTTCAATAGATCCTTATCAAATTTCTCTTTTGAGATAAAAAAATGACTATTTTCTTAGGTAATTTGTAATCCCAAGAAGAATTTCATCTCACTGAGAATTGAAATTTCAAATATATCATTCATATGTTTTGAAAAATATTCATATATCTTTCCTTAATCACTATAAGAAATGATTTCATAAACATACACAACAACAAAAAGTTATTTTGTGTTGGTCTTCTTGAAATTTAAATTGCATTCAACTTGTACCTTCTTGAATTATAAGCTTATCATATATTCATAAATCTTAAAATACCAAGATCTTAGATATTTCTTAAACCCATAAATATATTTATTCATCTTACATACCCTAACTCTATCTGAATGTAGTATGAATACCTATGGTTGTTCCATGTAAACTTCTTCATTGAGATCACCATTTATAAATTCTAACTTAACATTCATTTGAAGAACTTTAAAATCTCTCTAAGCTGATATATCTAATATAATCTTGTTGTATTCATGTCTAGATACTAGAGAAAAGGTTTCACCAAATCAATTATCTCAATTTGTGAGAATCCTTTTCAAACCAATCTAGATTTTTTTAGAAAATTATCTTATTTCATCTAACTTATTCCTAAAAATCAACTTTGTTCCAAATAAATTTTTTCTCTTGTTCTATGAAAAACTTCCAAAGTTTAATTATTTTCAACTGGGTAAAGTTATTTAGTCATATCCTGAGCCCCCTCCTTCCTCTATAAATCCTCCTCAACTGTTTGAGGTTCAATCTTTGATAAAAATCTGGTGTGACTGGTTGCCATGATTCTTCTCTTGGTTTGTACTCTTTTATTTTGATCATAATAATATTCTCATTATCAACATTCTTATTCAATCTGGTGTTATCTCCTTTTTATTTCTGATTGTAATAATTTTCATAGGAGTCGAATGAATAAATTTTTTCTATTTGAATATGTGAGCTATCTCTAATTTCTTAATCTATTTTTGTGGTAATAACATCATCTTAATTGTCAACAATCATATTATTTTTGTTTTATTCCTCATTTTCAAAAATTTCGACATAATAACAATAAATAATTCTCTAATATCTTTATTTTAACCTCTATAGGAACTTCCATTTGGTGTATAACCAAGGAAAATACTATCTTCAGCTTTTTCATCAAATTTTAGTCTACCTTTATCCTTATTCTTTATCAAAGAGGGAATCCTAAACACTCTAAAGTCTTTAACATTTGAATTATTCTTAAAATACACCTCATAAAAAATTCATATTTAAATTTGGACTTAAGAGACACATATTCTGAATTATTCCAGTTTTTTTAATGTCATGTAACTAGTAGTATCTTGGGGTATCATGCTCTAAAATAATAGTTGTCTCTATATTAACAAGACTGAAGTTATTCCTTTTCCACACTAAATTTTGTTGAGGTGTGTATGTAGAACTTAACTCATGTATGATACCATGTTATTCAAGATATTTAGTAAACTATTTGTAGGAAAACTCACTTCTATTATCTTATCTTAGTCTTTTAAAGGGTAATTTTATTTACTTATCTCAAAGTTTTCTGTAACTTTTCAACCTATCCAGGGAATGTGTCTTGTGTTTCATGAACATGACACATGTTATCATTATGAAATAATCTAATAATGTAATGAAATATCTTTATCTACTTTTTGAACGTTTTTCAATGGTCCAAAAATAGTTGAGTGGGTAAAATCAAGTGGTCTTAAAGTTAGATTTTCAATCTATTTGTAAGTCTTATTTAACATTTTTTCCTTTTGGCTAATATGTCTAAGTCCTTTCTTCAACAAATTATTTTTTTCTTATTGAATTAAATAACAATATTTCATGAATTCTCCAACTTGAAATAAATAACCCACAGATTTCAAACCCATAGTTATAACTACCGCATCTTTCAATATCCTAACTAAAAACCATTTTTTATATAGATAACATCATTTCTATAATCATATATTTGCGATACACTCAAAAAGTTATGCTTTAGTCCACCAAAAAACAATAAATTTTTTGGATTGAATTGATTTTTCCCAATATTTGTTGTTCCAACTCCATTTATTATTATAGATCTTTCATTCTTGAATGTCACAACTCCTTCAAAATTCTCAATATTTTTCAGATTTTTCAAATATATTTTCATGTGTAACAAACAACAAATATCCATGATCCAAGGTTTTTAATTTTTACAAACATTAAATTCCACTTCCACAACATTGGAATGGTGTTTAATTTGATTCTGATTTTGTTTGTTTCCAAGGATTTGGCATAAATTAAAATAATCTGATATAAAAGAAACACATATATCTGATGTATGATCTTCTTTATCACCTATTCTATATACATCATTAATGGTCTCAAAAAAAATATCACTTCAAATTTCTTCTCAAACATTTTATTCTTATGTTGATTTATTATGTGATTTTATTGTCTCCCCCTTTACTCATGCTCCTTTATCTATCCTGGTAAAGACATATTATACAAAAAATTATAAGATTTATGTCCAAACAAACCACAACACTAAAAATAAACTTGAAACCTTATTCTTTGGAAGAATTTTTGTTGTTGATCAAATTATTATCATGCTCTATTTTTAACACTAAATTGTGTTTGTCACCTTAAGTTTTCTTATGAATCACCTCTTTATAGAATAAATGTATAGGAATGTTTGTAACCTTATTCATACAAACATGAGATGATTTTTTCTTTTCATAATAATTTATTATTGACTCCTCATTTTCACTTTCTTTAGACTCTCTTTAATCTATGGGTTTCTTTTGAGTTTGATTACAAAGAATCTTTTCATTAGCACTTACAGCCTTCTAGAAAATATTAGTTTTTATAACCTATGGTTTGGAAAATTATTCTAATTCCCGAGTATTCTAATTCAATTCATACCTCATATTTTCTTTCAATTTATCTGTTTCATATATACTTTCTATCAGCTTATTGATTCACTTATTTCCAAGAACAGCCTTAGAAGTCATGTCTTCAATAAGTTTTCCTCTCTTTCTAATTTCAAGATTCAACTTCTCATTTTTTTTAAAAAATCCTTCTCAACCAAAAATTCACTATTCCTATCTAAAATTAATATGAGTTGAGTATTTTTATTTATTATATTTTCTATCTCATTCAAGCACATTTAGATTTCCATTATTAAAGTGTGCATTTCTTCAGTCTCATATTCCTCTATAGCGAATTATTATTTTTTTACTTTGAGTCATCATATGATGAATCCTTTTCTTCTTTATGTGCTATAAAAACTCTTTTTGAGGTTCTTGAGAATGTTTTATCATCATTACTACTTTCTTAACTATCAAAAACACCCTCTTTAATTGATAAAAAATTTCTTATAAATTCTTTGAGTGAGAGATTCTTCTTTACCTTTGATAGATTATTATTTATAGAATCACTATTATTGATCAAATTTGTATAATTTACATAATATTCATTTTATTCCCTAAATTTCATGGGAAATTGTGGAAAAATAGCCAAAATTTTCATAATAAAAACATTTGAATGTATGTTTAACTGTATATTTACCTCTCCTAATGATGGCACTTCAGAAAAGTCTTATAAATTGTCTTTTTTATTAGGAAAGGTCAATTCCTATTCTATTATCAAGTTTTTTAAAATTTTAATGTAAATATATGTTTCCTTTATAACTTTTATTATCATTTCTACTGCTATTATAATTTAATAGTTGATGAGTGTTTTGTGAAATTCATCAATAGTGAAGTCATCAATATCTCCTTCTTAGTGTTTTGAGATTTTAGAATCAAATTTATCTAAAAATATTCTCATTAGTTTCTTTACAACCATTGACTCATAAATATTTTCCTCAAATCCTATAATAGTGTTAATAATAAAATTAATCATTGTGAATAACACTTCAAATGATTCATCTTCTTACTTTATGACATCTTCAAACTATTATATACTGATCTAAAGTTTGGTTTCTTTTAATTTTTTTATTCCTTCATAAATACTATGAATTTTATTCCAAATAGCATAGGCAGTTATACATACTTTAAGTTTTTTCATTTCCTTTTAATATAATTAACTCAATAACATATTTATATAATTTCCATCACTTTAAATATTTTTTTGTTAATAAAAGTATAAGTTGAGGCCCCACTTGGAACTATAAATCCATATTGAACAGAATAAAATACATCAAGTGCAGGATATTGGAGATAAGGAACCATTATATCATTATAGGTGTGAAACCCATTTTCATTAAATGTTGTAATTACCTTATTGTTAGAAAAATTGTGTTAATCCATGTGATCCACTTTAGAGAAACACCATAGAGTGAATCTGGCTCTGATACCAATTGAAAGGATCACATGAAGAGTAATGAACACTAAGAGGGGGGGTGAATCAATTTTCAAATAAATACCTTCATCTCTATGCTTATTAAACACTATTTATTTTATGAAACTAACCTATTATGAAATATAAATGAACACAAAAAATTTGTTAATGAGGTTCACCTCATTTAAGTATGACTACATCCCCAGTGTGTCACGGTTTTTATCCCACACACAAAGTTCCCCTCTTATTATCAGGAAGAACTTGGGAAAAAGAATTAACCTGAACCTATTGTAAAGTATGGTTTAAATAATTACATCATAGAAGAAATGACTCATAATAGTAATCGAATGAATGATCCTGTATAGGAGATCCAAAGGTATCTTCTTTTCTTCTGCCTTCTTTATCTTCTTCTTTACAGAATAATGTGTTTTATGAACTCTCTAACTTTATTCCTTGAAAAACATATATATATTCTCTATCTTTACCTTTTTTATATATTAAATAGTACACATTTTTCTCTCTTTTATTATAGAAATTAATTGAACCCCACTCAATAATTTTTTCATCCGATCCACATTTTATGGTTTGTTAAAACTCATTCAAATATCCTAGTATCTCGATAGTAATTCATAGTCTGGACATTGATCTCCTGATATTGCACACTGCTAAAAATAATGGATTATTCATTCGCATGATCATCCTAATTTACATTCTATCCCATGCATGAATAAAAACACCATGGTGAAATGCATGTTTCCATGAAATAAGAATAGTCTATACAAAAATGACTTTCAACTCAAATCGTCATGGAAAACTATTCTATGGAAAAAAAGTTCTCTTTATTATTACATTTTATTCAATTATGGATTAATATAGTGTAGTTTTTATCACCAAATAATGGTAACATCAATATTCATAGAACTATATAAATTATTGAATATCATTCCATAGTGAAAACTTCTAGATTATAGTGTATCCTCCAGTAACTCTAAATTATTTCCTTCACTATGGTATAGCCAACATATCTATGGTGTAGTGCCCTAAAAATTCAAGAACCAATAAAAAATCATTGAAATTTATCTTATGGTATAATGATATGTATTATGGTGTAGCAAATTTTAAGTTTATATTTCAAAAAAGCCTCTCTTTTGTCGATTTTGAACCCTACACAACATAGAGCTAGTTGTGGTGTGAGTAACTCAAACTTCATGGAATTATGTAAAGTCTTACCTTCCTATGGTGTAGTAGACAGTGGCATCGAGATCTCATGCATAGAAATATCATCGACCGAAGGTTGAAGATGATTGTGTTGAATAATTGGATGGACGATAATAGTTTGATAGATTGAATCTCATTATTTTATTATGTTTTTAATACACGAATATTAACTTGTATCCCCCATACCAAATAAATTTATACTTTTCTTTCATACTTATTAATAAGGGATCTCATGTCATCCATAGCTCGAGTCGATAGTGGGGTCGACACCCATATCACTTTATGAACCACCACCCACACAGGTCTCACCACATCCTTGTATAGTCCACGAGAACCCCTATGGATTCCATGAAACCCCATGCATCCTCTTTACAGGAATTGTTCACCCATCAATACTCATTATAGCTCATGCACTCTATGTGGGTTCTATGATCCCCCAAAATGTCATCTTAGGTGGGTAGATCAACCCTCACCAATGTGATTGAACCCTTTTGTCCCACAAGTGTGGTTGAGGGGGTCCTTAGTTGATAAGATTTTGACCATTTTTTGGTTAACTCTTTTAAAAAAGAGTATCAAATATTCAACATAGAATCATGATAAATACTCATAATCAAATCCCTTCCCCAACATTTCTACCATGAAAATTATATATATTTTCTCTTTTTTCATGGACATTGATTTTCCTTATGAAAAAAATGTTTTCATAAACATAAAACTTCTTAAGACCTCATAAAATCAAGAATTATTTATTCAATCACAAACTAACATTGGATAGAGTATTCTCATTCTTCATTATAGTAGAAAATTTTCATTCTCTTAATATCACTTGCAAAATTTTTTGGAAATAAGAGTAGTTCAATAATCATAACAATTATTCCAATATTGAAAAAAAACATCATCCTAACATATTTTCAACACTAAATTATGACTTAGCATAATTTTTTATCTGAAAATGGATGGTCAGACAAAGTATGCCATCTATACTCTTGAAGACATTTTTTTTCAAGTGTGTCCTAGTTTTTTGAGTTTTATGGGTGGATCACTCGCCCTTAGTTTATTTTTTTTACAATGATATTTTCAACTCTTACATTGGTATAATATTATTAGAATATTTTCATGGTTTACCATTCCATTATCTTTTATAATGGACTGGGGTTGGAGAGTTCGCAATCCTTAGGCCAGAACTAGTGAACAACACAATAGAGATAATTCAGGTTTTTAATCAAAGGATGAAAGTGGCATGTTGTCATCATAAGTCCTTAGATAGATATAGGAGGAGAATCATGGTGTTTGAAATTGGAGAACATGTGTTCTTTAAGGTTATTCCTTAGCATGGGATGAAAAAAATCATGGGAGTAATATTTCACCATAGGTTTTTTTCATTTTAAGAATGTGTTGGATTCATTATGTATTGGATTTTACTTCCCCCATAGATGAATTGGATTCGTGATTTTTTTCATGTGTCATAGTTTCAACACTATATTTATGATAACTCTTATGTCATTGATTGGGGAAAGATTGATGATGATGATAATGTGAACTTTTAGGAGCAACTAATGGAGATCCAATACTATCAGAAGAAGTTGATTCTGGGGCATGTTATTCCCCTAGTTCATGTCCTTTGGCGGAATGATGATGTGGAGGAGAGAACCTTTTAATATTATTTGTATATTTTCACTCATAATAATTAGGGTTTTTATGCTTATTTATTATTTATATTGATTTTTTGAATTTTAAAGTCATCTATATTATAAGATTGTTCCCACTTTCTTGATGAATTTTTTGTGTCCTTCCTGTTATTTTAGATGTATATCCCCCGGGATATTATTGTGTAGTTTTGTGAATTGTTTCTCTAAGTAATATGGTTTTGATCCTATGATGGAAAGATCCTTGAGAGGTATCTCATAGGTTGGTTTTTCAGGTGACCCTTTCTCTTTACCTTCTCTCCAAGTTTGTTATTAAATTTGCGATGGAGGGAATTTTTTGATAGGTATCTGATGAGAGTTTATTTTTTCCCAAATATCATCCATTTGTATTTTACTATGATTTTTTTTGGGTTGAGAGGGAGTTTGGAGTAGTTTTAGGGACTAAATAGATTTTTTGACCATTCAAAGGGTCTTTATACACGTTTTGGAGGGAATAGTGTTGACTATTTTGTCTCCTGGTGACTCCCTATGTGAAATGGAAAAGATAACATGGTTGTGAATGGGAATAGCTATAGCCATGAAGGGTTTGGGAAACACTATTGGGTCATAGGCACAAAAACCTCACCACACCCATGGTGAAAGACATGTTGAGGGAAAACTCCCAAGTTCTTTGTATCATGACCTAGTGGATTTCATGCCAAGATAGTTCATTCAAGGGAACCATGACCATAGTGGGGACTATGGTGGAGGTCATGATGATGGTTTAGCTATAATTTAAGCTACCTAAATGATTATCTCACTTTGGGGAAATTGTCTAGTCTAAAGGGGAAACACATGTGATGTTATAAGGTGTCTTGAATTTGATTTTAATTCAATATTTACTATATTAATCGATCCACACACCTATTTTGAAGTTCCTTTGATTTTCAGATGCCCTAAATAAACCTTGAGTGAAGTTAGGTCCTTTTCTCACGTTAAGGCTCCATTAGTGGAAATTTTTATTGGGTAAGTGTTGGTTATACCGCCTTGGTTCCCTTTTATCAACTCTTTGAAGAATATACCCTTTGATTATAGAGGATTGAACACCCTTGGTTCAAGGTACCTTTTTATCCTCTTTCCCATTACATTAATTATTTTTTCAGTAAGTTCAATGTGTCAAATCCTCTATTTTGGGATAATATATAAGTGTGGTTTGTTGATGGATTTCCATTTATAGGTTCTAGTGATTATTCCTTCAGTTTTTGTGGTGGTTGATACTCAATCATCCATTATTTCTTAGAGAATGTTGAACTTCTAAATTGTGGTAGGGGATCTATATAATCTTCTTGTTTTTATGTGCAATCATAAATCTATCATGCTTATTCTCATTGAATAATGGTGGAATTAACCTTAATAAAGATCAAATTGGAGTTAACTAATGAATTTACTTATTTTTTTGTAGTGATTTCATATTTTTATGTCATGTTGATGGTTTTCCTATTATATTGATAGATAGTGTGTTGTATTCTATTTATGGTATGGTTTAGCATGTTTGTTATATTTAGAAATTGGAAAAGAACATAAAATAGGTGATCATTATTGGTTAAATAACAAGAGGCATGCTCAATTGTTATTTTACATTGTGTAATTGATGGAAATTGAAGTTATACTCAAAGCATGTTTAAGTAATAATTTCTTAGGTGTTGATGGAGGATTCCTTAAGTTTCCTATGGTTATAACCTTTGATAAATGAATCAGTTAATTTAATCCAATAAAAAATTGCTTGTTTGTCAAGGATAATTATTTGGGTCCAAGAAAGACCATTTGTGAATGAAGGCCAGATACATTGGTTCTAGGGCCTAGTTTCCCCAATGAATTTGTTTTTTTCTTACTTCCTTGTATGATTTAATTGGATGGATATCCTTACTATGAGACATGATGTGGGCCTGGGATGGATGATGGTTTGATGAGAATGGGTCGGGATACCTATCCTTATGGAAGCAGTTGTAAATTCTGATGGTAGGATGGATGGTGATATTCATAGTGGTGTTAGAGATTCCACCGGGATTGATGGAATGGGTTGAATTAGGTATTTCCTGTTGTTTTTTATTATAAATCTAATATTATTTTTTGATAATGAATCTTCTTTAAATGTTGTATGGTAGGGATTTTTGTTTCTACTTTCCTTTTCCCACTTCTTGATGCAGATAATCTATGAATCTTTTAGGGTATCTTAGGATGATTCCTAGAGTACATGGATTTATAGAATGATAATGAATGTTTTAAATCATAGGGTTGGTGTATTAATAGAATAATAAAGCAATGATAAACCTTAGGTAACATTGGAAGAGGTTGGATTATTCCTAGAGGGAATGGTTTTTAAATGGTAATTAATGTAATTTTTAAATTCTAAAAAAAGAATTAAATTAAAGTCTATTAAATATATTTATTCATATAAGATATCTAGTCCTTAGTAGTGGAATTCGTGTATTTTAGATATAATAGATGCAATTGAGTCAAAGTCTAGGTTGTTTCCCATAGTTTTTTTATGATATATATTTTTATTACTATGTTATGTGATTTCATATGCTACCGCACCCATGTCATTAGGTTGACTAACACCAGTGGACTCTGGAGTATGTTTTCCCCAACATTCAGGTTGGTGAGGAATATATGGATGATTATCCCCCTCTTTCACCCATATCTTCTAATGGTAGCATTAGTAATTGGTATACACAATGTTTACCTTTATCATATAGATATATATATATATGTGTGTGTGTGTGGATAGTTGTAATGACTTGTGGTTATTTCATACACATGTATGTCTGAATATAGTTTTCTAACGATTATTATCTATATATTTTATATGTGTTATGATGGATTAGGGTATAATACATGATTTATATACTATGGTGGAAACTAAAAACTATATGGTTACAATTTGGAGATAGGATGTTAATGACGATATGATGTGATGTATAGGGTGTGTGATATGTTATAGTTTCCTAGATATTTTGGGAAATGATTATTTATTGGAGAGAGATGGGTCAGAATATACTATATTGGTTTAAAGTGGAAAACCAATGGGGTAGTAGTATCGAGGTACCTTCAATTTTATATATGTTGGATATTATATTATCTCTTGTATGAGATACTTGGTTAAAGAGTTGTAGTGAGGTTGGGAACTTAGTATAACTATTTAGGTGATGAGTTAGCTTCACTAGTTTATTTAATGGAATTTAGTATGATTTCATTATCTTTTTAATGAGAAGATATAGGGGGTATCCTACTAAGTATACCTATTATTCTCACCCTGCATATATAAAATATATGTTTCATATTTTCAGGAACTGATTGGGGATCAGGATAGAAATTACTAGCTTATGGTGTTGTTTAAGAATTGTCCAGGCTTCTAGGTCATTGTTGGGGATTTTATTTTGGTACTTTTAGTTTATTTTATAAATTTTCTATTATATGAAATTAAATTTATATATTATTATCTTTTATTCTTTTATGAACACAAGTTATTTGTTGTTCTTATCTTATATATTATTCCCAATTATTCTTATAGGGTAATGCCTCCCATATTTTTATATAATAAACCCTCTGTACTTGTCTCCAACCCATAGCCTATTAGAGGTGGGCTTCAAGAATCATTACCTCTCTCTATTCATTGATGGCCTAAGATGGTTACCTTTTTAGGGAGTGCATTATGATGGAGTGGTATCACTGGTTTAGGTTGAATGATAGTATGGAGTTTGGAGTTAGGCACTGGTGAGGATTGGATGGGTCGGTATGGAAACACTGCTATCTAAGCTTAGTATGTGATATAAATAAGGGATACCAGCTAGGTAATGGGTATTTATGTCCCCCTATAATCCAATGTTAGGTCCATTAATTTTATTAATCCTAAAAAGTGAGGTGATATTGGTTATATTGTAGAGACCTAGGAAAGGATTATATATCATTATTGTTCACACCTGTGTTTGAAATTCATAATCCTTGGGGTTTGGTTTAACCTTAATAATTTAATTAATATTCAATATTCTGTATCTTAGGTTTAAGATTCCTAGATCACTTATTATTTTAAAATTATGGCTCCAATTCTATGCCCTCGTCAATTTCATGATGAATATGATCATCATGATGTTACAACATATCATCATAGAGTTTAGGTCAATGAAAACAACACTTAGAGGAGGAGACTCTATGAATTTTAGTTCCATGCCTACTGGAGTATTAGGGATTTTTTCAAATTATATAATAAAAGACTATTTAGAGGAGGTGTATATAGTATTTGATTTTATCTATGCTCGGATAGATCAGTATATTTTTTTTGTGGGGAAGATGAATCTATGGGTAGCCAAGTAGTAGTGGTTCTTATTCCTCAAGGATATTAAGGATTCATTCATATCTTGGGAGAAGTTTTGAGATTATTTATAGTACAATTTCCTTTATTAGTATGTAATGGAGTATTGTTTTTAAGGAGTATTTACCCATAAACGGGGAGCTACAATGTGCAAGATTTTGGAATCCATTTCAAAAACCTTCTCTGATATACTTCATACATTCTGTAAGATGAGGATTCTCGGGGAAAATCATTTTAGGGAGAGTTTATTTCTATAGATCCCGGGCCAAGTCACTCATTTTATGTTTTTGATATATCTTGAGGTAATGATGAAAATATTCTAGCCAGCATTGGATAAACATTAGAGGGGATTTATCATGATTCATTGTATAGTAGAGCTACGGATTTCAGTTCCCAGTTTCCTAGATATAAGTTTTTTCATAGAGATGATGGTAGATCCCATCCCTCTTCATCTCATTTCACTATGTGATGTATCTATTAGGTCCCATAAAATGGTTCATATGTCTATTTATCTTGTGAAGTCCATAATCATCAATGGTGATAGTGTCCAGCCTTTCCGATAAGGCGATATTTGGATGGTGTTCCACTTTATGTTCTACCATTGAAGCATTTTTAGACCAGGAAGTAGCAATTTGGCGCTCAAGAATTTGATTAAAAAAGGGGAGTAGTGGAAGGTATAGGACAACCCTATAATTCCCCTTATCCTTAGCGAGAATATATTGGTCATAGAGGTGGTCTTCATGAGGGTCAAAGAGGTCATGGAGTAGGTCATAGCCAATTTCATGCCCTATATTTTCCAACACCAGGAAAGTAAAAGATTATTCAGTGTGCCATTTTCTTTTTTTATACTTGGTTGAATTCTTTATTTGATACATGATCTACGCACACTATAATATCAACTTCCCTAGTCTGTTATTTGTTATATAAGTTGGATAGGCTTCTAGTTCCCTTGGCGTTCACTACACTAGTTGGAGGTCTAGATTATTTTTATGAAGTTTGTAGAGACTATGAGATAGTTCTTGGGTATCACCACTCTTAGGGAGACTTCCAATGTTTTCAAATAAATTCATACCACATAATACAAACATATATTGGCTATATTTTCTATAGGATAACGTGGATTTCTTTAGAAGCTTAATCTTATTGTATGATGCTGATAGAGAGTCTGTTGTATTCAATAGAGAGATATATCCCTAGATAGGTTAGATGTGTATTCTATCCTTATCTTCCATGATGGATGAATTTATGCTAAGCTCATATTATGTTCAACCAGAATTATTTTATAGGGTTGTGGAAGAGTATTGTGATGTCTTTCCTAAGTTAGTTGTGGTGTTTCCCCCTTGATCTCAATTTTGGGATAAAGCTATAATCAGGTTCTTCTCTGATCTTAATTTCTCTATATAGGATGGATACTTCTATGATTCATGAGCTATGGATTCATATTGATGATCTACTACATTGAGGTTTTATTTATCTGAGTGTGTCACCTTGGGTGATACGGTTTTGTTCATAAAGAATGAAGATCATGGTCTATGTTTGTGTATCGATTATCATTACTTGAATTAGGTGACAGTGAATAATTTCTACCCTCTTATATAGATTTATGATTTATTCTATTAACTCAAGGTAGTGAGTTGGTTCTTGAAAATTGATCTATGATTAAGATATCAATAGATATTGGTGAAGTATAAGGATTTATAAAATACTTCTTAAATGTTTCTATAGGAATTATAAGTTCATTGTAATTTAGTTTTGTGTGACAAACCCTCCATCCAAGTTCATGGGATTGATAAATTCAGGGTTTCAAGAGTTTTTGGACTAGTTTTTTATGTTTTACATCAATGAAATCCTCATGTACTATGAATTAGAGGAGGAGCACATAGAGAATATTTGTGTAATTTTAGGAGTTCTTCATCATCATAAAAAATTTAAAAAGTTCTCAAATTATGATTTCTATAATCTTGAATTTATTTTATTAGGGAATTTCATGTCCCATCATGGAGTAGATATAGATACTTTAATGATTTAGGTAGTTTTTTCTTGGGTATCCCCTAGGGTTTTTGCATAGGTGTGGAGTTTCCTCTGTCTTGCAGATTATTATAAGAGTTTCATGACCAACTTATCACAGATTGAAACTCCTATAAAATCCTTGAATATGAAGGATCAGACATTCTTATGGACCAACCATTATCAATCTTCTTTTGAGTATCTAAAGGAGAAGTTGGTCAACTCTCTAGTTTTTTATTTTCTAGAAGAAGAATTATTTCTTAATGTTTACTTTGACATTTCATGTCTTCGATTGGGTAGTGTTATATTGTATTATAGGGAAGTTGTTTCTTATGGGTCTCATCATTTATAGCCTAATGAAGAAAACTATGAAACCCATGGTCTCTATTTGGTAGTACTTTTTATCCTTGAAGTTGGGGTACAATACCTTATCATTTAATTCTTGTTGGATTTCACTAATCAAAATAGCATGAGCTATGTCTTCTCCCAATGTGACATAAACTTGTGATAGTGATGGTGGATAGAATTATTATAGGATTTTGAATTTGATATTTCTTATATATCAGGAAAGGATAATGTTTTTGTTGATGTAATAAGTAAAAATTCACATAGTGATGTCATGCGCGAGTCTAGAGATTCTTGGATAATGATGGAGGATCTCTCCATGATGCATCTTAACATGGTAGAGGTTTGTTGAAGAGGATTCATTTTTAATACGATGGTGTAGTCATATTTAGTATAGTATGCAGAGGATTCCCAAATAAAGTATTATAAGGTGGAAGTTTTTCATGATCAAGTTATCAATGGTGACACCCCTGATATATGGTCTAAGGATGATAAGAATTGGGTGTTTATTGAGGGGAGGCTTTTTATTACTTAAGTTATGTGTGAGGTGGTTATTCATGATTTACACACCTCAGTTTTATTGATACATCCTCAAATGAAAAAGATATACCACATTATGAGAGGTATGTTTTAGTGTCCTAGGTTAAATCATTCAGTTACAGAGTTTGTATCCCAATGTTTAGTCTGTCAAAAGGTAAAGGTGGATCATCATTTTCTATGTGGTTTTATCCATAAATCAGATTTTCCTAGTATAAGTGGGAGGAAATTTCAATGTAATATATCACCAATTTTCCTTGATCTTAGGGATGTTATGATTCTATATGGGTTATAGTGACCCATTAGAGAAAATATGATCACTTCTTAATGATCAGGAAGTTTATCTCATATGAGGTTTTGTGAAGATGGTATCTGGAGTAGGTGGTGAGGCTCTATAGAGTCTCAAGGATGATTATCTTGGATCATGAACCTTATTTCACCCCCAATGTTTAGAGGGTTCTCCAACATGCTTTCTCCTCTCAACTGTTTCTTATAAATTTTTTCATCTATAAAGGGATTTTTAGATAGAGTGGACCATCCAATCACTTGAAGACATGTTGTGCACATGTGTCCTAGATTTTAGAGGTTCATGGTTGAGGCACCTACTTTAGATTAATTTTCATATAATAATAATTTCCACTCCACTATTGGTCTGTAACCATTTAAAGTTTTGTATGGTTGACCATTTCATTCTCTATTATTCTGGATTATGGTTAGAAATAGGAAAATCTTCAAGCCTTAATTGGTAAAAAAAATCATGATAGAGATGGTTCAAGTGTTTTGTGAGAGGATGAAGATTGTGAAAAATCATTATAAGTCATAGAAAAACCATAGGCGGAGACCTATAGAGTTAGATGTTAGAGATCATGTGTTCTTAAATGTGACTCCTCATCATAGTTTGTGAAGGTTTGATCATGTGAGTAAGCTTTCACCCCATTTTATTGAGCCTTTTGATGTGTTGGAACAAGTAGGAGTCATTCCATATCAGATAACACTTCCCCCATAGATGATCCAGATTCATGATGTCCTTCATGTGTTATATCATCATATCTATCTTTATAAACACTATCACATCCTAAATTAAGGTGGTATTTATTTTTATAATAACGTGACCTTCATGGAGCGGCTTATTAATATCTAAATCCTATAGGATAAGTTGTTGTGTAGGGATGGTATTCCCCAAGTTCATTTCCTTTGGTGGCATGATGGTGTAGAGGAGAGAACCTAGGAATGTGAGTCGTAAATACACTCTAAATATCTCATTATATATTATTATCAGTTATTATTTGTATCAATGTTTTTATGTTCACCTTTATCTACCTTATGATATTTTTCTCTTTTCCTTGATCCCTTGATTGTTCCTTTCTCTTATTTGAGAGGTATATCCCCTAGGAGAGTGTTGTTTATTTTTATACCTTTTTAAGATGAGTGATATGGTTTTACTCTTATAATGGTGAGATCCTTGTGAAGTATCTAATGGGATGGTTGTTCAGGTGACCATTTCTCATTCACTTCTCGTTTGGGATTGTTTTTCAATTCATGAGGGTGAAATTTTTTGGAGAGGTGTCAAATGTGAGGTTATGGTTTCCCAAATACCCTCACTTTTCATTTTCCAAATATTGGGAGTTCTAATAAGAAGTTTTGATGGATGAATAGGTATTTTATCCATTAAAAGGGTCACCACACACCTTGTGGAGGGGGTGGTGATAGATGATTTAGTCCCTAGTGAGTCCTTGTGTGAAACGGGAAAGTCAACTTGGTCAAAAATGGTCATGGACATAAACATGGAGTGCTAGGGAATCAGCTATGGTCTATGGACATAGTAACCTCACTTTTCATGTGGTGGAGGTTGTGGTGAGGGAAAACTCCCAAGATCATAGAAACATGACCTAGTGGTTGTCATGTCAGGCTAGTGCATTCAAGTGTGCTATGATCATTGTAAAGGTTGTGGTGATGGTTGAGAAAGAATTTGAGTTGCCAAAATAGCCACTATTCATTATCTATATTGATTAATTCAAAGGGGGAAACATGTTCAAGGTTATGAAGGGTATTGAATGATATTTTAATTCATTATTTCCACTATTAACCAATCCATGTTCCTCTTCTAAAGTTCCTTAAATTTATAAAAGATACAAAAAAACCTAGTTCATGGTTGGGTCATTTTCTCACATTGAGGATCTATTATTTTAAATTATTACTAGGTAATTGTTAGTTCTACCCCCTTGGTTTCCTTTGATCTACACCATGAGGATTCTTACCCATAGATCATAGAAGATTGATCACCCTTGGTTTAAGTCACATTCCTCTCCACTTTCCCATTTCATTTTTCTTTTGTCAAGATATTCAATGTGGAAAAACCCACTATTTTGTATTTAGATCTCAATGTGTATTTTTGATGAATCTCTAGTGATAGGTTCTAGAAAATCATCTTTCATTTTCAGTGGTGGTGATACTTAATTTTCTATTCTTTTTCAAAAAAAATTGAACTTCCAAATTGAGGTAGGGGATTAATTTTTTATCCTTATTTTTATGTGTAATAGTAATATTATCATGATTAATATCATTGGGTGATAGATTAATTAACCTTAATGAATATTAAACTAGAATCAAACAAATAATTGGTTTTTGGTTTTAGTGATCACAAGTGTTTATGGTGTGTTAATAATTTGCCTCTTACTTTGCTCGATAGTGTGATATATTGTATTTATGTTATGGTTTATCATGTTTTTTATGATTGTAAATTGTATAAATAACATAAAACTGGTATCACTTGATGGATAAATAATAATAAGCATGTTCAATTGTTACTAAACTTCTTGAAATTGATGGAAATGAAGGTTATCCTCAAAGCATATTTATATAATAATTTCTTAGCTATTGATAGTTGATGATTTATGTTGTATGTGGTTTTAACCTATGATAAATGAATTATTTAATTAAATATGGTAAATAATTGGTTATTTTTTAAATAAGATTATTTGGGTCCAAGAGAGCTCATTTCCAAATGAAGGTTGGATGCCTTGGTTCTAGATCCTAGTTTCCCCTATTGAATTTTTGTTTTCTTGTTGTCATGTGATATTTCTTTAGATGATGAGCCTCGCCATCTGATGTGATGTGATCCGAGGTTGGATAATGATTTTATGACAATGTGTAGGGATCCCTAGTTTTATGGCACCAGTTAGTTCATATGATGGTGGTATGGATGGTGATATGCATAATGGTGTTAGGAATGGAACCGAGATTGATAGAATGGGTTTAAGTTAGGGTTTCCCATTGTTGTTCGGATGAAGATGGGGTTATTTTTTGAAAAAAATCTACCTTAAAGGCTGAATGGATGAGTTTCTTGTTTCTTATTTCCTTAAACTATTGCTTTATGTTTCTGGTTCTTCATGGACTATGTATATTTTATGGTATCTTTGGATGGTTCCTAGTGTACTTTGAATTAAGGAATAATTAGAACTATTTTAACCCATGGGGTTGGAGGCTTAACAGAATTCAGAAGTGATGATAAACCTTTAGGAACCTTGGAAGTGGTTGGATTATGCAAGGAGGGGTGGTTTTTTAATAGTAATTAATGTAAATATAAAATATTAAATAGAATGAATTAAATTAAAGTCTTTTAAATGTTTATGTGCTTATAGGATATATAGTACTTAACATTGGTATTCGTGTGTTCGAGATATGATAGATATATTTTATTCTAGTACCTTTTCATTGCCCATAGTGTGGTTATGAGCTATATTTTTATTCCTATGTTATGTGATTTCATATGCTCCCTCACCCACGTTAGTAGGGATACTGACACTAGTGGAATCTGGAGGGTGTTTTCCCTAACATCTAGGTCGGTAAGGAATGAATGGTTGACTACCCAGTCTTTAAATTCTCTCTTCTCCTATTAGTATTATGTGTTGGTATGCACAGTGGTTACCTTTATAATATATATATTTGTGTAGAATTATGTAATGGAATTTAGTTACTTAACACACATGTATATCCTGATATAGTATCTTAATGATTATTATAGTTATGTTGTGTATGGATTGTGATGGATTGAGGTATAATATATGATGTACGAACTGAATTGGATCCTAAAAACTACATGGTTACTATCAATATATGTGATATTAATGATTATATAATGTGATTAAAGGGGTTCATGATATGTTACAATTTCCCAGGTTTTTTCTGTTATGATTATTTATTAGTGAGAGATGGATCAAGACCTATGATTTTGGGGAAGAGAAAAAAATTAGTGGGGAAGTGGTAGTGGGGTACCTTCACTTTTATATATGTTGGGTATTATATTATCTCTTATATTTCATACTTTTTGGGAGATCCTTGGTGATTTTGGGAACTTAGTATGCATGTTTAGGAGATGATTTAGTTTTTCTTATTTATTCATAGAGTTTTATCATGTTTTCTTTATATTTTTTATGAGAGGCTCTAGGGAGGATCCTACTAATTATACCTTTTATTCTCACCCAACGTATATATAAAATATTCATTAGGCTCATGTGATATGGTTGGTGATTGGTCTGGGAATTACTAGCTATGGGTGTTGTTCAGGAGCTGTTTAGGATTCAAGTTCATTTACAAGGATTTTCTTTTGGTACTTGTAGTTTCTTTTTCAATTATATGGAATTACATGCATGTATTAAGATATTTTATTCTTTTATGAACATGATTTTTTGGTTCACTTATCTTATCTCTCACTCCTCATTATTCTTATAGGGTAATGCCTCGCATTTGTGTGTATGATATACCCCAGGTTCTTTTCACCAACCTATGGCCTATTGGAGGTGGGATTTGAGTATCATTATCTATATCCCTTCATTATCATCCCATTATGGGTGCCTTTATGGGGAGGTGGTCATGAAAGGTTTATTATTACTGTAATTGTAATATTCCATGACTTTTTTTATTTTAGTGTTTACTTTGTTATAGTCTATTCAATGTAGTATTTATGTAAAGGAAAATATGTACTAAAATCCAAGGGTGTAATATCCCCCAATATATTTCACCATCATAGTTTTTTTTCATACCATAATAAATATACCATGTCACAGGTATAATCACATATATAGATTATATCTTAATAAGTAATTTCTAGGAAACTACTCGGAATGTTAGTATTTATTAATTGAATATTTATAAAACCATGTATGTACCATTATAAGACACATACTTATAAATTAGTTTCCATAGGAATTCCTTTATAGCTGAGAGATACTTCCCACTTAGGACTTGAAAAAATTATCTTCCTTAAGTTGGAGTTTGAGGAATTATTTTACTATCAAGATAGAGAATATGAGAAAATATACATCATTGATTTCTTTCCAATTTAGATATGAAATTTATTCATTTTATTTAGTGATTTAATTAGTTTCCACTTCTAATTATAATGATAAATGTCTAAATGTAATTTTTCATGCATGGAGCATGAAAATAAAAATTTAATTAATTATAAGATTCGTAGAAAAATGATAATTTTTTCTATATGTATAAAAAATGGTTTGCACATATTAAGATAATACTCAATGTTAATAAAAATTCATGTGAATAAGTATTACATAAATTCCTAAAAACTTAATAATAACACACCAAAGAAATTTTATAATACCTTAACATTTAAATTCTTCATCATAAACAATACTGCTAGTTTAATATAGATTGTTTTATCCTTAACCAACTAATTATATATTGCTTAATCCCAAAAAATCATGATCATGTCAAAGTCAATCATATGTACAACAACCATGTTTGAAACTAAGGAATAATTATTCATATTAACAGACACAACCTGATATATTCTCAATATACCCAAATTCACATTAGGTTTCTTAATTGAAAACCCCTTCCTCAAATTGTCAAATGATGATACAATAACCATGAAAAGTAAAACAATATTGTGTAGTTATGTAATCAAATAAATAATGAGTTTAGGATAAAATCATTTTCTATCACAACTTAAGGGACTTAAAATTTAGATGTAGTAATTTCATAAGCTTGACCTTTCTATAACAACCTCTACTAAGGTAAATTCCCTTAACACATGGGGAATTGATTCAAATATTTCCTCAAATCCTTACAGATGAACCATTGGAACATTATTTTTCATACGTGATCTTGATAGCTTTTATCTCCACACATAACAAAATCTCATTTACTTCAAAAAAAACACAAGTTATTTAATTCCATAAGTTTTACATGTTGGAAATTACACTCTCCCATTTTTCTCTTTTTATACACTTCTCTTCACATAATTATTATTTTTTCTCTTTTTCACGTTATTTCCTATAAAATATGTATTATTTGGATAATTATTTTTCTTCCTTTAAGTCACATAATAATATATCTTCATATTTTTAAAAATTTTGATAGTGTAACACCCTTAAAAAGATTTTATTTATCCAATCAAATTAATAATAAATTTTTCTTTATGGATTATATACATAGTTCATTGAAATTCTTGCTAATTTTTTAAATTTAGTTTCATAAATTGAAACATTTTCCTCTTCCTTTTGTCTCAAATTTAAAATTTTCATTTCTAAAACAATTCTTTTATAATAAGGAAAGTGTTTTTCAAATAATATCTCATTAAAATCCTCTCATTCCATACCCTCTATTTCCTTAGCCACTTTAATATTTTGAATTGATGACCATAATTTATTATCATATCCCTTTAAACAATACACTTCCAGAATAACATTTTCCCATTCATATCATACCAAAGTAATAAATATATTTTTGAGAGACTTGATTCATTGTTCAGCTACCAAAAAATTGGTGGTTTTATTAAAGGATGGAGGTTTCTTTTGCATGAAGTGGTCCAACATAATAGCATCATGTTGTGAAGAAACATGTTTCTATGTATGTTTATGATTATTAGTCATAAATTTCTCCCAATATATTTATAATCTTATTACCTCCAAATCAAATCATGTGGACTTTCTTAGGAGGTAAATCCCCATATAGACTAAAGGATGGGCATGGTTTTCATTTCATCGAATATGAACTATTTATAAATAATAAAATACACTTAGTCATCACATAACATTATGAATATTGAGTCACAACATAAAAAATAATATGCTAATAAAAGTTTTTGAGAATTATAATGGTTTATAATAATGCATGTACTAGCTATGTTCTTCAAATATCTAGTTCTCAAGTGTCCTACTAAAATTTCTCTGATACCAACTTTAATAAACTGGAATCTAGTAGACCAAAGTATATATTTACTATATTACATTGGCATAAGAAATAAGGGATCTCATCCCATGATATTTAATAGAATGATAGTCTTGAGAGACTAGTTACATACATGATTCTAACATTATATTCGAAAATATAAAATATAACATAAAATTCTAGGGTAAACTTTATTATTTATTATAGTATATCACTAAGATCGTTAAAATTTCACTACTGGGTAACCTAGGGATAAGGATAAAAATAAAAGGGTGATCTCATATGATCAACAAGGGAAAGTGTATAGTGGAATCTATCATAAAATAACCAAGGCATGAATAATATAATAGAGACAAATAATAATCAAGTGTGACATAAAACTAATATCATCAAATAGAAATATATCTATGGATGACATAGAAATTTAAATAATCACATGGACAATAATAACTTGTTTCATGGTGATAGAATGAAAAATTTCATACATGATATTCTTACCATCAAGGCCACATGCCAAAACATCAAACACAAAGAAGTAAGGCATAGACCAAATACCTAAATTGAACTGTCTCTTGAGACCTACTAATGTATCGATGGGCTGTCAAATTTTATGTTTCATCAATAACTTAATATTTCCAATGCATTCAACACATAATAATAATGAATAATAAATATAATATGTACTCAGAATGCCTTAGTATTAAAAAACATTATTAGAAAACTAACATATAAAATTTAAATCTTTTCCCTAGTAAATAAATTAAAGAAAATGATGATGATAAATTTATAGAAATAAGTTGGATGGTATCATTAGATAATATTCCCAGTTAATAATAATAATCCTTAAAGGATATTACCATGGATGAAAAACACCTTTATAAAGACAATAGAATGAAATATTAAAGATAAAATGAAATATCCTTTTCTTTTTGGATTTTTTTTAAAAACTAAAAAATTATATAATAATGGGAATATAATTTCTTTTGAAAAAAATAAAAATATTTATTATAAAGAATTATAATGATGGTAGAAATGAAGGTCAAGTGATAAACATTTAAAAAACTATTCCTTTCTTAATTTTGTAAAGTGATTCAAAATTGAATCGAATGGGAAAATATTAAAAGCATTCTTTTATAAAAAAACTAAAAAGGTAAAATATAATAAAAAATTACCTTAAAATATTTTTAGTAAATATAAAAAAAATCTTTAAAATATTAAATAAAATGGACATGGAAGAAAAAGATTCCCAACCTAGAGGAAGAAATAAGGTCATATTTTTCAGTATTTTTGAGCAAAAAAATAGAGAAAATTTATAGGATAATTTAAAACATATAAATAACTATAGGGAAATAAAATATATGTGTTCTAAGAAAGAAATAATATATATCTCCCCTGGGTAAATTTATATATAAACAATATTGAATAAAAATTATATTTTAAAATAAACCATTACCTCATACTTCTGCTTGGTCTGATGCATTCCAAAATCCTATTTAATAAATTTTTATTTATTATTATTATATATTATATAGATATTTATATATATATTACTGAATATAATTCTTATATAACTTTTTCTTACCCATTTAATCATAATTCTTACTCAAAATAAATTATTTAGTTGTAAACTTCTTTTTCTCTTCCATACATGTTTCAGTTTGAAGGTTTCAAGCCTTGAACTTTTTTCAATATTAAATAATATTAATAATGTAATAATTATAATATTTATTTATTATATAAATGTTTATAACCATCATTGTAAGTTTGTGATAAAAAATGAAATGCATCATTATGTGGAGGCAGTAGTTTGCAAGTATGCATGAACTGCATTTTCATTTTCCAATTAATAGAGATAAAGTAAGGTAGAAGATAATTTATCTATAAAAAAACTTAATTATATTATAAATATCATATTTATTCATTAAATACCTCTATATAAAGAAGTGATTAAAAATAAAATGCTTCG
This sequence comes from Viscum album, assembly GCA_963277665.1. Lineage (NCBI taxonomy): Eukaryota > Viridiplantae > Streptophyta > Magnoliopsida > Santalales > Viscaceae > Viscum > Viscum album. The sequence continues at coordinate 1,980,999,935 of OY728125.1, read as the reverse complement.
TTTCATGGAGGTGGTAATCTTTACATACGCACGAGTGAAGTTTTTATTTTCCATTGTATGGAAAGAAGATAGAAAACTATTGTAACATCAATATAGAAAAATTTAATTATATTAAAGATACTAATTTAATTATATTATTATTTTTATAATATAAATTAAGGAGTTTGAAGAAGAAATAAACTTGAAAGAACTCAGTTAATACCTTTACCTTTTCCTTCGATATCCTCATTTGGCTTACACATTAAGCCTTCATAGTTTTTTATTTTGATGAGAACAATGAATATATGATAAGGATAAGGTGATTTTTGAGTTATTTGGGTAAATATAAATGAAGATAAACTTCTCAAGGTATATGGACAAGTGAGTAGATGATGTTTCCTTTTATAAGTGAGTGGAGTGGTACTTATGTAAATACTCTAAACATTAAAATAATGTAAAGTTAGTTTCATGGGAATATAGAACCAAATAGAAAAAATTTAAAATATAGGATAAAATAATGTTTAAATTCACTCATCCAATAAAATTTAAATAATTTTTAGTCATATTTGAATCCTTATCTTTGATTTTAACCACCTCATTAACCCTTTAAACCCTTGTCATGGTGACAAACTTTTACCATGGTAACTATTCAATATAATTAAAAATAAATGGTTCTTATTATATAATTTGAATATTATTATTCCAAATACGGAATAAATTTTACAAGAGTCAATTTTTACATGTGGTAAAAAATTAATTTTAATATAAGTATGCAAAAATCAATGAAAAACAGAATTTTAGAAACATATCATTGTAAGCATAAAAATGATTTTATACAAAAATCATGTATAGAATTGATTGTTATGAAATTTATTTGTTTATTAATAAAAAATAAGTGTTATATGACTTTAAAAAAACAATAAAAAATTGAATGTGACCATATAATTACTTAATTAAACAAAACAATCAAAAATGGTTCTTTTATTAAATTAAAACATAACATAGGTTCCAATATATCAAACATGGATTTATAAATGAAACATAATATTTTAGAATAATTTATTTCTTGAATAAATATATGGTCAATAAAAATGTTTCATAAAATTTTAAGTCATTCCTATATCATGATATTGGCTTAAATGTGGTTTTATTTGTAAAAAATATATATTTCTATATTCACTTAAAAATAATCTATTTTAGAAAAATCCAAAAAATTAATCTTATGCTAATTTTTATTTTATGAATTCAAAAATGAATTTCATTTCATAAAATTCAAGTTCTAATATATATATATATTAAATGAAAAAAATTAAATATAAAGAAAAAAATATTAAAAATGGATTTTTTTAAACATCAAGTGTTATTAATATTATTTTTTATCAATTTATAATTAACTAAGTGTCAATTTAATAGTTAATACATTGAATTATTTAAAAAAATGATCAAAATATTAAAATACACAACACATCAAAAAATGTTCTTTTTAAAATAACCTTTTTTAACATTGAATGATTTTAATCATATCACATTAATTAATTATTTTATAATCAATAAATTTCATCAATCAAAACAAAATAATATAATGTAAGTATCGTAATTTATTAGTATATTTAAATTTTATAATGTTTTATTCTTCTTGTAATTTTAATATTTTGGGACTCATTTTAGTTTTATGTTGACTATGTTAGAAGTTATTTAATATAATATTTATTTAAAGAAAAACACATGATAAAATTTTGGGGTGTTATAAATTCCCTTTGTACACTATATTACTACTCCTTCCCTATTTGTTAGCACATGTGTTTGTTGCCTACATCGTACCTCCCCATTGTAGGCTATCATTGTCCCAAATTCTTCTTTCTCTCTCTAAACCCTAGTCCCGCCATTCACCTTCTAATTCCATGTGAGATATCTCTTCTCTTGATTATTATCCACTAGTGCGCACCATCACATATATGTAATTTGGTACCCTCCCTGACCCCCTACTTCACTCCCTTCTCCAAATTATTTATTGGTTTTCAGATACCTTGGTGGTGTTTTTCATGAACCCTCCCTCAAAAGGTTCCCTTACTAGATTGGTGATGAAGTAATAGAGATAATGACCCCCAAGAACCGCATGATACAAATAGATTAGAAACAAAGGATCCCTTGACTAAAAAAAGATTCTTGATTGACTACATAATGTTGAACCGAGAGTATGAAAACCACAAAACACCACACAAAACACCCATACCATCATAGAACACAACAACCATATCACATCTCTTAACAAAACATCATCAAAACCACAGGTTTCCCTGATAGCATCCCTTCCTAGATAAGAAATAGGGAGGAAAATAAGGGAGGGACAAGAAGAAAACTCACCTAAACCACCATGGTCAATCTCCTAAGGTCAGGATTAAAATACACTGATTAAGGGATGTAATAACTCCAAAGGATGCACTTGGGTCACTTAATAAATTAGATAAAGGTTGAAAAAGTGATCGGGATTGAAGTTATTTTAAAATTTATACCCATTCTCCAAAAAACCACACCCTTAAGAGTCCCTCTTCACAATACCATAGGATAGCTAAAAACATAGGCAGATATGATGAAATTCAAGGGGAAATTCCACGGACAATCTAGTCAAGGATCCCTATAAAAAACTTTTCTATCTCTATTATATAGATCTGTAAAAATAAGGGGAAGACTATGACCTAGACAAGACCACTATGTCGCAGACCCCTGAAAGAAAGGAAGAGACCACGACACATCCAAATATTTTATGCTGCAAGTCCTGAGAACCATGAATCCCCATATAAACATCTCATATGTCCTAAATCTAAATTATAACAAAAAATATTACCCCAGACTCCACAAAGCAACCTCCATCCTTATGCAGCAACTACCCCCCAAAATAGAAGTAGAAACAAACTCCTACCCTGATCTACTATGAAATAGTCATCACCTCTATAACCACAAAACAAAATAGCATATGCCACATTTGACCTATCTATGCCACATATTCCAACCCTAGAGTATAGCCTAAGGATCTATGTTTTAGAACTCCTTCAGCTGGATTCTCTATCCATATCCTCCATTTCCCCTCCAAACTCCTTGGGATTTCCCCTTGACACCGCTACCACCAAAATTATATTAAAGTAATTTTCAGAAGGTCTAGGAAAATAAATAAGATACATATCAATCTATTATCCCCCTCTATGAATCAAAACCAAACCTTAAAAATGAAAATGGAAATGGGGATCCAGAAAAACACCCCATGAGATACCTCTCAAGGATCTCATTACAACAGAGCATCACCACCAACCAAACTCAGCCAAGAATGTTCACCAAACATCAAACACAACCACATTACCATAGAATTATACTATCAACAAGACACCAATATTTTCACATAACCATTTGTACCACTACCTAAATATCTATACATCCCCAACCCTAAATTACCATAACCACCACACAACGGATCCCCAATCACACAAATCAAGGAATTTCATCTCCCATGTCAAGATATTTTCCTCTTTGGGAATAATTGACTCATCCACATGGTTTTAATCATGTCAATATTGATTAGGAATTAGGTTTTACGCTCTTCATATTCTTAAATCTTTATAACTCATCACATCACCAAGGAAAAGCACATCTCATAAAATATCAAGATGATAACATTACATAATCAAACAAAAATAAAGAAAGGAAAAACTCAAAAAAAACCTGGATACTAGCTACATATATATATATTATACTCCCATGTACTCTTTTATATGACACCATGCCTCCATATCACATGAAATAAAGGAATGGAACTTCTATATAGCACCTTCTCCCAATGATCTTGGATCTCTACTGGCCACTCCAGGAATTTAATGTTGTCCTTAACATCCAACTCTCCCCAATCAATTTCAGGGTAATAATCATGAATATAATAATAGAGATGAGTTTCATGGAAGAAATATTAAATAATATCAAGTTATTGTGGGAGTTAAAATTAATAATCCACCTTTCCAACATGCCCCAACACCTCAAAAGGACCAAAAAAACATAGGAAAGAGTTTCCTCCCCTTGCCAAACCTCTACTATCCACATCAAGGGGAGACTCACAAGAGCATGTGGTTTCCAAATTCAAAATCCAAGGGCCACCTCCTACAATCAACATAAGCCTTATGCTAGTCTTTCTTCTCCTTAATACTCTCATGAACAACCTAAACCTTCTCTATCATGATTCTAACCACATCAGGAACGGGAACTGATGAATCTTCAACCTTAGCCCAACACAATGGTGAACAACACAGCTGTACATAAAAATACTCAAATAGGTCCATGCCAATGGATAAGTGATAGATATTATTATAAGAACACTAAAAAAAGTCAAGTACTTTTCCCAAGATCCAATGAAGTCCAAGATATATTTCCACAATATATCCTCTAACATATGGATAGTCTACTATTTCTTCCCACCATATGAGGGGGGAAATTAATGTTGAAGTATAACTAAGTGCCAAAATCATTCCAGAATCATTAGGTAAAGCATGCATCCTGTTTTGAGATGATGGTATAAGGAACTCCATGCTATTGAAAAACCTTATCCATATACCTCCTATCCAAAACATCCATGGAACCCGACTCCTTGAATGCTAGTAAGTATTCCAAATTTATCAAATGGTACATTATTACCATATAGAATCACAAAATCTCAAATCTTTGGGTAACATTGTGATGAATTCCATTGATATTTCACCCCATTTACACTCAGGTAAATCAAAGGGATACATAAAACTTCCAATAAAATCGTTTTTCTCCTTTACCTACAGACAAACCAAAAACCAAGCCACAAACTATTCCCCCACTCATTTTATCCTAGGCCACTAAAACTACACATTCAATCCATGATACATGTTAGATACTCCTAGGTGTACTACCAAAGGTGAGTTGAGAAAATCATGGAGGACTCCCTCATGCATCGCCATCATAAAAAATAACCTCCCTCTAAATAACATATGGTTCTGACCATTCTATAACCATACATATATAGCATCATCATATCCAACACGATTTAACATCAACCCTGCCTCCAAGTATCCCCACTGAGACTCCTCCACCTACCACATCATAAAAGACTACATAATCGTTTGAAATAGTAAACCTCTACCATCAACCACACTCGCATCTAAGTGAAAGATTTTTAACTCCTCCATCTCCATCTAAGCATATTTGAACTCCTAAATAATATCCTTTCTTGAATTCATTCTCAATTTTTTAGCCACAAAATTTCCCTTTCCTAAGGAATAACATATCTCAAATTCATATTCTTAAAGAAACCCTATCCACCTCTATTTCCATAGATTTAGATCATGATGAGAAAAGATATACCTCAATCCCTTGTGATTTTTGAAGTTTATAAAGTGCTCCCCAGTGAGGTAATTTCACCAAAGATTTTGTGAAAATACAACCACCGATATATCAATATCATGGGTGGCATAATTACACTTGTTGGGAAATAACTTATTAGACCCATAATAGATTACTTCTTTCTGATTCATCAAGACATGTCTCAAGCCCAGATGGGAAGCATCATAAAACACCTTAAAAATCGCACATTCCTCTAGAAACTAGAGCATCAAAGCACTAATCAATTTCCCCTTTAGGTAGTTGAAAACTACATTACATTGATTAGTCCAGATAAAATCCACATCCATCCTAGACAATGATGTTAATGGGACTATAATCTATAAGAAATCAGGCATGAACCTCTGGTAATAGACTACAAGACTAAGGAAGATACTAATATCAACCGCATTCCTGAGTTTTTTCCAAGAAAAAATTCCCATGACATTTGATGGGTCCATGGCCACACCCTGCTGAGACACCACATGCTCTGGGAAATGAAACTATCATGTACAAAACCTTCAATTCAAAAAAATTTCATAGAGATAGTGTAATCAAAGAACTTGTAAAATACCTCTAATATGATTGGAATGCTCCTCCTATAACTTTGAGTAGATAAATATTTCTTTGATGAACATATCTATGAATTTGTCTAGGACTTCATGGAACATGGTGTTCATGATCCCCATGAACATATCTAGTGAATTCATGACATCGAATAGAATGACCATAAACTCAAAGTGACCATAACTATATCTGAATGTAATCTTATAGATATTTCCTTCCTTCAAACTTGACTAGTGATACCCATACTGCATATTTATTTTAGAAAACCATATCACCCCGCCCAATTAGTTTAAAAGATCATTTGTACTAGGTATGGGTAAAAATTCTTGATCATCACCTAATTTAACCTCCAATATTCTCTACACATCATCAAACTACCATCTGCCTTCTTATAGAATAAAACTGGAGCACCACATAGTGAAACACTGTGATAGATGAAACCCTTCTATATCAAATCATTTGGAAAATCGATATAAAATTCTTCTCCTAGAACCCAATTCAGAAATGCTAACTTGAAATCCATCTAGAAAACATTGAACTTTTTTTGAACTATTATAGATAAGAATGGGTGAATAGTCGAAACCTTGAAACAGATGAAAATGTCTCATCAACATTGATTCCCTTGATTTAGGAGTGTCCCTTTCACACTAGTTGTGATTTTTTTGAATTACTAATCCATATTCATCTAGTTTATTATGGAAGACCCATTTAATCCCAATGATATTCTTATATCCTATTCTGGAAATAATCTTTCATGTTTGAATATTCTCAATTTGGTCAAGCTATCCATTCATATCATGTACTTAGTTCTCATCTCTAGATTCTTATTCAGAATATTGAGGCTCTACCTGAGATAAGAATGATTCATGTTGTAAGGAATTAATTCTTTGTGTTTGAACTGGTGCTACATGATCACCAATGATGTTTTTCCTATCAATTTCAACTCCACTCTTTAGATTCCGTGAAGATACAAATTTGATTTACTCCTCATCATTTGTATGTCCTTCCAAATCATCATTTTACACTTCTACTTCCCCTAAGTTTCTTACCTTCTCATCAATGGAATCGGGGGAATGTTCACTATGTTTTTTAATATTCTATTCATTATATATTTTTTCAACTTCATTTTCTTCAACCACTTTTCCCATCCACTTTTTTAAGAATTTATAATCTTTGATTTTTCCTAGGTATCCAAGTAATATCCCCTCATCTCCAAAAGACTCAAACTTTATGTGTTTCTCATTTTTGTTAATAAAACACTTAATTATACATATTATAAATTATTTAAATGTTATATTATTTACAAAAAACTCATATAGAGTATTATATTATTTCGAACACATAAAATATTTATTAGACATGTAGGCTGATATCAAGACTTCTTCCTTCTAGAATTTCTTTGGTAGTTCCTTTTTAATAAAAATTGTTCTACCCATTTTGTTTATGATCTAATTTCTCTTATAAACCACTATATTTTGTTTAAAAGTTATCATTATCAAAAATTGATTCCTTATACCAAATTTCTCAAGATAATCCTCCACTTGGATATTTATGAATTTCATATCATTATCACTTCAAAAACTTCAAAATATTCTATCTAAGAATCCTTTCAACTTCCATCTGATATTTCTTTATGAAACTGAACACATCATACTTGTGTGAAATGAAAAATATTCATTTCAAACTACTAAAATCATCAATGATAAGAAAATAATACCTATCCCCTTCAATGGGTCATTGTGAGATAGGCCTACACACATTTGTATGAAGCAATTCAAGAACTATAGTTGAATTTTTCTCTTTTTACTTGTATATATTTATGATAATATACCCATATTGACAAGAATTACATGTGTGAGTACATTCATGTGATAACTTGGGGAGATCTCAAGTTGAATTACATTTGACCAGATCATCTAGGGATGGTTGGCATATATGGCCAGGCCATTTATTCAACAACTTGTTTTCTTCCCCTTTGGATAAAAATAACGTATTTTCTTCTCCACTCACAAGGTAGGGATTCTCCTTCATGTTCTTTACCTATAAAAAAGGTATCACATTTTCCCTTTATGATATACAACTTCTTGAAAAATCTTATAGCATGACCTGAGTCACACAATTGACTAAAACTTATAAATTTGTTATTGAGACCATCAAAAACCAAGACATCATCATGTCCCATATCTTTTCCCCCAACTTTTAATTTTCAAAGGACAATAATCTTCAGGCCTTCATCATTTCCAAATTTGAAAACACATTCCTTTTCATATTTTATTCCTATAACAAGTTCCTTATTTCCCATCATTAGGGATGTTCATTCAACACCAAGGATCCATACACCAGTATGATCTTATGCTTTAAGGGAAATGCGTGTAACCACTTCCTTATTTTATTTTTTATTTTTAATCCAAGCTTTTGACTTTATAAAAATTATAGATCAACACTCTTTATCTTCCTCCAGTTATGATGTTCCAACTTCATATTTCAGATCTATAAATTGGTTTTTCATTTTTCAACTCATTTGATTATTCCTTGAGTTTTTTTATACGACCACTTTGGGTCAGCTTTAGTACATTCCTATGAACTATTGATGACCAATATTTAACCATGTCTCTGAATCCTCCACACCAAAATAGTGAATACAAATCATTATTGAAATATTGAACACTATTTAGAATCATTTTTTATCTTATTTCATTTGGTTCCTTTTGGATATGGAACATACCTTTTGATAATGTCCCATTTTTTTCATAGAAATAACACATAATATGAGGTTTATTCCTATAAATCATTGGTGTACCACTGGTATTACCCTAGGATCTCTGAACCTTCTTATTCTAATTCATGATCAAATCGAACTTTAATCTTAGGATAAGATATTTTAGTCTAATATTAATCATCATGGATTTTGGTTTGTGATTAATCCTCATACCACCCTTTTCATTTGGATATGAATGTTGCTTTTATTTTGTTATACCACTATGCTTCACATTAAAAATTTCTATCATCTGAGTGATATTATTTTCATATTTTATAATTAAATTCAAGAGTATCTCCTGATCTTATAATTTTCTCTCAATTTTGACAGATTCCTCTCCAAGTTATCCAATATATTTTATTTGATCTTTTTCTATGACAGTCAAACCATCGATCAATATTTTCTTTTATTTAACTTTGAGCCTATACTCAACAACCTTTTCTGAGTAATATGGAATTGAAAACATAATATTTTCAATTTATTCCTCTATCTCATACTTATCTTCTTCTTACTACTATATATAGAGTTCTACATCATGAACCACTCAGTTTTATTTCTTTATTTTGGATCTCTAAAAATCTATCTCCTCAAGAGTGGATTCTAATTCATCCTAGATATCAACTCTTTATTCAAATTATGATACATCACTGTCTCCTTCTTCCATTTTCTAGGATCTATCTACAACTACCACTATATCATTTTCTCTATAATCCTTTCAGTTATCCATCTCTTTGACCTCATATTCTTCTGAACTATCATTTTCTTGTGAAAAAGGTACTTTTTTAATAATTTTATCTTAAAATTTTTATTACCTTTCACATAGGATGAGGAATTTTTCATGTGAATTTTGGATTTATCCTCATCATAGTCTTGAAACTTCTTGGTGAAGTTTGTTACAATATTTCTAACATTTAGACATCAAAATCTAGTGAGTGGGAGTTTCCCATTGAACTTTCATTTTACTCTTTGTAGATATAAATAAAGGAATGACATGACCTCATCTATGTCTTTTTCTTCCAGGTTTTCGTCAATAGTGATCTTCTCTATGGAATTAAATGAAACCTCTTAGGGCTTATCTTTTTCGACAGACTCATTATCATCATTTCTCATCTAGTATGTGACAAGAGTACTATGAAAACTATCCAATGTAAGCTCATTTGGATATTTATCTTCAAATATAGAAAATTTAATATTGAATCGAGGTTGATGTCTTCTTAGGATGATCTTAGTAATATTTAAATCTTTAATAATTTAATCAATACCAAACATTTTCTCCACAACAACATTCACCTGGTCAAATAATGAATCTATAGATTCATTAGGGTGCATTCTTAGGTCCTCATATTTGTTCTAAAGATTTTATAATTTTTCTTCTCTAGCTTCTTAATCACCAAAAAATATATATTTAATATCTTTTTCCACAAGGAATGAATGGACCTACATGACATCATCTTCATTTATATTGTGTTAGATAAAGCTCCTCCTAAGGAATTGATTCCTTTAGAATAAGCATCAAAATCCCTTAAGTCTTCTTTTGATAGAACAACATTGTCCATACTTGTAGAAATACCATACATAGTAGCTGTAAATATATCTATACCTAATGATGTAAATTAGTGATGCATCTCATTATTCCAAAATTGAAAATTATTTCTATTAAATATGGCAATCCCTTTGTTATTAAGAACCTCAATTAATACCACTGAGAGAGAAACACTTATTTGAACCTTTCCATTTAATACCAATTGTTAGTATAACTAGATTAAATACCCTAATAGGGGGTGAATGAGGATATGAAATATTAAAACAACTTCACATTCTAATATTTTTTCTTTATTAAACAAAACACTCTTCTCTCCCTTTCATATAGAGATTTATGAACATATAGTAAAGAATATACGAGATGCTGAAATTTTACATGGTTCTCCCACACTGGTCTAGAACCAAGGAGTATACAAAGGCAATGTGTATGTGTAACAAATCCACTAAAGATCACTATTTTAAAATGTTCACAGAAAAATCACTATCCCTCCTTGTTTAAAACCAATAACAAATTTATAGTTCAATTTTATCTCAACTAAAGTGTGATCACTACTCCTTCAGATGATTCTCCTGTTAATCAAATGAATCAATATTTTTCACACCTCATTCAATGCATCATGAAGCTCTACCTTCATCAACTTCATGAATACCTATTTACCAAATAATTACTAGGTAATACCTTCTGGTTCACATAAGATTAACTTCCACAAACCCCTTTTTCCAACTTTCAAGAAACTTCATAATTACTTACAAAACTTTTTACTTTCATGAAACCCAAAACTTTTGAGAAAATCACTACTTTCATGAAACTCACAAATTTTCCAATACTCAAAACTTCTAAAAATCTTATATATTATTCATGAAACTTCCTTTCTTTACTAAATTTATTATCTTATAAAAACATTCACATAAGAAAAATCCTTCATGAATTAATTTCATGAATTTAGAGCCTTTTTATTTTTATTAAGGATTTATTTATCCAACTGAGGAGGGTAGACACCTATTTATAGATATTGAATAAATTTCATGAAACATTCAAACTTTCCACTTCATTTTGGAAAAAATCTTTATTCTTGTTCATGAAACTCCCTACCTTCATGAAACTTTCAAGGAAATTTTTCCATTCTTGTAACTTCTTGTAATTACAAAACTTACCGTCTTTCCTTCAAAACACATCCACATTTCATGAATATAAAAACCTTCATAAATCAAATAATTTTCATGAAAATATAGTATTTCTCAAAACAAAAAATTTAGTGAATTCCATTTCTTTCCATATTTTCATGAGGCATCCCAGGAAATGCAACTTTTTCAAAAATTGAGACATCCTTCTAATTTTAGACCTCATAAATTTTGAAAACATTGGGAAATGGAACCACCTTATACATGAAAATTTTATTAACACTTCTATAGATTCTATAAATATATCTTAAATCTTTTTCAACATGTCTGGTCAACAATCACACTGGAACTCCACAACTGACCTTGTTAACCTACTTTGTCAACAAATACAATAAACCCAAAAACACTAAAAAGTTACATTGTGGTATTTTTTCCAACAGATGTTTTCCTAGTGTACTTGAAAATATGGAAAGTTAAATAATTTTCAATAAATTTTTAAACCATGGGGTTGGTTATTATAGGAAAAAAATTCTAAAATGATATTGATCATGGGGTATCGTGGACTCCATTGGTTATGCTCAGAGGACATGGGGTTTTATTTGGATGGTTAATGAAATGTAGTGGGGAATAGTGTTAATTAATACTTAATAAATTAATTAACATAAAATTAAATGAAAAAAATAATGGAAAGTAATTTAATGTATCTCTTTTAAATGTATGGGTTCTTATAGGATACATAGTTCATAATAGTGAAAGCTGATTTTCCAAGTGACGATAATTGTAGTTGAGACTAGGAGTGGGGAATTCACATATTGTGGTGTGAGATACATTATATCATCTATATTTTTTGATTTAATATGATTCTACACCCATTTCTAGGTAGATTTAAACCCAATGGACTCTCGGAGGGTGTTTTACCCAATATGCTAGTGGGAGGATGGATGGATGACTACCTCATCTAGCCCCTCTCTCTTATCTTGGTAGTTACATGTGATGGTATGTGTTGAGGTTAGTTTCCCTATATATATATGTGTGTGTGGAGGGATATGATGGATTTTTTTTATTTCACACACATGTATCTCTAGATATAGCATCCAAAGGATTGTTATAGGTATGACGTGTATAGGATGTGATGGATTTAGGTGCATTATTTATTGTATGGGCTATGATGGATTGAGGTATAATAATATTTGTATGATATGCATCATACGAGCTATGGTGGCTCCCATAAATAATTTTTTTTACTATATAGATATGTAATATGGGATGATTTTATGATGAGATTCATTAGGTGCATGTTGTGATGAAATAGCCCTAGTTTCTATAGGTTGAATTCCTTTGGAGGGAGATGGATCGAGATATGCAACATTGTGGAAGAGGGGAAAACAATGGGGAATTAGTAACGAGGTGCCATTTTTGTTGATATTATATTATATGATCAATTTTATGCTATACTTGTTGAGATTTATCCATGATGAAGTTGTTAACTTAGTATAATTATTTAGTTGATGAGTTAATTTCAGTTATTGTTCACTGGGATTTAGAATGATTTATTTATATTTTTCATTGTGGAGGATCCTGATGAGAATATTATTATTCTCACCCCATCTACATATAAAATTTTGTCATGTAGGGAGTAGAAAATTGTATATTAGTCTCGATTTTATTATTTCATGGTTTTTTAGGAGTTGTTTAGGATTTATGGTTGTTGTCATATTTACCATATTTTAGTTCTTTTGTAGTTTCCTTTCTGTTATTTTAGTTCTTTATGACATTAAATGTATTCACTTGGGATTCCCTTTATATATTTGATTAGGTGTTGATTGGTGTGTTTGTCTTATCTCTCTCTTCCTCATGTTTCCATTAGAGGTCAATACCTCTCATCTATATGTTTATTATACCCTCAGTGCTAGTCGCCAACCCAGGGCCTACTAGAGTTGGGAATCAAGAAGTCACCATCCTCCTTATCTCATTTTATACCCAGGAGGGATACTCTTTAGGGTGATAGGGTCCTGATAAAGTGGTATATTTGGTTTAGGTTGAGGTATAGGATGAAGTTCTTGAGTTAGGAACAGGGAAGTTTTCATGGGTTGGTAGGGAAATGTTGTTCGCTAGGTTTAATAAGATATGTAAACACGAGATACCGATTGACACAGGGGTATTTACGGACCCCTATGATATGATGAATTAACCTTTATTTTTACTAAGCCTTCTAAACAAAGTGATGCTGGTTATGGGGTAGAGACCTAGGAAAGGATCTTGCATCATTCTTCTTTATGTATGTGTTTGAAATAGGGAGACCTTGGTATGGTTCAACCCTTAGAAGAATAAAATAAACAAATTAATTAATTTTAAGTGTTCTATATTCTAGTTTTAGTATCTCTAATCATTTTTTCTTTTTAGTAATGGATCTAGGTCAACATCCTCAACATGTTCTTTCCAAATATATTTTGTAGGATATTCTAATAGATTGTTGTAGATTAGAGGTCGATGATGATGACACTTAGAGGAGGATGCTCCAATAGTTTACATGTCAAAATTATATAGAAGTATGTGGTATTTATTTCAGATTCATTCATGAAAGACTAGTTAGAGGGGGTGTGGATAGCATATAGTTCAATTTTTGATAAGAAGGAGAACTAGGTTTCATTGGTTGTGACAATTTTGTGTGGAGTAGTGAGGTAGTGCTGGTTTTTATTCCACATGGATCATAAGTAGACAGTAGTCTCATTAGAGAAGTTTTCAGACTAGTTATGATCAGAGTTTATTTCTTCAACCACGAAGGCATATAGTCACTAGGACCATCTTACCCTTCGATAAGGGAGTTTCATTTTGTGGGATTAGGAATCTATTTTATCACCCTTCTATGATATTCTCAAAACAATCTCTAGATGAGGAGGCTAGAGTGAGGAGTTTTTATGAGGGTTTTCATCTAGTGATCTAGTGTCATGTCACCCTATTTATTCTAAAAACATATCTCAAGGTGTTTTCAAGAGGCTAGATTATTAAGATGATATTGGACAGAACCTGATCATCATGATATAGGAGTCATCAGGATTCCTCTTAAAGTAGATCTAGAGTCTGACATTCCCAATGATATAGAAAGAAGAGTTTTCTTCATTATGGGGTAGGTCTTAGCCCCCATCATCTTGTTTCTCTAGGGTTGGTGTCTCTCAGACCTATACTAAGGGATAAGTTACATGTTTTTCTTATGAAGTATAAAGTCATAAATGGCATGAGTTCCTGAAATTTATAAGTATCCATTGAGTTACAGGTGTTCCGCTTCATGTTCCTCCATTGAGGTGGTTTAAGTTGAGGTATAAGAAGCAACAGGGTGTTCCAGTTTGGGATCAGTAGAGAGGATTTGGGTTAGGAAAAGGATATCCTTGAGATGATCCTAATCCTTAGATAGTATAGAATGACAATGGGGGTGTTTATCAATAGGTTCATAGGGACCATGGTGCAGGTTGGGGTTAGCTTAATGATTTTTCATTTCAAGCATCGGGTGAGACAAAAATTGTTCAAGGTACTCTATGATTTTTTTTCTACATGGGTGCATATATTTTTTTATTCAGTATCCAGACAATCCTTTGTATCACCTACCCTTTTCCATTCTTTGGGTATTTAGGAGGACAGTATTCTAGTGCCCTTGGCATTGACTATGCCAGTTGGAGGTTGAGCGGACTTGTATGAAGTATATAGAGAAAATGATCTAGTTCTGGGGAAGCACCACTATTTGGGATACTTCCTATGTTTATGGATACTTCCATATGAAATCATCCTCAACATGTATTGGTTGTATTTAGTATAGTTTATCATGTATTTATTCAAGAGTTAGGTTGTGTTATATGATGTTAATGGAGATATAGTAGTGTTAGTTGGTGGTCAAGACCCTTGGATGTGTTAGAGTCATGTTTTGTCCTTATATTACCTCATGGTCAAGCTTATGTTGAGCTCCTTGTAGGTTCAAAAGTTGGTTTTTCCTAGGGTTATGGATGAGTCCCTGATGTCCTTCCAAACGCGGTTGTAGAATTACCACCTCAATGAGATATTAGGTTTGGGATTTACTTATAACCATTAATTTATTTTATCTTTATGTCTCCATATATGATGGTACCTTATGATTTGAGATAGTTTTGAGTATAACTAGATGATCTATTGCATTGAGGTTTTGTTCCCCCGAGTGTGTCACTATGGGGTGCACCATTTTTTTGTGAAGAAGACTAATGGTAGTTTTCATCCCTGTATCGATTATCATCACTTTAACCAAGTGACGGTTAAGAATCAATATCTTATTCTAAGGATTTATGAATTATTCAATTAGATTAAGAGAGTGATACAGTCTTCAAAGATCGATTTGAAGTTAAGTTATCATAAGATGTGCGTGAAGGATGATGATATTATGAAGGCTTATTTCTATTATCGTCATGGGTATTAAAATTTCATTGTGATGACATTTGGTGTGAAGAATGATCCATATATATTCATGGGTTTGATTGATGTGTGTTCAAAGAGTTCCTGGATAAATTCATTTTGGTGTTCATCAATGAGATTCTTGAGTACTCAGCATTTAAGGAGGTACATATCAAGAATCTTCATGCCATTTTTTAGTTCTTCATCATGAGAAACTATTCAGGAATTTGTAAAATTGTTAGTTATAGGATCATGAAGTTCATTTCTTAGGTAATGTCTTATTCCAGTAGGGAGTAGCTATAGATCCTTCAAATATATAGGTAATAGTTTCTGGCGAAGCCCCCAAGACAGTAGAAAAGGTGTGGATTTTCCTTAGTCTTTTAAGCTATTATAGGAGGTTCATAGCTGATTTATCTCAGTTTGATACTCCTCTAATATATTTGTCTAAAAAGTATCAAGAATTATTTTGGATTGAACAGTGTTAAGAAGATCTTTTGTACCTAAAGGAGAAGTTGGTCAACACTCCAATCCTTTGTTTTCTAATTGAAGAAGTTTAGTTTGAGGTAGTATGTGATGCTTTTCATATTAGATTGTGATATTTTTTAATCTAGATGATATTGTTCATTTATTATGGGTTTCAAAAGTTACTTACCCATGAGTATAACTATTACACACAAGTTCTTGAATTGGCAGTAGTTTTTTTTCTGGAAGTTTGGGTGACATCACCTCAATAGTGGGCATTTTTTGGTTTTCACTGATCATAAGATCCTGAGGTATGTATTATCCCAGTGTGACTTAAACTTATGGTAGTGGTGTTGGATAGAATTCATGTAGTTTTATGACTTTGATATTTTGTATACACCATGAAATGGAAAAATTTTAGCTGATATGTTGAGCAGGAAGTCGTGTAGTGATGTCATGCATTAATCTAGATATTCCAGGAGAGTGATGTAATAATTCTCAGTGATTCATATTGAATGGGAGAGGTTAGAGGCATTGGTTATATTTTATAGATTATATTGTAGTATTATTTAGTGAAGTATGTATAGGATTTCTAGTTGTGGGATTCTAAGGTGGAGGTCAGGAGAGACCAATTTGTTTTTGCCGATGCCCATGATGGTTAGTCTAAAGATAAATAGCAATGGGTGTTGTTTCATGGGAGGCTTTTCATCCATTTTATTATGGATAATGTGGTTCTATATGAGTTACATAGATCATCATTGGTGGTATATAAAGTCATGAAAAATAAGTATTTAGATATTAGAGTTCAGTTTTGGTGGCATGGGTTGAGCCATGTAGTTATAGAGTTTATGTCTCAATGTTTGGTATGCCAAAAGGTGAAGGTTGGGAACTATGTTCCTAATGGATTGCTCCATTTTTTAAATGTTCCTCATTGTAAGTGGGAGGACATATCGATGGAATTTGTTACTAATTTATCTCAAGATAAGGGTGGGTTTAAAGTCATATTGGTGGAATTGTATTGTTTGATTAAACCATCCAACTTCATAGAAATCAGAGATTTGACCTCAGTGGCTCTTTTGTCGAGGAAGTATATGGAGGATGTGGTATGACTCCACAAAGTACCAAGGATGATCATATTGGTTCAAGATCCTTATTTTACCTCCAGAGTATTGAGAGGTCTCTATCATGTTTTTGGCTCTTAAATATGACTTAGTACTAATTTTCATCCACTTACGGATGGTCTAATAGAGCTGACTATGCAGACTCTTGAATAGATGTTTCAGTCTTGTGTCCTATATTTTGGATGTTCCTAGTAGAGGTATCTGAACTTGGTTGAGTTTTTTTATAATAATATTTTTTCACTCAATAATTGGTATGGAACTATTTGAATATTTGTATGTCCAAGAATCCCATTCTCTGTTGTGTAAGATCGGGGTTGAAGAGTCAACAATTCTCAAGCTAGAACTTATACAGAGCATAATAGAAATGGTTTGAGTGATACATGAAATGATGAAATCAGTGCAGGATCATCAGGAATATTATGATGATCATATGAGGAGACCTATTTAGTTTGTATATGGAGACCATGTGTTCCTAAAGGTGACTCTTTATCATGGGTAGTAAAGGTTTGGTCATGGGAGTAAGATTTCTCTCTAGTTTTTGGGTACTTTTGAGGTGTTGGCTCATGTTGGAGTCATGGAATACCAAATAGAACTTCCCCCACATATGAGTTAGATATATATATTTTTTCACTTTTCATAGATCCTTATTTATCTTAATGATTATTATCATGTCATTTATTGGGAAGAGATAGATGTTTATGATGATAAAACCTTCAAGGAGTAGCCTATGGAGATCTAGGACCACCAGGATAAGGTGTTGCACGAGCGTGATATTACTTTGGTCCATGTATTGTGGAAGTATGGTGGCATGGAGGAGGGTACTTGGGAACATGAGTCATAGATACATGCTTAGTAACTCGATATATTTGTTTTTTATCTCTTCTCTTGTTATAACTCTAGCTGTGTATGTTGAACCTTTTCTGTTTTATGAGATGGTTTTCTATTATTGCTTTTTATAGCCTTACTCTTATTGGAAATGTAACTCCCCAAGGAGATGGTTTTGTAGATGGTTATGTTGTTTCAATTTTTTATTCTTGTTTCCTTGGATAATTTGGTTGATCTCCTATGATGTTGGGATTCTTAAGAGGTATCTCATAGGGTGATTGTTTGGAAAAAAACCTTTTGTTTTTTCTCCAGGTTGATTTCGAATTCTCGAGGGTGATAATGCTTTGATAGGTTTATGATGCAAGGGTACAGCTACTAACAGACCTTCCCTTTGTGAGTATGGGGTGTTGGAGGAACCCTGAGGAAGTTTCAAGAATCTTGGAGGGTGTTTGATATAAAATAGGGTATCCACTACCAAAAATGGCATGGTTGTGGCGTGGAGATAGATGTGGTTTCATGGTGCTAGTGGATGCGGCATAGTGGATCTCAGTTGTGGTGTAGGGGAGATCATGGAGGTTTTTGGGGATACTTCCTTTTTTGGAATAGATTATCCATATATGTGGATTATGTGATAGGCCCTTCTTTAGTGCTCTATCTCTATGTCATGGAGTGATGAGGCTACGTTGTAGTGGTTTTTAGAGCTATTACCATTTCAGGGGTAGTTGTTTTGTGGGTATACATTATGGAATAATACCTTTCCTAGTGGAGGGGAAGATGTAGAGTGGTGTTTATGGTTGTGACATATCCCCCATTTCTAATTAAATAGGATCTATCTTAGAATCCCAGACACATGTTTAACTGGGGTGGCTACAGTTTGGTCTACACCCACTTCACCATAGTCGAGGTTCACTGTGGAATGGTCATAGGGGTTGTGTCATGGTCCCTTATGTGAAATCTTTGTTTTTAGATACCTAATACCAACAAAACTAGATTGTTTACCACTTCTCCCACTAAACCCCTAGGTTCCTGAGAGATTTCTTTGAAGTATTTTAAGCCCCTTTCAATGAGGACCAAACCTCATCTTCTCATGATCGATCTGTGGAAATATGAGGTACGTTCTATCTCTTTTTCTCACATTTTCCTCTTTGTTTGATCACATATCCTCCTATTTATTCTTAAAATGCTTATGGATTTTATCCCCATTGTTTTTATGAGGTTTTTATTGGTTCATTTGGAGCATGACATCTTCTGGGGATTATAGTTTCTTTATGGGATAGGTGTTCAGAGATTCATGATGTTGATCCATTGTTGTGAAAATAATATTGATGCTTTAAGGTAGGGGATTCATTTATTATATTTTATTTATGTGCATTCATAAAGTTATCAGGAATTATCCAATTTTATGAAAATGGAATTAACCTAATAATTATTGAACCAAAATAATGATGAATTTAGTTTGTGAATAGTGATCTCATGATGTTTCTTTCTACTATTATAGTGGGTTGCCTCTTGATTTGATAGATATTATGCAATATATGATATTATTATTTATAATTTTGTCTTTTTTAGTTTATTATTTTGAAATTAATGAAAATGGAAAATAAAAAAATTCTATAATTAATTTATTGATTGGATTATGAATTAAATAAGATGCATGTTTGAGATCTAGTTTTTGTTGTAAGTTGATGGTAATTCAAATTGATAAAATTTTCATGTTTAATTGAATATTATATTCCATATGTTAATTTAATTGATAAATAATTTTGGACAATTTTAATTCTATTTTATTATAATAGTATAAAGGAATGTTAAAATAGAATGGTATTTCTCTGTATTTGTTGAAACTATAATTAATCCTAAGAGAATGTTAAACTTTTGATTGATTTTTATAACTTATTAAATAGTTTTATATTATTTAGGACCTATGAATAATGAATTAGTTAATTAAATATATAATAATAAATGGTTTCATGTAAATGATAAATTATTGGGTCTGTGAGTTTCCATTTTTTATGAAGGATGGATTCCTTATGCTTTGGGTCGTGAGCACCGGTTTCTTAGTGAAGGTTGGATTCCTTGTGTTTAGGTCCATGTTTCCCTATTGACTATTTTTTTTCTTTCTACCATGTGATTTGCTCTATATGTGAGCCTTTCTTTGTGATTTTATACGATCCTAGGATGTATGATGTAATATGGGGTGGGGAGACCCAGATGTTGTGATAGCAGTTGACACCTTTGATGGTGAGATGAATCAAGATTTTCATGTGGTCAAGGATGGCACTAAAGATGATGGAATGGGTTAAAGATGGTGTTAACCATTAATTTGATGTTTAGATCTAGGATACTCATTTTTAATGAATATTTTTAAATAGATGATGGTAGGGTTTCTTATTTATCATCTATTTGGAATAAAAATTCTAATAAATGTTCATATTGAGAAACCATGGTCTCAGTTAGTTATTCACGAAGGGAATGGTATTTTATTTGGATGTTTAATAAAATTAAATGTGGAATAATGTTAGTTAATACTTAATGAATTGATTAATGTAAAATGAAATTCAAAAAATGAAGGAAAGTAATTTAATATAGATCTTTTAAATGCTTGTATTTTTTAGGATACCTAGTCCTTAAGAGTGGCAGGTGGTTTTTCAAGTGACAATAGCTGCAGTTTATCCTAGGAGTAGGTTATTCCCATTGTGTGTTGTGAGATATATTTTTATTTTATATTCTACCACACTGATGTCATTTAGGGATATTGACACCTAGTGGACTCTTTGAGAGTTTTTTCCCCAACTTCCTAGTGAGAGGATGGATGGATGACTAACACTCTGGGCCTGCTCTCTTCTCTTGGTAGTTACATGTGATAGTATGCATGGAGGTTAGTTTTCTTGTATATACCTGTATTGAGGGATATGATGGATTGTGGTTATTTCACACAAATATATCTCCAAATATAGTATCCAAATAATTATTGTATGTATAGAATGTATAGGATGTGATGGCTTGATATTCCTTACTCAGTGTATGGGATGTGGTGGATTTAGGTAAAATACCTAATGTATAATACTCATCTTACCCATTTAGGTGATGATTTTGTTTCACTTGTTTTTTACTAGGATTTAGTATGATTTCTTTGTCTTTTGCATGAGAGGATCTAGGGAGGTTTCTAATGAGTATATTTTTATGCTCACCCCACATATATATAATTTTTTTTCAGTTCAGTAGGATAAGTTTGGAGATCTGGAAACATTTTAGTAGCTCATAGTTTTGCAAAAGCTATTTGGTATTTGTGGTCATTGTCATCTTTACCTTATTTTGGTAATTTTTTTGTTTACTTTCAATTGTTTTATTATTGTATGACATTATATGTATTTCCTTGGGATTACCTTTATATTTTTAAGTAGGTGTTTATTGGTGATTCAGTCTTATCTCTCTCTTCTACATGTTTACCTTAGAGGGTAATGCCTCCCATATGTATATTTATTATACCCTTGGTGTTAGTATCCAACCTAGGGCCTACTAGAGGTGGGACTCATGCGGTCACCATACTCATTCTCTCATTATCATTCTAGGGGACACTCTTTGGTTGGAGGGGGTCATGATAGTAAGTTTTGAAGATACATGAAAAATTCTTTATAAAGTAGTATTTTATGCCTATAGTAATTCACAATGTTTTTCCTACTAATGTTTTTGAACCATTGATTGAGATTTGTAACCTCTTTAGAAAATTATTTTCAATAAATTTTCAAATTGGTGACTTTGAATGTATATAGGATATCATATTTATTATTATTTATCACCTATAGAAGTTATTCCCATTATCTTTTTTTATGTGATTTTCTATTTGATTGTACATTTATTTTATGAATTCAGACATATAGGACTAGTACAATTTAGGTGGATTTACAAGACTAAGTAGAACATAAATATATTAACAAGTTTTATATGTAACAAAACATGTACAGAGGTTTCAATCACCAAGGTATGTTTGATAGATTATTGAATATTAGTTTTTACAACATATATTGATGTTGAAAAAAAAATTGATAAAATTTGATAGGTTTATGATACACCAATTTGAGAGAAAATTTTATTTAATCTTGACTATTTCGAATGGATTCATATGTATTGATACATTATATTTAACACACCATTAGTATTTGTATTGAGTGGGTAAACTATTGTTGGATAATGAATTTTAAATTTACTTTGAACCATTTTAATCCATTTATTATAATTTATCATTTTTGGTAATTTTCATAACACATGTGGTCTATCTTAGGTTTGAAATTTCCCATTTGAATGATCATCAGACTCAAAAACATAATTAAAAAACACATTATGAATGTCTTAAGACTTTTTTGTCCCCCAAAAACCATGTGGGGTTTGAATGTAATTTTTTGGTGGTGGTGGAATGACCCTTCATTTCAAACACATATTTCCATGTCCTTTCTGGTTAGTTTCCAATGGGTTTTATTCATGGATCTGGAAATAACCAATGGTTCCCTTATTTGAGATTTTTCATGAACCTTCTTTATAAAGGAAGTTGGTCATTGGGAAGTGGATCAAAAAATACTTAAAGAATCACATTGGTCAAGAGAAAGGGAAGTTGGGCTCATCATACCTTTTTTAGGGGAATTATTGCCTACTCTGGGACTCTCTTATAGATTTCAGACAAATTCATGAATCCTTTATTAGATCCAAAATATAAATTAGGTATCCCTTAAGTTAAAAATAAATTATTAGAATGTATTAGCTTTAGAATCATCTATATGTATCCAAGGTTCTCCATCAATGGTACACTTTTGTATGTCATGATTAGATATTATTATATCATTTTTTATCATGATGCTATTTTTAAGACACATAGTGGGGCAATCTAAAATTTATTATCATACAAGAATATGGGAGTTGTTTTTTTGTTAGGGTCAGACCCAATAGATAGGCGTCATATGTATCCTTATGAAAGGAATCAGAACCCACATAGTTCAGTTCCACTTAATGGGACACATCATACCTTTTAGGGCCATGTGACGAGAACCAAACTATGCAATTTAATGTCGTGCAGTAAGGAGGTCTAGGAAAAAGGTTCCTATTCAAGGGCCAGTGTGGGACTTATTCCAAAGTGAGCTGAGGGACCTAGAAGGGATGTATCCTCCTAGGTTATATGTGACCCTACTGGTAATATGGATTAGAGAATATTAGGGTGATTTTGGGGTGTTGGGTTTGAACCTTTGGGAGGCTTCCTATGTATCCTTTCTAGCAAGGAATATAATCCCACATAGTTCAGAATGTTGGGGCTTACACCTATGCAGGAGGCCCATGTCAAGGAAATAGGAAGACCTAGAAGATGATTCTCTATCAATACAGGTAATTCATTCCCCTCAATGATTCCACCTTTAGGTATTACGCGCTCCCTACCTATGAACCTATGGTTGGATCATGGTGTAAACATTTCCATAGAAGAGTGGAAATAATGAGGTTTAAGGATTTTTCTCATTATAAATATGTCCCTTTGAGGTGGCGATAACATGGTTGGGGCTTACATTGAATGAGAGTCCCTAAGAGAAGGTGAGAGGAACATCCGGAAAGGTAATCTTCTCTCAAGATAGGTATTTTATCATGTGATTTTCATGATCATAACTAACCTATAATCCCAGATGAGTCATGATTAGTGTGATAAACAAGAGGAAGAGAAATATCTATCCAACCATACAATCTTCTTTGTTCATTGGTGTATGAGGTTGGGGTTACAAAAGTTGGGGGGAATACCCTGAAAGAAATATTATAGGCTTACTCCAGGAGGGATTACCTAAGGAACATCCTCATATCCTCCCATTTTTTATGGTTGAAGAGGTGAGGAGGGTGGGCCTACAGGCCATAGATATATCCTCCTGACACAAAGATCCACCCGCCACCATACCTACAGTCAGTATCCTCATTACAATAGGAATGTACGATCAATAACATTTTGAGTATCCCCCTAATTAGGTAGGTTAATCATAGGGCCTCATTTACCATGGGAATTTATGATCGATATGACACACAGAAGTGCCCTATACTCTAATCACACAAATTGGAGGCTTTAGTGGAGTCTATGGTTTGGTCCACCTCATATTAGGGACCTATGGGAAGAGGTTCCCTACCATTGGTGGAATCAAATATGGGATAAAAGGTTAGATTATGTAGGTGAATTATATGTGAGTTTAAGATTATTTACCTAAGTGATTTCTAGGTGAGATAGAGATGCTTCACCCAGGTGATGTCTAGGCGAGCTAGAGATGCTTCACCCAGGTGATGTTTGGGTGAGCTGGTGATGCTTCACCCAGGTTATGTCTAGGAGATATTGGAAAAATAGAAACCTAGGAAGAAAAACTAGGGTGAGGATTCATTCAAACCTCTAGGGTCCTCCTCAAGAGAATATGGAAGTGGCTCATGCAAGTCTTGATCTTAGAAAGGGGCGTTATCCTTAGTACTTTTTGACTAGGGGAAAATTATGTGAGCATAATTAATTCATGTTTCACGCATGGAAGGAACTATAATCTCACTAACCTCCCTAATTTCTTCCTTACATGATTATTGAAGAGAAACCTGGGAGATTTAAAAGATTTGGGAAAAGGACTAGGGAGATCAGAGCCTCAATGATTCTTATGGTCTTCCAAACATGTCAAATGAGGAGCCCAAGGGTACTATTTATAGGAAAAATGGGAACCTAGGGTGAAGGATGTGACTCTTGTAGGTCACTCACGCAAGTCCTGGAACATGTTTGACCAATGAAAGGGGTTGGTTTCACTCATAGGTCCACACAAGTTCAACCTATGTGCATCCTTTGGTCACACAGTCTAGACCTACGTGATGATGCTAGGTGTGTGGTTCTAGACCTGTGTGTTGACTTTGAGCATGCAGGCTCGACTTGCTCGATGAAACTAGTTGGGCCACGTGTGGGATCTCTTGGGATAACTCATGTGATACCTAATGTATATCACTTCTCTACTACTTGAGGTATTTTTTCTTTGAAATTTATCATCCATATGTGAAAACATAGGGGGTTGTCAACAAAATCCCCCCCTTGGGATTGGTTCTGATCAAAAGAAGAGGGCTTGATCCAAATGTAGAGAAATATGGATGTTAGCAAATCCTTCATTATCTGTCCTCCACGTATTATGTTCATTCATCCTCAGAATTTGGTTACATCTTATGTATTTAATAATGTATAATGTAAGGGATGAGTCACACAGGTATGTTGTACAGGTATTCCACATAAGTATGCTATGCAAGTATGTGACGTCGGTCAACCGCACAAGCTTACCTAAATCTATAAATAGTGTCAACTAATTATCATTTCTTCCTATCACTCTCATATTATCTTTCTCTCATAATTATTTTCTTTCCCATTACACCTTCTCTCACTATGATCATCATCCGTATATTCCTTCTGCTAAATCTCCACTTACACACACACGATATGACTTTATCAGATACCTAGTTGAGTGGCCTATGTGAGGTCACTCGGAAGAGTGAACTATGTGAAGTCTCATGAGAAAGTGACATATGTGAGGTCATCTAGGTGAGTGACCTATAAAAGGTCACCTGGGAGAGTGTCCTACATGATTTCACTCCTCTAAATTTCAGACTTTTTGAACCAAGACTTTAACTCCAATGAAAATCTCGGTATTTCCTTGCAAATTTCTAATGGTTTCTTAGAAGGTCATAGTATTCTATGAAAATCCAGTAAATGCATTAAGGATATGATGGACATTTTTTGTCCAAATTATTATGAAGCATGTCACGCCACTCTCCCAGATTTAAGAAATCATTTCATGAAATGTCATCATGAATAACTCGAGAGTGATCAGCTGCCACTCTACAGCCACAGGCTCCTGAATGAAAAACTCATCCCAAATCCAAATAATTACTTACTACTTTCTTGGTTCCAATATTACAAGAAATTTAACACATCCAACATTCCATCTATATTTATATGAATCAATGAGGGAACAACACCCTTTTCATGCATCATGTATCATACTAGTTGTGCCCTAAATTTAAAGCCTCATAATTCTGAGTTGAATCTACATTTCTACTCATATATATTTCTCACTTATAAAATGGGACAATCAAAAGGATTCAAGGAATATTTTTACCTCCACCATGTTTGTGGTGTTAAACCAAATTTGATGTGGGCATACTAGGTGTGCTAAATTTGAGTCCAATCTGAAGGCATTCATCATCTATGAGGCGGTATGGGTGGCCCAGACATATGTATACAAGAATCCAGATATCATCCCTAGTTTATTAAGTTGATGGTACCCAAATACCAA
Source organism: Viscum album (assembly GCA_963277665.1). Lineage (NCBI taxonomy): Eukaryota > Viridiplantae > Streptophyta > Magnoliopsida > Santalales > Viscaceae > Viscum > Viscum album. The sequence continues at coordinate 1,980,973,440 of OY728125.1, read as the reverse complement.
TAACTTCCTTTGGACACATGGTAAATTTAGAATCATCTTGTGGGATTTTTACAAGATCTCCATAGAACTCATCCTTATAGAGATGTATGATAAGTTTATCCCACCAAAAGAAACATGGGTTGATATTAAAAGGACACATGTATTGGATCCTGAGCTATTAAATATATCTCAATATGTCAAGAAGGAAGACCCTTTCCTAATGGGTGATTTACACTCGTAAGAGTGGATGAAAACTTTCTTGGATCTCAAGGGGATGTCCCCATATGAAAACATCCAATGGGATTTCTTTCATTAGAAAATTGGGGCATTCCTAGTAGATTTTGGCCCACATTGAAATAAGGATAGTATAGCCGATGGGGGTATGCAATAAAGTCCTACATGACTTAAATGATATATCTTTTTGGATTCTTTAAAATGTAGTTAAGCATATACATGATACCTATTCATGAATCAAATAGCAGTGTAAGGCCAGGGACATTTATCATAACAGCCAAGTTAGTAGAGGGGAATTACATAGAGTCAGTATCCCCGTCATGGAAAGGATTCACTGGTTATTATAGAACATTCATACAAGTAAGTCCCCCTTTAGAATTTAAGGGCCATTTTAGGGGTTGTGGGGAAGGGTTGTGTCACACTTCATTTCTTATTATGTGTTGAGTGAAATCATAGTTCATGGAGACCAGTTTTGACCATTTTTTTAATCTTTTTCTAGTATCAAACATCTATATTTAAAGTATGGTGAGGCTTTAAAGAATATGAATCTATTGAGAGAATTAAAATTCCTCCCTTATGGGTATCCTCCCACTAGGAAGTTCATTGATGATGGGAAATCTAGTGACGATGTGAGATCGTATATGATTGCCTTCAGAGATAGAGTGCTAGAATCCCTAATTGATGGAAATGTTATTTTTGAGTTCTATAAAACTTATATATTTTCATGTAAAATTAACTTTCTACAGCAAAAAACGGTATCCTATTATGTGCATGTTCAATCATAGAAACACCCAATAGTTGACTAAAAATTCTGGTTCCTCGTGGCTTTAGAGGTAACCCAAGAATTAATTAAACTTCCTCTACCAAGTGAATCAATTGGGTTGAATTATTAGTATAAAAAATCATGGATCACATTATACAATAAAGGGATGTTGACAATAAGTGTGCCCTGAGTAAAATATGAAACAACTTTTGGGTAGGGGAAGCATGGTAGAAAGACTCAACCCATTCTAGAGAGTGATAGTGGGGAGGTTTTGTGCTCATCCAAGTAACCTCATGAATGGGTTAGTAGTCGAGTTAGGATCAAAGGGTTTCACCATTTTAGGTTGATCCTAGACAATATACCTTTTACTTTCAAGATAAAATCTGGTCCACAGCTTCCCATCCATCAACCGTGATAGAGAGAGATTTAAAGCTAGTGAAATTGAGGATTTTTTGGTCTACTTCACAAATGGACAGAGCAACCTTAGATTATGTGCAGACGAAGGTGGTATAATTTTGTAGGACAATACTTTTGATTCCAAGGACCTATATTCATTTCTCCTTACTGTATTTAAGATTCCATTGATTTTGGATATTTAATCCCTACCTAACCTACACATTTATGATAACACTATTGAGGTAGGAATACACATCTAGGAGATATATATTCTTATTTATTCCACTAATAATTAGATTTGTTCTATGATGTAAGTGGAGAATATGATGAATTATCATGTAACTAAAGGGGTTTATGAACATTTCACTTATGAAAGTGATGAATTCAATGATCCTTAGGATGTAAGTTTTTACTTCTCCTATTTTTCTGATTCATTATGTTATTTTTTTTGAACAAAACATCATTACTGAAAAAATTGTTAACTTGATTATTAGTGAGTAGTGGGAGAATCATATAAGATCCCATCACCCAAAAATTCCCCAACAGGAACCCCTATCGGGGCTGAGGGATCAACTCCTAAACTTTAGGAGCTATCCTTAGGCCATAGGATAATGGAAGAGGATATGTTAAGAGATAATTCTTGACTAGAACCTCCAGTGCCTATATTTGAGGAGGCAATTTCAAGACTCCCTTCATCAAAAGTGAAGGAATAACGGAGACTAAAGTTCTTGGAGAAGCTCATCATTAGTCTTGGTGTGTTTCCAAAACATAATTTATTCTTGATTATTCTAGAATAAATTTTTTATCATGATGGTAGGTTTCAGTATCCACTCTCCTCTCCTCTCTCAAGGGGCTCATAGATGACCCTTCGAGAAATGAGGAGGATATTTAAGAAGAGGCACAACTTCTTACTGGTGAGTCCATCCATTTGACAAGAGAAGTTTCAAGGGATGAGACCACATTCATTCCTATTACTATAGAGAGGGACTAGAATCCTGGTAATTTTAAATGCATATAAAAAGGTTTCATGCACCAATTACCGTCTTTTATTCCTTATGATATTTTAGATATATTGTATACACTGGAGGACCCCGAAACCACTATCATTGGTCATGTTACCACCCCATGAGGGGATAACATAGACCTAAAATTGTCTGATGAAGGTGCTGGAGCTAATGATAATTTGATGGGGGGAAGGTTTATACCTGCTGAAAGAAAATTTTATTATTATAATGGTGGAGCCAATTTGGTTCCTAATCCTAGAATCTCATATACCATTAATTTTGAGGATTTTATGATATTTGAAGTATTATATAATGAAATGATTGAAAAACTTTATCAAGATATTTATATTCTTGGATCCCTGGTGGAGTTTAGTAAATTTAATAAGGATTTGGATGGACATGAGTTTATCTATTTAGTGTTTCCCCCATAGATGACCTCCTTATGTTTAATGAATTAAATAAATGATCTTTATTGGTACATATTTATGTGTAAAAAATGTTTCCTAGGTGATCTATGACTAGGGTGTCAAGGTCCATCATGCTCCTGTTGTTGGGGGACTCACAATTGAGGGAACTGGAGTGGGATTTTCTTGAGAACCTTTCATCTTGAGCCCTGAGAAAACTCAGGATAATGTTCCCCAGTAGGAAATGCTGGTTCAAATTGCTGATTCTAGGGGTTCTAAGGAGGAATCCAACCAAGAAACCAATCTGTCAATGGGTGAGTTCCATCAACTACTTTAATCACCTTTATTCCTATCTCTTCACTATCTCCTGACTCAATAAATGGTGTAGGGAGAGGGTGGTTTCATTACAAGAAGGTTAACACAATTTTATTCCATGAGTGAACTAATTTCGGAGTACACCTTTCCTCCTTAAACTAGCTCCATAGCAATCCAAGAGGCTCGAGATTCTTTTCAATCATTTAATTGGTTAATGTGGTGGGTCATCTAGGATTTAGTCTTGAGGACACCCATGGAAGATCTAACTTCACAACTCCATCATCTCTGATGAATTTTTTTCATGTTGGGGTATGGTGGATTCAATTACCACATGATATACCTTAATGTGACGGAGATCATTTTATGATGGGAGAAAGAGAATGAGTTATAATAGTTCCTTATCAAATCAATAATTCTCACCAAAACTGATGATCTATTAGCTGATTATCCCAGGAGAATATCAACCAAGATAAGAAACTAGAGTAATGTAAGAAACATGTTAATGTTAAATCTCTTCAAATATTATGCCTCCAATGAGAGATGGTCGCTGCCATAGAGGTGCTCATACAACTTCATCATTCACTGGAAGAGGTTATAGATGGGGGGAATATTTCCATTGCAATCGTAGTGGAGGAACCCAACCTAGATGAGGATGCTAAGACTACCCAGTTAGCTGATCTTCGATGGATCATTGATAAGGCTTGAGAAACCTTTCAACAAATCAAGAATTATGTTGATGATATTTCATAAAATATGATAGAGATAATCTAATTTGTGGATACTCCTCTAACGTTTTCTCATTAATGAAAGAAAATTTTTCCTTCCACCGTCTATTTAATTTTCCCTATTTTTCATGTAATTGTAACATAACACTAAAGATAATTTTTTATCTAAATGTTCTCACATCAATGTGTCCCAATAAAAATGATAATAATAGGAGGGTTCTCTAATTTTTACATAGGTATTTGGACCTAGTGAGTATATTTTGACTATTCCTATAGTCATATGACAGACCCTATGAACTTTTTGTATTTTGTGTCTTCATTATAATTTTTACCTAGGTCAAATATTAAGAATACTTAGCAGACAAGAATTGTAATTTTCTTAGGCCTCCCTTTGAGGGTTTTCAACCTAACAAGTTTTATGCCTCTTTCTTTTCATTTCACAAAAAAATTGGCCTAGTCTATACGGAGTACACTTCTAGTGAGCTTAAACTCAACACTTCCCGAGGGTTCCCTTTTATGGGTTTTTAACCTAGAGAGTACTATGTCTCTTTTCATGGGTAGTTTAGAGTATTTCAAGATGGAATAATGCAAATGGTTTTTTAGATTGAACGTATTTGACTATGAGTTATGGTATGATGACCCAAGTAAGGCCTATTGGTTGTGAATGTTCCAAAATTCTATAGGTACACAAAGGGAGGTTTTAATTTATTATTTTTTGATTTCTAGATCTAAAGAATGATATGGGAAAAATATGTATGGAATGAACATGAAGCATGTTTAAAAATATTTTTCTAGCATAATGTTTTTGTGGCTTATGGAGATATAATAGGTTTCTTTTAAGTAATAAGGTGCCTTTGGTTAATAGGCCTTTATGGATAATTTATGAAAATATAGATTATGGTGTATAAATTCATAGTCAAGAAGAGGTGTCCTTTGGAATCATAAATTATATTACCAATGGTTGGGGAGTTTATGAGGATCTGAATTTCTCAAGGCCACGGAGGGTGGTTTTTGAAAGGAAGGTGTCTAAGGATGGAGGAACACATTTGTTTTGGTTGTTGTAGTAGTTATACCAAGAATGTAGGATCTAGGAATCACTATGTGTCTTGATATAATGAGTATAAAATAGTATATAGTTCTTTAAGGTGATGTGGTGAATGACTAAAACTAGGATAAAAGGATCCTCCCTAATGAGGGTTAAAGAATCATGCAGTTTAATATTGTGTGACAAGAACATAGACTATGTATTTTAGCTTGTTATGATAAGAACATTGAGGGATACAATTTATGGACGTTTATATTTGATTAAAAGATTAGTGATTTTCCACTTCATGGTGATCTGACCAAGAATGTTCTATCATCCTTCAGGCATGAGGAGGGAAGTTTGTAAGTTCTAATATGGGGGATTTAGAATTTGAAGAGTGATATGGGATAGGTATGCAAGGAAAAATCATGGACCAAGTTCAAAAAGTAGTTTCTAGTATAATTTTTTTAGGGATTTCAGGGATAGAAGAGGTTTCTCTTGAGGAAGAAGGTGCTTCGGGTGATACGAATTTTGGTGGTGACTTATGAAAATACAGACTGGGGTGTATCAATTAATAGTCAAAAAAGTGTCCTATAGAATTGTACATTCTATCACTGATAGATAGGGAAAGTTTGTGAAGATCCAGATTTCCCCAAACATAGAGTTTGATTTTCATAAATAAGGTTCCTAAGTACTAAAGGTGAATTTCATGTCAAAATCACCCAAGAATGGGAATAAATGTTTCCTACATGGTTCTAACCTGTACATAGGGATGAGTTTTTTTTTATATTTTGGTTGGGCCCGTGACATAGGATTCAGGGATTAGTATGTTTCTCACCAAGGTGATAATCAAGCTGCACTTAGTTTTAGGGTAGATTCCCCACATTGATTGAATTCTTTCATAGAGAGGGTATTGGAGCCTCCTATTCAAATATGGATCATATATAGGAGATTGGGGGAATTTTTATATTACATATATAATAGGATGTAAAATATGGGTGTCACTATATATCTCTTGAAATTGAGAATCAATACACACATAGTTCTTAGGTAGAGGGGTAGTGGGAGATCAACACCTAGGATAGTGTTCCTATCAAGTGATGGCTATATAAATGAGCAATTTTATGTCATGTAAAATACATTAACCATGTATTTTTAACATCATGTGGTAAATATTATTGGTGTGTCTTTTAAGTTCCTATATCTAGAACCATGTTAACCCTGATGTGAATTGATACACCTTGAACATGTAGGGAATACTTTATCAAAAATCCTAATCCCAAGTGAGTTGTGATCAATGTGAGAAACAAATAGTGGAAAAGGTTTCTTTCACCATATATAGGTGGTTAGAAATAATGATAGGGGTATTTTGATCATGTGGTGTCTAGATTGGGATGTAGGATCTAATCATCACTACGCATCTCATGAGGGTGATAATCCAGCCATATGTAGTCCTTAGAGCATCTTAATACCAAATAAGTGGGATGTTAACCATGAAGTTTAGTTTCATGTGGTAAGGATGAATAGTATCATTCATTTTTAAGTCATATTAATAATACCATAGGTATGGAAACGATTATTTTCATAGGGCTTACCATGCCAAGGATGTTCTCAAATGCTTCACACTTGAAGAAGGAAATTGTAAACAATGATCTTGGGGGTGTCAGATCAGGAGAAATGATATGGGAAATGTATACAGGGAATGATTTAAAACCATGTTTGAAAAGCATTTTCCAGAATGAAATTATCAAGTCTTACTAAGATAGAAGAGGTTTCTCATAAGGATGAAGGTACCTCTTATTGATAGGCCTTTTGTGGGAAACTTATGTAAAGATGAACTGGGGCTTATCAATGAATAGTGAAAAATATATGTCCTCTAGAATCAGACATTATATCATCTATATATAAGGAAAGATTATTTAGATCCAAATTTTCCCTGTAAAAGGAGTATGATGTGTGGAAGGAACATGTCTACTCATAAAGGTATCATTTGGACTAGCATTGGCTATGGAGTGTGAAGTTCTCTGCATAGATTTTTTTATCTGTATGCAATATAGGGAGAATTTACCATAATTTTTGTTTTATCCCAGGACATAATTTTTGGGAATCACTGCATTTAAAATTGATAATATAATCAATCCATACATAGTTTTGGAATGGGGTGTGGTGGGAGACCAACACCAAGCGTTATAATACTCTCAATCATAATCCAAAATGTTTTTGCATTTTTATGTCATGAAATAAGGACATGAACCATGTACTTTTACATCGTGTGGTGAGGATGTTTTCATATAGTTTAATGTCTCATGATTAGGATGTTAGGATTTTTAGTATAAGTCTTACATATCTGACTATGGTTTCTTGTAGTTTTAGGTCGTAAAATAAAACCACATATAATTCATTTTAAGCTCATGCAATAAAGACCATAGATTATTGAATAAAGTATTTGTTGAGAAAACTCACTTTGGTAGTGTACGTAACAAGATTTCCATATATAAAGATCAAGGAATAACCTTTATTCGAGTGGAACTTGTGTATAGAATAAGGTCCATACCACTTTGGATCATGCTTGGGAGGTTTAATCCTTGGTATTATTTGAGTTATGAAAAATAATACCAATTCTCACTGGAGGAACAAGTGGATGAGATATTTCTTGTTAAAGGACTATTTAATTCTATTTTGGTGGAATTTAAAGTGATACAAGGTATGCAGTCTTTTCACATTAAGTCATTCCAATTCATCCTATCATTTTTTGGACTACTCATATGTGTATAGTTGATCACATATAGCAATAGGAAGAAAGGTAAATTGGACCTAAATGGGTAGGACTGTGTCTATCTTATATACTAAAAAATATGAGATAACCTATGTTGTGGTTTGGGTTGTAGTCTAGTAATCCCAAAAGGTATGAAAGATCTTTTTAGACCAATAATTTTTATCTATATCCGCCATTTTCTAGAGTATTTTTTATAAGGTCTTATTGAAGGTCTTTATCTATCCATTATCTACTAGATGATAGTGATATGAATGGTTGTATTTGGTATTATATTCCTAATACATATTCTCAAACTTAGTAGAACATAAATTAGTTCCATTTTCTATCAATATCGTATGAGGGGAAACAAATTTAATAATGATATTGGCTTTAACTAAAATGGTAATGCTTTTGGTCCTGAATTATTTGAGGGGTACTGCTTCATCCCACTTAGATTATAACTCTATATCAGTGAGAATGTGATTGATTTTATTTTCCATAGCTAGAGGATATAACCCCACAACATCTTTTCTCTACATTAAAATTAAATAGGAGTATTTTTCTATGTGTAGAAACTTTGGATTTGATGGATGAAGTTGGTGTTCACTTGTTAGGAATGACACTTTTTGGTGAATTTTGTGCAATCCTACACCATTAAAGGCTATAGGAATCTAAGCCTTTGGATTTGATGGGAAATAATTATTCCTAAGTGGTGGGAACTATAGTCTTTGATATATACTTCTTTCGTGATAGAAATATTCTCTTCTTCATTAATACACCTGATAAGGTCTCCATTGAATCCCCATTTATAGAGTAATTTCAAGTGATTTGGGACATCATAAAGAGTGAATTTGGTCACTCATCACTGTATTTTCTTTTTTTCAACTTTATCTAATGAGAGCACTCTATTTTGAAGGTATTATAAATTGGGCATCATCCAACTGATAGCAGGACTGTCTAGTTTTTCAATGGAATTAACCTCATTGATTTCTTCCATGTCAATATGGGAAAAAGGTGACACAATTAGATATTGCACAATGTTGATGACTGTTTCATCTTAAATGGGATTTTCTAAATCCATTATCATATTTTCTAATGCATCTTCTTGGGAATTATGTGGTCATGGGATGCGATTAAATGTTCAATCTGAGGGAAATTTTTTTCATTGTTCCTCAAACATATTCAAAAAAAGGGGGATTAAATCTTCCATTCTAATGGAATAATCACCATCGATCTACTTGATTACAAAATATTAATTTCCTTTTACCTTTAAGTGGTCCACTGGAATTTGAAGGGATGGTTTGATAACTATTATAAGTGCATGATACTCTACCAAACTATTTGTGAAAAGTTATAACAATAGGAATGAGTAAGGTAGTAAATCCTTTTTTGGATATATTATCATGACTCCCAAACCAACTTTATTGAGTTTGGGGTCTTCCACTCTTTTCCATGTTGGGATTTCAGATGCACTATTGAAATACATCTCCCATATCTAGGGGGTCTTGAATTGATAAGATATCATCATAAATAAATTAAATATTCAATAATTATGTTTCCCTAGAGGGATGTTATGAAAGGAAGTATGCTCATGTCTATCATTTTACCACCTTATGAGGCATGAATTGAATATCGAACTACTGCAAAATGAACACCCACTATGCTAAATGTCCACTAAACATAGTATGGTTGAGGATGTATTTGAGTGGGTTATTAAGTGATAGAATAAGGACCTCATGATGCTACATGTATTTCCTCTACTTCTAAACCATTAATATTAATTCTAGACAGCTCTTCTCAATTAATGAATAGTGAGTCTCAGTATTGAGCATGGTTCGATGGATATAATAGTGGTTTTTTTCTCGGTGTCTTTCCTATTAGGAAATAACCCAGTGATTTTTCTAGGGATGTCACATAAAAAATGAGTGGATTCTCCTTAATAGGTGGAATTAACACTGGTGGACTCAAAATATATTTCTAGATACTTTTGAATTCTTTTTTATAATCATAATTCCATCGATATATGACCCCCTTTTTCATCAACCTAGTGAATGGAAAACACTTTCCTTTAAGGTTTTCTATAAAGTAAAAAATATAAGAAAGGTACCCTTGTAATCCCCTCAACTCTTTAAGGTTTTGAGGAGGTGAAAAATCAATGATAGCATTTATCTTCTCAGGATTGACTTTGATGTTATGAGGACATACCATGAAGCTGAGAAACATTCCTCAGGTAACTCCAAAGGTGAATTTCAAGGGGTTCATCTTCAACCTATTATATTATAGTTTATTGGATGTGGTATCGAGATAAGATAGGTGGTCAAAACACTATTTAGAATTAACCACCAGATCATCAACATAGAACTCGGTGGACTTTCCCAAAATGGTTTTAAAGATGTGATGCATGGTATATTGGTATGTAGTGTCAGCATTCTTTAAACTGAACAACATTACCTGATAATAATACACCCATTAGGGTGATCTAAAAGTGGTGGGTTACTTAAATTTAGGGGTAATTTTAATTTTTTTATACCCTTAATATCCATCCATGAAGGAAACTGTGACATCTCTCCTTTTTATTACATAACTTTTCATTACATTGTACAAACATAGGATCTTTTAAAGTTTAGTTTTTTTGGAAAAAATGGTACATAACAAATGAAAACATAAAAAATATTTTATTCCACTTAAAATGATTCATAAAATATTTATTAGAGTATAATTACTACATCCCATAACCTGGGGAAAACATCAAAGAAAAGGGTGGGCATACGGCCCTATAAGGGAAAGTAAGGGAAACAGTTTACATGTGATCATTAGAATTATCAATAAGTACTTGATAAATATCATAAAGGAATAACCAAGATACATATCATAATAATAATAACGTGAATCATAAATTGTATATGTGTCTAAAACATTTAAATGAGACATTCATAAACATATCACCAAGGTTTTTCATTGAGGTGTTGTAAAAATTACTAAGGTTATTCACCAAGGTATCATAAAACTTTTCATCTCCAGAGATTAAATTCTTTACCCAATGCATTGGAGTGATATTAGGGAACACCCTTAATATGTATTAATTAATTTGAACTACATATATCATAATAAAACGTTTCATAAATAACCCGTTTAGAATAAAAGAAAAGGGTTTCATATCAAAATCATGGAGTTTTATAAAAAATCTCTTAAAGACAAGATCTTTATCTCATAATTAAACCACGAAAAGGGTAGGTGGGTTTCATTTATGTTAATACCATAATAAAATAAATAATTTTAAAATATAGGTGAATACCCCAAGAAAATAAAGGGTTTTTGGTATTCACAAAAGAAAATAAGATAATTTCTTGAGAAAAGAGATAAATTTTGAGAGGAAAATTCGGCAGCATAACGAGAATGAAACATGGTTTTAGAAAACATTAAAAACAGTGGAAAAAAGGGTATCCCATTAATAAAATAATATTAATATTTAAAATATATGTAACAAAATGTAAATAATAACATAGTATGGAAATTTGTATCACATACCACATAAAAAAGGAAACTTGAAAGGAAAATAGAAGTTGAGATTTCCCTTAGCTTGAAGAGTAACTCCTAAAACTCAAGGATTGGGACCTTGGGGGCCTAAGGAAACATTGGTAGGACTCCCTAGGAGGTAAAACTATTATATATTAGTGGAGGATGAATTGGTATTGAAATAAAATGGATAAATGGGTGGGTATTTATATCACTAGTGAGGGATTTTTTATTGATTTCCTTAGACACCTCGGTAATGGTATTTGAAAAACCTTGGTCTTTACCATGGTATTTTCCCATGGTATTGGCCACTTGGGACACCTATTATGTTATTTTAATCCAAAATATTTTACTATAATTTTATATTACTTATTAAATCATTTTGTTGTTATTAAACATACTGAAAACTCAAAACTGTATTTTTACTATTCACCGAAAAATAAAAAAATAGAAAATTACCATATATTCATCCAAACGTAATTTCAACGTGATGATTTCAAAAATGTTTTTTATTTTATCATAATAATTTTCTAATTATAAGAAATTTAATTTTTAAATATAAAAAACCTTATTTATTAAAAATAATAGGGGATAGAAAATGCATAGTAAAATTTCTGACATTTGAAAAAAAAATATATTTTATCATTTAAAATTAAAGAAGAGTGTTTTAATAACAATATTTCATTAAAATAACATTATGAATAAAACCTTAGTTTATTATAATAATTATATCTTTTCTAAAAAGTACAATTTCTGACCAAGAAAATCAATTTATCAAATTTGTCATATTTTTTAGAAAAACGAAACTCAAAATAGATGGAACAAAAAATTTATTTATACAAAGGTATTATACAATAATTAACTAAGGCCTCAATACACAACCCCTTATAACACACTCATACGACCTAAGGGTGAGGTGTGCAATGGTTATAGACTCATGGGGTGGCTCGGTAAACATTCCTAGAGTGGTTATTTCCACTATTTTGAACTTCTCCCGCATGCGATTTCATTCAAGCTTAACATATTAAAGATCAAATTTGGATTGGTTATGATTGAAGCCCAATGACTCTACCTTCCTCCCAATTTCTGAAAAATGGGCTTCTTATAGCTTGACTCTACTGGATGATTCCATCAACTCTACTTTCTGTGTTAATTTTCCTTTTTAATTTCTATTTATAAACATAATTATAACATTAAAATCATTATTAAGAGTATAGTTTCCAATGGTCATATTGACCAACGATTGTAATTGAACAACGTTAATATAATATTCAAATCCCAATGGTCACATTTTAATTATAATAACTTCATTATTAAAGGGATATAGTTTTGATGAGTACAAAATAATATAAGAAACATTTTCAAAAAAAAATATTATTCCAAAATTTTGAGTAGTTACATTCTTCCACCCTTAATAAATTTCATCCCCAAAATTTTAACTCGTTCCCTCGGTTGAGAAAAAGTGTGGGTACTTTTTCCTCATTGTTTCCTTTGGTTCCCATATGGATGGTTTATATTTATTTTTCCTCCACAACACTGTAATGAGGTGGGTGGTCTTATTGCGTAGAACCTTGTCTCTACGGTCCAAGATCTCCACCGGTTTCTCCTTATAAGAGAGGTTATGTTACAGTTGTACCGCATTAGGATCTAGTACATGTGAAGGGTCATGTATGTACTTCTTTAAGAAAGATACGTGGAATACATCATGAACTTGAGCTAAATTTGGATGAAGTGAAATCTAATAGGACACTTCTTCTATGCGATCAAGGATTTCATAGGGGTCAATGTACCTAGGGTTGAGCCTACCTTTCTTCCCAAACTGCATGACTCCCTTTCAAGGTGAAATTATAAAGAAGAATTTGTCGCAAAAATCAAACTCCAAGTCCCTTTGATGGCTGTCAGCATATCCATTTTACTGACTCTGAGTAGCCTTTATTTTTTGTTGGATGGAATGAACATTTTTTTCACCTATTGTACAAGATCATTCCCAAGAAGATTTCTCTCACCAACTTCATCCCAACAAGTAGGAGTTATAAATCACTTCCCATATAGAGCTTCATAGGGTTCCATTTGAATACTAAAATAGAAACTATTTTTTTAGAACTAAACTAATGGGAGATGTTGATCACATCCACTTTTAAATTCCATTGATCATGTTATCATCATGACCTCGTGTGTTTGAATAGTCCTTTTAGATTAGCCATCGATTTGAGGGTGATAGGTCGTACTGAAATTCAATTTAGTATTCAGATCATGTTAAATACTTCTCCAAAATTTTGATGTGAACCTTGGATCATGATTAGAAACAATAAAAAGTGGCACTCCATGTAGACTTTCCAATTCCTTCACATAAATTTGGAAATATAATTATTCCCAAATAGAGATAAAATGGACAGTCTTGGGGAGATGGTCCACTATAACCCATATCACATTTTTTCCTTTGGTTTTTTTCAAGAGACAAGTGAAAAATTCCATAGTGATATTGTCCCAATTCCATGAAAGTATGGGTAGTGGTTGTAATACCCATTTAAGAATTTGTTGCTCTTCCTTCACTTGATGACACACCAGGTGACTTTTAGTGTAGTTGGGAATCTCCCTTTTCATGTTATCCCACCAATAATGATCACGAAGGTCCCTATACATTTTCATACTTCAAGGATGTAAAGATAAATTAGAGTTATGAGCTTCATCCATCAGATCCTTATATATTTTTGTAATATATGGAACACATAGTCTTGTTCGAAATTTCAGTGCACCTTCTTGATCAATATTGAACTGAGGAAACTTCCCATTCATCATAGCCTCTATCTTCTTCTATAAAAATGATATTATATTTTATATTTAAAGATATTTTCTATTAATGATGGTTGATAAATCATTTGGGATAGGGTTGATGATTTCCCTTCCCTTGTGATTCCCATGTCTAGTTTTACTAGTTTTTTATCAAACGATCTCCTTGAATACTCATCATTACCAACATAATAGGGTCTTTCCTACTTGATACATCAGTGACTTTTTTTTTTCTTCTAAGTTGATAATTAATTGAACAATCATAGTATTTAGGAAGTTCCAACCATCTCCTCTGTCTCCAGTTCAATTAATTTTGTGTGAAAATATACTTCAAACTTTGATGGTCTATGTATAGATCACATTTCCCCCCATAAAGATAGTGCCTCTATATATTTATATAAAAAACAACCACAACCATATCCAAGTCATGAGTATAATAGTTCTTCTCATGTAGCTTTAACTATTGAGATGCATAAGAAATCACCTTGTCATTTTGTATGAGGATGCACCCTATCTCTATCATAGATACATCACTAAAAAATGAATGCTTCTCTGATAGAGGGTAGATTTAACATGGGTGCAGTAACCAATATCTTCTTCAGATATTGGAAAATTTCTTCACACTCCTTTATCCAGATGAATTTATCCCCTTTTCAAGTTAACTTGGTTATTGGATTAGAAATTTGTGAAAAGTTTTTCAAAAACATACTATAAAATCCCACTAATCCAATGAAACTACGAATCTCAATTACTTTTTTATGATGAGGTCGCTCCTCCACAACCTTTTTCTTAGAAAGATCAACTGAGATTCATTCATTGGTTATAATGTTCCCTAAGAAAGCAACTTGTTGTAACCAAAATTCACATTTTATGAACATTTTAAATAACCTCTCCTTCCTCATAGTTTTAAATATAACCCTTAAATGATCCTCATGCTCATCATGAATTTTATTATATATCATAATATCATCAATTAAAAATACCAAAAAGTTATCAAGGTAGTCCTTAAAAACTATATTATTCATATCCATAAAAATAACAGTAGCATTAGTCAAGTTGAAGGGCATAAAAACAAACTCAGAATTCCCATATCCCGATCATAAGGTGATCTTTAGAATATCTTCTTTATTCACCCTCAATTTATGATAACTATATCGAGGATAAATCTTGGATAAGAATTGATCCCCGTAAATTTGTTCAAATAAATCATCAATTCTTGGAAGAGGGTACTTTTTCTTCAATGTGATCCTGTTAAGTTCTCTATAATCAATGCATAACTGCATTGATCTATCCTTATTCTTCAAAAATAGAATAGGTGATCCCCAAGGAGACGCACTTTGATGGATAAACCCCTTCTCCAAAAGATCTTAGAGTTGTTTCTTTAATTCCTATATCTCTACATTTTTTATTCTATATCGGGTCTTTGAAATCGGATTGGATCTAGGAATGAGCTCAATGGATAACTCTACCTCTCTTTTTAGGGTAGGTCTAGTAAAATCCTCAAGAAATACCTTAATGTATTCATGAATTATGGGGACACTTTCTATTCATAAAATTTTATTTCATTCTTCATCTTCACTGATCATATCCATAATGAAGGCTATGGGTGGTGCTTCTACACAAAGATCGGGTCGAGATATCTCTCCTTTGAACACAATTATAGGCTTTCCATTATATACAACTAAGATTTTATTTCTTATGTAGTTTATATTATCATTATACTTTGAGAGATATTCCATCCCTAATATAATGTAGAATTCTCACATGAGAATGACTACTAGCTTTGTGGTGAGATTTTTCTCTCCAAAGTGAATGATAGAGTTTATATACACTATTGATGGTTAGATAATCCCTCCAGGATTATTTAATGATAGTTATACTTCTATAAGTTCATGGATTGATTCTATATTCTTTGAAAACTTGGATGAAATAAAAAAACGAGTAAAACTAGAATCAAACTATGTACTTGATAGTTATGATAGAACAACGGGAGTACCATCCACCACATCATTTGGATCTTCAACATTAGTTTTCATTCTTGATAAATCATGAACTTTCTCCCTTGGCCTATACTGAGTTTGATGGTAATTCTCCTAAATTAACTTCTTATTTGAATAGTAATTGGAAAAGTTCCCAAGTTTTCCACACATGAATCATTGGACTTTATGTTGGGCATACACCATCTTCCCTTTGTTTTTAGTGTTGAGAAGTTGATGTTTCACCTCACTATAAAAGTTTGGAGAAATATAGACTTCTCTTCCACACTTGTAACATTTCACACTCCCAAGAAAGTAGTTCCCTAAATGCTTCTTCCCACATTTTTTTCATGTGGAAAGTTTCACTTGTTTCCTCGTCTTCCTTGATCAAATCTCCTCCCCAAGTTTGGCTCCAAATATCTATTTTTTTCATTCAATATATTGGACCAATACATCTCTCTAAACTCCAGTTCAATATTCCTAGAACTCACCACAATCTCCTCATAGTTTTCATAGTCTTGGTTCACTATATTCTTCCATATATGGGGTCCTAATCCACCAAAGAATCTATCAACCTTCCCATTAGAATCCTTGAAAAATATAGAGGTGTAAAAGGAATGTCTTGTGAAGTTCATCTCATAGATTCCCACAGATTAATTTTCCTTTTACTTAAGATCTATGAATTCCTTATCTATTTTTATTTTCATTTAATGGGGGAAATATTTTTTGAAAAATGTTTTCCTGAACTCTTCCCACTCCATAGCTTCAATATCCCCTCTTGGATTTGTGTTTTTAACCAGTTTCCACCATTGATCATCTTCTCCCTCTAAGTAGTACATAGACAAGGTGAATTTCTCTTATTTTTAACAATGGAGTACATAAAAGATATTTTCTATAGAGCTTATTCATTGTTCGACGATCAATGGGTTGGTAAATCCACTAAATAAATGTGGTAATTGATTAATAAAGGACTCAATGTAAAGTTGTTCCCTTCTAGGTGAATCTAGTCTCTCAGTTTGATTCAAGTTATTTATCATAACTTGAGTCATTTGATTCATAATTCTCATTAATTTTTCCATTTTGGCTTCCATCGTAAGGTCATTAGTGCCTGATCCATTGTGCTCATCATTTATGAATTTTCTCCCATTCCTTCCATTTTCTAAAAGAATAAAACCTTAGTGGAAAATTTATTTCATTTAATAATATTATAATTCTAAATTAATTTCATTTCTTAAAACATCAGGCTTAAATATTTTTTTCTTTAATGAGAATTATATTTTTTATAAACCCTTCATAATGGTTCATAAAAAGCTTGTGATTAACCAAAAATATCCCCTAGGAGTGTCAAGACAGAAGTGCAGCAAGGCCCATTGTCATGTACCAGGTTACACAGTGTCAGGCTCGACGCACCTTTTTGGAGTTGTTACCCCAAGGTACATCTGTGCCAGAGCCACATCCACTTGTTCGTATCTAGACAGGTATTTCTTTACTCAGAAACCACTGACTTAATATTTCACCAAAATACTAGTATGTTTTCCTATATAATAAATTGTCTCTAAGGTTCTTCCTAAAGTTTTAAAATCCTAATTCTCAAAAATAACTAAATTTTCCTTTGATTCCAACTATGGAATCATTCCTTTTTATTACATAACTTTTCATTACATTATACAAACAGAGGATATGTTAAAATTTAGTTTCTTGGAAAAAAGGGAACATAACACATGAAAACATTAAACATTAATATATTACACCTTAAATGATTCATCAAAGGTTAATACTAAGTATAATTACTATATACCATAACCCATGGACATACATCAAAGGAAAGGGTGTGTATAAGGTCGAGTAAGGGAAAGCAAAGGAAGTAGTTTACATGTGATCATGAGAATTATCAATAAGAACTTGTGGAAAATTATAAAGGATTGAGAAATAGGTATATAATTATAATAATAAAAAGAATAATAACTTGGATATGTGTCTACAATATTTAAATAATACATTCATAAACATATCACTAAGTTTTTTCACTGAGGTGTCTTAAAAATTAACAAGATTTTTCACCAAGGTATCGTAAAACATTTCATATCAAGAGAGTAAATTATTTACCCAATAAATTGAAGTGTCATTAGGGTGAAACCTTCATATGTATTAATTAATTTTATCCACATATATCATAATAAAATATTTCATAAATAACCCATGGAGAATAAAAGAGACAGGTTTCATATCAAAATCATGGAGTTTTAAAAAAATGCTTAAAGACAATATCATTATGTCATTTATAACCCACGAAAAGAAAAGGTGGGTTTTTATGTATGATAATACCAGAATAAAATATATAAATTTTTAATCTATTTGAAAACCCCTGTAAAGGAAAGAATTTTTGGTATTCATAAAAGACGATAAAAGAATTTCTTGAGAAAATGGAGAAATTTTGAGAAGAAATTTTGACTGCATAACGAGGTATAAAACATGGTTTTTCAAAACATTAAAAAGATAGTGGGAAATGGTCTCTAGTTAATTAAATACTATTAATATAGAAAATTTATAGAATAAAATGGAAAAAAATAACATAGTATGGAAATTTTAAGGACATACCATAAACAAACTTGAAAGGAAAATAGAAGTTTAGATTTCCCTTACCTTGAAAAGTAACTCCTGAAACATGAAGATTTGGACCTTGGGTGCTTGAGTAATCCTTGGAACATAAAACTATTATAGATTCATGTAGTATTAATTCTAAATAAAATATAATGGATAATTTGGTGGGTATTTATAGAAAAAGTGAGGGATTGTTTTATTGATTTCCATATACACCTCGGTAGTGGTATTTTTAAAAACATGGGCCTGACCATAATATTTTACCATGGTATTGGAAACTTGAGACACCTAATATGTTATTTTAATCCACAAGAGTCTACCATAATTTTATATTACTTATTACATTATTATGATGTCATTAAACATACCAAAAACTCGAAACTATATTTTTACTTTCCATCAAAAAACAAAATATTTTAGAAAATTCTCATAAGTTCACCCTAACCTAATTTTGATGTTATGATTTAAAAAATGAGGTTTATTTTATCATAATAATTCAGTAATTATAAGAAATTTAATTTTTAAATATAAAAAACATTATTTATTAAAAATAATTGCGGATGTAAAATGCATAGTAAAATTTATGACACTTGAAAAAAATAAAATTATTTTATCATTTAAATTTAAATAAGAGTGTTTTAATAAAACCATATCATTAAAATAAAAATTATGAATAAAACCTTAGTTTATTATAATAATAATATCTTTTTTGAAAAGTACAATTTTTGACCTAAAAATGAATGTATCAAATTGATCATGTTTTTAAGAAAAACTAAGCTCAAAATGGAATTGATGGAATGATAATTTTATTTATACAAATGGATTATAAAATTATTAAATAAGTTCTCGATACATAACCCCTTATAATACCTATATATGGCCTAAGTTTGAGGCACGTGATGGTGATATACTTTTGGGGTGGCTCGACTAACATCGTCCGAGTGGTAATTTCCTCTAACTTGAACTTCTCCCATAAGTTATTTAATTCAAGATTAAAATGTTAAATCTTGACTTGTTCTTGGTCATGATAGAATCCCAGTGATGTCACCTCCCTCCCAAGTTCTAAAAAATGGGCTTCATACAGCACGAATCTACTAAATTAGGTCATAAACTCTTCTTTCTGTATTAATTTTTCTTTTTCATTTCTACTTATAAATAATAATTATAACATTAGAATCATTATTGAGAGTATAGTTTCCAAAAATCATATTGACCAATGGTTATATAACAGTCAAAACCCAATGGTCACATTTTAATTATACTAACTTGATCATTAAATGGATATAGTTTTGATAAGTAAAAAATAATATAACACATATTTTCAGGAAACAAATATTATTCAAAAATTTTGGGTCATTACAGAAAGTTCTTGATATATGTTCATAGTAAAAATTAGAAGTTCCATGATTAGAACTAAGAAATCATATTTTGGAAAGTGTTGGTTGAGATCTATAAAGTCAATTTAGACCCTAATTTTCTCATATTTCTTCTTTACCAATAATATATTGGTTATAAATTTTAGATAATGTACTTCTCAGATGAAATTATACTTGATAAGCTTTTCAAATTTAGCCACGATTTTGGTGGCGTGATATGGGTGCATCCTTTTGGATGCCTATTTATAACCCCATTGGTTTTTTAGAAAGCCCATGTGGTGAGTTCCCACCTCGGGATCGAGTCTTATAATTTCAATATAATTCCAAGAAAACAAATCGTGACATTACTTCAAAAATAAATTATATACCTATTATTATTCAGAAGTCATAGTTGTTCTAATCAAAGTTGGTCATGGTTCCTCCTCTAAATCCAGATTTATTTGTCTGAGCTCATCAATATTGGTGAATACACCTTTCTAGAATCTTGTAGGGGAATCCCCAAGGTCCTCCTCCTCTTCCTATTCCTATTCCTATTCCTCTTCCTCTTCCTCTTCCACCTCACTCTTAGGAGAAGTAGGTGATGAAGGAAATTTTTTAGAGTAAGGAGAGGAGTAAATATTTTGAAATCCAGAAGATTGGGTAGCTTCTTCCGACCTAAATAATGACATTCTGTTTCTTTGAATCTCAGGGGACAGGATGAGGGAATTTTCACTCAAGATTTTACCATTATTCAGATGTTTGATGACCTTTTTAGCGCTTCTAGGATCAATCATCATGATTGATATCACAAGATTCTTTGAATATACTCCCAAATTAGGAATTATATCTTTGATATGATTGATAATAATCATATAAGCTTCACTGAACTATTTGAAGGGATTGTCCTAGGTCATTTTTAGACCATTCGGGATAGTGACCCAAGCACCACTATCATTCATTGGTTGTTTCCCTTCACTCTGGTAGAATCCTTCATTATTATATTGCAATTATCAATATTAAAATGGGGATTTATCACCATAAAACTACCTAATTTTACCATTAATAAAATATTTAAGGAATTGTTGGTATGATGAGGGGGCTGCCATGTGATTATTCTACCAAGTTATTTCTAGTAGATCTTTGAAGGTTGTATCTTTCCAAACAATTATAAATTCTAAGTCAGATATGAGGTCCCCAAACTGAGCTCTGATATTGATTATTTTAAGGGTATTTTGCTCACTTTTTTCATAACCCTATAGCATTATAGTGTAAGACGAAAAGTGGTACTTACTATAACCCGTTCTACGTGGTGTTCAGATCAGAATGAGGTTGGCTCCTGAGCAATTATCAATGAAATCTCATCGGATATCAACATTATTTATCATGTTAGACACATATAAGGGTCTGATGTGTCCCTGTATAATAGCATATTTTTATTTTTCTGTGAATGATATGATTATGTGGAATTATACATGATTAATCTATGTAAGAGATATTTCATTAGCGGTAACCTTGGATTCAAACTCCGGATGGCTCACAAAAACCTCTTTGATCACTTCTTGGAGGTCTTTTGATAAACTGGGAGTGTATAAGATTCACCAGCTGATCATCACCAGGGCCAATGGAATTAAATTTTCATACACCTAGTCTAATTTTTTACGCTTTCTAAGATGAGGTTTCTCTTTCATAGGGACTTTATGTGATGAATTACTTGATGTAGGTAGATCGTCCCTTGGAACAGGAGTTGGAGGCACTCATGTTCTTGATGGGTTAGGTCGACTAGGTCTTCCTTCATGCTAAGGTATATTATATAATTACATCCCCTCTAATCATCCATCCCAAATGATCAGGTTAGGGTAAAATTTGGAATATGTGGGGGAACTTTCCTTCTAATCAGGGGCATGGCTAGAGTATTGAGTTTTTATGCAACTATGTATTCCCCTATATCTTTTTCTTTGGTGGCCTCTTCCCCTAGTACTCTAATCAGGTGACGTCAACTTGGGTTCATGGATATATCCATCATCAAAGAAAGGATCCATTAAGTGAATAGATTAAATGGAACAAAAGATCAATTCTTTATCTGATGAGGATTCCATCTCACTGTTAAACTCTTATCGTACCATTTAGTAGGATAGTTCCTATGCTTTCAAGACTAAAGTAATGAATTCTAAGAGATTCAGTATAGTTATATCTTTCTAAATTTGTTTCCTTCCACTCTAGACATGTTTTTTTAGAAGACTGGCCTTTATAGGACTACGGTGCCAAAGGAGTCGGTTGTGTCACTACAGAAGTGGATGGGGGTATATTTGGTCATGGTAACTATGATCAGGGGATATAATGAGTCTAGTTGATTTTTTTTTAGTAATCAAATCATTGAACTTATTTTTATTCTTGTTGTTAAATTCCTTCCATTCACCCTCTTCCTCCAGAGTGGCAGCGGAAACACACGATACCTATGTGGGTGGTTTTCCTTGCTTCACTTTCTCATAATCAAAAATATTTGCACGAAATATTTGAAAATTAAATACTTCTATATGGTGTGTCCTAAGTTTAATTTAAGGGGTAAATAATTTGGGTGATCATAAAGGCTTACTTGTTTGGTCCTTTTGGGTTCTATAAGGATTAACAGGTTGTTTTCCAAGGCTGCTAAAAAAACCAGGAACCTTCTCATCTCAGAAAGAGTAGACTTTATTCTTACAATCTCTATATTGAGATCATTTTTCTCTTTCATTTCATCATAAATAGGATAATACTACTAACTCTTCCATTTAGGAAGAGTTACTACATAAGGAGGTGCGATCTTCGGAGTTTGAGTCGGTGTAGAAGCTAGATTTAATGTAACCATTATAGCTTCCACTCTACACATCCTCTTCCCTTGAGATGTCATCACAAGATTGGAGTTTTCCTTATTTCACAAAATATAATCTTCCAAAATTTGTGATATTATATAAAGATCCTAAAATCCTCTTAGATACTTTACTAGGATAATCTCTATTCATAACTCTTTCCAAATATTCTCAATATGAAGAACCAATAAATGTTTTTGAGGAAGCTGTAATTTTAGAGAATAAGTCAAACTCTTCCACCTAGAAATCAAAATTGATACTCTATCATTTTCTCATTATCTTCAATTTTAGAGATTAAGTATTATTGTCTTCTACAACATAGATTTGAATTAATAGAGTAATTTTTGATGAAGATCTTCCCTTCCCTTGATTGATTTGGCAGGTAGAATGATATATAAAGTGAAGGCTGATCCTTCTAAATTCTATAAAAACATATGATCCTAGATGATTATTATTGCTCAAGGTTCCCCATAATGGGGACACAACTATATACAAAGTGCATCAGATGTTGTTCTGGATCCCCTGAGCCATTAAATATTAGAAACATAGGATTCCAAAAGTTTAGTTGGGGAAGAGTTGCATCCACCCATTCAGGGTAAGGCTTCCTATCTGTTTGAACTAGCACACATCATCCCCCCACAGCTTCTAATCAAGCTTCCAGTGTTTCGATAGTGTCGATGATCTAGAGAGGAATGTCCAACTGGGTAGGAGCCTAAGTAAGTATAACATTAGGTTTTTTTAGATGTGGTATTTCTTCTTGTACTCACAGTGGGTAAACTATAGGGGCTGGTCTATGAGGATGTGTCAAACCTATATTTGGTTATGTTCCAAGTGGTGGTAACTCTAGATATATGGTTATTATGCAATCCAAATATATTGGTTTTTGGCACCCCATACTAAGAATATGTTATGGATCCACTTTAGTTGTTGTGATGAACCCTATTTGTTGAGGTGCGTTAACAGGGAGTACGGGGTGAGGCTCCACCTATAGAACATATCCAATAGGGATTTTTCCTCAGATTAGTTTTTCATTGAGTTTTCTCAACACCTTCATCTCTTCCTCTAGTTGATAGAATATTTCATCAAGTGTGCGGAGTTCAGTCTCTTTGGGCAGTGGGTGAGATATGACCACACCTTTACCCTTTTCTTTGGACTATTCTCATTGAGGAGGCATTAGTTGAGTAGGTGAGGGAATCCCCAAATTCATAGCAAGTATCTGGTATCAGGTAAGAACACATTATTAAATAATTTTAGTGTGGATCATACTTTGAACAAAAACTTATTCCTCTAGTTCCACCGTATTATCCTTGTGTTATTTAGTGTCTACAGGGGTGGTAATAATGAAATTCATCAATTTTTAATGCATTTTACACATTTAATCAGCCTCTAAATTATAATAGGGTTAGTTTTCTTAGGGATATCTTCCAAAAGAACTATGATCACCGAGAGAAATCATACCCTTGGTAGATTTCTTTTGTTTGTGTTGACCACAAGGTCTCATCCTCTCCTTAATTTTTCCTCTTTAAATCATTTTATGAATTTTGATCTAAAGGGAATAATTGGACAATTTTTTCATGCATGTTCCCATTGAAGAACTTGGGTCATAGGATAGGATGAACTAAGAGGATTCATTATATGGTGTTCCCCCTAAAAAGAAAAATACTGACTTCCATTAAGGAGAAGGTTGAGGTAAAAAATACCCCATAATTTTGGATTGGGGTTTCTTCTATTCCATTTTCATAACATTTCAAGCTTGATTTTTTGGAGTCAAAGGTTTTGTAAAAAAATCCCTCAACCCTACAGGCTGGGGTTGCTCCTAGATTTTTTTGGCTGCATCTGTCACATCTTCTCTCTTGATTTTACGAAGATTTATTCGAACATGGGATGGATCCAATATATGTTTTTCACATAAGTCATGTACTTACAATGTTATTAACACTTCTTGATGATTGTCTTCCCTTAAGCACGAGGCTTACTCAATATTTTTTGATGCTTTATGTAAGAGTCTTTCGATGGCTCACTCTCTTCTAGACTAATGGATTCAAGAGTCATTTAGGACTATATTTTTTTGAGTATACCACATTTTACTATAAATCACATTTCTAAAAGCCATCCCGAGGCTATTACATTACATGATGTCACCTTTGGTGGGATTTTTTAATCGGGGAGTGAGGTGAAATGAAACACCCCTTGTTCTACCCATCCTCTGATATGAACACGTGATGGTACATCGATGATCAGCTTATACATCTATTTTAATGTATCAAGACATGTGCATTGAAGGGATCTATACTATTTTCCTAATTTTAGGTGTCGTGCATATAGGAGATCCTCCAAGTCGATTTGATGGTGTATCCCTTTTATTACCTTGACATGTCTTGTATATTATTCACAAGGAAAGACTTTTTTTAGGTGATGAAGAGTATTCCATAAATTCTGGTGGATTTCATTCACACATTCTTCTAAAAAACCTCTAGAATATTGTATTGGGGAGTGTATAAAGTCCATAACATGACTGGTATATGTATTTATTCAAATTTCTTCTCATTAGCATTATGTATTCTTCATCTTTGTCAAGAGGTCCCTCAACCTGGTCTAATGTATTTTTTCCTACTTCTTTATCATAAATAGAATTTTTTTCAGGTATTTCCTCTATCATATTGAAAGGCAGGTGATCCAAGGGTAGTTTAGAGAATGACTATTGTCCTGGGTTGTCTTCTTTTTGAGAAATGATGTCAGTTATCAATGATGAGGCATCAAGCATGAATGGTATCATTTTATAAAGATCCTCATGATAGGATGGTTTTTTCATAGTTTATTTGGAAATTGGAGTACCTTCTTGATGAAATGGAGTGTTACTATGGGAAGACCTCCATAATAAATTTCTTCATGGGGAGGACTAACATCACGGCTTGACATCTGACTGTAAGAAGAATTCCTACAGTATATTCCCTGGTTAGGACCTTTAGGGTAGATGATAGCAAGGGGAGGTCCTCCTTAATGTTTTATCTTCTCGTCACAAGGAGGGTTTTCACGGTGCTCATTTGGATGTGGGATCTTCTGATCAATCATATTATTGTAATGGAGTAATAATTCATGGTAAGATGTCCAGGAAGGACCTCTAGAATTTCTAGAAACAACATTGCAGGGAGGACCTTCACAATTGTAGCTACTATTTCTATAATTTGGTAATGGATGATTAGGATCCTGAGTTGTCATAGATAAACATCTAATGGATTCAAGAACACCAACATTGAGAAGATAAGGATCATAGACCAAATCTTCATTTTACAATCACCTTTGGTGAGGATTACTTTTGGATAATCTCTTATGGTAAATTAGGGATGCTTTCTGTGGATAGTGGCTTTCATATATGGATAACTATTTGAGTAGATCCTGTGTTGTTAATGGAATTTCCCAATAGTTTTTTGGAATTTTTGTAGGGATAAAATCCTGACCTGTTGTGGCCACTATGATGGAACGATGACCTCCAGTTGGAATGGGGGTATGGTCCCAATCTAGTTGTCAATTTATCATGGAATTTGGCCCACTTATATCCTAGATAGGAGTAGGAATATGTGTCTACTCTGGAGTGACCATTGTGTTATGTTGTTGAGTCAACTAAATTACAAGGATGGATTTATGTTTTTTCCCTTTAACCACTGCCACTACCTTTATTATATCCTAGAAAGTTTTTAGGATGTGGGTAGGAATTTGCATCTACCCTTTCATTATTGTAAAGATGTTCTATGTGACTTCAGTGATTAGAATAGAGATATATTCTGATTCTGTGTTTGGATTAGGGGTGTAAGTCTACTTATTTCCTTTATTTCCTATTAGTATATACTAAAAGTCTTCATATTTGGGGAGGATAAATGGTTCTTCCCCTTATTTTTTGTTAGGATTCATCAGATTTTTTCTCTGAATGTTGTCAAAATAGGCTGATAGGATTAGTTAATATGGGCAAGTGTGTGAGCCTTCTCGCAATTTGCTGCTATATTTTATTAGAAGGATTATCTAGAGGTAAAATAATTATGTTCATGTTCCTTATTTCCTATTAGTTTCCCCTGGTGGGATGTAATAAGCACCCAGGTCAGAGTAACCTAGGCTAGACACATGAGGGTAACACCCTCATCATGCTAAAGATTCGATGTTTCATGACATTGGCAGGGTCATAAACTGCTTGAAGGATCCCCTTGGTGAGACCCATGTGTTATATAGATGAGTTCATTAGAAAAATTATGATCATCCTCTCTGACATAAGTGAGAAATTTGTCACTGTATTCTGGGGATAGGATCCTGAAATGGTTTGAGATGGCGATGGGTGACATCCACTTCTAGGCCTCCATCTATCGTTGAGTGGATCATTGGTGGGGCTTCATGAGGTAGAGGTCTTTTCGTTCAGCCTCCAGAGTTAGGACAGTACTATTGAGGTGGTAATCCCAAATCATCATGTTTGATACCTAGCTTTAAAGGATCTAGGTTGGTGGAAACATTCTCTTATTGGATAAGGATCTCTCTTGTGCAATGGTTGAATCATATTTCTTCTTAAACTAATAAGATTCCATATGGGTCAAAGTTAGTTCTAGTAGAAAGTGATTGGGAAGTATATAACAAACACAAACAAGAAAACCCCAAAAAATCAGTATCTTAATAAACAAACACATGATTGGTCGACTATTTTAAATCCATGTTTATCCAGCATTCATTTTGTGAGCGTGAAAAATGGGCCTGGAATGTGGGTGACATAATCATTTTGGATAAGGATTCACATCAGGTTCACCATTTTCATTTCTCCCCCAAAAACACATGGGGTTTGAACATCATTTTTGTGGTGGTGGTGAAAACCCCTTCACATCAAACACATATTTCCATATCCTTTCTAGGTGGTTTGCAAGGGGTTTTATTTGTGGAACTGGAAATAACCAACAGTTTCCTTATTCAAGATGTTTCACTAACCTACTCTCCAAAGGAAAGTTCTCATTGTGAAATCGATCCCAAAACACTTAGGGAATCTCATTGGTCGAAGGATGGGAGGTCAAGATCATTACACCTTTTTATGTGAATTATTTCCTACTTCGAGACTCTCTTATAGATTTAAGACATATTTTTGAATCCTTTATTAAACCCCAAATATAAAACGGGTCTCACTTAAGTTAACAATAAATTATTAGAATGTATTTTCTTTAGAATCGTTTATATGTATCCAAGGTTCTTAATCAATAGAGACATCTATATGTATCCTAGGTTCTCCATTGATGGTCCCTTTTGTATATATAGATTAGAGATTTCTATGTCATTTATTATCATAATCATGGTTTTAAGCCATACAGTGGGGAGTTCTGGAATTTATCATCATCCAAGAATATAGGAGTTGTTTTTATGTTAAGATGGGGCCCATTATATTAGCTTCCTACATATATTTGTGAAAGGAATCAAAACCCATGTAGTTCAGTTACACTTAATGGAACACATCATACCTTTTAAGGTTATGTGATGAGGACCAAACCATGCAGTTTAACATTGTGCGGTAAGGATGTATATGATAAAGGTTCCTAGTCAAGGGTTGGTATGGGACTTAAATCGAAGAGGCCTAAGGGAACTATAAGGGATGTATCCTACTAGGTTATATGTGACCCTATATGGAATATGGCCCAGAGAATATTAGGGTAAGTTTGGGGTGATGGGTTTGAACCTTATGAAGGATTCCTACATATCCCATTAGGATAGGAATAAAATTCCATGTAATTTACAATTTTGGTGAATACACATATGGAGGAGGTCCATTTCAATGCTAAAGGAAGATCTGGAAGATTGTTATCTACTAAGATATGTATGCCATTTCCCTCATTGGATCCACCTTTATAGATAACATGCTCACTTCTCGTGTGCCTCTAAGTGGGGTATGGTGTAAACACAACCATGTAGGTGTATAAATAAGGAGGTCCAATGGGTTTATCATTGGGAATATGGTCGATTGAGGTGGTGATAACATTGTTAGGGATTACACCAAATGGGAGGCCCTTAAAGATGGTTATAGGAAGATCCAGAAAGGGAATATCCTCCTGAGAGAGGTATTTGAGCATTCTTATTTCATGATGATCACTAACCTCTAAGCCCACATGATTCATGTTCAGTGTGAGAAACAAGAGGAAGTGGAAGATATAAAAAACCACAAAATATACTTTGTTCGTTAATGGATGAGGTTTGGTCTATGGATGGTGGGGGGAATACACCGAAAGAAATACTAGGGGATTACTCTATGAGGGATTCACTAATGAAGATCCTCCCATCCTCCACATTCATTAGGTGTAAGATAGGAGAAGTGTGGGACTGTAGGCCACATATGTAGTTTCCCATCCTGAGGAGCCACCCACCATCATACCTAATGTTGGGATCCTTATTACCATAGGAATTTATAATCAATAACATTATAAATATCCCCCTTATTTGGAAGTTTGATATTAGGATGCCATATACCATGATAATGTGTGATCAATAGGACACTCTTATGTTTCTTTTACTCTGATCACACACATCTTGAGGGCTTATATGAGGCCTTTTCTTGGTCCCCCTTAGACAAGGAACCCGAGGGAATATATCCCCTCCATTGGTGGTATAAAACGGGGGATCAAAGGTTGGATTTCACAATTATGTTCTAGGAGAGATGAAGATACTTTTCCCAAGTGATTTTTGGGAAATATAGAGATTCATTTTCCATCTGTTGTCTATACGAGCTGGAGATGCTTCACCTAGGTGATGTCTAGGTGAGCTGGAGATGCTTCACTAAGGTGATGTCGGGGTCAGTTTGGAATAAGAGAAACCTAGGGAAAAAAACTAGGGTGAGGCTTTACTCAAACATCTTAGGGCCTCACTAGGAGATTCTGGAAGGGTCTCATGCAAGTCCCATCCATAGAAAGGAGATTTTCCCTAGTTATTTTTGACTAGGGGAAAAGGTTGTTCACTCAAGTATTTTGTGTTTCACACACTGAAGGAACTCTAATATCACTACCCTCATTAATTTCCTCTTTACTTGAGGCTTGGAGAGATACCTAAGTGGTTTCATGGAATTTGGTGAATTATAAGGGAGGGAAGAGCATTGAGGCATCCTTTGTTCTTCCAGTCGAGTCAAATGAGGATCCAAAGGGTCCTATTTTTAGGAAAACTAGGAACTCTGGGTGAAGGAGGCAGCTTGCACAGGTCACTCGGGTAGGTCCTGGTGCATGTGTGACATGCGCTATGGGTTGGTTTCACTAATAGGGCTATGTAGGTTGGGACTATGTGCGTCTTTTGGTCACAAAGTCAATACCATCATGAGGATTCTAGGTGCACAGGTCTATACCTATGTGGTGAATCTATATGCGTAGGTTTGGATTGAACAGTGACACCAGTTGGGCCTTGCACGGGATCTCTTGGATGAACACACGTGATCCCTGGTGTCTATCACTTCTCTTTTACTTGAGGTATTTTTCCTTTGAAACTTCTTATCCTCATGTGAAAATAGGAGGGAATACAAACAATGACTTATGTATGTGTATTTATAATATGGTAATATATAAATCACTAAAAATATTATTTCTAATTAAATGATTCCATTCAAATATTTATGATTTTTTATAGGCCATTCATCTAAGATATCCAACTAATAATATATTGCCTATGAATTCAACTAACTTGATGATAGATCATTCAATAATGCACATTGTTATACATCATATAATGAAAATGGTTTTTGATTTCATATTATGGATATAGATCATAAAAGGGAAATAAAAAAATGTATTGTCATTTTCCTTTTAATTAATGATGGTATTATTGTGGAAACTAAGATATATCATTCCAGTAATATAAAAAATGGGTTGAAATTTTTACTATTGAAGTGTGATTAGATCAATCCAGTTTGTGGGTAAAAAATTGGTAAGTTTAAATTTACATTAATCAATTTCAACATTTTTCATTTCATGTTAAGGGAGAACCCAATGATCTATTTATATTTTTCTCTAAAGCTATGAAATTTTACATTTTTAGTGATCCATAAAATCCTAATTGCAAAAACCTGTTTAAAATTTCAAGGAGGGTGTGTTTCTAAATGACTATGATACACTTTCAATCAATGGATTAAAATTTCCAAAACCTAACAAGAATTACATTGTACTATGTGAAGGGGATATTAACTCAGTTAGGGAAATTTTATAAGGAGATTATGGTGATGTTATTTATCAATGAAATGTTTTTTACTTCTTTTAAATGTTTATATAAAATTTAAATATAGGTGAATTATGTTTATTAAGTTACCATGCATTTTTATTTAATCATGTGTATGCCTACAGATATGTCTTTTCATAGAAAGATAGATAAGACACAACATGATCTATAAGTTTTTATATAATATCTAATTAATTCCTACACATACTATAAGTAGTTAATCACTTTTCATGCATCAAAAAGAGGTTGTATCTTCCCTATAATGCATCCCACCACCATTCTTCCCTCACCCACAGCGCTATATAGAAACATGCCAATTGCAATAGCCCATTTATATATCCTATCGGTGAATACTACCTCATCCTCTACATATGATAGTAAAATTTAAAAATTTGATAAATTCATTTTTCAATAACAATGTCAATTATTTAATTTATCATAACCATGGTTTTTATAGTTTCAAATATATCTTATATCAGTGATGGGGGATAAGTAATATGAATTCCTTTATAAAATTTTGTTACCCTTTTATATGTATAATTTGATGTCACATTCCAACCTATTGGTATTATTGCAAGCCCTTTGATTAGTAAATTTTGGAGGATTATACAATACCCCTATAGGTTCCCATTGAAAACACATGATGGGGTGTATTATATTAATAAAAAGTGGAACATATTTAAAAGGAAGTGAAGGTAACTATACAATAAAAACTATCTTTCCAATATATGTTACATATTTGACACATTATCTTGTCTAAAATGTGCGTAGGAAATTTTCAATCATGCCTTGATAACTTTCATCCAGTATGATTTTTGAAGTGTCATATATTATATAAGTATTATTAGTTGAAACTCAAGAAGGAGAAATTGAAACGATATATGAATTCCCCTAACATTATTCAGTATGTCTTGAAAGGGATTCTACTAGATCAGTGGGATACGTTGATGTTACTTTGGTCAAGTAAGGAGGCTATAGTGAGTAATTTTTAATTTATTCTTAATATTTCAATATTTATTACTCTAAATACATTTAATTTCATTTTAGGATGAGTTCTTATGCCTTTAAAATAATCATGAATTACAAGTGACTCATTATAAATGAGTCTTTCCACACATCTCAGATATGAAATGAGGTACATTATTTTAAAATTTACCAAAAATCGGCTCAAAATTTTATATATATTCATTTTTATCTATATATTTTATAGTAGTTATGTGAAAGTTAAACAATTTTGAACAACATGGTAGAATGGGTTTTTAGTAAATAAGTGGATGACCTAAATTTTGTTGTTCTTATAGTAAGTTTTTATTATTATCTAACTCATTAAGTTTTTTGTTAAAATTATTTATATTTCTTATTATTTAGAGTTACATTGTTCTTGGGATCAATTTAGTGAATACGTGGGGAAGATAGTTGATGAGGAACATGAGAACATCCCAAATCATGATGAAATTTCTCATCATGTCACTAGTTTGAATGGTCATGGATATAAATTGGCCTATAATACTAGCATCCCATGTTGTCTTTTTAGGAAATCATAGGACAAATCAAGAGAGACACATGTACATAGTAAGTATTAGTTCAAGGATTTTATGATTTTTATACATGTAGAGAAATAGATAGATCAAGAGAAGATTTTTCAACATGAGGATTTGATCACACAAAATACTACTAGGGTTACATACCAACATCAGTTGTACAATAAATATCCTAGAACCCCATAAACTATATCAATTATTATTCATGTTTCACAACTTACTACTTTTATATTTCTTGGTTTCCACTAAATATTTTTTATATTATATTAAATATAAATATTAATAATTATAGGTTCCAAAATTATTGTAAATCCTCAATGACATGACTCAAAAATGGAATATGAGGAAGTAATTATTCAAATGTATTGATAGACTTGGAGTAATTTGAAAAAGATGAAAAAAATAACATTTTACATATAAATTTTATGTATTCAAATTCACACTAAATTGTTATATAAATATATTAACGGTGAAATAATTTATTTGATGGTAAAAAGTCAAAAAATTGGATCTGAATCATTTAAAATTTTATGTCACTATTAAAAAGTTCATTTGTGAGTTATATGATTGAATTATATGTTAAACCGATAGTTGAGGTGTTGTAAATTGTGAAAAAAAATTAATTATAGATTCACATTTGAAGATAAGGTGTGTTAAACATGAAAATTATTGAAACAAATTATGATATTTGTAAAATTATATCACAAAAACAGTTAGGGGGTATATGATCTATAAGTATGTGTAGTGTGTGAAACTAACACAAGAGTCACATGATATATTCAAGTAAGTAGTTTTTAGGTGTTGATTATAACTGAAAATTTTTACTCTAATAGTGAAAACTCATAAAACACACTCCAAATCCTATAAAATTTTGGGAAAATGTTCCAAAATTCATTTTTTGTCTATAGTATTAGATAAATAATTAAAGAAATGGTCAAGAATTAATTAATTGATAAAATCAATTAAGGATTTTTATTATCCTATAAATTTTTTAAAATGTGAAAAACTACTCAAACGTGCTCTGATATTCATAAAATTATAGAAGATTATAATTGAGGGATATGTGACATATCTCATTATGAAGTATGTGAAACAAACACCTAAGTCATGTGTTATCTTTAAATAAGCAGTTTTAGTGTATATATTATAATTGATAATGTAATCTTTGAAGTTCAAAAGTTTCCAAATGTGCTCCAAAATTATGATATTTAGTTAAAATATTCCACATGTAAATTTTGAATTGTAGTATTGAATAAAGTGTTAAATAGACATCAGATGTGTTTTAAATTAAAAAAAATAATTATGGATTCATATTTGTCCAAAAATGTGTGTTAAACCTAACAAATCACCCAAAGAGACTCTGATATTTATCAAATTATAGAACAAAAACACTTAGGGGACATTGACTAATTAGGATGAGCGATGTATAAAACTAACACCCGATTCACATGATATATTTGAATAATCAATTTCAATGTATAAATTATAATATAAACTATCCTCTTTGACATTCTAAAGTTACCAATTATGATTTGAATCGCACAAAATTTTAGGTCATTATTACACCAATCCTCTGTAACCTATAGGATCAAAGGGATCATTATACCGATAACTAAGGTATCTTAAATTTCAAAAAAACAATGAATAGTTTATATTATTCAATATAGTGTGTTAAACAAGAAAATCTACCATAAAGGTCTCTGATATCGGTCAAATTATTTTAGAAAGACACTTGGGAGATATGTAGCCTATCAGAATATAAGGACCTGGCCTTAACACATTACATAATCTTGAATTAAATGAATAATTCACATTGAGGATCTCTTCAGGTTTAGAGTTTTAGAGAGTTAGGCCATAACTATTACATTACATCCAAAAAAATTCAAAGTAGACACTTCTACTCAGTTTCCATTTTTTTCATAAAATAAAAACTCTTGAAAAAAAGAGTCATGTCCAGTTCCATGTTTTAGACAGCATGACTTTCCCTTGATCCCATCCTTGACCTTATTCATATTTAAGTCCTATTAAAAACATTTCTAAACTTGGGATGAGTATAAAAATATCATTGGAGAGCTATCTTGGGCTCACCCACCCTAGGTTTATCAGGGAACCACCCGTATACGTAAACAATGCCCAAGAACCATAACACATAAAACAAGAAAAATGGAAAGATAACATTTCCACATTTCAATCACAATATATCATTTCAAGATATTGAAATAATAAATTCTTTTTCAATACCATTTTCAATACCAACATACGTAAAAAGGGTAAATAGTATTTATTTTCCTTAAAAAAACTACGACTAGTTAAGGAAGCCAAAGATCAAATAATACCCGTGGCAGTGGAAATGGTCATTGTCACCACTTACGTTAAAAATAAACATTGTTTTTTGTCATTTAGTAAAATTATTCATAGAAAAATATTCCATTTGAATGAAATGAAAATTAAAAGGTTTTTATACAGCGTATAAAATAAAGTCGTGTATTAGAACAAAATATGACTCAATGAAAGAAGATTGAGACGAAGTCCCAATTCTATAACTATCTTTAAAGAATTAGAAAGGTCAATCGTCCTCTTACTATGCTCATTAAAAATGACTTGATCATTGATTCTGAAGAATCCATTACGGACCATGTCACCTCGTACTTTTATATCATTTTTAATGGTCCTGATATAAATATTGATCTTAAACCGGATATTATTCCTTTAATGGTGGATGGACAAGACAATGAGACTCTTTTAATCACCCCTCTTGATCATGAAATCAAAGACACAGTCTTTGGTCTTAATCCTGACAGTTCTCCCGGTCCGGACGGATTCAATATTGGTTTTTCCAAAAACATTGGGATATAATACACAATGATGTTTGTAACCTTGTTAAGACCTTCTTCACCCATGGATCTCTACCTCATGGAATCAATGCTCAATTTATAACCTTAATTCCTAAGGTTGAGAATGCTTTTGAGATCCATCAATTCAGACCAATTGCTTTGATTAACACTATCTATAAAATAATTTCAAAAATTATTGCTAATAGACTTGATCCTATCTGCAATAGAATCGT
Organism: Viscum album; assembly: GCA_963277665.1. Classification (NCBI taxonomy): domain Eukaryota; kingdom Viridiplantae; phylum Streptophyta; class Magnoliopsida; order Santalales; family Viscaceae; genus Viscum; species Viscum album. The sequence goes on along the minus strand of OY728125.1, from coordinate 1,980,937,944 downwards.
CTATTGGAACCAATTTGGTTTTATTAAAGGAAGGTCTATCTAAGACTGTATCTGTCATGCTTTGGAATGTACCAACAGTTTAAATAGAAGCACAAGAGGGGGCTATGTGTCCATCAAACTAGATATCAGAAAGGCTTTTGACACCATAGACTGGAATTTTATCTTCAAAGTTCTAAAAAACTTTGGCTTTAATGATTCTTTCATTGGTAGAATTAATACTCTCTTTTGCTCAGCCTATATCTCTACCCTGATTAATGGTACCCCTAGAGGTTTCTTCAATTGCTCAAAGGGTGTCAGGCAGGGTGACCCACTTTCTGCTATCATTTTCGTTATTGCTGAGGATTACCTAAGTAGACTTCTTAACAAGCTGGTTGATCAAAATATGCTTAAACCTATTCAAGTTTCTAGGAATTTAAATGTCCCTACCCACCTTTTATATGCTGATGATATTATTTTATTCATAAAAGGGGATCAAAAAAATATTCATGTTCTCAAGCAAGCGATTTCTCACTATGAACAAATCTCTGGGAAAGCAATTTCTTGGAACAAATCGTATATCTTTTTTGGAAAAAAATTTCATGTAAGAAGGAAATCTAATATCACCACTTATCTGGGTATTAAAGAGGGTTTTTTACCTTTCAATTATTTAGGTGTTCCAATATTTTGGGGTCGGCCCAAAGAAACCTATTTTTCTAACATCATTGATCAAATCACAAATCAACTCGCTAGCTGGAAAGGGAAAACCCTCTCCATGGCTGGGAGAATTTTTTTGGTTAAATCGACCATTGTTTCTAAAATGGTCTATTCCTTTATGGTTTATAAATGGCCCGTCAGCATCTTAAAAAAAATTAATACTTATATTAAAAACTTTATTTGGTCTGGAAGCATTTTTGAAAAGAATCTTGTTACAATACCATGGAAATCTTGTTGTAAACCCATTGCTAATGGTGGTATTGGCATAAAAATTTTAAAATTGTTCAATGATGCTCTTCAGGCCCGCCTCACTTGGAACATTATTAATTCCACTTCTAAGGCTACTGAATTCCTGAACCATAGATTCCTCTTTAAGCTTTTAAAAGGTAATTTTAATTTCATCATCTCTTCCATCTGTCCCTCTATCTGGGACTATTATCATAGGATCATGCAAAATTATAGATGGATAGTCAGTGCTGATTCTTCCATAAATTTTTGGTGTGACAATTGGTGTGGTACCTCTCTGATATCCTTGTTACCCTCTAATAATCCTCCTGAAGATACTAATCAGACTATAAAGGAGGTCTTACAATCTCACCATCATGATCTCCCTGAAAATATTGCGCAAATTATTGACAATCATCTTTTTTCTCCTGATGGTGATTTCCTTGTTTGGGAGCCTTCTACCAATGGCATCCTAGATTCAAAAAATTATTATAAGCATAATTTCTCTAATAATGAATCTAGTTTTCTATGGGTGAATCATTTTAACAAACCCTGGATTAAACCTTCTAGGCTCACCCTTATTTGGCGCATTGCCCATAATTGATTACCAACAGAAACCTGTCTTCAAACTTTTGGTTTTCAACTCTGTTCTAAGTGTCTCCTGTGTAATCAGCATAGAAAGGATGCCAATCATCTTTTTATATCTTCAGCGATGGCCTCTGCTCTATGGAATTATATTTCTGATTTATTTAATTACAGATGGTTCTTTACTGACTCAATTTCCTTGTTATTAAAAAATTGTACTAGATATGATATTTCTCTGCATATAAAAAATCTTTTCCTGGTGGCAGTGGCGGAGCTTCTACATGAGATCTGGTACGTTAGAAATGCTTTCATTCACAATAATCACCCTCTCAATCTAAATGCAGGGAAATCTCGGATTCTTCTTACGGTTCATGAAGCTGCCTCAATACAAAAAGACTGTTGTAACAACTCAGTCGGTGACTTTGTGATTATTCGATAGCTCCGTGTTCCTGGCATCTACCCAAAGCCCAAACACTCATTTGAAGTGTTCTGGAAATCTCCAATGCCAGGATGGACTAAAGTGAATGTCGATGGCACCTCCAAAGGCAACCCAGGACCTGCCAGTTGTGGTGCCATCTTCAGAGACTCAGCTGGGCAGTGTCAGGGCTGCTTCTATGTTGGATGTGGTCACTCTTCTTCTCTGGAGGCGGAAATACTGGGGGTCATTCATGCTGTTGATTTTTCATTTCAAAGAGGTTGGAGAAAGCTCTGGATAGAAAGTGATTCAACCACTGTCATTCATGTCATCTGGAATGGAAACATCCATCTGGCCTGGACACTTACCACACGTTGGATGAATTGTCTGAATTTTCTCCATGGGATGGACTATATAGCTACTCATGCCTACCGGGAAGCGAATGTTGTTGTTGATGCTCTTGCCAACAAAGGAGTTCATCAGAGCATGACTTGGATGGACTCTATTCCTTTTGACTTACTATACCTTTTTTATAGAGATTGTAAAAAAATCCCATATTTTTGCCTCTTGTAATCCTTTTTTTTATCAATAAATTGTGCTCTGGTCTTTGACCAAAGCATTACCCCCAAAAAAATTGAGACGAAGTCCCTTACCTCATGTCCGACTTGAATCGTTCGTTCTTTAATCTCCTAAATAATAAACAAAAGTTAATTTTAATGTTCTTAAGAACCTTTTTCAAGTTTATTATTCCTTTTATATCACATATTACCATGTTATAAACATTATGAAATCATTTAAGTTAATAACAGTTGTTTTGTCGATATTTGGTACTTGAGTCAAAAATAAACTTCCTATATTTACAAGTTGTCTATGTGGTCAAAATTACATTATCTACATAATGATATTAATGATTTAGATATCATATATATCTTATATATCCAATATATATAGGTATTTATAACAGTACATAACATTTGGAGGTAAGAAATGAAATGCACCGTTCCTGGAGACGGTAACCCGTACGTACACATGAACGCTACTTTCATTTATATTTCTTATTTTAATGGAATTAAAACAAAATTATACATAGTTATATTATAATTATAGTGTAATATAATATGTAATATCATTAACTCTATCCTTTATACATCCCACATATGGCATTAATGAGTTATATCACTTTGAGGGGGCGGTAGTCGGCACTTCCTCAAATGAGATTATCGTATTTACTCACTGTGGAAACCATCAAGGTATTCTATAAATGAAAAATACAGAAGCATAGAAACAATATAAATATTATATATATCACATATAAATATATTTCCATATTAATGGCCACCATAAGAGGCGGTAGGATATAATGGAACAATCATTCTTTCATGAGTCGTTAGTTCTCCGTCCACAGAAACAGTATGTTCTTTACCCATTAGACGGAGGTGTGTATAAGGGTAGTTCGAATACTTCTCATAAAAACAACCTAGTATATTGAGTATGATAGTGTTTTTATAAAATAAAGTAATAAAAATATTTTATGGGGTTTGATAAGGAAAATAAAGCAAAAGAACTTAGGAGAAGACATTACCTTCGGGTATCTCCTTTTGGTTTGAACCAATAGGTTTACTTGAATTGCCTTCTGCATGGGGGAAGGCTTCTAGGAGGAAGAGAGGGATGTAGGGAGATTAATTTGGTACATTTTGGATAATCCAAGGGGCTTGAGAGGTGTGAGTAATGGGTTAGAGTTGAGAGCTTTTTATAAGGGGGAGGAGGGGCACTTTAGGAAAGTGTGAAAATGTTATTTTTATTATATAATGATTTTCAGTTTATAAATGTCCAAAACTAATTAAAGTTGAAGCCAATATGACTCATGGTAGAAATAAAATCATCCAATAATAATTGGACAGGTTTTGGAAATTATTTTAATCTTTATAATCTTATTTATTTAAATCATTTATTAATGAGGTAAACACTGCATTCTTATTATGTCATAAGTAATTTAATTTATTTGATGTCTAAAAATTATAAAAAAATTACCATGATGTAGGAAATCTATTTATATTTCAAATTAATATTTATAGTTTAAGAGATAACTTATATAACTTCTTGTAAAAATTGATTTACTAAAAGATATTTGTTTATGTCATTTTTGTCTTTACTTTAAGTTAATTAAAATAAACTATCATTATCACTCCCAAGTGGCCCCATGGGGTCCCCAAATCGACCCAAGTATGACCATGGTCATATATGTATCATCCGGTAGGATTAGGAAACATGTTAGGGTAATTTAATATTATTATATTACTATTTTTTTACACTTAATTACCAGATTTACCTTTTAACCATGGAAAATAAAATATTTACTGAAGTAAATATTCATAATGTATAAAAATTAAAGTTACCTATTTAAACAATTTGAAACTCCTGATTAAAAATATGGAATAAATTTTTCTAAATTCAAAACACATAAGTGGTAGAAATTAATTTAAAATTAATTCTCATTGTCAAAACAAAAAGCATGTTTTTAAGAAATAACTATCAAAAGTTTGACACTTGTTTATGTCCAATTTCAATGTGAAATTACTTAAAATAACCAACATTAGATTAAATGATAAAATTAAATTCTAATTACACTTTAAAATCAATTAAAAGTATAATCTAATCATATAAATATATTATATTAAAAGGTAGTTTTGAATTAAAATATAGTATTTTTCACTATTCATTAAAAATGAACTTTATCAAAAAAATACCAAAAGATCATCCAAATTATATTTTGATGTCCCGATTCTAGCGAATAATATTTTTTTTCAAATAGAACATATAAAAGTGAAAAAAAACTAGATTTAAATAAGGTTCTCCATTAAAAGGTGGTAAATCAACCTTTTAAAATAAATTATGCTTAAAATTAGATTCATTCACATTTTAAGCCACTAACTTTTATTAGATAAATGTAAAAACATTTAAAAAACATGTATAATCATATTTTATTTAGTTCTATTCATTCCAGCTAATACAATGACTAGGCATTAACTACCATTTAAAATAATAATATTATATTATTATTGTGCAACATAAGATTTCAAAGAAACCCATTATTGCGTATCGTGTACGCCATCGAACATAGAAACCCCTTTAAATTAAAATTAATATTTAATTCACAAATATTAATAATTAGGAAAATGTATTATTCTTTATTTACTTCGGATGTTACATCCTTCCCCTCTTTTGGAAATTGTATACTCGTAATTTTTATTCACTTATCAAATAATTGGGGGTATTTATCCCTCATAGCATTTTCAGATTCCCACATTGCCTCTTCAACCATATGGTTTTTTCACAAAACCTTTACCTAGTAAATTGCCTTATTCCGCAACAATTTCTCTCTTCAGTCAAGAATCTGAACTGGCTATTCCTCATAAGATAGATTCTCTTCCAACTGAACTACCTCTAGGCCCAAAACATGAGATGGATCTAGTATATACTTTCTCAACATTGAAATATGAAAAATATTGTGTACCTGGGATAAACATGGAGGTAAAGCCACTCTGTATGCAACTAATCCAACTTTCTTCAGGATTTTATAAGGTCCAATGAACCTCGGACTCAACTTTCCCTTCTTACCAAAACGCATCACAATTTTCCATGGAGAAACTTTGAGAAAGACATGATCACCTACCTCAAAAGAAAGATCCTTCCTCTGATTATCCGCATAACTTTTCTGCCTGCTCTCAGCTGTTCTCATGTGCTTCTGAATCAACTGAACTTTTTTTGCCATATCTTCTACCAATTATGGGCCCATAAGCTTCCTTTCACCTAATTCATCCCAAAAAGTTGGAGTTCGACACCGCTTCCCATTTAATGCCTCAAATGGAGCCATCTGTATGCTGGAATGAAAATTGTTATTATATAAAAATTCAACCAAAGAAAGATGTTGGTCCCAACTTCCCTGGTAATCCACTGAACAAGCACGTAGCATATCCTCTAATGTCTGAATTATTCGTTCTGACTACCCATCTAATTGTGGATGAAAATTTGTGTAAAGACCCAAATATTAATGTACATGAAAATTACATTACTTTTGAGGAATACTTAATGCATGACAAAAACAGACGCCCAAAGATCGTATTAGTTTAGTGTCTTTGGAAACTCAGAACGTAATCTTCTAATCATGGTGAAAGATCTTCAACATCTCCTATAAAGATCTTTCCCTTTTGGTTTTATTACCTAAAACCTTTCTTTATTTCTTGGGGAAAATAAAACATAAAAATGGTGAGCTCAAATGCTCAGCAAGGGTAAACATATAGAACATAAAACAATCCATAAACATTTGAATGCAAAAACTTGAACATAAAATCTAAACATCAAAACCTTGAGCAAAGACATAAATCTTGGAAGTAGATAAGGAATATATCATAAAGGAACATCAATCATGATAAAATAAAATGGGAATAAAACATGTGATTGTGGAAACCATTAAGCACATGATATGATTTCCATAGTAGCTAAGGCATTACTGCCAAGACAATCTTAGTGGACAAAGTCCCTTTCTGACTCGAGTTCACTCCTTGTTCCAGTCCTGTATTACTGAACCGGATTAACTTAATGTTCCAACCATGTCTATCTCATGAGATATAAATATTTACCCAATGAATTGGAGGGAGATATAGGTCCCACCCATCTCATATTGAAATCATTCTTACGTGTGCCACAAAACAATCATAAATCATTCATCATAACCCAAAGAATAAATAGGGTTTCATTAACATCATTCCATCATAACATAATCCATTTAAAACAAATGGATATCATTTCATAAAAATAAAACCATGTAAATAATAGAGACATTATACTTGAAACATAAACATATTGAATAATGTCATCTTAGATGGAAAATATTTTTGATAAAACACTTGAAATGAATTCTTGAGGAAAATATCATTTCTTCTTCAAAATCATTTTCTTTTCACAAAATGCCATGAAATTTTAAAAGAAAAGGATTTTTTTGAAAATAATCATGAAATATTTTAGAGTAAGCTTCTTGAAAATAAGGCGTTATGAAACTGTAAAAATACATTCATGCCGTATAAGTTAAAAAACATTCTCCTCGTACTTTTGTCGGAAAAGTCAAAATGTTCCTTGTATGGTAAACAATAGAAAGATTCATTCCATAACATGTGGTAAAAGTAAAAAATGGGTAAAAAGGAATTTAAACATACATTAAAACATTTTTAGAAAACATGGACATGGATGGTAAATATAACCCCAGTAAATACTTACGAATAAACAATATCGGATAAGAACGAGATTGGAATAATTATCCCTTACCTTATGTATGATATGATTCGTATGTATCTGAACCTCCTGTATAATGATTTAAATAATATCATTGACTTATTATAGAATCATATTCATTATTATGATATCATATATGGTTTAATTATTACTTTATATTACCCGTTCTTTTGTAAATTCGATGTAAAAGCAACGATTTGGGTAAAATCGTTTCATTTATTGTACGTGTTTCGGCTTGTTGTTATTGATATTATTACTTATATCCTAATTTACTTAATTCTGGAATGTAAAAAATGATTTATATATAATATATATTCATAATATACATATATATATGATAGATCGATAAATGGAATGAAATACACCATTCATGGAGACGATAGGTCGTACGTACGCATGAACGTTGTTTTCGTTTCCTTATTGAATTGAATGGAATTAAGTAGATGACATAAATATATATAAATAAATCTAGTATCATTATTATGTCATATATTTCATGATTAATTATTATATATACTTTATAATCATTCATGAATGGTTAACATGGAGAATGAATCTCATCGCGTCCTGGAGACGGTAGTCCGTACGTACGCACGAGCGATGATATCATTCCCATGATCGTGGAATTGTATTTAAGTGTATCTATAATATTTCATAATCAATATCACTTTACAATAATCATATATAGTTATTTATTTACACCATTATACCCATCCAAGTAAGGTGGTGGTCGAAAACAGAATACACCACGGCGTGGAGACGGTATTCTGTACGTACGCACGCGCGGTGATTTTGTTTTCTGTAGGATGGATAGAAGGTGAAATAGGGTTGTTTCATATTTATAATAACATATCAGTATATAAGTAATATTTATGTTATTGCTTTATAATGAGACAACTAAATAAGAGGAAGTAAAAGAAGAAAGAAACTTGAAAGAGTCGGTAGAAGAGATTACCTCTTCCTTGACGCACCTCCTTTAAACTTCTTCTTAGGGCACTAGAGTTGGTATTTTTAGAAGACCAGAACCTCTATGATGTAACTAGATAGTTTTAGAAGAGTAATTTTCAGGGGTTTGCCGAGCTTCAAGGCTCAAAAGGGTGTGAATAGAAGAGGGAGGTGGTTCCCTTTTTATAAGGGAGGAGAGGGGCACCTTTGGAAAAACTTAAAATATTATTTTATAATAAAGTCATATTCGGTTTATAATATCTCCAAATTGATTTCTTTAGAAACTAAAGTGGGGATGGATTGAAATAATCTCAACCAATAGGTTTTATAGAAGTTTAGGTTACTATTTTAACCATATCTTTTAGATTTAACTCTAAGTTAAATAATTTAACTTTTACTGTGTCTTCTTGTTTTCTTACACTATATGGTTAATAAACTTACTATAACAAAACAAACGAACCCCAAGTGGTTCATTATTAATATATATAACCTTATATAAGTAATTTAGCCGAACCTTATATTTTTAGTAATATAATAACAATTAATAATATAATATTTTTTTTAAAAACTATTTTATGTAAATTTTGACACTATTCGGAAATTGATTTTTTTGAAAATCATAACAACATTATTAGTTCAAAAAAGTTAATTTAATAAATAATAACATGTCATATTAACCTAAAAAAATATTTTAATTTATAAAAAGTCTCAAATTACATTTATTTGGGTATTTATAACATTAATTATGTTAATATTTCATTAATAAGGTAATTACTGCATCATCATTGTGTCATAAATAAATTAAATTATATAATGTTTAAAAATTATAAATAAAATATCATTCTGTAGGAAAAAATCTTATCTTTCTAATGAATATTTATAGTCGAATTTATCTTATGTATAACCCTATATTAAAAATGTTTTAGTTATTAAACTTTGATTTTAACTATTTTAACTCTTCTTTAAATAAAATAATAATAAATGTCCTAATCTAATCCAAGTGGACCTAAAGGGTAATATTTTATTCCTAAGATTGTTTTTGGTCTAATTACACTTATCCAATAGAATTAGTACATGTGTTAGGGTAATAATAATAATATCATTTTTACCCTTAATTAGCCTATTTACTTTTAACCGTGGTAAATAAAAGTAAAAAGTTACTATTCACAAAACATTAATTTTATCTTATTGAACCACATTTTACTCCTTGATATTAACAGTGACTCTTGTATTTTCTAAATTCCACTCACATAAGCAGTAAAATTAAGTTTTATGTAAATTTTCAAATTCTCCTAGGAGGTGGGTAAAAGACGGTGAAAAGTTCAATAAAATTTTTATATATCTAAAATTATTATAAAATGACTCCAATGAATTACATTGAACATATATAGGTATTATGTATCAATTTTTACCTAAAATAAATTTAAATAAAATAAATGATTATTTAAATAAAAAGTAGGTTTTTAAATAGTAACCTAGTGTTTTCACTATTCATCAAAAATTGAATGTTTTCAGAAAAATACCAAAAATTCACCCTAGGCTAATTTCGATATTCCGAATCCAAAAATGAAGTCCATTTTGAAAGATAAAATTTATAAAATTTTAAAAAAATGGGTATTAATATTCATAACGGCTATTTCATAATAATATTATAATAATATATCGTTTAGTGAAACTCGGTATTGCGTACTACACACGCCATCGAATAAAGTCTTGATTGCGTGTAATGCAAGCCAAGTTAGGGCTGCGTGTAGTGAAATCTCTATTTGGTGTTGCGTATAACATAATCAAAACTTATTTCATTTATACTTTAAACAAAATCTATACTTAATGTTGCGTAGAATAATTTCCACAAAACGAACTTGAAATTGTGTGTAACACAATCTAAGAATTGTTTTGCGTATACTGAAAGCTAATACGGTGTTGCGTATAGCGTAAGATAATCTTGGTTTAGAATACAACACAATACATCAATGAAATTAAAAAGAATAATTCTCATAAAATCTCAGGTTGTTACAAGTTGTACTAAAATTTAATTCAGTACCCAAAGACTTCTGAAGGCCTTTCCAAAAGTTAGAAGTAAACCTGGGATCACGATCAGGTACAATGGAGAGGGGAACACCATGAAACCTGACTATATCTTTAACATACAACCGAGAAAGTTGATCTAGAGACAAAGTATCTCGAATAGGAAGGAAATGAGTATATTTAGTCAATCGATCAATAATAACCAAGATTTCATTATTACCTCGAGATGTCTTTGGTAATCCTACAACGAAGTCCATGGATATATTTTCTAATTTCCAATTTGGAAATGGTAAAGCCTGAAGCATCCCTTTCGGTAACTACCACTCTTCTTTAACCTAATGACAAGTCAAACACTTCACAATAAAATCAGCAATATCTCTTTTCATTTCATCTCACCAGTAATACTTCTGAAGATCTCTGTACATCTTAGTACTGCTAGGATGAACTGAAAACATGGAACTATGAGCTTCACATAACAACTCATTCTTCAACTTTGAATCACAAGGCACGCATAATATTTTCACAAACCTCAAAACACAATCATTATCAACGTTAAATTTAGGAAACTTACCATTCTGAACAAACTCTACCTTTTTCTGCAACTCACTGTCTTCCTTCTTCATTTGCTTTATTCTGTCTGATTGAGATGATTTCACTGACACCTGAAAAAAAACATAATAATTTCCTGCACCAACAACTTCTATGCCAAAGTTTATCAAATCAAAAACCAAAGGATCTCGTTCTAAACATAGCATGGTTAATAAAGCCTTACTTTTTCGACTCAAAGAATCAGCCACTTTATTTTCTTTTCCTGGATGGTAAAGGATCATGAAATCATAATCCTTGATTATTTCCAACCATCTCCTTTGTCTCATGTTCAATTATTTATGAGTGAATATATACTTAAAACTTTTGTGGTTAGTATATATTTCACATTTTACTCCATACAAATGGTGCCTCCAATTTTTTAAAGCAAAAACAACAACAGCTAATTCCAAATCATGTGTAGGGTAATTTAACTCATGATATTTCCACTAATGTAAAGCATAAGCAATTACCTGATCATTATGCATAAGGAAACAACCAAGTCCTTTTAACGAAGCATCACTGTAAATGAAAAACTCACCATTTTTGGAAGGTTTTTCCAAAACTGGAGCATTCACCAATCTTATCTTCAATTCTGGAAAATAATCATCACATTCTTTTGTCCAAATTAATTTAAAACCTTTTCGATTTAACTTAGTAAGTGGTCTAGATAACCATGAAAAATTCTCAACAAACCTCCGGTAATAACCTACCAAAAAAAGAAAACTATAGATCTAGGTTATACTTGTGGGTCTTGGCTATTCTTCAACAGCTTTTGTTTTAGAAGGATCAACAGTTATGCCATATTTTGAACAATGTGACCAAGGAAAGAAATTTGTGGTAAACAAAACTCACACTTGCTGAATTTCCCAAATAGTTTCTTTTCTTTTAAGGTTTGAAAGACAACCCTTAAATTACTTTCATAATACTATTTACTTTTAGAATAAACTAAAATATCATCAATGAACACAACCACAAACTTATCCAAAAAATTCACAGAAAATTCTATTCATAAGATCCATGAAAACAGCTGGTGCATTGGTTAACCCAAAAGGCATAACTACAAATTCATAATGGCCATATCTAGTACGAAACATGGTCTTCAGATTGTATGCTTCCTATACTTTCAACTGATGGTACCCCGACCTCAAGTCAATCTTTGAAAAATACTGATCTCCTTAGAACTGATCAAACAAATCATCTATATGAGGAAAAGGATACTTGTTCTTAATAGTGATGTTATTCAATAATCTATAATCAATGAAAAGTCTCTTTGAACCATCTTTATTTTTACCAAACAAGATTGGAGAACCCCATGGTGATGTTCTAGGTCGAATGAAACCTTTATCTAATAACTCCCACAATTGCTTCTTTAACTCTAAAAGTTCAATTTGAGCCATTCGATAAGGGGGTTTTAAAATTTTCTTAGCATTAGGAACTAAGTTGACAGTAAATTCAACTTTCTGATCAGGTATAATACCAAGCAACTCATCAGGAAAACATCAAGGTTCTCATTTACCACTGGCACATCATTAATCTGAATGTTTCCTTTGTTTTCATAAATATGTGCAAGGTAACATTAATTTCCATCTTTTACTAGTTTCTTAGCTTCCTGATATGTTATCAAAAGTAAGGGTTCATTCTTGTACAAAAACAGAAAATTTTTCTGAAAAAAACCTCTTTAGATCTGCAGTCAATCTTAGCATGATTAACAGAAAGACAATCCATACCCAAAATAACATCAAACTCTACTATAGGAAAAACAATAAGGTTTTCAGGTAGATTATTTCCACACAAAATGACATGAAGGTTATTATGATTTCTTTTTGTCTCAACATTTCTCCCCAGTGTTTTTACCATAAGTTCAGGATTCATATCTTGAGATGGAATTCCCAATTTACTATAAAACTTATTAGAAATTAACGAATGTGTAGACCCTGAATCAAACAACACATTGGCATAATCTAAACAAAAAAATAGTGTACCTGATACTAATTCATTTGACAGCCCAACATCTGCTTTAGTAGTTTCAAATGATTTCACCACCTCTTTCTGCTTGTAGTCTGCCTACTTTCCCTCAGTTGAGTTCTTCATTGGACACTCATTTTCATAATGACCCATTTCATTGCACTTAAAACATTTTACTCTTTGTAAATTAGATTTTATATTACCATTAACCAGATGTTTTTCAGTGCAATTATGAGCTTTATGTCCCATTTTACCACATCGGTAGCACTTACAATAATTCAAAAGACATTCCCTAGCATGATTTTTACCACAATTTTCACAAACTGTAAACTTAAGTTTCTTACCATCAGACTTTTTTGAAGATTTTTTCCCTTTCACCCGCCACCTTGACCTCTTATTCTTTTGTTTGTCAAAGAACACTTGATCATCAGAAAACTCCATTTCCACCTTCTCTGCACATCGAACAAGTTTTTCTTAACTTTTTAACTCACCAGAAGCTAAATCCCTACGATACTTTGGAATTAATCCAGAGTAAAAAATGGTTGATTTTACTATCAAGATATCATATGAAATTTAGATCATACCTTGCCAACTGAGTGAATTTTTCTTCATAAGTAGCCATTGAGTCATCCTCCTGTCTCAATTGCAAGAATTGTTTTTCCATCCTAAGACGAACCACCTTAGGAAAATATTTCTCAAGAAAAATACCTTTGAATTCATCCTAATCAAGAGCATCAATCTCCTCACTATCCATGATATTTTTCACCATCGACCACCACTGATCAGCTTCAGCTTCAAAACAGTAAACAACGAGACTAACCATTTGATGTTATGAACACCCCATAACATCAAAAATCTTCTCCAGTGCTTTAATCCACCCTTCTGCTAGCATAGGGTCAGATGATCCTCTAAATGATGGGGGATGTTACCTCATGAAATGTTCCACTACTAACCTTTTTCTATCACAGCTACATAGGGAGTTACATTTGGAATACCCATCAGAGTATATTCTCTAAATCTCTTATGAGAAACATTTATTTTTACCTCCATCATGTTACCCAATGCATTGTAGATCTATATTTGGCTCACCCACCTTATGTTTATCACGGAACCACCTGTATATGTAAACAATTTCCAAGAACCATAACACATAAATCAAGCATAATAGAAAGATAACATTTCCACATTTCAATCAAAATATATCATTTTAAGATATTGAAATAATCAATTATTTATCAAAACCATTTTAAATACCAAAATATGTAAAAAAGGTATATAGTATTTATTTTACTTCAAAAAAACTACGTCTTGTTAAGGAAGCCAAAGATCAAATAATACACACGGTGGTAGAAAAGGCCGTTGCCACCTCTTACGTTAAAAAGAAACATTCTTTTTTGTCATTTAGTAAAACTCTTCATAGAAAAAGATTACCTTTGAATGAAATTAAATGTCAAAGGTGTTTATACAACATATAAAAGAAAAGTGTGTATTAAAACAAAATATTCCTTAATGAAAGAAGATTGATACAAAGTCCCTTACCTCGTGTCTGACTTGACTCGTTTGTTCTTTAATCTCCTGAATAATAAACTAAAGTTAATTTATAGTCGATTAAGAACCTTTTCAAGTTTATTATTCCTTTTATATCACATATTACCATGTTATAAACATTATGAAATCATTTAAGTTAATAATGGTAGTTTTGTCGATATTTGGTACTTGAGTCAAAAATAAACTTCTTATATTTACAAGTTGTCTATGTGGTAAAAAGTACATTATCTCAATAATGATATTAATGATTTATATATCATATATATCTTATATTTCCATTATATATATGTATTTATAATAATACATAAAATTTGGAGGTAAGAAATGAAATGCACCGTTCATGGAGACGGTAAGTCGTGCGTATGCGTGAACACTACTTTCATTTCTATTTCTTATTTTAATGGAATTAAAAAATAATGATACATAGGTATATTATAATTCTAGTACAATATCATATATAATATCATTAACTCCATCCTTTATACATCCCACATATGGCATTAACGAGTCATATCACTTTGAGGAGGCGGTAGTCCGCACTTCCTTAAATGAGATTATCGTATTTACCCACTATGGAAACCATAAAGGTATTATATAAATGAAAAATATAGAAGAATATAAAAAATATAAATATAATATATATCACATATAAATAAATTTACATCTTAATGTCCACCGTAATATATGGTAAGAGATAATTGAACAATCATTGTTTCGTGAGGCGTTAGTTCGACGTCCACAGAAACAGTATGTTCTTTACCCATTAGACGGAGGTGTGTGTAAGTGTAGTTTGAATACTTATCATAAAAACAACCTAGTATATTAAGGATACTTGTGTTGTTATAAAATAAGGTAATAAAAATAGTTTAGGGGGTTAGAGAAGGAAAATAAAACAAAAGAACTTAGAAGAAGACATTACCTTTAAATCAGGTATCTCCTTTTGGTTTGAACCAAAAGGTTTACTTGAAATGCCTTATGCCTAAGGGAAAGATTCTAGGAGGAAAATAGGGATGTATGGAGCTTAATTCGGTAGATTTTGGATGAGCCAAGAGGCTTTATAGGTGTGAGTAATGGGTTAGAGTTGAGAGCTTTTTATAAGGGGGGAGGGGCTCTTTAGGAAAGTGTGAAAATATTATTTTATTATATAATGATTTTAGGTTTATAAATGTCCAAAAATTATTAAAGTCGAAGATAAGATGACTCATGGTAGAAATAAAATCATCCAATAATAATTATACAGGTTTTTAATATTATTTTAATCTTTATAATCTTATTTATTTAAATCATTTATTAATGAGGTAAACACTGCATCCTTATTGTGTCATAAATAATTTAATTTATTTGATATCTAAAAAATATAAAAAAAATACCATGATGTAGGAAATATTTTTAGATTTAAAATTCATATTTATAGTTTAATATATAACTTATATAACCCTATGTAAAAATTTATTTACTAAAAGATATTTGTTTATTTCATTTTTGCCTTTACTTTAAGTTAATTAAAATAAAGTGTTATTATCACTCCCATGTGGCCCCATGGGGTCCCAAAATCGACCCAAGGATGTCCATGGTTGGATATATAAAAACCAATATGATTAGAACACATTTTAGTTTAATTTAATATTATTATAATATTATTTTGTTACCCTTAATTACCATATTTACCTTTTAACCATGGTAAATAAAATATTTACGGAAGTAAATATTCATAATGTCTAAAAATAAAAGTTAATTATTTACACAATTTCGACCTCATGATTCCAAATATGGAATCCATTTTTCTAAATTCAAAACACATAAGTGGAATAAATTAATTTAAAATTAATTTCCACTGTCAAAATAATAAGCGTGTTTTTAAGAAATAACTATCAAATGTTTGCCACTTTTTTATGTCCAATTTCAATGTGTAATTACTTACAATGACCAAAATTGGGTTAAATGGAAAAAATATATTCTAATTACACTTTAAAATCAATTAAAAAGATAATATAACCATATAAATATATTATATTAAAAGGTAGTTTTGAATTAAAATGCAGTATTTTTCACTATTCATTAAAAATGAACTTTATCAGAAAAATACCAAAAGTTCATCGAAATTATATTTTGATGTCCTGATTATAAAAAATAATATTTTTTTTACAAATAGAACATATAAAAGTTACCAAAACTATATTTAAAGAGGGTTCTCCCTCATAAGGCAGTAAATCAACCTTTTAAAATAAATTATGCTTAAAATTAGATTCATTCACATCTTAAACAACTAACTTTTATTAGATAAATGTAAAAACATTTAAAAAACATGTATAATAATATTTTATTTATATATTTTCATTCACACCAATACAACGACTAGGCGTTAAATACCATTTAAAATAATAATATTATATTATTATTAGGCTACATAATATTTCAAATAAACTCGTTGTTACGTATCGGGTACGCCATCAAACATAGAAACCCCTTTAAATTAAAATTAATATTTAATTCACAAATATTAATAGTTATGAAAATGTATTATTCTTTATTTACTTAGTATGGTACATCCTTCCCATTTTTGGAAATTCTATCCTCATAATTTTTATTCACTTATCAAATAAGTGGGGGTATTTATCCCGCAAAGCATTTTCAGATTCCCATGTTGCCTCTTCATCAATATGGTTTTTTTACAAAACCTTTACCTGGTAAATTACCTTATTCCACAACACTTGCTCTCTTCGGTCAAGAATCTGGACTGGTTGTTCCTCATAAGAGAGGTTCTCTTGCAACTGAACTACCTCTAGGCTCAAAACATGAGATGGATCCCGCATATACTTTCTCAAAATTGAAACATGAAAAACATTGTGTACATGGGATAAAAATGGAGGTAAAGCCACTTTGTATGCAACAGATTTAACTTTCTCCAGGATTTCATAAGTTCCAATGAACCTCGGACTCAACTTTCCCTTCTTACCAAAACACCTCGCACTTTTCCATGGAGAAACTTTGAGAAAGACATGATCACCTACTTCAAAAGAAAGATCCTTCCTCCAATTATCCGCATAACTTTTCTGCCCACTCTGAGTTGTTCTCATGTGCTTCTGAATCAACAGAACTTTTTCTACCATCTCTTCTACCAATTATGGTCCCATCAGCTTCCTTTCACCTACTTCATCCCAAAAAACTTGAATTCAACATCGCTTCCCATATAATGCCTCAAATGGAGCCATCTGTATACTAGATTGAAAACTGTTATTATATGAAAATTCAGCCAAAGAAAGATGTTGGTCCCAACTTCCCTGGTAATCCACTGAACAAGCACATAGCATATCCTCCAAGGTCTGAATTTTTCGTTCTGAATACCCATCTGATTGGGGATGAAAATTTGTACTAAAATTTAATTCAGTACCCAAAGACATCTGAAGGCCTTTCCAAAAGTTAGAAGTAAATCTGGGATCATGATCAGGAACAATGGAGAGGGGAACACCATGTAACCTGACTATCTCTTTAACATACAACCAATAAGGTTGATCTAGTGACAAAGTATCTCAAATAGGAAGGAAATGAGCATATTTAGTCAATCGATAAATAATAACCTAGATTTCATTGTTACCTCGAGATTTCTTTCGTAATCCCACAATGAAGTCCATGGATATATTTTTCCCATTTCCACTTTGGCACTGGTAAAGGATGAATCATCACTTTCAGTAACTACCACTCTACTTTAACCTGATGATAAGTCAAACACTTCAGAGTAAAATTAGAAATATCTCTTTTCATTCTATCCCACTAGTAATACTTTTGAATATCTCTGTACATCTTAGTACTTCCAAGATGAAATGAAAACGGGGAACTATGAGCTTCAAATAATAACTCATTCTTCAACTATGAATCAGAAGGCATGCATAATATTTTCCCAAACCTCAAAACACAATCATTATCAACATTAAATTAAGGCAACCTACCCTTCTGAATGAACTCTACCTTTTTTTTGCAACTCATTGTCTTCCTTCTGTTCTTTCTTTATTCTGTCATATAGAGATGATTTCAATCACACCTGAAACAAAATAGAATAATTTCCTACACCAAAAACTTATATTCCAAAGTTCATCAAATAAAAAACCAAAGGATCTCATTATGGCATCCCTCCTTTTTATAACATAACTTTTCATTACATTTTACAAAACCGAGGATCTTTAAGGTTTAGTGTCTTGGAAACCAGGAACTTAAAACATGAAAACATAAAACATTTTCTTAAAAACTTGAAAGGCTTCTCCTTATGTTCATCATAGGTTCATTACTGCATCTCATAACCTAGGGACATACATCAAAAGAAAGGGTGAGCAGAAGTCCCAGTAAGGGAAACAAGGGAAACATTTAACATGTGAACTTGAGATACATCAACAAAGTCATGAAAAATAACTTTAAGGTATGAGAAAGAAATCATGAGGCATATCATAATAAAAATAACGTATTTCATAACTTGAAGATGTGGCTACAACATTTAACATTGACAATAATTTCCGTTTCACCAAGGTCCATCCCCAAGTTGTCATTAAAAATTACCAAGGTTATTCACCAAGGCGTCATTAAAAATGGTCATCTCTACAGATTAAGTCTTTACCCAATGCATTAGAGCGCTATCAGGGCGCACCCTTAATTTTTCTTTATTATCATGTGAGCCACATATATCATCATCAATCATTTCATAAACAACCCATATAGCATAAAATAAATGGGTTTCATTTCATAATCATAATGTTTTAAAAACTGCTTTAAATACATGATCTTTATGTCACTTTAAACCCATGGAAAGGGAAAGCGGGTCTCATGTATTTAAATCCCAGAATTTAAAATAGAACATTTTGGTATATATGTGAATACCAATTTAGAAGAAAGATCTTTGAGTATTCACTTAATAAAATGAATTTTAGGATAAGAGAGAGACATTTTGAGATGGAAATTCTGCAGCATAACGGCTATGTTTCAGGGTTTTAGAAAACATTGAAAAGAGAGGGGATATGGGTAACCCACTCATAAATGATCCATTAAACAGTAGAGGGAAAGAATATAAAGGGTATAAGAACATGGTAATTAAATTTTAAAGATATACCATATGAAATTAAAAACATGGAAGGAAGACAAAAAATAAGATTTCTCTTATGAAAATTCGGCAGCCTAACGACGTCACTTAAACTTCAACAAAAATGAATTAACGAGATCAAATAGGGTCTCTCATCATATGAACATAAAATATCATTATGATAGATATAGATATCATAACCCCTACATAATAAAAAGGAACTTGAAAGACTTTATATGATAGTGGAACTTTGAAAAATGAGAAAGGTGAAAGAATCCCTTAAAAATTCGGCAGCCTAACGACGTCACTTAAACCTCAATAAAAATGAATTGACGAGATAAAAGAGGGTCTCTCATAATATGAACATAAAATATAAGTATGATAGATATAGATATCATACCCCCAACATAATAAAAAGGAACTTGAAAGACTTGACATGAAAGTAGAACTTTTTAAAAAAAGAGAAAGGTGAAAGAATCCCTTAAAAATTCGGCAGCCTAACGGCGCCACTTAAACATTCTTAAAACGAATTGATGAGAGAAAGAGGGGGTATCTCATCATATGAAAATGAAAATTGAATTAAGAAAAATATAAAATAACATCCTCCAACATAATAGCATCGAGCATAAAATAAATGACATAAAAGAGATTACTTGAAAAGAAAGAGAGAGGTCGGATCCCTTACCTTAAAGGTAACTCTTAAAACTCAAAGGTTGGGACCTTGAGGGCTTGGGGGAACCTTGGGAGGACTCCTTGGGAGGTAAGGAGACCAGAAATTTGTTGAGGATGATTTTGGAGTCGAATGGATGAGAGGATGGCTTGGTATTTATAGGGAAAGTGAGGGGACAAGGCATTAATGGCCAAGGGATGCCTCATTGGTGGTTTTGGCAAAACCATGGGCTTTCCCATGGTATTTTCCCATGGTATTGGCCACTTGGGACACCTCATACCTTATATTACTATTCATAAGTCGACAATATTGATTACATACTTAATACACCATTTAATGATGTCATTAAACACCCGTAACTTAAAAACTGTATTTTCACTATTCATCAAAAATTCATTTTTTTCAGAAAAATCCCCAAAAATTACCTTAGCATAATATCGATGTTATGAATTCAAAAATAAAGTCCATTTTATAAAAATAATTTTCTAAATATTTTTAACTTAATTTTTAATTAAAAAACACTATTCACCCGAAAAAACTAATATTTGACTAATAACAGTAATTTACCTGTTTTATTGAATCACACTACTTAATAAAGGTGCCTAAATTATATTAATACTTTATTTAAGTAAAATTACTAATCCATTTGGTCACATTACAAATCCTAATCATAAAATCACTATTCATAATTTACTATTCATCAAAAATTAAGTTGATCTTATTAGACTCTAAATTTCTTACTGAACACATTTGCAGAAGACCTTTTTTTGAAAATCATTACACATCATTAATTATTTAAGGTTTACATAAATATTTTAAAATATCCTTTTTTCAAAATTCATCAAAAAATACATCCTTTATTCATTTGAACATTTGTAAACTCACAAACTTCACCATAAGAAGAAAACACAATTTTATTTATAACAAAGGATTATATAAAGTATCTATGGTCTCGTTACATATCCCTTATCACACCAGCATAGGACCTAAGTGTAAGGTGTGCTAAGGTGAGCAAATCCGAGGGAGGCTCGGCCAACATCGCATGAGTAATAATTTCTATCAGTTTGAACTTCTCGCAAAGACGATTCTGTTCTAGTTTCACACAATGAAGTTCGGCTTGGGTTTGGTCCAGAGCAAATCCCAGTGGTGCTACCTCCTTCCCAAGTTCTGTTAGATGGGCTTTAATCGGTCTTAGACTACTGGATGAGTCCATCGAATCTTCTTTCTATATTAATTAACCAAGATCACTTGTATTTTGGAGACAATAGTCGCAACATTCAGTTTCCAACGGTCATACTGATTAAAGGTAATATAATAGTCAAACCCAACAATCTCATTTTATTTATACTCATGTTATCAAATGAAACAGTTTTGTTGAGTATGAAAAAGAGTATAACACACAAAATTAAGAAACAATATTTATTCAAAATTTTGGGTCGTTACAATCTTCCCCCCTTAAGAAATTGCATCCTAGCAATTTTTAAAAATTGGGTTTTTAAATTTCATTGAAAGTCCCACATCGGAAAAGGAGTCAATAAAACTATTACTTTAAAATAAAGAAAGGGAAGTACAAAGGTCACCCGAGTTAACCCACACTAGGATTCCATGTAGGAAAACATGGACATGGAGGAGAAAACAAAGGGTCAAGTTCTGAGGGAGAGTGATAGAAAACATGATTAGGAGAAAGTTAACAACAAGAAAATCACAAACTTATGATGTGTGTAAATAGTCTTTGATTACCTAGTAGGAAATGTAAACCAACAACATTTTTGTTTTACGTTCCTTTTCATAATTTTGAGGAATTCATTTACTACATAGAACAAAACATAAGGAAATATATTTACCTTCAAGTACAATTTCACCCTTTAATAAGTTTCTACCAAAACTAATCTCTTCTCCAAATGATGAGCATTCAAAAACACTTGGTCTCATAAAAACACAAGAATCATCTTCTAGAGAGTCACATAATCCAAAAAAAAGATTAAATATCTATTTCTTCTATCTTTAAACATTATCCCAAAAACAGATAGGGTAAGATAAAACAACTCTTCCAAAAGAAAGAACCCCATAGGACGGGAAACTACTTTTAAATCTTCAAAATTCCACGGTACTACCCAAAGTTCATCATAGACCATTCCATAAATAACTATCCTTAAAATTCCTCAAAATAAACCAAACTAAGATTGAAACCCAAATGAAAGAAGGATTTGATAACACAGTCTTCCAAAATAAACTTTATCGTTCATCTCCAAACAACATCAAACACTCCTAACATCTTATAACAAAAGTATATAACCTAAACATATTTTCCCCAAGATAGGTTAATCATTTCCTATATTACCATAAGTTCACCTTATATTCATCGATTCTTCAAAATATAAGTCAACATTTACTCCTCAAAGAAAATACCGTAGTAATATTTTTACCTCGATCATATAGGGTTCCCAAAATAGTGAATGTCTTCCAAAATAATAATCATCTTTTAATCCCCTAATCATCTCTTTTTTTTCAAGAAGAATAGCTTCATAACATCAACATGTGATACATAACAATATATTTTTTTCTTTAATGATATAAAACCATCTTAGGTAGTGACTCGATGATCTTAGAAAACATAAAATATATGCTCATAGAGCACGAACTAAAATATAACACGACATAGACAATTATTGCGAAGAAGTTACATGTACTTCAGTCATCATGATCCATATCAGCATAGGACTTTCATTGTTCCCTTGTCCTCAAAGATTTTTGATACTCATCATGCTTCTCATCCCTTCCAAGAGAGCATTTCCTTCGATAATGTCTTACTTCTCCACATTTACGACATCGAAATGTATAAGGTACATTAGATCGAACCTTATCTCCATTCATCACATTATCCATTTTTTTAAATCAATTGGCTACTTTATGCCCTATCTTCCCACACATAAAACATCTCCCAGTTCCTTTTTGACATTCTCCTTGGTGCCTCTTCCCACACTTTTTGCAAAAAAGAAATTGGGTCTTCTTTCTCTTATCAACTTTATTAGATGAATATCCTTGAGACTTTGTCTTCTTCTTCCTTGATGAATTTTGGCATTCAACTAGGTACCAATTATTAATTGTGATTTTTGATAGCTGTTTTGGCATAATCACAATATGCTCAACTTGATCTTTCGTCATTTCTGTCACATTAATAGGGAAATTGTCACATTTCCTATCAAAATTGGTTGTTTGGGCATGTTCTTCCTTTTCCTGCCATTAACTAAGAAAAGAAAGTATAATTAGGGGGCTTAAATACTTAGCCAATAATCATGAAAATGAAACTTAAAGCATAGAAGGATAAACTTGTAGAAGAAAAGTATACCCTAACTTGTGATCCCCTAGGTTCCAATCTAGCTTATACATGATCATATATTCTTATGTGAATCTTTATTTTATTTTATCCTTGTTCCTTTAATAATGGTTCATACTAAGCTTATGAATTTACCAAAGCATATCCCCCGAGAGTGTCGTAACCAAGAGTGCAGCAAGGCCCGTCTTTGTGTATCGGTTCTCGTTCGAGTCTAGCTCAAAGAGGTGTTTTCGGGTCTTACCCCTATGTACATCTGTGCCAGAGCCACCTCTACCTGCTCATATCCATACAGGGATGTATTTTCTTGGCAACCCCTTACTCAATACTCATCAAAATACGAGGAAGATTTCCTATATTTAAACTTTTCTATATGGTTCTTCATAAAGTTTTCATATCCTAATTTCCACAAATAACTAAACCATCCTTTAATACCAACTATGGAATCCTGCATTTTTATAACATAACTTTTCATTACATTTTACAAAACTGAGGATCTTTAAGGTTTAGTGTCTTGGAAAACAGGAACTTAAAACATGAAAACATAAAACATTCTTCTTAAACACTTGAAAGGCTTCTACTTATGTTCATCCTAGGTTCATTACTGCATCTCATAACCTGGGGACATACATCAAAAGAAAGGGTGAGCAGAAGGCCCAGCAAGGGAAACAAGGGAAACATTTAACATGTGAACTTGAGATACTTCAACAATTTCATGAAAAAGAACTTTAAGGCATGAGAAAGAAATCATGAGGCATATCATAATAAAAATAACGTATTTCGTAACTTGAAGATGTGGCTAAAAAATTTAACATTGACAATCATTTCTGTTTCACCAAGGCCCATCCCCAAGGTGTCATTAAAAATTACCAAGGTTATTCACCAAGGCGTCGTTAAAAATGGTCATCTCTAGAGATTAAGTATTTACCCAATGCATTGGAGCGCTATCAGGGCGCACCCTTAATTTTTATTTATTATCATGTGAGACACATATATCATAATCACTCATTTCATAAACAATCCATATAGTATAAAAGAAATGGGTTTCATTTCATAATCATAACGTTTTAAAAACTTCTTTAAAGACATGATCTTTATGTCACTTTAAACCCACGGAAAGGGAAAGCGGGTCTCATGTATGTAAATCCCGGACTTTAAAATAGAAAATTTTGGTATATATGTGAATACCCTTTTAGAATAAAGAGCTTTTAGTATTCACTTAATAAAATTAATTTTAGGATAAGAGAGAGACATTTTGAGGCGGAAATTCTGCAGCATAACGGCTATGTTTCGGGGTTTTAGAAAACATTGAAAAGAGAGGGGACATGGGCCAGCCACTCATAAATGATCCATAAAACAGTATAGGGATAGAATATAAAGGGTATAATACCATGTTAATTAAATTAGAAAGATATACCATATGAAATGAAAAATATGGAAGGAAGAAAAAAATAAGATTTCTCTTATGAAAATTCGGCAGCCTAACGGCGTCACTTAAACTTCAACAAAAATGAATTGATGGGATCAAATAGGGTATCTCATAATATGAACATAAAAGATCAGTATTATATATATAGATATCATACCCTGACATAATAAAAAAGGAACTTGAAAGACTTGACATGAAAGTAGAACTTTGAAAAATGAGAAAGGTGAAAGAATCCCTTAAAAATTTGGCAGCCTAACAACGTCACTTAAACTTCAACAAAAATGAATTGGCAAGATAAAATAGGGTCTCTCATAATATGGACATAAAAGATCATTATTATAGATATATATATCATACCCCAACATAATAAAAAGGAACTTGAAAGACTTTACATGAAAGTCGAACTTTTTAAAAAAAGAGAAAGGTGAAAGAATCCCTTAAAAATTTGGCAGCCTAATGACGCCACTTAAACATTCTTAAAACGAATTGATGAGAGAAAGAGGGGGTATCTCATCATATGAACATAAAAATGGAATTAATAGTAATATAAAAGAACATACTCCAACACAATATCATGGAGCATAAAAGAAATGACATAAAAGAGATTACTTGAAAAGAAAGAGAGAGGTCAGATCCCTTACCTTAAAGGTAACTCTTAAAACTCAAAGTTTGGGACCTTGAGGGATTGGGGGAACCTTAGGAGGACTCCTTGGGAGGTAAGGATACCAGAACTTCGTTGAGGATGATTTTGGAGTCGAATTTATGAGAGGATGTCTTGGTATTTATAGGGAAAGTGAGGGGACAAGGCATTAATGGCCAAGGGACACCTCATTGGTGGTTTTGGCAAAACCATGGGCTTTATCATGGTATTGGCCACTTGGGAAACCTCATACCTTATAACACTATTCATAAGTAGACCATATTGATTACATAATTAATACATCATTTAATGATGTCATTAAACACCCGTAACTTAAAAACTGTATTTTCACTATTCATCGAAAATTCATTTTTTTCAGAAAAATCTCCAAAAATTACCTTAGCATAATATCTATGTTCTGAATTAAAAAATAAATTCCATTTTATAAAAATAATTTTCTAAATATTTTTAACTTAATTTTAAATTAAAAAACACTATTCACTCGAAAAAACTAATACTTGACTAATAACAGTTATTTACCTGTTTTATTGAATCACATTACTTAATCAAGGTGTATAAATTATATTAATACTTTATTTAAGTGAAATTGCTAATCCATTTGGTCACATTACTAATCCTAAGCATAAAATCACTATTCATAATTTACTATTCATAAAAAATTAATTTGATCTTATTAGACTCTAAATTTCTTGCTGAACACATTTGAAGAAGACCATTTTTTGAAAATCATTACACATAATTAATTATTTAAGGTTTACATAAATATTTTAAAATATCCTTTTTTCAAAATTCATCAACAAAATACATCCTTTATTCATTTGAACATTTGTAAACTCACAAACTTCACCATAAGAAGAAAACAAAATTTTTTTTATAACAAAGGATTACATAAAGTAGCTATTGTCTCGTTACATATCTCTTTATTACACCAGCATAGGACCTAAGTGTAAGGTGTGATAAGGTGAGAGAATCTGAGGGAGGCTCGGCCAACATCAAACGAGTAGTAATTTCTATCAGTTTGAACTTCTCACGAAGGCGATTCCGTTCTAGCTTCACACAATAAAGTTCGGCTTAGGTTTGGTCCAGAGAAAAGCCCAATGGTGCTACCTCCTTCCCAAGTTCTGTTAGATGGGCTTCGATCGGTCCTAGACTACTAGATGAGGCCATCAAATCTTCTTTCTATATTAATTAACCAAGATCACTTTTATTTAGAGACAATAGTCGCAACATTCAGTTTCCAACGGTCATACTGACTAAAGGTCATATAATAGTCAAACCCAATAGTCTCATTTTATTTATACTCATGTTATCAAATGAAACAGTTTTGTTGAGTATGAAAAATAATATAACACACAAAATTAGGAAACAAGATTTATTCAAAATTTCGGGTCGTTACACTCATTCCAAATGTAGCATGGTTAGAGAAGCATTACGTTTTCGACTCAAAGCATCAGCTACTTTATTTGATTTTCCCAGATGGTAAAGGATCGTGAAATAATAATCCTTGATTAATTACAACCATATCCTCTGTCTCATGTTCAATTATTTCTGAGTGAATATATACTTTAAAATTTTGTGGTCAGTATATATTTCTCATTTTACTCTATACAAATGATGCCTCTAAAATTTTAAAGCAAAAAGAATAGCTGCTAATTCCAAATCATGTGTAGGGTTTAACTCATAATATTTCAACTGACGTGAAGCATAAGAAATTTCCTAATAATTATTCATGTGGACATAGCCAAGTCCTTTCAACGAAGCATCATTGTAAATAACAAACTCACCATTTCTGGAAGGTAGTGCCAAAACTGGAGCATTCACCAATCTTCTTTTCAATTCCTGAAAACAATCATCACATTCTTTTGTCCAAATTAACTTAACACCTTTTCGAGTTAACATAGTCATTGGGCTATATAACCATGCAAAATCTAAACAAACAAAAGGTGTACCTGATGCTACTTCATTTCCATCTTTTACTAGTTTCTCATCATCCTGATATGTTATCAAAAGTAAGGGTTCATTATTGTACAATAACTAAAAATATTTCTAAAAAGAAACCTCTTTAGATCTGTAGTCAATATTATCATGATTAACATAAATCCAATCTATACCCAAAATAACATCAAACTCTACTAGAGGCTAAACTATAAGGTTTGCAGGTAGATTCTTTCCACACACAATGACAGGAAGGTTCTTATGATTTCTTTTTGTATCAACATTTCCCCCCAGTGTTTTTACCATAAGTTCATGATTCATATCTTGAGATGTAATTCCCAATTTACTAGAAAACTTCTCAAAAATGAACGAATGTGTAGACCCCCAATCAAACAACACATTGGCATAATCTAAACAAATAAAAAGTGTACCTAATACTACTTCATTAGACGTCCCAACACCTACTGAAGTAATTACAAAGGATTTCATGTAACAACCCAAAGTATTTCAATATAAAATTCCCTTCTTATACTTATGTCATAGAAACACAAGATAATGAACTAATAAGTGATAAGTGACCTTTAAACATAATTTTGTCACCCCTATGGTTGGAATTTTAAAAATCCGACATACACGATTGTGTTCAAGATGGTTTTTGGAGTCTAATGAAACAAAAATAATTTTTGGTGAATAGTAACCAACCTTTATGAATAGTAACCTACCCTTATGAATATTAATTTGACCCTTATAAATAGTAAATAAGAGTAACATTACCTAGGAATAATAAAATAAAATTTAGACATCATAGAAAGTGATAATTTGACCTTAGTAAACGTTTTTGGTATTTTATAAGTCATAAATAACTAATTATAATTAATTTATTTAAAAGAATATTTATTTTCCTATAATGTATTCATAAATTATTTAATCAATGTCTAATAGTTTTTAGATAATTTTATAAGACCCTATATAATTTTTGAAAGAACTATAAAATCAGTTTTAATCTTAAAAACTGTTTTTTTACGTAAATTATGATTTTATTTAAATATTAAATTAATAATATTTAGAAAATTATTTTTGAAAAATGGACTTCATTTTTGGATTCTACACATCGAAAAATGGTTGGGGTAAATTTTTGGGATTTTTCTGAGATACTTGAATTTTTTGTGAATAGTAGAATACATTAATTTATCATATAAATACATTTTAATTAAAACCCACTATTCCTGACATCACAAGTGATGTAACCACCCAAATCCCGAAATCAAATTCCTTTTTTACTATTCTTGGTCAATCAAGACTCACTATTCCTTGTCTTAGGTGAAATTAATAAACTAATCAATTTTATATTAAGGAAACCACTCTCCCCTCCACTATAAAAGCCACCCTTCACTTCCTCTTTTCCTCACACCTCTCAAGCTCCAAGCCTTCTCTAAACTCTGCCCAAACACCTTCCCTAGCCTCTCCCCCACGTCCAAGAGCTTCTGGTCTCATAAAAAGACCAATCTTAGGCCCTTAAGGAGGTTCTCAAGAGGAGGATTCTAAAGGTAATTTCTCTCCCTCTTCTCCTTTAATTTCCTTTCAAGTTCAAGTTCCTTTCTTGATCTCTCCCTACCTATCTTCATCCAAATTGTTCTGTAAATCCAGTATTATATATATACTGTAATATTATTATTCTAATGTTATATTATATCACCCCACACCCTTTCCCTCTTCCATTTATTTTATTAAAGAGAACGTTGTTCATGAGGTGTTAAATTTATCACCTTCAAAAATGACATGTTCTCTTCTTCCATTTCTACCTTCAATCTGGTCATGAAACCATTTTATGGTTGAACCAGAATATTTTATATGTATTATTTTCTATTTTAAGTTCTTGAAATAACCTATGGCCATATTACTAAGTGAAAAGTTAAAACGAGTTCGTTGTGATCCAAAAACCGCTCAAATTAACCCAAATAATCTTCATTTAATTCTTATCTAATGATTCATCTACATGGATATAATATAACTCATTATAAAATCATTCAAGCTTCTGTAATATCATTAATAACATGTAATATCAGTTCTGGATGTTTACCCATGACCTACCCAAACATCAATTTAAGAATACAAGTGGACCGCTCAAGAAAACCATGAAAACGAACATCCCCGATCAATGTTTTTAAACTCTATAAGTCATCCAAAGGAACATAATATTAAATAATGAAACTGTAATGAACCCTATTAATTTATAAAAGGTTCTTGAATTTCTAATTAATTAATATAATGTCATTATACAGGACATTAAAGAGAAGGAGGCATTCGAGTACAAGGTAAGGGGAAATCTCGAACCCAATTTTCTTCCTTCGGGTTCTCCCTCTTTCACTCCATTTTTGATATGGTTACTCCTCAAAGATCATTTGTTCATATTTTACTTTAATTTTATGGGATATACATGTTTTTCACTGGTTTTTATGTCCATCAAAATGTTTTCCAAAAGAAATCTTCTTTCAAGATCTCACATTTTACCTCTCATTCAAGGTTGATGGTTCTTGTATCAAGTATGTTGTTCCCTCTTTATTTTGGGAACCCAAATCTTATGAATGTGTTATTATGAGAAGAAACTCATTCCTTTCCATGGGTTATTTATGTACATGTTTGATATGTGTTCTATGTGACAATCATGATAATGATAATGTTATGATGTGACGGGTGCGCCTGGAATTATATAGCGCAATATGAATGTTTAAATGTGATGGGTGCGCCCAGAATTATATAGCGCTCCAATGCATTGGGTAAAGTGATGAATCTCATGATTAAATGTGAAATGATGTGTGAACATGATGCTAACTTTGTTCACAAGTATGTGTGGTAGTTAACCACTAAGACATGATGTTTCATTTTTATGCATTGCCACATTTCAAGTTTATTATTTATGCTCCTCTCATGTTCATGATCTTCTTCCTATGTCATGATTATGCTCACCCCATGTTATATTGTTCTTATCTATCCTCTTACTGGGCTTTTATCTCACCCCTTTTGATGTATATCCTCAGGTGGATACATGTACTAAGGAGAGTACAAGTGCCAATAAGAATCTAGAGAAGAAGAAATTAAATAAATGTTTATGGTTGATGTTGTATTTGTTATGTATGGTCCTAGTTTTCCCAAGACACTAAACCTCTAGATCTTCTATGTGTAATACTATTATGTTGTTTATCTTTGAAATGATGTAACAGTAATGTAAGAAAAGTTCGGGTCGCTATAGTTGGTATCAGAGGAAAGGTTTAGTTAATTTGGGAATTAGGATTAGTAAACCCTAGAGAAAACCTCTAGCATGAGAATAAGTACAAATATGTACACAAGAATATTTACCTAGGGATCCCATATGTTTTTGGTGTAATTGTTTAAATGAATAAGTTATTCATGACTTGTTTACTTATGTTTTGTTCTAACCTCTTCTATTTTAGAAAATGGTGGGAACGAGGAGAAATCAGGCGAACAACTCTTACGAGGGACAATGCAACGATTGCCCGAACGACATCCCCAATGATTTTGGAGGTGGAGTTCAAAACTTAATGGAGATGCTTACCCAATTATCTCGGGTTATGAATAATAACCATAATAATGGGGAACGTCCTCCTTCACTAAAGAGGGAGAAACTATCTATCGAATGTTTTATGCGGCAACGACCACCGACGTTTTGTGGATCTTCTGATCCACTAGTTGCGGAACAGTGGGTCAACTCTATGGAGAAGATATTTTCTGTTCTTCACTATTCCGAGATGGAGAAGGTGACTCTAGCTGTTTATCGTCTAGATGGAGAAGTCGATCAATGGTGGGCTTTGAATAAGAACACCAAGCCAAGGGAGAAAATTGAAGAGATAGAATGGTAAGACTTTAAGATAATGTTTCTTAATAAGTAATTCCCAAGAACTATTCGCACGAAGATGGAGAGAGAATTCATAGAGCTCAAGCAAAAAGAAGGAGAATCTGTCACAACCTATGAAGCAAATTTCACAAGTCTTGCAAGGTATTCTTCAGGTTTTGTTATCAACAATGATAGAAAAATTGATAGATTATTTAGTGGATTAAAACCACATCTTCGAAAGGCTATTGCAATTCGAGACTTTGGGAATTATGAAGAAGTTGTTCGGTGTGCTCTCAAAGTGGAGATGGAGTTTGGATAATTCTCCCATGGCTATGGTGATAAGAAAAGAAAGATGGAGTTTCAAGATGGTGGATCTAGTGATAAAGATGGGAAGAAAACATAACGACCCACATGCCAAAAATGTGGGAAGTTGCACCATGGGAACTGCCTCAAAGGTACGGCGAAATGCTTTAAGTGTGAAAAGGAAGGACACCAAGCTCACGAGTGTCAAAAATACATGAAAAGGAAGGATAATGTAGCTGATGAAAGGAGAGAACAACTTGTGGTTCAATGCTACAATTGTAGGGAGCTAGGGCACTATTCAAACCAGTGCACTAAACCTCGAGCTCTCGAGGGTAATCAGCGCCAACAACCACCAAAGCCAAAGGAACAAGGGAAGGCTTATGCCATCACTACTGCAGAGGTGGAACATGATAATGAAGTCGTACAAGGTACACTTCCTATTCACTCAATAATGGAAAGAGTCTTATTTGATTCTGGTTCTACGCATTCCTTTATATCTTGCAAGTTTGCTAGAACTATAGAATCGAAGCCCTGAAACCTTGAAGTAGAGATATCTGTAAAAACACCACGTGGTGCAATCATTGCAACCCAAGTGTTTGACTCTTCTCTTGTTGACGTATGTGGGAAGATTCTTTCAGAAAATCTCGTAATACTTCCCTTGGTGGAATTCGACGCTATAATGGGAATGGATTGGCTCTCGTTATATAGAACACATATCAACTGTCGGAAAAAGGAAATATATTTTCATATTCCGAACCATCCCATGCTCCTCTACAAATGCAAGGAAGATCATGAATATCCTTTGAAAAATCCTTCAATGGTGTGGGTGATGATTCCCTATAAAGAAGCATACCTCTCCCAAATGTTTGAGTCAAAGAAAAGTTCCAACCTTGAGGAAATTCCCATCATAAGGGAATACGGCGATGTATTTCCTGAAGAGTTACCCGGAATTCCCCCGGATCGTGAGGTAGAGTTCTCAATTGAACTCATACCCGGAGCTACTCCTATCTCGAAGTGCCCCTATAGGATGGATCCTATCAAACTAGAGGAGTTAAAGAAGCAGCTGCAAGAGCATCTGGACAAAGGGTTCATACGCCCTAGTGCATCACCTTGGGGTGTGCCAGTGCTCTTTGTGAAGAAGAAGGATGGTACCATGCGGCTGTGTATCGATTATCGGGAACTCAACAAGATCACCATAAAGAACAAGTATCATCTCCCAAGGATTTATGACTTGTTCGACCAGTTAATAGGAGCTCAATACTTCTCAAAGGTGGATCTTTGTTCTGGATATCATCAAGTAAAGGTGAAGAAGGAAGATATTCAGAAAACTGCCTTCCGTACAAGGTATGGGCACTATGAGTTTTTGGTGATGCCCTTCGGACTTACTAATGCCCCTGCAATCTTCATGGATTTGATGAATAGATTATTTAGACATTACCTCGACAAATTTGTGGTAGTGTTTATCGATGATATTCTCATCTACTCCAAGAGCAAGGAGGAACATGAAGAACATCTAAGACTTGTGTTGGCGACATTGAGAAAGGAGAAGTTGTACGCCAAGTTCAGAAAGTGTGACTTTTGGATGAATAAAGTCACGTTCTTGGGACATATGATCACAAGCGAGGGAATTTATGTGGACCCTTCAAAGACAAAGGCGATTGAAGAATGGCCCAAGCCCTCTAGTGTCACAGAAATCCGTATTTTTCTTGGATTAGTTGGGTACTATCAATGTTTTGTGAGAAACTTCTCATGATTGTCAATCCCGCTAACTAAGTTAACAAGGAAAGGGGTAAAGTATGTATGGACAGAAGAATGTGAGGTAATCTTTAAGGAGCTAAAGAGAAGGCTGATCACTGCACCTGTACTCACACTAACGAAAAGTGGAGAAAGTTTTGTGATATACAGTGATGCTTCAAAGAAAGGCTTGGGTTGTGTACTCATGAAAAATGATAATGTGATAGCCTATGCCTCACAACAGTTGAAGATCCATGAGCAGAACTACCCGACGCATGATCTAGAGCTGGAAGCTGTGATTTTTGCCTTGAAAATCTGGCGGCACTACTTTATGGTGAGAAGTGTGACATATACACCGACCACAAGAGCCTAAAGTATATATTCACACAAAAGGATCTCAACATGCGTCAAAGGAGATGGTTAGAGCTAATCAAGGATTATTATTGCTCTATTCACTATCATCCAGGAAAGGCGAACAAGGTAGCTAATGCTCTAAGCAGTAAAGAACCTGCTACTCTATCCATGTTGAGGATTGAAAAAGACCCTATCTTCTTGGATATGAAAAGTATGGATTTGGGAATCGTAAGGGTAGGGGATACATCCTACCTTGCCCAAATGATTGCACAACCATCCATCCAACAGAAGATTAAGGAAGCACAAAGGGATGATGTAGAGATACAAAAGAGGGTGAATGCAGTAAAGGAAGGGAAGCTGCAAGAGTTCCATATCGACGATGATGGTGTGATTCGGTTTGGAATGCGGCTTTGTGTGCCTTCATCACCCAGGATAAAGAAGGAGATATTGGATGATGCACATAGCTCAACTTTCTCTATTCATCCTGGAAGTACCAAGATGTATCGTGATCTCTGAGAACACTTCTGGTGGGATAACATGAAGAAGGAGTTTGCGGAATATATATCAAGGTGCTTGGTATGTCAGCAAGTTAAAGTTGAGCGACAAAAGTCCAAAGGTATGATGCAGCCATTGCCTATACCCATGTGGAAATGGGAAAATGTTACTATGGACTTTGTCACGAGTCTCCCAAAAACATCAAGAGGAAATAATGCGATATGGGTTGTGGTTGATCGACTCACCAAGACTGCCCATTTTATCACTATTCGGGAAGACCTCTCACTTGAACAGCTTGCAAGGATATATGTGAAGGAAGTAGTGAGATTGCACGGTGTTCCACTCTCGATTGTCTCTGACCGTGATCCAAGGTTCACATCTAAATTCTGGAGGAGCCTTCAACATACTTTGAGTACTGAATTAAATTTCAGCACGGCCTATCACCCCTAAACCGATGGCCAGTCT
The DNA here is from genome assembly GCA_963277665.1 of Viscum album. Classification (NCBI taxonomy): domain Eukaryota; kingdom Viridiplantae; phylum Streptophyta; class Magnoliopsida; order Santalales; family Viscaceae; genus Viscum; species Viscum album. Next base: position 1,980,903,365 of record OY728125.1, on the reverse strand, counting down.
GAGAGGACTATTCAGACACTCGAAGATATACTAAGAGCATGCTCTCTAGAATTCAAAGGTGGATGGGATCAGCACCTCCCATTGGTTGAGTTCTCATACAACAATAGCTTCCACTCGAGTATTCAGATGGCTTCGTATGAAGCTCTTTATGGGAAGCGATGTAGAACTCCAACCTATTGGGATGAAGTTGGAGAAAGAAAGCTACTTGGACCCGATCTTGTGTAGGAGATGACCGAGAAGGTTCAAGTCATCCAGAAACACATCAAAGCTGCTCAAAGTCGGAAAAAGATCTATGCTAACAATCTTCGAAGGGACTTGGAGTTCGACGTTGGAGATAAAGTCTTCCTTCGAATATCTACATGGAAGAGAGTCATGAGATTTGGGAAGAAAGGGAAGCTAAGCCCAAGGTACATTGGCCCCTTTGAGATCCTTGATCGTATAGGAACCGTGGCCTATCGTCTGGCACTTCCACCAAATATGGCTCAAGTTCATGATGTGTTTCATGTATCACTACTGAGGAAGTACATACCAGACCCCTCACATGTACTAAACTCAGAGGTGGTACAGTTGGATGATGATCTCTCATATGAGGAGTAGCCGGTAAAAATTTTGGACCGAAGTGATAAGGTTCTACGCAACAATACAACCCGCCTTGTCAAAGTGTTGTGGAGGAACCATAAGTTTGAGGAAGCAACTTGGGAACCAGAAGAGTCAATGAAAGAGAAGTACCCACACCTGTTTGTGTAAAGTAAAATTTCGGGGGCGAAATTTTTTTTAAGGGGGGAGGAATGTAATGACCCAAAGTATTTCAATAGAAAATTACCTTCTTATACTTATGTCATAGAAACACAAGATAATGAACTACTAAGTGATAAGTGACCATTAAACATAATTTTGTCACCCCTATGGTTGGAATTTTAAAAATCCGACATACACGGTTGTGTTCAAGATGGTTTTTGGAGTCTAATGAAACAAAAATAATTTTTGGTGAATAGTAACCTACCCTTATGAATAGTAATATGACCCTTATGAATATTAAATAATAGTAACATTACCTAGGAATAATAAAATACAATTTAGACATCATAGAAAGTGATAATTTGACCTTAGTAAACGTTTTTAGTATTTTATAAGTCATAAATAATTAATTATAATTAATTAATTTAAAAGAATATTTATTTTCCTGTAATGTATTCATAAATTATTGAATCAATGTCTAATAGTTTTTAGATAATTTTATAATACCCTACATAATTTTTGAAAGAACTATAAAATCAGTTTTAATCTTAAAAACTGTTTTTTTACGTAAATTATGATTTTATTTCAATATTAAATTAATAATATTTAGAAAATTATTTTTGAAAAATAGACTTCATTTTTGGATTCTACACATCGAAAAATGGTTGGGGTAAATTTTTGGGATTTTTCTGAGATACTTGAATTTTTTGTGAATAGTAGAATACATTAATTTACCATATAAATACATTTTAATTAAAACCCACTATTCCTGACATCACAAGTGATGTAAGCACCCAAATCCCTAACTCACATGCCTTTTTTACTATTATTGGTCATCCAAGACTCACTATTCCTTGTCTTAGGTGAAATTAATAAACTAATCAATTTTATTTTTAAGGAAACCCCTCTCCCCTCCACTATAAAAGCCACCCTTCACTCCCTCTTTTCCTCAAACCTCTCAAGCTCCAAGCCTTCTCTAAACTCTACCTAAACACCTTCCCTAGCCTCTCCCCCACATCCAAGAGCTCCTGGTCTCATAAAAAGACCAAGCTTAGTCCCTTAAGGAGGTTCTCAAGAGGAGGATTCTAAAGGTAATTTCTCTCCCTCTTCTCCTTTAATTTCCTTTCAAGTTCAAGTTCCTTTCTTGATCTCTCCCTACCTATATTCATCAAAATTGTTCTTTAAATCCAGTATTATATATATACTGTAATATTATGATTCTAATGTTATATTATATCACCCCACACCCTTTCCCTCTTCAATTTATTTTATTAAAGAGAACGTTGTTCATGAGGTGTTAAATTTATCACCTTCAAAAACGACATGTTCTCTTCTTCCATTTCTACCTTCAATCTGGTCATGAAACCATTTTATGGTTGAACCAGAATATTTTATATGTATTATGTTCTATTTTAAGTTCTTGAAATAACCTATGGCCATATTAATAAGTGAAAAGTTAAAACGAGTTCGTTGTGATCCAAAAACCGCTCAAATTAACCCAAATAATCTTCATTTAATTATTATCTAATGATTCGTCCACATAGATCTAATATAACTCATTATAAAATCATTCAAGCTTCTGTAATATCATTAATAACATGTAATATAAGTTCTGGATGTTTACCCATGACCTACCCAAACATCAATTTAAGAATACAAGTGGACCGCTCAAGAAAACCATGAAAACGAACATCCCCGATCAATGTTTTTAAACTCTATAAGTCATCTAAAGGAACATAATATTAAATAATGAAACCGGAATGAACCCTATTAATGTATAAAAGGTTATTTAATTTCTAATTAATGAATATAATGTCATTATACAGGACATTAAAGAGAAGGAGGCATTCGAGTACAAGGTAAGGGGAAATCTCGAACCCAATTTTCTTCCTTCGGGTTCTCCCTCTTTCACTCCATTTTTGATATGGTTACTCCTCAAAGATCATTTTTTCATCTTTTACTTTAATTTTCTGGGATATACATGTTTGTCACTGGTTTTTATGTCCATCAAAATGTTTTCCAAAATAACTCTTCTTTCAAGATCTCACATTTTACCTCTCATTCAAGGTTGATGGTTCTTGTATCAAGTATGTTGTTCCCTCTTTATTTTGGGAACCCAAAGCTTATGAATGTGTTATTATGAGATGAAACCCATTCATTTACATGGTTTATTTATGTACATGTTTGATATGTGTTCTATGTGGCAATCATGATAATGATAATGTTATGATTTGACGGGTGCGCCCGAAATTATATAGCGCAATATGAATGTTTAAATGTGACTGGTGCACCCGGAATTATATAGCACTCCAATGCATTGGGTAAAGTGATGAATCTCATGAGTAAATGTGAAATGATGTGTGAACATGATGCTAGATTTGTTCACAATTATGTGTGGTAGTTAACCACTAATACATGATGTTTCATTTTTATGCATTGCCACCTTTCAAGTTTATTATTTATGCTCCTCTCATGTTCATGATCTTCTTCCTATGTCATGATTATGCTCACCCCACGCTATATTGTTCTTATCTATCCTCTTACTGGGATTTTATCTCACCCCTTTTGATGTATATCCACAGGTGGCTACATGTACTAAGGAGAGTACAAGTGCCAATAAGAAGCTAGAGAAGATGAAATTAAATAAATGTTTATGGTTGATGTTGTATTTGTTATGTATGGTCCTAGTTTGCCCAAGACACTAAACCTCTAGATCCTCTATGTGTAATACTATTATGTTGTTTATCTTTGAAATGATGTAATAGTAATGTAAGAAAAGGCCGGATCTCTATATTTCACCACCCCTTTCTGGTTGTAGTCTGGATACTTGCCCTCAGTTGAGTTCTTTGTTGGACACTCATCTGCATAATGACCCATTTTATTGCAATTAAAATATTTTAATGACTGTAAATCAGATTGTATCTTACCATTACCGTGATATTTTTCAGTGCAATTATGAGCTTTATGTCCCATTTTACCACATCGGTAGCACTTACCATAATTCAAAAGACATTACCCAACATACTTTTTACCACAATTTTCACAAATGGTAAACTTAAGTTTCTTACCATCTGACTTATTTGAAGAATTTTTCCCTTTTTCTTGCCACCTTGACCTCTTATTCTATTGTTTTTCAAAGAACACCTGATCGTCGAAAAACTTCATTTCCACCTTTTCCACACATCGAACAATTTTTTCATAACTTTTGAACTCAAAAGAATCTAAATCCATTCGATACTTTGTCATTAATCCTGAGTAAAAATGATTGATTTTACTATCAAGATCTTGTATGAAATTTGGAGCATACCTTGCCAATCGAGTGAATTTTGCTTCATAAGCAACCACTGAATCATCCTTCTGCCTCAATTCCATGAATTGTTTTTCCATCCTAAGATGAACCACCTTATGAAAATATTTCTCAAGAAACATACCTTTGAATTCATCCCAATCAAGAGCATAAATCTCCTCACTATCCCTGATATTTTTCACCATCGACCACCACTGATCAGCTTCACCTTCAAAACGGTAAATAGTGAGACTAACCTTTTGATTTTCTGAATACCCCATAACATTGAAAATCATCTTCAGTGCTTTAATCCACCCTTCTGCTAGCATAGGGTCAGATGATCCTCTTAATAATGGAGGATGTTGTCTCATGAAATGCTACACTAGTGACATGTTCCTCTGTGGTTGATCTGGCTGATCTCATGCATGGAAACCACCACCATTTATAGCCTGAGTCAATTGTGGCATCACTGCAACAAACTGTTCAGTTCTGATTTCGACCATCTCAGGTTGCTGATTTGGAAGGTTGCATTCCTCCTAATGTTGTCCCAACATAGATTCCATATTTCCTCTACAGAAAACCATTCTGAACACAGAAATATCTTAGGCAAAGAAACATGGTAATCTGTAAATGCTATATCATTTCAATATTAACATAAATTAATTTATGGATATTAATTTAACAATACCCTAACTCCTAAAGTTGTCTAAACTGGCCTCTGATATCAACTATAAGGACTTGGCCTTAAAACATTACATAATCTTGAATTAAATGAATAATTCACATTGAGGATCTTTTTAGGTTTAGATTTTTATAGAGTTAGGCCATAACAATTACATTACATCTAAAAATTTTCAAAGTAGACACTTCCACTCAGTTTCCATTTTTTTCATAAAATAAAAACTCTTGAAAAAAAATAGTCATGTCCAGTTCCTTGTTTTAGATAGCATGACTTTCCCTTGTTCCCATCCTTCACCCTATTCATCTTTAAGTCCATTGAAAAACATTTTGAAACTTGGGATGTGCATAAAAATCTCAGTAAGGGTTATAAAACAAAGAAAGAAAACATTAGTTCATCAATACATACATAACATAATCTCTTTAACATACCTCAAGAAATAATAAGATTTATGAATAACACATTGAAATCATAAATCATAAAGGTAACTTGTGACATCCATATCATACTTAAATTATAGCTATCACATCTATGTAGGGAGTTACATTTTGAATACCCATCATAGTATATTACCAAAATATCTTTGGAGAAACATTCATATTTACCTTCGTCATGTTACCCAATGCATTGGAGGGCTATCTCAGGATCACCCACCTTAGTTTTATCATGGAACCACCTGTATACGTAAACAATTCCCAAGAACCATAACACATAAAACAAGAATAATGGAAAGATAACATTTCCATATTTAAATCACAATATATCATTTCATGATATTTAAATAATAAATTCTTTCTCAAAACCATTTTTCAATACCAAAATACGTAAAAAGGGTATATAGTATTTATTTCCCTTTAAAAAACTATGTCTTGTTAAGGAATCCAATGATCAAATAATACACGCGGCGTCAGAAAAGGTTGTTGTCACCGCTTACGTTAAAAGGAAACATTCTTTTTTCTCATTTAGTAAAATGCTTCATAGAAAAAGATTCCATTTGAATGAAATGAATGGTCAAAGGAGTTTATACAACGTATAAAAGAAATTCGTGTATTAAAACAAAATATGCCTTAATGAAAGGAGATTGAGATGAAGTCCCTTACCTCATGTCCAACTTGACTCATTTGTTCTTTAATCTCCTGAATAATAAAATAAAGTTAATTTCTACATGATTAAGAAACTCTTTCATGTTTATTATTCCTTTTATATCACATATTACAATTATATAAACATTATGAAATCATTTAAGTTAATAAAGGTCATTTTTTCGATATTTTGTACATGAGTCAAAAATGAACTTCTTATATCTACATGTTGTCTATGTAGTCAAAAGTACATTATCTCCAAAATGATATTAATGATTTATATATCATATATATCTTATATATCCTATATATATATGTATTTATAACATTACATAACATTAGGAAGTAAGAAATAAAATGCATTGTTCATGGAGATGGTAAGCCGTACGTACGCATGAACGCTACTTTCATTTCTATTTCTTATTTTAATGGAATTAAAACATGATAATACATAGGTATATTATAATTCCAGTATAATATAATATATAATATTATTAATTAAATCCTTTATACATCCCACATATTTCATTAACGAGTCATATAACTTTGAGGGGGGCGTACTCCGCACTTCCTCAAATGAGATTATCGTATTTACCCACTGTGGAAACCATAAAGTTATTCTATAAATGAAAAATACAAAAGCATAGAAACAATATAAATATAATATATATCACATATAAATAAATTTAAATCTTAATAGAAACCATAAGAGGTGGTAGGAGATAATTGAACAATCATCGTTTTGTGAGGCGTTAGTTCGCCATCCACAGAAATAGTATGTTCTTTACCCATTAGACAGAGGTGTGTGTAAGTGTAGTTCGGATACTTATCATAAAACAACATAGTATATTTAGGATACTGTTGGTGTTATAAAATAAATGAATAAAAAGAGTTTATGGGGTTGGATAAGGAAAATAAAACAAAAGAACTTAAGAGAAGACATTACCTTTAAATCAGGTATCTCCTTTTGGTTTGAACCAAAAGGTTTACTTGAATTGCCTTATGCCTAGGGGAAGGATTATAGTAGGAGGAGAAGGTTTTAGGGAGATTAATTGAGTAGATTTTGGATGATCCAAGGGTATTTAGAGGTGTTAGTAATGAGTTATAGGTGAGATCTTTTTATAAGGGGGAGGAGGGGCTCTTTAGGAAAGTGTGTAATCATTATTTTATTATATAATGATTTTCGGTTTCTAAATGTCCAAAACTTATTAAAGTTGAATATAAGATGACTCATGGTTGAAATAAAATCATCCAATAACAATTGTAAGGTTTTGGATATTATTTTAATCTTTATAATCTTATTTATTTAAATCATTTATTAATGAGGTAAACACTGCATCATTATTGTGTCATAAATAATTTAATTTATTTGATGTCTAAATTTTATAAAAAAAATACCATGATGTAGGAAATATTTTTAGATATAAAATTAATATTTATAGTTTAAGAGATAACTTATATAACCCCATGTAAAAATTTATTTACTAAAAGATATTTATTTATGTTATTTTTTCCTTTACTTTAAGTTAATTAAAATAAAGTGTCATTATCACTCCCAAGTGGCCCCATGCGGTCCCAAAATCGACCCAAGGATGACAATGGTCGGATATTTATCAAAAAATAGGATTAAGACACATGTTAGGGTAATTTAATATTATTTTAATATTATTTTTTATCCTTAATTACCAGATTTACCTTTTAACCATGATAAATAAAATATTTACTGAAGTAAATATTCATAAATTCTAAAAATAAAAGTTACCTATTTACACAATTTGGACCTCTGGATTCCAAATATGGAATCCATTTTTCTAAATTCAAAACACATAAGTGGTAGAAATTAATTTAAAATTAATTCCCGCTATCAAAATAAAAAGCGTGTTTTTAAGAAATAACTATCGAAAGATTGACACTTGTTTATTTCCAATTTCAATGTGAAATTAATTAAAATGGCCAACATTGGATTAAATGGTAAAAATATATTCTAATTAAACTTTAAAACCAATTAAAAAGATAATCTAACTATATAAATATATTATATTAAAAGGCCGTTTTGAATTAAAATACAATATTTTTTACTATTCATTAAAAATGAACTTTATCAGAAAAATACCAAAAGTTCATCCAAATTATATTTTGATGCCTTGATTCTAAAGAATAATATTTTTTTGTCAAATAAAACATATAAAAGTGAAAAAAACAAGATTTAAAGAGGGTTCTCTATCAAAAGGTGGTAAATCAACCTTTTAAAGTAAATTATACTTAAAATTAGATTCATTCACATTTTAAGCCACTAACTTTTATTAGATAAATGTAAAAACATTTAACAAACATGTATAATCATATTGTATTTAGTTCTGTTCATTCCTGCAAATACAACTACTAGGTGTTAACTACCATTTAAAATAATAATATTATATTATTATTAGGCAACATAAGATTTCAAAGAAACCCGTTGTTTCTTATCGGGTACACTATCGAACCTAGAAACCCCTTTAAATTAAAATTAATATTTAATTCACAAATATCAATAATTATGAAAATGTATTATTATTTATTTACTTGGTATGTTACATCCTTCCCCTATTTTGGAAATTGTGTCCTCATAATTTTTATTCACTTATCAAATAAGTGGGGGTATTTATCCCTCATAGCATTTTCAGATTCCCCTGTTTCCTCTTCAACCATATGGTTTTTAAAAAAAACCTTTACCTAGTGAATTACCTTATTCCACAACACTTTCTCTCTTCGGTCAAGAATCTGGACTGGTTGTTCTTCATAAGAGAGATTCTCTTCCAACTGAACTACCTTTTGGCTAAAAACATGAGATGGATCTGGAATATACTTTCTTAACATTGAAACATGAAAAAAATTATGTACCTAGGATAAACATGGAGGTAAATTCACTCTGTATGAAACTGATCCAACTTTCTCCAGGATTTCATAAGGTCCAATGAATCTTGGACTCAACTTTCCATTCTCACCAAAACGCATCACACTTTTCCATGGATATACTTTGATAAAGACCTGATCACCTACCTCAAAATAAATATCCTTCCTCTAATTATCCGCATAACTTTTTTTCCTACTCTGAGTTGTTCTCATGTAAATCAACTGAAATTCTTCTGCCATATCTTCTACCAATTATGGTCCCATTAGCTTCCTTTCACCTACTTCATCCCAAAAATCCGGAGTTTGACACCGCTTCCCATATAATGCCTCAAATGGAGCCATCTGTATACTGGCATGAAAATTGTTATTATATGAAAATTCAACCAAAGAAAGATGTTGGTCCCAAATTCCCTGGTAATCCAGTGAACAAGCACGTAGCATATCCTCCAAGGTCTGAATTGTTCGTTCTGACTACCCATCTGATTGTGGACGAAAAACTGTACTAAAATTTAATTCAGTGCCCAAAGACTTCTGAAGGCCTTTGCAAAAGTTAGAAGTAAACCTGGGATCATGATCACGTACAGTGGAGAGGGGAACACCATGCAACCTAACTATCTCTTTAACATACAACCGAGAAAGTTGATCTAGATACAAAGTATCTTGAATAGGAAGGAAATGATCAGATTTAGTCAATCGATCAACAATAACCAAGATTGCATTATTACATCAAGATGGCTTTGGTAATCCCACAATAAGTCCATGGATATATTTTCCCATTTCCACTTTGGCACCAGTAAATATTAAAGCATCCCTTTCGGTAACTACCACTCTACTTTAACCTACTAACAAGTCAAACACTTCACAGTAAAATTAGTAATATCTCTTTTCATTCCATCCCACTAGTAATACTCCTGAAGATCTTTGTATATCTTAGTACTGCCAGGATGAACTGAAAATGGGGAACTATAAGCTTCACATAACAACTCATTCTTAAACTGTGAATCAAAAGGCATGCATAATATTTTTTTAAACCTCAAAACACAATCATTATCAACATTAAATTCAGGCAACTTACCCTTCTGAACCAACTCTACCTTTTTTTGCAACTCACTGTCTTCCTTCTGCGCTTGCTTTATTCTGTCGGATAGAGATGATTTCACTGACACTTGAAACAAAAGATAAGAATTAATTGCACCAACAACTTCTATTCCAAAGTTCATCAAATCAAAAACCAAAGGATCTCATTTCAAACATAGCATGGTTAATGAAGCGTTACTTTTTTTACTCAAACAATCAGCCACTTTATTTGGTTTTCCCAGATGCTAAAGGATCGTGCAATCATAATCCTTGATTAATTCCAACCATCTCCTATGTATCATGTTCAATTATTTTTGAGTGAATATATAATTCAAGCTTTTGTGGTCAGTAAATATTTCACATTTTACTCCATACAAATGATGCTTTCAAATTTTTAAAGTGAAAACAATAGAAGCTAATTTCAAATCATGTGTAGGGTAATTTAACTCATGAGATTTCAACTAACATAAAGTATAAGTAATTACCTAATCATTATAAATAAGGAAACAATCAATTTCTTTCAATGAAGCATCACTGTAAATAAAAAACTCACCATTTCTAGAAGGTAGTGCCAAAACTAGATCATTCACCAATATTCTTTTCAATTCCTGAAAACAATCATCACATTCTTTTTTCCAAATTAATTTAACACCTTTTAGATTTAACTTAGTCATAGGGCTAGATAACCATGAAAACTTATCAAAAAACCTCTGGTAATAACCTAACAAACCAAGAAAACTACATATCTTAGTTATATTTGTGGGTATTTTCCATTTTTCAACAACTTTTGTTTTAGCAGGATCAACAGTTATGCCATTTTTTGAAACAATGTGACCAAGGAAAGAAATTTTTTGTAACCAAAAATCACACTTGCTGAATTTCCCAAATAGTTTCTTTTCTTTTAAGGTTTACAAGACAACCCTTAAATGACTTTCATGCTCCTATTTACTTTTAGAATAAACCAAAATATCATCAATGAACACAACCAAAAACTTATCCAAAAATTCCCAGAAAATTATATTCATAAGATCCATGAATACAGCAGGTGCATTGGTTAACCCAAAAGGCATAACTACAAATTCTTAATGGCCATATCTAGTATGAAAATTGGTCTTCGAAATGTCTGCTTCCTTTACTTTCAAATGATGGTAACCCAGCCTCAAGTCAATCTTTAAAAAATACGGAGCTCCCTGGAGATTATCAAACAAATCATCGATATGAGGCAAAGGATACTTGTTCTTAATACTGATGTTATTCAATGCTCTATAATCAATGCAAATTCTCTTTGAACCATCTTTCTTTTTAACAAACAAGACAGGAGCACCCCATGGTGATGTGCTAGGTCGAATGAAACCTTTATCTAATAACTCCTACAATTGCTTCTTTAACACTAAAAGTTCAATTTGAGCCATTCGATAAGGGGGTTTTGAAATTGTCTTAGCATCACAAACTAAGTCAACAGTAAATTCAACTTCCCGATCAGGTATAATACCCGGAAACTCATCATAAAAACATCAAGGTACTCATTTACCACTGGAACATCATTAATCTAAACGGTTACTTTGTTTACAAAAATATGTGCATGGTAACATTCATTTCCATTTTTTACTAGTTTCTCAACTTCCTGATATGTTATCAAAAGAAAGGGTTTATTCTTGTACACAAACTGAAAATTTTTCTGAAAAGAAACCTCTTTAGCTCTGCATTCAATCTTATCATGATTAACAGAAATCCAATCCATGCCTAAAATAACATCAAAATATACTAGAGGAAAAACTATAAGGTTTGCAGGTAGATTCTTTCCACACACAATGACAGGAAGGTTCTTATGATTTCTTTTTGTCTCAACAATTCCCCTGGTGGTTTTACCATAAGTTCAGGATTCATATCTTGAGATGGAATTCCCAATTTACTAGAAAACTTCTCAGAAATGAACGAATGTGTAGACCTCAAATCAAACAACACATTGGCATAATCTAAATAAACAAACAGTGTACCGGATACTACTTCATTCGATGGCCCAACATCTACTAAAGTAGTTTCAAAGGATTTCAGTACCCCTTTCTGCTTGTAGTTTGGTTATTTTACCTCATTTGAGTTCTTAGTTGGACACTCATTTGTAAAATGACCCATTTCATTGCACTTAAAACATTTTACTGACTATAAATCATATTTTATCTTACCAAACCTTGATATTTTTCAGTGAAATTATGAGATTTATGTCAAATTTTACCACATCGGTAGCACTTACCATAATTCAAAAGACATTCCCTAGTATACTTTTTACCATAATTTTCACAAACTGTAAACTTAAGTTTCTTACCATCAGAATTTTTTGAAGAGTTTTTCCCTTTCACCTCCAACCTTGACCTCTTATTATGTTGTTTGTCAAAGAACACCTGATCATTGAAAAACTTCATTTCCACCTTCTCTGCACATCGAACAAGTTTTTAGTAACTTTTGAACTCATGAGAAGATAAATCCCTTCGATACATTGGCATTAATCCTGAATAAAAACAGTTGATTTTACTATCAAGATCTCATATGAAATTTGGAGCACAGCTTTCCAATTGAGTGAATTTTTCTTCTTAAGCAGCCACTAAGTCATCCTCCTTACTCAATTCCATGGATTGTTTTTTCATCCTAAGATGAACCACCTTAGGAAAATATTTCTCAAGAAACATACATTTGAATTCATCCCAATCAAAAGCATCAATCTCCTCACTATCCTTGATATTTTTCAACATCGACCACCACTTATCACCTTCACCTTCAAAATGGTAAACAGAGAGATTAACCTTTTTATGTTTTGAACACCCCATAACATCAAAAATATTCTCCAGTTCTTTAATCCACCCTTATGCTAGCATAGGGTAAGATGATCCTCTGAATGATGGGGGATATTGCCTCATGAAATCCTCTACTGCTGACATGTTCCTCTGTGATTGATCTGGACAATCTCGTGCATGGATACCACCACCATTTATAGCCTGATTCAATTGTGTCATCACTACAAGAAACTGTTCAGTTCTAATTCTGACCATCTCAGGTTTCTCATTTTGAAGGTTGTATTCCTCCTGATGTCGTCCCAATATAGATGACATGTTTCCTCTGTGGAAAACCATTCTGAACACAGAAATATCTTAGACGAAGCAATATGGTAATCTGTAAATGCTATATCATTTCAATATTAACATAAATTAATTTATGGATATTAATTTAACAATACCCTAACTCCTAAAGTTGTCTAAACCATCCTCCAATACCAACTATAAGGACCCGACCTTAAAACATTACATAATCTCGAATTAAATGAATAATTCACATTGAGGATCTTTTCAAGTTTAGAGTTTTAAAGAGTTAGTCCATAACTATTACATTACATCTCAAAAATTTAAAAGTAGACACTTCTACTCAGTTTCCTTTTTTTCACAAAATAAAAACTCTTGAAAAAAGAGTCATGTCCAGTTCCATGTTTTAGATAGCATGACTTTCCCTTGATCCCATCCTTGACCCTATTCATCTTTAAGTCCAGTGAAAAACATTTCGAAACTTAGGATGAGCATAAAAATCTCAGTAAGGGTTATAAAACAAAGAAAGAAAACATTATTTCATCAATACATACATAACATAATATCTTTAATATACCTCATGAAATCATAAGATTTATGAATAACACATTGAAATCATAAATCATAAAGGTAACTTGTGGAATTCATATCATACTTACATTATAGCTATCACAGCTACGTAGGCAGTTACATTTGGAATACCCATCACAGTATATTCCCTAAATCTATTAGGAGAAATATTCACGTTTACCTCTGTCACGTTACCTAATTAATTGAAGAGCTATCTTGGGGACTCGGCTTTAAAACATTACATAATCTTGAATTAAATGAATAATTCACATTGAGGATCTTTTCAGGTCTAGAGTTTTTGAGATTTAGGCCATAACTATTACATTATATCTCAAAAATTTCAAAGTAGACACTTCTGCTCAATTTCCATTTTTTTATAAAATAAATACTCTTAAAAAAAGAGTCATGTCGAGTTCCATGTTTTAGATATTATGACTTTCCCTTGATCCCATCCTTGACCCTATTCATCTTTAAGTCCTTTGAAAAACATTTCGAAACTTGGTATGAGCATAAAAAGATTAGTAAGGGTTTAAAACAAAGAAAGAAAACATTAGTTCGTCAATACATACATAACATAATCTATTTAACATACCTCATGAAATCATAAGATTTATGAATAACACATTGAAATCATAAATCATAAAGGTAACTTGTGGAATCAATATCATACATACATTGTAGCTATCACAGCTACGTAGGGAGTTACATTTGGAATACCCATCATAGTATATACCCTAAATCTCTTAAGAGAAATATTAACATTTAACTCCATCATGTTATCCAATGCATTGTAGAGCTATCTCGGGCTCACCCACCTAAGGTTTATCAAGGAAACACCCGTATACGTAAACAATGCCCAAGAACCATAACACATAAAACAAGTATAATGGAAAGATAATATTTCCACATTTCAATCACAATATATCATTTAAAGATATTGAAATAATAAATTCTTTATAAAAACCATTTTCAATACAAAAATACATAAAAAGGGTATATAGTATTTATTTTCCTTTAAAAAAACTATGCCTTTTTAAGGAATCCAAGGATCAAATAATAAAGGCAGCGGCAGAAAAGGTCGTTGTCACTGCTTATGTTAAAAAGAAACATTATTTTTTGTTGTTTAGTAAAACGCTTCATAGAAAAAGATTTCCTTTGAATGAAATGAAAGTAAAAAGGTGTTTATACATCACATAAAATAAAGTTGTGTATTAAAACAAAATATGCCTCAATTAAAGTAGATTGAGACGAAGTCCCTTACCTCGTGTCCGATTTGACTCGTTTGTTCTTTAATCTCCTGAATAATAAACTAAAGTTAATTTTTACTTGATTAAGAACCTTTTTCAATTTTATTATTCCTTTTATATCACATATTACCATGTTATTAACATTATGAAATCATTTAAGTTAATAACGGTCATTTTGTCTATATTTGGTACTTGAGTCAAAAATGAACTTCTTATATTTACAAGTTGTCTATGTGGTAAAAAGTACATTGTCTCTAGATTGATATTAATGATTTATATATCATATATATCTTATATATCCAGTATATATATATATATTTATAACAGTACATAACATTTGGAGGTAAGAAATGAAATGCACTGTTCATGGAGATGGCAAGTCGTACGTACGCATGAACGCTACTTTAATTTCTATTTCTTATTTTAATGGAATTAAAACATAATGATACATAGGTATATTATAATTCCAGTATAATATCATATATAATATCATCAAATCCATCCTTTATACATTCCACATATGGCATTAACGAGTAATGTCACTTTGAGGGGGCAGTAGTCCGCACTTCCTCAAATGAGATTATCGTATTTACCCACTGTGGAAACCATAAAGGTATTATATAAATGAAAAATATAGAAGCATATAAAAAATATAAATATAATATATATAACATATAAATACAGTTCCATCTTAATGGCCAACATAAGATGTGGTCGGAGATAATTAAACAATCATCATTTCGTGAGGCGTTAGTTCGTCGTCCACAGAAACAGTATTTTCTTTACCCATTAGATGGAGGTGTGTGTAAGTGTAGTTTGAATAATTATCATAAAAACAACCTATTATATTTAGGATACTGGTGATTTTATAAAATAAATGAATATAAAGAGTTTAGGGGGTTTTAGAAGTAAAATAAAACAAAAGAACTTAGGAGAAGACATTGCCTTTAAATTGGGTATCTCCTTTTGGTTTGAACCAAAAGGTTTGCTTGAATTTCCTTCTACCTAGGGAAAGGATTCTAGGAGGAAATGGGGATGTATAGAGATAAATTATATAGATTTTGGATGAGCCAAGGGGCTTGAGAGGTGTGAGTAATGGGTTAGAGGTGAGAGCTTTTTATAAGGGGGAGGAGGGTCTCTTTAGGAAAGTGTGAAAATATTATTTTATTATATAATGATTTTTGGTTTCTAAATATAAAAAACTTATTAAATTCAAATATAAGATGACTGATGGTCGAAATAAAATCATGAAATAAGAATTGGACAGGTTTTGGATATTATTTTAATGTTTATAATCTTATTTATTTAAATCATTTATTAATGAGATAAACACTGCATCATTATTGTGTCATAAATAATCTAATTTATTTGATGTCTAAAAATTATAAAAAAAATACCATGATGTAGAAAATATTTTTAGATTTCAAATTCATATTTATATTTTAAGAGATAACTTATATAACCTGATGTAAAAATTTATTTACTGAAAGATATTTGTTTATATCATTTTTTCCTTTGCTTTAAGTTGATTAAAATAAAGTGTCATTATCACTCCCAAGTGGCCCCATGGGGTCCCAAAATAGATCCAAGGATGACCATGGTCAGATATGTATCAAAAAATAGTATTAGGACACATGTTAGGGTAATTTAATATTATTATAATATTATTTTTTACCATTAATTTCCATATTTACATTTTAACCATGGTAAAAAAATATTTACTGAAGTAAATATTCATAATGTATAAAAATATAAGTTACCTATTTACACAATTTGGACCTCCTGATTCAAAATATGGAATCAATTTTTCCAAATTCAAAACAAAAAATTTGCATAAATTAATTTAAAATTAATTCCCGCTATCAAAACAAAAAACATGTTTTTAAGAAATAACTATCAAAAGATTGACACTTGTTTATGTCCAATTTCAATATGAAATTACTTTAAATGACCTAAATTGGATTAAATGTTAAAAATATATTCTAATTACACTTTAAAACCAATTAAAAATATAATCTAACCATATAAATATATTAGATTAAAATGTAGTTTTGAATTAAAATACAGTATTTTTCACTATTCATTAAAAATGAACTTTATCAGAAAAATACCAAAATTTCATCGAAATTATATTTTGATGTCCCGATTCTAAAGAATAATATTTTTTTGTCAAATAGAACATATAAAAGTGACAAAAACTATATTTAAAGAGGGTTCTCCATCAAAAGGAGGTATATCAACCTTTTAAAGTAAATTATGCTTAAAATTAGATTCATTCACATTTTAAGCCACTAACTTTTATTAGATAAATGTAAAAACATTTAACAAACATGTATAATCATATTTTATTTAGTTCTATTCATTTCCTCAAATACAACGACTAGGAATTAACTACCATTTAAAATAATAATATTATATTATTATTGTGCAACATAAGATTTCAAAGAAACTCGTTGTTGTGTATCGGGTACGCCATCGAACATAGCAACCCCTTTAAAGTAAAATTAATATTTAATTCACAAATATTAATAATTATGAAAATTTATTATTCTTTATTTACTTGGGATGTTACACAGAATGTGTGGCAAGTGAAAATAGAACCCAAGTCACACATGAACATCAAATAATCAGTTTCATGGTATATATTATAATTTAATATAGCCTCTTTGATGGTAAAAATTCTACAAACACGCTTTGAATCCCCTAAAATTTTGAAACAATGTTCTAAAGTTCATTTTTTTACCTATAGGATCGAATGGTGTGTTAAACTGGTACCCAAGGTGCCGTAAATTTTAAAAATAACAAATGCATATTCATATTAGTCCAAAAATTGGGTTAAACATGAAAAACTACCTAAATGGGATCCTATATCTATAAAATTTTATAAAATGACACTTGGAGGATATGTGAATTTTTAAAATGTGTGACATGTGAAACCAACACTTGATTCACACATTATCTTTCAAATAAGAAATTCCAGTGTATAAATTATAACTTAAAATGTTCACTTAGACAGTCAAAAGTCACCAAATGTACTTCAAATCATATAAAATTTTAGGACAATGTTCTGCATGTCATTTATGGCTTATAGGATCTAACATCATGTTAAACAGATTCCCTAGATATCATGAATATCAACAAAACAAATATGGATTTAAATTTGTCTATAAAGTGTGTTAAACATTCCAAACTACTCAAAAAGACTCTCATATTTGACAAAACATAGCATAAAAACACTTGGGGGATATGTGACCGGTCTATATTTGCAGTGTGAAAAACCAAAACCCATGGTTTGTGATATCATCAAATATCCAATTTTGGTATATAATTTTTAACTAAAAATGTCATTATGGATGGTCATAATTCACTAAACATGGTCCAAATCCTGATAAATTTTGATCCAACACTTTATAGGTCATTTTTTACCTATAAGATCAAACTATTCATTAAACTAGCACTCTTGGTGTCATGAATAAAAATAAAATGAATTACATATATGTATTAATCCATAAAAATGTGAAAATTTACCCAAAAAAACTCTAATGTTTTCCAAATTGCAACACAGTGACATCGAGGGGATACATGACCTATTAGGATATGCTATATGAAAAACCGACACCTGAGATACACATTATTTTTAAATAAGTTATTTCAGTGTTAAAATTATAATTAAAAATATCCTTTTTATAGTAAAAATTTTTCATACATGCTCTGAATCCCATTAAATTTTGGAAAAAAATTCCACATATAATTTTTGACCTTTAGGATCAAACAACGCATTAATTTGACACTCGAGGTGTTATAAATTCCTAAAAAACTAATTAAAAAATTCGTATTTCTTCATAAATAATGTTAAAAAAGTAAAATTATCCAAAAAATATATATAATGTCTATAAAATTGTAGAAAATTGACCCATGGGTGATATGAGACCTCTAAAGATGTGCATCATGTTAAAATGATAACTAAATCACATGATATCTTTAATTAACCAATTTTAGTGTAAATTTTATAACTAAAAATGTCCTCTTTGATAGTCATTATTCACCACATGAGCTCTAAATCCCATATAGTTTTTTGATAACATTCTATAGATCATTGGTGAGCTTATAGATTGAACTTTGAGTTAAAAGACACATGAGGTGTCATAAATTAAAAAAACAATTATTTATTTGTATTAGTCCACAAAGTGTGTTAAATATGAAAAATTTCCCAAACTAACACTAATATCCATAAAATTACATTACAATGACACTTGAAGGATATGTGGCCTATTGGGATGTGTGATTTGGGAAACTAACACTCTATTCATGCATTATTTTTTAATAATCACTTTTAGTGTAAAAGTTATAACTAAAGATTTCCACTTTAAGGGTCAAAAGTACCCAGTCGTGCTTTGAATCCAAAACAAAATTTAGGACAACATTCCACAGTTAATTTATGAAAATAAGTATTGAAAAAAAAACTTTTATAGAGACTGTGGACTTTCCTATATAGATGATACATATTTTTAGATGGATATTCGTTACATTAAAAAACACATGTTTTGGGATTGTAAAGCTATAGTGCCTTTGGAAACATAGAATCATAAAAAACTGGTTTATAAGATTTCTCCATTGTCTCCCACTTAGTTCCTCATAATAATCACCCTACTTAGACATATCACATGTAATTTATATCATCATAACCTAGGGAAAATAAATATAATAATGGGTTATCTTAGATGCTCTGTAAGGGTAGATAAGGAAAATATGTAAACATAAAATTATTATAAGGGTATGAGAAGATGATCATAACATATGGAAATTATATCTTGTATATAAAATATCAAAATATTGAGTCATTGAAAAAATATTTTCAGTTCACAAGACATGAATCATAAGGAAATCAAAAAACATGATCCAAGGGAGCATAACATTGACATAAGACATGGAATTATGGAATACACATAAGTATATAAAATCATTTTCTTAGTAGTCAAATCTCATTTAAAATACTATTATAGTATAATAGTTTCACTCCCCAAACCATAGTAGTAGTCAAGATTCACTCCCAAGACCATAATAGTGGACAATATCCCTTACTAAAATGGGTTCACTCCCCATTCTAGCCCTATTTATCGCATGATATATCAATCCTTACCCAATTAATTATAATTAAATATAGGTTCCACCCATCACATAATAAAAATCATATATACGTGTATGAATAGATCATAAATCATTCATTATATCAAAATCCATGAAAAGAAATGGGCTTTATAGCACATTTATCATATCATAACCCATGAAAAAAATGGTATTTATAACACATTTATCAAATCATAACCCATGAAAATAAATGGGGTTCATAAACATTTCATCCTATAATTACTTATGTAAAATAAATAGGTTTCATTAATAATTCATGATTTCATCATAACATAACTCATAGAAAAAAGGAATGGGTTTCATAAACATCATATCGTCATCAATATAAACCATTTAGATAAAGAATAAGAATGGTATCTTGGTTTATATCCCTCTTAAATCATGAGTATCATCAAATAATTTCATCTTAGATGGAAAATGAGTTTTAAAGTTTACTTGGAACATTTCTTGAGGAAAATAGCCATTCCAATTTGAAAATCACTTTTAAAAAATAAAAATTCATAAAAGAATTCAAAATACTTTTCTTTGAAAATATCTTTGGAAAATTACAAATTAATCTTTAAAACATTGATTGGTCATGATGGTGAAAAATATTGTTCATGTCATATGCATTAAAATTAAGATTCCTTTCACATTCTTAGAAAACCCAAATGAGACTTGTTTAGAAAACGACATAAATATTCCTTTTAAAACACTTTGTAAAAATTAATACATGGGTAAAAATGTATTTAAGAAATAATTTTTTCATATTAAAAACTTTCTTTAGAACATTTTTTATAAAACATGGACATGAAATAAAAAGGGTTTCTATTGATAAGAGAAATAAAGTGGATTTTTATTAAAACAATATTTTGGAATCTTGAGTATGTAAAGGGAATAAAATGAAAAGAATACATGTATTTTCAAGAAAATACTATATAATAATAAAATACATGAGTTTCTTGAGATATAGTTCATAATATTTCATCATTGGAAGCATAATCATTAATAATCTCAATAAACGATGAGATTGTAACATAAAATTCTTACCACTTTGGTAACTTTGAATCATAAGTCCCATGAAAGAATTAAATTAAATTAAACTTATAATATCATGAGAATAATTAAATTCATGATATTACATGTCAAAGGGGCTATATATAAACCTCATAAAAGATGATAAGTGTATAACATAACATATGTTCCAAATAAGACAAATCGAGACAAAAATATCTTTGCTTAAGTCTTGAATTATTTCATACACATTCAAAAATAATGTATAATAAATATAGTTTTATTAAAAATTTATTAAAAACTATACTTATATATATCATACCATATATTATTTACTTATGACCTTTTATTTCCTATTTATTAACAATTCTTTGTTAAAATCGCGTTTTGGGTAATAACATATTTGTTTTTCATGTATGTTTTGATTTTGTATTTTTTTTTCTTTTAGTTTGATAAGTGTTCCATAATATAAATAATTTTATTCATGATATAAATATAATATATATTCAAAATATATTTATATAGAGTAATCCATAAAAGTTAGATATATAAAATAAAATACACCGTTCATGGAGAAAGTAGTCCATACATACCCATAAACATTGCTTCCATTTTTTAACAAATGGAAAAAAATAAAGGTATATAATAAATCAACTTTCTAGAATCATTATTATATTATATATATATATATAATATTCATTAACTTTATCCTTATGACCTTCCATGCAAATTGTTAGAGAAAAATAAATCACATCGCTTTGCGAGATAGTAGTCCACCGTACACACGAGCGACGTTATCGCGTCCCTGATGGAATGTAAATTATGAATGTATAAAGTGATATGATAATTACATAACTATAATTATATTAAAAATATCATATATATTCATTTAATATACCCCTATTACCATCCAAGTGAAACATAAATGAAAAACACAGCACATCAGTTCGTGAGGTGGTAGTCTGTCGTACACATGAGAAACTTTTTTGTTTTCAAATAGGTTGGAAGGTAAGAATTTATGTATGAAATTATAATTCAATAATTATTATAATATCATAAATATATTATATAAAATTTAAATCCATCATTATATCCAGTTGTGAGAGGTGGTTTTGGAAAACGAATAACATCAGTTCGCAAGGTGGTAGTTCGTTGTACACACGATCGACGGTTTTATTTCCCATTTGATGGAAGAGGGAATGGATATATTTAATTTCATTAAAATAATAAAAAACCTGTATATTATATAATATTTTTATTATATCATCATAGTTTAAGAATATTTTAAGGGTTTAAAGGAATAAATAAAATGAAAACGTAAGTTTTAGGACTATACATCTTCTTCAGATAACCACTTTAGGTTTACACCTAAAGCATTCTTAGAAGGGATTCCTAATAAAAATAAGGACGCAAGAATGTGGGTAGGAAAGTAATTGATAAATTTTGGTAGTTATTAGATGAACCAAAATTTTTTGGAAGTGTGAAGAGGATGGGAGAGGGGTGTCCTTTTAAAAGTGGGAGAAAGGACACACATGGAATTTTTGACAAGAATAAAGTGTACCCACATTTTTCACATTCCAAAAGGTTCAAAATGGGTAATTATAGAACCATATAGGTTATAAGGTGAAACTATAACCAAAAAAATGGTTTTGGACAATTTTATAGGTCATTTTACCCCCAATATTTTTAGCTTAATCCACCGATAAACTAGTTTTAACCTTAACCATGGTAACTAATTTGAACTATTTTGATAATTCATTTTGACAAAAAAAATTAGTTGACCTTATTATATAATAAAAATTATTCTTATTAAAAATATGGAATCAATTTTTCCAAATTCCATTCACATAAGTGTCATAATTTAATTTAAAATTAAACCTTCAGATGCGATGAAAAAGTGATTTTCCAAAGAGAAATTATTCAACAGTTTCAAAGGTTTTTATATCCAAATTCAATATGAAATTGATTATAATGACCTAAATTGGATTAATAAGTATATAATTGAAATAATTTTACTTTTAAAACCATGTTAAAACAATTTTTAAGTTCTCAAAATCATTAAACAAATAAACAATTCTTAATAAAAGCCTGTATTTTTTACTATTCATTAAAAAAATTATCTTTTCATAAAATTATAAAAAAAATTAATTCTAAGCTAATTTTGACATGTATATTTAAAAAAATGAATTTTATATTTTCAAATAAATTTTCTAAAATTTTAAAAATTCCTTTTATTATTTCTTTACAAAATGCAATAAATGAATTTAGAAAATAGTATTTTCAAAAAATATAAAGACTTTGCTAAAAATTAAGTATTTTTTATTAATATATTTTATTTATATAAAACCATTATGCTTAATATTTTAAAATTAGTTATTCATATTCATATCTATAAGCTTAATGGATAGGTTATAATGTCCTTTTTTAAATAATAATATTAATAATATATGATTCTTCTTTAAAAACATGGTATTGTGTGTAACACAAACTGTTGAAAAAAATATTCAAAAAATATATTTCATAAAATATCAGGGTCTTAAATTATACCTCCATTAAAATTAATTTCACCCTAAAAATTATATCACTTTTTTATAAAAAACTGAGGATGCTTCTACCTCATTAAATTCTCAAGTTACAGCATGGCTTCCTCAAACTGGTGGTTTCACCCGTAAACTTTTACCAGGTCAGTGATCTTATTTCATATCACCTTATCTATATGGTCTAGAATATCAACCATTTGTTCCTCATAAAAAATATCATGATACATCAGTTCAATATCTAATTCTAGTACAAGTAATGGATCAGGTATGTACTTCTTTAAGAGAGATACATAGAACACATCATAGACTTGAGAGAGGTTGGGTGGAAGCACCAAGAGATAAGATATCATCCCCATACGATCAAGAATTTATAAGGGAATAAAATACCTAGGGTTTATTTTCCCTTTCTTCATGAATCTCATATCCTTATTCCATGTACAAATTCCTAGAAATACCTTGTCACCAACTTCAGATTCTAGATCATGTTGTCGATTGTCAATATAACTTTTATACCAAATTTTTTTTATCCTTATATGTTGCTGAATTTCTATAACCTTATCTTCCATTTATTAAAATATATTAGGTACCAATATATTTCTTTATCCAACTTCATCCCAGTATATTTTATTTCTACACTTCTTTCAATATAGGGCTTTATAAGGAGCCATTTGAATGCTTAAGTGAAAGTTATTATTGTATGAAAACTCAACTAGAGGAAGGTGTTAATACCAATAACCTTTGAAATCCATAAAACAAGATCTTATAATATCCTCTAGGGTATGAATTGTTCTCTCAAACTAACTATCTGTTTGAGTATGATACGTAGTTCTGAAAATCATCTCTTAATCAAGAATTTGCTAGACTTCACCAGATTTTTTAGGTAAACCTCAAATCCAAATTAGATACAAAGGAATGTAATACTCCATTCAACCTTACTAATTCCTTAATGTATACCATATAAATTTGATCCATAGAAAAATATTCTATGATAGTGATAAAGTGTGATGAATTTTTAAGGAGATCTACTACAACCCATATAGAATTTTTCCATTTATACATTTTGAGGAGTCTGGTGACAAAATCCAGGGGGATGTTTTCCCATTTCCATTATAGTATGGATAATGGTTGGAGAATCCCATAAAACATGTGTCTAATAACCTTAAATTTATAATATACCAAACACTGAGATACATACTTATAAATATGTCCCTTTATGTTGTCTCACCATAAGTACTCTTTTACGTAGTCCATTAGTATGTGTTATACCCTTTCATCCTTTGATTGTGATTTTAATCTCTACAGCCTTAATGGATGTGATAGGTTGTCACTCAGCATGTGGTTTATCATTTTTCAAAAACTATATTAATATAATTACCATGTTTCAAGAACCCATATTTTCCCTAAATTAAAAGAAAGTATAAACCATAAGTGTTACCACTGCCTTTAATCTTATCCCTAAAATGTAAAGGCATTATTCATCAAATAAATTTTTCACTAAAACATCTACAAAACCAAAGGTTTTAATTTATATAAATGTCTCCCAAAATATCCTCAATATTGATAAAAAATCATCACATAAAACCTTAAAAGTGGTTTCTAAGACTTTTAACTTATGATCAAACTTAAACTCATAATCCCATGATTGTATCCATAACTCTTAAGTTAATATTACATGGATACATATATGCTTCCAAAATTAACATAATCCTTAGATGTTTCATGTTTCTTATAACCAAAATATCATTGTTAAAATAATTATACAACATAATTATTGAATCCAAATACATAAATACTTCAACAATTTATTCCTTAAGCAATCTCTTATCTTATACAAAATCATTTCCCTTAGAATATTGGTTACATCCTTGTATCAATAAAATATAAAATGTGATTTAAATATTCTAGAATACATGTAGAGGGGGATAATAAATGATCAAAATTACTTCAAATTTCACTGAAGTATGAACAATAATATTTTCATAATGATCATTCATACAAAATCAAACATGAAATTACCAACTAAGGAGTGAAAGATAAGTGTCCCCTAATTATCATGATTTACTTTACCTATTGTGATTGCATAATATTTCCCTTTATACTTTATATTTAGAATTTGTTGTGTATTATCATCCTTATTAGGTCTTGGATTGGGGTATTGACTCTCATAATTCCCAAAATACTTACACTTCAAGCATTGAAGTGTTGGAGGTGCATTCTATAGAGCTTTCTATATATTTACATTACTAGTTAACTTGTTCCCATCATTTCAGCATTTGACTGTCCAATGACCTTTCTTTCCACACTTAAATCATTTAATAGTCCCTTTAAGACAATTTCCTCTATGTTTCTTGCCACACTTTGAGCATGAATGAAAGATCATATTCTTCTCTCCATGGTTCTTAGTGTTTACCATGAACTCCATTTTTCTTTTCTTATCAAAACCATGTGATTCATGGGTAACTCCAATATTCATTTCCAAATTGATAGTACATTGACTGATTTATTTATATCGAATAAAGTTCATTATGGATGACTGCCTTTTAAGACTTGGTTTTAACCCACTAAAGAATCGATTAACCTTACTTTCAGTTTAGATGATATTGTTAAAAGCATACTCACAAGTCTTGTAAAATTTTCATCATAGTTACCAATGGATTCATCATCCTTCTACTTTAGATCAAGTAATTACTTATCTATTTTCATATATAGAATATGATAGAAGTGATTATTAAAAAATAAGTTATTAATCTCATCCCACTCTATGGATTCAATTTCATCATGTTTCCTCGTATTCTTGATGAGATTCTACCATTAATCCACTTCACCTTACAAATGACAGAAATCTATGATAAATTTTTCATATTCCTAATACAGGAGAATGAAAAATATTGTTTCAATGGTACTGATCAATTTCTCATCAACTAGAAGATCAGCAGAACCACTAATAGATGGTGGAATTTATCTTATGAAATTCTTAAAAAAATATTGTTCCCTCATTTTCTCATTTGGGAGTTCATCATGATTCATATCCTGAGAAAGTTGTGTGGGTATAGTAATGATATTTTTCATTCCATCTCCCATAAAATTCAGTTTCATAGGAGTAAAATCATTTCATTATCCATTACATTCAACATTAACACAGTTCCTTCAGGTTATATCCATTGAATAAATCCAAAAGAATACTACGTGTAACAATAATCATAGTGGGAAACCACATAATCATGAAGAATCAATTATAGGATTTCTAAATCATGACACCTTATTTACAATCTATGAAACCTTAGGCTTAACCTAAGTCATTATTTGTCATTATTTGTCATTATTAAAATCCTTCATGATGGTTCAGAAAGATTTTTTGAATTTCCAAAGCAAATCCCATGAGAGTGTCAAACTAGGTGCCTAGTAAGGTTAATTGTCGTGTACCAGGTAATTATTGAGTCAAGTCTGATGTGCCTTTTTAGAGTTACTAACCATCAATACATCTATACTAGAACCGCATCCACTTATAGTATCCATATAGGGATGTATTTCTAGGAAAGCAATCTCTCTATCCTTTACCAATATTCTAGGATGTTTTAATATAATTATAATTATCCTTATACTTATCCTTAGACATATAACTGGGGATATCACTAATGTTTTATCATTATAGTTTCCAAAGGTTAACTAAACATATCCCATGATACCAACTATAGTGACCCAAGATTTTACTTTATAGATATTACATTTTTTATATGAATATTCATTACATTACAAAATCACACACCTGAGGATCGTAAAGGTATAGTTCCTTTGGAATCTTGGAAACCAAAACAACTGGTTGATAATAGTTCTATATCATCTCCCACTTAGTTTCTCATAACTATAGACCTTTTTAGACATATCACATGTACACTACTACAAATATGGCCTTTATCAGTGCTAGAAAAGTGCATTAACAATGCTAAAAAAAGCGATATTAATTGAGGCGAAGATAAAGGGGGTCCCTTTTATCAGTGCTCAAAAAAGCGCTGATAAAAGCCCCTTTTATCAGCGCTAAAAAAAGCACTCATAAAGGACCTCTTTATGAGCGCTAAAAAAAGCACTGATAAAAGGGGTCCTTTATCAGTGCTTTTTTTAGCACTGATAAAAGTTAAAAAAAATTAAAAAAGAATAAAAAAGAATATATAATGTGTGGGGAGGATCTTTTAACAGTGCTTGACCCCCCCTTTATCAGTGCTAGGAAGACCCCTCCCACTCCCCCATGCGCTGCCCTTGCCCGCGCATCACCCAACATGCCTGCATGCACCTCCTTTCTTCCACCCGAACTCGAACCCGCGATCTCCCCCCTTGCGGGCCTGCACCTTTACCACTAAGCCATTTCATTTTTTTCTCTATTTAATGAAATATCTATATATATATAGTTATATTTATTCATATATTAATATAGATTCATATTATTATAAATATATTTAGTTATATTAATACATATATATTTATTGATTTATTAATATATATATTTGTATATTAATATATATTTATATTTATTTATTTATATATATAGTTATATTTATTCGTATATTAATATAGATTCATATTAATATAAATAAATTTTGTTATATTAATACGTATATATTTATTGATTTATTAGTATATATATATTTATTCGTATATTAATTTATATATATATTTATTTATATAAATTTTTTTAGTTATAATTTTTTATCCATACATTTATTTGTATATTAATATTGTAACATCCCAGGTAAATAAAAGATAATAAATATTTCATATTTATTACTATTTGTGAATTAAATATTAATTTTACTTTAAAGGGGTTGCTATGTTCGATAGCGTACCCGATACGGAACAACGGGTTTCTTTGAAATTTTACGTTACACACTAATAATATAATATTATTATTTTAAATGATAGTTAACTCCTAGTATTTGTATTGGTAGGAATGAAAAAAACTAACTACAATATGATTATACATATTTGTTAAATATATTTATGTTTATCCAATAAAATTTAGAGGCTTAAAATGTGAATGAATCTAGTTTTAAGCATAATTTGCATTAAAAGGTCGATTTACCGACTTTTAATGGAGAAACCTATTTAAATATAGTTTTGGTCACTTTAATACATTATATTTGACCAAATAAAATCCTTCTTTTGAATGGGGACATCAAAATTTACTTTGTGTAATTTTTTGGAATTTTTCCGATAAAGTTTATTTTTTAATGAATAGTGAAAAATATTGTATTTTAATTCAAAACTGCGTTTTAATATAATTTATTTATATGGTTATATTATCTTTTTAATTGTTTTAAAGTCTAATTAGAATATATTTTTACCATTTAATTCAATTTTGGTCATTGTAATTAATTTCACTTTGAAATTGGACAAAAACAAGTGTCAATCTTTTGATACTTATTGTTTCTTAAAAACACGCTATTTGTTTTAACAACGGGAATTAATTTTAAATTAATTAATGAAACTTCTATGTTTTGAATTTTTAAAAATATACATCATTTTTGAATTCATAATATCAAATATATCTTAGGCTTAATTTTTGGTAGTTTTCTGAAAAACTTCAATTTTTGATGAATAGTGAAACCACTTAGTAGTAGTTCAAAAACTGACTTTTACATTTAAATGAAATTTTACCACTTCTGTGAATTGAATTTCAAAAATCATACATACATGGTTGTTATTAATAAATAAAATTTGGTTCAATAAGATGAAAATAATTTTTGGTGAATAGTAACTTTTTATTTTTATTTACCGTGGTTATCGTAAATAGGGTAATTCAAGGTAAAAAGAATATTATAATAATTCAAAATTACCTTAACACTTTCCATAACCTTATTGGTTGAGTCATTTACAACCATGGGCATCTTTGAGTCGATTTTGGTACCCCATTGAGCCACTTGGGAGTGATAATGACACTTTACATTAAATTAACTTAAAGTAAAGGCAAAAATGACATAAACAAATATCTTTTCGTAAATTAATTTTTATGAGGGGGTATATAAATTATATTTTAGACTATAAATATTCATTTCAAAGCTAAAAGTATTTGATACATCATGGTATTTTTTTATAATTTTTAGACATCAAATAAATTATATTATTTATGACACAATAATGATGTAGTATTTTCCTCATTAATAAATGATTTAAATAAATAAGATTATAAATATTAAAATAACATTCAAAACCTATACAATTATTATTTTATGATTTTATTTAGACCATTAGTCATCTTATATTCTACTTTAATTAGTTTTGGACCTTTAGAAACCGAATATCATTATATAATAAAATAATATTATCACACTTTCCTAAAGAGCCCCTCCTCCCCCTTATAAAAAT
The DNA here is from genome assembly GCA_963277665.1 of Viscum album. Classification (NCBI taxonomy): domain Eukaryota; kingdom Viridiplantae; phylum Streptophyta; class Magnoliopsida; order Santalales; family Viscaceae; genus Viscum; species Viscum album. The sequence goes on along the minus strand of OY728125.1, from coordinate 1,980,873,685 downwards.
CCCTCACTTCTAACCAATTCCACACACCTCTCAAGCCTCTTGGATCATCCAAAACCTACCCAAATAATCTCTCAAGATCCCTATCCTCCTCCCATAAGCCTTAACTTAGGTAGAAGGCACTTCAAGAAGTCCTTTTGGTTCAAACCAATGGGAGTTACCCAAATTAAAGGTAATGATTTCTCTTAACTTCTTTTCTTTTATTTTACCTCTCCAACCCCTAAACTCTTTTTATTACTTTATTTTATAACAACACCAGTATCATAAATATACTAAGATATTTTTATGAGAATTATTTTAACTAAACTTACCCACACCTCTATCTAAGGGGTGAAGAACATACTGTTTCTGTGGATGGAAAACTAATACCTCAGGAAACGATGATTGTTCGATTATCTCCTACCGCCTATCAAGGTAGCCATTAAGATGACACTATATTTATATATGATATATATTATATTTATTTTTTCTTTATTCTTCTGTATTTTTATTTTTTATCATACCTTTATGGTTCCCATTATGAGTAAACGTGATAATTTCATTTGAGGAAGTGCGAACTACCGCCCCCTCAAAGTGATAAGACTCGTTAATGCCATATTTGGGATGTATAAAGGATATAGTTAATGATATTATATATTATATTATACTAGAATTATAATATACCTATGTATCATTATGTTTTCATTCCATTAAAATAAGGAATATAAATGAAAGTAGCGTTCTTGCGTACATACGGCTTACCATCTCCATGAACGGTGCATTTCATTTCTTACCTCCAAATGATATGTATTGTTATAAATATATATATACAGGATATATATGATATATATGATATCTAAATAATTAATATCATTCTGGATATAATGGTCAATTGACCACATGGACAACTTGTAAATATAAGGTGTTCATTTTTCACTCAAGTACCAAATATCGAAAAAATGAACGTTATTAACTTAAATGATTAAATAATGTCTGTAACATGGTAATAAGTGATATAAAAGGAATAATAAACTTGAAAAAGGTTCTTAAGCAAGTATAAATTAACTTTAGTTTATTATTCAGGAGATTAAATAAGGATCGAGTCAAGTCAGACACGAGGTAAGGGACTTCATCTCAATCTCCTTTCATTGAGGCATATTTTGTTCTAATACATGACTTTATTTTATACACTATATAAACCCCTTTGAATTTTCATTTCATTCAAATGGAATATTTTTATACGAATCATTTTAACTAAACAACAAAAAAAGAATGTTTCTTTTTAACGTAAGCGGTGACAACGACCTTTCCGTCGCCGCCAGTATTATTTGATCTTTGGCTTCCTTAACAAGCCATAATGTTTTTAAAAGGAAAATAAAGACCATATACTATTTTTGGTATTGAAAATGGTTTTAATAATGGTTTTTATATGTTGATATATTGAAATGTTATATTTTTATTGCAATGTGGGAATTTTATCTTTCCACTATGCTTCTGTTATGTGTTAGGATCATGTTATGGTTCTTGGGCATTATTTACGTATACGGGTGGTTCCGTGATAATCCTAGGGTGGGTGAGACCAATATAGCTCTCCAATGCATTGGGTAACGTGATGGAGGTAAACATGAATGTTTCTCCGAAGAGATTTAGGGAATATACTGTGATGGGTATTCCAAAGTAACTCCCTATGTTGCTGTAATGGCTAAAATGTAAGTATTTTATGGATGCCACAAGTTACCTTTATGATTTATGATTTCTATGTGTTATTCATAAATATTATGATTTCATGAGGTAAGTAAAAGAGTTTATTTTTTTATGTATTTATGAAATAATGTTTTCTTTATTTGTTTTATAACCTTTACTGAGCTTTTTATGCTCATACCAAGTTATGAAATGTTTTTACAGGACTTAAAGATGAATAGGGTCAAGGATGGGATCAAGGAAAATTCATGCTGTCTAAAACATGGAACTAGACGTGACACTTTTTTTCAAGAGTTTTTATTTTATGAATTAAAAATGGAAACTGAGTAGAAGTGTCTACTTTGTAATCTTTTGAGATGTAATAGTTATGTCCTAATTCTCTAAAACTCTAAACCTGAAAATATCCTCAATGTGAATTATTCATTTAATTAAATATTATGTAATGTTTAAGGCTGGGTCCTTATAGTTGGTATTAGAGGTCGGTTTAGATAACTTTAGGAGTTAGGGTATTTTTAAATTAATATCCATAAAGTAATTTATGTTAATATTGAAATCATATAGCATTTAAAGATTACCATGTTTCTTCACCTAAGATATTTTTGGGTTCATAATGGTTTTTCACAGAGGAAATAGGGAATCTATGTTGGGACGACATCAGGAGGAAGACAACCTTCCAAATAAGCAACCTGAGATGGTCAGAATCAGAACTGAACATTTTTTTATAGTGATGGCACAGTTGACTTAGGCTACAAATGGTGGTGGTATCCATGCACGAGATCAGCCAGATCAACCATAGAAGAACATGTCAGTAGTAGAGCATTTCATGAGTCAACATCCCCCATCATTCAGAGGATCATCTGACCTTGTGCTAGAAGAAGGGTGTATTAGAGCACTGGAGAAAAGTTTTGATGTCATGGAGTGTTCAGAACATCAAAAGGTTAGTCTTGTTGTTTACCGTTATGAAGGTGAAGCTGATCAGTGGTGGTTGATTGTGAAAAATATCAGGGATAGTGAAGAGATTGATGCTCTTGATTGGGATGGATTCAAAGGTATGTTTCTTGAGAAATAATTTCCTAAGGTAGTTTGTCTTAGGATGGAAAAAAATTCTTGGAATTGAGGCAGGAGGATGACTCAGTGGCTGCTTATGAAGCAAAATTCACTCGACTAGAAATGTATGCTCCAAATTTCATACGAGATCTTGATAGTAAAATCAACCATTTTTACTCAGGATTAAAGCCAAAGTATCGAAGGGATTTAGCTTCTCGTGAGTTCAAAAGTTATGAAAAACTTGTTCGTTGTGCGGAGAAGGTGGAAATGGAGTTTGCAGATGATCAGGTGTTCCTTGACAAACAACAGAATAAGAGGTTGAGGTGGCAGACAAAAGGAAAAAACTCTTCAAAAAAGTCTAATGGTAAGAAACTTAAGTTTGCAGTTTGTGAAAATTGTGGTAAAAATCATGCTGTGGATTGTCTTTTGAATTTTGGTAAGTATTACCGATGTAGTAAAATGGGACATAAGGCTCGTAATTGCACTGAAAAAGATCAGGGTAATGGTAAGACAAAATCCGATTTACAGTCAGTAAAATGTTTTAAGTGCAATGAAATTGGTCATTATGAAAATGAGTGTCCAAAAACAAACTCAACTGAGAGAAAGCAGCCAGACTACAAGCAGAAAGGGGTCGTGGAATCCTTTGCGACTACTTCAGCAGATGTTGGGCCATAAAATGAAGCAGTATCAGGTACATTGTTTGTTTTTTCAGATTATGCCAATGTGTTGTTTGATTTAGGGCCTACACACTCTTTCATTTCTGAGAAGTTTTCTGGTAAATTGGTAATTCCATATCAATATATGAATATAGAACTTATGTTAAAAACACCTGGAGGAAATGTTGAGACAAAAAGAAAACATAAGAATATTCTTATCCTTGTGTGTGGAAAGAATCTCCCTGCAAACCTTATTGTTTTTTTCTCTAGTAGAGTTTGATGTTCTTTTGGGAATGGATTGGCTTTCTGTTTATCATGCTAAGATTTACTGCATAGATAAATATGTTTCTTTTCAGAAATATTTTCAGTTTTTGTACAAGAATGAACCCTTACTTTTGATAACATATTAGGAAGCTCAGAAACTATTAAAAGATAGAAATGAATGTTACCTTGCTCATATTGTTGAAAATAAAGGAAGTGTGGAGATTAATGATGTTCCAGTGGTAAATGAGTACCTTGATGTTTTTTCTAATGAGTTTTCTAGTATTATACCTCACCGAGAAGTTTAATTTACTGTTGACTTAGTTCCTGATGCAAATCCAATTTCAAAACCCCCTTATCGAATGGCTCAAATTAAAATTTTAGAGTTAAAGAAGCAATTGCATGAGTTATTAGATAAAGGTTTCATTCGACCTAGCACATCACAATGGGGTGCTCCTATATTATTTTTTAAAAAGAAATATGTTTTAAGGAGACTTTGAATTGATTATAGAGCATTTAATAACATCACTGTTAAGAACAAGTATCATTTGCCTCATATCGATTATTTGTTTGATCAGCTCCAGGGAGCTCAGTATTTTTCGAAGATTGACTTGAAATTGGGGTACCATCAGTTGAAAGTGAAAGAAACAGACATTCTAAAGACCGTGTTTCATACTAGATATGTTCATTATGAATTTATAGTTATGCCTTTTGGTTTAACCAATGCACCTACTGTATTCATGGATCTTATGAATAGAATTTTCCATGAGTTCTTGGATAGGTTTGTGGTTGTGTTCATTGATGATATTTTGGTTTATTCTAAAAGTAAATAGGAACATGAAATTCATTTAAGGGTTGTCTTGAAAACCTTAAAAGAAAAGAAACTATTTGGGAAATTCAGCAAGTGTGAGTTTTGGTTGCAACAAATTTCTTTCCTTGGTCACATTGTTTCAAAAAATGGCATAACTGTTGATCTTACTAAAACAAAAGTTGTTGAATAATGGCCAAGACCCACAAATATAACCGATATCCGTAGTTTTCTTGGTTTGGTAGGTTATTATCGGAGGATTTTTGAAAAATTTTCACAGTTATCTAGTCTGATGACTAAGTTAACTCGAAAAGGTGTTAAATTAATTTGGAAAAAAGAATGTGATGATTGTTTTCAGGAATTTAAGATAAGATTGGTCAATGCTCCAGTTTTGGCACTACCATCATGAAATGGTGAGTTTTTTATCTAGAGTGATGTTTTGTTGAGAGGAATTGGTTGTGTCCTAATGCAGAATGATCAGTTAATTACTTATGCTTAATGTCAGTTGAAACCACATGAGTTAAATTACCCTACACGTGATTTTGAATTAGCTGCTGTTGTTTTTGCTTTAAAAATTTGGAGGCATCATTTGTATGGAGTAAAAGGTGAAATATATACTGAACACAAAAGTTTAAAGTATATATTCACTCAAAAAGAATTAAACATGAGATAGAGGAGATGGCTAGAATTAATCAAGGATTATGATAGCACAACCCATTACCATTCTGGAAAAGAAAATAAAGTGGTTGATGCTTTGAGTTGAAAAATTAATGCTTCATTAACCATGTTATGTTTGGAATGAGATCATTTGGTTTTTGATTTGATAAAATTTGGCATAGAAGTTGTTGGTGCAGAAAATTCTTCTGTTTTGTAACAAGTGTCAGTGGGATCATCTCTATCAGACAGAATTAAGAAAGCACAGAAGGAAGACATTGAGTTACAGAAAAAGGTAGAGTTGTTTTAGAAGTGTAATTTGTCTGAATTAAACATTGATAATGATTGTGTTTTGAGATTTAGAAAGAGATTATGTGTACCTTGTGATTCACAATTGAAGAATGAGTTGTTATGTGAATCTCATAGTTCCCCATTTTTAGTTCATCATGGCAGTACTAAGATGTACAGAGATCTTTAGAATTATTACTGGTGGTATGGAATGAAAATAGATATTGCTGATTTTACTCTGAAGTGTTTGACTTGTCAGTAGGTTAAAGCAGAGTGGCAGTTACCGAAATGGATGCTTTAGTCTTTACCAGTTCCAGAGTGGAAATGGGAAAATATATCCACGAACTTTGTTGTGGGAATACCGAATACATCTCGAGGTAATAATGCAATCTGGGTTATTGTTGATCATTTGACTAAATCTGCTCATTTCCTTCCTATTCGAGATACATTGTCTCTAGATCAACTTTCTCGGTTGTATGTTAAAGAGATAGTCAGGTTTCATGGATTTCCCCTCTCTATTGTATCTGATCGTGATCCCAGGTTTGCTTCTAACTTTTGGAAAGGCTTTCATAAGTTGTTGGGTACTGAATTAAATTTTAGTACAGCTTTCCATCCTCAATTATATGGGAAATCAGAATGAACAATTCAGACCCTGGAGGATATGCTACGTGCTTGTTCACTAGATTGCCAGGGAAGTTGGGACCAACATCTTTCTTTGGTTGAATTTTCATATAATAAGAGTTTTCATTCCAGTATACAGATGGCTCCATTTGAGGAATTATATGGAAAGCGTTGTCGAACTCTAGATTTTTGGGATGAAGTAGGTGAAAGGAAGCTGATGGGACCAAAATTGGAAGAAGAGATGGCAGAGAAATTTTAGTTGATTCATAAGAACATGATGACAGCTCATATTAGGAAGAAAAGTTATGCGGATAACCATAGGAAGGATCTTTCTTTTGAGGTAGGTGATCATGTCTTTCTCATAGTTTATCCATGGAAAACTGTGATGCATTTTGGTAAGAAGGGAAAGTTGAGTCTGAGCTTCATTGGACCTTATGAAATCCTGGAGAAAATTGGATCAGTTTCATATAGAGTGGATTTACCTCCAATTTTATTCCAGGTACACAATGTTTTTCATGTTTCGATGTTGAGAAAGTATATGCCAGATCCATCTCATGTTTTTAGCCCAGAGGTAGTTCAGTTGGAAGAGAATCTCTCTTATGAAGAACAACTCATCCAGATTCTTGACCATAGAGAGCAAGTGTTGCGGAATAAGGTAATTCACCAAGTAAAGGTTTTGTGGAAAAACCATATGGTTGAAGAGGCAACATGGGAACCTGAAAATGCTATGAGTGATAAATACGCCCACTTATTTTGATAAGTAAAATTGTGAGGACACAATTCCCAAAAGAGGGAAAGGATGTAACATCCCAAGTAAATAAAGGATAAGACATATTTAATATTTATTAATATTTGTCAATTAAATATTAATTTTACTTTAAATGGGTTGCTATGTTCGATAGCATACCCGATACGGAACAACGGGTTTCTTTGAAATCTTACGTTGCTCACTAATAATATAATGTTATGATTTTAAATGGTAGTTAACTCCTAGCCATTTTATTGAAGGGAATGAACAAAACTAACTACAATATAATTATACATGTTTTTTAAATGTATTTATATTTATCCAATAAAAGTTGGAGGCTTAAAATGTGAATCAATCTAGTTTTAAGCATAATTTACATTAAAAGGTTGATTTATCACCTTTTAATGGAGAATACTATTTAAATATAGTTTTGGTCACTTTAATACATTCTATTTGACCAAATAAAATCCTTCTTTTTAATAGGGACATCAAAATTTACTTTTTGTAAATTTTTGGAATTTTTCCGATAAAGTTCATTTTTAATGAATTGTGAAAAATATTGTATTTTAATTTAAAACTGCATTTTAATCTAATTTATTTATATGGTTAGATTATCTTTTTAATTAGTTTTAAAGTCTAATTAGAATATATTTTTACCATTTAATCCAATTTTGGTTGTTTTTATTAACTTCACTTTGAAATTGGACATAAACAAGTGTCAATCTTTTGATGGTTATTATTTCTTAAAAACACGCTATTTATTTTAACAACGGGAATTAAATTTAAAATTAATTAAAGAAACTTATATGTTTCTAATTTGGAAAAATAGACATCATTTTTAAATTCTGAATATCAAATATATCTTAGGCTGAATTTTTGGTAGTTTTCTGAAAAACTTCAATTTTTGATGAATAGTGAAACTACTTAGGAGTAGTTAAAAAATTGACTTTTTCATTTAAATGAAATTTTACCACTTCTATGAATTGAATTTCAAAAATCCTACATACATGGTTGTTATTAATAAGTAAAATTTGGTTCAATAAGATGAAAATAATTTTTGTGAATCGTAACTTTTTACTTTTATTTACCACGGTTAATGGTAAATAGGGTAATTCAAGGTAAAATGAATATTGTAATAATTCAAAATTAACTTAACACTTTACCTAACCTTATTGTTTGATTCATTTACGACCATGGTCATCTTTGGGTCTATTTTGGGACCCCATTGAGCCACTTGGGAGTGATAATGACACTTTAAAGTAAAGGCAAAAATGACATAAACAATTATCTTTTAGTAAATTAATTTTTACAAGGTGTTATATAAATTATATTTTAGACTATAAATATTCATTTCAAAGCTAAAAATATTTGATACATCATGGTATTTTTTTATAATTTTTAGACATCAAATAAATTATATTATTTATGACACAATAATGATGTAGTACTTACCTCATTAATAAATGATTTAAATAAATAAGATTATAAATATTAAAATAACATTCAAGACCTGTACAATTATTATTGGATTATTTTATTTTGACCATGATTCATCTTATCTTCTACTTTAATTAGTTTTGGACCTTTAGAAACTAAATATCATTATATAATAAAATAATATTATCACAATTTCCTAAAGAGCCCATCCTCCCCCTTATAAAAATACCTCACTTCTAACCAATTCCACACACCTCTAAAGCCTCTTGTATCATCCAACACCTACCAAAATAATCTATCAAGATCCCTATCCTCATCCTAGAAGCCTTACCTTAGGAAAAAGGCACTTTAAGAATTCCTTTTGGTTCAAACCAAAGGGAGTTACCCAAATTAAAGGTAACAATTTCTCTTAAAGTCTTTTATCCAACCCCTAAAATCTTTTTATTCCTTTATTTTATAACAAAACCATAATCCTAAATATTCTAGGATTTTTTTATGAGAATTATTCTAACTACACTTACGCACACCTCCATCTAATGGGTGGAGAACATACTGTTTCTGTGGATGGTAAACTAACGTCTTGCGAAACGATGATTGTTCGATTATCTTCTACCGCCTATCATGGTGGCCATTATGATGACACTATATTTTTATATGATATATATTATGTTTATGTTTTTTTATGATTATTTATTTTTCTTTTTTAGCATAACTTTATGGTTCCCATTATGGGTTAACGTGATCATTTCATTTGAGGAAGTGCGGACTACCTCCCCCTCAAAGTGATATGACTCGTTAATGCCATATATGGGACGTATAAAAAATTTATTTAATGATATTATATATTATATTATACTTTAATTATAATATACATTTGTACCATTATTTTTTCATTCGATTAAAATAAGAAATAGAAATGAAAGTATCATTCATGTGTACGTACGGCTTACCGTCTCCATGAACATTACATTTCATTTATTACCTCCAAATGATATGTACTATTATAAATATATATATAATGGATATATATGATATATATGATATATATGATATCTAAATAATTAATATCATTCTGTATATAATGTTCTATTGACCACATGGACAACTTGTAAATATAAGGTGTTCATTTTTTACTCTAGTACCAAATATCGACAAAACGAACGTTATTAACTTAAATGATTACATAATGTCTATAACATGGTAATAAGTGATATAAAAGGAATAATAAACTTTAAAAAGGTTCTTAAGCAAGTAGAAATTAACTTTAGTTTATTATTCTGGAGATTAAAGAACAATCGATTCAAGTCGGACACGAGGTATGGGACTTCGTCTCAATCTCCTTTCATTGAGTCATATTTTGTTCTGATGCACGATTTTATTTTATACATTGTATAAACACATTTGACTTTTAATTTCATTCAAAGGGAATCTTTTTCTATGAATTTTTTTAACTAAACAACAAAAAAAGAATGTTTCTTTTTTACGTAAGCGGTGACAACGGCCTTTCGGCCGCCGTGAGTATTATTTGATCTTTGGCTTCCTTAACAAGACATAATGTTTTTAAAAGGAAAATAAATACCATATACTATTTTTGGAATTGAAAATGTTTTTTATAATGGTTTTGATACGTTAATATATTGAAATGTTATATTGTTATTGAAATGTGGGAATTTTATCTTTCATTTATGCTTATGTTATGTGTTATGATCATGTTATGGTTCTTGGGCATTATTTACATATACGGGTGGTTCCGTGAAAAACCTAGGGCGGGTGAGCCCGGGATAGCTCTCCAATGCATTGGGTAACGTGATGGAGGTAAACGTGAATGTTTCTCCTAAGAGATTTAGGGAATATAAAGTGATGGTTATTCCAAATTAACTCCATATGTTGCTGTGATGGATACAATGTAAGTATGTTATGGATGCCACAAGTTACCTTTATGATTTATGATTTCTATGTGTTATTTATAAATATTATGATTTCATGAGGTAAGTAAATGAGTTTATTTTTCTATTTATTTATAAACTAATGTTTTCTATCTTTGTTTTATAACCCTTACTGAGCTTTTTATGCTCATCCCATGTTTTGAAATGTTTTCACAGGACTTAAAGATGAATAGGGTCGAGGATGGGATCAAGGAAAAGTCATGTTGTCTAAAACATGGAACTGGACAAAACTATTTTTTTCAAGAGTTTTTATTTTATTAAATAAAAATGGAAACTGAGTAAAAGTGTCTACTTTGTAATCTATTAAGATGTGATAGTTATGTCCTAATTCTCTAAAACTCTAAACCAAAAAAGATCCTCAATGTGAATTATTCATTTAATTCAATATTATGTAATGTTTAAGGATGAGTCCTTATAGTTGGTATCAGAGGTCGGTTTAGATAACTTTAGGAGTTAGGGTATTGTTAAATTAATATCCATAAAGTAATTTATGTTAATAATAAAATCATATAGCATTTACAAATTACCATGTTGCTTCGCCTAAGATATTTTTGTGTTCAGAATGGCTATAGAGAAAACAGGACAGCTATGTTGGGACGACATTTGTAGGAAGACAACCTTCCAAATCATCAACCTGAGATGGTCGGAATCGGAACTAAATAGTTTTTTGCAGTGATGGCATAGTTGAATCAGGCTATAAATGGTGGTGGTATCCATGCATGAGATCATTCAGATCAACCACAGAATAACATGTCAGTAGTAGAGCATTTCATAAGGAAACATCCCCCATCATTCAGAGGATCATCTGACCCTATGCTAGAAGAAGGGTGGATTAAAGCACTATAGAAAATTTTTGATGTCATGGGGTGTTCAGAACATCAAAAGGTTAGTCTTTCCCTTTACCGTTTTGAAGGTGAAGCTGATCGATGGTGGTCGATGGTGAAAAATATCAAGGATAAAGAGGAGATTGATTCTCTTGATTGGGATAAATTCAAAGGTATGTTTCTTGAGAAATATTTTCCTAAGGTGGTTCATATTAGGATGGAAAAACAATTCCAGGAATTGAGGTAGGGGGATGACTCAGTGGCTGCTTATAAAGCAAAATTCACTCGACTAGAAAGGTATGCTCCAAATTTCATACGAGATCTTGATAGTAAAATCCGCAATTTTTACTCAGGATTAAATCCAAAGTATCGATGGGATTTAGCTTCTTTTGAGTTAAATTTTTTTGAAAAACTTATTCGATGTGCGGAGAAGGTGGAAATAGAGTTTTTCTATGATCAGGTGTTCTTTGAAAAACAACAGAATAAGAGTTTGAGGTGGTAGGCAAAAGGGAATAACTCTTCAAAAAAGTATGATGGTAAGAAAATTAAGTTTACAGTTTGTGAAAATTGTGGTAAAAATCATGTTGGGGATTGTATTTTGAATTTTGGTAAGTGTTACCGATGTGGTAAAATGGGACATAAGGCTCATAATTGCACTGAAAAAGATCAGGGTAATGGTAAGACAAAATCTGAATTACAGTCAGTAAAATGTTTTAAGTGAAATGAAATGGGTAATTTTGTAAATGAGTGTCCAACAACGATATCAATTGAGGGAAATCAGCCATACTATAAGAAAAAAGGGGTGGTGAAATCCTTTGCAACTACTTCAGAAGATGTTGGGCCATCAAATGAAGCAGTATCAGGTACACTATTTTTTTGTTCAGATTATGTCAATGTATTGTGGGGCCTTCACACTCTTTCATTTCTGAGAAGTTTTCTAGTAAATTGGGAATTCCATCTCAAGATATGAATACAGAACTTATGGTAAAAACACCTAGAGGAAATGTTGAGACAAAAAGAAAATATAAAAACATTCTTGTCCTTGTGTGCAGAAATAATCTACCTGCTAACCATATTATTTTTCCTCTAGTAGAGTTTGATGTTATTTTGGGCATGGATTAGCTTTCTATTTATCATGATAAGATTGAATATAGAGAAAAAGATGTTTCTTTTCAGAAATATTTTCAGTTTGTGTAAAAGAATGAACCCTAACTTTTGATAACATATCAGGAAGCTCAGAAACTAGTAAAATATGGAAATGAATGTTACCTTACTCATATTGTTTAAAATAAAGGAAGTCTTGAGATTAATAATGTGACAGTGGTAAATGAGTACCTTGATGTTTTTCCTGATGAGTTGCCTGGTATTATTCCTGATCGGGAAGTTTAATTTACTGTTGAATTAGTTCCTGATGCTAAGCCAATTTCAAAACCCCCTTATCGAATGGCTCAAATTGAACTTTTAGAGTTAAAGAAGAAATTGCAGGAGTTATTATATAAAGGTTTCATTCGACCTAGCACATCACCATGGGGTGATCCTGTCTTATTTGTTAAAAAGAAATATGGTTCAATGAGGCTTTGCATTGATTATAGAGCATTGAATAATGTCACTATTAAGAACAAGTATGATTTGCCTCATATTGATGATTTGTTTGACCAACTCCAGGGAGATCAGTATTTTTCGAAGATTGAATTGAGATCGGGGTACCATCTGTTGAAAATAAAATAAGCAGACATTCTAAAGACCACGTTTCATACTAGATATGGTCATTATGAATTTATTATTATGCCTTTTGTTTTAACCAATTCACCTGTTGTATTCATGGATCTTAGGGATAGAATTTTCAGTGAGTTCTTGGATAAGTTTGTGGTTGTGTTCATTGATGATATTTTGGTTTATTCCAAAAGTAAATAGTAACATGAAATTCATTTAAGGGTTTTCTTTAAAACCTTAAAAGAAAAGAAACTATTTGGGAAATTCATAAAGTTTGAGTTTTGGTTGCAACAAATTTCTTTCCTTGCTCACATTGTTTCAAAAAATGGAATAACTGTTGATCTTTCTAAAACAAAATTTGTTGAAGAATGGCCCAGATGCACAAAAATAACCAAGATCCATAGTTTTCCTGGTTTGGAAGGTTATTACTGGAGGTTTGTTGAAAATTTTTCACGGTTATCTAGTCAAATGACTAAGTTAACTCGTAAAGGTGTTAAGTTCCTTTGGACAAAAGAATGTGATGATTTTTTTCAGGAATGGAAAATAAGATTGGTGAATGCTCTGTTTTTAGCACTGTCATCCAGAAACGGTGAGTTTGTTATCTATAGTGATACTTAGTTGAAAGGACTTGGTTTTGTCCTAATGCAGAATGATCAGGTAATTTCTTATGTTTCACGTCAGTTGAAACCACATGAGTTAAATTACCCTACACGTGATTTGGAATTAGTTGGTATTGTTTTTTGCTTTAAAATTTTGGAGGCATCATTTGTATGGAGTAAAAGGTGAAATATATACTGACCACAAAAGTTAAAAGTATATATTCACTCAGAAATAATTAAACATGAGACAGAGGAGATGGCTTGAATTAATCAAGGATTTTGATTGCACGATCCATTACCATCCAGAAAAAGAAAATAAAGTGGTTGATGCTTTGAGTCGAAAAAGTAATGCTTCATTAACCATGTTACATTTGGAATGAGATCCTTTGGTTTTGGATTTGATAAACTTTGGAATAGAAGTTGTTGGTGTAGAAAATTCTTCTGTTTTGTATCAGGTGTCAGTGAGATCATCTCTATCATATAGAATTAAGAAAGCACGGAAGGAGGACAGTGAGTTACAAAAAAAGGTAGAGTTGGTTCAGAAGGGTAAGTTGTCTGAATTTAACATTGATAATGATTTTGTTTTGAGATTTGGAAGTAGATTATGCTTTCCTTGTGATTCACAGTTGAAGAATGAGTTGTTAAGTGAAGCTCATAGTTCCCTGTTTTTAGTTCATCCTCGCAGTACTAAGATGTACAGAGATCTTCGGGAGTATTACTGGTGGGATGGAATGAAAAGAGATATTTCTGATTTTACTGTGAAGTTTTTGACTTTTCAGCAGGTTAAAGCCGAGCGGCAGTTACCGAATGGGGTCCTTTAGTCTTTACCGGTTCTAGAGTGGAAATGGGAAAATATATCCATGGACTTTGTTGTGGGATTACCGATGACATATCGAGGTAATAATAAAATCTAGGTTATTTTTGATCGGTTGACTAAATCTGCTCATTTCCTTCCTATTCGAGATACATTATCTCTAGATCAACTTTCTCGGTTGTATGTTAAAGAGATAGTCAAGTTGCATGGAGTTTCCCTCTCCATTTTATCTGATCATGATCCCAGGTTTAATTCTAAATTTTGGAAAGGATTTCAGAAGTCCTTGGGTACTGAATTAAATTTTAGTACAACTTTTCATCCTCAGTCATATGGGAAATCAGAACGAACAATTCAGACCCTGGAGGATATGCTTCGTGCTTGTTCACTAGATTACCATGGAAGTTAGGACCAACATATTTCTTTGGTTGAATTTTCATATAATAACAGTTTTCATTATAGTATACAGATGGCTCCATTTGAGGCATTATATGGAAAGCATTGTCGAACTCCAACTTTTTGGATGAAGTAGTTGAAAGGAAGCTGATGGGACCAAAATTGGTAGAAGAGATGGTAGATAAAGTTCAGTTGATTCAGAATAACATGAGAACAGCTCAGAGCTGGAAGAAATGTTATGCAGATAAATGGAGGAAGGATCTTTCTTTTAAGGTAGGTGATCATGTCTTTCTCAAAGTATCTCCATGAAAAAGTGTGATGTGTTTTGGTAAGAAGGGAAAGTTGAGTCCGAGGTTCATTGGACCTTATGAAATCCTGGAGAAAGTTGGGTCAGTTGCGTACAGAGTGGATTTACCTCCAAGTTTATCCTAGGTACACAATGTTTTTCATGTTTCAATGTTGAGAATGTATATGCCAGATTAATCTCATGTTTTGAGCCCAGAGGTAGTTCAGTTGGAAGAGAATCTCTCTTATGAAGAACAACCAGTCCAGATTCTTGACTGTAGAGAGAAAGTGTTGTGGAATAAGTTAATTCACTAAGTAAAGGTTTTGTGGAAAAACCATATGGTTGAAGAGGCAACATGGGAACCTGAAAATGATTTGAGGGATAAATACCCCCACTTATTTTGATAAGTAAAATTGCGAGGACATAATTCCCAAAAGGGGGGAAGGATGTAATATCCCAGGTAAATAAAGGATAAGACATATTTCATATTTATTAATATTTGTGAATTTAATACTAATTTTACTTTAAAGGGGTTTCTATTTTCGATAGCATACCCGATACGGAACAATGGGTTTCTTTGAAATATTACGTTGCACACTAATAATATAATATTATTATTTTAAATGGTAGTTAAATCCTAGTCGTTGTATTGGATGGAATGAACAAAACTAACAACAATGTGATTATACATGTTTTTTAAATGTATTTACATTTATCTAATAAAATTTAGAGGCTTAAAATGTGAATGAATCTAGTTTTAAGCATAATTTACATTAAAAGGTCGATTTACCACCTTTTAATGGTGAACCCTCTTTAAATATAGTTTTGTTCACTTTAATACATTTAATTTTACCAAATAAAATCCTTATTTTGAATGGGGACATAAAAATTTACTTTTTGTAAATTTTTGGAATTTTTCTGATAAAGTTCATTTTTTAATGAATAGTGAAAAATATTGTATTTTAATTCAAAACTGCATTTTAATCTAATTTATTTATATGGTTATATTATCTTTTTAATTGGTTTTAAAGTCTAATTATAATATATTTTTACCATTTAATCCAATGTTGGTCATTGTAATTAAATTCACTTTGAAATTGGACATAAACAAGTGTCAATCTTTTGATAGTTATTGTTTCTTAAAAGCACGCTATTTGTTTTAACGAGAATTAATTTTAAATAAATTAATGAAACTTCTATGTTTTGAATTTGTAAAAATATACATCGTTTTTGAATTTGGAATATCAAATATAGATTAGGTTGAATTTTTGGTAGTTTTCTGAAAAACTTCAATTTTTGATGAATAGTGAAACCACTTAGTAGTAGTTAAAAAACTGAATTTTTCATTTAAATGAAATTTTACCGCTTCTGTGAATTGAATTTCAAAAATATACCATACATGGTTGTTATTAATAAGTATAATTTGGTTCAATAAGATGAAAATAATTTTTGGTGAATAGTAACTTTTTACTTTTATTTACCGCGGTTAAAGGTAGATAGGATAATTTATGGTAAAAATAATATTATAATAATTCAAAATTACCTTAACACATTCCCTAACCTTATTGGTTGAGTCATTTACGATAATGTGAATCTTTGGGTCGATTTTGGGACCCCATTTAATCACTTGGGAGTGATAATTACACTTTAGATTAATTTACTTGAAGTAAAGGCAAAAATGACATAAACAAATATCTTTTAGTAAATTAATTTTTACTAGGTGTTATATAAATTATATTTTAGACTATAAATATTCATTGGAAATATAAAATTATTTCCTACATCATGGTAGTTTTTTTATAATTTTTAGACATCAAATAAATTATATTATTTATGACACAATAATGATGCAGTATTTAACTCATTAATAAATGATTTACATAAATAAGATTATAAATATTAAAATAACATTCAAAACCTGTACAATTCTTATTTGATGATTTTATTTCGACCATGAGTCATATTATCTTAAAATTTAATTAGTTTTGGAACTTTAGAAACTGAATATCATTATATAATAAAATAATATTATCACACTTTCCTAAAGAGTCCATCCTCCCCCTTATAAAAAGCCCTCACTTCTAACCAATTCCACACACCTCCCAAGCCTCTTGGATCGTCCAAACCCTGCCCAAATAATTTCTCAATATCCCTCTCCTCCTCCTATAATCCTTAACTTAGGCATAAGGCACTTCAAGAAGTCCTTTTGGTTCAAACCAAAGGGAGTTACCCAAATTAAAGGTAACGGTTTCTCTTAACTTCTTTTCTTTTATTTTACTTATCCAACCCCTAAAATCTTTTTATTCCTTTATTTTATAACTTCACCAGTATCCTAAATATACTAGGATATTGTTATGAGAAGTATTTTAACTAAACTTACACACACCTTCATATAATGGGTGAAGAACGTACTGTTTCTATGGATGGAAAATTAATGTCTCATGAAACGATGATTGTTCGATTATCTCCTACCACCTATCATGGTGTCCATTAAGATGACACTATATTTATATATGATATATATTATGTTTATGTTTGCTTTATGCTTCTGTATTTTTCTTTTTTATCATACCTTTATGGTTCCCATTATGTGTAAACGCGATAATTTCCTTTGAGGAAATGCGGACTACCGCCCCCTCAAAGTGATATGACTCATTAATTTCATATATGGGACATATAAAGGATGGAGTTAATGATATTATATATGATATTATACTATAATTATAATATACCTCTTTATCATTATTTTTTCATTCCATTAAAATAAGAAATATAAATGAAAGTAGCGTTCATGCGTACGTACGGCTTACCGTCTCCATGAACGGTGCATTTCATTTCTTACATCCAAATGATATGTACTGTTATAAATATATATATATACTAGATATAAATGATATATATGATATCTAAATAATTAATATCATTCTGTATATAATGGTCTATTGACCACATTGACAACTTGTAAATATAAGGTGTTCATTTTTTACTCAAGTACCAAATATCGACAAAACGAACGTTATTAACTTAAATGATTACATAATGTCTATAACATGGTAATAAGTGATATAAAAGGAATAATAAAATTTAAAAAGGTTCTTCAGTAAGTAAAAATTAAATTTATTTTATTATTCAGGAGATTAAAGATAGATTGAGTCAAGTCGGACACGAGGTAGGGGACTTCATCTCAATCTCCTGTCATTGAGGCATATTTTGTTCTAATACACGGCTTTCTTTTATACGCTATATAAACACCTTTGACTTTTCATTTCATTCAAAGGTAATATTTTTCTATGAAGTGTTTTAACTAAATGGCAAAAAAAGAATGTTTCTTTTTAACGTAAGCGGTGACAACGACCTTTTCGCTGTCGCGAGGATTATTTGATCTTTGGATTCCTTTACAAGCTGTAATGTTTTTAAAAGGAAAATAAATACCATATACTATTTTTGGTATTGAAAAAGGTTTTTATAATGGTTTTGATACGTTGATATATTGAAATGTTATATTGTTATTGTAATGTTGGAATTTTATCTTTCCTTTATGCTTATGTTATGTGTTATGATCATGTTATGGTTCTTGGGCATTATTTACGTATATGGGTGGTTCCAAGATAAACCTATGGTGGGTGAGCCCGAGATAGCTCTCCAATGCATTGGTTAACGTGACAGAGGTAAAATTGAATGTTTCTACTAAGAGATTTAGGGAATATATTGTGATGGGTATTCCAAAGTAACTTACTATGTTGTTGTGATGGCTATAATGTAAGTATGTTATGGATGCCACAAGTTACCTTTATGATTTATGATTTCTATGTGTTGTTCATAAATCTTATGATTTCATTTGGTAAGTAAAAGTGTTTATTTTTTTATGTATTTATGAACTAATGTTTTCTTTCTTTGTTTTATAATCCTTATTGAGCTTTTTATTCTCATCCCTAGTTTTGAAATGTTTTCACAGGACTTAAAGATGAATAGGGTCAAGGATGGGATCAAGGAAAAGTCACGTTGTCTAAAACATAGAACTAGACATGAATCTCATTTTCAAGAGCTTTTATTTTATGAAATAAAAATGGAAACTTAGTAGAAGTGTCTACTTTGTAATCTTTTGAGATGTAATAGTTATTTCCTAATTCTCTAAAACTCTAAACCTGAAAAGATCCTCAATGTGAATTATTCATTTAATTCAATATTTTGTAATGTTTAAGGTTGGGTCCTTATAAATATATATTTGTAAGATTAGTTTTAAATACACTTATAAAATATGTTTTTTTATGTGTGTTTATAAATAAATAAATACATACATACATACATATATACAACACACACACATATAGAGAGAGAGAGAGAAACACAGATATATATATATATATACGAATAAATACATATATATATGTGTATTTGAAAATTCATAGAATGTTAAAATGACCATAACTTCTAATATAGAAGTCTGTATCAACTCTACAACTAGTCAAATCGAAGAAAATGAAACAATCTCTGATATGATATGTGGTACAGGCCTAGAGGACATCCGAATCAGAAGTTATACCTATTTGAATGTTAAAAAATTGGGGTATACCTATTAAAAACTCATTTTTGGAGGCCTTATGGGCCTTTTTGGTCTTCAAAAAATGTGACCAAAAGTTTACTTGGGTTATTAGCACATAGAGCTTGTCACAAGGTTCGATTTGATATGTTGTATAGCTCAAACAAACACCGGGATCAAAATTTATGGTCGTTTGAAGTTTGAGTTACATTTTTAACTTATTTTAGATCTTTTATTCATTTTTTTTATTTTTTGTGTCTTCATATTGTTATTAAATAATTATTAATCGATGATAAATAGTAAATTTTTAATTAATAATATTTTTTAAAATATTTTAAATCCATTTTCACTAAATTTCTTATATATTAAATGTAATAGTCTATTTATACTTATCTAAAACATATTTAAAAAAATATATATTATATTTATATCAATATAAATATACTTATATAACAATATATTATTTTTCATGATTTTTTTAAATATAAATTTTTTCAGCGCTAGGAAAAGGCGCTGATAAAGCCCCCCTTTATCAGTGCTACTAAAAAAAGTGCTGATAAAGGGGTCCCCTTTATCAGTGCTAAAAAAATCCCTGATAAAGGGTGGTGCTTACCTTGATCGTTTTTTGTAGTAGTGGTAATACCTATCATTATAACCTGGGGAAAAAGAAACATAATAAAGAGTGAGACCAGATGCTCAGTAATGGTAAACGAGGGAAATAAATAAATATAACATGAGCATAATGGTATGATAACATGATAATAACATGTGAAAACCATACCTTGTATACCAAAGATCAAAATCTTGAGTCGTGGAATAAATATTTGAATTTAATAAGACATAAATCATAAGGAAATCAAATAACATTATCCATGAGAGCATAGCATTGACATAATCCATGGAATTGTGGCACACGTATAAGCATAGAAAATAATTTCCATTGTATTCAAGGCTCATTTCCAAGTCTACCACAGTGGAATAAGTTCACTACCAAAATCATCATAGTAGTCAAGGATCACTCCCGAGATTATCATGGCGGAAAAAATACCTTATTGAACTAGGTTCACTCCCCATTACAATCCTTTTTATCTTATGAGATATCAATCATTAACTAATGCATTGGAGGTAGATATAGTTCCCACTAGTCACATAATGGAAATCATACATATGTGTGCCGCAAGATCATAAATCATTAATCATATCAGAACCCATGAAAAGAAATGGTATTTATAACACATTTATTATATCATAAACCATTAAAATAAATAGTTTCATAATTATTTCATCATAGAAAAATGTATGGAAAATTAATAGGTTTCATAAATAATTCATCATTTCATCATAATAAAACCTATTGAAAAAATGAACAAGTTACATAAACATCATGTATTTATAAAAATAAACCATTCATAGAAAGAGTAATAATGGTATCCTTGGTTCATATACCGATTAAAGTATGAGTAACATTAAATTATATCATCATATATGGAAAATTATTTTGAAATATCACTTGGAATATTTCTTGAGGAAAATAGCATTTCCACATTGAAATTTACTTTTTAAAACTACAAATTCATAAAATAATTTTAAAATAATTTTATTTTAAAATAACATTTTAAACTTATAAATTAATATTTAAAACATTAGTGGTCATGATTTTGGAAAATACCATTCATTCTGTATGAGTTAAAATAAATATTCCTTTCACATTTTCGGTAAAATTCAAATGGGCATTGTTTGGAAAACGACATGATGATTCCTTTTAAAAAACTTTGTAAAAATTCATAAATGGTTAAAATATATTTTAAAATAATTTTATAATATTAAAAACTTTATTAAAAACCTTTTTTTTTAGAAAACATAGACATTGAAGAAAAAGGGTTTTCGATCAAATAGAGAAATAAAGTCAATTTTTCATAAAAAAAATCTTTTGGACTCTTGAGTACATAAAGGGGGTAAAATAAAAGTAATAAATTTATTTTAATTAAATAAACATGGGATAAGAAAATAAATTAGTTTCTTGAGATATAGATCATAATATTTCATCATTGGAATCATAATCGTGAATAATCCTGATAAAAGGTGAGATTGTAACATAAAACCCTTAACACTTTGGTAACTTTGAATCGTAAGCCCCATGAAAGAATAACATTAAATGAAACTTTGAATATCATTATAATAAATAAATTCATTATATTACATGTAAAATGGTCTATATATACACCTAATTAAATAATATAGGTTCATAACATAATATATGTCCCAAAGAAGACAAATTGAGACAAAAAAACCCTTACCTTAAGTCTCAAATTTCTTCATATGCATTAAAAACTCCTATATAATGAATATAAGTTTATTATAAATATATTAAATAACCATAATTATATGTATCATATCATATATTATTTACTTATTAACTTTTATTACTTTTTTATTAACAACTCTTTGTTAAAATCACATTTTGGATAATAATAGCTTTGTTTTTCATGTATGTTTTTATTTGGTAATTTTGATCCTTTTAATTTGATCATAGTTCCATCATATCAATAATTTTAACCATGATATAAATATAATATATATTAAATATATATGAATTTATAGTAATCCATAAAAGTTATGGGTATAAAATGAAATACACCTTCCATGGAGACGGTAGGTCGTAAGTACGCATGAACGTTGTTTCCATTTTTTAACATATGGAACAAAAGAAAGGTAAATAATTATTATTATTTCATATATACTACATATATTTATTAAATTTATTCTTATTACCTTCCATTTAATGAGTTAGTGAAAAATGAATCACATCGCTTCGTGAGACGGTAGTCCGCCATACACATGAGCAGCGTTATCATATCCCCACAAACTGGTAATAAAGAATATATATGTGATATTATAATTAAATAAGTATAATTATGTTTCAAATATTATATATATTCATTTAATATATCCCTATTACCATCCATGTGAAATAGAAATGAAAAACACATCACATCGGTTCGTGAGGCGGTAGTCCAGCATACACACAAGTGACATTATTATTTTCCAACGAGTTTCAAGGTAAGAAGGTAGGTGTGATATTATAATTATAGAAGTTTTATATTATCATAAATATATTATATAAACATTAAATCCATTATTATATCCATCTGTGATAGGTGGTGATGGAAAACAAATAACATTGGTTCACGAGGCGGTGGTCCACCATACACATGATCGATGGTTTCATTTATCATTTGATTGAAGAGGATGTAGATATATGTTATGTCATTAACATAATAACACATAATTATAATGGAGATAATTTTTTATTATATCATCATATTTTAACAATATTTTATGTTTTTTTAGAAAGAAATAAAAGGAAAACACAAGCTTAAGGACTACACCACTTCTTCAAAGAACCTCTTTAGGTTTACACCTAAAGCCTTTTTAGGAGGGATTAATAATAAAAATAAGGCTTCTATGATATTTGTATGTAATTAAGGAATATATTTTTTAATTTATTGGTTGAACCAAAGGGTTTTGGAATTGTGAATAGGAGAGGAGAGGGTGGCCTTTTATAAGTGAGGGAGAGGACACATGTGGATGTTTTGAAAAGAATAGTGTACCCACGTTTTTAACATATAAAAAGGTTATAAAATGGTTTATTCTCAAGAATTATGGGTTATAAGGTAAAACTATGGTCATAAAATTGGTTTTATATAAGTTTATAGGTCATTTTACCCCTTATAATTTTAGTTTAACCTCCCGGTAAACCCATTTTAACATTAACAACGGTAATTAATTTTTACTTTTTTTACAATTCATTCTAAAAAAATTATTTTGAACTTATAATATAATATAAATTATGTTGATTAGAAATATGGAAACCATTTTTCCAAATTCCATTCATATAATTGGAATAATTTAATTTAAAATTAAACTCACAGATGCGATGAAAAAGTATGTTTTCAAAGAGAAACTTTTCAAAAGTTTAAAAAGTTTTTATATCAAAATTCAATATGATATTGATTAAAATATAATAAATTGGATTAATAAATATATAATTAAATTAATTTCACTATTAAAACAATATTTATGTTTTCTAAATATTTAATCGAAAAGACAACTCTTAATAAAACCCAGTATTTTTCACTATTCACCAAAAATTTTCAAAAAATAACTCTAAGATAATTTTGAAAAATATATTTCAAAAAATGAATTTTCTTTTTTAAAATAAATTTAATAAAAGTGTATAATTTACTTTTATTATTTTTTTACAAGATGAAATAAAAACATTTTCTGAGAAAATAGTATTTTCGAAACATATAAAGACTTTACAAAAAATTAAGTATTATTTTATCAATGTACATTCTTTATATAAAATCATTATACATAATATTTAAAAATCTTTTATTCCTATTTATACCACTAAGTTTAAAAGTTAGGTTATAAGGGTCTTGTTTAAATAATAATATTAACAATACATTGTGGTTCATTAAAAACTTGGTATTGGGTGTAATGCAAGCTATCGAAAAAAAATATTCAAAAAAATATATATTATATTAGGGTGTTACAATGTTAAACCAAAACCTTTAGTTTCATAAATTTAAAAAAAAATACATATTTGTATCGGTCAATAAATTTGGGATCAATCTATCACATTTAATTATATATATTTTTTTGTCTTAAATGTCTTTGAATACATCATAAGATTTAATTGATAATTGTTTTTACTTTGATGTTTTATATTTTTATTTTCAGGTCACATGATTTATCAAGCAGTTTTAGAATTTGAGAGTTTTAGGTGTTTCATAGATCACTTTTCAATACTCACTTGGGGTAAGCATGTAATTTTTTATTATACATTTAGGATTTTGATATATGTATGTGTTGTATGAATTATGTGGATGTGTTGTGTACATTTTCTTATATTATATTCACTTGGGATATATTTTCAGATTTTTGTTTCATGATAATTGATGATTTGTTTCATTTATAATTAGTATTTTCTTAATTTTCTGTGCAAATGAAATAATTTTATATTAATTTGTTCTTCTTTTTTGGGTTATTTATATACACTAAAACAAAACCATCTTTTAACACCACTATAAAAAACCCTTTATCAGTGTTGAAGAAGAACTGTTGATATAAGAATCTTTAAAAGGGGTTCATTTTTATTAGTGATAAAAAAACCACTGATAAAAATTTCCCCTTTAACAGCACTTTTTTGGAGCGTTAGTAAAAGGGGTCTTTATCAGCGCTAAAAATGTACTATTAAAAGTTAAAAAAATAGTTTTTTCTCTTGATAGATATTTGGAGGGGAGGACACCCCCACTTTTATTAGTGCTCTTATAGCCCTCTTTTTCCCTTTATCAATGCTAGTGAATTGCTTTCTCATGCCCACACCTGCTTTCCTCCCCTTGGATTCAAACCTGAGACCTCACCCTCACGCACCTGCACCTTTACGACTACTCTATATTTCTTTGTTCTCTAATTTATGATATATCTATTTATTTATATATATATATTTAGATTCATTTTTTATCCATATATGTATTCATATATTAATATATATTTATATGATTATTTTTAAATGCATTTATAAAATATGTTTTCTATGTGTGAGTGTTTATAAATAAATACATACATATATACAACATACATACATATATATATTATATATATGTCTGTATTTATAAATATAATTATACATATTTCTATTTATTTACATATATATTATATATTAATATTTATATACATATATAAGAATATGAATATAATATATATCAATATTTTAATACAGACACACACAAAATATATATTTATATATATATACATTATATAGGTATATAAATATTCTTACATTTTTATTTTAAATAGAATGGATATTATTTTTTTTAGATATGGTTTATATATTTAGAAATATATCTTATATGTAAATATGGTTACATATTTATTTATAAAATTAAATTTTTCTGTGTAAATATATACAAATGTGTATATATGTGTATATATTTAATTATAAGTAATAGTACATTATAAAAAATGATAAAATTTGAACTTCATAATATCCTTAAGAGTGTAATACTTGAGAATAAATTCAGTCTCCTCTAATAAAAAGATAATAACACTCTCTTAAATGATAATGAAATTATATAAAATGATAATAAATGGGGGAACCACTACAAAAAAACAGACATTGGTGGTGTTTTCTCTTCTACTAGTATAAATTTAAACTGTCACCTAATATTTTAGCAGCAGTTACTAAAACCACAGTGTATTGCATGGTTGATAGTCATTTTTTGGTGGTTGTTTTCATTTAGTGGAAATTTTTTATGTGTCATTTTTAACCATTTATCGGCGGTTTTTGATTTTATTTAGTGATGTTTTTTTAATAACCAAAAAACAAAATAGTTAATATAAACCTAATCGCTACTAATATATTTAGTGGTGGTTATGTGTAACATCCCCGACCTAGAGGCCATTTTATCATACCCTGATCCAGGTCATCATATGACCTCAGGAACGTCTCCATGTATGCCAAAGGCTACTAACTAGCAGCACAGGTCTATGAAGAAACATTGGGTAGACAATACCTGCTTGTCGGAGTAATGTCACAGTAGAAATAATATCAACGTGTATAATAACCATTAGGAACAAATAAATGGACAACATGCGATAATGCAAACAAGTAACCAAGAAATACATGTTATAATGATATGATGAATACACTACATGTCAAGAAGTCATACAAACATAAACAAGAACTAAAACTACCACAAGACCCCAAATATGGACCTGAGTCCCAACTCGGTCCTGACCTCCCATACTCCAACCCGATATCTCATGCACAAACAAACACCAGGTATTTATCCTACACATGTATCATAAAAAAAGTATCATTTTATTGGGTACCCAAGTGCCATAGTGGGCCAAGAAGTGTGTGAGTACTAGGGGTGTCCAGACCCGACCCAACCCGATCAACCCGACGCGACCCAATCGGGTCGGGTCGGGTTGGGTCGGGTTAAAAAATTTATACCACGGGTTGGGTCAGGTTGGGTTATAGCATGGTCGGGTTGGGTCGGGTCATGGGTTGGGAAAAAATTGACCCAACCCGACCCAACCAACCCGACCCAACCAACCCGACTACTGTTAGACACCTCTTCAGACTTTTCCCTCTCCCCCTGCCTCTTGACCCAACGCCCCCTCACCCTCACCCCACGCCGCTATCTTTCTCATTTCCTACACCATCCATTGAGTCCATGCCACCACCCACCATTACATGAATACTCTATTAATTGCATAGATGATTGAATCTTACATGACATTTCTAAGTCAAACATAAAATAAATTCAAAGGAATCGAGACATGTAAAATAAGTGGAAAAACAATGCCCAATCAACAAACAAAAACATGAAGATAACTGGATTTCATTCGATTTTTCTATGAAAACTAAAGAACAAGAAAAAAATACAAAGTAATTTAGAACAATTTTAATGATTCGAAGATCCGACGGTGGAGGATCGACTAAGAAAACGATCATTGTACATCTCCTTCGCCCTCACCAGTCCATTGTATCCACCACGCCGCACCTGCATGTACCACCTGCCTCTACCACCACCTCTATCTCAATCATGACTGTGTGCGGTGACAAATCTATTGGTGTCAGGCAATACCCCATTCTCATCACCCTCCTGGCCTCACCTTGAACCTCCTCAAACCTTGATAACTACTTGCAGGAAATCTAGTCACATCACACCATCGAGTCGCAGACTGATGTTTTTTTGGGTCAATTTATTACAGGGTGGAGGACGCGGGCATTCCCTAGTGTGGCGAAGAAGATGAAGCAGAGGAATATGTAACCCGATCAACCCACAGGGCGATAGCCAAAAGAATAACTGAACAATTTTTTTTCGTAACTCGATCAACCTGCGGGTTGGGATCATAAAAAAATACCAAACGATTTTTTTCCCTAACCCAATCAACCCGACCCGACCCGACCCAATTTGAGACGGGTTGGGTCGGGTCATTTTTGAATCCAAAAACATCTCTAACCTGACCCAACCCGACCCGACCTATTTTTCTTGGGTTGGTTCCAAAATCGCCCTCAACCTGACCCAACCCAACCCATGGACACCCCTAGTGAGTACAACTCAGTAAGCCACCACCAACAGTGTATAAAGCAATAAAAAATCTATAAAATAGTGTATACAAGGAGGCAAGTGCAATAAATAAACAAGGAATAATGAAATCATTTAAGTATTTATCAGATATCCATTTTATCCATTAAGTTCACTAGATTCAACCAATTAAAAAACTATCTCATGTCACACTGGGAGTCTAAGCCAAGGCACAAGGGGTTACATGCACTTTTAACCTCAAGGGGTGTTCACTAATCAAAAACTATCACATACCCATTAGTTAACAATATTCATTTGATTATTCTTATCATTTTTCCCATGGGTTAGGCATTTACATCATTTACACTACAACCTAAGTTAGTTAAATACTATGCATAAGGGAATAGGTCAAGTTCCCTATCTCACTAGGGATAAAAATTTCACAAAAAAAATACATCACAATTACCTTGGAGCCTCATTCTAGGTAGTCTAATCGAATGAAACCATTATGGGAATTGAGCCTTAGTCCCTTTCCCTAAACTATGCATTATAGGGGTGGGGTTTAGAGTCTCAATATAACCCGAACCGTGGTTATAGATCCTCGAGTACAATACCCCACACTACCAATACATGTTCACATTATTCTTTGAACCATTTTACACATATACTATTTCACAAACCATTATCTAAAAATACACATGACATTCACATTTTATATTTTATTGAACACATGAATCACCTTCATGACTTAACCCATTAACACATTTACCATTTACCTTTCATAATCTACTAGCCTACTTGATGGTACCAAATACTCCCTTATGCCATGTTTTCAATTAAACACAATTACCATTAATCTCATTTACAAACCATTTCACATTTACCAACACAAACCATAACTATTAGAAAATATATCATTATGACTAACACCCCCTTATGTTATGTTAAACTATGCACATTCATCATTTAGTTCATTTCAGAACCATGATAACATGCCCGTATAATCTCTACGAGCTCTATCTCACTAGAACATAAATAAATTCAATGATGATGGTCTACACTGATCTTTAAGACCACATCATAGTATAAAAAACAATTAAAAATACTTATTTGAAATAATCTTGAATCCATCCTTTAAAACATGGGTCTTCCTATTTGAAAACTAAAACATGCCCAAAGGCTTTCATTATTGTTTCAACCATACAAAACAACCATTAAACCATTTTAACAAAAAGGTAACATTTCCCTCATTTCAAATATCATTTTAAATATCTTTATAAAACTTCTTTTTAAATCACTTTGAGGCCAACCACTCCTTTTAAAACATTTCTCACTTTCAAACATCATTTTCCATCAATAAACCGTAATTGGGTCAAATCCCCCAAAACACACCATCAAAACCATTTCAAAATATCTTAATAATTTACGAAATCTATCTTATAATAATTTTAATTAACCCATTAAACCAGCCCATATACCAACTACATTTTTACTACCCATTCACTCTCATAATACCCCTATCTCAAAGTTTACTAATTTTAATCACTATTTACAAGGGTCCAGCCTACCCCATGGGTAGCCCTCGGTTTGATCTCACTCACCTATGGGCCCGACAAAGTCTGTGAAGGGTTTCACACATCAATATAAGGAAAACAATTTATTCCACAACCAAAGAAAAACACACTCGACAATTCAGCACATTGGTATGACCACATACACATATAGAACATCAAGACTATAGGAAAAAAGATTAAAGACCACCTACATCATGCTCAAAGATAACTACTAGCACAAACGCATACCTTGATTCGAACTCAAATACCCTTTAAATCCCAAACTTATAATATGTTAGAAAATTGAGGGTTTTATGGATTCATAAGGATATAAGAGATTCTACAAGCCCTAGTCCATATTATAGAGCAAGGAGGAGCGTTAGAATTACTCGAAGCTTTGATTCACACCAAACGGCACTCCAAATTCCAAATAATTGGAGAATCTCCCATGGAGGAGGATGGACTTATGGTTTGTCACCCTTGATATAGGGGGTTGAATGTGGTGAAAAATAGGGGAAGAAATAAATAGGATTGGGAGGGAAAATGGTAAAAACTAAAATTCTAAAGGCCCCACGGTTTGGCCGCACGGTTAGCTGAACCGTGTGCCAACTGTGCGGATCCCTCTATCCAAGAGGTTATAAGCTACATGGTTTCCTATAATAACCCACATTGTTTTGAAAATTGTGCGGTAATCGTACGCTAGCCTCTACCTAAAAGGGTCCATAAGCCGCATGGTTTCCTGGGCCAGGCGCACTGTTTGTACTAACCATGCACCAACCATGTGTTTCACATTTCATGGCCTCTTTTCCCCTCATTTTCTATATTAAACCCCCTAGGATACCCTTGAAACTCCACATAAACCCGAGAACCACCTCATTAGCCAAAATAAAGGAGGTTTAAAAAAAATTAAACAAGTACTTTCTTTCATGAAAGTTCGGGATCTTACAACCTCCCCACCTTATAATGGGTTGTCCTCAATCCGTACTTCCAAACCTTACAGATCCCCCAAGACTAAAGGTTCAGCCATGGGGAACACCTATCAATTTTTGTTTCCCAACATTTCTTCTAGACACATCCATTTCATCATATCACTTGGACCTAGGAAACTGTCCTAGTCAAAGATACCTTCTCCACCATAAACCAAAAACATGAACTTAAGTATCCTCAAGGTGCCATAAAACTTGACCTTGTCACTACCAACATCAACATAATGGAATGGTATGGGAAAGATCATTGGTCCACCATGAAAAGGAAACCATGAAGGCACTACATTACCCTGGGAGAACTAAATGTAATTCCCTTGGTCTTATCATCTCTAAAATTCATGTCCCAAACACTTTGTGCCATCACACTTGGTTTCCAAAAGTCTAACAGTGGCCCAAGCTCAACATCACTGAAGGGATACATAGATTCCAACCACACTCCCTGACCTTCATTGGTCCACAACTCAAGGCCCAATGACCTCACACCATTTCCAAAAATCCTAAGTACGCCTAATCACAACCTTAATCTCAAGGAAATCATCTAGTCAAAACCCAAGCTAATGCCCGTCACTAACACCGCTTCACCAAGATGGATCCTACCCATGTTCATCCAAATCATACTACCACTCACATCATCAACCGGCCACTTTCCCACTATGGCTCTCTACACCATATACTTTATCTCTCCAAAATCATCACCTAGTGTTGGGCACCTACACCATCAACAAGGAGACCAAAAGAACCTCATATCAACTTTTTCAATATACCCAACACATTTTCCAACTCACCACGCCCAAATATCCATAGAAACTCTAGCCAACTATAGCAATCATCTTTTCCATCGAGACCACCTAGATTAATCACGCCTCCATCATACCTATCTCAACCAAATACAACTTGGTTCTTCCTAAAAACCCATTCTCATATAAGAGTTCACTTAACATATCAAAAATAACAAAAGGCGGATTACAACACACTACATTTGTTCCCTTTTTACAGAACTAAGTCAGGCCATCCCAACCGACTCACTCTGTTGGCGCCCAACTTCCACTATTAGCATGCCGTCCTCTACTTGGACATGATGAATTATTACCTAAGTCAAATCCCATCATCTACTCACACCTACTGGATTCCATTCTCTACCTATGGTGAAACTTCACCACCATATAATTCTATGCTCGGTCAACCATTGTCGGGTCTAAAACACCCACCAACACGTCTCATTTCAAACACTTGGATCACCTATAAAACCAACTCGAGTTCAAATCCATCACTCAACTTGATCTAGAACTACATTTGTGGCCCACCTAGACTTCCCCAAGGAATACAAACATGCCCTTATAGATTTCTCATTGGCTTCTTGATACCATCGCATCCACTTTACGATATGCTTCCTTCATCCATGACTAACTTACCACTCCCCACCTTAGGAATGTTGTTATCATGACTTACCTCAATCCATTTCAACCACAAAGGATCATTACTGAATCAAAATATGACTTTAAAACTTGTATGTGGTTGTTCATCCTTTTCCGGAACAAAAAACCAACATTACCTATTACCCATTCTTTGCTTCTGAGAATGGTACCCATGGCATTTATCGACATCCAGTCCATCCCAAGGACCTCACCCACAAATAATAAATGGTGTACTCCCCACCACATGACTCCACATATGTTTATTAAGAGTATAACCTCCATGATGTCCCATATCCAACCAAAACACACTCAGTCTACTAGGCGTAAATCCAGATCCTTCTCAGTACACTCAGTTTGATGTAAAGATATTGGACATGATCATCACTAGAAAAAATTATGATAGGAAGTCGTCAATGAACACCACCACAAACTATCCATCATCGATGTCACCTCCCACTATGGGGACATCTTAACCTACCACAAGTCTCGGGCTTCCTTACCTTCCAAAATTTCATCTGAAATCAACACCACAACTCGAATGGGATTTACAACCAAGACTCGCCACCACTTCACAACCCAATATTAATTGGTCATGACCCAACATTCATATTTTAATCACTACCATTTCTCTACTCATTTCATTCTAGCATAACCTTGGTGCTCTACATGGAAACACATCGACCACCATACCAAACCACAACCCAACTGCCTCGCGCATAACCCGCACATCCCATTATGATCCCATAAAAATATGATAGGAATTTATCCTGAGCCACCTTATCATCCATCCCAAATGACATTTTCCTTACAAATAAAGACCACACCCGGACCTCCTCAAAGAATTCAAGGTCCATCACTTTCCTTTGACTATACACTAAACCTGACTCTATGTCACACAGATCGTACGTCACTAGAACTAGGCCCAGTACCTGCTCACTCATATGACCATGCCTCCTGGTCCATCAACCTCATTCGACTTAAGGAACATTCTTACCCAAAAAACCAACCAATAGTACAATAAATCCCAACTGTGTCACCACCACTTCCCTCAGGTGTCACTTCCATACCATAAGTGTCCATCCATTCTTTGGTAACTCTTTTCAAGTTCACCAAAAAATAAATATTGATTCCCACGTCAACCACCATCAAGTCCACAAGGAAAGGGTCCTAAGGAACTTTCCTATTCCAAAAAACAAGCTTAACACCAACCAAAATCACTCAAATACCTTATAAGAAAGAAACTAAGACATTGCCATAAATTTTCACCACACTAGATAGCACCAGCAGTGTATCGATTCCACCTCTAAAGTAGCCACTTGTGCTTCACATTTTAAGGCACCTTCAAGACTAGGCCAACATTCCATGAGTCTATACTCAGTTTCCCAATGATATCTACTCATAACCACTAATAAATTATTGTTTTTAGAACCATTAACTTTCCCTTTTAACCCTCTAGGCTAAACCCTTTCTAGAAAACAATCTTCGTGTGCCACTGTCGAGGTCCAAAATGTCTGTCTTTGTCATATGCACCCAAAAGTACTAACAACCCAACCAACTTATCTCATGGGTCATTATAGAAGATAAAACGGTAATAAGTCCATAAAATAGATTCTCATTAAGAAAACTTCACTGGATATCTATATAATCCATACACATCAAACATTAACCAACTCACTACTCACGACGACACTCTTTCCCCACTCTAAAACATACTGCATCTAACGCACCCCAGTAGTCATTTACTCTAGGACTCACACCAAGAATACCCACAAACATACTTCAGAACCATGAGAAAAACACCCCTCAGGGTCTAAAATGAAACTTACATGATCACAACCCTTAAGAGTTACCACATCTTCATTACCAAATAACATCTCACAACCCAAGGTCACAACTCTATCGTGGGAACAAAAAGCACACATATCTTTTACCATGAAACCAAAACCCAAAAAAAGGTCATGACCCAAAACTAAGGTCTAAAAATAGGTCAATATCGCTACCCAACCCACCCTTACATAGGTTATGATCACAAAACTTGGGATAGCCGTTAATAAAATCCCTAAAGGTTCCATCATTTCTATCTCCCTTCTAAATTGGTTTCTGCCATTTAAAATCCAAGGTAACAAATTTCAAAATCTTTCATTTTCAATACCCAAGAACTTACATTTT
Source organism: Viscum album (assembly GCA_963277665.1). Taxonomy (NCBI): domain Eukaryota; kingdom Viridiplantae; phylum Streptophyta; class Magnoliopsida; order Santalales; family Viscaceae; genus Viscum; species Viscum album. Next base: position 1,980,840,145 of record OY728125.1, on the reverse strand, counting down.
CAAAAACCTTTTTATTAACCCAATATTTCAAAAATCCAATATTTATTCAAAGTCACATTTCAAAATAATTTCATTTATCAAACATTTAAAGGGATAACCAATAGATGAGGTTTACAAGAATAAAATTACACTACTAGGATATGAATCTCAAGGTATTATCAATCACATGAAACGTAAGGATGACCTAAAGATCCTATGTGCCTATCATAAACACTTTCTTTCCATACCAGGACAAGAGAAGAAACCTCATAAATCAATAAAATCACATTTAAGTGTGCCACTCAAGATGGAAATAACAATCAACCATAAAAGCACAAAACTGAAAATCAATTCACACCCCTGGAAACTTGTTTTTTCTCTCATATGTGGGGTTGTAGGCATATAGGCATGAGATCATTACTAAAACCCAATAATATCCTAGTCTCATATCTACCATTCCCCAAATAGTAAGACAAGAGACATGCTCTGATACCACTTTGTAACATCCCTGACCCAGAGGCAACTTTCTGGTGCCCCAAGCTGGGTCATCACATGACCTCAAGCATGCCTCCATGTATGTCAGAGGCTTCCAACTAGAAGCATGGGTCTATTATAAAATTTTGGGGAGACTATACCCACTTGTCAGAGTAATGCCACAATATAAATAATATCAAAAGATATAATAACCAGAAGGAACAAATGAATGGAAAGCATGCGAAAATGCCAATAAGTAATTAGAAAACACATGCTATAACAATATGATGAAAACACTACATGTCAGGCAGTAATAAAAACATAAACTATAACCAAAACTACCACAAGACCCCGAATATGGACCAGAGTCCCAACCTAGTCCTGACCTCCATTACTCCAACCTGATATCCCATGCACAACCAAACACCAGGTCTCTACCTCGAACCTGTATCATAAAACAAGTAGCATGTTCTCAGGTACCCAAGTGCCATGGTGGCCCAAGTAGGGTGTGAGTATAACTCAGTAGGCCACCACCAATGGTGTATAAATTAATAACTATTTTGTACAACATTATATACAAGGAGGCAAGTGCAATAAATAAATAAGGAAACAAGGAAATCATTTAATTATTTATCTAATATCTATTTTATCCATTAAGATCTCTAGATTCAACCAATCAAAAAAACTATCTCATGTCATACTGGGAGTATAAGCCAAGGCATAAGGGTTTATAAATAATTTTAACCACAAGTGGTGTTCACTAATCAAAAACTATCACATACCCATTAGTTAACAATATTCACTTGATTATTCTCTTCATTTTCCCCATGGGTTAGGCATTTGTATCATTTACACTATGGCCAAATCCAGTCAATTACCATGCATAAGGGAATAGGTCAATTTCCCCATCTCATTAAAGATAAACATTTAACAAACAAATACATCACATTTACCTTAGAGACTTAGGACAGGTAGTCTTGTCAAATGAAACTATTAGGTGCATAGATCCTCAATCCCCTTCCCTAACCCATGAATTATAGGGGTGGGGTTTAGAGCCTCATTCTAACCCGACCCGTGGGCATAGATCCTTATTTCCAATATACCACACTTCTGATCCATGTGAATATACTTCTTTGAACCATTTACCATATATACCATTTCACAAACCATTCTCAAACAATACATGTAATGTTAACATTTAATATTTCATTCAATGCATAAATCACCTTCATGCCTTAACCCATTAACACATTTAACATTTACATTTCATAACCCATTATCCCACTTTCCTGGTACCAAACACTCTCTTATTCCATGTTGTCAATTAAACATAATTAACATTAATCTCATTTACAAACCATTACTCATTTACCAACACAACCCATAACTAGTAAGAAAATATATCATTATGATTAAAACCCCCTTATGTTATGTCATCAACTATGCACATTCATCATTTAGTTCATTTCATAACCATGATATCATGCCAACATGATTGACGTGGGTCCTATCTCACTAGCCTGTAAATCAATTCAGTGACTATAGTCTAAACAGACCTTTAAGACCACATCATGGTATAAAACACTATTCAAAATACTTTTTTGAAATCATCTTGAAGTCTCCCTTTAAAACATGGGACTTCGTCTTTGAAAACTAAAATATTACCAAAGGATTTCGTTACTATTTTAACCATCCAAAACAACTATTAAACCATTTTCACAAAAAGGGAACCTTTCCTTCATTTCAAACATCATTTGAAATCTCTTTAGAAACCCCATTTTTAAATTACTTTGAGTTCAACACCTCTTTCAAAAACATTTCTCACTTTCAAACATCTATTTCCATAAATAAATCTATAATCTATTCAAACCCCCCAAAACATACCATAAAAACATTTCAAAATTTCTTAAGCATTTACAACAGCCAACTTATAATCATTTCAATTAACCCATTAACCCAAACCACATACCAATTATATTTTTACTATCCATTCGCTCTCATAATACCCTATCTCAATCTTTTACTATTTTTATCACCATTTATAAGGGTCCGGCCTACCCCATGGGTAGCCCTCAGCTCGATTTCAGTCACCTACAGACCTAACGGAGTGTGTGAAGGGTTTCACACCACAATCAAAGGCCCAAATAGCATTCCAGAACCAAATACAAATAAACAAAATAAATAAACAAATTGGAACATTAAAATACACATATATAACATCAAGACTATGGGAAAAGTCTTAAAGGTCATCTACCTCATGCTCGAAGATGATTACTATCCCAAATGCATCCCTTGATCTAAAATTAAACAACCTTTAAAGAACCAACATAGAATATGTTGGAAATGTGAGGGATTTAGGTATTCATAAGGAAATAAGATATTATACAAGCTCTAATCCATAAAATAGAGTAAAGAGGAGTGTTAGACTCACCCAAATTTTCAATTCGCATAAAACGGCAAGGAGAATCACCCAAGGAGGAGGAGGGAGCTACTGGTTTGTCACCCTTGTTGTAGGGGGTGAATGGGGTGAAAATTGGGGAAGAAAGAAAAAGGATCAAGAGGGGAAAATGGTAAAAACTCACTTTTTAAAGGCCACATGGTTTGGTCGTACGGTTATCAAAACTATATGCTAACTATGTGGCTCCCTCTATCCAAGATGGGCCAAGCTGCATGGTTTCCTGGAAGAACCCGAACGGTTTGGAAAACCGTATCGTAACCATGTTCTAGCCTCTACCAGAAAGGGTCCCCAAGCCACACTGTTTCTTGGTACATGCGCATGGTTTGTACTAATCATGCACCAACCATGTGCTTCATGTTTTTTCGCCTCTTTTCCCCTCCTTTCATGTCCTAAATCCCCCTATGACACCCATGAAACTCCTCATACACCCGAGAACCACCTCATTAGCCAAAAAAAAGTAGATTTAACCAAAATTTAAAGAAGTATTTGCACTCATGAAAGGTAGGGATCTAACATTATGTTTAACAGTAGTTAATAGTGACTACCGCTAATTAAAATTTTCATTAATTTATTTAGCGGCAGTCTTTAAAAACCACCGCTAAATATTTATCTTAAAATTTATTTTTAAAAATATTTAACAAAAAATATAAATATAAAAACTATGACTTGTAATAAATTAAAACATAAATTCATAATAAATCCATCATATATACATCATGCATCATACATCCATAGTCGTATATACATACATCAACAGTCATCATAACCTTAGTCGGCGTAACCTCAGTCACCATAACCTTAGTCAACTCATACCTCATTCATCAATATATACATATAAAATATGTCCAACAATAGCTCATGTCCAATATAAATCTACCCCAAAACCTCTGTTACATATTTCTGCCTCCACGTCATCTCATAATCTAAAACCGACCACATCAACTCATCAATTATAACAAAAAAAAGATAGAAATTAAAACTAAACATAATAAATCATAATTACAGTAGAATCATTGATAAAATTTAAACATATCACGAAAACTAAGATCCATAATGACTACCTTCTAAAGAATTTTATAGATCAAAAAGGTCAACCTCCAACTTACTGCCTGCATCTGTCTCATATAATAAAAAATAAAATATTTAAGAAAAGAAATATGAAAGAGAAAAGTTACAGAATATATTCAGAATGTTGCACATAAAATTTGTTATTTTCTTAGTCGAAAAAATAAATTTTAACATAAAAAAAATAATATATCATTCAGAACAATTTTAAAACATAAAATTACTTATTTAAGATATGATTCAACACTTCAAACCGAAAAAGAAAAAGTATATAACATTTTAATTAATTTTTAAATTCACGTGTGGTGGGCTAGAAATTTAACTAATAAAAAAATTAAAGACTTCGATATGAAAACATGTCCTATATTTCAAAAATTACTCAAAGGTGGTTTTCCCATTATTTCAAATCAATATAAGGTTGTTTTTTATGCTTTTGACTATTACACGCACGTTTTATTGTTTTAAAACACTAAAAACATGTTTGTGGGAATCCTAGGAAAACCATGACTCAGAATGATGTTTCACCAATTCCAATATTTCAAAGATAAATCTATAGTCGTTTTCCTTTGATTTCAAGGAAATATGATGATTTTTTCTTAGTTTTGACCCCCCCCCCCCCCCCCGACACACATTTTTAAAGGCTTTGGTACCATAAAAAATTTTTACTGAGTCATTCCAACCACAACGAACATCAGATTGATGGGTTTTCTATGTGTACACATCAAAAATAACTAAAATTTGGTTTTTCCAAAATTTAACATCAATATAAGGTCATTTTATATATTTTTTACCATTAAACGCACATTTTAGTGTTTTAAAACACTAAAAACCCATTTACGAGCATCCTGAAAAAACAGTAACTTGGAATGATGTTTCATCGATTCCTGTAACACCCCAAGATTCTACACATAAATTTAATATTGAATGCATGAAAAATTAAGTCTCTAAAAACACCACTTTTTATAACCTAGCCAGTAAACATAATTTTATCACCTCTGTGTTTTAAATTTCAAGAAATTGACATACATGATTGCGTTTAGTGGGATATTTAGAGTCTGATAAGACAACCCTAATTTTTTATGAATAGTAACATACCCTTATGAATAGTAACATACCCTTATGAATAGTAATGAATATTAATTTGGACAAAAAATAGAAAATTCACCCATGAATGTATAAATACTATTTAGACATCTTATAAGTGAATAAATGATCGTAGTATAAGTATTGGTATTTTTGTATGTCATAAATATTTTAATTACATTTTTATGATTAATTTAATAATTTAAAATGGAAATTTATTTTCATAAAATGTAATCATAAATTTTTACTTTATTTTCTTATGGTTATAAGATAATTTTATGGGACCATGATTAATTTCTCAAGGTGTTATAAAACGAGTCATAGTTTTAAAGTTGTTTTTTTGGAATAAATTATGATTTTATATTAAAATTAAATTAAAAATATCTAGAAAATTATTTTCAAAAAATTGATTTCAGTTTTTAATTCTACATGTCAAAAAATGGTTGGGGTGAATTTTTGGTATTTTTCTAAAATACTTGTATTTTTTATGAATAGTAAAAATACAGTTTTGAGTTTTTGGTATATTTAATGACATCATAATGATGTAATGATTAATATAAAATGAATGTAGACTTTTGTAAATTAAAATATTATATTAGGTGTACCAAGTGTCCAATACCATGGGAAAATACAATGGTAAAGCCCATGGTTTTGCAAAAACCACTAATGAGGTGTCCTTGGAAATTAATAAAAAAAACTCCTTCTCTTTTACTATAAATACCCACCCATTACTTCGTTTTATTTAATTAAAAAATCATAATACTCAAATATGTAGTATTTTTACCTCCATATGATTTCTCCAAAGGTTTTATCAAGCCACCAAGGTCCCAACCTTCGTGTTTTAGGAGTTACTCTATAAGGTAAAGGAATTCTCAACGTCTCTTTTTTCAATCAAGTTCTCTTCTTTGTGGTATGTATTTCAAGTTTTCATACCATGTTCTTATTTAAATTTTTTTCTATCCATATACTATATTATGATTATTTTATTAATGTTTTACCCATTTCTCATCTCTTTTTAATGTTTTCTAAAACCATGTTCAATAGTCGTTATGCTGTAGAATTTTCGTCTCAAAATCTCTCACTTTTTCAAGCACTCTTATTATGTTATTATCATTTAATTTCAATTGGATTATATTTGGATATGTCATTACATATAACCCTTACATTACATATTATTTAATAATAATGAGATACCCCATTTTCTCTCATAAAAATATTTTATGAATATTTAAGTGATGTTGTTAGGATGCCGATTTTTTGTAAGTGATTTCTCAACTTTTATTTTATTTCAAGTTCCTTTATTTTCATTTTCTTTCCTTGAATACTTTCATCCAAATGTTATGATAACTTTAGTAACTTAAATTTACTTTAATTTTATTATTATATTGTAATAATTCATCATCATCTCTCATTTACCCTTCTTTTATACTAGAAATGAAAACACCATCCGAGATGTATTAATTTATCATATTCAAGGATGACGGGTTTTCAATTTCTATTAATGTCTTCAATTCTGGTCATGAAACCATTTTTATGGTTAAACCATACTATAATATATGTATTATAAATTATTTATTTTTCTGTACTCTTTTTTCACACATGATATTAATTTATAAATTAAAATGATTTTGTTGTGATAAAAACCACCAATTAACCCAAACAATTATCATTAAAGTTTTATATAATGATTCATATTCACTCCCAATAACCAAATGAATTTTATAACCATGTAATATTATGTATGTTAATAATTAAAATACAAATTCTATTCTGGACCACCATTCCCATACTACATGTTTATCCTTACATGTATTAAGTAATCTGGTCATGAATACCAAGGAAGAAAACGCTACCAAACAATAAAATTGAACCTCTTAAACCCATCAAGAATGCCATGAATAAAATTAATAAGGATATAATAAATTAATTAAATAAATAATAGGTTATGGAAATATTAATTAATTAATTTAATTTGGTTATCCAGGACACTAAGATCAAGTGAAGAACACCATCAAACTTAAGGTAAGGGTTTCCTCATCTCACTTCCATTTTTGTGATATATTCCTTATTCACTACAATTACTTGTGTATGGTGTGTGTGTATTTCCCATTGATGTTTCATATCATGAATTTATTTATTTTTATTCTATTCAATGTATCATTTGAAGATTACTAATTTTAGGGCATACGAATTGATTGATTACAAAGTGGTAAGGGTTTTCTACTTGAACCTCCAATTTCATTTGGGTTACTCTTATTATCTACTTACCTTAATTAAATTCTTAATTATTCATATTTACTCCTCATATATTATTTTTTAATGTTATATATATTTGTACCAACCAGAATCCTACTTTCATTTATAGGGAGTTATATGTTTTAAAAGGATCTTTCAAAAGGTCTTCTCGAAATACAAGCCCGATTCATGGAATTTCTCAAATTCTTACCAATTTTCAAGGGAAATATTTAATCTATTTTTGGAAACAATTATCTTTAAAAAATAACTAATTTTATTATTAAAATACTATCTTACTTCACTTCTAGTTTTATATAATTATTTTTTTCACAATAACTCTTCTTTTCATAGTAAAAGTGTATTTATCTCAAGAATTACTTGATGATTTTATAAGAAAATCTTCATATATTTCAAAAATATTGTTGATTATTTTGTATTATTGGGATTAATATTTTAATATATCATATACCATATTTAATTTAATGGTTTATGATTAGTTTTATTGTGGTTGTTCTATCTTAAAACCATTCACCAATTTACTTTGAATGGTTAGTGTTCACGTTTAATGTTTGGGGAAAGTTATTTACATTTCATATATTAGTTTCAATATGAATGTATATGTTTTTTATGTTTATCCCAGTTTATATGAGTAATTAATTGGACTTATTAAGTGTCTGTTGAGGCCTACTACATCCCCTCGGTGCATCGGTGGGTCTCATGAGACAAACTAGGTCATGGCACGAGGCCTTGACAAAATGGTTATTTATGGTATTGGCATGAGGCCTTGACGGTATGGTTATGATGTCCCACATTATGAATTCAATCACTATGAAACTAGTATTTATAGTTCATGTGTTTATTCAACTAGTTTAATACCCATGATTATGTTTTATTATGGAATTATATATTCATCTCTTAATCCTTCCATATTATGTTTAAGTTTATTTTTAAAGGCGTGTATTTTTAGTTATTCACAATGCTTCATGTTTATGTTTATGATATATTCTATTGTATTTATTACCCTTACTGAGCATTTGAGCTCACCCCTTTCTTATGTTTCATTTTCTTGGGACATGAACGAGTTTATTATAAATGACCTGTAGGGATAAACTTAAAGTTGTGTATGTTCCCAATAAAACTTATATGTTGTTTTTATTTTCAAGTTGTAATGTTAAACTTATGTATGTATCTTTTTTTCAAATCTACTAAACTAATCAGTCCTTCGGGATGCATATTCCTTGTTTATATGCCAATGTAATAAAATAAGGCACCAGCACCAGGCAACTGGGGTCGGGTCCTTACAGTTGGTATCAAATAAAGTTTAGTAGAAAACTTGGAAACTAGATTTAGGAAATGTAAATTAGGGGGAAAATACCTAAGATATTATTTGAGGATAAATATACAATAACATCCTGGTATTTTGGTAAGGAATATATTATGTGGATATTTCTAGAAAATACATCCCTATCTAGATACTACAAGTGGATGTGGTTCTGGAGTAGATGTACCTAGGAGTAACAGCTCTGACAAGGTATTTCAGGCTTGACCTGAGGTAACTTGGTATATGACAATGGTTATTAATTCGCACCTGATAAGACACTCCTAGGGGATATGCTTAGGATAATTTAAATTTTTTTTCTTACATACCATTAGGAAGGATTTATTCTTATAAAGTAACCAAAGTATATGGTACTAGGATTTACGATGCATAAATTTATGATATGTGTTATACCATGTTTAGATTTATATAAAGTTTGTAATTTTATGAGCTAACGTAGCATATGGAATTTATTAGAAATGGGGATAAGAAAAAGTAATGAGAACATCAACAATTCACATGATGTAAATAGTAATAAGGATCATATCTCTCATGATATTAAGCCATCGTTTAAAAGGAAGATAATCTCCCCACTACTGGAAAACTAACCTTTACCAACGGTTTGGAACCGTTGGTATAGGCCTCCAAACCGTTGGAATAGCCTATACCAACGGTTTGGAGAACCGTAGCCAAGTAAGCCGTTGGGATAGGTCTATACCAACGGTTTTCCGAAAACTGTTGGTATAGACCTATACCAACGGTTTTGGAAACCGTTGGTATAGGTAATATGAAATCTATACCAACGGTAATGGAACCGTTGGTATATAAATTCCAAAAATAAAACATCCACTGGGATTTGATCCCAGGACCCCTCGTTTATAATCGAACGACTTAACCACTAAGCTAACATCACTTTTGTAAACATAATTTCATAAATATATATATGTATTATCATAATTATTTAAAATTTTGATTTATATAATGTTCTCGATTAGTAGATCTGGAAAAAAATTAAAGAACCTATCCCAACGGTTTTCAAAACCGTTGGGATAGGTTAGGGTGGGTTGAGTTCATTTAGGCCGAAGGTTGAAATTTTGGGTGGTTTTTTCCAACGATTTTGGTGAACTGCTGGGAAAGAGGAGGGAAAGAGGACCTTTTCCCAACGGTTTTGGTGAACCGTTGGGAAAGAGGACTCTTTCCCAACGGTTTTGATGAACCGTTGGGAAAGAGGAGGGAAAGAGGACCCTTTCCCAATGGTTTTGGTGAACCGTTGGGAAAGAGGACTCTTTCCCAATGGTTTTGGTGAACCGTTGGGAAAGAGTCTCAAAACACACCCTTTCCCAACGGTTTAGCATAAACTGTTGGGAAAGAGTGACCCTTTCCCAACGGTTTTCCAAACCGTTGGGAAAGGTGTGGAAATCTATGGCTTTCCTAATGGTTTTGGTGAACCGTTGGGAAATGGTAGCTATACCAACGGTTTTTACAAACCGTTGGTATAGAAGTGTTGGGAAAGATCATCTTTTCAGTAGTGCCCATGTATCCTCATCATATGAGTAAATAGTATCAGGTGTTAACAAGGTATGTAAAGAATTATCTGAGTCCTATGGATTAGAAGGGAATAAAAGGAAGAATAGGATGGTAGAAAAAAAGATGGATAAAGGGAATAAAGAAAGAAGGGTTTTCCCACATGTGATAACTATGGAAAGAATCACCCTAGTAAATGATTGAAGAGAATGGGTGTTTATTATAAGTGTGAAGAAAAGGGGCACCAAGTTCATGATTGCAAGACTAAGAAAAAGGTTTTCAATGTGCAATGTTTCAACTGTAAGGATATGAGACACTATGCGAATCAATGTCCCAAGAATCAAAGGAATATACCCCAAATGATGATTCTAGATAATGATTAAGTTATGATGCTACCACAGATGAAGTAGAATGATTAATATGACTAGTCAAGAATTATGTCATTTGAATATTTTGTCATAAATGTACTGGTTATAAGAATTATGGAATATATGAGGATTTTACTGCAATACTTTTTCATTAAGGATTATAAACCATAGGTTGAATGGTACCAAGAAAAGATATTTAGTGGAATGTTAAAATTTTTGGAAAATGCATGATTAAAGTAATAAAAACCATTAATATATTTCTAATTATGAATATAATGATGAAGAAATGATTCATTTGGATAAGTATTGACTACCTTAAAACTGATTTTTGACTTGTCGACAAGTGTTCTATGATATCATTGGTGGAGTTTACAACATTTTTGGATATAAGGAATATATCCAATAGCATATGTAAGGATGAATTAATGTTTCCAATAAGGTTTTATGGTAATTTGAGTTATTACCATATTTTAAGAGGACATGTGATGAAGATATTCACAGGTTTGGAATGTGAAAATTTAGGGATGCTTCATGTTGATGAAAGTAAAATAAGGTAGTTGATGCATTGAGTAGGAAAGATCATAGAGTTTTAAACAAAATGAGGATTGAAAGGGATCTTGTATTCATGGATCTAATGAGGATGGACATGGGAATTATCAAAGTAGGTGAAACATCATTACTTTTTCAATTGGTTTCCCAACTATATTTATTAGAAAGTGTTAAAATCTATCATACTAATGATGAGAACCTTAAAAAGAAAATTAATGATGTAAAAGATGGGAAGTTTGCTGACTTCGTATGTGAAGATGGAATTTTGAAATTTGGGAAGAGGCTATGTATTCCCTCTATACCAAAGCTGAAAAATGGAGTTACTGGATGATTCCCATAGCTCAAATTTCTCTATACACCCAGGTAGCACTAAAATGTATAGATATTTGAAGGAATATTTTTGGTGGGACAACATGAAGAGGTAAATTGCTGATTATGTATCAAGATGTTTAGTATGTCAATAAGTGGAGGCTGAAATACAACACCCTAGAGGATTCAGGCAACCTATACCTATTCCTACATGCAAATGGGATGACATCACCATGTATTTTTTCACTGGATTACCCAAAACTATAAGAAATAATGATGCAATATGGGTAATTGTGGATCGACTAACAAAATCTGCACATTTCATCACTATAAGGGAGGATTTTCCATTGCAGCAGCTTGCACGACTTTATATCAATAAAGTTGTAAGACTTCATGGAGCACCTCTTTCAATAGTGTCTGATTGCGATCCTCGATTTACATCAAAATTCTAGAAAATTCTTTAGAAAGCTTTGGACATTGAGCTTCATTTGAGTACTGCTTATCATCCTCAAATTGATGGGAAATTATAAATGACGATTCAAACCTTATAATACATATTGAAATCATTTTCACTTGACTTTCAAAGTATGTGGGATCAATATTTACCTTTAGTGGAGTTTGACTATAATAATAGTTTCCGTTCAAGTATTCAAATGGCACCATATGAAGCATTGTACGGAAAGAGATGTCGTACACCAACTTTTTGGGATGAAGTTAGAGAAAGAAATATTTTTGGCCCAAAGATTTTGGAGGAAACAACAACAAAGGTGAAGAATATTCAAAACCATATCAAAGCATCTTAGAGCAGGAAAAAAATCTATACCAATAATTGAAGGAAGTATTTGGAATTTCAAGTGGGAGATCACGATTTCTTGAAAGTATCTCCATGTAAGGGTGTTATAAGATTTTGGAATAAAGGAAAACTGAGCCCTAGGTACATTAGAACTTTTAAAATTTTGGATATAATTAGAGATATTTCATATCGTTTGGTTGTGCCACCTAGCCTATCTAAAGTACACAATGTGTTCCATGTCTCATTCTTGAGAAATTACATGTTAGAGCCAATGCATTTCCTCGCTTCTGAAGGTATAGAATTGGAACCTGGTCTATCTTATTGTAAAGATCCTATCCAGATTCTGGAAACTAAAGAACAAGTGTTGAGGAATCGAATGACTCGACTGGTAAATATACATTGGAAATTTATAAAATAGAAGAGGAAACATGGGAGCCTGAGGAGCTTATGATGAAGAACTACCCAAATCTCTTTGTGAGGTAACATTTTGGTAATTTCAAGGAAGAAATTTTTTTAAGGAGGGGATAATGTAACACCCTAAGATTTTGTACATAAATTTAATATTGAATGAATGAAACATTAATTCTTTAAAAAACACTACTTTGTTATAACCTAGCCAACAAACATAATTTTACCACCTATGTGTTTTAAATTTCGAAAAACTGATATACATGGTTGCGTTTAGTAATATATTTAGAGTCTGATAAGATAAACTTAATTTTTGATGAATAGTAACATACCCTTATTAGTATTTTTGTGTCATAAATATTTTAATTAAAATTTTATGATTAATTTAATAATTTAAAATGGAAATGTATTTTCATAAAATGTAATCATAAATTTTTACTTTATTATCTTATGGTTATAAAATACTTTTATGGGACCTTGATTAATTTCTCAAGGTGTTATAAAATGAGTTATAATTTTAAAGTTGTCTTTTGGAGCAAATTGTGATTTTATTTAAAAATTAAATTAAAAAAATTTAGAAAATTATTTTCAAAAAATGGATTTCATTTTTGAATTCGACATGTTGAAAAATGGTTGGGGTGAATTTTTTTATTTTTCTAAAATACTTTTATTTTTTGTGAAAAATAAAAATACAGTTTTGAGTTTTCGGTATATTTAATGACATCATAATGATGTAATAATTAATATAAAATTATGGTATACTTTTGTACATTAAAATATGATATGAGGTATTCCAAGTGGAAAATACCATGAGAAAATACCACGGGAAATCCCATATTTTTACAAAAACCACTAATGAGGTGTCCTTTGAAATTAATAAAACACTCCCTCTCTTTTACTATAAATACCCAACCATTACTTCATTTTATTTCATTAAAAACTCATAATACTCAAGTATCTGGTAGTATTACCTCCCTATTAGTCCTCCCAATGTGTCCTCAATCCCCCAAGGTCCCAACATTCATGTTTTAGGAGTTACTCTACAAGGTAAGGTAATTCTCAATGTCACTTTTTCCATTCAAGTTCTCTTCTTTGTGGTATGTCTTTAAAGTTTCCATACCATGTTCTTATTTACATTTTAATTTTTCCCTATACTATATTATAAGTCTTTTATTAATTTTTTAACCCTATCCCCTTTCTTTTTAATGTCTTCTAAAACCATGTTCAATAGCCGTTATGCTACAGAATTTTCGTCTCAAAATCTCTCACTTTTTCAAGCACTCTTATTATGTTATTCTATTTTAATTTGAATTGTATTATCTTGTTATATGTTATTAAATATCCACCTTACATTAAATATTATTTAATAATGATTACAGATCCATTTTTCTCTCATCAAAATATTTTATGATTTTTTAAGTGACATCGTTAGGCTGCTGAATTTTTCTAAGGGATTTCTCAACTTTTATTTTATTTCAAGTTCCTTTATTTTCTTTTTCTTTTCTCAAATCCTTTCATCCAAATGTTATGATAAATATAGTACCTTAAATTTAATGTAATTTTTTTTTGATAATGTAAAAATTCATCATCATCTCTCTTTTCCTCTTCTTTTATACTATAAATGAAAACACCATCTCATATGTGTTAATTTATTACATTCAAGGAAGACGGGTTTTCAATTTCTATTACCGTCTTCAATTCTGGTCATGAAAAAATTTTGATGGTTCTAAAAGACTATAATATATGTATTATAACTTATTTAATTTTTTTTAAACTTTTTTCACACATGATATTAATTTATAGATTAAAATGAGTTCATTGTGATAAAAAACCGCCAATTAACCCAAACAATTATCATTAAAGTTTTATATAATGATTCATCCTCACTCCAAATAAAAAAATGAATTTTATAACCCTATAATATTATGGATGTTAAGAAATAAAATAAAACTTCTATTCTGGATAACCATTCTCATACTACATGTTTATCCTTAAATGTATATAAGTAAACTGGTAATAAATACTAAGGAAGAAAATGCTCCCGAACAATAAAATTGAACCTCTTAAACCCATCAAGAAGGCCATGAATGAACTTAATAAGGATATACTAAATCAATTAAATAAATAATAGTTTATTGAAATATTAATTAATGAATTTAATTTGGTTATCCAAGATACTAAGATCAAGTGAATAACACCATCAGACTTAAGGTAAGGGTTTCCTCATCTCACTTCCATTTTTGTGAGATATTCCTTATTCACTACAATTACTTATGTATGGTGTATGTATACTTCCAATTGATGTGTCAAATAATTAATATATTTATTTTCATGGTATTAAATATATCATTTGATTATTATTAAATTTTTTCATACAAATAGATTTATTACAAAGTGGTAAGGGTTTTCTACCCGAACCTCCATTTTCATTCGGGTTACTCTTATTCTCTACTTACCTCAATTAAATTCTTAATTATTCATATTTACTCACCATATATTCCATTTTAATGTTTTATATATGTATAACAACCATAATCCTACTTTCATTTATGGGGAGTTATATTTTTTAAAAGGTTCTTTCAAAAAGTCTTCCCGAAATACAAGCCCGATTCAAGGGAAATTTTCAAATTCTTACCAATTCTCAAGGGCACTCTATAATATTTTTTTGGAAACCATTATATTTAAAAAAAATAACTAATTTTATTATTAAAACACTATCTTACTTAAATTCTGGTTTTATATAATGAGTTTTCTCCAAAATAACTCTTCTTTTCAAAGTAAAAGAGTATTTATCTCAAGAATTACTCGATGATTTTATAAGAGTATCTTCATATATTTCAACACTCTTGTTGATTATTTTGTATTATTGGGGTTAATATTTTATGATACCATATACCATATTTAATTTTAATTTTTAGGATTAGTTTTACTATGGATGTTCTATCTTAAAACTATTCACCTATTTACTCTGAATGGTTAGTGTTCACGCTTAATGTTTGGGGAAAGTTATTTACATTTAATATATTAGTATCAATATGAATGTATATGTTGTATATGTTTATCCCCATTCATATTAGTAATTAATTGGACTTATTAAGTGTTATTGGGGCCCACTACAGCCCCCCAGTGCATCAGTAGGTCTCATGAGACAAACTAGGTCATGGCATGAGGCTTTGACAAAATGGTTATTTATTATCTTAGCACGAGGCCTTGATGGTATGGTTAGGATGTCCTACATTATGCATTCCCTTGTTATGAAACTATTATTGATAGTTCATGTGGTTATTCGACTAGTAGAATACCCATGATTATGTTTTATTATGGCGTTATTTATTCAACTCTTAATCCTGCCATATTATGTTCAAGTTTATTTTTAAAGGCATGCATTTTTAGTTATTCACCATGCCTCATCTTTATTTTTATGATATCTTCCGCTTTATTGATTACCCTTACTGAGAATTTGATCTCACCCCTTTCTTATGTTTTATTTTCTCAGTACATGAATGAGTTTATTATGACTGAACTGTAGGGATAAACTTAGAGTTTTGGTTGTTCCTAATAAAACTTATATGTTGTTTTTCTTTCAAGTTGTAATGTTGAACTTATATATGTATCTTGTTTCCAAATCTACTAAACTAATAGGTCCTTAGAGATGCATATTCCTTATTTATATTCCAATGTAATAAAATAAGGCACTGGCTCCGGGCAACTATGGTTGGGTCCTTACAGTTCTTATATTTCAAAAATTAATCTATAGTCATTTTCCTCTGATTTCATGTCAATATGACGATGTTTTCCACATATTGACCCCCCAACACACATTTTTAAAGGCTTTAGTACCTTTGAAAACTATTTACCAAGATATTCCAACCACTCCTCATGTCAAGTTGACATTTTTTCTATTCGTACACATCAAAAATAACTCAATGGTGGTTGTATCATGATTTCAAGTCAATATGAGTTTGTTTTCTATGGTTTTGACCGTTACACGCATGTTTATGTGTTTTAAAACACTAAAACCCCATTTATGAGAATCTTGGTAAAATCATAACTTGGAATGGAATGTTTTCATTTACTACATTTCAAAAATCAATATATGGTATTTTTACTCTGATTTCATTTTAATCCGACAATGTTTTCCTAGTTTTTAACCCCTCGACACATGTTTTTAAAGGCTTCGGTACCTTTAAAATTTGTTTAACAAGTCATTCTGACCACACCAAACATTAGATATATGTTTTTTCTATGAATACATCAAAAATAACTCAATGGTGGTTCTAAAATGATTTCATATTAATTTGAGGTCGTTTTATATGGTTTTGACCGTTACACGCATGTTTATGTGTTTTAAAACATTAAAAACAAGTTTACGAGCACCCCAAGAAAACCATAACTTAGAATGATTGGTCTTCAGTTCCTTAATTTCAAAAATAAATCTATGGTATATATATTGTGATTTCATGGAAATCCAACATCCTTTTCCTGGTTTTGACCACCTAACACACGTTTCTAAAGGCTTTAGTACCTTTACAAACTATTTACCAAGCCATTTCAACCACATCACACATCATATTGATGTTTTTTCTAATCATACAAGTCAAAATAACTTAATGATGGTTTTCCTATGATTTCACTTCAATATGAGGTCATTTTATATGGTTTTGACCCTTACACACATGTTTATGCATTTTAAAATACTAAAAACGTGTTTATGAGCATCTTAGGAAAACCGTAACTCAAAATGACATGTCTTTAGTTCCTACATTTTGAAAAATCAATATTCAATCATTGTATTATTATTTAATGGAAACATGATGAAATTTTTCTAGTTTTAACCCCCCCCCCCCCCCTGAAACACGTTTTTAAAGGCTTCGGTACCTTTAATAACTGTTTACCGAGTCATTTCGACCACACCATAGGTCAGACTGATGTGTTTTCTATGCATAAACATAAAAAATAATTCAATGGTAGTTTCTACATGATTTTATATCAATATAAGGTCATTTTTTATGGTTTTGGCGATTAGATGTGGGTTTTTCTGTTATAAAACACTAAAAACACATTTATGAGAATCTTGGGAAAATCATAACTCATAATGATGTCTTGATAGATCCTACATTTCAAAAATCACTTTATAGTCATTATACTCTAATTTTATAGCAATATGATGACTTTTTCCCAGTTTTTATCCCCTGACGCACATTTTTAAATGCTTTGGTACCTTTAAAAACTATTTGCTGAGTTATTCAAACCACTCCACATGTCAGATTGATGTGTTGTCTATGATTACAGGTCAAAAATAATTCAAAGGTATTTTTTTAATGATTTAATGTCAATATGAGTTAATTTTATATGGTCTGGACCGTTACACACATATTTTAATGTTTTAAAACACTAAAACACATTTACAGGCATCCTAGGAAAACTGTAACTCAGAATGACATGTCATCAGTTCCTACTTTTCAAAAATCAATACATGGTTGTTTTATTCTTCTTTCATGAAAATATGATGATTTTTTCCTGGATTTGACCACTGGATACAAGTTTTTAAAGGTTTTGATACCTTTAAATACTATTTTCTAAGTCATTTTGACCACACTTCATGTCATATTGATGTTTTTTCTATGCATACATGTCAAAAATAACTTAATAGTTTTTGTCCCATTATTTGACATCAATGTAAGGTTGTTTTCTATGTTTTTTACTATTACACGCTCGTTTTAATGTTTTAAAACATGAAAAACCTATTTATGGGCATCCTAGGAAAACTGTAACTTGGAATGATGTTCCATTAGTTCCTAAATTTTAAAAATCAATATATGGTTATTTTTTTATGATTTTATGTCAATATAACAACGTTTTCCTACTTTTGACCCTCTAACACACGTTCTTAAAGGCTTTGATACATTTAGAGACTATTTACCGATCCATTCTGACCCCATTGCATGTCGGATTGAAATATTTTCTATGTGTACACATAAAAAATAACTCAAAAATTTTTTCCCCATGATTTCACATCAATATGAGGTCTTTTTCTATGCTTTTGACCATTACACACATGTTTATGTGTTTTAAAACACTAAAAGTGCATTTATAGGCATCCTAAGTAAACTATAACTCAAAATGATGTTTTGTTAGTTGTTAAATTTAAAAAAATAAATCTATGATCATTGTACTTGTATTTAGTGTCAATATGATGACATTTGACTCATTTTGACACCCCAGCACATGTTTTTAAAGGCTTCGATACCTTTAAAAACTGTTTACTGAGTCATTCTAACAACACTGCATGTCGGATTGATATTTTTTCTACACATACACATCAAAAATAACTAAACGGTGGTTTTCCCATGATTTCACATCAATCTAAGGTTGTTTTATATGGTTTTGACCCTTACACACACGTTTATGTGTTTTAAAACACTAAAAACACATTTATAGGCATTCCTGGAAAACTGTAACTCGGAATGATGTTCCATTAGTTTCTACATTTTAAAAATCAATATACTGTCATTTTCCTCTAATTTCATGGAAATTTAACATCATTTTTCTATTTTTTGACCCCCAATCACACATTTTTAAAGGCTTTAGTACCATTACAAACTATTTATTGAGCCATTCCGATCACATCGCATGTCAAATTGACATATTGTCTTTGAGTAGATGTCAAAAATAACTAAATAGTAGTGTTACCATGATTTCATGTCAATTTGAGGTTATTTTCTATGGTTGTGATCGTTACACATGTGTTTTTGTGTTTTAAAACACTAAAAACACATTTACAGGCATCCTGGGAAAACTGTAACTTAGAATTACATGTCATCAGTTCCTATATTTCAAAATTCAGTCTATAGTAATTTTCCCAAAATTTCATAGCAATCCGATGATATTTTCTTAGTTTTGACCCCCCTGACGCACTTCTTTAAAGGCTCTGGTACCTTTAAAAACTATTTAATGAGTCATTCCTGCTACACTACATGTCATATTGACATGTTTTCTATGTTTACATGTCAAAAATTATTTAATGGTACTTGTCTCATGATTTTACATCAATATGTGGTCATTTTCTATGTTTTTTATCGTTACATGCATGTTTTATTATTTTAAAACACTAAAAATATGTTTATGGGCATCTCGGTAAAATCACAACTCAAAATGATGTGTCTTTAGTTCTTACATTTCAAAAATCAATATATGATCATTTTCCTAATATTTCATGGTAATCTGATGACATTTTCTAAGTTTTGACCCATCGATACATGTTTTTAAAGGCTTCGGTGCCTTTAAAATTGTTTACCGAGTCATTCTGGCCACATTTCATGTCAGATTGATATTTTTTATATGCGTACACATCAAAAATAACTCAATGGTGGTTTTCCCATTATTTCATATCAATATGAGAATTTTTTCTATGGTTTGGACTGTTACATGAATGTTTTATTATTTCAAAACACTAAAAATGTGTTTATGGGAATCCTGATAAAACCATAAATCAAAATAAAGATTCGTCGGTTCCTAAATTTTAAAAGTAAATATCCAATCACTTTTCTGTTATTTTATGGAAATTTTGAGAGGAATAGTTTTGGACATGCCTAACACTGAGAGGGGGGGTGAATCGGTGCTGGGGACTTTCTAAACCAATTTCAACTTTTTATCCCTATACCTCTTGACCTGTTGGGATCTTGATTCCCTTATTCTCTTTTCCCTGTCACATGCAATAATTAAAGCAATAAAAATATGCACACGATATTTTTACAAGGTTCACTACTCAATAAGAGCAGCTACGTCCTTTCCATGCATGGGAATGACTAGTGCATGGATTCTCCACTATAATATGATATGATTTTACAATGGTTGACTAGGAAAACAATCCTCTAGTCAGTGTGAGTCCCTACACTTTGGAGGGGGAAGGGAAACAATCCTATCTTCCTGGAATGGTGACAACCTAGTCCAACTTTCAGCTTATAGTTGGTTCTTTATACTACCTATGAAGACAATCTTCTTCCTTCTTTAGTAAGGTAGGTTCTGCTCTTGATCTTCTTCAGTGCTCTTCACTTGATTACTTGCCAAGCAGTAGGCAAGAAATTCTTCTTGTCTTCTTCTCTTCTTCTTCACTAGTGAAAAACCAGCTGCACTAGGACTTCTTCTTCTTCTTTAGTGCAACAACATAATTCACTAACACTACTTCTTCTTTCTTAGCAATAATCACATATACCAATGTTATTATTCAGGAAATGAAGATCGGCTTACTTGGAATCATCAGAGTTAGTTATTCTCTTGTTTATAAATGCATGTGATCATGCATATGGCATTAGGTTGAACCTTTTCTTCCCTTTCTTTCTTATTCTTCTTTATACATGTGCACACACTTGATTTTGATTCTTTATTTAAGTCACTTCATGTGTGTATGTGCATGCACGCAAGCATGAATTATCCTCTTCTTCTTCTTGTGTGAAAACCCTTAATGAATATAGTTCTTTAAACACACACACACTTGGCCTCTTCATCCTATTTCTTTTATTTCTTCCTCTTGCACTAGGTTATGATGTTTGTGTGTGTTTCTTCAAACCTGAATGGGTGAAACCCTTTCTTTTTACAAGTTACTACTCAAGGCCTCGGGCTTCTTCAAAAAATGCACATGGGTGCATGCAACACCTACTGCCCCTTTCTTATACTATCATTTACCAAAACTCTAACCCCTACAAATAGTAGAATAAATATGAAAATAGGAGGGTGTTCACCTTTCTTTGTGAAACCAAAATGGCCCATGGGTCTCCTAATGAGTGCGTACAAATCTCCTTCATAGAATCGAGTGAGTAGTGTATAGCACTATCTTCGCAAAGCACAGCAATGGTGTGATTGTACCAATTGCTTAGTCGTGGTTTTTCTTTCACAAAAACACCGTGAGGGTTTGGGTAAACCTATCGCATGTTTTATGATTTATTCTTCGCACAAGGGAGTGCGGATCCTCTTCTTCTACGCGAGGCTCTTCAAGAGTGCATGGCACTTGTTGAAGGTCCGCGGGACACGACTTTCTTTTTCAAAGAATGTGATCTGTTTTTGGAACAGAAGCACTTTGGGTATTGGTGAGCAGAAACACTTCTCTTCTCGGGATCCTCCTTTTATAGGCGATAGGATCCCCTCTTACACGTTCACAAACCTTGTGAGAGGCCTCAGGAATCGCATTTTGAATGCTCAGAATTTCCGGTGTTTTGAAATCTTCAAACCCACGGGTGAAGATATGCCGAGATCCTCGATTTGTTTCCACTCCAATGTGGGATCCTATCTTCATGCGTGGAGTCAAGATTATGTGCACAATTCTCATGCATGAATCTTGCATGGATCCTCCATATATCTTGGACGAAAATTAAGGCCCTGCGACTCTGTTTGCTTCGGCCTCCTTCGAGATATTCGCATGCATGAAAAATGTAGATTTCATGCATGGTCTCAGTTCAATCCATTAGCCTTCATGGTGCTGAAATGATCCTTCTTTGATAGTCATAGGTTTTTCATGGTGATCGGGCTTCTTCTCCTATGAGTTACAGTGGCGCTGGAAAGTGCTGAAGGTTGAAGACGACAGCGTAACTGATTCAAATCCACAGGAGGATGGGATAGCTCGGATTCAAATGTGCAGGGCGCCAGATCAGATGAGCGGCAGAGATTGAATGATCAGATGTCACGGATGATCGGACGGTCGACTGAGATGCAGGATGAGATGAGCGACTGAGATTCCATCCGCGTTGTTAAAATGTTGTCCCACATCGAAATGCATTGAGGTTTTCTCGCGGTTTATCAATCAACTCCTCTCGAACACATCTTAGAAATCTCCTCTCCCCACTCAGGTGTCGCCCCGCACCGGTTCTCTGCAGGCACGCTCTGCACCCTCCTATGCTTCCAGTAGGCATGGTCCTAGCACCCACTATGAATCCTTGTGTACGGGTTGATCACCATGTGCGCACTCCTACGAGCATGCCTCTTGCGAGCTGGCTCTACCTAGGCTTCCCCATGGGCGTAGTCAACCCCCCGCGGTCCCACATGTGCCTCAGGTTGAGGATGGGGTATCTATTCGTGGGTTGGCCCCATTCTTTTTAGTAATCCACATAATAAATACTTAGTAGAAAACTAAGTATACAAAAATGCATGGAAATATTTGAGCAAAAATCAACCTCATGCATGGGTACCACCTTCAAGTGCCATGTTATGTCACTCCCTTCTTCTTCTTTCTTTTCCTTTTGGATTATTAAATCCAAAGTACTTCACTCATCCTAAAAACTATGATAGATCAATGTTGTAAACATTATATCACACATGATACATGTTCTTTGATCTTTCAAGGACAGTTCATCAATCTTCTGATTTGCATTCTCCATTTCACTTAGGAGAGTTTCTTTAACCATCATTGACATTTATTGACCTCATTGACAAAAAATACAACTCAATTACTAAAGTGGTCCCAACAATCTCCCCCTTTGTATTTGTTGGCAATACCCAAGCTTCTAAATGAATGTGTCAATGTGAGTCTTCATTTCTCTCAAACTTTTATTTCACTTTTCTCCCCCTTATTGAAAAGAAATACAAAGTTCATGGTAGAGAGGGTATCATTTCATACTTATGCAGTGTGCCATAAATCATTTCACTCTAAGTCTACTTGAGCAATGCTCGGTGTAGAAAACAAGAGGATTTGATTTAGACAACAAAGTTGTCCATTCTCCACTGACCATGACACCTCATGAGATAAGAACTCATGAACTTTACCTTAAGGGGTTTCCACTTTAATTCAAGGATTAGGATAGTATGTGTGATATGAAATAATCAACCTGAAACTCTTGCACTTACTTCAACAAATGGATCAAAAATATTCAAGTGTAATAGACAGGATAAGTGACCTTGGAAAACTTTCATTCTTCTTATGCCACTGAGAGATTCAGTTACTCCCCCTTTGAGAAATAATATTTACTTTGAGTAACCAAGGATGAGAGATTGGGAAATGACATACCTTTTCTAATGGCATGACCTTCAAACAATCTTCAGAGTAATTGAATTTTGATATCAACTGAAGTTGACATTGTTGAGATAATGACTCTAGCAGCTTCTTCATGTGTCTCCCCCTCAAGGGAACACTTCTCGCCATTTATTCTCAGGATCTCCCCCTGAGAGCCTGCCTCACCTTCAATTCCCTATATGATAAGAAAAAATACAATACTCAAGATTTAGGGGAATAAGGTGGATCCTTCTTGTTCCATAAATGTGAACAACAAGGTTGAGATTATCTTCTCAACCCAGATGCTCCATTCTTCACACTTTCACAATCGATCTTCAATGCTGATTGTGATTGTGTGGACCTCACTATTTCTTCCATCTCTTTGTGTGTGAATCTTCTATCTTCAAGGGCTTTCAAATCAATAGAATCTCCTGGTGTGACATTCATCTTTTTGAGGAATTCTTGTTGGGATAGAGTAAATTCAAAGCATATTTTAACAGTATGACCATCCTTGTTTCACCTCACACACAAAACATCTTTGTATTCATGTAGAATCTTCTTTTTTTCTTTTATCACAATTCATGGTCTGTGCATCTTCCATATTTCTCATTCTTTCCAAATCTTTTGGACAAACCACAAATATATCATTAGGGATTGAGGCATCAAGATTGGATCTTCTAGATGACTTCTTCTAAGTGGCATCTTTCTTAGTAGTTCTTTTGGATGCATCACCCTTCGCTTTCTTGGATTTAGAATCCAAGGACTTCTTATCTTTCCTTCTTGAAATATTCTTGGGAGAATTTTTTTTCACATTATTCATCTGATTTATTCCCAAGGATGCTTCTTCATTCTTACCCATCTTCTGTGGTCTTCTTTTCTTATATGAATATTCACCATTTATATGACCACTCCTATTGCATACATCACAGATGTTATCTAACATTCCAAATTTGTTTGCAGTATACAGATGCTTTTGGATCTGTGGATGTTTCTTCTTCTTCTCTGGATAACTCCCCCTTGAGATAGACTTTCTCTATGCTTTTACATTTAAGGGGTTTTACCAACAATCCAGTGCACAATGCCCAAATTTATTACAGCACCAACATTGACCCACAAACCTTGATTTCTTTTCATCTTCTTTATAAGGTTGCTGAGTCTTATTCTTGGTATGGTGGGATTTCTGTGGGGATCTATCTTCCACACTCATTCCCCTATCCACCATAGCCATGGTGGTAGGTTTCTTCTCACTTTTCTTCATCCATACTTTTTTAGAATTTTTCTTCCAACCTGTACTTTTTGTAGAAACAATTTTAAAAACATTAGTACAAGGTGGTATGGATGGTACCTTTACTTTCTCAACTACTTGTGATAGATCAATGAGTGAATCCATTATATTCTTATCAAATTTTGGAGGTATTTTGACAGTAGAATCCTCCATTGAGCATTGAGTACTAGCAGTAATTGTTTCCTTCTTTTGTGGAGACTCAATATATGTCTTCTCAAGATTGGTCAACTCAGCTTCCAATTCTAGACATCTCATATTGAGGATGACTTCCTGGTCTTCAATCATGGTCATCTTCTCTTCACAAGCCTTATTTAATCTTTCAAATTCATATTCATGCATCTTTACTTTGTTTTGTAACAAAGATTCAAGTTCTTTGATCTTCTTGTAGTTTTCTTTCAAATATACCTCCTTGACATCGTTTCTCTTTTTCATATCATCTTAAAGTGCATGGATATTATCTTTTAGAGTCTTTTTTAATCCCTCTTTCTCTTCAACATCTTTGAATCACTTTGAAGAACTTACTTCAAATCCCCTCTTTGTTGCTTCAAAGGCTCTAACCTATCTGGAGAGCTTTAAACATTCGACAATTTTTTGTTGTAAGACTTTCTCCAAAACATCAGTTTCTTCTTCCAGTTGAGTGATATTTTCCTGCATGCATTGAAATACTCCACAAACAAGGTATGTACTCTCTTCATGAATACCATGCAGAATCATTCTTAATCTGTCAACTGATATTTCTTGAGATGTTGTAGATTGATCATCACCACTTGTGCCAGAATTTCCATCATGAGAATAATTTCCAAATGTACTAATACATAACTCCTTATCATTTGAGGTAGTAAGGTTATCCATATTCTTGGTGGAAACTTGAGTCACCTTCTCATAAATTTCCAAGTCTGGTGTGTCTCCAATGTCTTCCAGATATGGAGAACCAGATGCATCCTCTTCTTTAGATAGGAGGGACTTCTTCTTCAACTTTCTCTTCTTGTTCTTTTTACTATTCATCATGGTCTTGGTAGATATAGCCTTATGTTTAGAGATAAATGAATCTTCACTGAAAGTGCACTTCATTGATAACTCAATAAAGAAACTCAAATCTTCAAAAGAGAATAACTTCACTGTAGAGAATCCAAAAGAGATGAACCTCCCTCTGATACCAATTGAGAGGACCAGTTTGGGATATGCCTAACACTGAGAGGGGGGGTGAATTAGTGTTGGGGACTTTTTAAACCAATTTCAACTTTTTTATCCCTATACCTCATGACCTGTTGGGATCTTGATTCTCTTATTATCTTTTCCCTGTCACATGCAATAATGAAAGCAGTAAAAATATGCACACGATATTTTTACAAGGTTCACTACTCAATAAGAGAAGATACGTCCTTTCCATGTATGGGAATGACCAGTGAATGGATTCTATACTATAATGTGATATGCTTTTACAATGGTTGACTAGGAAAACAATCCTCTAGTCAGTGTGAGTCCCTACACTTTGAAGGGGGAAGGGAAACATTCTTATCTTCTTGGGCTGGTGACAACCTAGTCCAACTTGCAGCCTCTAGCTGGTTATTTATACTGCCTATGGAGAAAATCTTCTTCCTTCTTTAGTAAGGTAGGTTCTAATCTTTATCTTCTTCAGTGCTCTTCACATGATTACTTACAAAGCAGTAGGCAAGCAATTCTTCTTGTCTTCTTCTCTTCTTCTTCACTAGTGTAAAACCAGCTACACTAGGACTTCTTCTTCTTTAGTGTAATAACAGAATTCACTAACAATTCTTCTTCTTTATTAGCAAGAATCATATATACCAATGTGATTATTCAGGCAATGAATATTGGCTTACTTGGCATCATCAGAGTGAGTTCTTCTCTTGTTCATAAATGCATGTGATCATGCATATGGAATTAGTTTGAACCTTTTATTCCCTTTCTTTCTTCTTCTTCTTTATACACATGTACACACTTGATTTTGATTCTTTATTTAAATCAATTCATGTGTGCATGTGCATGCATGCAAGCATGCATTCTCCTCTTCTTCTTCTTGTGTGAAAACCCTTAATGAGTATGGTTCTTTAAACACACACACACTTGGAATCTTCCACCTCTTTCTTTTCTTTCTTCCTATTGCACTAGGTTAAGGTGTTTGTGTGTGTTTCTTCAAACCCAAATGGGTGGAACCCTTTATTTGTGAAAGTTACTACTCAAGTCCTCAGGCTTCTTCAAACAATGCACATGGGTGCATGCAACACCTACTGCCCCTTTCTTAGACTCTCATTTACCAAAACTCGAACCCCTGCAAATAGTAGAATAAATATGAAAATAGGAGGGTGTTCACCTTTCTTCGTGAAACCAAAATGGCACGTGGGTCTCCTAATGAGTGTGCACGAATCTCCTTCATAGAATCGAGAGAGTAGTGTGTGGAACTGTCTTCGCAAAGCACAGCAAGGGTTTGATTTCACCAATTGCTTAGCCGTGGGTTTTCCTTCACAAAAACACCACGAGGACTTGGGTAAACCTATCATGTGTTTTATGATTTCTTCTTCGCACAAGGGAGTATGGATCCTCTTCTTCTTCGTGAGAATATTCAAGAGTGCATGGCGCTTGTTGAAGGTCCACGAGACACGGCTTTCTTCTTCAAAGAATGTGCTCTGTTTTTGGAACAGAAGCACTTCAGGTATTGGTGAGCAGCAGCACTTCTCTTCTCGGGATCCTCCTTTTATAGGCAAGATGATCCCATCTTTCGTATTCACAAACCATGTGAGAGGCCATGGGAATCAAGTTTTGAATGCTCAGAATTTCTTGCATTTTGAAATCTTCAAACCCGCGGGTGAAGATATGTCAAGATCCTCGGTTTTTTTACACTCCAACGTAGGATCCAATCTTTATACATGGAGTCAAGATTGTGTGCACAATTCTCGTGCATGAATATCACACGAATCCTCTATGTATCTTGGATGAAAATTAAGGCCTCGTAACTTCGTGTGCTTCGTCCTCCTTCGAGATATTCGCATGCATGCAAGACGTAGATTGCATGCATGGTCTTGGTTCAATCCAGTAGCCTTCATGGTGCTGAAATGATCCTTCTTTAATAGTCATAGGTTGTTCATGGTGATCGGGCTTCTTCTCCAGTGAGTTACAGTGGCGCTGGAAAGTGCTGAAGGTTGAAGATGACGGCGCGGTTGATTCAAATCCATAGGAGGATCGAACGACTCGGATTCAAATGCGCAGGGCACTAGATCAGATGAGCGGCAGAGAATGAATGATCAGATGTCGCAGCTGATAGGATGGTCAACTGATATGCGGGATGAGATGAGCAGCTGAGATTCCATCCGCGTTGTTAAAATGTTGTCCCACATCGAAATGCGCCGAGGTTTTCTCACGTTTTATCAATCAGCCCCTCCCAAACACAGCTCAGAAAACTCTTATCCCCCCTCCGGTGCTACCCCACTCCAGTTCTCTGCGGGCACACTCTACACCCACCTATGCTTCCTGTGGTCATGGTCCTAGCACCCACTATGAATCCCTACACACGGGTTGATCACCGTGTGCGCACTCCTGCGGGAACGCCTCTTGCAAGCTGGATCTACCTTGGCTTCCCCATGGGCACAGTCGACCCCCCGTGGTCCCGCATGTGCCTCGGGTTGAGGTCGGGGTAGCTATTCGTGGGATGGCCTCATTCTTTTTAGTAAGACACATAATAAATACTTAGTATAAAACTAAGTATACAAAAATGTATGTCAATCTTTGATCACAAATCAACCTCATGCATGGGTACCACCTTCAAGTGCCAAGTTATGCCACTCCCTTCTTCTTCTTTCTTTTCTTTTTGGATTATAAAATCCAAAGTACTTCACTCATCCTAAAAAGGATGCTAGCTCAATGTTGTAAACATTGTATCACACATAATATAAGTTCTTTGATCTTTCAAGGTCAGTGCATCAATCGTTTGATTTTCATTCTCCATTTAACTTAGGAGAGTGTCTTTAACCATCATTGACATTCATTGACCTCATTGACAACAAATAA
Source organism: Viscum album (assembly GCA_963277665.1). Classification (NCBI taxonomy): domain Eukaryota; kingdom Viridiplantae; phylum Streptophyta; class Magnoliopsida; order Santalales; family Viscaceae; genus Viscum; species Viscum album. Next base: position 1,980,811,293 of record OY728125.1, on the reverse strand, counting down.
AACTCAATTACTAAAGTGTTCTCAACAAATTTGATTATGTTTTCCCAGTTTTGACTCCCAAACACACCTTTTTAAAGGCTTTAGTACCTTTAAAAACTTTTTACCGAGTCATTACGACCACACCACATGTCAAATTGATGTGTTGTCTATCCGTACACATAAAAAATAATTCAACAGTAGTTTTACGTGATTTTACATCAATATGAGGTAATTTTATATGGTTTGAATTTTCACACACATGTTTTAGTGTTTTAAACACTAAAAACATGTTTACGGGCCTCCCAGAAAAAACGTAACTTGGAATGATGTGTCGTCAGTTCCTATAATTCAAAAAAAATCTACGGTATTTTTCCTCTGATTTAATGGAAATCTGATGTCATTTCCCTAGTTTTGAACCCTTAGCACACATTTTTAAAGGCTTTGGTACCTTTAAAAACTATTTACTGATTCATTTTGATCACTTCTAATTGACATGTTGTATATGCATACACATTAAAAATAATTAAGCAGTGGTTTTATCATGATTTCACATCAATCTAAGATCAGTTTCTATGGTTTGCACCATTATGTGCACGTTTTAGTTTTTTAAAACACTAAAAACACATTTATAGGAATATCGAGAAAATCATAACTCAGAATGTTGTTCTTTATGTTCCTATATTTTAAAAATAAATCTACGATCATTATCCTCTGATTTCATGCCAATCTGATGTCGTTTTCTCAGTTTTGACCTGTTGACACATGTTTTAAAAGCTTCAGTACCTTTAAAAACACTTTATCAAGTCATTATGACCACAAAGCACATCAGATTGATGTGGTCTATTCATATACATCATAATAATTAAAAAATGGGTTTTCCTTGATTTTACATCAATCTGAGGTCTTTTTCTATGGTTTAGACTATTACATGCACGTTTTAGTGTTTTAAAACACTAAAAACATGTGTACAGTCATCTTGGAAAAATTGTAACTTGGAATGATGCTTTGTTTATTGATTCATTTCTAAAATCAATCTATGGTCATTTTTTCTCTAATTTTTGAGAAATCCGACATTTTTTTCTTGGTTTTGACCCCCCGATACATTCTTTTAAAAGATTTGATGCCTTTAAAAACTATTTATTGAGTCATTCCGACCACACCGCAAATTGGATTGTCGTGTTGTCTATGTGTGCACATCAAAAATAATTAAAAGGTGGTTGTCACATGATTTAATATCAATATGAGGTTTTTTTATATAGTTTGGATCGTTACATGCATGTTTTAGTGTTTTAAAACACCGAAAACGCGTTTACAGACATTCCAGAAAAAATGTAACTCGAAATGTTGTGTTGTTGGTTCCTAAATTTCAAAAAAAATCCACAGTAATTTCCCAATGATTTCATGGAAATCTAACGTCATTTTCCTGGTGTTGACCCTCTGAAATGTGTTTTTAAAGGCTTTGGTACCTTTAATACTATTTACTAATGTATTCTGACCACACCACAAGTCAAATTAACACGTTGTCTATGCGAACATGTCAAAAATAATTTATTAATGGTTTTATCATGATTTCATGCCAATAATAGATCGTTTTGTATGGTTTGGACTATTACACGCACATTTTAGTGTTTTAAAACACTAAAAACATGTTTATGGCTATCCTGGGAAAATCGTAACTCTAAATAAAAAAAATCAATCTATGATCATTGTCCTCCAATTTCATGGAAATCCGACGTCATTTTCTCAGTTTTGACCCCCCCCCCCCCAACACACATTTTTAAAGGTTTTATGCCTTTACAAACTGTTTACTGAGTCAAAACTAAGAAAACGAGCTCATGTTGTTTTTATACTTAAGGATAATGATATATAATTCATTTTTGATGTGTAAGAATCAACCACATTTCAATATGGCACAAGATGTGGTCAGTATGACTCAAAGTTCATGTTTTCAATATAAAAGTGTAATTTTAGTTTTATTTATGGAAATTTTATGTGTTCTTTGCAAATGTGTGAATGATCTATAAAATTAGAATTTACCTCAGTAAGATGCACTATAGGGATGAAAATTTTCTCGGGACCATGCTGGTCATCTGCTGAAATACAAAAACTAAAGCATTTCCCATTGTCGAATTTCATTGTTCTTGTTTTTTCCTATAAGAGTCTTGTTCTTGTACTTTTTCTTTGAAATCTACAACTTCTCTTTGTGATTCCTGATTAACGACACTACTCGAACCCCGACTAGGTGTAATAGTAACTGATGATGATGCCCTACCAAAGATAGTTGATGGAGTAGGCTTAGAACCCATCCTCCATACATGTTCAGGATGCTCCTTCCCTAAAACGATTGCAACTACATCGTTCTGGAAAATCGATGATGTTTTTGAAGGGTTTGCATCCCGGACTTCTTAAATTTTAACGTGTCAATGAAAAAATATTAACAATGATTTTTTAAAATATTTGAACTTCATAATATTATATAATTAATAAATTTTTCATTACTATTTATTATTATTTCATTACTATAAAAACATAATATTAAAAAATATATTACAACAACAAACAAGCCTTAAACACAATTAATTGGGGTCGGCTAGATGTATCAAACAACACCAAATTGAAATCGTTTGATCCATGTAGTTGACCCCATTTAATTAGGTTTAAGTCTTGTGTGTTTTTATAATATATTTTTCATTATTATGTTTTTATAGTAATGAAATAACATGAAATGGTAATTAAAATCACTTTCTCCAACATCTTTGGTAGGGTCATTTACAAAACTTTCATCGAGTTTTCTATGCACTTTAAACAACATCTCTGTTTGGCCAACGAAGTGACCAAATTCATTATCCTTTATAAAAAAATATAAGCAAGTTAGAAACAATCTTGACTTGTAATAAAATGATATAAATAATAATGAATAAAATACAAACCAAAATTGTTCCTTTTTCTCGAAAAACTCTAAGACACGGTGATATGAGGAATGATTTATTTCTCACGATTCACGGTTTTTTTAGATAATTCCTACAAAAATAGAAACATTAATAAAAATTATAATTTTATTGTGTTTGTGTTATTAAGTTACTGTAAAATATGCAATTACCTCATGAGATGCATCTCTGTTAATATCGACAAACAACTTTCATTGCTCATGAGAAATGTCTTCGGGCACTTTCTCATACATCTATCATGAGCATAGAGATTTTTCATTAAAATCATTCCATAATTTCCGTTTAAAATCTCTCAATTTCTTGCAAAAAAAATTCAGAGTTCATGGGCGTGAAATGGAGTTAGGGACATTAAAGCGAAAAAACATCTATAAAAAAATAACACTTTATAAGTATATTACAAAATTTTAATCGTGTATTTTAAATCAGTTTTAAAGAAATATTAAATTAATATTATCTTTACCTAAGTATCAAATACCTCATTTTTTGAAACTATAGTAATATGCCTCCAATGTTTATAATTAAGGGGAAAGCACACCGTCTCACAAGCATGCTTCCCAAGAATCTGCCCATATATTCTAGTAGTGTCATCGGTCGGAGCCACGAACTAATCAAATGGAATGATAATCTTAAAGCCCTTTGGGTCTCATACATCTTTTGTGTTCATATTTTTATCTCTTTTATTTTTATCTTTATCTGTTTGAAAAATTCATTAAAAAATTAATAAAATATATATTTTTTATACAATAACATACATACCAATAACGGTAACTCACTGGGGTAACCAACTGCTCCATCATTAGAGGTGAATCAGATGGTGGACTACCAACAACATCTGGGGAAACGGCTGGCTCGCTAGTAGTCGCGAGTACAACAGAGTCACTCAGATCCACTGAAGCTGATGGTGGTGACGGTGTGTTCTGAGATGTTGATCGATTGGGATCTTGAATTTTTTTTGTTCTCAACATTCCTACAATTCAAATGCTTCATATTTATTAAATGTATAGAAAATACAAAACTGAAGAAAAAAAAATAACTTGAACAATGTATATATGTACAAAACACTTATCAATGAGAAATTGTAATATATTTTCATTACCAATTTATACATTCAATCATCTTTATCTTTATTATCTTGATTTGACCTAGAACAAATTCAATATAAAAATTAGGGGTGTCCAAACCCAACCCGACCCAACCAACTTGATCGGACCCAACCAGGTCGGGTCAAATTGGGTCAGGTCGGGTCGTGTTACACACTGGGTATGGTTGGGTCGAGTTATGTTGAGTTGAGTCGGTGTCGGGTTATGGGTTGGCAAAATTCAGATCTATCCCGACCCAACAAACCCAAAGATATGTATATGTATAATAAATAACAAATAAAACATAATATTTATTGATAAATAATTAATAAAAATTAACTAGTAATCGACAATTAATTAGTAATAATTTCTAGTAATTGATAATAAATAATAATAATTTATAAAAAATAATAAATATTAACTACTAATAACTAATAATAATTAACAATAAATAATAAGGTCATATAACATAGATATATCATTGTATTTATATTATATTTACATTATATTTACGTTATTTTTACATTATATTTACATTATATAACTTTATATTGACATTATATAATATTATATTCACATTATATAATGTTATATTTACATTATATAACATTTTATTTATGAAAATATAATGTTATATAACATAAATATAGAATTATTTTTACGTTATATAATGTTTTATTTACGTTATACAATGTTATACAACATTATATTTACGTTATATTTATCCAATAATATTAAAAACATAAACAACACCTAATTAAACAGAAATTTATATAATTTAATTAAAACCCTTAGAAAAATTCAATCAATCGTACATTCAATGATGTCGGGGGTCACAGTCACTGGAAAAATTGGAAGAGAGACCTTTGGGGGTTGTCGTCGAGAAGCAGGGGGGTCAGGGTCACAACGGTCATCGACAAGGGACGCGTGGTCACATCGGTCACCGGTAGGAGGGGTCGGGGTCACGGTAGTGTCCAGCAGAGGGGTTGGGGTCACAATGGTCTCTGAAACGGGGGTTCGGGGTTACCGTGGTCGCCGACATGAGGGTTCGAGGTCATAGCAGTCGACAGCGGGGGGAGGGGGGCTCAGGGTCATGGCAGTCACCGGCGGGGGGGGGGGTTACAACTTTCACCGGCGGAGAGGGTCAAGGACACTGTGGTCGCCGACATGGGGTTCAGGGGTCACCGTGGTCTCCGGCAGGAGAGGTCGAGGTCACGGCAGTCGCCGGTGGGGGGGGGTCGAGGTCACGACTTTCACCGGCAGGGGGTCAGGGTCACAGTGGTCGCCAGCAGGGAGTGGGGCTCATTTGTAGTAGTTGGCAGGGGGGTCGGGGTCACGACGGTCACTGGAAGGGGGGGTCGGGGTCACATCGATCGCCAGAGGGGGTAGGGGGTTGGGGTCATGGTGGTCGACGACAAGGAGTAGGGGGTCGAGGTTACAACAGTTATCGGTAGGGGATAGGGTCACGACGGACGTCGGAAGGGAGCCGAAAGTGTCAGGCACAGTGGTAGCTGGTAGGGGGGTAGGGTCACAGCGGTCGTTGACAGGGGGTCGGGGTCACGACGATCATCGTTGGGAGCAGGAGGGTCGGGGTCAAGGTTTCTGAGAGGAGCGGGAGGGGAGGGTCAGGGTGATGGAAAGAGATAGGGGGAGGGGTAGAAATTATGGATTTTTTAAATATTTTTCGGCAATTTAAATAAAACCGCCGTTAAATGTAAATAAATATATATATATATAGTGATGGTTATAGGAAACCACTGCTATATTATAACTTTTTTTAATACGATTTATTTTGTAGCGATCATTAGAACCATCTCTAATAAACAGTTTCTAAGACATATTTTTTATAGTGGACCCCGATAAAAAACTCAAATTTGGAGGCCTTTTAGATCTTTTTTTACCCCAAAAAACGATGACCATGGTTCTCTCGATCATCTCAACGTAGATCTTTTCTCATGTTTGGATTTGATATGTGGTAAAGGTCAAATAGATACCCGAATCAAAAGTTATTATCGTTTTAAATTCGAGTCATGGTTTCAACTTATTTTAAATTGTTTATTAATTTATTGACTTTTTTATCTTTAAATTGTTATTAAATAACTATTACTCAATAATAATTGGAAAATTGTTAATTAATATTATTTGTAATTTTTTTATAAACCATTTTAAACTAAATATCTAACATATTACGTGTGATTACATATTTAGTATTATATAAATCATATTTTATAAAATATATTAAATTTATATCAATATCAATATATTTATATATTAATATATTATTTTTAGTGATATATAACTTCTTTCATGAAATATACCTTTTATCATCACTAAAAATAATCATTTAAGCGCAGATAAATGATATAATTTTATCAATGCTAAGAAACCCGCTGATAAAAGTACCTTTTATTAACACTAAGAAACGCTAATAAAGGGGTTACGTTTATGAGGGTTAAAAAAAGCACTGATAAAGGTTTCTTTTTATCATTGATTTTTTTAGCGCTGATAAAGGTACCTCTTTTATCAACGATTTTTTTTAACACTAATAAAAGGTAATGATGAATAAAACCAAATTTGTGGTAGTGATGGTATTTTTTAATATATAATTATAGTATTAATGACCACCATTGGAGGTCACTAATCACTACCACAAAACCGGGTTTCCGCAGCGCCACCCTTTAACAGCGCTAAAAAACACTTATAAATGGGGTACATGTAGAGACCCAAAGCTTGATGTACATGGACATTACATTACTTTTGCGGAATACTTAATACATAACAAAAATAGACACACAAGGATCGTAATAGTTTAGTGTCTTTGGAAACTCGAAATATAATCTTATAATCGTGGTGAAAGATCTTCAACATCTCCGTTAATGATCTTCCCCTTTTGTTTTCTTACCTAAAACCTTTCTTTAAATCCTAGGGGAAAGAAAACAAATAAAGGGTGAGCTCAAATGCTCAGTAAGGGTAAGCATAGAGAACATAAAACAATCCTTAGACATTTGAATGTAAAAAAAACATGATCATAAAATCTAAACATCAAAATCTTGAGTAAAGACATAAATCTTGGAAGTACGTAAGGCATATATCATAATGGAACATCAATCATGATAAAATAGCTTGGAAGTAAAACTTGTAATTGTGGCAAAACATTAATCACGTGATATGATTTCCATAGTAGCCAAGGCATTGCTGCCAAGACCATCTTAGTGGACAAAGTCCCTTTCTGAATCGAGTTCACTCCTCGTTTCAGTCCTGTAACACTGAACCGGATTAACTTACCCTTCCAGCCTTGTATATCTCATGAGATATAAATCTTTACCCAATGCATTGGAGGGAGATATAGGTCCCACCCATCTCATAATGAAATCATTCTTACGTGTGCCACAACATAAACATAAATCATTCATCATAACCCAAAGAATAAAATGGGTTTCATAAACATCATACCATCATAACATAATCCATATAAAAAATGGGTATCATTTAATCATAAGAAAAGTGAAACCATGGAAATCATAGAGACATTATACTTGAAACATACACATATGAAATAATTCCATCTTAGATGGAAAATGGTTTTGATAAAACATTTTAAATGAATTCTTGAGGAAAAATATCCTTTCTTCTTCAAAATCATTTTCTTTTCACAAAATGCCATGAAATTTTAAAATAAAATTATTTTATAGAAAATAGTCATAAAATCTTATAGATTAAGCTTCATGAAAATTAGGCGTTATGAAACTGTAAAAATCCGTTCACGCCGTATAAGTTAAAAATAACATTCTTCTTGTACTTTTGTCGGAAAAGTCAAAAAGTACCTTGTATGGTAAACAAAAGAAAGATTCCTTCCAAACCTTATGGTAAAAGTATTAAAATGGTAAAAATGACTTTAAACATACATGGAAGAATACTAAACATTTTATGAAAACATTTTTAGAAAACATGGACATGGATGATAAACATAACCCCAGTAAATACTTACGAATAAAAAATCTCGGATAAGAATGAGATTGGAATAATTATCCCTTACCTTAGGTCTGATATGATTCGTATGGATTCGAACCTTCTGTATAATTATTTAAATAATGTCATTGACTTATTACATAATCATATTCATTGTTATGATATCATATATGTTTCACTTATGACTTTATATTACCCGTTCCTTTGTAAATTCCATGTTAAAGCAGCGTTTTGGGTAAAATCATTTCATTTATCGTATGTGTTTTGACTTGTCGATCTTGATATTATTACTTATATCCTGATTTACATAATTCCAGAATGTAAAACATGATTTATATATAATATATATTCATCATATACATATATATTATAGATTGATAAAAGGAATGAAATACACTGTTCATGGAGACGGTAGGTCGTACGTACGCATGAACGTTGTTTTCGTTTCCTTATTGAATTGAATGAAACTAAATAGATGAAATACATATATATATACATAAATCCAGTAGAATTATTATGTCATATATTTCATTATTATTCATTATATAAACTTTATAATCATTCATGTATGGTTAACATGGAGAATGAATCTAATCGCGTCGTGGAGACGGTAATCCGTACGTACGCACGAGCGATGATATCGTTCCCATAATTATTGAATAGAATTGTAGTGGATGGTATAATATATCAGAATCAGTATGATGTTATAATAACCATATATATTTATTCTTTACACCATTATACCCATCCATGTAAGGTGTTGGTGGAAAAACAGATTACACCATGGCGTGGAGACGGTATTCCGTACGTACGCACACGCGGTGATTTTGTTTTCCGTAGGATGGATAGAAGGTGAAATAGGTTTGTTTCATATTTATAATAGCATATCAGTATATTAGGGATACTTATGTTATTACTTAATAATGAAACAACTAAAGAAGAGGGAGTAGAATGAGAATGGAACTTGAAGAAAACGGTAGAAGGTATTACTTCTTTCTCGAAGTGCCTCCTTTAAACTTTCTCTTAGGGAACTAGAGTTGGTATTTTGAGAAGACCAGTACCTCTAGTAGGTTTCTAAGGAAGTGGGGAAGTGAAATGGGCAGGGTTTGGACGAGCTTTAAGGCTCAAATTGGTGTGAGTAGGAGAGGGAGGAGGTTCCCTTTTATAAGGGAGGAGAGGGGCACCTTTGGAATCCTCAAAAATATTAGTTTAACATAAATTCAAACCCCACATAAAAACCTCCAAAAATGACTCAATTCTAAGATTAGATGATATAGGGTTGTAATCTCATCAACCAATAAAATTTAGACATGTTTTGATCTTATTTTAAACCTTATCATTTTGATTTATCCTTATTTAATCTATTTAAGTTTATTTGTGGTAATAAAATTCTAAATTTTAAATGGTTATAAATAATCACTTATGTGTTGTTAATTTTCCATAATTGGATACTTTATGAAATTTTCAACTATATAAATTTCAATTTATAATTTTTTAATATTTTTGTGATTTTTAAACAATTTAATAATATGTTATTTTTATAAAATAACAATAGTGTCAATTTTGACACTATTCATTTATTTGAATTTAAATAAAATATATACAGAAGATATGTTCAAAATAAAAGCTTTAATAGATTCATAAAATGTCATATGTATCTATAAAATTAGTGGAACATATTAAATAGTTTATATAATATTTATTTTAATATTTTTAAAACCATTTATTTGATATTCTAATTAATAAAATAATTTCAACATCACTATTGTGTCATAATTAATGATAATTATTTAATACCTAAAAATTCTAAATAAATTCATATGATTTAGATAATTGTATTATATTTCTGGAGACTATTCATGTTTGAAGTTTCATTAAGTTTATCACTAAATTAAAATTATTATACTTATAAGATTTAAGAAAGTGACATGTTGTCACTTTCTTTGGTTTTAATAATAATTAAATTATTTTCATGGACAAAAGTCCATTAAATGAATTTAATTTGACCCTTATGTGATATGGGTAGACTTTTAATCATCCAATAGGATTTTGGCAGGTGTTAGGGTAATTTTATAATCTTATATTTACCCTTAATTACCCGATTTACCTTTAACTATGGTAAATAAAATTTACCGTAGTTACTATTCATAATGCCCAAAAATAAAAAGTAGCATATTAACATAATTTTGACCCACTGATTCCAAATATGGAATCCATTTTTCAAAATTCAAAACACATAAGTTGCAGTAATTAATTTAAAATTAATCCTGTTGTTAAGAAAATGGGTTTTAGAAGTTAAAACATTGTCAAAGATTGAAATGTTTTTGCCTATGAATTCAATGTGAAATTAATGCTATTGATATATATTATATTAAATGGTAAAAATATATTATATTTATACTTTAAAACCATTCAATATTTTAATTTAACCATATAAATTGTCTCAATGAAAAAAGTTGTTTTTATTTAAAAATTAGCGTATTTTTACTATTCATCAAAATATGAAAGTTATCAGAAAAATATAAAAAATTTATCCAAAGTAAATTTTTATATCTTTATTCCAAATAAGAATTTTATTTTTTCAAATTGAAATTATAAACATGTCAAAAACTATATTTAATGTGGGTGTGCCATCAAAAGGCGGCAAAACTGCATTTTTTGAAAAATACTTATTTTACCCGAAAATTTTATTTTGTTCTCTTACCATGTTCTAGAAAATGTGTAAGATGAATAATAATGTTATAAAATTCAAAATGTAGTTAATACTATTCATAACGGCTAGTCCATAATAATATATCGTTGTTTAGTGAAACCTGGTATTGCGTACCACACATGCTATCAAGGAAGGTCGTGATTGCGTGTAATGCAAGCCAAGTCAATATTGTGTGTTGTGAAAGAATCCTTTGTTGTTTCGTATAACAGAATCCAACCATATTTCATTTATACATTGAATATATATATATATACTCAATGTTTCATAGAATGACTATTATAAAATGAACTTGAAATTGTGTGTAACACAATCTAAGAATAGTGTTGCGTATACTTAAAGCTAATACAGTGTTGCGTATAGCGCAAGATAATCTTGGTTTATCGTACAATAGAAGATATGAAAGAAATTAAAAAGAATATATCTTATAAAATCTCAGGTTGTTACATTCTACCCCCTTAAAATGAATTTCGCCCTCAAAATTCGTCGGGGTTATAAATGGTTTTCTACTTGAAAGTTTCTTTAATTGAAACCCATATCATAAAATGGAAGACCAAAACATAATTTTAAAAACAAAAGTATGAAACGTAACAGTTACCCAAGTTAACTAATCACTGGGTTTTCACATAGGAGAACATAGGTGAAAATATGGATATGGAAGAGAAATCTAACCATCAAGTTTTTGATGGAGAGTGGTAGAGAACATGGCTATCAAAAATCCAACAATCACAAAGCCATAGATTTGTGATGATCTAAGGTACCATATGATTTATCGGATATAAGATAACTAGGACAACATTTTTGGTTTTCAATATCATTTCCCTAAAGTTGAAATTTTGAATTAGAAGAAATACTTGCTTGATTTTGGTACAGTCTCACTGTTGTTCGTGCTTTGAACAATTTCCACTTCATCTCTTAAAGAAATGAAGTTGAATTTGTTATCCGTGAAGTGTTAATAGATCATGTGATATAATGATGGGTCATTCTATATGTTTCAAACAAAAGGTTAGAAAAAGTTATCAAATATACATAAGTCCATCTATGGTGAGGTTAATCATATATGATTCCAAAAATGAACTTATACTTCATATATCATACCTCTTAATAAAATAAAACTAGTTTCTACTAACCAGGGACATCCTGTAGTCCAGTGGTAGGCAATAAAGTCCAGTCGCACTTCGGTTGTGGGTTCGATTCCCACAGCCTTGTCCGACGCGACGGGTTGTCGTCCATCCTACAGGTTATCCTTTTTCTAAAACTATACTATCATAACATTTCAGAAATAAAAAGTTATATCCTTAACCAATACTATATGATGTCAATTCCAACCATTAGGCTTATCGAAAATACTTCTGTCTGATTATTAGAAATTTCATCTACTGAGCATGTGAATTCTTTCATTTGTCCCCCATATATCATAAGATATATCTTTTTGGTCACATTCCAAACATGTGAATACCTTAATCATGTATTCTTTTGAAATATGAATTACCATAGAACCTTAGCGAAAACATGAATTCTGTCAAAAGTTAACTCTTTCCACATACAAAAATCCCAAATAAAATCTATATACTCAAATCATGATATCACTTTGTCCTTTTATCAGCCATGAGATCATGAATACTATCAAACATATTATTTTCTCCTTATCCCTTCATTATGCGCATATCATCTTCTTTCCAAAAATATCTGAATAACCTTTCATGGTTACTAGTACCATTCAACATATACTTTCAAATACTTTAGGAAAAAACAATAGTGTAACAATCCTTAGATGATTCTTTATTCCATAGTACCATACATTATTCTTGATAAACATACAATCATTCCACTAAATTCTTAAACCACTAGCTGAGCTTCATCATTTCTTTCATCTCATATTTCATTTGTAGTCTCTTCATCATCATCCACATAAATACTACCCATATAACCATGTTGATTCTCTTCATGAGATTTTCCCTTTGGGCATTGGTTTTCATAATGCCCATAAATTCCACATTTAAAACATCTAATCATTGTTAATGTCATAGCAATACCATTATCCTTGTCCATGTTGTTAACTGAACCTTTTCCTTTGCACTTATTGGCTTTGTGTCCTTCTTTTCCACACCCAAAGCATCTTCCAGTTCCTTTGAAACAATCTTCCTGATGCCTCTTCCCACATGATTTACATGATGGAAATTGAACTTTATTTCCTCTATGATCATCATGAAACTCCATCTTTCTCTTATTATCTGATTCAGGAAACTTACCAAAGTTGAGATTATTGATCATATTATGAGATTTCTGATTAGGCATAATAATGATGTTTGGACTTACAAATCCCGTTTCATTTGGTTGCTCATGAATAATATCATTCCATTGTCCATAATATCCTCCATTATCATGAATCTTCCTGTTTCTAGCCATTTTATAAAACCTAAAAAGAATAGTGTGAGAGGCAAAGATCATGCTAGGGAAAACAACATAGTAAAGGGGGAGTACCATCAATATCTAACATCTTAGGTTAAATTCTAAGATCGTTACCATAATTATAAGACTATTACCTATACTTATACTTAACCTTAGGGACATCCCTAGACATACCTTAGAAATATCTCTTGGGATATCACTAACGTTTTCGCATCCTAGTTTCCAAAGGTTAACTAAACCTTTCATCTGATACCAATTGTAGAGACCCGAAGCTTGACGTACATGGACATTACATTACTTTTTCGGAATACTTAATACATAACAAAAACAGACACACAAGGATCGTAATAGTTTAGTGTCTTTGTAAACTCGGAATATAATCTTCTAATTGTGGTGAAATATCTTCAACATCTCCATTAATGATCTTCCCCTTTTGTTTTCTTACCTAAAACCTTTATTTAAATCCTGGGGAAAAGAAAACATATAAAGGGTGAGCTCAAATGCTCAGTAAGGGTAAGCATAGAGAACATAAAACAATCCTTAGACATTTGAATGTAAAAAAAACATGAGCATAAAATCTAAACATCAAAATCTTGAGTAAAGACATAAATCTTGGAAGTACGTAAGGCATATATCATAAAGGAACATCAATCATGATAAAATAGATTGGAAGTAAAACTTGTAATTGTGGAAAAACATTAAGCGCATGATATGATTTCTATAGTAGCCAAGGCATTGCTGCCAAGACCATCTTAGTGGACAAAGTCCCTTTCTGAATCTAGTTCACTCCTCGTTTCAGTCCTGTAACACTAAACCGGATTAACTTAAGATTTCAGCCATGTCTATCTCATGAGATATAAATCTTTACCCAATGCATTGGAGGGAGATATAGGTCTCACCCATCTCATAATGAAATCATTCTTACGTGTGCCACAACATAAACATAAATCATTCATCATAACCCAAATAATAAAATGGGTTTCATAAACATCATACCATCATAACATAATCCATATAAAAAAAATGGATATCATTTCATCATAAGAAAAGTGAAACCATGTAAATCATAAAGACATTATACTTGAAACATACACATATTAAATAATGTCATCTTAGATGGAAAATGGTTTTGATAAAACATTTGAAATGAATTCTTGAGGAAAATATCCTTTCTTCTTCAAAATCATTTTCTTTTCACAAAATGCCATGCACTTTTAAAATAAAAGTATTTTGTTGAAAATAGTCATAAAATATTGTATAGTAAGCTTCATGAAAATGAGGCGTTATGAAACCATAAAAATCCGTTCACGCCGTATAAGTTAAAAATAACATTCTTCTTGTACTTTTTTCGGAAAAGTCAAAAAGTACCCCGTATGGTAAACAAAAGAAAGATTCCTTTCAAACCTTGTGGTAAAAGTCATAAAAGGGTAAAAATGAATTTAAACATACATGGAATAATATTAAACATTTTATGAAAACGTTTTTAGAAAACATGGACATGGATGATAAACATAACCCCAGTAAATACTTACGAATAAACAATCTCGGATAAGAATGAGATTGGAATAATTATCCCTTACCTTAGGTTCGATATGCTTCGTATGGATCTGAACCTCCTGTATAATGATTTAAATAATTTCATTGACTTATTACATAATCATATTCATTTTTATGATATCATATATGTTTCACTTATGACTTTATATTACCCTTTCTTTTGTAAATTCCATGTTAAAGCAGTGTTTTGGGTAAAATCATTTCATTTATCGTATGTGTTTTGACTTGTCGATCTTGATATTATTACTTATATCCTGATTTACATAATTCCAGAATGTAAAAAATGATTTATATATAATATATATTCATCATATACATATATATTATAGATCGATAAAAGGAATGAAATACACCGTTCATGGAGACGGTAGGTCGTACGTACGCATGAACGCTGTTTTCGTTTCCTTATTGAATTGAATGAAACTAAATAGATGACATACATATGTATATACATAAATCCAGTAGCATTATTATGTCATATATTTCATTATTATTCATTATATAAACTTTATAATCATTCATGTATGGTTAACATGGAGAATGAATCTCATCGCGTCGTGGAGACGGTAATCCGTACGTACACACGAGCGATGATATCGTTCTCATAATTATTGAATATAATTGGAGTGGATGGTATAATATATCAGAATCAGTATGATGTTATAATAACCATATATAGTTATTTTTTACACCATTATACTCATCCATGTAAGGTGTTGGTGGAAAAACATATTACACCACGGCCTGGAGATGGTATTTCGTACGTACGCCCGCGCGGTGATTTTGTTTTCCGTAGGATAGATAGAAGGTGAAATAGGGTTGTTTCAAATTTATAATAACATATCAGTATTTGAGGGATACTTATTTTATTACTTCATAATGAAACAACTAAAGAAGATGGAGTATAAGAAGAATGAAACTTGAAGAAAACGGTAGAAGGTATTACCTCTTTCTCGAAGTGCCTCCTTTAAACTTTCTCTTAGGGCACTAGATTTGGTCTTTTGAGAAGACCAGTACCTCTAGTAGGTTTCTAAGGAAGTGTTGAAGTGAAATGGGTAGGGTTTGGCCGAGCTTGAAGGCTCAAATTGGTGTGAGGAGGAGAGGGAGGAGGTGCCCTTTTATAAGGGAGGAGAGGGGCACCTTTGGAATCCTCAAAAATATTAGTTTAATATAAATTCAAACCCCACATAAAAACCTCCAAAAATGACTCAATTAGAATATTAGATGAGATAGGGTTGTAATCTCATCAACCAATAAAATTTAGACATGTTTTGATCTTATTTTAAACCTTATCATTTTGATTTATCCTTATTTAATCTATTTAAGTTTATTTGTGGTAATAAAATTATAAATTATAAATGGTTATAAATAATCACTTATGTGTTGTTAATTTTCCATAATTGGATACTTTATTACATCGTCGACTATATAAATTTTAATTTATAATTTTTAAATATTTTTGTGATTTTTAAACAATTTAATAATATGTTATTTTTATAAAATAACAATAGTGTCAATTTTGACACAATTCATTTATTTGAATTTAAATAAAATATATACAGAAGATATGTTCAAAATAAAAGATTTAATAGATTCATAAAATATCATATCTATCTAGAAAATTAGTGGAACACATTAAATAGTTCATATAATATTTATTTTAATATTTTTAAAACCATTTATTTGATATTTTAATTAATAAAATAATTTCAACATCACTATTGTGTCATAATTAATGATAGTTATTTAATCCCTAAAAATTCTAAATAAATTTATATGATGCATATAATTGTATTAGCTTTCTGGAGACTATTCATGTTCAAAGTTTCATTAAGTTTATCACTAAATTAAAATTATTATACTTATAAGATTTAAGAAAGTGACATGTTGTCACTTTCTTTGGTTTTAATAATAATTAAATTATTTTCATGGAAAAAAGTTCATTAAATGAATCTAATCTGACCCTAAGGTGATATGGGTCGACTTTTAGTCATCCAATATGATTTTGGAAGGTGTTAGGGTAATTTTATAATCTTATATTTACCCTTAATTACCCGATTTACCTTTAACTATGGTAAATAAAATTTACCGTACTTACTATTCATAATGCCCAAAAATAAAAAGTAGTCTATTAACATAATTTGGACCCACTGATTTCAAATATGGAATTCATTTTTCAAAATTCAAAACACATAAGTTGCGGTAATTAATTTAAAATTAATCTCGTTAAGAAAACGGGTTTTAGAAGTTAAAACATTGCCAAAGATTGAAATGTTTTTACCTATGAATTCAATGTGAAATTAATGCTATTGACATATATTATATTAAATGGTAAAAATATATTCTATTTATACTTTAAAACCATTCAATATTATAATTTAACCATATAAATTATCTCAATGAAAAAAGTTGTTTTTAATTAAAAATTAGCATATTTTTACTATTCATCAAAATATGAAAGTTATCAGAAAAATATCAAAAATTTATCCAAAGTAAATTTTTATATCCTGATTCCAAAGAAGAATTTTATTTTTTCAAATTGAACTGATAAACATGTCAAAAACTAGATTTAATGTGGGTGTGTCGTCAAAAGGCGGCAAAACTGCATTTTTTGAAAAATACTTATTTTACCCGAAAAATTATTTTCTTCTCTTACCATGTTCTAGAAAATGTGTAAGATGAATAATAATGTTATAAAATTCAAAATGTAGTTAATACTATTCATAACGGCTAGTCCATAATAATATATCGTTATTTAGTGAAACCCGGTATTGCGTACTACACACGCTATCAAGGAATGTTGTGATTGCGTGTAATGCAAGTCAAGTTAGTATTGTGTGTTGTGAAAGAATCCTTTGTTGTTTCGTATAACAGAATCCAACCATATTTCATTTATACATTGAATATATATATATATATATATATATATATACTCAATGTTGCGTAGAATGACTATTATAAAACGAACTTGAAATTGTGCGTAACACAATCTAAGAATAGTGTTGCGTATACTTCAAGCTAATACAGTGTTGCGTATAGTGCAAGATAATCTTGGTGTATCATACAACAGTAGATATGAAAGAAATTAAAACGAATATATCTTATAAAATCTCGGGTTGTTACAGTACCTTTATTAACGTTTTTTTTATTAGCGCTGATAAAATGGGTTCTTTATCAGTGCTTTTTTTACTAGCACTGTTAAAGGGTATATTTCAAAAAAAAATCATTAAAAATAATATGTAAATATATTTATATAGATATAAATATAATATATATTTTTTAAATATGTTTTAGATAAGTATAAATAGACATTTACATTTAATATATAAGAAATTTAGTGAAAATGAATTTAAAATATTTTAAAAAATATTATTAATTAATAATTTTCTAATTATCATCGACTAATAATCATTTAAAAACAATTTGAAGACACAAAAAATCAAAAAATTAATAAAAGGTCTAAAATAAGTTGAAAACGTAACTCAAACTTCAAACGACTATAACTTTTGATTCGAATGTCTGTTTGACCTCTATAACATATCAAATCGAAGCCTGCAGCGAGCTCTACGCCATTATAACTAAGGAGAGCCCTAGTCACTATTTTTTCGAGACAAAAAATGGCCCAGAAGATCTCCAAAATTGAGTTTTTAGTCCGAATACCTAATTTTTTTAACATTCGATGTAATTTCAGCCTCGTTTCAGGGGGTCTTTTGCCCTTTTTCGGTGAGGACTGAATTTAATGCGAGGGATTACATTTGTAACAGCCCAAGATTTTATAAAAAAATATTCTTTTTTTTTTAATGTCTTGTGTTGTACGCTACACCAAAAGGAGCTTGCACAACACGCATCCTTGACTTGCCTTGCATTACACGCAATCGCGACCTTCCTCGATAGCGTGTGTAATACGCAATACCGAGTTTCACTAAACAACGATATGCTATTAAAATATTATTAAAACTAGCCGGTATGAATAGTAATAACCACTTTTTAAAATTCTGTAAATCTTATTTTTCAAAATGAACTTCATTTTTGGATTCGGAGTATCGAATTTAGCCTAAGGTGAAATTTTGGTACATTTCGGATAACTTTCATATTCTGATGAATAGTGAAAATTACTAAATTATAATTAAAAAACAACTTTTTTTAATCGAAATAATTAATAGTGATAAATTATTAATTGGAGTAGTTTTAAAGTATATTTAGAATATATTTTTACAATTTAATACAATGTTGGTCATTGGATGTAATTTCACATTTAAAGCAGTTATAAACAAGTGTCAATCTTTTGATAGTTATTATCTCTTAAAAACACGCTATTTGTTGTAACAGCGGAAATTAATTTAATTAATGCAACTTATGTGTTGTGAATTTTGTAAAATAGAAATCATTTTTGAATTCGGAATATCAATTATAGCTTAGGGTGAAATTTTGGCATTTTTCTGAAAAACTTCAATTTTTGATGAATAGTGAAACCACTAAGTGGTAGGTTAAAAACTGAATTTTGCATAAAACTTAATTTTACCGCTTCTGTGAATGGAATTTCGAAAATCCGACAGACACGGTTGATATCAGTAAGTAAAATGTGGTTCAATGAGATAAAAATAATTTTTTGGTGAATAGTAACTTTTTACTTTTTTTTACCGCAGTTAATAGTAAATAGGGTAACTAAGGGTAAATATGATATTACTATTACCCTAAAACATGTCCTAATTCTATTGGACAAGTGTAATTCGACCAAAAACAAGCTTAGGAATAAAATATGACCATTTAGGCCCACTTGGATTAGATTAGAACATTTATTATTATTTAATTCAAAGAAGAGTTAAAAGAGTTAAAATCAAAGTTTATTTACTAAAACATTTTTAATATAGGGTTATACATAAGATAAATTAGATTTTAAATATTCATTAGAAAGCTAAAAAGATTTCCTACATAATGGTATTTTATTTGTAATTTTTAGACATCAAATAATTTAATTTATTTATGACACAAAGATGATGCAGTAATTATCTTATTAATGAAATATTGACATAATTGATGTTATAAACACCAAACTGAATGTAATTTGAGACTTTTTATGAATTCCACTAATTTTATAGGTTACTATGATATATTAGTGTTGATTTAGTAAACTTGGTTCGAACATATAATTCTGTTATGACTTTCACAAAAAATCATATATCAAATAGTGTCAAAATTGACACAAAATAGTTTTTAAATCAAATATTATATTATTAATTGTTATTTTATTCCTAAAAATCTAAGGTTAGGCCAAATGACTTATATAAGGATATATATATTAATAATAAACAATTTGGGGTTCTTTTGGCATGTTATAGTAAGTGTATTAACCATATAGTGTAAGAAAACAAAAATACACGGTAAAAGTTAAATTATTTAACTTAGGGTTAAATCTAATTGATAAGGTTAAAATAATACCCTAAACTTGTATAAATCCTATTGGATGATAGGATTTAGACCCATCCCCACTTTATCTTCGAAATAAGACCCTTTGGAACCATTATAAACCGATTTTGACTTTAATATAAAATAATATTTTGAGATATTCCTAAGGTGCCCCTCTCCTCCCTTATAAAAGGGCACCTCCTCCCCCTCCTCCTCACACCAAATTGAGCACTCAATCTCGGCCAACGCCTGCCAAAATCTCTTCTCCACTTCCCTAGAAACATCCTAGAGGTTCTGGTCTTCCTCAAAGACCAATTTTAGTGCCCTAAGAGGAGGTCTCAAAGAGGCGCTTCAAAGAAGAGGTAATTACCGTTACCAATTCTTTCATCTTTATTTCTTCTTCCACTTCTTCTTCTTAGGTTGTTTCATTATGAAGTAATAACATCAGTATCACTCATATACTGATATGTTATTATAAGTATGAAACAACCCTATTTCACCATCTATCCATCCTACGGAAAAAGAAATCACCGCGCGTGCGTACGTACGGAATACCGTCTCCACGCCGTGGTGTAATCTATTTTCCACCACCACCTTACATGGATGGGTATAATGGTGTAAAGAATAACTATACATAGTTATTACAACATCATATTGATTCTGATATATTGTATAATCCACTCCAATTCAATTCAATATTTATGGAAATGATATCATCGCTCGTGCGTACGTACGGAATACCGTCTCCACGACGCGATGAGATTCATTCTTAATGATTAACCATTCATGAATGATTATAAAGTATATATAATAAGTACTAATGAAATATATGACATAATAATGATACTGGATTTATGTATATATATGTATGTATGTCATCTACTTACTTCCATTCAAGACAATAAGGAAAGAAAAACAGCGTTCATGCGTACGTACGGACTACCGTCTCCATGAACGGTGTTTTTCATTTTATTTATCTATCTATTATATATATATATATATACTGAATATATATGATATATAAATCATATTTTATATTCTGGAAGTAATTAAATTATGCTATAAGTAATAATGATGTCAAGAACAACATGTCAAAACACCTACGATAAATGAAACGATTTTACCCAAAACGCTTCTTTAACATGGAATTTACAAAAGAACGGGTAATATAATGTCATAAGTGAACCATATATGATATAATAACAATTAATATGATTCTGTAATAAGTCAATGACATTATTTAAATCATTATACAGGAGGTTCGGACACATACGAAGCAAATCGGACCTAAGGTAAGGAAAAATATCACAATCTCATTTTTATCCGAGATTGTTTATTCGTAAGTATTTACTGGGGTGTATTTTATCATCCACATCCATGTTTCATCAATATGTAATATTATTTCCATCCACCTACAATTGTTTAAATCCAATTTTACCCTTTGGTGAGTTTTTAGTAAAAGATATGAAAGGAATCTTTTGTCGTTTTTCGTACGAGGTACTTTTTGACTTTTCCGACAAAAGTACGAAGAATGTTTTTTAACTTATACGACATAAATGGATTTTTAAAACATTATTTCCAAGAAGCTTCCTTTACAAGTTTTCAAGTTTATTTTTAATCAACTTCTTTTATTTTAAAGTTGTATGACATGTTATGAAAGGAAAAATGTTTTTGAAGAAGAAAGGATATTTTCCTCAAGAATGGAGTTCAAGTGTTTTATCAAAATGATTTTCCATCTAAGATAATAAAGGGTTCTGTTTTTATCCCTATTATTAAATTGATTTGTTCATGTTGTGATGAAATTATTTTTATGAATTCCTTTATCTTATATGAATTGATTTATGATGTCATGATGTTTCAAGAATCCCATTTTTGTTACATGTGTTATGCGATGATGTATGTTTTATGATTATGTGGCACACATAAGAAAGGATTCATTGTAAGATGGGTGGGACCTATATCTCCCTCCAATGCATTGGGTAATGATTTTATATCTCATGAGATAGACAGGGCTGGAACGGTAGGTTATACCGGTTCAGTGAAAAATGACTGAAACGAGGGTTACTCGATTCAGAAAGGGACTTTGTCCACTAAGATAGTCTTGGCAATGAGTCTTGACTAACAAGAAATGATTCTCTATGATTATGTTTGAATGCCACAAAGTTTCATGTTTTAAGTTATGATTATTGTGATTACATTTCACTGCCATGATTTATCCCATGTTATGAAATTATGCTCTCTTTTACAGGTTATGATTTCCAAAATGTTATGTTCTTATGAATATGATGTGATTGATATTTCTTTTGTTTACCCTTACTGAGCATTTGAGCTCACCCTTTTATGTTTTCTTTTCCCCAGGATATAAAGAAAGGTTTTAGGTAAAAAAAAAGGGAAGATCTTTATGGGAGATATTGAAGATCTTTCACCACGATTAGAAGATTACGTTCCGAGTTTCCAAAGACACTAAACTATTACGATCCTTGTGTGTGTGTTTTTTGTTATGTACTAAGTATTCCGCAAAAGTATTGTAAAGTCAATGTACGTCAGGCTACGGGTCTCTACAGTTGGTATCAGAGGAAAGGTTTAGTCAACCTTTGGAAACTAGGATGCGAAAACGTTAGTGAGATCCCTAGAGATATTTCTACGGTATGTCTAGGGATGTCCCTAAGGTTAAGTAGACGTATAAGTTATAGTACTAGAAATATGCTAAAGATCATAGAATTAAACCTAAGATGTTAGATATTGAAGGTACTCCCCCTTTATTATGTTGTTTTCCCTAGCATGATTTTTGCCTCTCACACTATTCATTTTGGGTTTTATAAAATGGCTGGAAACAAGATGATTCACGATAATGGAGGATATGATGGACAATGGAATGATATTCTTCATGAGCAACCAAATGAAATGGGATTTGGAAGTCCAAAGATCATTATTATGCCGAATCAGCAATCTCATAATATGATCAATAAAGTAAAATTTGGTAAGTTTCCTGACTCGGCTAATAAGAGAAATATGGAGTTTCATGATGATCATAGAGGAAAGAAAGTTCAATTTCCCCTATGTAAATCATGTGGGAAGAGGCATCAAGGAGAATGTTTCAAGGGAACTGGAAGATGCTTTGGGTGTGGAAAAGAAGGACACAAAGCAAGTAAGTGCAAAGGAAAAGGTTCGGTTAACACCATGGATGAGGATAATGGTATTGCTACGACATCAAAAATGGTTAAGTGTTTTAAATGTGGAATGTATGGGCATTATGCAAACAAATGCCCTAAGGGAAAGACTCATGAAGAGAATCAGTATGGTCATATGGGTAGTATTTATGTGGATGATGATGATGAGACTACAAATGATATGTGAGATGAAAGAATTGTTGAAGCTCGGTCAATGGTTTAAGAATGTAGTGGAATGATTACATGTTTATCACGTGTAATGTTGTATAAGTAATCTCATGGTACTATGGAATAAAAAGACATCTAAGGATTGTTACATTGTTGTCTTTCCTTGAGTTTTAAAAGTATATGATTAATGGTACAAGTATCCATGAAAGGTTATTCAGATATGTTTGGAATGTAGATGATATGTGCATAATGAAGGGATAAGACGATAATGAGATGTTTGATTGTATTCATGAGCTCATGATTGATATAAGGACTAAGTGATATCATGGTTTGAGTATATAGAATTTTGAGGATTTTAGTATGTGGAAGGTGTTAACTTTTAACTGCATTCATGTTTTCACAAAGGTATTCAAGAGAATACATGATTAAGGACTTTAAATGTTTGGAATGTAACCAACAAAACATATCTTATGATATATGGGAATTGACGATGGTATTAAATCTCTGGTAATCGTTTTCACTATGTTATGAGAGTGGATTGCAGTATTATGGATAATCCTAAAGATTGGAATGGATTATGTTGGACAAAAGTTAGTATTGTTTAAGGATAGAAGTTTTTTCGATATTATTTATGGGATGTTATAGTAATATAGTTTTAGAAAAAGGACAACCTGCAGGATGGGCGACAGCCCATCGCTTCGGACAAGGCTGTGGGAATCGAACCCACAACCGAAGTGCGACTGGCCTTTATCGCCTACCACTGGCCTACAGGAAGTCCCTGTTTAGTAGAAACTAGTTTTATTATATTAAGCAGTATGATATATGAAGTATAAGTCCATTTTAGGAACTATATATGATTAATCTCACTATAGATCGACTTATGTATATAATTTTTGCTAACCTTTTGTTTGAGACAGATGGAATGACCCGTCATTCTATCACATGATCTGCTAACACTTCACGAATAACAAATTCAACTTCATTTATTTAAGAGATGAAGTGGAAATTGTTCTAGGCACGAACAATAGTGAGATTGTACCAAAATAAAGAAAGTATTTATTCCAATTCTCAACTTTAGGGAAATGATCTTGAAAACCAAAAATGTTGTCCTAGTGATCTTATACCTGATGAATCGAATGGTACCTTAGATCGTCACAAATTTATGGATTTGTGATTATTGGCTTTTCCATAGCCATGTTCTCTACCACTCTCCATCAGAACATGATAGTTAGATTTCTCTTCCATATCCATATTTTCACCTATGTGGAAACCCAATGATTAGTTTATTTGGGTAACCGTTACGTTTCATACTTTTGTTTTTAAAGATTGGTTTTGATATTCCTTTTTACTATGTGGGTTTCTATTAAAGAAACTTTCAAATAGTAAACCATTTATAACCCCGACGAATTTCGAGGGCGAAATTCATTTTAACGGGGGTAGAATGTAACAGCCCAAGATTTTATAAAAAAATATTCTTTTTTTTCTTTTTCTTTTTTAATGTCTTGTGTTGTACGCTACACCAAAAGGAGCTTGCACAACACGCATCCTTGACTTGCCTTGCATTACACGCAATCACGACCTTCCTCGATAGCGTGTGTAATACGCAATACCGAGTTTCACTAAACAACGATATGCTATTAAAATATTATTAAAACTAGCCGGTATGAATAGTAATAACCACTTTTTAAAATTCTGTAAATCTTATTTTTCAAAATGAACTTCATTTTTGGATTCGGAGTATCGAATTTAGCCTAAGGTGAAATTTTGGTACATTTCGGATAACTTTCATATTCTGATGAATAGTGAAAATTACTAAATTATAATTAAAAAACAACTTTTTTTAATCGAAATAATTAATAGTGATAAATTATTAATTGGAGTAGTTTTAAAGTATATTTAGAATATATTTTTACAATTTAATACAATGTTGGTCATTGGATGTAATTTCACATTTAAAGCAGTTATAAACAAGTGTCAATCTTTTGATAGTTATTATCTCTTAAAAACACGCTATTTGTTGTAACAGCGGAAATTAATTTAATTAATGCAACTTATGTGTTGTGAATTTTGTAAAATAGAAATCATTTTTGAATTCGGAATATCAATTATAGCTTAGGGTGAAATTTTGGCATTTTTCTGAAAAACTTCAATTTTTGATGAATAGTGAAACCACTAAGTGGTAGGTTAAAAACTGAATTTTGCATAAAACTTAATTTTACCGCTTCTGTGAATGGAATTTCGAAAATCCGACAGACACGGTTGATATCAGTAAGTAAAATGTGGTTCAATGAGATAAAAATAATTTTTTGGTGAATAGTAACTTTTTACCTTTTTTTACCGCAGTTAATAGTAAATAGGGTAACTAAGGGTAAATATGATATTACTATTACCCTAACACATGTCCTAATTCTATTGGACAAGTGTAATTCGACCAAAAACAAGCTTAGGAATAAAATATGACCATTTAGGCCCACTTGGATTAGATTATGACATTTATTATTATTTAATTCAAAGAAGAGTTAAAAGAGTTAAAATCAAAGTTTATTTACTAAAACATTTTTAATATAGGGTTATACATAAGATAAATTAGATTGTAAATATTCATTAGAAATCTAAAAAGATTTCCTACATAATGGTATTTTATTTGTAATTTTTAGACATCAAATAATTTAATTTATTTATGACACAAAGATGATGCAGTAATTATCTTATTAATGAAATATTGACATAATTGATGTTATAAACACCAAACTGAATGTAATTTGAGACTTTTTATGAATTCCACTAATTTTATAGGTTACTATGATATATTAGTGTTGATTTAATAAACTTGGTTCGAACATATAATTCTGTTATGACTTTCACAAAAATCATATATCAAATAGTGTCAAAATTGACACAAAATAGTTTTTAAATCAAATATTATATTATTAATTGTTATTTTATTCCTAAAAATCTAAGGTTCGGCCAAATGACTTAGATAAGGATATATATATTAATAATAAACAATTTGGGGTTCTTTTGGCATGTTATAGTAAGTGTATTAACCATATAGTGTAAGAAAACAAAAAGACACGGTAAAAGTTAAATTATTTAACTTAGGGTTAAATCTAATTGATAAGGTTAAAATAATACCCTAAACTTGTCTAAATCCTATTGGATGATAGGATTTAGACCCATCCCCACTTTAGCTTCAAAATAAGACCCTTTGGAACCATTATAAACCGATTTTGACTTTAATATAAAATAATATTTTGAGATATTCCTAAGGTGCCCCTCTCCTCCCTTATAAAAGGGCACCTCCTCCCCCTCCTCCTCACACCAAATTGAGCACTCAAGCTCGGCCAACCCCTGCCAAAATATCTTCTCCACTTCCCTAGAAACATCCTAGAGGTTCTGGTCTTCCTCAAAGACCAATTTTAGTTCCCTAAGAGGAGGTCTCAAAGAGGCGCTTCAAAGAAGAGGTAATTACCGTTACCAATTCTTTCATCTTTATTTCTTCTTCCACTTCTTCTTCTTAGGTTGTTTCATTATGAAGTAATAACATCAGTATCACTCATATACTGATATGTTATTATAAGTATGAAACAACCCTATTTCACCATCTATCCATCCTACGGAAAAAGAAATCACCGCGCGTGCGTACGTACGGAATACCGTCTCCACGCCGTGGTGTAATCTATTTTCCACCACCACCTTACATGGATGGGTATAATGGTGTAAAGAATAACTATACATAGTTATTACAACATCATATTGATTCTGATATATTGTATAATCCACTCCAATTCAATTCAATATTTATGGAAATGATATCATCGCTCGTGCGTACGTACGGAATACCGTCTCCACGACGCGATGAGATTCATTCTTAATGATTAACCATTCATGAATGATTATAAAGTATATATAATAAGTACTAATGAAATATATGACATAATAATGATACTGGATTTATGTATATGTATGTATGTATGTCATCTACTTACTTCCATTCAAGACAATAAGGAAAGAAAAACAGCGTTCATGCGTACGTACGGACTACCGTCTCCATGAACGGTGTTTTTCATTTTATTTATCTATCTATTTTATATATATATATATATATACTGAATATATATGATATATAAATCATATTTTATATTCTGGAAGTAAGTAAATCATGATATAAGTAATAATGATGTCAAGAACAACAAGTCAAAACACCTACGATAAATGAAACGATTTTACCCAAAACGCTTCTTTAACATGGAATTTACAAAAGAACGGGTAATATAATGTCATAAGTGAACCATATATGATATCATAACAATGAATATGATTCTGTAATAAGTCAATGACATTATTTAAATCATTATACAGGAGGTTCGGACACATACGAAGCAAATCGGACCTAAGGTAAGGGAAAATATCACAATCTCATTTTTATCCGAGATTGTTTATTCGTAAGTATTTACTGGGGTGTATTTTATCATCCACATCCATGTTTCATCAATATGTAATATTATTTCCATCCACCTACAATTGTTTAAATCCAATTTTACCCTTTGGTGAGTTTTTAGTAAAAGATATGAAAGGAATCTTTTGTCGTTTTTCGTACGATGTACTTTTTGACTTTTCCGACAAAAGTACGAAGAATGTTTTTTAACTTATACGACATAAATGGATTTTTAAAACATTATTTCCAAGAAGCTTCCTTTACAAGTTTTCAAGTTTATTTTTAATCAACTTCTTTTATTTTAAAGTTGTATGACATGTTATGAAAGGAAAAATGTTTTTGAAGAAGAAAGGATATTTTCCTCAAGAATGGAGTTCAAGTGTTTTATCAAAATGATTTTCCATCTAAGATAATAAAGGGTTCTGTTTTTATCCCTATTATTAAATTGATTTGTTCATGTTGTGATGAAATTATTTTTATGAATTCCTTTATCTTATATGAATTGATTTATGATGTCATGATGTTTCAAGAATCCCATTTTTGTTACATGTGTTATGCGATGATGTATGTTTTATGATTATGTGGCACACATAAGAAAGGATTCATTATAAGATGGGTGGGACCTATATCTCCCTCCAATGCATTGGGTAATGATTTTATATCTCATGAGATAGACAGGGCTGGAACGGTAGGTTATACCGGTTCAGTGAAAAAGGACTGAAACGAGGGTTACTCGATTCAGAAAGGGACTTTGTCCACTAAGATAGTCTTGGCAATGAGTCTTGACTAACAAGAAATGATTCTCTATGATTATGTGTGAATGCCACAAAGTTTCATGTTTTAAGTTATGATTATTGTGATTACATTTCACTGCCATGATTTATCCCATGTTATGAAATTATGCTCTCTTTTACAGGTTATGATTTCCAAAATGTTATGTTCTTATGAATATGATGTGATTGATATTTCTTTTGTTTACCCTTACTGAGCATTTGAGCTCACCCTTTTATGTTTTCTTTTCCCCAGGATATAAAGAAAGGTTTTAGGTTAAAAAAAAAGGGAAGATCTTTATGGGAGATATTGAAGATCTTTCACCACGATTAGAAGATTACGTTCCGAGTTTCCAAAGACACTAAACTATTACGATCCTTGTGTGTGTGTTTTTTGTTATGTACTAAGTATTCCGCAAAAGTAATGTAAAGTCAATGTACGTCAGGCTACGGGTCTCTACAACATTCATATTGATATTATGTCTTTTAAATTTTATCATTTTTCATAATGTTATGTTGTTTATAATCAAATATATAACAATATATAAATATTTTTTATATATTCACACATAAAAATTTAATTTTATAAATAAATTAAACATATTTACATATAAAGTATATTTCTCAATATATAAGCCTTATAATATCCATTTTATTTAAAATAAAAAATATATGTATATTTATATACCTACGTAATGTGTGTGTGTACATATTAGTGTGTGTATGTATTAACAAACTGATATATATTATCTATATATTCTAACATATGAATATACATATGAATATACATATGAATATATAATATATGTAAATATATATAAATATGTATAATTAAACTTACAGACACACACACATATATAAAATATATACAAGTGTATGTATGTTGTATATATGTATGTATGTATTTATTTATAAGCACAAAAAAATATTTAATAAATATATTTAAACATAATCTTATAAATATATATTACTATACGAATAAATATAAAGATAAAAAAATATAACTAAATAAATATATTAATATATATATATATATATATTGATATAACTAAATATACACACACACATATATATATATATATTAATATATGAATATATATATTAATATATTAGTATAACTAAATATACATACATATATATGTATGTATGTATATATTAATATAAATCGATATTAATATACAGATAAATATATATATATATATATATATATCATTAAATGCAGAACAAAGCTACATGGAGGAGTGGTAAATGGTCTAGAAGCGCAGGAAAGAGGTCTTGAGTTCGAATCCTGAGGGAGGCAGAGGCGTGCGAGCGGGGGTGGTGTGGACGCGGGATCGGAGACATCTTTTAACAGCGCTTGGTCCCCCCCTTTATTTGTGGGTGCCACATAATGAATATTCACTACTGTAAA
Organism: Viscum album; assembly: GCA_963277665.1. NCBI lineage: Eukaryota > Viridiplantae > Streptophyta > Magnoliopsida > Santalales > Viscaceae > Viscum > Viscum album. Next base: position 1,980,781,276 of record OY728125.1, on the reverse strand, counting down.
TATGGCATTTAAAAGCGTTAGAAAAGAACATTTACAACCTTAAAAAAGCGATGTTAATCTCAGCGAAGATAAAGGGGACCCCTTTTATCACCGTTCAAAAAAATAGTGATAAAGTCCTCTTATCAGCACTAAAAAAATAATGATAAAATAGACCTTTTATCAGCGTTACAAAAAACATTGATAAATAGCAGAGGCGCGCGAGCGGGTGCAGGGTGGGAGGCTAGCGCTGTTAAAGGGGGGTGGTGTGGGCGCGGGTGGGAACAGATGGGGGCTAGCGCTACGCGGGTGGGTGCAAGTGGGGGCTAGCACTGTTAAAGGGGGATCAAACGCTAAAAAAAACATTGATAAAAGTCAAAAAAAATCTTCGAATCGGATACATCTTTTAACAGCGCTTGGTCCCCCCCTTTAACAGCGCTAGCCCCCATCTGTTCCCACCCGCGCCCACACCACCCCCCTCTAACAGCGCTAGCCTCCCACCCTGCACCCGCTCGCGCGCCTCTGCTATTTATCAACGTTTTTTTTAGCGCTGATAAAAGATCTCTTTTATCATTACTTTTTTTAGTGCTGATAAGAGGACTTTATCAGTGTTTTTTTGAACGGTGATAAAAGGGGTCCCATTTATCTTCGCTGAGATTAACATCGCTTTTTTAAGGTTGTAAATGTTCTTTTCTAACGCTTTTAAATGCCATATTTACAGTAGTGAATAATCATTATGTGGCACCCACAAATAAGTTCTAGTGACTCTCATAAGTGGTCGCTAAAACTGAAAAACGGTGGCAACCACTCCAGGTGGTCACTCAAGCTCTTCAGCAACCCAACTCATCACGGCCACCAAAAAACACCCTCCAGGCAGTGGCTCACTTCGCGAAAAGGATTTTACCGACGGCCTTTAGTTGTCGTTGAGGCTGAAAATCATACTAGTGTTCTTTATCTTATACGAATGAACGGGAAAATGAAAAAAAAGGGACACTTGCACAACAATATCTTAATTTTGGGGGATACTTGCACAAAAATACTTAATTTTGGGGACACTTGCACACAAATTCTTAGGAAATACATTATAAGAAATATATAGTTTTTTGAAATGATATATTTAAATAATTTTTTAAACGTGGAGTAATTATTGACTTCACAAGGTAATTATTATCATTATAGCATTTTGAAGAGATAGATTTTGAGAATCCGTGAGTGTTGAAAGTCAATTATAATTTGGGCGACTCGACTCAAACATGCAGACGCCATTTGTAAATAAAATTGCAAATCTTATTCCACCACCGGCGTTATCATTTTTTACCATTACCATCAATATTATTTCAACTTTATATAAAATTGCAAGTCTTCTTCCTGTGTTTACAGCCGTTGTCAATTTGTTTGGTGGGTCGGCGCGCATTCTCCTCATATGTGTTTCGGAATGTAATAATGAAGTTGACATAATTTTATATATTAATTATTTCACGGTTCAATGTTATCCATGCCAACCCTAGTGTCTCTCCACCACTTCAACATTCTTTTATTCTCATAAAATTTGATGTTTAGTCTTCATGATCTCCCATAAACTATAGATCATACAATGCTACAGTATTTATTAAACATGTCTCGGACCCGGCCCTATTATTTACTGTACATTTAAAAATAGGTCTATTTAATATTCAGGTTAAAAAAATTAGGCTCAATAGGGTCTTTTTATCTCGTCGAGCTTATCGGATTGGTCGAGTCTCATTACCCATGTACATGTCTAATGACGATTCTTTTTAAAACCGTAACATTGTTTTTAACCAAGAACTGACGTGTTTAGAAAAACGTATGATATTTTTTTTTATAAAATTCTATGATATATATTATAAATAAAAGTTGTATAAAAACCTTCATAAATTTTTGGATCTACATTATAACAAGTTGTCAAATAATATATGACAATTTTTTTATAAAACCATCAAATGTATGTAACACGTGAAAGGGCTTTATAAAAATCAACATATATTATTTACGATGGTTCTCTAAAAAACCTAGGAGTAGGGAAAAAACGTTTCCAAACCAAACCAAATCGCCAATCGAACCAAGCCAACCTGAAAATAGTGGTTTTTTCCTTATGGTTTGGTTTGTTGTGCGGATTGAATAGACTCTTGTGATTTGCAGTTTGGTTTAAGTGTCAAACCAAACCACACCTTAAATAAAACTGCACCTATTTTTTTTTGTTTTATCCCAACCCATCTCCCTGTCCACCCAACTCGATCTTCCTTAATCCCCTTCCCGATCCATCCCTTTTCATATCCCTATCTTCCTTCCTTTGATCCTCTCTCTGCATTCTAATTCCTCCCCATTCTGATCTGATTCCCTCCCCTTTCTCGAACCCCTCCCCATTCCAAACTAATGCCCTCCCCATTCCACCCTTTCCTGTTTTGATCCCTTTCTCCCTCCATCAGTCCCAACCAGTGATCAAACCCTCCCTCACTTGATTTCTTTGAAAAAATATTGCACCCACACGTAGGGGCGCCAACTCTCCAACCGAACAACATCTTTACTCTATCCCCGTAGTGGTGACATCTACTCTCCAATGCTAGCATCACCAATCAAATCTTCTTATTGTGGTGTACCACTTATCTAGGTCAACATCAATGTTGAAACAACCCTTAGGGCGTCAAATTTATAAATTTTATATCTCTCTATCCTTTATTTAGTTATGAAGTGAGTCATAGATGATCTCGATGACTAGAACATAAATGGGTTCCTATTTGTCCTATCATATCTGGACGTGTCAAGTGTTTTTCTTCCTTCTGTTTATGTGGTGGCCTGCTATTCCTTCTCATGGTGTGGTGTTTTAGGTTTCCTAATTTTGTTTTTCATGGGATTCTTACTATTGGTCTTAATGTTGGCCTTTTGGTGCGAGCTAGAATCATTGTTGGAGTGATTAAAAGCAAGTCTACGAGGTTCACAATAGATTGAATGCTCGTAATATTTGTATTGCTATTGTGTGTTGCTACAATTGTTTTGTTGTCACTTCTTGTTTGGAGTTAGGTGTTGTGCTCTTGGCCATGTACTTGAATATCTTCTGAAGGGAAGGTCGTGTAGTTGGTCAAAGGACCGGTTTGGTCACTTCCCTTCCAAGGGGAGAAATGAAGAAAAATGGGCTTGTTTTTTTATTGATTATAACTAGTTTTTTATTAATATAACATTATTTTTAATTATGTTGGATTACTTTCCATTGTAAATAAAACATAATCTTTTATTTATTTTTTCATTCCTTTCAATTGCACTCTTTTTTGTTCAATCAATTCACTTTTCATCACCCAAACTAAGTTTGAGAGCTTTGTAATCTTCTTTGTTTTTTTGTTTTTTTCATAGACTTGTCTCACACTATTTTTGTTGTTCTTGCCAAAACTTACCATAGCAGGGCTTATGATTTTCTACCAAAAAGCAGGAATATAATAGGATAAGTGAGAAGAATATGCTTACTCTAATGGAGGTATATTCTTACTAGCTTCTTCTCTTGTGTTTGAAGAATATGATAGCTTGGACAGTGTTTGATTTTGTTTTAAAAAAAGTGTACCTTTTTCCATTAATTTTTAAAAAATTGAAAACAATAAAAAGATTCTTTTACAATTTTATTTTTCATTTCAATCATCTTCTTATGTAAAAAAAACTAGATTGGTAATTGTTGGTCGGAGTGGATACTCAAGAGGGGGGGGGGTGAATTGAGTTCCAATAAAAATTTCTGTTAAAAATATTTCTCTTAAAATCCACAAATTTTAAAAAAAAAGTTAAAATGTAGTGAATTTATACAGATTTTAAATGTTCAATTATTTTATCAAAGATTGATTAGGTCTCAGTTAATTTAATCTGAAGATTAAACTGACTTTTGAAACTAACTTACTGGTTTTCAATAAGTATAAACACTTGCTAATTTAACTATCAAAGTAACTTAAAAAAAAACTATATTTCAAATTAGTTAGCAGCGGAATATGAAATATATATATAGTATATTTATGACTTAAACTAAAATGCACAACAGATGTAACCAAGAGGTTCAGTCTCAAGCCGAGACTTAGTCCTCTCAAACAATTTATATAAATTGATCCACACCCTGGATCGGGGTAAACAACAGTGCAAAGACTGTCCAGGTTCAAAGACCCCTACCAAAGTTCTACGTGGGAAAACAAACAACAGCTCACAGTTGTCCAGGTCTTACTCGACCTCTACCACTATCCACAGTGGGATACATTATAGAGTTTGAATGAGGATTTAAGAATTCTCCAACTTAGCTCAGGAGACAGTGTGTGTGTTAAATAAATAGGGTACACACACTGCTCGAAATGTAAATAAAAGAATCACTAGATTAAGTATGAAAGAGTTTAGAAAATCTTTAGTGATTGGCAGTGCAGCTCTGGACTTGTTTAATTGGTCTGAAAAGCTTTTGAGTCCTTCACTGGATTTTGTTCTGAAAACAGAGTATCATTTCCTTCCTTGGTTCTAGGTTCAGATTAGTAGCCTGAGTGCATGAAGTGTTTGATGTAGTTCATCACTTAAGATGCAGCTTGTGTTCTCCTCTAGAAATGAATTGCTTCGTGTATGTCCAGTGCTCTCCAGGTATGGATGTAGACTTTTCATTTTTTTGTGAAAGCACCACGTTTCAATACTGTTAAGACCTTGTCTTTTTCACCCTTCATGTGCCTTCTTAGTTCCTTGATTCTCTATTGTATTCACACCCCTCCAGCTAGATCTTTATCTTCCCTTTTATAGATTTCAGCTCCGACAAAAAGGAATGATTACTTTTTGCATGGGTACTAGGTACGGTTCCCTGACATGCCAACAGATTTCATTAAATAACATTAACTTCATTAAAAACATCAAATGTAACCGTTATCTCAACAAATAAATAATATTGATAGTATAGGGTTTGACTGGTTGGTCAATCATTAGTAGCCTTATGTTTGTAGATGTGTACGGTGGACTTTGTGTAGCAGTGACCTTCCATCGGTAGCTCCTGATATCGGTAGCTTTGCTTTGTATCGGTAGCTTTATTCTGTATCAGCGAATCTATATATCAGTAAATCTTGGTCTATCAGTATCTCTGGTCTATTGGTGAATGTCTGTATCGGTAGCTCGCTTAGTTCCAATGATTTTGTGTATCGGTAGACTTATGCATATCGATAGCTCCTTTCTGCACTATCGGAAGACTTGTTCTATGCTTACTGGTGGACTTGTACATAGCGGCGACTCTGCGTATCAGTGACCTTATCTTATCGGTGACTCTATCTATCGGTAGACTAAGTCTATTGGAAGACTAATTACGGGTAGATCTGTATTAGTAGCTATACACAGATCAGTGACTAACACTTATCTGTTTTATGAAAAACATATCCAATTGGGTTAGAATTACTCCAAAACTTATATAAACAAAGATAAACATTGATTAACATATTTCAAGGATTATTTTAATATTATTATCATATAGAATGTCATAGATTTAGAGAATTAGAATATGGATAAACATTAATTGGGATTATCAAATTATGTGAAAGCATAGTTGGGATTATCAAAACAGGTGAGGTCAACAATCTCCCCCTTTTTGATAATCACAACATATGATATTATAGTAAAAAAATATAATTGTATCAGAAGATATATCATTAAATTAAATTATCTTAGAGAAAACAATATATTATAGAACATAATGTATCAGAGGTAGAATTAAATGCAATGATATCAGAGGGGCAAATCATGGTAGCTCTTCCTTAGATAATATTTCTCGCCCTTTGAGAATATTTCTCCCTCTTTGATGCTTTGATAATATTTCTCCCCCTTTGTGATAATCAAAAAGTGGAAAAGAACAAAGAGAAGAGGAACAAAATGAGAAAGAAAAGAAAGCCAATTGTATTATACTTTTCAAAACAAAGGTACAAAGAAAGAACACAAAATACAATGGATTCCTATCAAACATCTTAGCCACTTATTCAATCCACATCCTCAATGTGTGATTTACTCTTTGGATCAGAATAGGATTCAGACTGTGTGGATGCAGGTGAAGGCTTAGGAACACTAGAGATGATCACAAGAGACTGAGCGACTGAAACTATTCCTGGTCTGAACTGAGTAGCCCTATAAGTAATCATATGTGTAAGGCTTCGAATGACTTGAGCAGGAGTCATCTGAACAGGAGAAGCAGTAGAGGCAGAGGCAGGTAAAGCTGGAGGTACAATCACTGGCCTAGCATCGACATGTAGGAAAGGCAACAAAAGATTTCTGAAATCCATAATTATTCCTCCTCCTATTTCTATAGAAGATATGAAATCATCCTTGTTCTCCATGAATTTGTCCAAGACTGGAGTAAATTCCCTTAGTTTGCTGACTTGCTCTCTGAAGGCTTGATTGACAGGAGGTAACTTCAGGTTTTCCAACAGAAGTTTGAAGTGATTATTGAGTTGATGCTTGGTGTAAAAGTTTTGGAAATATGAGTCTACCTTGTATTTCATTTCTTTCTGAGAGGCAGAAGCTTCTCTCATATAGTCTTGGACTATCTTCATTATTTCTCTAGCTGAATCTCTGGTAGAAATCACAACTTTTCTCAGGTCGGATGAGTCCCCAGAGCCACTGGTTGAAGTTAAACCAAACTCCTCCTTCATCACAACTCGAAGATGATCCAAATCCACTGAAGGTCTAGAAGAAAGAGAACCAACAGAGAAAGTTACCATTTCCTTTAAGTTTTTGGTCAACCCACTAATAAGATTTTGGAATTGGGAATCCTAGGTTTTAACATGATCTTTCATGGAGGTTTTAAAACCTTCGAACACTGAAACCATCTGGCTCACAACACTTTTGACATAGGCTAAGTCCTTGACTGCTTGAGATTTTGAACTCATGTAAGATTCTAAAGAGATAACATATTTCTTTAAAGATTCAACATCAGCTTCCAGTCTAGATACTTGAGTCTGGAAGGCTGTAACTTCTTCCACTATTTCTGCCATAAAGGTTGACAAATTACAACCGAGAGAGATTTCAAAAGATTTTTCCAAATTGCTAATCTCTTCAACAAATCAGTTCTTCAACTCAGCAACAGAATCACTAAAGGACTCTTTCAGCTCATCCTTTAAGGATTCAAGGTCAGCCCTGGTGATCATATCAATAGGATAAATTAAAACAGGTTCTCTTTCAGAGGCTATGCTGTCCACTGAGTCATTCATAATCGATTGGATTGATGACACCAGTGAAGCTTCCATCTTCCTTGTCTCTTCCACAAAACTGACTTTAAGATTTTTCTTAAAATTATCTAGGTCATTCATTCTGACCACATCTTTAGGTAACAACTTAGTCTCAACATCATAATTGATATTTGGTCTATTGATGAATTCCTCATTATCAGAATCAGGATATTCTAATCCACAAACCACAAAACCTGGGTCTTCTGCCCATTCCTCAATCTCAACAGCCACTGAAACACTTCCAAACTTGGTTTGATGCTCCCCCTAAATAGGTGCATTACCATGTACAACAACAACATTCTTAGCAGGTCTTTCTTCCTCAGAAGAATCTTCTACTATCAATTCTATCTCTGCAACAACAGGAGGGTCCTCTGGATTAGGTACAACTTCTTCCATTTCTCATACTACTTCCTTAGTAGGCACAACTGAACTTCCAATTAATGGACTCAGACTTAATCAGATAGAATCAGAGGCTTCAGATTCATTCACCTTTTCTTTTTCATGCTCATGGGCTGGCTGGTCTTCCTCATCAACAGGTGTCTCTTCTTCTACTAAGGCTTCCTTTTCTGAAGATACACTTTCAGCAGTAGGACTTGGAGGTAAGTCCGGATCTCTTCCATCATCCATAGAAGTCTCTTCTTCTTCTTCTTCAGTTTCATCACTGTATTCAGGTTCTTCTTCATCAGGTCCTAGATCTGGATCCCTCACATCCTTAGGTCTTGAAGGATGATCCACAGGATTGAATTTATCATATACCTTCTTGTCATCATTAACCCACTCTCCTCTCCATGGGTTCCAATTTATCTCCATTTATTTGCACACCGTTCTTGTGATACAAAAATTATTCTTTACTACCACCGTCTCATCTTGAGACTCAGCTACCCCTTTCACTTTGATCATCACTGAGATCAATTTGGCAAAGAATAGGGCAATAGTCTTTGATTTTGGCCTTGTCATGTCTTCCATTTGAATCATCAACAATCTACATAGATTCACTTTTACACAATGTCTCAGGAGATGTAGGAGATAGATATCCTGATATCTTAAATTCGAAAAGTCCCCTCTCCTTGGTATTAAGACATGCTGAACAAATTTGAACATCAATATGTTCTCTCCATCCATTTCAGCAGCCACTACTTGTCTTTGATTTCCATCACTGGTGAGCTTTTCCAAGGTAGTCTCATAATCGAATATCTCACTTTTAGGTGGTATAACTTTTAAGACATATCCAGATACACCTTCGTGTGGAACCTTGAGGCATTCATCCCACTCACCAGATTAAAAAGACATCTCTTTTCCATTCACAAAAGAAATCACTCGGTTCTCATCTTCTGATTTCTCGAAACTTACAAACTCGTAAAATTGTTTCACTAGCTTCGGATAGTAAGGGACATTATTGTTAAAAAATCAATCTACCCACTTTTGATCTTCCAGCACTTCGAGCACCAATGATTTTCTAGGTAACAACCATTCCACGCACAACTCTTTTTCAATCACAATAACTCTAATATGCAAATGAGGGTTCACTGGTCACCTACCCGACCCATTTTTCCCAACACTACCACTTGCTTCTGGCTTGGATTTTTGCTTCTTTGCACTCGGCTCATCAGTGTCATCTCTGATGGTAGGAAGTTTGGTTTTTTCCATCTTTGGTTTGAGGGATTTAGGTTTTTTCGAGAGATTCGAGAGTAAGGCTTGAGGGTAAAGGATTTGAGGCTCGGTGGATTAAGAAGTAGCTATGCCTTTGTTTTTATCATTTAGGAATCATAAAATAAATAAATAAAATGAAATAAAGTAAAAACAATTCAGATTCTTGTGGAAGACAGAAGTTTAAAATAGCGCACTCATCAGTAGGGTTTATCAGTGAGAATTCCTATCAGTGAGGTTCATCAGTGAGGTTTCATCGGTGAGGTTACATCGGCGAGGTTCCATCGGTGAGGTTACATCGGTGAGGTTTCTACATCAGTGAGGTTGCATCGGTGAGGTTTTATCAGTGAGGTACCTACCGATCGAGGTTAAACATTCCCAACTCATGACTAATGTAACTTAACCTATCCGAACTTAAAGATTTGGTGAAAATGTCAGCTAACTGATGTTCAGTACCTATAAATTCAAGAGTAATATCACCTTTTTGGTAATGATCTCTCAAGAAATGGTGTCTTACATCAATGTGTTTGGTCCTAGAGTGATATACAGGGTTCTTTGAAATGTTTATGGCACTAGTGTTATCACAGTTGATTGAAACATGCTTAAAGTCATATCCATAGTCTAAAAGAGTGTGTTTCATCCACAGAATTTGTGCATAGAAACTACCAGCAGCTATATACTCTACCTCGGCAGTGAACAAAGCTACAAAATTCTTCTTTTTACTACACCAATATACTAAGGATTTTCCAAATAAATGACATATTCCAGATGTGATTTTTCTATCCAACTTGCAACCAGCAAAGTCAGCATCTGAATAACTCATTAATTCAAAAGATTGTTCTTTTGGGTAAAACAAACCTAAGTTTACAGTGTGTTTAAGATACTTAAAAATTCTTTTAATAGCAAGTAAATGAGATTCTTTTGGATTAGCTTGAAATCTTGCACACATACACACACTAAACATAATATCTGGTCGACTAGTAGTAAGGTAAATTAAGCTTACAATCATACCTCTGTAATTGGTTTGATCCACTGGTTTCGCAGTTTCATATGCATCCAATTTACAGACTATACTCATATGAGTATCACTTTCCTTAATACTATCCAAACCAAAACGTTTTAAAATATACTTTGTATATTTACTTTGATTCAAGATAATACCATTTTCATTTTAAAAAACTTGAAATCCAAGAAAATATTTGAGTTCTCCCATTAAACTCATTTCAAATTCATTTTGCATACTCTTTGAAGAATCAGTACATAAGGAATGTTTAGAAGATCCAAAGATAATATCATCAACATATATTTGTACTATTAAAAAATATTTAGAAATTATTTTAATAAAAAGAGTTGGATCAGCAATCCCTTTAGTAAAGCTTTTTGAAATAAGAAAATTACTAAGTCTATCATACCAAGATCTTGGAGATTTTTTAAACCATATAAAGCTTTAGAAAGTTTGAAACCTTGATTTGGAAAATGAGAATTAGAAAATCTAGGTGGTTGTTCAAAAAAAACATCTTCAACAACAAAACCATTTAGAAAATCACTTTTGACATCCATTTGATATAACTTGAAATTCAGATGAGCAGCATAGGCAAGTAATATCATGATAGCTTCTAATCTAGCTACAGGTGCAAAGGTTTCCTCATAGTCTATAACTTCCTCTTGACTATATCCTTGTGAAACTAACCTAGCTTTGTTTCTAAATATGTTTCCAGACTCATCAACTTTGTTTCTAAAAACCCATTTAGTGCCTATTGTCAAAGTGTCCTTAGGTCTGTCAACTAATTCCCAGATTTTGTTTCTTTCAAATTGGTTTAACTCTTCTTGCATAACCATTACCCAAAATTCATCATTGATTGCATCATTGACATTTTTAGGTTCTAGATGTGAAAGAAATGCTTTATGTTCAACCTGGTTTCTTAGAGAAGCTCTAGTCTGTATCCCTCTATCAATATTACCAACAACAGCATCCAAAGAATGATTCTTTAGAATCCTAGTTGATCTAGTAAAGGTAGGAATAGAAATTTCAGGTTCATCTATAGGTTCAGGTTCAACAGAAGCAGATTCTAGAATATGTCCAGAACTGGATATTTTTATAGCAGGTTATTTAGTTTTATCATTAAGGTCCACAACAGTCAAATCTTCTTCAAGATTTTCAAGAGAGGTTTTAGGCTCATGTGGATCAGTTTCATCAAACTTGATGTGAACAGATTCTTCCACACATTTGGTTCTTTTGTTAAAGACTCTATAGGCTTTTCTAGTTAAAGAATAACCAAGAAAAATTCCATCATCACTTTTATAAGAAAACTTGTCTAGATTATCCCTTGTATTAAGAATAAAAAATTTGCAGCCAAAGACTCTAAAGTAACTAACTTTAGGTTTCCTATTATTCCACAAATCATAAGGGGTCTTTTTAAGAACGGGTCTAATTAAGACTCTATTGATAATATAACAAGCTGTATTCACAGCTTCATCCCAAAAATAAATAGGTAGGTCATACTCATTAAGCATAGTTCTTGCTATTTCCTGAAGGGTTCTATTCATTCTTTCTACTACACCATTATGTTGAGGTGTCCTAGGTGCAGAAAAGTTATGACTATAGCCATTGTGTGAGAAATAAGATTCAAACTCTTGATTTTCAAACTCGCAGCCATGATCACTTCTCAGGGTTTTAATCTTAAGTCCACTAAGGTTTTCTATAGACTTGGAGTATTTAACAAAGTAAGAACAAGCTTCACTTTTGTGATCTAAGAAGTATACCCAAGTATATCTAGAAAAGACATCTACTAGGACATAGAAATAGTGATTCCCATTTAAACTAGAAACTCTAGAAGGTCCAAACAAGTCCATGTGAACGAACTCGAGAGGTTGAGAAGTTGAGACTTCTTTCTTTGATTTAAAAGAAACTTTGTGTTGCTTTCCCTTTTGATAGAGGTTAAAAACTTTTTCATTTGGGAATTCAAGTTTGGGTAGGTCTCTAACTAAGTTCTTACTAGTTAGTTTTCTAAGTGAATATATATTGCAGTGTCCTAATATTCTGTGCCAAAGCCAAGACTCTTTATGAAAAGCATTTAAACAAGTAACATTTTGTTTGGACAAAGAATTTAAATCAACAACATAAACATTTTCATTTCTCAAAGCAGAAAATACTAAAACATTATTATAATTAAAAACATTACAAGAATAATTTTCAAATTTAAAATTAAAGCCATCATCACATAATTGAGAAATACTTAACAGATTATACTTAATTCCATCAACAAATAAAACTTTAGAAATCAAAACTGAATCAGTGTTACCAATCTGGCCTAGGCCGATGATTTTTCCTATATAATTATCACCAAAGGTGACATGGCCTCCATAAAATTTGATTAAACTCTTGAAGCATGAGTAATCTCCAGACATATGTCTTGAACATCCACTGTCCAAGTACCATACCTTCTTATGAGAACTCTTTAGACAGGTTTGCTGCAAAACATATTTAGATAGAAAATGATTTTGGTACCCAGAGCTTCTTGGGTCCATAAAGGTTAGAAATCAAAGCTTTAGGTACCCAAATTTTTCTTATGGGTTTCATATAATTTATAGAATCAATAGATTTTTAAAGATAAACTTTATTTGATCTATAACTGCGTGAGTAACTAGTTGAGGCATATGAATTTTCAGAACTAGAACTAACACAATTTTTTCCAGATTTAGGAATAAATTTAGTTTTAGTAAACTATCTTTTTCCAGGTTGATAACCTATTCCAGTAGCATAATTTGGTGCCACTTTCTTTCCTATAATTTGGGTTAGAGTGTCTTTTCCATTTGTGAACTTTTTTAAGTCATTTCTAAGTTGCTCATTAAACAACTTCAGTTCAGTATTTTCCTTTATCAGTTGAGCATTCTTTTCCTTTTCTATATCAAGGGAAGATTTAACATTGGCAGCGAGAGCATGCTATTTCTTTAGTGACTTATATTTGTCCTTAAGTTCATTACATGTTTCCTCAAGCATATTGCAGTATTCAAACAGTTCCTCACTAGTCATATTTTTAGATTCAGAATCAGTTCTAGAATAATAATCATTCAGCATAGGAGAAACAGGTACCTAAGAGGTATTGGTCATGAAGCACATGTTGGCACGATTCTTTTCAGAATCAGAAACTTCAGATTCACTTGTGCTATCTTCTGAAGCACTCCAAGTTGCTTTCATAGCTTTCTTGTACTTCTTGTCCTTATAATCATATTTATTTTTGAATTTTAATTTTGGAAAGTTATCCTTGATGTTTCCTTTCCTCTTGCATTCATAGCAGACTATATCATCTTCCTTATCAGATTTATTCCAATCCTTCTTCCAATGACCCTTGTTGTCATACTTTCCTTTGTAATTTGATTTTCTAAATAATTTCTTCTTCCTATAGAACTTCTTAAACCTTATGGATATCTGAGCCATCTCAGCATCACTGTTTGAATCCGAATCTTCACTTGTTGAACTTTCAGTAGGTACATGAATTTTCTCCTTGTCTTTTCTCTTAGAAGTAGTAGACTTGAAAGCCATGGATTTTCTCTTAGGTTCATCATCTTCTTCTTTGTTCACTTTAAGTTCTTCCTCATACATCATAAGCTCACTGATTAATTCCTTAATAGGGAGTGTGCTGATGTCACATGATTATCTAATTGAAACAGATGTGCCTCTCCATATTTCTAGTAGACATCTTAATATCCTCATAATTTGTTCCTTTACTGGAACAACCTTTCCAAGAGAGATCATAGTATTGACAATCTCATTGAACCTGAGATACATGTCAGAAAGAGGTTCATTAGATTTCATTTTAAAATTGTCATATTTAATAGTATAGGTATTCAGCCTCATTTCTTTAACATTAGTTGTTCCTTCACTAGTGCAAAAAACATTATTTACATCGGTTTTTAACTGACATTAATATGGACGACGTTATAAATAATGTTTTTTACGTCGGTTATTTAAAAAATGATGTAAAAAACATAACATCGCGGTGTTTATCACGTCGGTTAATTAATAACCGACGTGCAAAAACCAGGGGGGGTTAACACGTCGGTTATTAAATAACCGACATGATAAACCCCTGGGAAATGGCTTATCACGTCAGTTATATAATAACCGACGTGCTAAACCAGTCCGGGGGGGGGGGGGGGGGGGGTTATCACGTCGGTTATTTAATAACCAACGTGATAAACCATTTCCCAGGCCATTTATCACGTCGGTTATTTAATAAACGACATGATAAACCATTTCCTAGGCCTTTTATCATGTTGGTTATTAAATAACCGATGTGATAAACCATTCCACAGGTGTTTATCACATCAGTTATTAAAAAAACCGACGTGATAAACCCTTCCCGATTTCTTTATCACGTCGGTTATAAAATAACCGACGTGGAAGACAATTTTTTTTTAAAAATCGAATGCAGTCCTCTGCTCTCCCCCAGAAACTAAATCAAGAATTCATACCACAAAAACAGAAGTAGATCAAAACAAGAACTAAAGCAAAATTAAGCATTTACATTGATAACATATAAAACTTACCCCACTTGACAGCCCCCACCACACCCCTGGACTGCCCCGACCCCCTAGATAGCCCCAAACACCCCGGGACAACCCCAAACACCCCGGGACAACCCCCCCCCCCCCCCACTGGAATCCCACCACCCCCTAAACAGTACCCCCTCACCCCACTTGACAGCCCCCACCACACCCCTGGACTGCCCCCTGACCCCCTGGACATCCCCAAACACCCCGAGACAACCCCCACCCTCCTGAACAGCACCCCCTCACCCCCTCACCCCACTTGACAGCCCCCACCACACCCCTGGACTGCCCCCCGACCCCCTGGACAGCCCCAAACACCCCGGGACAACCCCCACCCTCATGTATACCCCCCACACCCTAGACAGCCCTCCCCTACCCCATTGAAGCCCCCACCACACCCCTAGACTGCCCCCGACCCCCTGGACATCCTCAAACACCCCTGGACAACCCCCACCCCCATGTATACCCCCACCCCCTAGACAACACTTCCACACCCCTGGATAGCCCTCCCACACCCCTGAAAGAGACCAAAAAGTTACCGAAAACAAACCAGAACCCCCCACCCCACTAGACTTCCCCCCACCACAACCCTGGACACTCCCCCCACACCCCTGGACACCACCACCACACCCTGGACATCCCCCCACCCTCCTGTAGACCCCCACCCCCTGGAAAACACTCCCACATCCCTGGAAAACCCTTCCACACCCTTGAAACAGACCAAAAAGTTACCAAAAACAGACCAGAACCCCCTCAACCCACTAGACATCCCCTACCACACCCTTGGACTGCCCCCCATCCCCATGGACACCCTGAACCCCCCCATTGGACAGAACCCCACCCCTGGAAACCCCCCCACCCCAAAAGACACCCCCACACCCCTAGACACCCCCTGGACAACCTCCCACTCCCCTGGACAACCCTTCCACCCTTCTAGAAACGCTCCCACCCCCCTGGACTGCCCCCCAATCTCATGGACACCCAGGACCCCCCACCCCACCAGACAGCCCTCCCAGACCCCTGTACACCCCCACCCCACTGAACACCCCCCACACCCTTGGAACCCCTCCCCCCAGACCAGAATCCATACCAGAAAAACCATCATAAGTAGACCAAAATAAGAAGTAGAGAAAAATTAAACATTCACATATATAAAATTCAAAACTTACACCATCAACTTCAAAAAAAAAAAAACTAAATCCAACCTAAACGACTACCAAATACACAATTACAATGACAATATTAAAAATTAAATTTTACATTACAAACAACTAAAATTCAATCAAACCTGTAAAATAATTTGACCACTCCACTTGTAAGTGTTTGATGTCTTCAGCAGTATAGGGTTGAGGGTCATCAAAAATCTACAAATGAAAAGGATAGTATTTAACGTGTATAATGAATAAATCAAATTGAAATATTATGGAAAAGTTTAAGAGGAAATCTTACCAGGTCAAAATTCACAACTGTCCAAATTGTTATTATTTCATACATAAATCTTAACATATAATATCTGCATTCGATGATTCCTTGTTGTTCATGAAAATTCTGTTTGAATGAGTGTAAATTCAATATATTATTTTTATGTAATAAATCAAAAAGTACAAATTATAAATGGATATTTACCTTCGCATTTACATATTTGATCTTTTCACTCCTTTTCTTTGTGTTTTTTTGAAAGTAGGCCCATGCCCTATTAGAAAATAATACGAATGGGGAAAATTTAAAATTCATTATAATATATAAAACTATTGAGAAATTGAAACTTACTTTTCCAATATATTCTTGAAACTTTCCCGCACATCATCATGGATAGAGAATATCCAATAAAGTGCTTTCTCCCTTGGGCAAAAAACCCCTAACATCCAATGATCACTGATAAAAGGAAATTTAAGGTTAGTGGTTTTTTATGTTAAAAGATAATGAACTCTTTGAGAGAGATGTGTTTCATACCTCTCACAAAAAGGCATCATCCAATATTGTGTGACTATATTCTTTTCAAGTCTTTGAGCAATATAAAGCATTCTTTGTTCCTCATCAAATGCACATGCTTCAGGGGAAATCAATTGTGGGTCCATGAATCTATATACATCTATCATCTCATTCCTCTCACAAATTTTATAAAGATACCTAATACAAAATAGACATAAGTATACATTTTTAATAAATACAACGCAAGGAAAAGGTGTTAAGACTTACATGGAAGAAATTTGCACCACGTTGATGCCCAAATTATCTCCAGTAACAAGCTCCATGATATCAGTTTTCATAATCTCCACACTTATTACACATCCACAAACATGATATTTCATTGGAAACTCATAATGACCCACCAACAAATTTGAATATCTTGATAATCTGTCAAGACTACTAGAATTTGTATCTGATGTCATAGCCATTTGTCTTTGTTATTGTCTATACAGTATTTCTTTACCTTTGAAGTATTCCTGTAAAAATAAATAGAAAAATATATTAGTTTTCAAATGATAAAACAACTTTAATAAAAAAATAAAATAAAAGATATAACATTCATACCTCTATGGTAATGAGTCGAAGAAGTCTGGATGGCCAAATTAAAAAATGGCTGATACTATGTCCAACTGTCGTCACCTCATCTGTAAGTAATGGTACTCGAGCTGATCTATCTATAATATCCTGTACAATTACCCTCTAATTCTCTACCTCTAATTGTCGATGATGAAATATATATCCTATACAGTATACCAACCCATATGCAACTATATGATGTTGAGAATCATCAACATACAACTCGTAATAAGTAGGAAGCTACGACAGAGAAGTAGGATAAAAAATGGGGTCTGCAGGCTGAGGTGGGGGAGTGAGAGCTACTAGTGGAGGTGGAGGATAAATAATAAGGTCTGCAGGGGGAGGTGGAGGAGTGAGAGCTGTAGTCTGAAATTGTCTTTGCATGTCTACAAACATAGACTGTACCGATGCTCTAATATTTTCCTCTATCATCGCATTAATATTATGAACTTCAGCCTCCAAGGATTATATATTTTTTATAAACCCCCTCAACGTTAGAAGTTGAAGAACGTGGCAACACTTTTCTTACCGATACACCTGCCAGATATCCTCTTACACGACTAGGATGTTCATGCTTTCCCAATGCTACAGATAAAATATCTTGCCTCCCAGTAGCTGTAAATGCCCCCTGTGAACTCTTCTCCTCAAGAGAGTCCTGTATTAATTAATTGAACATTTCTGTAATGATTGAAATTATATGAAGAAAATAGTTAACTTAAATAAATAAAATAAATATCTTACAATCCTCTCAGCTACGATTCTCAATTATTTCGAAAGATATTGCCCTTTTTTTCCATTCCGATCTCTCTTCCATTTTTCATGTCTAATGGAGGGGATGGAGGGGTCACCTCTCCAAAGCTTGAAGACTCAGCTCTTAGTTGTTGAAATTTTTCAGCCATCATTTGTTCTTCCAAAAATGTATACCCTCCCCGAGATAAACTATGAGGGTATACATTTTTATATTGTATCTCCTGATGAGCATTCCTTATTTTCTGTAAATTAAGAATAAGAAATCATTACCAAAAAATTAATAAGATCATTTATATAAGAAAGCTTATAAAAGTTTACATTGCCCTTACCAAAAATGACTCTTTTCTTCTACTTTCAAAAAACTATCTCTATGTATCTTCATCTATAAAAGGATATATACGACATGGATTGTCATGAATCCTATGACCATAAATGAAATCAGATGAGAGGGTTAATTTGAAATCCATCCATATCCTGGCATCCAACGATAAGCATTTCTTCCTGACTCCTCCAGTGTCAGGAATATCAAATTTCATCTGATAAAGAAGAGGTTAAACATATTATATATACTAGAAACATTTAAAGAATAGTCAAACAATAGAAAAATATCTTACCAAAATCTTCTCCCACAACTGAGAGATTATTTCTTTATCCACACTTCTACAGTCATCATACAAAATGCTTAGTTTTCTCTTAGCCTGAGTTGATACAAAACTCATAAAATCTTTTGCATTTGGACCTCTAGGAATATCATCATCATCAAACTCAACGAGTATTCTCTGATCCTGTGTACGGAAAAGTACTAATTTTGGTAAATGTGTTCACCCACGTTTACCAAAATTTGAACTCTTTGTCGTAATAGGAGCACATGAGGAAGATTGGGGAACATCAAGAGGAGCATGTGAATGTTCCTTCCTAGAGGTATGACCAATATGATCATCTCCAGAATCATGTGGTTGATCAACTGAATGATCTGTCATTATCCTTCAAATAAAAAAAACAAACATTAGTTCACAAATATAAAAATTCAAATATTTTAATATTACTGTAATCAGAAAATAGAAAAGTGTACTAAGTTACGTAATAGTAAACATTGGTAATATGGTAAGCATGTTAAACAATGGTAAAGATGGTAAACATGGTCAAGATGGTAAACATGGTAAACATGGCAAACATGGTAAACCTGGTAAACATGGTAAAGTAATTGTCACTAAACAAAAATAATAGATATATAATTCATGTAATGGTAAACATGATAAAGTAAACTAAACAAACTTAAAACAAACAAAAACTTATACTTATTTTGTTTTAATACATGTTTTAATAAAGAAAAAACTTACAATATCTAACATTTTATGAAAAAAATAAATATAAACAAGAAATAAACATATGTTACCTGTAATTTTAGGAATGTAAAAATGGATTGTTTTCCCAAATTCCTTCATCGTGATCATTCCTTATGGCACAAACCATGTCTTCAACATGATCATCATTATGTTCTGTTAATCTTTCCATGGAAGTAGGGATCTCACATAAATCATCATATTCATCAAGTTCATCCTCACCAACATATTGTTTTTTCCCTTATAAAAAAACAGCCCAATACATATCTGATTGATCTACTACATTGAAATTTTTTTTTTCATGTGTCACCATTATAAAATAAACAACTGTGTCTTCCAATATATTCATATTAACAAGTGTCATTCCAAATTCATCGTGTCTGACACTGTTGTTACCGATAAACCATTTACAGTTAAAAACAAGAACTTTAATTTTAAAGTAATCAACCTCCCATATGTCTTCAATCATTCCATAATATGCACTTGATGAAGAAATTGGGTTTTTGTCCTTAGCACTCGAAAAATGCATTGCTTCTGCAAACACCAATACACCACTATTCTAAACTACACTTCTGTTGTCCTGAACTTTTGTATGAAATGTATAGCCATTAATGTCATAACCGGACCATGTTATTGTCACGACCCATCCTCAGGGCTCGTGCCATGACTACCCCAAGCCCGCCACCCATAGGCCAGGGGTTAGCGACTAGCACCAAGGCGTAAATCCTGACAAAAAAGGGGAAGGAATTGCCTTTGTAAAGTAAACAAACACCACAGAGTAAGCAAGCAGAAGTAAACACTAAGTAAAACTGGGTACAAAAGTAGTGCGGAAAAGTAAGTGGGCCAGAATACAAACCCAAACTGAAAGTAAAGCAGCAACATCGAGCCATCCACTGGAAGTCCCACCTGAAGGGTGGGTACAGATAGCCTCCTCAGCCACTCGGGTCTAGCTGTCCGCTCCATGTACGTTCCGCCCAGTGGTCCACCTCCAGGTACCAACTTGCTCCACAAGCCTCAACCACGATCAGCGCTATCCGTCGTCTGCATCCAACACAACGTAGTGTGGGCATAGCCCGTGCAGGGGTGAGTATACGCTACTCAGTAGGGACCCCGAGACCCCCAAAGGTCTCCCAGAATCCACAAAGGATAATCCACAAAGGAAAGATACAATCACGAAGTAACATCTGTCACTACTTAGGTATATTCCCATACATATACCTAAGTCATCAATTCCAGTTCGGCTCCAACATCCGAGCCCAAGTACAACCCAGTCCACACAGGAAAACATAACCCATTCCACATAGGAATTCACAACCCAATCCACACAGGATGGACTCACAAAATCCACACAAGATATCAAGTCAATATTATCGAAGATAAAGATTGAAAGTCAAGACTCAGCTCACACAGGTATACTTCTTCGTAAGACAATAGAGATGATCAGATGTAGTCACTGATTCATCTAAGCTGTCGGACCCACACAGGATCGATAGGTACTAACCCCCGCAATGACCCACACATGATCTAACCCACACAGGATCAGTACACGCTGGCCCACACAGGACCACTGAGCGCTGACCCACACAGGATCGGATCCACACAGGATCGGATCCACACAGGATCTGATTCACATAGGATCAGTAAGCACTGATCCACACAGGATCGCTGAGTGCTGTTGTCGTCGTTGTCGAACCCACAGAGGATTCCCATACAGTCTTCATCGTCGTCGCAGTCGTAGCCAGCTCTAGGGTTCCAGCACACAACAAGCTCGTTCGGGGAGGGTCCGCTCCACAAGCCGAGCGTCTAATACATCAACTGACACGAAGTCCGGAGTTGATGTATCCAAAAGTTCTGTATCGTCAAAAGGAACTCAACGTGACAGACGGCGCGTCAATCGGACGCCCGGTCTGAGAGTTATTGGCTTTTTCGTCCCAGGGGCCCGGTTGGTTTTTAAGTCAAAAACAACCCTGCCATACTCCAACTGCGTCCAAAACTTGAGCGGAGTAAGGAAAAAGGTCCTTATTACTAAGAGGAATCCAACAAAGTCAACGACACATCAATCGGACATCTGGAGCTTAAGTTATAAGCGTTTCCGCTCCGAGGGCCCGGTTCGTTTCATGTTCGAACCAACCCGGCAAAACCCAAAGTTCTCCGAAACCTTGAGTGTAATATACAAAAACGACCTTCTCGATCCAAAGATCGCATCGCAACTAACAGTGCATCATTCAGAGGTCCGTATCCCAAGTTATGGGAAAAAGAACGAACTTGTCCGGTTTTAGTGGGTTTTGGGCCTGGACCGACCCGACCCGAGACCCCCTGGGTCGGCCCGAACCGGTTCGACCCAACTAGGGTCCGGGTACGGCCCAATAGGGCGTGGCCCGGCCCAGCCTGGCGCGCTCGCGTGGCCCGCGTGGCCATCTCGGCCACGCCGAGCTGAGCGGCAGGGGGGGGGGGGGGCGCTGCCCCCCTGTTTGTGTAAACGCGGCCCCCACGTGGGGGCCGCTATTCTTCGACCAGCCGGGGGTTACGACCCCTGGCCTTCATGGTAACCGTCCGGCTTGGCCGGCTGGTGAGTCACCGTGGGACCCCCCTGCGGGTCCCGCCCTCCTTGCTTCGGCGGCCGGCGGTTCTGGCCGCAACTCCCCGCACCACTGCGGCCATAGGTCACGGCCTTGTCCGATCGGCGCGGCACGACGGCGCCGCGCTTCTTCGCCCACTCTTCATTGTTTCCACGCGATGCAATGGAACCGTGCTGCCTTTGCTAGTGCCGCAACAAGTTCAAACAATCAAGGGGGGGAGGAGGGTCGGCCATGTTCATGCGGTCCGACCTCCTCCCGTTATTGCGATAACAGGCGGCCCAAATTGAAAACGATGAATGGTGATGAAAGTATTCACGAAAAAAAACAATTAACCCCTACCTCGATGAAATCGTTGAATGAAGGTTCGTCGTGGAATTGAACCTCATGGAAGAAGGCGTCGCGGAAGAGGGTTCCGTACACGTTGACGGAGATCGTCCGAGGAGGAACAGTGTCTCCCTTCCCTTGACGCAGGAAGAAGAATGAAGGAAGGCGCGTTAGTGTTCTTCGCGTTCTTCAAGGAAGATGACGAACTTCAAGACTTAGAGCTTTCTTCCCCCAATCCTCTCACAACAATCTAACCAAATTAAAATAAGGTCACCCCTTATTTTAATTGTTTATGCCACGCCTTTCAAAATTTCAAAATTCAAAAACGAATCCACTTAATTAATTAAACTTATGTTGTCAAATTAAATGGAGAGTTAAGGGGGTTAGGGAATATGAAGGGGTGGGGTTCGTGTGGGCCCCACCCCACAAATATCCTACCTAGTGGAGTAGGATATAGTGGGTCCCACTCCAACCACTTAGCTTAGGTTAAACTACTTTAAATAAAAATAAAATTGGTTGCACCATTTTATTTTATTCTTTACTTAACCCAAAATTTTAATTACCACGACTGAGCAAACACAACTCCAGAAAAGGTGTTCCTAAGAAATTACCGGTGCTGTGATTCCATCGGTGTCCTCAGATTTCAATTCCGAGCACCGGTTCAAAAGTTAAGAAATCCCGCTCGTTCGTTCACTGAACGTACCCGAGCTAAACTTCAGAAATTTATTCTGGGCTTACCGGGCCTCGGAATCAGGTGTTGTCAGAAACTGCGTTCTTGTAAAATCCCAAAGAAAATTAAGAAAAAATTTCCCTTGAATTTTAAGGGTCTTTACATTACTCCCACCTCAGGGATTTACGTCTCTGTAAAGATACATCTTAAACTAGGGAAACAAATGTCGGTACTGTACATGCATTTGAGCCTCCCGCTCCCAAGTGCTCTCCTGGAGGTTCCCGTGCTGCCACTTGATGTGCACTAGAGGAATCGACCGTCCACATAGGACCCGCTACTGTCGATCCTCGATCTCCACTGGGACCTCCGCAAAAGTCTCCCCATCATCAATGTCCATCTCCCCATGGTCGATGATATGCATCGGGTCGTGCACGTATCTCCTCAGCTGAGATACGTGAAAGACGTCGTGCACCCGGTGCAACTGAGGTGGTAGAGTCAGGCGATAAGCCACCTCGCCTATCCTACTGAGGACCTGGAATGGTCTGATGAAGC
The DNA here is from genome assembly GCA_963277665.1 of Viscum album. Lineage (NCBI taxonomy): Eukaryota > Viridiplantae > Streptophyta > Magnoliopsida > Santalales > Viscaceae > Viscum > Viscum album. Next base: position 1,980,758,115 of record OY728125.1, on the reverse strand, counting down.
GTGGAGACAACTTGTCGCCTCGGCCAAATCTCCGCAATCCATGTCGAGGTGAGACCCATAAGAAGACGTGGTCGCCATCCTTGAACTCTAGTGGTCTCCACCTCCTGTCAGCATAAGACTTCTTCCAGCTCTGAGTTGTCCTCATCTGCTTCTGGATGACCTGGACCTTCTCTATCGTGGCCTGGACCATCTCCGGTCCCACAAGTGCTGACTCCCCAGGGTTTGTCCAGCACATAGGTGATCTGCAAGGTCGGCCGTACAATGCCTCGTATGGTGCCATCCCGATGGTGGAGTGGTAGCTGTTGTTGTACGCGAACTCCACCAAGGGTAGGTGGTCCTCCCAACTATGACCAAAGTCAAGGACACATGCGCGGAGCATGTCCTCGAGAGTCTGAATGGTCCTCTCCATCTGACCATCCGTCTAAGGGTGAAAGGCGGTGCTCAGACCTAGCTGCGTCCCGAATGCCTCCTACAACCCCTTCCAAATCCGGGAAGTAAAGCGTGCATCTCGATCGGAGACAATAGATGATGGCACACCATGAAGCCGTATGATCTCCTGAATGTAGAGGCGTCCCAAGATCTCCACCGAGCCCTGCTCTCTGATGGGTAAGAAGTGGGACGACTTGGTGAGTCGGTCGACAATCACCCAAATGGAGTCGTGACCTCTGGAAGTGCATGGAAGTCCAGTCACGAAGTCCATAGATATCCCATCCCACTTCCACTCCGGGACCTCCAAGGGCTGTACCAAGCCTGCAGGTACCTGGTTCTCTGCCTTCACCTGATGGCAGGTGAGGCATCGAGAAACGAACTCTGCTATAGCCTTCTTCATACCCGACCACCAGTGCTGTCGTATGAGGTCCTGGTATATCTTCGCCACTCCTGGATGTACCGTTAAAGGGGAAGTGTGAAAATCCCTCAGTAACTTCTCTTGTAAAGAAACCGGTACCATGGTATGTCCTCTGAAAAGGATGATGTGCTCTCCTCACATAGAGAATCAATCAGGTGCCTGTCCTGAGGATATCTGTGCACGCCACGTCTCACAGTCAACGTCCCCACGCTGTGCCTCTCTGACCTACTGAAGAAGTGGAGGAGTGACTGTGAGTGACTGTAGAAAGGCTGCTCTATCACTATCCACGAAGGATATCTGCAAAGCGGCTAGCTGCTCTATCGCCTCCCCAAGTAGCTGAATGCCCGTCCTACTGCTGAGAGCATCAGATACTATATTCCCCTTTATAAGAGTATAGACTATCTCAAAGTCATAGTCCTGGAGGAACTCGAGCCATCTCCGTTGTCTCAGGTTCAGGTCCTTCTGTGAGAAGATGTACCTGAGACTCTGGTGGTCAAAATAGACTGTAAAGCGCTCGCCCTTCAGATAGTGTCGCCACATCTTCAGAGTGAAGACCACTGCTGCTAACTCTAGGTCATGGGTAGCGTAGTTCTTCTCATGCTGCCTCAACTGACGTGATCCATAGGCGATCACTACCCGCTCATGCATCAGGACACATCCAAGTCCGGTCTCTGATTCATCGCAGTAAACTATGTACCCTACTCCCTCCTTCGGTAGCCTCAAGATAGGCGCACTGGTCAAGCTCTGTCTCAGCTCCTGGAAGCTCTGCTGACATCTGTCTGACCACACGAAGGGTTTCCCCTTCTTTTTCAAAGTTTAAATTGGTGCTGAAACTCTGGAGAAGTCTGGCACAAATCTCCGGTAGTACCCAGCTAGTCCCAAGAAACCCCGCACCTCCGTCACGCTCCTGGGCGGATCCCAAGCTAGCACTGCCTCGATCTTCGCAGGATCCACCGAAACTCTCACATCAGAGATGAAGTTCCCCAAGAAGTGGACCTCATGTATCCATAACTGACACTTCTAGAGCTTACCATAAAGCTGGTGCTCTCGGAGTGTGTCCAGTACAACCCGCAAGTGGTAGGGGTGCTCCTCCTCAGTCGTCGAGTATATCAAAATTTTGTCGATGAAGACCAGAACAAATCGATCAAGGTAAGGCTGAAAGATCCTGTTCATGAGGCCCATGAACACTGATGGAGCATTGGTTATACTGAATGGAATAACCAGAACTCATAGTGGCCATACCGACACCTGAAGGCTATCTTCTGCACATCCTCGTCTCGAACTCTGAGCTGATGATAGCCTGACCTGAGGTCTATCTTCGAGAACCACCATGCTCCCTTGAGCTGATTGAAGAGGTCGTAAATCCTCAGTAGTAGATACTTGTTCCTCATAGTCACCTGGTTTAGGTGACGGTAATCAACACACAGTCGCAAGCTCCCGTCCGCCTTCTTGGCGAACAAAATCGGGGAAGCCCAGGGTGAAACACTGGGTCGGATGAATCCCTTGCCCTGCAAGTCCTCCAGCTGTACCCGTAGCTCTCGAAGTTCAGCGAGGGCCATCCACTATACTGGAGTGGATATCGGGGCTATCCCGGGGTACAGGTCAATATAAAAGTCAACTTCTCTGCGAGGAGGTAGTCCTGGAACGCCGTCAGGGAAAACATCTGCATACTGATCCACCACTGCAGGTAAGCTCGGACTCCGCACGTCATATACTCCTAGGATGAGGCTAGCCAACTGATGAGTGATGGGCTGTCCTCTCCTCTGCGTGAGTCCATCCTGCGCTGCAAAGGCTCCCTTCTCACCGGTTAAGGTGAACCTGCTCCCATCGGTGCGAACACATCGCACCTTGCGCCTAATGCAGTCGATCTGAGCATGGACTGTAGATAACCAATACATGCCCAAGATGATGTCGTAAGGCCTTGACACCGCAATGAGAAGATCCTATCCGAATCTATCACCTCCTAGAGTAAGCTCACACTGCCAGTACCAGTGATTAATCATTGAGTCTGCTCCCATAGGAGTCTCTAGTCGTAAGGATCGAGCCAATGGCTCCGTCGGAATCTCCGAGCTCCGAACAAGGGCAGCGACAATGAAAGAATGAATCAATCATGTTTCTATAAGAACTGCAACAAGGGTGGAGTAGACATAGATAGTATCTCAAATCATCTCAGGAGCACCGTAGTCGTAGGCCTCCACTACCTGAAGTTGTGCCTACCTCTGCCCTCCAGCTCCCTGTGGTCGAGGTGGGCCTCCTGGTGGTGGTGGTGGTAAAGCCTCAAAGCGTCGCCCACCACCTGCTGCTCGACCAGCTCCTCTGCCTCATCCGCCTGCTCCTTGAAGACCGCTACGGTTGACCCTCTGCCTCTGCCTGGGTGGCCCCTCAACCGTCTGCTGCTCCTCGACATGACGAGTCGGGTAGTCACGAGCCATGTGGCCCTGCCCGCCGCATGAGTAGAACTGTCTGCCTCTCGTAAGACTGGCTCTGCGCTGTGTGCCCCGCACCTCTAAGCCAGTGTCCTGAGGTCGTCCACCTGATGGTCTGACCTACCTGGACCTATGTGTCATCCGTCAACTCCCAGCTGTAGAAGACTCTGCTACGTGCCGCCCTGCGGTATATCTCGCTGTTGGGAGATCGGTAAATCTCACCAAGTACTGGGCAACCGTCATGCTGCCCTACCGCAGCTGTAGTAGCTCCTGGATGCGCACCGCACGGAGGGTGGCTGGGACAAACTACGAGTGGAAGAAGCTCTCAAAGTCCGTCCAGAGAAGAGACGCCTCGTCATGCACTTGGAGCATCAAGCTCCACCATCTGCTTGCTACCGCGTGCAGGAGACTCACTGCAAGGATAACCATGAGGTCTGCTGGTGTCCTTGCCAATCGGAAAACTCGTACAACTGCCTCCAGCCAATCCTCGGCTGCCTGAGGGTTCATCTCCCCACGGAACATGGGCGGTCTCTGAAGCTGAAACTCGTGCAGTGCACCAAGGCGACGTGCACTCTCAGCGGCTGGGGCTGGTAGCATCGGTGGCTCGGCGGGTAGTGGTACCACCAGTGCCTCCGCATTAATAGGGCCTTGCACCGAGGCCTTGTCGCTCGGTGGGATGCAGTCTCGTATGAAGCTCAGAACCCCAGCTAGCTGCCGTCGTGGGGTTATCCTAAAAAGAAACAGGTGCGCCACGGTTAATACATTATACCTGGTGAGCTGACACAAAGTAATCACAAAGAAAACTTGAAACACACATGCAATCAATGTTTTCGTTCACTAAGTCGGAAATCAGAAGTCAGGGTCCTGGTGTACGGATACGTTGGCCGCCACACCAACACTGGACTCCCTGGACTTATAACCACACTCAATACACTTAACACTATTGCTTCACATAGAAAAAGATCAGAGTCCTGAGTTCTGTGGTAGAACCGAACTCCTCTGATACCGATTTGTCACGACCCGTCCTCAGGGCTCATACCGTGACTACCCCAAGCCCGCCTCCCATAGGCCAGGGGCTGGCGACTAGCACCAAGGCGTAAATCCCGACAAAAGAAGGGGAAGGCATTGCCTTTGTAAAGTAAGAAAACACCATAGAGTAAGCAAGCAGAAGTAAACACTAAGTAAAACTGGGTACAAAAGTAGTGCGTAAAAGTAAGTGGTCCAGAATACAAACCCAAACTGAAAGTAAAGTACAACTGGAAAGAAATTACAATAATTGAAAGTAAAGCAGCAACGCCGAGCTGTCCACTAGAAGTCCCACCTGAAGGGTGGGTACAGATAGCCTCCTCAGCCCCTCGGGTCTAGCCGTCCGCTCCGTGTACGTTCCGCCCAATGGTCCACCTCCAGGTACCGACTTGCTCCACAAGCCTCAACCACGATCAGCGCTGTCCGTCATCTGCATCCAACACAATCTAGTGCGGGCATAGCCCATGCTGGGGTGAGTATACGCTACTCAGTAGGGACCCTGACACCCCCGAAGGTCTCCCAGAATCCACAAAGGATAATCCACAAAGGAAAGATACAATCACGAAGTAACATCCGTCACTACTTAGGTATATGCCCATACATATACCTAAGTCATCAATTGCATTTCGGATCCAACATCCAAGCCCAAGTACAACCCAGTCCACACAGGAAAACATAACCTATTCCATATAGGAATTCACAACCCAATCCACACAGGATGGACTCACGAAATCCACACAGGATATCAAGTCAATCTTATCGAAGATAAAGATTGAAAGTCAAGACTTAGCTCACACAAGTATACTTCTTCGTAAGACAATAGAGATGATCAGATGTAGCCACTGATTCATCTAAGCTGTCGAACCCACACATGATCGATAGGTACTAACCCCCGCAATGACCCACACAGGATCTGACCCACACAGGATCGGTACGCGCTGACCCACACAGGACTGCTGAGCGCTGACCCACACAGGATCTGATCCACACAGGATCGGTAAGAACTGATCCACACAGGATTGCTGAGTGATGTTGTCGTCGCTGTCGAACCCACGGAGGATTCCCGTACAGTCTTCATCATCGTCGCAGTCGCAACCAGCTCTAGGGTTCCCGCACACAGCAAGCTCATTTGGGCAGGGTCCGCTCCACGATCTGAGGGGATGATACATCAACTGACACAAAGTCTGGATTTTATGTATCCAAAAGTTCTGTATCATCAAAAGGAACTCAACGTGACAGACGACACGTCAATCGGACGCCCGGTCTGAGAGTTATTGGCTTTTTCGTCCAAGGGTACCGGTTGGTTTTTAAGTCAAAACCAACCCGGTCGTACTCCAACTATGTCCAAACCTCAATATGATTAATCCAAAAGGTCCTTCTCACTAAGAGGAATCCAACAAAGTTGACGGCACATCAATCGGACGTCTGGAGCTTAAGTTATAAGCATTTCCGCTCCGAGGGCCCGGTTGGTTTCGTGTTCGAACCAACCCGGACGAACCCAAAGTTCTCTTAAACCTTGAGTGTAATATACCGAAATAACCTTCTCGATCCAAAGATCGCATCTCAACTGACAGTGCGTCATTCAGAGGTCCGTAGCCCAAGTTATGGGCAAAAGAATGAACTTCTCCGGTTTTAGTGGGTTTTGGGCCCGACCCGAGACCCCCTGGGTCGGCCCAAACCGGGTCAACCCAACCCGGGTCCGGCCCAATAGGGAGCGGCCCGGCCTGGCCTGGCGCACTCGCATGGCCCACGGGGCTAGCTCGGCCACGCCGAGCTGAGCGGCAGGGGGGGGGGGGCGCTGCCCCCCTGTTTGTGTAACCGTGGCCCCCACATGGGGGCCGCTCTTCTTCATCCAGCCGGGGGTTACGACCCCCGACCTTCATGGTAACCGGCCGGCTTGGCCGACCGGTGAGCCACCGCAGGACCCCCTGAGGGTCCCTCCCTCCTTGCTCCGGCGGCCGGCGGTTCCGGCCGCCGCTCCCCGCACCACCGCGGCCATAGGCCACGTCCTTGTCTGATCGGCACGGCGTGACGGCGCCGCAGCCCCCGCTCCGGCCGCAGCCTCTTTGAGGTTCTCCGGCGCGGCGCGATGGCGCTGCGGCTTTGTTCGACTTCAACGGCGCGGCGTGAAGGCGCCGGGCTTCTTTTCCCATTATTCATTGTTTCCGCGCAGTACAACGACATCGTGCTGCCTTTGATAGTGCCGCAACAAGTTCAAACAATCAAGGGTGGGAGGAGGGTCGACCGTGTTCGTGCGGTCCGACCTCCTCCCGTTATTGCGATAACAGGTGGCCCAAATTGAAAACGATAAATGGAGATGAAAGTATTCACAAACAAAAACAATTAACCCCTACCTCGATGAAATCGTTTAACGAAGGTTCATCGTGGAATTGAACGTCGTGGAAGAAGGTGTCGCGGAAGAGGGTTCCGTACACGTTGATGGAGATCATCTGAGGAGGAACGATGTCTCCCTTCCTTTGATGCGGGAAGAAGAATGAAGGAAGGCGCGTCGATGTTCTTTGCATTCTTCAAGGAAGATGATGAACTTAAAGACTTAGAGATTTCTTCCCCCAATCCTCTCACAACAAGGTAACCAATTAAAATAAGGTCACCCCTTATTTTAATTGTTTATGCCATGCATTTTAAAATTTCAAAATTCAAAAATGAATCCACTTAATTAATTAAACTTATGTTGTCAAATTAAATGGAGAGTTAAGGGGGTTAGGGAATATGAAGGGGTGGGGTTCGTGTGGGCCCCACCCCACAAATATCCTACCTAGTGGAGTAAGATATAGTGGGTCCCACTCCAACCACTTATCTTAGGTTAAACTACTTTAAATAAAAATAAAATTGGTTGCACCATTTTATTTTATTCTTTACTTAACCCCAAATTTTAATTACCACAACCGAGCAAACGCAACTCCAGAAAAGGTATTCCTAAGTAATTACCAGCGCTGCGATTGCATCGGTGTCCTCGGATTTCGATTCCGAGCACTGGTTCAAAAGTTAGGAAATCCTGCTCATTCGTTCATTAAACGTACCCGAGCTAAACTTCAGAAATTTATTCCGGGCTTACCGGGCCTCAGAATCAAGTGCCGTCAGAAACTGCATTCTTGTAAAATCCCAAAGAAAATTAAGAAAAAATTTCCCTTGAATTTTATGGGTCTTTACAGTTATCACATTTAAACATGGACCACCCACTATCCATTTTAATGTCTCTGATACATCTGATCTACCAAGCAAGGTCTTTTTAAACCATGACAAAAAAGTTTTGTTGTGCTCATTCAAAATCCACATTTCTTTCTTCTTTGGATGACATTGTTTCAACTCATTAATATGCAATGTGATATACGGTTGAGCATCAACTATGTTATTCAAGATGTGTGATTCTAACTTCTTCATTTGTTCAGCTAATAATGATTTGACTTTCAAGCCATGAACCCTCTTTCCCTCATTATTAACTCGTTCATGGCGAGATGGAGGCAAACCTATGCGCTGCGTCGCAGCCAAGTAGCTCATACAAAACTCTGCTACCTCCTCAGAAATATACTTTTCAATAATGGAGGCTTCAGGTCGATATGGATTTTTAACATACCCCTTTAATATTTTCATATACCTTTCAAAAGGATACATCCAATGAAGATATACAGGTCCACAAAGATTTATTTCTCGAACCAGATGAATCATTAAATGCACCATTATATCAAAAAAAGTTGGAGGAAAATACATTTCTAATTGAAAAAGTATAAAAATTGCATCCTTTTCCAAAATGCTCAAAGCATTCACATCAATCTCCTTGTTACAAATTGAATTGAAAAAATAAAACAACTTCATTATAGTCTTTCTGACACAGATGGGAAATATTCCACGCAATGCAACTGGTAGAATTTGTTGCATAATGACATGACAATCATGTGATTTCATACCTATCAACTTCAAGTCCTTAAATGAGACAAATTTTTTTACATTTGAAGAATAACCTTGAGGCACTTTGATATCATGAAGACACTGAAAAAATCTAATTTTCTTCCTCTTCGATAATGTATGAAAAGTCGGGGGAAGAAATGTTCGTCTTCCTTTAGGAGTGGTAGCTAAATCCAAACGTATTCCCATTGATAGTAAGTCTAATCTTGCATTCAATCCATCTTTTGTCTTTCCTTTAATATCTAATAATGTTCCAATCAAACAATCACAGATATTCTTCTCCACGTGCATGACATAAATATTATGTTTAACTTCATGATACCTCCAATATGGTAGCTCAAAAAATATTGACATTTTATTCCAAATATGTCTATCATTACTAGATTTCTATGTATTTACCAATGTCACATCAAGGTTTTTCACCCTCTCAAAATACAGATCAGGGGATAAAGGTTTTGGAGCAGTATCAAATTCTTGGGAGCCATTGAATGACTTTTTTAGTCTTCTATAATGGTGATCCATAGGCAAAAACTTTCAATGACCCATGTACACTGTTTTCATCCCATGATGCAATTGAAAATATGACGTCTGTTGTTCGCAAATTGGACATGCTTTATGCCCTTTAACACTGTATCCAGACAAATTTCCATACGCTGGGAAGTCATTTATAGTGAACAGAAGCATTTCATGCAGTTGAAAATATTCTATTTTATAAGAATCATACACCCTAATACCATCATCCCGTAACAGTTTCAAATCATCAATCAACGGTGACAAGTAAACATCAATATCATTTCCGGGTTGCTTTGGACTAGAGATCATTATACTCAACATGACATATTTGTGCTTCATACAAAATTCAGGAGAGAGGTTGTAAATTACCAATAAAACAGGCCATGAACTATGTGTGCTACTGAGGGTTCGGTATGGATTCATTCCATCTATGCACAACCCTAGTATGAGATTTCTAATTTCATTTCCAAATGTAGAATACTGCGCATCAATTTTCTTCCATTGTGGACAATTAGCTGGATGATGTATTTTTCCATCACATACCCGCTCATTAGCATGCCATCTTAACCTTTTTGGATCATGTGAATTAGAAAATAAACGTTTGAAACGATGAATTATAGGAAGATACCAAAATACCTTTGAAGGGATCTTTGTAATCTCTACATCAGCCTGTGATTTTTCTTTAACCTTATACCGTAATGTCCCAAATTTAGGACACTCTGATAGAAATTCATATTCCTTCCTATATATAATGCAGTCATTCAGGCAGGCATGTATTTTCTTGTATCCCAATCCCATCGGGTATAATATTTTCTTGGCCTTATAATGTGAATCTGGAAGATCATTATCTTTTGGAAGAATGTCTTTCATCAATTATAGCAGCTCTGTAAAACTTTTATCACTCCATACATGTTTCTCCTTCAGGTTAATCAATCTTAAAACCGCCGAAAAAACCCTAAAATACGTACAATCAGGATATAATGGTTTTTCAGCATCACCATATAGACGCGCAACTTTCGGTTCTATCTCAATTTGTTCTGCTACAATATCGCGAATCATTTCTTCAATTCCATCGGAGTTACCATCTTGCGAATCATAATCATCAGTGACATTCCGTCTAGTTTCACCATGCCAAATCCAAGGGCTATAACTCAGATTAAAACCATGACAAATCAGATGATCTTTTATCACTCTACTTTTCAACTTCTTCATATTCAAACATTTCAGGCATGGACAGAAAAAAATGTCACTACTTGGAACATTTCATTTAGAAAATTCCAAAAAGGCATCAACACCTTCCTCATATTCATTTCTCATTCGATGTGCCATAATCTAACTTCGACTCATTATTACCTATAACAAATATAAAAAATATATATATTTTTTAAGATAAGATAAATATATGTTTATATGAAAAAATTATAATTTGAATGTAAAAAAGTTTTGAAATATAAAACAAATCTATGCGTATTTTAAAAAATATGCTTGAATATTATTTTAAAAACAAAATATTGTTAGATATAATAGTTTTAAATTCCATTGAATCAAAGAAAACCATGGGGCCTACAATAGTTGATAGAAAATTGGAGAAAATGGAGTAAACCTGAGAATCAAATCAAATTTAAAATAAAAATTCAGATGGAGAAAATTACAATGTAAAGCCAATCATCATAGCACAATCATCATGTCATAATCTCAAAAACCACAATGCAGTAGTCAATCCCAATTGACACTTATCCCCCACCCCCTTGGACACCCCCTGGACACCACCACCCCCTTGTACAGCCCCCCACCCCCTGGACACAACCCCCACCCCCTTGGACACCCCATGGACACCACCACACCCTTGGACATCCCCCCACCCCTCCTAGACACCCCCACCCCCTGGACAGCCCCCACCCCTCTAGACAGCACCCCCACCCCTCCTGGACACCACCCCCACCCCCTACCCCCCCTGGACACCCCCTAGACAGCACCCCACCCCTCTAGACAGCACCCCCACCCCTCCTGGACACCACCCCCCACCCCCTACCCCCTTGGACACCCCCTCCCCCGGACACCCCCAACCCTCTGGACAGCCCCCACTCCCTAGACATCCCCCACCCCCCTAGACAGCACCCCACCCCTCCTGGACACTACCCCCACCCCCTACCCCCTTGGACACCCCCTGGATAACCCCAACCCTTTGGACAGCCCCCACCCCCTGGACATCCCCCACCCCTCTAGACTGCACCCCCACCCCTCCTGGACACCACCCCCCACCCCCTACCCCCTTGGACACCCCTAACCCTCTGGACAACCCCCACCCCCCGAAAAACCCCCAAAACCCTCTGGACAGGCCCCCACCCCTTGGACAGCCCCCCACACCCACCTACCCCCTTGGACACCCCCTGGACACCCCCCAACCCTCTGGACATCCCCCCACCCCCCGGAAAACCCCCCAAACCCTCTGGACAGGCCCCCACCCCCTTGGAAACCCCCCCACCCACACCCTTGGACACCCCTCTGGACACCCCCCAACCCTCTGGACAGCCCCCCACCCCCTGGACAGCCCCCACCCCTCTAGAAAACACCCCACCCCTCCTGGACACCACCACACCCCTACCTTCTTGGACACCCCCTGGACAGCCCCCACCCCTCTAGATAGCACCCCCACCCCTCCTGGACACCACCCCCACCCCCTACCCTCTTGGACACCCCCTGGACACCCTCCAACTCTCTGGACAACCCCCCACCCCCTAGACAGCCCCCACCCCTCTAGACAGGACACCCCACCCCTCCTGGACACCACCCCACCCCCTACCCCATTGGAAACCCCTTGGACCCCCAACCCTCTGGACACCCCCACCCCCCGGACAACCCCCCAAACCCTCTGGACAGGCCCCCACCCCCTTGTACAACCCCCACCCACCCACCCCCTTGGAGAGCCCACCCACCCCCTTGGACCCCCCACACACCCCTGGACTACCCCCACCTCCATAGACACCTTGGACAACCCCAAACCCCTTGGACAGCCACCAACCCTCTTGACATCCCCCCAAAACCATGGGATTTTAACCTCAAGCAACTAGTTTTGGCATATCTAGAGATTTTAACCTCAAGCTACTAGTTTTGGTATCATGCCATTATTCAAAATTAGAACCATGAATTGTATCTCCTACTAGTCTAAAATGCTCTATTGTGCAATTAATCGGTTTTTAGTAGCATATGAATACTTATAATAGTCCACGAAAATAAGCGACGTAAATAGATTATGGAACAACAAAAAGTGATACCCAAAATAGAAACAACCAAGGATCCAAAACAAACATTCCACCATGAAAAACCATATATATACTTATAAAATAAATCATAATGGTACACAGAATGGGTGTATCACAATGGTTTACATATAAATTGCAGTAATATAGGTGAATGAGATCATTAGTTGTCAATGAAAACAAAAATTACCATCAATGTCGGGCATTCGCGAAACAAAAACAAACAAAATAGAAGTAGGTGAGGCTTAAGTGAATATTGCGAGTCGATCTAATAGATCTAGGTATAATAAATAAGATGATGATAGAAAAACAAGGTAAGATGGTTTGAAATCGAAGAATCTTACCTAGTTTAAACAGAAAAATCGCAAAACGTAAATATAGACTATCTGAAAAAAAAAACGAACGAAATAAAGTCGTGGGAGTCTTACCTGAGTGTTGCAAGTTGAGATGATAGATCTGAGGAGAGTAAAGGTGATAAATGATGATGGTAAAACGAGTTTAACGCAATGAGATCGACAAGTCGATTAGGGTTTACCGCGCAAGAGAGACGAGTCGCCAGACTGTCGATTGAAAAATCATAAATGACAATCCACGGGGCGTGTTAATTTTTTAAATGTTTTATAAAATTGGTTATTTAATAACCGACATAAAAAAATCTGCATGTTGGTTTTTTACGTCGGTTATAGAATAACCGATGTAAAAAATACATCAAAAATCACAGTTTTTTTACGTCAGTTATTTTATAACCGACGTAAAAAATTATGCGGGTTGTTTTGTTACATTGGTTATCAAATAATAGACGTCAAAAAGGCCTCAAAATCCACTTTTTTTACGTCGATTATTTTATAACTGACTTAAAAAATTCGTAGATACCTCATTTTTTATATCGGTTATCAAATAACTGACGTAAGAAACACCGCACTTTGGTTTTTTACGTCGGTTAATTTATAACCGATGTAAAAAACGAACGCGCTTTAGTTTTTTACGTCGGTTAATTTATAACCGACATAAAAAATGAATGTGCATGATTTTTAACGTCGGTTATTAAAATAACCGACGTTAAAAATTTACTCACCACATTTTTTACGATGGTTATATACAAACGACGTAAAAAATGGTGACATAAATAACGTTTTCTACACTAGTGCTTCATGGGAAATAGCCAAAGTGTCCCATATTTCATAAGCAGTTTTACAAGAATAAATTCTATTAAACTCTTCATCTCCTAAAGCACAATACAGGGCATTCATAGCTTTGCAATTATTATTGTAAGAAGTATTTGTATGTTCATCCCAATTTGTTCTTTCAGTTTCTGGAATTTTATATTATGACTCTATAACATTCCAAATATCAAAACCCATACTTTCTAAATGAATTTTCATCTTCAGTTTCCACTGGGCATAATTTGTACCATTGAAGAAGGGTGGCCTGTTGGTAGCATCAACCTCTATTCTATTGTCCATAGCTATATTTTAGAAGATAAATATTTAAATAGATAAAATTTAGAACTAACAGAAATTTAAGATCTTTAAAGATGAAACTAAAATCACAGTTGAAAAACAGAGTGTTTTGAAAACTTGTATTAATAAAAAAAATCCTCTGATACCAAATGTTTTTTGGAGTGGATACTCAAGAGGGGGGTGAATTGAGTTCAAATAAAAATTTCTGTTAAAAATATTTCTCTTAAAATCCCCCAATTTTAAAAACAAAGTTAAACTGTAGTGAATTTATACAGATTGTAAATGTTCAATTAGTTTCTCAAAGATTGATTAGGTCTCAGTTAATTTAATCTGAAGATTAAACTGACTTTTGAAACTAACTTACTGGTTTTCAATAAGTATAAACACTTGCTAATTTAACTATCAAAGTAAATTTAAAACAATCTATATTTAAAATTAGTTAGCAGCGGAATATGAAATATATATATAGTATATTTATGACTTAAACTAAAATGCATAGCAGATGTAACCAAGAGGTTCAGTCTCAAGCCGAGACTTAGTCCTCTCAAATAATTTATATAAATTGATCCACACCCTGGATCGGGGTAAACAACAGTGCAAAGACTGTCCAGGTTCAAAGACCTCTACCACAGTTCTACGTGGGAAAACAAACAACAACTCACACCTGTCCAGGTCTTACTCGACCTCTACCACTATCCACAATGGGATAAAAGGGAGTTATAGAGTTTGAATGAGGATTTAAGAATCCTACAGCTTAGCTCAAGAGAAATTGTGTGTGTAAAATAAACAGAGTACACACACTGCTCAAAATGTAAATAAAAGAATCACTAGAGTAAGTATGAAAGAGTTTAGAAAATCTTCAGTGATTGGTAGTGTAGATCTGGACTCGTTTGATTGGTCTGAAAATCTTTTGATTCCTTCTCTGGTTTTTGTTCTAAAAACATAGTATCATTTCCTTCCTTGGTTTTAGGTTCAGATTAGCAGCCTGAGTGCATGAAGTGTTTGATGTAGTTTATCACTTAAGATGCAGCTTGTGTTCTCTTCTAGAAATGAATTGCTTCGTGTATGTCCAGTTCTCTCTAGGTATGGATGTAGCATTTTCGTTTTTGTGAAAGCACCACGTTTCAATGCTGTTAAGACCTTGTCTTTTTCACCCTTTGTGTGCCTTCTTAGTTCCTTGATTCTCTATTGTATTCGCACCCCTACAGCTAGATCTTTAACTTCCCTTTTATAGATTTCAGCTCTGGAAAAAAGGATTGATTACTTTTTTCATGGGTACTAGGTATGATTCCCTGACATGCCAACAGATATCATTAAATAACATTAACTGCATTAAAAAAATCAAATATAACCATTAGCTCAATAAATAAATAATATTGATAGTATAGGGTTTGACTGGTTGTTCAATCATTAGTAGCCTTCTGTTGGTAGATGTGTACGGTGGACTTTGTGTAGCAGTGACCTTCCATCGGTAGCTCCTGATATCGGTAGCTCTTCTTTGTATCAGTAGCTTTATTATGTATCGGTAATTTTGTATATCGGTATCTCTTGGTCTATCGGTAGCTCTGGTCTATTGGTGACTGTCTGTATCGGTATCTTGCTTAGTTCCAATGATTTTGTGTATCAGTAGACTTATGAATATCGGTAGCTCCTTTCTGTACTATCAGAAGACTTGTTCTATACTTACCGGTGGACTTGTACATATCGGTAGCTCTGTGTATCGGTGACCTTAGCTTATCGGTGACTCTGTCTATCGGTAGACTAAGTTTATCAATAGACTAATTACTGGTAGCTCTGTATCAGTAGCTATACACAGATCAATGACTAACACTTATCTGTTTTATGAAAAACATATCCAATTGGGTTATAATTACTCCAAAACTTATATAAACAAAGATAAACATTGATCAACATATTTCAAGGATTATTTTAATATTATTATCATATAGAATTTCATAGATTGAGCGAATTAGAATATGTATAAACATTAATTGGGATTATCAAAGTATGTGAAAGCATAGCTGGGATTATCAAAACAGGTGAGGTCAACATTAATTAATCTATAAACTAAGAACTCTTCCAAATTTTCTAAAAGCATTAAACTTTCAGAATCCTAAGATACAAATTTAATCATTGAAACCTTAAATCATAGATATATTATCTAAAACCTAGAACCATAAATTATTAACTTCAACTTTATTAAACTATAAATATTGAACTCTTACCCATGGAACTCCATTACTTTATTCATGATCGTAAATAATGATTTATTAAACATAAAATGATAAGATTAAATATATTTCATCTCTTCAACCTTGAGACATTATTCTAAAAAACTTATTTCTTTAACCATAAAGTTTATATATGTTTTGGGATTCCTTTGTTCCCAATAATGTGTTGGGGGGGGGGTCCTTTTGTTTGGGCCATGTTCTTATTTGGTTGTTGTTAACTTTAGTCAGCTGTGTTCATACTTTAAAAAAGTCTAATCCACAATCCGAACCAAACCAACCTGTAAATTAATGGTTTAGAAATTTTCTAATCCCAACCAAAATAATATTAAATGGTTTGGCTTGGTTTTTAGTCAAAACTAAACCAAACCAATCCACACCCACCACTAACAATATTTAGATATTGACACACTTTTTATAAAACTCAATTCATAGACTCACTACTATATATGTTATGATCACAACCATGAAAATCAAGGCAATAGGCTATTTCAATACTTTTATAGCATATTACCATGATTTTGAACTGTGAAAATATGGTATTTTTCTAGTTGTGAATGTTTTTGAATATCTCTCTCTCTTACTCTCTCTGTGCATGTTCACTTATGTGTTTATATATTTTCATGTGTTTGTATATTAGTGAGTGTGTTTTTTCACACACACACACACACACCAGTGTGTGCGCGTGTGCAAAAACATGTATGAGTTTTTAAATATATATCTATGTGTGCGTTTCCAAAATATTTGTGTGAGTGTTTGTGTTTTAATATGTATGTATTCATGTGTGTGTTGTGTGTGTTCCTGGGTATGTATGTTTCTTAGTGTGTGTATGTGTGTGTTTGAATATATGTATGTATGTGTGTGTGTGGACGCATGTGTTTATTATGTGTTTGTTTCTATTTTGGTGTTTTTGTGTGTGTGATCTTTTTAATATATGTGTGAAAGTGAACGTGCCCATGAGTGCACATACAAATTTGTGTGTTTGAAATATAAATTTTTGTGTGTGTTCAATTTAATAATAAAATTCATTTTCATAAATTTTTGATAGATTGAGATATAATAGATAAACAATGGATATTTTCTAACCGATTGACAAAAAAATATTTGATTAGAGTGAAGTAATTTTGTAAATTGTCACATGATCTTGTTGAATATAAAGACAAGACCACATGCTCTTATGTGAAATGTTATTTGTTAAACCAAGTTACAATATCAGAGTTTGAACACCATTTAGTGTTTCATGTAATTGATCAAATATACGTGTTTACATAAACATGGGGATATAAGGAATGTAATTAAAAATATCCATGTGTATAGTGATATCAAAATTTCACTAGATATCTATAAAATTTCAAATGAAACTAATCATCCTTAGAATATGATCACTGTGATAGAAGAGGACCAATAAGATTTTCATTAAATGATGTAAAAGTTAAAAAGGGTTATAAAGACTCATTTGTATATTGATTGTATTGGTTTTACTAAATTATCAACAACATTGATTTTGTACAATTTGAAAGAAAGTAATGAGTAGGGCTATACATATTTTACAGAGTTTGTTTTACTCCTAAAAGGGATCCCACTAAAGGGAAACACACTAGAAAACAAAACATATGATACCAAACAAATGTTTGACTATATTTTATTATAGTATGAAAAGTTTTTTTACTTCTCCCAATGATTTTATTTTAATTAGAAACAAAAATATACCATTAAGTAGTTCTCTAAAATGTGGCACATCCTGTTATAAAGAGAACAAAAAGAGTCAAGAGATGATTATTACGATATTTTCCCATTATACTCATATTTATGCAATTTAATGGCAGTGTTAATAAAATAAAAAAGTTTACATGGCCTAAGAAAAATTGAACTAAATATGATAAAAATTGACATCCATCTTATTCTCCTCTAAAAAAATAATATTTTGTTTCAATACCTTTCCACTAATGAAATGAATATACATTGGTTTCATACTAGTATGCATAAAACATGTCCAATGATTCTAATAATTTATAAATTTTATCTCAGGTTATGCATAAAACACAAGTATATGACGTTGTCAATGTTAATTTTAAGGATAAATCAACTAAAAACTGATTTAAAAATATACCTGACTACATTAATTTGTGATTTAAATCTATAATGGGAAACAAGTTTTGAGGTTAATTACTCAAATATTTGAGAAATTTTTTTGAGAGCTTTATTTTTTGGTATAATCAATTATTTTCTAGATAATGCTAGTTTATTTTGATTCAACATCAAAGGAAAACCAGGATGCCTTATTGGTGAAGAGGGTATATATTCGATAAGGTTAGAACATTGAGTAAATAATGAGCATTTTGGGAATCTTTGATTGTTCCATAATAATCATCATTTACATAGATTCTAAAAATATTTTTATGATAATTTATAAGCAATAAATCCACAAATTCACTTTACTAGAGATAAACTATAGGAATATATTAAATATTTGAATATCTCATTTTAAAAAATATTTTATAAATAATCTTATTGCATGTCAAAGGAAGAAGACGTCTATTTTTATCACACCTTCATATTGGAAGGAATTGGATTTATATAATTTTAATGATGTAATTCATATTGAATAGAATGTATGTGATAATATCATTTTTACATGACTTCAAAATCATAGAAAAGTAGATAGCATAAAAATGAAATATTAGAAATGGTTTATTTAGGAATTTGAAGTCATTAAAGCAAAGGAAAAATCATAGCATACTTTTTTTCACCAATAGTAAAAAAAGTACATGAAAGGAGAATATTTTTTATAAATTTCAAGTCACGATTAAAGATCCATAGGAAAACAGTTTTAACATAAGGACCATTATTTTAATGAAAGATGTTAGGATGAAGGGTTTAAAATCTCATGACTGGAATATGTTTACATTTTTAATTTTAGTGGCTATATGTTTTATCTTATCAGATAGGGTGTGATACAAAATCACATGATTATGTTATTTATTTAACTTTATTTGTAGAAAGGTTACTAATTCGTTGAATTTTACAGTCTTACATGGTCAAAATTTATGATTATTGGGTGATCTAGAGATATATTCTCTACAGTTATTCTTTATTATCTAGATTCACATAACCATTCATTAGGATACATATGTACAAATATATAGTATGGTTTATTTAAAATGGATTTACCGAATTTAGAATCAAATGAAAAAATTGAAAAGGTATTTAAAAAATGGAATTTGGCACGAGGTTTATACCTTTGAGAATTAAATAAATGAATAAGCCATTACATGTTGTAATAAGTACCTCAAAAATGTCAAAAATATTTAGCTTTCATTTTCTAAGTATACAAGAAGGGAATATGGTGAAGGGATAATAAGAAAAAACATTGACACTATATAATTCATGCAATGGTAAGAATCACATATATATCATCCACATAACTCATAATATGATAGAGTATGTGGTTAAACACATGGTGAATCTTAGTATTACGATCCCCAATATAATGGAATGATGTATATAAAAAACACAATAACAAATTCATTTATTAGTTAAAGAAACATATAAAATTCTTATTAAGTGTTAATTGAGATTCAATTTATAAGTGGGTGATATGGATTCCTAGAGGTCCAATAATACATGTTACTTATTAATTAGGTTATATAATTAATTAATTTACAATCAAAACTAAATTGTATGATGATAATATAAAAAAAAATCATTTAATTTTTTGGTTGAAGTAACTTATATATCAAGTACTAAATAAAAAAAATCCAACAGTATTCAAAAATTTCATTCATTGGGGGTAATTTAATAAATTTTAGACCATACTAGTACTCAAATATTAGTGGATTGGAAATAAAAATGGAGCTTAAAATAATTATTTTGGATTCAAATTAATGAATATTTATAAAGGAGGATGTATTGAAAAACCTTTCACTTTTTTGTATCATTTGATAAAGATGTTTTAAATGTTCCTAGCCTTGCTACTTAAAACTAATCAATTATTTAATTATCAAATGAAATAGATGAAGGGGTGAATAATGCTAAAAATTATTATGATCTATTTATTGGTACATCGCTTGAAAATGATTTTATATGAGATGAAAAATTATATATAATAAATAATCACAATAAAGGAATTTTTTTTACAAAAAGTGGAAAAAGAGTTTGAGAAAAAGTTAAGAAAATGGTTGAAGTGACATAATCAATTGATGGGAAGGTAATGAAAAATAATAACATAATAATTATTACACACTTGAAAAAGTAATCATTTTTAATTAATTATTTCATTTATTTTGGTAATTATATATAATAGGTTTATTGCATTAATTTTAATATTATATCTAGTTTTTTGTTTAATATATTTTATTATTTATTAATATTAAATCTCACTTAAAATATCTATTAGAATTTTTTCCAAATAATATCTTCATGATGGTGTAATTTAGTTAATTTTATGAAGTTTAATTTATTTTTAAACTAATCTAAACAAAAAATTCTATAATTAAATTAACAAGTTAAAATAATATTTCATAAAACTAGTCTATTAATTAATATTTTACAATATTTATTATATATTGCATCTAACTGAATTTTTGATACGTTTTTTTGTTATAAAAATATATTACTTGTTTGTTTATTTCATATGTAAATGTTGACTAATCCCAGTGATGATTTTAGTAATTACAAAGATGATGATGGAATAGAGAAGGATGTTATGAAAATTAATAAAGACCCAATATTGATGGATGAAGTTTACCAAAAAAGAATATATGGATAAAAATATATGTTGAGACGAGATGAAAATTTCCAACCAATTGATGGTAAGAAGAGTAATTTTATCAATTATAATGGTATAGTGGCCAAATAAAATGTATTTCTTATAAATATTAATTTTTTTGGTATATTTAAATATGGTAGATTATATATGACAATAATTTGAGGTAATTTATTAAGTTAATCATTGGTTTGATTTCATTATTGTGCATATAAGTGATTAGTAATTCCAATATGTTGTTTTTATGTATACTTTTGAGGTTAATTTAGGTTTTAGATAGAATTTTATTCAAATATATAGTGAGGAATTTCGTTTTTATGAACATTGTGGTGATTTGATACATTATTGAAGTAGTCATCGCTCTTAGTTCTAATATTACCTAGTGGATTATCCTAATCATACCACAAAATGTTTGAGATGTTTTTGTTTCTTTTCTTAGTGAATAATAATTTAAAGAAACACTATTTTTTTTATTAACAATGAGTTAAATTTTTTACATATATATATTTTCATGACCCAAACCACTGAGGTCTGACTCGTGACTACCCCAAGTATACCTCCAATAGGACAGGGGATGTCAAACAATGGTGAGTAGACATATCCCACAAATGTGAGTCATTATCTGAAAGTACCTGGACACACACACACATCTCCAAGACCAAACAATTCTGAAATCTAAAACAATTGAAATAATGCATGCATACATCTAATATCCCATAATAGAGTACATTAATAAGTACAGAAAGTGAAAAAAGGGGCCAAATACAAGACTAACTAAACACTGTAAAGAGTTCAACCAAATCCAAGGGATAGGACTAAGTCAAATGAAAGCTCCTAGTAAAAATATTTGTCTAACAAGCTCCAACTATGCTTCACCTTCTCCATGTCCTCATATGACACCGTCAATAGGCCATCGTCTGCATAAGACACGACACGTGAAGGTAAATCCCATGCAGAGGTGAGTGTAAAAATACTTAGTAGGACACCCTGAAAACACTAAATATAAAGTACCAAGTATATTCATCTCAATAAAATTTATAAAAATCAATATATAATAGAAAAATCCAGATATACTCATGAAAGAAACCACGCTACTAGGTGGTCATAACCAACTATCAGTCATAGGAATCTGTAAAAAATCAATGCTCATTATGGGAGAATCCACTCCATGAGACATGCTATCACTGAAGGCACTCGACAAAGAGGTCTAGATCATTGGGCCCTACCCAATGAAATCTCACTGGTCTAAGAATACCCTGATACACAGATAGGGGATCATGCCCAGGATTGTTGGGGGACACCACAAACCCAATCTAGATTAACCTGCTATGTAGGGGATCATATATCAATGATTACCCAAACCCTACTAATACGACTTACTATATAGATTATAAAAACCCTACTCAATGTGGTCATGATAATTCCACAAATCCTATCTAGGGAACAAAGGTGATAGAGGATCGCACTCCAGTCTCACAGAGGGACTCCATAACTCTATCAGAGACTCGACCTCTAGAGGGGATAATGATACCATTATATAGATGTAATGATACATTTTATCCTTTAGGGAAAGGACCAAGGGAACATAATAAACCTATAATAGTCCAAACTAAGAAAATGAAGAGCTAAAAACACTCTATAAGGGGGGTACATGGCGTGTTTTAGGGGGTACACAACGTGTCCAACTATCCCCTTGACAAACCATGTGGAAGAGCCCCACATGGTATGTAAGTCTCTATATACATGATGTGTAGAATAATTACATAGTATGTAGAGACACATGGTATCTTTCCTGTGTCACATGGATGTGTCGATGTACAGTGGCCGTGTCTGTGTACCAGACCGTTTATGCCAAGTCGTGTCCATATCCAAGTACACAGCGTGCCACTTGGCTGTGTACTTTTTTCCGTGTTTGTGTACTCCATGAAGTACATGTTGAGACAAACAGATGGGGTCACATGACATGTGACAGGGGTCACAAGCTGTGTGATCCTTATCTTCATCCTGAAACCCTATCTACCATTGAACGATTCCCACACGGCGTGTAATCTCAATGTACATGCGGTGTTCCTTAGGATTTCTTAGATCCATAGGTTTCTCCTATATTATTCTTTGCATGCCGCTTCCACCTCAATTTGTGTTAGAAATCATGCCATAGATCTTGGATCTAGGTTGACTAAGCCCCTCCACTGCTAGATCATCGGAATCCAGCCTCAAAACTCGTCGAAAAAAACCACCTCTGACATTATTTTACCATATGTCGCCTGGGAAGATGAAGAACCATCGATCTAGTATTTTTATCCATCTATCTATCCACCGCCATCATCTATCTTTGATCCACAACCACCATTGTGTTCCACACCTTCAATTTTGATCTGTTGCACAATGATCAGAAATTGGGTATTAGTCGAACCATTGGCCAAAAGGAATACTAACGACGATCGAACGAAGAATTTGAGGATAAATCCATAAACCATAAAAAGGTGAGAAATGAACCTCATCCATTGTTCATTTTTTCTCAATCCATTTTCATAGAAGAATATAAACAAATAGGATTAAAACAAAATGAACAAAATAAACAATTCCATCAAATTAAATCTACCGATGATGCGCGTATCAATTCTGTTGGGAGAATTGATCCGCGTTTGTATGAGATTAAGAAATGAGATCGAAATCACAAATCAAAACATTCTACCTAGATTTCGGATTGATTTTTGATGAAGAAAAGTTTCATTTACTTCATTGATGAGATCCTCCAACTCCGTTGGCATGATGATCCATGATCTAATCCCGATAAATTATTATTTTCCAAGAAATCTCTCCAATAGTTTTCTGAATCTCCAGAGTTTGAGCGGCCAACCATGAAGAAATATCATAACCATAAATTTTATGGATAAAATAGGCCACTATAAAAAATAAATTAATTGTTTAATTTATTTCATTCATTCACGCCCATAGTGAATTTTTTACAAATGACCCATGCTGAAAAAGGTTATGTCATGCATATAGTAAAAATCACATTCTTAACTAAATGGTACCCTCAGATTTCTGATTTGGGCCCCCATTTTGGAGTTATTGCACTTTTTCAGGAAAATTTCATGTGTGTGCTATTTAATATATTTAATATATTTCAAACTTTTATTATGGGCACACCGGACCTCAAAATTACATGTTGTCTCAGTGCATGGTCTTGATAATAATCCATATAATATAAAAAATAATACATGTAAAAATACGAGACATTACATTCTCTCCACCTTAGGAATTTTTGTCCCAAAAAGATAAAAACCTACTAAAAAAGATGAGGTTACTGGGATCAAATCTAGGTCTCCCACTCCCAGGTGATCTCTTGAAGATTCTTGTTATTCTACCAAACATGCACAAGGGAAATCAAACACCCTAGAAGGATAATCTCTTATCGATCATTGATTTCCACTGGGTACTCTGCAAAGTTAGCTCCATCCTCTATGTTTAGCTCTCTCTAGTCAATAACGTGTGATAGATCATGCACGTACCTCCTCAGTTGTGACATGTGTAAGACGTCGTATACCCAATCCAACTAAAGTGGTAGATCTAATTGGTATTTCACCTTGCAAAATCTATGTAGTATATGGAAGGGACCAATGAATCTCAGAGATAACTTATAGCTGTGACCAAATATTTTCAATCCATAACAAGGTGAGACCCTAAAAAACACATGGTCTCCTTCCTTAAACTATATAGGTATTAATTATTGGTCTGTATAATACTTATGATGAATATTTATAGTCCTCATCCACTATTGGATGATCTTTAACTTCTCTGTAGTATCTCACACCAAATCTAGGCTCATGAGTGACGGCTCACCTAGATCAGTCCAAAAAAGTGGTGACCTACAAGGTCGCCTGTACAAAGCCTCAAACAGAACCATACCAATTTTGGAATGATAGATGTTTTTCTACACAAACTCTACCAAGGGTAGGTGATTCTTCTAATTACAACCAAAGTACAACATGAAAGTTCACAACATTTCCTCCAAGACCTAAATGGTCTGCTCTATTTGGCCATCGGTTTGGGGATGAAATGATGTTCTCAAGTGTAAATAACACCTGAAAGCCTCTTATAATCCCTCCTATAACTGATATGTGAAATGATAATCATGGTCAGAGACAATCGTTGAGGTAAAACCATGGAGTCGAACTATCTCTTGCACATAGAGGCATCCCAAGATCTCTACAGAACTCTACTCTCAAATGGATAGGAAGTGGGATAACTTGGTTATTCAGTCTACAATCACTCATGTCCCCTGGAATTACATGGTAATCCCTTCACAAAGTCCATGGACATCCCATCCCACTTTCACTCTGGAACATTAAAGGGTTGAGATAAACCCATTGGAACCTGGTGCTCACCTTTCACCAACTGAAAAGTGAGGCATCAAGAGACAAAATCTGCAACTCCCTTATTCATGATTGGCCACTAAAACTGACATTAAAGGTCTTGGTACATATTTTCCACACCTGGATGTACCACCAAATAGGATTTATGATGCTCCTGCAACACCTACTACCTAAACATCAAAAGTACCATCATCCATACTCTAAAAAGGATAGCGTACTCACCAGCTTCAAAATATCCATAAAGGGCATGTCTAGTGGATATCTGAGCACATAAGGTCTTACAGTTAGTATATCCTCACTAATCATCCCTAACATGCTGTAAAAGCAATAGGATAAAAAACATCAAATGAATATATAAAGCACTATCCTTATCCACAAATGAAAAATACAATGAGGTTAACTTATCCGATGACCCGGTCAACAATTGAGAGAAAGATCTCCTACTGAGAGCATCTACCACCACCTTTCTTTTCCAAAGAGTATAAAAAATCATGAAATCATAATCCTGGAGGAACTCTATCCATCACCTACGCCACAAGTTAATATCCTTCTAAAAGAAGATATACTTGAGACTATTGTGGTTAGAGTAAAAGACAAACTAATCACCCATCAAGTAGTGTCACCACATCTTCAAGGCGAAGACTATTGTTGCTAACTCAAGATCACGGGTCGCGTAGTTCTTCTCATGTGGTCTCAACTAGAATGAAATATAGGAAATAACTGCATGATTCTACATCAAAACACAAGCAAGTATAGTCCCTGATGCATCTCAGAGAAGTAATTACTCAACACCCACCTTAGGAAATCTCAAGATGAGAGCGCTCTTCAACCTATGTCTCAGCTCCTAAAAGCATAGCTGACACCTTTATTTATACACAAAAGGCTACCCCTTATGGGTCAAATCTATCATGGGTGATACCACTTTGAATAAATCAGGTACAAACCTATGATATTTCCATAAAAACCCAAGGAAACACCAAACCTCTATAACACTCTTAGGTAGCTCCCAAGTAAGAAATGCCTCAACTTTCACCGGGTCCACTGCTACTCCAGCCTCTAAGATGACGTGTCCCATAAAGT
This sequence comes from Viscum album, assembly GCA_963277665.1. Lineage (NCBI taxonomy): Eukaryota > Viridiplantae > Streptophyta > Magnoliopsida > Santalales > Viscaceae > Viscum > Viscum album. The sequence continues at coordinate 1,980,732,207 of OY728125.1, read as the reverse complement.
GGACTTCTCAAATCCAAAACTGACACTTTGAGAGCATCTTGTAAATCTGGTTCTCTTAGAGTGTGTCTAGGACCATTCTCAAGTGTCTTTCATGCTTCTCCTTGGATGCTAAATACACTAGGATTTCATCGATGAATACTACCACAAACCAATATAAGAAAGGCTAAGAGATCTAGTTCATGAGTCACATAAAAATTTCCGGGTCATTTATCACACAGAATGACATCACCAAGTACTCATAATGACCATAATGACATATAAAGGTTGTCTTCAGTATATCTTCATCCTGTACTCACAAATGGTGATAGATTAATCCGATGTCAATCTTCGAGAACCACCACACTCCTATTAACTAATCAAAGAGGTCATCGATACTCAATAGTGGATAATTATTATTCACGGTCACCTGATTTAGGAACAAATAACCCAAAAATAACCTAAATCTCCCATCATTCTTCTTGATGAACAATACTGGGGCTTCCCAGGGAGAAACACTAGGTCTCATAAATCCCTTCTCCTACAATTTTGTCAACTACACCCTCAACTATCAAAGATCTACAGGAGCTATCTGATATTCTAGTGGAAATATCGGTTCCATCCTAGGATGCTATTCAATGAATAAGTCTAACTCTTAATGGGGAGGTTAACCTGGTATTTCCTCAAGAAAGATGTCCTCATACTCTTCCACCACCACAGGAAACTGATATCTCAAAGCATCCACTACTCTGAGAGTTATCATATCTAAATAGTGAGTAATCAGCAAAACTCTTCTATGCCCGAGCTCATCCTTCCATGCCAAGGTTTCCTTTTCACCTACAAAGGAAAACCTCATTCTGTCATTACAGACACACCACATCCTCTACCTAAAGTAATCGATATGGGCATGAACTATAAATAGCTAGTATATACCTAAGATGATGTTGCAAGGACTTATTATTTCAACAAAGAGATTCCATACAAAAATATTGCCTCCAAGCATCAGGTCACACTATCAACACAAGTTCATAGTCACTGATTCAACACTTATCAGAGTCTCCAACCATAAGGGTCAAGCCAATGGATCAACCAAAATCTCTAAATATCAAACCAAAGAAGTGGAAAGGAAATAATGAATAAAACCTATGTCCACCGGCACTACAACTAAAGTATAAAAGACATGGATCATACCTCATATAATCCCAAAATCCACGGGGCCATAGGTCTCTATAGCTTGTAGATGGACTCATCCCAGGCCACCGGATCTCTAAGACTGGTGTGGACCACCTGGGGGTGGTGGTGGTAATAAGTTGAACCTATGACCACCTCCTTCTTACCTACCTCCCCTCTTTCATGTCCTCCTCCTTGTAAAACACCCTACTAATACTACCTTTGTCTCTATCTTGGATGTCCCTCGACCATCTAATGATTAGCTATATTATGGGTCAAACAATCTCAATCCAGATATCCCCAACCATTGCAGGAGAAACACTACCTGTTACTCAGTTGATTCAATCCACCCTAAGGGCCCTACACCACTAAGCCTATGTCCTGGGATCACCTCCTAAAGTGTCTCACACACTTGGATCCCTATGGCTGTTGTCAGTTGCATACTACCAAGGTCTTAGCTACCAGGTTCCCACTACTAACTCCCACTATCAGTGTCTTATCTTCCAAAAATATTTCCACCAACAAGGCTCACTCAAGCACCCCAAAATAGGTGGAAATGCAAAGAGATACCACTAAAACCCTGATGTCTTGGTGCAATCCCTACTCATAGGTATGATATCTAAAGAACTAATCTCGAACCATATCTAAGAAGTAATGCGAGAGATTCATAAACCTCATCGAGTACTCCTCCAAGGTCATACCACCCTTATGAAGATGTATAATCTCTTGTATGTGTAACGATCACAACATGGTAGGATAGAATTCCTCCCTAAAGAGAAACTCAAAGTCTAACCAGGATAAATCTATATTGTTATGTGATCGAGTCAATAAGCTCCACTATCACCTAGAAGAAACCTGAAGAAGACTCACTATGAGGACCGCCATCTGATCTTTAAGTGTCCTCACAAGGAATAAAATGCAAGTGACTACCTGTATCCATCCCTCATCCACCTGGGCATTTGGATATCCTTGAATCCTAGGTGGCCACTTCATCTGAAACTCATGAAAGACACTCAAATTGTGTGCATAATCAGTTGGTACTGCTATCTATAGCTATTAATCAATGGTTGTTGGTATAGTTGGTGATGTTATTAATATTTTCATGAATTATTATATACCCCCTTTACTGATTTTAAATGAAATGTGCATAATTTTTGTGAAATATTAATGTTTTAATACTAAGTATAATTTTTGAGAATTTTTAGAAGTAGTCCAATTGAGTCAGTTTACTCTTTTATTTATAACTCTCACCATAATGATCCAAATTGTGTGGTTATTATTTTTTAGGATTCCTAATTCAATATAAAACATTTCATTAGAATGGATCATGGGCTAATTCTTCTATTTGAAGGATCACATGGACCACACAAGATGAACCAAAGAACTTGTGAAGAAACTGGACCGGCCATGATGATTGAGTTAATGGTCTAAATCCAGAAGCCCAAATTTTATTAAACTATACCATATGTTCTTTATTATCCAAAATAACCAAGGATAAAAATTTCAGGGCCCAACTATAAGAAAAAGAGGCCCAAATGAATCTTTGAATTGTAACCCACCATTCTGGTCGGGAATTAAAATCCAGACACTATTCATGACATATCTCATGATTTAATAATCAAAGATAGATGATATTTTTCAGTGTAAAATAGGAGATATAGGTGGCCTACTTTTTTGAAGAAATCATTCGGCTTTGAAGGCATCTTCCTATTCAAAAACCCTTTCACATTTAGGACTTCAAAAATATTGGATTGAAATGGACAGATTAAATATGTTTAATCAACCGTCCATAACTTTGTCTACATAGGTCTAAATGACTCCAAATTTTGAGAGTGGTTGTAAAACTTTATTATATACAACTTTGAAGAAGGAGATATCTCGATATTAGGTTTTCTGAATATCTAACTTGGAGATTCAAGTGGAGGGACATATTAGGAATGAAAATAGTCCACTTCCTTGGGCTATAAATGCATCCCCCTCCTCTCCTTCAAAGGGGTTGGCATTTCAGAAGATAGGGGCACATATTGGAAGGAAAAAAGGATTTAAAAGGTCTTGGGAGGACCTGAAATACTCAAGTTTTCCCTTGAGATACCCTTCATCATCTCTTTGTTTCCTTTCACTTTTGTGTTGTTCTTCGTTTGTAATCTTGTAAGTTTGTGTTTTGTAATTCTGTTTTAATGCAAGTTTCTTCTTCAATATCTCTTGTTATCATCCAACTTATGTATTTTAATATTAATGTTCTTAACAGAGTTTAAATATAGTTTAATCCCCTTCCATTATTTTGATTCCTCATTCAATCGAAAGTCTGTTTTTTTAATTCTCATCATTGTTCGTGTGTGTGGGTGTTCGACGCACCACTCTTTTCTTATCCCTTTCTTTTTATTCTATTATTAATTTAACATCATAATATTTATAACCATATTATTAAACACCCAAATGTCTGAGTAAATCTCTCATTGGGCTAAGTCAAAATTTAGGGATGTTAATTGATTGATAGTATTTACTCGATGAGTATTCATTAATTTAACATTGTGTATGTTGGACTTAACATGTCATGGATTAATGAAATATTTTGTTTAACATGTGGTTTCCATGGATTACTAGAACCATAAATACACTACCATAAAAAATTAATAGTAATTATTAGAACCCTAAGTTAATTTAAGGCTTGGATTAAATCCTTAATACTTAGGAATTCCAATCAACGTTATCTTTTGAAGTGGGTGTTAATTTAAATGCAATATAAAGCAAAGCTCAAGGATATCACAAGATTAACTCCCTAATGATGAACTCACCCCAATATTTATCAAATTGTTAAATCAATTATATTCAATCAATCATTTCAATTAATATCTGAAAAGAAACCCCCTAATCAAAATACAATCAACTAAAAACAAACGACTATTAAAAATTATCATCGGCATGGATTCGACCCGAGTGTTGCTATACACATTAGCAGAGCATCAGAACTTTGACCGGTTGATAGGTGACAATCGACCGTGCATTTAAAATGGAACCATTTCCAGGGATGGTGCTTTAAGTAGTCATTAGTTTCTGGTTATTGTAAAAAAACAAAAAAAAAAGCAAAATTTTAAAAAAAAATTGAAAAAAAACACAAAGAAAAACCCGTCTTCTCATAAAAATCATAAACAGAAAAAACACAAAGAAAAACCCATCTTCATTTTCCTTCCAAAATCTCTCTGAATGCCCCATATCCTCCCAAACAATCCCTTGGATTTTTTTGACCCTGAAATTGAACAAACACTTTGCCAACTTAGGAGGAACATAAGATATAATCAACTCATTCAAGAACCAGTCCTTGGCCAACCAATTGAATTAGATATGGCCAATACTAGGGAAAAAACACTAAAAGAACTTGCTGCCCCTGATATGAATTACCAACCTATTGGTATTAAATATCCAAACATAAAAGATGACTTCAAACTCAAATCGGGTTTGATTCATCTTATTCCTCATTTCCACGGGCTAACCGGTGAGGATCCACATCTCCACCTTAAAGAGTTCCAAGTGGTGTGCTCTACCATGAAGCCTCAAGGGGTTTCTGAGAAAAAAATCAAACTTCGAGAATTCCCTTTCTCCCTAGCTGAAACTGCTAAGTCATGAATTTACTACCTACCTTATGGTTCAATAACCACATGGAATGACATTAAGTGACTCTTCTTAGAGAAATTCTTTCCTGCTTCTCGTACTGCTTCTATCCGAAAGAAAATAAGTGGTATCCGTCAGTTCCCAAGTGAATCACTCCATGAATACTGGGAGAGGTTCAAAAAGGTTGTTTCAACCTGCCCACACCACCAAATACCTGACCAACTCTTGATCCAATACTTCTATGAGGGTTTATTGGCTATGGAGATAACTCTCATTGATGCCGCAAGTGGCGATGATCTTGTTGATAAAACTCCTGAAGCTGCAAGAGATATCATAAGTAACATGGATACAAACACACAACAATTCTATACTCGAGTACATGATCAAGTCAAACAAGCCCAAGATAATCAATCAATTGATCCGAACAAGATGATCGAGTGGACGAGTGAACTTATAGGTCTTGTGTGAAAACTAGCTATGGATACCAAATCCCCAACCTCATCTTCTCTACAATCAATGTTTCCTGGACCTGTCAAAAACTGTGGAATCTTCAACTCTTCATCTCATCCAACAGACACATTTCCACAACTTCAATAGGATCAATCCGATTCATCTGGACCAATGGAGATCAATGTAGCATATGCTCAGCAGAACACCAACCCTCAACTATCAGGTCAGTTTGTTAGAAACTTCAACCAACCTCAGTCTGATCCCTTCTCTTCTTCCTATAACCATGGCCTTAGGTATGGTAATCCCATATCTCATCCCCCTCAATTCCCTCCTCAAAACCCAAACCAATTTCAATATGGTCAAGGTGCTGGTAATTTCCAACAACCTTATCCTTTTATTCCTCAACCTCAAAGGAACAATCCTCCTCCTGGATTCCATTATCCTAGTGAGCCTTCCCAATTCCAAAACCAATACAATCAATTTCCCAAGAACCAAAATCTAGCTAATCCCAATCCGGGACAAGCCTCTTCTTCTAAGAAACCATGGGAAAGTGCAGTGGAAGATCTTGCCTCCTTCACCCGTTCCAGCCTCAAGAACATTGAAACCCAAATTGGTCAACTTGCATCCCACCTTAGTTAGCAGCAACCATCCAATTCTTCCCAACTTCTAGCTCAACCATTACCTAACCCCAAGGGTAATGTAATTGCAATTGCACTTATATTGGGAAAGAAAATTTCTATGCCTCAAGATAATTCCTCTAACCCTCCTTTGAATGTTGACCTAGAAAATGAAAAGAAAAAGAAACCTGAAAAGGAACCTAAATCCATTCCCTCACCTTCTTCTATTCCATATAGGAACCCAATTACTTTTCCTCAAGCAATTTATAACCCAAAGAAGTCCTTTGAACCCAATCCTGAAATGATCGACATGTTTAGACGTGTTGAAGTCAACATTCCCCTCTTAGATTCCATAAAAAAATCCTAAGTATGCCAAGTTTCTCAAGGAGTTGTGTACCCACAAGAGGCAACTTAGGACCTTTGAAAATGTTTCCACCCAACACTCTATTCCCATAAAGTGAAAACATCCAGGGACCTTTATGGTTTGATTCCAAATTAGAAGTTACAACTTTGATGATGCACTCATAGACCTAGGAGCCTCAATTAATGTCATGCCCAAATCCATATTATCCAACCTTGGTCTAGGTCCCTTACATCCAAAGGGTGTTGTCATTCAATTGTCCAATCAAAGCACAGCCAGTCCTGAGGGAATAATTGAGGATGTCCTTGTCTGAGTCAATGATCTTATCTTCCCTGCTGATTTCTATGTCCTTGACATGGAAGGTGAGATGAAATCTTCTCGATCTCCCCTAATTCTAGGAAGACCATTCCTCATGACTGTGAGAACCAAGATTGATGTCCATTTAGGAATATTATACATAGAATTCGGTGACCAACTGGTCAAGCTCAACATTTTATAAGCCATGCAATACCCATCCGAGGATCACCCTGCATTCTCAATTCATGCTTTTGAGGACACTTTTAAGAGTCAATCGAACCCCAATACACCATGTTCTTTATGTTCTAGTGACAAAGGATCTTGTGAAATATACACCAGGATTAACCAAGTCATAAATGATGAAGTCGATGTAGACCTCTCATTCACAGACTCCATAAATCTAGAGGAACTTAAAAACTCTCTTGAATCCCACATCAACTCTGATCTCTACTGTGCCACCTTGGATAGTATTAAGGAAAATGAATCTGAAGCAACTGAAGTCCCATCTTCCATTCCTGTGTTGTCTAACCCAAAAATGAAAGATGAGACTGATCTAAAAACTCTTCCTGAACACATGAAATATGCATTCCTTTTCCGTGATCACTCATATCCTGTCATTATCTCTACTTCACTTATTGAAACCGAAGAGTCCAAACTTGTTCAGGTGTTAGAGGAAAACAAAAAGGCCATAGGTTGGACCCTAGATGACATACCAGGAATCAACCCTACCCTTTTCATGCATCACATCCATCTTGAGGAATCATCCAAACCAATTAGACAACCACAAAGAAGACTCAATCCACTCATACTTGAGGTAGTTAGGGAAGAGATCACCAAGCTTCTTAAATCTGGTATTATTTACCTAATTTATGATAGTGAATGGGTTAGTCCAATTCAAGTTGTACCTAATAAGGGTGGGATAACTGTTGTCACAAATGAACATGGGGAAGTAGTCACAACTCGAGTAAAGAAAAAATGGTGTGTGTGCATCGACTATAGGAAATTGAATGTTGAAATAAGAAAAGATCACTACCCTCTTCCATTCCTTGATCAAATACCGGAACGATTAGCTGGAAAGTCACACTATTGCTTTCTTGATGGATACAACAGCTACTTCCAAATCCCAATCCCACCTCAGGACCAAGAAAAGACTACTTTCACATGCCCCTTTGGAACATATGAATATAGAAGAATGACTTTTGGCCTTTGCAATTCCCCTATAACATTCCAGAGGTGTATGATGAGTATCTTTTCCGAATTCATTGAACACTGCATGGAAGTCTTCATGGATGACTTCACCATTTATGGCGAGTCATTTGAATCTTGTTTGAATTCACTCTCTCTAGTCCTCCAAAAGTGTTTCAAGTGAAACCTTGTGTTAAATTTTAAAAAATGTCACTTCATGGTTACAAATGGGATTGTTCTAGGGAAAATAGTTTCAAAAGATAGTATTGAAGTTGATCCTGCCAAAATTGAAGTGATCCAATCACTTCCTCAGCCCACTTCTATTCGATACATCCATTTATTTCTCGGTCATGCCGGTTTCTATCGGAGTTTCATCCATAACTTCAGTAGGATTTCCCTCCCACTCAAAACTTATCTAACATCCGCCCCAATAATCCAACCCCCAGATTGGTCCTTACCCTTTGAGATGATGTGTGATGCTTCTGATAGAGCCATTGGGGCTGTTCTTGGTCAAAGAAGAGAAAAAATTTCTCATGTAATCTATTATGACTCAAAAACATTGGTTGAAACTCAATCACACTACACTGTCACTGAAAAGGAACTTTTAGAAGTGGTTTTTTCCTTAGATAAATTCTGGCCCTATCTCTTAGGTGCCAAAATCATCATCTTCACAGACCATTCTTCTATAAAGTTCTTACTTAAGAAAAGTAATTCCAAACCAAGGCTAATAAGATGGATCCTAATGCTCTAAGAGTTTGACCCTGAAATCAAAGATAGATTAAGAAAAGAAAACCCTATGGATGATCAATTGAGTAGAATTTTTAATTCTTCTCATTCTGAAATCATCAATCCTGAATTCCCCACTGAGCACCTTTCATCTCTCACTCCAAAAATACCATGGTATGCCCCAATTTTAAATTACTAGGTTTTTGGTGTTTTTCCTGAAATTTTTTCAAAAGAACAAAAAATGAAGTTGAAAAGTGATTCAAAATACTATTTTTGGGAAGAAAATAAACTTTGGAAAACTGGGGCTGACATAGTAATAAAGAGATGTGTTGATGAAAATGAACATTATTCCATATTAGAATTCTATCACTCAATGCCTGGTGGTGTCCACTTTGGACCACAAAGGACCTCATGAAAGGTCCGAGACTCTGGATTCTTCTGGACATCACTCTTTAAGGACTCACATAAGTTCTGTCAATCATGTCCCACTTTCCAAAAGTTTGGCACAATTTGAAAGAGAAATGAAATGCCCCAAAATCCTTTAATTTTTTTGTGAGATTTTTGATGTTTGGGGCATCGATTTCATGGTACCATTCCCCCCTTCCAATGGATTCTCATACATTCTTCTTGCGGTTGATTATGTTTCTAGGTAGGTTGAGGACAAACCCACTAGAAAGGATGATTGACATACTATTAATGAGTTCCTAATGACACACATCTTCCACCGATTTGGCATACCTCGTACCTTGATAAGTGACTTAGGAACCCATTTTTGTAATAAAACAATGTAATATCTTTGGAAAAAGAATGGGGTTGTACATAAAACTTCAACAACATATCATCCCTAAACAAATGGAATGGTTGAACTTTCTAATAGAGAAGTGAAAAGAGTGCTTGAGAGAATTGTAAAACCCACAAGAAAAGACTGGCCTGAAAGGCTTGGTGAAGCACTTTGGGCTTATCAAACTGCCTATAAAACACCCATTGGGATGTCTCCTTTTAGGCTAGTTTTTTGTAAAGCATGTCATTTTCCAGTTGAAATCCAACATAAGTCATTTTGGGCTGTGAAAACTTGTAATTTTGATCTTGAAAAATCCAGTGAAGAAATATTGTTGCAATTGGCTGAACTGGAGGAGCTTCAAATTGATTCTTATGAGAATTCTAATCTCTACAAAGAAAAATCTAAGGCACTCCATGACAAACACATCCTGAGAAAGGTATTCCATGAAGGTGATAAGGTAATTCTCTTTAATTCTCGATTTTTTCTTCACTCAGGTAAGCTTAATTCTCATTGGGAAGGTCCTTTTGTTATTACTAATGTTTACCCATTTGGTGCAGTGCAAGTCCAAGACCCCTCTTCCAAAAGGACATTCATAGTTAATGGACATCAGTTAAAGCATCACCATGAGAGGATGCACAATCCTAGATTAACATCGACTTCCATTGAATCCCCAACTTCTCCAGTCGACCTACCACTAAATGGAGATGGAAACCCGCCAAATCCAAACCAGGGGGCACCTCTTTCCCTTTAACTCTCTCTCCATCTCTTCCTCTCTCTACCTCTTTCTTCTTCTTCTTCTCTCTTTCATTTTTTTTACCACTTTATTTTTTGAACCCTTTATTTTTCTCTTTATCTTTTGTTTTGGTGTGTATTTTAAAGATCACTAAAAAAACTAAAAAAACTAAAAAAACTAAAAAAATGTAAAAAAACCAAAAGAGTCATACTTACTCACCATCAATTTTCAAATTTTGTCCAACCATTTTGGGGGGTCAAAAGACATGGTTTCATCTATTTTTTTTTTTGTGTTTTCATCATATATTTGGATAAATAATTTTGTGTCAAGAATAATACATTTTGAATGCTCAATTTTTGATTTGGAAAATGCTTTTCCCAAACCGTGAGGAACGAAATTTTCTTTCATGCCAAGGCCACCTATGGACATATTTTCAAAATGTGTGTTTTCACCCCCATTTGTGAGTCTTGAGTTTGAGGACCTTCGAACTAAATTTCCTACTTTAGTGTGCATTAATATGATAGAGGCATTTTCTGAACCACATGAGAACCACAATAGCCAAATAACCTCCCATTTCCCTTAAATTAATCCTCCATTTGAAAGCACCTTTGAGCCTATGAAAACCTTTTCTTTGATAGCCACATTACAAGACCAATACCTTTTCCCACCCAATATCAACATAGATTTTTATTGAATAATTTTTTTTGAAATTAAAGTGTTGGGGGGGGATGGATTTCATTATGGGTACCCTTTGTTGATTTCACCATGTTATAATATGCTTGAGGGAAAGCATCTATTTCAGTGTGGGGGAGATGTTGTCATTCATTGTGTTTTGGGAAATGTAATGTACACTCATTTATGAAATTTTTTAAATGTTATTGACAAGTGTTCAAAAAAAATCAAAAAAATCAAAAAAAAGAACAATAAAAAAATTGGGTTGTTTCTTGGTTAGGTCAAAAATCACTATTTCTCACCCTTTGATCATGTTATATCTATTACAATTAGTTTTGTAAGGAGATCAATCATGGGTTGGGATATGAGTGTGAGATCTTTTCCAAGTTCAACTTTCGAAAAAAGAAAAAAAAAGAAAAAAAAGAACACTTGCATTATATTCTTATGTCATTGGGAGAAGTTTTTTAGTTTGTAAATATTTCATCTTCTCATACCCTTCAAATTTTTTTCCTCTATTGTGTCTTTTTTCACATAATTATTCCCTTGTAAAATCTGTGTTTTCATTTCCTTCCATGTTTTATTTCAAAAAAATGTGCATTTATTTTTCTATGTTGGTGTTTTACCCCTCTTCTTCTCTCTCTTGGACATTATATTCCTACCATCCCATAGACACAGAAAAACCCCTTAAAAAGATCTCTTGATTCTTATGCACTTTGGATAGGTATTGGAAGCTGAGATCTCTTTCAAACTCTAGGATTTTCACTTTTGGTTGGTGAAAGAGTGAACCTCCACAAATGAATTTTATCATCTTGAGAGGTGTGAGTTTCGAGAGTCCATATTTTCCATTTCTAAATTTTAGCATGAAAAAATGAATTAGTTTTGGAACATTGTTTCTGTAACAACTTTTGGTGGAATTCAAAATGGATGAGTGAAATAGTCTAAACCTCCCCTGATTAGAGAAAATAAAATTTTAATATATGTTGGTGAGTGAGAATGATTTTGTTATGTTTTTATATTTGTTGCACATGAGGACATGTACAAGACTAAGTGTGGGGGAGTTGATGTTATTAATATTTTCATAACTTATTATATACCCCCTTTACTTATTTTAAATGAAATGTGCATAATTTGTGTGAAATATTAATGTTTTAATACTAAGTATAATTTTTGAGCATTTTTAGAAGTAGTCCAATTGACTCAGTTTACTATTTTATTTATAACTCTCCCCTAATGATCCAAATTGCGTGTTTATTTTTTTTAGGATTCCTAATTAAATATACAACATTTCATTATAAGGGATCATGGGCCAATTCTTCCATTTTAAGGATCACATGGACCACACAAGATGACCCAAAGAATTTGTGAAGAAACTGGACCATCCATGATGATTGAGTTACTGGTCTAAATCCCGAATCCCAAATTTTATAAAACTCTACCATATGTTCTTGATTATCCAAAAGAATCAAGGAAAAAAATTTCAGGGCCCAACTCTAAGAACAAGGGGCCCCAATGAAGCTTTGAATTCTAGCCCAGCATTCTGGACAAGAATTAAAATCCGGACACTATTCATGACATATCTCATGATGTCATCATAAAAGCTAGCTGATATTTTTCAGTGTAAAAGAGGAGATATAAGAGGCCGAATTTGTTGAATAAATCATTCAGCTTTTAATGTATCTTCCTATTCAAAAACCCTTTCACATTTTGGACATCAAAAAGATTGGATTGAAATGGAAAAATTAAATTTTTTTAATAAACTGTCCATAACTTTGGCTACATAGGTCTAAATGACTCCAAATTTTGAGAGAGGTCGGAAAAATTTATTATATACAACTTTGAAGAAGGATATATCTCATGATTAGACTTTCTGTATAGCCAACTTGGCGATGAAAGTGGAGGGACAGATTGGGAATGAAAACAGTCCACTTCCTTGGGCTATAAATGCATCCACCTCCTCTCCTTCAAAGGGGTTGGCATTTCAGAAGAGAGGAGCACATATTGGCATGACAAAAGACTTTACAAGGTATTGGTAGGACCTAATATATTCAAGTTTTCACTTGATATACCCTTCCTCCTCTCTTTTTTTCCTTTCACTTTTGGGTTGTTCTTCGTTTGTAATCTTGTAAGTTTGTGTTTTGTAATTCTGTTTTAATGAAAGTTTCTTCATATATATCTCTTATTATCATCCACATTATGTAGTTTAATATTAATTTTCTTAAAATATTTTAAATATAGTTTAATCCCATTCCCTTCTTTTTCTTCCTCATTCAATCGAAAGTCCGTTTTTTTAATTCTCATCATTGTTCGTGTGTGTGTGTGTTCAACGCACCACTCTTTTCTTATCCCTTTCTTTTTATTATATTCTTAATTTAACATCATAATCATTATAACCAGATTATTAAACACCCAAATGGATGAGTAAATCTCTCATTGGGGTGAGTCAAAATTTAGGGATGTTAAGTGATTGAGAGTATTTACTCGATGAGTATTCATTAATTTAACATTGTGTATGTTGGAATTAACATGTCATGGATTAATGAAATATTTTGTTTAACATGTGGTTTCTATGGATTACTGGAACCATAAATACACTACCATAAACAAGTAATGGTAATAATTAGAACCCTAAGTTAAGTTAAGGCTTGTATTAAAGCCTTAATACTTAGGAATTCCAATCAATGTTATCTTTTAAAGTGGGTGTTAATTTAAATGCAATATAAAGCAAAGCTCAAGGATATCACAAGCTTAAATCCCTAATGATGAACTCACCCCAATATTTATCAATTTGTTAAATCAATTATATTCAATCAATAATTTTAATTAAGCTCTGAAAACAAACCCTCTAATGAAAATACAATCAACTAAAAACAAACGACTATTAAAAAGTATCATCGCCGAGGATTCGACCCGAGTGCTGCTATACACATTAGCAGAGCATCAGAACTTTGACCAATCGATAGGAGACAATCAGCCATGCATTTCATTTGGTAAACCTCATAGAGTTACAATCTCCGGTACATACCCCTGTACCAATGCCTCATCACTAAGCGGATCATCCTCATGATAATGTAGTGAAATCCTAGATGGATGTATGCATGGAGGCATCCTGAAATAAAAAAAGATGTACCAATATCAAAATAGTATATACGGGGAGATAAATCAAGGACATAGAAAACAAAAACATTCCTATATGATGCATGTACCAAAAATTTTCTATGTAACCAAGGTTTACATGTACCGAGTCGAAATACAGGTGATCAGAGTCTTGGTGTATGGATACGTCAGCTACCACACTGACATTGGAATCCCTAGACTGAAAGTCAAACTCGAAACACTAAACACTGTTGCCCCAAACCAATCTCACTGACTTCAGTCCTAAGGTAGAATCGATTGCTTTGATACCACTCTATCACGACCCGACCTGCTGAGATTCAACTCGTGACTACCCGAAGCCCGCCTCCAATAGGCAAAGGGCTGGTAACCAATACCGAGTAGGCATATCCCACAAATGGGAGGCATTATTCTGAAGTGCCCCCCACACACATATCTAAGGACACAGAATTTTGAAATTTAAAACAACTAAAACAATGCATTCATACATCTAATATCCCACAATAGAGTACAACAATAAGTACTGAGAGAAGAAAAAGGGGCCAAATACAGGCCCAACCAAAGACTGTAAAGAGTCTAAACAGCTAAAAGAGTGAGGACTAATTCAAATGAAAGATCCCATTAAACACCTCGGTCTGACAAGATCTAGCTATGCTCCACCCACTCACTGTTCTCCCAAGACACCATCAAATGGGCTGTCATCTGCATAATACATGACATGTGCGGGAAAATACCATGTAGGGGTGAGTATAATAATACTCAGTAGAATACCCCGAAAACACTAACCAAAAATTACCAAGTACAGTCAGCTCAATACAAGATAAAATAGTCAATGTATAATAGAAACCCCTATATATAATTAGGAAATACACCACGCCACTAGGCAGTCATAACAAACTGTCACCCAAAAGATTCTTCTTGAAGCAACGCTCATTCTGGGAGAACCCACTCCACGGGCCATGCTATCACTAGAGACACTTGATGAAGAGGTCTAGATTATTGGGCCCACACAATGAAATCTCACTAGTCTAAGAAGACCCTAATCCATAGATAGGGGGTCACACCTAGGATCCTTGGGGGACACCATGAACCCAATCTAGATCAACCTGCTACGTAGTGGATCATATGTCAATGATTCCACAAACCCTACCAATATGCCTACTAGATGGAGGATCAAAACCCTGCTCAAGGAGGTCATGCTGATTCCACAAACCCCACCTAGGGAATAAAGGTGATAGAGGATCACACTCCAATCTCACGATGGTACTTCACAACTCTATCTGAGACTTGACCTCTAGAGGGGATCACAATACCATGTTATAGATATAATGCCACACTATACCCTAAAGGGAAAGGACCACATAAACATATTCAACCTACAATGGTCCAAACTAAGAAAATAAAGATTTATAAACACTCTTGAAGGGGGTACATGGCGTGTACTAGGGGGTATATGGTGTGTCCAGCTATCCCCTTGACTGTTCGTGTGGAATATCCTCACATGATATGTAATTTCCCATATGAAAAACGTGTAAAATAAGTACATGGTGTGTAGAGACACATGATATCATTCCTGTGACACTTGGACATGTTTGTGTACGGTGGCCATGTCTGTGTACTGACCCGTGTATGCCAAGATATGTCCGTGTACAAGTACAAATCGTTCTACTTGGATGTGTACTTTTACCTATGTCTATGTACTCCCTGAAGTATGCAATATTCCACATGAAAGGGGTCACATTATATGTGATAGGGGTCACATTCTATGTGAACCTTATCTTCATCCCAAAACCCTAGCCACTGTTGAATGAATCCCATATAGTGTGTAATCTCGATGTACATGTTGCGTTTCTTGGGACTTCACAGATCTGGAGGTTCCTCCTCCATTATTTCTTGCAGCCACTTCCACCTAGATTTACACTAGAAATAATTACACAGATCTCAAATCTAGGTCGACCGAGCCCCGCTGCCATTAGCTTGATAGAATCCAGCCTCGAAATGTGTCGAGAAAAACCACCCCGATGTCCATTTTCCACACGTCACCCAGGAAGATGAAGAACCATCAATCTGGTATCATTCTCCCTTGATCTAGCCACCATCATCATTGATACTTGATCCACTACCACCATCACATTCTATGCCCACAGTTTCGATCCATTTCACTGAAGAACAATCACATAATGATTGGAAACTGAGTATTTGCCGAACCGTTGGCCAAAAAGAACACTAATGATAATTGAATGAAGAATTTGGGAAGAAATCCATAAACCATAAAAAGTTGAGTAATGAACCCCAGAAATTATTTATTTGTCCTCAATTTGTTTTCATAGAATAATATGAACAAAGATAATTAAAACAAAACAAAATAAAAATAAAAAATTACAACAAATTTAATCTAATGATGACGAGTGTATCAACTATGTTCATGGAATTGATCCAAATTCATCCAATATTAAGAAATGGAATGAAAATAACATATAAAAACATCCTATATAGAGTTTGGATTGATCGTTGATGAAGAACATTTGTGTTGCTATCGTTTAAGATATCCTTCAACTCTGTTGCTGTGAAGATCCATGATCTAATCCCTATCCATCATCGTTTGTTGAGAAATATCTCCAAAAGTTGTCTGAATCTATAGGTTTTGAGAAGAAAACCCTCAATAAATATTATAACATTAAATTTAAAGGATAAAACATGTTGATGCATCAAAACAAACAAAATAAATTAGTTATTTAATTTATTTCATTCATTTACTCCCACAATGACTTTTTCACAAACGGTCTGCGCTGACAAAGGTTATGTTGTGCCTTTGGTAAAACCTACATTCTGAACTCAATGGTGCCATCATATTTCTGATCTGTGTCACCATTTAGGAGTTATTCTACTTTTTGAAGAAAACTGCATGTGTGTGCTATTTAATATATTTTAAACATTTATTTGGGGCACACCAAACCTCGTAATCGCATGCCATCTTAGCACCTAGTCTTGAAAATAATATATACAATATCCAAAAATAATACATGAAAAATTATGAGACATTAAATATATATACTTATTTTATTTTATATATAAAAATAATAAAATAAAAAAAGGAAATAGTCTATAAAAAATTGCATTTATGAAATGTAGATCATGAGAATAAATTGGTATGAAAATACTTTATAAAAATTCTTCTCTATTATTTAGCATGAAATATAGTATAGTATTAACATGTTTCATTGTTATTAAATAAATTAAATTAAGTTAAAAGGAATGATGAGTGGTACCATAAATCACCATGGATTATTTACCAAGGCTTGAAAATATAAAACATGTATAATTATCTTTAACTGTGTTTATAATATCACATATCAATGTATAATTCCTATGTATATTTATAATTAATATTGAAATGTTTCATTATCTTCAATGAAAAAATTAAAATAATATTTTGACTCTAGTATATAAAAAAAAATATAAGGGAAAACATCAAAATGTGATCATCCTGAGGATATTGATATCCTATGTTTGGGATTATAAAATTATGATCATTGGGGAACTATTTAGTGTGTTTTATTTAAATTACCCTATGACTAGGAATCCCTGATCCAATTATACAAATAGTTACTTCACACACATACTCTGATACCAATTGGGAGGACAAAAAATATCATACATTATTTAACATGATTATATATATCATCTCAATATTAAAACACATTTCCATTTTTTAAAATTATATCATTTTTAAATATTAGATACATATCATTTTTAATTCACAACACAATATACATTTCTTCCACAAAAATTCACTATAAATGAATACACCCTACACATATTACTACATATAAATTCATAGAGAAATGGGAAAACATAAGAAATGTGTGAGCATAAATTTATTAGTAAGGGGTAAAACATTATCAATGAGATATAGAGGATTTATGAATAGAACATAAACAATTCAAGGACATGATCATTAGAGAAATGACATGATTAATGTAATATGTCCATGGAATCATAAGAAGTGATAATAGTCAAAAAATTCCACAAGAATGATATCATGAGTACAAAATATACATGGATAATATTACAATGTAAATAAATAATCACATGGATAATAGTAATAGATTACATAATGATAAAATACAAAATTTAGACTTCATAACCATATCACTGTGGTCTCATGCCAAGATATTTTTCATAAAAGAGTAGAAATACACCAAATACCCATGATAGTTTTATTATATGACCTGCCTATGAATCTAGGGGATTTATAATTCTTAACCCAACACGTCACATAATATATACAATGTATCTATCATATGAAAATAATGGAAAAAAATATAATACATAATGATTCCTACAGAACCTATTACATAAATATGGCTAAGTAATTAATAATTATTCATATAGAAATACATTATATATGAATAGAGAAGGTTTTTGTAGTGAATGGAATCATACTGATATCTATGTGAATATCCAACAACCAACTGAAAAAAGTTCATGGTATTAACTATATATATAATATCAAGGTATACTAAAAATTCAATAGTATTCCCCATCCAATAGAATTGTAAGTCTATCTAATTGAGTACACAACATTTAGAAGAATGATATATAATGTATTCATAGTAGAAAGGTATTTGCATAAAGCTTATTTTTATATGTCATTGACGATAAGGCATGAAAAATTAAGTGATGGATAAATCAACTCATTGAAATATATTTACCATTTTAATGATTTTATAAACAAGGATATTATATCACCAATACACATAAGGAATTTAACGATGATAGAATAGGGTTTTATCAGCATAAAAAGCACTAATAATCAGAGAACCATTAAAATACCTAGGCCTTTATCAATTATTCTTTTAGGAATTATAAAGGTACCTCTTTATTAGTTCTAAAAACAACACCAATAAATGGGTTCCTTTATTAGTGCTAGTTTAGCAATAATATGGAGTCCCTTTATCTAACATTTTTTCTACCACTCATAAAGGGTTATTTTATCAGTGCTATCAGTAGAACTGATAAAGGGGTATATTATTGTAGTGTGAAGTTATAATTACGAAACATTGTAGAAGAAAATATAGAGAGAAAATACATAATTTAATTGAAATAAAATTTACAAAAAAATACAGGAAAAAAAACTATATTATATAAATTTAAAACATTGGTTTTTATAATTATATTAGTAAGTAAAATTTATCATAGACATTAAAAAAAATCAATGTTACCTTGTCTTTATCCTTGACCCCCGGTCATGCTATCCGTTTCTGAATAAATCACCCTATCTTGAGAAAAATAATGCACCTGTATAAGGAAAAAATATTATGTTATTAATAATATAAAGAAATAAATAAAACCCAAAGTGTCAATTTTAAAGTAAAAACATATACTTTGATTCATAATAGGAACACCGTGTATCATATTGAGTTGAAGTTGATTTTTACATGTCACACCATTTCTTATGGTTCTCAAAAGTATATTCTATTAAACTAGATCACATATTTGGTGATAAAAAACTCTCACTACGGACGTGATCCAATTCAAGAGCACTTGATTTTGAGAACAAGTATTCATCTATCACAAAATTTCTTGTTCATCTTAAAGTATTGTCTCCATAAAAATGAACTAAATAAGTATCAGATAAAAATGTTAAGGAAATTAATTAAGAAATATCAAATAAAATTATGATAAAAAATATGATATTATTGGCTCATTTTTGGCTATATGATGCACATTTTAAGCTAAAATGACACTTATATATTGGAAACATGCACTTGGAGTCAGACTAACCACACCATGTGTCAGATTTATGTGAGGTTAATTACTACATGTAAAAAAATGAATTATGAATAATTTTCCTAAAGTTTGAAAACAATATGAGCTTGTTTTTTTTGATTTTTTCTAGTAATGCACGTTTTAAACTAAAATGACACATTTATAGTGATAGCACACACTTTGAGTCATATCAGCCACATCATGTGATAGATTGACGTGCAATTTATTCTCACATGTCAAAAATGAATTATTAACTATGTTCCTAAATTTTTAAAATAATATGAGCTCTTTTTCTTAGTTTTGACTATATGATGTGAGTTTTAAACTAAAATGACACTTTTGTATTGAAAATACACACTTTGAGTCATACCGAAAACATTGTGTGTCAAAATATTGCGTGGTCAATTCCAACACATAAAAAATGAATTATAAATAATTTTCCTAAAGTTTGAAAATAATTCGAGCTTGTTTTATCTATTTTAGTGATGTGACATACATTTTAAACTAAAATGACACTTTTATATTGAAAACACGCACTTCAAGTCATATCATACACATCATTTGTTAAATCGACATGTGGTTAATTCCTAGATGTCAAAAATAAATTATGGATATTTTTCCTAAAGTTTTAAAATAGTTTGATCTTATTTTCCCAGTTTTGGCTAGTGATGCATGCTTTACACTAAAATGACACCATTATATTGAAAACATGTACTTTCAGTCATAACGTCCATATCCTATATCAGATTTATGTGTGGTCGATTAATACACATAATAAATGAATTATGGATAGTTTTATTAATGTTTTAAAACAATAAAATCTTGTTTTCTCAGTTTTATCTATTTTATGTGAGCTTTAAAAAACACTTTTGTATTGAAAACACACACCTCAAGTCATATCGACTACATCGTGTGTCAGATTGATGTAAGGTCAATTCATATATGTAAAAAATAAATTATGGATGGTTTTACTAAGGTTTGAAAATAATAAAATCTCTTTTTCTTAGTTTTGGTGACGTGACATGTGTTTTTAAACTAAAATGACACTTATATATTGAAAACACACATTTAGAGTCATACCGGCCACATCAGGTGTCAGATTGATGTGTGGTCAATTCCTAAATGCCAAAAATAAATTATGGATCATTTTCCTAATATTTGAAAATAATATGCAATCATTTGATTAGTTTTGGATATGTGATTAATTTTAAACTAAAATGATACTTTTATATTGAAAACACATACTTTGAGTCATACTGACCACATCATGTGTCATATTGGTGTGCGATTAATTCCTATATATGAAAAATGAATTATGGATCATTTTTATAATGTTTTAAAATGATACAATATTTTTTTCTCTATTTTGGATATGTGACGTGTGTTTTAAACCAAATTTACACTTTTATATTGAAAACACATACTTAGGGTCATAACGACCACATTGGGTGTCACATTGATGTGATGTCAATTCATATATATCAAAAATTAATTATAGATTATTTTATTTAAGTTTTAAAACAATCCAAGTTCATCTTATTGGTTTTGGTTATGTGATATGTATTTTAAATTAAAATGACACTTTTATATTAAAAACACAAAATTTGAGTCATACCTATCACACTGTTCATCATATTGATGTACGATTGATTCATAAATGTCAAAAATAAATTAAGGATAAGTTTTCTAAATTTTCAAGACAATATGAGAATATTTGATGGGTTTTTAGTGAGTGACACGTGTTTTTATCTAAAATGACATTTTTAAACAGAAAAATATACTTTGAGTCATATCGGTCACACCGTGTATCAGATTGAGGTGTAACTAATTACTATACATAAAAAATGACTTATGGATCATTGTACCAAAGTATCAAAACAATATGTATTATTTTCTTGGTTTTGATCATGTGATGTGTGTTTTGAACTAAGGTGTAAATTTAAACTAAAAACATACACTTTGAGTCATACCGAGCACACCGTGTATTGGATTATGGTATGAATGACTCCTACACATCAAAAATGACTTATAAATGATTTTATTAAAGTATAAAAGCAATATAAATGTTTTTTTTTAGTTTTGAGTATGTAACATGTGTTTTGAACTAAAATGTCAATTTTAAAATAAAAACAAAAACTTCAGATCATACTGGGCATACCATGTATTAGATTGAGGTGCAATTGATTCCTATACATAAAAATATGTATTGTAATTCTAAAATGAATTAAATATTTAGGGTTATCTAATAATATTTTTTTTATAATCTGAAATGTTTAATGAATTATAGAATAAAATGATAAGTGCATTATCATGAGAAAATATTCCTTGTTGAGTGCATGATCATAGTAAATGAGTGTACCATCATTGTTGATGAAAAAAATTATAGATGAAGTCATTTCCTCATGATATCTATACAAATTAACAAAATAAGTATTAGATAAAAATGATAAAGATATTAAATAAAAAAATTAGATAAAATGATGAAAAAATTAATTAAATCAATAGTAGGAAGTCACCTCTTCATGATGTATGTATAAATTCTAACACCATTTATTCTTCCCATTCATTTATAAACAAATTGATTTTCTCTTTTATAATTATCCTTAAGAAATAGATAAAAAATAATATATAATCATTATAATACTAATTCTTGACATACTAAATGTATCTCTAAGGTCATATCCCATAATATATTATAAACATAATATGTAATCACCTAAATTTGATGTTAGTGAACATTCTAACACTATGTACTCTTCCCACTTAGCTCTAAAAAAATTTACTTCTTATTTTGAGTATGTATATTGATGAAAATCATGGTAGTATGGAGAAAATATATACAAAAAAATGATTAAGAAATATTTTTAATGAAATTGTAATTACCTTCAGAAATTACCTATTCGGGGATGCTAGTATTTTGATGGTATACAATATATTTCATAAATTTTCAAAAGTAATATCCACAATCACTATTGTTTTTTTGCTTCCAAAACTATAGAAACATTGAAAAAAATAAGTAAATTGTTTTGAAATTTGCTTTGATAGTTAAATATTTCTATATATACCTTAATCTGTCTCCATTTGAAGAAACCCATAGGCTTCTTATGTTCAGTCACCGACCTCATAACAAGATTTAACCTATATTTATATATCGCTCTATCATAACGTAATTCTCATTAAAATACAATCTAAAACAAATAATTCGAAGTTTATCTATAAAATGATTATTTTAGTTCATTAAAAATTCAAAATACACATATTGTGTGGTCTTTTTGATGGAAATCCATGCATTGGATCAAAAAAATAAACATTTGAGGTATCCAAATTAATTATGACCAGTATATAGTGCTTCCTAGAAAAAAAAAATAGATAATTAATGAAAAAGAAAAACTATATTTTATATGATTAGATTATAAAGTTTTACCCCTTCATTTCAGGCATCAAGAAGAGTCTTTAATCATTTAATTTCTTCTCAGACACCTCACTTAGGTAATCTTTTTTCTTATCAATTTATTTCAATTCAAAATAAATTTCTTGCATACAAATGATATAGGGATTAATGAATTGAAATCAAACTTCACATAGTTTTCCCTTTATATAGTAGTAATATAAACACCTGTAGAAAATAAGAATAGTTATTAACTTTAATGAATATAGTAGATCATTTTTTTGGATTGACAAATTATGAAAATGTACCCATTAATGTATTCAAAAATGATACTCCTAGCCATTCAAACTTGATAATCTCATTTATACTCTCCAGACTAACCATGTTTGTAATAAAATTTTAAAATATTTCTTATTCATATTGAATGTAAGAAAAATATTCATTTTTGAATGTGGTGTATTCATGAAATTATAATTTTAATACATGTTGCAGTGGAGTTAGAGGGGTGAAGGTACTCTCAGAAGGTCATTTTGTCATCTTGGTTGATTCAATGGATTGTCTTGATCCAACCTTCTGTTTTACAATCATTTTAAACATCTATAATACCATACCACATTTTAGAAATTTTTCATCAACTATTACAGATTTTTCATTTGAACAAAATTGTTAAGGTAATACCTCATGTATCATTATAACTCTATAAATCCATGCTATGAATGTTCCAATAGAATTATTGACCGTTGTAATATCCAGATCATCAAATGGAATAAGAAACTCATTGCTCGATTGTTGATCTACTTCAATCCCCACTCTCATGTAATCTTTTGGGATTTATTTGTTTTGTATCACGTCTCCTGAGATATTATACACTATACCCCTAAAAAAAAGGAGGTGTGTGGGTGTTGATATATATAAATCATATAAAAAATTACCCTATATAATTTTAATAATATAAATTTCTATAAGTTTTTTGACTCACATTTAGAATATAGAGTAATGAAAAAATTGATTACCTCAGGTAAGGTATGAAATTGAGGGGAATGACTAGTCTCAAAGCTAGTGGGTTTATTTGGATCTTCATGTGTTGATCTTTATTCCACTATAGGTTCTCTTTAATGCTTTATAATATATTGTTCTACCAAACTAGTCTAGAAAATAATGTCTTGAAAAGTATCTATTTGTGCCAGCATTATTTTTATCATCTGATATGTATCTTATTGTGGATTTTTCTTCTCGAAATATGTTTGAGGTGAAACTCCAAAACCTAAAACTTTAACACAACCATATTGTTTTGGCTTCTTCAAAGATACTAAAAGTAGTTTTTCTTCATATATGATCAATGCCAATTATTGTGTCTGAATATTATAAAAACATATGAATATAAATAGATATTTTTATACAATACTATTATAAAGAATAATGAATTACTATTATGTTATACCTACAGATGCTTCCCATACTGCTTGTGTGTTTTCAAAATTTTTTTACCCTCTTTATTTACATAAGCCTCCTTCCACAACACATGATGTGTGATGGGAGTGGCTTCATATTTTTATTCATTAATATGCATATAAAAAATGAGCATATATTGTTTCACATCACATAATAATTTTATTGTAGATTTAAAATACATATCATTTTCTTCTCTAGTGAAACATACCCCATCCTTGCTTTGTAATAGGGGTACATTGGTTTTGATTCAAATTGTTTATTTTTAGTACTCCTTTTATTTATTAAAAATTATTATTTTTGAATCAAATTGGATAAAATAAATAATTTCAGATAACATATTATTGACTATAATGCACCTGAAATGATTTCTCACCGTGATGATTTATGAAATAATTCCATGTTTCCTACTTTATAATGTGTGCATACATAACTGGTGGGTGGAGGCTTTACTTTCCCCTCAACATACCTGATATGAATCTTGTAAGAAGTTTCTGAAAGTATCTATGGTATTTTCCAGCAACCATTATGGCATATTTCGTATAGAAATCTTCTTAAATAAATGAACTCTTCAAGGGATAATAAAAATAAAAACAAAATTTCATTATATATATATTTAGTAAAATAGAGAAATTATATCGTAACATTACATTAATATCTTCCCAAAGGGTTTCTTTCATTACAGACTGGACATGGCATCACGTATCTATATCAACTAGAACATTCATTCTCATTATAACCCCAATATAACTAATGATCATTAAATTATTGGGGTCAACAGGTTGGCCGTGTTGATTCCATCCAACCTAAAATTTTATACCCTCTATTTCTACCTTGATAATTTTAGTCAACATAGTGATGCTATATTGTTATTGTTTTTCTCATCAACGTGTTTTATCCCCTAATAATTCCATAGTTTCATCATCAACCTTCTATTATTCCTTGATATTGGTAACATCATCATGTGTAGAAGTAATTATATTCACAAGTAGTCAAAAATTTAATTTATATTACATAAATATAGAAGATAAAATATAATGTTGGGAGGAAAAACATAGTATATTAATTTTTTAGCCCACTCATTTAACTCTCTTTGTTTTAATCTACTCATTTAACTCTCTTTACTTTCATTGTACTTATATTGTCATCCCATTTGAAATGGAAAATAAAAACTTGAAATGTCATATAATACAAATCATATTTTTGTTTGATGATGACAAAATATGACATATTCACATAAATTGGATTTCTATAATTGGAACTAGATATGGTCATTACTTCCACTACAATCATAAATATACTATTTTTAATCATACTGCATTCATCATGTTTTTTTTATAGAATTTATAACCATTAATTACAAAACCAATGTAATATATAACATTTTCATTTGGTCTCCTAGATATCCATTGAAGTCATTCGATAATTGTATTCATATTTTTAGATACATCCTTATAAATATGATTTCAGAACCATCATATACACTATTGATTATGTCTATTTGATATCCATCTTTTAGCCCTTGATGAATTGTAATTTATAAGAATTGATTTTTGGGATTCCACATATAGATAAACCTCTTCACTATTATGTAGAACATAAAGGTGTGATTTCTTCCACTCTATGATTGTAATTGTAATAACATCTATTCTGAAAATCCCTTCATCCATAAGGTGTTTGTTGTGATGAGACTTTGGGAGACCGATGCTATCAACACCTGATAGGTAATCAGTATAGAATTCAACAAATTATTTAATAATATATCATTCTTCAATACAACCTTATAGATGACTTCGATTCTTAATTCACCCTTACAAAATCTTCATATATCGTTAAATGGGGTACATCGATCTGTAATCGACATGATCACATAGTTGAACCTATCTAACAAAGTGAACCATCATGTGAACCGTTATATCAATGAATGATATTGATAAGAACATCTCTAATTCACATAATATGAATGAAATCTCCTTATTCATGATTGGAAACTTTATTAGGTATATAAATTTACTACATATGGATTCGAAAAATAATTAGAGTTTAGTTAATGTATGTCATACAGTTTTAGGAATAATTAAACGTAAAGTGATGGGAATCAAATCTTATATTAAAACATGGCAGTCATTTGATTTTAGACCTATAACTTCAAATTAGTCATTGACATGACATTATTGATATATGATAAATAACCCTCTAAAAATTTTACACCATTAAATAAATTTCATAATTTTAATTTTTCTTGCCTAGATAAAGTGTAAGCTAATGGAGGAACAAAATTCCCCCTTTTACCCTTAATCAATGGCAACTCTTCCCTTATCCCCATGTCAATCATGTCCAACCTAGCCCTGATTCCATATTTTATTTTTCTAGAAAAATTTATTAAATTTATATTAACACTATCAAATTAATTTTTTTCTACATGAATGGCTTCAATAAAATGTATGATGTACACATAATCCCAGTATGATATTTCAAAGAAAAATTATCCCTTTCTCTAACATGATTTTTTAAGTTATTTCAAAAATTGTTTATCAAAAAATGTTTCTATATATTTTACTTTATCGAACAGTTGATCACCCTTTAGTGGGAGATGGTGTTGTACCTTGTTTGGTATTCCCATTGAAAGATTTTTTTGAGGATCAATATTTATGTCATCGAGTTAAAAATTTATGACGTCTTAAAAAAATAGTATTCAAGGAATGTTTCAACTAAATTGAGTGTGTGAATTACTGAAAAATGAGACACCATAACATTCCTTTAATGTTATAGTCTTGAAATTTTCCATAAGCAGGAAAGTCATTTATTATCCCATACAACTTTCCTCTCAGTTTGAATTATTAACTTCTACGAGCATCATAAATTTTATCATCTATATCCCACATAAATTTCAGATCTTTGATCAATGAATCCAAATAGACTTCAATATCATTACCAGGTTGTTTTGGTCTAGATATAAGTAGAGACAACATAATGTATTTATGCTTCATGCGTAACCACTATAACAAGTTATAATTTACCAACATAACTAGCCATATATTGTGAGTACTACTTTGTACACCAAAAGGATTTATTCCATCTATATATAATGTAAGACAAAATTTTCTTAGATTATTTTCAAATTCAGGATACTCATAATCAATTTTTTTCAGTGAGGAGAGTCTGCTGGATAATGTAGTTTCCCATACTCAATTCTTGTATCTATATTAAATGTCAATTTTCACACAGTTTCCTGACATCCATATATTTATCTAAATCATAGGATGTTAGGAAAGTACCATACAACTTTTTAAGGGCTCGATTCATCATTCTTGAATTGATTTATTCCAGACTTATGGTATTTTATGAGTGATGAATGGCCCTTGAAAAATAGTATTAAATCATTTGGACACACATGTATTATTTTAGAAATCATTACCATTTAACATAGAATTAATTTAGCATCATATTTTTGACAAGAAAGTTAATTTTATTTTGGTAACATATCATTTAGGAGACCAAGTAGTTCTATAAAGTTGGGGTCACTCCATCTGCTACCATTTTCAAATTATAAAACTTCAATATAGATGAAAATGTTTCGTATTTAGTAAAATCAGTATAAAATGGTCTCTTATCATAACTATTTAACTTCTTAAAAAACTTTGTATAATCATGATGGTCATATTAAATTTCCATTTTCATTTATTCCATACGATTTTCATCATCATTTACACTGATATTCATATAAAATGATCCATACACCACAATATCATCCCAATTGGTGTAAACATTCATTTACCCCATGTTTAGTTTAACAATTATAGCTATGATCTATTACATGAAAAAAAAAATGTTCTACCAATTCTTCTAACTAATTATCTAGGAATAAAATAAACTTAAAAATAGACAAAGGATTTGAGAAGGGTTGAATTCTTGCTCTATTGTAAACTTGATGAACTATTTAACTCTATCTTCATACTCTTTTTTCATATGATTATCATGAATCCAATTTCGATCCGTATCTATCCTATTATGTTCATATAATATTCATTTTGTACAAAAAATAAAAAAATACACATAATATATTCATAATAAAATGAGAAAGTTATAAAAAATTATAATAAGGGGAACCCAAAATTTAAATGTTATCAGTGATGATTTATATTTTACACAAGGGTGACATGAAAAGAAACAACCCGAGGTAAACATATGGCTATTATTCTGGGTTCTCAATTTGATGTTTCATGGGATAAAAATGTAGTATTTATAGGATGATTTCTATAACATTGCTAGGTGGGAACCCAACAATAGGGAGGAGTTAATGTTTATCCATTTCATCATTTAGTACATGGTGGGACAAGTGTTTTTTCATTAACATAGTGCTTAAGAACTAATGTTGATGATATTTTATCAAATGATGAAAAAATAAACTTCAACAAAAGTTAAAGAAGAGTCTTAGTGGGATTAGAAGAAAGCCTCATCTCAATGTATAATCTCAACTACCTGGGATCACTTGAAAACAAAACTCAACCTTAGCAGAGCCAACAAAGAGAATCAACTCTAAAAAAATTTCAGAGTGGAAGCTGGGAGTGAGGTTTAAAGAAGATGGAAGAAAATATAGATGTTTTGAATGCTAGTCATTATACCAGTTTAAAGAGTGAAGGATAGTTTGATTTGAGCTTTAAATTGAGTTTTGGGAGTCCTCATCTCAAACTAATGCTGGTTATGATTCTAATTAAGTTCCATAGACATATGTATTACCACACCTCAATCATATCAAAGTTATCTCAATAATATTACAATTACTGATTTAATAACTCTCAAATGGTTTCTGTAACTTTTCTAGGTGAGATTAAAAAAATAGGGAGAATTTTATTATAAAGTATCCTTGAGGATCCTCTATTTTTTTACCTTTATCTTTTCACCAGATAACATTATAAATTTTATATATGTCATAAGACAAGTGGAGAGTCTTATTTGATAATCACATTTTATTCTTTTTATAGTCACTTCATACCTTGTCACTTCTTTCCACTTAATAATTTTTTACTATTGATGTTAATACACCAATGATTCTTTTATAATATTATATTTTTAGTATTAATTCAATAAGTTTTTCTAGGTTTTTAAATTTTCAAGTTCTTAGTATTTCGACTTCTTACTTTAATCCAAGAATCTTCTCCTTTTTTTATTTCATTTATGATTTGAAATATTTAACACCATAAATTGACTTCTTCCTATGAATTATTTGTATATAAATCTCTTCCAAGTATAATAATACAAACCTAAATTCTATTTAATAATTATCCAAAACTTTATATTGTGTACACTCACTTTTTGTAACATTTTTACAACAAGTCATTTTTTACTGAACATAAGGTTAGCAGTTTGTGTTGCAAAATGCCTATCATAGATGTCAAAACAATGAAAATATTAGAAGGATTGTGGTTTTTCTTCTTGGTAATGGAAGAAAATGGGTAGAATTTTTTGATTTTAATCCATGGGTGCAGAAAGAACACCTAAAACTTGGAGCGAATTATCATTTGTGCACTGTAAAAACTATGTCTACTTGTCATTTAACATCACCAACTCACACATGATAAGTGGGTAGATATTTTTCAATGTAAATATTGTACTTTAATTAATAAAGGATTCTATATCTCATCCCTAGCCTCATTCAGATAGGGGATCCATGCAATCAAAGTGATAAATCTATAATGGTTTTAGAAATGAATGCAAATGGGGAAAAAAATAAGAACACATTGAAAATAAAGACCCACTTATTAATTGGAACTGATGTTGAAATGAAAGTGTAAGGAATCCTAAATGGGTTTAGTAGGGGGAATCAACTACTATGAATAAAAATTTAGAGAAATAAGGAACTATAAATAAAAAAGAAGGTGAAGTAACCTACTTAATAATGATATGAAACTTTCTTATAAAATTAATCAATGTGATTTTAGAAAATAATTTTCCTTATATATAAAGGTGAACTCTATATAAATTAGAAAAATACAAATTTAAAACTATATTTTTATGATTTTTGATGGGGTATAAATAATTTTTTTGATTATTATAAATAAATTAATATGATAAATTTAAAAGTTGGAAATATTTAAAAACATGATTAATATTATATATGTTCTTATAGGATTTTGTAAAACTTTGTTCTAAATACATCATTATTAAAAGTATATAATAACATATTAAAGAAACTAAAATGAATCAAATCTTTGGATTAATCTCTCTCTAATCAATATTTCCTGGATTTTGAAATAACTGCCAAATTTTAAGGGTCAATTGGAGTCATACATAGCAGTGGATCGGGGATGGATGGTAAGGGGGATTGTAGAGCAAGGAGGAAACATATACAAACTAGTGATAAGGTGAGTGTTTTTATTTTAAAATGGAAGGAAATATATATATATTCAAATTTTATTTCTTTTGTATAAAAAAGTAGAAAATATAAATTGAAAAAAATATATTTAAAGTGGGGGAAAGAAGTGGATGAAATCCAGACAAGGAAACCGCTCAAGAGAGGCCAGTGTAGGGGGAGTCAATAGAGGAGAAAATCCTAATCATAGATCATCACCAGAAAAGAACCAGATGACTAGGCACGCGGTAAGACCAATAGAAACCATGGTAGTGGGATAGGTTTTGAAAGTGATGATTCGTTTGAGATGTTCAATGGGGAGTGATGGCGAAGCTTTTGTTCCACGAGGGCCTGAATGATGCAAGAGATGGAGAACTCTATTAGGGTTATATTTAAAAGATCATAAGGGTTTTGACAAAACTTTCTAAAAAGCACTCATAAATAGAGTTTTTGTCGGTGCTAAATAAACAGCGATGACAGAACTTATTTTTATCATCTTTTTTAACACTCATAAAGATATATATAATTAGATTTTAATAATATAATTAATATAATTAAAAAATTTACATTTATATAATTATAAATAAATATAAATGTATATAATTATAAATTAATATTTATATAATTATAAATATATATAAATAACTGTAAATATGAATTTATAAATAAATATAATATATATTTAATTATAAATAAATAGTTATTTATATAATTCTAAAAACATTATAAAATAATTGTAATTATGTATTTATAAATATAATTATAGATATATAATTGTAATTATAACTATAAATAGATATATATTTTTAAATATATTTACAAATATTTGTATATAATTTTAATATATTTATATAATTATAAATATATTTATAGATTTATATATAATTATATAATTATATATATATATATTAATATATAACTATAATAACTATATTTATTATTTGAATATATTTATTATAATTTTATAAATATATAATTATATAATTATTTAATTACATTTATATAAATTATTTTTAAAAAATGAGTGAAAATGAATAAACTTTAAAAATATTTGAAAATCGATAAGTTTTATTAATTATAAAAATTATTAAAAAACTAAATATTGATATATATTATCACTAACAAAACTTATATTTATTATATCTCTTTATAAAATGTTGATAAAAACTATATAAAATAAATTAAAAAATATTAAACACATATATATTATAAACAATATATAATTAAAATAGTAAAAAATAATTAATATTATTATAGAATAGATAATATTAAATGCATGAATGTTATAAATGAGTGAAATTTTATAATTAATAATGAATAGACATAAAAAATGTTAAAAAAATGAATGAGTTTTATTAATTATATAAATTATTAAAAAAATTAAAAATGAATATATATTACAAAATGAAATAAATACATATTAAATATAAAAATTATAACCATATTAAAAACCATAAATTTTAATTATTAAATATATATAAATAAATATTAAAAATGAAGAAATTAAAAAATTCAAAAGAACAAATATTAAAACTGATTAAATTATAAATAAAAATATAAAATAAGTAACATTATTAGTGAATAAATAATACTAAATAATAATAAATGAATGAATGTTAAAAAATAGTGAAATTTAATAATTAAAAAAAAGTAGATAACAAATATATTAAAAAATGAACAAGTGTTATTAATTCTATAGAATATTAAAAAAAGTAAAAAAGGATATATATTAAAATATAAATGAATATATATATATATATATATATTACAACCATATTAAAAACATTAAATGTTAATGAATAAAAATATATAAATAAATATTAATAATGGTTAAAATTAAAAAAATATTAAACAATGAAAAATTGAAATTAAATAAATTAAAAAATATAAAAAAACAATCAAGATTATTATTGAATAAATAATATTATAATATAATAAATTCAAAAAATTATTTAAAACTAAAAAATAATATATAATGAATAAAAATATAAAAAATGAATAAAATTTACCGATTAAAAACATATTTAATGTTAATAAATAAATTCCAATAAATATTAAAAACAAATAAATTTTAAAAATTATTAAACAAATAAAATTAAAAACAAATTATATATATATATATATCTATATCAATTAAAAAACAATAAATAATGTGTTTGTATATACATATCAATATATATTTCTATATGTGAAATAATAATTTAATTATGAATAAATATTAAACACAAAAAAAAAATTTAAAAAATATTAATCAAATAAAAATTAAATATATATATATATATATATATTAAATTTAAAAGTAATAAATCATGTGTGTATATTTATATATCAATATATATATATAATAATAATTTAGTTATAAATAAAAATTAAAAATGAAAAAAATTAAAAAAAATTAAAAAATAAAAAATAAAAAAGAATAAATTTAATATATATAGATATATAAATTAAAAATCAATAAATTGTGTGTATATATAAATATAAATATATATAATTATATATAAAATAAGAATTTAATTATGAAATTCGGTTGGAATTGTACCTAAATTGATATAAACTATTTTGAAAAACGGTGGCCAACTCAGCTAGCCCTCAACATGAAGGGCCAGCCTAATTAGAAAGGCCTACTAAGTGACAGTAGAAGAGTGGGTCATGAATTATGAAATGAGAATAGGGTGACCCAAGGCCCACAGGGGTCCGTGCGTATCGACAAAATCCCATTTAGGTGTGTATAGTGTGTATGTGGGAGCCCATCCCTAGAGAAGGCTTCTGAGGTGGTCATGCTACAAGATCATACATAATTAAGTGGTATAGAACATTAGCAAGTTTGATGTGGGACTCACAAGAATAGATTTATTTAGTTTTATTAGTGATTTAAATATCACTGATAAAGATCACCTTTATCAGTGCTACAAAAAACCACTAATAAAGGGAACCCTTTATCAGTGTTTTTTTATAGTGCTGATAAAGGTGATATTTTATCAGTACATTTTTTTGCACTGATAAAGGTATCATTTATCAGTGATTTTAGATAGAGAATATAAAATAATGCATTGAATAAAATCAAATCTTTAGTAGTGTGGGAAAAAATTGTATCCAAATAATAGATAATGGAAATAAAAATTATTTTAATAATATGAACTAAGAGAACTTATAAGGGAAGAAATATAAGGAAAATTAAATAAATTTTTGAAATAAATATTCTAAATTAGAATGGATAATAAATAAAGAGAAAATGAGTCCCTTTGTATGATCAAAACTAAATGTTATATAATCATTGAAATTATATAAATGATATTAAATAAATAAATGAGATAGAAAACATGGACATGATAGAGAAATATCTAACCAAAAAAGAGCGAGATAAAGAAAATTATCTTTTTCAAGGGTCGTGATGAGTAATGTACAAACCAATAAAAGGTGAAAAGACATGAAAATTCTCAAAATGACCAAAATAAAAGGATTATGGTAATTTAAATTTAACATCCATATAAATTACTTATAGGAACATTATAAATAGATAATCTCATATGGGAAGATATATTAAGAAATAAACTTTAATAAATTTTACAGTTTTTAACCTATGAATTAGTATTTGATATAATAAAAAATATATATGAAAATACCTAGAAAATATTAACAAGAAAAAAATAATAAATTTGAATTTAAAATTACATAAAAATCCTTGAGAGGGTGTTAGAAAATTGTAGATAATCCCAATGAAATATAAATAAAGTGAACCCCTGTCAAACTTTATAATGTATGACTTAAACATAAACATTAGATATCATGATGAAAGGTTCTATATATCCCAAGAAATGGTCAATAAGTAAATTAATATGAGAATATAAGTAGAAACAAATTTTACATTATTTTAAATATGATTATAAAAATATATAGAATCCCAAAGACAATGATTGAGAGGAAACCCCAAAGGAATAAGAATGAGATATTTCTTTTTACCTCAAGTTTGGACTTTATTTGTATGTCTTATAACCTCTAAAATAGCCAAATTACATTTATTAATTAATTTATTTATAAACTAATTCATGTTTATATCATTATTTTAATTCCTTTTTTTATTTATTTTTCACATATTAGTTTTATATTGTTTATGTATATCATTTAAATATATTTGGATAATATATCAAAAACTATTTTAGCACAATGGTAATGATCAAAGGCCCTTATTCAATGGTTCCATAAACTTTAAATATTTCAAGGTATATATTTTATGTCATTCTAGTGGTATAATAGGTCCATATTTTAGAAGATATTCTAAATTAGGTACAAGACAAGAAGAATTTCTTGATGAGTTAGTTTTAAGAAACTAAACCAAACAAGATGATTTTTTTTGTTAATGTCATTATTATCATGCCTATTTTATCATTATAAAATCTAAAAAAAACATAATTTTATTATTAATATTATACTTATACATGGAACCCAATTTTAAAACCTAAATCAAAATTGGTAATGATAAAAATTATCACTGAAAAAGCTAGTATAAACCTATCATCGTGTGGGTGGTGCTTTTAAGGGATATTAAAATAAGGGAAAAAATAATCCAAATTCGATATTTATAATTACATTAATGTATAATTATATTGATATTATCCTATTAATATAGGTAATTATAGTTTTAAATAAGGCGTAATAAGATAATGAAAACAAAGGCATCCAAATTTTAGAAGCATTACCCTACACACTGAGAAACCAACTTTGGAAAGAGACTCAATCATTTGAGGGAGGGTCTTTTAGTTATAATAGGGACTATAGAACTTTGGTAGGAAGTTTTTGTGAGATATCTTGGTAGATATTTTTAAATAGAATAAATTTTAAAGGGAGGTGAACTTGGTGGAGAATGGGTATTTTATAAACAATATAGAGATGAATTTTTGAATAAAATGTTTAATAATTTATTTTCATGAATCAATACACTGAATAATAATGATTATTATAACAAATGATAGTGTTTTTCAAGAAATATATATTTTATTTTCATTTAAATAGTTCTTAAATTGAATAGTATAATTGGAATATTTAAATCAAATTAAATAATTAAATATAGATTTATATTTTAATAAAATATAATTTAGAATGTTAAAGTTGATTTCTTAATTAGGAAATTAAAATTATTATTATTAAATAAATTATATTTCATGATTTTTTTATCAATTAAAAATTCATTTTTACATTATAAGGATGTCAATGAAACTTATTATGTATGTAAACACTATATTTTTTTACTATTCAGATAAAATTTAACTTTTTAATAAAAAAAATACACACTTAGACAATTTCAATGTTAAAATTATAAAAAAGATATCTGTTTTATTAAAATAAATTAATATTCTAGATAATTATAACATTTAAAATTTAACATAAAAAAATATTAGTTTGCTAAATAATTTTAAACAAACATTATTAAAAATTTATACTTAAAAATACATCGAGTTATATAATTTATGAAATAATTTTATGATATTCTAATATTAATAATTATTTATTTTATTCTTGATAAATATTAATTTATGTATTTTATTATTCCCAATCTTCAAGTTATTATTATAATGGTCATATAATCATTATACTTCTGAAAACTCACATGAGGGTGAACATTTAGAAAACAATAGAATGAATGATATCCAGAAGCATTTATTAGATGATTTTCTTAATAGAGGCTTCAATGTCTTGAAAATGTTGGATTTAGATCAATAGGGAGTTATCCATTAGCAAGATAATATCAATTTTTTATCAATAATTAAGATGGTAAGTAATTGGGATGATCTGAATAACTCTGATGCCGAGATTGGAAAAAAAGAAAATGCGGAGGCAAGTTGTAATAACCTTGACTCAACTGACTGAACAACATTAGGTTGGGTCAACATAACTCCTTAGATTTTCCTTCTAATTTCTAGAGGCTTTAATGAACATTGGGGGTAGGGGGTTATATAATAATTAAGTGGAAGATAGTTTTCCACTTTAGATAACTAAAATGAGAAAAGGCGACTCATACTAAATTTACAACACGACCTATAGGGTATAAGGACTACCAAACATGAATGGTGATGGGTTCCACTAGGGGTAACTATTATAAAATCCACATTAATATTTATAATTTACAACTACTATATGAAAGATGAAAACATGCTAAACATTCCAAATGATCATATATAGATTACCAAGTGTGTGCGAAAGTTCAAAACATGATATACAACAAAATATCAAGCCAAACATGGCCTAAGGGAGTTATGGGTGAGACTCCTTTTATGGATACCTCTCTAAAACATTGGTGGATAGACCCTTTATTTTCACTTTAGGCACTATTATAAAGGTCCAAATGAGATTAATGGTCAAACCAAATCCATAAGAGACCATCCCCCATGATTTGATGCCTTTACTGAGGTAACCCAATCATTACACACATAAATATTAAATCTTATTAGATGAATATTTATTACATATCATTATGATTCATTCTAGATCCGTAAATGTTTCGTGTCTTTGGAAACTTGGATGCATAAACAACTGGTACATAAAAGATTTACATTATCTTCCATTAATTTCTTTAAACTAGAACCCTTCTTATACATATCACACCTACAACATTTCTTCATATCTCGAGGAAAATAAAGCATAATAAAGGGTGATATTAGATACCCAGTAATGGTAAATAAGATAGATAACAATAAATGATCATTTTCAATTATAACATGAGCATAAAGTTATGATAGCATGATATTAACATTTTAAAATAAGACCCAAAAATTCATAAATCATAATCATGAGTCATGACATAAAGATTGGAAGTTTATAAGACACAAATAATAATTGAATCAAAGAACTTGAGCCTTGAGAGGATAACATTGTCATATTATCATGTCATAAAAGAGTGATATAAAGTGTGGAAGAATCATACTAATAGAAATATTATGTCAAGGCTACCAAACAAGACAGTCATCACATGTTAGGCTTGGGCTAACCACTAGTGTACTTGTTTTGGTCTTGGGATAACCTCCCATGTAACCTATTTTGGGATTGATACAACCTCCCATGTACCCTTTTATTTCATAAAACATTAATCTTTACCCAATTCAATGGAGGGATATAATGGACCCACCCATCGTATAATCATAATACATTCATATGTATGCCACAAGATCATAAAAATATTTATAATTTTGTCATACCTTAACCCATAGAAAAGAAAATGAGTTTCATCAATGTTTCATAATCATAATCATAAAATATCCGAAGTAAAAATAAATATGGTAAAATTGGATCACATACCTATAAAATAATAATAAACATTAAATGATGTTTTTATAAATTAAAATACCTTTAAAAAATCATCGAAACCTTTCTTGAGGAAAATATCATTTTAATTTTGAAATCATTTATTTAAAATATAATACTGTAAAAAATATTACAGAATGCATTTTATTTTAAAATAAACATGGAAATATATAAATTAATATTTAAAGTAAATATCAATCATGATGATGGGAAAAGTTGTTCATGTATTTTATTTTAAAATAAGGACTCATTTCACATTTTTGGTAAAAAGTCATAAGTACCTCATTCGGAAAATGAAAAGAAGATTACTTTTAATTTTTTTATAGAAAGATAAAAATGGGTAAAAATTAATTTATAAAATAAATATGTAATGGTAAAAATATCTATGAAAACATTTTAAATAAAATATGGACATAGATTAAAAATATTTCCAACTGAAGAAAGAAACAAAGTCTGTTTTCCTTAAAAACATTTTTTTTTCAGTCTCTTGAGTTATTAAAGATATTAAAATGAAAGGAAAAAATGTAATCTCTAGAAATAACCAGAGTATAGGAAAATAAATATGATTTTGGAGAGATATATCATATAATTTCATCATCAAAAATTTAATCATGAACAATCTCAATAAAAAGTGAGCTTGAAACGTAAAACCCTTACCTCAAGTCCATATTATTTCATAAGTGATATAGCATGATTTCTGATAAATTTAAATTTATTATAATTATATACTAGAACAATATTATCACCTATAATACCATATATGGTCTAATTATAATATTTAAAAACCCATTTATTAATAATTTTTTATTAAAATCGTTGTTCTTAGGTGTTAACTATTTCATTTTCATGTATATTTCAGTTCAATGGTTATGATCCCTTAAATTTAATCAAGCTTAAATCAACTCCAAAATATTAATAATTTTATAAGTATATTATTTAATTTCTATATATACTTTTAAAACCATTTATATTAAGTGGTGATGAAAAATTAATTACATCACTTCATGGAGATGATAGTCAATACATATGGATGAGTGGTGTTTTCCACTTTTAGATGGATACAATGAAAGAAAAGTAAATAATAATTAATATTTAAATAATCATTATTATATCATAAATATAATATATATACATTAAATCTAATATAATAACCAACCATTAAATATTATGACGGAAAATGAATCATATTGCTACGTAGAAATGGTAGTCAACTCGTATGCAAAGATGAAACTTTCACCTCTCATTTTCTAAAAATGTAGTGGAAAATGGTTGTGAAATCATCATAATAAAATCTAATTATATTTATGATACTATATTAATCATTTTATTATGGATAAATTAGGTTTATAGGAGATGTAAGAAGAGATAAAATTGAAATATCTCAGTTAAGATTTATACCTCTTCTTTGAGAGACCTACTTTGGATTACACCTCAAGCCATGAAAGATTGGTCTTATGAGAGGAAAAGAGGATCAAGGATGGAGGTAATAAATATAGGAATGTTTTTGGGTAATTATAGTGTAATAAACCAAATTTATCCAGGCCCTTCCTTTGTGAAAATCTAGTGTTTAGGGTGTTCTGGGAGCTATCAGTGGCTTACTTCAAGAGTTTTCCCAAATTTCTAGTTTTTCCATTGGTATGTTAGTGCATCGGCATGTCAGTGCATCAGCATTTCAATGCATTGACATGTTAGTTTATCAGTGAGTCAGGGTCATTAGCATTAATAAGACGAGGGCGTTGACATCGGTAGGCTGAGGGCATCAGTGTTGGTAGGTCGAGGGCTTCGATGTCTGTGAGTCGAGAGGATATGTTTTAGTGAGTCAAAGGTGTTAGTGTTGATAGGTCTAGGAATTGGTAGGTCAGGGCATCGGTAGGTCAGGGGCATCGGCATCAGTGTTTTTTTTGCATTGGTAGCTCATCATCGGTGGCTAAGCATCAGTAGGCCACTTTGGTAGCTCACCTATCGGTGGCTCAATGTTGGTGACTCACCCATCGGTGACTCATTTCTAGTTTTTCTAGTTTTTCCCTATTTTTTTCTAGTTTCCCCTCTATTACGTGTTTCTCTCCATAAAATGGTAAACTATCAACTCACAATGGTGTATTGGGATGTCTCTACCATTTCCAAGGGGAATTATTAAATCCCCTGAATCTTAAAACATTCCACCAGCCTTGTAACCATCGAGCCGCTTGGTCAAACCACAATTCAATTTTCAAGAAATTTGAAACTATCTACCTACTTTTTAGGATCTATAACTTTCACAAACTGAGATATATTATTTTCTTATTCCTTTTAATTTCCTGTGGTGAGCTTAGATCCTTCCCCCTAGACGAGTCGTACGCCTGTGCCAGAGATCTCCTGCTCAGTTTTCTTGGAGTTCTTCCCTACTACTCGTGCGACCCATGTTCTTGGCGCAAGGAGGAACTTTAATCCTTTAATAATCCATTAGGGATTTCTTTTTCTTCCCTTTAATTTTTAATCATGCGGTGTAGGTATAAAAATTAATACTTTGGAGGAATGGCCGAATACTTTCTTAAAAACAAGAAATAGATAAGAACTAGATTTGATCAAGAGATTACACGGGTAAATAAAATAATGGACAGAGAGTGGTTTGATATTGATTGCCTATTTAATTTGTTATATTTGATTCATTTATTGGTTGTTGTGACTATATGACTCCTGAAAATCATAACTTTTGGTGTTCTTTTCTTGTGCACTACTGATGTCCTATTTTGTCGCGATGGTTTGATAAACAGTCGTAACATGAAAAACTGTTTAAACCACATATACTTGATTAAATAAATGAATGCCCTTGGATCAAGACTATTGTGTGATAACCCTAGTTATAATTAACTGGAATTAAAGAACCTCTTCTGGTTGAATATGAATATATACACACCCTGTTGATAGGTGTGGCTGAGTGCTGTGTTCTATGGAGTTTTGTAACTTTGTGTGAGTTGTGTAGTGCAGATGTTGGGAGTACAGTGGTGGGTACAAGGTTGGATAGAGGATTTGGTCCCGGGATAAGAGTGTGGTGTGCGTGTACAATGAGGTTGTGGGTAAATAGTAGTTTCTGTGGAATTTATGTGTGGGGAATTACAATGGATGTGTTGGCTTCTTAGTCTGAGAGATTGATTGATTGGGGAATGGATGGACTTTTAGGCAGCTAAACTGCCTTTGTTGTGTTATGGTCACGAAGCGACATTGGGTAGTGAGACTGCTATGTAGATATGGATTTATTTTTTAGTGGGACTGAATTGGGGAATTGTTTGGGAAGTAGGGCTACAAGACTGGGTTGTGAGATAAGGATTGCACTGTGTAGTTTTAGAAAATGATAGTTGGCTATGGGTTGTTTACTATGTGTTTAGTTAACCAGAATCCTCACCTTATGAGGCGATTGAAGATTTTGTGTTTGTTATTTTTCTAGTAGTTTTGTAATGAATTATAGTGAATTCATTAAATAAATAAATGAAAAGTGGTTAAATGAAAAAGGGTTGGGTTATGCTTTGGTAGTGGTTGTTGTGTGGTTGTGCATATAGGGGTGACAACGAAAGTGGTTATAAGTGGGTTGTTTGTTTTTTTATAAACCCATAGGTTGGGCTAAGTGTTTGATTACCTATATATATATATATAAGTAAAAGTTCCTTGTGATTTCTATATGCACCCCACCCTTTTTGAGCACTATATGCTGAACACCTCTATTTTATAGGGGAGGGTGTCTTTCCAAACATACTAGTGGGAGGATGGATGGTTGGTTAATGACTTTCTTCCTTACACCCTCTTTAAATTTCTTACCAATCAAGTGTATCCGGGCATGCTGTAATGGATTGAGGCTTACCATATCCCAAGATTATTTGGTCAAGGGTTTTTTATAAATGAGAGGCCTAGGTGTTTGTGGTCCAAGTTTGTTTTCCTAAGTGTCTTCGGGATGAGGCTCAGGTGTCTTCTAGAGAGAGGTGTTGTTTTTGTGGCCTAGGTGTCTACGGGCAGGATTGTGTGTGGTTTGAGGCCCAAGTGTGTGTAGGCTGGTTGTGGTAGTGGGAATATGTATGGAAAGAGTGGTAGCGTTAAAACATTATCCGTTAGGAATGAGCAGCTGACCTATGGGAAAGTGGTGTGGGGTAACCAAATATTGATTTTCTTATACTATTACTTTACTTGAATTGTGTTATTTGGTGAGTGTGCCTTGGTGAGGCCAGGCTAGTTAGTATTCCTTGGTAGGTTATTTGAGGTTCTACTATTTTCTCACAAGGACATTAGTATGTTCCCCCACTTGTGCACAAGCAGATTTAGTTTTCCTACTGATTATACTTATATACTCACCCTATGTATAAAAAACTATTTTCAGGTTTCCAGGAGGACTTTGAGGATTGTGCAAGACTTTAATAGCTCGAGCGGTGGGATTAGTTGCTGTTTCTGCCTAGTTCTTTTCTTTCGGTACTTTACCTTGGATTCTTATTGTGCTTTGTATCAGCTTTACTTTTAAACATGCATGTGGGAATAGATTTTGGATTCACTTTTACTTTTAGTATTTGGATTAGTTTGGGATTTACCATCTTATCTCCCTATATTGTTCTATAAAAAGGGTAATGCCTTTCATTTCTATGTGAGGTTCTATACCCTTGGTGTTAGTCTCCACTCTGGGGCTTATCGAAGGCGGGACTCGGGGGTCATTATCTCTTTTTCAACTTGTGGAATGAAGGGTGTTCCACTTTGTTATCCCTTCCCTCATCTTGAGGAAGGAGGGTCCTATCATATAGTCTAATATATAAGTCTTAAATTGTGTTAATAATGTAGGAGAATAGGTTTCGTTTTATAAGCGATGGGAGAGAGACACATGGAATTACTTAAAATATTTCAATAATATAAGGTCACTTTCATGAGGAAGTGACAAAAAATGGATAATTATTTGAATATTAGATAATATAAGGTTGAAATTTATTTTTAAAATAATAATTAGATAAGTTTATGTTTCATTTCTTCCCTTACCTCATAGTTTGACCCACCCAATAAACTGGTTTTAACTATAATAATGGTAACAAAATTTAATGATTTTACTATTGATTTTGAAAAAAAGTTAAACCTATTACATTATATACACTATTATATGTAAAAATATTAAATCCATTTTTACATATTAAATTTCTATAAGTTACATAATTTAATTTCAAATAATAACACAAAACTCAATGAAAACCCATTTTTAGAAAAATTCATTTTAAGCGTAAAACCGAATTTACTTCCATTCCCTCCCTAAAAAAACTTTAAAATGAAAGTTAAAATATTTTACTGAATAAATAATCTATAAATTTTATTAAAATTATTAATTAATATATATTTATTTAATTTATTAATATAAAAACACATTGAGTGAATAAAAACAGTTTTTTAGAAAATGTATTTTTAAGCCTAAAAATTAACTTACACCAAAATTATGTATATTGATGATTACTATGTAACTAATTTGATTATTTATTATTAAAGGATAACTAATTTATTTTTATATAAAATTAAAAACAAAATGGGGCGTTAAAATTAATTGATATAATGAAAAGAAATAACAGTTTTATAAAAATCAAAATATTTCACTATTCTTTGAAAAACAAATAATTTTAGAAAAATCATAAAAATTCCCCATAAGATAACATTAAAATTATTATTTCAAAACTAATATTCATTCCCTAAAATAAAATTTCTAAAAATTTTATAAATCAATTATAATTTTGGTACATGAAATTCTTTAAAAAACAATTTTTTTAAGAAAATATACTTTTGAAGCATAAAATGATTTTTACTAAAAATTGAGTACTTATATATTATAAATTAGTCAATATATTTTAATTATTTAAAAACATTGTTACACATTTTTTATAATTTGGTTACTAGTATTAATTTCTTCCAATTTAATAGCTAGGTTATAATGGTAGACTATATCACGATTCATTTTGAGTTGGGGTAGTGTATAAAGTGAGATATCAAATACCTCAAATTTTTTTCATATAAAATACATATAAAATCTTAGGGTTTTACATTATACCTCCCTTAAAATTAATTTCACCCTGAAAATATAATCACTCTGATATTAAAAAATGAGGATATCTCTACTTCATCACATCCCCAGGTTCCAATGTATATTCCTCGAATTTCTAATTCCTCTAAAGAACTTTAACTTGGTTAGTAGTCTTATTAAGTAGAAATTTATCTCTATGATCAAAGATTTATATTGGTTATTATTCATAGGAAAGATAAATATTATGTAGTAGAACCTTTGAGTTCAGTACATGTTAAGGATCAAGTATGAACTTCCTCAAAAGTGATATATGGAACACATCATAAACTTTAGAGAGGTTTGGTTAAAGTGCCAAGCGATAAGGTATAGTCCATACTCAATCAAGAATCTCAAAGTGAACAATATTTATTGAGCTCAACATTACATTATTTTTTAACCCCATAAACTTACTCTATGTAAAAATTCATAAGAATAACTTCTCAACAAAATTGATTTCTAGATATCTTTGGTGATTATTAGGATAACTCTTCTATTGACCTTGAGCTACCTAAATGTACTGATGAATGGCTCTAAATTTCTCTTCCATTTCCTCTGCTAGCCTAGGTTACAAAATATTTTCTCTCCAACTTCATCCTAGAATGTTGGATTTCTGAACTTTATTCTATATAGGTCTTTATAAGGATCCATTTGAATGCTCGAGTAAAATAAATTGTTGTAAGAAAAATAAAATAGAGGAATGTGTTAATCCCAACCACCTTTTAAATATAGA
The DNA here is from genome assembly GCA_963277665.1 of Viscum album. Lineage (NCBI taxonomy): Eukaryota > Viridiplantae > Streptophyta > Magnoliopsida > Santalales > Viscaceae > Viscum > Viscum album. Next base: position 1,980,687,483 of record OY728125.1, on the reverse strand, counting down.
GAAAAGGATATCAATATATCCACTAGGTATTGAATGGTACTCTCATAACAACCATATATCTAAGTCATATAAGTAGTACTGAAACACAACTCTATATCCCAAGGTTTATGAATACTTCTCCAAAACATCATAGTAAACCTCAGATCATTATCATATATAATAGAATGCGTTTCTCCATGAAACATTGAAACTTCTTAATATATATCATGGGAATATGATCAAGAGTGAAATATTATCTAATATAAATGAAGTGTGTTGAATTCCTAAGGAGATAAACTATATGAAAAATAATATTACGGCCTTTAGATGTTTTGGGGAGTCCGATGGTAAAATACATGATGTTGTTTTTTCATTTCTATTCTATTATGGGTAATGGTTGTAGCATCCGTTTATAATTCTACCCCTCAACCTTAACTTGTATTCATACTAAGAACCAAGATATGTACTCCATAATGTCTATATTCATGTTATCCCCTAAGAAATACTATTTCAGACATCTATACATCTTCATACTTCTAGGATGAATAGATAATGATGATCTATGAGTTTATTCCAAAAACTACTTATTCAATTTCAGTATTGATAAGAAACATACTCGGTTCCTGAACCTTATCATTCCATCACAATAAAGTTTGAACTCATGAAATTTATAACTTTCTTTTACAGCTCTACATCCTCATTCTATGCCTCTTTAATCTTCACATGGATAGATGGTTGAACACTCATTTTAAAAAGACAGTACTTCTCCCCTTCCTTTAATATTTCAAGTTCCATCCTTTGAAAATACCTAAATATTGTATCTTTTTTGATACTCATCATAGATAATATAGAATGATCCTTTTGACTCAAAGTATCATCCACCCAGTTTACTTTCCCAGGGTGGTAATTTATTAATTAGTCATAATCATTAATCAACCCTAACCATTTCATCTGGTGTTTATTCAAATTTTTTTGGGTGAATATATAATTTAAAATTTTATTATCAATATATTTATCACACCTTTATCTATAAAGATAATTCCTCTATATCTTTAATTAAAATATTACCACAGCTAAATTGAAATCATGAGTCTGATAATTTATATCATGAAAAATAAATTATTATGAGGTATAATCTTTCACCATATCATTCTACATAAGAATATATCCCCACCTATTTTTCAATGCATCACTGTAAATGAAAAACCCTTCTCCAATACATGGTAGTGTAAGAGTTGGTGCACTGAATAACCTTATCCTCAGTTCCTTGATATTTTCTTCACATTCATCAGTCTAAAGGACTTTACTCCCTGGATTAGATATCCATGAGAAATAATTCACAAAGTATTGATAATATCTATCCAATACAATAAAACTATGGATAACAATCATAGTGTTCAGTATAGTAAATTTTTAATAATTTACAACTTTGATTGATATACCAATATACCCTCATTTGAGATTATATGATCCAAAAACTAAAAAAAAATTAGCCAAAACTCACACTTGGTAATTTTTTCATAAAAATTATCCTTCCTTAAGGTCTTCTATACAATCATAAAGTGATATTCATGCTCTTACTTAATATTGGAATATATAAGAATATAATCTATAAATATTATCACAAACTGATAAAGATAATCTATAAAGACTCTATTAATAAAATCCATAAAGATAAAGGGGGAATTATTAAAACCAAATGGTATCACTATAACTTCATGGTGTCCATACATCAAATAGAAGGGTGTCTTGGGTATATCTTCACTTTTGAACCTCAATAGATAATATATAAATTAAAGATAAATATTTTAAAAGTATTTATCTATTTATAATTATTGAAAAAATAATCAATACAGGGTATAATATACTTATTCTTGATCATTATCCTAATAACCAATACAGAGTCCCATTGATCCATATTTCTTCTTAACAAAATGAATAGGTGTAACCATGGTGACAAAATTGGACAAATGAATCCCTTATCAATATTCTCCTAGAGTTACTTATTAAATTTCTATAACTCAATCAAGGCCATTCTATATAGAGTCTTTGAAATAGGTGTAGAACTTGGGAGAATAAGAATATTTGTAGGAAGTACATTCCCACAAAATTCAATCGGAGAAGAATCATGAACATACGATTCAATCATCATACCATTAATAGTTTTTAATACTAATTAAATATATAATGATTTATGTGGTAATGTTATACCCTTAGAAAAAGTTTCAAATATAAAATATTGGTTAGAAACAAAATCAAATAAGACATTAGTAGTTTTATAGTGGATGGTAAATGTAAATTTCACTACATCGTTATCATAACTCACATCAATAATAGTGATTGCATTATATTTACCTTTTATATATGGTATTTATAGGTTTTTACATCAATAATCACAATTAAACTTCAAATTTGAGCACTATTTTTGATAATGCCCATACTCCTTGAATTTGAAACACTAGAGTGTGGGTGGTGCATGTTGTGGAAATTTATCCCTATTCACACCATTAACTAACTTTTTCCTATCATTTCAACATAAAATTTCCCAATGAACTTACTTTCCACACATAAAGAATTTACTATCCCCCTTAATAAAATTTTCTCCATGTTTCATTCCACACTTCTCGCATAAAGAAAGACTCCTCTTATTCCCTCCTTGATTCTTATTATTATAATTTCCTTTTAATCCCATATTTATTTTATAATAAAAACCATGAGATTAATGGGTAAATACAATTTCCACTTACACCTTGATAGAACATTGAACAATTTCATGATACCTATTAGAGTATCTTATAGAAAATTCCTCTTAGAGACATTGTTTTAAGCCACTGAATAATCGATCAATATTACTTTTAAGTTCAATGATAATTCCAAAATCATACCTCATAAATATTATAAAATTTACCTCATAGGTAGCAATTGATTCAATATACTTCTACTATCCTTCATGAAATTACTTCTACATTTTTTTTATAAAGAATACAAGGAACATACTTATTGAAAAGTAACCTTCTAAACTAATCCCACTCTATGGATTAAATTTCTTCTAATTGCATTATATTATCAATAATATCCCACCATTGATCTTCTTGGCCTTCCAAACGTTAAATTATTAAAATAATTTTTTCATGCTCTAAACACTAGAGAATAGAAAATATATTTTCATTGGTAAAAATTCATTTCACAGTAATTATTAGATCATCAGAACCATTAAAATAAGGTTGATTTTTCTTCATAAAGGACTCAAAAATATATTGTTCCCTTCTTTTCTCATTTTGAATCTAGACATGATTCATGGAATGAGAAAGTTTAATACGCATAGAAAAAATATTTTACAATCTAGATTCCATGATATTTTGTTTCTTAGAGAATTTTCCATCACATTTAGCATTAACATGGTTTCTTATGGTTTCATCCATTTACTAAAACCAAAAATCATAGTATGAGAAAAAATAATCATAGTGTTAAATCATATAATCATAAAAATAATTTATAATATTTCTAAATCTTAACATCTTATTTTCAACCTAAAAAACCATATTTTTAACCTAGTCTATCCATAATAATAATATATTCAAATCCATCATAATTATTCATAAAGAAAATGTGAATTAACCCATTAATATCCCCCAATAGTGACTATCCATGCATGTAGTCATGAGCCCACTCATTATTCACTAGTGATGATCAAGTTAATATCCATTCCACCCCATTTATAGTTGATAAATCTAAGTGAATCTCTTCCACAAATATATTTTAAATACCTTAACCCCAGTAGCCTTGAGTCGATGCCTTACTTTATTACATTGGTACTATGAACAAGTGATCGCATCGAAATGGACTGAATAGTTTAGTAGATTTATAAAACTAGATAAAAATACAAGTTTTAAATTACATATTTAAAGGAAAAAAAACAAAGAAACTATATTGGAAACACCCATAAACTCCTAGATTATCCCTATAAGTCATTCATAATATACATCTTCATGTCCTAGGGAAAATAAAACATAAGAAAGGGGTGAGCTTAGATTCTCAGCAAGGGTAAACAATATAATTGAAGCATTCATAAACATAAAAAACAAGTAAAGGTGAATAACTAAAAACACATGTCATTAAAACATAATCATGAGCATAATATGGTAGGAATAAAAGTTGAATAAATAATTCCATATAAATAATCACATGAGATTGAAACTTAACCATGAATATTCTATTAGTTGAATAATCACATGGATTATCAATTAATAATATCATAATGATGGAACACATAATGCTGGATATCTAAAACATACCATCGAGGCCTCGACCAAGACATCTGAAAATAAATGGTTAAGTCCTTAGTCAAATCTATATATGGAAATAAATGGTCAAGGCCTCATCAAAGTCTATATCTAATTTGTCTCATGAGACCTACCGATGCATTGAGGGGTTATAGCGTGCCCCACCTATAACTTACTAAGTCCAATTCATTCCTCATATGAAAGGGTTGAATCATAATCAACATATACATTCATATTTAAACTAGCATATTAAATGGTAATTATAAACTATCCAGAGTAACATGATGAATGGTATCAAGGAAATACATCCTCAGTCAAAATAATTATAAACCATTAAATAAATATGGTAGATTATATAATAAAATATCAATACCAATTAAGAATAATATTTAACAGAGGGTGTTGAATTAGATGAATATACTCTAATAAAATCATTAAGGAATTATTATGAGAAATACCCTTTTTACTTTTGAAAGAAGAGTTCTTTTAGAAAATCATTTGTATTTTTCATAAAATAAGATTCTAAACATGTATTTAATAGAAATAAAAAGGTAATTAAATTACATTTTAGGAATATTAAAATATTATTCATACTGAAATTTGGAAACTAAAATGAAAACATGTAAAAAAATGTTTAAGAAACTTTATAAATGAGATACTTCAGTGTGGTTTAAGGGAAAATATAAACGATTCTTTAGAGAGGAAGAAGTCATAATTTTTTTCATAAAACCAGAAATTAACTAAGATAGTTTTTCATGATAAAATATTGATTTTAGAAAAAAAAATTTGGCTTAAAATATATTATGGAGCATACTTAAAAATGGGTAATAAATTGGGAAGTTCTCTTTAATTGGGCTTGCTTATCAGGAAGAATTAAAAGGAAACATTATAAAATATGTATTTACCCAAAAAATAAAAAATAATTTAGCAAGAAACATATGTTTTTAACATAAAAATATAATTTAATAAGATTAAATAATAATAATTAATAATTACATTAGGTTAAAGAGAGAGAAAGTGTATCTTGAAGGAAAAATGGAGGTTCGGGATGAAACCCTTACCACTTTGTAATAAATCAAATCGTATCCCCATAAAATTAATAATAATTAAATGAAACATTGAATAAAATAAATATAAATAGATTCATGATATAATACATCAAATGAATGTATAAATACACCACACATAATAAATATTGGTGAATAAGGCAAATCTCACAGAAATAAAAGTGAGATGGGAAAACCCTTACCTTATGTCTGATAGTGTTCTTCACTTGTACTTAGTATCCAAGATAAATTAAATTAAATTAATTAATAATTTAATTAAGGACATATTAAAATTTATTTTATTTAGTATATTTTTTAGGTTCATTTATGGCCTTTTTGATGAGTTATAAGATTCAATTTCGCTATTCAGGAGTGTTTAATTCCTGGGTTTCCATGTTTAGTTCACTTGTATACATGTACGAAAGATCATGTAAATTGTAAATAGTTATAGAGAATTGAAATTATATATTATTAATTAACTTACAGGATATTCAATGGTTTTATATATCATTTTTTTCTGATATGAGGATAATTCATTAGATAAAGCATTAATGATAACCATTTAGATTATTTTGGTGTTTTTTTGATAATCACAAACTAGTTTTGTATTATGAATTAACATCATGTATATATACTAGTTATAGAAAATTAAATAAGTTGTATTACATATATTAAATTCTATATTATCTATAAAAATGGTTTTATGTCCTACCTTGAAGGCAGAATTGAAAAATGAAAACTCATCGTTCATGAAGGTTGTAAATCAATACCTCAGAGATGATGTGTTTATTTTTAGAATAAAAAGTGGAAGAGAAGAGAATTGATGGTTGAAATAATATTAACATAATAAAATTCTAGTATAAAAAATACAATGGATTTATCATGTAAATTTGGACAGGGGAGTTGAGATAAGGGTAAGAAAAGAAAATAAATTGAAAGAGAGAGAGAAGGTTTTACCTCTTGAGTGTTGCCTCCTCGAGAACCTCCTTAAGGGACTTGGAAATGGTATTTTGGTGAGACCATAAATATCAGAAAGAGGGTGAGAGGTTTGGGAGATAAAATAGTTAGAATATAAGAAATATTCAATAATTTTTAGGTGTGAGGAGAAGGGGTGGTGATGGGTGGTTTTATAGTGGAAGAGAGATGTGTTTTTTGATTATTTTATTCACTATTTTATTATTTTGGATCAAAAAAATGAATAGTTTTAATTAAAACGAATAAATATAGTAAACAGAGAAGGAGATTTTGAGATTATGGGGATTACATAATCAATCAATTAATAAATAATGTATTTAACTTATAATGTTTTATACCGTAAATTATTGCATTTCACTGTTCACAAAAATTCTACTATTTTAGAAAAATCTAAAAAATTCACCCTAACCATTTTTCAAAATGTAGAATTAAAAAATGGAATCCATTTTATTAAAATAATTTTCTAAAGATGAGAAATTTAATTTTTAAATAAAATCATCATTTACTCGAAAGATACCGATTTTAATATTATTACCGATTTTATGACACTTAAAAATCAATTAAGGAATCATAAAAAAAATATTATAATAATAAGATAAAAAATTATTAATTTATGAATCTATTTAATGAAAATATATTTTCTTTTAAATAATTATTTTAATTTTAAAATTGTGAATAAACATTTATGTTTCACAAAAACACCAATACTTAATTTATCATTTTTAAAAAATTTATTTACTTATTCCATGATATAAATATATTATATTTTCATTAAAAAAATGCATTAATTTTATTTATAATTTCATATGTGATTTTACTATTCAAATCATAAATAGACTATTAATATAAAAAAATGACAATTTTATAAAAATCGGGAATTTTCACCATTCACTGGAAAATAAATATTTTCCAAAAAATATCAAAATATCACACTAAGATAATATAGAAATTATAATTTTAAAAATAAAGATTATTTTATTCAAAATAATTTATAAAATTGTCAAAATTTAGTTTTAAAACAAATGTGCCATTAAAAAGCGGTAAAACTGTCTTTAGAAAAAATAGTCTTTTATGCATAAAATTGAATTTATTCTTATAATAAGAATATAAAACTTATTATTTGAATTTAAAAACATTTTATTGAATATTTAATATATAAATTTCGTTATGATTTTTCTCTAATAGTGATTAATTTAATTTATTAAGATAAAATGACATTGTGGTCATAGAATAATCATTTCTGTTCAATTTGTTTTTATTTTCATTTCTAATTAATTTGTAACCAATTAATTAATTTTATAAACACGTGTAAACTATATTTTCATAATTTACCTAATACTTTTAATTCCTTCCACTCAAACGATAGGTTACAATTAAATAATAATATTTAATCACTTATTTAAGTTTGGTGTTTTGTGTAACACAAGCAATCGAAGAAGTTAAATTTTAAAAAGAGACATACCATAAAATCTTGGAGTGTTACACATATCCACTTGATAGTATCAAAACAAGAATGTATTTAATAGGAAACCACACTAATTTATTTATGATAACTTTGGATGTTCTCCTATATGCAGGCTGTAAGAACTCGAATATTCTTTTTAGGTATGGATCCTGTTTTTCTGGTGTTTTGAGAAAAAGGGGAGTTTCTGGAAATTTAAGGGGTACACACCGTGTACATTGAAGTACATGTCATGTACCTGGTTGCCGCGGGTGACCATGTATTGGCTGTGTGACGGTCGAGTACATGGCCATGTGGGGTGACCTGGAGACCGCCTAAAGTGGGGCCCAATAAAGGCATATACACGCCATGTACTTTTAAAAGGCACACTGTGTATTTTTCTTTTTATTTGTTAAATCGGATCGGGGTCACATCTAATTGGAAGAAACACCTTCATCTCGATTTGTCTCTTCCAAGAGCGACCGTAGGGTGCGATTCTTCTACAAAACCCCCATCGACCACCCATTCTCTGAATCAACTAACGTTGATTGTGTTGGAATCACCATGGTGAGTTATTCCTTATTCTAGAGCCTCCTTCCTCGATTTATACTCTTTCGTGAGATATCCTTGGTTGAAAGTTTTAGACGTTTTTGTAGATATACATCATTCTAGGATGATTCAAGGGACGAAACTGGAGTATATCGATCGTACAACACCAAGGTAGGTGGTTTGTGCCTTTATGTGGTTTGTATTTGAATTATATGTGAAATTTTCCCAATACCCAAGTTTAGGGTATTACATGTTTAGGGATTTTAACCCTGTTAATGTCTTCTAGGCTTGTTTGCTTGAGTTAGGAATCTTGTTTGTAAATAGGGTTGTCTTGCCATGATATGGAGGTGTTTTCCCATGTTTGATTTGATATTGACCATTTGGTCTAGTTTTTCCTGTTAGGCTGCTTGATTTCCATGCCTAGTGTTGTTAGGATGAAGTGATTTATGTAATGTTGTGATATTCTTTGTATCTGTTTATCCAAGTAGTACTTTTAGGTTTACTTTGGATATTTAACATCGTTTGTGCACGATAGATTTACACAGGGCTCTGGGAACCTGGTGCAGTGAGACCATAGGGGGAATTGAAATTAAGGGATTCCCCAGAGTGTCTTTTATTCCTTATCACGCTGTGAGTCCATAGGGGGGATTGACGTTGAGTGCTCCCTCAGAGTTTCTATAGTTACCGATGTGAGACCATAGGGGGGATTGATGTTGAGTGCTCCCTCAGAGTGTCTATAGTTAATGTTACGAGACCATGAGGGGAATTGATGTTGAGTGCTTCCTTAGATTGTCTGTAATTTATTGTTAAAAGATTATAGGGGGAATTGACAGTGAGTGCTTCCTCAGAGAGTCTTTATTTGCAAGTGACCAAAGGGGTTAGATCATGTGAGCTTACTCAGGAGGTCGTTGTATCCTTGTATAAGTTGAATCAGAGGGGTTAGGCTGTGATAACTTACCCAGAGGGTTACTTGAGATTGATTGGTTGAACCAGAGGGGATAGGCTATGAGAATTTCCCAGAGGGTTGATTGTTTGCATTTGGCGGATTAATTGACAAATTTAAATGAATGTAATTGAAACTATATGACTGTTTACTATTGAGTACTTCCTTGTTCATTACTTCTTTTACTTATTGCTTGCCATATATATTCACTGACTGTTAGGCACATATATCTGGGTGGTTACCTATTGGTATTCGTCTCACACCCTGTTTGGGTCATGATTTTGGGCCCAAACAGATTATATTACTGTAGGTATAGATAAGGGAAAGCACCCTTATACTTTAGGTAATTGATTGATGTAGAGATGGAGAGCATGGGACTAATATGAGGCTCGAGATGCTGCTAGAGTTATTTATAGGTATTCCTTGTACTTTGTTTTAGTACGGTATTCTAGCATTGTGACTTGTTTGACTTATTTCCTATATACTTGTGACATTCATCATTATCAATATATATATATATATACTACAGTTGTTTATTTACTCCCAGTCTTCCACTATTTATTGTTGTATGGTATTATTATTGCTTCCACTAATATTATCTATTTCTTTCGGCTGTATTTGTCTTCCAATTAGGGCATAGTCTCCCCACTATCACACCCAATGCCCTCGCTACTAGTTGGAAACCTTTGGAATTTGGGAAAAAAAGCTTGAGGCCATGTGACCAACCAGGTACAAGGCACCTCTAGGCGGCACCCAGAATCGGGATGTTACAAAGTGGTATCAGATGAATTATTTTCTTCTTGACTTACTGTTTGGAGACTATAGATAAAGATAAGAAGGAATAGGTAGTTGGTAATAATATGTGCCCGAGAGTAGCTAACCTGTGTATAGAGAACATACAATTTACCTTGTATATTACAATTTTTATGGTTTTCCAATTATTACAGTTGATTTGATTTCACTGTTGGGTGATTCACATGTTTTGTGATGTTAACATTGATAATATTGAGGTTCTATTTCTATTGCAACCTGATGAGATGAGGGTATTCCATCTCATGCATCATATAGACACTTACTAGAGATCACATGTCAAACATTCTTGCCATGCCATTTAGGGTGCATTACTAATTTTATGCTATTGTGATAGATGCCTTAATATAATACCTGCAATTTCATAGGGTATTGGATTGTGTGAGGTTTCGTTTGAGTGAACGCTAAACTTTGGTTCTTGAGGTGTTATGGGCCCTCATGAATCCGAATTTGGTGGGTCACTGCACTTTTATTCTTGTATATGACATGTATAAGATTCCAAAATTTGATTTGTAGGGAGTATGGTCCCTCATAGATTTGAATTTGGCACTTTAATTCTCATTTTAGTGTTTTTTGGGGTTACATAGTAGTTTCTAAGGCTTACTGTCTAGGAAAAACTAGAATAAACAGTGTGTATTTATGAATACATGACATGTATTCTTCTGTTTGGGAAGGAACTATTTTTTCTTAAGTACACGCTGTGTACTTTATGTACACACTATGTAGTCTCTAACCATGTCACTAACTGTGTGGGCAGAGACATGGGGTTGTGAAATCCTTGGAGGAACACGCCATGTATCGTATGTAAACGCCGTGTTGTAGGGACCGTGTGACTAACGACACAGATGGATGAAACTTAGGTTATACATGCTGTGTCAAGGTTGAACACACAGTGTAGTTTTACCGATGTATCTGACCATGAGACTAACAACACGAGTCGGTGAAATCCTTCCAGTACACGCCCTATCTGGCACCAAACATTCCATGTAGTCTCGTTCTAAGAGAACTATGTGGGTTAGTTGTGTAGAAGAACTCGGGTAGGGGAAAACGATTCAGTACACACCGTGTCTTGGGAGAACACATCATGTGTATGACGTGTTACACAACTAGGGTTGGAAGGAGTACACGCCCATGTGAAGGCTCAAAGAAACATGCTCTATAGGGGTCATACACGCCATGTATCCCTATTTTGAAAAACTTGAATTCTTTCCTTCTCTTGTTACTCTCTTGCACTTCTAAGTTCCATTCCTTGATAATCTTGAACTAAGATGTGTGATTGACCTTTTAGAGTCACGCCACTGTGACTTCCTACGATTGTATGCTAGATATAGGGCAATGATCAGACACCAGACATGGTAGATCAGGGTTTACCAGCAGACCCTCCCGCTGTGCCTATCTTGGAACCGACTGTCATTTCAGATATAGGTGCCGATGCATAGTTCCGGGAAGGCTTCATAAGGTTTATGTAGACCTTCCAAGGAGCACAACATATTTCCCCGTCTATGGAAGATTTGACGTGGGTCTTTCAGCAGAAGCATCCTCCCACCTTCTTAGGAGATGGAGGACCTCAGGCTGTTGAGTGATGGTCAGAATCCATGCTATCTATCTTAGAACATATGGAGACTCCTCCAGAGATAAGGGTGAAGATTGTTACTTATATTCTTTGATATTCCTCCAAGAGATGGTGGGATGTGATCTCACAGGAGAGATTCCAGCAGGTTATAGCATGGGATGAGTTCCAGCATACCTTCTATGATTACTTCTACCTAGAGACTTTTAGGGCCGATCGAGCCTGAGAATTCATGAGATTTGAGAAAGGTACTCTCTCAATCATGGATTATTCTTCTCGCTTCATAGAGATGTATCACTTCACACCCATTCTAGGGGGTGATGAGTTATTCCTAGCGAGGAAGTTTGAGGATGATATCATGCATGACATCCGATCTCAGGTGAACATATTTAGGTTTATGGCCATATCTTCTATAGTCAACTAGGCATTGATCATAGTGTGAAACCTGAGGGATTCTGGAGCTATGGTCCAGGGAAGTTCAGCATCCAGAGTTGGTGCTTCTCCGACTGATAGTAGGAAGAGCCGCAGGGAGTCTACATGTGGTGATCTGAGTAGGAGAGATACACCTTCAAGTATCTAGGTGGTATGATACTAGTGTGGGAAGGGCGGTCATATGAGGCCACATTGCCCAAGAGACCCAGTGGAGTGACAATATTGTGTCAAGATGGGCCATCTTCAGCGGTTCTGTCAGTTTTTCTCACCAAAAGCTAGTGATAGGGATTCCTTGATGAATCCTCATTCAAGAGTAGCACCACTAGTTTCTCATCAGTATGGGAACTGGAGTTCTTTCGGCCTTTCAGGCTGAGGTGGAGGTCACGACCGTGGTAACCAGTCGGCAGGCTTTCAGCGACAACAGGGTGGATCAGCTCACGGTGGTCAGGAAGGGTCATAGGTCTGCGGTACATGCCAGACTTTTGTAGCGGAGAAGACCTAGTAGAAGCAGGATCCCAGACCCTCTACAGTTTGAGGTATGATCCTAGTTTCCTTAGTTTTATCTTATGTACTTTTCAATATAGGGTCTTCCCATAGTTTCATATCTATTTCTATTATGGAGATCCTTGGGCTCTATATCTTTAATTCTATTGATGTATTGACACTAGAAACTTTATTGGGGAGAAGGATGACTAGTGTACGTTAGTGCAAGGAGTGCCCTCTTGAGGTTGGTGGGTGTCACTTCTTCTGGGACCTCTATGTCTTAGAGATGACATGCTATGATGTCATTCTCAAAACAGACTGTTTAGTTCCTTCCAAGTGGTTATTAACTACTATCGTCATAGGGTGAGTTACACATCAATAGAGGGAAATTTGTTCTTATATAAGGGTGAATGGGATGTCTAGGAAAGCAGATCAGGACCCAAGCATCATGGGTTGGGAGGAGTTATAACCTAGATTTCTAGTCTATATCTGGATGACCAGGGGACTTTACAGTTGGAATTTACTACAGTGGTGGATCGTTTCAGGGATGTATTTCAAAGGACTTTTCAGGTTTGCCTCCGGAGCAAGAGGTGTACTTTTTTATTGATCTTATACCAAGAGCGGCACTGGTGTCCATTCCTCCTTATAGGATGGCTACACCAGAGTTAAAGGATCTTAAGAAGTAGTTAAAGGAGTTACGGGTCAAGAGTTTCATCTGACCCAATACTTCTCCTTAGGGTTTATCTATCATGTTTGTGAAGAAGGCAGATGATACCCTCAGACTTTCTGTGGATTATCGTAAGCTGAACTAGTTGCCAGTCAAGAATCGATATCTCTTATTGAGGATTGATGATCTCTTTGATCAGCTTTGTGGAGTCTGAGTGTTCTCGAATATTGACTTGAGACCCAGTTATCATCAGTTGTGCGTTAGACCATCAGATATACCTCTTACATCCTTTTGTAGTAGGTATGGTCTATACGAGTATGTGGTTATGCCGTTCGGCCTCATAAACATGCCTGCAGTATTCATGGAACCAATGAACCGAGTGTTCTATCCATACTTGAATTATTTCATGGTAGTTTTTGTGGACTATATCTTGGTGTACTCTCAAACTAGACACAACCATGCCACACATCTTGAGATCTTTTTGAGTATACTGAGAGAGCATCAGTTATATGCTAATCTCTCAAAATGCCACTTTTTGATTGAACAAATTCACTCCTCAGGTCATGTTATCTCATAGATAGGAGTATCAGTAGACCCAGAGAAAGTGAGAGTAGTAGTTTCCTAAGATCAGCTGAAGAAAGTATTTGAGGTATAGAGTTTTCTAGGGCCAGCTGGTTACTACAGATGTTTTATACAGAACTTTTCATGCTTAGCAGCGCCACTGACGGGACTAAATAAGATCCATCCTTTCAAGAGTTGAAAGGAAGGTTGAATTTAGCACCAATATTAGTTTTTCCAGAGCTGAGAAAGAGTTATACTATTTATTATGATGCCTTAGGTGTCGGGATGGGAGTAGTGCTCATGCAAGGGGATGGAGCCGTTACGTACAGGTCTCGGAAGTTGAGACCATATGAGAGGAATTACCTGATGAAAGATCTCAATTTGGATGTAGTATTTCATGCCTTACAATTTTGGATATATTATCTATTGGGAGATAACTTTTTTGTTTTCACTGACCACAAAAGTCTCTAGTACATATTCACTAAATGTGATCTGAATTTGAGACAACGAAGGTGGTTTGAGTATATTCAATCCTTTGATTTTGTGCTTTCATATACGCTGGGGAAAGACAATGCAGTGGCTGATGCATTGAACAGGAGGACTCAGATATAGAAAGTTCAGGAGGCCAGTAGTGATTGGAAGCTTATGGATCTATTCTCTGAGATGCAGTTGGACATTCACAACAGATAGGGGTAGACGTTTCTTTCTTCTGTGGTTGTTACCTCTACTCTACTTGATTGAGTGCGAATAAGGTAGCTGTCAGATTCTAAAGGCCTATTTATATGGGAGAGTGTGTTAGGAGAGGACCCTATTCCTGGATGGATAGTACGCGAGGATGAGATATTGTGTTTTCATGGGCACACATGGGTGTCAACAGACATACGTGAGGAGATGATACAGGATTTTCATTCCTCAGTTTGGGCAGTTTATCCGGGCATCACCAAGATGCACCGAGATATACACCATCAGTATTTTTGGACCGGTATGAAGAGAGATGTTGCTGGTTTTGTGATGAGGTGTTCCACCTGTTAGCAGGTGAAGGCGGAGCATCAGTGACCAGCAGAGCTTTTGTAGTAGTTACCCATTCCCAAGTGGAAGTGTAATGATATCACGATGGACTTTGTGACAGGTTTATCGAGGTTTCCTCAAGGTAATGATACAGTTTGAGTAGTCATTGACAGACTCACGAAGGTTGCACAATTTTTACTGATCAAGGATAAATTCAATGTTGATGAGATAAGAAGGTTGTATATCTGAGATATCGTACGTTTACATGGAGTTCCTCACTCCATTGTTTCAGAAAGGGATGCCCATTTTACTTCTCAAGTCTGGTAGGGAATACAAAGGGATTTGGGTACATAGGCACTTTTGAGTACAACTTACCATCCCCAGAAAGATGGCCAGTCCGAGCGTACGATTTAGGTGCTAGAGGACATGCTTAGATCATGCATCCAAGATTTTGGAGGTTCTAGGGAGAAGCACATACCTCTTGCGGAGTTTTCCTATAATAATAGTTTTCAATAAAATATTCAGATGGCACCTTATAAGGATTTGTACGATAGGCCATGCCAATCACCCCTATGTTGGATAGAGGTAGGAGAGGTAGCTATACTGGGACCTCATCTTTTCTAGGAGACCACAAAGCAGATAGAGTTGATTTGGAAGAGGATGGATACTGCACAGTCATAATAAAAGTCTTATGCTGATCGATGGAGAATACCTCTAGAGTTTGAGGTTAGAGATTAGGTTTTCCTACATGTCACATTGATGTTGGGACACAAGAGGATTAGGAGATAGGTAAATCTTTTGCTGATATATGTTGGACCGTTTGAGGTTTTGGGGAGAGTCGAGCCAGTTTCCTATCTATTGTAGTTAAATCAGAGGTACCAGGCTATGCATGAAGTATTCCATGTTTCTTAGCTACGACGTCACTTCTTAGACTCATCTCATGTTTTTCAACCCGAGGAGGTTGAGTTGGAGGTGGACGCCTCGTTCGAGGAGCATCCTATCTAGATTTTTGATCGAAGCATGAAGGTTCTCCATGGCCAGTCGGTTCCTCTAGTACAGGTTCTATGGAAACATGGGAGAGTATATGATGAGGATTGGGAGAGGGAGACCGATGTGCAATCATAGTGTCTAGAGCTGTTCGAGGATTCTTCTTCTTTTCTACCTTCTTAGGGAAATCCAGGGATGAATATCTTTAAGGGGGAGTTTGGTAGAACCCAAATATTTTTTTCATGTATGGATCCTATTTTTCTGGTGTTTTGAGAAAAAGGGGAGTTTCTAAAAATTTAAGGGGTACTCTCCATGTACTTTTAAGTACACATCATGTACCCAGTTGCTATGGGTGACTGTGTACTGGCTGTGTGACAGCTGAGTACATGGCCGTGTGACGATCGAGTACATGGCTGTGTGGGGTGACCTGGAGACCGCCTAAAGTGGGGCCCGATAAAGGCATATATATACCATGTACTTTTAAATTAAATGCTGTTTACTTTTATTTTTATTTGTTAAATCGGATCGAGGTTGCGTTTAATTAGAAGAAATGCCTTCTTCTCGACTAGTCTCATCCAGGAGCAATCGTAGGGAGTGATTCTTCTCCGAGCCCCCGATCAACCATCTGTTCTCCAAATCAACCGCCGTCGATTGCGTTGGAATCACCATAGTGAGTTCTTTCTTCTTCTAGAGTCTCGTTCTTGGATTTATCTTATTTCGTGAGATATCCTAGGTTGAACATTTTAGAAATTTTTGTAGATCTATGTCGTTATAGGCTGATTAAAGGGACGGTGCCAGAGTATATCAACCGTACAACACCGAGGTAGGTGGTTTGTTCCTTTTCATGGTTTGTATTTGAATTAGATATGAAAATTTTCCCAATACCCTAGTTTGGGGTATTGCGTGTTTAGGTATTTTAACCCTGTTGATGTCTGCTATTCTTAT
This sequence comes from Viscum album, assembly GCA_963277665.1. NCBI lineage: Eukaryota > Viridiplantae > Streptophyta > Magnoliopsida > Santalales > Viscaceae > Viscum > Viscum album. The sequence continues at coordinate 1,980,670,804 of OY728125.1, read as the reverse complement.
TTTCTTGAGTTATAACTCTTGTTTTTAAATAGGGTTATCTTGCCATGCTATGGAGGCGTTTTCCCATGTTTGATTTGATATTGACCATTTGGTCTAGTTTTTCCTATTAGGATGCTTTATTTCCATGACTAGTTTTGTTAGGATGGATTGATTTATCTAATGATGTGATATGCTTTGTAGCTATTTATCCAAGCAGTACTTTTAGGTTTACTTTGGCTGCTGAAAATCGTTTGTGCATGATTGATTTACACAGGACTATGGGAACCTGGTGTAGTGAGACCATAGGGGTAATTAACGTTGAGGGCTTCCCCAAAGTGTCTTTTATTCCTTATCATGATGTGAGACCATAGGGGAGATTGACGTTGAGTGATCCCTCAGAGTGTCTATAGTTACCATTGTGAGACCATAGGAGGGATTGATGTTGAGTGATCCCTCAAAGTGTCTATAGTTACCATTATGAGACCATAAGGGGAATTAACGTTGAGTGCTTCCTTAGAGTGTATGTAGTTTATCATTAAAACACTAGAGGGGTAATTGATGGTGAGTAATTTCTCATAGAGTCTTTGTTTTCATGATACCAAAGGAGTTAGACCATGTGAGCTTACCCATGAGGTCGTTGTATCCTTGTATAAGTTGAACTAGAGGGGTTAGGCTATGAGAACTTACCGAGAGGGTTACTTGAGATTGATTATTTGAACCAGAGGGGATATAATATGAGAACTTCCCAAAGGGTTGCTCGTTTTCATTTGGTTGATTAATTGAAAAATTTAAATGAATGTAATTGAAACTGTAGGACTATTTACTTTTGAGCACTTCCTTGTTCATTACTTTTTTTTTCTTATTGACTGCCATATATATTCACTGATTGTTAGACACAGATCTTTGGGTGGTTGACTACTAGGATTTATCTCACAGCCTGTTTGGGTCAGGCTTTTGGGCCCAAACAGATTATATTGCTGCAGGTATAGATAAGGGCAGACACCCTTCTACTTTAGGTACTTGATTGATGTGGAGCTGGAGAGCATGGGGCTAAGATGAGGCTTACGATGCTGCTAGAGTTATTTACTTTTTTTCCTTGTACTTTGGTTTAGTACTGTATTCTGGCATTATGACTAGTTTGGCTACTTTTCAAGATACTTATGACATGAATCATTATCAATATATATATATATATATGATGTAGTTGTTTATTTACTTCCAATCTTCCTCTATTTACTGTTGTATGGTATTATTATTGCTTTCACTACTATTATCTGTTTATTTCTGCTGCACTACTCTGCCAATGAGGGCATAGTTTCCTCACTATCACACCCAAGGACCTCACTGCTAGTCGGAAGCCTCTGGTGTTTGGGGAAATGCGCTTGAGGCCATGTGACCAACCAGACAAGGGGCACCTCTGGACAGTACTCGAAACCAGGACATTACACAGGCATATCCTAACACTACAAAAGTTTTTATTTTTTCCGATGGACCGTTAGCGATGGACTCCTCTTGTAAAAATTCATTTACGACGAGAGTTCATTGCTAATGCACTATGGTAAAAAAAATGTCATAATTGAGGTTATTTGCGATGGTCTGTCGCAAATATAGAGTAATTGTGACAAATTCCATATTTGTCGCAAAAACGTTTCACATTTTTTAAATAAAAAATTACGATGGTCCATCACAATTTATTATTTTTGATAAAAGAAAAGTCTGTCACAAATAATTTTATTTTAAAAAAATTAAATTTAAAATAACTTAAAATAGTTAAAAATAATTAAAATTAATTAAAAAGATTAAAAAAATAAAATTAATTAAAAAGAATTAGAAATAATTAAAAAATTAAAAATATTTAAAAAAATTACAATAATGAAAAATAATTAAAATAATTAAAATAATTATAAAATTTTAAAAAATAAAAAATAAAAAATATCTAAAAAATTTAAAATTATTAAAAATAATTAAAAATATTTTTAAAAAATAAAAAAATTAAAAATAAAAAAAACTTAAAATAGACATAAAATTTATACATCATTTCAAAAATAATATGGTTTTCATCCCAAATTACAAAAAAGTCATAAAACTTCACAAATCATTAACTGGTGTCACATGGAGGAGAATCACTCGAATGATCAGGGGGAGGAAACTTCATACCAATGCCACATGCAAGATATCACATTTAATATGACATCTTCTCATCTCTCTGACACTGCTACTCATGCTCCTCCTCCCTCTCTCTCTGCATACGCTATATCATCTCATCCCGAGCTCTCAACCTCTCCTCATACTGTGCAACAGATGATGACATCGACAATTACTCTCCATGATCTCCCTTCAAGCTCACCGATGACATCATAGAAGTACCATAACAACTTATAGGTGTCAGTCAAGAACCTATACCGATCACCCGGTCTTTCTTGACATCATGAAAAGTCTCTTGTATTTAGGACCCCTCATGAAAACCTAAATCACTAGGGGAATCAGCTTCACTCTCTGCTTGACTCTATCATGAATGAGAATTCATATCCTCATATGTTTCCTTCAAATATAATTAGAAATTAGAATAAAAATAAAATTAATATTTGTGAAATTTTTAAAAAAATTACAAACTACAATATGGTGTTATCGGTCGCCTACAAGATATCTTATATGAGGATCAATATACATCTTCTTATAAACTTCAAACTTCATAGTTGATGGGTCTGTAGAGACCTGTATAATATAACAAACATTTTATAGTTAAAGTATATATACAATAATAAATAATATCACTTACCATATTTCATCGATGTATTCCAAATGTATGACTTACGTCCATATGTATGACCTCTTGCCTCCCCCAGATCTAACAACCATAAGATGACCTCTTCCTAAAAGTTTCTCTTATCCAGCAGGAGCACAATCCATCCCATACTCGAGTTGAGATATAGTAAAGTCGATGGGAGATAAAAGACTGGTCAAAAATAGTAACTGAATATTTATCCATAGATCTCTTTCCGAGGTTGTATAAAAACTGATGAAAGTGATCACCTATACAAATATCTAATGCCTCCCAGATTGGAACTCTTAGGCTATAAAAAATTAGAGAAAATAATTTTTTCAAGACAATTAAAAATAATATATTAGTAATTAAATAAATTTTTAAAAATATATATTATTTAATAATTTTCAATATAGTGTTCAAACATCTAGTGACACATGATGATGGGAACCAGGTTCCATGACACCCATGGATTAGAAAAATAATTTCTTAGAATCGTACCAGCCTACCCAATAGCCAAATGAGAAAAACTGTGTAAATAAAAAAAATAACCAGAATATTATTACTAAAAATTATTACAAAAAGTTAACATAAAATTAATATCTTAAACAATCAAACATACATTCATAAATGAGGATCAAAATCAAAAGATGAATGTATCTTTATAATAGGGCCTAGAATCAACAAATGAGAAAGACCACAACCCCTCCTAATAGAAGCAACATCCTGTGGATCAGATGAATTAGACTCATCACCAGGAAGTCTGAAATCAATAAGAGAATGAAATAGATCATGAGGAGTATCTCCATCCATCTAAAACAAATAACATTACCTATAAGAAATTTTTAATACAAATATCAAATATAAAAAACTAATAAATACCTAAATATAATAATCTTACCTATAAGAAATTTTTAATACAAATATCAAATATAAAAAACTAATAAATACCAAAATATAATAATTACCTATAAATAAATAACAAAATATAATAATTTAACATGTAAATATTTGTTAATATAGATATGAAATATAAAAAAATAATAAATATCACGTAGAATATAATATTATTACAAGTCAAAAAATGTTAATATGAATATAAAATATAAAAAAACTAATAATTATTGGTATCAGTGAAGGAACATAATTGATCATCGGGTCCATCCATTTGAAACAAACAATCTTACCTATAAATAATTGTTAATAAAAATATAAAATATAAAAAACTAATAAATACCTAAATATAATACATCAATCATCATTTTCATCAACATTTTCATTGAGGACATTATCTTCATCCTCATATTCAACATCATAAACTTCCATAATACTTTTAGTTTCACTATCCAATACTACTTCATCAACATTAGCTATATCATAATTCATTAACTGGGGGGTTTTATCATCCATATTTATATCTTTTTAGGTAAGAGATATATTTTTGGATGTTTCTTGAAAAATTTCAATATGTTTCACTTATATAGAACCTTTTTCATTTTCAAAAAACTGATTGTCACATGATTTCATTTTTATCACACTCCACCAATCATTCATATCTTGAAACATCGTAGTAATTTTTCATAATAAACTTGATGTTCTTGATGTTCCAATATAAATGGTTCATTTTATGTAAGAAGACTATTATATTTAATGTCAATGACTCCATGTCATGGATGAACTCAAAACCCTTGATCAGTATCAGACCAATTACATTTAAACATTGCTACATAATTTGGTCCCAAATAAAATAACTCAATTATTTCATCCAATATACCATAAAAGTCAACTTCACTTTCTTTATGATCATATCCTTTCAAACAAATACTATTTTTCATTAATTTATTTTTGTCACCATATATGTATGTATTGAATCAAAATCCATTAACCATATATCCAATATAAGATTTTTCCAATTTTGATGGAGGATTTTTTAGCACACATAATTGACTATTAGTTTTATTTTCATTTTGTTTTTCTTGAAAACAATAAAATTATTAATAATATATATCATTTAAAAATTTATTTATTATTTCATTGAAAGGAATATAACTTACCAGTCTTTGAAACCAATATGAAAAATTTTGTTGACATTGTTATTCAAGATCAGTAGATATAATTTCTATAATTTTCTTTTGATGTGGTCATCATATAGTCTATAAAAAAATTAATGTATATAAAGTTATATTTTATGAAAATTTAACAAAATAATAAAAAGTAGTACTAACTGCACAAATCGTGTCATTTCTCGACATTTCAATAAAACATATGTATGAGCTCTGTGTATTTCTTCATCTAAAATCCATCATTCACAATAACATATAAAACCAATATTGGGATGATTAAAAACTGAAAATTGATGGTTTGTGACATCATCAACATTTGTCTCATTGAGACCCATCTAGTTATGTTTTTTTATGGATATTATGATTGAAAATAATAAGAGAAAAAATTTAAACTTTCCTCCTACAAGTACACTTCTATAATTGACCCTTCAACCAATGATTTATTACTTTATTCTTTAACCTTTTCATACATATTTCAAACATGAATAAACATTATAATTTTATCGGTCCTCCACATTTATCATCATACATGAAATGCAATATTAAATGTTCCATTGAGTTAAAGAATCCTGGAAGGAATATTTTTCCAATTTACATAACATTAAAACAACATCCTTTTGTATCATACTAAATTTATCATAATCTGATGTTGACACAAAAATATATCATAAGAAATATGATATTTTGATCAACATATCCCAGATTGATAAATTCAATAGCCCTCTAAGACAAATAGGTAGTAATCTTTCCATTATGACATGGAAGTCATGACTTTTTAAATCGGTAATAAATCCATTTCTGATATAGTGAGACAAATTAGAATTATAACCATCTGGTAACCTAATATCTCAAATCCATTGAAAAAGTAATAAAATTATTTCTTTATAAAGTGAATAAAAATATTTTGGCTTCATTTAATTATATGATATTTCATCTTCAAATAATTCTAATTCAGGACATTTAAAAATCTGGGAAAGATCTAACCATGAATTTACATTATTTTTGGTCTTTCCAGGTGTGTCCAACATAGTATATAATATGTTATCAAAAAAATTCTTCCCAATTTTCATTACATCTAACTTGTGAAAAACCAAAAAATCAGACCAATGTGGTAGGTGCCAAAAAATACTCCTCTTTATCCCATTACGATCTCTCACAAAACCATTTTTTCATTTATGGATGGTCCAAAAGTAATAGGAGGTAATGTATAAATGATATATTTTAACTGAATATCTGAGAGAAATACTGGAGGTTTGTCTATTTTAATTCTACCTATTGTAAAATTATTTTCGTTCCTTCAAAAACGGTGATCCATAGGAATAAATATGCAATTCTAGTTAAAATAACTAGTCTTTATCCCATTACTAAGAATAAAATCTTTGTTCTCAACCACGAAATATAGAAATGATTTTAGAACATGTGTGCTTTATCTAGATGCCATAAATTTTTATAGAAACTCACTGATCGTCCATACTAATGCAACCTTCAGTGTAAAATTCTGATCTATAACTATATCAAATGTAGTCACATCATTGTTCCATGATGAATTTAAATAATCAATTAACAACTTTAAATAAACATCTATATTATTTTTTGGAAGTCTTGAAATTATTAGAGTCAAATATATATATGGTTCCTTCATCAGTATCCAAGGAGGTAAGTTTTACGAAGTAATTAAAATGGGCCAACAAGAATATTGACCGCCGTAAGTGAAAAATGGAAAAAAACTATCAGTACAAAGATCCAACCGTATATTACAAGGTTCTGAAGTAAAATAAGGTTGCATATGATCAAATTGTTTCCATGAATCACTATCACATGGATGATTTAAGCTTTTACTAATGAAAAAATTTGATTTATTCCATGTAATCAATGAAGCTATGTCTCGAGACATAAATAAATACTATAAATGAGGTGTAATTAGAAAATACCTCAATTGTTTCATAGGAAATATGAACTTTCCATGTTTTTCCTCTTAATACCTTGATTCTACACATGTTGGAAAATTAAATAAGGATTCAAAATCACCATAATATAATATGAATTTATTTGAACATGCATGAGTATTCTGATAACTAAGACCCAAATTATAGACCAACCTATTATGTTCATTGAAAATTGAAGGTAATGTATTTTTGTCCAGAAACAAAAATTTAACCAATAATAATATCTATTTTAAACAACTATTTCACATTCCAAAATTTGATTTAATAACCACAAATTTCTATAATAGATTTATTTCACTTATATGGCATCCCAGATATAAGGAAACCTTAGCATATTTTAAAAAAATTTAAAATTGAGAAGGTTCTGATTTAGGATTTGGAATATCATTCTGATTTATTGTTTTCTGAATAAATAGACCCATAGCCTCATGTACTAAATTCTAAAATGATAGATCCAAAACCAAAATATCTTTATTTTCTACTAAATTTTGTTAACCATGTTGATACCAAAAAATATATTCTTTTCAAAATTAAAAATGTAATAGACAAAGTCCAACATTGTCAAACGTTTCAAATAACCTAATATCACATTTCTTACATGGAATTTAATTATTATATTAGATTTTTTTTTTGAATTGAATGATTTGAATGATATAAATGTTTCCAAACCTTTAACATAGACATCATTTATACAAGATCCATTGGGGTTTTTGTGATGATTTATCCAATAACGATCACGTAATAAAAACCAATTTCTACTTCATGAGTTCAGAGTTATCTAAAAACCAATAGAAATAATAATAACAATTACTAATCATTATGAATAATTGAAATTTATTATTAGAATTTAACAATTTGAAATATTCTATAGAATATAATTGGAGTGAGGTGCTGGGTTAGCACTGGATTCAGGGGCCCATAGAGGCTCGGTGTAGATAATTCATTTAATATTTTTATTATATTTTTTTGGAAAAAATTTATGTATCTATAAAACTTTGTATTATATGAAAAATAGGATACTAACATTAGATCCAGGATGTGGGGTTTACCCTAGATGCGACATAACATTTGTGTGCGTCGAGTGTTTGGTAACATCACACACAATAGTGATTAATTTAATTTTTTTATTTAATTTTTTTAGAAAAAATTGATGTATCTCCATTATGGTATATCTTATAAAAAATATGAGACCACCGTTACATTAGGGATAATGGGTTTACCCTAGGCATGACATAAAATTTTTGCGCGTCGGGTGTTTGGTTACATGACACATGAGAGTAATTATTGTAATATTTTTATTATAATTTTTTTATAAAAAATTTAAGTATATCCCAAGATATGTATCATATAAAAAATCAGAGACCCCTGTTAGGTCTAGAATGTGGGTTTTTCCTAAGATGTGACATAAAATTTGTGTGCATTGAGAGTTTTGTTACATCAAACATGATGGTAATTTATTTAAAATTTTCATTATAATTTTTTACAAAAAAATGACGTATCTCCCAAATAGTATATCATATGGGAAATATGAGATGCACATGAGCCTCAGCCCAGTTGGTGAGGACTCCTTAAGTGCATCCATATGACCTGGGATCAAATCTAGGTGGAGGCTAATTTCCGGTACTGTAGTAGTACTGTAGTAGTTCTATAGCAGCATTATAGAAGGAACTGTGCAGTACTGTAGTAGGGACAGTAGTAGGCACTGTAAAAGTTGGGAATATTCCCCCATTTGGGCCTTCGGGCCACCAATTTTTTCTCCGAGTCCTTTCAGGCCTTTGGACCACCTAGGCCTTCAAGTCTGTAAGGACTTCGGGCCACCTCAAGGCCTTCGGACCACCTTAAGTGCAAATGAAAATCAAACAACCTTCAAGGAACAAGCTTCAGAAGGAGGATGTGCAAGGAGCTTTCACTAGTGAAGAAGCTAAACAGATTTCAAGAATGAGAGGGTATGGCACCTGCCACCGGGACAAGCCTGTGTATGCAGAGGAATGCCTAGCCGAATAGCCATGCAAAGGTGGAGAGTTGATTTCACGATGAAGATGCTGGGGAGGAGAATTTCCAAGTAGTTAGTCTGGTTTGTATGTAATGTTTGAAGCCTACGAGCAATTAATTCCTCTAAGGCCTATGGTTCATATAATACTTACACCTATGAGCCTTGTAAGGGTTCCACCTCACCCCTTGAAAGGTGTATTATCAAAAATCAATAAAAAATAAAGGCCTTTGAGCCATTGGATATAGGAAATATGAGACCACTGTTAGGTCTGGGATGCTAGGGTTACCTTAGGTGCGAGATAAAATTTATGGGTGTCAAGTTTTTGGTTACATTACATGTGAGGTTAATTCATTCAATATTTTAATTATAGTCTTTTATAAAAAATTTAATTATCTCTCAAAGTGTGTATTGTATTAAAAATCAGAGACCACCGTCAGGTCGATAATGTGGGGTTTACCCTAGATGTGACATAACATTTGTGCGAGTTGATAGTTTGGTAACATCAAATATAATGACAATTCATTTAGTATTTTTATTATATTTTTTTATAAAAAATGTAAGTATCTCTATAAAGGTGTATCATATGATAAAACATAGACCACTATTAGATCCGGGATACTGGGTTTACCCTAGATGCGACATAACATTTGTGTGCATCAGGTGTTTGGTTACATTGCACGTGAGAATAATTCATTTAATATTTTTATTATAAATTTTCATAAAAACATTTAAGTATAACCTAGGTTGTGTATCATATGAAAAATTGGATACTATCGTTAGGTATAGAATGCAGGGTTTACCCTAGGTTCAACATAACATTAGTGCACATCGGGTGTTTGGTTACATCACACACGAGAGTAATTCATTTAATATTTTTATTATAATTTTTTATAAAAAAATTATGTATCTCTCGAACTGTGTATCATGTGAAAAATTAGATACCACCATTAGGTCCGGGATATCAGGTTTACCATAGACCTGAAATAAAATTTGTGTGCATCGAGTATTTGGTTACATTGCACGTGAGAGTAATTCATTTAATATTTTTATTATAATTTTTTATAAAAAATTTAAGTATCTTCTGTGCTATGTATCATATTAAAAATTAGAGACCACTGTTAGGTCTAACATGCGAGATTTGTCCTAGGTGAGATATAAAATTTGTGTGCGTTAGATTTTTGGTGATATCATGCGTGATAGTAGCCTTTTCAATATTTTATTTATATTATATATATATATTTACAACATTTATAACAATTATTAATTAAAATTATTTTAATTAATACAAAATTTATACAAATTATTGTGAATTTCTAATAGTTGTTATAATATTTAATATTTTTTTACAAATTATTAATAATATTTTATAATTAACACTAATATTTAAAATTTATTAATAATAATGTCTCATTAATTATTAAATATTATAAATTAATTAATGGTTTTTACTAATTATTTAAATTAACACTACATTTTCAATAATTAAATTTTTTTACGAATTTTTAATAATTCTTAGTGTTTTTTATATTTGTTTACAAAGTATTACAAGATATTATACTAATTATTATTAACGAAGTGTTTAATAAATATTATATATTTTAATTTTTTATTATTTTTCATTAAACCAATTTTTTAACATTTTTTTAAATTTTTTTTATAAAAAAACATTTTGTTAAATTGTTTTATTTAAATTAATTTTCTATTCATATAAAAAAAATCATTTTTATTTATTTTATATGTTATATATATATATATTACATAATTTCTTAATAAAATATATTTACATCAAATTTATTTTAACATGTTTAAAAAAATAATATATCAAATCTATATACAACACACATGCACACACACAGAAAAATATATATAGATATCAAAAACCTTACATGTTATTTTTAAAACATTTATATTTGTATATTCACATGTTAATATATATATATCTCAAAAAATTTACAAAACTATATTTAAATTTTTTAAATAAATGAAAAAAAATCGTAATATAAAAAAATACTCTAACATCAATGTCACAATCCAAGAATTATCATAATTCATAAACAATTATATCAATATAACCATGTTATACAATTGACCAATTAAACATTTTCATATAAACTTTATCAATATCAGACATCCCTAAAAATAATTTCCATAATCATCATATTTAATATAAAAATATAAAATAATAAACTTGAAGTAACCCTAAACAAAAAAATAGTCTTTTAAATCTAAAGATCAAACAATGAGAAAAATACCTCAAATCAAATGAAATTAACTCGTACATAACCAATGGATACCCAAATAGGGAATAATAAATTTATATTAACCCTAAATATCAAATAAATTTTATAAATTAGGTAAATTTATCAACATAGGTTTTGAACAAATCAATATTTATAAGATTGAACTGAAATATGAAAAAATAATGTAGGAGGACAGAAGTAGTGTAAAGACCTTAAAATTTCAATATTTTTTTTTCTTAAATACTTTTGGAATTTTACGAGTCTGTGGATTCTGATGGCACTTGATTCCGAGGTCTAATGTGTCCGGAATCAATTTCTGAAGTTTAGCTTGGGTAGATTCAGTGAACGAACGAGCGGGTTTTTCTATCTTTTGAACCGGTGATCGGAATTGAAATCTGAGGGCACCAATGAACTCGCAGCACCGATAATTGCATAAGGGGACCTTTACCGCAGTTGCGTTTTATGCGACTTTGAAGTTATAAATTTTGGTTTAATTAAAAAGATAAATAAAATTGTTATAACAATTTTATGTATCTAAGGAGGTTAATTCCTCCCATGAGAAGTTAATAGTGGGACCCACATCCACCCAACTTCCCATGTGTGGATAATTGAGAGGTGGGGCCCACACGAGCCCCAACCCTTCATCTCCCCATAACCTCCCTTAAACCCCATTTAAACTCCCTTGTTTAATGTGACAACCCCCCTTTATTTATGAGGAATCTTCCTCTCCCTCTCTCCCTCTTTAATGTTGCCAACACACCCTAATTAATAAATTCAACCTCTTCACTTAATTAATTAAGTGATTTGAATTTTGAATTGGATGTGTTCATAAAATATTATCAAAGCCTAATATTTTTTTTGGGAGATTTGTTGTGTTGGAAAAGCTTTGGGGTGAGAGCTCTGGAGAAAAGAGAGAGAAGTATTATTCTCCTCAATGAAGAACAGTTTTCTTCTCTGATGAAGAACACCCACCATCGATGAAGAACGACTCGTTGAAGAACGCTCCACATTTCTCCAATATTCTACTTCCTCCGTATCAAGGGAGGAAATACAACCGTGGGGAACTCGCCAATGACGATGGTTATTTCCCGGCATTGACGGAGCGACATCGCTTTCCGCGTCTTCGACGAATGAAACATTTTCAAGGTAGGGGGTTTAAGTTCAATTTTAATGGATTAAAATTGTTCTTGCTCTATCGTTGTAAGAATTGTATTGTATTTTTCCAATTGCTATCGCCTAACGCGGAGGGCACGGGCCGAATGAACACGGCCCGTCGACCCTCTGTTGGATCTTATTTTTTTGTACGCAATGGAAGCGACAACAGGAGGCGGTGACGATGATCGGAAGTGGTGGCCATTCACCGGCCTCGTGCAAAGGAACCGCTGCCCACAACCGCGTGACGCTCGACCGGGGAAGAACCGGCCGGCTATAACAGGTCGGGATGAAGGAAGGAACCTCGACACCCCTTTGGCACCACACTCTGGAGAACTGCATCCTGCACTTCACGGGCAGCTTCGGCGGGCGAACCGGCCGGCAGGCGGACTACTAGGTTGAAGAAGCCACGTCGCCTTCATGGCGCCGCATTGAGGAAGAATCACGGCCTGCTTGTGCGGGCCGCTCGGCGGTCGAACGGGCCGGCAGGAGGCCGGCCGGGCTGGGAAGAACCCACGGCGCCAGGAGGGCGCCACGCTTGAGGAACCGCGACCCGCCAAAGAGGGCCTCTCACGCAGCTAAGACATCCCGCTTTGGCCGGCCAGTTGGGAGGGCGGCACTGCTTGGCACCGCCAGTTAGGAAAGCCGGGGGGGGGCACCCCCTCAGACCGCTTGGCCCAGCCGGGTCGAGCCACTCGGCTAGCCGGCTGAGCTATGACCAGCTGGCACGTGCCCTACCGGGCCGGGCTGCGCCGCGCCCATTCGGGTTGGGCCGGGCCACTCCCTTTAGTGCCGAGAATTGTGTTTCATCGGGCCGGTCCGACCCCCTGCCTGGTCGGACCCGCCAACTCTGGGTTGACCTGACCCATCAACCCACTGGGCTTAACGGGCCGGGCCCGTTTTCACTTAAACGTGAATACCATGAAGATCGCACGTCCGATCGACGTGACGTCTATGGCACCAGGACCCTCACAATGAGGCGGTCCTTTTTCAATACTCTAAGTGAGTTTTGGATGACTTTGGAAAACAGACGGGTTTGGAACGAACGTAATTCCAACTGATCCCTCGGAGCGGAAACACTTATAACTTAAGGACCAGACGTCTGATTGACGTGCCGTCGACTATGTTAGATTACTCTTGATGATACGGTTATTTTTGAATAATTCACCTAAGGTTTGGATGTAGTTTGAGTATGTATGAGTTGGATTGTACCCGAAATCCAATCGGGCCCCTGGAACAGAAATGCTAATAACTCACAGACCGGGCATCCGATTGACGCGCCGTCTGTTGCATTGAGGCCCCTATGACGAGGTGGTACTTTGAGATACATCCACGTGAGTTTATGTAACACTTGGAGGTATCGACCAGTAGCTCGTGGAGCGGATCCTCCTGGAGATGAGCGTACGGAGTACGGAGACCTTGTAGTTGGCTGAGACCTGATGACTGCTTGTCCGATTCGATTCAGAGTGACTTGAGTAGCCCATTGGGGAGCACTACTGTGTTGGGGTGGCAGACCCATAGTGGAGGAGCGATACTATGTTGGGGTGGCAGACCCGTGGTACTCGACAGAAGGATTACCTCTGTAGGCTATGAGGGGGTGCGCTTGGTTGCAGCGGCAGACCCATGGCGGGAAATTGCTAATGTGTTGGGGAGACAGACCTGCAGTACTTGAAAGAGGAGGAGTACCTCAAAAGTATGAGGTTAGTGAGAAGAGCCTCAAAGTCATGACAGGATCACTGTAGTCGACAGAGGAGTATCTATTTAGCAGTTGTGGTTTCGATAATGAAAATCCTGGTTTGATCTGAGTCAATGACCTTTGTGTTTTTCCTCATGATTGAGATGAGTTACTTGATAACTTAGGTATATGTATGGGAATATACCTAAGAAATGGTTATCTGTTGAGATCTTTTTTTGTGGTTTATCCTTGTTGGATTTAGTGAGACCTTGAGGGTCTCAGGGTCCCTACTGAGTATTGTTATACTCACCCCTGCACGGGCTATGCCCGCACCTCGTTGTGTTGGATGTAGATGATAGACAACGCTGATTGAGGTAGAGTGTACGAGGACTGGACGATACCTGGAGTTGGACACTCGGTATGACGGTACACGGAGTGGACCGATAGATGCGGAGTGCTGAGGAGGACATTTGTACCTACCCTTCAGGTAGGAACTGAGAGGATGATCCAAGAGCTGCTTCACCATTCAGCTGTTGTCTTTTCAGTTGTACTTTTCTTTCCGTTGTAGCTGTACCTTTCTGTTGGGCTTGTATTTCTGGCCCCTTTGTACTTTCAGCACACTTTTTATACTTCTTTACTTAGTTCTTGCTTCCACTTGTTCTCTGGTTGTGTGAGTTTACGTTTTATAAAGGTAATTCCTTCCCAATTATAGGGATTTATGCCTTTGGTGCTAGTCGCCAACCCCTGACCTATAGAAGGCGGGCTTGGGGTAGTTACGACACGGGCCCCGGGGGACGGGGTGATGACAAATTGGTATCAGAGGAGTCGGTTCTACCACAGAACATAGAACTATGATATTTTCTTTCTGTGAAGCAATAGTGTTAAGCGTACTGAGTGTGGTTTTCGGTTCAGGGAGTCCAGTGTTGTTGCGGCTGCCGACGTTTCCATACACCAGGACCCTGACTTCTGATTTCCAACTCAGTGCATGAAAACACTGATTGTGTGTGTGTTTCCAAAGGTTTCTTTAAGTCATCTCAACCAGGTCAGATCACCAGGTTTAAATCATTTGACCGCGTCGCATCTGTTCAGGATGCCTCCACGCAGAATGTCAGTTGGAGTTCCGATAGAGTACACGATGACGGCCCACCAAGCAACGAGGCTCCGCTGCAGGGCCCTCTTACTATGATGGAAAATTCGTGTGGTGTACCAGTAGCACCACCACCCATTGGGCAATAGATTCCACCAGCCGTACAAGCGGACGATGCACACTAACAGAGCGCATTGCACAAGTTCCAGAAGCAAAGGCCTCCGAGGTTACGAGGCGAGGCAGATTCCCAGGCAGCAGTGGACTGGATAGAGGTGATTTCTAGAGTTCTACACCTAGTTCAGACACTAGTAGAGAAGATGGAGATCTTATATACTGGTGTTTCCCTATGAGTGTCCATGAGGTTGGTCCGCATAGTGATTAGGATTCGGTACGTGGACTGATGCCTGATATAGTACCTTCGGGTAGTGTGCCAGCTATATCACTACCTGTTGGTCAGTAGTTTCAACCAGCAATACCAGTAGATGACACATGTAGGCATAGTGCCTTAAATGTGTTTCATCATTATATATCCCTCAGGTTCCAAGGTGATCCCGACTCACAGGTGGCTGAGGACTGGCTTGAAGAGGTGGCTGTGAGTTTTCTAGAGCTTATACAGCTTTGGCAGGACGACATGTCGGTAGAGAAGTATTCATTGAGGCATACTGATCTTTCCTGGTACTCGATGGATATGATATTATCAGTTCTTTAGAGCTCAGACCTTTGGGAGAGGTGTGTTTAAGGATATTCAAGCCATCAATTTTTCCTCTATGAATTCCTACTTATGCTAGGGTGCAAGAGAGAACCTTTGTGGTTGAATGTTCTTTGGCCGAATGGATACAACTAGAGAATGTTAGCAGTGGGAAAGCAGAGAACTGGCACTAGTCTTAGATACATGGGCATATAAAATGTTTCAAGAAGAGGAAGTGTTAAGGACATATGAATCTGCAGAGCAGCAGATGTGGAAGCAGAGCTAGGAAGGCAGCATGTGGTGATGTACTTTTCGACATGTTACAACCACCGGCCTTTGTAGTCCCCGCTAGGATTAGGGAGTAAGAGGGAAGGGGAAGAGAGTAGCTGCAAGCAGTCAAGGAGTATGACCCAAGGGCTATAGGAATTATTCGAGGTACGGTCTGTGTCCACTACTAGTTGACGTGACAACAAAAATTGATACGAATCATTCCTTCCTTCCACAAATCATGTCCTAGACCTAGAGTTTCCAGATAATCCATTGAATTGACCCTCACGTCTGGAGATACCTTTGGGAGGAGTCTCGATAATCACGCTTACACTGACGATGTGATCTGAGCCTTGAGGCGAGAGTTTTGGTTGGAACCACTTGGTGGCAGCGTCGAGGCCTTACGACGTTAGTTTGGGTATGGACTAGGCAACCACAGTTCATACACAGACTGAATATATTAGGCAAAAAGGTTGTGGTTTACCTACAATGTTGGGATGGGTTTTTCTTAGTCGGCGAAAAGGAAACCCCAGGCAGCACATGATGGAATCATGCATAAGTGGGTGCAGTCGATCACTCATGAGTCGGCCAGACATAGATTTGATCCAGACTTCTCCAGAGTTGCTGCACCACTTTTAGCAATGATGAAGAAGGGGAAAACCCATCGTGTGGTCAGAGAGATGCCAGAAGAGATTTTCAGGAGCTGAGGCAGAGGTTGACCAATGCACTCTTCTTGAGGCTACTGGAGAAGGTGCAGATCATCCAGGGGTGGATGGAGACTGCACAGAGCAGACGGAAGACCTATGCTGATAGGAGACAGAGACCACTGGAGTTTGAGGATGGCGATCACGTTTTCTTACGGGTCTCACCTAGATGAGGTCTATAGAGATTTGGCTGGGGAAATAAGTTATCACCAAGATTCTTCAGACCTTACCAGGTCCTCAGTAGAGTAGGCGAGGTGGCTTACCGCCTGACCCTTCCACTTCAGTTGCACCGGGTGCACGACGTCATCCACGTATCTCAGCGAGGAGATGCGTGCATGACCTATCTGTCATCATCGACCATGGGAAGACATTCACGGAGGTTCCAGAAGAGAATGAGGATCGACAAGAACATGTCTTTCATGGACGGTCTATTCCTCTAGTGCGCGTTCGTTGGCAGCATGGGAACCTCTAGGAGAGCACATGGGAGCAGGAGGCTCAGATGCGTGCTCAGTTTCCTCATTTGTTTTCCTAGTTTATGTTTTAGCTTTATGGGGATGTAAATCCCTGATGTGGGAGTAATGTAAAGACATGTAAATTTCAAGGATTTTTTTCTTAAATACTTTGGAATTTTACGAGTATGTGGCTTCTAACGGAACTTGATTCCGAGGCCCGGTGTGCCTGAAATCAATTTCCGAAGTTTAGCTCGGGTACGTTCAGTGAAAGAACGAGTGGGTTTTTCTATCTTTTGAACCGGTGCTCGGAATTGAAATCCGAGGGCACCGATGAACTCACAGTGCTAGTAATTACGTAAGGGGACCTTTACCACAGTTGCGTTTTATTTGACTTTGAAGTTATTAATTGTGGTTTAATTAAAAAGATAAATAAAATTTTTAGAACAATCTAATGTATCTAAGGAGGTTAATTCCTCCCATGGGAAGTTAATAGTGGGACCCACATCCACCCAACTTTACATGTGTGGATATTTGAGAGGTGGGGCCCACATGAGCCCCAACCCTTAATCTCCCCATAACCTCCCTTAAAACCCATTTAAACTACCTTGTTTAATGTGACAACCCCCCTTTATTTATGAGGACTCTTCCTCTCCCTCTCTCCCTCTTTAATGTTGCCAACACACCCTAATTAATAAATTCAACCTCTTCACTTAATTAATTAAGTGATTTGAATTTTGAATTGTATGTGTTAATAAAATATTATCCAAGCCTACTATTTTGTTGGGAGATTTGTTGTGTTGGAAAAGCTTTGGGGTGAGAGCTCTGGAGAAAAGAGAGAGAAGTATTATTCTCCTCAATGAATAATGGTTTTCTTCTCCGACGAAGAACACCCACCTTCGACGAAGAACGACTCATTGAAGAATGCTCCACGTTTCTCCAATCTTCTAATTCCTCCGTATCAAGGGAGGAAATACAAATGCGGGGAACTTGCCAATGACGATGGTTCTTTCCCAACATTGATGGAGCGACATCACTTTCCGCGTCTTCGACGAACAAACCATTTTCAAGGTAGGGGGTTTAAGTTCAATTTTAATGGATTAAAATTGTTCTTGTTCTCGTTTTAAGAATTGGATTGTCTTTGGCCAATTGCTACCGTTTAACGTGGAGGGCGCGGGCCGAACGAACACGGCCCATCGACCCTCCGTTGGATCTTATTTTTTATATGCAATGGAAGAGGCAACGAGATGAGGTGGTGATGAACCGAAGTGGTGGCCGTGCACCGGCCGCGTGCAAAGGAACCGCAGCCCGCAACCATGGGCCGCTCGACTGGGGAAGAACCGGCCGGCTATAACTGGCCGGGCTGAAGGAAGGAACCGCGGTGCCCCTTTGGTGCCGTGCTGTGGAGAACCATGACCCGCACTTCACAGGCCGCTTCGACGGGTGAACCGGCCGGCAGGCGACCGACCGGGTTGAAGAAGCCACGACGCCTTCATGGCACTGCACTGAGGAAGAAACGCGGCCTGCTTGTGAGGGCCGCTCGGTGGTCGAACCAGCCGTCAAGAGGCTGGCCAGGCTGGGAAGAACCCGCAACGCCAGGAGGGTGCCGTGTTTGAGGAACCGCGGCCCGCCCAAGCGGGTCGCTCGTGCAGTGAAGCCACTCGGCTTCGGACGGATATATGGGAGGGCGGCGCTGCCAGTTCGGACAGCTGGGGGAGGGGGGCGTGCCCCCTCAGACTGCTCGGCCCAGCTGGGCCGAGCCGCTCGGCTAGCTAGTGGTGCTGTGGCCAGTTGGGCCGTGCCCTGCTGGGCCAGGCAACGCCGCACTAGGCCAGGCCGCACCCATTCGGGCCGGGCCGGGCTCCTTCGGGCCGGGCCACACCCTTTGGGCTGAGCCACGCCCCTTCGGGCTGGGCGACATCCTTTAGGGATGGGCCGTACGTTTCATCGGGCCGTCCGACCCCCTGGTAGGTCGGACCTGCCAACTCTGGGTTGACCCGACCCGTCAACCCACTAGGCTTAACGGGCCGGACCCGTTTTCACTTAAACATGAATAACATGAAGACCGCACGTCCGATCGATGTTCCGTTTGTGGCACTAGGATTCCCGTGATGAGGCAGTCCTTTTGCGATACTCTAAGTGAGTTTTGGACAACTTTGGAAAATATCCGGGTTTGGAATGAACGTAATTCGAATCGAGCCCTCGGAGCGGAAACACTTATAACTTAAGGACCAGACGTCTGATTGACGTGCTGTTGACTATGTTAGATTCCAATTGATGAGAAGGTTCTTTTGTAATACTTCACCTGAGGTTTGGATGCAGTTGGAGTATGGACCAGTTGGATTATACCCAAGATCCAACCGGGCCCTTGGAACGGAAATGCTAATAACTCACAGATCGGGCGTCTGATTGACGCACCATCTGTTGTGTTGAGACCCCTATGAAGAGGCGGTCCTTTTAGATACTTCCACATGAGTTTAAGTAACAATTGGAAGTATTGACCAGTAGCTCGTGGAGCGGATCCTCCCGGAGATGAGCGTACGGAGTACGAAGACCTTGTAGCTGGCTGAGACCTGATGACTGCTTGTCTGATTTGATTCGAAGTGACTTGACTAGCCCAGTGGGGAGCACTACTGTGTTGGGGTTGTAGAACCATGGTAGTGGAGCACTACTGTGTTGGGGCAGCAGACCCGCGGTACTCAACAGAAGGTGTACCTCTGTAGGCTATGAGGGGGTGCGATTGGTTGTAGCGGCAGACCCATGGCGGGGAATCGCTACTATGTTGGGGCGACAGACCCGCGGTACTCGACAGAGGAGGAGTACCTCAGTAGTCTAAGGTTAGTGAGTAGTGCCTTGGAGTCACGACAGGATCACTGTACTCGACAGAGGAGGATCTCTTCAGTAGTTGTGGTTTCGATAATGAAAATCCTAGTTTGAGCTGAGTCAATGACCTTTGTGTTTTTCCTCATGATTGAGATGGGTTACTTGATAACTTATGTATATGTATGGGCATATACCTAAGTAATGGTTATCTGTTGAGATCATTCTTTGTGGTTTGTCCTTGCTGGATTTAGTGAGACTTTGAGGGTCTCGGGGTCCCTACTGAGTATTGTTATACTCACCCCTGCACGGGCTATGCCCGCATCTCGTTGTGTTGGATGCAGACGATGGATAACGCTGTACGAGGTAGAGTGTACGAGGAATGGATGGTACCCGGAGGTGGACACTCGGTGTGATAGTATACGGAGAGGACCGATAGACTCGGAGTACTGAGGAGGACATCTATACCTACCCTTCAGGTAGGAACCCGGAGGACGATCCATGAGCTGCTTCACCATTCAGCTGTTGTCTTTTCAGTTGTACTTTTCTTTCAATTGTAGTTGTACCTTTCTGTTGGGTATGTATTTTTGGACCCTTTGTACTTTTAGGTCACTTGTTATACTTCTTTAATTAGTGCTTGCTTCCGCTTGTTCTCTGGTTGTGTGAGTTTACCTTTTATAAAGGTAATGCCTTCCCAGTTATAGGAATTTACGCCTTTGGTGCTAGTTGCCAACCCCTGCCCTATGGAAGGTGGGCTTGGGGTAGTTACGACACGGTCCCCGGGGGACGGGTCATGACAAGCAGAGTCCATATTTGGGAGATCTGAGCTTAAATGAACAAAAAATGAGGCCCAATGGGAATTTTTGGGGGATTTCTAGATGCGGGCATCATATTTGGTGCATCGGCCAATGAGAGGGGCATAGGGTTTGGAGAAATAGAGGAGGAGAATAAAGGGGCACCTGTTGTTTTATTAAATTATTTTTTGTGACGGGCTAATAAAAACAGAATTTATCCCATCATAAAAGGTCTTTCATGATTTTTTTTGAAATGTATTAACTATCCATAGAAAATACCCATCTTTATATATCCTCTCGCATGATGGCATGTAATTGCGCCAAAAACATTAGCGATTGTCCAAGAATTTCTATCGGAAATAAAAACTATTTGGGATGAAATAAGATATCCATTGAAAATAACCTCATCAATGGTACTATTTGTGATGGGTATGCAGTTTATCACAAATAACCCATCACAATTAGTCTATTTTTCCATATTTTAAGGAATTTAAATAAACTTTTCTCATCTTAGTTTTAAAAAATAACTAAACCCTTCTCTGATACCAACTGAGGTGACCCAAACATTACATACACAAATATAACATCTTATTAGGGGAATGATAATTACATATCATTATGATTCATGCAAGAATTGTAAATGTTTAGGTTCTTTGGAAACTTAGATACATAAAAAACTTGTAAAAAATATCTACATCATCTCCCATTAAGTTCTTCACAACTAGTACTTTTATTAGACATATCATACTTAAAACCTTTATTCATGTCCTAGTAAAAAATAAACATAATAAATGGAAATATTATATGATCAATAAGGGTAAAAATGGTATATATTGATTAATGATAATTTTAATCATAAAATGTTCATAATTATTTTATAACATTAGCTTAATATTTGAAAATTATACCCAATAATTCATGAATCACAATCATGAGTCATGGAATAAAGCTTGGTAGTTCAAAAGAAATGAATCATAAATGAATCAAAGAAAATGATCCATGAGAGAATGACATGGTCATAAGATTATGTCATAAAATAGTGGAATAACCATAATCATATAAATCTTATTTCAAACCCACCAAGATATTCATGACATGTTAATCCTAGGATAACCTCCTGTGTACCTATTTTGAGCTTGGGATAATGTCCAGTGTACCCTCTTTTGGGATTGGGAAAACATCCTATATACCCATTGAGATCATAGAAAAATAATAAGCACCCAATGAATTAGAGGGATATAATAGACCCACCCATCACATATTCATAATCCTTTGTTTTGTATTCCATAATATCATGAAAATAGTTATCATTTCATCATAACTTAACCTAGGGAAAACAAAATGAGTTTCATCAATATTTACTCATAATAATAATAAACCATCCATAAAATGAATAAATATAGTTATATTGGATCATATCCCTAGTAAATCATATAAAATATCAAATGATGTTTTAATAGGTGAAAATACCTTTAAAAGATCAATGAAACCTTCCTTGAAGAAAATACCCTTTTAATTTGAAATATATATTTAAAATATATAAATTTAAAACATATTAAACAAAACATTTTATTTTAAAATAACCATAGAAACATGTAAAGTAATCATTAAAGAAAAGTCTACTAATTATGGTGGGAAAATTTGTTCATGAATTTTATGTTAAAACAAGGATTCCCTTCGCATTTTTAGTAAATTTCCAAAGTAATTCATTCAGAAAACAACAAGACGATTCCTTTTAATTTTTTATAGAAAGTAAAAAATGGGTAAAAATGATTTTATACAATCATATTGTAAAAGTAAAAACATCATTAAAACTATTTTAAATAATACATGTATATGCAATAAAATGATTCTCAACTGAGGAGAGAAATAAAGTCAATTTTCCTTAAAAACATTTTTGGGTATCTTGAGTACTTAAAGAGAGGAAAATGAATGAAAATATTTTAATTTAAAGAAATAATTAGGGTATATTAAAATACATATTTTTTTGGAGATATACCATATAATTTTATCATTTTAAATTTATGCATAAACAATCCTATTAAATAGTGATATTATAATACAAAACTATTACCTCATGTCCATCTTGATTTGTAAGTTTTTTAACCTCCAGTATAATAAATTTAAATTTATTATAATTATCTAACAGAACCATATTCATACCTATAATACCATACATGGTCTACTTATAACTTTTCAACAACCATTTATTAATAATTATTTATTAAAGTTGTCTTTTCTTGGTGTTAACAGTTTTGGTTTTTCATGTATGTTTTCATTATGTAGTTGTAGTCCTTCCACTTCATTAAAGGTTCCATAATCTATATAATATTAATCATTTAATAAGTATATTATTTAATAATTATATATAATTTTATAACAATTCATCCAAATTAGTGATGAATAATGAATTACATAACTTCTTGGAGATGGTAGTCTGTACGTACACACAAGTGATATTTTCCACTTTTTGATGAATTGAAATATAGAAAGGTAAATAATAATTTAAATTTTCATAATCATTATCATATCATAAATATAATATATATAGATATATTAATTATATCATGATAACTTACCATGAAATATGGTGATGGAAAATGAATAATATCGCTACGTGGTGGATGTAGTCCACACGTACGTACAAGTGATACTTTTTTTTCTAATTTGAAGGGAAAGAGGTAGAAAATGGTTGTGACATCATCATAATAACATATAATTATATTTATGATACTATATTTATCATTATAATATGTACACAATAGGTTAATAGGAGATTTAGGAAGATATAAAATTGAAAGATCTTGGTTAATATTTATACCTCTTCTTTGAGAGCCCGTCTTTACTTTACACCTTATGCCTTGAAATATTAGTCTTAGGAGAAGACCAATGGAATGAGGATGAAGTTAAGGAATGTACTAAATTTTTGGGTTAGTCATTTGATAATATGTAGGAGTAAAATTTTATGAATAAGAGAGTATAATAGGTTCAATTTTATAAGTGAGGGGAGGGACACACATGGAATTACTTAAAATATTTTAATAACATAAGGTCACTTTCATTAAAAAATGGGAAAATATATATAGTGATTAGAATATAAGATAATATAAGGCTGAAATATATTATTAAAATAATAATTACATAAGTTTATGTGTAATCACTACCCTTATATTTTAGTTTCACCCCCGGTAAACTTTTTTTAACCTTAATTGTCATAACAATGTTTTACTATTTTAACTATTCATTATGAAAAATAATAATTTAAAATATTAAATAATATTAATTATGATGATTAAAAAAATAGAATAAATTTTACCAAATTAAGTTTTAATAATAAGAATAATTTAATTTTAAATAATCATGTAAAAGTCTATGAAAATCTATTTTTAGAAAAATTTATTTTTAAGCATAAAACTTAATTTACTTCTATTCCTTGACTTTTAAAAACTATGAAATGAATGTTAAAATTTTTTCTTGAATAAATTATAAATAAATTACATTAAAAACATTAATAAATAGATATTATTTTATTTATTCAGATAAAAACACATTGCATGTATAAAAATAGTTTAAAAAATGTTTTTAAGCCCAAAAACGAACTTATAACAAAATCAAGTATAATTTTGATTACTAGGTAATTAATTGTATAATTAATAATTTAAGTAGAATTATGTTACTTTAATATAAAATCTAAAACTTAATAAAACATTTAAATTACTTTTATTTAAGGAAAATAAATGACAGTTTTACAAAAATTGTTATTTTCACTATTCACTAAAAAAAATCTTTTTAGAAAAATACTAAAAAATCACCCTAAGATAATATTGAAATGATGATTTAAAAAATTATATTAATTCCATAAAATAAAATTTCTAAAAATGTTATAACTTAATTATAATTTTCATGCACAAAATGATTTAAACCCATTTTTGATGAAAATATAATTTTGAAGCATAAAATGACTTTACTGAAAATTGAGTACTTATTAATTATGAACTAATAAATAAAATTTAATTATTTAATGCCTTTATAAATATTTTTCATAATGATGATATTAATATTAATACCTATAAATTTAACGGTTAGGTTATAATGGTATACTATATCACAGTTCATTTAGACTTGAGGTTGTGTATAAAGAAAGATATCAAATACCTCATGCTTATTTCAAAGAAAACACATATAAAATATTAGCGTGTTAAATTTATCTTATCTAGATCTTGTAAGACGAGGTCTCCCCTTGTCCCACTAGGTAATATATAGGATTTTAGTATGAAAACTGAATTGGTAGTCACCACCCCACCCCAACATACTGGTTATAAACATAAGTGCATGAACGAAGAATTATATGAAAAATAAGGAATTAAAACAAAAAATGAAAAACAATAACAGGTTGACTAATATGATTATAATTTTTCCAAGTATATAATTTATAAAAAATTTTGATTAAATCACATTACTTAGAGGTTTTTTAGCTTCATTAATCTGATTTAGGAGAGCCCAATATTGATGTCAGGCTAGAGGTTGAGAACTCCTATATCCCATACCATCTAGTTAATACACAATCAATATTAAGAAATAATCCCAACCCATGGGAAGGTAAATGTGTATCCATATTTGAGACCTCATCCCATACTATATGATATGGGAAGGGGTATATATAGTGAAGGCATTACAAGCCTACCCTACAATAATATTCCATTCAAGATGTACCTAATTAATACACACACACACACACACACACATATATATGAAATAATAAAATTTCTCATTCTACCAGACATCTAAATAATCAAGAAGAAAATAATATAACTTTAACAACTAAACATAATTCATAAAGTGGAATTATTTAAATCCTATTCAAAATATGAAATTTGCAACAATCCAAGAATAATCGTTTTGTAACTAATGGCATGAAAGAGGCTTTATGAGGTTTGCCTATGTATAATAGAATTGACATGGAAATGAAGTATGTAAATTAAGAAAAGGAATGATTATAAATAAATATAAATTCAAGTTAAATTCCACTAGCCAAAAATAATCATAAAATAGGAATCAAAAGTTTTTTAATTAACAGAAATACCTTTTTTAATTAAATCCGCACTTCCCTATACCAATCCCAACTATGAGGGAGAAGAGGTGTATGACTACCAAAACTGGTTTTTATAGCTTCCTTGTGTTGAAAATAGGGATATTATTCCTAATCAAGTCCAAATATAAACACATATAGGGAATTTCATTTTAATGAACAACCATTGAAAACATGTGAAAGAAAAACTAAAACCTAAAAATAAAGGTTTACCTTGGATCCACCTATTTTAATCCCCTAAAACATGTAGTATACAAGGAAACTAAAATATTTATGGAATCAAATAATCTCTAAAATTTATGGATGAGGAGTTAAACTTGATTCATAGAAAGGATACAAGAGGAAGAATAATTAGGGAAGAAGAGACCTTACCAATATAGAAATCAACATGTTCTGATCAACCAAAAGACTTAAATTTAGGATTAAAGAATGATTCAATATATCGGTAGAAGAAAGGATGAGGGAGATCAATATAGGAGAGAAAAGTGGAAATTAATGGAAAATATCAGGCCCTTAATAATTAGGATTAATTTTATCCGCTAAATGACCATAAAATCCCTTATTTATGGTCATTTTTCCTAGTTTCTGGTGGAGTAATAATTAAAAATAATTAAGTACATAGTGGTTCAAATATAACCACCTATAATCTATAAGATTTCATTAAGTACCCATTGGGACACCACAAAGTACTCAAATATTCATAAACATTAGGGGTATACCATTTCCCCTCTTCTCCACGATCCAATTCCCTTCCTTCTTCTCCTATTATCCATTAATCTTTATATTACACCCAAAAAAAGATTAAAAATTTGAAATTAAAAGGATTTTACCTTGTAATAGAGTTCATGTTCATTAAATTCCCCCACCATTAGGCTTCTTATACCTAATATGCTTCAACTATCTTCCTAAATAAAAATATTTATCTAATAGATTTTAATCTTGGATTCTTGGTCACAAGTCTCATCCTGGAGATTTCTATATTGCTAAATGACCCAAATAAGTGAGATTAATTTACCTTGAAGTGTCTTATAACTCTAATAAATGATTCTAGTAGGATGTTTCAGATATGATTCATTAGACTCCATGTCAATATCATTATATTAATTCATATGAAATTTATTATGACCCACATACTTCAAAAACTATTTGTAACATAATTCTATACTTTTTTTCCATTAATAAATTCTATAGGATATTTTAAGGTTTAGTGTCTAAAAAACTATGCATATAATACAAGATGAACCTATATCACAAAAAAATTATTTAATCCTCTTGAAAGACTCCTTTATAATTCCATCTTAGGTCATCTCAAAACAACTGATTTTCTGAGGACATACAACAAAAGTAAAGGGTGATCATAGAGCTTTGTAATGGGATAAAAAAGTAAATGGAAATTAAGTGATAATTATAGATAAACCCTTAGGCATAACATAATATAATGATCATAATTATATGTGTCATAATATATAAATTTTTCTACAAAATAAAAATTATTCATTCCTAAATATATTACCATGGTTTATCACCAAGGTGCCAAGAAACATTTTACTAAGTTTATTCACTGGGGTATCCTAAAATATTAATAAGGGATGATTCAAAGGTATCATAAAAACATTATTTACAGTGATTAATTCATTACCCAATTCATTTACATGACACCCTCAGTATCACTATGGTATTAATAAATTAAATAAATTAATTAATTTTTTTCCATTCTAAGTTCCAAAGAGTTCTATGTTAAAATTTTAAAATTTATATGATTTGGTGTTGTGAATGATTTTCACATGGTTAGGAGTAACCATACACCTTTAGTTTTTGAGGGGTTTATACTTTATAGTCATTGATAAAACACATTTTTATTTAATATTTTATTGATAATAAATGATAAAATTTCTTCACATTATGTTAAATATGTTTATTTATAAAATATTTGGGATTAGACCATTCATTTGAAAATTTGATGGAAATTCCAGTTTTACTTTTTATAGTGCATTTTAGTATTTTAAAGATAAATATTTTAATATATATTATTTGAACTTTAAATTTTTTAACTATGTTTTTGACATAATCGGATACAGCTTTTGTTCAGGACATTAGAGCTAAAATGTACATTTGGTTGGACTAAATGGACCATGAAGTCAAATATGGGCTGGACCCGCCAGATTGAATATTGGTTCTATATTTGGGACATAACTTCTTCATCCAAGATTGTATTGGACCCAAAAATTTAGAGGATCTCTCCAACCCAATTGCGAACAAATAAATCTGCTGTAAGAATAGATGGTTCACGCGTTTTGGAGGTCAAATGGGTGGTGAAAGTTGGATTAAAAGATTTGTCTGAGATTCCCCATTTACACTTGAAAACTCTTTAAACCTAGCCTATCCTCCACTCTATAAATTAGTGTTTTTATCATTTTTAGGGGTTGGGATGTGCATTAGGATATTAGGAGAACAAGAGAAGTTGTTCTACACCATTTCAATTAACAATTGTATGAGGGAAGCTAACTAGCTAGGATCTCCTCCAAAATGCTCTTCTTTTCCTCTTCTTTGTTGTAATGTTATTGTGCATTCAATAAACTCTTAGTTTATATTACACTTATTATATTATTTTTAATTTTATTTTTTTATTAATCTTCCTCTTTGGTCTGGAATTCAAGAGTAGAAACAAGATTGGGTTATACACTTTTTAAACCTTTTCACTTGCATAACGTTTCTACGATGACTACACTGACCATGGAAGAAGAGTTTTTTAGTAATCGATCGACCTCTATCCTTATTCATTAATTTATTTTTAATCAATGATATAATTTAATTAACATAATATGATCAATTAATTGAGTTTTTAATTTAATTAAAACTAATAAATCTATTGGAAAATTAACAAAAAAACACGCGAGGATGAGATTTTGTGTAAATTGTGAGAGCACGAACTTTATCGATAATACAAAACCATTCAGGATCAATTTGTAGTGTTAAAATATAATCCCTAAACTCAATTAATTCTAATTTAAAAAGAATAAATGTGCCTTAATTTACCACTGAACATAAGCTAACCTTAAAGCATCAATCAATGAAGGGTGCTGCGATTACATGTTCCGAAGTTATCCTAGGGTTAAATTCACTTCATCTTTGTGATAAAGTTAATTCTCGTAGGGTTCAGGATTTAAAAAATTAAGGGATAATTATTAACTGAATGATAAATTAAATGATAATGATAAAAAATTGGATGAAGAGGTAGAGTTATATCGATTATGTCTTTTAAAATATTTTCTAAAAAACATCTTCTTGTTGCGTCTTTTTAATAGAACTTCATTTCAAAATTAAAAACAAAAAAATGAAATCTTCTTCCAGAAAACTTCTTCTAGTTTTATAAAAGATAAAAAACCCCCATAATTTAAATTAGTGTTTTTATTATCTTTTATTTAATTTTTATAATACCTTTAAGAAGTTGTTTTAATTTACTTCCTCTTTTGAGAGACGACCTTGGTTAGCCACTCTAGTGAACCCAAGTACCCTAAAAACCATTAATAATTTGAGGGAACCCATGAAAAAACCTTTCAAATAGATTCTGCTACCGGGGAGGCAAGTAATTATTTAATCTAATTAGAGGTATTTATTTTATTTTACATTTTATTCTCTTCTTCTCTTCTTTCTTCCTTCTTTACCCAATATGAATTTTGTTTCTTCTTCTTTTATTTTCTTCTTCTTCTTTTTGGACCATCAACTCAAACTTCTCAATTTTATTTTACTATGGTACACCTTCCTTATTTTCATTTTTATTTGATTTATGACATAAACTAATCCCAAAGATCTCTTAGATCTTGATCCTGAGATTGAACATAGCCTTTGGGCTCGAATCAGACATTCTTAGTCTACGGGAAGTTTCAACATTCAACCAGTTAGAGAATTCCTCCACTCCCAAAAAATTGAAACTGGAAGAAATTCAAATTAAAACATAAAAAAATAACCAATGGCTGAAAATAATGGAAATGAACTTAATAGAACCATTTGAGAATTGGCTACACCTGATATTAACTATCAACCAAATTACATTGCATACCCAAATATCGAATCAAACTTTCAACTGAAATATGGGTTAATTCATCTTCTTCCCAAGTTTCATGGATTATCTAGTGAGGATACAAATAAACATTTGAATGAATTTAATGTGGTTTGCTCAACCTTAAATCCAAGAAATGTTTCTAGAGATTAAATCAAACTAATAACATTCCCATTCTCATTTGATAGAGCTAAAAAAGATTAGATATATTATTTACAACCTGAAGATGTAACATATTGGAACTATTTGATACATCTTTTATTGAAAATATTTTTCCTAAATCATGGACCACTTCCATTCATAAAGAGATCTTGGAGATCAAGCAACCCCAAGGAGAATCAATGTCTGAGTACTGGGAGTTATTCAAGAAGTTGTTTGAAAGATTCCCAAATCACTAAATCATCGAGAAACTCCTATCCAATACTTTTATTAAGGACTCAAACCCATGCAGAGGATCATGGTGGATGCCTCATCTAGAGGAGCATTATTTGACAAAACACCAGCAGCTGCACATGCGTTTATTGACAAGATGGAAAAAACTCCCAACAATTTGGCGATTGAGGTAAACCACATGTTAGAGGAGTACATCGGGTAAGTCATTCTTCTATTGAGAGTCATTTAATTGATACCATGTTGGAAGAATTGACCAATATGGTGAGGCAGATTTCTTTGTCACAAAAGAAATCCCAACCCACTTCTTCGAGACCATGTGGCATTTACACTGAAACAAACCACTGAACTGACTATTTCCCCCAGTTACAAGAATCAGAGGATTGTGAAGTGGTATTCCTTGGGAGACCATTTTGGCAACAACAACTTCCACATCCCAAAAATAAGTTTGATTCATTTTATAAAATATACAACTAAGGGTGGAAGGATCAATCTGATATGAGGTATGGCTCTGGACCACAACAAAGGCCCCCATTTCAACCAAACATCCAAAAACATCCACCATACCAATAGGGTTTCCAGCAACCCTAAAGGCGATTTGAATCTCAAACATCCACAAGTCAATAATAAGGGAATCCCTAAACCAAGCTAGATTCTAACACTGATGATCTTTTGAAACAAATTATTCTTAATCAATAGAATGAGCTGAAGAGTCAAGGTTCAGAGCCGAGAGAGTTAATGACTCAAATGAGCTAGATTGCCACTGCCCTCTCTGAACTCGTAAGTAAGAACTCTAGAAATCTTCCTTCCCAACCTACTCCAAATCTGAAGGGGAATGTCAGTGCCATCACATTGAGAAGTGGGAAGAAAACAACTGATATATCTGTACCTATCATTCCACCGGGATTCACATCAACTCCGAAGAAGATCCATTCAAAACCAGCTAATGAAAAACCCAAGGAGAAAGATAAAGGTAAGAAAAATATTAATGATGTTCTTCCTAAACCCCTTCCCTTTTCAAATAGGGTTGTACAAACCAATAATATGGCCGAAAAGGTGATGAAAAAAGTAGTTTTGGATACATTCAAGCATGTGGAGATCAACATCCCTCTACTTGAAGTCATCAAGCAAATCCCAAGTTATGAAAAATTATTAAAATAACTTTGTAATAATCGAAGAGAGTTCAAGGTAAATGAGAGGATCAATCTTGGAAGGAATTTGTCGGCACTCATTACACCAACTCTAGCAATGCCAACGAAGTGCAAGGATCTAAGAATATTCACCATCCCATGCACCATAGGGGAGTTTCACTTTTTTGATGCTCTTTATGATTTAGGAGCTTCCATAAATGTAACGACTCACTCTGTATTCTGTTACTAACAAGTTGGTGAGTTGAAAATGATAAGAGTAGTAGTGCAGTTGGAAAATAGAGCTACAGCATATCCAGTGGGGTTCCTTGAGGATGTACTTTTCCGGGTAAGAGACATGATCTTCCCAACATATTTACATGTGATTAACATGGAGGACGATTAAGTAAGTTCACATGATCCCATTATCTTAGGTAGTCCCTTCCTCAAAACTGCAAAAACAATCATAAATGTATATGAGGGTACACTTTCGATGGAGTTTGGAGATGAAGTTATGATATTTATTATTGTGGACTCCATGAAGTACCCCTCAAAGGTCCATTTTGTATTTTTTATCTCCCATTTTGAACCACCAAATAAAAACCCCATTGAATTTTATTGTCCTATACTTAGAGAGATTATGAGTATTGGTTCTAGTTTGATTTCTAATACCACTTACACACCTATTTATAATTCATAAAACTCTCTTAGATTTTATTTTAAAATGGATTCATACTTTGATTCTGATCATGTGAACTCTGATTATGACATGGCTATTGAATATGCTAATGGTTTTGATGCATTATTCTCTAATTTTGATGATGAGGATTCTGATACAAATGTTCATTGTGTAGATATTCTAGTCCCTTCAATGTCTCCATCCATATATTCCCCCCTAAATTATAACTCAAGCCATTTACACTTAATCTCAAATACTCATACTTGTTAAGTGGTGAGAAATTACCAGTTATCATTGCTAACAATATCCCTTTTGAACATGAAGAAAAACTTTTGAATCTTTTGAGGGAAAATATTAAGGAAATCAGGTGGAACTTAGCTGACATATCAGGTATTAGCCCCTCCATTTGCACGCATATGATTTTTTTGGAGGATGGGGCTAAACCAGTTAGACATCCACAAAGGAGACTCAATACAAATCTTTTATAGGTTATTAAAAAAGAAGTTGAGAAATTTCTCAAGTCAGGTATAATATTTCCCATTTTAGATTCTTGGTGGGTAAGTCCTATTCAGGTTATACCTAAGAAAAGTGGTGTTACAGTTGTTGAAAATGAGAAAGATGAGTTAGTTCTAATGAGGGTGAAAAATAGTTGGCATGTGTGTATTGATTATAGGAAACTAAATCAATCCACTCGTAAGGACCATTTCCCCTCCTATTTATCAATCAAATTCTCAAGATACTAGTTGGGAAGACACGTTATTGTTTCTTGGATTTATTTTCTGGATATTTTCTGGTTCCTATTGCTCTGGAGGATCAAGAGAAGACTACTTTCACTTGTCTATTCTATTTTTTTTCCTACCGAAGGATGCCATTTGTACTTTGTAACGCCCTAGGTACCTTCCAGAGATGTATAGTGAGTATTTTTTCTGATTTTATTGAGACCTGCATGGAGGTATTTATGGATGATTTTACAGTGTATGGGTCTTCATTTGATGATTGTATCTCAAGTTTGGGAAAGGTTTTGAATCATTGTATTAAGAAGAATCTGGTCTTGAACTTTAAAAAGTGTCATTTTATGGTAGAGCATGGGATTGTATTCAGGCATGTAGTGTCAAAACACGGGATATAGGTTGATATATCTAAGGTAGATATCATTTCATCCTTACCCTATCCTTCATGTGTGTGTGATGTTAGATATTTCCTAGGACATGCAGGATTTTATTGGTGCTTCATCAAATATTTTAGTAATATTTCTCTTCATATGTCACAATTACTTCAAAAGGATTCTGATTTTGTGTTTTTTATTCTTGAAAGACTTCCTTTTATGATATAAATAAGTGTCTGACCACTTCACCGATCATACAACCCCTACAGAGGGAGCTTCCTTTTGAGATTATGTGTGATGCCTCCAACTTTGTGGTCGGAGGTATCTTATCTCATAGGGTTGAGGGACCTTCACATGTGATTACATATGCATCAAAGACATTTGATTTGGCCCAATTAAACTACACAACCATAGAAAAGGATTTTCTTGTTGTTATATTTGCTTTAGATAAATTCCATTCATATTTATTGGGCTCTAAAGTATTTGTTTTTTCTAACCATGAAACTCTGAGGTACCTATTGAATAATCCTGAGGCAAAGCCTAGGATAATCTGATGGATGCTCCATGTTCAAGAATTTGACATTGAGATAAAGGATAAGAAGGGGTTGGAAAACCTAGTGGTGGACCACATGAGTAGGCTTACTCATGCACTAGAGGATGAAACATTGAACCAGGTACCACTTCAGGACACTTTCCTTAATGAGCATATTTATTCCATCTCAAGTACGAATCCTTGGTATGCTGATTTAGTGAACTACCTTGTTGCATATGAAATTCCTACAAATTTTAAGAAACATAAAATACAAAAGTTAAAGAGTGAGTCCATATTTTATGTGTGGGATGATCCCTACTTATGGCGCATGTGTAGTGACCAAGTTATTAGGAGGTGTGTTCTTGATCTTGAGTTTGAGTCTGTTCTACAATTATGTCATACACTTTCTTGTGGTGGACACTTTGGACCCAAACAGATAGCTAGGAAAGTTTTAGAATCTAGATTGTATTGGCCTAGTTTATTCCATGATGCTCATGTGTTCTTTAAATCATGCTCATGTTGCCAACATAATGGTAATATTTCTAGGATACACGAGATTCCCCAACAACCCATATTATTTTTTGAGATTTTTGATGTATGGGGAATTGATTTTATTGGTCCTTTTCCTAGTTCATTTGGTTTCCATTGATTATGTGAGAAAATGGGTGGAGGCTAAGGCCACCAGGACTGATGATTCTCATGTTGTTGTGGACTTTTTCAAAGCACAAAATTTTTGCAGGTTTGGAATACCTAAGGCCATAATCAGTGACCAAAAGTCACATTTTTGCAATCAGAATTTTGTTTCCCTACTTTGGAAGTATGGGGTGACACAAAAAACATCAACACCATACTATCCCCAAACAAATGGTCAGGCTGAGTTTTCAAATCGTGAGTTGAAACAAATTTTAGAGAAAACAGTGCAGCCGAATCGGAAGGATTAGAGCAAGTGCTTAGATGATGCGCTATGGGCTTATAGGACAACATACAAGACACCCATTGGTATGTCCCCATTTCAGATTGTTTTTGGGAAATCGTGTCATCTCCCTGTGGAAGTTGAGAATTGGGCTTATTGGGCTATAAAGAAATGTAACATGGATTTGGCCCAAGATGGAATCCAAAGGAAGCTACAAATTCAAGAGCTTGAGGAGATTCGATTGTCTTCAAATGAGAACTCAAGGATCTACAAGGAAAGATCAAAATAAGTTCATGAAAAAATGATCCAAAAAAGAGAATTTCAAGTTTTAGAGAAAGTATTGATCTATAGTTCATGACTGAAGCTAATTCCTGTAGATATAACATAAGAGGACACTGGAAGGAACTTTATAGTTAATGGGAAATGTTTGAAGAAATACATTGAGGGAATTACTAATAATGTAGTGGATGTCATCACACTGCATGACCCCATCATCACTTGAGCATATCAGGTTGTTCCTAACCCTTTCACTTTTATATTATTTGTCCTATTTTAATTATACATTTCATGTGCATATATCATCTCATAGGTTCACATTGAGGATAATTCAATATTTTAAGTGTGGGGGAGGAGACAAAATTTTGGGGTATAAATTTAGGATTTTAATTTGTGTGTTTTATGTGTATTTTCGATAAAATTTTTAGTTAAAATTTTCAAAAAGAAAACAAAAAAAATGCAATAAAAAATAAAAAAATATATTATGTAACATTCTCATGTAGAGCATATGAAAAATGTATGTTTTCAAAATTAATTTGTTTAAATATAATCAAGAGTAATATTTCATCATCATGGGTTTACTTTTATAAAAATTTAAGTCGTCGATGATTGTGTCATTATAAAACCTTTTATATTTTGACATAATTATTTGTGATAATTTTTCAGGGTAAATCGTGTCATTGATTTCTCCACACAATTTTTCACACAATCACGACTTGTGAGTTTATCTTATCCAATTGAATGTATATTTAGGGTAAGTAATTATTTTCAACTTATAACATGGTCTTTCTATACGTTTGTTTCTCTTCTGATCATTTCTATCACTATACCAGATTGACCTATGCGTGTTCACTTAATATCTGTCTGTTGTATTCCCTCTAAAAAAATTGAAAAAAAAAATCCAAAAATCAAAAAAAAAATCAATAAAGAGGGGATTGAAGAAATGTACAACATGTGGGGATATTTAGGTCGGGAGGTCAGGGTTTGACTTCTAGGAATGCTTAAATGAGTTGGTTTTGGGATTTGATTGCAAAGGATGTTGAACATGTTTGGTGGAATAGAATTAAGTAAGAAGAAAAGTTTTTATTGACCTGAATATACTAGATAAAGGGTGGAGAGACAATCTTGGAATGGTTGGCACACACACACGTAGAGAATTAGTGGCATGGTAGACTCATGAATTGTTTCACTATGATTAGTGTTATGAATATCATTGGATTTTGTTTTGACACAATTTATGAGACAATGAATTTAAAATTTATTGATATTGACTCTTGATGGGATTCTTACTTTTCCTATATTTGTACTGTGGATTGAGAAATATGAATATACATATCTTGTCACAATTTTTTCGAATATATGATATGAGGTTTTTCCAAGGAGTGCAAAAGGGTAAGTATGGGGGAGTTAATAAAACTCATTTTTATTGAATATTTTATTGATAATAAATGATAAAATTTTCTCACATTGTGTTAAATATGTTTATTTATAAAATATTTGGGATTAGATCATTCATTTGAAAATTTTATGGAAATTTCTGTTTTACCCTTTATAGTGCACTGTATTATTTCAAAGATAAATATTTTAATATTTATTATTTGAACTTGAAAATTTTTAAATCTGTTCCTGACTTGATGGGATACAAATTTTTTTCAGGACATTAGAGCTAAAATGTATATTTGGTTGGACTAAATGGACCATGAATTCAAATGTGGGCTGGACCCACCAGATTGGATAGTGGTTTTGTATTTAAGCCATAACTTATTCATTAGAGCTTTTATTGGGACCATATTTTGAGAGGATCTGCCCAACCCAGTTGTACACAAATAATTATGCTATAAGAACATCAGGTTCACGCGTTTTGGAGGTCAAATGGGCGGTTTAAGTTGGCTTAAAATATTTGGCTGAGATTTCTCATTCACACTTAAAACCTCTTTAAAACTAGCCTCCCCTCCACTCTATAAATTAGTGTTTTTCTAATTTGGAAGGGTTTCAATGGGAATTAAGAGATTGGGATCAGATTAGAAGTGGTTCTACAACATTTAAAGTCATAATTATATGAGGGAAGCTATTGAGCTAGGATCTCCTCCAAAATGATCTTCTTTTCCTCTTCTTTGTTGTAATGTTGTTGTGCTTTCAATAAACTCTTAGTTTATCTTCCACTTCTTATATTTTTTTTAATTTTATTCTTATTTTAATCTTCCTATTTGGGATGGAATTCAATAGTGAAAACAATATTGGGTTATACCCTTTCTAAACCTTTTAACTTATATAACGTTTCTACAATGACTACACCGCCAATGGAAGAGTAATTTATTTTAGTAATCGATCGACCTCTATCCTTCTTCATTAATTTATTTTTATTCAATTATATAATGTAATTAACATAATATTATCAATTAATTGTGTTTTTAATTTAATTCAAACTAATCAATCAATTTTACAATTAACACAAAAACACACTAGGATGATATTTTGGGTAAATTGTGAGATCACAAACTTAATCGATAATACAAAATCATACAAGATCAATTTGTAGTGTTAAAATATAATCCCTAAACTAAATTAAATATAATTTATAGATAGGAAATTCTCCTTAATTTACCACTTACCATAATCTAACCTTAGAACATCAATCAAAGCAGGGTGTTGTGATTTCATGTTCCAAAGTTATCCTAGGGTAAAATTCACTTCATCTTTGTGGCAAAGTTAATTCTCGTAGGGTTAGGGATTTAACAAATTAAGGGATTATAATTAAGTGAATGTTAATTTAAATGATAATGATAAATAATTGAGTGAATAGGTAGAGTTAGATCAATTATTCCTTTTAAAATATTTTCTAAAGAAACATCTTCTTGTTGAGTCTTTTTAATAGAACTTCATTTCTCAATTAAAAACAAAAAAAATGAAATATTCTTCCAAAAAACTTCTTCTAGTTTTATAAATTATAAAAAACCCTATATCCTTTCAAGTAGTGTTTTTATTCTCTTTTATTTTATTTTTATAATACCTTTAAAAAGTTGTTTTAATTTACTTCCTCCTTTGAGAGATGACCTTGGTCAGCCACTCTGCTGCACCCAAGTACCCCAAAAACCATTAATCATTTGAGGGCTCCCACGACAACACCTTTTAGTCATGCTTCTTAAAGTTTCAGCATGGTTAAATGAATCATGAAACCATGTATAGGTAACCATGCATGAATATTGTGCTTTTCCAGTAGAGACATGATAGTTGGTGTATGGTTTGGTAAACCATGCGCCTAAACCATGATGGATGCATTGGTTTTTAAAATTTTGGATTTTTATATATTTTTTATTTTTAATTAAAACCCCTAAAAAAATAAACACCCCTCTCCCCCTTACCCCTATATCCCTTTCACCATACCCCCAAGACACCCTCCTCTCTATCGTATTACGCTACCCCTTTCCAACAACCTCCTTTCTCCTCTAATTTCAAACACCATTCTTTCTAATCTATGTTACAATATTTAAGTAGTAAGATCTCATCTCTTCCACATACCTTATTTGATATTATCCCTTTAATTTCCCCTTCCATGAACCCTAATTGTAACTGATCCATATCTATGGATATATATGGGTCTAAAATTTAGGTTTTGGTTGATTAGGATTTAGATGTAAGTGATCTTTCTTGTGGGAGCCCTAAATATCAAAGGTAATTAATATCATCTCTATTTCCATTGGTCTAAGGATGGCGTCTCTTTGAAACCCCCAAATATTACATGTTATAAATTTCATAGTGTGTTTTAAAATATTTATAGTGAATTTATATGAATTTTGTACACTATAGTAGAATCAGGTTGTTGTTTGATTATCTTTTAATATTGGAAAGGTCCTTGGCTGCATGAAAAATAATTTTTTAGAAGACCCCTGTGGCCCTTTAAAATTATTTAAATTTAATTGTAATATTTTTCTTGGATTTATAATTTTTTGGCATAACCTAGTTTTTTTATAATTGATTTAAAATATTTTTAAAAACATGGAATGGAATTTGGTCACATCCCAAGTGGTTGTTAGTATAAATTTGTATTTTTCTAAATCATTTAATGTTTTTGAAGGTATGCTTAATTCTGGGTACATTTTAGAAATGAATGTGTGATGTTTTAAAATAATTATTTATCAAAATGTAGTTGAACTTATTTCCTTTTAAAATTGGTTTTGAGATCATGGGTGTTAGGGTATTTTGAAATAAAATTTGAAGCATTAATGAACATATTCATAAAAAGGGTGCTTAACACCATTTAGTTTCTTTGAAATAAGCCTATTTATATTTGAGGTGAATTTTGTGAAAATGGGTGGATTTATAAATTAGTTCCCAAATGTTATTTTGAGAAAAGGATTATAACTAAAAAATTACCATGTTTTGGATGATTGGTTTTAAAATGATATTTTAAATGATATTTCAAATTACTTTAAGAATTAGTTTTTTTGGATTGACATCTCGAGTGGTGTGTTTTAAAGGTCACTTTGGAACTTGGAATGTTTTTCATAAATGTGTGAGATCCTATTTGAGCCCTATTTATTTAATTTTATTCTTACATCTTGTGACCCCTTCTTTAGGTTTACATTTATGTTGCGATACTTAGTCATGGATATATGTTTGGGGAAACTACTTGTGAGGGTGTATGTGGTGAGGTGTGATTTGTTTTCAATAGTTTTATAATTTATTCATGTGATTATGGATTTATCACCCCTACTTGAATTTTCATGGGAGTCCTAGGATATAGTATATAACTTTTGTGAGTGAAAACCCTAGTGGAGATAGTGGGCTGACTAGGGAGTGTTTCATGGCTACTCTGAGATGGATAGTTTTAAAAGATTAAGAGGCCTTAATACTCTCAATTATTTTATTCTCATGGATATAGGTGTTTAGGTATGTTTAATTTATAGATAGTTCAATCAGAATTTGAAGGATGTGACAAGTTTATTAGTGTTGGCCTAGGTTTCTTATTCCCAGTTCAGGTCTGTTGTTACTAGATCCTAGGGGGTATTCCTATGATGCTCAGTCATTTTGGATACTTTAGGTGATTTCATTTTATTATTGGATTGTATTCCCATAGTTTTATTTATTTTATTAGAAAAATTACTTTATTATGTTTCCTTTATGTTAGGGTACCTTTGAATGTTTATTAAAGCACCATGTACCGTTGTTTTGGATTACATTCAAATGAGTTTCTTTATAATGGTTTGAAAGTATGAATTGAAAAGGGAAAATGGTTTTCGTATTTATTTAAGAGTTTTAAAGGAATGGTTTTTTTCCTTGAAATTGTTCATGAAAATAATATTTTCATGATATTTTTAGAGTGGGGGAAAAGGTTTTTTTGGTTTTTTTTCTTGGTTTAAAAGTTTAATTTAAAATCCCTAACTATCCTTGTTTTTATTTTATAAAAATGATATTCATTTGAAATTTTTCCATTGAATTGATTTTATAAATAGTGGTAAAACATAATTTATACATTATGTTTAAAACTAGAACTTTATAAAATGTTTTACTAAGGTTTTCCCATAGGTTTTGTGGGTTTTGGTGGCTAAATGAGTGATTTTATGCTCACACCTATGTTAACTCAGTTGAAGGTTCCTAATTCAATTCATATCCACTCCTAATATAACGAATTGTTTGATTAATGTTTGTTTTTATCATTGGTTTCCTTTTATCAAATTGTCCATTTAGGATTTTATTACATTCTAAATATGTAGGGTATCTATATTTGTGGGAGGCTTGAAGGAAACTGGAGGCAGTTATGGTTTTCTTTATAGGGGAGGGATACTAGGGGTGAGTGGATGGCTTGTGTGTTTTCTTTCTTATACTATTTTATTATTTTCATTATTTATTTCTTCGTATCTGTTTTTTCATGGAAATTTGATATATGTATGATTCATGGTATTTTTTTATTAGATTTATAATGTTGATAAAACTTCTATTATTGATAAAACCTATTCCCAGGTGTGTTATTTTTATTTCCTAACACTAGTTTCTAACTCATGGGTACTGGGAACAACCTTTGGGCTAGTGCTTTCCCGATTCGATCATTTTTTGGACAGAAAACCTAGGATGTTTTATTAAAAATGGTATCAGAGCATAGTTCCTTTTCTATATAGGAGCTTAGGCCTTTCGAATTCCATTTTTTATTTAGTATTTCATAGTTATATTGAGTTCTAAATGATTCGTGGTAACCATGAGGTATGTTCAAAGAGATTATAATTGGTTGTTTTTTCCCTTGATCCCTGAGTTTATGTGGGAAGTTTGATTTGAATATTGAGATCAAGATCTTTTTTGTAGTTACCATTGATGATGTCTTGATTCTCACTAGAATAGTTTGATTTTTTTAGGGGATGGGTCATATTTGGGATAAATATGGAAGACATATCAGTGGAATGTTGTTGGTTTATAGTACCTGATAAACTAAGGAATAAAACAAATGATCGATCTTGAAATATTATATTGATTTTTTATTGTACCATGGTCCATAAAACCATATGTTTGATTCATACACAGTTCCACATCATGTTTAGCTTTCTTTTTAGACCACTTGAGAGACCCCTAGTGGAGAATGATGAGTCAAGGTGGTTCTTGTGATATGTAATGTTGTACAATATATTTTGATGGATTTATGATGCACCTATTTTATAGTTTTATTTGGGTGTGAAATGGTTTTTTTAATAAAGAAGGATTTTATAGTAAGTGGTTATTTTAGGTCTATAAATAAGCCTTGATTTTTTTTAAATTGTATTGGTTTTTCTAAAATAATTTTGGATTTAAAATGGGTTAATAGTTCAAGTTTAATGGGTTTTTGAGATCTCTTGGGTTGTGTTTTAAAAGGTTATGTTTTCATTTAATGAATATGAAATAATAAATTATTTTAATACTTTTTTAGAAATGAGTGTTAGAAATCTTTAGTGGATTTGATATTTTCCAAATGGGTTGGTTATTTTTAATTATGGGTTAAATTTTTTGGAATTCCCTTGGTGAATTGTGATTTCAAATGAAGCAAGGTTCTTTAAAATGACTGGGTTTCTTTAAAATATCATGTATTTTTATAAAATGTGTTTTTATTCCTTTAGGAATGTGGTTATTTTTAAATAATTTCTTTGGGAATGTGATTTTACTTTTTTGGTTGTATTTTTATTTTAAATCCTATCATGTGGGTTGGGATCCATTGGTTGATTTAGATAATATGTCTGGGTTGAGTTCAGGTTCCATTTCATGCATGTATTCCCATAGAAAGGTCTAGGTAAAGGTGGACTATCTAGTGTTATCCCCCACTTTTGGTATGGTTTCATGTTGGATAACAGTTTTATTTAGGAGCCTAAGCTAGGGGAGCCTTTGTTAGTCAATTGTGTTTAATTTTTGAGGGTCAATATTCTCAGGATCTTGGTATGTTTTGAGAATATGCACTTGATTAGTTTAGATCAATGGATCCTTGAGGTGGATTTTCTTTTATGTAAACTCTTGGTTTCTTTTTTATTACCGGTTTTAGATCATGAATTGTTGTGTTCATCTATGGGATTTTGTGGATTCTTTGTGATTTTGGTTTTGGATTCATACCATTCCGTTTGGTTTCTTTCTTTATGGTATCTCAATGTTTTCAAGTGTTGTTATCATGAAGTGAATTTTTTTGGGGGTTGAACATGGGTGATCTTTGGGTTGGTGTTTTTTTAATTAGAAAAAATGATTCCTTTGGGAATCAAATAACCTTTTGGTGATATTTTTATGGGGTTCACCATGAAACGATGTTCCAAGAGTGGAGCCCTAGTTTACCCACTGAGCACGGTGACCCAGGTCCAGGTCCTATGTTGTTTTTTGCATGATCATGAGTGTTTATTCATGATACTTATTATTAGAAGGAAAATTATTCTTGATGGTGATCCACAATTGTTATTTTTGATTTCATTTAGTTTGTGTAACTTTTGGAGTTAGAAGAGATCATAGGATCTTGAGTGTTATTTGGTTTTAGGGTCTTCTGAGTGTTTATTATACGATGAATCATTTTTTCAGATGTGATTATTTTAGATGTATGTGGATAGTTGAATCCTATAATCTCTTTTGGTTTTATAGAATAATTTTTATCTTGGTGTTGCTATCATTATAAGAGTGGTAATTTGTTGCTTCACCCTATAGATCAACTCTAAATGGTGGGGAGACCTCTATTCTTTCTCCCTTCTTTTAGAGTTTCCTATTGGATGATAAAGGGAGATCCATGTTTAAGGTTTTTATCATTATTTTAATATTTTAATGGTTCCTTGGAAGTTAAGATGTGTTAAGTGTCGATATTCTAGAAGTATAAGTGGTTGAATCCTTTACCTCGGTTGGGGACTTACTAGGGGATGAAAGTGGAATAGTGTAGAGGTTTTTGACACCCATTGTGTCACAGTGGCATTAATTAATTGATGAATTAAATTAATATTTTTCCATCATGAGTTACCAAGAGTTTCATGTTAAAATTTTAAAATTTATAAAGGATTTTGTGCCATAAATATTTTGTACATGTTTAGGAGTAACCATGTAGAGATCATGTGTGTGGGATATAAAAATTACAATGCTATTTAACATGGTTTTAGAAACATTTTCCTAATTGTTTGAACTGATTCAGGTACCCATTTGGGTGCCTCACTCTTGTCTATTAGGGACAACATAGTTTGGTAAAACATACATATAAATTATGTGTGATGGCTAGGTTTTTAAAATTTTCAATTTTTATATTTGTGTTTATTTTTAATTTAAACACATAAGAAACAAAGAAACAATCCTCTCCCATTTACACATCTATACATTTCATGACACCCCCATGACACCCTCCTCTCCATCATGTGTTTCTACCACCTCCCTCCAACCTCCTTTCTCATTAGATTTCAGATTTTATCCCTTCTAATCTCTCTTATGATCATCCAATGGTAAAATAGTTTCCCTTACACATCCCTTATTGCTTTATTTTCTCCCTCCTATCCCCCTTCCATATATCCCAATCAATTCTAGGTCACATATAGGGTCAAAATGGTTCTAATATTCTGATTTTGGGTGTTTAGGATTTGGAGGTATGTGTTCCTTCTTGTATGATTCTTCACCACCGAATGTGATGAATTCCAACTCAACTTCCATTTTTTAATTGTAAGTGTCTCTATAGAATCCCCTTATATTACATGTTATAAATTATTTGGTGTGTTTTAAAATCTTTCTTGTGAATTTATAATCATTTTTTATGTCATAGTTGGCTCAATTTGTTGTTTTATTGTCTTTTTAAGTCTGGAAAGGGCCTTTGTTGCATGCCAAGCGCTTGCAAAAAATTCCATATGGCCCTTTAATTTTTTTT
This sequence comes from Viscum album, assembly GCA_963277665.1. Classification (NCBI taxonomy): domain Eukaryota; kingdom Viridiplantae; phylum Streptophyta; class Magnoliopsida; order Santalales; family Viscaceae; genus Viscum; species Viscum album. The sequence continues at coordinate 1,980,626,687 of OY728125.1, read as the reverse complement.
AAAAAAACATGTAATATTTTTATTGGATTTATAATTTTCCTCATAATATAGTTGATTTTATAATATATTTAAAATATTTTTAAGACTTAGTATGGACTTGGATATCGTTCCAAGTGACTGTTAGTGCCCATTTGGATTTTTATAAAGAGGTTAAAGTGTTTGAAAGTGTGTTTAATCCTGGGAAAATTTTAGAGATGGGTGCGCAATTTTTTAAAAGAATAATTTTTAAAATGAATATTGTTGACCTTCATTCCTTCTAATATTGGTTTCAAGACTATTGGTCTTAGGGTGTTTTGAAATAACCTTTTAAATTAGAATGATAATTTTTTAAAAAGGGTGTTTAACACCATTTTATTACTTTAAAATATGCATATTTATTTTTAATGGTGAATTTTGGGGAAATTGGTTGGATTTACAAAGTGGTTTTCAAATGTTATTTTTGGATAAATATTTTTAGTGGACTTTTATCATGTTTTCAATTATTGGTTTTAATGAATTATTTGAAATGATATTTCAAATGACTTTAAGAATTGGGTGTGTGGCTTGGTATCCTGAGTGGTGTGTTTTAAAGGAATTTCTGTAAGTTTTAATGTTTTTCTTAAATTTTTGAGATCCTATTTGAGATCTGATCATTTTCTTTTCTTGTTATGGCTTGTAACCTAATGGGGGATGCTTTATGTTGATATGTACATTGTGATTCTTATACATGGAAATTTGTTTGGGCTTGCTGCTTGTGAGGGTGTAGGATGTGAGGTGTGAGTTGTTTTCAAATGTTTTATATTTGATTTATGTGATTCCTAGTCTCCCACCCCCCTTATATTACTTTTCATGGGATTCTTAGGATAGTTGACAACCTGTGTGAGGGAAAACCCTAGTGGAGATAGTGGGTTAACTAGGTAGTGTTTCCTAGATACTCTAAGATGGATAGTCCAGAAGGAGAGGTAGGAATTTATGCTAGATATATTTTGATTCTTGTGGATGAAAGAATTATATAGATGTTTAATTTTTAAATAGTTTGATAAGAATTATTGGGATGTGATAGGTTCAATATTTCCAACTTAGGTTCCTTATCACTAGTTCAAGTGCAATGTCAAGGATCCTGGTAGACCTTACCTTTGTATGTTTTGGGTGTTAGAGGTTCCTAGAGAAGGTTCCAAGGGGTTAACGAGGTAAATGAGGAAATTTTACGAGTTATATTATATGGATCTCTATACTATGCAATAAGAGTGGAGCCTGTGGCTTTTGGGACTTGAGCTATGGTGTAGGGCTTTATAGTGGCTCTTCCAAATCAAGGGGTAGTTATGGTGTGGTCAGATTTCTGCGATGCAGGGGAGCATAGGAGGAGATAATTATGCTAATAAATTTTTAAGTGTGACTATTATGTGGAGATTATATATGGTGTAGGACCATTCTAGTTTTCATGTGGCTACGGTGTGGAATATGAGGCTGTAGCATAGTGGTTTGAGAGTATTCTGCTAAAAAGGGGGTTGCTGCGGTATAGTGGATTAGGCTATGACTTAGTACCTCCTTGTAAAAATAAGATCTTAGATAGATATACACCATAGATCTTAGGTATATGGTTTTACCAAGGGGCTATGGAATGGTCTCCTTCCACCATTCCATAATCCTTTTGTTTTTTCAATAGGCTATGGTGTGGTCTTTGGGGATGCATCGTAGTCTTATAAAAACCTGTTTTCTTAAAAATACCCCAACCCTCATCTGTACGTTATTTTATCTCACTTATTTCTCTCAAACCCCATGCTCCTTAGGGTTATTTTTATAAGGATTCTAATCCCCTTTTGATAGGTATTGATCCTGAATTCTTGTGTTCGATCCACAATAACCAGAGGTAGGTTCTTCCTCTTCTTATAGAGGTTTCACTATGTTTGATCTAATTTCCTCCCATTATTATTTCCATGTTACGAAGTATGATATCTATCATTATAATAGAGTTTTATTTGTTATTTTTTGGTGCATTCATGGCATGAAATCCTTGGGATATCATAGTTTCCTTATGGGAGGGGTGATCATAGATCCACAACATTGATCTGTTATCATGTAAAGAATATTGATACTTTTAAGGCAGGGGATTCATTTATTATCCTTTATTTATGTTATATTTTAAATTTACCATGGTTTATACCTTTTTATGGAAGTGAAAATTAACCAAATAAATATTCAACCAAATTAAATAATGGAATTGGTTTTTGGATAATGATCACTTTCAGTTGTTTTATGATATGATAATTGGTTTACTTCTGATTTTATAGATAGTGTTCTATATATACTACTCTTGTTTAGTATGGTGTCATGAATGGTTTCATATGAAAAATTTTATAAAATTGGTAAATGACATAAAATACAGAAATAATTTTTTGTTGGGTAAGAAATTAAAGAAGAGGCATGTTTAATAAATCTAGTGTATCTTATAATTTTATGGTAATCAAATTGATGAAAAAATTAATGTTTATTTAAATTTTTTATTCCATGTGTTGATGGAATTGATAAAGAAAATGTAGCCTATTAATTATTGTTGAGAATAACTTTAAAAAGGCATGTTAATTGAGAATTTTTCCTCTCACAGATTTTATGAAACTGGTTTTGTGGTAGGGAGCTTGTTTAAACAATTTTATATATTGTTATAGATAATGCCTTAGGTTTCCTATAGTTGGAACTTATGAATAATGAATCAGTTAATTCAATATGGAATACAAAAAAGTTGTTTTGAGAAAAGATAAATGATTGGGGTTGAGAGTTCCTTTTTTTGGTTCGAGCGATCCCATTTTCATGTGAAGGATGAATTCATTGTTTTAGTGAATAGATTTCCCTATTAACTATGATTATTTATTTTATACCTTGTTTTCACTTTGGATACAATCCTTGTGATGTGATATGATCCTAGGATAGCTGGTGAGATATGGGTGGGGAGGCCTAAGTTTTTGGAAGAATTTTATACTTGTAATGGTAAGATGCATGAGGATGAAACTAAGATGGTTAGAATGGGTTGAAGCTGGGATAAACCATTGATGTGTTAAAAGTTAGATGCTTGATTTATATGAATCTATTGAAAGGCTGGATAATGAGGTTTCTTGTTTATATGTATTCCTTTCCCAGCTACTTGAGGCAGCTGGATGTGCCTGGTTGCATCTCTTGAAGGTACATTATGATGTTTTCCAATAGTAACTATAGTTATGTAAATTTTAATAAAGAATTAATAAATGACTTAACCCATGGGTTTGGTGTTTCTAGTATGAAACAGATGAAATGACCTTGAGAAGTTGTGGACTCAGTTTGGATTATGCCTCGAGGGCATGGAATTCACCTTAAATGTTGATGGATATAACCTAGAATAAATAAAGCATGGATTATTGTCACCTATAAACTATTTAAAGGTTTGTTACTCTGCTATAATATGTATACCGACACTCATGTAAATACTTGGTGATGATACTAATTTTAGAGTCGATTATTTCTGATTTATCTTTTGAATCAGTGGTTTTTTATAGAGATTAATTAAATTGATTGATATATGATGTTTTATTTAAAAATTTGATAAATATTTGGGTGAGTTCAATATTTTTCATTTAATACTATGATATCCTTGATCTTTATGTTACAATTCATTAAATTAACACCCACTTCACAAGATGATTTTGAGCATAATTCCCAAGTGTTGAGGCATTAATTCAAGACTTAACTTAACATACAAAATGTTAACCTAAAGAAGATATAATGAGAAAAAGCTCCAATCACTTGACATCCCAAAATTTTGACACACCCCAATGGATGATTCACTAAACCATTGATATGGTTAATAATTTTTTCTAGGATGATTATGATGATTTGGTAAATTAATAAAGATATGATAAAAATAATTTTGTACCAAACACAAACAAATGAAGGGAGGAAAATTTATTCTCTTGATTTAATAAGAAAGTGAAAGAGGAAAATATTTTTTTTGGATTAAATTAAACTATATTAAGACCATGGATATTACACTATATATGGTGGATGAGAATAAGGGACATTGATTATAATATATGCATTAAATATCAATTCAAATTACAATCACACTTACATAATTACAACTGAAAAAACATGAAGTACTTGAAAATAATTCATATAGGAATGGTATCTCAAGTAGAAACATGCATTTGGAAGTTCCTCTTAGGCCTTTGTAAAGGCTATGGTCATGAAAGTATATCCTCTTATGTGATGAAGTTACAACCTCATGTAAGGATAATAGGAGTGTGTATTTGTAGCCCAAGGTGGCGGACCATTTGCAATCCAAAACTACCCGTAAAATTTGATTGACTATTTAACTATTTTGATAGTAGAATATTGAGATATATTCTTATTCAAAGTTTTATATATGGATGTGGAAAGATCACCCCTCAAAATTTGGTATCCATTGGACTCATGGAGCCAATTTTGTGTCTATGTTCCTAAACCATGTGATGATATTAAAAATTAACTAGGATTTTTCAAAGTTCACAATGTGAATCGGTTTTAGGATAGGATAATATTATAATATCCCAACCATTTATACTATAAATTTGGGAACCTATTTCTTCTCCCCACAAAAATTAAATCCCTATTGGATGTGTAAATTGGGATAAAAGTTAAGAATTGTGGGATATTTTTAAATCCAAGATAGAATTGTGAGCTAGAATTTCATGAAAACATGGGTCCCCTTTTTAGTTGATTTGGGCCTCAAATTTTTTATCCAATATGTTTTTAGATATCATCAAAGAAATTGTGGAGTCTCATAAAATTTGGGCTTCTGGATTGAGTAGAGAAATTCAATCATCATGGATGGTTTGGTTTTCTCCATAGATTAAATGGGCCTTCTTATGTGGTCTATATAAACCCATATATAGACAAATTAGCCAAATATCTAGTTTAATTATTTGTAGTAAGTTTAATTAGGAGCCCAATAAAATAATAATCAAACAATTTGGATAAGTAGAGTGAGATTTATGATTAAAATAGTAAAATTACTTGAATCTTGATTAATTCAAGAAATAATCACAAATTATATTTAATATTAAAACATGGCATTTTCATACCATTTATACACTTTTACTTGAAAACCAGTAAGGGGAGTATATAAAAAAGTTATTAATACCACTATAAATGAATAAATATAAGGATGGAAAACCTAGTTCATCAGTGCCATGAAAACTACTCACCCATTCGTAACACCAAAAAATATAACTAGATACTCATATAGACCATATCTTCTATGAAAATATGTATGAGATATGTCTGCTAACTTATCAAGAACATTATGATAACCCAATATTAGATCAATCTTTGAGAATTCCCTATCTCCTTAGAGCTAGTTAAAGAGATCATCTATTTGAGGAAAATGATACAAGTTCTTAACCATTAACTAGTTCAATTTAAAGTAACACACACATAGCCGAAGGGTTCCATTCTACTTATTGGTGAAAGGGACTAGTGAATATCATCGAAAGGTACTCGGTTAGATAAAACCATTTGCTTCTAAGTCCTCTAGCTACCTATTTAGTTCCTATAACTCTATAGTACCAATCCTATAAGGAGGAATGGATACCGATGCAGCTCCTGAAACTATATTTATGAAAAAATCAACCTCTTTCTCAGGAGGTAAACCAAAAAAATCATTTGGGAATTTGTCCCCAAAACATTTAATCGCTCACTACAAAAAATCTAGGTGATTAAAAGGGGTTATAAACCCTTATAAACACTTTAGCGGCGGTTACCCAAAACTGTCACTGAAGTTCCCACTTACTACGATTAGAGGCGGTTTGAGGAAAGTGATGGAAAAGTGGATCCATGTTTAACAGCTATTAGATTAGAAGGGGGTTTAACCCCCTCTAACCGCACCTAAAATTCACCCTAGATCGGTCATTTAGGGGCGATTTAACCACCCCTAATTTAAGGATTTAGTTAGAGGTGGTTAAAACCACCTCTAATTGAATCCCAAAATTCAAATTTAGTTGCGGTTTTACAACCACCCCTAATCTAGACATTCTTTTTTATAATATTTGGCACCTCCAAGGTATGCTATGGACACCCCCTGAACACCATCCCCATACCCCCTGACACCGGACACCCCGTCGAGAGACCCCCTAACAACGCCCCACACTGACACCCCGTCCCCAGACCCCCATGTCACCGGACGCCCCGTCCCCGAACACAACTGACACCGCCCCATGCTAACACCCTATCCCCAGACCCCCTGACACCGGAAACCCCATCCCCAGACCCCCCTGAGCCCCCGGACAAATGTCGTACGCTGACACCCCGTCACCCTAATCCCATCGACAGACGCCCCACACTGACACCCAAACACCCCCTAACACCCCATGTTGATGTGCCCCCAAATCTGACCCCTACACATGTGTGTGCTCGTTTCCTGTAACCCACAGTCAGTGAAGGATGAAAAATTGTCGCCCCAGGGGATCGAATCATGTACCGGTTCAATATCGGCACTGCAACTCAACCAACCCACCCATATTGCATTTGTTATACTATATACAATATATTGTATTTATTTACATATAATAAGTTATATTTTTTTATATAGAAAAATATTTTATATAAAAATATTTGTGTATATAAATATAAATAATATTATATATTTGGATATATATAATATATTTGTATATATTATTTATATATAATATATATAAATAATTATATATATATATATATTTATTTATTTATACATTTATATTTGTGTGTGTGTGTTTATGTATTTATATAATATTTATAGATATAATATAATTATAATATATATATATATAATTATTTTTATATAATTATATATATTTGTGTTTCTATGACAATAATATTATTAATTATTAATATTATTACATACATTTTTTAAACTATAACAATTATATGTTGGATTTATAAATACTATAAATTTATATATTTTATGATTTATACTATATATATATTATATTAAATACATTTATATTATATATTTATGTATGTAAAAATATACGTTTATATTATATAATGTATACACATATACACACACACACAAAATTAAATACATTCATATAATTAGAAATATATAATACAATTACATGATATATATATATATATATATATTTATAAAATTAATTTATAATTATTATGGTATACTAAAATATATATAATAATTATATAATATATATAAATTTATATATAATAAAATATTTATAATATATATATAAAATTATTTATTTATATTTAATTTCCTCTATAATATATATATTTGTATACATAATATAATATAAAACCATGTATAAATTTTATATATTTGAATAAATATATTTATAATTACAGTTAAATTATGTATACCAATATTTATATATGTATACATTTTTGTTTATATGTATAATATTTATTTAAAGTATTTATATAATGTCTTTATATATATATGTGTTTATAATTCCTTTAAATACATTTGTATAATGTGATTATGTAATATATATATATATATATAGACACACACACACTCACATGCACACACACACAGATATATTATAAATTTTGAATTTATATGAGATTTATTTTAAAAAATCAATAAAAATTAAGTTGGGTTAAAAAACCCCACTAATCAAATGGATTACCATCGGTTCGTGACCCCCCTATAATGTCATAGATTTTAGGGGGTTCACAACCCCCTATATTGTCATACATTAGAGGGGGTTCAAAACCCCCTCTAATTTCTTAAATTAGAAGGGGTTTAAAAACCACCTCTAATTTCTTAATTTAGAATGGGTTCAAAATCCCCTCTAATCTAAGGGATTAGCAGTGGTTCATGAACCCCTCTAATTTCTTATATTAAAGGGGGTTCAAAACCCCCTATAACATTCAAATGAATATATATATAGAACCTCTAAAATCCAACTGAACATATAGTGAAACTAATTATTAAATTAGTGGTGGTTTTGAAATAATCGCCTCTAAAATCCAACCAAATATTTAAAAAATAATGCTAAAAAATTTAAAGGGGGTTCTAAACCCCTCTAAATTCGATGATTAGAGGGATTTGTGTATAACCCCTTCTAAAATGAATTTAGAGGGGGTTGTGTATAACCCCCTCTAAAAAACCGCAACTAATCTGCTATTTTTTTGTAGTGGATGGGGGGAAATCTTCCTAATGCAATCCCTGATCGTCTATATATAATCTAACAATCTTTACTATCATCCCACCCATCCAATGATTCTCAGGTTTAGGTTATCTCTCCTAAACATCACATTCACCCTTTTGAATAAAAATACCTCCCTATAGTGACATGATAATTGCTATCTTGTGATAGAAACCATTTCACATTTAAAAGGGAACTAAATATAACATCCTGATAATGATGTCAAAACTTTTCTTCTTAAGGAAAAATAGGTCCCATACAAAGTTACACCCACCTACTTTATGGGGGAAGTCCTTGAACCAATGTACACTCTCTGATCGAATTACCAATGAAGTATCGAGTTTCATGATGCCATTAGAAAAATAAACAATGATCCTGAGGCTCCCCAAAATAGGTATAAATATGAAACTATGAGCATAAACAGTATAAAAAAGATAAGATACTAGAGTAGAAGCTACTAAGATCGCACCTCTTACTATAGATAGAACGATGCTCTTATTCTTAGGTATAGAATATACTAAATATATCTAGTATGAATAGTGACCCTGAGTAGTATGTTGACTACCAAGAGTAGTCCCACTCTACTATCAATGTACAACTAGTTTCTAGATCCCCTGGATAGGACCAACTCCCAGCTTGAATGATCGATAGTACTCAAACTCCCATCCCAATGCGGAGTAGTGAATCCCACTCCTGAACCTAGATTTTGTGTTTACCCCATATCACTAAACATTGGGGTAAAGTTCTGGAAGAACCACTATATATGGAATATACTTCTATAGGCTTGGCACTTGACTAGGTCTCTATCACATTGTTTCCTTATGTTTCCTCGCCTCCCACACTCATGATAGAAGATAAAACTACCAACAATGGCACTATAGTTGGTATTCCACACATGTGAAGCCTCAAAATGTCACTTCCTATTAGATGTAACTGAACTACTGAGTTGAGAAGCTACACTACCCCACTCTAGGTCCTATCTTCCCTCAGGTTATGCTCAGTAATTAGCGCCAGATTCACTATCTCAGATACAATAGTCAACCAAAACATGTTCACCTATGATTTAATGGAATGTTTGAGACCTTACCCAAAGTGTCTCTCTCCAGATGGATCATCAACAAGATAAATAGGCATAAAACATTGAATCTCTATAAATTATGCCAAATACTACATAATGATCATAGTTGCCTACTCTATATGCATAAAATCACTAGCCTGTTTATATCTCAGAGTCTCAAGAATAAGGTAGTCATAAAAGTTAGTTTGAAAATCCATCCAAACCATATCTCAAATACTATTAGCCCAGTTTAGAACATCTCATAGACACTTGTGGATCTCTAAATACTATATGTTGCAATCTTGAATCTCTACTCTGAAGTTGTCTCCAAGTGCTTGAAAATCAATAAAACAGTCTCATGGCATAGCTCAACTACCAATGGATTTCCATCCCCTAAAAATGTGGGTGGGTACTATTACTAGAACACACGTGTTGGATCTTACAAATTCATGGAAAGATATGTGGATCCATAAATATTCTACATAAAGCATAGGAAAACCTCTTATAACTAGGAATCAACACCCATATTAAGAAAAATGGGTGGTGCCACAAGTGGAACTGTTGAGGTTCTACTGGTGGCTCAGGCCCCCACCTCTAAAGCATGGTCATCACCACCCTCCTAATATATGACTAGAGGTTGTCATGTTTTAATATTTCTAAGAATTTCAAGTGCATTCCTCAGTTAAGAAAATAATAGATAAAATCATAAGAAAGTTCAAATCCTCCCTATAAACAATACACACCCCTCTTCCTACTCCTAAATCCAGGACTGCATAATGAAGATGATCATAAAGAACACCGAATTCACTTCCTACTGGATACTAATATAGCTAGGTCTGGGTCAATATCTCTATTCACAACATAGGTCCCGATATATGGACTATCAATTTTAATTGGGAAATCCATTTAATGGAAACCTTTTCATTTCAAAATTCAATTTATTTTAAGTTCATTATCATTTATATAACAATTATATTTAGGTGGTTGAATTATATAGATCACAATTTCGAGTCTATAAGGGCCTATAAACCTTATAAATTGATATTTGGAATCCATTTAATCCAAACCATGACCCGTTCCCCCCATACAACCAATGGTCCATGACTCAACATGCCATAGTTGACTGCTTAAGGTTTCAACTTTTTCCTATAAAGGAAAACACTATTAGGTTAAAGAAGTAAATTCAAGTACCAATTACGTTTATCAATCTATTCAAGATGTATTATTTGAATAAAATTATATAGCATAAGGAACATATAATAATTTCAAGTAGTTAAGTAATGAACCCTACATTAAATGGAATTATTCATGGAATATTATTCCTATAAGGTTCCTAAAATGATGCATGATGTAAAAATTCCTTTCCATAATAGGACAAGGATGAAATATAAAACAACAAAAACATCAAACATCAAGTGCATCGACCAATGATAAAGTCAAATAAACTATAACAGGCATAAATGAGAACATAATATCCCATCCTAGGAAATTTGGATTTTTTTCTATACATGGTTTAGTTACTCTTAGGAACAAATCATTAACAAATTCAAACACATTCCTATTATACTATCTAATATTATTAAATGATATGAAAAAAGAAAATAAAATGATCTCATACCACTTTATAATGTCTTAACCTATAATTTGTTGAATTATGCCCTGAGTAGGTGGGTAACATAGCCTAAATCATGCCTTCCAATATTCTAGTGGCTGAAGACTAGTAACATGGGTCTAATATGGTAGAGTGGGAAGACTATTCCCTCATAATTAGAGTGTGGCATAGTGGTGTAATCACATCAATCAATAGAATAAGCATATGAAATAATTGGATGATAGAAGATAGAAAATATAGAATACAGTAGTAATAATATAAACCAGAATTTGTGCCATATAAAAAATGAGTATGTGATGTCTCTATATAGAAATAAAGCAGGTAGACATGGAAGTAGTCATAATATATAATACATGTATCAAAATAAAAAATACCAAAAAAGAACTATCCCCAGATAAAATCATGAGCCTTATCTCGGTCCTTTTCTCCCCTACTCCTATGAACAATAAATAAATCATCATAAAGAAGATTCTTTCCCTGGTCCCTACCTATATCCATGGAGTCTATCTGGGTACCCAATGGAAACTCGAATAGGGTGTGAGATAAAACTAAGTATCCCATCACCAACGGTGTTTATAAAAAATAAAGACTGTGTATATAAGCTGAATCAGTGTGAAATATATAATAGAAATAAAGTGATACATGTAAATGTGATACTTTCTAGCCTAGAAACAATCATCAAGTTCCCATAAACAAGGGAAAAATTTAATCATGTAACTGTAATCACAGGATAACTATAAAGTAAGGTAAAACATCCACAATGGCCTATATGGTTTAATCCAGTGTCAGACCCTAAGAGTAGGATCCAAGGAGTAAAAATTTCTAAGGAACCTCAATGGCCTATGCTGTGTAATCAAGTGTCAGACCCAATGATTAGATCCAAGGAGTAGAATTGTCCAAGGCATCCCATGTAATCTGGATCCATGGTTAGAAATGTCCATTAAATCTAAAATAATCTTGAATCCATGGAGTAGAAATTTCCATGAAGTTTAATATAGTTAGAAATCCATATAGTATAAATGTATATAAAATTCAATATAATCAAATGTAATACCCTCATGAGATGGATCCAAGTAGTATAAATTTCCATAAAATTCAATATAATACTTAACCATTTCCCTTATCCTTTCACTACAAATTTCACAATTCATTTCCTAATCATACACATTCCATGAATTCATCCAAATAATTATACATTATCCAATCAAACCATTTAACCATTTTATTAACATGTATTCACATGGAAGGGAGAGATAACCCCTCTCCTAAAGTCTCATTCAACTAGTTATATCTCCCACTAGAATGGTGAACTCTCACACACACACACCCATTGAGTGGTAACTTCTAGGGAAGATATACAAATAACACCTCATGGATGGTCCAGGATGAGGTTGAAAACCTCCAACCATATCATAGTGCAATGTGGTAAAACTATCAATCTTATAATCAATTTAAACAAGGAATTAAAATAATTTTAGGAGAAACACCTGAAGTCAGGCATACTACATAATGGAAAATTGTTATAAAACAACAATACTTCTTGTGAAATGGTATAGACCACCTACCTCAAGTTTTGGTAGAACACTCATCCATTATCGTCTCCTAACTCAACCTATATTAGAAGAAAATGGAAGAACGGATGCACAAACTGAAAAAAGGGCAAAAGATCCTGCATTAAAATAACTCTATCAAGGAGAAAAGAAATTAAGAAAGGTTTAAGAAGAATATATAACTCCTTGGTTTACATCCAATGATATTGATGATGAGATAAATAGATTTCAGATCACAAATATATCACAAAATCTAGGTTATGATTGAGGTAGAACTTCTTTGGTGGTCCTCCTGTGCATGAGAGAAGAGGCGGTGAGAGATTTTATTGAAAAAGGAGGCCATGAATTTTATTTTTAAAAACTAAACCTAGGAATTTACACAGTATGTAAATTAATTATAAGTAATATAAAGCTCAGGATTTACTTTCTGGGAAACACTCATTACACATCATAAATTGGCCTTCCTAGGACATTACACATCATGTATTGAGTACAATCCATGTATTCCAAATACACATAGGGAAATTGACCTGAAAATTTCCTTCATCCCACTTATTTTTTCCTTCCAAAACAACCCAACTAGCCCAAGATCTAGAATTTTGGGTCAGAGGCAAAAATAGAACTTAAAAAATCATTTAATTATAAATAAAAAGATTTGTATATTAAAGAAAAACCTAGGATCTTACATTAATGTTATTAGAAAACATGGAAGATATAAAAGTGTATGATGATCCATAATCTAATAAATAATTAACTAACTTTGAGTTTATGATCAAAGTACCTTCCACCAAATCTTTAGGGTCTTCAACTTAAGCTATAGTAATCAAATAAGTATGGAATTCCCCTCTTGGACTCCTCTGTGATATAGTCCCCTAATTATTTGGGAACGAGTTTCAAAAATTCCCCATATATTTATAGTTGAAGCACTATATAATATTAATTTATTTCTTTCCCTTGTATTCATTAGCCACATTTCCCTTATTTTTTCACTTGTAACAAAATTCCATTCCCTTTAAACATTTACCAAGATCTTTCTTTCCAAAATTATCACATTGTAGAATTTCCAACTTTCCTATATTCTTCTTTAACACATTTATTTTTTCCTTAGTGTCCAGCTATCCTATTATTTTATTTATTTCCATTAAATATATACAATATAGAGAATTATTTCTCTCTCTTGATAGAAAATGATACTATATCACTATATGATGAAAATTTTTGGTATACTAGTGCCCTTTGAGGGTTTTTATTATAACCCTCAAAGAAATGATCAGTCCTATGTTCCATATTATATATGTATTCCATTGAATTCCTTGCCAATATTGTGAAGTTAGCCTCATATTAAGTAACAATTTCCTCTTAATGCCACTTTAGGTTGATGAACTTCCTCTCCATTTCAGCTTGTTGCTTTCAAGGAAAATATTTATTAAATAATATCAATTTAAAAGTTTCCATTATATAATATCAATTATATCTTCTTCATTAGTATCCTAGATCAATGACCACTATTAACCAATATCTACCTTTAAATAATATATTTCTAGATTAACCTTTTCCTTTTCACTACTTTCTAAATCCAATAATATAATTTCAAGGGACTTGATCCATTATTACGTTACTAATGGATTAATATTTACGTTAATATATAAATTATTATTTTTCATAAAGTTATCAAATATAGGTGTATTGTTCCATAGAACAAAATGATGCTCTATATCTGTAGGGTTATTTTCTATAACCAGGTTTAGTTTCCCATCATTTCCACGATCTTCTCAGCTCAAACATCTACTGTATTTGAATTTCCTATAAGGGTAATCCCTATATTGACTATGGGTGTTTAAATTATTTCCCTTTCATATATTAGTCTCCATATCTAAATAATGGTACACATATAATTATCTCATAACATTATGAATGTTAATCCATAACATTATGAATGTTAAACCATAACATAAAAATACCTAAAATTTATAGAACTTTCTAGAGGTTTAACTTAAGGATCACACTATCTATGTTATCCTAAAATATAGCTCTCAAGGGTTTTACTAATCTTCACTTGATTCCAATTATAACAAACCCGAATCCAATAACCTAGATCCAGTTTTTAATTTATTACATTTGTATAAGATAAAAGTGATTTAAATGAAAAGTATTAATCAGTTTAGTTGTCCTATAAGACCAGGTACACACATGATTTTGATATTTCATTTAAAAAATAAAACATAGCATGTGAAACTTTATTACACCCTTGATGTAACACCCGAGATTTTTATGAGAAATATTTTGTTTTTATGTTTTATAAATAATCAAAGGAATCTTTAACTACACACAATAATAGCTTGGCTTGCTTTACACGCAATCGCGACCTTCTTCGATAGCTTGTGTCGTACGCAATACCGAGTTTCACTAAACAACGACATGCAATTAAAATATTATTAAAACCAGCAGTTATGAATAGTAGTACCCACTTTTTGAAATTTTGTAATTTTTATTTTTCAAAACGGACTTCATTTTTGGATTCGGAATATCAAAATTATCCTAGGGTGAAATTTTGGTATTTTTCTGAAAACTTTCAATTTTTGATGAATAGTGAAAACACTGGGTTACTATTTAAAAACCGACTTTTTATTTAAATAATTATTGATTTTATTTAAATTTATTTTAGGTCAAAATTGATACATAATACCTATATAAATTCAATGCAATTCATTGGAGTCATTTTATAATAATTTTAGATATAAAAAAATTTTATTGAACTTTTCACCGTCTTTTACCCACCTCCTAGGAGAATTTCCAAATTCACATAAAACCCAATTTTACCGCTTCTGTGAGTGGAATTTCGAAAATCCAAGAGACACGGTTAATATCAAGGACTAAAATGTGGTTCAATGAGATGAAAATAATTTTTGGTGAATAGTAACTTTTTATTTTTTTTACCACGGTTAAAAGTAAATAGGGAAATTAAGGGTACAAATGTTATTATTATTACCCTAACACATGTCCTAATTATATTGGATAAGTTTAAGTCGACCAAAAACAACCTTAGGAATAAAATATGACTATTTAGGCCCACTTGGATTAGATTAGGACATTTATTATTAATTTATTTAAAGAAGGGTAAAAATAGTTAAAATCAAAGTTTAATAACTAAATAATTTTTAATATAGGGTTATACAAAAGATAAATTAGACTATAAATATTCATTAGAAATCTAAAAAGATTTCCTACATAATGGTATTTTATTTTTAACAAATAATTTAATTTATTTATGACACAATGATGATGCAGTAATTATCTTATTAATGAAATATTGACATAATTGATGTTATAAATACCCAAATAAATTTAATTTGAGACTTTTTATGAATTAAAATAATTTTATAGGTTAATATGACATGTTAGTATTGATTTAATTAACTTTTTTCGAACTTATCTTTCTGTTATGATTTTCACAAAAATCAATTACCAAATAGTGTCAAAATTGACATAAAATAGTTTTTAAAAAAAATATTATATTATTAATTGTTATTTTATTCCTAAAAATCTAAGGTTCGGCCAAATGACTTAGATAAGGTTATATATAATAATAATAAACAACTTGGGGTTCGTTTGGCTTGTTATATTAAGTTTATTAACCTTATAGTGTAAGAAAACAAGAAGACACGGTAAAAGTTAAATTATCTAACTTAAAGTTAAATCTAAATGATAAGGTTAAAATAGATACCTAAACTTGTCTAAATTCTATTAGATTAGAGGATTTCGACCCATCCCCACCTTATCTTAGAAATAAATCAATTTTGAGCTATTAAAAACCGAATATGACTTTATAATAAAATAATATTTTTTAGTTTTTCCAAAGGTGCCCCTCTCCTCCCTTATAAAAGGGCACCTCCTCCCTCTCTTCCTCACATCACCTTGAGCCTTAAAACTCGTAAAAACCCTACCAAATTATCTTCTAAACTTCCCTAGAAACATCCTATAGGTCCTGGTCTTCTTCAGAGACCAATTTTAGTGCCCTAAGAGGAGGTCTCAAAGAGGCGCTTCAAAGAAGAGGTAATGTCTGTTACCGATTCTTTCATCTTTATTTCTTCTTACACTTATTCTTCTTTAGTTGTTTCATTATGAAGTAATAAAATTAGTATCACTCATATACTGTTATGTTATTATAAGTATGAAACAACCCTATTTCACCATCTATCCATCCTACGGAAAACGAAATCACCGCGCGTGCGTACGTATGTAATACCGTCTCCACGCCGTGGTGTAATCTATTTTCCACCACCACCTTACTTGGATGAGTATAATGGTGTAAATAATAACTATATATGATTATTTTAAAGTGATATTGGTTCTGAAATAGTATTCACACACTCCAATACAATTCCACGATCATGGGAACGATATCATCGCTCATGCATACGTACGGAATACCGTCTCCACGATGTGATGCGACTCGTTCTACATGATCTTCATTGCATAATGATTATATAAATGAATTGAATGAATGAATATGATATATATTACACTAATACCATTCTATAAATGAGGTATGTATAACCTAAAGAGAACAATAAGAATTTATTCGACAAAACACGCATAAGAATAAAAAGTAATAAACACCCGAATAACAAGTAGAAATGGAATATTACGAATAAGAAGCTAATAATATGGCCATATATGATATCATAACAATGATTATGATTCTGTAATAAGTCAATGACATTATTTAAATCATTATACAGGAGTTTTGGACACTTACGAAGCAAATCAGACCTAAGGTAAGGGAAAATATCACAATCTCATTTTTATCCGAGATTGTTTATACTTTGGTATTTACTGGGGTGTATTTTATCATACACATCCATGTTTCCTCCATCCACCTAAAATTGTTTAAATCCAATTTTACCCTTAGGTGAGTTTTTAGTTAAAGATATGAAAGGAATCTTTTGTCATTTTTCGTACGAGGTACTTTTTAACTTTTCTGACAAAAGTATGAGAAGAATGTTTTTTTAAGTTATACGGCATGAATGGATTTTTAGAACATTATTTCCATGAAGCTTCCTTTACAAGTTTTCAAGTTTATTTTTAATCAACTTCTTTTAGTTCAAAATTATATGACATGTTAAGAAAGGAAAATGTTTTTGAAGTAGAAAGGATATTTTCCTCAAGAATGGAGTTCAAGTGTTTTATCAAAATTATTTTCCATGTAAGATAATATAGGGTTAAATTTATATCCCAATTATTACATTGATTTTATTATGTTTTGATGGAATTATTTTTATGAATTCCTTTATCTTATATGAATTGTTTTATGATGTCACGATGTTTAAGAATCCCATTTTTATTACATTGGTTATGCAATGATGTATGATTTTTTGATTTTGTGGAACACATAAGAATGGTATAATTATGAGATGGGTGAGACCTATATCTTCCTCCAATTCAATGGTAAAGATTATATCTCATGAGATAGACATGGCTGGAACAGAAGGTTAAACCGGTTTAGTGAAACAGGACTGAAACGAGGAGTGAACTCGGTTCAGAAATGGACTTTGTCTGCTAAGATAGTCTTGTCAATGAGTATTGAATACTAAGAAATGATTCTCTATGATTATGTGTGTATGACACAAAGTTTCATGTTTTAATTTATGATTATTGGGATTACATTTCACTACTTTGATTTATCCCATGATATGAAATTATGATCTCTTTTGCAGGTTAAGATTTCCAAAATGTTATGTTCTTATGAATATGATGTGATTGATATTTCTTTTGTTTACCCTTACTGAGCATTTGAGCTCAACCTTTTGTATGCTTTCTTTCCCTAGGTCAGGAAGAAGGTTATTAAGTAGGATATTCCAAAAAGGTACTATAGATATGATGAAATAAATGGGAGACAATGTAGATGATTTATGAACCAGTTTTTTATGTTTCCCAGTTTCTAAAGACACTATACCTATACAGTCCTTTCCTGTTTTTTTTATATGTTGTAATAAGTGTGCTTCAATCCTGAAGTAATAACAACGTATGTAAAGTATGGGTCGTTATAGTTGGTATCAGAGGAAAGTTATAATCACCCTTTGGAAACTAGGATATGAAAGCCATAGTAAGAACCCTAAGGATAAGTCTAAGCATAGAACACAATCTTAGTGTTTTAGAAATGGCCATGAAAAACCTATGATAAGACCTTAAGTATGAAATTTTATTCTTGATTATGTGGTTTTCATATTATAATTAGTGCTGCTCACACTATTCTTCTTGGTTTTAGTCAATGGCTGGAACCCGAAGGAACCGTGTTAATGCAGAATGCGACAGGCATTGCAATGATTGTCCCCCTGAGCAACCAAACATTATGGGAGCTGGAATGCAAAATCTTATAGTCATGCTCACACAACTTTCTCAAGCTATGAATCATGCAGGACTTCCAAATGAGCAAAGGAAGAAGCAACATTCTGTTGAATACTTCATGAGGCAGCGTCCACCTTCATTCAACTGGTCTTCTGATCCATTAGTGGATGAACAATGGATCGGTACCACTGAAAATATATTTTCAATTCTTCAATGTTCTGAACATGATAAAGTCATCTTAGCAGTATATCGTTTGGAAGGTGATGCTAATAAATGGTGGAATCTTATTAAGAATACGAGGCAAAGGGATGAAATTGAGTCCATAGAATGGGATGAGTTCAAGAACTTATTTTTCAATAAGTACTTCCCTCGTATTATCCGAACAGAGATAGAGAAGGAGTTTCTTGAACCAAAGCAAAAGGATGATGAATCTGATGGTAACTATGAAGCAAATTTTACAATACTTGCAAGGAATGCTTCTGGGATTATTATCCAACCTGAGAGTAAGATCGATCGATTCTTTAGTGGCTTAAAACCAAGTCTTCGAAGGGCATTAGCCATAAGGGACTTCAATAGCTATGAGGAAATTGTTCGATGTTCTCTCAAGGTTGAGATGGAGATTGGATTAACCCATCAATCATATGGGTTTGATAAGAATAGGAAAATGGAATTCAAAGGAAAATCTAAAGAGCACACTGAAAAGAAGATGAGCTTTCCCTTATGCTCAAAGTGTGGAAAGAAACATGGAGGGAGTTGTCTTAAAGGGACAAGTAAATGTTTCAAATGTGTAAATGAAGTTCATCAGGAATTTGAATGTCGCAATGATGGAAATAAGATGTCTAATGATGCAAACAAAGGAAGGGATACATATAATGAACCTATTACACTTCAATTTTTCAAGTGCAAGGAGATGGGGCATTATGCCAATCAATGCCCAAATCCAAGGGTTGATGATGATGGTCGACCTCAACAAACTCTTAATGCTAAAGAAAAAGGAAAGTCACATTCAATTTCTATCAGTGATGTGGAGTACGATAACGAAGTGTTGAAAGGTACACTTACCATCCACTCTAAAGTAGAAAATGTTTTATTTGATTCTAGATTCACCCACTCTTTTATTTCTGAAGAATTTTCTAAGGGTATCACCGTATTACCTCAACAATTAGATGATGAGTTAGTTGTGACAACTCCTAACGGCACAACAGTTGCATCAAAAGTTTATAATTCTTCTCCGATTGAAGTTTGTGGGAAAGTGCTTCCTAAAAATCTTGTGATCCTTCCTACAGTGGAATTTTATGTGATTCTTGGCATGGATTGACTTTCTTTATATGGATCTCATATCAATTTCCAAAGAAGGGAAGTCACATTTCATATTCCAGATCAATCTATGATCGTCTATCAATGCAAGGATGAACATAACCTTCCAGTGGAAATTTCTTCCATCTTATGGGTATTGATTCCACTAAATTAAGGTTATTTATCTCAAATGGTTAGAGAGAAACTCACGATTAAGAATATGCCCATTTTATGGGAGTTTGATGATGTCTTTCTGGAGGAATTACTGGGTCTTCCACCAAATTGTGAAGTTGAGTTTTCAATAGAACTCGTACCGGGTGCTTTACCTATTTCAAATACACCTTACAGAATGACCCCAATTGAGTTGCAGGAATTAAAGAAGCAACTCCAAGATAATCTTGATAATGGATTCATACGCCCTAGTGTGTCACCTTGGGGAGCACCTGTTCTATTTGTTAAGAAGAAAGATGGATCAATGAGACTCTGCATTGATTATCGAGAACTTAAAAAGATCACTATCAAGAACAAATATCATCTCCCGCACATTGATGATTTATTTTACCAACTACACGGAGTTCAATACTTTTCCAAGATTGATCTTCATTCAGGGTATCATCAATTAAGGGTCAAAAGGGAGGATATACCAAAGAAGGCTTTCCATACAAGGTATGGACACTATGAATTTATAGTGATTCCATTTGGTCTTACTAACGCCCCTACTATCTTCATGGATATGATGAATAGAGTCTTTAGAGACTATATTGTTCAGTTTGTGGTAGTCTTTATAGACGATATTCTTGTCTATTCAAAGAGCAAGGAAGAACATGAAGATCATTTGAGAATTATATTTAAGACCCTAAGAAAGGAGAATCTTTATGCCAAATTTACCAAGTGTGAATTTTGGATTCAAAAAGTTTCATTTTTGGGTCACATAATCTCAAAAGAGGGGATATCTATGGATACAGCAAAAACATAGGTTATCTAAAGATGGTCGAGACCAACAACAATAACTGATATCCAAAGTTTTCTTGGTTTGGATGGATATGATCGATGTTTTGTGAACGATTTTTCACGATTATCTAATCCACTCACCAAGTTGACTCGGAAAGGAGTTAAGTTTGTTTGGACGAATGAATGTGAAGATAATGTCAAGGAGTTGAAAAGAAGGTTATTCAGTGCACCTGTACTCACACTTCCTTGTAGTGGAGAAAGGTTTGTGATCTACAGTGATGCATCCAAGAAGGGGTTGTGGTGTGTTCTTATGAAAAATGATATGGTGATAGATTATTCCTCACGACAGTTGAAAATCCATGAGCAAAATTACCCAACTCATGATTTGGAGTTAGCTGCGGTAATCGTTGCATTAAAGATTTGGAGGCATTATATTTATGGAGAAAGGTGTGATATTTATACTGATCATAAAAGTTTAAAGCATATTTTCACACAAAAGGAGCAGAATATGCGCCAAAGAAGATGGTTGGAGATGATTAAGGATTACGACTGCTCAATTCATTACCACCCTGGGAAAGCAAACAAGGTGGTGGACGCATTAAGTTGACAAGACCATGCTAGCTTATCCATGATGAGGATCACAAAAGATCCAATATTTATGGATTTACAAAGGATGGATCTTGGAATTATAATGGAAGGGAAAAAATCGTATCTTTCTCAAATGAATGTTCAACCATCTATACATGTGAAGATTAAAGAGGCACAAAAAGAAGATGTAGAGTTACAAAAGAAGGTGAGAAATGTTCCTGAATTCAACCTTGATTGTGATGGGATAATAAAGTTCAGGAATCAGGTTTGTGTTCCTCCCATCCCAGAATTAAAGGAGCTGCTGGATGAGGCTCATAGTTCTTCATTCTCTATTCATCATGGAAGCACGAAGATGTATAGGGACCTGAAAGAGTACTTCTAGTGGGATGAAATGAAAAGAGATGTTGCTGAATATGTCTCTCGATGCTTGGTTTGTCAGCAAGTTAAAGCTGAGAGACAGAAGTCTAAGGGGATGTTACAACCATTACACATACCAGAATGGAAATGGGAAAACATCACTATGGACTTTGTCACTGGACTTCCTAAAACATCCAAAGGCAATAATTCTATCTGGTTCATAGTTGATCGTCTTACAAAGTCGGCACACTTCATCACTATTAGAGAGGATTTCTCTCTGGATCAGATTGCCAGGATATATGTGAAAGAAGTGGTAAGATTTCATGGAGTACCACTTTCAATTATATCTGATCAGGATCTGAGATTTACCTCGAAGTTCTGGCGAAGTCTTCAGCATAATCTGGATACAGAGTTGAGTTTCAGCACTGCTTGTCATCCTCAGACAGACGGTCAGTCTGAGAGGACAATTCAGACTCTAGAAGATATGTTGAGAGCTTGATCTATGGATTTGAAAGGTGGTTGGGATAAACACCTACCTTTGGTGGAATTTTTTTATAATAATAGCTTTCACTCCAGTATTCAGATGGCTCCTTATGAAGATCTCTATGGAAAGAAATGTAGGACTCCAACTTGCTGGGATGAAGTTGGGGAAAGAAATCTATTAGGACCTGATCTTGTTGATGAGATGACAGAAAAGGTCAGATCTATTCAACAACACATTAGAGAAGCTTAGAGTCGACAAAAAAGTTATGCCGAAAACTGAAGAAAAGACCTAGAGTTTGAAGTGGGTGATAAATTGTTCTTATGAATATCTCCTTGGAATAGAGTAATGAGATTTGGAAAGAAGGGAAAGCTGAGCCCAAGATATATCGGTCCTTTCGAAATACTGGATCGTGTTGGGAAGGTAGCTTACTGATTGGCACTTCCACCGAATCTCTTCCAAGTTCAAGATGTGTTCCATGTATCTCTCCTGAGGAAGTACATACCTGATCCTTCACAAGTACTCAGCTCAGAAGTTGTACCGCTGGAACAAGATCTTTCTTATGAGGAACAGCCGATAGAGATTCTGGATCGTAGTGAAAAGTTCCTATGGAACAAGACCACTCGCTTGGTGAAAGTTTTATGGAGGAACCACCAATTAGAAGAAGCTACATAGGAGCTTGAGGATATGATGAGGGATAGGTATCCTCATCTGTTTGTTACAAAGTGACAAATTTTGAGGGTGAAATTCATTTTAAAGGGGGTAGAATGTAACACCCGAGACTTTTATGAGAAATATTTTGTTTTTATGTTATATAAATCATCAAAGGAATCTTTCACTACACACAACACTAGCTTGGCTTGCTTTACACGCAATCGTGACCTTCCTCGATAGCTTGCGTCGTATGCAATACCGAGTTTCACTAAACAATGATATGCTATTAAAATATTATTAAAACTATCTGTTATGAATAGTAGTACCCACTTTTTAAAATTTTGTAATTTTTATTTTTCAAAACGAACTTCATTTTTGGATTCGGAATATCGAAATTAGCCTAGGGTGAAATATTGGTATTTTTCTGAAAACTTTCAATTTTTGATGAATAGTGAAAACACTCGGTTACTATTTAAAAACCGACTTTTTGTTTAAATAATTATTTATTTTATTTAAATTTATTTTAGGTCAAAATTGATACATAATACCTATATAAGTTCAATGAAATTCATTGGAGTCATTTTATAATAATTTTAGATATATAAAAATTTTATTGAACTTTTCCCCGTCTTTTACCCACCTCCTAGGAGAATTTCCAAATTCACATAAATCCTAATTTTACCACTTCTGTGAGTGGAATTTCAAAAATCCGAGAGACATGGTTAATATCAAGGACTAAAATGTGGTTCAATGAGATGAAAATAATTTTTGGTGAATAGTAACTTTTTATTTTTTTTACCACGGTTAAAAGTAAATAGAGAAATTAAGGGTAAAAATGTTATTATTATTACCCTGAAACATGTCCTAATTATATTGGATAAGTGTAATTCGACCAAAAACAACCTTAGGAATAAAATATGACCATTTAGGTCCACTTGGATTAGATTAGGACATTTATTATTAATTTATTTAAAGAAGGGTAAAAATAGTTAAAATCAAAGTTTAATAACTAAATCATTTTTAATATAGGGTTATACAAAAGATAAATTCGACTATAAATATTCATTAGAAATATAAAAATATTTCCTAGATAATGGTATTTTATTTGTAACAGATAATTTAATTTATTTATGACACAATGATGATGTAGTAATTATCTTATTAATGAAATATTGACATAATTGATGTTATAAATACCCAAATAAATGTAATTTGAGACTTTTTATGAATTAAAATAATTTTATAGGTTAATATGATATGTTAGTATTGATGTAAGTAACTTTTCTCAAACAAATATTTCTGTTATGATTTTCACAAAAATCAATTACCAAATAGTGTCAAAATTGACATAAAATAGTTTTTAAAACAAATATTATATTATTAATTTTTATTTTATTCCTAAAAATCTATGTTTCGGCCAAATGACTTAGATAATGTTATATATATTAATAATAAACAACTTGGGGTTCGTTTGGCTTGTTATAGTAAGTTTATTAACCTTATAGTGTAAGAAAACAAGAAGACACGGTAAAAGTTAAATTATCTAACTTAAAGTTAAATCTAAATGATAAGGATAAAATAGATACCTAAACTTGTCTAAATTCTATTTGATGAGAGGCTTTCGACCCATACCCACCTTAGCTTCTAAATAAATCAATTTGGATCTATTAAAAATTGAATATGACATTATAATAAAATAATAGTTTTTAGTTTTTCCAAAGGTGCCCCTCTCCTCCCTTATAAAAGGGCACCTCCTCCCTCTCTTCCTCACATCAATTTGAGCCTTCAAGCTCAGCCAAACCCTACCAAATTCTATTCTCCATTTCCCTAGAGACATCCTAGAGGTCCTGGTCTTCTTCAAAGACCAATTTTACTACCCTAAGAGGAGGTCTCAAAGAGGCGCTTCAAAGAAGAGGTAATGTCCGTTACCGATTCTTTCAACTTTATTTCTTCTTCCACTTCTTCTTATTCAGTTGTTTCATTATTAAGTAATAACATTAGTATCACTAATATACTGGTATGTTATTATAAGTATTAAACAACCCTATTTCACCATCTATCCATCTTACAGAAAACGAAATCACCGCGCGTGCGTACATACGGAATACCGTCTCCACGCCGTGGTGTAATCTATTTTCCACCACCACCATAATTGGATGGGTATAATGGTGTAAATAATAACTATATATGATTATTTTAAAGTGATATTGATTCTGAAATAGTATTTATACACTCCAATACAATTCCACGATCATGAGAACGATATCATCGCTCGTGCGTATGTACGGAATACCGTCTCCACGATGTGATGCGACTTGTTCTACATGATCTTCATTGCATAATGATTATATAAATGAATTGAATGAATGAATATGATATATATTACACTAATACCATTCTGGAAATGAGGTATCTATAACCTAAAGAGAACAATAAGAATTTATTCGACAAAACACGCATAAGAACAAAAAGTAATAAACACCCGAATAACAAGTAGCAATGGAATATTATTAATAAGAAGCTAAGAATATGGCCATATATGATATCATAACAATGAGTATGATTCTGGAATAAGTCAATGACATTATTTAAATCATTATATAGGAGTTTCGGACACTTACGACGCAAATCAGACCTAAGGTAAGGGAAAATATCACAATCTCATTTTTATTCGAGATTGTTTATACTTTGGTATTTACCGGGGTGTATTTTATCATCCACATCCATGTTTCCTCCATCCACCTATAATTTTTTAAATCCAATTTTACCCTTCGGTGAGTTATTAGTAAAAGATATGAAAGGAATCTTTTGTCGTTTTTCGTACGAGGTACTTTTTGAGTTTTCTGACAAAAGTACGCGAAGAATGTTTTTTTAACTTATAAGGCATGAATGGATTTTTAGAACATTATTTCCATGAAGCTTCCTTTACAAGTTTTCAAGTTTATTTTTAATCAACTTATTTTAGTTCAAAATTATATGACATGTTAAGAAAGGAAAATGTTTTTGAATTAGAAAGGATATTTTCCTCAAGAATGGAGTTCAAGTGTTTTATCAAAATTATTTTCCATATAAGATAATATAGGGTTCTGTTTATATCCCAATTATTACATTGATTTTATTATGTTGTGATGGAATTATTTTTATGAATTCCTTTATCTTATATGAATTGTTTTATGATGTCAATATGTTTAAGAATCCCATTTTTATTACATGGGTTATGCAACGATGTATGATTTTTTGATTTTGTGGCACACATAAGAATGGTATAATTATGGGATGGGTGGGACCAATATCTCCCTCCAATTAATTGGGTAAAGATTTATATCTCATGAGATAGACATGGATGGAATGGCTGGTTAAACCGGTTCAGTGAAACAGGACTGAAACGAGGAGTGAACTTGGTTCAGAAATGGACTTGGTTCGCTAAGATAGTCTTGGAAATGAGTCTTGACTACTAAAAAATGATTCTCTATGATTATGTGTGTATGCCACAAAGTTTAAAGTTTTAAGTTATGATTATTGGGATTACATTTTACTACTATGATTTATCCCATGTTATGAAATTATGATCTCTTTTTTAGG
Organism: Viscum album; assembly: GCA_963277665.1. Classification (NCBI taxonomy): domain Eukaryota; kingdom Viridiplantae; phylum Streptophyta; class Magnoliopsida; order Santalales; family Viscaceae; genus Viscum; species Viscum album. The sequence continues at coordinate 1,980,600,079 of OY728125.1, read as the reverse complement.
TTAAGATTTCCAAAATGTTATGTTCTTATGAATATGATGTGATTGATATTTCTTTTGTTTACCCTTACTGATCATTTGAGCTCACCCTTTTGTATGTTTTCTTTCCCCAGGTCAAGAAGAAGGTTATTAAGTAGGATATACCAAAAAGGGACTCTAGATATGATGAAATAAATGGGAGACAATGTAGATGATTTATGAACCAGTTGTTTATGTTTCTCAGTTTCTAAAGACACTATACCTATATAGTCCTTTCCTAGTTTTTTTATATGTTGTAATAAGTGTGCTTCAATCTTGAAGTAATAACAATGTATGTAAAGTATGGTTAATTATACTTGAAAATCCTTTAAAGATTTATTCTTCATATATTGGAAAAAAACAAATAAAGGGTGATCTTATATGATATATAAAGTAAAGTGTACAACATAATCTATCATGAATATAGGTGGAATAAATAATATGGAAAAGTAAATAATCAATACGTTTTACTTTTAGTCAATAACTTATGATTTAGAATATATCTTTAGAAAATATCAACAAAAAATCACATGGGAAATAATAACTAAAATTTTAATGAAGTAAATGTATAATTCTCAGAATCATGATCTTTCCATCAATTCTACATGCCAAGAAATCTGTAACCTTACAACTGGGTCCTTATTCCAAGATATTTCAATGAATGGATAGGTATTCACTAAATATTACACTAATTTGGACAATTATTTATCTCATGAAACCTATAGTTTCATTAAAGGGGTATCTTTAACTGGTCCCCACCCCTCACTTATATATTTCAAATGAATTCCTTATATATAGAATCAAAAATATAGTACATAATCAATATAAGATTTTAATAAATAAATATATGTATTGAAAATCAATATTTTCCCAATAAATGAAATAAATTTATTAATAATATTCCTTCCACTAACACCATATATTTAAATGGTATATAGTTAAGACAATATCAAAGTAGTAGAAATAATACTTAATAAATCCTTGATGCTAAAAACATGTACATGAAGGAGGAAAATAATTTCTAATGAATAATGTGGAGTGATATAGAATATGATCACAAGAATGTGGAATATCACAAAATAAGGTAAATCCATAAATCATTAAAGGGTGATAAAATACTATAAATTAATTATAAATGATTGATTGATTTAATGGAAACTATTTTTGAGAATGGAAAATAATATTTCTTAAAATATCTATAACATTTAATAAAATCCAAGTTATAAATCACTTTCAAAATTCATCTCAACATTTTAGAAAATAACACATCTTTATTTTTATATAAAAACTAAAAAATCACAAAATAATGGAAAAATAGTTTTCTTAGAAAATTCATAGAAAATTTTAGAGGAATCTAAATAGATAAAAATGATCATGGATGTGAGAAAATATATTCATGATGTAAACATTAAAAATAACATTCCTTTCATGATTTTTTAAAAAGTAAAAATAAAATTATTTAGAAAACTTTAAATGGATTCATTTTAAACAATTATAATAAAAGTTAAAATTAGTATAAAAAATCATTTTCCAATCATTTAAAATTAGATATAATATTCTATAATTTTTTTTGAATAATATGGATATGGAAGAGAATGAGTCTCGAACTAAAAATAGAAATAAGTTTATTTTTTTAAAAAAATCCTTATGTATTTAAATACCAAAGAGATGAAATTTTGGAATAAAAAAGGAAAAAATAAAAATTACCAAAGGAGAATTAAATATAAGGTATTTAAGAAATAAAGAGCATATAATTCTTCCAATTTAAATTTAAACATGAACAATCTGAATCAGTGAGATATTGTAAAATAAACCCTTATGGCTTTAATAACTTTTAAATCAAAAATCATAGAAAGAGAAAACCTAAATTTAAACCTTAAATACAATTATAAAAGAGTAATTAATGATATAATATATAAATATTTAAGTATGTACACTATATAAAATAAATTAGATACATAATATAAAATATATCTCAATGGTGTGGAATTGAGATGGAAACCCCTTACCTCAGATTCCTTCTTGTACATACATGTTATAACCTCCTGAGTAATCAATTTAAATTTATTAAATAATTTTTTAGGAAAAATTCCCATATATATTCCATTTTATGGTCTTTTTATAATCATTTTAAATCCATACATATAGTAGTTATTGCATACGTCGACCACTTATGGTTGTTCAATCAATCTATCCAAAATTAATTTGTAAAATTGACCATGATTAAAGGTGTTATGAAATTTTTATTTAATATTTATAATTTTAATAAAATAATTAATATATTTTTTTAATAATTATATGTAATTTTATAACAATCCATGCAATTTCATAGTCTCTAATTAATAGAACATCAGGTGAACTGTTATGTAATGATTATAAAAACATGCAAAAAATAATAAGTTGGATATAAAAATACTTACCACAAAGGAAATAATTGAATGGGAAGAAGAAAATAGGAAGATAATCCATTACTTTAAGTCCCACTTCCTAAGCTTAGAGAGGTTTTCATGAACCGACTTCCCCAAGCCATAAACATAGCCACCTAACCCCACAAGCCTCATGTAATACCTTGGTTGCCTTTATAGAATACTACATGATATTACCCACCAAGGATTATTGTTAGACTAATTAATATCCCCATAATCCAATAAAAGTTCTTCTAGTGTCCTTTATCCCCACTCACATAGATCCTAAGAAGATTTTAAGGAGGTCATCCATCCTGACACTACTCTAGGCCACGCCTTGCTTAACCGTGGAGTTCTAATTAGTTAGGATCATAAAAAAGGTGAAAATTATTAATATGGGTAGTAAAATTTTGTTTTTTTGTCTCACTTTTCCAAGTGTTTACACTCTTCCCCCTTTAAAGACTAACACCCTCTTTGTAGACCCCACACCTCAAACCTAGGCACTACCTCTACCGTTTGGTAGAATATTTACCTTGATAAAAATTTTCATGAATTAACTCCCCCAATTCATACACTTGGTCACCTGACCCCAGGGGTTTCAGATAATAACATGGTTTCATTCCAATCACACCACATGCTACTACCCCCAGGGTCTCTTATCAGACTAATGACTATCCCCACATGCCAACACATGTTCTTTAAATGTTCTTTGTTCTCACTCACACACACACTAAGAAAATTATTTGGGGGTAACCCATCATGAAACTACTCCAGGTCAATATTCTATTAACTATGGTGTTATAATTAGGTAGTCACTTGAAAAAAGTATCACCATGCTTAAATTGGTAGTAAAATTTAGTATTTTAAGTCTCGTTTTTATAGGGGTGTCACAAAAGTTATTCCTTGAGATCATGGGGGATTCTAAAAAGATCTTCATGAGAGAATAAGACCGGGAAGGTATTTTTAATGATATTGGGAGTTAATTAAATGGGGTGTAGAGGTGGATATTTATAGTAAAATGGGTAGAATTATTTATTATTTCTCAAATATAGCCATTGGAATTCATGGTTTTGGAAAATACTTTTTCCATAGGCTAACCATTATTTTGGATCATTGTTTATGAAATTAATTACATGGGTTTTGACATATTGTAATTCTATAACCAAATTTCTATTATATATATTATTTTTTCCACAAAATCATCCTTTATCCATTAAAAATTCGTTTTAAATTAAAAAAAGTTCTTTTTAGACTTCTAAATCTCATTATAGACTTTAAAAATTAATTTTATACTTATAAAACAATAAAATCATTAGTAAAAAAATTTAAGGTCTCTAAAAACATAATTTTTTTATCACATAATTATTATATTTTTATGAAGTCAATAAATATAATGAAATCACAAAACTATTTTTTTGTATAAGGTTGAGGCTCAAAGGCCCCTTTTATTAAAATTAAAGTGAAGAGTTGTAAAGAATTGAGGGAATATAAAAGACAGAAAATTCCATAATAATAGAAACAAAAATCATCAACCCACTTGAGAGAGGATATTCATATTGTGGTGCAGGAGGCATCCACCTCTGCCATGAGGGTTTTGTCCCCTCCTCAAAGTCTTAACCTAAATCCATGTCCCATCATCATCATCTGAGATCTCATCAACCAAATTATCCTTCATCACTTCCAGTTTAGCCACATGATCATTTGATTTTCCATCATCATCACTCCTAGCATAAGCATAAATTTCAAATGATTTATGAACTCTCAAATTTATTATTACCTTCACCTTCTAAGATTAAATAGTAGCTACTATAGGAGGAACAAAATAAATCCCCAAACCACTAGAAATAATTATAGAAACCTCATCCTCCTTAACATGTGAAGAGGGAGGGAGGGAAACTATGACATAAGAATCATATCCAATAGCTGTAACATGTTTTGTTGTCAAAGATGCATCAAAAGGGGGGAAAATAACCGCTAAGCCTGATTTAAAATCATATCTAATCCAGTAGAATTTATAGATTCAAAAATGTCCAAACCAGAGACCTTCATATTCAGTTGAGGCTTTGAAGGACCACTCATAGAGATATTCAATCCTCTGGGGACATGGTCAGAAACCATAAGTGAATTGATATCTAACCTACATTCCCATCATTAAAAGTGGAAACCACATGAGAATAATGTTCCAAGAGTTTGTAGACCTTTCTAGAAAAATCAGTCTCTTTATCATGTGAAGAGGAGTGAATAACATCTATAGAAGATGAGTTCTCCTTATCATAAACATTCTTGGGAAGATTTAACGAATTCGTGGTTCCATTGGGTGAAAGTCCAATAGGATATTCATTTATAAAAATTATAGATCTAGTCTTTTTATGAGGTGAAAAAGTGGAATCATGATAAAAAATTCTATTTTCCAAACCCAATTTACAAGTAGTGTGTGCTGAAAATGAGTGGAGAGGAGCTATCTTCTCATTAATGATCACAATAGTAGATTTTCAAAGAGATAGATCCTTAGACTTAGATTTATTAGATATTGAAGCATCCATTTTATCTTTTCCTTTTCTATTTTTTCATTCACCAATATCTGCTCCTTCTAGAGGCAGAAGTCAACATCCTTCTAAGTAGATTTTACTTGATATCTTTTCTATAAATAAATTCACCATCCACATCACTTTCAAAACCTATAGACCATATATATTAAAGGAAAAAACATTTATAATACCAGCACTAGTTGTACAATCTGTAGTTAAGTGACTATCATCTGTTAAATTATCCCATCCTAAAGGGGTATTTCTATTTTCCTTATTAGGAGGAGCATGTATTGAGTCATCATAAGCAATGAAACCATACTTTATAGAAGGATACTCATCACCAAGTATATGGGTATCTTTAGTAGACACCACCTTTTTCAATTGGGGTTATCCTGATGATGAATTGATAATCAATATAACAATGATATGTCCATTTAAATTATCAATAGAGTTCATAAATTATCCACTAGAATTTTGTTATATCACCTAATTTTTTATTGTCCAGTAATGCTAAAAATAACATCCTTTGATCTGATAGTTAGAAAAAACTAAGTCCCTTCAACATTTTTATTTTTATGTGTACAACTAGTTGAAAAAAAATCACAGAAAGTGGTGTTTTTTCAAAATTAATTCTAAGATTAATTTCATCACGCGGTGTGGATAGTATCTCAATATCTATCAATTTATTACTAAGGTCTACTTCCCCAAAAATATGAGCTTAATTCCCATAGATAATTGTATTAGTGGTATAATCCATCCTAATTTGGGTTTCAATCACTGAGGTGGTGTCAAACAATATCTAAGAATGCCATAAGACCCAATTGTGACCATGTATGTTAATCCATACCTGAGCGCATGTTTCCTTGAAATCATTTAGATTTAAATTTAGTTTCCATTCATGTATCCAAATAGTTCTTGGATTCAGATTTACAGATCCTTTACTCAAAGCATGAACTTTGAGTTCAACAAAGGGAAAAAAATGAAAAAAACTTTACCAAGGAAAACCCACTTGAACTTGGAAAAACCCCAAATCGAGACTAACTAAGAAATAAGATCATCCATTTTCTAGGGTTTCATACCTTTAGTTAGAAAAATTCAAGCAATTATAGAGTTCTTTCAAAAATAAATCTTGGTTTTAATAGCATTGTCTAAGGCCAATACATGCACGGTCATTCCTTTCCAAATGATTTGGAATGGGGCATGGTTTGTAGGTGGGATAAATCCTCCTGATAGGACAACAAAAGAGTAGGGATCCTTCAAAGTATCCAAATCGAGATCCTTCAACATAAACTAATTTCTCTATGATTATTTTAAATATAATGCTCATTTTCTAAAAATAAAGTCATAAGTGTGATAAATAAATAATTTAAATAAAAATGACACATTTTCTATAAAATATTATTTTAAAGGGAAACACATTTTTATTCACATTAAATAGTTATAAATTTAATAATAGTGTACATATTTATTTTAACGAGTGTGTGAATATATAATAAAGAATTTAAAATGTAATTATTATATGTAATGTTGTTTAGTTTCCTTTTAAAATGGTATTTTACTATTTGATTATATATTTTTACTATTCTAAATGTCATATAATAGTAACGTTGTAATGGTTATGTAGCAATAAAATCAAAATGTTCAAATTTCTTATTACACCATGTTTATATATTGCACTATTATCATAATTCAAAATTCACTATTTAACATATAATGGTTCTACACTTCCATTTATAATTTCTACCATATTCCTAATTCTTCTCTTTCTTTTGATAGTCTTTATAGAATGAGTGATCTTTATTGGAGAATTCAATCCTATTGAGTTTACATATGTGTGTACACTATCCTTTGGTGTTTATCTCTATATATTATTCATAGATTATATGGTCAATATCTTTTCATGATGGGTAATGTTCTTATGTAATGTAATATTCTTGATATATTATTATATTATAAAATATAATAAAATAGTCATTATGGAATATGAGTTATTTTACTAATAATAGAATGAAATTTAAAGTTATTACACAATTTTTCATGCAAATAATTTCTCAATTGAGAAATATTAAATGTATTATACATAGCCCTAAATCTCAGAGTTAAAGATAAAAATATAATCCACTACCTTGGTCCTATTTAGAATTTCAAATGGTATAACATACCTTCTTACCCATTCTGTAGTTACCCTAACTTGGTAAGATATGAAAGAACACATTGTCTTCAACTTTAAATTACAATGGCCATATATAATGGTCAACATAAGATTTTTTCTATCTTCAAGGAGTTTATAGATGTTTCCTAACTAGTTTCACCTACTCAGTCATCTCTTAAAATAGATTAAAATAAATAATGGAATACTTTCATATATTAATCCAATATATAAGTGATCAGAATAATATTGAATATAATGCCTCATATGAGACCATCTGAATAAAATATAGGAAACTATTGTTGTTGGATAATTCCACTAAGGAGTGGTGATCTTCCCATAAGCCACAAAAGTTATGAATACATTCCCATAATATATCTTCCAAGATTAGAATATTCCACTCAGAATAACCATCAATTTTAGGGTGAATGAATTACTCAATTATACCTAAGACCCAAATGCTCATTGAAGTCACTTCTATAACCGAGACATAAACTATAGATCCATTTCAAAGGCTGTACTAGCTAGTATACAAGGAAGCTTCATGATCCCTATAATATACAACTTAAAAAGATCAGCAACCATTGATACTTACTTAATAGGAAAAAAAGTCACTAATCTTGATTCTATAATCAAATATAACCCAAAAATTATCCTTTTGGGTGATTTTTGAAATCAATCCATGAAATGTATTATGATTTCATCCCATATCCATACAGGTTGAGGAGTTAGTTGAAGAATACTTACAGGATTCTGATGTTCTCCTTTTACCTATTGATACATGTAAAAGTTAGTGATAAATACTATGATGTATTTCTTTATTCATGGCCACCCAAACCAACGATGAATTTCATGATTCATCTTCATGATACTAGGGTAAATCTATCATTGAGAGGAATGAAATTATTTCATTAATTTATCCCTTATACTAGTGGGAAATACAACCCTCCTAGGAATATAAATAAAGTAATGATAATCTTCAAAAAAAAATTAGTTTCTCCCACCATCAAGTCTCTATCACATTATGTAATCTGAATGAGAAATTTTTAAATATCAAAATCACTCCCTCAAGGACGATGAGAGATCAATGTACTATAGATATATATCACTTTGATTAACTACCACATTCAGATAAATCTTAGATATAAGTTTCATCATTAATAATTTATTCTTAGACTCATGAAACTTCTAAGTGTGAGTTTTCTATATAATATTTTTTTAATGAAATTCCCTTTTATAGGTGAATATTAGATTTTTAAATAAAATGATTAAAGGTATTTCACCCAAAGTTTTTTCTTAGGGTTCTAAAATTATTATTAAAGGACATTATTCAGGTTATTGTGGTTAATAAACACCACAAAATCCTCTCCAAATAGATAATTACTCCATCATTTATAAGCATTAAAAAAACTCCTTCCCATGATTAGGATACTTTTTTTATAAGGATAGAGATAAAGAGAGTTATATTCCACTAACTGATGGTCCTATAATAGAAACAATTCTAGGTCAACATTGTAGGTAACACAATATACATTGAACACCTCACCATCTTGATATAGAATAAGAACATGAGAAAAAGGCAATCACTTCTTAATTTCCTAGAAATCTACTTCATAGGGTTCTGAGAATATAAAATTTAAAACATTCTTCCTTAGAGTGGCTATAGGATTGAATATCCTCATGAAATACTTAATAAAACATTATTAATACCCTCCATTCTTGAGGAATCTCTTATATTTTTATTACATTAGTGTATACTTTCTAAGAAATGGATGACTCTACCTTATCAGTAACAATTGATTTGTCTACTTTTGAAATAATATAGACAAGTAATCAAACTTATTTGATTGATAATGGTCATTTGTACTTCTTGGTGTATAATTAATGATCCAATAAAGTCCCTAGAATAATAATAAGGTTTTAAACATGATCATTTATGGACATAGAATAGACCATAATGACATCTATAAAGAAGATGATAAACGAATCCTTGAAAGGATAAAATATCCAAATTCATTAAGGACATAATCCCAACTAGATCATTATTTAGACTGAAAGGCATCATTGTCTACTCATAAATCCCATACCAACTTCATAAAGAGGTTTGAAAGATGTATACTATTCTAACCTAGAGTTGAGGGTAACCATAATGTAAGTCAATTTTTTGGAACGACCTTTCCCCCTTTAGATGATAAAAAATATCATCAAATATTGGAGAGGGATAATAGTTCCTGATTGTTACCTGATTTATATTTTAATATTAAATAAAAATACATAAAATCCCATAATCTTTTATGGGAAAAATCCTATATAAACTCAATGATAAGGTCTCAGTCAGATAATACCTTTCACCTCAAGGTCCTCTAGCTTTATTTTCAATTTATTTTGCTTAGATTGAGTTATATGATATTATCGAATTGAAATAGGTTCAATACCTATTAAAAGATTTATAGTGAACTCCACTTATCACTCATTATTCAGACATAAAAAGTCTTCTAAAAACATATTAGGTAATATTTCTACCACTAAAGTCAAAAAATAGTACCCTTTAGCCTCTAATGTTCTACAAAATGGATACCTATTCAAGTCATGATCATCCCAACCCATCCAGGATCAGGTCTCGTTTAACTGAATTTTATCCCCCAATCACCCTAAAGTGTATACTTGACACATGGTGGAGATGAATACAATAATTTCCAATCATATTTGTCAATGAATACTCATAACTGGTTCAATAATTCCTTTCTTATAATAACATCAAATGGGTTTATATTTATGATCATAAGAACGCATCAGTTCGTAAATGAATCTACCACCAAAGAACATGATGAACACTTAATCACATAATCTATTCTATTTGCTAAAGGTGTGTCAAAACACAAATTGGCTAGTAAAACTTCCATTTTTCTACACAGAAGAGAATTTCTTTTTTCATAAATTAAGGAGAAAAGGACAATACATAAGATATTGGAATCATAGTTCTAATAGTACAAGTCCCCACTTAATTCTTAATAATAGACTATTATGTAATGTATACACAACCTAAGCCTCTTAGAGGAAAAAGGATAGAAATATTGAATACATCCTCACAATCCTTAACTAACCCTATGGAATAAATACTTGATATCTTAAATGGAAGCCAACTACCACCATGTACTGAACACCTAACTTGGTTTGTAATGCCTAGTATTATTGAGGTCACTACTAAAATCTCCCCAATATATTAAAATGGCATAACATCTAAATATGAACAAATTATTGATAGTATTGAAAGTTATTAACATTAAAGTTGATGTTTTTATTCATATTTATTACAATCCCACATTGATAACACTGCACTGGATGTATCTGTGAACAAGGTGATGAAGGTACTCTACTTCCTTGGATCCCCTAATGAGATTTACTCTTTCACATATCTTCCCATCATTTATTTCATACAATAAAGGAATATTTTCTTTTAACTTAAATTTTAAAATAGATACCCACTAAAATAAATTGTATGGATACCATCTTGTTAGTCATGACCTTATTAACCACTCAAGAGAAGGCAGGGAGGTTGAAAAGCATCATATGATTCCATAATAGATTGTTTAATCACATAGAAAATCACCTCACCTTGGACCCCCATCTCTAATTAGATAAGTAGTAATGTATATAAGGTGTATGAACCTGTACATATACTCCATGAAAATCATATAGTTTTATAGTTCTTATATTTTTATTTATTTTTGACAATCCCACTTTTAAGGGTTGAAGGGGAACCCTTACATGACCTGTAGGATTCATGACATTACATGAACCGAAGGCCTTTAATGAATTAAACCAAGAATATGAATACTTTTAACTACCCCTCCATAGCATCTATATCATGATAAAAACTTTCCACCTTCACATGGTTGTTTGGCTAGCTATCCTATACAGAGATGAACATGCCTGGTAGTGATGGGAATTTCCATACGCTTTTATTCTTTAAAATCCATTAGATATAATCTGGTGAATATGCCTACTATGAATCCTCATCTAGAGCCTACTCCTCACATAGTGTATCTAGTACATATGCACAAAATGTGGCCCAAAGGCCTTAAGGTGGACCAAAGTCATTAAGGTGACCCGAAATCCTAATTGACCCGAAGTCCTGGGTGGCCTGAAGGCCTGAAGGAATCAAGGACCAAACTAGTGGGCTGAAGGCTGAAACACATGAATAGTTCTAGCTGCTATAGTACCAAACATTACCTGCTACATTAAATATAGAGTACTGCTACAGTAACCCAGAAATATGCATCCACTTGGATTTGATATGGGGTATCATGGATGCACTTGGAGAGTCCTCACCAACCGGGATGAGGCTCAAGTGCATAAGGTCTAATATAATATTTATAAACTCCTTCTGTTTCACCTGATGAAGGGTATCTATATAGAATTACTCAATGAAGATCTCATTAAAATCCTTCCTTATGAGATAATAATCCATCATTATTATGGTCATAATATCCCACCATCAGTGTGTGACCCCATCTAATATGAAGGTGTATAATACCACCCAGTTCTACTTGAGGATCTTGATACTCTAAAAAATACTATGAATATGAATGAACCAATCATCAGCTTCTAGTAAAGAGGCCTCATCTCAAAATATTGATGGATAAACATCATTATGTGGAATAAATATTATTAAATTCATTTTATTCCATAGGATAAACATAATTACGTGGTTTTGTGTTTTGATCAAATTCCACCAATGATTGACTTCAAATTCTAAATGATGAATGACCAAGATGATATTTTCAAGATTAAATAATGAAAAAATATCATTTCTCTCTTGTTGGTCTATTTTTTTCCATTAATAGAACAAAATACCAACTAAATTGTTGTGTTTTTCATTATATAAAGGACCGAACAACATGTAATTACTCCAATTTGTAACCATGTATTAAAAATAAAATGGTTAGTGTGAGTATTGATAATATCTAGTAAAATCAAAGTAATAAGTAATAATAATATGAAAAAAACCTTAAATGTATTAACCTATGAAACATTTTGTTAAACCTAGGGTTTATAAAGTTTTGTACTCTTATTATTCATAACATAATCCCTAAAAATAAATAAACACTATTTTTTTACAAACTAATACACCTCTAGATTTTCAATCCTAGATTTAATGTTACAATTATATATTTTACACACATACTTTTATTCTAATCTAGATGGCCTAAAAATCAAATGTATTATTTTACAAGATTATATATATCATATTAATATTAAAAAACACTCCTAAAAAAAACTGCAGTGTCTTTAGAGATTAGTTATATATGATTTTTAATTCATAACAAAGTGTAAATTTCTTCCAAAAATATTATCCATAAATGAATCACTAATTTACATATCTATATATAGAATTTCCTAGAGAATTTAAGAAATATAAGAAACAATTGAATTCAAATACAAAATAAGGGGTTAAATAGTATTAATAAGACATAGAGGATTCATCAATAGAATATAAAATAGTAAGAGACATGATGATGAGAGAAATTAAATGATTTCTGGAATACGATCATAAAATCATAAGAAGTAAAAACATTCAATTAATTCCATGAAAATGATAAAATTAGCAAAACATATCCATGGATGAAATAAAAATAGAAATATATAATCTTGTTAATAATAAAAAAAGATAAGATAATGGCAGAATATATAATTTTATACAAGATAACCATACCATTAAGGAATTATTCCAAGACATCTTATATAAAAGAGTAGAATACATATAATACCAAATATAGTAAACTCATAATAATTACTGATGGATTATAGGGAAATATAAATTTAGGCCCCACCAAACACATTACAAATTTAATGAATTGATCATATGAAAATAAGAGATAAAAAAATACCATACATAATTCTCCCTACAAAAACTCTAACATAAAAATAACCAATTAGTAAATAATTATATATATATATATATGTAATGGATATATGGTTTTTTAGGGTTTTACAATTCAATAGATAATATGGCTGTATAAAAAAAGTAATTATAGATTATTCACTATGTATAGAATAATGGGTTATTTGGAAAAGTCAATAATTTTCACTCATTAATCAAATGATGTGGCTATTTAGGTGAATATAGATTAATTATAATAATTAAAAATATGGTATTCTCAAATTAAATTTATTTTTAAAATTATTATTCTAATATATAGTTGATAATAAGGATAGATAATGGTACTGATAGATCAATCAATGCATAAAAATATAATTTTCATTTTATTGTTTAAAAAAGGATAATATGAAAAAAAATGTAATATAATGAAAGGATAAATGAAATAAAAATATTTAAAGATAATTAACTCCAAATAACCTCTAAGGTAATCTACATAAGGAATATAGAGGATAGAATCAAGAGAAAGATACCAAATGATATTTGTTAAAGGAAGAATTTGATAATGATTCACTGAAAATGATCATAAGTAATTTAACATTAGAAAACCATTGAAAGTATGGAATGCATATAAAATATATCAATAAAATATTGGAAATGTACAAGTTTTATAATGATCCAATTTAATATATTAATAAAGAAAATTATTATTTTCAACTGTTACAATTAGTAATGTTTAAACCAATCAATGTGGAAAAGGCATGTAAATTCACAAAATGAACACAAGTGAAGAAATATGAAAATTTAAATATAAATATTTTACAAAATTTTGTTGTATAATTAGACATAGATAATCGCATATATAAAGATATATTGAAAAATTACCTATAAATAATTTTATAAGGTTTTATGTAATTTTCAGTATTTGATTTTGAAATTAATAGATATAGAAAACATCATAAAGGTCAATAAGAAAATGAATATTATAAAATAAATTGAACACAAACACACAAATATATATATATATATATATATATATTTAATGATTATTATATAAATATAGTGAATCCCAAACAAATATCTAGAAAGTAAACCCATTATGAACTTTGTATGGTATAAATTAAGAACAAACAATTGAAATTATAATGGAAATACATGTAAATACCCATAAAAGGTTAACCAGAAAATATATATGATAATTTCAATAGAAAATACATATAAAATTTTTATTGAGTATTATAAAAATATATAGATTTTAAAATAGAACGACCAAGAGAAATTACCAAAGAAAAAATATTGAGAGCTCCCCTTAACTTGAGTCCTGACCTATGTTAGATGTTATATAACCTCATAAAAATTAAATTTAAATTTTTTTATAACCTGGTTTAGATGATTATTCTTATTCATTTAATAACTAATATTTATTTTTATTCATCAATTGTTAAAATATTATCTTTATGTTTTTTATGTTGACTATTTAGAGATATTCAATTTGTGGGTCTAAAGCTATATTGGTATAACGGAAATGGTCAAAGGTCCTAGTCAAATGGTTCCATAAGATCTTTAATTTTAAATTTATAGAGTTGATGTCATTACAAATATATAATATTTTTGTATTTCACAGGATACTCTATTTGTTACATGCCAATAAGTGTGAAAATATAGGGTTTTTTAAGTATGCATTTTATTTCAATATTTATGTCTTTGGATTTATTTGGATTTATTTTAAGTTGATTTCAGGCATTTTGAATGGAGGAAGGAGTTAATAGGAGAGTATGTAGGTTGAAAATACTGGAATATTTGAATCACGTTCAACCATGAGCCCGATGTGAGGTATTGGGTACCCGTTAGAGATGTTAGGGGAGGGGGTGCTTGAGTTGGTCATTGAGTACTTGATGTCAAATTTAAGACAACCTATATCTTTCTAGTAGGTGTTTAATGAGGTAATTTTAATTATTTCATAGTCATTGTATTTGGTATTTTTATATGATTTTCCTCATTTTGGAGTGTTTAGCTCAAAATGATTCCTATTTAATCTCCATAAAATTCTATTAATCTTATCTTATGGATTTATTTTTCATTTATTAATTGATCTATGATCCATTTTTTGTATTGGATTTTTATGGTGAGTAGATCATAAGCACTATTGTTTTAATATAAGGCATCAAGGTTTAGTTTCTATTATGTTATTGTCATCTTTTTTATCCATATTTGGATGGATTCCTAATATCCAATTATGGGAGGAGGAATAATACTTCCAACATTTATAAAAATTGTTAAAAAACATTAGGTTTGTGGTCTTGAAATTCTTTAGGCTTCTAATTAACTGCTTTAGTGTATACGATTATTTTATACTGGGATTATTCTTTGACATGGTATTATTTAATAATATTGGATGAATTTAATGATTCATTTTATTATTAATTAATAAATTGAATTAGATGAGAAATTAAACAATGAAATTTTATTTTAATGATGGTAAAATTTGGATATGTTGATTTTTATTGATAATTTTGGTTAATCAATGATTATTATTGTAAGATAACATAAAATGAGGATTTATTACAATGAAATGTTGATGTGAATACCTAATTATTATGTCATTAATGATCATTATATGTTTTTAAAAATCATAAATCTAGGACATAATGATTAGAGAAATTGGAAATATTAATTTTTTCATTATTAAGTTAATGATTTTTTATATTATATAATTGAATGGTTGAGTGTGGCCTTCTAGTTATAATTAACTATTATTAATTTATAATATTTTTTGATACTATTTTAAGAATTTTTGGACATATAAATAAATTATTACATCTTGAGTCTCCTTGGTTTGGGTTTAATAATTTGTTTTGTGTGATATAATTTTTTTAACAATGTTTGACTAAGTGTTATTTAAAATATTAATTAGTTAACGAGGTTAAAAGTGAGAAATTGGATTATGAATGGTATTAGAGGGATAATTATTAAGGGTTTTAATTTAGAAAAGTCTTATATGTTATGTTCTTTACATTATGGAATTATATCCATGAATTTTCTTTAAAATCCTATGACCCACCAATATGTGGAAAAGATATTTTTCTAACTCAGATAGATATTTGTAAATTTAATTAAAAATCATTTTACTATAATTTAATAAATTTCAATGGATATTTATGTGTTTTTAAATTAGTTAGTAAATGATTAGAGGATGAACTCAAGGAGATGATTCCTAAAGTGTTTTTTAAGGTGTTGGTATTTAATGTATGATAAATTGGATGAATATAAATATTTTTTTGACATTGGGATAAGTAAAACATTGGGGAGTGTTTTTGAATGGAAAATGTTTAATTAGTTGAAGTGAATGGTATGTTTTTATGTAAAGATATTGTAAGAATAATTGAAATTTTGTTTATAAAAATGATGAATTTTAATTTGATGATTTAAAATGGTAATTATATTGGGAATATAATGATGTGTGGAGCTTTATAATCTTATAATTAAGATATTGAGTATTTGGTTGGGTTAATTAAGGATATTTAATTATATCGTTATTGGGTAATTTTTTTGATAATATTAATGTTTATATAACTATAAAAATGAAATTTCTTTCATAATTATTATTATCAAGGAATAATATAATACTTTTTGTTTATAATTGTATTTCCTTATGAGTGATATGTTGGAAAATTTGTATTAGAAAAACTATTAGGGTGTTTATCCTGAAATATTATGCCAGACTTGTATAAATTTTTATTGATATGATTTGGAAAAAATATCATGGTCTTGATATATGAATTAATTATTGAGATATGTTTGAGATAGTTAATGATGTTTTTAATTATGATGTAAAATATATAAATAAGTTTAAATAAATTGTAAATGAGATTGTATAAATGAAATGGATTGTTTGATATATTAATAAGATGAAGGAATATTAAGTGATAATAAAATTATTCTGCTAACATAATGTGATAATTAATTTCTTAATTTTGCAATGTGAATTGTGTTGGAATTAAATTGGAGAATGTATAAAAATATGATATGTTTATATTGATTTAGAAAAGTAAAATTTGTAACACATTTCTATGGAGGAAATATTTGAGTTGAGCTATGAGATAACTAAGTTTTTGTTTATGATTCTTTTTTAGCCTTGTAATGGGTTAGACTGAGACTATCCATGTTTCAAAAATTGGGTATTATTACATGTTTTTAGAGGAGTTAATATTTGAGAAATGAGTTTATATTTGAGGAATTTGACATAAATTTTGTAATTTATACTAAAAATGATGAAATAGTTATATTAAAAACCAAATTAGTTTTCTATTAATATTATTATATTTTAAGGTAATTTATTTTTGTAAATTATAGTATGTATTTTTACTATAAAAATGAGAGAATGTTGGAAACCTTTAGACATTATGGATCTTTGTGGCATCATACTGAGATTTATTTTTCCCAAACTATACATTCATATCTTGGGGGAGCATAATTATACATGATTCCATATAGGTGTGGGTAGGGACCATGAGTAGCTTAGAGTTAGATCATGGGATCACTATATTGATTCTAAAGGAGGTTGATGGTGTTTTAGAAGAGTGTTTATTTCAATTATTTTATTTTGAGTTGTTATATGGTGTTGTTTTATAATTTTAGAATTATAGTTTTTTTGTTAAGTTATTTTATTTTATAAAATTTGTTAAATAACTGGTAATTGATCTTAATTTGTTTTTGATAATTATTAGTATCAGTTTCTATTTTTTTAGTTTTTCTTTTATTATTTATATTTTGATATGATGGACCATTGGGTGGTAAACTGCTCCCTAAGTGAATATTTTATGATATTTTTATATAAATATTTAAATATTTTATTTTTTAAATATTATTTTCTTTTAATTTTATAATTTCCAATAAATAGGTTACTATTTTAGTGTTCATAGAATCATTATACTTCCTATAAATATATGTAATTTCATTCATTGTTAATTCACACAATTTTCTCTAAAATCTTTTATATTTCATTTACAAAATTCATATCTTGTATGTAATGTTTTGTTTTATTTTTCTGGTATTGTTATTAGTTGTGGTATTTATTAGAGACCACAAACCATTTGAATTCAAAACTTGAGTTATATTATTTACTTATTTTTGTTATCACATTACACATGCATTAATCTTATGTAATGTATTCAATATTTATTTTTAATTTTTTTTATAATTAAATAAAATAATGATAATTTATTTTGTTTTATACTCAAGTTATTTTTTATATAATATATATATACATATATATTAAAAAATATATAATTTAGGGAAATAAAATGATTTCTAAAATATGGTATTTTGTATAATTTTTCATCAAAAAAAGAAAATAAATCAAACTTCATTGCTTCTTGATCTATGGATTCTATATAGAGAGAGAATATATAGATATATCAATAAATAAAATTGAAAATTATAATTTATCTAAGAAAAAGGAGTTCAAAATTTTATATATTCCCTTAATAAAATTAAGACAACATCATGTATTAACTTTCCCATCACCATATACTTGAGTTAATCTTCAAAATTTTACCTTATTAAATTTCATCACAAAAATTAATTCTTTTTTATATTGAGTTAACTATTGTTTTTTAATTTGAAAATTATTATGATGTGTTATTATGTTACTGTAATAATTTTGGGTATACCTCTTTCTGGGTTTTAAATGTCCTAGGTGATAGTATATATAACATTACATTATTTAGTGTTCATTTATGGTTGGGATAATAATTAAAATTTTCCCAATAGTACCAGATATTGAATAATAATAGGAGATGTTTTAAGAAGTTACGTGGCATGATATCTTGATCAAATTTTTATTATAAGTTCTTACCATGTATAATTATTTCGTCTTCAATTTTTTAAATAATTTTAGTCTATTTCTTATTTAATATGATACCCATAAACCAAACCCCCTAGATTAGTTAGATTATGGGTTTTTTATACAAGAGGTTTAGTGTTTGAATATAAAAATCTATAAATTATCAATTATGATATTAGTACAATAGTAATATTATAGTAGTCATTGCATTGTGTACTATTTATGCTCATTGTTGGAAATTACTATTTATATGCATTGTTTTCATGTATTGGTAGAGGTTTCTATTTCTAGGTGCTGTATGCACACAATTTTTATTGGAACTATCTACAAGAAATATATAATGGAATGATCTCTACAAACTTAGGGATGATGGTAATTTATTAAAATGACAACAAAAAAATTATATTACATAGGATATAGAACATTAGTAGTCTCTAGAGACTAGATAAATGAACATTACATTACATTCTAAAAATAAATTAAATCATAAAAAGACATAAAAATGATTATTTCTCAGTTCTTATCTTTACATTACATGAATTATTTTTTGGGCCCAAAAAAAGTTCACAAATAATTAAAGGAAGTTATTATAAATTTTGGAAATCTAGAATCAAGATGGGAAAATGATTCATTGAGTTAAAATTGGAAAATTAGAGAGAACTGCAAAGAAGCTAGCTCCCCCCCACATAGCTCCTTGTACAACATAGGACTACCACTTATCATGGAATCCATGAAAATAAAAATCTTTTGTGGGCTGAGGTGGTAATATATCACCCCCAAAAATGATTTTCATTTGTAGTGAGAGACAGTATTATATCAACCCCATAAATAATTTTTTTGGTGTGAGGAAGTAATATATTTCCCCTGGAAACTATTTTCTTTTATAGTATGATATAGTAATATATCTCCCCCACAAAATATTTTCATTTGAAGAATGAGGTGATATTATCACTCCCCCTACAAATAGAAATCCCAATAGAAACAAGGAAATAATTTTATTACCTACCGTACATCATTGAATATTCTATATAGCCGACTGACCATTTCATGATAACATTTATTATCATTCCCTATAAATACCTGATGTTCTTACCAATATAAGGAGAATATTGAGAGATATATGAGGTGGAGACAATAGAGATAAAGGAGGAGAATATGAGAATACTGAGCGAGAGATTTTTGTTTTGGAATTGAATTCACTTACTGCATACTACAAGAGGGAAAAGGTGATCCCACGAAGGGATGTACTTTGTGAGGAAAAGGGACTACCTTGTCTTTTACAAAGGAAACCCCTTTTTATTTTTGAATTAATACTCTAATGATGGAATCCCATTTTTTGGATGCCTCATCCTATATAGTGAGAACAATATGTGGAATGTGGTATCCTTATGTTATTTTAACTTTTCCTTCTCATTTCTCTCCTTTCATGTAGAGTTCAACTTCATATTAGCCACTTCATGAACTATCAAAATGACTCTCTCCAACCAATAACAAAACTTGAGTATGCCATCACTGAGAAATCACCCATGGCTACCGTATCCATCCAGGTCATGGATAAGATACATCAGTGTGTCCATCTCTTGATCATGAATTCCCATGGTAAAGTAAGTCTCGTATTCAACCTCCCTAACAGCTAGGGTCCTCTAAATTCTTACAATCATACATTCTTGTGGTAATTAGGATCCCATACCTAAGGAAAATGGATTTATTTTAGGCAGGGGAATTTATTCTCCATGCTTTCTAAAATGTGAAACGAATTGGGAAATATCTATATGGATATGTATTCCCTTGACCCGGTGTCTAGAAATATTTAGGAAGTTGGTAATGTATAATCCCTAACATTCTCTCAAAATTATTATCCATATAATAACCATCCTCAATCATCATATTAGGATCAATTCACTCCCTTGGGAATCCTTCATGGAGTGGTCCTCTAACCTTTCTTACAGGATGTCATATTCCTCCAACTTTTTATACCCACCACCATCCACTAGCGGATGAGTAAGTGAGTTCATCATGGTATTCCAATTTGGGTATAAGTCCCTCTCAACAATGATTATTAAATGTGGAAACTATTATACCATGTCTTGTTTCTCACACCAATCATGACTCATGTGGACTTAGAGATTAGTAATGATCATGATAGTATAATGGTCATAACTCTTAAATTGGCCTCCCACTTTGTGTAATCCCTAGATTGTGTTCCATCCTCTTAAATGGATAAATTACCAATGATAAAAACCTTAAAATTTCTATATTCCAAATTATGTAACCCTAGGAATCCCCAGTAAGTGTAAACCCCAACATCCCTAACTATGTCATATTTGATTCCAGTCCCAAAAAAATATGTAAGAATCCCCCCAAGGTTCAAACCCAACACTTTCAATCCTCCACCATCTTTATTAGTCCATATTTCTAGTAAGATCATTCCCCAACCAAGGAGGTCATATCCCATCAAGTTCCTTTCCATTTCATCCTCATTGGCCCAAATTCTCGGTGAATGTAATATCTTCATGCTATATTTCCCGTGGGATCAACCATAAAGGAATGCTCATATGTAAGTACCACACCAATATTTGCTACGAACCATTTTCCTAGATGCCCATTCCATATGATATTAAATTTCATGGTATAGTCTGTGTCACATGACTCTAAATTCTATGATGTGTCTCATTAATCGACACAAAACTACATAGGTTCTGATTCCTTTTGTATGGACATATTAGAAGCCTATATCATGGGATTGATTATGACATTAAAAAACTAACCACCTCCCTGGATGTAGATAAACTATAGGGTTACCAATTGTGGGGATTCAAATCATGATTTTTTAATATAAATCATAAGAAATTAAATAATGAGATAAGATGGAGAACCTCTGATACATAAATATGGATCTCTTAATGTAAAACCTCAGATAGATACATATGGTTCCATTGATAGAGAACCTTTGATATATATAGATGGTTACCCCCACATGTATACATGGATGATTGTAGATGTAAAGGGTGGATAGAATTATATTAGGTTTTATAAAGGATCTATTAATATAACTTAAATCTAAAAGTGTCCCGAAGCAGGGAATAATCCCCTCGAGAAGGGTGTGATGATCCTAACCTCCTAACCTATTGAATAATTAAATCCCCTAAGTGTCATTGAAAAAATGTCTAATGATCACCTTCCTTTGGAAAGTAGGTCCATTTTATGGGTTTGGAAACCATTGTATGTTTTTGGATCCATGAATAAACCCCATTGAAAACTAAACCAAACACATGGGCAAAATAAAAAGGTGAAATCGACATGATTTTTTTGCAACCATAATGAAGACCCTCACAATCAACTATCGAATGCATATATTTTTTTAAATGGTAAACCAGACATGAATCCTTCATTAACCAAAATAATTGGGTCTCCCACATGCTAGGCTATGTTTTCCAAGATTTATATGAAATTAAATAAAAAATTACCCAACATTAATATTTGAAAATAATCAATAAACATGTGATTATAAACTTGTGATGATAATTTGATGATTTTCTTTTCTTTTTTTTATTTACTCATTAGTAGAAACTTTCACCAGGATTCACATCAATCCAAAAATGAAATCATACCAATAAAAAAGGACGTATTCATCATTGGTCCCTTGAACTGGCCCCTCATTCTCTTAGAGGAAATCATTGAACACTTAATTCCATTAGTGCAGAGTAGAAAATGTGTTGACCAAGGATTACCTCTTAAATGGTATGATCCTGACATTGGAGGTTGTGTGTGAATCCCTTGAGGACATGAAACACCACAAACCATCCACCCCACTATAGATGAGGGAAAGGAAACAAGAGACTCCCATTTCCATTTCAAATCATCTCCAGAGCCTCTCCCTGAAATGAAACAAATATATCCTACCTTATCTGATAGTGGAAGATACATAGGTCAACAATGACCTCATCACCTCATTAAAGGAATTACCCCAAAGGGATCCTTCTGAAAGTCACCACTGCCAACACCATGCATTATCAAGTCCTTAGCTTGATAAGGATTCCAACCTATGGGCCCTGACTTTGGACACCCAAGCTTGAGTTACTAGGGAATACCACAAAGTATAGTAAGTAATCAACTAAGAGTGAGAACACAACCCCATTACTTCTATAGAAGCACTTGAATATACAATGACAATATGTGAGCAAGCATATATTCATTCTCATACCCATAAAGTCTGTCAGCACAATATGGCTACATCCATAGAAGGTTGTTGACATATTCCACTAAAAAATAGGGGGAATACTATGCTTTAGACTCCACACAAGACCCATGATAGTATATTATGGTGGTAAATGGATCACATGAGCAGGAATATATCCCTTCACCAACCATGGATTGAGTATATATTCCCATTTCATACACTAATGTCACTCAGCATATATTGGTGGTAATGTAAGGGATAAAATCCATCCCTACCGACTTTGTATTAGAATGATGGGATATAATGATAGAAAAGGAAATGGTTAGGGGGAGGTCACAAAACCACACCCCCATAATTAGGGTAGTCCATTAGCACAATGTGAAAGTTACTCTGGAGTGGAAATAAACTCCTATTCAAGAGGGTCATTTATACATTCCTATTATAAATAGATCAAGATATTAGGAACAAATACCCATTACAATTAGATATTATCAGTCCATTTCAACAACCACTCTAGAGAAGGCACATATTCCTACCAAAACCCCTGAATCCTATCGGTATAATCCAATATCAGCATGAGAGTCACTCGATCTATCCCCAATATATGAAATCTGTTGTCTATAGCATGTGAATCTGACATCCTGATGGAGAACATCTAAAAATAAGTATCACCTAAGGTAGTAAAAAATCTAGAATTAGGCCCACAACCTAACTCTACTCAATGATGGTGTTCTTGAGTCCCTTTAAAATATATTAATGGTGATCCAATATATTATATAATTTTCAATAATTCAAGGAATCTCCAGTTTCAATTGTGAAAGTCCTCCCTGAAACTTTACTACCAGCATTTTAGGAGGTCCTCACAATAGTATTTTCCATAAATTTCTCCTTTTGGAAATAAAGAGATCAATTATGATATATTTTATCATGATGGATACAAAAAAACCCTCCTTGTGATTATAATATCAAAATACATGAAGTTATTCCCTTTATTAATGTCCACCTTGGAGGTCCTCCCCAAGAAAAATAGTACTAGACCACATCCTATGGCTTGACATTAGTCCATAATGGTAGTCATCTACAAAATTGTGTTCACTAAAAAGGTCCTCCACACAGTGGTTTTTGTTTTGAAAATAAGGTCCTCCCCTTGATTTAATAAATTATGAGAAATCCAACATATTGGGAGGAACTTGGTAAGATAATTCTATTCATGCATGAATCTATGACATTGACAAGTGATATTATTTCTCAATCAAAAGATATACCAAGGAAACAATAATTATCCTAACCACCCTTAGATTGTATGGATTCTAGCATAGTATAGGTTATTCTTACCAATACCACAATGTATAATAAGGTAGCTGGGAAACATCTACCTTGGGCAGATCAAGTGTAAAAATATCCTATAGAATATAAATAGAATATGTCGCTCATAAGGAAAATACTAGCCATGGATAATGTACCGGTCATTTTTTGGCCCATGACCACTCTTCAATATGATATTCCGAAAACTTTGTTAGTGGGATGCATGCATGAAATTCATCTAAATCTAGGGGTGACTCTTCATTATTTAAAAACAATTATCGCCTTAAGAAGTATATAGAGACCATGATAAGTAAATAGAATAACGTTTTTTTCAAATTGAACCAATAGACCTTTTATCTACTTGACACCTAAAATTAGAAAAGTGGCATAAAATCCTATAATGTTCATGACTCAATTAATTGAGAAATACAAACTAATTTATCACTGATGCCCCACCTGATTTCCATATCATATGATGAGGTAAGTATGGAGAACTGCATTTTACTTCACTATGTAGTAAAAAAATACAACCATAAGTGTCTTTATAAAATGTCATTACTTCAAGTCGACTCTTAAAAGTGGGATATGACTAAAATAAAAATAATACTTAGTATTATTTGTCCATGAATAAATATAATAAGTGTTAGGATTAGGGAGAGTATTCCATCAAAATAATATTACTTGAGGTGTCTGAAATGATTGAGCAAGACTCTCTCTTGAGAATATCCAATCATTGAATATCGATGATTTCTTTAGAAACAATTAGCTCAAATATAGATATTACATTGAACCTAGATCATGATTGAATAAAGGTTCAAAAGATCAAGAATACAACCATGATGTCTACAGCCTCAGTGATACATGAGCTGCCCCAGACCATAGGGCTTGGGGTATTTTTACCTCAATATACTCCTTTAAGATATATAAATCTAGTTCGAAGTGATCCAAAAGTTGATCAAGGGAAATCTGAAGAGATCTTCCAAGGGTGTAACTGCATTAGGAGATCGTGACTTTTTCAATGGTTATCCCGAAAGAAAATGACCCTACTATTGTCTCAGTAGCAATGTGACATCCTCAATTCATTATGTGACAATAAAAATCAATATCACTGACCATAAAAATTCTACAAAGCATGAAACCAATGTAGGAGAACATTAAGGGGATATTTAAATTCGAAACACAATCCATACCAAAATGACCTAGGAAGTTGTGCGTACTATAAATAAATGGATTAAAAATATTAAGGGACTCTCATGAATGCCCCACTACCTCCCCATTGGCATGAATCAACCAAAGAAATGGTTAAGGTCATAGCCACATCCCAACCTTTACATATATAAGCTGAACCATTGATACTTGAGGAAACGTTTTATTGGTATGAAGTCAAGATAAAGGAGTTGAAGAGACTTAATACATAATTACTCTTAAGAAATATCCCCACTGGGTATGTTCTTCAAGTATAACCTCATCTTACTCTCCTGACTAAAAACCCTCCATAAAAAGAGATCATCATAGAAAAGGAAGTATGTCTAGAACATCATCTAAACTTAGGGACCATACAACCAATTTTTTTTAACCCGATGATAGTAGAATACTAGGAGTTCCCTCTATTAGGAAAACAACCATACCCATGTTAGGATGATTATCCAAGGTCATCCCATGCAGGTTTTCAACCAAATTTATAGATAGAGCTTCTAAATTAGGCCATTTACATTGATACCTCTATTAATGCTCCCATTTAACCCATCACCCCAATAGCTCATCGACACTATTGATATATTGATATCTCGATTGAAATCCATGGAAGGATGGATTGTACTGATTCATTCAGAGTGGAAACCATAACCTGAATGGGTAGATGTGAAAATTCCTCCAGCCAAATTTACAAATCATGTACTTACAACATTTAATAGTTTAGGGGACTCAAAGAATAATTTGATGAATTTCATATCCTGATGTAGTCCCATGATTGTAACCCTTGAAAAAAAAGTAATATCTAAACCCAAATTCTTTGTGAACACCTTGGATGGAATGACCTTTATCTACTATACTAGTTTACCAACCCAGTCGATCAGAATATGGGAAGATATGTATCCAAAATTTCTTTACCAATTCATCTTAACTTCATGAAAGAAAATTATCCTCAACCTTTAAAATTTCAAATTGAAGGATAATGAGAGTCTCGGGTTTCAACATTTTATAGAAGTCCCTTACATATTCTCTAAACTTACAGCTTCCCCCAGAAGATTTATTGGCCTTTTTCATAGAGAACCTCCACAATGAGTTATATACACTTCTTATCCCTATAAAATATATATAAGGGATTCAGGACCCTTCCACCATTGACCAAATATTGGAAGACTTCATCATGAAAACCAAATACAAGTCTCAACCAATCCTAAAAGCATAGGGAAAGATAACGGTTAATGTTAAAACTTTAACCATCACTCTTAATGTAGTTCTTACACTGGTTCTAGATCCCAAACCCACACCCTATCATGAAACACCCCCAAGTGATGACAACAATAAGATACCTATTAGGATGATAAAAGGGAATGAATAATATATCAATTTGAGGAATGTAAGAATAAGGTTTATTCCTTTTAATATGAACAAGTTCATAACTACTTTATAGAATCCATATAAAACAACTTGTTGGATTTTTTTTAGATTTTGTGTCTTCGGTACAACTATTTTCCCAATGATTAATTTTATATTCAATTTATTTAATATTAATAAAACATCTTATTAAACATTGTTCATTTTTCTACATGAGTCTAATGTAATTATTCACTAGATTATATGTTACATTGAAAAGGTCATAGTCGTTCCCCACAATGATGTGAACCTTGAAGTGATCTGATGATATTATTAAATAATGTTCCATAGTTGGACAATATAATATGATGAGTCACATAGTAAATAGACTATTAGGTTCAAGTACTCATAAGTAGATGAGGATTCTTCTCATGAAGTTTGTACTTGGAAATCTTCAAGATGGGAGACTATAAGATCAGACCTTCTAGTCATAATTCTACATGTTTTGGTTTCATATATCTACAATCATATTCAATGGTCCATAGACTTTAATATTATCATTAATTAATTTCATGACTCAAATTATTATATATTTTGATGAAAACCATGATGACACATATTCATGGTGAGGTAGGGTATGCTGGGTGTTTCACAATTAACATGTCATTAATGGATAATTTGAGGAAGGATTTTCCCCTTCCATCTTTATGGAAGCTGATATCTCGTCCCTCTGATTGAAATAGAACCATCACCCTAAATTACATGACTGTAGTGTAACGATTTGTTTATTTTATATAGTCATAGAAATATGGATTGATCATATAGGTTGGTGACACAGATGTACAACTATCTTAATGATATGTTGATTTAAAAAGATTATATTATACAGTGAGAGTCCATATGTGGTTGTCTATATTACAACATTAAGTTCTTTCTCTTGGGAGACTTAACCCATTTCTAGATAGTAATCTTTGACTTTAGTCAATCCAACCTAATTATAATGATAATGAATCATAGAAGGCCACACAATAAGTGTTTCTGTTGATAAAAAATAAATTCAATTTGAATTTAATTAATTGAATAAATATTATTCTCAAGATGAAGGGATAATTTTATTCACATTTTATTTGATTGAAAATATTTATTGATGAATGAAATATTTAAATGAAATATTTATTCTAGTGATAAAGAAATTCTAGTGGACTCCAAATGGACTAATAACTTGTTCAATGAAAAATATCAACTAAAAACTATATTAAATAGTATTTTTTATTTGCACAAGTTGGTGTGCAAATAAAATTATAATATTATTATTATTATAAATGGGGTTTATTAAATGTTATAATATTATTTAAGGGATGAAATGAAATTACATAATTATTTTAACCTAAACCCAAGAACTCTAAAAAAAGGTTATGTCTATTTTGTGAATTAACCAATTGGTGAAATCAAAATAGACAATTGTTACAAATAGAAAATTCTCTCTCAACTTCACCTTATATCTACCTCTCAAGAATGAGAAATACAAGAGATATTCCTTCAAGACTTAAGGTTGAGTGATCAAAACCAACCACACAATACAATCGATTATCCATGATAGAAACTAGACATAGATTGGCATTAATTGGAGATCAAAGGAGCACATATGGATAACCGCTAGAGGGATTATATCCTTGGATCCTCATAGTTAAATGAAGGAATTTGAAAGTGTATTTTTAGATGATTAATATCATCAATGAAAAATGATCCCAAGCCCAGGGGTGGGCATGCCAGCCCAATACCTCATTACCCAATAACACGTTTGCTCGCGGGGCACAGGTGAGTTGGTTAAAGGTGGTGGTGTCCTGACCCCGAGGTTTCGGGTTCGAGTCCTAGCAAAGAAACACGCACTATATGCTAGAAAACCACTTGTGGACCCCTCTACTCTATTAGGAACTGGCCTAAGCCCAAGGGTTGGCCACCTTGGGCCTCACTGGGGACGCGCGGCGCATAAGTGGGCAGGCCAGCCCAATACCTCGTAACTCGAACAACACGTTTGCTGCTTCGGCAGTGACGTAGTGGTACAAGTTCTAGGACCATGAGAACGGTGTTCGGTGAGGTCTAGGGTTCGATTCCTGGGAGCCTGCTCTTAGGGGAATTTATGCATCCCATGTACCACTCGTCTTACCGGGTCACCCGGTGTCTCATCGAGTGGGAAGAATGGGTGCACTTCCCCTGGCTGATGGATTACTGTGACGAACTATCTCTGATCGAGGTGTAAACCCATGGGACGCAATGTCATCTCGGCTGGAAATGGCTCCTTCCCAGTTGGGGCATCTTCGGATGATCTCTTTGTGGTAAGGGGGGTTCTCGAGTGTGGAGGGTTCGAAAAGGCCACTCTTGGGGATTCCATTCTAGAAAATAAATAAATATACTCTCTCACAGTTTTGGGAAACTCAAATATTAACATAAATTTTAATATATCACCCACCATTGTATGATTCCACTACACTCAAAACTAAAAAGTGGTATCAAAGGGGTCAAATTTATATTTATAATTACTTAATTGATAGTTTACAATATGAGATATTGGTTGGATTTTCATTTCATATTATTTTTTCTTTAATTAATTTTTAATTAACAGGTTATCGACATATTAATCAAGATATCTTAGTGTTTCTTTTTCTTATATGTCTAATAATAGATGAAGAATGACCAGAGATACCATCAGAACATCTAATTTTTGACTAGTAAGATAGGGTTACATGGAATATACTTGGAAGTACATTATTTGTACCCTAGTATGTTGTACCTGGACATGCCACAGGATACACGACAAGTACTTCCAAGTGAAAACATTGTGTAGTAGCTCACCATAGAACAATTTAAGTCTTTTTGTGGGTTGCATGGGTACACAACATTTGGATAACATGACTTGTAGCTTGTCTGGACGTGTCATGTAATCAATCGTGATACATTCTAGATACCTAGGTGTTATCTTGGGAACATGGAAAGCAGATAGACATTGTGTAGATCGAATGTACACACCATGTAGTCCGGCCAAGTCAACATGTCGAAGCCCCAGTCGTGTGACCTTGATACATGACAACTGAGGTACACAACATGTAGCTGGATAGTATATGTTGTGTAGTCTCCCAACTACTAGTATAATTAAATTACATTAAATTGAAAATTGTATCATTAAAAACTTATGGTTTTGATTTTCACTTTATGTGTTTGAAATTTTATTAATGGTTTTAAAGAATTTTAAATTGACAATTAATTTAGTGTAATAAATATGAAACTATTGCTTATGTCATTTATTTTATATCAATTCCTTTATGATTGTTATCTCTTAGAGAAATCTAATGGCCTTTAATAAAAATTTGAATTAGTTAATTAAATAATTAATGCAAGTGTTTTTATCTTAATAATAAAGAACGAATAAATAAATGAATTTTATCCATTTACTTTTTTCCATATATGTTTCTTGTATGACCATTCATGAGATAGAACAATACTAGTGTATGTGTTGAATTTATTTAATATTATGTATTGCATGAGTTTTCAATTATTTATTATGAAATTAAATATAATGTCCTATGAGTCTTACCTCCCTCCATTATTAAATTGGACTTACATGTCCAAGGATATTTATGTAATCCCCCTTTAATAAATCCTTTGGTTCCCATCACCTATGTGCGGGTTATAAATATTTTTAATTAATGAAGTTTCATATGGATTGTGGAGGCGATTCAAGATGGAACCATAATGATGCCAACCGAGGTATTGCACTGATGAACAGATGGAATTCTATAACTCTTTCCAAGACTTAAAACATGAGTTATTTCCCCTAGGTCAATGATTGATTTAATTTCTACTCATTAAATTAACCATTAAATGAAGCTCATGAACGGGTTATTTATTTATTTAATTAATTTTTTCGATGCAATTATTTATTTTATTGATGAAAGGCTATGATCACATTAATTAATGAATCAATGTGAAAAGACAGAAATTTAATAAATGGATTATGATAAATTTTTTTATCCAATGTGGTTAATTAATTAACATCCATTTAATATTAACAAGACATGTAAGGATAAAAAATGATAAAACTTATGCATAACTAATTAAAATCCGTCAAACCAAGATTAATATATACTAATCCTTCCATTAAATGATTTAGAATGAAACAATATAACTAAGTGTGGTGCATGGCTAAAGTTTGGACACTTAATTTTATTTTTGAGTTATCATGAGATTTTTGGGTTGATTTAACCAAACATATATTGAGTTTAACTGTCATAGTCTATTCAATATAAAATTAGAGGAATGTGTTGAGGAAATCCAAGTCAATATTTTAGGATTGGGGAATCAACTCAACGGATCAAGGAGATGCAAGCCCGTAGTTGGAAAGACCACCTACCTAATTAATTTCGTATGTGTTTCATTGATAAAGTCTATATCTTTAAGAAGAGTAATGAGGATCCTTTCCAATAGAATGTCAAAGTAACTAAACATTTAGAGTTAAATGGTGAGGGTTATTGGGACTTGACAAAATAGTGGGACATTTAATAAAATAAATCAATTTTTTATTTATAACATAATTTTTAATCAATAAAATCACTAATAATATGATCTTTTAATTTTAGAATAAAATAGAATGCTCATCATCCATATTATCCCTACAATCAATATTGGAGAAATATAACATCCTCAATGATAGTAACTTCTAGGATTTCTTTAGATGCCTTTAGGTTATGCTATGATATGAATCTAAATCTTACATACTAGAATCCTCAGTGCCTAATTCACCTACTAAGGATGTGAGTAATGAAGAGTTCCTTATCTATGAAAAAAATCTGATCGACATGGTTGAAATTCAATGTTTAATGCTTTCATCTATATCTAGTGAAATAATGATGTCTAAAAACATGGATTTATAGAGAATACTTGAGAACCTATATGGTCTTTACTAGTATAGAGTTAGACAGGAACAGTTTGATATTACCAAGTTTCTCTTTTAAATAAATCTTAGAGAGGGTTCCCTAGCTAAGTGTCATGTAGTCATGGTAATTGGATACATTGAGAACATAGATGTTCTAAGGTTTGAACTCCCCAAAGAACTAGGAACCAATCTCATTTTTTCATAATTTCCTTAGAGCTTATCTAAATTTGTTATGAATTTTAATATGAACAAAATTGAGAAGTATCTAATAGATATTCTCACTATTCTTTTCCAAGTAGATAAGGATATGAAGCATGAAAACCCTTCCATTCTTATGGTGATCAAAGAGAATGGGAAGAAAAGAGATTTAAGAAGAAATATTGTTTACACCCTTCTAATAATAGGAAGATTTAGAGGAAATATAGGGAATAATATGTTGTCTAATTCGCATGTACAAAAAAGGGCCACTAGAAGAAAAACTGCACCCAGCCAAAATAACAAGGGGGAGATAAATGTGCTTTTTTTATCAAGTGAAATTTATTTGTTTCTAAAAATTTGGTATTAGATACATCTTGTGGTCTCATATATGTATTCAAATATAGTAACCAAGTAGATTCAGAAAGATCAACTAAGGGGAGGTAGATCTATGAGCAACCAATGAAGATAAAACAACTGTTATAGTTATCGGGGAATACTACCTCACGTTGCTAACCAGAATGAACTTGGTTTTAAAGGTTTGTTATTATGTACCTTCAGTTACCAAAAAATTTATTTCTGCATCTAGACTAGATAAAAATGTATTTATTACAAAAAATTGGAAATAAATGGTTCTTATTTTAAAAAGATACCACTTTTTATAGAAATGAACATTTAAATAATGGTCTTTATGTGTTGGATTACATGAACTAATTATTGTAAACTGATAAAAAATTTAATTCTCATGACTCATACCATACAGAACTTTGGAATCACTGACTAGGTCATGTAAATGAAAAACACTTGACTAAATTACATGAATATGGATATTTAGATTCTTTTTAAATAAACCCACTTGGTGTATTTTAAATTTGTTTACAAGAAAAAATGACCAAATCCCTATTTAGTGGGAAAGGTGAAAGGGCTAAAGAGATTCTTTAATTAGTTCATACTGATGTGTTTAGGCCATTTCTTATTGAATCAAGGGGTGGGTACTCATACTTCATTACTTTTACTGACGATTTTAGTAGATATGGATATGTATACTTAATAAGGTATAAGTTGGATTATTTTAATAAATTCAAGGAATTCAAGAATGAAGGTGAAAACCAGCCTGGTGAGAAGTTTAAAAAACTCCACTCAGACCATGTTAGAGAATATCTTAATCAAGACTTCATTGATTATTTATAAGAGTTAAGGATAATATATAAACTCATTCCTCCTCATAAACCTAAGTGGAATGGTGTATGTAAAAGGAGAAACCACACATTGTTGGACATGGAGAGATCAATGATGATTCATAAAAGTCTTCCATTATCCGTTTTGGGATACACATTAAAAATAGAAGAATACATACTAAAAAAAGTTCCAAATAAAGTGAAAGATGGTATACCATACCAATTATGTAATAAAAAGAAACCTATGTTGTCTTACTTATATGTGTAGGGTTTAAAAGCTTTTGTTAATGTCTCTTTAGATTAAAATATTCAACATGTGTAACAAAGTGTATATTTATTGTCCATCCCAAAGAAACAAAGGGATACTACCTATACAATTTTTCATTAAAAAATGTTATGATTTATAAAAATCCCACATTTCATGAGGAATATATTATCTCTAAAATAGATGGTGGGGGTGAGATAAACATTGATTAAGTCCAAGCTCAAAAAATATAAGAATTTTCATAGGAAAAAATTCCATAATGCCATGTGGAAGAAGATGTTGTTCCAGAGACTCAAGTTTTGAGTAGGAGTAGTGGAGAAAGTAGATAACCAAAATAGTATGGTTTTCTAGTCAGTGAGGATGGTGACTCATTATTAGTTGATAATAATGATCCTCTAACCTACAAGGAAGTATTGAGTGGAATGGCTGTTTCTAAGTGGAAAGAAACCATGAATTCTAAAACGGATTCCAAGTACCAAAACCAAGTATGGATTTTGGTAGATCTTCCAGTTAATGTAAATTATATTTGTTGTAAATGGGTATTCAAGAAGAAACTGTACATGGAAGGATAGTTTAGTACAAATAAGGAATTATAGGTTTCAAATGGGTTTAAACAAATTCAATTCATTAAATATGATGAAACCTTTTCAATAATTGCAATACTGAAATCGATCAGAATTATACTTGCCATTATGGCTTAATATGACTATGAGATTTGGTAAATAGATGTCAAAATATCTTTCCATAATATTAATCTTTAGGAAGATGTATATATGACACAAACCAAAGGTTTTGAAACTCCAATCGATTCCAACAATATATAAAAATTGTAAAAATCCATTTATTGATTAAATAAAGATTCAAGGTCATGGAAAATTATTTTTTATGAAGCCAAAATGAAATTTGGTTTCATAAAGAATGAGTGTGATACTTCTGTATACAAATGGTTTAGTGGTAATATATTAATTTTCTTAATACTATATGTTGATGACATATTACTCATTGGAAACAAAATACTAGTCTTTCAATCTATTAAGTAATCATTAAAAAAATGTTTCTCTATAAAGTAATTGGGTGAGGAAACATATATACCTGGGATCAATTTCGATCATGATATATGAAATAGGTTTCTTGACATAAGTCAAAGTACATAAATTGATAATATGCTGATGAGATTCAATATGGATTAATACAATAGGGGATTATTTCCAGCGTTACATGGCATTCATCTTTCCTGGAAAATTTATCCTCACACACATAATGAAAGAAATAGAATGACATGGATACCAAACATGTTAGTGATTGAACTAGTCATGTATTCTATGCTATGTATTATGCTTGATGTCTCCTATTCATTAAGTGCGGTAGGAAGATATAATGCTGATCCAAATGACCATCCTTGGATGGAACTTAATAATATCCTTGAGTATTCGAGGTGTACTAAGTATATATTTCTAGTTTATTGAGGTTATAAGGAACTAGTCATCATAAGCTATGAAGATTATAGTTTCCAAATAGATCTATATAGCATGAAGTAAAAAATAGGATACATATTCATTTTGAATGAAGGTTTTGGGAGCTAGAAGAGCTCAAAGTAGGTTGTGGTCATAGATTCTACAACAAAGTCTGAGTATATTATGAATTATGAGGAATCTAATGAATTAGTATAGATTAAAAAAAAATTCCATGATCTTGATAGGGTACTTAGTATTGAAGATCCCATCGCATTCTATAATGATAATACTATAAAATCGGATCTCACAAAAGAACGAGGTTTACATCAGCGGAAGAAGTATATACTTTGGAAGTATCGTCTCTGAAGGTTTTTTTCTCAGAGATGTGAGGTTGCAATGATCAATATTTCCATGTAAGACAACATTGAAGTCCCCTTGACAAAATATTTAACTGAACATAAAAAAATATTATCATGTGAGGTTCAGAAGACTAAAAGTTTTAGGCAGTTGTCTCAAGTGGGAGTTTGTTAGAGTTGGTGTCCTAGGACAAACTATTTGTACATTGATTATATGTATATTCGACATTTTGAATAATAATAAAACTTATTATTAGTTATTGTTCAATTTTATACATGAGTTGAAGTAAAAATGGGTTGGTCTAAATGTCTCCCTTCTCTCTCGGTTCTCCTCTCTTCTACGGCTCCACCTAGGGTTTCTTCCAAAAATCCTCTAATTCGGAGTTGATAGTGTGTCTGTGAGGTGTCCTTATTCCTATTATTTTTTCCTCCCCTCCTCTCACCTCCTATTTCTTTCTTTATTCGTGTGATTCCTCTGGTTTTTAGGGTCATCGTCTTTCTTATCACGCTCATGGGCTCCTGATGATGGCTTTATGTTTTTGTTTCTCTTGGTTTCTCCTTCCGAAGCTCTTCCCTCACGATCCTCAGGGCCTCCCCAGGTCGGATTTGGTGCTGATGTTTAAAGAGGTATTGTTTTTCATGATTCAGTGGTTGATGAGCCTCATGGCGCTACCCGGGTCGGTCTGCCCCTACTTTACAGGTTCCCGATTTTCTTCCTCATCGATGATTGTTATTGTCTGGTGTCCTCATCCACTCTACTACTGCTTTGAGCTCATGTTCCACTACTCCTCTCCTTGTCGGATCTGGAGCGGTGGTAACATTTAAGTTTTGGGAGGTGTGGTTCGGTGGCCGTTAGGGTTCCAGATGCGTGTACCCCTCCAAGGGATTTGGCCTTTGGGTTTTCTTCCTCATGCTTTTGGTGATTGTTTGTTTACCTATTATCAGTGGTCGATCTGCTGTATTATGTATGGTGGTGTTTCTATTTGTGGATATGGTTTGTTTTTTCTTAAGTCTGGTTATAGTAGTGGCCGTCAGGTTTCTCTCGATGGTACAGTGGTGATTTTCATACTCTTTATCTTTGTATTCCTGATATGGTTTTTTCTGACTCACTGGGGAATGATGATGATTTTGTGCGGTGAGATATTTCATAGTAGATCTGGTTTCCGAATATCTTCAGCAACTAGTTTTCATAGTGGGTGGAAGATGATGTTGACACAGTGATGGATGTTGATGGTGAATGAATATGGCTGGTGGCAGGGTGAGGCGGTTGATATTCAAGCATGATTCTCTGTGGTTGGGTGCTTTTTGAATTTTGAATTTTGAACTTGGATGAAGTTGTTTATTTGGGCTCCCGCTTGGTTTGTCTGTAGGTTACTGCTAATCCATGAAAGAGGATTTTGGAAAATCAAATAAAAATATAACTTTCAGGTCAATTTTACACATTAGTCTAATGTAATAATTTTCGACAGTATATTTTGTATTAATAAGGTCATAACAGTTCCCCACTATGATGAGAACCGTAAATTTCTTTGATTATATTCTTAAATATTGTTCTCCAATTGGATAACATACTATGATGGGACAGATAATACATAAAATGTTAGGTTCAAGTACTTATAATTGGATGAGGCTCATTCTCATGAATTTCACACTTGGTAATTTCCAATATGGTATATTATAAGAATAAACCCACCACTTGGAATTCTGAATGTTTTGGTATCATTAGATATTCTTATTTTTGAAGGTATGTAATGGTCCTTAGACTTTAATATCATCATTAATGCATGTAATGACTCACACAATTAGATTTTATGATGAAAACCTTGATGACATATGTTTTCCTAAACCGTTGGTTTCACGGATCGGGTGATGCGGGCCCGGAGAGAAGAGCGTGTACACTGGTGTTTAAAGCTGGATGCTGGAGTTTGTGGTATGATCGTAACGCATTTTTGAACGAAGGGGTGTCCTCCTCTGTTCGTTCAATCATTTTTCACGTCAGGAACCTACTTCTGGACATGGTTGTGGTGCTCAGTTCCTGGAGGGAGGCACCCACTCTACAGCGGCTTCTTCCCACGGTTTATCATCCTCCTACGGCCCCTACTCTGAGCTCCGGTCACTGGGTCCGTTGGCTTCCCCTGTGTCACGACTTCAAGCTCAACACTGACAACTCCTATCTTGCGGGTGACATCAGAGTAGGGGGACTCGTTCGTGATCATAACGGTTCGGTTTTGTTTGCTTTCTCCATTCGGTTGGGACAGGGTACACCACTCCTTGCAGAGGCGAAGAGTATGATGGTTGGCCTACAGGAAAGCATCAAAAGGGGTGTGGTTCTCATGGAGGTGGAAACAGATTCCTTGATACTCTCAAACGCCATTCATGGCATCGGGAGCTTTCCTTGGTCTATCGAATACATTATCTGGAGGTGTCGGGGTTTCTTGGGAACTATGACTAGAGTTTCTCATACCTGGCGGGAAGGCAAAAAAGCTGCTGACTACCTGGCTTCTCTCATCTCACCAGGTCTGGAGGATCCTTTCTTTCATAACTCTATTAGCCTGAAAGCAACAGGGATCAACATCATTAGAGGGGATGCTCTCGGCCTTCACTACTTTAGGCCTCCATAGCCTCTGCTCTTGTCTTTTATTTTCTCTCTTCCTTTTCTGTTGTTTTCGTCATTGTTCTATTTGTATGTTTTGGTCCTCGCCCTTCTTTTGACGAAAATAATAAAAAAAAATGGAATTGTATGGTATGATGACATATGTTCATGGTGAGGTATGGTATGTTGGGCGCATCATGATTGACATGCCATTAATTGATAATTAAAAGAAGGACATATCTCTTTCATCTTTATAGAAGCTAATATCTCCACCCTTTGATTGGAATATAATTTACACCATAAATTCTATAGTCATGGTATAACAATATATTAATTTTAGAAAGTTAAAGAAATATGTATCTATCATATAGGTTGGTGAAACGGATGTGAAACCTTCTTGATGATATATTGAGACAAATGGATTATATTACACAGTGAGAGTTCATGTGTGGTTATCATCATTGTGACATTAGGTTATTTATCTTGGGTTCCTTAACCCATTACTAGAAATTAATCTTGGAATTTAGGAAATCCCTCCTAATGATAATAAGAAATAATCCTAAAATGTCCCACACTATGTGTTTTTTATGATCTTGATTAAATTCTATTTGAATTCAATTAATTGAATATATATTATTCTCAAGACCAAGTAATAATTTTATTAATTTTTTATTTGAATGAAAATATTTATTAATGAATGAAATATTTAAATAAAATATTTATTTAGGTGTTCAATAAATCCTAGAAGAGTTCTAATGGCCTAGTACCATGTTTGGTGGCAAATATTAATTAATAATCTAGTTAAATAATATTTGTTGTTGTGAAAGTTAGAACACACCAATTATTATTATTATTATTATTATTATTATTATGAGATATGGGGTTTATTGAAGGTTATAATATTATTTAAGTTTCAACATGGAATTAAATAATTATTTTAACATAAACCCAAGCTCTATAAATAGATGGTTATATCAATTTTGCGAATTAAGCAATCAGTGCAATCAAAATAGGGAATGTTTTCACACAAAAAATTCTATCTTGAATCCTCTTTATCTCTCCCTCTCAAGAATAAGAAATTCAAGATAGATTTCTTCAAGATCTAAGGACAATTGGTCAACACAAACAATGAAATACAATAAATTCTCTATGGTAGCACCTGAAGATCAAATGGAATTTCTTGGATATAAAAAAAGAATGCATATGAATCACTATTAGAGGGATTCTATCCTTAGAACCTCACAGCACAATGAAGGAAACTGAATGGGTCTTTTCAAACAATCAAAATCATCAATGAAGAAATTTCATAATCCCATTTATTTGTTTATTCTGACATTAAATAACTTAATTATTAATTTGATGTGAAATATTCTCACTCATCGTTTTATGCAACTTAAATATTAAAAGAAATATTAATATATTTCCCACCACTGCACCCTTCTATTACACCCTGAACCAATAATTTCTAGATCCCAGGAGGTATGATTAGGTTATCCTTGAAGACTTCCTATACTATTTCATCTTTCACTGAATTTTGGGCCATACTATTAATGATTTATTTGTTTTTAAAAACATTCTAAAAAATATGGTTTATTTCAGGTATGTTAAATTAAGTAATCAACCTGCAAAATATTTATATGTTTCTACAACCATTTCTAAGAGGAAGGCGAGTTGAAAGAGGTTCCAAGTGGGGTGCATCAAAGTTCTCTGATTGGATTACTAGAAATATGATCAATCAAACTCACACCAACTTCAAGGCATAGTTGAACAAACCAATTGTACACCCACTCTCCTCTACCACTATGTGACCAACTTCATTGGTATAAAAATCCTCCAAGATATAAACTTTCAAGAAATGGCATGATGGGAGAAACATAAAACAAACATAGAAAGATGAACTGGTATGGATTTCAAATTCAATTTTGACCCTCTCATACATCATACCCCATGCCTCAATGGAACAAAAATTGTTGCCCAAAACGGCATCTTGAGCACCACCCCACCAAAAAGAGTTTTCAACAAAAAAAAAGAATTAATATTTTGTTATATTAATTTTATTCATCTAATGGAACCCTTTTCTGATACTAAGAATGTTTAGGAACCCAAGTTCTCTATACATGATTTAGGAACTAGAGGTAGGGGCCATGAAATACAAGCTGGTAGGTGAAGGCATAGTCATGGATGAACCCAATATTCTGACTATGTCTTCGCCATAGTTATTAATGATACCCAAACTTACAATAAAGCAAAGCAGGGAGCCCAATAAGAGCATTAAAATGCACAAGAATTTGATAAGACTCATCCAAACATGATTATTTTAGAAGATTGTCTATAGGGGGTTCAACTTTCCAATCAAACCATGTGAGAACGTTGGAAAAGTCAGCCTAACTCTGTAGGGATAGGATCACCCTCAACCCCTATTCAAAGGTTTGACCAACCTATTACAAGCACTTCATCCCTTAAAGCGCCTATTAGGGGAAATATAATAATAGAAAATAGATATATATTTCTAAAAACTACTACATCTTGAAGCAATTGGACCAAGTACTGACTAAGATGTCAATCCTGGATGCTCTCAATTTATCGATAGACTTCTAGGAAGATCTCATAGAGGCCTTTATAATCCCTCAAGAGCTTGAAAACAAGATTACAACTTCTAAATTGTATCATTCATAGATCAATATTTTGAAATACCACATGATTATCTCTTTCACATATCTGAACATGGATTTCATTATATATTGACACACTAGACCCTTATATGTTTCTAGTAAGATAGATGATATTGAAATTTGATGATATTTTATTGATAATGGACATATAGGTAACCTCATTCCAGTACAAATTATTCTTTAATTAGATTAAAATGAATCCAAATTTCCCCATCTTCTTGGATACTCCAGGTTTATGAAAAGATAGAAAGCACCCCTCGTCAGAATTAAGACTATGACTTAATTCAGCGACCTTGTATCCAACTCTAAATTCCTAGTTGTTTGATAGGATACCACTTTCAACATCCTACTAGGTAGGCCTTGGTTGCATCAACATGTGGTGATCCATTAATCATACCACAAATTTCTTTAATACTATATCAATGTATAGATCAGAATATTTCATGAAGATAAAGCTCCATTTGAGACTTGTGAATATCAATATATAGACACATGATTTTACCAAAGAGAAGGGGAACAACCCATGTATGATAATGTTGCTCAGGTTACTACCCCAAACAATGTTAAATGACCCTGAATAATATATTTAAATATTTTTATTATGAAAATGTATTACCCATCAACTAAATCGAAAGTGAGAGTTTAGATTTTTGGGTGTGTGCATTAACTCTGATGATAATGGTTGCCACAACTGAGTGAGACAACATCATAAAAGTCTCCTACCTCTACAATGATGGAAAAACCCAAAGTAAAAATGTCCTCATCTTCCCTCCAGAGCTTTGAAAGTCCCTAAAATCCTTAGTCAGGTTAGAAGAAGCTATTTAAACATTGGTGGGGAATGAGAATTCGCTTACCCCATCTTCCAAATTTTGAAATGTAGATTCTTATCCTAGCTATGATGGTTCCCCTTGAACACTCATCACCTCTAGTATTTTTATATATAAATAATATAAAGAATAAAATGGGGACCTAAAAGATTCCTCCTCTATAATTTAGTGAATTTATACCACTATCAATGAACTTTGGAAGATAAATTTTGGTATGGAGGAAGATCCATGACCTAGACTGATCAGTGTGGCCATGTCCCCTGATGAACAAGAGGTATACACCTATATTATAAAATAAAATCAAGTTTTTTTTATATAATTACATATAAATTTTGGGCCTTAACCCTGATGTGGCCACCCACCAATTGAGTCTATCAAAATATCGCTATGATTACAAGTAGTTAATCAAGAGGATGCATCCAACTCACACTATCAAAGTCAAATCCAAAGTTGATAAACTAATCATGGCCAAATTTATTAAGTAAGTCTAATACCAGAGCTAGATCTCCAATATTGTCCTAGTCAAGATGAATAATTTGAAAATTAGAGTTTGCATTGACTCTATAGATCTCAAATGGAATTTTAAAAATGATGATTTACAGGTTCTGATTACCAAAATTCTGATTGATGTAATAACTAACTATCAAACTCTCTTCTTTATGGATGGTTACTCAGGATACAATAAAATTTGAATGGCCCCTAAATATGAACAAGACAATACTTTCAAGTCATGCCAAGTGGTATAATACTACCAGGTAATTCCCTTTGGTTTGAATAATTCTAGTCCTACATACCAATGTTCCACGTGTCACATTATTAAACCATTTTGAGAAAGTTCATTGAGTGCTACATCAATGGCATAGTAGTAAAATACAGGTGAAGTTATAATCATCCTGATAACATGAATATCATTTTCAAAAATATATAAAATCATATCTTGAAAATGAAACCCATAAACTATTCTTTTAGTGTTACCACATGTAAATTTCATGGATTCATATTACATCATTGAGGCATCAGAGTTGATCCTGAAAATAAAAAGGTAATACTTAACATGTCACCTCCTCAAAGCCTCAAAGAGTTTATTGGAATACAAGTATTCCTTTCCTATATTTTATGCTTTATAGAAAATTATATGGGAATTACCTTTCCCTTCACCAAGTTAATGAAAAATGGAGTCACTTATCATTGGAATGATGACTCAAGAATTTGATAATATCAGGAAATATATTTTTAATCCACCAGATTAAATGTACCATGTCGAAGTAAAGCTGCTAAATTTGTATGATATATCCTTATCCTTGCATAGAATAACGACACTAAAAGTTAGAATAACCTATATTATCTCGGTAGAACCATGATTTATACTCAGACTTGGTATTCAGACATTGAAAATAGATTCCTTGCACTAATTTTTTTTTTCAGTTCATAAATAGTGACACTACCTATAGTATTATAAGATCCATTTGATCTCCCATGATAACCTGCTCAACAACATCGTAAATCGCCTTATATTGAAAGTGATTTTGGAATAAAAGATAGTCATATTTCAATAGTTTTTCATTCAGTTCAGACCACAATAGGTAATAAAAGGAAAGGCACTAGCATAATTCCTTATAAAACCCCCAATGTAGAAAAAAATCCATTGAATACTTAATTAATAGATGAAGATATATTCTTTATTTAAGGTGGCCCCTTGAAATGGGATATGTACTTCTATGGTGAGTCTAGAATTCCAAAATGAAGGAGAATGGAAGAAAATAAGCTTAATAAATTTGGGTTTGGAGTCATTATTATCTATCCAGTGAAGGTTGTTCCACATTATTACTTCATATTATCAAAAGGTTGTTCTGATAATGAGGTAGAGTACCAAGCCTTCATCATAGTTCTAGAACTATCACTACAAATTCTAGTGGACCACGTGAAGTTTAAATGAGATTCAGATTTTTTTATGAAGTATATCTATGGTGATTATGCTACTAGAAAATAGAAGATGATCACCCTTCTTAACTATGTATGGAGGCTGATGGAAGAATTACCTACAAAGACAACATTAACTCATGTCCCGTTCTCATAGAATTACTAGGAATATACATTGGAAAATAAAGCTACAACTTTGGAAGATCCAGACTAGGATGAAATAGTTATCAATATTATGCACTGTAAAATGGTATCACCATTTATTCATGACATCATGGAAGAGATCAATAAGTCCAATTCCATCCTAGAACTAGAA
This sequence comes from Viscum album, assembly GCA_963277665.1. Lineage (NCBI taxonomy): Eukaryota > Viridiplantae > Streptophyta > Magnoliopsida > Santalales > Viscaceae > Viscum > Viscum album. The sequence goes on along the minus strand of OY728125.1, from coordinate 1,980,556,527 downwards.
TATTCTACAAGTGTTCGGATGAAACCCATAACTGAATACCTCCAAAATGGGGTTCTTCCATCAGATAGAGAAATAAAAAAGAAAATTCATTGACGAGCTATCAAATTCACCATTTATGATATCCCAAATCATCATAAGATCCTCTATAAATGGGGATTCGATGGATTCCTCCTCGTATTTATTGATAAGAAAGATATTTTTTTCATTATACTTGAAGTACATACGAGTACCTATAGTACCTGCCATTCATTGATAACTATTTCTCGTCAAATCAGAAATATTGGATATATCCGGTCTTCTATGAAATAGGATTTCATGAAATTAACCAAGAGTTTTAATTCATATTAAATACATACCATTTTCATCTATTAACCCCCAAAGTTATTTTACACTTCCAAATACTTCTTGACACAAACCTTATGAGGGATGGATATAGTGGGGTTGTGACCTCCCAATACAGATATCAGTTCAAGTACATCCTTACTACTATTGACTTCTTTTCAAAATGGTATGGGTAAATAACCCTAAAAGAAGTCAGTATAAAGAGAATCATAAATTTCACGATGTCCAATATCATCACCAGATTTGGTGTCACTCACATAATACTAATAGTAAATGGCACTAATTTATGCTCTTCCAAATTGAAACAGTTGTACCGAGACTACAATATTGAGTTTAAGCATTTATCCCACTATCATACAATGGAGAACATATAGATATAGTATTTCAATAACAATTTATCAAATATATCCCATAAAATGGTGTACAAAGATAAAAATATTGGCCTGATGAACTTTTGTATACCATGTGGGATTACCATACTATCACTTAAACTACCACACAAGAAACCTTGGATTCGCTAATATATGAAACATAATTAGTCCTTCCCATAAAGGTCCAATTTACTTCAATTCACATTCCTATCTGTGGTCATTTTTTTAAAATGAAAAATTTAAAAAGTGACTATATGAACTAGAACAACTAGATGAAAAAATACTACAGACCTTTCATCATTTAGAGGAACATGAAAATAAAATTTCACAGACTTTTAATAAGAATTTTTTCCTTCGTTTATTTCTCTAATTAAAACTATTTTTGGCTATCAAGACCCCAATGATACTTGAGAAGAAACCTCTAATGTTGGAACCCAAATGATAAGGTCCTCACGTTATTCATAACGTTGAATGCAATGGTGTATACTCATTTTTCACCATAGACGGGGATCACATCACACCTCTGACCAATTATAGGCCCCTTAATTGTTACTTCACTTTAATGTTTAGTCTGATTTGTATTAATTTAAACTATATATCCAACCTTTCTTAACATATGACATTAAATTATAGCCTTATCTTGTGTGATAAACATGATATTCCTTATATGATAAATGTGATATGGTATAAAACCAATTATATAGTGCATTAATTTAAACTAAATGAAAAAAACATGTCATAAGACGTTGAACTATATGACACCTCATCATTACCACATGTTTAACATCCCTTTCACAAGATGTAAAACCGTGTGCTATTATGACCCCCTCTTTAGAGGATCACTTATCTCGGTACTAGTATCTCATTGTACCAAGCTTTTCTCCCAGATCTATATGTGGCTTGATTATTACTCCAATGAGATACATAGTGATGCCTGGATCTCCCATTCTAGGCCCAACCACAAAATAAAAAAATATCCCCTCCTTGAAAATGGTCCAGACCGGTACAAGGGACATTTTTCAAAACTACGTATGGTTTGATTCTTATTTCCACAAGATATATAGTGATACCCAAATCTTAAAATGTGGTCCCAACCGTAATAAAAAAAATATTTCCCCATATCCTACATAAGTCTACGATCTATGTTAGAGATTCTAACAGGGGTTCCCTCATTCACAAGTTCATAGTTGAGATGAAATGTTCCCTCCCAGGAATATGGATCAAATCTATGAAAGGATATTTTCTCCCAACAATGGTGAATATTGATCTAAATTCTATTTTCATGCTCAAACATCACCCTTTTACCAACCACACTCCATGTCTCAAGATATTTAAGTCCCCATGAACCTTCCTTGGATATCAAAAATAAGATCATCTAACCCAGAAGTACACCTTTTTTTGGACTATGCATACTACACCCAATATGGATCTACATATTGTGTTCCCTCGATGTGACTGGTCAAACAGATACATCTTCATCCTTAGGAGAAAGTACCTTTGTCTCCATATACCATGCCAACATTATAACATAAACCTCTTTTCGAACATCATCTATGTCCATTCCTTGAGTCATTTTTCCATATCACTTCCTCAGATCTGATAGCCCTAAAATAGTGTCTTATAACTTCCAATCTTCACATCTATAATATATTAGAGCATTCTTATCTAGGCCACCATGGAATGGAAAATCAAGTTGTATACTCTGAAAATAATGCTTGATTGAATTTTTGCTATAATTTAGAAAATTCCCTAGCATATCTTGTTTCTAACATCGATCATGGCTCACATGGACTTAGATATATTGGATGATTATTCCAATTTTTGTGGTTAGGTCATGCCACAACCAGAATCAACCATCGTTCCTTATCACACGACCTTGAAAGGAATAACTGTTCATGGATGTAAGACCTTAAAAGGAACACCATTAGTCAAAGATCCATTACCATAAACTCTATAAACCCATCTATTTGAGAACTATGACCTTAAACTATGTATACATATTATAAAAACTCGGCCCCAATGACAGCACATACACCCCTCCTTTAACACAGTCATCAGGTCCTAGCCCACCAGGTACCACTAGTATCCTCACAGACACATGATTCCCACCCTTGGGCCCACCCACATTCCTGAATGGGTCATCTGACTAATGATTGTCCCCACTAACCAACACATGTCTTTTAGAGTTCTCTTTTTCCTCACTTACATGGAAATAGATATATTGGATGATTATTTAAATTTAGGTGGATAAGTCATGCCACAGCTAGAATCAACCATTGTTCCTTGTCACATGACCTTGAAAGGAATAACTAGTCATGGATACAAGAACTTAGAAGGAACACCATTGATCAAAGATTCATTACCATAAACTCTATCCACCCATCTTTTTGAGAACTATGAAATTAAACTATATTTACAGATTGTAACAATTGGGCCCCGATGATAGTAGAAAAACCCCACCTTTAACTGTTTCATTGGGTCCTGGCCCACAAGGTACCACCAGTTTCCCTGTAGACACATGGTCCCCACCCTCGGAACCATCCATGTGCCTGAACGGGTCATCTGAATAATGATTGTCCCCACATTCCAACACATGTATTTTTCAATTCTATTTTTCCTCACTCACACACACCCTAGAAAACTTCCCACAGACCAACACATGTCTTTTCCAGTGCTCTTTGTCCTCACTCACACACACCCTGGAAAACTTCCAAGAAGGTCACCCATCTTGGTTACTACACCAGGCCAAGCGTGTCTTTTCCTATGCTCTTTGGGAACTATATTCACCCACCCCCTAGATCACAATGTCCTCATTGTGGGCCCTACATCTCAACCCAGGCAGTGCATCGCACTTAAGGCTGGGTACCACCTCTGATACCAAATGTAACAACTAGGTCCCCGTGACAGCATAGACACCCTACCTTTATTATGGCTATTGGGTCCCAGCCCCTGAGGTACTACCAGTTTCCCCACAGACACGTGTTCCCTAGCCTGGGGCCCACCTGTATGACTGAACGGGTCATCTGACTAATAAAATTCCTCATAGGACAACACATGTCCTTTCTAGCGTGTTTTTTCCTCACTCACATACACCCTGGGAAACTTCTCAGAAGGTCACCCATTTGGATAACTACTCCATGCCAAACAAGCTTAACTGTGGAGTTCTAATCAAGTAGGCTCCCAAAAAGGAAGGTGCACCTTGTTGACATGAGTCATATCATTTATTATTTAACCCTTTATCATTATGGTGTGTTACACATTTACCTGAGATATTCTATACTAGAACTTGGTATCTCTATTCACATTGGGTTTTATCCTTCCCCTCATTAGATAGACTTCCTCACCAACCAATTTGTGTCAAATCTACAAAAACCAAAATTGTAGAAATATTATATTCTAGTCGAATGATGTAAAATTAGAGGACAACATCCATTTTATAAGATGTTAAACTATATGAATCCTCTCCTTTTCTATATTAAATTAAACCTCACATCCAAAATCATCACTGTATGACTTTGAACTTCATGGTTCATATCCCTTTTTCACACCATAAAATTTCTCAATACTTTTTTCTTTACTTGAGAGGCCCCTAATTTGGGTTCTAATATTATACCATATAGGTTTTATTTTCAATTACTACGTGTTTCTTGATCCCTATATCTACAGGATACGCAGTGATACCTATATCCTATGTCTAACCCAACCACCATATGATAAAAATTCACTTTCCTCATACAAGAACTTGATTAGTGTGGGGAACTTCATCCCAGAACTATATAAATCTTGATTCCCTCTTTGATGAGATATGTGGTGACACCTGGATATCTTATTCTAGTATGGATGAAAATAAAAACAAACTCTCATACACATGTCCCTAACTAGTCCAAGAGATTGTAATATGATTTTCTTCATTTACGAACCCATGATTGAAAAAAATTCCCCTTTCTAATATATAAATAATATTTATGTTGATAATTTCTCATCTATGGATAGCCACAGTATAAATACCTCCTTCATATTCAATGGATTCTTCCCTTTCACAAATTGTAATCCATATCCTGAGAAACTTGGATTCCCACAAACCTTCCTTGGCTATTTTAAATAAGAGCATATAACCCCAAAAGACACATTTTTTTTGACTATGCATAATATTCCCATTATGGATCTCCATAATGTGTGCCCCCAATGTGGCCTATAAACCAGAGGCATTTTTATCCACAAGAAAGAATCATCTTGTCTCTGTACACTATGAAAACATTATAATGGGGGATGCCTTTGGAACACGGTCCACTTTCATTCCTTACGTACTAGACTCATATCCTTTCCTCATAATTGAAAGCTCTAAGATCATGGATTACAACTTCCCCTTTTCATATCTAGAAAATTTTGTAGCAATATTTACCAGACCACCATGGAATGAAAAATCAAGTGGTGTATACTGAAAACAACCCTTTATTGGTGTTTGTAGTACAATCTAGATAATCCACTAATTTCATCTTGTTTATAAAATTGATCATGACTCACATGATCTTAGAGATTTCGGACGATTATTCTAGTCCATATAATTAAAATTTTACATAAGTCAAGGGAGGGATCATTTCATCCTACAAGACCATAAAATACTTAGAGTGGTATCCCTCAAGTGGTATCTCCTCCTTTAACTATGATCTAGATCTATGTAAGAAAATTTCTTTAAAATACTTATGGCTTGATTCTTACTCTAATGAGATGTGTAGTGATACTCGGATATCACATCATGGACTAACCATAATTTAGTGACAATGACCCTTCTACCTTGTATTTGATCATGATCCATGAAAATAAATACTAACATAAACCATGGAAAATTTGGTCTTAGGATACCAATGGGAGTAGAGACACCCCATTAAAATATACTAAAGGATAAAAAAATCCATCATGATTTCAAAATATCCTCTTTCCATAAAGCACACTTGATTCTTTTTAGAAACTTATATACCCACAAATCCTTCTTGGTTATCAGAAATACGTCTATCTAACTCCAAAGGGTACATTTTTTTACTATGAATACAATTCCCAATATGGGTTTTCATAACGTGTGACCCCAATGCGTCCCTACCAAAAAAGGAATATTCATCTTCATGATAATGTTATTTTATCTCTGTATTCCCCGACATCATCATAATGAAAGACACATTTCAAATATTATCTATGGTCATTCCTTATATGTATGTCTCATTTCACTTTCTCAGATTCAAGAACCCCATTCCAATGATTTAAAATATTTATAATCCAAACTCAAAAGATACTGAAAGCATCCCCACCCACTAATACCCCCTTGTATTGGGCTTAGAAAAAGTTTGAGCAGAAATAGAAATGATGCGAAGCATGTGGGGTCTATTATTATGCCCTATAAAAATACAATATATTCTTTTTTGGACCCTCAAGCTAGAAAAAAATTCATAGAACAACATATATAAAATCTCGACCTTTCATTTTACATATTAAAAAAACAATACTTGAAAAATAATGACCTACGATCATTCATTTAAATAGGCCAACTCTAGTGTTTTAGTGATGGTTACACCTATTCCTATCTATGAACCACACCTAAATAAAAAAATCATTTTGACTTAAGTATTAATAATTATGATCAATTTTTTTATCCCATGGTTAGATAATCTAAAATATCCTAATGTCACCTTTCAATGAATTTGAAGTTATTACAAGATAGTGATCAAAAGGTGTTAAAAGAAAAATAAATGAAATTTACCATGTTTTCATTTATTCATCAAAAAAGGGATAAAGGAGGAATTTACATAACCCATAGTTTATCATAGATTCTAATGGGAAAAAGAAAACAAATAAAATATCTATAATAATCATTGATGAATTCTTTTCAACAAGTAGGCTAGCACCTGACGACAAACATTAAGGGAAAAATCAAGATTGGATGCCATATTAGCTTATACTTTCACTAATGGTTGTGTTTTATTAACATAGTATTCTATATCTTGAAGTTTTCATCTAATGGATTTTATCCCTATGTTTTCTAATGACATATGTGCCTTCACTCTATAAATATGCATCTTATATTCTCACAGCTCAGCATTTTGTATGGTGATACCATCTTGGATTTGTGATTCCACAATAACTAAATGATGCATATCCACAACATTATCTTTCAAAGCATATCTAAGATGGCTGTAAAGTTTAAATTGTAAGAGATCACATTCATGAGCCAATAACTACTAAAAATATATTATAAATTCATGGATAAGGATATGAAAATTTTACTATTCAAACCCACATGTGCCCAAGAAAAGGAAGAGTTGACGAAAACTATCCACATTATCAAAAATATTCCCTAAAGGAGTCTCTCTGATGATAGTGAAAACTTGGATCGAAGACCTTTTTTTTAAAGAAACATTTTTAGGGGAAACATTGGGATCCAAAAAAATTTCACCAAGCGATACATGTATATAATCCAAAATTATGTTCATTGTATATGGGCTTGATCCAACTATCAACGCAGTTCCAGAAAAACCCCCATTGTTGCTTCTCATTTAATTTCAAGGAGTGAGTTGGTAAGCTCAATGTTTAATGATGAAGTAACTAGTTCCATTTCACTAGCACCAATGTCAATGATAGAACCAATAGTGTCGACTAAATATGTTGTATCTGTACCACTTCTTAAATCAGGGGAACCTGAAGACAAAAGTCCCCTAGAATACTTGGAACATTTAGGCATATGATTTTATCCCTCGGAAACATGTTATAGAATCATGATAGTTAAGGAACTCATAGAATTCAATGTCTAATTCACCCATCAGAACAATTTACCAAATATGGAATCCTGATACTATTCCACCCACATTTGAAATAATCCTGTGACAAATAGGTTAGAGAATCTATGGAAGGAAAAATGAATTCATTGTCAGAATCATCATCCATCAACATCAACCAAAGTTGGTAGAAGACAACTAAATGTGATTACCTCTTAACCTTGGTAAGAGGTAAAGACATAGCATGTTGTAGAAATTTAAACTTCCACATGAACCTATAAGGGGTGTAAGGTTCAAAAATGGTCTCTCTATCTAGTAATCAGGTCATAATCCCATCTTGAAATGAGATAATTTAAGAGTTCCCTTCTAGGGTTCCCCCATCAATGCCTATCACTACTCCCAAAGGTTCTAAGTAGGGAATAAAAGGAAAATGATGGGGATCCTTCAGCAGCTCAATAGAGTTATCAACATGTAGGGATATTGGGTGAACAACAATAATATTCCATATTTTTGGGGGAAAATAGATTGATGAATCATCGTGATAGATAGATACTCATAAAATAAAAAGTGTTCTGATATGTAACTATATAAAAATCATAATGGAATGTTGATGCGATGTAGAGACTTTCCCTCTTAAAAATGAACTAGATACTTGTTAATATGAGAAAGAGTGGGAATAAATAGGTTAATGGGTTGTCCCTCCACCAACATAGTCATCCTAATCAAGGTACAAACCATAACACCAGAGTAAGCATCGGGGGAAGGTAAGATCCATCCATTTAAGAACAAGGAGAAAAATTATGCTAGCCCAAAGTCTGAAAGAATATCTATCCAGATATTATAACCCCATGTTTTGTGATGAACTTCCTTGAGGGTATCCCAGTATAAAACTAGAATGTATTGAGATTTTTTAATTGGATGGGCCCTGTTATGCCAAATATTTTTCCTTGGACCATTGGGTTGTAGAAAGTTTTTTACCCATTTACTAAATAGAATGAGTGAGTGGATTTGAATGGGATGAAAAAATGACTTATACACTATAATCAATAAGTCTCTTTCAAGGGAATGAGTTTGCTCGGTATCTTATCACAAGGAGAAACTCTTCAAACATATTACCAAGAATCGGTATTCTACCTAGTTGTATCCAAAAAACAGATCCCAACCTCTCTCTGTGGTCGGTGAAAGGTGTTGGTACTCAAACCACAATGACTGATCAATTTTGTTAAGATCCAAACTTGAGGATACAATAAAAATTAGGAAATCCACACCCATTGGTATAAATTTTTCCAATGGACAGTAGGCCTAATATTTTTTTATATTATATGATAAACCCCATTTTAAGGGAATAAGGGGGGAAACCCGAACAGACTTCAGGACTTTAAACAAACACGACTCGAAGATCAACAAAAAAACCCAGACTAGCACCTTTGATCTGCCTCTCCCCATCATTTAAAACATGAAAAATCTCTCCACCATTGCAAGACTGTACGGATAGCAAGTGTCCTGTGACAAAGCACTGGCCCAATCTAATGGCTGATGCCATACCCTCTCAAACATCTAATTTCATACAGCCTGCATAAGTGAACTACCTGCTCTGTATCCTCCTCTGAAGCCTATTTCTTGAGGTCAAGTCTGGCTGAATCTTCAAAATCTGAGCCTCGAAAACCAACCCAAAAAAATCTGAAAAGTTCAAAGAATATGAGGTTCCAAACATCACCATCAACTGTCGTCCTGGAAAATCCACACCATACTCCACAAGACACCCCAACCACCACAGGCGACGAGGCCCGAAAGACAATCCAAAAGATGCGAATCCAATCCATCATCACCTAGGACTGGATGGACCAAACCCACACCAAGGGAATGCCACCGATGAGGGAATCCTGATCATCCTGCAATAGAAACATCACTCTGGACTTGTATCTACGCCAACCGGAACCAAGACTGCACCCCAATCAGGCTTCGAAGCAAGCCGATGGTGTCGATAGAATCAGGAAGGGGCAGGGGTAAACTAGCCGCAACAAACCAGAATCAAAATCACTAAATTCACAGCATAAAGACAAATCTGTAGGAAACCAAACCAACAGACCAGAGAAAATTGACAGCCGCACCTAGATCAAGATCCTCCCCCTCCAAGGCACTACAGATCAAGAACATATCCACACCAGGAACCCTCCGAAGACAACACCTGGCCATGCTGGACAAAATAGAATTGAAACCATACCGTTGACACCGAATGAACCAAGCCTCACCGAACCGTGCCGATCAGAGCGAAGCCTACCCAAGATTTTGTCGGGAGGTTGAGCCGCAGTGACGCTGAAGACCAGGCCAAGACGACTGGACTCGTCGCCTGAGCCGAACATCGTGCTCCGCCGAGCTGTGTTTCCACCAAAGACACGGAGACCACGAAACTCCACCCGATCCCATTGCGCCACACCGAGATCAGACGCGTCTCACCGAGCTGATACCAGAGAGGTCGTCGATCTGAACCAGGCCGAAGGGGGAAGGGGAAGCACACCCGGTCAAAACACTAGGCACCACGGATGAGAGGGAAGGAGTTGCTCTGAGGCCTCCCTTACCTTCACCAACTTAATCTTCCTTTTCCATCCCCATTGGTTTAAATTGATAGTCTCCAAAAAATTAGAAAATTCTATGAAATTGTGACACACCCAGAAATCCCAGGTTTATTCATCATAGAAAATCTCCACCGACTAGAAATCCCACTTGAATATCCACCCTGCATTAGAATCACCCTATGAAAGGTTAAAAATAGATGGGTATTCTAGAATAGTAGACCATAGGGATATTTAATATTTATATTTATTTTTTTGAGTCCATAAATAACTTTTTCAAATGAAGATTTTCCTTTTACTCGATTCAAAAAAAATATGCCTTGTAGTAGAGATGTTCATTTGAGCAATGTTCAAGGACACTTTGAACAAAGAATATGGTTGGTTATGATTAACCTTTATAATTTTATTATCATATTTTAGCCTGATGTTGTAAATAATTATCCTATTAGACAATGGATAATCTTGAAAATTAGGTGGAAGAAGATTATTTAGGATACCTTCATGAAGAATAATACTATATTGGGGTCGGCTTCAATATTATCAATAATATCCATTATTATTTCAACTGCTATCATTGAAGTCTTTGATCACATAGACTTATATTATATTATCTGTATAAATTTAACTGATAGGGAAAATTATAATAAAAATAATAAAATATCATAAATTTGATAGAATGGACCACATAGAATGATATGCGAACCACATAAGAGCCAAAAATTACTATGTGGACTCTGTGATATCTATACGGAAATAATTTTTCCATGAAGTGCAATTTTTAGTTTGTAGAAATACTAGTTAGCTTCAAAATAGGTTGATTGCAAAGGGAAGTCTCTATGTGGGAAGGATTGTAGGTCAAGGGATCAGAAATGACCACAAAGTACTCATTGCTAGGTGATAAATGAGTTCATCCTGACACCCTTTTCTAGGTTTGGTCCCTCCTCTAGGTCTACATGCACACTATAAAGCATTTAACCTGGATGAATTATTCCTTCAAATTTCCTCCTCTTCCTACCAATCAGACCCCATTCTGATGTGGGGAATTTTTTGGGCCCAAATAAGATCACAAAGAATTCTAAGAAGTTATTATAAACTTTAGAAATCTATAATCAAGATAAGAAAATTATTCATGGAGTTACAATTGGAAAATTACATAGAAATGAAATGCATCCAGCTCCCTCTAGCATAGTGCCTCATGTTATGCGGGACCGCCAGTTCGCATGGAATCTCCACAAATTAAAATTGTTTTTGGGGAAAGGTATTAATATCATTCCCCTTCATAAATTATTTTCTTTTACGGTTTGAGGTGGTTATATATCACCCCTCTTAAGAAATTTTCATTTTTTGTGTGAGGAGATAATATATCACCTGTGAAAAATGATTTTTTTAGAATTTTATGTGATAATATATCACCCACACAAACAATTTTCATTTGTAGTCTAAGGAAGTAATATATCACCCATCATAAATGATTTTTTTGTGGCGTGAGGTGGTAAAATATCACCCCCATAAATGATTTTACTTTTCTATGTGAGGTGGTAATATATCATCCCTCACAAATGATTTTCATTTATAGAGTGAGACTATAATATATCACCCCTCACAATCTATTTTCATTAGGGTCATAAGGTAGTAATACCATGACCCCTATAAATTGAAATACCATTACGGAGGAGATAGCATTTTTATTTACCACTGTATAATGCCTGTTATTCAATTTTTACAACCAACCATTTTGGTAAAATAGTTATTTTTGTGCCCTATAAATACCCAATGTTCTTTTTAGAATAAGGATAAGAGAAAGAGAATGGTGAATCATCAAGAAAGACCGGATCATTTCCCAGGGTTTTAACCAATCCAAAATCACCTTGGAGTAATTCATTCAGACTATGGATAGAATGGTGACTCACCTTGAAGATCTTATCAGCGTGGATCCAGACACCCAGGTTAGTACTTTACACTGGGAATTATATAGAGTGCCTGCAAGAGAAAAATGAGGTAGAGATGAAAAAGAGAACATAGGAGAAGATGAGAATACTAAGTGAGACACTTCTATTTCAATAGGTAATAAACTTAGTATATACCACAAAAGGAAAAAAGGTTATCCCACAAAGGTATGCCCTTTATGAGGAAAAGGGGTTTCCTGATCATCTATAAATAAAACTCCCTTTTATCATTGAAGTAATCCTCTCATGATAGAATCTTATTTTGTGGATGCCTCATCCCATATAGTGAGAAAAATAAGTGGAATGAGGTATTATTAGACTATTTTACCTTTTTTATCTCATTTCCATCCTTCCGCATAACATTCAGATTCATCTTAACCACTCTATGAACTGTCAAAATGATCCTCTTTAACCAATTCAAAAATCTATAATTTCACCACTGAGACCTCCCAAATTTTCACCAGATCCATCGGACTTAGGGATGAGACACATCAATGTGTCCCTATAAATATCATGAATTCTTTTGTTAATGTAAGTCTAATATTTAACCTCCCTGGTAGATAGGGTCCTTGTAATTCTCAAAATCATGCATTCTCATTGTAATTAAGATCCCAGATCAAGGAGCAGTGGAAGCAGTTTAGGTACTGACATTTATTCTACATACTACCTGAAATGTGAAGTGAATCTAGTTGTATATATATGGATATATAAGTCCCTGACCTGGGGTTTAGAAATAGTTAGGAAGACAGTAATTGATAATCCCTACATTTCTCTATAACAGCCCCATCGTAGCCTCTCCCTCCTCCATCAGAAAATGAGAAACAAGCATCACCCTTGGATATCCCTCATGAAGTAATACCATATACTATATTTTATTGTTTCATATTCCTCCTACTTTCCATATCCCCACCCTTATCCACTGGTGGATGAGGAATAAAGTTTAGAATGGGATTTCGATTTGGGTATAATTCCCTCTCAACTATGATTGTATAACACAATGATCTTATGATGTCTCTTGTTTCTCACACTTATCATTAGTCATGTGGGACTAGAGATCGGTAGTGATCATGAAAATAGTACAGTAAAAACTCTTAAGGTTACCTTCCACTAGTTTTAATCCCCAAACTGTGTTACCATCCTCTCCAGGGGATATATTCCCTATGATAAATACCTTTAGAGGTCCATATTCCCAATGAAGTAACCTTGGGACACCATCATAGGTGTACTCCCTAACTTTATGAACTCTTTTTTATTTGATTACCATCCTAATGGGATATGTAGTAATCCTCCCTAAGGTTCAAACCCAACAATTTCAATCCTATAACATCCTTATTAGGATTTATTCTGAGTAAAATCATACCCCCACCGAGGAGGTTATCTCCCTTCCAGGTTATTTCCACCTCATCCTCATCAACCTAAATTTCTATATAAGGTTATCTCATATGGCTATATTCCTCATGGGGTCAACCATAAAGTTCATATCAAGTTTAATTCCCACACAAACCTTTTATAGAAACCTTTCACCTAGACACCCTTACCACATGATGTTAAACTACACAGTTTGGTCCTTATCACGTGAGCCTAAAAGGAATGTCATGTTCTGTTAAGTGGCACTGAACTACAAAGGTTTTGATTCCTCTCAGAAGGATCTTTTGGAATCCCATATCATGGGCTTGATCCAAAAATTAAAACTCCACCTACCACCCTAGATAGAAATAAAACACAGAGTTCCCAATTATTTAAAACATGATTGTATAAAATAATGCATGAACAAGTAAATTACTAGATGAGATGGAGAACCTATGATACATATAGGTGGATATCTCAAAAGGGAACCTAGAATAAATATAGATATTTCTATTGAGAGATAAAATTTGATACATATAGATGGTTACTTCGACATGTATTTGTTATTTATTGTAGAAGTAAAGGGTGTATGGACTTATATTAGGTTTTATAAATGACTCATGAATATGACTTAAATGTATAACAGATTCCTAGAGTAAGCTATAATTCCCCCCAATTGTGTGTGATCAGCCCTAACTCCCAACCACTCAACCAATGAGATTCCATAAGAATCGTTGGAATCATTCCTAGTGATCACCTTCCTTTTGAAAGTAGGTTAATTTTATAGATGTGGGAACTATTTGATGTTTTCGGCCCCACAAATAAACCCCAATAGAAACTAACCCAAACATGGACAAAACAATAGTGAACCTGACATGAAAAGATTGTGAAACTATACTTAACCCCCCACAATGAACCACCAAACACACATTTTGTCATGAAATAGTATTCTTCATGATTTTCTAGAGAAATGGAGGAACAATGTAAACAGTGAGCTCATACACTCAATATGAATAGTATACAATGTATTCTAACATGTAATAAAGATTTCATACAAAGTATAATAGGATTATGTAGTCAATGAGGATATATAAATGTGTAAATGAGTATAAACATGCTATTCATGCCTCTAGAAAAGACATATAAGATAAAATTATAGGCATGAACCCAATAACCATCCAAGTTTATCTCATGAGACATATCAATACATAGAGGGGAAATTTAATTTCAGACCTAGTAATTAAATAATTAGTCCATTGCATCAATTGTATGAATATAAGGTCTAATAATACATTTCATAATTTTCCCTAGGAAACACATACTTAATCATGGCTAAGTAATAAATAATTACCTATACCAAAATAATGAATATATAAATTTATTGGGTTTCTATAACAAATTTTATAATATGGATATCTAGGGGGATATCCATTGACCAAATTAGAAACATAATAGGATGTTGATAATGAAAAATAAATCACCCATATCAAAGGGATTATCATGGGGTAATAGGGTAATATACTTTCACCATATAAGGATATAAATAACAATTATTCATTGAATAAAATAGTTTCCTATTACATGATAGAAAATAAATAATATAAAAATCCCTTCTAAAAACTGGATTATATAATCACTCATATTTGATATGCATTGGGGATAAACAATTTCATTCTAAATAAACTCCAATTACTTGAAACATTGATAAAAAAGGTAAACTTGTTCTAAAAACATGTTTAATTCATAATAAACTTGATATAGGAAGAAGAAAATATAAATTATCCAAAAATAGATAGAGTTTCATTCTTAGAAAGTTTAATATCCAAAATAAAATAAATAAATGTCATAATTTGTATTTGAATATGTGATTTTATTACTATATAATATTTTGTAATTATTACAACTTGTGAAGGTGGTATGACTAACTGAAAATTAACTTTTATATTTTCAAAACACTTTTAAGGAAAAAGTGAGAAACAACACAAGTTCACCCAAAATTTCAAAGACAATAAGATACACAAAAATCATTGAAAAAAACCTAATCCTATTAGAAATATTCTCCAAATATAATTTCCATGATATAGTGGTCACATATGTTTCCAAATCATCCTTTATAAGGTCTTCAAAATGATAAGCCATCATGTCATAAGTTTGAATGTACTTATATCTGTTGTTCTTACATTTATTGAATACTCTGATCAGTATAATATCTTTCCTATTAATCCATTCACATAACTCACTTTTAGTGTCCAAAAGTATTAAACTTTCCATTATCCTATCAAATTCCTCTGGTGTGTAATTAATCAAAAGAGCCTCCTCCAAAATTTATTCCTCTGAGTGAATAATAAGCTCTAGTGTTTTTCCATTTTTTAATCCTCCGTACATATCTTCCAATGCTGACTAGTAATGACACCCTTGAGGGGGAAAACCTTGTCAGACATGGACTCACCATTATTATTATCTATTACTTTAGATTTTCCCTACAAATTATCAGTTTCTTTCATCAATCTGTCAGTCTTCTCTTAATCCAAGGACTCAACCATTTGATTATCATACTATAGGTTCACACTCTTATTCTACTCCCAATTTTTTATAGAAATCTCTAAACCCATGTCATTTGGTCTATTTTTTAATAGAACTTATCTTCATTGGATTTAGTAAGTATGAGTAGTCCTTACTCCCTTTTATTTTCTTCTTTTTAGTCAAAATTCAACTCCCCAAATCACAATTTGTATCATTCCCATTCTTCTTTCACGAGTCATATAAACCTTTTCTATGTCTTCCTCCAATAGTATCTTCTAAGAAATAACAAGGAAATTCCTCATTAAACTCTACCCTAGATTGTCCTTCCCCCTTTAGGATGTTCTTCGCCTGTTGTGAAACTCCCTGGTCCTGAGCCAAATCCTCAGTTTCCAACCCTTCAAATAGGTTACTTATTTTTTATATTCTCATGGTTCCGTTTATCGCTTGGCATGTTGGATCCAATAATCAAACCCCCAAATCAACTGGTGTTTTATAATTTTAAAACTACCATTCTATGTCATCTAATGTACGTCCCTCACCTCTCTCTTGAACTAACACCTCCTGATCAGGTTTACTTATAGCCCATACAACCTCAGTATATGATGAAGGATTTAGACCATTTTTCAAGGAATCAGCAACACGCACCCCCAAAACCCCCATGAATTAGATGGTTCATGTGAAATAAACTCATGATCAACTAAATTATGCTTCAAGTGATAAAACATTTCCACAATATTCATATCATTTAAAAACTATTCCTATTTTTGTATGATATAATCATATATTTCCCCATTACACCCCAAATGATGAAGTGTATAGGAATAACAACAATCTTTCCCTAATTGTAGTTTGATTGCCTCATGTCTAACTCTATGGAGACAAGATGAACCCTGGTGACCCAGACATAAACATGATAAGAAATTGTCAACCCAATATTTGAAGACTATAACCTTTTTACATCCAAATTATTCTCCAGTAGAAATCCAAACCCACTCCACTAGTGTATTTGAAATATAATCTTCTACACATATAAATGGATGAATCATACGATACTCTGAGTTTTTTCTACCAACAAAACAAAAAAAACTTCCTACTAAATTTCCAATCATACGTATAATTGAGGGATTTTGAAAAGATAGTGGGAGTTTAGGATATCTTACACAAATAATGATGGTAAGAGCATCCCATTTCATATAAATATTGTATGACCATCGAAAAATTTATATTCTACATCCATTTTATTTAAGAGGAGCACTGGACCATGCACAAATCATATCTTCCATCAAGGAAAAGTGAATCATCATATGACTTTTTTCGAGGATACCAACAATCACGTGATCTTGTAACCACCATGTTCCAAATACGAACCTATCAAAATAATTCCTCAAAGGTTGATGATGATAAAATGAGAAACCAGAGTTAGATCTATAAGACTTGAATCTTCTGTAAACTTTGATGTCGATAGATAAAGCTGAGTCACTCCATCAAGTAAATCAAGAACCTTTGGGATCAAAAATATTGCTAGGAAATTAGGGATAAAGTAAGGGTTTGAGAATACGATAAATGAGTGTGGTTTCATTATAGGAGAGGATGGAGGCAGACCATCCCCCCCACCAATAGGAAGGGGGTGAACCTTCATCTTCTTTGATTATGTCATCATCAGTGAGAGAGTGTGGAGTAATAGAAAAAATTGAAGGTTGAATTTACTTATGAAGGTGGTATAATGATGTGGAACTATAATATATCAGTCAAAATAAAATAGGGGAATTATAATATTGAATCATGGAATAATTTAAAATGGAAATATAATTGAATACTAAATTATTAAAAAATAGAAATGAATAGAAGAGACTCAAAACACTTTCATTACTATTGAGCTTTATATTTCTTGATAACAAACTCCTTATAATAATAAAATCATTATGGAAGTAAATCTATATTGTGTAAAATTGAATACGATTAGCTCTCTCATGGTTATTAATCATAATATTGTACATTTAATAGTTGGTTTTTAAAATTTATTAATTAAAAATACAAAAAAATTATTTATTTTGTTTTGGGAATATAAAATACTTTTATTGATATAGAATTATTTTAAAAACATTAAAATACATATTAGACTTTATAAAATTCTTTACAGGTTTTGGAAATTTAACATATAATTATAAAATATGTTATTTTAATAAATAAAAATATTTTAGGTCATAAAATAATTTATATTATTTATTAAATAATTTAATCATCAAAATTATGTCATAATACCTGATTCATATGCATAACATATTTATTTATTTATAAAAATCACCTCTCATAGAAAATTTTGTAAAAATTGACCATAATTTCTGCATGTAAATTCATATTTTTAAATCCAAATTATGAAAATAATATTCTATACATGAGAAAATTAATTAATATTTAAAAAAACATTGTAATTTAAATTCATTAATTTTGATCCAAAATTTAAAATTTAATAAATATTATCTATTCTAAGACATATATGTGTAATTG
This sequence comes from Viscum album, assembly GCA_963277665.1. NCBI lineage: Eukaryota > Viridiplantae > Streptophyta > Magnoliopsida > Santalales > Viscaceae > Viscum > Viscum album. Next base: position 1,980,538,153 of record OY728125.1, on the reverse strand, counting down.
AATTCCCATTTATTGGCTAGTAAATATCATTTATTTTTATTAATTATTCTATTAGAATATGATTTTATTCATTTAATAGGATGCATGTATATATAAGGACTACAATACAATTACGACATTCAGATTATAATTTTAGTATTTCAAAAGTCTTCATACCATTACAATGACCATATTACCTATTGTAAATATAATTCACTACATTTTATAAAATAATTCATATAATTCTCCAAGATTCTCTATAATTTCCATTAAATTACTTATAGTTTTTCTCAAAATAGCAATTTATTTTTTATTATTGTTATTCACTATAGAATATTTTACATTTTATTTCATGATTATCATTTTCTGTATATTGTTAAATGTTATATTTTCTACATTTAGCTATTGTAGTGAATATCAATCTCTAGTTTTTATTATACAACTATGATGATTTAAAGAGATTATATTGTTCAATGACTTTTATAATAAAATATATTTTTTTTGTAAATTATCACATCCTATATTTACCCTCACTTAAATAATTCCATCCTCCAAATTTGGTCCGTATATAAATAGATACACAAATGTGGGTAATTAATCAGTATTTCATCACAAAGCTCCAACAATACTTCCCCCAAATTGCGATTCCTTCCAAGAATCTTCATCTACTAAGTTTTCAAATTCTACAACACTTTCTCTCTTTTATTTATAATCTTAATAGTCACTCTATTATAGGATGTGCCAAGATCTACCTATATTCTATAAATGGTATGAACATGTCTTGTATCTAGTAAAAATTTTATTGATAATGCGACATCGAATATGTGTGTAATTTAATGGGATTGGGTGGAATACCTAAATAATAATAAATATCACTAATTATCTCAATAATATTAAAATTTCAAATATATAATATACATATCCTTCCCCTTCTAACCAAAAATTATAAATACATTCTATGGTGACACCTTTAAAAATATGTGGTCCCCTACATGAACCCCCATGTCATTCCACTGATTATCTACAATATTCTTTTATCTAAATTGAGCTAACATAAAAAGTTTCTATATAGATCATACAATCTCAGTCATCTCCTAAGTGAGTTCTAGACCTGCTATCATCCTTCCCCCAACTTCATCCCTATAGTTTATAGTATAAAACCTTTTCAAAAAAATTATTTTTAAAATTCCATTTGTGATGTAGATTTAAATTTTCTATTGTAAGTGAATTCTATTAGAGGTAGTTATCACTCCCATATTCCTTTGAAATTGAATTATCACGATTTTAGTATTTTTTATGGTTACGAGACTAAATAAGTGACTGTTGGGTATATCCAACTCAGCTGTTTATCATAATCAACGAATAATCTAAGATGTATATGATTAATAATTTCACGTCCAAAATAATTAAATCAATTATTGGTTGACTTATGAATGCTGAAATCTAAAAGGAAGGATCGCCACATATAATTTATAATTAATTAATAGTTAGATTTATAATTACCTTATCTTATAATTATTTCTTCATTGATGATGTGGTTGATTACTCTTTCCATACCACCATAACATCACAAGATCCAACGGACGAATCCCTTTAGCAGTGATCCACACATGCTCCAAAGTCTTGGATTCTCACTATAGAATCACTGAGTCATCGCATGGTCGATATTCATCACTTGTGTCTTCGGTTGTTGATCACAACAAGAATCTATTCATGGATGAAAAATTATTTAGGTTCTATTGAAGACTTTATAGAGTGGAGGAGGATTGGTGCTCAAGTACTTAATCACATTATTGAGAGGTTTCTCTCTTGGTATTGAGAGACTTTTTTCAAGGTTTTTTGTTTATAATAAGGGGTTAATCCTTGAAAGTGATATAGTTGGGTATTTATTGATCTATGTTGGGGTTGGTTATTGCACATAGACCCTTTCCAACTCCTTATTCTTTAGTGAATACCGTTTATAAAAATAAAAATATTATTAAAAATATTATTTTATTACATGCACAATTCCTACAAATAAATAAATATCATTTGTTAAATAAATAAATTAATATTTCTTTAAATGATATTTAAAGTATCAATTCACACTGAACCATTAAACTTAGTCCATTTATCATTCTCCATATTTATCTAATATCCCATAAAAACTATTTTTTTAATAAATAAATATTATTTCATTATTCACCAATAAATATAATAAATATTTTATGTTCTAAATCCTATGAATAATTTTTTATTTTTATTTAACTCGCATATTTATTCTTCTGAATAATTCATGATTAAATATTAATGATAAACTAACCCCAAATAATTATTAAACAAAAAATCTTGTATAATTTTTATTCTATCTTGTTAAATTCATAATATAATTTAACTTTTATTCAGTATACATTTTATTTGTAACCCTATAGGTCCCATTCACAATTATATTTGGTGGAGTCACCTAAATTCCAAGGTTAGTGTCTACCAAAACATTAAGGAACCCATAGAGAAATAAGTAAATGTATCAATGACATAAAACATCATATGAATTCTATAACCCCTTGAAATTTTAAAAGAACATTATGTTCGATAGCATAAACAACATGCAACATCGAGTTTAAACAAACCGTAATATACTATTGAAGTATTATTATTCAAATGTGACCTTTATAATCTATTTTCTTAATTAAAGGGAATGAATAGTATTAAATAATTTATGAAATATATATATAAATGTCCTAATTTATATAAATGTATTGATAAATTCTTTATAAATAAGAACCCATTCTTTAATAAATTCATTTTATTTTTAAAAAAAATAAATTTCCTTCAAAAATGATTTTTATTATTTTTGGTGGCCAAGGGAACTATATACTTAAGTGACCCACTCTATGAAAATGATGGCAAAGCACTCGATTGTTTTTTTAAGTAACTGAACCATCAACTTGGATACACTAATTTTCACTACTCTGGTTAACATTCTCATAATAATGTTTCCTACCCTCAGAAGACATACCTCTAGGTCATCCTACAAAAACCACATGTCCTACAGTAAAAGACTCTATCAAGTTCCCCTTTGAAATGTGATCCGGATTCACCACATTATCATAATTATTCAAACAGAAGATATTAACCTCAAACTTAATCTCACATTTTAGTCTATCCTAAAAACATCTTTCCATAGATTCTTTATATCCTACCAACACTGGATCAAATAATTTCATGTTGGTGAAGAAACCATCATAGTCTATCACAGACATACTTCTTTGGGTCAACCATATAAACTCTTCTACCCTCTCCTACCTGGTCGTTTTTTGATAAAAGTGTTCAAAGAACTTCTCCTAGAATTCTTTCCATAACATTCCCTCTAACCACTCATCCTAAGTATGATTATACCACCAATTATTTTCTTGACCTCATAATATATAAGAAAAAAACTAAACTCTTTTATCTACAAAAGTCTCTAAATGGTCAAGAATAATCTAGATGGATTCAAACCAGAACTCATCTTTTTCAAGTCCACCCTCTCTAGTAAACATTATAGGGGGATGCAACTAGAACTCCCAGGCTAGATCAGACATATTATATAAAACCATCCCTGGGTATCATTCTATAGAATATATATCAAGTAAATTTCTCATGGAACTTCTCTTCTACACCTTCACTTGGAACTATTGGGACCTTAGGTTCTACTATTGGAGGAATAATCCCCACCATGTCTACCTATCATCCTATCATAAAAAATCATCATGGAGGCATGCCTCTACAATTCCAAGCGTATGTCTTAGAACATATAAAATATCACATTTACATAATAGGTAGTCGCATAAATTCATAACAAGTCATCCCCCATACACCACCCCCTGGTGAAAATTGAGACATTATCACTACCCTAAATCATCCCGAATTTGGGTCCTAGCTAACACAGGGTAAACATCTTATCACTTCATAAGTTTCCCATTGCACATCCATTTTTAACAATTTCAATTACCACATTTGAAGTCTTTTAACCACTATTTCTTCATCATTATACACCATTAATTTTAGATTACTCAAATAAAGAAAATAATTTTCATTCCCCAAAACCCACTCACAACATTCTTTTCCATGTGTGTCCTAATATGAAACTTGTCACAAAAATTATTGAGTGCCTAGAATAATGCCTGATTACACAACTCTTGTTTCATACCAGACCATGAATAATACCTCAATAAAGCATAACATGACACAAAAAGTTCATCCCCTAAGGTGAAATATCATCAAGCTATAATAGAAAAAATCAAGAACATAAATCCCATCCTAGGATCTTGGGGTTCCCCCAACAAATGGGCTAGATACTCCCATGAGCGAGCTCATAAAAAAACCAACTCATCCTAATATTCAATATACCATTAACAAATATCAAGAACACTAAAAATAAAAGAAAATAAAATCAAATCTGATACCACTTTTTAATGTCCCAACCAAGGTGCTACATGCTGGTGCCCCAATTCGATCCGTTACATGACCTCAAGCCTGCCTCCCCATATGCTAGAGGCTATTGACTAGAAGCGAGGGTCTAATATATATAACATTAGTAGACTACACCCACTTTATCAAAAAATCATAACAGTGGAAATAAATAATCAATATCTAAAGGATAATAAACAATAACTAATAGTCAATAATATAGGCCAATATATCATGATGAATCCAAAAGAGGAAAATGACCATAAACCAAATCAGTAAATATGCCATGCCATATATGGTTCAAATGTCAAATGAGACCGAAAAATAAAGACACACTAAAAACTTGCAAGAGGGTCTGGACATCAAGTACAGTTCCCTCATCCATCCTTCATACCAAATCCCAAGTTAACCACCTAACATAGGGTAATTTCCCTTATCCTATCCTGCAAACATGAAGTCTATTTGAGTACCAATGAGGAAACCCAAGTAGGGTGTGATTACAACTTAGTAGGACACCACCAATGAAGTATAAAGTAATATCCATACTATAACATTGTATGTAGTTGTGTAATAAATAACAAACAAAAATAAAGGTAAATAGGTTTCAGATTCATTATTTTTTAGTCAACCATATCATACCTACTTTTTCCCATATTAGAGTCTGAACCATACACCATAGGAATATCAAAATTTATTATTTCATGGGATTTAATTATTCATTCAAATCCAATTTCATTTTATATATCTTGGAGCATCATTCCAAGTTCCAATATCTTGGTCACATGGAATAATAGTCCAATTATAATATCTTATGGACCTAGAGAATCAGTCTCACACCCCATGGGTATTTGGAGATCAATCCTCGAACCACACCTCATTTTTCACTTTCATGAATTAGGATCCTAGAGCATCGGTCCAACACCCAATGGGTATTTTTTCATTATTCCTTAACCCACACCTCATTTTCAATTATTTAAAAATATTAAATATATCATATATATATCATGGTTGAACATCATTAAGCTTATTTTCAATCATTCACATCATGGTTCACCCTTTAATATATCAAAAAAACCATGGTTATTTATTTTAATCTTAATTAATAATACAAACAATTGACCATTAATCCCTTTATCACCAATTATTTACACAAACCATTAAACCTACAAGATTAATCCATTTATCCCCTTTAAATACCATTATCAATAATATAATATGAATTTTTTTCAATTTCACATACCCATAATTTTCCTTATACATTAAATATTTCATTATTTCAAGGTAATTGGAACACCCCATGAGTTTCCATTATTCTTAGTCTTATAATCTCCAATGGGTCCAACTCAATCCTTGAAACAAATTTCACAATCACATACACATGATCATAATAAATTCTATTGAATTATAAATTATACCACCTACCTCTAGATCATTGGATAACACTCACAAAACCTTATTCCTCAATTCAATGTAGAATAGTCAAATTCACAATGGCGGAAGATATCTAAGATCAAAACCTAGGATCAAGATCCAATGAAACAAGATCCATCAAAACCTAGATATAAAACAACATAATGGGAAAAGTTTATCACTCTCTAAAGGGGGAGAAAGAAGTGGGAGAGAGAAACCTTAAACAAGGAAAAAATATATCTTACTAGAAATCCAATATTCTTCCACTGAACCTTCTATTCTCAAAGGAAAGGGTTTGAGGATCCTTGTAACCCTCTCTGGAGTCTCCAAAATTGATCAAAATCATATTAAGCCATAATTGGGTGATTATGGACATAAAAAGGGGGTTTGATAATTTTCAAATAAATTTTTGATGCAATAAATAACCACACGCATGGTTTCCTGGAAGGGACACATGGTTAGACAAAAGGTGCATCCTAATTATGCGAACCTACTTTCCAGGGGGTACACGGTCTCTACTTGATACACATTGTTTTTAAAAATGTTTACAAACCATTTAAATCCCACTATCCAAGGGGTTTAAAGTTTGGAGGGGTGGCTATATGTTTTGAAAAACTATACACCCCCTCCTGTTACTCTAAATAGGGAAAACTGTTTATTTGGACAAACTGTACAGTTTTCCCTAACCAAGCACCAACTATTCATAATCTCATGATCTTCCAAAATTATCCGATTTCACCCAAAATAACCCCGAATCATGAACCCACCATGGTATAATCAAAACAATGGTAAAATAATACCTAGAAACGAGCCCAAGATTTCTCTAGAAAGGTATGGATCTTACTATAAAGGTTTGGTCTCTTTAGGTGTTATGTATGGGATTATGGAGTAAACCTAATCCATTATGGGACTTTATCAAGTATGTGTTATTGTCTATTAAGTTAGACTTGTATCATTTTTATGTCAGGTTATATGTTTCTTACCCATTTCCTTTGATTTTATGATCTTATAATACAAGGTTTTTTATTTTATGATCTCATATGATTACTTTTGATCCCTCTCTTTTATAATATCATGTTATACTTTGGACTCAAAATTTATTCTTATCTATCATTTTAATTCCCTTACTGGGATTTTTTATATCACTACTTTTGGTCTATATATTCCCGATGTTATACAATATAGTTTAAGGGAATGAAAGTATTTAGGACCATTATGTAAAATAAAATAAAAAGATTAAATTTAGTCTCACTTTGATGTATTATGAACCTAGTTTTCGAAAGATACAAGGAATCATGGTCTTTAGGCTATAATTAATGAAAGTTTATCTTAAAAATATTTTATTTATTTTTTGTAAAAGTATTGGGTTATTATAAATGATCACTTTTTAATATATTTTCTTTTTCGTGATATATCTAATTAAGCTAGTTTCATGCTGGTATTATCAACCAATGTGATTGATGATGCTTTCCTTGAATTTCAAGAAATAAACATGCCCACAGAACGCTATGGAAATGGATTTAATTAGGATGTTACATTCCCATAAAAGATACTAAGATATCAACTTCAGTTAAATAATATAAGGGAAAATCCTTTTATTTATTATTCATTAATGCAACATCACTCGTTACACACCCAACACATCATACTTCCCCATAAACATATGTCATCATATATTTTTTCAATACATCAAAGTATGTGACTTATGATATGAATTAATAATAAACTTAATGTTTAAGAACCAATAAACATGTAAATATATAGGATATCTGGGGATAAATATAAATATGGATTTCTTACTTGCAGACCATATTCTTAAAATATTCTTCTTGAAAATTCACCAAGGGCGTACACCATTAGAATGTGTCACAAATTTATATGCCTCTCCAACATCGATATAATTTATCCTTTATGTACTATAAATTATATCATTAGTATATATAGAATATATCTAAGAATACTATCATGATACTTATAGGTTCTCATGATAGTGGAGAACTGCTATATCTTTTCAGTGAGATGGTTACTCTTAAAACATTATAATAGACAATGTCATACAGAAGAGAAATCATTATAAAATAATAAATTTTTTAATATTGAAAATAATTAATACAAGTAATCATAATTTATATAAAAGTTATTTTTGAACTAATTTCAAAATATTCCCACTTTCACTAGAGAAAATTGCTTACAATATTAAGACTTCTAGATCTCACATGATATTCCTGATTTTTTTGTGATAAAGATTTATTCAAGGGGTCCACCCTATTTTTTCATGGAAAAACTACTCACCATGAATTAACCCCACTAAGAAAAACCCTTAAGAGGTGATACATAAGAAGTAAGAGATTTATCCATTGATGTGACCCTGACTCCTTTTTGAGATCCATTCATATAGTATTGTCACAATATATTATGATAGGGTATTTAAATCTAGGGACTATATCATGATATTGAACAATTTTTTGTATACAAATAGATTTATTGGATATATCATAACTCTCTAGATACTCAAACTATACTGTAGAATTTGTGATAACTAGATGATTTTAACTCTTCATGTTCACAACTACTATATTGAGATTGAAGAAACATTATAATTGTTACTTCAGATTATTCTAATATATATGAAATATAGAATTTATATAACTAAAAATTACAAGCTACTACTTCCCTCCATATTCAAAGAACTTACCCTTAGTTCATCTCTAATATTTAAAGAAATCCTTAAAATCAGACTAATGTTGTTCACCTGGATCAACTTGATTTCTACCTACCATGATCAAGGTATGGGAAACATTAATCCTTGTACATAACATGGAAAACATGATTAGTTCAATCAAAGAATCATATGGGATCACTTTATCTCTCTCACTCTCTCACTGTGTGTGTGTCTAAGGACACATGTTATTGGTGAGATGTATTCTATGAGTCATTAGAACCAATACCCTATTGGATTGTTCCAAAATAAATCACTTAAGTATATATTCAACGTTTATACAATGATATTTTCCATTTATCCTATTTTCATATATCATTAATGATCTTTATTGTAACACTTCTACATTTTAAAGGAAAACATAATGCTTGATAGTGTATATGACACACAACACGGAGCTTAAACGCCCCACAAAATATATTACCATTATAACCTAGATAATAAATTTTTAGTAATGAATAGTATTAACTACTTTATGAAATATATAATGGTTCAAATCAATATAAAATTATTGAAAAATCTAAATAAATAAAAAACTCAACTATTAATAAAATATTTTATTCTATAAAAAATAATTCCCTTTGAAAAATGATTTTTATTCTTTTTATAAAATATTATAATTAATTTATGGAACTTTTATAAATGGTATTTCATAAAATTAAAATAATTTTTTAAATTATCACATCAATTTTAACTTGGGTTAAATTTTAAGATTTTTCTGAAATGTCTGATTTTTCATTGAATAGTGAAAATTACTGATTTTTCAAATAGTGTCATTTATTTTCTTTAAATAAATTAAATTAAAAGTTCTATTATATATTAGATATGGTATTAAAGTTAAATATGAACCATTTTATTTAAAATAATCTAATAAATTTCCTTTTAATCAATAATTTTTAGGATTTTGATATAAGTTTATCTATATGATTAAAAGCGTGGTTTTATGAAAACTATTTTAGAATACATAATGTTTATAAATTTTTAATTAATTTAAATAGCCATGGTAAGGAAATATTTAAATTAAATTCACTTATTATACATCTATTAATATGAAATTAAATTCATATAATTATGATTTTTAGTCATAATTTTAATTTAAGATCATCTATTTCTTAAAAAATGAATTTCTTGAAAAATCATTTTTCAAATTTTTTTGTAGGTTTAATTTTAAATTAAAATATTCAAATTCTATTATTTGAATTTGATAAACTATATTCCATATTTTTAATAAACATAATTAATATTAGTTAATAATATCAACTTAATCTTGGTCATAATTAATAGTAAAAATAGTAATCAAACTAGTCATCATAGTGAAAAACTAAAATAGTAAAAGAGAGTAACCTTTGAGGTAAATAGAATAAAATATTTAAAAAATGTTTCCTTTTTGAATTTTTGAGTTTTTATAGAACATATCACCCATCCATTCAATTATTTATCAGTTTTTTATGAACTTTTATTGAGTGTGACTTTCCATTATTGAATAGTTTTAGGTATTTAAAAAAATGTCACTCCTCAATTATAAAAGGAAACCACCTCCCCTCATTTATTCACACACATAAAAACATTTGGGTCTATAAATACCTATAAAACTATCTCTCAAATATCCTTAGACACATTATAGTGCCTTTGGTATTTCCAAAAGACCAATCTTATGGTCTTTAATAAGAGATCCATAGGAGGTTTTTCTAAGCGAAGGTAATCATCTTCTTTGAGTAGCTTATTTTTTACTTCTTATTTTTACACTGAAAATTAAGTCTTAAAAATTACAATATAATAACACTTGTATATAATATATTATAATAATTAATTATGTCAGTGGAATAATATTTATCCATCTCCTCTAACATCAAATAGGAAACAAAACTGTAATTCATGTGTGTGGCAGACTACCGCCTTATGAATCGATGTAATTAATTTTCTATAATATCATTTAAAGGATATTAATGATGATATATTTAATGTTTATATACTATATTAATTACATATTACTCATTTTGTAAAATTAACCCAGCATATCCCTTCTTACTTTACCATCCATTGAAAAATGATAGCATCGTTCTTGTATAGGGAGAACTACTGTCATCTGAAGCAATTTGATTCCTTTTTTATTATTACACCACATGGATAGTATATGTAAGTGTATTTAAATAAATATTATAATATTTATTATATTACTATAATTATTTAAAGTTAAACTAACACTTACCTTCTTTCCATCACGATCATTGAAAAATGGAAATGTTACTCATGTGCATGTACGACCTACCATCTACATGATCGTAACATGGTTCATTGTTCATAAACATATTTCATAGTTAGTTTAAAAAGTATAATTTATGTATAATAATTATAATTATTTAATTATTATTATTCTATATATGATGGAACAATAAACTCTTTGACCACAGTCAATACACCAATGCGGTATTGAACTTATGAACTGAATGTCCTCAAAACAACTGATGTAGAAATAGCTAATTAATTAATTGAATATTTCATTAAAATAACTTAAGTAAATAGTTTAAGTATAAGGTATTAAACTTTAAAATGGTTTTTAATAAAAAATAATAATTTATATATGTATATTATATAGGATATGAAATACATACATGACAAGTCTGGACATAAGGTAGGGGATTTCTTGTCTCACTTTTACTTTTGTGAGACATATTCCATATTCACCACTTATTTATTTTATAAGGTGTAAATAATTCACATTTTTGATGTTATATTATGAATATATTTATATTCGTGGTATTTTTAGTTTCATTGTAAGTTACTTATTTAGGGGGTTTATGATTCAAATATTAAAAAAGTCATAAGGGTTTATTTCACAATCTCATCATTATTCGGTATGGTTTATATTCAAGTATCCCTTATAGGAATTGTTTTATATTTAAATATTATACTAATTATATTTTCTTAAAAAAAAATTATACATGAACTTTTAAAGTAATAGTACAATTTTACTCTCTTTTTAACTAAAAAATATTGATAAATATTTGGTAAAAAAATATGACTTTGTTTCTATATTCGGTCAAAAATACTTTTTCTTCCATATCCATATTTTCTCAAAATATTTTAAATACTGATTTTAACATCCTCTAAGTGATTTATTAAATCGATTTTTACCCATGTTATACTTTTAAAATAAATTAAAGGAATATTCTTGTAATTTTTCAAATGTGGGACTTTTTAACCTTTTTATAATAGTGTGAAAGGAATGTTTTTTTAATTACACAACATGTATGGATTTAACAATTTTCATGACCACTCAATTAGTTGATGAATACTTTATAAGTTTACATGTTTTATTTTAAATAAAAGAAATTCTTTAATATCATGTAAATTTTAATATTTTGAATATGTTATTTCAAAGATAAAAGGGCATTTCTCTCATGAAATATTACATAAAATATATTAAAGATATTTTCATCAATAATAAAAACCTTTGATTTATATATTTAATTAAAATTATGTACATATGAGCCTCGGAGTGGCATATCTTCTCCTCCCCTCGTACTGTTAGGGTTCTCCATCAGATCTCCTTCCTTCCCCCTCCGGCATGGTCCGGCCTCGGCAATTACAGCTTCATCTTGTATTGGTGTCAATGGAGGTTGTTCTCATGTGCCCTTGCTTTACTTTTGACCCGGTGGTGGCTTCGTCGTGCCTTGTGATGTCAGGATCTGGCTCTAGCTTTGGATTGTTCATTGCTGGCTCTGGTTTGCGCAGAGGAAGCTCTGACTCTCCTAGATTTGGGATTCTTGTCTAGATTAGGTTTTCATCGCCTCTGTGTGGTCCGATTTTGGGTTTCTAGGTCGGTGTATTCTTTTCCAGATTCGGGATCGTTATGTGGCTTTGAGTACTTGGTGCCTCGGGTTCTCGTCACGGCTTCCACGTGCTCATTGCCGACTCCAGGTTGATAGTTGTAGGCTGCAGAAAAATTCTCTTGGACTTCGAGTTCCAGTTGCATATGTGATGTTCTTGGTGTCGGCCCCGATTTTGGCTCTGAGATCCCAGGATCCTTCTCGGATCGACCGCGGTTCTGGTGTGCTACAGTATGCTCGGGGTCAGATCTAGTGTCTTGGAGGGGGAGTCCATGTGTTCTATTTCTACTAGTTTTTTGCGCATTGAACTATTTCTGTTAGTGATCTTCTACGGCTGTGATGGTGTTTGTTTTGGGGATTCTCGAGATTGGTGTGTGTTTCTTGCCAGCTTCTTGAGACGGTGCATTTTCTGGTGTATCCTCTTTCCCTTTGATTCCTCCATATTTTCGTAGTTCACCTGTTTAGGAATCTGTTGAGGTATTTTATGGTGTCTCGATTTGTCCGCCTCCATCCCAGAGTGGTGTTGCTGGGTCAGTTCTGCTCGGATCCCCTCAATGGAGACCTTCCCTCGAGGTGTTGTTGGTTCTTCCAGTTCTGGGCGACGAAGACCTGCCTTCATTCTCGCTGGATTGCCTTCTTCTTCGGGTTTCTACGGATGTGGCTGGAGGTTTTTTGTGGATGTGGTGGGATGCGGATGGACTCGGCTCTGTGTTTGGGCTATGTGCTATTGTTGGATAGTAAGGCTGCTTGGATCGAAGATTGTGGTGATTTGCATTTGGAATTCTGACGATGGTTGACTTGCTTTCAGACTTGAAGTCAGTGGGTGCATCTGGATCTAACCACATGGAACAACCCATTATAAGATTTAAAGCTGGTTGTTCATCTTTGCGGAGCTTTTTGGATTTGGTTGTCTGAGAGGGTATGGCGTCAGCCATCAGATTGGGCATGTGCTTTGACACAGTACACTTTCTTGCTAAACTATTATGCAAAGGTAAAGGGCTTTATCATGTTCAATTACTGGGGTGGGGTTTCTCTATGTTTTTTGTCTGGTTTTTATCTCTTTGACCTTTAGGTTGTTGAATGTCCTATGTATTTGATGTCTAGGTTTCCCCCTTATTCCTTTAAAAGGGTTTTTTTTCAGTAATAATAAAAAAATTGAAGGCGTTCGGGCCGTTGGATGGATGTACATATGTTTCTCGCATTTATACCCAACTTATTATCCCTCACTTTTTTAGGGTAATACATGAATTATGTTCATCTCTTAAATGCCTTCATTTTGAAATTTACATTTATTGTGATATGAGACAATATTATGAAACCCATTTTCTCTCCACTGTAAATTCTTATGTTTATGAATTATGATTGATTTCCTTTTTGTGGCATACATAAATCATGAACATGTTATGGTGGGTGTCCCAATATATCCCTTAAATGTATTGAGTATAGATTTAGTCTCATGGGGTTTCATGCATGGGAATATGGAGTAAACCTAATCCATTATAGGACTTTTTCCACCATGCGAATTATCTAAAAAGTTAGCCTTGACTCGTGTTTATGTGATGTTGCATGTTTATTCCACATTTCCTATGATTCCATGATGTTATTATACCATTTTATTTACATTATTATACCATATAACTCTTTATCCTTATCTTTTATGATAGCATGTTACAATTTTTACTCACTTGTTATGCTTCCTTATTATGTTTATTCCCTTACTTGGATTTTAGATCACCCCTATCTTTTATGTTTTCCCTAGGTTATCCTATATAGTTTTAAGAGCTCAAATTGGTTTAGGAGATCGTTATGAAGAATGAAATAAAATTATTTTATTTTATTCTCACCTTGATGTAATATGAACCTAGTCATCTAAAGACACCGGGCCTTATGATTTTTTGGTTGTAATTAATGTTTGTTTATGTTAAAAATAGTGTAATTATATGATTAAAATGGTTAGGTCACAATAGTTTGTATTAGATATAAGGTTTATCTAACCATTGGAAACTTGTATGATTAAACATTAGTGAGAACCCTAAAGATAATTCTAAGTATAATTCTATGTTTTTGAAAAAATCATGGAATTTTGTTAAAGGACAGAGTGAGTTTTTTCCAAGAAATTACATCCAAGTCTGAAAAATACAAATAGATGTGGCTCTAAAGTAGTTGTACAAATGGGTAATAACTTCAAAAATGGAATATTTATATAGACTCAATCTTCACTTTATTCATGAAAATAGGCCTTGTTTCACACCTTGTTTGACACTCTCTAGGGATATACTTTGGAAATACAAAACATTATGAAGGAATTGAAAAAATGTTAAGGTTAGAAAACCTAATTAGAAACATTACAATGGATAAAATATATTTAAACCTATAGACTTATAAATCATGATATAATTATCAATTATATGTTATTCCTCACAAGTTTTTAAATTTTCATTTTTTTAATTTATTAGTTAATATATTCATATATTTTTCTTCTTATTTTAGTTAATGGTGGGAAATAGTAGAAAACATGCCAATAAACAATGTGATGATAAAAGTAATGATTTTCATATTGAGATGCATAACCTAATGTGAATTATAGTTATAATTATTATAATAATTTCAAATGATCTATCTCAAATTATTATTAACAATATGAACATAGTTGAATTTCCAAACACATCAAATAAGAGAACGATGGCCTCTCATGGAAGTTAAAGTGTTAAAGATGATAAGGAAAATAAGATTCAATTTAATTCATGTCAAAAATTTTGTAATAGGAAACATAGAAATGAATTATAGAATTTTAAGATAATTTGTGTGCGGTAAAGTATGACATAGAGCAGCTAATTGCTGAAGGAAAATGGTGACTTCAGTTAACAAGACACAATAAAATAAGGTTCAACCTAAGGAACTACTAATAATTAAATGTTTTAGATATTATAAAATAGGTCATTATCTAATTAAATTCCCTAATAAAAGGATTAATTTCTATTTTCCTATGTTTTGACAGTCAATTAAGTATAATTATTGAAGATTTTAGGTGTTAGAGCATGAGAATCATGTTGCTGATATATTTTTATAAATGACATGATAGTTATAAGAATGAAAAAACTTATAAGTAATGTTCTAAAATAGTTTTTATTTAAGGATTTGTAAGAATATTTTGAATGGTACTAATGAAATAGAACGAAGATTTAATGTTAAAGTGATATTTTATAGAAAAACACATGATTTAGGAAAACATAATATTTTATATGTTCTTGATTTTGAGGTAATTATAGTCAATTAAGATTATTTTTATTTTGTGGAAAAATAAATTTTATAGAATAATTTAGTGTTTAAAAACTAATTTGATGACTAAAATTATTTTTAAGATGTTCATCATATTTTTGGGGACATTATAGTAATTATATTAAAATATTTTTATAAAAAGGACAACCTACATATCGGGTGAAAAATCATCATATCTGGAAAGGCCTCATGGGTTTAACACACAACTGAAGGGAGATTAGTGTGAAACATCTACTAATAGACTATGTGAAGAATTGGTTAGAGTGAAAATGGTTTTTAATTAAATTATTTCATGGATAGACATTAAGTTTATTTTGGGAATTATTTATAGCATCAAATATTTTTTATTTTTTATATTTTGAGGTGATTAATGATATTTTGGGAAATATTTCATTTGGTTGAGGTATATGTAACCCAAAGGTATAACATGTGTTTTAAAATGAAAAATTGGTTTATAAGAACCTGATTATATTTTTGAGTGTTAAGTCAATTTGGGATGTAGGGTTATTTATTTTTAGAATATTCTAAGATGATCTTTTGGTGGAAATTTTAAAGTAAAATATATTATGTCTTCATATAAATATTTATACATTTTTTAACTTATTGTAACCATTTCATTTTTGGTTAATATTTAATTATAATAGGAATAAGTTATCATTACTTTTTGGGTATTATGATCTATTAAAAGTTAATTTTAGTGATTCAGGTTTAAAAAAATTATATTGGATATTCAACCACTGGAGTAAGATAAATTGGAAATTGTTTGAAGTACAACCGAAGGATGAAATGTTTCTTATGAAATAAAAAGAAATCAGGTATGTATATTCACTTATGTTATTAATATAAATTTTAAAATAATTCCTCAACTCTAGGAAAAGTATCTTGAAACAAAAATGTTGTCCTATTATAATCATTTCAGATAAACTGATGATCTTTTCACCCATTATAGATTTAAAGTTTGTAGTTTTCAACTTTCTCATGATCATTCACTTTCTTATGATCATTGACCTATGTCACTCTCAATAATCATTTGTGAAATAAAATTTTATTCCATGTCTATATATTCACTTCAAACTAATATTTTCCTACTTGTAAACCTAGTTATTTTTTATTCTATATGACCTTCGTACTTCCCATCATATCTTATCAAGAGGAAATTTTGTTAAACCTTTTTACAGTGTTGAATTTCAATAAATTTATTTTAAAATTTTAAAAAAATTATTAGTGAGTTTAATTTCAAATTTTTATAGTGAAATGTTTTAAAGTTATAAAATATTACACCCCAACATTTTAAAATAACATAATGTTTCATAGTGTATATGACACACAACATCGAGCTTAAATAACCAATGAAATATATTATCATTAAAAAGTTATCGTTAAGTTGGATGGTATGAATAATATTAACTATGTTATGAAATATATATAAATTAACTACTCAATATAAATTTATTGATAAATTATTAACAAATAAGTATGCAACTTTTAATAAAGATATTTCATTCTACAAAAAAATATATTCCCATAAAAAATTATATTTATTGCTTTTTGTGAGAAAAAAAATATAATGAATTTATAGAAATTTTATAAATTATATTTTATAAAATTAAAATAATTTTTGAAATCAGCATATAAAAATTATCTTTGGCTGAAATTTTGGTATTTTTCTAATGTGTTTTATTTTTTTAGTGAACATTCAAAATTATAAATTTTTCAAATACAGCCATTTATTTTCATAAAATAATGTAATTTAAAAGTTACATTATATTTTTTATTTAGTATTAGAGTTACATATGATCATTTTTATTTATAATAATATTATTAATTTCATTTTAACAATAAATTTCCATTTTTTTGGTATAATTTTATTTTTATGGTTAAAACACGGTTTTCTGCAAACGTTTTGTATTGCATAAAGGTTATCCATTTTAATTAATTAAAATAACACCTAGAAAGTATATATTTAAATTAAATTTAAATATTATTCATATATTCATATGAATTTAAAATCATATAATTATTATTTCAAGTCATAAAGTCAATTTTAGATCATTTATTGCTTAAAAATTTGTATTTCTTAGAAAACTGATTTTTAACACATTTTGCTGTTTAATTTTAAATTGTACTATAAAACTTATGTCATTTTAATTTGAAAAAAAATCCATATTTTTAATCAGAATAATTAATATTATGTAATAAGTTTAACTAAATTTTGGTCTTAATGAATAGTAAAAACAGTAAAAAAATCTTTTTATCATGGTGAAAAACTAAAATGGTAAAAGTGAGTATCCTTACAGGAAAATGTAATAACATGTTTTATTTTTAAATTTTTGAGGATTTTTACAACCAAATAACCCATACACTCCATTATTTATCAATTTTTTAGGATCTGGTATTGAGAGTGACTTTCCCTTATTTAATAGTATTGGGTATTTATAAAAATGTCACTCCTCTTCAATTATAAAAAAGCACCCTATACCCTCACTTATTCACACCCCTCAAGGAATTTTTATTATAAAAACCCTAAAACAATATCTCCAAAAAATAATTATCCAAATTATATAACTAATTTTATTCCCCAAATACTAATATTAGGGTCCTTAATAACAGATCTAAATAAGGTTCTTCTAAGAAAATGTAATTGTCTTCACGGAGCTCCTTCTTTTTTACTTCTTCTTTTTCTACATTAAATTACGTCTGAACAATTCAAGTATAATAACACTAGTATATTATATATTCTATTATTTTATTAGGTTTATTTAATTATATTTATCCATCTCCTCTTCTATCAAATGGGAAAGAAAACCATCATTCGTAAGTATGGAAGATAACCGCCCTATGAACCGATTAAATTTATTTTTCATCAATGCATCTCAAGAATTTTCATAATGATGGATTTAATATATTATATATTATATTCATGATATATTAATAATTTTTTAAGTTTATCATATCAAATACCTTCTTACGTAACCGTCTATTGAAAAATAATAACAACATTCATGTGTACAGTGGACTACAGGCTCACAAAGTAATGTGATTAATTTTTTATTAATGAATAAAATGGATGGTATATTTAAGTGTATTTAAATAAATAATATGATATATATGATATTTCTATCATTCAAGAAAGATAAAATAACATTTACCTTATTTCCATCATGATCTTTGAAAAATGGAAACATTACTCATGCATATATATGGCTAGCATCTCCATGATTTTAACGTGGTTAATTATTTATAAACATATTTCATGGTTGATTTTAAATTTATATTTTTTCAATAAAAATAATAATTATTTCATTCTTATTATTCTTGATAAGATGGAACAATGACTCCTTTGACCATAGTCAACACATCGATGCCATTTCTAATTTACGAATTGAACGTCCTCAAAACAACTAATGTGGACATAACTGATTAAGTAATTAAATATATTATTAAAATAAATAAGTTAAATGGATTAATTATAATGTATTAAACCTAGAAAATGTTCTTAATAAAAATAATAATTGATATATTGTTATTATATAGGAGATAATGGGTATACATGATAAGTCTGGACATGTGGTTAGGGATTTTTCGTCTCACTTTTACTTCCATGAGATATATGTCATATTCACAACTTATTTCTTTTTTGTAGTGAATATATTACCCCTTTTAATTTTATATCATGAATATCATTATCTTAATGGTATTTATTGTTTTATTTTATGTTACTTCTTTCATGGGTTTTATGATTCAAAAGCTACCAAAGTGGTAAGGGTTTATTTCATGATCTCATCACTATTCAGAATTGTTGATGTTTAATCCTCCCATAGAATAATTGTTCAATAATTGTATCTTAAACCCATTATATGTTCTTTTCCTATAAGTATTCGTAAACTTTTAATGTAATATTATAACTTTAATCTATTTATAACATAAAATTATTGAGAAAATATTTTTAAGAAAATCTAACTTTATTTCTCTCTTTGGTTGAAAATCCTTTTCAATCCATATCTATATTTTACAAAAATATTTTCAAGAATTTTTTTGACATTATCCAAATGATTTATTAAAGAAATTTTTACCCATTGTTTACTTTTTACAAAAATAATTGAAAGGAATCTTCTATTCATTTTCCAAACGAGGGACCTTTTAACCTTTTTATAATAGTGTGAAGGAATTTTTTTTACTTATATAGAATGTACAGAATTAACCACCATCATGAAAACTCAATTAATTTAAGTATACTTTATATTTTTCCTTTTTAAAAAAGAAATTTTTTTCTATAATATTTTAGAATTTTTTAGATTTTGAAGTGATTTGAAAGTGAAAAGAGTAATTTTCTTAATATATATTCCTTGTAATATTTTAAAGATATTTTCATCAATAATAAAAACTTTTGATTTTATGGATTTATTTTAAATTATTTATATCTCTCTCTCACATTCACACCTATATAATTCTACCTCAATTTTTTAGGGTAATAAATTACTTATGTTCATCTATAAAATTACTTCATTATGAAATTTAATTTGATTATGATATGAGATAATATTATACAACCCATTTTCTCTCCATGGTTAATTCTTATGTTTTTTCCTTATGATTTATTACCTTTTTGTAGCATGTATAAATCATTTAAATGTTATAGGGGGTTAAAATTTATATCACTCCAATTCATTTGGTAAATATTTAGTCTCATGTGGCGTAATGTATGGGAATAAGGAGTAAACATAATCCATTATGGGACTTTATCCACCATGTGATATTGTCTTGTAAGTTATCCTTGACTTATCTTTATTTCATGTTATAAGTTTCTTTCTCATTTACTTTAATGATTTGGTCTTATCATACTATGTTCATTATGTTATAATCCCATGTGATTACTCATGAGACTTATCTTTTATGATAGCATGTTATACTTTTGAGTCACAAGTTATGCTTATTTTCTTGTTTATTACTTTATTGGGGTTTCTAGCTCACCCCTTTCATTTATATATTCTACAAGATATTCATTATAGTTTTAGGACCTCAAATGAATTTTTTATCCCATTATGTAGAATAATATAAATAATTTTTATTTTAGTCTCACTTTGATGTATTATGAACCTATTCATATAAATAAAATTTACCTCACAATCTTTGTGTTGTAATTAATGTATGTTTATATTAAAAATCATGTAATAATATTTGTAAAAGGATTGGGTCTCTATAATGATCCCAATATTTCATTCTACTTCATATGAGTCCATTATAGAGAATAATTTGCCCGATTAGTCCTTAACTAATTACAAGACTTGTATTTAATTTCTAATAAGTAATATGGAATTAACAAATACTACTTGGATAACTGCCCCATTTTTATTTAACCACTTTTAAAAAAATGGTTGAAATTCATTTTTAATAAACAAATTTTTTTATAACTTCATAAATGGAATGTTTAATAACTTGGATTCTTACTTTAATCCATTAATGGATCTCTATAACCTTTATAACTCTTTAACAATACCTGGAGTCACAAACCATTCTAGTTGTGTTATATATAAATATTACTAAATGTTCCCATTATGGAAAACCATTTTGACATCCATCAAAAAAATATCATATTTATGAAAATCTTCTATAACAAGTAGAATTATGAAGAATTTAAACACTACTAATGGAAAAAAGGTTTCATCATATTTGATGCCTTGATGTTTTTTAAAACTTTTAGCCACCATCTATGCTTTATAAGTATTCAATTTACCTCCCATGTCTAGTTTTCTCTTCAATACCCATTTCCACCCAATGTGATTTAAATCAACCGATGAATAGACCAAAAAACAAAATTGGTTTTAATATGTGGAATCCATCTTAGAATTCATGGAATCTTTCCATATTTCATCATTTGAGTTTTCTACTACCTCCTTTTAGAAAAGTTGAGCATCATTTTTAATTAATAATGTGTCACAATCTACAATGACTAGAAAACTATATCTTTTCTGTTATCTAACCTCTCTGGTGATTCTATTTTTTATTTATTTTTCAAGAAACGTATCTTCTAGCGGGACCAGTGGAATATTATCTTTTATCAACCAATATGTATCTTGATAATTAACTCCATCGAAGTCAATATTTCTCCCACTATACTTCTTGAAGATGTGATCCCTCTCAATAAAATGACCTATCATGTGACGGTTATATTATTTTATCAGTGGTTGTATAGATTTTATCCCCTTGTTTTCTTTGGATACCATATAAAGATACACTTCATGCCCCAAGGTGCTAATTTATATCTTAAGTTGGCCTAAACCAAAACCTTTCATCACCATGTACAAGAATGTGACAAAAGTGTTTTATTTTCACTTCATATCATGAAGTTAATATCATTTTCATCTTGAGATGGTACATGGTTTAGTGTGCATATTGAAGTGTGTAAGGTATATCCCCAAAAGTGTAATGTATGATCTGCATGAATGATCATCAACATTACCATGTTAAGAAATGTATAATTTCTACTTTCAATGTCACTACTCCACTATGGTGTATAAGGTGGAGCAAGTTGAGATAGAATCTCATACACCTATATAAATTCAATAATGTCTTGGTCGATATATTCACCACCTCAATAAGATTGAATATTCTTTATCTTATTTCCATGTTGATTCGTTATTTCATTCTATAACTCCATAAATTTCCCTAAGGACTTTTAATTATACCTCATCAAGTAAGTATAACCATATCAACACAAGTAATCAATAAAATTTACAAGGTATAAATACCAACATCAATATTCTACTAGAAAAGCCCCACAAACCTTAGTGTCTAGAAATTATAGAATATATTTAGACCTTTCACCTTATCCAGTAAATGGTTGTTTGGTCATATTGAATTATAAAAAATAATGACATCTTTCATGTGGATTTAACTCAAAAGATTATAAATATCCATTTTGATATATATTTGTTAGATGCTTCTTTTTTTTTAAAGGTTGTTATTTGAAAAATTGGTGTTAAATGATTCATGTGAACTAATTTTTTTATCAATCTACAATAATTATCTCTCATAAATTATTAAAAAAATAATTATTTAAATGTGCCAGGCCATAACATATGTTGTCTTTGTAAAATAAAGATCTCTTGTTTCCATACATGAAAATAAAAATATATTTATCTAAATAGGATAAAAAAATTGTTTTCATTCCCACAATTGGTATATAATAATATTATTTTATAACAAAAAATAATCCCTATTGAAAATGGAACGTTGTTGTCTCTCATAACCAAAGCAATAAGTCGCAATCCATTGGATACTAGAAGACCTACCTATACTTTGGTAATATTTTGAAATATATTTGTTTATTATATTTAGATATAGATATGAGCATAAAAAGATACATCTTACATAAAATGCGTAGATATATAAATATTTTACTTGATAATAAATACACTTGAGGCTTCTTGGTTGCTTCTTCAACTAGGTGCAATTCTTTATCTAGTGGCCAAGCTTTCCACATGAAAATATATCATATTTTATTTGTTCATTTGTATTTAGTTCTCCTTTTTATTGAAAGTTTGGTAATAAAAAACCTTGTATTTTGATTGAGTCTTGGGACCCTTTTCCTTGTATATAATTTCCTTAATCGCTATAAGGACAAAAGGATTTTCACTCCCTATGTACTTGTCGATATGGAAAATTAAAGTAAAAAGTTCTAAAAGAGTATTCTCACTATTATTCATATTATAACTCGTAATGAAAATAGATAATCTCTTACATGGTGAGGATAGAGTGAGATATGTGAAAATATCATTAGTGATTTTGAATCCTAATATTTCAAATATCTCTATGTAGATAATATTCCTGATTACATGTGGCCCAACTGATACATAATATCCAAGAATACACATAAATAGTGAGTTATAGATATCGTATCTATCTTATATTGGATTCTCTTGATAAATATCATGAATGTGAGACATAATTATACATACATACATATCCTTATGTTTCTTAGAAATGTCACTATATGTGGATGATAACATGAATTAATAGATATCTATGGAATGATATACATGTTTCAATTAAAGAGATACTTCTTCCTCAATAGCTTCTTTAACAAGTGACTTTGGGACTAGGGCTTCCAATATGTATAATTTCTATACATGTAATATTATAACATGAAATCACCTATAAAAATATTGAAAATTCAAGATGGTGATAAGTTTATCCTTCTCTAGTAAGGATTTCAGTGACATTGTTGAATTCACATGGAATTCCAAATCTATAATAATGAATAACAATATTTTAGTACTTTATCAAGATTTAAAAATTAGATAATAAACATTAATTTGCTATTTTATTCATCTCCTAGTATTTTACCAAAATCCAATATCCCCCAATATTATTTTTAAAATATCCCATCACATTGATATTCTAGAGGAAAGGATCTATATTTCTCTTCACCTAACCTAAAATTGAGACTGGAAAGTTATTTGGAGGATTTTAGGTATGCTTAACTTTACAACTCTATTAACTCACATCTCTTTGATCTATTAAGTGGACTCCCCATTCTTGAAACCTAGGATAATAATTTCTTTAACCATTTCCTCTTAGTTAAACCATGTCCTTATTAGTTAGTCAACCCTTTATGTGAACTAAGTCTAAGTCTATACAAAAAACATAATCTAAAAATCCCTAATAATTTAAAGCACCCCAATATAGCGGCGGCAGGGCACTGTAGCGGCGGCACAGTACTGTAGCGGTGGCAGGTATTGTGCAGTACTGTAGCAGTGCAGGTACTATAGCAGTATTATTCACAGAATGGGCTTCGGGCCAAAAAAATGGGTCTACGGGCCATGTAATGGGCTAAATGCCCACTGGGCCTTCGGGCTATGTAATGGGTCTCCCTCTACCCAGTTAAAAGAGGTCTTTACTTTCCTTTAATAATAAATGAGGCTTCGGCCCCAACCTTTTAAAAAAAATATATTCAATACATAAATTAACTACTTTGTTTTAGTACATCCTTATTTGTATTATATGTATTTTACATAAGTTTTTAACCATAACATAGATAAAATTTACACACGATCCAATTGATTTTAAATCCATATTTCATGATTGTTAATTCATTGATTTATGTGATTGGGACAAAGTAACCATAAATATATTATGACGAAATTTGAGAGAAATAAAATAATAAAATTGGTTTGATCAAGAATATTTCTAATGTCCAATTTATTTGGTGTTTGATAAACTAATCCATAACCCTAGGAGAAAACCACTTTGAAACTTAAATTGGTTTATGCTTTAGCATAAGATATGTCCTCATAAATATATCCTTTATTGGTTTTACCTTATCTCTGAAAATGAACCTCCTCCACTCTCCTGGGAGCTCCATTCATTACATAATCTTTACTCACATAATGGTGAGGGTAATGAAAGGATTAGTTTTAAGGTATGATATAAATGAAACCATCAACACATGTGGACTTTCATAATGAGAGGATGAAATGATACGAATAACAAAAATTATTTTAAAAACAATAAAAAATAAAATGGAAACTAATAACAATCATATGTCTAGTCTAATATTATATTCACCCACACACATGAAACATATATACATTTTAAATATAGCTAGAATAAACTTTAAATCATTCCTTAATTAAGATAAAATTCCTCAACTTGATCAAGTAAATTATCTGATTAATTAATTAAAAATATTTATATTAATTACATCCAAACATTATTGGAAATTTCCATCATCCATAATTAAATAATGATTTTTTTTAATTAATAAATTACACATGTGTACTTAGAGTAAATAGTATATACCAGTCAAAAATAATCAACATGGTCCTTGTATTATGTATTCACATGAAATCTAATATATATTTTTTGGAACCAATTTACATGGCATGAATTGATAAAAAAATTATGCATGTTTATATGTAAATTACGTAGTATATGATGCTATTAATGTACAAAGAGTAAAATAAAATTAAATACCACGCATTTTAGTTCATAATTTGACACAAAACTTAATTTAACATAAAATTAATAATCCTATCACATGGGATGTACTATCAATTCAAGAAACAAAGACTATAATGTAAATTGGTTTAATTATTTAATTCATTTTTCTCTCCACATTAAATTAATTACATGATGGTTACACAATGTGTACTTAGGATACACAACATTTAACATCTTATTCCCATTTATTGACAGATGCTTAGGGACTATGGGTGTTTTTAGACAAGTATATGTATGAGGTACATGATATGTATTCTAGTAACATGTTGCGTGACCTCAATTTTGAATGGTTTTGAGTCCTTATATCCCATAATTTATACATGAAATGACTTGAAATCCCAATGTTTCCTACTATGAAAACATAAAGAATATATGGTTTATACATGAGTTTCATGGATTATAGTCGTTAATACCATGTTTAGAAAAGCCAGGTCAACATATGATCAACATTTAATGTATTCCACCTATAGTTTTTTCTTAAAGATGAAAATTTATCACAGTTCATCCTGGTGAAATTAACACAGCTACACAGAACATACCAATATGCTACATACCATATAGGCTTGTGTTATGTAGCCAAAACCATTGGAACCTTCTGATAGAGTCTTCAAATTTTCTTCATGTTGATCGAACCTGTTTTTTATTATATGAGTGAGAATGAATAAAGAAAAGGTAAAAATTTTATTTCTTTATTTAATAAAAAATAACCCCAAAAGAAATCTAATTACAAAGAAATATCATCGAAAAATAACTAATAAATAATTATAAATTAATTATGTAATCACTTTAATACTACTTGGAGGTTATGTGTGTTGTATAATCACTTATATGATATAACCAATATGGTGTTTTGTCATAATTGGTGGATAATGTGAGGTGTACATGAAAAATAATTTCATGACCAATGGAATTAAATAGATGATTAATTAACTTATTAATAATGGAAATAAGAAGGAAGTATCATCACGTATAATTTATAATTAATTTAAATATATATTTAGAATTACCTCATTTTTGTAATTATTTCTAACTTTATTATGTGGTTGACTACTCTCATTGTACCATTGTTGCTTCATATGATCCAAGGGTAGAATCTATATAATAGTGATCCAAACATGCTCCAAACTCTTAAAAATCAGCATAGAATCATCTGGATCTATAATGATCAATTATTCTCACTTTCATAGTCCATGTTTTATTGTAGAAAAAATTTATTTTTAGAATAAAAATTCTTTCAGTTTTCTCAATGGTGTGAGAGAGATTAGGAGGATTGTTGCTCTAGTTCTTGACAATATTATTGAGCAGTTTCTCTATTGGTATTGAAAGAATTCTATCTAGGTTTTCTTTCATAAAAAGTGGATATCCTAAGAAAGTGGTATAACTGTTTATTTACAGAGTTATGTTATGGTTAGAAATTACACATAGGCCTCTATCCAATTCATTATCCCTTAGAGAACCACATATTTAACAATAGTATAAAAAATATTATTATTTTCTTGACAGGAAAAACACTTAATAATAATAAAATATCATTTTTTTAAAAAATAATTATTTAAATGATATTTAATATATCATTTCCCACTAGACCATTAAACTCAATTATTTTATCCTCCCCGATATTCACCAAACCCTAAATATTTATTGATTATTTAATAAAAAAATATTATTTCATTATTCACCAAAAAATATAATAAATATTATATTCATAAAATATTATGAGTAAATATTTTTCTTTATTTAAATAATTTATTTATTCTTCCAAATAATTTGTTTTTAAATATTTGTGATCAACCAACTTTGAATAATTATCATACCAAAAAGTAGGAATAATATTTGTTCTAACTTGTTAAATTCAAAATAGAATTTAACCAAAACTTTGGATAAAATTGGGTGTGATCCTCTATGGTCCTTTCTTAGTGAAATTATGTGGAGATACCTCAAGTTCATGTTAGTTTCTAGAAAAGTGATAAGACACACATATAGAATGATGTAAATTTTACAATGACATAAAACCATATTCCAGTGATAATTTTGTAATATAATCCATTTATAATGATATCTCTAATCCCACCATAGATATTTATATTTCTAATTTTCACTTTTTTAGATAGATTATCATTAGAAGTTACACAAAATCATAAAAGGTTAAATCTATGGTAATTTCCTCTGTCAAAGTTTCACCTCTCAAAATCTCCTATGCACTGGCCTAAAATTCTACCATGTAAGTAAAATTCCTTTTTCCATTTCTCACATTTTAGCTTTATTGGTAAATTATATTTTATGGACTCTTCATAGGATATTTTCATTCAGAAACTATCCAAAATCTAGATCAAACAAAAATATTTTACAAGATATTACAGATAAGATAAAATTAATTCATAACCATTCTATATTTTCCCAAAGTTTCTTAAAACAACTCAACTCATCTCAAAGCATTTGAAAACAATATTTGATAGTATTCTTATATCCTCTAAAAATTATATCTGATTTATTCAATGTTTATTTAATCAATAATTAAACATTAAATGTATTGAAAACAAATACAACATCATTCTCAAAAGGGTTCATCTATTTTATATTAAAATTATAGAAGATTCATTCTATGGTTTCGAACACTAATTTACATTTGAACATTTATTATTATCTAAAAAATTGGGATGTCTAAAAGGATAATAAAAACCATTAGTGGACATTCTTGGATTTTTTTCCCTAAATCCAATTTTTATATACTTTAGGTTTACATTTATTCACTGATTTAAATAATTATAATGTTATTATCAGATAAGGACCAGACACAAGTTATGGGCTATAGAATTTCTAATTCTATTTGGAAAAACTTTTATAATATTTTTGAATGAAAAAAAAGGTTAATGAAGAAAAGATTAAAATTAGTCCAAAATAGATTGAAGATATTACAATATGGGAGAATGACACTATTGATGAATTTTTTACCAAGGTAAATATGATTATCAGCACTATAAAATGGTTTAGATAAACTCTTTAAGATTCTACTATCGTGAAAAATATAATAAGGATCTTTCTAGATAAATTGGAGGAGATGATATCAACCTTATAATACATAGATATTTATGACTTCACTAATGATGAGATCAATAGAACTATCATTAACTTTAAAATGACAAGAGTAACATGTCATAAAATAAAAGGAAAGTATAAAAAATTACTATTAAAGCACTCAAAGGTATAATGATTGAAGAAAAACATGACTATCAAGATAAATAATAAAATAAGGAATATTATACATAAACTCTTTCTATCATGTCATGAAATTTCATAAGTGGTGTAAGTTATAATTATTAAAGAAAACAATTATTAGAATTTTTTCATTGAAGAAAGGTTGACCATTTATTTACTAAGTGTCCTATAAAATTTAGAAGAGAAAATGATATTGAGGAAGAATCCAAAAATTTCAACAATAGAGATCTCTCATGTTATCAATAAAAATGAAAGAAAAATATGTTACCTAGTTCTTTTAGAAATAATTTCCTCTCTATTTAATAAGGTGTGTCTAATAGTAAAGAAAGTAGTGATAAGGAAGTTCATAGAAGTAACTCTCAAAGAGTGATCTTGGGACATGAGGAATAATAGGTGAATCCATAAGAATAAGAATTTGAGTAAAATAGTGAGTATGTAGTGGATTAAGGAAATACTGCTAATAAATATACCATGATAATGGATATTGGGATGTTTTTGAAAGAAATTTTAAGTCTTAGGGAAGAAAAAACAATATTGAAAAGAGGATTAAACATTCAATGTCATCTTCCATGATGAAAAAGAAAAAATTTCAAATAAATTGAGATATTGAAGATTTATATTGAAAAAAGTGAAAAATCATCAAAGAAATCCTTTCCACCATTGTAATAAGGGATATTTAAATTCATAAACTCAAAAGGTAGAATGATGAAACCAAGAAGTGGGAAGAGAAAATTAAATGAAATAGGAACAATGTCATTGGAGAACAATTATAATGTTCTAATAAACTTATATCAAGTAGCTACTCCAAATTAGATACAATATATCAAAATAGAAATTCTATAGAATACCAATTGTAATGTGTAACTACTTTTATTGAAAAACCAATGACATTATATTATTTGAGCCAACTAATTAAACCAAGGATAAGATCCAATATACTAAAATATAGAAAGAACAAAATTCATAAAATTAGTCTATAATAAGAAAAAATATTTAAGAAATATTTTTAAATGAGTAAATTAATAGATATAATCATCTCAGGGCTCGAAATTGAACAATATTGTAACCCATTTAATAGTATTATTTTTAATATAACATACGATTTAAGGGTTAATACTAGTGTTGTGGTTGGTTTCATCATAAATAATACAAATATTTTCATAATTCGTATTTACCTAGACTTATATGAGAGTAGGAATCAAGTGGGAGACAACAATAACAGATTAGAACTCATAAATAGCATCAACAAGATGACCATAAAGTGGAAAAGTGAAATATATTTGGAACCCTATAATAATTATATGGATAATGTGATCAAAAACGGAACACTTTAAATGTACATGTTGCTTTTATTAGAAATAAGCTAAATATATGTTTGTGTTTTGGAAATAACCTAAATCAAAGTTAGCTAGGGATAAAAGAAAATATGTTAAAAGTTATATTCAAAGATTTTATATTTGGGAAACTTTGTATTAATGATATAAATTATTTATCACACATAAAAGGTGATTAGAAAAATATTAATAATGTTGAGAAATATAATGGAGGATCTATGGAATTTGGAAATGTTATATATTTGAAGATCATTAGTGTTAGAGTAGCTAACATTGGAAAAAATCATATCATCCTAGACAATGTTTCATTTATCAATGGAATAAATCATAGCATTTTTTAGTGTATCAAAATTGTATGATTCTATAAATGAAGTTATTTTTAGAGAAAATTGATGTATAGTCAAAGAATAAAGGATGGATTTTTTGTTTCAAGGGGTTTAAGAACCCTAGGAAAGTTTCTACATTTTGAGGAAGAAAATGAAAACTGCTAAATAAGTAAAAAAATTAGTTATAGAATAAAAGTATTGGTTAACTTTTCACAAAGAATAAGATAAATTTGATTTAGAAATCCATCAATAATTTTACCTTATTTAAAAAATATACTATTACTATTTTAAAATGGGTAAAATTGTAAAAATGATGAATAAACCTCATAAGGGAGGTGAAATAAATACATGAAAACCATCGAAGTTGATTCAATATGATGTGAATAGCCCTATAAATAATAATTAAATAGGTAGGTAAAGATATTTCATCACTTTCATAGATGATTTATCAAGGATGACATGCATAATATGTATGAAACACAAATTACTAGACTTATAAAAATTATAAATATTCAAAGTATTAGAAAAAAATATGTTTGAAATTGAAGAGATTATGGTTAGAAAATAAGAGTGAATATACCAACATTCAATTCACTGAACATATAAATAATAATGGTATCAGAATTTAATTAATTGCACTTTATAGTCCTTATAAAAATGGAGAGTTTGAGAGGAAGAATATAAGTCTAGATTATGTGGCTAGAACCATGCTGATAGAGCCTGAAACCTCAAGGTACTACTGGTTGTTATCTATCGCAACAACTAGAATAATTTATAATAGATGCCTCATAAGAATAAAATTAGATATGACTACCTATGTGATTTGGTTTAAAAATAATTAATATGTTAAATATTTAAGAGTTTTTAGAAGTCTATGACTGACCAAGAAAATGATGAAAGTGGAGGAAAGTTTGATTAAAACAATACGGGTGGAATTTTCTTAGGTGATACACCAAATAGAAACTCTTATAGGTGTTGTAACAAGAAATATAAAATATTTTTTGAAAGTAGTGATGTATTAGTTCTTGAAAATGAATAAATAATTAGAAATTATTTCATTGTAAATGATGAGTATAATGTTATCATTTATAAACCTATTAAAGATAATACAAAAAAATAGTCTCAAACTAGAGAGTTAAATTCTACTTTTAAAAAATATGAAGATTAAGAGATGAATCATAAAGTAGATAATAGAAGGCTAATAAAACATATTAATGTTTAGAATATAATTATTTATTAAAATCATGGTGTAAAAACAAGAGGAAAAAAGAAAAATAATTAGTCACATTATACTTCCATCACAAGCTAAGACAAAATATATTGAATAGGCTTTTAAACATAAGGAGTGGGTTCAAATAAAAAATGTAAATCTTAATCAAATAAAAAATAATGGAATATGAGAACTTCTACTGAGACCAACAGAAAAGAATGTGATTGGTGAAAAATGGGTCTTGAGAAACAAACATGATGAGAATGGTAAAATGGATAGAGAGAAATAAAGGATTGTATATATAGGATATTAAAAAATTAAAGGCTTTTAATTTGATGAAAAAAATTTCTACAATATCCATATATGAGTTTATCAAATTTCTATTAGCCATAACATCTTAGAAAAGCTTCAAGATAGTTCCAATGGATGTTAAATCAACTTTAATGAATTTTAAAATTGATGAAGAAGTACGCATGGAAAAACACAAAGGTTTTTTATTACATTTATATAGTATAAAGGTATGGAAGATTAAGAAATATCTATATGGTTTGACTTATTCTATTTTATATTTTTATGTTAAAATTTACGAGTATATAATAATTATGAAATTTAAAAGAGGATATGTTGACATAAATCTACATGTAAATAATATCAACACCAGATAACTTACTGTAATAATGAATGTTGATGACATGATTTTTCTCGTGATGAAGAATGATTATGTAAGGAGTAATCAAGAAATATAAAATAAATATTTTAGATGTTTATGATTTGAGAGATGAAGTTTTTTATGGTCTTAAAGTTTACCCAATCAACTAAATACATTATTACTTAATAAGTAAAATATTCTATAAAAATATTGAAGAATTTTGACATATAAGAATCCTTAGGTGTGTCCACACTAATTAAAGTTTGGAAAAATATGGGTAAGGATGATGAGGGAAAAGTAGTAAATGTGGAGAAGTTATAATGAATGATTGGAAGTCTTATATATTTAACAGTCACAAGGCATGATATTGTATTTTCTATCATTATTTGAGCCCATTTTTAATCCAATGCTATGGAATCATATATATTAGAAGTAATTAGTATTTTTAGATACATTTAAAATACAATAAATTATAGTATGATGTAAAATATGAAATATTATTTGAATATGAGAGGTTTCACTAATGTTGAATGGGTGGGAGCTATAGAGAACATAAAGTCCAAATCTAGTGGAGTATTTTTCTAAATGGAGCTATATTTACCATCATTCAAAGTAGTAAACATTAGATAAAATAAAATAAACTAAAGAATAATATGTTTCCACATCACATGTAGTAACATAGATGATGTGGATGAATATAAAACTATATTATTTGGGTTTTGAAGCCTAGTCCCCTCTAATTTTGGGATGTGATAGCTAGAGTTCGATCAACCTATAAAACATAATTTACATAATTCTTTATAAAAGAATAGTGATATCACATATCATTTATTAAAGTAAAATGTGGTATAAGGTAAATTGAAATTTGATTTTATTCCTTCATAATAATAATAAGCTTATATTCCCACAAAAACATTACAATTGACTAATTTTATAAGCTACGACTATAACTAAGAGTGTCGTAGACTCCCATCGGTTGATTTATGCATGTATTTTAGTACCCTCTTCTATTCTATATTACTAATATTCTTTTTATATAGTATTTATAGGGGTGAAATTTCTTTACCCTACTTATGAACTATTTTTTATGTGTGTTCTCAGTGATTGAAGATTTTTTTTCCAAGATTGAGATTCTTTATTTGTTTGAGAATAGTTATTTGGTAGTCTAAGATTAGTTTTTTTAAGGAAAAAATTGTGATTGATTTAATCACCCTTGTTTAAACTTAGAGATGATTTGATCATGATTATTTAATTTGAGTTAATTTAAGGTCACCCCTATCTTTTATACACTTTAATTTTCTTATTAATAGGGTGGAGAGAAGTTTCTATTATTGAAAAAAATCCAATGGGGGATATTTTTGTAATGACCCACCTTTTCACTATGTTTTTACGTAAATTAATATTATCATCAAAACTTGTTCTACATACAACACCAAACAAAAAAAACAATGATATGTTAAAATAAAATCTGAATATTATAATATAGTCATTAAATTAGTGGGTATGAAAGGAAGTAACTATAATATGAAATCTACAATGAAAAGGAAATAAGTGGCATCGAGTAGTGGAATTCTTCCTTTAGAAGCTCATTTGTCGAAGCTTAGAAATGGAATATCCTTGCTAGGGGTTTCCATAGGAAAATCCCAAATAAAGAACCAATAATTTTTATATGAGTGAAATAAAATGTGAGAGAATTTTGAGCTTGTGGATGTTTCCAGAAATATCTACACTAGCAGAATCACCACACTCACCTACCACCCAAACTTACCTTATGCTTAGATATTACAACGAGATTCTAAGGGGTTACAATCCTATAAATATGGATGATATAAACATCAATTCATAACGTAAAAAGTTATTTATCATATTTATTTTATACATTTCACATTTTTAATTTTAAATAAAATGAATGTTTATTTACTAATGCGTAGAAAAAATTATCATGATCATTTTACACTTAAAAATGATTTTATTTTTAAAATTTGATTTCTTATATACTATATTTAAATAAAATAAATAAATTATTGATAAGATATATTTTTTATATGAATAATATATTAACACTAATCAAATTATTAATCGATAGGAAACAAAAGTAACAATGATTAATACTTTTAAAAGGTTATTTTTCTATGAAAATAGATTTCAATAGTTTTTTATTTTTTTATTCCAAAATTTTAGAATTTTAATATGAAAAAATTAACTTATTTTTTGGATTAATAATCTCAATATTATATTCAGATGATATTTGGGGATTTTTTTGAAATAATTCATTTTTACGTGAATATTGAAAAATAAAGTTTTTACCAAAATTGTAAATTTTGTGACTTTATCATCATATAAAAAATGCATGAAAATTTATAAAATAATTTAATTATTAAAATATGTATTTAATCTGTAAAATTTTACATTTTAAATATTTTTATAAACGTATGAAACCTATGAATAATTTTTATAAATTAGGTTAAATTTTATTCAAATTTAAAACATTTTTAAGTCTTTTATTTTAATTAAATGTTTTTATGGGAAAATTAATTTTTGGATTTATTTTAAAGATAAAAAATTTAATTTTTTATAATAAAACAATTTATTTCATGGAAATTAATAATGTTGTTAATTTTAACCAATAGATAAATTTTAAGCTTAAAGACACACTTTTTTTAAAAAAATATTTTTATGTTTCATGTGAATTATTATTGAAATTAAATTTTCTAAACCATAAAGATATTATTTTATAAAAAAAATAATTTTATTTAATCATGTTTATATTATTAAATAATTCTAATTTTAATTTTTTCATAAAAAATAATTACCTGGTTAAAAAACATTAGTTACCATAGAAAAAGAAAAAACCATAAAAATGGTTTTACTAAGTGTAAAAGAACTAATAAATTTAAAAAAAAGTGCCTATGAGTGTTTGAATGAGTGGTATCTTGAAAAACATTCACCCATCCATTATTTTAAAATTTTTGTTCCTTTGATCCTTAAATAGTGACATACAATTATTCAAATGTAATGAGTACTTCAAAAATTACCCTTTTCTTCAATTATAAAAGGGGACCATTTCCACCACTTCATGCTACACCTATCCCCAATAAATTCATCCTAAAACTATGAAATTTATCTCCTCTTAGATTCTTGTTTCATTTTCATAAGCCTCAATTTTCAATTAGTTAGCCCAAGGCCTCCATTTACAAGGATATTTCTAATAGAAATCTCAAGTTCTCAACATGAGTAATTATTGACCTTTTGTACTTTATTATTAATATTACCCTTAAAATATTTTTCTATCTAACCTAGTATATAGAAATTAGTTTTTATAATATATTATAATTTTATTATATTAATTGAGAAACCATTATTCAAATGTTTCTACCCACGAAGAAAAATAAAACAACATTGATCATGTGTATGTGTGGACAACCGCTTCCACGAAGTAATGTGGTTGATTTTTCATAATTTCCATTCATTATCAGTAAAATGGATGGATTTTTTTAATGAATATTTTGACTATTTTACAATTCTAATTCTTAAAATGAAAATTTATTATATACCTTCATTACATCTCATTCTCTGAAAAATTAAATCGTTAATCATGCGTACGTTCGGACTGTCGCCTAAACTAATGAAAAATATTATTTGTTATCGCCACCCTACATGGATGGTGTTATATATGAAATTAATTAATTTAAATGATGTCTATGAAATTTTTAATCTTTTGAATAATTTAGATTAACATTATATAAAAAATCCTCAATCGTTAAATTGTTATAACACACCCTCATTTGGGTCAGTTCTTCCATATACATGAATGATGTTATAATGTTTATATCATGAATGATTAAGTAGTTTTATATAATCATAATATCATTTAATAATAATTTATTTAATATGACTTAAAAATTTAAGAAAATTTTTATTAATATTTAATGTATCTATTAATATACGACCTTTTGATTGTTAAACATATTGGAACTAGTTCATCATAATTTCCTTTTTTTGTGATCCATATTCATATCTTTAACTAAATAAAATAGGATGTAAGAGATAATTTAAAAAAATATTATTATATTTTGAATAATCTATTAATGATTCACTTAGAAATATTTGAGAATCAACCCCATCACCATGATAATTATATAAAACAAACAATCAAAAAATACCAACATCGGATGATGAAAATAAACTATAATTGGGTAACATAATTGTGATATATGGATATAAATTATGTGTATAAATGGTAATATATTTTAATAAGTCTCTAAAATTAGTGATAAATATATTTATTTTCTTTATACCATAGGTTAGAAAAACATTGAATAAGTGGGATTTAAGTTAAGTGGTTATTTGTCTCAAATTTAATTTCACGAGAAATACTTTATATTATAAACCACGGTATATTTTATATGGTATTTATTAATGAATAATGAATGTATTTTTACATATTCATGTAATTCATAGTGTTTTAAGATCCATATCATGTTATTTTTTCCACCGGATTTCAATTCAAAAGATACCAAAGTTGTAAGGGTTAATTGTCTATATTGTTTAATTCTATGAGAGATGTTTGATATCACATACCATCATTTTTTTATATAGTTTATACACTACCCATTTTTTATATTAGGAATTATAATTTATTCATTGAATTTTACATTAAATTTCAATCTCCCTATTTAAATGTGTTTCTATTAAAATGCTAATGAAATAGAAAGGGTTTCATTGCCAATCTTATCTTAAAATGAAGATCGTATTTTGGAGATAATAAATCTATGGAATTTTTATTATTTTTAAGACCTCTCATAATTTTCCTCAGTTATTATGTTGGTTTTACCTGCCCTATAAAAATTTTATTTCACCTTGACTCATATTTTACTGGAAGTGTTTCTTGTAGGTGAAACTAACCCCTTCTCTTATTTTCAGTTAGTAACCTCCCATTTAACTGTATAAATTTCCTAGATGATTTATACAATGTATTATTCTATGCCTCAATAATTTATTAAGATCATATTATAATGCATTTAATTTATTGAAAACTATTAAATAAATTTTTAGCATCTTTCATAGAGGTTGTTCTCATAAATTTATTGAATGAATCTCTTTTTAACATTTTTCATGTGAACATATCTTTCCATCCAACATTAACTTTTTATTAAACTTTTAAACTGGGCAGTGCCCCATACAAAAACATGTTTAAGCCAGCCTAAAATAATGAATTCCCAAAGAATCTGCCCTAACAAAATTACCACATGCTTGTGGAAGAGATCCCAATGTAGAAAACAATAGACTTTGATCACCAGTGGTAATCCCGAAGGCCAAAAAATATGCCACCTTGTTCCCCTCACGCCAAGTGTGACTAAGGATCACCTGAGAGTCCAGAAGGTGCTTGCATCTACGAACAATGTAGGCAATGGACCATGGAATGAGAAGCGTCCCTCGCAGCAAACCGTGAAGGATAGCCGAGTAAGTCTCCACCGACTTAAGCACAAGATTATGAGAATGACAGAGCTCAATGCCTTTCAACATTTCATTCGCCTCTACCATAAGAGAGTCATCCATTCCAAAATCATCACTAAAAACCAGTAACACCGACCCTTGGGATTCATGAACCACTCCCCATCCTCTCATAAAACCAGACACGCAAGACCCACCCACATTGAGCTTCAGACCACTGCTCGGAGGTTTCCACTGCACCCAATATCCCTGCTTATTCACACCTCGTAAAAATGGACTACAGGAGTTACCCACCATGAAAATTATTAGTATTGGAATGGCCTCCCCACCCTTAACGAGTGGGACCAGATCGGTCCCAATACAGCGGGCACGAAAAACCAACGCCAGCCTCGAACAGCCCGTGCCCCCGTGCCGCCTCTGGCTGCGAGCGCTCCAAAGAGTCCAACATCCCGCACTAAAAATCACCGCCCTCACTTTCTTCTCAGAGACATTGTCATCAGTTCCCAAGAACCACGAATGCAGAAAAGACGTAGCTGAAATGGCCCGACCTCCTCATCCGAATACCTCGCCAAGAAAACCCCAAACCGTGGTCGCCCAGTCACTGGCGAAGAAAAGGTGGTCAATCGACTCTTCGGTGGGGACTGAGCAGCATAGACATTTAGATGCAAGAGGAATCCCCCTGCGCTTCACATGTTCATCCTTAGGGACAGCCTGGTTCCGAAGGCGCCAGATAAGAAAATTATACTTCACCGGCAGATCATTACACCACAGCACTTCATTCCAGATATCCGGAGAGCCCTGCACTCAAGTCACAGAACGATACCCCTTGGCCGAGAACAGCCCCGAGGCCAACCTGGTGAAAATGAGTTTATCCAGATCATCATTCAAGGTGATTCCATCAAAGACCTTCAGTTGGCTGTGCGTAAGAATGGCCTGGATAAATGGTCTGAAACTGCTATCCTGAGCAAAGGAAATCTCTGGAGTCAGACAGCCATGGAAACCAAGCGTTGAACCAATCCAATTATCGCTCCAAAAATTTATTTGCCTACAACCAACCAGCCATTTGGAGTGAGAGCGGAGAACTGGTAAGTAACTAGAAATTGTGCGCCAAAGATGGGAAACAATTCTTCTGCCACCGGTTAAGTGAGTTCCATATATGTTATTAATAAACCTTGCCCACAACAATTTGTTCTCCAGAAAGTCCCAAGCAAGTTTAGCTTGCATACCTTGAATTTCCCCTCTTACACTCCGGACACTATAACCGCCTTCAGAAACCTCTCTAGCCATACTGTCCCATGAAGTCCAGTGAGTTATACCCTCATTAAGAGAATCCCATATGAAGGTGTTCAGCACTTTTTCAATATTAACCAGCACTGCCTTTGGAACCTTGAGCACCAAGAGCACATGCATGGGAATCGAGGAAAGGACATAATTGACCAGCGTGATATGCCCCCCAAAAGAGAGAACCCAGTTCTTCCAATTTGTAATGCGATTTGTAATTTTCCCAACAAGCCCGTCAAAGTGCTGAATCTGTACCCTGCCTAGTGCAATAGGAGCTCCAAGGTATTCCATCGGGAAATATTTTTTATGTATGACCAATGCCTCCTCAATATTTTTCCCCCTTCTTTCCGAACACCATTTTGAGAGAAACACACTAATTTTCTCCCTGTTGATGGACTGACCACTCCACTTGCAATAGGTTTCCATTACTCTGTTGAATTACCTAATGTTCCGCCAATTACCATTCAAGAAGAATAACATGTCATCTGCATAGAAGATATGTGAAACATCATTGGAATTCCCTCTACCATGGTATGCCCGAAGCCTCCCATTAAGAATTTTCCCCTCAAAATATCTACTAATAGAATCCTGAACCAAGCTAAAGAGACTGGGAGAGAGAGGGTCTCTCTGCCGCAAGCCTCGGTTGGGTTTGAAAAAACTGCACCGCTTCCCCATGAAAGAGACAGCAAGCCAGGCCGAGCTGAAAATTCTAAACAGCAAATCCACAACCCCTCTGGAAAAACCCATGTGAGACAACACTTTAATGATAAAATTCCATACTATTTTATCATAAGCTTTGTGCATGTCCACTTTAATCGCCACATTGGACCCAGGCATATTAAGATTAATATCCCCAATCAACTCATGAGCCATGGAAATGGCGGATTTATTGGACCTTCCTTTGATAAAACCCTGCTGATTTTCCAAGACTCATTGGGGAAGATGAGTCGTAAGTATTCTATTGATAATATTTGAAAGAGCCTTGAAGGGAAAATTACACATACAAATCGTCCGGTATTGATTGAGTGCAGAGGGGTATTTCACTTTTGGAATGAGAATTAGAGTTGATGCACAAGCAACACAAGTAAAATGACCCCCTCTAAAGAAATCTTGGATGGCCTCAACTAAATCTCATTTAACCAACTCCCAGAAGCTAATGTAAAAAGACCCGGTAAAACCATCTGACCTCGGAGCACTCTCAGAATTGAGAGCCTTGACTGCCTCCCAAACCACATCTTCATCTGGTATTTTTTCAAGAGAAAGACTAACCTCATTGGACACCACCCTTGGTATAAAATTAAACAAATCAGTTTGCTCTGACGGATATCCCTCCTGCATACATGGATTAGGATAAGCCAACAAACTTTTGAAATAGTCAAGAGCTATGCCTCCCACAACCCCAATCTCTTCAGTAAAAGACCCATCTGCCATTCGAATATTGGGTACATTTGTCTGCCTCCTTTCCTTTATGCAGGCCTAAAAATAGGTTGTATTTCTATCACCTTCCATGAGCCAAGTTGCCCGGGATCTCTCACGAGCAAACCTCTCTTACTCCAAGAGCAACGCAGCAAGGTGATTCTTCTTTCCTGTAAAAGTACCAAAAATTTCCTCATCCCAGCCATCTTCCAGCCTTCGCTTAAGGTGTTCAATTTCATCTTTCAGATCCTCCAAATTAGCTGAACTGATGGGCCTGTTGGAAAACCATAGTTATAAATCATCTCTTAATTTATAAAATACATTAAAAATCCTTCATTTT
Organism: Viscum album; assembly: GCA_963277665.1. NCBI lineage: Eukaryota > Viridiplantae > Streptophyta > Magnoliopsida > Santalales > Viscaceae > Viscum > Viscum album. The sequence goes on along the minus strand of OY728125.1, from coordinate 1,980,497,277 downwards.
TTATAAAATATTTATTTTTTTAAAATAAAAAAATAAAAAGGTTATGGATATTTTTTATTTCCAAATCAATTTTATCAATTCAAAAAAAACAAGTTTTTCATTTATGTAAACATCTTTTTACATATTTTATACTTGATAAAATATATTTTTTAAATGATACCATCTAACTTCTTCCTCTATATGGATTATGAAATTATTTTTTGTATTATATAAATGATCCATTACTGGATTTTTCTTTCCTAGTCATTGAATTTTCATAAACCTAATTTTTGTTCTGATGCCTTCCCTATATGAATACTCTATAATTTCTTACTTTTTAATGGTGTTCACCTAGATTCCATGCATTAATTTATTGGAGAAAATTATTAACTAAACTGTGTACCCTTTATTTATATGGTGTAAATACCCTGAAATTTATTGAATGATACCTACCAAAAAAATTATTTACTATCATTGGATACCCATTTATATTTCATTGGTTTATCATGATTATTGATGGAATAATGAATGTTTTCCTTACATGATTCCATTTTTAAAGGATATGAAACCCATTTTATTTTCATAACTTATTTATGATATGATGAATAATTTATTTTAGGTGGCACACATATGTATGTTTGATGATGTTTGGGGTCCTATGTCACCCTCTAATGCATTGGTTAGGTTTGATATCTCATGATATAAAAAAGTAAAGGGTATAATGAGTTTGTTCACAAATGCATGCAAATAATGAGTTCTATCACATTTTAATGCATGGAAATAATGTGTTTATTCATAATGGCATGGGCATAAATAATTTTCTCACAAGGTTTCTTATGTTTATGATTGTGCCAAGTTTCAATTTTTTTTATTTTTCGACCATGTTACATTCCATGTTTATGCCTCATTTTTTAAGATATTAAATACTTTTATGTTATTCTCCCATGATTCAGGATAATTTTTATATTCTTCTATTCCATGTAATTATTGTTGTACCTCTTCGATATATGGTAATTATATGATATATTTTTATGTTATTCAATGCCTTATTAAATGAATTGTGATCTATTATTTGTTGGGTATAAATTTTTCACATATCTCGATTATACCCATATACTCATGTTTTTATCACTTAAGAGGTTTTATTGTTATATATTATTATTACCCTTACTGAGTGTCCAAGATCACTACATTCTAATGTTTTCATTTCCCCCAGTTATGAAGAAAATTAATTCATATGATGTTTCTAAAAGATTATTTTTAATGGATAATTTGTTGGAGACGTTAAAGACTTGTTGTGGATTAAGTAGTTTCCTATATAGTGGGAAAATGTACATTAATTGAAAAATACATGGTTTTTAAAATGAATGTATAGTCTTAATTTTCATAAAATATAAATAAAAAATATCCTCAGAGTTTATTGTAATGAAATATTTTCTTTAAGTAATATAATTATGATATGGTCATGTCTAGGTGGCATCATATTTGGTTTTAGAGTAGGGTTTAAATAACTTGGGAGAGTGTGATGTTATTGGTTGAGGATGTAAATTTCATCAGGGGGTGACAAGTGAATGTTTATCATAATTAAAAAGGTATAAATAGCCTTTTACGTTAGTTGAGGTAATATTGAATTTTTTAAATATTGTAATGAGATATATTTAGTGAAAACCCCAGTGATGTGTCTAAAGTAAAATTCTATGAATAACATTACATCCTCAAGATTTGATATAGTATATATTATGTGGTTATCCTAGAAATTATATCCCTATATGGATACTAGCAAGTGGATGTGGTTGTGGAACAAATTCACCTAGGAGTAATCACCCGGAAAAAGTTTGGTCGACTATCAACTCAATCTTCATATTGGTATATGATGGGTGGGCCTTAGATGACACGCCTGGCTAGAAAATATCGAAGGATATGATTTTATCTTTTATAATCAATTTAAAATCCATTATGAATGATTTTTTATGTTAAGGGACTGGGTTAAGTGATATGAGAGAACTCAACCTAAAAAAACTTAGATTGAATTATGAAATAATAACTAGTATTGATGTATTTATATCTTGTTCAAACAACTCGTTTGTACCTGAAAAAATCATCATCTTAGTTATTAGATGTTGAATTATTAATAAAAGATTTTAGTGGCATGATTATTGTATCACAAGTATATAACTCATCTATAATAAATATTTATATAAATTCATTTTCTATAAAATCTTATTATCCTTCCTTTAGTCAAATTTGATGTTATATTAGGCATGGATTGGCTCTCTTAACATAGAGGATGTGATAATTACCATAATAGAAACATCACATCTAAAAATAAACTCATGAATACCTATTAATACAAGTAAAAATATAAACTACCTATGAGAAATTACACCCACTACATTGGGGTATTTTGTACAAATGATTAAAGGAAAACTCAACATTAGTAATATTCATATTTTGTGGGAAAATATGAGTTCACTAGTCATACCAAGGATGGTGAGGATGAAACCTCATTATAAATTAAATATAGTGTAATTGTATCTTATGAAAACCCTTAATTATTTAATTAGTTATGGATAATTAAAATTATGAAGAAATAATTTATATAAGGAGGTGAGAATGTAACAGCCAATAATTTTACTATGTATTTTCCTTAAATAAATATTAAGTTAATATTTTTTTTACATGCAACAACTAACTAAAATGAAACCATGATACATTTAAATAATATTTAACTATTAAAATATAGTCAATAAATTTGTGGGTATTAAAGTGAGTAATCATATAACAAAACTTATAAAGAAAAAGGAATGAAATGGCATAGGGTAGTTGAAGTTTCCCATATAAAACTCATTTTTCTGAGTATAGAAAGGAGGTATCTTTATAAGGGTTTTCCCTAGACCAATATCTAGAAGAAATATAAAAATTAACATATGAGTTAAATAGAATGTGAAATAATATCAATATCATTGAAATATCTACAAGATCTACGCTAGTGGAATCACCACACTTGACGGCCACCAGAGATTACCTTATGCTTAGATATTATGTGGAGATCTTAAGGGGTTATGTAAATAGAAATTAAGATGATATAAACTTGTAATATTTAATTTATTAATTTATTTATCCTGTGTATTTTATACCTTTAAAATTTTAACTTTTAATGAAAATGAATGTTTATTTACTAAAACATTAAAAAAATTAACAAGATCATTTTACTCTTAAAAATGATTTTTTTATGATATAGTATTTTTTGTGCATTATTTAAATAAAATAAATATATTATAGATAATATATAATATTTATATGAAGAATATATGAAAACAAGTCTAATTAGAAATTGATAAGAAATAAAAGTAAGAATTATTAAAAAAAATAAAAGTATATTTTTCTATGAAAACATTTTCTATATATATTTATGTTTTTATTCCAAAATGTTAGAATTTAAATTTTTAAAAAATAAACTATTTTTTTGTATTAATTATCTTAATATTATATTATGATAAATTTATGCTATTTTATAAAATAATTTATTTTTAAGTGATTAGTGAAAAAAACAGTTTTTAGAAAATATTTAAAACTTGTAACATTAAAATTATATAAGAATGACATAGAAATATATATATATAATATATATAATAAAATATTTATTTTATGGGTAAAATTATTCATTTTCAATATTATAAAATGTACGAATAATTTAAAGAATTTAGGAATCATTTTAATCCAATATAAAAACAACTTTTAGTCTATTTTTTTAAACATTTTTACTAAAAAATTCAGTTTTATATTTATTTAAAAGAAAAAATATTTTTTTTATAAGAAAAAAATTATGTTATGGAAATTAATTACATTGATAATTTGAATAGACACATAAATTTCAAGATTAAAAACATATTTTTTCTAAAAACTTTTTTTATGTGTCATGTCCGTAAATTAGGAAATAAACTTTTCAAAACATTGACATTTTATTTTATAAAATTATTTTTTATATTTTAAATAATCATTAAAAAATTATTAAATAATGAAAATTTTTATTTGTGTCATTAAAATTAATTACTGAGTTTAAAAACATTAGACATCGTGTTAAAAGTAAAAAGTGTAAAAATAGTTTTACTAATTGTAAGAGACATAAAAAATTTATAAAACTTGCCTCCAAGTTTATGAATGAATGGTGGATATAATAACCCTCATCCACTCAATTATTTTAAACTTTTATAACCTTTTACCCTTAAATAACGACCTTTCATTATTAAAATGTAAAGGGTACTTCTAAAATTACCCTTTTGTTTAATTATGAATGGATATCATTTCCAACACTTAATTTTACAATTATCCCATATAATTTCATCTTAAAAATTAATAATTTATTCTCATAATAGAATCCAATCTCATGTTAATAATACATTGATCCTAATTATTTAGTGTAAGGCCTCTATTTATAAGGATATTTCTAAGAGAAATATCAAGTTCTCAATGTGAGTATTTGTTACTCCATGTCATTTTATTCTTAATATTCTAATTTAAAACTTTTTATATCCACCAAAATATAATTAAATGAGTAATATTAATTTACAATAGTGTTATTATAATATTTTACAAACCATTAATCAATCATTTCTATCAACTAAGAAAGGAAAAACATCATTGATTGTATGTACGTGCTGACTACCACCTTGATAAAGAGATGTTGTTTATTTTTCATCACTACCTTTCATGGATGTTAACACAAATGGATTTAATGAATGAAAATTTTAATTTTTTTAAAATTTTAGTTCATAAATTTTAATTTATCATATACCTTCATTACATCCCATTCATTGAGCCATGGAATCATTAATCGTATATATGTGTGAACAACATCCTCTATGAACGGCCAAATTAATTTATAAATAAGTTACTACATTAATGGTTTGGAGAATGTATTTAATGATGGAAAATTATATTTATTTTTTTAAGCCATCTTAAAATGTTATATTAAAATTATATAAAAACTTGTCTTTACTTTTTAAATCATTATAACACACTCTTGTTTGGGTTGATTTTACCACATACATGAATGATGTTATAATGTTTATATAATGAATAATTAATTAATTTTATATAATGGTAATATCATGAAATAATATTCTATTTAATATTCCTTAATTATTCTAAATATTTGTTATTAATATTTTATATATTTATTAAAATACCACCTTTCGATTGTTAAACATGTCATAACCAGTTTATCACAATTTACTTTTTCATAAACCATATTCATGTATTTCACCTAATTAAATGTGGGTAAATGAATTATTTTATAAAATTATTACCCTATCTTAAATAATCTCTTAATGATGAAATTTTAACTAATAATTTAGAATTGACTATGTCACCATGAAACATGTATGAAATAAATAATCAAAAAATCCAAACATTGGATGATAAAAAATAAACAATAACCATGTAACATATTTGTGATATATGGTTATAAATTTTATATATATATAATGTAATTTATTTTAGAAATTCTATTAAATCAGTGATTAAGATAATTATTTTCATTTTATAGGAGGTTAGAGCATGTTCAATTAAGAGAGATGTAAGGAAAGGGGTTCATTGTATCAAACTTAATTTCTTGAGACATATTTTATATTATACACCCTGATATATTTGATATGGTGTAATTAATACCTGATGGATTTATTTTAACATAATAATGTAATTCATGGGGTTTAAAGATTCATATGGTGTTCTTTATTTAAATGGACTGTGATTCAAAAGATAGTAAAGTTATAAAGGTTATTTATCTCTATTTTTAATTCCACAAGTCATGCTTGATATCACACAACATTGTTTTTATATTGTGTGCATCATACCCATTTGAGACTTTATATAATTAATTAAATTTAATTCCTATTCTTTTAGGTTTAATTTTATTCTCTCTCTTTAAAGGGGTTTCAATTATAATGTTTCTCAAATCGTAAGGTTTTTATTGTAAATCTAATATTCAAATCAAGGTTCTTTTTGATAGATAATCCATTTGTGTGATTTTTATTCTTTCTAAAACTCCACAAAATTTTCAATATCTATTCATAGGGTTTTACATGTCCTATAAAATTTTCATTTCCCCTCAACTCATATTTTACTAAAAGTGTTTCTTGTAATTTATGCAAACCCTATCTCTTCTTTTTTTGGTCAGGAACCTCAATTTTCTATTTTCTAAATTTATTGGATGATTTTGAGAACTTCATTATCTAAGTATAAGTAATTTATTGAGTTCATATTCTAAAAATTTAAATTTTAAAAAAAATTAATGAAAATTTTAACATTTTCCATATATTTTATTTTCATAAAATTATGGAATAAATATTTTTTTAATTTTTTCTCTGTGAACATATCTTTCCACCATTTTATCTTTTTCTATAAATCTTCCTATTCACATTATTGGTTTCTAAAATAATTATAAATTATATATGTTATATATATTATTTCTTTTTTTTTAATGAGTATTTTTTAAAGTCCAGGGATATTTATTATTTTATAAGAAATTTTCTTAATGCTCTTAAAAGAGTTTTAGTCTATCTAATAAATTTTAACATATTTTATTCCTAACCAAGGATATTCTTAAAATGATAAAATCATACTTCTTCTTTTAAATTTCTTATGATATATTATTTTTTATCATAGAAATGATCCATTAATTCCTTTTTATATCCAAGTCATTGAATTTTTATAAAACTAATTCTTCACGTGATACTTTTCCTCTATCGATACTCTATAATTCCTTAGATTGAAGGGTTTTAACCTATTTTTCATACATAGATTGATTTTATAAAATTATAAAATAAATATTATACCATTTATTTATTTTTTTAAACACTGTATACTTTATTTAATTATATATTCCTAGAAATTTATTTAGTATCATCAAATACCCACTTATAATACATGAGTATAACATGTATCTTAGTGGAATTATGAATGTTTTTATTATTTAGTTCCAATTGAAAGGGTTATGAAATTGAATTTATTTCTATGGTTTCCTAATGATGTGATGAATGTTATATACATATTTATAGATGATGAAGGATGGGGTGCAATATCACCCTCCAATGCATTTGTTAAGTGTTATATCTCATGTGATAGTAAGGTGTGGACATAATGATTTTGTTTATAAAGTAATGGGTATAATGAGTTTTCTTAAAAGGTTTAATATTCTTATGTTTTTTCACCTTTATATGTTTCTTTTTATTTAAAACTATGGTACATTCCATATTTATTCCTCTTTTATATGATATTCTGTACTTTTATATTATGTTCCCATGATTTTGGATTATTTTTTATGCTTCTAAGATGGATTATTATTATTGCACCACTTTGATATGTAGTAATTTCATAATATATTCTTATGTAATTCCATGCCTTATTCCATGACTTATAATATATTATTTTTTAGGAATAAATTTCTTAAATATCTATATTTTACCCATTTTCTCATCTTATGCTCACTTATTATCTTTGATTGTTGTCACTGATGATTTACTTTACTGAGAATTTGATCTCAACTGATTCTTATGTCTCCATTTCCCTAGGTTATGAAGAAAAGTAATATGTATAAAGAATCTAGAAGTGTATCATGGGTGTATAATTTGTGGGATATGTTTAATACTTTTAATGGATTATGAATTTTTGTATATAGTCTGAAAATTTTCCATTAGTTGAAAAATTGATAGGTTTTGTTAGTTTATTTTTGTTCATGATTATCCAAAAATATAAACCTAATAGGTATATGAAATGTATTGTAATGAAATATTTACTATAAGTCATATAATTATTAGACAGTCATTTCCATGGGGTTTCATGTTATTAAACATTCTTGAGGATGGTGTTGTATTTGTTTTCAATACATGTAAAATTTAATTATAAATTAATTGGTCTTAAAAGAAGTAAATGATGAGCATTGAAGGATACATGAACACTCTAGGCCATAATATTCAAATGTGTTAATAAGGATTGAGATGTATAAGGATAGTTTTTGGAGGAGTTTAGAAATATTTGGAATTGATTTCAGCTAGTATATAGTATCCCATTTGATATTTAATTTGGAGTTAGATTTTAGGAAGTTTACAAAAGAAAATATCTAATTATGAGGTCGTATAAGACAGTTAACCTATGAAACTGGAATGTAAAAAATGAAAAATTAATTTTTCCTATGTGGTTGAATTTTGGTGTAGAATGGATGAGTATTCTAAAGTTTAAACTTTTACAATGTAAATTATAATACACTATCCCTCAAATAATGTTTTGTAACCACGTATGATAATTTATCTAGAAAGGTGAAAATTAGTAATTAAAATCTTCATATAACTTGACTAAAGTATCTAATAAATGAAGAAAAATCTTATGTAGAGAGATCTTTATGCCACAAAATGAAGTACCGTGTCATAGTTACAAAAACTATTTATTTCATGGAAGTTTTCAAAGGAAAATTGCAACATCCGAAGTAAATAAAGAATAATACATTTGAATGTTTATTAATATATTTGAATTAAATATTGATTTTAATTTAAATGGGATTCTATGTTTGATAGTGTACCCAACACGCAACAGCGGGTTTCTTTGAAATCTTACGTTGCACACTAATAATATAATATTATTATTTTAAATGGTAGTTAACGCCTATCCATTCTATCAGCATAAATGAATATAACTAACTATCATATGATTATACATGTTTGTAAAAAAATTGTATTTATCTAATAAAATTTAGAGGCTTAAAATGTGAATGAATCTAAGCATAAATACTCTAATATTCTTTAAAAGGTCGATTTAACGCCTTTTGATGGCGAACCCTATTTAAATCTAGTTTTGGTCATTTTTATATATTCTATTTGACAAAATAAAATTATTCTTTAGATTCGAGACATAAAAATTTACTTTGGGTAAATTTTTGGTATTTTTCTGATAAAGTTCATTTTTTGATGAATAGTGAAAAATACTGTATTTTAATTCAAAAGTACCTTTTAATCTAATTTATTTATATTTTTAGATTATCTTTTTAATTGGTTATAAAGTGTAATTATAATATATTTTTACTAGTTAATACAATTTTGTACATTGTAATTAATTTCACTTTGAAATTGGACATAAACAAATGTCAATCTTTTGATAGTTATTATTTCTTAAAAACATGCTTTTTGTTTTGACAACGGGAATTAATTTTAAATTAATTTCTGCCACTTCTGTGTTTTAAATTTAGAAAAATGGATTCAATATTTGGAATCAGTAGGTACAAATTGTGTAAATAGGTAACTTTTATTTTTAGACATTTTAAATATTTACTTCAGTAAATATTTTATTTACCATGACTAAAAGGTAAATATAGTAAATAATTGTAAAACATAATATTATAATAATATTAAATAACCATAACATGTGTCCTAATCCTATTTTATGATACATATCTGACCATGTTCATCCTTGGTTCAAATTTGGGACCCCATATAGCCACATGGGAGTAATAATGACACTTTATATTAATTAATTTAAAGTAAAGACAAAAATGACATAAACAAATATCTTTTAGTAAATCAATTTTTAAATGGAGTTATATAAGTTATCTTTTTGACTATAAATATTCCTTGTAAAGATAAAAATATTTCCTACATCATGGTATTTTTTTATAATTTTTTTACATCAAATAAATTAAATTATTTATGACACAATAATGATGCAGTATTTACCTCATTAATAAATTACTTAAATAAATAAAATTATAAATATTAAAACAATATCCAAAACCTGTCCAATTATTATTAGATGATTTTATTTCTACCATTATTAATCTTAACTTCTACTTTAATGATTATTTTACCTATTAAAACCGAAGATGATTTTATAATAAAATAATTGTTTCAAACTTTCCTAAAGAGCCCCCCCCCCCTCTCCCTTATAAAAATCCCTCACTTATAACTCATTCCTCACACTTCTCAAGCCTTTTTGTCATACAAAATATGCTTCAATAATCTCCCAAGATCCCTCTCTTAATCCTAGAATACTTTCCTTAGGTAGAAATCACTTCAAGAAACCCTTTTGGTTCCAACCAAAGGGAGTTACCTCATTTAAAGGTAACGTCTTCTCTTAAGTTCTTTTGTTTTATTTTACTTCTTGAACCCACTAATCTCTTTTTATTCCTTTATTTTATAACAACACTAGTATCCTAAATATACTAGGATGTTTTTATGAGAATTATTCTAACTATACTTACACACACCTCCATCTAATGGGTGAAGAACATACTGTTTCTGTGAATGGAAAACTAATGACTCACGAAGCGATGATTGTTCAATTATCTCATACCGCCTCTCATGGTGACCATTAGGATGAAACTATATTTATATATGATATATATTATGTTTATATTTTCTTTATTCTTCTGTATTTTTCATTTATATCACACCTTTATGGTTTCCATAGTGGGTAAACGTGATAATTTCATTTGAGGAAGTGCAGACTACCACCCCCTCAAAGTGATATAACTCATTAATGCCATATGTGGGATGTATAAAGGATAGAGTTAAAGGTATTATATAAGATATTATACTGAAATTAAAATATACCAGGGTATCATTATTTTTTAATTCCATTAAAGTGCGAAATAGAAATGAAATTAGCGTTCATGCGTACGTACCGCTTACCGTCTCCATGAATGGTGCATTTCACTTCTTATCTCCAAATGTTATGTACTGTTATAAATACATATATATACTGTATATATATGATTTATATGATATCTAAATCATGAATATCATTCTGAAGATAATGTATTGTTGACGACATGGACAACTTGTAATTATAAGGTGTTCATTTTTACTCAAGTACCAAATATCGATGAAACAACCGTTAAAAACTTAAATGATTACATAATGTTTATAACATGGTAATAAGTGATATAAAAGGAACAATAAACTTTAATAATGTTCTTAATCAAGTAGAAATTAACTTTAGCTTATTATTCAGGAGATTAAAGAACGATCATGTCAAGTCGGACACGAGTTAAGGGACTTCATCTCAATACCCTTTCATTGAGGCATATTTTGTTTTATTCTCAAATTTATTTTATACAGTATATAAATACCTTTTACATTTCATTTCATTCAAATGGAATATTTTCCTACGATTCATTTTACTAAAATACAAAAAAAATGTTTCTTTTTAACATAAGTGGTGACAATTACCTTTTCCGCCGCCATGAGTATTATTTGATCTTTGGATTCCTTAATAAGCTGAAATGTTTTTAAAAGGAAGATAAATACCATATAATCTTTTTTGTATTTTGGTATTGAATATGGTTTTGATAATGGATTTTCTATGTCAATATATTTAAATGATATATTATGATTAGGATGTGGAAATGTTATCTTTCCTTTATGTTTATTTTATGTGTTATGAATATGTTATGGTTCTTGGGCATTGTTTACTTATACGGGTGGTTTCGTGATAAACCTAGGGTGGGTGAGCCTAAGATAGCTCTCCAATGCATTGGGTAACATGACGGATGTAAACGTGAATGTTTCTCCTAATATATTTAGGGATTATATACTGAGATGGGTATTCCAATGTAACTCCCTACGTAGATGGGATACCTACAATGTAAGTATGATATGGATGCCACAAGTTAACTTTATGATTTATGTTTTCCATGTGTTATTCATAGATCTTTTGATTTCATGAGGTATGTTAAAGAGCTTATGTTATGTATGTAATGATGAACTAATGTTTTTATTCTTTGTTTTATAACCCTTACTGAGTTTTTTATGCTCATCCCACGTTTTGAAATGTTTTTCATAGGACTTAAAGATGAATAGGGTCAAGGATGGGATCAAGGAAAAGTCATGTTATCTAAAACATGGAACTAGACATGACTCTTTTTTTAAAGAGTTTTTATTTTATGAAAAAAATGGAAATTGGGTAGAAGTGTCTACTTTGTAATATTTTGAGATGTAATAGTGATGTCCTAATTCTCTAAAACTCTAAACATGAAAAGATCATCAATGTGAATTATTCATTTAATTCAATATTATGTAATTTTTTAAGGAAGGTTCCTTATAGTTGGTATCAAAGGTCGGTTTAGATAACTTTAAGAGTTAGGGTATTGTTAAATTAATATCCATAAATTAATTTATGTTAATATTGAAATGATATAGCACTTACAGATTATCATGTTCCTTTTCCTAAGATATTTATGTGTTCATAATGGTTTTCGCAGAGGAAACAGGGCAGCTATGTTAGGATGACATCAGGAAGAAGACAACCTTCTAAATTAGCAACCTGATATGGTCAGAATCGGAACTGAACTGTTTGTTGCATTGATGGAACAGTTGACTCAAGCTATAAATGGTGGGGGTATCCATGCACGAGATTAGCCAGATCAACCACATAGGAACATGTCAGTAGTAGATCATTTCATGAGGTAACATCCCCCATTATACATAGGATCATCTGACCCTGTGCTAGCAGAAGGGTGGATTAAAGCACTGGAGAAAAATTTTGATGTCATGGGTTGTTCAGAACACCAAAAGGTTAGTCTTGTTGTTTACTATTTTGAAGGTGAAGCTGATCAGTGGTGGTCGATGGTGAAAAATATCAGGGATAGTGAGTAGATTGATGCTCTTTATTGGGCTAAGTTCAAAGTTATGTTCCTTGAGAAATATTTTCCTAAGGTGGTTCGACTGAGGATCAAAAAAAATTCCTAGAATTGAGGTAGGAGGATGACTCAGTGGCTGCTTATGAAGAAAAATTCACTTGACTCGTAATGTATGCTCTAAATTTCATACGAGATCTTGATAGTAAAATCAACTGTTTTTACTCAGTATTAAATCCAAAGTATCAGAGGGATTTATATTCTTTTGAGTTAAAAAGTTATGAAAAAAAATTTCGTTCTGCGGAGAAGGTAGAAATGGAGTTTTCAGATGATTAGGTGTTTTTTGAAAAACAACAAAATAAGAGGTTGAGGTGGCAGACGAAAGAGAAGAACTCTTCAAAAAATTCTGATGGTAAGAAACTTAAGTTTACAGTTTGTGAAAAATTTGGTAAAAATCATGATGGGGAATGTCTTTTGAATTCTGGTAAGTGCTACCGATGTAGTAAAATGGGGCATAAGGCTCGTAATTTCCCTGAAAAAGATCAAGGTAATGGTTAGAACAAATCTGATTTACAGTCAGTAAAATGTTTCAAGTGTAATGAAATGGGTCATTCTACAAATGAGTGTCCAATGAAGAACTCAACTGATGGAAATCAGCCAGACTACAATCATAAAGGGGTGGTGAAATCCTTTGCAACTACTTCAGCAGATGTTGGTCCATCGAATGAAGTAGTATCAGGTACACTGTTTGTTTGTTCAGATTATGCAAATGTATTGTTTGAGAAATTTTTCTGAGAAATTTTCTAGTAAATTAGGAATTTCATCTCATGATATGAATATAGAACTTATGGTAAAAACACCTGGAGGAAATTTTGGGATAAAAAGAAATTATAAGAACCTTCATATCCTTATGTGTAGAAAGAATCTACCTGCAAATCTTATTTTTTTGCCTCTAGTAGAGTTTGATGTTATTTTGGGTATAGATTGGATTTTTGTTTATCATTATAAGATTGACTGAAGAGCTCAAGAGATTTATTTTCAGAAAGATTTTAAGTTTGTGTACAAGAATGAACCCTTACTTTTGATAACATATCAAGAAGCTGAGAAAATAGTAAAAGATGGAAATGAATGTTACCTTGCACATATTGTTGAAAATAAAGGAAATGTTGAGATTAATGATATTCTAGTGGTAAATGAGCACCTTAATGTTTTTTCTGATGATTTTCCTTGTATTATACCTAATCGAGAAGTTAAATTTACTATTGACTTAGTGCCTGATGCTAAACCAATTTCAAAACCCATTTGTTGAATAGATCAAATTTAACTTTTAGAGTTAAAAAAACAATTGCAGGAGTTATTAGATAAAGGTTTCATTCGATCTAGCACATCACAATGGGGTGCCCCAATCTTATTTGTTAAAAAAAGATGGTTCAATTGGAATTTTCATTGATTATAGAGCACTGAATAACATCACTGTTAAGAATAAGTATCTTTTGCATCATATCGATGATTTGTTTGATCAACTCCAGGGAGCTTAGTATTTTTTGAAGATTGATCTGAGGCCGAGGTACCATCAGTTGAAAGTAAAGGAAGCAGACATTTTGAAGACCGTATTTTGTACTAGATATGGCCATTATGAATTTGTAGGTATGCCTTTTGGGTTAACCAATGAACCTGTTGTATTCATAAATCTTTTGAATAGAATTTTCCATGAGTTCTTGGATAAGTTTGTGGTTGTGTTCATTGATGATATTTTGGTTTTTTTTAAAGTTAAGAGGAGCATGAAAGTCATTTAAGGGTTGTCTTGAAAACCTTAAAAGAAAATAAATTGTATGAGAAATTCAGTGAGTGTGAGTTTTGGTTACAACAAATTTTATTCCTGGGTCACATTGTTTCAAAAAATGGCATAACTATTGATCTTGCTAAAATAAAATTTGTTGAAGAATTTCCAAAACCCACAAATATAACCGATATTCATAGTTTTCTTGGTTTGGCAGGTTATTACTGAAGGTTTGTAAAAAAAATTTAAGGCTATCTAGTCCAATGACTAAGTTAACTCGAAAAGGTGTTAAGTTCATCCAGACAAAAGAATGTGGTGATTTTTTTCAAGAATTGAAAAGAAGATTGGTGAATTCTCTAGTTTTGGCATTGCTTTCAAGAAATGGTGAGTTTGTTATCTACAGTGATGCTTCGTTGAAAGGACTTAGTTGAGTCCTTATATAGAATTATCAGATAATTGCTTATGCTTCACGTGAGTTGTTATGTGAAGCTCATAGTTCCCCATTTTCAGTTCATCCTAGTAGTACTAAGATGTACAGAGATCTTTGGGAGTATTACTGGTGGGATGGAATGAAAAGAGATATTGCTGATTTTACTATGGATTTTTTTACTTTTCAGAAGGTTAAAGCAGAGTGGAAGTTACCAAAAGGGATGTTTCATTCTTTACCGCTGCCATAGTGAAAATGGGAAAATATATCCATGGAATTCATTGTGGGATTACCAAAGACATCTAGAGGTAAAAATGAAATCTAGGTTACTGTTGATCGATTGACTAAATCTTCTCATTTCCTTCCTATTCGAGATACTTTGTCTCTAGATCAACTTTCTCGGTTGTACATTAAGGAGATAGTCAGGTTGCATGGTGTTCCCCTCTCCATTGAATATGATCGTGATCCCAGGTTTAATTATAACTTTTGTAAATTCCTTCAGAAGTCATTGGGTACTGAATTAAATTTTAGTACAACTTTTCATCCTCAATCAGATGGGAGTTAGAACGAACAATTCAGACCTTAGAGGATATGCTATGAGCTTTCTCACTAGATTACCAGGGAAGTTGGTACCAACATATTTCTTTGGTTTAATTTTCATATAATAACAGTTTTCATTCCAGTATATAGATGGCTCCATTTGAGGCATTATATGGAAATCATTGTCGAACTCTAGTTTTTTGGGATGAAGTAGGTGAAAGAAAGATGATGGGACCAGAATTGGTAGAAGAGATGATAGAAAAGTTTCAGTTAATTCAGAATAACATGAGAACAGCTCAGAGCAGGTAGAAAAGCTATGCGGATAACCGGAAGAAGGATCTATCTTTCGAGGTGGGTGATCATGTCTTTCTCAAAGCTTCTCCATTGAAAAGTGTGATGCATTTTCGTAAGAAGGGAAATTTGAGTCTGATGTTCATTAGACCTTATGAAATCCTAGATAAAGTTGGAGAAGTTGCGTATAGAGTGGTTTTACCCCCAAGTTTATCTCAGTTACACAATGTTTTTCATGTTTCAATGTTGAGAAAGTATATTCCAGATCCATCTCATGTTTTAAGCCCAGTGGTAGTTCTGTTGGAAGAGAATCTCTCCTATGAGGAACAACCAGTCCAAATTCTTGACCGTAGAGAGCAAGTGTTACAGAATAAGGTAATTTTTTAGGTAAAGGTTTTGTGGAAAAACCATATGGTTGAAGAGGCAACGTGGGAATCTGAAAATGTTATGAGGGATAAATACCCCCACTTATTTGATAAGTGAATAAAAATTGCAAGGATGTAATTCCCAAAAGGGGGGAAGGATGTAACATCCCAAGTAAATAAAGAATAAAACATTGGAATGTTTATTAATATTTTGGAATCAAATATTAATTTTAATTTAAAGGGGATGCTATCTTCGATAGCACACCCAATACGCAACAGCGGTTTTCTTTAAAATCTTACATTGCACACTAATAATATAATATTATTATTTTAAATGGTAGTTAATGCCTAGCCATTGTATTGGCGGGAATGAATATAACTGACTACAATATGATTATATATGTTTGTAAAATATTTTTACATTTATCTAATAAAAGTTAGAGGCTTAAAATGTGAATGAATCTAAGCATAAATACTCTAATATTCTTTAAAAGGTTGATTTATCGCCTTTTGAAGGAGAACCCTCTTTAAATCTAGTTTTGGTCATTTTGATATGTTCTATTTGACAAAATAAAATTATTATTTAGATTCGGGAAAACAAAATATACCTTGGGTAAATTTTTGGTATTTTTCTGATAAAGTTCATTTCTTAATGAATAGTGAAAAATACTGTATTTTAATTCAAAAGTGTCTTTTAATATAATTTATTTATATGGTTATATTATATTTTTAATTAGTTATAAAGTGTAATTAGAATATATTTTTACTAGTTAATCCACTTTTGTATATTTGAATTAATTTCGCTTTTAAATTGAACATAAACAAGTGTCAATTTTTTATAGTTATTATTTATTAAAAACACGTTTTTTGTTTTGACAGCGGGAATTAATTTTAAATTAATTTCTGCCACTTCTTTGTTTTGAATTTATAAAAATGGATTCTATATTTGTAATCAGTAGATACAAATTGTATAAATAGATAAATTTTATTTTTAGACATTTTAAATATTTACTTCAGTAAATATTTTATTTACCATGATTAAAAGGTAAATATAGTAAATAAGGGTAAAATATAATATTATAATAATATTAAATTACCCTAACATATGTCCTAATACTATTATATGATACATATCTGACCATGGGCATCCTTGGGTTGAATTTGGGACCCCATGGAACCACATGGGAGTAATAGTGACACTTTATATTAATTAATTTAAAGTAAAGACAAAAATGACATAAACAATATCTGTTATTAAATAAATTTTTACATGGGGTCATATAAGTTATATTTTTGACTATAAATATTAATTGTAAATATAAAAATATTTCCTACATCATTATATTTTTTTTATAATTTTTGGAAAACAAATAAATTAAATTATTTATAACACAATAATGATGCAGTTTTTACCTCATTAATAAATGATTTAAATAAATAAGATTATAAATATTAAAACAATATCCAAAACCTTTCCAATTCTTATTCGATGATTTTATTTCGACCATGGGTCATCTTAAATTTTATCTTAATGATTAGTTGACCTTTTAACACCTAAGATGAGTTTATAATAAAATAATTGTTTCAAACTTTTATAAAGAGCCCCTCCTCTCCCTTATAAAAAGCCCTCACTTCTAACTCATTCCTCATAGTTCTCATGCCTTTGTATCATACAAACTATGCTCAAATAATCTCCCAATATCCATCTATTAATCCTAGAATCCTTACCTTAGTCAAAAATCACTTCAAGAAACTCTTTTGGTTCAAACCAAAGGGAGTTACTAGATTTAAAGGTAACGTCTTCTCTTAAGTTTTTTTGTTTTATTTTACTTCTCCAACCCCCTAAACTATTTTTATTCCTTTATTTTATAACAACACCAGTATCCTCAATATACTAGTATGTTGTTATGAGAATTATTCAAACTAAATTTAAACACACCTCCATCTAATGGGTGAAGAACATACTATTTCTGTGAATGGCAAACTAACGCCTCACAAAGGAATGATTGTTCAATTATCTCCTACCGCCTCTCATGGTGACCATTAAGATGGAACTTTATTTAAATATTATATATATTATGTTTATATTTTCTTTATTCTTCTGTATTTTTTATTTATAGCATACCTTTATGGTTTCCATAGTGGGTAAACGCGATAATTTCATTTGAGGAAGTGCGGACTACCGCCCCCTCAAAGTGATACGACTTGTTAATGCCATGTGTTCGATGTATAAAGGATAGAGTTAATGGTATTATATATTATATAATACTAGAATTATAATATACCTAGGTATCATTAAGTTTTAATTCCATTAAAGTATGAAATAGAAATGAAAGTAGCATTCATGCGTATGTACGACTTACCGTCTCCATGAACGGTGCATTTCATTTCTTATCTCCAAATGTTAAGTACTATTATAAATACGTATATATACTGTATATATATGATTTATATGATATCTAAATCATGAATATAATTCTGTAGATAATGTATTGTTGACGACATGGACAACTTGTAATTATAAGGTGTTCTTTTTTACTCAAGTACCAAATATCGACGAAACAACCGTTAATAAATTAAATGATTTCATAATGTTTATAATATGGTAATAAGTGATATAAAAGGAATAATAAACTTGAAAAAGTTTCTTAAGCAAGTATAAATTAACTTTATTTTATTATTCAGGATATTAAAGAACGATCGGGTCAAGTCGGACATGATGTAAGGGACTTCGTCTCAATCCCCTTTCATTGAGGCATATTTTGTTTTATTCTCAACTTTATTTTATATGGTGTATAAATAAATTTGAATTTTCATTTCATTCAAATATAATCTTTTCCTATGATTCATTTTACTAAACGACAAAAAAAAGAATGTTTCTTTTTAACGTAAGTGGTGACAATGACCTTTTCAACCGCCGCGAGTGTTATCTGATCTTTGTCTTCCTTAACAAGCCAAAATGTTTTTAAAAGGAAAATAAATACCATATACTCTTTTATGTATTTTTGTATTGAATATGGTTTTGATAATGGATTTTTCATGTCAATATATTTAAATGAAATATTGTGATTAGAATGTGGAAATTTTATCTTTCCTTTATGTTTATTTTATGTGTTATGAATATGTTATGGTTCTTGGGAATTGTTTATGTATATGGGTGGTTCTGTGATAAACCGGGGGTGGGTGAGCCTGCAATATCTCTCCAATGTATTGGGTAACATGACAGAGGTAAATGTGAATGTTTCTCCTAATAGATTTAGGGAATATACTGTGATGGGTATTCCAAATGCAACTCCCTACGTAGCTGTGATAGCTACAATGTAAGTATGATATGGATGCCACAAGTTACCTTTATAATTTATTTTTTCTATGTGTTATTCATAAATATTATGATTTCATGAGGTATGTTAAAGAGATTATGTCATGTATGTAATTATGAACTAATGTTTTCATTCTTTTTTTTATAACCCTTACTGACTTTTTTATGCTCATCCCAGGTTTTGAAATGTTTTTCAGAGGACTTAAAGATGAATAGGGTCAAGGATGGGATCAAGGAAAATTCATTCTATCTAAAACATGGAACAAGACATGACTCTTTTTTTCAAGAGTTTTAATTTTGTGAAAAAAATGGAGACTGATTACAAGTGTATACTTTGTAATATTTTGAGACGTAATAGTTATGTCCTAATTATATAAAACTCTAAACCTGAAAAGATCCACAATGTGAATTATTCATTTAATTCAATATTATGTAATGTTTTAAGGCCATGTCCTTATAAAAATATATTTGTGTATTTTAAAAAAAATAGTTTAGAAGAAGACTATGATAATTTAAATATCACATGAAGGAAACAAGTCAAGTCTTCAACTAGATTTATAGGAAGAGTTGAATGAAGTCTTTTATCAAATATAAAAGAGTTTGAATGAGTATATTTGTTCCACTAAGTTTCAAATATATATAGATAACTATTTTGAAAAATAATTCACATAAATTTCTGGGAATATAAATAAAATAAATAAATAAATAGTCTTATTGAGAATACTAATAAGTAGAACTAATATGTTTCTATATTTAAGAATAAGACCAGAGAATTGATATAAGAGATTTATGTGAAAGTAATAGGAATAATATTATCATTCTGAGTAAAAATGGAGGCCCATACACTCATAGGGGATAATTATTTTTAAGTGGATGTTTACTCTTTTGGTATGATAGAGAAACTAATTAGTTCTAGAAGTTTTATGAGTTCAAGGTCAAACCCATTCTCTGGTTGTTTCTAATAATAATAAGGGGACCATACGAATGGGATAATAAGGATAAAAAATTGAGAAATTATTCATCATTAAAATAGGTGAATCTCATTAACAAACATTCCATGTATATTTATTTTGGCATTGCTTAGAATATTGAGAGAGAACAGTTGAATAAGGATGAGAGTTAAATGGAATTTAAATAACTATATAAACTGATTCACCCCCTCTCATTGTATATCACCCATCATGAAATACAAAAAAAAATTCATGATCAAATATAATTGATATAGGTTCCCCATGAAGACTAAAAAATCATTAATATAAATTCATTTAAGTCACTCAATGTCACGAACCATCCCCCGGGGCCCGTATCGTGACTACCCCAAGCCCGCCTTCCATAGGCCAGGGGCTGGCGACTAGCACCAAAGGCGTAAGTCCATAAATTGGGAAGGCATTTCCTTTATAGTAGTAAACAAACACAATAGAGTACACAACTGGAAGTAAAACCCTAAGTAAAACTGTATACAAAAGAGTGTGCTGAAAGTAAAGGGTCTAGAAATACAAGCTCAACAGTAAAGTACAATACAACTGAAATGCTAGTACAACTGAAGAAAGTAAGTAAAGTAACTACGGGGTCATACTCTGGCATTCCCATCTAAAGGGTGAGTACAGATGGCCTCCTCAGTACCCCAAGTCTGTCAGTCCACTCCGTGTACGTCTCACCGAGTGGTCCACCTCTGGGTACCCTCCAATTCTGCAACTCTCTGTCCCGATCAGTGTTGTCCGTTGTCTGCAACCAACACAATGAGGTGAGGGAATAGCTCATTAAGGGTTGAGTATAACGATACTCATTAGGGAACCTGAGACACTCAAGGTCTCACAAAATCCAACAAGGATAACCACAAAGTACAGAGTCAACAGATAACCCTTACTTAGGTATATGCCCATACATATACCTAAGTTATTTAGTAACTAATATCAATTATGAGGAAAAAAAGAAAGTCATTGACTCAAGTCAATACATGATTTCAGTGAAGTAAATAAGTACAGATGATTAGTCGTGAAGATAGATCATCTTATTCTATCAAGAGGCACTGCTTCTGACCATACGGAGTCTGACCCACACATGATCGATAGGAACTAACCCCCGCAATGACCCACAAAGAATCTGACCCATACAAAATCGGTATGCGTTGACCCACACAGGATCGCTGAGCACTGACCCACACAGGATCTGACCCACACAGGATCGGTATGCACTGACCCACACAGGATCGCTGAGCGCTGACCTCCATACGATCTGTCTCCAACCTTCACCTCCCTATCAACCACTGGATTCCTCACACCCTGTGCGCTCAAGTTCTGTAGAATCTACCCTCGAGATATCGGTCATACCTTGACCGCCACTAAACTCCACAAATGAGTAACCCAAAGGACTACCATTTCGTAAGGGTTCCAACATGACAGATGGTGCGTCATTCGGATGTCGGGTCTGTGAGTTATTGATATTTTCGTTCCAGGGGCCCGGCTGATTTTTAGGTTCAAACCAACCCGACCATACACCAACTATGTCCAAACCTCAAGTGGGGTATTCCAAAAGAACTGTCTCTCTCTAATCCTTCCATCGCCGCAGGTGGTTCTTCAATCGGACACCTGTAGCCAAGATAGGGGCGAAAAGGTGTAAACTGGCCAAACGGGTCCGGGTCCGGTCCAGACCATGGTCTGACTCAGTCTGTGGGTCTGATCCGGTCCGAGGAAGTGACCCATCCCGAGGGGGCGGCCCGACCCGTGGTCAGCCCGGCCCGAGGGTGGCCTGGCCGATGGCGGCCCGGCCGTAGGCGGCCCGGCGGCCTGCCCTAACCATGCCCAGGGGGGAGGCGTGCGCCCCCCTGGTACCCAAACGGTTGAACCATTAGGGTGGGACTGAAACCGGCACCAGGTGGAGCCGGTCCAGCACACATGGGACCCTAAGGGGTCTCTCTCCTCCCGGCTGGCCCGAGTGGCCAGCCTCTCCACACCATCAGCGCGGTGCGACGGCACTGCGCCTCTCCGTCGCGGCCCGCACTGGCTGCGGCTTCCCTGGCCACTGGCGCGGTGTGACAACGTCGCGCCCCTCCGCTGCGGCCCGCCATCCCCGCTGCCCTCTTCTGGCCTCCACATAGTGCGACAGCATCGCGCGCCTCTTTCGCGGCCCATCGTCACAGCGGCTCTCCTTCCACGCAGCACGATGGTATCGCGCCCTCTTGGAGACCCTGCGGCCTTGCACTGCCGGTTCCTTCGCAGTCGGCTCGAGGTCACCCGCCGTTGCTCCACCTCCACCGTCAACACAATGAGAACAACAAAAACAAAAAGGGGGGAGGTTTGGACCATGTTCTTGCGATCCGATCCCTCCTTTTTAATATGATATCAATCGGAAAAAAAGAGCACAACAAAACGATGAAGAATGGAGGGTAAAATCTCATACATAATTCAACCCCTACCTCGTATTTGTTGATCGATGACGGTGGAAGGAGAGGAAAATAGGACGTCAATTCATCAACATCAGGAAGCATTCGGGGAAGAAGTGTCATCAGCATTCTTCACGGTTGGCTCCTTCTCTTTTGGTTCGGTTGATGATCGAAGAAAGGGTTCATTGTTCTTCGGTGGACGACGAAGATGTGTTATTCACATTCTTCATTGAGAGAATGAAGTTCTCCAAAATCTCTCTCAAGCTCTACCAAATTAATTTCCAACCAAAAACAATAATAGACTATCTATTATTTTAATGGTTGGTAAGAATTCAAAAGAATTCAAAATAATTAATTAATGCCATTAATTAATTTGTGTGGTTTGGCACACTTATGAGGGAAGTGCAAGGGTTGGCACAAAATTAATGGGGGAGGTAGAGAGTTTCATCACACATGAATGGGGTGTTAGAGGGGTTTTAAAGCCCGTGTGGGCCCCACCAAGAATATCCTCCCAAGGAAGGTTATGTGCGGGTGGGCCCCACCACCAACCTCCTCTTGGAGGTTTAAACCACCAAGAAATAAAAATAAGCAACTCTTATTTTTATTTAACTTAATTAAAAAACCCCAAAATCTAACTTCCATTCTCGTTAGAATGCAACTGTGGTGAAGGTATCACTAAGAAATCACTAACGCTACGAGTTCAGCGGTGACCTCGGATTTCAGTTCTGAGCACCGGTTCAAAAGTTATAAAATCTTGCTCGTACGTTTACTGAACGTACCTAAACAAAACTTTAGAAATTGATTCTGGGCACACCGAGA
The DNA here is from genome assembly GCA_963277665.1 of Viscum album. Taxonomy (NCBI): domain Eukaryota; kingdom Viridiplantae; phylum Streptophyta; class Magnoliopsida; order Santalales; family Viscaceae; genus Viscum; species Viscum album. The sequence continues at coordinate 1,980,473,753 of OY728125.1, read as the reverse complement.
CTCGGAATCAAGCAACGTAAATTTTCACAGACTCGTAAAAATCCCAGGAATTTAAGAAAAAAAATTCCACAGAATTTCCAGGTCTTTACACTCAAGGTAAAAATCCTATTTTATTTCCAGGAAATGTGAGGAAATTTTAAGGTGATCCAGGATAACAATAAATGAATTATTCCCCCTATATATCTTAGAATGTCCATTAGTAATGTTCATTGTGATGTTATCCCACTTGAAAATTAGTATGGAGATAGGTTTCATGGAATACTTTAAAATTTTTATCTCAGCCTTTAATTATTTAAATACCAAGTATCTCGAAACATAGTCAATAATTTCCTACTTATTGTGTCCAGTCATAAATGTTATCATAAATCACTATACATATTTCTACAAATAGGGTGTATAGTGAAATTTGAGTTCTATTTATTATCTACTAATTTCCCCCATCAACATTGGTACCTACGGTACACATAATCAATTTAGAAACACTGAAACTCTAGTTTCATTGTTTATGATTATCAATCTCATATATTTTATAGTTTTAATATTCTTTAAGAATATTTTTATGTTATTAAGTTTTTTATATACTTTATTGTAATGAAAGTTAGAAAATTACATGGAAAATGAATTATGATTCCTCTTCTATAATAATTTATTTGTATAAATTTACCTAATTGGGGATTTTAGATAATTTTCTATCCCAGTCATGGATAAATCTCCATGATCCTTCATACTCAATGCATCCTCTACCTTTTTTTCCTCCATTAAGTGGTAATGTATTTCATAATTATAGTTCATGTTTATTTTATCCATCCCATTTGTATCATATCAATCTATTTATAAATGAATATATACTTGGATATATATACATATATATGTCACATAATTCATCATAGATATAGTGTCACTATATAATTAATGAAAATATTAACACTACTAATTCTAGATTATGTGTTGTATTATATAGTTCATGGTTTATGAATTTTCTTAATGCGTGAGTAAAAACTCTATCATTTTTCATAAGGATTCACCCCATAACTATCTTTAATATATCACTATATATAAAAACTCCTCCTTCACCTATTGGTAAAGTTAATATTAGTGAGTTGGTTAAAATATTCTTTAGTTATTTATGAAATTAATTACATTCCTTTGACCACATTTATCTGATACCTTTACATGTTAACATGATTAATGAGTTAGGTAATCTGGAAATATTTTCAACAAATTATGGATATTAACTTACTAAGCCATTAAAAATACATAAATCTATTATATTCACAAGTCAAAAATATTTTCTAACCATATTGTTATTTTAAGGGTCAATATCAATTGTATCACTAGGGACAATACAACCAATAAAAGAAAAATTTTGAATCCAAAATTCCCACATATTTTTTTATATCAATTTTTTCTCTTATGGTGTTAATAAAAATATATAAGTTTTTATCATCCTACTCATATCAATTAGAGTATATAAAGATACAATTAATAAGTACCATGAAAAATTTATTATGATAATATTTAAATACAATATTCCTCATATTTGTAAACATTGATGGTGTATTTGTTAATACAAAAGGAATTACTATAAACTCATAATTCTCATACCTTTTACAAAAAATCATCTTTAGTATATCATCATTATTAACTTCTATTTAATGATTACTTGAATTTAGCTGAGTATTTAAAAATTATTTATTCCCTTAAATTTGAACATATAAGTCATAAATGTATGGTAAAAGTTAATTTTATTTACTAGTAATGGCATTAATTTCCCAAAAATTGTTACACAACTTCATATAAACATATTTGTTCTTTAAAAGTATGATTGTTTCTCCCCTCTGTATGGAATTATAGTGTATGAATACCTTATCACACAAATATTATAGTAAATATTTAAATTGAACCATTTCCACTAGGTAATTCTATTGGATGTATTAGATAAGGGGTATTTATTTAGGATGAGGTCAATTGAGAATTCAACTTCACCATCAAGTGGATATCTTATAAATTCCTCAGGACATACAACAATGTGATCTCACAAAATCTATACATAATATATCTTTATAATATACTTATCTTTTATACACTCTATTTGATCCTCCTCCTTCCTATGAATTTCATGATTAAAAGACACTATAGGTGGATCTAGACAAGAAATTGGCAATGAAGTGTCTCCTCTAAAAAGAAGTTATTCAATGCCTTTTTCATAAATTATAATCAATTTTTCTCAACAATAACTTATTTTATTATACATTGTGAGTCAACCCATTTGATGAATTATGAGAAATTAATGAATTTGTATAACAATTATATTTTCATATATTCAACCCCATACATATTAATAAAAATGACCCAATATATGTTTGATTAAATAGGATTTATACTATGTTTTTTGACTAAAAAATCCTTCTTCGTTATATCAAGGTATGATTCAATGTTATTAGAAACCATTATAGATATAAAAGAATGTGTAGATATATAATTAAATAATTTATTTTTTAACTTTGAGTTTTTTATCAAAGTACCTACAATAAAACCATTTGTGACTTCAAATTACACAATAATAATTATATGAGCCAAACCTTCACCCTTGTACTCTTTTAAATTATTTTCTCTTAAATATTTAGGAATTTATTATAATAGTTCCTAATAAAATTTTAAATTAAGCACTATAAATAAGTAGGTTCTCTTTTGACTTTGCATATGTGTGATTGATAGGATTTATCTCTATGCTTTAATCAAAGTTTGTTTTCCTATAAGAAAGAAATGTGGAATTTCCTTTCATAATTATTACATGTTGAAATTTATAACCTTCCCTTAATAATCTTATACAAAGTTTTTTTCTTATGAAACTTGATCATCCTCTTACTCTCTTTAATTCCATTAAAAATATAAGTCTTGGAGAACCCATTATCAGTGTCGATAGAACTTTTCTTTGAAAAACCACGATAAATAAAAACATTTATATAAATTTTTTACATGAATAAACATTCCATAACACAAATGGTCACACAAACCATAGGATTAGAGGTCTAGTGTCGTATATTGGCTATATAAATGACCTATTTTATAATAATGATCAACATTTTATCAAAAGTGCACCATACTAGGCCATATTTTAAACATCAAATTAGTAAAACTCATCCTCAAAATTTAGGAAATAGAAATGTAATAATGGGGTGAGATCAGATTCTCAAAAAGTGATTAATAAATATTTATTCAAGGATGATTTCATAATTATAATAAAAAATAGGATCATAAGGGAAATATCATAACATTCTGAGTAATAATCATAAATCATAAGTGAACTTAAAAGGATATGGTATAAGAACTTAAATCCACAAGAGATCAACCTAGAAACATAATATCCATAACATTTATTATAAATGTATAACATAATCTATGAATCATGGGAGTATAATATTAGAATTCAAAACTTCTTTCAACTTTGGAATAAACTTTTTCATAGGGAAACATTACTTTCATGAACTACACCATCAATGTCCACACTTATAAAAAACCAAAACATACTTGTGAATATTTTATAAATAGATATTAACTTTTAACCAATGCATTGTATGCTGATATAGGACACCACCCATAATTATCCGTGAATATGAGTTCAAATTGAAAATCATTCAATTACAACATCATAAAGAAACCCTGAAAATAAAACGGGTTTCATAAAACATTTAAATGAAAATCATTCACATTTCATAAAGAAGCCATGGAAATAATTATGGGTTTTATAAAACTTCAAAATTAAAATAATTCACCATTCATAGCATAAAGAACCCATGGAAATTAAAATGGCTTTTATAAAATTTCTTATTGTATAAAAATAACTCTATGAATCAAATCAATTGACACTAAAAACTTGATCAACCAAAATATCAAATAATAAAAGAAAAATGGAGGGTGAAAACTATAACATAAATCTATTGGGTATAGAAATTTTTTAATATATATAGGAAAATAAAAACCAAATTAGAAAATAAAGTTCTTGAAAAACATTTTGCAATTATCAATGTGAATGAAATAATTCAAAAAGTCTCTTTTGATTTCTTAAAAAAAGTAAAAAGAAAAAAAATAATGGAAGTGGATTTTAATTAAAAACTATTTTTAAAAAGATATATAAAATGTAAAATAATTTAAATCAAAATATGTAGTGAATAAAGAGAATAAAATTCATGAAGAAATCATATAACTCAAATAATGAAGTTTGAGTCACCAAATCCCTTTCCTTTATTCTAGACTTCCATAGGAGTGATTTAAAATCATGTATAAAAAAATAACCATCTTAATCACCTATTTTAGAAACATATTCATATTTATAAGCTTTTATAAAAAAAATTATAACTATTCTCTATATTTACATAAGTCATTTATTATATATTTTAAATATTGGGTGTGATTAATCTCGGTCATTTTGAACTAGTTTCATAATCATGGTGTTATCATTAATCAATATCATCATTAAAATATAATAAAAGGTAATGAAATTTATGATTTTAATTATTTTTAATGATATAATTTAATTCTATGTGAGTTTTTATTATGAACCTTGAAGTTGAAATAGATGATGAACATGTTTTAGTGATTTTTAACGAACAGACATTAGTATCTTAATTAATGAGTTTAATATTAACTTTAAAACTCCATTACCAAAATAAAATCATTATATTATTATTTATATCATATATTATTAGTAATTATGCTCTCATATCCACCCATGAGGTTATTTTGTAGCATTTATCAAGTAGCTGGTTAGACTGACTGAAACATGAATATTATATAATTAAATGATGGTTATGATTATGAAAGTGGTTTATTTTAAAATAATGTAATTATTAAAAAATAATGGTATTTTTTAGATAATTTTAATGTTTTTAATAATATTTTATGATATTTTAATACATGTGATGGGAATTAGAGGTAAAATAGGATACATTACTTCATGGAGGCGGTGGTATGCACATCACATGGTTAATGTTTCCATTTCTCAAACAATGATAGGGAGAGAAGGTGGATTATAATTAGTATCTTCATAAAAAAATATAATATATATTCCATATTTATTATTAAATTTCACTATTATAATTAGAAAAGATAGGTGGTGGTGAAAATGGGAAGTTGCTACTTAGTGGAGGAGATAGTGCGCATAATGCATGAACTACGCTTTTTATTTTTTTTTAAATAAAATGGAAAGGGTGGTTAATATTTATTACCATATAATAATAAAATTAATATTTCCAAAAATATTGATTTACTTATCTTGTAATTACAAAATTATTTTTGGTAAAGTATGAAAGAAAAAAACAAGTTAAGAGAAAATACTCATGTTAAAGACTTGGGATTTCCCTTAGAAGAATGCTAGGAAATAGAGGTCTTGAGATAGTCACTTGTGATCATAGGCTCAAGGAAAAGGGAAAGGATTATAAATTATGTATAAGGGTTGTTTTTTTAAGTGGAAATAAAATTATTTGAGTTTTATTGAAGGGGTTATAAGAGACCCATTTTATAAGTGGTGAGAATGACATTTTTTTCAATTTTAACCACTTAATATAATGGGATCACATGTTAAACATACCAAGTAGCTCCAATAATGGAAAATAATTTAATTTATTTAAGTTTTTTTTGATCCATACCTCAACCTCTCAATTATAAATAGGTTTTTAACATGTTTTTATTTTTAATCCTTATGATTCTCTTTTTTACCATTTTGGTTTTCTACTATGGTAACTAGTTTTTTTATGAAAATATCTTATTCTTTATGCCCTAACATAATATAGAACTTATCACATGATATGGAATTAATAATTCCATTTAATTAAACTATTTTTAAAAAATTAATTAATATAAATTTTATAATAATAAATGTATGATGTATTGGAACAATTTTTGAAAAATATAACATAAATTAAAAAATGTCAAATATAATTTTTCAAATTAAAAATAAATATTTTTAAATTATAAAGTCACTTATAAAATATATATTTTCTCCATATAATAGATTTATAAATTTATATGTCATATTTATATACTAATAATTTTGTAAAATTCATGTTTCTGTATGATCATTATTTTTCACTATTCACTTAAAAATCAATTTTTTTAGAAAAATTAAAAAATTTGATCCTAAGATAATATTGGAATGATATGTAAAAAAATTAATTTAATATTTTCTAATTAACACTCAAGAATTTATAAATTAAAATATAAATAAATTCAATAAGTGTGGTGAATTGTTTTATATCAAATCATGTTTTTGTTATATTAACTATTCTTCTTAAATTAGTGCTAATATAAAATATATCATACATAAAAAAATATCCATTTTTTAAATAACTTTTATGTATAAAAATATTTTATTGGCTACATAGATGCATTTTTTGAAAAATATATTAAAAAGGGGTCTTTATTTATTAATGTGGTTACAACTATTTGTACCCACTTATTTAACGACTACCTTACAGTGGTCAATATATATTTTATTAAAATGTATCGGGGTCCATTAAAGTGTGGTGTTTCATATAAATTAAGTTACAATACACAATATTTTTAAGGATTATTTCACAAAACTCTTAGTTTGTTAAATTCTACCCCCTTAAAATGAATTGTATCCTAAAATTTTTTGTTACTCAGATGAAAATAAGTGAGGATATTTTTGTCTCATTACATTCTCAAGTTCCCACATATCATCCATGAACTTATGATTACTCTATAGATCTTTGACCAGATGAGGGTTTTTTTCTGAATCACCTTATCTATTAGATCAATAATTTCTATAAGTTATTCCTAAAATGAGATATCATGTTCAATTTGAGTGACCTCTGAGTTCACTACACGGGATTGGTATGGTATGCACTTCCTCAAATGTGATACATGGAACACATCATGAACTTAAGATATTTATTGGGAAAGTTTTAATTGATAATTCAACACTCAACGTGATTAAGGATCTCTAAGGGAACGATGTACACAATGATCAACATACCCTTCTTCCCAAATCTCATAAGCCACTTCCATGGAGATATCTGGATGTAAAACTTGTCACTGACTTCAAACTCTAGATCTCATTAATAATTAGATACATAACATTTTTTCAACATTGTACCACTTTTATATTCCAAAAAATGGTTTGATACTTATCTTTCATTTCATAAATAAGGTTAGGACTTATTGTATTTTTCTCTCTAAATTCATCTCAACATGTTAGAGTTCCACATATCTACCCATAAAAATCCTCATATAGTAAAATTTTAATGTTATAATGTTAATTTTTATTATATGATAAATCTAATAAGGGGTGGTGTTGGTACCAACATTCATTGAAATCCATTAAAGAATATCTTCACATATCTTCTTGAGTTTGAGTGGTCCTATCAGACTAACCATCTATCTGTGGATGATAAGAATTACTGAAATTCAATTCTATCTCTAATTATTTATAAATACTTCTCTTGAACCTCAAGATAAACCTCCAATCCCAATAATATATAATGGATATTGGTACTCCGTACATCCTTACCACTTACCTTATATATATCTTTGCAAGCATTTTAAGAGAGAAATATTCTCTTATGGTAATAAAATACACTACCTTATTAAGGAAGTCAAATACAACCCTGATAGAATTATATCCCTTAGATGTTTTGTGGAGTACTATGATAAAATCCATGGTAATTTTTTTCTATTTCCAAACTGGTATAGGTAATGTTTGTAACATACCCATAAACTTCTATCATCTAGCATTAACTTGTTGGCATACCAAATATCAAGATCTATATTCCGTGATATCCCTCTTCAGGTAATCCAATAAATTTTTTTCTTTATATCTCTATATATCTTCATACTTTGAGGATGAATAGATAAGGGTAACCTATATGAATCATCGAAATGTTCTCCCCTTGGTTTTAGTTTTGGTAGAAAACATATCCAGGTTTCAAACCTTATAACTCCATATTTCTCAAAGATAAACTTTGGAATACTCATTACCTTTTTATTTCTACATTTAACACCCCACTATTTCATAGTAAGTTATTTTCTTTAAAGTAATTCAATAGCTTGTGTTACACGCAACACCGAGTTCGAGCGCCCCACGACTTAACAAACTAGTCGTTCAAAAAGAAGTTATGAATAGTATTACCTGCATTTTGAATTTTATACACTCCATATAATTTTAATATCCATATTATGTGTTTCTTAAACATAATATAAGAACAAATTCATTTTTTCAGATAAAAGAAGTATTTTCTCAAAAAATGCAATTTTTCCACCTTTTCATAGTGAGCCCTTTTTAAATCCAATATTTGACACTTTTATATATTCAATTTGACAAAAACAAACTTATTCTTTATAATTTGGCCATAAAAATTTAGTTTGGATAAGTTTTCAACGCTTTTTTGATAACTTTCATATTTTGAAGAATAGTGAAAAATACAAAATTTTAATTGAAAACAACTTTTTTAATAAAAATAATTTATAGAGTTAAATTATACATTTGAATGGTTTTTAAGTATAATTAGATTATATTTTTATCATTTAATCCAATATTATTCATTGTAAGTAATTTTATATTTAAATTGGACAAAAACACATATCAATCTTTTGATGGTTTTTATTTCTCAAAAACACGCTTTCTAGTTTTGACAGCGGGAATATTTTTTAAAATTAATTAATACTACTTATATGTTTTGAATTTTAAAAAATAGACATCATTTTTGAATTTTTAATATCAAAATTATATTTGAGTAAATATTTTGTATTTTTCTAAAAACTTTCAATTTTTGATAAATAGTGAAAAACACTGCGTTATTGTTTAAAGCTGACTTTTTATTTAAATAATTATTTTTAATTTAAATTTATTTTAAAGTCAAAATAGAGAAAAATTACCTATATTAGTCCAATTTAATTCATTGAGGTCATTTTATAATAAGATTATATATATATATATATATATATATATATATAATTTTATTGAACTTGTTACCGTCTTTTACCCACCTTTTGGAAACATTTGCAAATTTGCATAAATCATAATTTTACCGCTTCTGTAAATTGAATTTCAAAAATATGAGAGACATGGTTGACATCAGTATGTAAAATTTGGTTCAATGGGATGAAAATAATTTTTGGTGAATAGTAACTTTTGAATTTTATTTACCACGGTTAAAAGTAAATAGTGTAATTAAAGGTAAAAATGATATTATAATTACCCTAACACATGTCCTAATTCTATTGGATAAGTTTATTTCTACCAAAATCAACCTTAGAATAAAAATATGATCCTTTTTTATCCACTTGTATTAGATTGGGACATGTATTATATTTTATTTAAAGAATAGTTAAAAGTGTTAAATTCAATGTTTAATAACTAAAACATTTTTAATATAGAGTTAAACATAAGATAAATTAGACTATAAATATTCATTATAAATCTAAAAAGTTTTAATACATAATGGTATTTTATTTATAATTTTTAGACATTAAATAATTAAATTTATTTATGACACAATGATGATGTAGTAATTACCTTACTAATAAAAGACTAACATAATCGATGTTATAAATATTAAAATAAATGTAAATTGAAACTTTTGATGCATTAAAATTATTTTATAGGTTAATATAACATTTTAGGGTTTATTTAATGTATTTTTGAGAAATAAACAAGTTTTTTTGACTTTCAAAAAAACCAAATACTAAATAGTGTCAAAATTGACATAAATGAGTTTTTAAAACAAATACTATGTTATTAAATGATATAATATTCCTAAAAACATGAGGTTCGGCCAAAGGAATTATATAATGATATATATGTCATTAATGAACAACTTTAGGTTCTCTTGTCATTTTATAGTAAGTTTATTTACCATTTAATATAAAAATACAAGAAGACATGGTAAAAGTTAAACTATTTAACTAAGAATAAAATCTAAAAGATAAGGTTAATTTGGTGACCTAAACTTGTCTAAAACCTATTGGTTGAGAATATTTCGACCCATACCCACATTATAATCTAAATAAATCTATTTTGATTCATTAGAAACCGAAAATGATTTTATAATAAAATAATATTTCAAGATTTTCTAAAAGTGGCCATCACCTCTCTTATAAAAGGATACTTCCCCATCTCTCAAATTCACACATCCAAATCCATTTGGATCATCCAAAACCTCCTCAAATATATTCCCAAATACCCTAACTTAAACCTAGAGGCCTTACATTGATCAGAAATCCAAACTAAGGATCCCTTTTGATCAAATCAAAAGGAAACACCCAAAGAAGAGGTAATAATTTCACCACCTCTTTCAAAGTTCTTTTCTACTTCCACTTCCTCTTTATTTATTTTTTCAATACAAAAATAACAACTCCAATACCTTCTATATACTGTGATGTTATTATAAATATGGTACAACCATATTCATTATTCTATCCATCCTATGAATGACAAAGTCACCATATGTGCTTACGTACGGCTTACCATCTCCACGTCGTGCTCTAGTTTGTCATTCAACACTTCATTATTTGGATGGGTATAATAATGATTATAATTGATTTAAATAATAAATATAACATGTTAATTATTCTTTATATATGATGTACCATCCAATTACATATGATTTCACCATCAATAGAATGATATTGTCGTTCGTGCATACGTACGGATTACCGTCTCCACGAACACGATGAGATTCATTTTTCATCATAACCATTCATGAATAATTTTCATTTAATCATTTAAAATAATTTTTAAAAACTTAATATCATTCTGGATATTAATAAAATACATCCTATCCATAAAAAAAACAAGACTTACATAACAAAACATATAATGGAAAACGAATCAGTTAACACCCGAAACAATGATACAACAGAAATAGTATTAACAAACAAATATTAGAAGATCATATATAATATCATATTTATATATGTGGTTCTTATATAATTTAATAAAAATGATATAACTATATTATATGAGGTTAAACTACCCTAGACTAATCAAAAGTAAAAGGTAAGGGGTTTTCATCTCACTTTTTATTCCTGTGAGATTCATGTTATATTTGCCACTATTTCCCTTTGTGTGGGGTATGTACTACCCATTATTAAATTATTTGTGTAATATACTTTAATTTATTGGTATTTACATCTTCATTTTAAGGCCCTTATTTCATGTAGTGTATGCTTCGTAAGTTACCAAATTTGTAAGGGAGCTTCTAATTTTAATTTCAACTCATTGGGTTTTACGCACACTTCATTGATTATTTTACTACTAGATTATGTGTGAAATCAATATTTATTTATTTATGTAGTAATTTCCACTCCCCTTTGTGTGGATATACTTTTTATACACATAATAACTCCATTGATAAATTTTCAAGTCATTTATATGAACTTGATAAGGGTAATCTTAACTCAATTTCCATTCATTGAGTTAAACAACCAAGTCATTGGTTTTATTTTTACAAGAATATGTGTGAATGTACTCTGATTGATTTACACTAAGAATCCAATCATATTGAGTTTATTTATATTTTTCACACATAATTATGCCATTGATTTATCCTTAATTTAAGGATACAGTCTTTATAAGGGATTTCGTCTCAATTTTCATTCCATTGAGACTTCTTTGTTGTTATGCGCCAATTCACTTTTATATGGTATATATACTATCCTTTGACATATTATATCATTAATCCTTTTATTATCATGATATTATAATGTTTTGATTAATTTTATTCCTCAATTAATTGTATTCAAGCGTCTTTCATTTGGTTAGGAACTCTTTAACAAAAATATCATTTTAAATGTTTTAAAGATTTATTATTCTAAATACTTCTCATTAATGTCCATGTTTTAAAAATAGTTTTAAGGATTTGTTTATATGGACATGAATGTTTTAAAATTAAATTTTTTTTCAAAAGTTTCAAAGTGTTATGGGACACTTTTATTCAAAAATCACTTTTAAACGACTTCTTTGATAAATAGTGCGACTTTTAAATGTTTTCAAGAAAGAGGGGATATTTCTCTCAAATAGTTTTTCTGATTATTTTCATCTATATAAATATCCTTCATTTCATTTTATTATTTAATGAGGTTGATTTATTATAATACAATCTTCCATATTGTATTGAATGAGTTGTGTTTTAATGTGGATGTGCTATTTTTATAACATTCATTGTTTGTGGTTGAAGTATTAATATTTTGTATGCTAGTTTTAATAAGAATGTTTATGTTATGTTTCAACCTTTTTATATGAGTAGTTTATTGGACTTAGTAAGTGATGGGTGGAGCCTACTATACCTCCTCGATGCATCAGTAGGACTCTTGAGACAAACTAGTGTCTTGGCATAAGGCCTTGACAAAATCTTATTTGTAGTCTTGGCAAGAGGCCTTGACTATGTGGTTATGATGTCTGACATTATTCATTCCATCATTATGAAATTAGATATTGATATTACATGTGATTATTCGACTAGTAGAATATCCATGTGAATAAGTAAATGGCATTATTTGATCTATATTTGCTATATTATACTGAAGTTTAATTTTAAAAGGCTTGTGTTTTAGTCTTATATATTGCCTTAAATGTTTATGCTTATTTATGAAAGTTTCTGCTATATTGTTATCCTTACTAATCATCTGAGCTCACACCTTTCTTCTGTGTTCTTTTTCCCAGGATGTGAAGAAGTATATTATGATTGACCTCTGGGATAGGCTAAGGGATATGAGTGAGTTCAAAGGGGACACAATGTTGTTATTGTTTTTATTTCATGATGTAATGTAAAACTTATGTATGTACCTAGTACTTCCAAGACTACTAAACTAATTGGTATTTCGAGACTTTATCTCTTGTGATAATGCTAATTTTATGTAATAATGCACTGACTATGGGTAACTAGGGTTAGGGTGTTATAGTTGGTATCATAGGAAGTTTTGTACAAACCTTCGAAACTATATTTAGAAAAACTCTGATTAGAGAACATTACCCTAAGATATACTTTGAGGATTAGTATAGAAGAACTTCTTAGAATTTTGGTAATGTAGAGATTTTGTGAATTTTCCAAATTAATACATCCCTGTCTAGATACGAGCAGGTAGAGGCGGCTCTTACATAGATGTATCTTGGGGTAAAACCTGAAAACACCACTTTGAACAAGACTCGAATGAGAATAGGTGCACGACAAAGGGCCTTCCTGCACTCTTGGTTACGACACTCTCAGGGGATATGCTTAGGATAATTCACATTTTCTTTACAAACCAATTTGAATTATTTTAATATAAGATGAGAATAAATAAACTTGGTTAATCCAAAGGTGTTTTAGATTGAAAATAAGGTGTCATTATATTATCTAAATGATTTTATGACTATTGTTACTCACACTATGCATTGTAGTTTTAGTCAATGGCTAGATTACAAGGAAGTCATAGTAACATTGAACATGATGTACAAGGTGGGAATGATGGTGGAAATGAGGAACTAAATGGAATTTTGATAGGCATAAAAGATATCGTGTTCATGTCGAAGTAGGTTTCCAAAAATATGATCAATAACATATACATTTACCAACTCCCAAACTCAACAAAGAAGATAAAGGTGAAGAATGATAAGAGCTCTATCAGTGGAGACCATAGAGAAAAGAAAGATTAATTTCCATCAAGAGGGAAATTTGGAAGGAGAAACCCAGGAAAGTGTCTCAATGGAAAAAATAAATGATTTATGTGTGGGAAAGAATGACATAAAGTAAAGAATTACTGAGGAAAAATGAAGAGTACTATGGAAGAAAATAAAAATGATCCTAAGAATCAATTTACAGTCATTTGTCGTAAATGTAGGGGACCTGGGCATTACCCGAGTCAATGCCCTATTCTATAGGATAACCACTAGGTCAAGGAAGAACCTATGTGAAAATAAATTGATGGAGAAATTTTTAAAAGTATTAATTATCTTTGTTGATGGGATTACTTTGGAAGACCTTTCTCTTGTATGTATAACCCTGCAATTTGTTATGTGAAAATGCTATTTGAGGAAGAAGTATCTTATTTATTGTGGATATAGTTATAAAGACCCATTTGGGTTTATAAGATCCCTGAATTTGAGGAAATTATAGGTTATTAATTTTTGGGATGAAAATATGTGGTATGAGATAAAATTTGTAGTTAAATTATGTTATGGTTATTTTGAGGAATTTATCTCATTTTGGGAATGTTATAAAAAATATTTTTTGAAAAAGGACAACACGCAGACCATGTGACAACCCATCATATCGGACAAAGCTACAAGAATCAAACCCACAACCAAAGTGTGACTTGAATTTATCACCTACCACTAGACTATGTGAAGTCCCTGGTTAGTGTGACTAATTCTTTTTAGTTAAATTATTTAATTGATCAATAATAAGTTGATATGTGATCTTATTTTTTATCAAATGGATATCCTTATTATAGGAAAATGATTGTTGATTAAGTGATAAATGTTATTTTGGAAGACGTTCACTCTGTTGGGAACACTATATACCTAAGGAAAACATAATACTATGGGATTTAATTTGAGGAGTAATGGTGGATTTTTAATCTGTAAGAATCTATGTTTTTTATATAGATTCATGTTATTAATGGAAATGATTATCCTATCATAGAGAATATGTGATTTTGTTAATTAAACTTCAGTATGAGACTTTTAGAGTAGCTGATGTTATTTGGAGGTAAATGTTAAGATTTATTATGAAAGACTATGTGATTAAATTCTTCTGAGTTTTGGGTTTCAATCTAATTTTGGATTATATTAAAGTATTTTAAAGACAGTTGTTTATTGAATGGTGTTTATTGAACATTGGGTATTATTTTTTTAATTTTGTAAATTAAGATTAGTATTTCTTTCTATAAAGGATTATCCATTTTGGGGATCATCTGATATTGTACTAACCATTTTGTTTTTGGTTAATCTCTAAATACAAGGGAAATATATAGTTCATCCTTTGTGGATTATGTGATTCTCTAGAAGTTGATTCTAGCACTTCAAGTGTGACAAAGTCATCTTGAATACTCATCACTTGAAGAAAAGATGAGTTAGTGGTAGAAATTTATTAAAGGATGAAACTATACTTAAAAAGTAAGTATATCTCTTTATTTTATTAGTAAGTCTCATAAATAAATTCCTCAACTTTATGAAATAGAACTTAAAACAAAAAAAATGTTGTCTGTTTACTTTTCCTACTAGGAAACTAATGACCATTTAACCCATCACAAGTTTGTGGTTTTCTTATTGTTAACTTTCTCCTGATCATGTTTTCTATCACTCACCATTAGAACTTGACAGTTATTTTATCTTCCATATCCACGTTTTCCTACATGGAATCCTAGTATGGGTTATCTCGTTTGACCTTTGTACTTCTCTTTCTTTCTTTTAAAGTGATAGTTTTATTGACTCTTTTTCTGATGTGGGACTTTCGATGAAGCTCCCAAGCCCAATTTTAAAATTGCGAGGATGAAATTTCCAAAATGGGGGAAGAATGTAACACCCCAAGATTTCATAGTAAGTTATTTTATTTAAAATAATTCAATAGCTCGCGCAACACGCAACACCGAGTTTGAGCGCACCACGACATACCAAACTAGTCGTTCAAAAAGCGGTTATGAATAGTATTGACTAAATTCTGAATTTAATATACTCCATATAATTTTAACATCCATATTATGTGTTTCTTAGACATAATATAAGAATAAATTCAATTTTTCAGTAAAAAGAAGTATTTTTCAAAAAATGCAATTTTTTCACTTTTTAACGGTGAACCCTTTTTAAATCCAATATTTGACACTTTTATATATTAAATTTGACAAAATAAACTTCTTATTTAGAATAAAGACATAAAAATTTAGTTTGTATAAATTTTCGGTGCTTTTCTGATAGCTTTCATATTTTGATAAATAGTGAAAAATACTAAATTTTAATTGAAAACAGTTTTTTTATCAAAATAATTTATAATGTTAAATTATACATTTGAATGGTTTTTAAGTATAATTATATTATATTTTTATCATTTAATCTAATATTGGTCATTGGAAGTAATTTTATATTTAAATTGGACATAAACACATATCAATTTTTCGATACTTTTTACTTCCCAAAAACCCACTTTCTGGTTTTGACAACGGGGATATTTTTTTTAAAATTAATTAATATTACTTATATGATTTTAATTTGGAAAAATATACATAATTTTTGAATTTGGAATATCAAAATTATCTTAGGGTTAATTTTTAGTATTTTTCTAAAAACTTTCAATTTTTGATGAATAGGGAACAACATTGCATTATTGTTTAAAGCTGACTTTTTATTTAAATAATTATTTTTAATTAAAATTTATTTTAAAGTCAAAATATATACATATTACCTATATTTTTATAATTTAATTAATTTATGTCATTTTATAATAAGATTATATATATATAATTTTATTGAACTTTTTACTATCTTTTACCCACCTTCTGTGCACATTTGCAAATTTGCATAAAACATAATTTTACCACTTCTTTGAATTGAATTTCAAAAATATGAGAGACACTATTGACATCATTAAGTAAAATTTGGTTTAATAGGGTGAAAATAATTTTGGGGTAATAGTAACTTTTGAATTTTATTTACCACGGTTAAAAGTAAATAGAGTAATTAAAGGTAAAAAATGGTACTATAATTACCCTAACACATGTTCTAATTCTATTGGATGAGTGTATTTATACCAAAATAAACCATAGGAAAAAAATATGATCCTTTTTTATCCACTTGTATTAGATTAGTACATTTATTATATTCTATTTAAAGAAGAGTTAAAAGTATTAAATTCAAAGTTTAATAACTAAAAAAATTAATATAGGGTTACACATAAGATAAATTTGACTATAAATATTCATTAGAAATAAAAAAATATTTAATACATAATATTATTTTATTTATAATTTTTATACATTAAATAATTAAATTTATTTATGACACAATGATGATGCAGTAATTACCTTATTAGTAAAAGACTAAAATAATTGATGTTATAAATATTAAAATAAATGTAAATTGAAAGTTTTTATGAATTCCACTTACTTTATAAGTTAATATGACATGTTAATATTTATTTAATGTATTTGTTTCAAAGTAATCAAGTTTTGTTGACTTTCAAAAAAACAAATACTAAATAGTGTCAAAATTGACATAAATGAGTTTTTAAAACAAATACTATATTATTAAATGATATAATATTCTTAAAAAAGTAAGGTTCAGAAAAAGTAATTATATAATGATATATATGTCATTAATTAACCACTTTAGGTTCTCTTGTCATTTTATGGTAATTTTATTTACCTTGTAATATAAAAATACAAAAAGACATGGTAAAAGTTAAAGTATTTAACTAAGAATTAATTCTAAAAGATAAGGTTAATATGGTGAACTAAACTTATCTAAAACCTATTGGTTGAGAATATTTCGACTCATACCCATCTTATCCTCAAAATAAATCCATTTGGAGTCATTAGAAACCGAAAATGGTTTTATAATAAAATAATATTTCAAGTTTTTCCTAAAGTGATCATCACCTCTCTTATAAAAGGGTACTTCCCCTTCCCTCAAATTAAAACATCCAAATCCATTTGGCTCGGCCAAACCCTAATCAAATATCCTCCCAACTACCATCAATTAAACCTATAGGCCTTACATTAATCAGAAATCCAATCTAAGGAGCCCTTTTGATCAAATCAAAAGGAAGCACCCGAAGAAGAGGTAATAATTTCACCACCTCTTTCAAAGTTCTTTTCTTCTTCCACTTACTATTTCTTTGTTGTTTCCATAAAAAAGTATTAACTCTAGTTCCTTCTATATAATATGATGTTATTATAAATATGTTACAACTATATTCATTATTTTATCCATCCTATGAATGACAAAGTCACCATACGTGCGTACGTACGGCTTACCGTCCCCACGTCGTGGTGTAGTTTGTAACACTTCCTTATTATGATAGGTATAATAATGATTATAATTGATTTAAATAATAAATATAACTTGTTAATTATTCTTTATATATGATATATAATCCAATTACAAACGATTTCACCATCAATAGAATAATATTGTCGCTCGTGCGTATGTACGGATTACCGTCTCCACGAACACGATGAGATTCATTTCCCATCGTAACCATTCAAGAATAATTTACATTTTATGATTTTAAATAATTTTTAAGAACTTAATATCATTTTTTATTTGAATCTAATATATCCTATTCGTAACAAATATGACTTATGTAAAAAGATATATAAAGGAAAATGAATTAGTTAACACCCAAAACAATGATACTACTAAAATAGTATTAAGAAAGCAATATTAGAGTATCATATATGATATCATATTTATGTATTTTGTTCTTGTATAATTTAATAAAAATTATATAACTATTATACAGGAGTTTAAAGTACCATCAACTAAGGAAAAGTACAAGGTAAGGGGTTTTCATCTCACTTTTTATTCCTATGAGATTCATGCTATATTTGCCACTATTTCCTTTTGTGTGGTGTATGTACTGACCATGATTGTATTCTTTGTATAATATACTTTAATTTATGGTTATTTACATATTAATTGCATGATTTTTCTTTCATGGGTTGTATTCTTTGTAAGTTACCAAATCGGTAAGGGAGCTTCTAATTTCAATTTCAACTCAATGGGTTTTACGCACACTTCATTGATTATTTTACTACAAGATTATGTGTGAAATCGCTATTTATTTATTTATATAGTAATTTCCACTCCCCTTTGTGTGGATATAATTTTGATACACATAATCACTCAATTGATAAATTCTAAAGTCATTCATATGAACTTGATAATGGTAATCTTAACTCAATTTCCATTCATTGAGTTAAACATCCAAGTAATTGGTTTTGTTTTTACAAGAATATGTGTGAATGTACTCTGATTGATTTTCACTAAATATCCAATCATATTTAGTGAATTTATATTTTTCACACATAATTATTTCATTGATTTATCCTTAATTTAAGGACACAATCTTTATAAGGGATTTCGTCTCAATTTACATTTCATTGAGAATTCTTTGTTGTTATGTGTCAATTCCTTTTTATATGGTGTACATACTATCATTTGGAATATTATATCATGAATACCTTTATTCTAATGATATTATAAATTTTTTATTAATTTTATTCCACAATTAATTGTATTAATGCGTCTTTCATTTGGTTAGGAACTCTTTAACTAAAATATCGTTTTAAATGTTTTAAAGATTTATTATTCTAAATATTTCTCATTAATGTCCTTATTTTAAAAATAGTTTTAAGAATTTATTTATATGGACATGAAAGTTTTAAAATTAAAATTTCTTTCAAAAGTTTCAAAGTGGTATGGGACACTTTGATTCAAAAATATATTTTAAATGACTTCTTTGATAAATAGTGCGACTTTTAAATGTTTTCAAGAAAAAGGATATATTTCTATCAAATAGTTTTACAGATTATTATCATCTAGGTAAATATCCTTAATTTTATTTTATTCCTGATTGAGGTTGATTTATTATAATACAATATACCATATTGTATTGAATCAGTTGTTTTTGAATGTGGGTGTGTTATTTTTATACCAATTATGGTTTTTGGTTAATGTATTATCATTTCGTATGCTAATTTTAATAAGAATGCTTATGTTATGTTTCAAACTTTTTGTATGCAGAATGCATTGGACTTAGTAAGTGATGGGTGGAGCTTTCTATAGCTCATTGATGCATTGGTAGGTCTCATGAGACAAACTAGTGTCTTGGCACAAGGCCTTGACAAAATCTTATTTGTAGTCTTGGCACGAGGCCTTGACTATGTGGTTATAATATTCGGAATTATGCATTCCATCATTATAAAATTAGTTATTGATATTACATGTGATTATTCAACTATTATAATATCCATGTGAGTAAGTAAATGGAATTATTTGATTTATATTTTCCATATTATAAAGAATTTTAAGTTTAAAAGGCTTGTGTTTTAGTCTTATACATTGCCTTAAATGTTTATGCTTATTTATGAAAGTTTCTGCTATATTATTATCCTTACTGAGCATTTGTGCTCACCCCTTTGTTATGTTTTCTTTTTCACAGGATGTGAAGAAGTATATTATGATTGGCCTGTAGGGATTGGCTAAGGGATATGAGTGAGTTCAAAGGGGACACAATGTTGTTTTTTTATTTCATGATGTAATGTAAAACTTATGTATGTATCTAGTACTTCCAATTCTACTAAACTAATCAGTCTTTCGAGACTTGGTCTCTTGAGATAATATCAATGTTATGTAATAATACACTGACTCTCGGTAACTAGGGTCGAGTTGTTACACTACACATCATCTTTATGGGCTTATTTTATCATCACTTAAATTGAAGATTTCCAGTTAGTTGGGAAAGATATGATTTCTCTTATCCCAATATGAAAAATAGATTCAACCATTGTAAATTCATAATTATTTGGCCTTTTTCAATCCTCATCATGGATAGAGTAACATGATCTTTCCGGATTAGAGTATCAACCACCTTTTTTCCATCCCAAAGTGTTATTGTTTTGAGAAGTCATAATCCTTAATCAAATACAAATATCTCATTTGAGGTATGTTTAAATACTTTTATTTGAATATATATTTCAAAATTTTATGGTCAGTTTATATATCAAACTTTTCAATGTAGTGATAATGTTCCCAAATATTTAATTCAATTATCACTGTTGGCAACTCCAAATCATGATTCACATAATTTTTCTCAGAATAATTTAATTGAAGAGGTTTATAATAAATTAAATTATCATTATTTGTGAGGATGTATCCTATTCCATTTATAAAAGCATCACTATATATTGAAAACCCTTCCCCACTACATGGTAATGTAAGTACTAGTGTAGTGACCAACCACTTCTTTAGTTCCGTGAATCCCTCTTTGCATATCCAAAGGAACTTCAATCCCCTACACATTTTCTTAGTTAGTGGATTTGATATTCATGAGAAATTACTCACAAAGGGTCTTTAGTATCCTACTAACTAGAGAAAACTATTAATCCTAGTTACTATGGTAGGTATGAGAAATTTATCAATAACTAATGTCTTTGAATGATCTATAGATATACCATTTTTGGTGATTAAATGACCCATAAATGAAACTTTATACAGTAACAACTCACATTTTCAAAATGATTCATATATTTTCTTATTTATTAAGGTCTTCAATACAACCCATAAATGATCTTCACGCTCTTCCTTACTCTTAGAATATATTATAATATCATCTATAAACACTACCATGAATTTTTCAAGAAAATATCTGAATACTCCATTAATAAAGTCTATAAATATATCAGAAACATTAATTAGTATAAAGGAATCACTGTAAAATCATAGTTTCCATACATTGTGTAGAAATATGTTTTGGAAATATCATCCCCTTTGACCCTTAATTGATGATATCTAGATCCATGTTCAATCATTGATAAATTTTGAGCTCCTTGTAGTTTACCAAGTAGATCATCAATACGAGGTTGAGAATACTTATTTTTTATCATTATTTTATTATGATCACGATAATAAAGAAAAATATTCATTTATCCATCTATATTTTTTATTAATAGGACTGATTCACCCCATAACAAATCACTCAGGTATATGGATACCTTATCCAATTATATTGAAGTTTTGTATTCAATTACTCTAATTAAATTAGGTCTATTCTATGTGAACTCTTTGAGATAGGAATAGATCTAGGTATGATTTTAATCAAAAACTCAACCTCACGATCTAGGGGAAGACCATGTAGTTCATTCAAAAATACATCAGAATATTCTTATACAATAGCCATGTCATAGATGTTTACTTCCACCCTAATCATTTGAGTTATAAATCCCTCATTTCTGGGTATCATTACCCATATTATAGAATTTTATTCAATGGGAGTCAACGATTATTCCTTTATAAATACTTGATAAAAGGATGATTCAGAATATGAAATGATATCTCATTTCCCCGATAATTGATATGTTATTTAAGTAGGGAAAGCCAATACATACCCAATATTATGTAAAATTCAACTAAATCATATAAAATAGGTCTAAAAGAAGTATCCTATTAAAAATATAAATCCCAAAATATTTATATATCATATACATGATCAATTTGACTCCTAGTTTCTTCATAGATAGTTCAATATCCATTGCATGAGGTGGTGATTCCTTATTCTTAGAAACATTATGTGATATAAAAAATGATTTAAACCCAAATAAAATAAGTTATTGTAAAATATATAATAGAGGTCAAGTTTACTTAAAATCACATCATTATCTTTATCCACATCAATGGTAGCGATCATGAATTCCCTTCCTTATTCTCTTGGTTTATGAGGTTTTTGGTACCTATTTTCTTCATTGTCCTGAGGATTTGTGAATTAATTGATATATAGTCTAAACTTCATATATTTGAGGAATTATAGTGTGGTTTGATCATTATCTAGTAACTTATTATCCTATATTGCATTAATCATCTTCTTGGACTTACTTTGAAAGTTGTGGGCTTGGTGGCCAACTTTACCACACTTAAAATACTTCCTTGATCTTTTATGGAAATTACCTGGGTGCTTCTACCCACAATAGTGGGGGTTGAAATTTATTCCACCTAATGATACTTACCATCAAGGTTCCCTTGATATTCCTCCTTTCTTTTCATGTCCCTAAAATAATGACAGTCCCTAATTTCTATCTCCGTCTTCAGCGCATAATAAATATTCTCCTTGTAGATCCCAATGGATCTTAAGGATAATTCCCTTTTAAGACTTGTTCTTAAGAAACCAATTAAATAGTATATCTTTATTTTTGATTATATGATTTAACTAGAGTCATACCTTGTGAAACTCATGAATATTTCTTTCTAAGTTCCAACGGACTCATCCTCCTTTTATTTCTACTTCTGGAATTCTTGCTCCATCCACATGCAAAGAGTTGGAAGAAAGTATTTGATGAAGAATAATTTATTAAACTCCTCCAATTACATAGTTTCCATTTCCCCCTCTATCAATTTCTTAATGAGAGTTCACCCATAGTCATCATATCCTTTCAAATGATAGAAAACCAAGATGACCTTCTTGTGCTTCAAGAATTGGAGAATGAAAAATCTCTTTTCCATCACATTAATCCATTTATCAGTTATTAGTGGATTTAAGATCCATATAAGGATTGTGGAGGTTGTCTCATGAGGGAATAAATGACAAGATACCCCTTACTTAGTGTTTTTGGGAGCTCAACATGGTTTGTGTTATTATTAAAATCTTTTGAAATTTGGGTGAGCATTGTTATTAGATTTTGTACCCTGAATGTTATCCCATTTGGTAGCTTATTGGGTCAATCATTTTATTTTACATAACACAAGTTTTTAACCTAGTTTCTCCTTTCTCCAAAAATTTCATAAATAAAGATATATTAAGGGAAATATTACTTTATTCGAAAATAAAACTATTAACACAGAATATATGAATCATAAATGATATATGTGTTGTATCATTTAAATTTTAAGGCTTCAATGTAGGTTATTTATGAAAATATTATAATAGGTTCTCTAGAATAAACATTTTAAAATTCATTATAATGGTTCATAATGAAAATTTGAATTAACCAATTCATATCATTTGGGAGTTTCAAAATAAGTACACAATTAGGCATCTTTGTCATGAACCAAGTGATGATTAAGTTAACACCCAACATGATCTATCCAAGGTAATTTTACCAAGGTACATATATGGTAGTTCCTAAATACTATTTTATTATCCAATAAAGGTTGTTATTTCTAGTAGAACCACAAAATATCTATTTTAACAAAACTTTGGGATATTATCCTATACTTAGACTTATCCTTTAGACTTTTCCCTAAGGTTTTCTCTAAAATTTTATAAAATAATCCCCAAAAAACATAACACTTATATGATATGAAATATATATAACCAAGCTAAATAAACACATTTATATAACTATTTTACATGAATAAAAATTATATCACATAAATGGATAAGCAAACTAGAGGACCTGGGTTTTACTTTCTTAGAGGATTGGCTACATAATAAAATATATTTTACAATACTCATCAATATTTCAAAATTATTTTATTATAACATAACATCTTCTATATATATCCTTATTAAAACTCATCCTCATAACTTGGGGAATGAAATAAAGATTTACTTGAGTTCATGGTACCATCATTTGACGGTGAGACTATCTGATATACCCTGGACTGCTTTTAGGAATAGGTATGTCTTGTATGAGTTTGTGGTAATTCTATTTGTTCTGGTGAATGCACCTACAGTATTCATGGCCTTGATGAATTAGATATTTCATCCATATATGGATTAGTTTGTGATTCTATTCAATGATGAAATATTGGTGTACTCTTAGTCAAGATATTATCAAGTTTAATATCTTAAAATCTTCATGAGTACACCAATAGAACATCATCTATATAGCTCTCTAAATGAATTTTCTGGATTGAACAAGTTCACTTATTAGGACATGTTATCTCAAAGGATGTAGTGTTGGTAGAACTTACTTGATTTGGATAAAGAGTAAATTGTCTATTGAGACACATGAGGAGTCGATCTTAGAGAAGTTCTGATACAATATAATCAAGTGGTTGCTTATGGCTCTGGGTAGCTCAAACTGCATGACTGGAATTATCCTACACATGACTTAGAGTTAGTTTTGGTTGTATATTCTCTGTGATGTTGGATAAATTATCTATTGGGAAAGAGATTCATGTCCCGCATGGATCATAATATATTGAACTAAATTTTTTCATATAGGGACATAAACCTTCAACAGAGAAGGTTGATTGAGTGTCTATATTCTTTTGACTTTGAAATGGAATATACTCTTTGAAAGGGTAATTTCATTGTTGTTTCCTTGAGTAGGAAGACACTGACTCAGGAAGTGTGGGAATCATGTGATCAGTGGTATATTATAATTCTTTTTGAAGATATTTATTAAGATATTCAGGAGTCTCAGATGTGAGAAACTCTAACATAAAACTTTTTTGGTCCCTCTCTTATGAATCAGATTAAGAGGATGTAGTTATCTGATCTTAAGGTTTTATCCTTTAGGGGAATAATATATAGTGGGGAGCCACCATTAGGCTGTTTATTTGATGGTGATGATATTATTCATGTCCATGGTCATATTTGGATTCCTATGAATGCATGATTAGTTGATGATGGAATTCCGTGATTCAAATGGGTGCTACATCCTGTAGTGAAAATGATGTATCATGACCTCTATAGGTTTTATTGGTATCTGGGGATGAAGAGATGGATATATGGATTCATGGTGCGATGCTACACCTGTAAGTAGGTGAAGGCCAAGCATCAGTGGTCTGGTGGGTTTTTATATCCCTTTCACATTCTAGAATGGAAGTGGGGTGATATCACCTTAGATATTATGAAAGGTTTGCCAAGGAGACCCTAGAAGAATGATGTAGTATGGGTCATCATGGATCAACTGATGAAGGTATCTCATTTTTTGACTATCATGGAGACCTTCACCATTGATGACTTAGGAAACCTCTATGTGCAGGAGGTAGTTTGATTACATAGTGTTTCGTGGAGAATAGTTTTAGACTAAGATCCACATTTTATATTTTTTATCTAGAATTGTATTCATAATGCAATGTGTTCACAGGTTATTCTAAGAAAAACCTATCATCCTCAGAATGATGGCCAATCTAAATAGAAAATTTATATTATGGAGGATATGTTGCAAGTTTATGTTTTAGACTTTGATGGTTCTTGGGAGAATCATCTATATCTCATGAAGTTCCCCTATAATAATAGATTCTAGGAATCAATCCAAATATATGCTTTTGAGGCCTTATATAGAAGAATTTGTCGTTCACTTATATACTAGTTAGAGGCAGGTGATTCAGTTCTTGTTAGACCAAGTCATGGGAAAGAGTCAATAGACTATGTTCAATTAATCAGGAATCAGTTGTAAACCATATAGAGTAGGTATAAAAATTATGTTTTCCATCAAAACCAACCTCTAGAATACAAGTTTGGACACTAAGTCTTTTTATGGGTGTCTCCGAGGTTGGGAAAATGTCATATTCAGAAGTAGGGGATGTTATCACCTAGGTTTTTCATGCAATTTCAAATATTAGAGAGAATAATCACATTATCATACCGACTATCTCTTCCATAGTTCCATAATTCTATGCATGGTGTGTTTTATGTGTCACGGATACGGATATATCACCCTGGTCCTTCTCATGTTATATAAATTGATGATTTTTTTTCTTGATGTTGATAAATCATTTGAGGAGTCCCTAATTTGTATCATGGACTATAGTGAGAATAATTTTCATGGAAATACTTTATCCATGGTATGAGTACAATGTAAGTATGGGAATTTTTAAAATGAGGCTTGGGAGAGGGAGACAGATATGCAAGAACAGTGGCCTGAGTTATTCACTAATAGATTTAAATAATGTATGGGGGAATATCTCAAGGAAAAGATTTTATATAGTGGGGAGTTTATAAAACCATGATCTCCCTTGAAGTAAAACTATATTTAATTTATATTGAACCTATTTAAATTCTAAGAATGATCATTTCTCCTGGTTTGATAAGAAATTTCATAGGTTCTTGGAGGCTTAGGTGAGACGAGCTATCAGAGGGTAGTAGTATCATGCAGTAGGAGAACTATTTCAATGCCACCGGCTAGTCAATGGACTAGGAAGTATCCAATATAGCATATAAAGACCCCCAACTAGTTATTACTCCAATACTAGCTTGCAGGAGGGATTGTAGTGACTCATTGGTGGGCCTAACATAAATTTTAACTGGGAACCCCATAATTCCGCCTCCCAACCTAGTTTAAGTTTCATAAAACTTTTTTTGACCCTGATTAATGTTTAATGAACCTAAAGGGTTCTATAAGGCATCCTCGGTTTCTATAAAATTTAATTTTGATTCCTTCATCCATTGTTCAATCCAAAGATCTAAAAATGGTGAGTCTTTCCCAGAATTGGTGAAATGTCCTTACTTTATCTATATTTCTCATTCTTATAGGCCTAACAGGATGATTATATCATTGTCCATATGAAATTCTAGTGTTGTACATGATTTTTATGCTTTATTATTGGGATTATTATTCTTTTCTCTTGATATAGGTAGTCTAAATCATATACCTATGGTATTCTTTTGGTTTCTAGTAGATATAACATGTGTGATCAAATAAACACTCCATTCATGTGGCCTCATTCAATTGGTAATAAAATGTGTGCCTTAAATCCCTTTACTTAGACCTTATATGGATCATGTTGGATACGTCAGTGATTGAAACCTTGCACTCTCGTCCACATATATGGTGTGCCTATCCTTGAACCTAGGTTGAAAATCCAATTTATATGAATCTAGTGTTTTTGAAACTAAATTGTGGAGTTGTGGGATATTCTTTAGATCAAACATTATAAACCTTATCACTATAGGGTTTGAAATATGAAATATGTATTAGCTTGACATGTTAATTGGTAATTGTGTGTAATTAACATGTAAATTGATAATTTTTTATGTTAGCGTGAAACTGACATAATTATCTTCTAATTGGATAAATGTACATATAATTAGACTATTTTCATGCTTTGGCATATTAGAATTAAATTAGAACTTTGGATTGTGTTTGGCCCATGTCCTTGGAATTTTACTTAGGTATAATGTAAGATAAATATGTAATTAGCCCCAAGCCTAAGAATTCACCTTAGGTTTATTTTAAATTGAATATATATATATGGATATTCTAGATACTAGTTCTTGAACCATTCATGGGTATGAAAAGAGGCATTCTGGAACTACCTGAATAAGGTATAGATGACCTAGGGTGTCACCCTAAAGCTTGAGGGTCAACCGGTTTATTTTAGTTTTTCTACATTTAACTTTAGTTAATGTATTTGTATATTATATTATTTCATACACTATTACTCATACTAAAATTTTATTGAAATTATTGGGGGTGGCCTACTGAGTTTTACTCACACCCTATTCAAGTAATTATTTGGTACTTGATCAGACTTCATGGATGTAGGTTGGGAGAAGGGAAAGGGGCTCTATGCTTGATTGGTTGACTTTTCTTATTGGGATCATATCTTGGAGATAGGTTCAGGCATGGTATTGGGGACCAGTTTTGGGAGTCTTTATTTTTTAGTCTTTCATTAAGTAATACATTGCAAGGATTTGGGATATTGGGTTATTTTATAAATTTCCTATTTACCTATTGGAGTTGATTGTGTTGATTTTTTTATCATGTTTCAGCTGTGATTTTCATTCTTTTCTAAATGTTATAGTCATCCCACTATACTTATTAGACCCTCACTACTAGTTGGAAGCCTCTGGCGTATAGGGAGGCATAATTGAGGTCTTTTTGTGACCCGTTTTGGTCTTGTGAGGTAGAACCGGGTCGAGGATATTACACATCATTCCTATGTTCTTTATTACCATGGATGTATTTTAAATCATTTCTATTATTGAATTAATTATATAACCATTACTCTATATAGTGTAAACACCCTATTTTATATAAATCAGGTTGGGGGTGTTTACCAAGAAAGAAGGATCATTTATTGACTAGGGAAACATTGAAAATATGTATACTTTTTTGTTCTATATGGATGATTATTGACTTCTAAGGTAGATTGATTATGTATTGGAAAAATATTTACATTTCTTATTTTACATATTCAATATGAATGTTTATAACTAAGACATGATAATTATGTATTGTATTTCAATTCATTTCTTTTATATGATAAATTTATTGGAATTAGTAAATGATGGGTGTGGATCAATATTAGATATCCCCTCGATGAATCAGTAGGTCTCATGAGCCAAACTAGCTTAGTTATTTGGTGTATACCATACCTATTTATATTTGATGTCTTGAAATGAGGTCTTGATGGTAAGATTATAATTTCTAACATTTTCTATTCCATTATTATGAAATCTTTCATTATTTTCTATGTTATTATTTATATTATTAAGCTATCCATGGAATTATTTTATACTTATGTTAAAAATATATGGCACTATTTCATTGATATTTATTCCTATCATATTAATCAAGTTTTGTTTTTATATGATAACTTTCCTTGTATGATACCCTTACCAATCGTTTGATCACACCCTTCTTATGTTTCCATTCACTATGTTTTGAATAATAGTAATACATATGATATATCTATAATGGTACTATCTATAGAGACTTTTGTGGCATATATTAAAGACTTATGATGGAATAAGTTAATTTGGGTATAGTGGAAAAATATTCATTGAGTAAGAAATATATAAGTTGTGTTAAGTGATTTTTATCCTAATTATAAATATCTATCAACCTAAAAAGGTCTTAGGTATGTGAGTGATTCAATCATTTCTTTGATATTTTAATTATGGATGGTTAAAATTAGGTCTCTTTTGTAGGTATCAAATCCACTATGTAAAGAGTATGTTTTTAGCTCCAAATCTGGGTGTGTGGGTTTCAGTTGTTATAAATCAGGTATTTTCATGTTGAATCTATTGTTTCATGATAGATACAATCCAAAATTTTAAATTTATATGTTTTTACACTTTCATTGCATAATTTCTTCCTATAATATAAATGTGTGTGTGTGTGTGTGTCTGTATTAATGGTTCCAAATATCGGAGATGCACTTGTTTGGGCCAATGTCCAACTCAACTTTTTTCAGATTCAATGGATAATTCGTAATGTACAAGATGTAAACCTCATAACCAATGAAAAATTATCTAAAAAATATTGAAAAATAAAACACTGGAACCAAGAGAATAATTTTTCATACCAATTTTGTAATTAATTTAATCACAAGAATAATGGTTACCTAAAACTTCATATCTTTCTCCATTGAGGATGGTGATCATTATAACCCAATTAGGGTAGCATCATTGCCTAATAAGTCCCCAAAGTAGATCCCCTCTAGTGGTGATCTACAAGTTCCCCTTCGATCTCTGAACAACACTAATGAACCATCGGGTTCTAGCATGGCTGATTATTCATCTTGAATTGTTCTCCTTGATCACTTCACATTCCTTTAGGCTTGAAGGAATTTCTATTATTCTCCTCGATCTTGAGAAGAATAGAGGAGGTGGGAGATCTTGAGAGGGAATTTTTGTGAAAAAAATATTCTCTAATTATATCAAACCTAGCACAATAGACATGGTCATCTATTTAAAGAGTTGGTGTTAGGGTTAAAATATTATTTAGTTGCACAAAGGCCATCAATAATATATTAAACCCTTAAATAACCCAATGTCATCTAATTATAATATAATTATTATTTTCTCATGGCATGTTATAACTCAAGAAATAATTATTATTATTTAAACATCAGGTAAATTAATATTTATCACCAGACTTAATATCAATCCACTCTTCATCATCGATATTTATCAAATACCTAAATAAATATTATTATTAAATATTTATTAATTCAATAAATAAATATTATATTCATAAAATTATGAATAAATATTTATTTTATATTCACATAACTAAATAAATTATTTATTTAATAAATAAATAAATATCTATTATGATGTTAGTAATAAGAGATAAATAAATATTATATATTCACATAATTATAAAAATTATTGCAAATAAATATTTATTTAATATTTCTTATCATTAAATAAATCATTATATATATTAATTCTTGATTTGGAAGATAATATTTAATAAAATTATTAAATATAAATAATATTTAACTTATACCAAAGTAAACACTTTGTGTGTGACCCTATAGACCTCGTCCTTAGTGGCATTAAGAAGGCTTGACTGAAGTCCAAGATTATTTTTAAGTAATAGAAAAACACTCCCGTAAAGGATAATATATGTCTCAATGACAAAAACGCATATGAATACTCATTGTGTAATGGCCCAGATAGTGACTCATTAAGGATTTTTCCAAAAAAACGGTTCTATCAAACGGTTCCACCGAAACGGTGGAACCGGTCACTGTGGCACCGTGATGGTGGCACCAGTCACGATTGCACACCAAAAAGGTGTCACTGCTTATGGTGTTACATTGAACCAGTGGCACTATTATGGTGGAACCATGGCGGTGGCACTCTCATGGTCGCACACTGAAACGGTGGCACTGCTTATGAGGTTCCACTGAACCGGTGGCACCATGATGGTGGCACCGTAACGGTCACACCATCACAGTCACGCACCAAAATGGTGGCATCGCTTACAGTGGCACCATGATGGTGGCACCATTATTGTGTCTCACCAAATGATTTCCCACCCTTTTTTTCAGTTTTTGACTTTTT
Source organism: Viscum album (assembly GCA_963277665.1). Taxonomy (NCBI): domain Eukaryota; kingdom Viridiplantae; phylum Streptophyta; class Magnoliopsida; order Santalales; family Viscaceae; genus Viscum; species Viscum album. Next base: position 1,980,442,353 of record OY728125.1, on the reverse strand, counting down.
CTAGTTCCTCCCCCACAAAGTATCTTTTGATGTAAAATTGTTTTAATACCCCTTTAAAAGACATTAAAAGATCATAAATGATATCTAAAATACCCCAAGATCTAGGAAACCCTTGACTTACCAAAATGTGTGGCTTTTTCCTCAGTTTCACACCCTTTTCCCATACTTTCCAGTTCCACCCATGTTACGCGTTTTCCTCTATTTAAAGGAAACCCATTAACTCACAGTCGTTATGGACACCTCTCTGATGAGAATTATTAAATGAAAATTAATTACATCATGTGTAACCACCCAAACATGTTGAGATACCATGATCTTCCTTTAAATTGGTTCAATAATTCATATCCTATAACTCTAGGATCTCACCTTTTATCGCACGGGGATTCTTTCTTCTTATTGGCTAGTCTTTTTGCTTTCCTTGGTGCATTTGGAGTCCCCCTTCCTGAGGCTAGTGGTGTGCCTATGTTGGAACCTTTCCTTCTCACTCTTGGAGTCCTCGTAGTTCCTCCCCTGTAAGTCATGCATCATCAGTTCTTGGCGTGTGGAGAAAAACTTCGATCATTGATCATCTAGGTAGGTTTTTTCCTTCATCTCTCTTTACTGGGTATCTTTCTGGGTGGGTATAATGATGCTCCTATGGGGATGGATGAAACCAAACTTTAACAAAGATAATAAATGGTTTTTAAATAATGAAGGGGTGTGTTTGATGATGTTGTTGTACTCTTTTACCTTTTATTATATGTTTTGAATTGTATGGGCTTATGTTCACTGAAAATCATGGTCGTTGGTGGTCCTTTCTTGCACACTAATGAACCTTTGTTTTTTGGATAATTTTGTGATTGAATGGATATAACATGGAACTGGTTAATCACGTAAAATCAATTTATTAAATGGATTCCCAATGAATAAGAATCCTTATGTGGTCACCCTGATTAACCAAACATAAAGACGGAACTAAATAAATGGTGTGTTCAAATCTGAAAACTCCCTTTCTTTGTTCGGGTGATGTGTATGGTTGTTCTGCTTGATGCTTGTGAGGTGACATGGATGGGGATGGGATCCCCTATCATGTAGTTGTTAGTCTATGGATTTGGGGCCATGTGGGTTCATATGTTGGGGCTTGGTTTGGTTTTAGTACTTTGAGGGATCTCACAGATCCCTTTTATTGTTGTGACATTACAAGAGAACTAGGAATGAAATCTTAAATTGATGCTTGACTATTTTTCCTTGCTTGGATTGTGTCCATGCCTGTTAGTTTCCTGATAGTGAATAATTATTTAAATGGAACCACTTGAATGTGATAACAGGAATGGGTTCAATGGGGAATTGTTTTCTAGGAATGAGTTGTGACTTGGTCGTGGCTGTTGTGCTTTTTATGAATGAATATTAACGAAGGTGTTTGTGTATGGGATGGTTTTTGGAACCCCTAGGTTTTGATGAGTTCTTGTTTACCTATATGTAGAATTTAGTTCTTATGTTTCTTAATCACACCCCACCCAAGTTGATCACTTTGTGCTGAACACCCCCATTTCATGGGGGAGGGTGTTTTTTCCAACACTCCTATGAGTGGCTGGTTATTATCTCCTTTTTTCTCCCTTTCCTGAGTATCCCAAGGCTCTTCGGGAAGGTTGTGATGGCCCAAGGTCCATTATAGCCAAAGATTCTTTGGGCATAGTATGTTGTGGTGGTTTGACCATGTGTGTATGGGTAGGTTGTTTCCCAAGTGTCTTCAGGATGAGGCCTAGGTGTCTTCGGGCATGGAAGTAGTTGTTCAGGCCCAGGAGTCTTCGGTCCTGGAAATAGTTGTTCTGGCCCAGGTGTCTGTGGGCATGGTTATGTGTGATCGTGGTGGACCAGGTGTTTGCGGGCATAGCTATGGTTGTGGTGGCCCAAGATACTGTTTTTGGGGTGGTGGTGGGACTGCAGTGAGAATGGAGGGAGAGGTCTGACAAGTAGGATGTCTTCAATAACCAGTGGGAAAGTGGTGTGAGGTACCCAAACATCAATGTGTTATTACTATTACTTTACTTAACTTGTGTTATTTGGGGAGTGTTCCTTGGTGAGGTTTGGGTAGATAGTTTCCTTGCTAGGTGCTTTAGTTATCTCTTTTTATCATGGGGCATTAGAATGCATCCCCACTTGTGCATGAGAGCTTTTGGTTTTCCCTACTAAGTATACCAGTATACTCACCCTACGTATATAAAACTACTTTCAGGTTTCCATGAGGACTTCGAGGACCGTGTCGGACCCTATTATCTTAGACGCTAGGACCGTTGATGTTTCTGATTTTTCTTTTCTTTTGGTACTTCCCTTTGGAGTTTTCTTATACCTTGAAGAACTTTATTTGGAACATTCATATGGGAATGGATTGTTTTGGATTTACTTTTACTTCCAATTTTGGTGTTGTTTGGAATTTACTATGTTATCTCCCAATCCTACTAAATAAAAAGGGTAATTCCTTCCATATTAAGTGTAATTATATACCCTTGGTTCTAGTTTCTACTCTGGGGCTTATTGAAGGTAGGTCTCAGTGGTCATTATCTCTCCTTCAACATGAGGAAAGAAGGGTCTGGAAATCTGTTGTCCCTTCTCTCATCTTGGTGAAGGCGGGTTGTGACAAAATGGTATCAAAGGTGATGGTTGAGAGATAGAATGGATTCTGGGGTTAGGAACAATGAGGATTGCATGGGGTGGTATGGAAATAGTGTTAGGAAATCTTGTATCATGAAATAGGCCAAGGAAGACCATCTAGGACGTGGGATTTTAGGCCCCCCCGTGATCCGATGCAAGGACTCTGGACCTACCGAACGACCAAGTGAGGATAACTGGTTGGAGGGTAGAGACCCTATGAAACGTACATGCATCATAATTAATTGTGTAATTGTTTGTCTTGGGTATTTTGTGGATTTAAAATAAATAAAAAGTCTAATCAAAATTTAAAAGCAATCTTCTATATTACTCCGGCTTAGGCATTCCTTGTTTACTTTCTAGCTATGGCACCCGAACGGCGACCATGGGTAGTGTGGGCAATCAAGGCCTAGGAGGCTGATTTGGCTGATTAGCAAAGAGCTAATCAATAGGAGGGGGAAGACCAGGGGCATAGGACTCTTCGTTCCTTTCAGCGGAAAACCCTCAGGAACTACAAGGGTAGCATCTCAGACATGGAGGCAAAGAGATGAATCGAGGATCTGGTGATATATTTTATCTTGATCTAGGCTCTGATGGAGTATTGGGTACCTTTGGCTATAATCCATATACAAGAAGCAGTGCATCAGTGGTGGACACTCTATCTAGGGGAGAATAGGGAGGCTGAGGTTTCATGGATTGACATAAAGAGTGAGTTCCGAGCGGAATTCCTCTCTTCCACGATGAAGGACAAGAAGAGGCAGGATCCAATCTCCCTTCAGTAGGGGAGTATGTCAGTGAGGGAGTTGGAGATCAAGTTCAAGGATCTTCTTAGCTTTTATACAGACCTCTTTCCGGATGAGGAGTCTCGGGAGATATTTTTTGAGGAGGCACTATGACCTTCTCTTCAGTATGTTGTTACTCCCTTCACTCTACTAACATTATTGGAGGTCCAAAAGAAGGTCAAAGTGGTGGAGAGGATGCACAAACTGGGAGGTGTGTCATGAGAGGGGATCCAGTTGGGCTCGTCAAAGGTTAAGGCCGTTAGTAGCAGGCCACTAGCATCAGGGCCTTCCAGGTTTCGACCAGTGGGGAGCAGGCCCCAGCAGTTCCAGTTTCAATCTCTCGGTCCTCTCCCCTTATTCGTGGGCCTAGGACCGAGATTATTTATCTGTGGAAGTCATGGTCACCTTTAGAATTAGTACCTATACTGATATCAGTACAGTGGGGGTGGGAAGCTTCAGCGCCCACTTCAGCAACATTAGTTTCTATCCATTCCCTTTCAGCAGCAGCAGTAGGGACAGCGAGCTCCTGCTCCTTTGAGAGAAGACATTACAGGAGGAGGCCGACCTCAAGGAGCTCCTCCGGGAACTCAATCAGGGCACGGCTGGGGAGTTGACTGATAGCCTAGGGGAAGATGATCTGGGTGTGGTCAGTTACACACCGTAGAGGCAGTAGTTCCAGTAGGGCCAGAAGTTGTTCAAGGTACTATCAACTTATTTAGCACTCTTGTCTGTGCCTTGTTTGATTTAGGAGCTTCGCACTCCTTTTTTACACCCAGTCTAGCCCATGATCTGGGTCTAGATATAGAGATACTTCCTATGCCCCTGGTTTTGAGTACTCCATTTAGAGGTCAAGCTAGCTTGTCTTATGTTTTCCAGGGATGCAGACTGATGTTCAGGCCACATCAATCCAGTGGGGACCTTATTTTTCTACAGATGTAGCCATACGATGTCATTTTAGGCATTGACTAGTTGTTCTTTGGGTGTTCCGTTATTGACTGCTTTCAGAGAAGGGTTTTGTTTTCATATATGGGCGGCCAACGTGTGACTTTTGTCGATGAGCGGGGTTTCTAGGAGGGTAGCTGGTGAGTGGAACCCCTTATATCCTTGTTATCTGAGCTGTCAGTGAAGTCAGAAGACTCAGATATGGTGGAAGTTTCAGGGATTGTTAGGGAGTTCCTGGATGTCTTCTCCAAAGAGGTTGTGACTCTACCTCCTCAACGTGATGTTGAGTTCATGATAGACTTGAAACCCGATGCCCGTCTGATTTTGATGGCTCCCTATCGGATGGTGCCTTCTGAGTTGCAGGAGTTATGGATTCAGATTGATGAACTGATGAAGAAGGGTTTTGTTTGACCAAGCATGTCACCATGGGGTGCTCCGGTCTTGTTTGCAAAGAAGACAAATGGTGGTCTTAGGCTGTGTATAAACTACCGAAATCTGAACCAGGTGACTATTAAGAACCATTACCCCCTCCTGAGGATTGAAGACCTTTTTGATCAGTTGAAGGGGGCAAGATGGTTCTCCAAGATTGATATGTGGTCAGGATATCACCAGTTGAGGTTAAAGGATGGTGACATCTCTAATACATCCTTCAGGTGCAGATATGGGCACTTTGAGTTTTTGGTCATGTCGTTCGGTGTTACGAATGCACCAGCCGTGTTCATGGGGCTCATGAACTCTGTCTTCCAGGAATATCTAGACTAGTTTGTAGTCATGTTTATTGATGACATTTTAATCTACTCAATATCATAGGAGGATCATGCCGAGCATCTGAGAATAGTTTTAGTGGTCCTCTGACGGCACCAACTCTACAAGAAGTTGTCCAAGTGAAAGTTTTGAACATGGGAGGTTCACTTCCTTGGACACGTGGTGTCCGAGTAGGGGATAGTAGTGGATCCATCAAAGGTCGAAGCAGTTTTTTCTTGGGTAGCACCCAAGAACTTGGAAGAGGTTCGCAGTTTCATGGGTCTAGTAGGTTACTACCGAAGATTCGTGCCCAACTTCTCCCGAGTTGCAGCAACCTTGACAGCCTTGACCAAGAAAGACCAAGCTTTTATATAGAGTCAGAATTTCCAGATAGCCTTCAGTTATCTGAAGGGGAATTTGGTTAGTGCCCCAGTACTGAGGTTTTTCCAGAATAATGGGTGATTTTTGAGGTATTCTATAATGCTTCAGGCCAAGGCTTGGGGTGTGTGCTGATGCAACAGTAGGGGTGATCTCTTATGGGTCTAGGCAATTATGTCCCCATGAGCATAACTATGCCACCCATGATCTGGAACTTGAATCGGTCATGTTCGCACTAAATTTGTGGTGGCATTACCTCATCAGGGAGTGCTTCGTGGTCTTCACGAATCACAAGAGTTTAAGGTATATCTTCTCAAAATGGGACATGAACTTGCGGCAGAGGAGGTTAGTGAAGTTTATTTAGGACTACGACTTAGAAATATCTTACACTGAAGGTAAAGGGAATGTGGAAGTCAATTCCTTGAGTAGGAAGTTGTAGAAGGATGTGACTAGAGGATCGGCAGATGCTTGGAAGACGATGGAGGAGTTGGCTTCCCTACACCTAGATGCAAGGGTGGAGGATGGTAGAGGATATCTATTCTAGATGACAGTGTATTCCTCTCTATTGTAGTAGGTGGAGGAGTCTCAGTGGGGGGACTTATAGTCTAAATTGATGCCCGATCATGTTAGCTAGGTTGATGCTCTGGGAGGATGGTCGGAAGATGGGTAGAATCGGATGTTGTTTCAGAGAAATTTGTTCATCCTGGTGGAAATGCTCAAGAGAGTTCTTGGTGAGTTCCACAACTCACCCCTGTAGGTATACCTAGGAGTTTCCAAGATGTACCAGGGTTTGAGGGTTTAGTTTTGATGGCCTGGGGTTAAGTGGGAAGTCGAAGATTTTTTGGCAAAGTGCCTCATGTGTCAGCAGGTGAAGGCTTAACACTGCATCCTAGGAGGTCTTTTAAAACCTTTAGATGTCCCTGAGTGGAAGTGGGATGACATCTCGATGGATTTCATCATGGTAATACCCAGAATTCAAGGGGGTGTGATGCTATTTGGATAGTGGTGTACCGACTGACGAAATGAGCTCACTTCCTGGAAATAAAGGAGTCGAGTGTCTTGGATGCCTTAGCACAGAGGTACATGGACGAGGTGGTGTGGTTTCATGGAGTTCTGAGGTCCATAGTCTCAGATAGGGATAACCAGTTTACCTCACGAGTCTGGAAAGGATTGCAACATGCTTTTGGCGCCCAATTATGCCTCAGTACTGCTTTACACCCCCAGACAGATGGGAAAACAGAGCGGACCATCCAGACGTTGGAGGATATTCTACGAGCATGTGTTATAGACTTTGGGGGATCGTGGGTACAACACTTTCCCCTGTTAGAGTTTTCCTACAACAATAGCTATCACTCTTCCATTGGCATTGCTCTATTAGAGACCTCTTATGAGTGGCCATGTTTCTCACTAGTGTGTCGGACAGAGGCCGGGGAAGCAGGTTTTCTTGGCCCGGAGTTGGTGTAGATCACGACGGAGAAGGTTCATCTTATACGGGAGAGGATGAAGGTGACTCAGGACCGGTATAATTTGTATTCCAATCATAGGAGGATACACTTGGATTTCCAGGTTGGGGACCAGGTGTTCTTGAAGGTCTCCCCTCAGCATGGGAAACAGAGGCTTGGCAGGGGAAGTAAGCTATATCCTAGGTTCGTTGGACCCTTTGAGGTGTTGCAGAGGGTCGGTGAAGTGTCTTATCAGCTGGCGTTACCACTTCTGCTACTAAGGGTGCATGACATCTTCCATGTGTCCTAGCTCTTTCAGTATCTACATGATGATTTGCATATCCTCAACTGGGGGAACTGGATATCAACGACGACGCGGTGTTTGTAGAGTGACTAGTGAGGATTGAGGATCGCGAGGAGAAGGTTATTTGTGGAAAAACCATCCCCTTGGTTCATGTGTTATGGAGGCATGGTGGCCTCAAGAAGAGTACCTAGGAACGGGAGGCATAGATTCATGCCCAGTACCCAGAGTTGTTTTGAGTTTTGATCTGTTTTGTTTTGTAAATGTTTGTGATGTAGTGTTTGACCTTGTTAACTATGAAATGGGTTGTTTCCTGTGTTCTCTGGATGTGTGTGAAGATTCCTGATTGTGGGGAGGGGAGGACATGATCCCTAATTAAGATGCATTAAAGTGGACACGGTTAAAGCCGTGTGGGTGAGTCAGTGTCACCCAAAGCGGATGGTATCTTGACATGGAGTAAGGGACTCCCTAATACATATGAATGGATGGTATAACCTTTACATGTTTGTGTGGTTTCTTAAGGGAGAGGTGTTCCTAGATGTTGAAGAGGTTTACTCTTGATAGGTATCTTTTGAGGTGGTTGTTTGGACCCCTCTCTTTTCTTTGGGTCTAATCTCGATTCTCGAGGACAAGAATATTTTGATAGGTATCTGATGTAATGTCCCAGACAATGACTCATTATGGAGTTTTCCAAAAACTTGGTTCCATCAAATGGTTCCACCGAAACGGTGGCACCAGTCATAGAGGCACCATGACAGTGGCACCGGTCACGGTCTCATACTGAAATAGTGCCACCACTTAAGGTGTTCCACTGAACCGGTGGCACTGTGATGTTGGTACCGTAGCGGGTCGCACCTTTACAGTCACACACTGAAATGGTGGCACCACTTATGATGTTCCACCGAACTGGTGGCACCATGACAGTGGCACCATAGCAGTCGCACCGTCATGGTCACACACCAAAACGGTGGCACCTCTTACAGTGGCACCATGATTGTGTCACCATTATGGTGTCTCACCAAACGGTGTCCCACCCTATGTTTTTTTTAGTTTCCGACTTTTTCTAGTTTCACCCTCGCAACATATCTTTTGATGTAAAAGTGTTTTAATACCCCTTTTAAAGCCATTAAAATCCCATAAATGATATCTAAAATTCCCCAAGAGTCAGATGACCCTTGACTTACCAAGATATGTGACTTTTCCCTCAGTGTCACACCCTTTTCACGTACTTTCTAGTTCCGCCCTTGTTATCTGTTTTTTTTTCTATTTAAAGGAAACCCTTTAACTTACAACCATTATGGACACCTATGTTATGAGAATTATTAAATGAAAATTAATTTCATCATGTGTAACCACCTGACCGCATAGAGAAACCATGATCTAACTTTAAATAGGTTCAAGAATTCATAACTCGTAACTCCAGGTTCTCACCTTTTATCACACAGGGGTTCTTTCTTCTTCTTTGATGGTCTTTTTCCTTTCCTTGGTGCATTTGGAGTCCCCCAACCTGAGGCTAGTGGTGTGCCTGTAATAGAGCCTTTCCTGATCACTCTTGGAGTCCTCAGAGTTCCTCCCCTACAAGTTGTGCATCCCCAGTTTTTAGCGGGTGGAGAAAAACTTCAATCGTTGATCATCCAGGTAGGGTTTTTCCTTCATCTCTCTTTACTGTGTATCATACAGGGTGGGTATGATGATGTTCCTTTGGGTATGGATGAAATCAAACCATAACAAAGATAATAAATGGTTTTTAAAGAATTAAGGTGTGTGTTTGATGATGTTGTTTAACTCTTTTAACTTTGATTATATGTTGTGAATTTTTTGGGCTTATGTCCACTAAAAATCGTGGTCGTTAGTGGTCCTTTCTTACACACTAATAAACTTCTATTTTCAGGATAATTCTATTATTGAATGGTTGTAACATGGAACTGGTTAATCACATAAACTCAGTTGATTAAATGGATGCCCAATGAATAAGAATCCTTGTGTGGTCACCCCAGTTAACCAAACGGAAAGATGGAACTAAATGAATGGTGTGTTCAAATCTGAAAACTCCCTTTCTTTTTTCGAGTGATGTGTATGGTTGTTCTTATTCATTCTTATGAGGTGAAATCTATGGGGATGGGATTCCCTGACGTGCAGTTGTTAGTCTGTGGATTTGGGGCTATATGTTGGGGCTTGGTTTGGTTCCAGTACTTTGAGGGATCTCATGGATCCCTTTTGTTGTTGTGACTTTACAAGAGAATCGAGCGTGAATGCTTAAATTGATGCTTGACTATTTTTCTTTCCTTAGTTTGTGGATATGCTTGTTAGTTACCTGGTAGTAAAGAATTATTTAAATGGAACCACTTGAATGTGATAACAAGAATGGGTTCAATGGGAAATTGTTTTCTTGGAATTATTTTGGACTTGGTCGTGGCTATTGTGCTTTTTATGAATGAATAGTAATGAGGGTGTTTTTGTATGGGATTGTTTTGGAACCCCTAGGTTGGGATGAGTGCTTGTTTACCTATATGTATAATTTAGTTCTTATGTTTCTTAATCGCACCCCACCCAAGTTGAGAACTTCGTGCTGAACACCCCCATTTTATGGGGGGGGGGGGGTTTCCCAACACTCCTATGAGTGGCTGGTTATTAGCTCCTTCTCTGCTCCCTTTCCCGAGTATCCCAAGACTCTTCGGGCAGGATGTGATGGCTTGAGGTCCATTATAGCCCAAGATTCTTCAGGCAGGGTATGTTGTGGTGGTTGGCCCAGGTGTGTGCGGGTAGGTTATTTCCCAAGTGTCTTTGGGATGAGTCATAGGTGTCTTTGGGCGGGGCGGTAGTTGTTCAGGACTAGGTGTCTTTAGGCGTGGTGGTAGTTGTTCTGGACCAGGTGTCTATGGGAATGGTTACGTGTGGTTGTGGTGGAATAGGTGTTTGTCGGCATAGTTGTGGTTGTGGTGGCCCAAGAGACAATTGTTGGGGCGGCAATGGGACTTCGGTGAGAATGGAAGGAGAGGTTTGACGCATTGGATGTCTTCAATAACCAGTGGTAAAGTGGTGTGGGGTACCCAAACATCGATGTGTTATCACTATTACATTACTTTACTTGTGTTATTTGGGGAGTGTGCCTTGGTGAGGTTTGGATGGATAGTTTCCTTGCAAGGTGCTTCAGTTATCTCCTTTTCTCAAGGGGTATTAGAATGCCTCCCCACTTGTGCATGAGAGATTTTGATTTTCCCTACTGAGTATACCTGTATACTCACCCTATGTATATAAAACTGCTTTTAGGTTTCTAGAAGGACTTAGAGGACCGTTTCGGACCCTATTAGCTCGGACGCCGGTACCGTTGAAGTTTCTGCTTTTTCTTTTCTTTTGGTACTTCCCTTTGGAGTTTTCTTGTACCTTGAAGCACTTTATTTGGAACATTTATATGGGAATGGATTATTTTGGATTTACTTTTACTTTCAGTTTTAGTGTTGTTTGGGATTTACTATATTATCTCCCAATCCTACTAAATATAATGCATTCTATATTACGTGTGATTATATACCCTTGGTGCTAGTCTCCACTCCGGGGCCTATTGAAGGCATCTCTTGGGGGTCATTATCTCTCCTTCAACTTGAGGAAGGAAGGATCTGGAAATCTATTGTCCCTTCCCTCATCTTGGTGAAGGCGGGTCGTGACACATTGTGTATTATAACCCCTTTGTCTCAATATATTAGCAAGTTGGTTTCACACATGTTTCATCAACCTATATGATTGATATGTATTTCTTTAACTATCTCAAATAAACACATCAGTACACCATGTCCATTGAATTTAATGTGATGGTTTCACTTCAATCAAGGGGCTATGATATCAACCTCCATAATGATGGAAAATAAAAATCCTTCCTTGAATTATTTATTAATAATAAATCATTCATTACACACACAATATGTTCAACTTCTTTGTGATCATATGTCATCAGAGTTTATAGAAATACATCAAAGTGCATGAGTAATTACATGCATTAATAATAATCTTGTAGTCTAAGGATCATTACACATGATCATAGAAAGTAATATCCAATGAACATAAACATGTGGAATTCTTACATTTGGTTCAGTTCTAATAATTTTCCATCTTATATATTACCAAGTGAGAACTTCATGAGATGAAGTCTCATCTTCTTATGAGTACGCACATCTGACAGTCAACATACTATGTGTCCTATAATACAATTTTATATGACCATAGAACAAGTTTTAAGAATTTAATTATGGAATTTAAAGGTTCTCATCATAGCAAGGAACTGTTATTCTCTTTTCAATGAAACATATACTCCATGACATTTTTAAATTAAAGTCACACCGAATTATAAACAACATGTAATAAGATATTTTAATTAATATTATCTTCTTTGAATATACATACAATATAAAGTAAAAATGGTTGGTTCTAGGAAACTAACTCTAAAAAACTCCCACTTATACTAAATCCAAATACCAATAACATTTATTATTTTATCTCTTGCATGATGATCATGTTTTTTATATATTAAGGCTTTAGCTAAGGATTTCTCCATATTGTCTTCTATGGAAACTCTGCTCTCAATGAAATCACTTCTTTGAGAAAAATATTTTAAGATGTGATATTTATAAATCATATTATTTGTCTGCTAATGTGTACTTGAATCCTTTTCAAGATCCATTGATGTAGTATTATCACAATAGAGTGTGACAGGGTCTTTACTATTAGGAACCACATCAAAATTTTAGAAAAAATTGAGAATTTGAATTGCTTTGTTTGCTACCTTAAAAGCCATAATGTAAATGGAATCTACTATAGAATCAGTAACCACATATTTCCTTAATCTCTACCAGCTCACAGAACCTCCATTGAGTGTAAAGATGTATCTCGACTATGATATCAGGTCATCCTGGTCTATTTGGAAACTAGCATCTGTATATCCCCTAATGAATAGTTCTTCATCTCCTCTAAAAATTGATAATATATCCTAAGTATATACTAGATACTTAAAGATAATATTGAATTATTTTTTATGGTAGTCACCACTGTTGTCTTGATATCTTCCTTCCATACTTAAGGTTTAGGTGACGTCTAGCCTTATACACAGCATATCATACATGACTGACTCGATTTCTAACGAATATGGAATCATTTTCATCCTCTATATTTCCTCATATTTCAGTGGACACATTTTCTAGGAAAGATTAATGTCATGTGACACTATAAAAATCACCTATTTAATTGTTCCATGTTGAATATCTTTAATATTTTTTCAATGTATATACTTTGACTTAGTCCAAGAAGCCTCTTAAATCTATCATAATGGATCTTGATCCCAAGAAAATATGTTTCTTTGCATAATTCCTTCATGTAGAAGCATGTATTCAACCATACTTTAATATGTTGTAAGACTAAAATCTTATTTCCAATGAGTAGTATGTCATCGACATAAACTGTTAGAAAAATGACCACACTCCCACTAAAACAATTATAAATACAAGGCTCACATTCCTTTTTTATGAAACCAAATTCCATTATAGATTCATAAAACTAAATGTTTTAAAATCTGTATGCTTATTTTAATTCATTAATGGATCTCTGTAACTTCCATACTTTATAGGAATCCTTTGGAGTCACAAACCCTTCAGGTTGTGTCATATAGACATCTTCCTAAAGGTTCCCATTAAGGAAATTTGTATTTACATCCATCTTCCAAATCTCATAGTCGTGGTAATCTTCTATGGAAATTATAATTCTGATTCATTTTATAATAGAAACTTGTGAAAAGGTTTTGTTATATTTTATGCCTTGTTTCTATTTGAAACCCTGTATAACCAGTCATGCATTATAGATAGTGACTTTTCCATTCAAGTTTATTTTATTCTTGAATACCCACTTACAACCAATAGGATTTACATACACTATAAGATCTACCAAAATATTTAATTTTTTATAGTATATGGAATCTATTTCATAATTTATAGATTTTTACCATTTATAAACTTCTCTTTCACTTACTTATTTATTTTATGTTATAGAATCATTATTATCATAATAATGAGTCACCATCCTGGGTGACTAGAAAACCATATAATTTAGTTCTCTAACCTCTCTCTTACTCCTACTCAGAACCTGGGTCTTAGAATATCCTTTTCCATGGGGCTTTGTGGAATTTATTCATGTGATAACATTTTTGTATCTTGAGCTTGGACTTCATCAAATTTTATCTTGCTCCCACTATCTCCTTTAGATATGTGATACCTTTTAAGAAAGGTGGGAGATTTTTTAACCAAAAAATTATTATCTGAAGGATAATATGTGTAATATCTTAAAGTTTTTTTAAGATTCTCTATAAAGATACACTTAGTGCCCTGAGATTCATGTTTGTTTCCATAAATAGTCTTAATAAATTATTTGAATCCCCACACTCATACATGTGACAACATGGGTTTATTTCTATACCAAAGATGATATGGAATACTGGTTGTTTCTTTAGTTAGAACTTGGTTTAGTATATATTTTTTTACCTATAATGCGTATCCCCAAAAGGATATTGGAAGACTCATATGACTCATCATCGATCTCACCATGTCTAACAGGGTGTGGTTCCTCCTTTTTCTTACATCATTCCATTATGCTGTATAAGGGGGAGTGAGCTGAGATATAATTTCAAACTCCTGTGAATAATCAATAAAGTACTGATTAATATATTATTCACTATAGTCTAAGAAATGTTTCTTAATATTCTTACCAATATAGTTATCAAATTCATTCTTATATTCCTTAAATCTATCCAAGGAATATTACTTATACCACATTAATAATACATATCCATATCTACTAAAATAATTATTTAAAGTTATAAAGTATGAGTACCCACCCCTAGATTCAAATGGAAATGGTCCAAACACATCATTATGTACCAACTCAAGAATATTTTTATCCCTTTCACATTTTCCACTAAATGATTCTTTGGTCATATTTCCTTGTAAACATGCTCACCATACACCAAGTGGTTTTAGTTCAAATGAATCCAAATATCCATCTTGGTGTAATATGTTCAAACACTTTTTATTTACATGACTTTTCTAGTGACACCATATTTTTGTGTGGCGTGAGTCATGTGAAATACTTTCTTTATCAATTTCCATTACTTGGTTTATGTAATCCAATACATAAAGACCATTATTTAGATATGTATGACCATAATAAATTCTTTATTTATAAGATAATAAATACTTATTTATAAATTTAAAAATAAATCCATATGTATCAATTATATACACAAAAATAATTTTTTTTGAGAATGAAGGAACATAATAACAATCTTTTAGAACCAAGATCATTCCAGATTAAAACATGAGGTGGTAGTCCCCAATAGCCACTATAAAAAGTCTAGCTCCATTTTCTTATTGTATATTTACCTTACCTAGGTAATTATTCTAAAATATACTTGGAAACTATATTTTAATACATATATGAGAACCACAAGCTGTATATAATTCCCAATTTGTTGAAATAGATATATTACACTTGATAAAAAAATGCACCTAAATTTTCCCCTTACTTCTTTGTCTGGGTGAAATTTTTCTTTTGGTAGTCCTTCCTACCACATAAAAATAGATAACATGTTCTTCCCTTTCTTTCCCCTTGATCATCCTCTTCTTATAAGGGTGATGTAAAGAATATTTAGGCTTGGATTTAGTCTTACATCTCTTCATCTGGACTTTCCTTTTATTCACCATAAGGACATAATTCTTTTTGTGCTTTATATCCTTATCAACTTAGTGAAGTAGAGTGAGAATATCTATGAGAGAATTATCAATGTTTTTTATATTTAAATAGAGAAAAAATAGTAGAACCTCTAAGGGGATAATGAAAGAATGATATTTTCTTATCATTCTTTAGGTAACTTAAACCCTAGAACCTATAGGTGCTCAATGTTGTCAATAAGTTTGACTATGTGAGTCTTAGCTGGAACACCTTCTCCAAGATTACTCATGAATAGAAACTTGTAGATCTAAAACCATTAATGTATTAATATCTCTTAATAAAGACCATAGATGTGATAGAGTATGCTATAGGGATCCATGTTTCATGCAGATTTATAATTTCTCTATACATGGATGATAGAATTAAACAATGAATATCTACCACATCATTTAGGTTTTTTTCATAGAAAATTGACTCCTCATAACTCACCATCTTATCAAGTAGATTAGGGATTGAAAATTCTTGAAACATAAGACTTCATTTAATTTTTCAACACTAAACATTGGCATCTGAACCATTCTTGGAAATTACCGCCAGTTAGGAGATGACCTTTATCCAAAATTTATCGCAAGGATAAGGTATTTGATGAAATTTTCATTATTCAAGCATATTATTAGTACTTATCTTGATTATAATTTATGTGAGACATAATAAAAATGATTTTAATTTTATTAAGTCTCCCATTATTTTATCAAGTCTCGAAGGCTCTCACCATTGAACTTGTAATGTCTGGTCACTTTAGAAATTCTAGTGTAAGGGATCCATATTTCCCTCCTTATGATCCATACTATAGCCATGAAAACCAAAACAAGGTGTTTAGGTAGGTAGTGTTGTTAACTATGGGATTCTAGTTCCTTATTCTGTTGAGTGGACTCCCCAATCCTGAAATCCTAACTCAGATTTCCTCAACACATGCCTCCAAATTTGTATTGAATGGAATATGGTCATTAAATTCAATATGAGTTTGGTTAAGTTGAACCATCATATTATTTATGACTCCATGATAATTAAAAGTGTCCCTGATTATGGCCTAAACTGACACTTTAACAATATTTTTTCTTAATTTAGATAATAGAAGGCATAATGAATTAATATTAACTTTAGAGATTTAATTTATTATGCATACATTTTCTTATTTTATCTTTTACATGTATTTTTAATATTAATTAGATCTTACTTAAGTGATTAACCATATAATGATAAAAAAATCATATAATTATTTTATTTTAATTCCACCTTTTCATATTAAACCATTTTTTATGTGATAATGGGCTTGCATCCCTAAAATAAATAATGCGTAAGACATAAATAAATAAATGACAAGATCATGAGCTTATATAATGGTTGATTTATTGAGCAGAAAATAAATAAACCTATGAACCTAGGTAAAAACTTCTTGTGGCGATCTTGGCATGAGTTGTGACATTCCACCTATCCACCTATGTGTTTCTCAGGTTAGGTTCGTCTCTATTCCATCATAAATCACCTCCTCATCGGCTCTATCTTGAATTGACTCCATACACACCTTTAGATACACCTTTTATTATATGTTTTTTATAACTCACATATAGGTGATGGGAACCAAAGGATAGGTTAAGTGAGATTACATAAAAAACCTTGGACACATGGGTCCTACATAATTAAGGAAGAAGGGATCACACACTACCATCATATTTAATTTAATAAAAAATAATTCCACACTCAAGTAATTAAATTAAATTAAATTAAACCAACACATACATAGATCTGGTCAAATCTCATGATCTATCATACACATGCAACGACTATGAATTTAAAACAAAAAGTTAGCATACATTTCAATTTGTTCTTCAATAGGATAAAAGGCACATGAATTAATCTGGTTAATTATATTATTAATAAATTAACTCATTTTATCTTATTCCATCTATTTTTTATAGATTCATATCCATTGTGATTTTAAATAAAATAAATAATTTTATTTGATTAATATTTTAATAAAATAGTACACATCTTTTTACTTGGAAGCAACATGGTGAGTACATGTTCGAACTACTCAATATGATTTTTGTTTTATACAATACACTCATATGAAATATTGTGTACATGGAATGTGTTGTAATTTCATGGTGTGTACTCTCAAATTAATGTCACACAAAACACATGAAAATTATGTTTTATGTATGATTTAATGTGTTTTGATTCTTTAGTATGCAATAGAAATACACAACTTGTAGTTTAAATTATTATAAATAATCAATTAAGAATTTAATATAATATAAAACCTAATGATAAATATGTACAATCAATTTAATAACTCATGAAATATAGGTCGATGAGGTTTACTAGAGTTATTAATTAAATTTAATATTTTCTTATAAATAGTTAAAGTACACGACATGTGTAGGCTGACCACGCGGTGTGTACTTTGCTACCCCAAATGTCTGCAGAATTTTCCTCAGGACTCAGTGTGTACTTCTCATTGAAATTTATGAGGTTCATGGAATGTACTTAAAGTTACATGGTTTCTAGCCTATATGTATTGTGCATTAAATAAACACAGTGTATTAATTTCATGACATTTCTTGACCCCATGTTTTCAGTCATGAAAACACATGGACTACATAAAATGTAGGCAATCTACATGACATGAAGTCCAACAAAACCTTGTTCCACCTTGACCATTCTACATTTGGGGCATTTCATTCATGTGGTGTGTATTCATTATATAATGATCTAGAGTCCATATGAGTTTCCTAGTGAAATGAGCAAGGATACATGTCATGTGATAAAATAGTTCATGTCGTATAACCCTGTGTTATCTGGAAAAAGTTCTTAGCACCTCCAGTTTGGTTCTTCATATGCATTCATTGTTAATTATTAATCGATCTTGGTTATGTGAGTGATAAATAAAGAAGAGAAAGAATATATCTCAATGATCAGATAAATAATTAATAAACTTGAAATGAAATTTAACTTTTAAATGTGTAATGATCAACAATCAAACAAATAATTATAAATTTGAATGTGACTCACTCTTATACCACTTAATGGTTTCAGAAATAGTGGAAGTGCCTATTTAGTCTAATGGATAAATTGGATTTTGTAGGATTTGAATGATCATTCACAATTTACAAGACATAAATGTCATGATCGATGAAAATTTTTCTAAAGAATATTGGAAAATAAAATGATAGAACAAGATAAGATCGTTTTAAATCAATTTTATAATTAATTTAAGAACATGAAGAAAGGTTGTATAAATATTCATATCTTTCTTCATTGAGGATGTTGATCATTCTAACCTAATTAGTGTGGCATTATTGCATAGTAAGGACCCAAAGTAGAACCTCTATAACATTACTGATTGATTTTATAGATTTCTCTTGATCGTCTCGATATTCAGAGGAAGAGAGGGGAGGGAGATCATGAGAGGTAATTATTGTGCACAATAATCCTCTAATTGTATCAACCCTAGAAAAATAGACACAGCTGCCTACTTAAAGAGTAAGGGTTATGATTAAAATATTATTTAATTACAAAAAGTTCCTCAATAATATATTAATAACTTAAATAAACTCATTCCATGTAATAATAATTTCATTATTATTTTTTCATGGCATGCTCTAACTAGGAACAATGATAAATATTATTTTACCATATTTTAAATTAATATTTATCATCGAACCTAATCTTAATACACTAATACTCTTTGTAATTTATCAAATACTAGAATAAATATTATCATTAAATTTTTATTCACTCAAAAAATAAATATTATATTCATGGACTGGAAAATAAGTATTTATTTAATTTTTTCATATCTAAAAAATTAATTTATTTAATAAAAATTATTTATTTATTATAGTGTGAATAACAAGAGATAAATAAATATTATATATTCACATAATTGAATAATTACCTTATTAATAAATATTTATTTAATATTTTCCATCATTTCATAAATCTTGAATAAATATTAATTCTCAAAATGGAGAATAATATTTATTCAAATTGTTAAATACATAAATAATATTTAACTAATATCCAAAGAAACACTTTATGTGTGACCCCATATGCCTCTTCCGTAGTGGCATTAGGTGGGATTTTCTAAATTCTAAGATTACTATCTAGCAATAGTTCAAGGCACCCAAAGAGGAAAAAGATGTGTCACTATAACAAAACCATATGAGAATTATCATTGTGTAATATAATCCTTTTTTATCATTATATTTATAAGATTTGGTGTCCTGTATTCAACTTATGTGTACTTTATGATTACATGTATTCATTATCTTAAATATTAATGATGTTTCTTATCCATAATGTTTTCCCTCTATATGAAAAGGTATGTGATAATCCCTAAATATACATGCTACATCTAAAGTACATAGAAGTTCCCTACTATGATGATATACATTAGATGTTATAACAGTATTCCTTAAACCCATGTTCTATAATTAGATGATATTGTCTAACGGGATATAGATTAAATATTTTATCAAGGGTAGGAGTCTCATAATACATTGAGACACCTTCCGTTAGTGTTCTACCTTGGTAATCTCCAAGAAGGGAGGTTATGAGAATAAACCCACAAGTAGGAAATCCACTTTTATGTTTCATTTGATGCCCCTATCTATTAGCATGTGAATTGATCCTTAGACATCAAGATTATCATTAATAAACATCATAAGTTGCATAGATTGATATATTGACAAAAATTATGATGACATATGATCATAGTGATATAGGATATGTTGGGTGGGTCACTAGTGATATTTCACTAATGGATAATATCAGAAAGGATTTATCCCTTCGATATATTAAAAAAATTCAATATCTCAATATCTTTGATGGAAATGGAACTGCCTGGAAAAATCCATGGCCATGGTGTTGAGTGGGAAAGTTCATTTCTAGAAATTCAAAGGAAGAAACATTGAGCACATAGGTTGATGACACCAGTATGAAACCATATTGATTATAGATATCAAGATAAAGGGATTATATTACCCTATAACTCTTAGTAGGAGGTTGTATGTCATTGTGGAATTAACTTCTTTCTTGATGGGTGCCTAGGCATGTTTCTAGATGCTAACCTTGGACTTTAGGTATCACCTCTTATTTCCACTGAGAAAGAGTCCTGGAGGGTCACACACTAAGTATATCCATAGTCTCAGTTAAATCTAATATTGGATTTAATAAGTTAGAATAAATATTCTTCCCACTTAATAGTTTAATAATTATTCAAGTTAGGTCGATCATCAAAATTTAATCACTAGTTATTTGCAAGAATAAGTGAGTTAAATAATAATGATAAATATTTATTTTCAAGATTTGATGAATATAATATTTATTATATTTATCTATGAATAATTAAATGATATTTATTTTTTAAATAAATAGTCATTATTTGTGGTTCGGTAAATTCCATGGAGGATAAGTAGACAGATCTTAATGGTCTATTTGTAAATAATATAAATGATATTTATTTATTCTTAGGTGATGCACATTTCAAGTGATTAGTAATAATATTTTTATTATTATTATTGGACATGGGGTCTACTAAGAATTAAGTAATAGGAAAGGGGATTGTGTGAAAGTTTCCAAACCTAAACCTACCATAATAAATGTATAATTATATCACTTTCCATAAAAATACTTGTTGTGAAAAATGGATAGATATAATGTCTCTCAAGACCGTGAGAGAGTTATAGATATTTAAAGTGTTCTCTATCCTCATCTTCTCTCATCCCATCAAAAAAATATGAAGAATTATTCAAGAGAGATTTTCTATAATCAACCACAAACGATGCAAGTGATTGGGATTACCCATGCTAGCACTCGATGATTCTATAGAGATGTTTTGACATTGTGGTGCATGTGTGGATCACTATTAGAGGGATTTAGCACTTAGATACTAAAACAAAATTATGGTACAATGAAATCAATTCAATTGGATCATTAATGAAGAAATAATTACAAGTTAAGGCAATTCTAGATGTTCTTATTTTAGTTTCAAAATTTATTCAAGTTAAGTAATCTATGGATTTCATTCTTCATGGAGTTATTTTTCCTATAAAATAATGATTATTCATAAATTAAGAATAAAAAACAAGTTATTCATTCCATACAAGAAATTATACTATTCTGAGAACCTACAAGTTGTATCAGACTAGTCACATGATTATTTTATAATTATTTATTAATCATTTATTTAAAGACATGCGCTTAAGCTTATCTTACTTTAGATCTATTCATTATTGAAACCTAAACATTGCTATCTCTTACCTTTCTTCATTCTCACTCACATAACTAATGAATGGGTTAAGAAAAAATGAAGGGATATCTAAAAACTACATCGGGAAATGCCAAATGTTATGTCTAGGTAACACAAGCATACACAGAATGTACCCAAAATCTACACACCATGTACCCATGTATCTTATGTGTATTTCATGATAATATCATATCATACTAATGAAATCAAATCATTGATCAGATAAAAGTGGATCGTTGTATAGATCCAGATAGTCTAGTATATTATTTGAAGAACCATATGCCATGTAACATGTGTACACATCATATAGTCCTTGTGTCTTCCTAATGGAGCACATGGGCGGTCTAAGAATGTCGTTTATCTACTTCATGACACATGGTATTAGAAAACTATACAACTCTAAGGACACATGTCATGTTAATTATGTAATGCCCCGACCCCAGTTACCCAGTGTCGGTGCATTATTTTAATACATTGGCATGATTACAAGGAATCAAGTACCGAAGGACCGATAGGTTTAGCAGTCTTGGAAAATAGATTACATGCATGAATATTACATTACACTTTATAACATACAACACAACATAAATAATCCTTTATGAACGCCATTATTCCCTTAGCTTAACCCTGCATATCTATCACAATACACTTCTTGGAATCCTGAAAAAAATAAAACATAGAAATGGGTGAGATCAAACGCTCAGTAAGGGTAAGCAATACAGCGGAAAATAATATAAATATTAAGCATGGTGAATAATTGAAACTGCATGCCTTTACCAATAATAAACATGAATACTTTTATGGAAAGAATATGAGCTGAGTAAATAATGTCATAATAAAACATAATCATGGTTATTCTCCTAGTCGAATGACCACATGAACCATCAATATTATTTTGATAATGAGGGAATGTATAATGCCAGACATTCTAAAACATTTTGTCAAGGTCTTGGACAAGACGTCTAAAAATGATTAAGGCCTCGTCCAAAACCATAAATAAAATTAGGAAAGGATCTCGGCCAATTCCACGTCTAGTTGTCTCATGAGACCGACTGATGCATCGAGGAGCTATAGCAGGCTCCACCCGTCACTTACTATGTCCAATACATTCCTCATATGAAAAGGTTGAAACATAACATAAACATTCTTATAAGAACTAGGATACTAAATGTCAATACTTTAACCATAAACCATGAATGGTATAAAAATAAAACATCCACAGTCAAACATATCACAAAACCTTCAATACAATATGTAAGTTTTGTATCATAATAAATCAACTTAAAAACAAGTTTAAAATCCATTAAAGGATTTGAAATAGATATAAATTATTTGTAAAACTCTTTGATTTAAATATCCATTTTCATGAAAATATTTAAAAGTCACACAATTTAGAAAGGAAGACATTTAAAGACATTTTTGAATCAAAGTGTCCCATACCACTTTGAAACTTTTAAAAGGAATTAACATTTTTAAAACATTCATGTCCATATAAATAAATACTTAAAAACCAATTTGAAAACATGGACATTAATGAGAATGATTTAGAAGAATAAATCTTTAAAACATTTAAAATGAAATCAAAACTATTTGAGAGAAATATCTTTTTTTAAATCATTTAAGAGTAACAAAATTATAAAAGAAAACATTTACTTTGAAAATATTCTTATAATCTTGTAAGGTAAGATTCGAAGATTTTATAACGGTGGAAAATAGTCGCACCCGCTGTATAAGTTAAAAAGAGACATTCTTACCTTAATTCTGTCGAAAAGGTTAAAAAGGACCTTGTTTGGAAAATGACGGAAAGATTCCTTTATAAACTTCTTATAAAAAGTAAAACAAGGGTATAAATGAATTTAACCCATAGTCTGTAAAATAGTAAGAATTATTTGAAATACATTTTTAAGAAACATGGATGTGGATGATAAAGAGATCCCAGAAGATAATTACGTATAAACAACCTCGGATAATGAAGAGATTGCGAAATAAACCATTACCTTGTAATTTTCCTTGGTAGAGGGTAGGTTAAACTTCTGTATAGTGGTGAAATAATTGTTATTAAATTATATAAGAATCATATACTTTAATATGATATCATATATTATCTTTTAAAATTTCCTTGTTAATAATATCTTAGTATTATCGTCGTTTTGGGTGTTAACTTACTTGTTTTATTTTATATGTTTTGTTACATAAGCCGTGTTTGTTATGGATAGGTTGTACCTTATTAATATACAGAATTATATCAAGTCCTTAAACATTATTTTTAATCATCAAATGAGAATTAGACTTAAATAGATACGATGGGGAATGAATCTCATCGCGTTTGTGGAGACGGTAGTCCGTACGTACGCACGAGCGACAATATCATTCTTTTGATATTAAAATAGTATATAATTGGAAGGTATATCATATATACAGAATCATTATAATGTTATATTTATTATTTACTTCAATTACACATCATTATCATACCCATCCAAATAATAATGTTTTGAATAACAATTACACCACGACGTGGAGACGGTTAGTTGTACGTACGCATGTATGGTGAAGGATGGATAGAATACTGAATATGGTTGTACCATATTTATAATAACATCACAGTATATAAAATATATTGGATTTATTATTTTATAATGGAAATAACAAAGAAATAATAAGTTGAATAAGAAAGGAACTTGAAAGAGGGTGGGGAAAACATTACCTCTTCTTCGGGTTCTTCCTTTTTATTTGATCAAAAGGGCTCCTTAGGTTGGCTTTATAACAAAATTAAGGCATCTGGGTTGAAGTGACGGAAGTTGATAGGATAATTCGTCAGGGGTTATCCAAACCAAAAGGCTTTTAAGGTATGAATAATTGGTTAGAGGTGATGTCCTTTTATAAGGGATAGGAGGGGCTCTTTAGGAAAAACTTAAAGTATTAATTTATAATAAATTCATATTCGGTTTATAATGGCTCTAAAGTGGATTATTCAAAGCCTAATGTGGGTATGGGTCTAAATCCTTTCATCCAATAGATTTTAGACAGGTTTGGGTCACTATATTAACCTTTTCATTTATATTTAACTCTTAGTTAAATAGTTTGACATGTACCATGTCACTATGTATTTTTATATTATATGGTTAATAAACTTACTATATACTTCCAAGCGACCCCCAAGTGGTCCATTAATGATACAACTATAATTATATAAGTCCTTTGTCCGGACTTTATATTTTTAAGAATATTATATCAACCAATAATATAGTATTTCTTTTAAATATTAATTTATGTCAATTTTGACACTATTTGGTATTTTGTTTTTGTGAAAATCATCACAACTTGATTACTTCAAAAACGATACATTTAATCGGACCTAACATGTCATAATCACCTATAAAATTCGTGGATTCCATAAAAACTTTGAAATTATATTTATTTTAATATTTATAATACCATTTATTTGATTCTTTCATTAATAAGGTAATTACTCCATCAGCATTGTGCCATAAATAAATTTAATTATTTAATGTATAAAAATTATAAATAAAATACCATGATGTAGGAAATATTTTTATCTTTCTATAGAATATTTATAGTCGAATTTATCTTATGTATAACCCTATATTAAAAATGGTTTAGTTAATAAACTATGAATTTAACACTTTTAACTCTTCTTTAAATTAAATAATAATAAATGTCCTAATCTAATCCAAGTGGACCTAAAGGGTCATATTTTAATCCAAAGGTTTTTTTTTGTCGAATTACACTTATCCAATAGAATTAGGACATGTGTTAGGGTAATAATAATATCATTTTTACCCTTAATT
Source organism: Viscum album (assembly GCA_963277665.1). Lineage (NCBI taxonomy): Eukaryota > Viridiplantae > Streptophyta > Magnoliopsida > Santalales > Viscaceae > Viscum > Viscum album. Next base: position 1,980,417,301 of record OY728125.1, on the reverse strand, counting down.
ACACTATTTACTTTTAACCATGGTAAATAAAAGTAAAAAGTTACTATTCACCAAAAAAATATTTTTATCTTATTGAACCACATTTTACTCCTTGATATTAACTGTGTCTCTCGGATTTTCGAAATTCAACTCACAGAAGCAGTAAAATTAAGTTTTGTGTGAATTTACAAATTCTCCTAGGAGATGGGTAAAAGACGGTGAAAAGTTCAATAAAATTTTTATATATCTAAAATTATTATAAACTGACTCTAATGAATTACATTGAACTTATATAGGTATTATATATCTATTTTGACCTAAAATAAATTTAAATAAAATAAATAATTATTTAAATAAAAATTCGGTTTTAAACTATAACTCGGTATTTTTCACTATTCATCAAAAATTAAAAGTTTTCAGAAAAATAGCAAAAAATTTACCTAAGCTAATTTTGATATTCCGAATTAAATAATGAAGTCTATTTTACCAAATTTAAAACATAGAAGTTGCATTTATTAATTTAAAATTAATTCCCGCTGTCAAAACCAAAAGGCGTATTTTTAAGAAATAATAACTATCAAAAGTTTGACACTTGTTTATGTCCAATTTCAAAGTGAAATTACTTACAATGACCATTATTGGATTAAATGGTAAAAATATAATATATTTATACTTTCAAACCATTAAAATTTATAATTTAACATTATAAATTATTTTGATTAAAAAAGTTGTTTTCAGTTAAAATATAGTATTTTTCACTATTCACCCAAATATGAAAGTTATCAGAAAAACACCAAAAATTTATTGAAACTAAATTCTTATGTCCCAATTCTAAAGAAGAAGTTTATTTTGTAAAATTGAATATATAAAAGTTTAAAATATTGGATTTAAAAAAAGGATTCCCCATTAAAAGGCGGTAAATTGCATTTTTTGAAAAATACATCTTTTATCTGAAAAAATGTATGTGTTCTTAAATTATGTCTAATAAACTCATAATATGGATTCTAAAAATATAAGGATTATATAAAGTTAAAAATTCAGTTAATACTATTGATAACCGCTTTTGAACGGCTATTTTGGTAAGTCATCGTGCGCTAGAATTTGGTGTTGCGTGTAGTGCAAGATATTGAATTAATTTGAAGAAATAACATACTATGAAATCTTGGGGTGTTACATTATTCCCTCCTTTAATAAATTGTGTCCTCGCAATTTGAAATTATTTTTCAAAAATAAAAGTTTGAAAATAGAAAATACCTTTGGGAAAACCCACATCGGAAATTAGGTTAATAATATTTAGTCTTAATAAGAGGAAAAGGGAAATGAAAGGGTCACCACCAAATTATGATCTAGATTAGGAGAACATTGGTGGCAATTAGAGACATATAATTGGAGGAAAAACGTAAATATTTATAGGTAGTGATTGAGGGCATCAATCACAAACAAGTGTAAAATTGAGGGCCTTAAATTCATCAATCTATGGTGATTTAAAATACCATCGGTTCAACAGAACATATGGTATTAGGATAACACATTTTTGGTTTTAAGATCCCTTCACTAAAGTATAAGAATTAATTTATTCATAGAATAAGAGAAGAAGAAAAATATATACTTGACAAGTAGAGTCCCATCCTTTAACTAATTTCTACCACAAAGTCATCTTTCACTCTAAAAGAAAATAGAACTTAAAAATAATATTCTATTTATCCTATTCGTATAGGGTTCAAAAACAAAATGAGTTTATAATTCATCTACCAAAAAAAATTTAGAAAAAAAGACTACATTATTCAATCCAAGACATCACGTGGGCCAGTGGTAGATGATACACCCTTGTCGCCCTTCGGTTGTGGGTTCAAGTCTCGCAGCCTTGTCGGACGTGACGGGTTGTCGCCCGACCTTCGGGCTATCCTTTTATGGCCATCCAAAAATAATCTCAAACTATAATTATCCAAAATACTTCTGTCCAAACTCAGAGTCCAAAATTTTTAAGGAAGGTAAACATAATGAAGATCCTTTTTGTTGCGTAATAACATGTGAACACCTTCATCATTTATTATTTTAAAACACTACAACATATTCATGATCCCTTATTCTTTATAGAATAATGGATATACTTCTTATATCAAAAAATATTGTAAACTCCAACAATGACAAATCATTAATCAGTTTCAAGGTAGTCAAGAATATCCAGTATAATTTATTCAAATCAACCATCTCTTATTCCAAAATTACTACCACATTATCGGGACCATATTAAGTATTACCTTTCCTTCAACCATGTATTTTACCAAAAGTGTATCTCACTATTAAGTAACTTTTCTTAGAACCATATAATCTCAAATCCTCAATAAAATAGTATTGTAGTAAAATCCATATTTATCTCTATAATTCATATAACCAATATATTGTTGATACAACACTCAAATGAAATAATCCTATAATAACAACATAAGAACACTAGTCATTCTTCTTCATCTAAGGTAGTATCATAACTTGATTATTATCCAATAGCATCATTTGGGGCATACTCGGATAATTTGGACATTGATTTTCGTAGTGTCCCAACTCTTTACAGACGAAGCATTGTACATTTGAAACCTTTTTCTGACCCTTGTAATGTAACAGCCCGAGATTTTATAAAAAAATATTCTTTTTTTCATTAATGTCTTGTGTTGTACGCTACACCAAAAGGAGCTTGCTCAACACGCATCCTTGACTTTCCTTGCATTACACGCAATCGCGACCTTCCTCAATAGCGTGTGTAGTACGCAATACCGAGTTTCACTAAACAACGATATGCTATTAAAATATTATTAAAACTAGCCGTTATGAATAGTAATAACCACCTTTTAAAATTTTAGAAATTTTAGCTCTCAAAATGGACTTCATTTTTGGATTCGGAGTGTCGAATTTAGCCTAAGGTGAAATTTTGGTACTTTTTGGATAACTTTCATATTCTGATGAATAGTGAAAATTACTAAATTATAATTAAAAACAAATTTTTTAATCGAAATAATTAATAGTGATAAATTATTAATTTGAGTGGTTTTAAAGTATATTTAGAATATATTTTTACAATTTAATACAATGTTGGTCATTGGATGTAATTTTACATTTAAACCAGTCATAAACAAATGTCAATCTTTTGATAGTTATTATCTCTTAAGAACACGCTATTTGTTTTGACAACGGGAATTAATTTTTAAATTAATTAATGCAACTGATATTTTTTGAATTTGATAAAATAGACATCATTTTTGAATTCATAATATCAAATATAGCTTAGATCTAATTTTTGGTATTTTTCTGGAAACTTTCATTTTTTGATGAATAGTGAAACCACTAAGTGGTAGTTAAAAAACTGAATTTTTCATAAAACTTAATTTTACCGCTTCTGTGAGTGGAATTTCAAAAATCCGAGAGACACTCTTGATGTCAGTAAGTAAAATGTGGTTCAATGAGATAAAAATAATTTTTTGGTGAATAGTAACTTTTTACTTTTTTTACCACGGTTAAAAGTAAATAGGGTAATTAAGGGTAAAAATGATATTATTATTACCCTAACACATGTCCTAATTCTATTGGACAAGTGTAATTCGACCAAAAACAACATTAGGAATAAAATATGACCATTTAGGCCCACTTGGATTAGATTAGGACATTTATTATTAATTTATTTAAAGAAGGGTTAAAATAGTTAAAATCAAAGTTTAATAAGTAAATCATTTTTAATATGGGGTTATACATAAGATAAATTCGACTATAAATATTCATTAGAAAGATAAAAAGTTTTCATACATAATGGTATTTTATTTGTAATTTTTAGACATTAAATAATTTAATTTATTTATGACACAACGATGATGCAGTAATTATCTTATTAATGAAATATTGACATAATTGATGTTATAAATACCCAAATAAATATAATTTGAGACTTTTTATGAACTAAACTAATTTTATAGGTTAATATGACATGTTAGTATTGATTTAATTAACTTTGGTAGAAGTAATCATTTTGTTATGAGTTTCAAAAAAATCAACTATTGAATAGTGTCAAAATTGACATAAAATAGTTTTTAAAACAAATATTATATTATTAATTGTTATTTTATTCCTAAAAATCTAAGGTTCGGCCAAATGACTTATATAAGGTTATATATATTAATAAAAGACAACTTGGGGGTCTCTTGGATGTATATGGTAAGTTTATTAACTATATAATATAAAAATACAAAGTGAAATGGTAAATGTCAATCTAATTAACTAAGAGTTAAAACTAAAAGATAAGGTTAATATAATGACCTAAACTTGTCTAAATTCTATTAGATGAGAGGATTTCGACCCATCCCCACCTTATCTTCTAAATAAATCAATTTGTAGCTATTTAAAAACGAACTTTACTTTATAATAAAATAATATTTTTAGTTATTCCAAAGGTGCCCCTCTCCTCCCTTATAAAAGGGCACCTCCTCCCCCTCTTCCTCACACCACTTTGAGCCTTAAATCTCAGACAACACCTGCCAAATTATCTTCTCCACTTCCCTAGAAACATCCTAGTGGTCCTGGTATTCTTTAAAGACCAATTTTAGTACCCTAAGAGGAGGACTCAAAGAGGCACTTCAAAGAAGAGGTAATGTCCATTACCGATTCTTTTATCTTTATTTCTTCTTCCACTTCTTCTTCTTAGGTTGTTTCATTATGAAGTAATAACATCAGTATCACTCATATACTGATATGTTATTATAAGTATAAAACAACCCTATTTCACCATCTATCCATCCTATGGAAAACGAAATCACCGCGCGTGCGTACGTACGGAATATCGTCTCCACGCCGTGGTGAAATCTATTTTCCACCACCACCTTACTTGGATGGGTATAATGGTGTAAATAATAACTATATATTATTATTTTAAAGTGATATTGATTCTGAAATAGTATACATACACTCCAATACATTCCCACGATCATGAGAACGATATCATCGCTAGTGCGTACGTACGGACTACCGTCTCCACGACGCGATGAGACTCATTCTCCACTTTAACCATTCATGAATGATTATAAAGTACATATAATAAGTAATCATGAAATATATGACATAATAATGATACTGGATTTATGTTTATATATATGTATTTCATCTACTTAATTCCATTCAACTCAATAATGAAACGAAATCAGCGTTCATGCGTACGTACGGCCTACCGTCTCCATGAACGGTGTATTTCTTTCCATTTACTAATTTATTATATATATGTATATTATGAATATATATTATATATAAATCATGATTTATATTCTATAATTAAGTAATCATGATCTAAGTAATCATATGAATAATTACAAGTCAAAACACGGACGACAAATGAAACAATTTTACCCAAAACGCTCTTTAACATGGAATTTACAAAATAATGGGTAATATAAAGTAATAAGTGAACCATATATGATATCATAACAATGAGTATGATTCTTTAATAAGTCAATGAAATTATTTAAATCATTATACAGGAGTTTTGGACACTTACGAGGCAAATCGGACCTAAGGTAAGGGAAATATCACAATCTCATTTTTATCCGAGATTGTTTATACTTCGGTATTTACTGGGGTGTATTTTATCATCCACATCCATGTTTCCTCAATATGTAATATTATTTCCATCCACCTACAATTGTTTAAATCCAATTTTACCCTTCGGTGAGTTTTTAGTAAAAGATATGAAAGGAATCTTTTGTCGTTTCTTGTACGAGGTACTTTTTGACTTTTCCGACAAAAGTACGAAGAATGTTTTTTTTAACTTATACGGCATGAATGGATTTTTAAAACATTATTTCCAAGAATCTTACTTTAAAAGTTTTAAAGTTTATTTTTAATCAACTTCTTTTAGTTTAAAATTGTATGACATGTTAAGAAAGGAAAAATGTTTTTGAAGTAGAAAGGATATTTTCCTCAAGAATGGAGTTCAAGTGTTTTATCGAAATTATTTTCCATCTAAGATAATAAAGGGTTATGTTTCTATACCTATTATTACATGGATTTGATTATGTTGTGATGGAAATATTTTTATGAATTCCTTTATCTTATATGAATTGTTTTATGATGTCACGATGTTTAAGATTCCCATTCTTATTACATGGGTTATGCAGTGATGTATGATTTATGATTTTATGGAACACATAAGAATGGTATCATTATGAGATGGGTGGGACCTATATCTCCCTCCAATGCATTGGGTAAAGATTTTATATCTCATGAGATAGACATGGCTGGAACGGTAGGTTATACTGGTTCAGTGAAACATGACTGAAAGGAGGGTGACTCGGTTCAGAAATGGACTTTGTCCACTAAGATAGTCTTGGCAATGAGTCTTGACTAATAAGATATGATTCTCTATGATTATGTGTGTATGAAAAAAAGTTTCATGTTTTAAGTTATTATTATTGGGATTTCATTTCACTACTATGATTTATCCCATGTTATGAAATTATGCTCTCTTTTACAGGTTAAGATTTCCAAAATGTTATGTTCTTATGAAAATGATGTGATTGATATTTCTTTTGTTTATACTTACTGAGCATTTGAGCTCACCCTTTTATGTTTTCTCTTCCCCAGGATATAAATAAAGGTTTTATGTAAAAAAAAGGAAGATCTTTATGGGAGATGTTGAAGATCTTTCACCACGATTAGAAGATTATATTCCGAGTTTCCAAAGACACTAAACTATTACGATCCTTGTGTGTGTGTTTTTGTTATGTATTAAGTATTCCTCAAAATTAATGTAATGTCCATGTACGTCAAGATTCGGGTCTCTACATGTAGTCACGTACTTGGTGTCCTTTTTCTCCACACTTATAACAAACTGTCATTCCCTTCAGGCAAGTTCCAGGGTGTTTCTTCTCACAGTTATCACATATGGGAAAATTCTTCTTTTCCCTCTTCCCTTTATCCATCTTTCTCTATTCCATACTTTTCTTCTCTTGCTTCCCTTCAAAGACATAGGACTCATAGAATTATTTACTTATCTTATTAACACATGATACTTTTTCTTCATATGTTGAGAAAACATGAGAGACCATTTCCCTTCTAAATGTTTTCTTAATACCGTGGAAGATATGATCCTTCTTACTCTTTGGATCATATGTATTGCTGGAGTTCACATTCCTTCTACTGGACGCCATTTTTATACAATGGCATACACTAGGTCAGTTTATAAATTGCAATGAATAATTCCAAACATGTAATATACCTAACGTAAATTGAACAATTTATGGATATAATCCATAATCATAAAAATGTTTTCTTTGAGTAAGTATATACTCATAAGCCCTTCATAATGGTTTGTAAAGAAAATGAGAATTATCCTAAGCATATCCCCTGGGAGTGTCATAACCAAGAGTTCAGCAAGGCCCGTTGTCGTGCACCAATTCTCGTTCAAGTCCAGCTCAAAGCGGTGTTTTTGGGTTTTACCCCTAGGTACATCTGTGCCAGAGCCGCCTTTACCTACTCGTATCCAGACAATTATGTATTGCTTGGAAAACTCACAAAATCTCTATAATACCAAAATTCTAGGAAGTTCTTCTACACTAATCCTCAAAGTCTATCTTAGGGATATGTGCTCTAATCAGAGTTTATCTAAATCTAGTTTCCAAGGTTATTGCTAAACCTCCCTATGATACCAACTGTAACGCCCCGACCCCAGTTACCCAGCGTCGGTGCATTATTTTAATACATTGGCGTGATTATAAGGAATCAAGTCCCGAAGGACCGATAGGTTTAGGTGTCTTGGAAAATATATTACATACATGAATGTTACATTACACTTTATAAAAAAAACACAACATAAATAATCCTTTATGAATGCCATTATTCCCTTAGCTTAACCATGCATATATATCACAATACACTTCTTGGAATCCTGAAAAAAAACATAGAAAGGGGTGAGCTCAAATGCTCAGTAAGGGTAAGAAATACAGCGGAAATAATATAAATATTAAGCATGGTGAATAATTGAAACTGCATGCCTTTACCAATAATAAACATGAATACTTTTATGGAAAGAATATGAGATGAGTAAATAATTCCATAATAAAACATAATCATGGGTATTCTCCTAGTCGAATGACCACATGAACCATCAATATTATTTCTATAATGAGGGAATGTATAATGTCAGACATTCTAAAACATTTTTTCAAGGCCTCAGCCAAGATGTCTAAAAATGATTAAGTCCTCGGCCAAAACCATAAATCAAATTGGGAAAGGGCCTCTGCCAATTCCACGTCTAGTTGTCTCATGAGACCTACCGATGCATCGAGGAGCTATAGCGGGCTCCACCAGTCACTTACTATGTCCAATACATTCTTCATATGAAAATGTTGAAACATAACATAAACATTCGTATAAGAACTAGGATACGAAATGTCAATACTTTAACCATAAACCATGAATGGTATAAAAATAACACATCCACAGTTAAACATATCACAAAACCTTCAATACAATATGGAAGTTTTGTATCATAATAAATAAACTTCAAAACAAGTTTAAAATCCATTAAAAGATTTGACATAGATGGAAATGATTTGTAAAACTATTTTATTGAAATATCCATTTTCATGAAAACATTTAAAAGTCACACAATTTAGAAAGGAAGACATTTAAATACATTTTTGAATCAAAGTGTCCCATACCACTTTGAAAATTTTGAAATGAATTAACATTTTTAAAAAATTTATGTCCATATAAATAAATCCTTAAAAACTAATTTGAAAACATGGACATTAATGAGAATGATTTAGAAGAATAAATATTTAAAACATTTAAAATGAAATCAAAACTATTTAAGAGAAATCTCTTTTTTTATGAAATCATTTAAGATGAACATAATTATAAAAGAAAAAATTTACTTTGAAAATTTTCTTAAAAGATTTTAAGGGAATCTATGAATATTTTATAATGGCGGAAAATATCTGCTCCCGCCGTATAAGTTAAAAAGAGACATTCTTACCTTAATTCTGTCGAAAAGGTTAAAAAGGACCTTGTTTGGAAAACGACGGAAAGATTACTTTATAAACTTCTTATAAAAAGTAAAACAAGGGTATAAATGAATTTAACCCATAGTCTGTAAAATAGTAAGAATGATTTGAAATACATTTTTAAGAAACATGTATGTGGATGATAAAGAGGTCCCAGTAGATAATTACGTATAAACAACCTCGGATAATAAAGAGATTGCGAAATAAACTCTTACCTTTTACTTTTCCTTGGTCGAGGGTAGGTTAAACTCCTATATAATGGTGAAATAATTGTTATTAAATTATAAAATAATCATATACATTAATATGATATCATATATTATCTTTTAACATAGCCTTTTTAATAATATCAAGTATTATCGTCGTTTCGGGTGTTAACTTACTTGTTTTCTTTTATATGTTTTGTTACATAAGCCGTGTTTGTTATGGATAGGTTGTATCTTATTAATATCCATAATGATATAAAGTCCTTAAACATTATTTTTAATCATCAAATGAGAATTAGACTTAAATGGATACGATGGGGAATGAATCTCATCGCGTCCGTGGACATGGTAGTCCATACGTACGCACGAGTGACAATATCATTATTTTGATATTAAAATCATATAAAACTGGATGGTATATCATATATACAGAATCATTATAATGTTATATTTATTATTTAATTCAATTACACATCATTATCATACCCATCCAAATAATAATGTTTTGAATAACAATTACACCACGACGTGGAGAGGGTAAGTTGTACGCACGCATATATGGTGACATGTCATTCAAAGGATGGATAATATACTAAATATGGTTATACCATATTTATAATAACATCACAGTATATATAATATAATGGAGTTATTATTTTATAATTAAAATAACAAAGAAATAATAAGTTGAAGAAGAAAGGAACTTGAAAGAGGGTAGTGAAAACATTACCTCTTCTTCGGGTTCTACTTTTTGATTTGATCAAAAGGGATCCTTAGGTTGGATTTTTAACTAAATTAAGGCCTATAGGTTGAATTGAGGGAAGTTGAGAGGATAATTGGGTACGGTTTGGCCGAACCAAAAGGCTTTGAAGGTATGAATAATTGGTTATAAGTGATGTCCTTTTATAAGGGGGAGGAGGGGCTCTTTAGGAAAAACTTAAAGTATTAATTTATAATAAATTCATATTCGATTTCTAATGGATCCAAAGTGGATTATTCAAAGTCTAAGGTGGGGATGGGTCGAAATAATTTCATCCAATATATTTTAGATAGGTTTGGGTCACTATATTAACCTTGTCGTTTATATTTAACTCTTAGTTAAATAGTTTGACATTTACCATGACACTTTGTATTTTTATATTATATGGTTAATAAACTTATTATATACTTCCAAGAGACCACCAAGTGGTCCATTAATGATACACCTATAATTATATAAGTCCTTTTTCCGAACCTTAGATTTTTAATAATATTATATCAACCAATAATATAGTATTTGTTTTAAATATTAATTTATGTCAATTTTGACACTATTTGGTATTTTGTTTTTGTGAAAATCATCTCAACTTGATTACTTTGAAAAAGATACATTGAATAGGCCCTAACATGTCATAGGCACCTAGAAAATTAGTGGATGTCATAAAAACTTTGAAATTATATTTATTTTAATATTTATAATACCATTTATTTGATTCTTTCATTAATATGGTAATTACTGCATCAGCATTGTATCATAACTAAATTTAATTATTTAATGTCTAAATTTTATAAATAAAATACCATGATGTAGGAAATCTTTTTTTATTTCTAGTGAATATTTATAGTCAAATTTATCTTATGTATACCCCTGTATTAAAAATGGTTTAGTTAATAAACTTTGAATTTAACACTTTTAACTCTTCTTTAAATTAAATAATAATAAATGTCCTAATCTAATCCAAGTGGACCTAAAGGGTCATATTTTATACCTAAGGTTTCTTTTTCAAATTACACTCATCTAATAGAATTAGGACATGGGTTAGGGTAATAATAATATCATTTTTACCCTTAATTACCCTATTTACTTTTAACCGTGGTAAATAAAAGTAAAAAGTTACTATTCACCCAAAATTATTTTTATCTTATTGAATCGCATTTTACTCCTTGATATTAACTGTGTCTCTTGGATTTTTGAAATTTAACTCATAGAAGTGGTAAAATTAAGTTTTATGTGAATTTACAAATTCTCCTAGGAGGTGGGTAAAATACGATTAAAAGTTCAATAAAATTTTTATATATCTAAAATTTTTAAAAACTAACTCCAATGAATTACATTCAAATTATATAGGTATTATTTATCTATTTTGACCTAAAATAAATTTAAATAAAATAAATAATTATGTAAATAAAAATTCGGTTTTAAACTATAACTCGGTGTTTTTCACTATTCATCAAAAATTAAAAGTTTTCAGAAAACTACAAAAAATTTACCCTAAGCTAATTTTGATATTCCAAATTCAATAATGAAGTCTATTTTACCAAATTAAAAACATTGAAGTTGCATTTATTAATTTATAATTAATTCCCGCTGTCAAAACCAAAAGGCATATTTTTAAGAAATAATAACTATCACTACTAGAAAAATAGGTATTTGCGACGGGTCATTTGCGACGGGATCCCGTCGCAAATCGCTCGTTGCAGAAAACGTCGTCGCAACAACAATTAGTTGCGACGGGCCCGTCGCTAAACATAGTATTTGCGACGGGTATCCTTCCCATCGCAAATATTACTCTGTATATTTGTAAAAACTTTTAAAATAGTAATTGCGATGGGCCCCGTCGCAACAGGTATTTGCGACGGGCCCGTCGCAAATAGTAGTTGCGACGGGACCCATCGCAATTATGTTTTTAAAAAAAATTAAAAACTATTATAAAATTATTTTAATGGATATAAAAATAATACTATTTGCGACGGGCATAGTATCCCGTCGCAAATACTATTAAAAAAAATAATAATAATAAATTATTAATAAATTATTTTTATTAATACAATAATAATCCAATTATAATTCAAAAATAATATTAAAATATTAATAAATGATTTTAATTAATATAATAAAAAAATTATAATTCACAAATAAAAATAATAAATTATTAATAAATTATTTTATTTTATATAATAATAATAGAATTATAATTCAAAAATAAAAAATAATAGAATATTAATAAATAATTTAATTAATATAATAATATTAGAATTATAATTCATAAATAAAAAAATATTAATAAGTTATTTTAATTAATATAAAAATAATAGAATTATTTTACATTCAAATATTAAAATAATTCAAATATTACAAAAAAATATAATTAAATTATAATATTATAAAATTTTAATATATATATAAAATTTAATATTATAAAATATAAATAATTTTATTATTCATATTAATATTGTTATTTCAAAATATAATATTTTTAATATTTTATAATGAGACAGAAACTACAAATAGAAAAAAAATTCATATTTTGATTTAACAAACTTTATAACATAAAAACAAACTCTAATCTGAAGGAGGGGGGAGAGGGGGATCTGCAGATGCTGGTGGAGGAAACTCCATCCCTAAAGCATGAGTGAGTCGGCGCATGTACTCCATCTGCTCCAGGTGCTTCTGCTGCCACCAACTCATCTGCTCCTCGTACAGCTGCTGCTGGCGTCGACGCTCCTCCTCATGCTACTGGTGCTGCTGAAGCATCTGCTCCTGCTCCTGTCGGAGACTCTCTATCAGTGCAGTCTGAGATCGCAACTGATCCTCATACTGTGTAGCAAAAGAAGATGCACGAGCTCCTCTCGAGCTGGACGCCGACATCGCAGCACTGCCATAATAATCTCCGGGAGTCAGTCGAGAGCTAATACTAACTACCCGGCCCTTCTTGAAGGTATACTGGGTGGCCTGCATCCATGTTGCCTCATCAAACTAACGGCCAGTGGTCTGATCTGATGACTCGGCCTGACTCTCAGGCCGGGTCTGTGACGCTGCGGCCTCATATAACTCATGTAGTTGCAATTTAAAATTAAAATTGTGAATATATTATATGCAGTTAATTTTTAAACTTGAAAACAAATAATACTGACCATGAAGTGATGCTGACGATCACCTTTGAGCTCCCCAGTAGCAGGATCACTATACATCCTCTGATATACGTCGTACTCCGTAATATCGGGGTGCTCGACAGCCTATAAGAATAAAAAATAAACTGTTAATATTTATAGTTATATAAAATATTTATAAATAATGTACGTACCAGATGTTGTCTATGAGTACTGAAAGAACGACTCCCAGCTCGATGAGTCACCTCCTGTCTCCCCCGATTCTGCCTCCCCACCGATGATCTCCTCTGAAAGGCACCACTCAACCAGTGCGCACATAATCCATCCCATACATGGGATGAAATGTACTCTGGTCGGTGTGCTCTACATGAATCGTCAAAATCTGACACTCCTGCTTTCTTCGTGGCAGCTTTTCTTAAATTGTGCAAAAACTGACGAAAGCGATCACGCATGGCCACCTCCCATGCCTTGTGGATGGCGTCACGCATGGTATCCTCGATCGGATACCATAAACCCTACAAATAAATCAAAATATCAAGTTAGAAATGAAATAATTTTCAAAATAAAAATTATTTATTTACGTACGTACCAACCAATGGCCGAACATGGCCTGCTGCACATCAATGGGAATCTGCTCCCATGTGATCCACGGCTGAGAGAAATAGTTGCGCAAAATAGCGCTGCCCTGTCCGACTGCTATATGCGGAAAACTGTAAAAATAATAAAAATTTATTATGTGAATATATTAATGAAATCTTAGTCAAATCCACAGATTATCACACAGGTTATCACACCTCCGTGTGCGTGGATCAAACCCAAGACGTGGACGTCGCTCGAGGACGGGGTTAGGAATCATCAATCGTGCAAGACCGCGCCCCCTCCGCGTACTCCCTGAAGCGTCTGCAGGCTGAGGGTCATCTGCCAGCAACTCATCCGCATCGAAAGGCAGGTCAGCATCCGCCAACTCGCAAAATGTCTCATCGTCCATCTGAAACAGAAAATGTTAATGTTGTTAGCAAATAATTGATAATTACTATTATATATACATATATATATATTATGATTGTATATAACTACCATGGAATTCTATCAGTGTTCAGCTTCATCATCATCGTCATATATGTCAATGTCATCTTCATATTCCTCTTCAACATCATCGATATCCATTCTAGTTCCAGTTTCTTCATCTCTTACCATTTCAAATTCATATGTGACATCATTAACATCATCGTCATCACCGACTCTTAAATGTGGGGTGTCGTCATCGATACTCATGTCTCTTTGTAAAAAAGATTTATTTTGATGACTCTCTTGAAAAACTTCAATTCTTTGCACATTAGTGAAAGCACATTCACTTTGACTAAACTGATTGTCTCGAATTTTGATTTTTATTACACTCCACCAATCATTCAAGTCTCTTGATGTAGCACAGTACTTTGCGTAATAAACTTGATGTGCCTATTGAGACAATAATAATGGTTCATTTACTGCAAGAACACTTTTACATTTAATATCAATGATTACATGAGTCGGATGAACACGCACGCCTCTCTCTGTATCCAACCACCGACATTTGAACATGGTTATGTAATGTTGTCCAAGATAACAGAGTTCAATGATTTCATCAAGTATGCCATAAAAGTCAACTTCATTTTCTCGATGATGAGATCCTCTTAAGCTAACTCCACTGTTCATTTTTTTTTGATTCCTCATATGCGTGTGTGTGAAATCTAAATCCATTTACCACATATGCATTATAAGTTTTAACAAGTTTGGAAGGTGGGTTACTCAATATACACAGCCATTTGTCAATTTTATCAGCATGTTGAGACACCTGAAAATTTTTGAAATAATTATCAATATAGTAAACTATACATTGAATGAGTTGCTAAAAGATAAAGAATTTATGTTACCAGTTTTTGAAACCACTGAGAGAAATTTTTCTGTTGGTGTTCTTCGAGAGCAGCTGCTGTAATTTGTGGAATTTGTTTCTTGATATGATTATCATACAACCTATAAAAACCAAAGTTATTTACTGTAACATAAATGATAGAATAAGTGATATAAACACTTACAGTACAACTGATGTCATCTCTTCATAGTTGAGCAGAACATACGTATGAGCTTTGTGATGTTCATCATCTGAAAGCCAGCGTTCATAAAATCCACCAAAACCAAGCTCTGGCTGGTTGAAAATAGATAATTGATTGTCGATTTCATCAATATTCCTCTCATTCCATCCCATTCGGTTGTGTTTTGAAGGATACTCAGATTCAAAATAATGGGGGCAGAAAAAAGATATTTCCTCTTGCAAATAAGCTTCTGCAATAGATCCTTCAACAGATGCTTTTTTACGTACTTTTCTTTTCAATTTTTGCATGTATCTTTCAAATGGGTACATCCATCGAAACTGTACTGGACCTCCACATTTGGCTTCATATGGAAAATGTAACATCAAATGTTCCATTGAGTCGAAGAAAGACGGCGGAAATATTTTTTTCCAGTTTACATATAATTACATTAACATCTTCTTCAAGTTTGCATAGAGCATCATAATCTGCTGTAGACATACAAATTTCCCAAAAAAAATGAGACATGTCTGTTATGGAATCCCAAATCACAGAATTCAACAGACCTCTTAATCCAATGGATAGAAGTCTTTCCATTATAACATGACAATCATGACTTTTTAATCCAGTAATATGACCATTCTTTACACATCTACCCAAATTGGAATCACAACCATATGGAAGTCTCAAATCTGCAATCCACTGACAAAATAATAAACGGTTTTCTTTAGACAGTGTATAAGCTGCTTTTGGTTTCAGTAACCTTTCTGTTCTGACATTCTCAAACAGTTCCAGTTCTGGACGCCTGCAAATTTGGGCAAGATCTAAACGTGCATTTACATTGTCTTTTCTCTTTCCTGGCGTATCCAAAACTGTATGAAACAAATTATCAAAACAATTCTTCTCAATGTGCATGACATATAACATGTGTCGGACCAACAAATCAGACCAATATGGCAAATCCTAAAATATGCTACATTTAATCCAATTGTGTTCTTTCCCAAAACCAGAAATTTTATGTTGGTTTATTGTGGGACCAAAAGTGATGGGAGGTAATGAAAATACAACTGATTTTAACTCCAAACCTGATAGCATTTTTGGAGGTTCATCCCTTTCAATTGTTCCTTTTCTGAAATGAGATCTGTTTCTATGAAAAGGATGATCAGGTGGAAGAAATCTGCGATGATAGTCAAAATAACAAGGTTTCTTTCCATGAATGAGCATAAATGCTTTGTTCTCTCCCATACAGTAAGGACATGATTTCTGACCATGTGTACTCCAACCAGATAACATCCCATAAGCCGGGAAGTCACGAATTTTCCACATCAATGCTGCTCTCAGTATGAAATTTTGTTTCATTGTAACATCATATGTACTGACACCAGTACTCCACAATAAACTCAATTCATCAATCAATGGTTTCAAATAAACATCAATATTTTTCTTCGGATGTCCTAGAATTAGTAAAGTCAAAAAGATATATGGCTCCTTCATCAACATCCATGGAGGTAAATTGTACGGAGTTAAAAAAACAGGCCAACATGAATATTGACTACCATAAGATCTGAACGGACAGAAACCATCAGTGGAAAGGCCCAGTCGAACATTTCTAGCTTCTAAAGCAAAGGATGGATGCACTCTATCGAAATGTTTCCATGAATCACCATCGGCTGGATGATTCAAGCTTTTATCAGTTGAAATATTCTCTTTATGCCATGACATCATTGTCGTTGTATTCTTAGACATGAATAAACGCTAAATTCTGGATGTAAGCGGAAAATATCTCAACTGTTTTGCAGGAATCAAACCAGACTTCCCATGTTGTCCTTCTTTATATCTCATTTCTCCACATGTGGGACAACTATCCAACGACTCGTTTTCCCCAGAATATAAAATGAGGTCATTTGAACATGCATGAATCTTCTGAAAAGTAAGTCCCAAATTTCGAACTAGTCTCTTACTCTCATAGTAATTTGCAGGCAAAACATTTCCTTCGGGTAACAGTGTTTTAAGCAAAGAAAATATCTGGTCAAAACAGGTGTTTGACATTCCATTATCTGATTTGATAGACATAAATTTTTCAACTGCTTCTAATTTGCTCATCTTGCAGCCAGGATATAATGCATCCTCAGCAGACCTCAACAACTCATAAAATTCAGACAGTGCCAACTCAGGATTTGAAGCTATATCAGCCGGAGTTTCTGTATGTTGAACAGATGAACCTGCAACATCATGTACTAAATCTTGAAACCGAGATGGATCCGGAATCAAGTTGGTATCACCTGCTCTGGAAGTGCGTTCACCGTGTTGATACCAAAAAACATAATCTGGTTGAAAACCAAAATGCAAGAGATGTCCCCCCACTTTGTCAAATGTGTCAAACGTTCTTAGTGCACATTTTCTACAAGGGAATTTTATTTTATCTTTTGAAACAAATTCTAGATTTGATGTCGCAAATGATAAAAAAGTCTCCACACCCTCTACATTTACTGGATTTAAACCAGAACCGTTTGGATTTCTACATTGATTTATCCATATGCGGTCACCTAATAATGATTTTTGATGACCTCGTTGTTCCATATTTTTCTATAAAATATAAAAGCATTACTGGTTTTGAATAATTTGTTAGAAAAAAACACTCAAGTAAGGAAAATTATAGAGTTTACATCATACACGACTGACGCAAACTTTTTATTGAGATAGACCTAAAAATTGACCCTTTAAGAATTGAATATGTTGAGAATAAAGCAAAACCTGTTACAAATATTGATAATTTTAATATTATATAAATTTTTTATTATTTTCATAGTACTAATATTATTTTTTCATAAATATTAATTATATAATAATAACATTATTACATTATTAGTATATTTTATTATTAATATTAAAATAATATAATTTTCTATATTATATACAATTCTCCTTTCATCTGTGTGTTTAACATTCTGTCTCCACATGTAATATTTGCATTCACCTTCACCTCTCCATTAGTGAGTAGGTTGATAATTTTGAAAAAAATGCAAATATTACATGTGGAGACAGAAAACACACAGATGAAAGGAGAATTGTATATAATATAAAAAATTATATTATTTTAATATTAATAATAAAATATACTAATAATGTAATAATGTTATTATTCCTAATTATTGGTAATTATTCCTAATTATTGGTAATTATTCCTAATTATTGGTAATTATTCCTAATTATTGGTAATTATTCCTAATTATTGGTAATTATTCCTAATTATTGGTAATTATACCAATAATTAGAAATAATTACCAATAATTAGGAATAATAACATTATTACATTATTAGTATATTTTATTATTAATATTAAAATAATATAATTTTTTATATTATATACAATTCTCCTTTCATCTGTGTGTTTTCTGTCTCCACATACAAATATTACATGTGGAGACAGAAAACACACAGATGAAAGGAGAATTGTATATAATATAAAAAATTATATTATTTTAATATTAATAATAAAATATACTAATAATGTAATAATGTTATTATTCCTAATTATTGGTAATTATTCCTAATTATTGGTAATTATTCCTAATTATTGGTAATTCTTACTAATTATTGATAATTATTACTAATTATTGGTAATCATTACGAATAATTACTAATTATTGGTAATTATTCCTAATTATTGGTAATTATTCCTAATTATTGGTAATTATTCCTAATTATTGGTAATTATTCCTAATTTTTGGTAATTATTCCTAATTATTGGTAATTATTGGTAATTATTGGTAATTATTGGTAATTATTGGTAATTATTGGTAATTATTGGTAATTATTATTAATTATTGGTAATTATTACAAATTATAGGTAATTATTACTAATTATTGGTAATTATTATTAATTATTACTAATTATTGGTAATTATTATTAATTATTACTAATTAGTGGTAATTATTGGTAATTATTGGTAATTATTACTAATTATGGATAATTATTGGTAATTATTTCTAACTAATGGTAATTATTGGTAATTATTGGTAATTATTGGTAATTATTATTAATTATTGCTAATTATTACTAATTATTGGTAATTATTACTAATTATTACTAATTATTACTAATTATTGGTAATTATTACTAATTATTACGAATTATTGGTAATTATTATTAATTATTACTAATTATTGGTAATTATTATTAATTATTACTAATTAGTGGTAACTATTGGTAATTATTACTAATTATTACCAATTATTACTAATTATTATGAATTATTGGTAATTATTCCTAATTATTGGTAATTCTTACTAATTATTGATAATTATTACTAATTATTGGTAATCATTACGAATCGTTACTAATTATTGGTAATTATTCCTAATTATTGATAATTATTCCTAATTATTGGTAATTATTCCTAATTATTGATAATTATTCTAAATTATTGGTAATTATGGATAATTATTGGTAATTATTTCTAACTAATGGTAATTATTGGTAATTATTATTAATTGTTGGTAATTATTAGTAATTATTATTAATTATTGGTAATTATTACTAATTATTGGTAATTATTTGTAATTATTACTAATTATTGATAATTATTTGTAATTATTACTAGTTATTGGTAATTATTACTAATTATTTCTAATTATTGGTAATTATTACTAATTATTGCTAATTATTGTTAATTATTACTAATTATTACTAATTATTGGTAATTATTGGTAATTATTGGTAGTTATTTATAA
The DNA here is from genome assembly GCA_963277665.1 of Viscum album. NCBI lineage: Eukaryota > Viridiplantae > Streptophyta > Magnoliopsida > Santalales > Viscaceae > Viscum > Viscum album. Next base: position 1,980,397,405 of record OY728125.1, on the reverse strand, counting down.
TTATTACTAATTATTGGTAATTATTACTAATTATTGCTAATTATTGGTAATTATTATTAATTATTACTAATTATTGGTAATTATTGCTAATTATTGGTAATTATTACTAATTATGGATAATTATTGGTAATTATTACTAATTATTGATAATTATTTGTAATTATTACTAATTATGGATAATTAATTGTAATTATTACTAATTATTGATAATTATTTGTAATTATTACTAATTATTGATAATTATTTGTAATTATTACTAATTATTGGTAATTATTATTAATTGTTACTAATTATTGATAATTATTAAGAATTATTACTAATTATTACTAATTATTACTAATTATTACTAATTATTGGTAATTATTGGTAATTATTGGAAATTATTACTAATTATTGGTAATTATTGAAAATTATTACTAATTATTGGTAATTATTACGAATTACTTGTAATTATTACTAATTATTACTAATTATTGGTAATTATTTGTAATTATTACTAATTATTGTTAATTATTTGTAATTATTACTAATTATTGTTAATTATTGGTAATTATTACTAATTATTCCTAATTATTGGTTATTATTACTAATTATTCCTAAGTACCATTAACTATGAACAATGAATACTAATAATTTAAATTTATTCAGTAACAAAACAATGTAAACATAATTAAATTACAACTAATTAAGAATAATTGAAACTAATAAAAAATTTAAAATAAATACTAAATTAAAATGAACATAAATACCTTTAAAATTGATCTGAGGTTGATCTCTGATCGTTGTTGAAAACTTCAATATCAACTCCGGAAAAAAAAATTAAACTTAAGAAACTCTGAAATCTAAAAATAGAGTTTTGAGAGAAGGAGAAGATTGAGTTTGAGAATGAATGAAAAAAAACGGATGGGGGGTATTTATAGGTTAGATCATTTGTGACGGGTCTATTTGCGACGGGATACCCGTCGCAAATAGTGTTATTTGCGACGGTACCCGTCACAAATACCCTAGCCCTCATTTATTACGGTCAACGGTTAAATAATTATTCACGACGGGACCCGTCGCTAATAACAACCTGCCGACATATTATTTGCGACGGGGGTAGATGTCCGTCGCAAATAGCTTTTACCGCCATCGGTTATTTGCGACGGGGGTAGATTTCCGTCGCAAATATCTTTTGCCGCCGTCGGGTATTTGCGACGGGTGGTAACAGCCCGTCGCAAATAACTTTCCCGCGAATTGGCGTGCAAAGCGCGCCAGTCCTTTTGCGACGGGGCAAGCTAACCCGTCGCAAATAACTACTTATTTGTGGCGGGGGAATTCCCCCGTCGCAAATAAGTTTTTAACCAGACTATTTGCGACGGGATTTATCCCCATCGCAAATAACCCGTCGCAAAAACTCATTTTTCCCGTAGTGTATCAAAAGTTTGACACTTGTTTATGTCCAATTTCAAAGTGAAATTACTTACAATGATAATTGTTGGATTAAATGGTAAAAATATAATCTATTTATACTTCCAAACCATTAAAATGTATAATTTAACACTATAAATTATTTTGATTAAAAAAGTTCTTTTCAGTTAAAATAAAGTATTTTTCACTATTCACCCAAATATGAAAGTTATCAGAAAAACACCAAAACTTTATTGAAACTAAATTCTTATGTCCCTATTCTAAAGAAGAAGTTTATTTTGTCAAATTGAATATATAAAAGTTTCAAATATTGTATTTAAAAAAAGGTTTCCCCATTAAAAGGCGGTAAATTGTATTTTTTGAAAAATACTTCTTTTATCTGAAAAAATTTATTTGTTCTTACTTTATGTCTAGGAAACTCATAATATGGATTCTAAAATTATAATAATTATATAAAGTTCAAAATTCAGTTAATACTATTGATAACCGCTTTTGAATGGCTATTTTGGCAAGTCATCGTGCGCTAGAATTCGGTGTTGCGTGTAGTGCAAGTTATTGAATTACTTTGAAGAAATAACGTACTATGAAATCTTGGGGTGTTACATTATTCTCTCCTTCAATAAATTGTATCCTTGCAATTTGAAATTATTTTTCTAAAATAAAAGGTTGAAAATAGAAAATACCTTTGGGAAAACCCACATCAGAAATTAGGTTAATAATATTTAGTCTTACTAAGAGATAAAGGGAAATAAAAGGGTCACCACCAAATTATGATCTCGATTAAGAGAACATTGGTGGCAATTAGAGACATATAATTAGAGGAAAAACGTAAATATTTATAGGTAGTGATTGAGGTCATTAATCACAAACAAGTGTAAATTTGAGGGCCTTAAATTCATCAATCTATGATGATTTAAAATACCATCAGTTCAACAAAACATATGGTATTAGGATAACACATTTTTGGTTTTAAGATCCCTTCACCGAAGTATAAGAATTAATTTATTCATAGAATAAGAGAAGAAGAAAAATATATACTTGACAAGTAGAGTCCCATCCTTTAACTAATTTCTACCACAAACTCATCTTTCACTCTAAAAGATAATAGAACTTAAAAATAATATTCTATTTATCCTATTTGTATAGGGTTCAAAAACAAAATGAATTTATAATTCATGTACCAGAATTTTTTTTTTAAAAAAAAGACTACATTATTCAATCCAAGACTTCACGTGGGCCAGTGGTAGGTGATACACCCTTGTGTCCCTTCGGTTGCGGGTTCAATTCTCGCGGCCTTTCCGGACGCGACGGGTTGCCGCCCGACCTCTGGGTTATCCTTTTATGGAAATCCAAAAATAATCTCAAACTAGAATTATCCAAAATACTTCTGTCCAAACTCACAGTCCAAAATTTATAAAGAAGGTAAACACAATGAAGATCTTTTTTATCGCGTAATAACATGTGAACACCTTCATCATGTATTCTTTTAAAACACTGCAACATATTCATGATCCCTTATTCCTTATAGAATAATGGATATACTTCTTCTATCCAAAAATATTGTAAACTCCAACAATGAAAAATCATTAATCAGTTTCAAGGTAGTCAAGAATATCCAGTATAATTTATTCAAATCAACCATCTCTTATTCCAAAATCACTACCACATTATCAGGACCATATTAAGGGTTAACTTTCCTTCAACCATGTATTTTACCAAAATTTTATCTCACTATTAAGTCACTTTTCTTAGAACCATATAATCTCAAATCCTCAATAAAATAGTACTGCAATACAATCCTTATTTATCTTCATAATTCATATAACTAGTATATTGTTGATACAACACTCAAATGAAATAATCCTATAATAACAACATAAGAACACTAGTCATTCTTCTTCATCTAAAGTAGTATCATAACTTCATTATTAACCAATCGCATCATTTGGGGCATACTTGGATAATTTGGACATTGGTTTGCGTAGTGTCCCAACTCTTTACAGACGAAGCATTGTACATTTGAAACCTTTTTCTGACCCTTTCAGTCACGTACTTGGTGTCCTTTTTCTCCACACTTAAAACAACCTCCCATTCCCTTCAGGAAAGTTCCAGGGTGTTTCTTCCCACAGTTATCACATATGGGAAAATTATTCTTTTCCCTCTTCCCTTTATCCATCTTTCTCTCTTCCATCCTTTTCTTCTCTTACTTCCCTTCAAAGCCATAGGACTCATAGAATTATTTACTTTTCTTATTAACACATGATACTATTTCTTCATATGTTGAGAAAACATGAGAGACCATTTCCCTTCTAAATGTTTTCTTATACCGTGGAAGATATGATCCTTTTTACTCTTTGGATCATATGTATTACTAGAGTTCACATTCCTTCTACTGGATGCCATTTCTATAAAATGGCATACACTAGGTCAGTTTATGAATTTCAATGAATAATTCCAAACATGTAAGATACCTAACATAAATTGAACAATTTATGGATATAATCCATAATCATAAAAATGTTTTCTTTGATTAAGTATATACTCATAATCCCTTCATAAAGGTTTGTAAAGAAAATGAGAATTATCCTAAGCATATCCCCCAGGAGCGTCGTAACCAAGAGTGCAGCAAGGCCCGTTGTTGTGCACCAGTTCCCGTTCGAGTCTAGCTCAAAGTGATGTTTTCGGGTTTTACCCTTAGGTACATCTCTATCAGAGCTGCCTCTACCTGCTCGTATCCAGACGGGGATGTATTGCTTGTAAAACTCACAAAATTTCTACAATACCAAAATTCTAGGAAGTTATTCTATACTAATCCTCAAATTCTATCTTAGGGCTATGTGCTCTAATCAGAGTTTATCTAAATCTAGTTTCCAAGGTTATTGCTAAACCTCCCTCTGATACCAACTGTAACGCCCTGACCCTAGTTACCCAGCGTTGGTGCATTATTTTAATGCATTCTCATGATTACAACGAATCAAGTCCCGAAGGACAAATAGGTTTATCACTCTTGTAAAATAGATTGCATACATGAATGTAACATTACACTTTATAACATACAACACAACATAAAGAATCCTTTATGAACACCATTATTCCCTAAGCTTAACCCTACATATCTATCACAATACACTTCTTGGAATCTTGAAAAAAAATAAAACATAGAAAGGGGTGAGCTCAAATGCTCAGTAAGGGTAAGAAATACAGTGGAAAATAATATAAATATTGAGCATGGTGAATAATTGAAATTGCATGCCTTTACCAATAATAAACATGAATACTTTTATGGAAAAAATACGAGCTGAGTAAATAATGCCATAATAAAACATAATCATGGGTATTCTCCTAGTCGAATGACCACATGAACCATCAATATTATTTCCATAATGAGGGAATGTATAATGAAAGACATTCTAAAACATTTTGTCAAGGCCTCGGCCAAGACGACTAAAAATGATTAAGGCCTTGGCCAAAACCATAAATCAAATTGGGAAAGGGCCTCGGCCAATTCCACGTCTAGTTATCTCATGAGACCTACCGACGCATCGAGGAGCTATAACGGGTTCACCCGTCACTTACTATGTCCAATACATTCCTCATATGAAAAGTTTGAAACATAACATAAAAATTCGTATAAGAACTAGGATACGAAATGTCAATACTTTAACCATAAACCATGAATGGTATAAAAATAACACATCCACAGTCAAACATATCACAAAACCTTTAATACAATATGGAAGTTTTGTATCATAATAAATAAACTTCAAAACAAGTTTAAAATCCATTAAAGGATTTGACATAGATGGAAATTATTTGTAAAACTCTTTGATGGAAATATCCATTTTCATGAAAACATTTAAAAGTCACACAATTTAAAAAGGAAGACATTTAAATACATTTTTGAATCAAAGTGTCCCATACCACTTTTAAACTTTTGAAAGGAATTAATATTTTTAAAACATTCATGTCCATATAAATAAATCCTTAAAAAACAATTTGAAAACAAGGACATTAATGAGAATGATTTAGAAGAATAAATCTTTAAAACATTTAAAATGAAATCAAAACTATTTGAGAGAAATGTCTTTTTTTTAATCATTTAAGAGTAACATAATTATAAAATAAAACATTTACTTTGAAAATATTCTTATAAGATTTTTAGGTAAGCTTCGAAGATTTTATAACGGTGGAAAATAGCCGCACCCGCCGTATAAGTTAGAAAGAGACATTCTTACCTTAATTTTGTCGAAAAGGTTAAAAATGACCTTGTTTGGAAAATGACGGAAAGATTCCTTTATAAACTTCTTATAAAAATTAAAACAAGGGTATAAATGAATTTAACCCATAGTCTGTAAAATAGTAAGAATGATTTGAAATACCTTTTAAAGAAACATGGATGTGGATGATAAAGAGATCCTAGTAGATAATTACGTATAAACAACCTCTGATAATGAAGAGATTGTGAAATAAACTCTTACCTTGTACTTTTCCTTGGTCAAGGGTAGGTTAAACTCATGTATAATGGTGAAATAATTGTTATTAAATTATACAAGAATCATATACATTAATATTATATCATATATTATCTTTTAGCATTGCCTTGTTAATAATATCTTAGTATTATCATCGTTTCGGGTGTTAACTTACTTGTTTTCTTTTATATGTTTTGTTAAATGAGTCGTGTTTGTTATGGATAGGTTGTATATTATTAATATCTAGAATTATATCAAGTACTTAAACATTATCTTTAATCATCAAATGATAATTATACTTAAATGGATACGATGGGGAATGAATATCATCGCGTTCGTGGAGACGGTAGTCCGTACGTACGCACGAGCGACAATATCATTCTTTTGATATTAAAATCGTATATAATTGGATGGTATATCATATATACAGAATAATTATAATGTTATATTTATTATTTACTTCAATTACACATCATTATCATACCCATCCAAATAATAATGTTTTGAATAACAATTACACCACGACATGGAAACGGTAAGCTGTACGTACGCATGTATGGTGACATGTCATTCAAAGGATGGATAGAATACTGAATATGGTTGTACCATATTTATAATAACATCACATTATATAGAATATTCTGGATTTATTATTTTATAATGGAAATAACAAAGAAATAATAAGTTGAAGAAGAAAGGAACTTGAAAGAGGGTGGTGAAAACATTACCTCTTCTTCAGGTTCTTCCTTTTGGTTTGATCAAAAGGGATCATTAGGTTGGCTTTGTAACTAAATTAAGGACTCTAGGATGAATTGAGGGAAGTTTATAGGATAATTGGTCAGGGTTTGGCCTAACCAAAAGGCTTTGAAGGTATGAATAATTGGTTATAAGTGATGTCCTTTTATAAGTGGGGGGAGGGGCTCTTTAGGAAAACTTAAAGTATTAATTTATAATAAATTTATATTCGGTTTATAATGGCTCCAAAGTAGATTATTCAAATTCTAAGGTGGGTATGGGTCAAAATCCTTTCATCCAATATATTTTAGACAGGTTTGGGTCACTATATTAACCTTATCATTTATATCTAACTCTTAGCTAAATAGTTTGATATTTACCATGTCACTTTGTATTTTTATATTATATGGTTAGTAAACTTACTATATAATTCTAAGTGACCCCCAAGTGGTCCATTAATGATACACCTATCATTATATAAGTCCTTTGGCCGAACCTTAGATTTTTAAGAATATTATATCAACCAATAATATAGTATTTGTTTTAAATATTAATTTATGTCAATTTTGACACTATTTGGTATTTTGTTTTTGTGAAAATCATCACAACTTGATTACTTCTAAAAAGATACATTTAATCGGACCTAACATGTCATATTCACCTATAAAATTCGTGGATGTCATAAAAACTTTGAAATTATATTTATTTTCATATTTATAATACCATTTATTTGATTCTTTCATTAATAAGGTAATTATTGCATCATCATTGTGTCATAAATAAATTTAATTATTTAATATATAAAAAATTATAAATAAAATACCATGAAGTAGGAAATCTTTTTATCTTTCTAATGGATATTTATAGTTGAATTTATCTTATGTATAGACCTATATTAAAAATGGTTTAGTTAATAAACTTTGAATTTAACACTTTTAACTCTTCTTTAAATTAAATAATAATAAATGTCCTAATCTAATCCAAGTGGACCTAAAGGGTCATATTTTATTCCTAAGGTTTTTTTTTTCGAATTACGCGTATCCAATAGAATTAGGACATGTGTTAGGGTAATAATAATATCATTTTTACCCTTAATTGCCCTATTTACTTTTAACCGTGGTAAATAAAAGTAAAAAGTTACTATTCACCAAAAATTATTTTTATCTTATTGAACCAAATTTTACTCCTTGATATTAACCATGTCTCTCGGATTTTTGAAATTCAACTCACCGAAGAGGTAAAATTAAGTTTTCTGTGAATTTACAAATTCTCCTAGGAGGTGGGTAAAAGACGGTGAAAAGTTCAATAAAATTTTTATATATCTAAAATTATTATAAACTGACTCCAATGAATTAAATTGAACTTATATAGGTATTATGTATCTATTTTTACCTAAAATAAATTTAAATAAAATAAATAATTATTTAAATAAAAATTCGGTTTTAAACTATAACTCAGTGTTTTTCACTATTCATCAAAAACTAAAATTTTTCAGAAAAATACCAAAAATTTACCCTAAGCTAATTTTGATATTCCAAATTAAATAATAAAGTCTATTTTACCAAATTCAAAACATTGAAGTTGCATTTATTAATTTATAATTAATTCTCGTTGTCAAAACCAAAAGGCGTATTTTTAAGAAATAATAACTATCAAAAGTTTGACACTTGTTTATATCCAATTTCAAAGTGAAATTACTTACAATGACCATTATTGGATTAAATGGTAAAAATATAATCTATTTATACTTCCAAACCATTAAAATTTATAATTTAACACTATAAATTTTTTTAATTAAAAAAGTTTTTTTCTGTTAAAATATAGTATTTTTCACTATTCACCCAAATATGAAAGTTATCAGAAAAACAACAAAGATTTATTGAAACTAAATTCTTATGTCCCGATTATAAAGAAGAAGTTTATTTTGTCAAATTGAATATATAAAAGTTTTAAATATTGGATTTAAAAAAAAGGCCTCCCCATTAAAAGGCGTTAAATTGCATTTTTTGAAAAATACTTCTTTTGGCTGAAAAATGTATTTGTTCTTAAATTATGTCTAAGAAACTCATAATATGGATTCTAAAATTATAAGGATTATATAAAGTTCAAAATTCGGTTAATAATATTGATAACCGCTTTTGAACGGCTATTTTGGTAAGTCATCGTGCGCTAGAATTCTGTGTTGCGTGTAGTGAAAGTTATTGAATTACTTTGACGAAGTAATGTACTATGAAATCTTGGGGTGTTACAAATTATTCCACATGTTGTGTACCTCATATAAATCTATGATAGGAAATACACCCAGTCCCTATGCATGTTTCATGGACATATGTAGAAGATAATAGACGTCATGCAATCCAGTACACACCATATAGTCTTATATAAATAGTGTGCTTAATTTGATGTGGATAGAAGAATTAATTATATAATTAAATCTATTCACACATGTTCTATGTGCCATTTATTTAACAGTACACACCATGTCATAGAATTGTTAATTTTATTTTATATTTATTACTGTGTTAAATTCTAAATATACAAGTTGTGTATGGTCCTTGATTATAGTGCACTCTACGTGCATCAAGACCCTCATATTTAGTGTAATTCACATATGTTCCATCTATCATTTTTTTGGTAGTACCCGTTATGCAATTATATACCACCCATGTATTTTGGATGCCTAGGGAATACATAAGCATGAGGATCATGCTAGTTGGTTTGGACAATTACATGTTGTTGCCTCCAAGTACACTAGTGTATTTTATTAATTTTAAATAAAATTAATTTGTTTAATTTGTTTAAAATTATGAATGATGGAATTTTAAGGATTTTCATAATACATTAATATGAATTAAATTAATTTGATTAATTTTTTGTGTTTTATCTTAATTAAAGAACGAATTGAATTAATTAATGGACAAATTGAAAATGTTTGTTCATTTCTTACTATATGAATGATCATGATATTAGACTATACTTGTGTATGTGATTAGTTTTATTTTAATTTATTATTATTAAATTAAAATGATGGCATGTAATTCAACCCCTCCTCATTATTTAAGGGAATGCGTGCCTATGGTTTATTTTATGTAAACCCCCTTTATTCAATCCATTGGGTCCCCTCACTTGTGTATGAGTAAAATATTTTTTAAAGATGTATCACCTAGAAATTATGGGGTAATTTGAATACATGAGTCATGAAAAACCCAATTTATGTGATACATAGGAGTTGAGGTGGAATGCTACAACATGAACCAAGCTATAGTTCAAGTTTTTTTCACCTAGGATCAAGGGATAGTTTATCACCCACTAGATTAACTAACAATTTGAGAATATCATGATTATGATGCTTATATTTTATTTATGTTAGTTACATAGTTGATTATTTATGTTTTTTATATTATTCAATCACCTAATAAATGAATTAACAAGCATGAAAGATGGTTATGTGTAAATTTTATTAGACATATTTAATCACTTAAGTAAAATCCACTTAATATTTACACGGAATTTGATAAGATGGAATTGGGTTTTTATACATAAGGATAAAAATACCTTACAAAAATATTAATTCAGTATAGCCTTCTATTAATTGATTTAGAGTTGGACCAATGGTTCAAAGTGATTGACTAGCCCAAGTTGGGGTTCTTTCAATTCTTAGGGAACTTTTAGTTTGATGTTTTAGATTGAATTAACTTGGTTCACATCAGGGATTTAATTCTCAATTGGGTTTTGGTGTAATAGATAAGAAAGGGTTGAGTAAATATTTATCTAGGATTTTAGTATTGGGGAGTCCACTCAACAGATCAAGGAATTACGAGTTAATATAGTTAGCAAGTTTTACCTACCTAAAACCCTTAAAATAACTTGTTAGGACCAAGTAATGGTTATTAAAAGGGGAATATGGGTCCTTTACACTATAATATCCATATAAATGGCTATTCTGAAACGAATGGTGAGGGATATTGTGTTTCAACAAAATATTGGGAGATTAATAAAATTTAAATTTATAAATATGTTTTGGTAATCAAATAAGTACTAGGAATCTACTCTTAAATTTTATAGAATGTAAAACCACATGAATTAAAAAATATCATTGTGATTCATAGTATATAATGATAAAATTCTCAATGGAATGAATTTATAGTAATGGTATAGGAAATTGTGTGTTATACTATGCCATTAACGAAAATTATACATGTTGGAATCCCCACTTCCTGAGTCTCTTATGAAAGTGGATAGTGAGGAAGAAGTATCTCTCTACCTAAAACATGTGTATGATACAATATATGTCTAATGTTTCATATTATATTCCATGTACAGTGAAATTCTAAAGTAATCTTAGGATATGGATTTATATAGCATAATTTATCATCTCCATGATATTTATCAGGAGAAGGTGAGAAAAGAGAGGGATGAGATCTCCAATGAACTATTCACATGCATGCTTGGAGAGTCAATGCTGGTTGGGCCTCATGTGGTCAAGATGATTGGATATATAGATTACTTAAAAATATTAGGATTTAATATCCCTAATGATTTGTGCACAGATCTCATTATGTCCTCACTACTTAAAACCTTATCTAATTTCATTATGAATTGTAATATGAGTAATAGTGAGAAGACTATTTCATAACTTCTTACTCTTATTCTCCAAGTTGATAAATAAATGGGGCATGAAAACCCCACAATCTTTATGGTGAATAAGAAAAATAAGAATAAGGAAAAAGGTGCAAAGACTCATTCTAAGTCTAACACTCGATAGAATTATCCTTATAAGAAAAAGAAGATCCAATTACAATAAATTAATTAGAATGAAATGTGTTTTTCATCTGGAAAGAAAGGATAATGGAAGAGGAACTACACCCATCCAAAGAAGAAAGGTTAATCTTCAGGTGTGTTTTTTATCGAGTGTAATATTTCTATATCTATAATTTGAGTATTATATACTTCATGTGGTTCTCACATTTGTAACCAAATATAGGAACCAAGTAGATTTCAGAAGTTTTCCAGAGGCAAGGTAGATCTATGGGCTTCCAGTGGGGTGAGGTTGATGACTCTATCCATTGCAGACTACCACCTCACATTTCCAACTGGATTTAATATCCCTAATGATTTATGCATACGTTATGGTATATAATAGATAAATAATGGTATTTATGTATTTAATTATAAAAAACAAATATTGGAAATTAATAACTAATCAAATTCACATGACTCATTTCACACCTAGTTGTGTTATCATCAGCTTGGTCACATAAATGAGAAGTGTTTAAAGAAGATCTATCAAGATGGTTTCTTAGAATCTTTTTAGATTAAAACACTTGAAATATTTCATACTTTTTTTCAAGGAAAGATGACCAAACCACCATTTAGTGGATAAATTGAAAGGGTCATAGAGATTCTAGAATTGGTATAAACTGATGTCTGTGAACATTTTCAAGTAAAATCTAGAGGTGAATTCTCATACTTTATTACTTTTTATAATTAATTAAGTATGTATGGTTACATATACTTATTGAGGTATAAGTATGAATCCTTTGAGAATGTAAAAAATTTAATTTTCATAGTTTGATCCTTTGAACATTTCTATATATATATATAAGGATTTTTCCTAGGATTTGGAAATGTATTTTGGGTGTCACTGACCCTAGAATTAATATATTAAAAATATTAATATATATTAAATCAAGTGCGTACATATTTTCATAATAAATCATTTACCCAATGATCAGAACCTTGGATAGCAAATATGATACCATATATGTTTATGAGACATGAGTTTTACGCTAGACATGGCATAAGGTTGGTCAGTGTCAGACATTTCGTGGGAAGGAAATCATTGGTGAGTGTGTTAAATAAATTAAATGTTAATTTATTTTATGTTATTAAATTTTTAACAAATAACACTCTTCTATTTATATTATATTATGAAAAATCTCCAAGGTTAGCTACATAATCCTAGGAGACTAGAGAGGAGGAGGAGAGCCACTGTTGGCATCGACAGAATCGAGAATGTGTATAGATAATTAATAATCAAGGGGATTCATGAGACAAATAACGAACATATTGTGATCTTCATCATCATAATCATCATTAGATGTTTTATTCACTAATGATCAATATTTTATTGAGTTAGGTCTTGTTATTTTTTGGATAATTCTCTTTTGGTTCAATTAATGAGCATGGATTACATATCTGCTTATTTCTTCGACCTTTTTTCTTTACATGATCCTAGAATTAATTAGTTTTCTTGAACCAATTACTTACATCTACTAAAACCTTGATTATCCCTTTAGTTTCTATAATATGTAAATATTGGTCAAAACCATATTAGCTAATGATGATCTCACTTTGTTCTTATACTTTTCTCACCACTATTTTTTTCATTCTTCATCATTGGCCCATGGGGTTGGTGACTTGAAATTGTTGGGCTATTTTAAGCATGATCAAACTCCAATAATCATGATGGATACTAAAATAACCTAGGTATTAATGGTTTTTGGATGGTTCGAGGTGTATTTGTAGAACATGGGTGTTAGATTCATGGATTGTGACCCCAAACGATGATGGGAGGTGTGGCGGTTACCACTTTGAAGAAAGGAGTTCCTCTTTTCAACCACCAGTATCCAAAAATCAATTATCAAAGAATTTCCCATTTATTTTCAGTGGATTTGGGATATAAAACAGTGTATTTGGTGGTAAGAGTAGTGTATTTGGTGACTACATGAAGACCAGAGTTTCTTTCTGTGAAAAACACTAGTATGCGTTGTGTACTATAGAGGAACACACACCATATTACTCAGAATCTCACAGCCTGTAGGGTTTTGGAACAATCTAAGTGTCACATACCATTTGGCCGGGCCCACACACCATGTGACCCTACCCGGATAGTCAATCCATGTGTTAAGGGCACATGCCCAAGACCCTGGGTGAACAAACACATCATGTACCCATAGGGACATTCCATATGGAGTCACATGGTTGGACAAGCGATGTCTAGGGGAGGAAACACCCTAGGAATTCATAAAAAAGTCACAAGACATGAGATACTATTAAATAATCATATTTGGGCCCATGATCATCCTATATTGATTATTTTTTCATGTAATACATGATGGTATCCTTTATTTTAGAATCAGCGATATGACATGTGGTGTTACGAGTGAGATGATTCTTCCAGAAATTCTTGGTTGATGATAATGATTGGGCTTGATCATCAGAGAGATTTTGGGGTCAGTACTCCCCTAAATTATCAAGGTACGGATCCCCCATACTCTTCATACAGGTAGATTTGGTACTCTCCTACACCATAGAGGGAATAGATCCTCTATCTACAGAGTGGTACTCCTCCATCATTGATATCCATTAAAGATTGGGCCCTCTAATGTAGATAATTCTCCCTCAACTATGGAACATAGTAGTGAGGAGTAGTACCTCCACTCTAATTCGTTTGAGGTTGTGTGTGGTACTTGGAATCAGATAAGATACATTTGGAGTTGTATTCATACTCATCAATGTTCTTAACTATCTATAGAGATTAATACTTCCTTCTTTTTTATTGGGGTTTCAGTATGAGTATATTTTATGAATGGGTTTCTTTTCCCCCTTGTCTTTAGAATGATCCAGCTTCTTTATTATATTTTATCCCCTATTGGTTTTTAAGGAATCCTATTGGGTATGTTTATAATCACCCATTCATGGGTTTTTCATGCAGATGTCATGTCTTATAAAAATTATAGGTAGATTGATAATGACCTTGGTAGACCTGGTATCGATAGACCATAGATATACGTGGAGACTATAATTGGGTTCAGTGGTTAGTCTCAAATATTGTGTGTCAGGATCTCTTTAGTTTCCCTATTTTCTATTTTTTTCAGGTTGGGACCTCTTTTCTATTTAGGTATGTATTTTACCCTTGATATATTTTATATTACCTTGTTGTACTTTGATGTATTTCCTAGAGGTTGTTTCATGCATTGATTACTCTCTAGATGTTTCAGTTCTTTATATCTATTCATTATTTCATGGATTTCTGTGTGTGCAAGAGTATAGGTACATAAGGCTAAGTCCACCAATTTCTGTGTTTTTCATACTCGACGCTTGTTTCCAGCCCCTAGAATATTTAAGGTAGTCTTGGGGTATCACTCTTGGCTTACTTTCAGCCCAGGCAGGGCCCTAGTGGGTCAGGTCATGATAGAGTAGTATCAAAGGAGGTTTTTCCATGGTTTGGTGTTTGGAGTTATACATGTCATAAGGATTGGTTTAGGAACTTAGGTAAATGGTGTTGAAGTATCTTGGGTTCATCTCTCAAGATAATGAACCTAGTCATGGTATGGTAGCTGATGTATCCAAACTCCATGACTTTGACTACCTATTTTTTGAATTAGTATATTGAGGCATCAGTTGTAGGGAAACCAATGGTACATGCATCATATAGGATTGGGTCTTTTTAATTTCATGTCCTTCTTGATTCATCTCCCCATATATGTTGATATAACCATGGTGAATCTTGTTAACATTAAAGATTCCTCAATGAGGACATCCATCTTGGATACCGATATAGGTTCATAATGATCAATAGTTGAGTGATTATTCCTTATTTTAGATACCAATTAATTAATGAAGTGTTACCTCTAGGTAGGGATATAGTAGTGCTTCTACCAGATTGAAAGTGCATGGATCCACCTCTAGTGGTCCGAGCAGGTGATAGACTACATGTTGGGAAGTTGATAGCTTCAATAGTTTAGGATGATGATGCTCATAGTCTTAAAATGTAACATGAGTACCAGTGGCATAGACCACTCAGATTTTGTGGCAAGATAGACCCTCTGGTAATAGAGGATTATCTTAAGGAAGTGGTTTGAGTTTTCCATCTTGTTTGAACCCTTCCCAATTAGATGGTTGCATTGGAAACTAGTATTCTTCATCGAGAATCAGGGTACTGGTGGGTTCTGATCACTTAGACTCATGATGAGATGATTCTCTCGTGTAAATATGTTCAACATTTATTTCACAATGAGTATTACCCTTTGAGATTGTTCTATGTGTGGATCTAGGAGCATCTTAAATTGTGTTAGGGTGATATGTTTGTTGTGAAATATACCTCAAGGTTTAATGAGCTCACATGATATTCTCTTGATATGGTGTGATATGGATACTTTAAATCATGGAAGTTTGAGAAGAACCTTTATTGATACATCTAAGATAACATGGTCTCCATATGAATTCCCACTCATGCTAGAGTGTTGGGGAAGACTTTAGTTATAGAAAAATGTATAGCAAAGGGATATCAAACAACTGAAGTTTATAGTGGGAATCAAAGGTCTGTGTTACTTTCAGTATTTATTAGGTGTTAGTTTTTAGGGTCTCAACATAGGAGACATACTCATGCACATACTTAGATACATGGATCTGCAATGTAGGGTTTGCATAGAGGGTCTAGTCATCCTAGAGAGGGATAATGTTATACTTCTGATAGTCGAGGTCACATAGCTCATGATTTCTCTACCTTTTTACTATAGGTGGTAGATAGGAAATGGATGGGCCTCCAAAGCAAAGGAATTTTCCTGATCTAGGATCTCCCAGCCGTGGTCAGGGCATCCCCTAGGGAGGCAGGGTTGACATAGGGGCAAGCAGAGCCCCGGATAGAGGATCTATAGGAGGAGGACAAAACTGTGACCTACTCCCACCACTACCACTAGGTGGCCTATGTTAGGCTCAGAGGTATGGGAGTCAAGGGAATGGTCAGTTGCAGATCATAGAGGGATATGACCAAGTTTCTCATGAGATGATTTGAGATATTATCTATATCTTATATACTTTAGATTAAGTACTTATAAATATAGGAATGATTCATTACTTCATCATCATAACCCTTTTGAGAGATCTTAATATTTCATTAGAGTATTTATCCCATCAGCTATGGATATATAATCATAGAGGGAGTGATTCTTCTTTATTTCACATCTACCAAAAGTGAAAGTTGGTGATCAATGGAGGGAGTTTCTCCTAGGACCTTTTGTTCATTGTGATGAAACCTTATGACATCATTATGGGAATAGACTAGTTTTATACAGTATATTCTCATATATACTATCATCATAGTATATTTATATGACTTCATATATATGGTATGATATTCTTATTTATGGGAGAGAAAGGTTTTATGGTTGTGTGAGTGGGGCTCATAAACAGGGGTAGAAACCTATCACCCACAATGGATGAGTTTATCCCTTGGTACGGTGGGATTTATGGGCATTTGGATTCCAGTGGTAGTGGAGGATTATATAGATTTATTTTCCAAAGATGTTTTGGGACTACCCCTGAGGTTGGAGATTGAATTTTGTATCAAATTTCACTGTGGGGATGCACCGATATCTTCGGTGACATATCAGATAACCCCTACCAAGCTCCAAAAGATAAAGGTGTAGTTGGAAGACCTTCAAGATAAAGGTTTTATCAAACCCATTGTGTCCCCTTGGTTAGACCCAGTGTTTTTTATGAAAATATTAGAAGGTATTTTGAGGCTTTGTGTTGATTATTGTCACCTGAATCAAGTGATGATCAAGCCAAGGATTGATGAAATTTTTAACTATTTTAAAGGTGTGAGTTGGTTTTTAAATATTAATACCAGGACTATATACCATTAGTTGAGGGTTCATGAGGATTATATTCCAAAGACATCATTTTGGTGTCATTATGGACATTATAAGTTCTTGGCGATGCCTTTCAGTGTGACCAATTCCCCTGTGGTGTTCATGGAACTTATGAACCAAATCTTCTATCCATACTTGGAAAAGTTCATGGTTTTTTTTATCGATGAAATTATAATATAATCTATGTCTGAGGAGGGAAATACAAAGTATTTGAAGATTGTCCTAGACTTACTTCAAGAGAACCAACAATACAGTAAGCTCTTGAAGTGTCAACTTTGGATTTGAGAGGTTCACTTTTGGGGGAATGTCATCTATGGGCATGGTGTTGTTGTGGATCTGGAAAATATTTATGTGTTGCTCACTTAGAAACCATCCAAGATTTTACTGAAGGTGTGGAGCTTCCTTGGTTTGATAGGGTGATATCAGAGATTCATGGCAGAATTTTCCAGGATTATAGCAACATTGACTACCTTAAAATGTAAAGGGTGGTTTTTTTCCTAGACTAAGTAGTGTTAGAGACCCTTCAAGGTGATGAGGTGCTGGTGGACCAGTGCTCCTATACTTAGACTAATATAGAAGTGAATTGATTATTTAGTGTTTTTTGATTCCTCTGGAGTTGGGTTTGGGTTTGTATTGATGTAAAGTCATGAAGTGATTTCTTATGGGTTGACGTATTTGAAACCTAATGAGAAGAATTATATGACCTATGACTTAGAGTTAGTATTGGTAGTTTTTTTCCTAAATATGTGAATTCATTATCTTCTTGGTGAGAAATACATTGTTTACTCAAACAACTAGAGTCTCAGGTATATCTTTACTCAAATAAATATTAACCTAAGATAGATTCATTGGTTGGAGTTCCTATGGGACTAATACTTTTAAATAGTCTATACTCTAGTGAAGGGGAATATGGTGGAATATTCCTATAGAAAGAAATATCATTCTCACTTTATGGAGAGATGTTAGAGAAGTTGGCCTCATTACAGCTGACCTTGTTGGAGTAGAGGGGTTTAGCTTACCTTTATTTTATGGTGGTTTCTTCACCACTTATTCAGCATATGAGGGAAGCTCGGTTGGTAGATATCAACTGTGAGGATTTTCATGACTATATATCTTCAAGATATGCACCAAATATAATTTCTAAAGGTGAGGATCATGTCATCCTTTTTCTATGATGAATGGTAGTTTTGGTCACGTTGTGTAAGAAGGCGTTGATGGAGTTTCAAATCTCCCCCATGGTCGTGCATCTGGGTGTGTAAAAGATGTACAGATAACTTCTATGGCAGTTTTTGGGGGTTGGCATGAGGCAGAGTATTACTGATTTTGTTTCTTGATGCCTCACTTGTCAGTAGGTAAAGGCTAAACATCAGTTCCATTAGGGTTGACTGAACCCCTTGAGATTCCAAAATATAATTGGGAAGACATATTAATGGATTTTTTGATGGGGATTACATGGAAAATGATGGTTCATGATGCTATTTGGGTGATTATTGACCAACTTACCAAGTCGTAACACTTTCTTACCATTAGGGAGCATAGTTCAGTTGAGAGTTTGGGGTGGTTGTATGTGTGTTAGATAGTCCAGCTTCATAGGGTACCCATAATGATCATCTCTGACTGGGATTCCTGATTCACTTCATGGTTGTGTTGAGATTTGTAGGAGGCTTTTGGTAACTAGTTATGGATTATCACAACATTTCACCACTAGACATATGGCTAGAACGAGTGGACCATCTAGGTTTTTGAAGATGTGATGAGAAACTATGTGTTGGACTTCAATCAAATCTGGGAGGATCATTTACCATTTTGAGGAGTTTTCATATAATAATATTTATCACTCTACTATCAGTATAGAAACTTTTGAGGCATTATAAGAGAGACCCTATAGGTCACCCTTATGCTGGACTGAGATCAGTGAGACATCTCTTATTGAGCCATAACTAGGGTAGGTAATTATATAGAATGTTTGGGTGATCCATGACTATATAAGGACAAATTAGAGTCAATATAAATCTTATACTAACTAACATCATAGGTATTTGGAGTTCGATTAGGGAGACCATGTTTTCCTAATAGGTTCCCCATGATGAGGATTGTGAAGATTTGGATGGGGAAGCAAGTTATTATCAAGGATCATCAGGATGTTTCATATCCTACAGAGGGTTGGTGTGGTTTTTCACCACTTAGACTTACTCAAATTGTTAGATAGAATGCATGATGTATTCCATGTGTCACAGCTGAGGAGATACATGCATGAACCATCACACGTTATTGATAGGTTTGGACTTTACATCAAGGATGGATCCACCTTTTATGAGTACTAGGTGATGATCAAGGATCAATAAGATAAGATCCTATATGGATAGAACATTCCTCTAGTTCAGGTGCTTTGATGGAATGGGAGCGTGCAGGAGAGATCCTCGGAGCGTGAGAGCCTAATACAGCATCAATTCCCCAACCTTTTTCAGTAACTTGTGATTTTAAAGGTGAAAATACTTGAAGGATCGGAGAGTTTAACAACTCTAGTTTCTATAATTTGATCCTTTGAATATTTATGTATATATATCTTTATAATTTTCCTTGGATTTAGCATTGTGTTTGGTGTGTCACAGGACCCCAAAATAAATATGTTAAAAAATATTAATATATATTAAATCATGTGTGTATATATTTTAAGAATAAATGGTTTTCCCATTTATTAGGACCTGAGATGAGAAATCAGATACCGCAGTTGTTTCTGAGATGTGGGGTTTATCCTAGGTGCAACATAAGGTTGTCTGGCATCAGGCGTTCTGTGGGAAGACATTTTTTTGGCAGGTGTATTAAATAAATTGAATGTTAATTTCATTTAATTTTTGAGAAAAAATCCAACAAGGTTTTTTTGTGGTGTTTTTGAGGTGATTGTGTTTGTTGTAAAATTAATATGACTGTGAATCAGTATAGTTGGTGTTTCCAAAGTAGATATTTAAGGTAGCACATTTTCTTAGTGTTTGCCAAATTTTTGGACCTCAGAATCAAGAATTTGTTTTATGGAAAAGGAAGGTTTTTCACAAATGAGTTCATGGAAGGAAGTTTTTGGACTAAAAATCATGGTTTTAAAATCAAAAAGTAGGTACACAAAATGGTGAAATAATATTGGCAAGGGAAGAGTTTCTTTATAAGAGCGTTATACTGACTAAAAAGTGTGCTACGCAAACCGCATAGAAAAATCTGTTTGTGGGAGGCTTTTAGTTCTTGGGAAGATCATCATTCATGAGAGGCTTTTCATTTTTGGAATTGGGGTGGTTATTTAAGGATTTTTAGATGTTTTATTTGTGTAATACAATGGTCACCGTAAAGGACTAAGGCACTATGCGGACTGCATAGCAGTCCACAGTGAAGGTTGTCCCGCATCAAATTTTTGGTTATTTTTGATTAGTGGGTTTTTCTGGTTTTATTTGCCTATATAAAGGAACCTAATCAAATCATTGAGAAGAGATAATTTCATTATATAATATCATCACCACTAGAATAATTTGGGGAATTCCGAAGTAGTTTTTGATGAAAAATTGTGCGATGGATAAGAGTTCATGAGGGAGGATTCCACGAAGGAGGAAGTAGTTCACAGGGATCAATTCTATGAAGGATACGGTTCATGGGGATAGTTAAAAAAATGGGTTTGTAGTTATTGGTAGATCTTAAAGGAAAAGGTACCATGTATCAAAGGAACTCTATGAGGCATTAGGCTTCTACGAAGTAGGGGCGGTCTGTGAGGAAAAATGTGGTTGTGAAGTACTCACACTATGCGGTGCAAAGTAGTTCACAGAGGATTCAAGGTAGTTCGCAGAGGAATCAAGGAAGTTCATGAAGGGACTAAAAAATTCAAAAAATAAATTTCTACCAACTAACAGTATGTGGAGAAGTGGATTTCATCTACTGGGTGAAAACATGACTTCAATAGAGTATCTACCTAAGTTGAGTATGAATTCATTATTGATAATGAAGGGACATGCATGTCTATAAATGATGTGTGAATTCCTTTCAGAGTAGTGAGAAAAGGAAGAGGAATAAGGTGATCCATTCCACCAATAGTGATTCATTGAAAGAGAGTTGGGAAGTGACCCTTGGGAAAGTAGTGAGTTGAACCTAACCATTGTAAAGGCAATGAGCCTGGGCATAGAAATGATCTATCCTGAACCTTGTAATTTGGAAGTGAGCTTTACTGGATTTGGTACATCAAAACATTTTCATTGTATACTCCTTGGACGTAGCCTAGTGAGGTTGAGACAAGTAAAATCATTATGTCTCGTGCATTATTTCATTTTTTTCATACATTAATACGGTAAAGAGAGATAAGAGTAATTTTTTTAACAATGAAACAAGATTTTAAGGGGTAGTTGTTTTAATTTTTCATACCCTAATTCACCCCCCCCCCCCTCTCCGGGTATTAAACCTAGTTAGTCCAACATTAATTTATTAAATGTTTAACCTAGCCCTATTCTCTATTTATTCACCATTATGAAAAATCTATAGAGATATCCCCATAACTCTATGAGACTAGAGGGGGAGGAGGATAGAAACTGTTGGCATCAACGGACTTGGGAACATGGATCGACAACAAATGATCGAAAGGATTTGTGAGACGAATGAAAAAGGTAGCAGGATATTCATCATCATCACTAAAAAACATGTTCTTCACCAACCATCGATCCATTTTTGAGGTAGGGATTGTTTATTCTCTTTTTATTCAATTTATGAGAATGGATTAGATATTTTCTTATTTATTTAATCTATATTATTATCATAATCCTATAATTAATTATTTTTATTAAAACTAATTACTTATATCTATTATGCCCTTGATTTTCCATTTTATTTTTTCAATATCTAATCATAGACTAGGATCGCATCAGCCAATGATGATCTCACTTCATTCTTATTATTTTCTCACCACTGTTCTTATGGTTCTTTATCATTTTCCCATGGGGTCAATGATTTGACATTTTTGAGCCTGTTCGAGAGTGATCAAACCCCCAGAATCATGATGGATACATAAAATACCTAAGGGTTTATAGTTTATAGATGGTTTGAGGATAATTTGAGGAACTAGGGTGTTATATTCATTGATTGGGACCTCGAATGGGGATGGTAAGTGTGGTGTCTACCGCTCAGAAGATTTAAGTTCTGTTTTATAGCCATTGAAGTCTAGGAATTAGCAATTGAGTACTTACAATGAGTTTTTGGCTGATTTAGGCGGTCAAACGATGCTTTTCCAAGTAGGAGTGATGGATTTAGAGACTGCATGAATACCAAAGTTTCTTTCTATGAAAAAATTGAGTGCTCTCTATGAACTCTAGAGGAACACATGCCATGTTCCTCAGAATATCCCAGTGACTAAGGTTTCGGCCTGAGTTAATTATCACATGTCGTGTGGTTAGGATCACATGTCATGTGACCCTACCTGGGAAGCCTAGACCATTTCCAAGGGAAAAATCCTAATACCCTAAGTGAATATATATTTTATGTCCCTATAAGGACACACCATATAGATCCACATGGATTCCTATCCATGTCTAAGGGAGGATACACCCTTGGAATTCTGGAAAAGTCACACATCATGTGACCCTATGTAGATATTGTGTTATTTTGACCTGAACTTATACATTCAGTATATTTGATCTTAAGGACTTGGATTTGGGCCCACGAGTATCCTATATTGAGTATTTTTTCACATAGGATGTGATGGTATCCTTTATTTTGGCATCATAGATAAAACATGTGGTGTTACAAGTGAGATACTTCTTCTAAGGACTCTTGTCTGATGATAGTGATTAGGTTTGATCATCATATTGATGTTTCGGTCAGTACTTCCCTAATGTACTAGTGTTTAGGTCTCCCATACTCCATATATAGGTATATTCAGTACCCCCCCCCCACACACCATAAAGGGAATGGTTCCTCTATCTATGGATAGGTTCTACCCCATGGTCGATCTCTGGTGGGGAGTGGGTCCTCTATTGATAATAGTACTCCCTTAGTTGTAGACCACTATAGATGAGAGGGCCCTCTACTTTAATTATTTCAAGGTTTCACATGGTACTTGGCATCAAGTAAGGGACCTTTAGAGCTGTAGGAAAACTCATCATTATCCTGACCTAGCTATGGATACTGAGACATATCTCTTTTTTTACTGCAGTTTCAGTATGAGAATATATGATGATTGGTTTTATTTTTCTATTTTTCTTTATTATGAGATGACAATTTTATTCTATTTTATCCCCTCTTGGTTTTTAAGACATTATACTAGGTATGTTTATACTCACCCATGTATGGGTTATGCCCGCACGTTTCGTGTCTTATGTAGATGACAAAAAGATTCGTGGTGACCTTGGTGGACCTAGTATTTTTGGAGCATAGAAACATGAGTCACTAACTAGGTTTAGTCTTTAATATCTGAGATTGTGATTTAGGTTCTCTTCAATTTCCCTTTTTTCAGTTGTTATCAAGTTGGGGCCTCTTTTTCGATTGGACATGTATTTTTTCCTTTATATATTTTATATTACCTTGCTGCACTTTGATGTAATTCCTATAGTTTGTTGCATGATTTGATTACTCTCAATATGTTTCAGCTCTTTATATCTCTACATTATTTTATGGAGTTGTGTGTGTGCATGAGTATAGGTACATTAGGACAAGGCCTCCCATTTTAATTTTTTCCCTACTCGGTGCTTGTCTCTAACCCCTGGCCTATTGGTAGTAGGCTTGGGGTGTCACTCTTACCTTACTGCCAGCCTAGGTAAGGACCTAGTGTGTTGAGTTATGAAAGATAAGTTCAAGGAGTTCAAGAATGAATTTTAGAATCATATTGGTAATAAGATAAAGAAACTTTGATCATATCAAGGTGGTGAATATATTATCCATGAGTTTGAGTATAGGATATTATCTCAACTCACTCCCCCTTATACACCATAGTGTAATTTTGTTGGTGAAATGAGAGAATTTACTTTACTGGACATGGTAAGGTTGATGATGAGTCACACAAGCCTTCTATTATCCTTTTGGGGATATAAATTACACATTATAGTATATGTACTAAATCGAGTGCCAAATAATGCATAAAATGGTATTCCCTTTCAGATATGGAGTGGAAAGAAACCCATTTTTCACATGTTCGTTAATGGAGGTGTGAGTCATTTATTAAGGCCAGATCAAGAAAAAAACTATCACCTTGGGGCACATAATGTATCTTTATAGGATACCCCAAGGAAATGATGGGATACTGCCTATATGTTCCATCATATAAAAAGAGTATAGATTCTAGGAAATCTATATTCCTTGAGAGGGAACACATCCTAAAGGAGAATATTGGGAGAAAGATCTACTTCTAGGAATTTAATTCTCAAGATAAAAAAGAGTTAGTATAGGAATGGATACCAATGGTCCCTACAGAAGAATTTGTTCCTAAAACACAAGTACTTCATAGGAGAACCAAATAGGTAAGAGAACCAGAAATATGTGATTTTATAGTCACAAAATATTATAACTCGTTATTTTTTACAATAATGACCCTCTATCCAACAAGGAGGCAATAGAGATCTCAAAAGATGTAAGATGGAAAGAAGAAATGAATTCTAAGATAGATTCCTTGTATCAGAACCAAGTTTGGGTTCTGATTAGTCTTCCAGTTGATGTAAATACTATTGGGTGTAAATGGGTATTCAAGATAAAGATGGGAATGGAGGTTCAGGTTAGTACATTTGAATTATGGATAGTGGATAAAGGGTTTAGAAAAAATCAAGGTATTGACTACTATAAAACCTTTTCTCAAGTTTCCATGATTAAATCCATCTGAATTATAATTTCTATATCATCTTTACATGACTATGATATTTGAAAGATGGATGTGAAAACTATTTTCCTTAATGTTAAACTTTAGAAAGATGTGTATATGACATAAAAATAAGGTTTTTTAACTCCAATAAATTCCAAAAAGGTATGAAAGTTACATAGATCCATTTATAGATTAAATAAATCATCCAAGTCATGGAAGATTTAGTTCGATGAAGTTATAAAAAAAATCATTAAGAATGAATGTGAGCTATGTGTATACAAGTGGTTTAGTGAGAGTATGTTCGTTTTTATAGTAGTATATGTTGATGACATATTACTAATTGGAAATGAGATTCTAACCTTACAAGATGTTGAGGTATGGTTAAGGAAGTGCTTCTCCATGAAGGAATTAGGTGAAGCACCCAACATTCTGGGGATCAAGATAATGCATGATAGAGAAAAGAGACTACTTTGACTAAGTCAAAGTACATACATTAGCTAGATACTGAAGAGGTTTGGTATGGAAAAATCTAAGAGGGTATTGATTCTAGTGTCACATGTTATATATATTTCCAAGAAGATGTGTCCTCATACATAATATAAAAGAGAGAGAATGAGTATGATCTCATATGATTTTTCAATAGGATCTATCATGTATTCCATGTTATGTATGAGGATTTATGTTTCCTTTTTTATAATCATGGTAGGTGGATATCAAGTTGATCCAGGTAAACAATATTGGATAGTTTTTTAGGCTATCCTTAAGTATATAAGGTGAACTGAGGATATGTTCCTCATGTATGGAGGATATGAAGATATTTTCATCAATAGTTATACATATTCTAGATTTTAAATAGATTGAAATGATCTAAATTCGTGATTAGGATATGTTTTTTGTCTCAATAGAGGAGTTGTGAGCTTGAAGATTTCAAAGCATCTGGTTGTTGACAATTCTATAGTGGAGTTTGAGTATATTAAGGATTATGATGTAACCAAGGAAGCAGTTTTGATTCAAAACTTTTTTCTAGAGATTTATGTGGTTCATAACATTAAATACCCTATTATAGTTTACTATGATAACACTACAATGGTTTTTTTCTCAAGAGATCCAAGGTCACATCAAAGGACAAATCATATACTTTAAAATTTTCATATCTTGAGGTATTTTTCTTGATTAGGTGATGTTGAAGTGAGCAGAGTATCCATAGAGTAAAATGTAGAGGACCCCTATATGAAGGCTCTATCTTAAAAGAGGCATGAGTCTCATGTGAGAGCTATAGTGGACTGAAGGTTGTTAATAATTGGCTCTTGTGCAAGTGGTAGTTTATTAGAGTTATTACCTTAGAACAAAATTCTGATTACTTGATGATTACATGTATTCATTATCTTAAATATTAATGAATTTTCATATCACATCATGATTTCTCTTTTACATAACATAGTATGGGATAATTTCCTAAGGATACATGTCACATTGAAACTGCATAGAAGTTCCCTAATAAGATGAGATGATATGATAGTATTTATTAAACCCATATTCTATAGATGGGTGATATTTTTTGATGGGATGCAAATGATATAGGTTTTCAGAGGTAAGAGGCTCATAAGATATTAAGATGCCTTCTCGTGGTGTTCGCCCTTAGTAATCTCTAGGAAGGGAGTTTATGATAATGGGATCACCAGTATGAAATCTACTTTTATGTGTAATTGTATATTTTTATCTATGATCATGTGTGTCATTCCTTATACTTTAATATTATCCTTAATGAATATCATAATTCATATATATTTATGTATTGAAAAAAAATCTATGATAACATATGCTCATGGAAAAGTAGGATACATTGGGTGCGTCAGGAGTGATATTGGACTAATGGATAATGAAAGAAAGGAATTATACCTTTTTTTATTAAAATAATTTGATATATTAGGCCCTTTTATGGGAATTCAATTTCCTTTATAAATCCATGTCTATAGTTCTTAGTGAGAAAGTTCATTTTTAGAAAGTAAAGGAAAGAAACATTGAGCACATAGGTTGATGACATTGGTATGAAACCTTCTTGATTAGATATTGTTGGATTAGCCCAATAACTCCTTATTTTAATTCTTAAAAATAATTTTTATTATTTTATTAATGAACTTTATGTTTTGTGATAGTAAAATGTTTTTTTTCCAAAACTATGAAAAATGGATAAGTCTTGAAGTAATTTTATCAACCTACCATAAGAAGAAATTAAACTGAACAAGAAGTCCAAGTGACCATGTAAAAGTGACCACACGTTAATGTATAAGTGGATAAAATTTGAATTATAAGTGAGGATTTGAATAGAAAAGTAACCATGTGTTAGACAAACAAATTTTCTCTAAGTCTTTAACTAATTTCATGTATTCTGAATCGATCGTATGATGACTTCAAGTGACTATGCAGACAGACAGTGATTTTTGGTAAATTATTTGACCTACCACATGTATAAATCAATTGACTGTGTCAAGTGACCATGTAAAGTGAACACAAGATAGTGTCCATAAGTAAGTGACCATGGAAATTGACTGCAAGATAAAGTGACCAAAAATATGTGATCCAAGTTCAAACGATTTATCCAATTGCATGATGTATACGATTGAGAATCACATAGCTAGTTGAGAATCACATAGTTGATTGAGAATCATGTGGTCTATTGATAATTACTAATTCAATTGATAATAACATGGCCGATTAATATCCACATTGTTGATTTTAGTCACATATCCAAATCTACAATATAGAAATTTTAGTGTAGATCCAAGTTATTGTGTCTAACTTAAGCAGTGGGGAATATTCAAAAATACAATAAATATATTTTGAAGCATTTACTGAATATTAGTAGAATTTAAGGATGTCAAATCAAACTAGTGAGTACAAGGATTAATTTATCAATATTCTACAATGACTAACAAGAGAAGGTTATCTCTTTAAGAAGTAGAGCCAATCGTAGACAAGACACACACAAAATTAAGATATAGGTTACAGAACATATTGATTAGATGGAATTATTCACTATGAAGCTCCATGATACTATGTTTTGACTTCACAATGAAATACTCAATCAAAGTGTCTTCAAGGACATATTTTAATAAAACTCAAAAGAATAATAAGATCATTCTCAATCAACTTTTGTTTGATCGGAGAAAGATGAAATGAACAAACATTTTCTTACTCTTTCTTATTCTTCTCTTATTTATTTGCAATCAAGTTGTTCTTGTTTTAATTGTATATTTCTTTAGAAAATATTATCTATTGTATTGAATATCACTATGATACTCTCTAAATTTTATTTTATAATTTATATCCCACAAATAACTTTGGAAGAGGTTGTATATAGCTTGAATTTTCATGTGTGTAGTTGTATGTAAAAAATGATCTAGGTTGTGGATCAAGTTTTTTGTTTAATAAACATTATAGGATGTGGGTGACTGTCAAGTGGGGAGAATTAGGTCACATCTTGAGACCAAACCACTTGTTTTTATTTTCATTATTCTTTTCTTTGTTTTGTTTTGGAAAAATATTTTATTCTTTAAAAAAATATTTAGAAAAACAATACGATGATAGTTGGCTTTAATCTGTGTTACATATATTTTGTTTGATATGATTAGATCTTTTTCAAAATTTAAAGTGGTTTTAAAAATTATTTTTAACTGGGTTTTGATTGAACCCTTGAGAAACATTATGAAAATATCAAATTATATATTTCTATTATTTTATTTAACAAGGATGTTTTTCTAAATTGGGGATATTCATTTTAAATAGTATTTAAATAAAAAAAAATTATTTGATACTCAGTTTACCCCCCTATTGAGTACTCCACTAGGACCAACATTTGGTATCAGAACAATTTTTTTTTCACTTTTCTTATCTTTAACTTTTATCAAGTTTTTATCAAGATATTTTTATTTTTTGTTTATTCTCTAATTAGTTATTGTGGAGGCTAAGTATAATGGTTATTGTAACGATCCAGACTTTTATTAATGAAAATTAATCTTAATCTAATTAAATGTATTATTATGTAAAATGGTTATATAAAATATGAACTTCCTTGGTTTTATGATTTTGGATTTAAAAATACCATTAAGAATTGTTATTGTTGTTAATATAGTCATTGAACAGTGATTACATGATTAGTATAAATAAAGGGATTTAACAAATCCAATTTACTCAGACAAAGGAAGTGACGGCCTCATCTAGTAGAATTTCTCCAAACAAAGCCCATTTGTCGAAGCTCGGAAAGGAGGTGGAATCATTGGGCTTCGCTCTTGACTAATCCCAAGCCGAGCGTCAACACGTTAAGCTTGAACGGAACTTCCTATGGGAGAAGTGGAAGTTAATAGATATTATCATCTGAGGGATGTTATCTGAACCACCACAGGAGTATGTCACCATCGCAAACCTTACCATTAGGTCTTATTCATATGTTATAAGGGGATATGTAATAATACCCTAGAACCATGATTGTGTGCTTTATTTTTTTTCTAAATAATATACATTTATTTTGTAAATGGTTTTTAAAAGCACAAATATTATTTTTAGTTAATATTCAATTAAGAAATCTATTTTGATGAATTAACGTATTATTTTAATTAAATAATATTTTAATAAAATATTATTACTAAATTTAATTTTATTTAATATAAATGATCGTATAAATTTTATGAAAACAATTGTAATTTTTATTAAGGTTTGAAAGTCGTTTTTGTCAAAACCCATGAATTTTTGATAAATGTCGGTTTTTATTTTAAGAGTAAAAATTCACATATTTAGAAAATTATTTAGATAAAATTAATATTATTTTTGGATTCAGGATGTTGAAATTATCTAATGTTGAATTTTTCATAATTTTCTGAGACAGTCGAATTTTTTGGTAAAAATTAAATACCATTAAATATATAATGTGTTTTATGACATCATAATGACCCAATAGTGATTTAATAAAAAACTATAAATGGTATTTTCGGCCAATATATGTTTTTCCTTTAAAATAATGTGATTTTAGGTTTGTTTGATTTATTTTACAAAGTCTTAGTAGACCCTCCAAGACTTATAAAACATTTTAACATTTTAAAATGATTTCCTTGAGAGTGTGACTCACCTCCACATAAGAAAGCCTAATATTTTAAGAAGTTATGAAATTTTCCTTATAAAATAATTTTTTCCACTCCCCTTTGACAAAAATCATGGTAAAAAATCATGGGTTGGTTTGTGTTTTTGATTAGTCTAATGTGTGGTGTCCAAAACCTAAATAATAAAGAATTCTCTCTCCTTTCTTATATAAACCCACTAAAAATCTCATTCCTCTTTAGTAAAACCATTTTTATATTGAAAAAACTCTTTCCTACTCTCTATATTATCCTCCCAAGGTGCCCCAAGCTCCCAATAATCCTCTCTCAAGCCTCTTCCAATCCTTTGGATCACACTTCCAAGTAAGGGATTTCTTCCTCTCTCATTTTTGTCCAAGTTTCTTTATATTGTTATACCCTTGTATTTTGAATTAAAAATGTTGGGGTATGATTTAAAACCTCCCCTATACTTCCCTACTTGTTTTTTAATTATGATAGACCCCTTTACTCTCTCATTAATTCCTCTCATGTACATATGTTACCATGCCTAAATTCCTTAAGGGATTTCTCTCTCCTCATTTACATTCAAGCAATTATTTTATATTATGCATCTAAATTCAATTAAATATGTTGGTAAATGTATATATATTACCTAATTACTGTACATTTCATGTACATATGATGATATACTCCTTTATCTCTCATCAAACATTTTTATGAATTCTTATGTCACGTCGTTATGCTGCCGAAATTGCACCGTGATTTTCCAAGCCAAAGTTATTGTGTAGTGAATAGCATGCCCATTTCTCTATCAAGGGTATTCACCTTTACATACATTTACTTATTGGTTATATAGTTTCATTTATGTATTCCACATTCATTTATCATGGAATAAATTATGATTTTTAATGATTCCATGTTGTATGATCCATGTGGCACACTTATGCATGAAATGAAATGATTAAGAAGGGCGCGCCCTGATAGCGCTCCAATGCATTGGGTAAAGACTAGTATCATGATGCGTCAAGTGAAATGAGGGTTTAATCATTATAACTCAAGTGAAATGAGGGTTTACTCATGTTCCATGTGCAATGATCCTTGGCTCATGCTAATATCATGTTAAATGTTGTCACCACATTTCCATGTTATGATAATCATGTTATATCATGCCTTTATGTTCGTGTTTCTCTTGTGCTTCAATGATATGCCTATTACCTATCATGTACTATATTCTTTATGTTATTCCTTTTTTACTCCCTTTCTGGGCTTTATATCTCACCCTTTTCTTATATTTGTCCTCAGGTTATCCCATGAAATGCTAAGTATAAAAGAATGTTGTGGTCATGTAAAAGAAGTTTTCAATAAAGATGTTGTGTTTTATGTTCTAAGTTTTTATGTAATGTTCCAAAGCCCCAAATATGTTATACCTATCAATATTATATATTTTATAAAGTGAAAATTTTATGTAATAAATCTTTTTTAAGTGAAATAAAGAGCAGGGTTGTTATAGTTGGTATTAGAGGGAGGTTTAGTTATTTTTGGGATTATGATTAGAAAGCCATAATGGAAGCCTAAGGAATAAGACTAAGTATAATAAAAACATCCCTAAAATTTTTTTGAGTATTGAGTAAGTTTTTTATCAAGAAAATACATCCATGTCTGGATACAAGTAGGTAGAGGCAGCTCTGGCACAGATGTATCTAGGGGTAAAACTCAAAAATACTACTTTGAGATAGACTTGAATGGGAACTAGTGCACAAAAATGGGTCTTGATGCACTCTTGGTTATGAAAATCCTGGGTAATAAGCTTTGGTAAATTCATAATCTTAGTATGAACCATTGTTAAGGGAATAAAAAAATTCTCTTAAGAATATATGTTGGAAAGTAGATCATGGATAACATAGATTGAAGCCTATAAATTCATAAGTTAAGGAAATAAAAGTAATTTATAATTTATCCCTTTTTTCATTGGATTCCCCTTTTATGTGTTACCCCTAACTTTCCTTTTATTCCATCCAATGGCCGATAATAGGAGGAATCAGGCTAACAACCGATGCGAAGATCAATGTGATGACTGTTCTAATGAGATGCCCAATCCAATGGGAGCAGTAATCGCAAACTTTGTCATGATAATCTCATAGTTAACTGAAGTTTTGAATAGAAACATGGGTCAAGAGGAACGTTCAACCTCCCCTAAGAAAGAACAAGTCGCAATCGAGAGCTTCATGAAACAGAGGGCTCCTACTTTTAATGTATCATATGATCCCTCAATTGTCGAACAATGGATCAAATCCATTTAAAAGATCTTATCCATCCTTCAATGTTCTGAACAAGAGAAGGTTCTTCTGGATACTTATTATATGAAGGGTAAAGCTGATCAATGGTGGACATTGATCAAAAATAAAAAGCCCGAGGAGGAGATCAAGGCATTGGAATGGAAGGATTTCCAGAAAATGTTTTTTGATAAATATTTTCCTCACACCCTCTGACTTAATATGGAAAGGGACTTCCTTTCCCTCAAGCAAAAAGATGATGAATCCATCAGAGCATGCAAGGAATAATTCACAAGGATTGCACGATATGCCTCCATCTTTTTCATTACCCCTGAATGCATGGTTGACCGCTTATTTGGTGGGCTAAAACCTAGCCTACGGAAATCCCTAGAGATCCATGACTTCGAGAGCTATGAGGAAATTGTCCAATGTGCCCTTAAAGTTAAAAATGAGATTGGATAATTTTAGGGGTATCATAGGGATAAGAAGTGTAAGGTGGAATTTAATTCTGACAGTCTGATGGATAAATACAGCAGTGCTAAGAAATTACAACACCCCACTTACTAAAGGTGCAGAAATAAGCACCCCATAAATTGCCTGAAGGGGTCAAGGAAATGCTTTAAGTGTGTAAGAGAAGGGCACTTGGATATTAACTGTCAAAAAGAAAAATCCGCTACTGTGATAGAGTATAGGAACATTCCGTTCAACCCTCGAAGCATTGTTCATTGCTACAACTACAAAGAACCAGGACACTTTTCAAACTAGTGCCCTAAGCTAAGGGTTTTCAGAGGCAACCAACAACCTCCAAGGTAGAAATGGAGAGATTTTTCCATCACTACCACCAAAGAGAACCCTAACAATGAAGTGGTAATAGGTACTCTAGTTATTCAATCAAGAATAGAGAATGTACTTTTTGATTCTAGTTCTACACATTCTTTTATATCCTTAAAGTTTATTAGAACAATACCAATATCACCACAAATCATGGAATTAGAGATGTCGGTGAGAACGGAAAATGGGGAAATCATTGCAACCCATGAATATAACTCCTCCCCTGTCACAATTTATGGTTTGAACTTCCCAGTGAACCTCTTCATACTCCATTTGGTGGAATTTTATTCAATTCTTAGCATGGATTGGCTTTCCCTATATAGAGCCAACATAAATTGTCGTGAGAGGGAAATCACTCTCCATATGGCGAATTGACCCCTGATTCTGTTCAAGTGCAAGGAGGAGGATGAATCTTCTTTAGAAACATCATCTCAAGTGTGGATATTAATGCCCTATGAGAATGCATATTTTGATCAGATGATTGAGTCTAAGGAAGAAACCATCCTTGAATATATTCCTATTGTGAGGGAATTCACTGAAGTGTTTCCCGAGGAATTGTCTGGTCTTCCTCCAAGAAGAGATGTTGAATTCTGAATTGATTTTATACATGGGGCGTTTCTAATATCCAAGACTCCATATATAATGGATGTTGTGGAGCTTGAGAAGCTTAAGAAACAACTACATGAGAATCTAAATAAAGGGTTTATATGCCCAAGTGATTCACTATAGGGCAAACCAGTCCTCTTCATCAAAAAGAAGGATGGTTTAATGCGCCTTTGTATTGATTATCGTGATCTCAACAAAATCATGATAAAGAACAAGTATACTCTACCCCGAATTGATGACCTATTCGATCAGATATGTGGAGAAAAATAATTCTCCAAGGTGGATTTTCAGTCGGGATATTACCAAGTAAGGGTGAAGAAGGAGGATATACCCAAGACTGCTTTTCATACAAGGTACGGGCACTATGGATTCATAGTAATTCCTTTAGGACTCACTAATGCTCCAGAAATATTTATAGACTTGAAGAATAGAGTATTTAGAGATTTCCTTGACAAATTTGTGGTAGTCTTTATAGATGATATTGTAATATACACCAAAACCAAGGAGGAACGTGAGGAGCATCTAAGCATTGTACTAGAGACCTTGCGAAATGAGAAGATCTATGCAAAGTACAGAAAGTGTGATTTCTAGTTTAAGGAAGTATCATTCTTGGGTCATATCATCACAAATAATGGGATATTTGTGGAACCCTTCAATATATCTGTAATTGAGGGATGACTGAGGCCAACATCAATGACGAATATTCGTAGCTTCTTGGGGTTAGCTGGATATTATCACCGATTTGAGAGAAATTTCTCACGATTTTCAAACCCTCTTACCAAGATAACTTGGAAGGGAGTCAAGTTTGCTGGGATTGATGAATGTGAAGAGAGATTCAAGGATTTAAAAAGGAATCTTATCATTGAGCCCGTGCTCACACTACCCACAAGTGGAGAAATTTTTTTGGTATTTAGTGATGCTTCGAAGAAGTTCATGGGCTGTGTGTTGATAAAAAATTAAAAGTCATTGCCTATGCTTCAAGGAAATTGAAAGTTCATGAGAAAAAATATCCAACACATGATCTATAGTTGGTTGTAGTAATCTTTGCTTTAAAATTTTGGTGACATTACCTCTTTGGGGAGAAGTGTGAAATATACACAGATCACAAAAGCCTCAAGTATATATTCACACCAAAAGAGTTGAATATTTACCAACAAAGATGGATAGAGCTTATCAAAGACTATGACTGCTCAATCCATCACTACCCTGGTAAAGCGAACAAGGTAGTGGGTGATCTAAGTAGAAAGGACCCATGGATTCTATCATTGATGAGAATTGAAAAGGATCTAATATTTATAGATTTGATGAAGATGGACATGGGAATCATAAAGAATAGAAAATCATTAATCCTTTCACAAATGATTTCTCAACCATCTCTTTTGGAAAGGTTAAAGGATGCTCAAAAGGATGATGTGGGAATTCAGAAGAAAGTGGAAACTATCAGAAAATAGAAATCCTTGGAGTTCAATGTTAATAAAGAAGGAATTGTGAGATTTGGGTCAAGACTATGTGTTCCATCCATCCATCCAATGGCCTGAAGGCCTTCATTTTTTATTGATTTTTGATAATCCACCTTTCAAGGGGTGAGGTGGAACCCTTACAAGGCCCGTAGGCATAAGTATTACATGGCCCGTAGGCCTTAGAGGAATTCATTACCTATAATATTTCAAACATTACATACAACCCAGACTAACTACTTGGAACTGCTCCTCCCTAGCATCTTCATCATGAAATCATCTCTCCGCCTTCGCATGGCTTTTTGGATAGGATATCCCATGCATGAACAGGCTTGTCCTGATGGTAGGTGTTATACCCTATCATTCTTGCAATCCGTGTAGCTTCTACTGTGGTGAAATCTCCTTGCTCATCCCTCTTATAGAGCTTGTTCCTTGTAGGTTGTCTGGTTTTTATCTACACTTAAGGTGTCCCGAAGGCCTTGAGGTGGCCCAAAGGCCTTACTGGCCCGAAGGCATGGGTGGCCCGTAGGCCTTAAAGGACTCAGGGACCAAATCGATGGCCCGAAGCCCAAACGGGGGAAAATTCCTAGCTTCTACAGTGTCAAACAGTGCTTGCTACAGTTCTCACTATATTACTGCTATAGTACTTCTACAGTAACTCGAAAATTGTGCCTCCGCCTGGATTTGATCCCGGGTTTCCTGGATGCACTTAAGAGTCCTCACCAACCGGGCTGAGGCTCATGTGAGACTATGTGTTCCATCAAATCCAGAGTTAAAGAAAGAATGTTTGGATAATTCACATAGTTCAAATTTTTCCATTCACCCAGGAAACAAAAATATGTATCGAGATCTCCAAGTGCTTTATTGGTGGGATAACATAAAGAAGGAGATCGATGAGTATACATCAAAGTGTCTGGTATGTCAACAAGTGAAGGCTGAGAGGAAGAAGTCTAAGGGGATGATGAAACCATTACCCATACCAATATGGAAATAAGAAAACATCACCATGGACTTTATCACTGGGATTCTGAAGAAATCAAAAGGAATAAACTCTATCTGGGTTGTTGTGGATCATCTTACAAAGACTATACACTTCATTGCAATTTGGGAGGATTTCTCATTGGATCAACTGGAACAAATATATATCAAAGAAGTGGTAAGGTTTCATGGAGTAAAACTATCTATTGTATCTGATCAAGTCCAAGATTCACCTCTAAGTTCTGGAAGAGTCTTCAACATGCTCTGAATACCGAGCTAAACTTCAGTACAGCTTATTATCCTCAAACTGATAGTCAATCTGAGTGGACTATCTAAACACTTGAGGAAATGTTGAGAGTATGATCAATGGACTTCAAAGGAGGATGGGATCAATATCTTCCTTTGGTTGGGTTCTCTTACAATAAAAGTTTCAAATCATGCATCCAAATGGCTCCTTGAATCCCTTTATGGGAAGAGTTGTAGAACACTAGAATGTTGGGATGAAGTTGGGGAGTAAAAACTCTTAGGTCTAGAAATGGTTGAGGAAATGGTGGAGAAGGTTAATACCATTCAGAAGCACATTAAAGATGCTCAGAGTTGACAAAGAGATGTGTTGATAATCATTGATGATATCTAGAGTTTGATGTTGGAGACATGGTATTCCTTCGCATATCACCGTGGAAGAGAGTTGTGAGATTTGGGAAGAAGGGAAATCTTAGTCCAAGGTACATTGGACCTTTTGAGATCCTTGATCGCATTGGAGATGTGGTTTATTGACTAGCACTATCACCGAACCTATCTCAAGTACATGATGTATTCCATGTATCACTCTTGAGAAATTACATACCTAACCCATCACATGTACTCAATCCAGAGGTGGTACCATTGGATAATGACCTCTCTTATGAAGAGAATCTGGTAAATATCTTAGATCACTGGGAAAAAGTTCTACGAAATAAGACAATGCCCCTCGTTAAAGTGTTGTGGAGAAACCACAAATTTGAAGAAGAAATGTGGGAACCGGGGGAAGTGATGAGGTAGAGTTACCCACATCTATTTTATTGTAGGAAAAAGAAATTTTAAGGGCGAAATTTTTTAAGGGGGGATGATTATAACGACCAAAACTTTTATTAATGAAAATTCCTCTTGATCTAATTAAATGTCTTATTATGTAAAATGGTTATATAAAATATGCACTTCCATGGTTTTATGTTTTTGGATTTCAAAATATCGTTAAGAATTATTACTATTTCTAATATATTCATTGAATAGAGATCACATGATTAGTATAAATATAGGGCTTTAACAAATCCAATTTACTCAGACAAAGGAAGTGATGGCCTGATCCAATAGAATTACTCCATACGAAGCTCATTTTTCAGAGCTCGGAAAGTATGTGGCGTCACTGGGCTTTGCTCTTGACCAATCCCAAGCCAAGATTCAACACTTTAAGCTTAAACAGAGCTGCCTATGGGAGAAGTGGAAGTTAATAAAGATTACCATCTGAGTGATGTTATCTAAGCCACCCCAGGAGTCTGTCACCATCGCACACCTTACCCTTAGGTTTTATGTGGGTTTTATAAGGAGATATGTAACAATACCCTAGCACTATGATTGTGTGCTTTATTTTTTTGTGTAAATAATATACATTTATTTTGTAAACGGTTTTTAAAAGCACAAATAGTATTTTTAGTTAATATTCAATTAAAAAAATATATTTTGATGAATGAATAGATTTTTTGAATTAAAAAATATTTTAATAAAATCTTATTACTAAATTAATTTTTATTAAATATAAATGATCATATAATTTTTATGAATACAATTGTAATTTTTATTAAGGTTTGAAATCTGTTTTTATCAAAACCCATGAATTTTCAATAAATGTTGGTTTTTATTTTAAAAGTAAAAATTCAAATATTTAGAAAATTATTTAGATAAAATGAATATTGTTTTTGGATTCATAATGTTTAAATTATCTAATGGTGAATTTTTCATAATTTTCTAAGACAGTCAAATTTTCGGGTAAAAATTAAATACCGTTAAATATATGATGTTTTATGACATCATAATGACCCAATAGTGATGTAATAAAATACTATAAATGGTATTTTCGGCCAATATATGTTTTACCTTTAAAATAATGTGATTTTAGATTTTTTTTGATTTATTTTACAAAGCCTTAGTGGACCCTCCAAGACTTATAAAACATTTTAACATTTTAAAATGATTTCCTTGAGAGTGTGACTCACCTCTACATAAGAAAGCCTAATATTTTAACAAGTTATGCCATTGGACTTATAAAATAATTTTTTACACTCCTCTTTGGAGAAAACATGGTCAAAAACCATGGGTTGGTTTTTGGTTTTGATTAGTCTAATATATGGTGTCCAAAACCTAAATAATAAAGAATTCCCTCTCTTTTCTTATGTAAACCCACTAAATATCCCATTCCTATTCACTAAAAACATTTTAAGCTTGACCAACATCTTCCCTTATCTCTCTATAATCCTCCCAAGGTTCCCCAAGCTCCTAATAAGCCTCTCTCAAGCCTCTCCCAAGCCTTTGGATCACACTTCCAAGTAAGGGATTTCTTCCTCTCTCATTTTTGTTCAAGTTTATTTATATTTCTATACCCTTGTGTTTTCAATTAAAAATGTTGGGGTATAATTTCAAACCTCCCCTTTAATTCAATCCTAATTTTTTAATGATGATATATCCCTTTTCTCTTTCATTAATGCCTCCCATGTACACCTGTTACCATGCTGAAATTCTGTAAGGGGTTTCTCTCTCCTCATTTACATTCAAGAAATTATTTTATATTATGCATCTAAATTCCATTACATATATTGATACATGTACCTATATGACCTTATTACTATCCATTTCATGTATATATTATGAGATACCCCTTTCTTTATCATCAACCATTTTTTTGAATTCTTATGTCACGTTGTTATCCCGCCGAAATTGCACCATGATTTTCCAAGCCAAAGTCATTGTATAGTGAATATTGTGCCCATTTATCTATCAAGGGTATTCACCTTTATGCACATTTACTTATTGATTATATATTTTCATGTATGTATTCCACATTCCTTTATCATGTAATAAATTATGATGTTGAATGATTCCATGTTGTATGATCCATGTGGCACACTTATGCATGAAATGAAATGATTAAGAAGGGCGCGCCTTGATAGCACTCCAATGAATTGGGTAAAGACTAGTATCATGATACATCAAGTGAAATGAGGTTTTACTCGTTCTCCATGTTCAATGAGCCTTGTCTCATGCTAATATCATGTTAAATGTTGCTACATTTCCATGTTATGATAATCATGTTATATCATGCCTTTATGTTCATGTTTATCTTATGATCCATTGATATGACTATTGCCTAGAATGTACTATATTATTCAAGTTATTCCTTGTTTAATTCCTTACTAGGATTTATATCTCACCCTTTTCTTATGCATGTCCTTAGTTTAACCCATTCAATGCTAAGTACGAAGGAATGTTGTGGTCATGTAAAAGAAGTTTTCAATAAAGATGTTGTGTTTTATGTTCTAAGTTATTATGTAATGTTCTTAAGCCCCAAAGACACTAGACATATCGATATTCTATGTTATGTCAAGTGAAAATTTTATGTAATAAATCGTGTTTAAGTGTGAAATAAAGAGTAGGGTTGTTATAGTTATGATATAAATAGACCTCTTTACTTTAATGGTGAAAATTATGGTCAGTGGAAAATAAAGATGAAAATACATCTTGAGAGCAAGGGTTTTGAAATTTAGGGATATTTTGAAGATAAATATGAAAAACCTGAAACTAGTAGAAAATAATGGGATGCCACAACTAAAACTACTTCTGATACAAAGTGAAAAGCTATGAATTGTTTATTTTTTGATTTATGAAAGGATGAATTTAATAGGATATCTTCTTTTGATATTGCTTATCAAATTTGGGATACCCTTTCTATGTCTCATGATGGAACATTTAATATTAAGGAAATGTGATTAAATACATATAATATTAAGTATGATACTTTCAAAATGAAGCCTAGGAAATTTATTACTAACATGTATCTTAGGTTAAATGAGAACATAAATATTATTATTACACTTGGACAGAATATGAATGAAAAATATCAAGTGTTAAGGATCTTTAGATGCATACCAGATCATTGGAGAGGTTCTCTAGTCACTATTTGGGAATCACGTGACATCAGAAAACTACCATTCAAGGAGATAATTAAAAAGTTAATGATGTATAAAGAATAGATAAAATTAAAAAATGAAGATGATGAACCAAAAATGGAATTTTTTTATCATTAAATCATCATAGTCAAAAGCTAAGAAAGTTTCCAAACTAGATAGTAAAATTGGAAGTGAAGTTGATACAGACAGTGATGAGGAAATGGATCAGTTAACCCAAATATTTAAGAAGTTTTTCAAAAACAATAAATTCTTTAATAAGTCAAATTATAAATAAAAGTATGATAAAAGATAAAATTAGAAGAAATATTAGAAAAATGATGAATCCTCTAATTATATTACCTGCTATGAATGTAAGAGGAAAGGATATATAAAAACTGATTTTCTGAAGCTCAAGTATAAGAAGTATGAGGATAAATAAAAAATATCAAAGAAAGTAATGAAGTTCACTTGGAGTGCATCTGAAGATAGATCAAGTGAATCATATTCTAGATGATAAGATACGGATGAAAAGGAAATTTTATACTTTATAGCTACTAATTTTGAGGTACCATCTACTTCTTCTACTCATATATCTAATGATTTTGAAATGAATAATAAAGAATTAGAATAATATTGTTATATGATGGAAGATACCATGAATGTGTTAAAAGATAAATATAAAAATCTAAAAGATATTCATGTTTTATGTGTTGTAGATAAATCTAATCTTAGTATAGAGAAATAAAATAATGACACTCTGTTAAAGGATATTACTGATCCAAAAATGGTAAATGGATAAATTAAAAAGGATTTGGAACAGTTTGTTGATAGCAAAAAAACCATGAATATCATGTTGGATAATCAATAAAATCAAAAATCCAAATCTATAATTGGGTATGGATTTTGATTTTCAGTAAATATGTATAAAAAATATTTCATTCCTAGTTCTAAAAACAAGAATTCTGTTTCTAGGGAAACTACTAGTTTTAGAAATAATTCTAAATAATTTGGACCTAAAAAGGATTTTATATCTAAATCTGTTATTTCTATTACAAGAAAGCATGTGAAACAAATCTATATTATAAAGGATTTATTTTCTAACTTCTCTAGACCTAAGAAAATATGGTTACCAAATTCATTTCTTGTTTTTTTTGTACTTAGGAAAAATATTTTAAAAGATCAAGAAAAAATCTATGGTATCTAGATAATAGATGTTCTGGATATATGATCAGAGACTATTAAAGCTTAAAGAATCTTATAAAATTGGATGTTGGACATGTCACTTTCAATGAAAATGAAAAAGGAAATATTATTAGACTTGGACAAATTTTTAACTCTAAATCTATCCTTATATCTAATGTTTTTTTCTTTGATGGTTTAAAATATAACCTGTTTAGTATTTCTTAGTTATGTGATGTTGGTTTTAATGTTAAATTTGAAAACAATTATTTTAAGATTTATTATTCCAAACATGCTTTAGTATTTACTACTTTAATAAATGATAATTTTTATTATGTTAATTTAGAATTCTTATTTTATCAAAATGTTTCCTATTTAAGTTCTTTTCATATAGAATCTTGTTTGTGGGATAGGAAACTAGGGCATTGTAATATATACTAACTTAAAAATCTAAATAATAAGGGTTTATTCAAGGATCTATCTAATTTATAATTCACTAAATACAAAGTGTGTAGTCCTTGTCAAAAGGGAAAGCGACACAAAATATCTTTAAAATCAAATAAAGAGGTCTTTACCTCTCAACTGCTAGAATTAGTTCATATGGATTTATTTATACTCTCTAGATTTTATAGTTTGGTAGGAAATAACTATTTATACATTATTTTTTGTGATTATTCAAGATATACATGTATTTTTTTCTCTCCTCATAAAGGTGAAACTCCTTCCTAGTTTTCAAAATATGCCAATTAGGTAGATAACCTTGGTGAACTCACCATTAATACCTTGAGAAGTGATCATGGACGAGAGTGTGAGAATCAATAGTGTGAATATATCTTCTCGCAATATGTTTATACTCACAATTTCTCTACACCTCAAACACCTCATTAAAATGGGGCTTTTAAATGGAGAAATGGGACTCTTTAATAAATTTCCTGAACTATGTTAGTGAATATGAGTTACCTGTCTATGTTTGGGTTGAATCTATTAACACATCTTGTTATATAATTAATAGAGTTATTATTAGACCTATATTCAAAAAGACTCCATATGAATTATATAATGGTATAAAACCCAAAGTAAATTACTTTAGAGTTTTTGGATGCAAAGTCTATATTGTAAATACAAAAGATGATTTGGATAAATTTGTACCAAAAACATATGAAGTAATTTTTATTGGTTATTAAGCCACTAATAAAGCTTATAAAGTATTTAACATGAACCTAAAGTTGTGGAAGACACTATTCATGTCACTTTTAATGAGATATATCCACATGAACTCAAACCCACTGTAAAAAATTTTGAGGATGATATATAAAATTTAAATATCAATAATACCTATAAATCTAATGATCATTATATTGATTTACCTGATAAATCTCCTAGAAAATACTATAAAAACCTCCCTAACCTAGA
This sequence comes from Viscum album, assembly GCA_963277665.1. Taxonomy (NCBI): domain Eukaryota; kingdom Viridiplantae; phylum Streptophyta; class Magnoliopsida; order Santalales; family Viscaceae; genus Viscum; species Viscum album. The sequence continues at coordinate 1,980,354,294 of OY728125.1, read as the reverse complement.
ATAAGACTTGGAATAACCAAGTACTTCAGTCTCTAGAACCATTATAACCCTCAAAAATCATCCCTTAAATGTTGTTATTTTATACCTAAATAAAGGTACTCAAACTTGAGCCTCGCTAAGAAACCAAGTTGAACATCAAGCCTTTTTTTCATAATATGAACCTAATAACATCAATTAAAAAATCAATGATGAACATTGGGTAATGGAAATGAAATAAGAATTTAATTAGTTTGAAAGAAATAAATCTTGGGAATTATTAGATAAACCTAATGATTACCTAATTATTAACACCAAGTGGTTATGTAGAAACAAGGTTGATGAATCTTATACAATTATTAGAAACAAAGTTATATTTGTTTCACAAGGATATAGTCAATAAGAAGGTATTGACTATGAAGAAATCTTTGCACCGTTAAAGAGACTTGAAGCCATCAGAATACTGCTTTCATATACAGTATATCTTAATTTCAAACTATTTCAAATAGATGTCAAGATTTCATTTCTAAATAGTTATATTATTGAGGATGAATTTGTTGATAAACCTCATAGATTTCTAAATCATCATTTTCTAAATCATATTTTTAAAATAACTAAAGATTAATATGGTTTAAAACAAGATCCTAGAGCTTGTTATGATAGGATTTGGAATTTTCTTATTTCAAATGGTTTAATAAAAGGTATTTATGGACCTAATTTATTTATCAAAATAATTTCAAAGGATGTTTTAGTTGTTCAAATATATGTGATATTATTTTTGGATAATCCAAAAACTACTTGTGTTTTGAATTTTCCAAAATGATGAAAAATAAATTTGAAATGTGTTTAATGGGTAAGTTAAAATTATTTCTTGGTTTTTAAATTTTTCATAACAAATATTAATTTTTTTAAATCAAATAAAATATACAAAGGTAATTTTAAAATGTTTTGGTATGAATATCACCAAATATAGTGACACTCCTATGAGTACAAACTATAAGTTAGATTTGGATGGAACTAAAAAGTTAGTTGACCATACTACTCATAGATGTATGATTTTAAGTTTACTATAATTAACTACTAGTTGATATAATGTTATGTTTAGTGTGTGTATGTGTAACCATTTTCAGGAAAACCCAAAATAATTTCATTTAAATTATTTCCACATAATTTTCAAATACCACAAAAATAAAACTAATTTTAGAATATTCCACTCTATAGGACATAAATTTGAATTAGTTAGTTATTTTAAGGATGATTTTGGTGGTTTAAAGTTAGATAAAAAAGAACCTCTAGAACATATCATATTTTGGGAAAGTCTCTAGTTTAATGGTGTAGTGAAAAATAGAATGTTTTTTCATTATTTACTACTGAAGTTAAGTACATAGTTGCATAAAATTGTGCATAGATCATATATATGAAACACACTTTACTAGATTATGGATATCAATTTTGATATGTCCCAATAAATTGTTACAACACAAGTGCTATTGATATTTACAAAAATATTATGTCTCATTCTATGAAAAAAATTATTGTTATAATACATCACTTTTTGAGAGGTAATTTTCAAAAGGGTGATATAACTCTTGAGTTCATTGGCATTTAACAACAGCTTACTGATATTTTTACAAAGCCTGTGAATATAGGGAGATTAAATTATATCATATATGATTTAAGAATGATTAATTATTCATAAATATTTCATTTAAGTTTGTAACCCTTTATATTTGTTTAACTATTATTCTTAACTACATTATAGTTCTTAGAATTTGTGTTTACTGGTCTTTCTCTTAATTTAAGTTTTTTTTAATGTTTTCTCTTCTCCTGTAGTAAAGTAACCAATACTAATAGGTTATGTGGCCAGTTAACCTATTGTGATCCCTCTAAGTTACTACAAGGGATACGATAGTATAAAAAAATTTATTTAAGTTACTATAAGTATGTCTTTACAGTCAGTTAACATACCGTGACTTTTCGAGTATGAAATTTTAATTAAAAATTTTGGTGGGATTTATTTTAGTTTATTTTTATTTTATTCCCTAAATTATTGAATAAAATTCAAATATAAATTTGAATCTTCACATGTCTTTTATGTCATTTCTCTTTTTTAAAGTGTTGGACATCTTCTCTCTCAAATATCTCTTTTCCAAACCCCTTTCTCTATTTAAATTGAACCCCAAGACTTTAAAGTCTTGAATTGCAATATAAAGATGTTTATAATGAAAAGAGCTCACAAAGTCTCATTTTTTTCTAGTTATTCTCCTTCAAAGATATTTAAGAAAGATCGAGCTAGATCAAGTGATACATCCAATCTTTGAAATCCTTGTTTGCTAGATTGTCCTATCTATGCAGGAAAAAGAAGTGGATTCTAAATGGATATTGTCCAAAAAGTCTTTGGTTTGTGAATAAATCTAATAACAAGGATTAAGAGATTAGTTTAAGTATAATGGTAATCCATTTAATTCTCATTTTTTCAAACATTTTTATGTAAATGTGGAATTTGTTTCTGGAGGTTCAAGAGATACCATTCGAATAGTTATCAATGGAGAAAATATGGTATTTTATTCCAAGATCTGTGATAAAAATTTAAGTGTACCTTATATAGGAGAGTATTAAGATTATAAAAAAATCATATCCTATAAATCATACTCATTTTGGGTTTATAAATTCCCTTGAAGAGATAACCAGTTATAGGACTCCCAAAAGATCTACTGACATGTAATTTAATGGGGAATACATATTTTTGGTGAAGTTCATCCAACATCTGATTAGTCCCAAGAAATGGAACTTCAACAATTTAATGCATCAATATTTTTTTATATTTGATGAATAATGGTGTTAAAATAAGATTATCAAGATATATCATGAGAAATATGGATAAACTGTGCAATCCATCCTCTAGATTTAATTCTTTTCCTTACCCTAAGTTTATCTCATCCCTATTGGATTTCAAAGGGTTAGTTACTTAGGGGGAGGGAGAAGTTATTTTCTCTGTTGTTTTTTACCTAAATCAAAAAGAAATAGGCATATGAAGGTAAACTAGAACCCATGGGAAAGGAGTGTGTGAATGATAATGAGAAATTTTATGAGAAGTTTAATCCTATTAAGAATCATGTTAGACCAAAACACAAATTGGATCCTGTTCTAAAACCTGATGAAGTTATTGAGTACTCTTTTGATGAAAATGAAGTTTCCTTGGAAGTAGAATATGAATAATAAAAAGAAGAATCGTAGCTAGTTATTTTTAGTGTGAAAGTTTAGGTAGCACTTAAGTATATCAGGGATCTCTCTCCAGGTGTATCTTTAGGATCTCCTAACTCTCACCTACCTCTACCCTCTCAATAATAAAAGCTTATATACGATTATCTTGATGATACTTAGGTATCAGTGAGTAATTTTGTTAAGAAAATGACATGAAAATATATTGAATTAGGTGATTCTAAAATAAGTGAACATTTTTTTGAAAAAAAAACTTCTTCTTTGAGTCTCGTCATTGTACATACTCAAAGGTAAAGTGAAAAATAAGAAACTCCTCAGGGGGATCTGATAATAATGATGATCATGGTGGAAGTCCACCTAATCATGGTGGAAATGTTCTCTCTTCTGCTCTAAGATTACCTAAAGGGTCTCTAATTACTGAGATTGATTTTTAAGAAAGAGTTGAAGTTGTTGGAGTTGGTTCCCTAGAACCAACTTATTTGTACTTTATAATAAACTTGTATTCATTTTTTTAATATTAATAAACTATTTATCACATCATGATTGTTCTTTTTCATAACATAGTATGTGATAATGTCCTAAGAGAATTTTTCACACTAAAAGGTCATAGCAGCTTCCCATTATAATGAGAACCTGGAAGTGCTATGGCACTATTCTTGAATATATGTTCTATAATTGGATTATATAATTTGAGGGACACAAATGATATAGGCTATCAGGGGTGGATACTCCTAGGAGTTTGAGTCATCTTATCATGGTGTGCGCCCTTGGTAATATCCAGTAGGATATTATTAGAATGAGACCTGCCAGTAGGAAACCTGCATTTATATGTGTCATTATATGTTCCTATCTGCGGACATGTTTATTGGTCATTATAATTTAATATTATTATTAATGGGTATTATTAGTCTCACACTTAGATGTATTGATGAAAACCATGATGACATATGTTCACGGTGATGTAGGATATGTTGGGTGCATCACGAGTAATATTGCATTAATAAATAATGTGAAAAAGGATTTATCCCTTCTATTCTTTAACGAAAGTTAATATATCAAACCCTTTTATGTAAATGATATAACCTAAATAAATCCATGGTCATGGTGTTCTATAGTCAAGTTCTATTTCTGGAAAGTCAAAGAAATAGATATCGAGCACATAGGTTAATGGCACTGGAATGCAACCTACTCGATTAGAGATATTGGGATAAATGGATTATATTATATGGTAAGCATCCATATGAGGTGATGTGTCTTTGCGGAATTCACTTCTTTCTCTATGGGTTCCTTGGCGTGTTGCTAGAGGCCAACCTTGGACTTTAGGCTACTTCACCTAATACAACTAATAAAGGGGTCTAGAGAGTCACACACTAAGTGTATCCAGAATCTCAATTAAATAATATATTATTATTTATTATTTAATAGGTTGCATAAATATTATTCCCACACATGGTTTAATAATTATTCATGTATGATTGATCGCATCTATTCCATCACTAGTTATTCAAGAGAATATATTTTGAGCGGAATATTTAATAAATATTTATTTACTGTGTAGTGAATATAATATTTATTTATTTATTGGAAAATAATGCAGTGATTTTTATTTAATAAATAAATAGACATTATTCAAGGTGCAATAAATATTTTTGAGGAATGGCAGATTGAGTTTAATAGTCCGGTGAGAAATAATAACTATTAAATATTATTAATTAAATAATATTTAATTATAATTCGTAAGTTAATCACATGTTGAGAAATAATAATATTACTATTATTATTTGACATGGGGCTTTCTAGGATTAAATAAATAATTAAGGGTACTTGTGCAATTATTTTATTTTAACCCTAGAAATATAAATACCCAATTATGTTATTTTATCAAAATCCAATTCATTAGTTTTGGTTATACCCAACGGATTTGTAGAATCCTCTCAAGACTAGAGAGATCCCTTATCTAAGAACGCTCCCAATAATGGAGATCATTAATCCTCCACTGGATCAAATAGAATGCTTTGGAAGTGGTTCTTGAGGTGACCAAAGGCAGACGATGCAAGTGCAAGGATCTTTTGTGCTAACTCCCAGAGACTCCTTCAGTGATGTCTAGATATTCTTAGAACACATGTGGATCACCTTTAGAGAAAATATACACTTGGTTTCTACAACTCAATGACAGTGCGCCGCAGATCTTTCACTGATTCATCAACAAAGAAAAAATTCATTTGAGGTAATTCTTATTTAATTAAATTGATTATAAATAATATGTGATGATCCCCTCTCTCTGGTTCCAACATGATTAATGTTGTCTATCTTTGATTCAATTTCATTGATCATGGTGATTAAAAATCATATAGATCTTGGATTGATCATCGATCATGACAAAAATCAATGTTAGGAACCACCCATCACATACTTCCATTGTGCTTAGAACCTACAACTGGTATCCAAGGGGGCACATAATTGTTTATAATTATTTACAAATCATTAGTGATTTACACATTTATAATTTAGTTTGTGAATTCAAGTTAATCATTCTTTTAATCTAAATTGTGAGATATGTTTCTTCCTCCTTTTATCCTAGATCTAATCGAGATGATTAATTTTATGACTAAAATAAAATTGAGGAACTCATGTGACAAGGTTTCTGGATAGACAACACCAGACTACACATCGTGTAATTGGAGTTACATTCCATGTAATAATGTTCAACACATCAAGATTTGATTAAGAAATCAATTTGAGGTTTTGCATTGATCATTGCATTAATTACACCATTTAATGCACCATGTGTTGACCAGAATTAAATGGCACACGATCAGCCAAACTACAAGCCATGTAGCCCAAGTACATGACATGTAGTCCCTTTGGGTCAAAGATGAGTCATGTATTTCATACATGGCCTACCTGACTAGTGATTGTGTAATATGGAGTCAACATAGCGTGTGGAACATTGGACATGCCATATACTCCAAATTTTCTGATGTACGTTTTACACACCGATTCCCTAGGTGTGTATCTCATATAGATGGTGAGAGGTGTACATGTCGTGTAGATCGGATCTACACACCATGTACCTATACCAAGTTACGTATATTTAAAATTTATTTATTTTATTATGTAAACCTTGAGACATTTACCCACGTGCGGTCATAAAGATAGGACACGCCATGTGATAGGTTTTAATATACATAAATATTAAATGTTTAATTAATATCTATATAATGTTTAGATCTTCATATCATATATGAGTTGTATTACAAGTTATTACTCTATGTGTATTTAATCATAACACATGACTGAAAAATCATGTAATTTGTGTAATCAACCATGAAGTACGTGTTGTGTAAGTATATGATAATTCATGTATGTTGTATGTCACAAGAGTAAAAGAGTATACAAAATAATACATGTCAAGAAGAATCGGATAGGTATTCACCATGTTGCCTCTAAGGTACATTTATGTACAAGTTAATTTTAAATGAATTTATTTAATTTGTTTAAAATTATTATGGGTGATAATCTCAATGAAATTAGAATAAGAATTGAGATAAAATTATTGATTAATTAAAGATAATAATTAATCGATGTGAGCGTGATTTATCTTAAATAAGTATGATTAAGAATTGAATGTTAGTTTTATTAAATGCGTAATTCCTTGCATGCATGTGGATGATCATGATCAAGAACAAACCTTTTTATGTGATTGGTTTCATTTAATTTATTATTAAATTAAATTTTTGGCATGTGTGTCTCTCTCCTCGTTATTATATAGGTACTGTATGCCCATTATTTCTTTCATGTAAACCCCTTTTTCCGCTCACCTGTGTGTGAGTAAAAGGCATATTTAATGGATGGAGCTCCCAAAATAGTGGAGGTGGTTCAAGTTCTGAGCCGAGGAAAAACCAATCCAAGGAGATACAGAGGTGGGTAGGTGGAAAGTTGTAAACACGGACCTCAATTGGTTCAAGGTGTTTCTCCCCTAGGTCAACGGTTAGTTTATTAACTGCTAGATAAACTAAACATTAGTATAAACTCATGATCATACCCTTTATTTTATTTTATTTCAAGTTTCATGGTTATTTCATTATGAATGTTTTGTCGCAATCGCATAATTAATGGATTAACAAGCATACAAGATGGATGTAAAATAAACTTTTTTTTGCGTAAATATTATCTAAAACATGGTTAATCACTTAAGTAGTCCCATTTAATATTAAAAATAATGTGATAAAGATAATAATTGGAAATTTATGTATAAAAGGATAAAATCCCTTAATAAAATATTAAGTCGGTATATCCTTCCATTACTTTGGTTAGAATTGAACCATATTTCAAAGTGCTTGACTAGCCAAAGTTGGGGTGCTTTCAATTATCAAGGAATTATAATATAAGGTTTTGGGTTAACTTAACTTGGTTCAAATCAAGGGTTTTCTACCAAAAAAGGACTTAGTGTAACTGATGAGCAAAGGTTTAGAAAATATAAATTAATGGTTTCGAGATTGGGGAGTCCACTCAGCAGAACAAGGAACTGTGAGTTAATGCAGTTGTCATTTAGAATGCCTAGCTAAAACCATTCAAATTGTTTGACCAACCAAATTTGGGGTAATGAGAAGGGGAATATGGATCCTTTCCACTTGAATGTCCAATAAATGGTATATTTTTAAGCCAATGGTTAGGGATATTTGGTTTTAATAAAATAGTGGGAGACTAATAAATAGAATATTTATTTATTTGTTTAAATTTATCAAATAAAATACTAAAATTCTACTCATCTTATTTTGTAGAACCAACATTAAAATGAAATCAAACATATCATTTTGATCCATACTTGAGAAAGAAAACCTTCTCACCAGCACAAATTTTCAAGAGTGGAAAAGGTACCTATGTGTCATCCTTTTTCATTGGAAGAACCTTTACCAGTTGTGCCTGGAAATGAGGAAAGTGATGAATAACTATCTCTCTATGAGAAACATCTGAATGATTCGACAGATGTTCAATTCTTCATGCTATCACCCATGTCTAATGAGCTTTAAAATCAACATAGTGATATGGATGCCTATAACATGATGTCTCACCTTCAGGGTCTATATAAAGATAAGTTGGGACAAGAGAGGTATGATATATCCAATGTTTTATTCACAACTAAGATTAGATAGTATGTGCCAGTTGGGCCTTATGTATTCGAGATTATCTGCTACATTGAATGCCTGGACATCTTAGGGATTGAATTCCCATATGAGTTGTGTACAGATCTCATACTTTCATAACTACCCAAGACCTTCTCCAGCTTTATTATAAATTATAATATGACCAATAATGAGAAGAGTCTTTCGAAAATTTTGACCTTGATTCACCAAGTGGATAAAGACATGAGGCATGATAAACTCGTGGTCTTTACGGTGAACAAGAAAAAGGTTCCTAATACTTATAAACAGTCTAAAGCTACTGAGAACCATCCTTCTAAGAAAAAGAAGATCCATATGTAGAAAAAGGAAAAGGAAGAAGTATGTTTTGTATGAGGAAAGTCAGGCCACTAGAAGAAGAACTACACCCAGAAGAAAGGTGAAACTAAAGGTTCATTAATTATCAAGTGAAATATCTCCATTTCTACACATTTGGTATTAGATATATCTTATGGTGCTCACATCTGTATCCAAATATAGTAACCAAGTAGATTCTGAAATATTTTCATAGGAGAGGTGGATCTACAAGCTACCAATGGTGTGAGGCTGGCTGTTTTGGCCATTGGTGACTACCACCTTTCATTTCCAATAGGAATTATTTTGGTTTTAATATATTTTTATTATGTACCTACAGTTACCAAGAACATAATTTTTGTGTCATGTTTAGATACAGATGGGTTTATTTTTAAATTTTGAAATAAAAGTTGTTTCTTTTATAAGGAAGACATATGTTATAGTATGGAACATTTAAATAAAGATCTTTATGTATTAAATTATGAAAACCAAGTGTTAGTAATTGATAATGAATCATGTTCACACGACTCATATAAAACCCAACTGTGGCATCACCATCTTGGTCATGTAAACAAGAAGTGTTTGACAAAGCTATGTCAAGATGGTTATTTAGACTCTTCTATGCTAAAACCAATTGATAGATTTCATGCTTGTTTACAAGGAAAAATTACCAAACCACTATTTGGTGGACAAGGTGAGAGGTCCACAGAACTTATAGGATTGGTACAAACTGATTTCTGTGGACCATTTATAGTAGAAGCTAGAGGTGGATATTCTTACTTCATTACTTTTACTAATGACTTGAGTAGATATGGATATATCTACTTAATGAGGTATAAGTATGATTCCTTTGAAAAATTTAAAGAATTCAAGAATGGAGTAGAGAATCAACTTGGTAAGAAGATAAAGAAGATTTGATCGGATCAAGGTGGTGAATATCTTGACCAATTGTTCATTGGATTTCTATAGGAGTTTGGGATTATATCTCAACTCACTCCACCTTATACACCATAGTGGAATGGTGTTAGTGAAAGTAGGAACTATACCTTATTAGACATGGTAAGGTTTATGATGAGTCGTGTGGATCTTTTATTATCCTTTTGGTGATATTCATTACAAACTACAACAAACACATTAAACTAAGTACCAATTAAAGTGGAAAATGGAATTCCCTTAGACCTGTGGAGTGGAATGAAATCCATTTTTTCGCTTACACGTGTATGGGGTTGCGAGGCATTTGTTAAGGAATTATCGGGCAACATACTGGAACCCCAGGGAACAAGGTGTATCTTTATAGGGTATCCCAAGGAAATAAAGGGATACTGCCTATACAACCCCTCAGATAAGAAAGTGATTGTCACTAGAAAAGTTGTCTTTCTTGAGAGGGAACACATCCTTAAAAAGGATAGTGGGAGAAATATTGACTTTGACAAAGTTGATGCTCAATATATATAAGAGTTGGTACATGAACAAATTCCAAAGAACCTCATGGAAAAAGTAGTTCTTGAAATACAAGTACTGCGTAGGAGTATAAGAGAGGTAAGAGAACCAGAGAGATATGGTTTTTTGGTCACTGAGGATGGTGACTCGTTATTGGTTTACAATGATGAACCTCTCTCCTATAGGAAGGCAGTAGAGAGCTCAAAAGTTGCAAGATGGCTAGAAGCTATGAATTCTAATATGGATTCCATGTTTTAAAACCAAGTTTGGGTTTTGGTTGATGTTCCAGTTGATGTAAATCATGTCAGATGCAAATGGGTATTTAAGAGGAAACTGGATATAGAAGGTAAAGTAAGTACCTATAAAGCAAGGTTAATATATAAAGGACTTAAACAGTATTAAGGAATTGACTATGATGAAACCTTTTCACCAGTTTTCATACTTAAATCTATTAGAATTATACTTTATATAGCATATTACCATGACTATGGGATTTGGAAGATGGATGTCAAAACTGTATTCCTTAATGGGTACCATTAGGAAGATGTTTATATGAAACAACCAAAAGGGTTTGTGACTCCATGTGATACCAAAAAGATTTTCAAGTTGCATAGATCCATTTATGGATTGAAGAAAGCATCTAGGCCATGGAAAATTTGATTCGATGAATCCATAAAATAATTTAGTTTCATTAAGAATGAATGTGATCCATTTATTTACAAGAGGTTTAGTGGGAATATAGTCATTATCCTAGTAGTATATGTTTATGACATATTACTTATTAGAAATGACATATCAGTCTTTACAATCTATCAAGGACTGGTTAAACAAGTGTTTCTTCATGAAGGAATTAAGAGAAATGCCTATATTCTAGGGATAAGGATCATTTGTGATAAATCCAAAAGGCTTATTGGACTAAGTCAAATTACATGTGTTGACCATAACCTAGTATGGAATAATCCAAGAGGGGATTGGTGCCAGTATCACATGGTTTAAATATTTCTAAGAAAATGTGTCCTAAAACACAACATGAGAAAGATAGAATGAGTAAGATCTCATATGATTCGGCGATAGGATCAATCATGTATGTCATGTTATATACTAGACTTGATGTTGCCTATGCATTGATCATGGTAGAAAGATATCAAGAAAATCCAGGAGAATAGCATTGGGTTGTTGTTAAGGCTATTCTTAAGTATCTGAGAAAAAATAAGGATATGTTCCTGGTGTATAGAGGAGATGAGAAGCTAGTCATCAGATGTTATATTGATGATAGTTTTCAGACAGATCTGAATGATATGAACTCAGAATCAAGATATGTTTTTTATCTCAACAGAGGATCTGTGATCTGGAAGAGTTCAAAGCAGCCATTTTTCATTGATTCTATGGTGGAGTCTGAGTATATGGAAGCTTCTAATGTAGCCAAGGAATCCTTTTGGATTCGGAACTTTATCCAGGAGCTTGATGTGGTACCTAGTAGTAAATACCTTATCACATTGAATTGTGATAATACTGTAGTGTTGGAACCTGCAAAAGAGCCAAGGTTACACCAACGGACAAAGCACATACTCTAGAAGTATCACCTCTTGAGGGATTTCTATCAAAGAGGTGAAGTTACAGTGAGCAGAGTACCCATTAAAGAGAACGTGGTGGACCCCTTGACTAAAGGCCTATCTTAGCAGAAGAATGAGTATCATGTGAGAGATAGCAAACTGAAGGTTTTTAGCAGTTGGATCTAGTGCAAGTGAGATTCTATTGGGGTTGGTTCCCTAGAACCAACTTCTTTGTACTTTATGATAAACTTGTATTCATTGTTTTGAATATTAATAAAATACTTATCACATAATGATTGTTCTTCTTCATAACATAGTATGTGATAATGTCCTAAGAGTAGTTGTTGCACTAAAAGGTCGTAGCAGTTTCCCGCTATAATAAGAACCCAAAAATGTTATGACACTATTATTGAATATATTTTCTATAGTCGGATGATATCATTTTAGGGATATGAATGATACAAGATATCTGGGGTGGAGACTCATAGGATTTTGAGGCACCTTCTCATGGTGTACGCCCTTTGTAATATCTAGTAGGATATTATGAGAATGAGACCCACTAGTAGGAAAACCACATTTATATGTTTCATTGGATGTTTCTATCTGCGGATGTGTGTATTGGTCCTTAGACTTTAATATTATTATTAATGAATATTATGAGTCGTGCACTTAGATGTATTAATGAAAACTGTGACGACGAATGTTCGTGGTGAGGTAGGATACATTGGGTGCATCACGAGTAATATTGCATTAATGAATAATGAAATAAAGGATTTATCTGTTCTATTATTTAACATAAGTTAATATCTAAGGCCCTTTGATGGAAATGATATAGCCTAAATAAATCCATGGCCATGGTGTTCTATAGGTAGGTTCTATTTTTGGAAAGTCAAAGAAAGTGATATCGAGCACATAGTTTGATGGCACTGACATGCAACTTGCTTGATTAGAGATATTTTAATAAAGGGATTATATTACACAGTAAGCATTCATATGAGGTGGCATGTCATTGCAGCATTAACTTGTTTCTCTATGGGTTCCTTGGTGTGTTTCTAGATGCTAACCTTGGACTTTAGGCTGTTTCACCTAATGCCACTAAGAAATAGGCATAGAGGGTCACACACTAAATGTATCTAGAATCTCAATTAAATAATATTTTATTATTTATTATTTAACAGGTTGAATAAATATTATTCACACGCGTGGTTTAATAATTTTTCATGTATATTTGATCATATTTATTCCATCACTAGTTATTTGAGAGAAAATATTATGAGCGAAATATTTAATAAATATTTATTTATTGTTTAGTGAATATAATTTTTATTTATTTATTGGTGAATAATGTGGTGATATTTATTTAATAAATAAATAGGCATTATTCAAGGTGTAATAAATATTGTGAAGGAATGGAAAACTGAGTTTAATGGTTCAGTGAGAAATAATAAATATTGAATATTATTTAATTAAATAATATTTAATTATAATTTGCATGTTAAGCACATATTGAGAAATAATAATATTACTATTATTATTTTATATGTGGTTTTTCTAGGATTAAATAAATAAGTAAGGGCACTTGTACAATTATTTTATTTTAACCCTGGCAATATAAATACCCAATTATTTTATTTTCTCAAAAGCCAATTCATTGGTCTTGGTTGTGTACAATGGGTTTAGAGAATCCTCTCAAGCCTAGAGATATCTCTTCTTCAAGAATACTCCTAGGAATGGAGATCAATCAACCTCTGTCAAATCAAGGAGAACACTTTGGAAGCAGTTCTTGAGGTGATCAAAGGCAGACGACACAAGCACAAGGATCTTCTGTGCTAGCACCCGGAGACTCCTTTAGTAATGTCTAGAGATTCCTGGAACATATGTGGATCACTACTAGAGGAAATATAGACATGGTTTCTACAACACAACGATGGTGCACCGTAGATCTTTCACTAATTCATCAACAAAGAAATGATTCATTTGATGTCATTCTTATTTAATTAAATTTATTATAAATAATATGTGATGATCCACTCTCTTTGGTTCTGGCGTGATTAATGTTGTCTATCTTTGATTCAATTCCATTGATCATGGCGATTAAACATCGTATAGATCTTGGATTGATCATCTATCATGAAAAAATATATTGTTGGGCACCACCCATTGAATGCTTCTGCTACGCCTGAAACCTATAGAAGTATCTTCTCTTAGAATTACAGTGGACCAAGTACTAGAAGAGGTGTTTGGTCATACTCCTTAAAATGTTAAAGAACCAGTTGGTAGAAGTATGAGAGTTCCTCTTGGATCTACCCATACAAATATTTTTTTTATAATGAAGAATTTGGTGTAGAAATAGAAACTCTATATTTGATACCAGAACCTATGGAGATTGAAGGTGATCTGGATGGTAGGTAGTTTTATTTTGATCTATCTCTACATGTACCTTCTTATTTTCTTTCTATATCATTTATAACTAAAGAAGATTTTAATGTTTTGAAATTATATTTGATGGGTATTTTTAAAGAGTTGTTTATTGGTATTGAGAGTATATTGTAACCCATTAGAGAAGAGAACATATCAAGGATATTAACTCTTGTTATATCTCATTTTTAACCAAATATTCATCTCAAAATAGATATTATGAAAAATGTGATTGAGGATTTAAGAGCTAAGGTTGGTGCTTTGCATACAGATCTTTAAGACGTGATGTTGAAGTTAGACCGGAGATTTCTGAATATAGTTTCTCATCCTTCTATATCAGTTACTCCTCCTACATCCTCATCATGTTCACCTCCTTCTCATATTCAAGGTATTTTTAGTGAATATCACATTAAAAAATTGTAAGAGATGAGTTGAAAGTAGTCATGGATGAGTTTCAGAAAACTAGGTAAATAGTGTTTGAAGAATTCCAAACACATGGTGCAAATACTTTGGAACTAGTTAAAAAGGGACGTGAAGCAAGCTAACAGAGATAGAGATATAATTCTAAAGGCTATTAATTTTTATCTAAAGAGAATCTTTACTAAGTATGAGCTAAAGATCATGTTCAAATCCATAGCTAGAGATTTAAGGATTCCCCCTCTACCTCAGGCCTTCAAAACTCAAGTGGGGAGATTAAAAGTTATTAATCTTGTTCAAAAAGATTTTTTTGGAAAATAAGGAAGAATGTTTTCAGGCCATGGATCATGGTTCATGACCTGTCAAGGACTTCACTAGAATTATTGAACTATGCCTTTATATTTCCATTATAGATCCTCCTACCTTACCTATATCTTCATCTCTTTCTTCTTCCACTTCCTCTACCAACCCTTTTGGATTGTATCATAGACAGGTATTTCAACATCTTCGACCTATTTCTAGGTGTGTGGTTATTCAAGAACCTTCTTCCATCTCTTCACCACAACCGACACCACCAGCCTCAGCCTCCACAACCAAAGTAAAAGAGCATATTATTCCTTCTAACTTAAGAGACGTTGTGTCAGATTCTGATTTTGATGGGAGTAACTGATTGGGCCTCTTTTTTTAATCTTTTTCATTATAAATGAAAAAACTTTGTTTCCCTCATGTATTTTATTTTATCAATGTGTTTTATCATTACATTATTTAATTTTTACTTTTAAAATTTTCTCACACCTCAAGCATAACTTTTGATAATTCCAAAATGGAGATAAATGTTGTTTTAATTCATTTTGCATACTCTGTCATGATTTGTGATCATCAAAAAGGGGGAGATCATTGGATTAATCCAAAAACTACTTATTTTAATGACCAAGCATCATGTTTCTTATGTTATTAATGAACTTTGAGTTTTATGATAGTAAAATTATTTTCTATCCAAAACTATGAAAAATGGATAATTCTTGAAGTGGTTGTATCAACCTACCATATAAAGAAGTTCAACTGACCGTGAAGTCCAAGTGACCACGCGTTGAAGTCTAAGTGATTGCACATTGAAGTTTAAGTGACCACACATTGAAGTCTTAGTGACCACATGAACAAAAAATTAATCATGTGTCAGATGAGAAAGTTTTCTCTATATCTTGAATTAACCACTTGTATTTCGAACCAGCCACATGACAAATTCAAGTGACCATGCAGATGGACAGTGATTTTTGGTAAAGTATTTAACCTACCGCATGTGGAAATCAAGTGACCTATCAAGTGACAGTGGAAAGTGACCGCAAGCTAGTGACCTCAAGCAAGTGAATGTGGTAAGTGACTGCAAGATCAACTGGCCACAAGTAAGTGACCATAAACAAGTGACTGAAAGTTCAAATGACATAGTCGATTGTGTGACGTATCCGATTGAGAATCACATACCCAATTTAGAATCACGTAGCTAATTACTACATATTCGATTGAGATCCACATGGTCAATTTTAGTCACGTTGTCAAATTTGTGATGTAGGTGTTTTAGTGCAGATCCAAGTAACGATGTCTAACATAAGAAATAGGGAATATTCAAAACTCCAATGGCTATATTTTGAAGCATTTACTGAAGGTTCGAAGCATTTAAGTATGTCAAATCAGACTAATGGGTATGAGGATTAATTTATCAATATTCTTCAATGAATAATTAGAGAAGGTGATCTCTTTAAGAAGAGGAGTCGTGCATGGATATGACACACACACAAAAATAAGACAGATGTTAGAGAACATATTGATCAGACGAACTACTTCACTATGCGCATACACGATATTCTATTTTGATCGCTCGGTTCAATGCTTGGTTGAAGTGTCTTCAAGGACATATTTAAAGATAACTCAAAAGAAGAAAACCATTCCTCATCATCTCTTTCTTGATTAGAGAAATAAGAACTACACAAAAATTTTCTTACTCTTTCTTCTTATCTACTTTATTTATATTTGAGTTGTTCTTTTTTTAATTGTATATTTCTTGAGCACAATCTTTTTCATTATATTTTAGAATACTCTGATACTCTCACTTTTCTTTTATAACTTCTATCTCATAAATAATTGTGGAAGTGGTTGTGTGTAGCATGGAATACCTTATGTGTTGTAGTATGTAAAAACTCGATACTAGTTGTGGATCAATTTTATTGTTTAATAAATGTGCTTGGAAGTGATTGACTATCAAGTAGAGAGGATTAGGTCTCGGCTTGAGACTAAACCTCTTCTTTTTATTTCCATTGTGTGTTTCTTTGTTTAGTTTTTTAAAATCGGTTTATTCTTTCAAAACTCTTTAAAAAACAACACATTGATAGTTGGCTTTAATCTGTGTTATATATATTGTGTTTGATACAATTAGATCTCTTTCAAAAGTTAAAGTGGTTTTAAAAATTGTTTTTAACTGGGTTGTGATTGAACCCTTGAGAAACATTTTGAAAATATCAAATTATATATTTCTAGTATTTTAGTTAACTAGACTGTTTTTCTCAATTGGTGAAATTCACTTTAAATAGTCTTTAAACAGAATTTTTTTATTGGATACTCAATTCACCTCCTCTTGCATACTCCACTGTGACCAACAGAGATGTCATGCTAAAGGGATTATATTACACAGTAAGTATTTGCATGAGTTTGCATGTCGTTGTGATGTTAACTTCTTTCTCTATGTGTGTCTTGGCATGTTGTTTTATGTTAACCTAGGGCTTTAGACGTCTCCGTATATTTCCATTGAGAAAAAGGTCTAGAGGATCACATGCAAAGTTTATCCGCAATCTCGGTTAAATTTGATATTTAATTAACAAGTTAGAATAATATTGTTCCCACTTTATGGTTTAATAATTATTCGGGTTTGGTTGATCGTTGAGATTTAATCACAAGTTATTTAAAATAATAAGTGAGTTAAATAATAATAATAAATATTTATTTGTAAGGTTTGATTAATATAATATTTATTATATTTATCAACGAATAATATAGACATATTTATTTGTTAAATAAATAGTCATTATTCAAAGTTCGGTAAATGTCATAGAGGATAAGTAGACTGAGCTTAATTATCCATTTGAAAATAATAAAAATGATATTTATTTAGTTTTAGGCGGCACATTTCAAGTGATTAAATTGTATTATTATTTTTGTACATGGGGTCAACTAAGAATTAAGTAATATGAAAGGATTCTTCAAGAGAGTTATGTTGTGATCAACCATGAACGAAGCAAGCGATCGAAATCATCTATGCTACCACTCAACAATTCTACGGTGACGTTTTGAGATTTTGGTGCACGTGTGGATCACCACTAGAGAGATTCGGCACTTGGATCTTTCAGCACAACAACGGGACAACGAGATCGAGTCAACCAGATCGTCAACGATGAAAGAATTCACTACCACAAAACTGGGAAAGGCATGCGCCTGCCTTTATTAGTGCTAACAGTAAAGCGCTGATAAAGGTGTACCCTTTATCAGTGCTTTTTTTAGCGCTGATAAAGGTGTACCCTTTATCAGCGCTTTTTTTAGTGCTGATAAAGGTCTTATTTATCAGTGCTAAAAAAGAACTGATAAAGGTTGTATTTATCAGCGCTTTTTATTTTAGCGCTGATAAATACACCCTTTATCAGCGCTTTTTACTAGCGCGGATAAAGGCTCACGCGGATTTGTTAAAAACCCGCGGGTCCTCTTCCTCCTCCCTACACCCGGTCAAGCTCTCGCGGAAGCCCTCCTC
This sequence comes from Viscum album, assembly GCA_963277665.1. Lineage (NCBI taxonomy): Eukaryota > Viridiplantae > Streptophyta > Magnoliopsida > Santalales > Viscaceae > Viscum > Viscum album. Next base: position 1,980,335,998 of record OY728125.1, on the reverse strand, counting down.
TGCGCCGATGTCGCCGCTGCCGCCGCTGCCACTGCCTCCTCCTCTGCCGCCGCTGCCGTCGCCTCCTCCTCCTCCGCCGCGGCCGCTGCCTCCTCCTTCTCCTCCTCCTTCTCCTCCTCCTTCTCCTCCTCCTTCGGTCTCCGCCTCCTCCTCCGGTCGCCGCCTCCTCCTTCTCCTCCTCCTCCACCGCGGCCTCGTCCTCCTCCTCCTCCACCGGCACTTCCTCCTCCTCCTCCTAGTCTGCGGCCTCATCCTCCTCCTCCTCCACCGGCGCCTCCTCCTCCTCTGCCTACTCCGCTGCCTCCTCCTCCACTGCGGCCTCCTCCTCCTCCTCCTCCTCCTCCTCCTCCACTGCCTCCTCTGCCTCCGCCCTGCCTCCGCCCTGCCTCCGTGCTGCCTCTGCGCTGCCTCTGGTGCCTCCATTGTCGACACCTCCTTCTCCTCCACCACCGGGTCCTCCTCCTTAAGGTAATTCAAATTGAATTTTCATGAATTAATTATGTTTGGAATGGGTAAGTGTTTGGCCAACTATTCTTCGTGTTGAATCTTCAGTTTCCATGGGTGGTTTGGGATTGTGGTTATGTTTTGATCCTGACTATGGGTTGTTTTTATGATTTCCCACTACTTCATTAGATTTATTTAGTTATTCTTATGTTTTGGTGTTTTCATTTGGTTCATGTATCTCTTTATCTCCCCACAAATGATTATCTTATGGATATTAATTTTGAGATGGTTTTGAGGAAATATATCAGATTTATTCTTATTGTTCTAAGTCTACCAACCTATTTTTAGGTGTTTCCCAAGGTATTGATGTGAGAGGCATATTTTAATTGGAATATTGGTCTCAATGGTGTTCCATTAATGTGTGGTGTAGGCTCCACTTTTTTAAGGGCTCTTAGTTAAAATAAGAGGCTTCAAATGGTGGAGGATCACATCCTAAAAGAAAGGGGGATTCTTAATAGGGAAATAATACATAGACGAGTCTAATCCAGAAAAAATCAATGCATTAAAGGTCATTCATGAGGACTCATAATCTTGTCCAACCACAATTCGAGGTGAATTTTTTTTAATTCTTCTATAGTATTGGTTTCATTTCAAAATGGTGAATCCTAGTCATTAATTTCACATATTTTTTTATTACTTGGTTATGACGGAAGAGTTTATGAATTATTTCATGTATTTCCTAACCCTTTTGGGTAGGAAAAATGGTCATGGTTTCATGTTCTTTGAGAGTTGTGTTTTGGTACTTGGCATGGAGGACATTTCGGAATTCCATGTTTTGGACCTGGTCTTTTCCGACCTCATTATCGTCTTGGATTTTTTTATTGGATTTAGTGCACTAGATGACTATTATCACCATTGGGTTCAGTTACTTACTCTTAACAGGAGATTCCATGTCTTTTATGGAGATTGTGATCTATAACCATGGAGGGTATGACAAGTTTCTTTTATGTTATGGTTCAAATCATGTCATTTTTCCAAGGTTTTCCTTGGGGTTGTTGAGAAGTGTTCTTCATGTGAAATTCCAGTGGTCATGGAAAAGTACACAAAATCATTTCTAGAGGACTTCATGGGATAACCTCCCCAATGAGTGTTTGCGTTTTCTATCTATTTGCTTCACAGGAAGATCCCATTTTCCATTCCATCACATCATAAGGCTTTGGCCGATTTAGAGGAGCTAAAAGATCAGCTAGAAGATCTTTAGGGAAATGGTTCTATCTATATGATAATGTCACTATGGGATTTTCCAATTCAGTTTTCAATGAAGTCATATCATAGCCTATTAATTTTAACAGTCTACCGTAGTCATAGCCAGGTGACAGTAATGAATAATTACAGATTGCCTATAATTGATGATTTGTTTGACCATCTTATAAGGTTCTATTGGTTTTTGAAAATTTTCTAGAGATCAGGGTACCAATAGTTGAGGGTTTGGGAAGAGGATACTCAAAAGATAGAGTTTTAAAGTAGATATGGAAATTTAAAGTATTTATGAATTCCATTTGGGATCACCAATGCTCTATCTATTTCATGGAACTGATGAACTAGATCTTTAATATCTTTCTAGACACCTCCATTTTCGTTTTTTTAGAATACTTCTTGGTGTATTACAATATATAGGAGGAGTACTCCGATAATCTGGAGGTTGTTTTGGGTGTTTTTAGAGAGCTTTGTCTTTATTACAATATTATAAATTCCCCATATTTTGTTTAAGAAGTATTGTTTCATGGTCACATTATTTCCTTGGAAGGAGTTCTAGGTTATCCAGAAAAGGTTCAAGAAGTCATTTCTCCTCTAACCTATATACTCATCCTATGGATTTCAAATAGGATGAATATAAATAAAGAATGGATGAATGTCAATCGGTTGAAAAAATATTATAAAGAAGGCGTGAAAGAATTTATCAAGTTTTCAAAAGATCATGCATGTGACTCTTATCAAATCCTTTGTCCATGTTTACGCTGTTGTTATTCAAAACAAATTAGTCCAGATGATTTGGAAGTACACTTGATCTGTCACGGAATAGATCAAAGTTATACATGTTGGAATAAACACGGAGAAACAATGAATGTAAGTAGTGACTGGGGTGACACTGCGTTTTATGGATCATCTGATATGATTACAAACATGAACAATAAAGATGACCGTATGGAGGATGTGATTACAGATTTGAATGATGATGAAGATCGTATTGAGAAAATGACAAGGACCTTTAAAGATGAACTTCATGATTGCCCAAAATTGTTTGAGAAGTTAAAAAGTTGTGCAAAGACGCTATTGTATGCTGGTTGCACTAAATATACAGCATTGTCAGCCGTACTGAAGCTATATAATTTGAAAGCAGATAACGGGTGGAGTGACGACAGTTTTACGAAACTACTTGCCCTCTTGAATGACGTGCTCCCAGAAGACAATGAGCTCCCGAACCGAACATACGATGCCAAACGAATGTTACGCTCTATGGGTATGATCTCTGAAAGAATACACGCCTGCCCGAATGATTGTATACTGTTTCGCAAGGACCACAAATCACTTAAAGAATGCCCAAAGTGTGGTGCTTCTCGATACAAGAAAGATGAATCTAGTCCTACTAAAGTTGTATGGTACTTTCCAATCATTCCAAGGTTTAGACGCCTATATAGAAGTGAGGAGACTGCAGAACAATTAACATGGCATGCAGATACAAGAATTAAAGATGGGATACTACGTCACTCGGCAGACTCTCCTCAGTGGAAGAGAATCGATCATGAGTATCCTGAATTTGGAAACGAGTCGAGAAACCTTCATCTTGCGTTATCTACAGATGGAGTGAATCCTTTTGGTTTTCAAAGCAACAGTCACAGTACATGGCCGGTTATGTTGATAAATTATAACTTACCACCGTGGTTATGCATGAAACGAAAATACATCATGTTATCTATGCTTATATCAGGACCAAAACAACCGGGTAATGATATTGATGTTTATTTAGCTCCATTGATCGAAGATTTGAAATTATTGTGGGATTCAGGTGTTACATTGTATGATGCTTACAGAAAGGAAGATTTTACTTTGAGAGTCATGTTGTATGGGACGATAAATGACTTCCCTGCTTATGGAAATTTGTCAGGATATAGCATTAAACTCAAGGTTTTCCCGTTTGCGAAGAAGGTACACAATCAATTAGGTTGAAACATTCATCGAAAACCGTGTTTCTAGGACATCGCAGATTTATACCACGACGACATAAGTACCGTTCTTGGAAGACATCATTCGATGGAAGTTCAGAAGAACGTACAGCACTGTCTCCACTAACAGGCGATCAATTGTTTGAGAAAGTTAAAAATGTGGACACTACTTTTGGTAAACCGGCTTCGAAAAACCTTACGAAAATCGGTTGGAAAAAGTGATCAATTTTTTTTTTTGAATTACAATACTGGAATTGTCTATATGTAAGACATTTTATTGATGTTATGCATGTAGAAAAAAATGTATTTGACAGTGTTATCGGCACGTTGCTAAATACATCTGGCAAAACAAAAGATGGAATTAAGGCTAGGTTGGACATGGTTGAGATGGGAATACGAGAAGAGTTGGCACCAGTGAAGGGTGAAAAATGAACATTTCTTCCTCCTACTGCTTACACTCTTTCCAGTCAGGAGAGATATCAGTTTTGAAACTTCTTGAATGACGTAAAGGTTCCAGAGGGGTATTCGTCAAATATCAGTAACCTTGTGTCAATGAGCGACTTGAAGTTAAAAGGTATGAAATCACATGACTGTCATGTTTTGATGAAAAATCTCATTCCAATTGCTTTACGTTGCATTTTTCCCAAGAATGTCCGTCATACATTAACGAAACTGTGTTTCTTCTTCAAAGCTATATGCAGCAAAGTTATAGACCCGGCGAAATTTCCAACTATGGAAAAAGAAATTTCCGTCATATTATGTGAATTAGAAATGTTCTTCCCGCCTTCATTTTTTGATATGATGGTTCATTTGATGGTCCACTTGGTGAGAGAGATTCGACTATGTGGTCTGGTACATTACAGATGGATGTACCCTATTAAACGGTATATAAAGATTTTGAAAGGGTATGTCAAAAATCGAAGTCGGCCAGAGGGTTGTATTGCAGAGTGATATATTGTTGAGGAAGTCGTTGAATTCTGTACCGAATACTTGTCTGGTGTGGAAAGCATTGGCTTACCGAAATCTCATCACACTGGGCGGCTTGAGGGTGAAGGAATTTCTGGAAGAAAGGTTGTCACAATCAATATTACAGATCAGGAGCAGGCCCACCTTTATGTTTTGCATAACAGTTTCGACGTTGACCCATATGTTGAAATCCACAAAGAAATTCTTAGGCATTTGAATCCATCAAGGGCTGAAAAATGGATATCAGATACACATAATCGACAGTTTATAGGATGGTTTCGAGATCATATTTTTAAGAAGTCAGATGAAAATCCAAAGTCAATTTCGGAACGACTTCGATGGCTAGCCGGAGGACCAAGTGTGTATGCATTATCTTACAATGCTTATGTAGTTAATGGTTATACATTTTATACTAATGAACATGATGAAGACAGTACCATGCAGAATAGTGGGGTTACACTTGTGGCTGAAGTGATGCATGTTTCCGGTGCTAAGGACAGAAATCCAATTTATGCGAATATGTCATACTTTGGCATCATCAAACAAATATGGGAGTTGGATTATACGGAATTTCAAGTTCCGATATTTCAATGCAAGTGGGTTGATAACAGGAGTGCTGTTAAAATAGATGATTTGGGATTCGTGAAAGTTGATTTCAGTAAAGAAGGGGAGAAAGACGAACCATTTATAATGGCATCACAGGCAGTGCAAGTATTTTATATTCCAGATCCCGCAAACCGAAACTGGTCAATTGTTCTGTTATCGACCAAAACAGCTAAAGGGTTAGATGAAAATTCAACGGAAGATGACCCTTTCATTGGGACTTCGCAATCATTTCGCAGTGGTCCCAATGTAGACGACGTTTTGTATGTCAGAGGAGATCACAATGAAGGGATATGGATAGTTGATAAAGGGGTCAAATCCCTTCAGCCTTTAAAAAATAGGGAGTTCAATAATCAGGTTATTGATTTTTATTGTAATATAGATTGTGTTACATTATGTTATTATCTGTTCGTTTCTGCTTTTATGTGATCTAAATTAAATTTTAAACCAGTTTTGCAGATAATGACTTCTTCACCTGCTGATGCACCCAATCCCGAGACATAACACGTCTCTCAACCTGTTGCAGCTGGTCCCACTGCTGAGAGACAACAGGTCTCTCAACCTGTTGCAGCTAGTCTCACTGCTGACGTAAAACAGGTCTCTCAACCTGTTGCAGCTGGTGTCAGTGCCGATGCTAGCGCTTCGGAGAAACATAATGATGATGCAGAAACTGAGGAAATGGTAGGTGATGAAACCCCATCGAAACAAAAAAAACAGGTGCGCCATAGTTTGATAGTTTTAGCAAAAATCATTAAGGAAAAGGCAAAAGGCATCAAATATGAGGTGGGATGGAATAAGCTAGGCCAGCATGTAAACCCCAACAAAGCCATGTTTAGTAGCTACATTGGAATCGTCACTCGACAACGCGTGCCGATTGACGTAGAGTCGTGGCACCATGTTGTCAGTGGGTTGAAAACATTAATGTGGGAAGATATTACGGTAACATTACGATATCATCTATTTAATTTATTAAAATAAAATAAAATATTGAAATATTGACTAACCCTTCATCATCTCTTGCAGAGTGCATTTATAGTAGATGTTTCGCACAAAGAATATGTTTTCAGACTGGCAGGAAGGATTCATAGAGGCTTTCACAGAATTTTAACGAAACATCATCTGAAAGATGCCGAAGGGAAAATCAAGCCGCACCCGCCTCCTCTTTATGCACACTTGATATCCCAAGGAACGTGGGATGCATTTTGCAACCGTCGTGCGGAACAGAATTTCCAGGTACATTATGTTTGGTTACACGTTGTGTAACGTTGCTTGTATTCATCACGTTGATTGATAGGTTTTTATTTATAAAACAGCAACTGAGTGCTGAAAATAAAGAACGGGCAGCAAAACCAGCGTACCCCTACCGTAAAGCAAGGTTGGGGTACGCTTCAATTGAAAAACAATTGGTATGTATTTTAAAAGTATTGTAATAATTTTATGTGACATAAAACAACACTGTAACCATGTTTCTCTGTTTATATGCAGATTGATAAAGCAAAATATCAAGTCACTTCCATTCCACGCCATGTGCTATGGAAGGAGGCTCGTGTTAATAAATAGGGGAAACTTATAGATGAAAACACACAAAAAGTGTGGGAAACATGTGTAAGTATGACATAATATAAACTTGTTTTGCTTTAAATCACTATTACATAATGATGCTTACTTATTTTTTAATATTTTCTATTTGACATAGTCACAGGAATCAACAACACCCGCACCAGATGCAGACATACTTTCAACGGCCTTGAAACAGCCAGAACAGTATGGCCGCGTCAGAGGTGTGGGTTTTGGGGTGTCACCCCAGACATTTTTAGAAAAAAAAACAAGAGGATGAACAAACTAAAGAATTGCATGTAATGAGAGATAGATTCCCTTGAAGAACTAATCCAAACTCAGGGAAAGATGCTAACGAGTTTGATGGAGGAGAGGTGAAGAGAACAAACAACTCAAGAACAACCCCCGCGAGAAGATCCACCCCTCACCAGCTTTGAGGCGAGCCATTCCCCTCAAAGACCTGACTTAACCGAGGTAATCAATGTTATAATATTCGTTTTTGTGAGATGTGAATCACATAGACACTGATACCTTTCATGTAATGATATTCTGCAGGGTGAAAATGACTGTGATTTATATCTGTCAACTCCCACCCATCGCCTTGTAGTGAGGGCTACGGTGTTCAATATGAAGAATGACACGCTACACTCCAGACCACTTCCAACCGGTCATGTCAAAGTGTCGATTAACGCAGCTCATGAGCCGAGCGTCGAGCTACCTGTGCCAAATAACGATGACGACATTCATACGGTGGAAAAAGTTGTTGGAACATTCATTGCATGGCCGTCAAATCTTGTAAAAAAACATGTCGAATAGGAGGTATTCGTTTCCAGTTCATTTTTCAAGCAGAACCTTTAACATTAAATTAGAAAATGGCTGAACTGATGAATGTTATTACAGAAGGATAAAATGGAGAAGCTAAAACAAAAGAGCGGCTCCAACATTGGATCAACCAACCAATCAAAACGATCTACTGAGAGCGCGTTCACCTCGCCCGTTCTATATCCACATTTAATATCATTACAAGCTCATGTGGATACGAAAATGAAAGACGGAAAGAGTCATACAATTGTTTGTGAAAAAGATATGTACGGAGAGGAAACAATAGATTTCGTTAGTGCAGACGTTGTTTCTGAGATCATCACATACGACTGGCTAGGCACCTCAGTTATAAATGTATACATGAGGTATGTTTTCATGATTTGATTTTACAGAAGCTGATATACTTTGGTAATTATGGATAAATACATCTCATATTTTTCACAGACGTATATATGAAAAAAAATTGAAGGGATTTTCCCATGAATACAAATTTGGACTCGTTAGTCCTCACACCATTTCTACACAACGAACAGAAATAGATTCTAATTTTCAGGCTCAATTGATGTCAAATCTGCTCAGAATGTTTCAAAGAAGAATTACGACTGACGGGCTCTTTTTAATACCAACGATGCAAGGGTAAAACTCTACATTTTAATCATATAAATTATATTTTCATTTCTATCAGTACTTATTTCTTTTTGTGTTTTTAGGGAACATTGGATGCTCATTGCAGTCAATTTGGATACTCCAAAGATTTATTTTCTAGATTCACTGCATGGATATCCAACTAACCGACCACAGATGATGGCGATTGTCAATTTTTAATACACTAGATCCAACATTTTAGAACTAAATATCTAGTTATATAATTTATATTATCTTTTAATGAGGATTTTGTTATGATAGGGCGGTGTATGAATATCGTCTAAAGGCTGGAATGAATCCAGGGCGTAAGGACGACAATGCCCACAAGATCTACAAATGGAGAAGTATCTGGGTATATATAATTATATTTCACTATCCAAATACATATCAAAACAAATTACTTATTTTTCTCGATGTTTCTGCAGTGTCTGAAACAAACAAATGACAAGGACTGCAGTTATTATGTTTGTAAATTTATGAAAGAGATCGTATTTCATGAACAAACTAGCATCCCTGAAGAGGTATTTTTGAAAATAATTACTACTTTATTTAAAATAATTATTAATCCTTTGTGTATTTATATTTTTTCAGTAATACTATGACTGTCGCAAAAACTCCTATTCAGAAGATGATATAAATGTCTTTAGAAACGAATGGGCATCTTACCTGATGGAAGAATGTAAACAAATAGGACAATGAAGGTGAATTCCTAATACTTATGTTATCTTTATATGGTCATTGATATCTCCCTTTACACTTATTGAGAATCTATGATCTCCCTTTCTTATGTTTCATATCCTTAGATTAGTGAATTCCTACTACTTAGTTTGAAAATGACATAAACTTTGGAAAACAACACCAATGACATACGGAAAACTGAGAAAACGTGTTCGGATTGTTTTGATACTTTAGTAAAACGATCCAAGAGTCATTTGTGACGTTTACGAATCGACCACACCTCAATCCGACGCACGGTGTGACCAGTATGGTTAAAAGTGTCTGATATCAGTTTCAAATTGAGATAAACTTTGGAAAACAACACCAATGACATATGCCAAACCAAGCAAATGCGTTCGGATTGTTTTGATACTTTACGACAACGATCCACGAGTAATTTTTGACGTGTACGAATTGACCACACCTCAATCCGACGCACGGCGTGACCGGTATGGCTAAAAGTGTCTTATATCAGTTTCAAATTGAGATAAACTTTGGAAAACAACACCAATGACATACGCAAAACCGAGAAAACGCGTTCGTATTGTTTTTATACTTTAGGACAATGATCCACGAGTCATTTGTGACGTGTAAGAATTGACTGCACCTTAATCCGACGCACGGCGTGACCGGTATGGCTAAAAGTGTCTGATATCAGTTTCAAATTGAGATAAACTTTGGAAAACAACACCAATGACATACACCAAACCGAGCAAACGCATTCGGATTGTTTTGATACTTTAGGACAACGATCCCTAAGTCATTTTTGACGTGTACAAATTGACCGCACCTCAATCCGACGCACGGCGTGACCGGTATGGCTAAAAGTGTCTGATATCAGTTTCAAATTGAGATAAACTTTGGAAAACAACACCAATGACATACGCCAAACTGAGCAAACGCGTTCGTATTGTTTTGATACTTTAGGACAATGATCCACGAGTCATTTGTGACGTGTACGAATCAACTGCACCTCAATCCGACGCACGGCGTGACCGGTATGGATAAAAGTGTAACAGCCCAAGATTTTATAAAGAAATATTCTTTTTAATTTTATTAATGTCATGTGTTGTACGCTACACCAAAAGGAGCTTGCACAACACGCATCCTTGTATTGCCTTGCATTACACGCAATCGCGACCTTCCTCGATAGCGTGTGTAATACGCAATACCGAGTTTCACTAAACAACGATGTGCTATTAAAATATTATTAAAACTAGCCGTTATGAATAGTAATAACCACTTTTTAAAATTCTGTAAATCTTATTTTTCAAAATGAACTTCATTCTTGGATTCGGAGTATCGAATTTAGCCTAAGGTGAAATTTTGGTACTTTTCGGATAACTTTCATATTCTGATGAATAGTGAAAAATTACTAAATTATAATTAAAAACAACTTTTTTAATCGAAATAATTAATAGTGATAAATCATTAATTTGAGTGGTTTTAAAGTATATTTAGAATATATTTTTACAATTTAATACAATGTTGGTCATTGGATGTAATTTCACATTTAAACTAGACATAAACAAGTGTCAATCTTTTGATAGATATTGTTTCTTAAAAACACGCTATTTGTTTTAACAGCGGGATTTAATTATAAAATTAATTAATGCAACTTTTATGTTATGAATTTGGTAAAATTGAATTCATTTTTGAATTCGGAATATGAAATATAGCTTGGGATGAAATTTTGGCATTCTTCTGAAAAACATCAATTTTTGATGAATAGTGAAACTACTAAGTGGTAGGTTAAAAACTGAATTTTTGCATAAAACTTAATTTTACCGCTTCTGTGAATGGAATTTCGAAAATCCGAGAGACACGGTTAATATCAAGGACTAAAATGTGGTTCAATGAGATGAAAATAATTTTTTGGTGAATAGTAACTTTTTACTTTTTTTACCACGGTTAATAGTAAATAGGGTAACTAAGGGTAAATATGATATCAATATTACCCTAACACATGTCCTAATTCTATTGGACAAGTGAAATTCGACCAAAAACAAACTTAGGAATAAAATATGACCATTTAGGCCCACTTGGATTAGATTAGGACATTTATTATTAATTTATTTAAAGAAGGGTTAAAATAGTTAAAATCAAAGTTTAATAAGTAAATCATTTTTAATATGGGGTTATACATAAGATAAATTCGATTGTAAATATTCATTAGAAAGCTAAAAGGATTTACTACATGATGGTATTTTATTTGTAATTTTTAGACATCAAATAAATTAATTTATTTATGACACAAAGATGATGCAGTAATTATCTTGTTAATGAAATATTGACATAATTGATGTTATAAACACCAAAATAAATGTAATTTGAGAATTTTTATGAATTAAAATAATTTTCTAGGTTACTATGATATATTAGTGTTGATTTAATCAACTTGGTTCGAACATATAATTCTGTTATGACTTTCACAAAAATCATATATCAAATAGTGTCAAAATTGACACAAAATAGTTTTTAAATCAAATATTATATTATTAATTGTTATTTTATTCCTAAAAATCTAAGGTTCGGCCAAATGACTTAGATAAAGATATTTATATTAATAATAAACAATTTGGGGTTCGTTTGGCATGTTATAGTAAGTGTATTAACCATATAGTGAAAGAAAACAAAAAGACACGGTAAAAGTTAAATTATTTAACTTAGAGTTAAATCTAATTGATAAGGTTTAAAATAAGATCCAAACATGTCTAAATTTGATTGGTTGATGAGATTACAACCATATCTCATCTAAGCTTCGAATATGAGTCATTTTTGGAGGTTTTTAAGTGGGGTTAGATTTATTATAAATTAATATTTTTAAGAATTCCTAAGGTGCCCCTCTCCTCCCCTATAAAAGGACACCTCCTCCCCCCTCCTCCTCACACCAAATTGAGCACTCAAGCTCGGCCAACCCCTGCCAAAATCCCTTATTCACTTCCCTAGAATAATCCTAGAGGTTCTGGTCTTCCTCAAAGACCCATTTTAGTGCCCTAAGAGGAGGTCTCAAAGAGGCACTTCAAAGAAGAGGTAATTACCGTTACCAATTCTTTCATCTTTATTTCTTCTTCCACTTCTTCTTCTTAGGTTGTTTCATTATGAAGTAATAACATCAGTATCACTCATATACTGATATGTTATTATAAGTATGAAACAACCCTATTTCACCATCTATCCATCCTACGGAAAAAGAAATCACCGCGCGTGCGTACGTACGGAATACCGTCTCCACGCCGTGGTGTAATCTATTTTCCACCACCACCTTACATGGATGGGTATAATGGTGTAAAGAATAACTATACATAGTTATTACAACATCATATTGATTCTGATATATTGTATAATCCACTCCAATTCAATTCAATATTTATAGAAATGATATCATCGCTCGTGCGTACGTACGGAATACCGTCTCCACGACGCGATGAGATTCATTCTCCATGTTAACCATTTAAGAATGATTATAATGTATATATAAGAAATAATAATGAAATATATGACATTATAAGGCTACTGGATTTATGTATATATATATATATGTATGTCATCTACTTACTTCCATTTCAAGACAATAAGGAAAGGAAAACAGCGTTCATGCGTACGTACGGACTACCGTCTCCATGAACGGTGTTTTTCATTTTATTTATCTACCTATTATATATATATATATACTGAATATATATGATATATAAATCATATTTTATATTCTGGAAGTAAGTAAATCATGATATAAGTAATAATGATGTCAAGAACAACAAGTCAAAACACCTACGATAAATGAAACGATTTTACCCAAAACGCTTCTTTAACATGGAATTTACAAAAGAACGGGTAATATAATGTCATAAGTGAACCATATATGATATCATAACAATGAATATGATTCTGTAATAAGTCAATAACATGATTTAAATCATTATACAGGAGGTTCGGACACTTACAAAGCAAGTCGGACCTAAGGTAAGGGAAATATCACAATCTCATTTTTATCCGAGATTGTTTATTCGTAAGTATTTACTGGGGTGTATTTTATCATCCACATCCATGTTCCCTCAATATGTAATATTATTTCCATCCACCTACAATTGTTTAAATCCAATTTTACCCTTCTATGAGTTTTTAGTAAAGGATATGAAAGGAATCTTTTTTCGTTTTTCGTACGAGGTACTTTTTGACTTTTCTGACAAAAGTACGAAGAATGTTTTTTTTTAACTTAAACGGAATGAATGGATTTTTACGGTTTTATAAAGCCTTATTTTCATGAAGCTTCCTCCAAAAGATTTCATGACTATTTTTAATAAAATCTCTTTCTTTTAAAATTTCATGATGTTTTGTGAAAAGAAATTGATTTTGAAGAAGAAAGGATATTTTCCTCAAGAATTCATTTCAAGTGTTTTATCAAAATTATTTTCCATCTAAGATAATAAAGGGTTCTGTTTCTATCCATATTTTTACATTGATTTGACTATGTTGTGATGGAATTATGTTTATGAATTCCTTTATCTTATATGAATGGTTTTATGATGTCATGTTGTTTTAAGAATCCGATTTTTATTACATGAGTTATGCAATGATGTATGATTTATGATTTTGTGGCACACATAAGAAAGGATTCATTAAGAGATGGGTGGGACCTATATCTCCCTCCAATGCATTGGGTAAAGATTTTATATCTCATGAGATAGACATGGCTGGAATGGTAGGTTATACCGGTTCAGTGAAACAGGACTGAAACGAGGATTACTCGATTCAGAAAGGGACTTTGTCCACTAAGATAGTCTTGGCAATGAGTCTTGACTAACAAGAAATGATTCTCTATGATTATGTGTGTATGCCACAATGAGTAATGTTTTAAGTTATGATTTCATTTCACTACTATGATTTATCCCATGTTATGAAATTATGCTCTCTTTTGCAGGTTAAGATTTCAAAAAAAATGTTATGTTCTTATGAAAATTATGTGATTGATATTTCTTTTGTTTACCCTTACTGAGCATTTGAGCTCACCCTTTTATGTTTCCTTTTCCCCAGGATATAAAGAAAGGTTTTAGGTAGAAAAAAAAAAGAAGATCTTTATGGGAGATATTGAAGATCTTTCACCACGATTAGAAGATTATACTCCGAGTTTCCAAAGACACTAAACTATTACGGTCCTTGTGTGTGTGTTTTTGTTATGTACTAAGTATTCCGCAAAAGTAATGTAAAGTCCATGTACGTCAAGATACGGGTCTCTACAGTTGGTATCAGAGGAAAGGTTTAGTCAACCTTTGGAAACTAGGATGCGAAAACGTTAGTGAGATCCCTAGAGATATTTCTAAGGTATGTCTAGGGATGCCCCTAAGGATAAGTATATGTATAGGATATAGTCCTAGAACTATGGTAACGATATTAGATTAAACCAAAGATGTTAGATATTTAAGTTACTCCCCCTTTATTATGATTTTTGACTCTCACGCCATTCTTTTTGGGTTTTAGAAAACGGCTGGAATCAAGATGATTCACGATAATGGAGGATATGATGGACAGTGGAATGATATTCTTCATAATGAAATGGGATTTGGAAGTCCAAACATCATTATTATGCTGAATCAGCAATCTCATAATATGATCAATAAAGTAAAATTTGGTAAGTTTCCTGACTCGACTAATAAGAGAAAGATGGAGTTCCATGATGATCATAGAGGAAAGAAAGTTCAATTTCCCCTATGTAAATCATGTGGGAAGAGGCATCAAGGAGAATGTTTCAAGGGAACTGGAAGATGCTTTGGGTGTGGAATAGAAGGACACAAAGCAAGTAAGTGCAAAGGAAAAGGGTCGGTTAACACCATGGATGAGGATAATGGTATTGCTACGACATCAAAAATGGTTAAGTGTTTTAAATGTGGAATGTATGGGCATTATGCAAACAAATGCCCTAAGGGAAAGACTCATGAAGAGAATCAGTATGGTCATATGGGTAGTATTTATGTGGATGATGATGAAGAGACTACAAATGATATGTGAGATGAAAGAATTCTTGAAGCTCGATCAATGGTTTGAGAATGTAGTGGAATGGTTACATGTTTATCATGTGTAATTTTGGAATAAAGAGGCATCTATGGATTGTTACACTGTTGTCTTTCCTTATGTTTTGAAAGTGTATGATGAATGGTACCAGTAACCATGAAAGGTTATTCAGATATTTTTGGAATGTAGATGATATGCGCATAATGAAGGGATAAGGAGAAAATTAAATGTTTAACAGTATTCATGAGCTCATGATTGATATAAGGACTAAGTTATATCATGGTTTGAGTATATAGAATTTTGAGGATTTTGGTATGTGGAAAATGTTAACTTTTAACTGCACTCATGTTTTCACTATGGTATTCAAGAGAATACACGATTAAGGACTTTGAATGTTTGGAATGTGACCAACAAGACATATCTTATGATATGTGGGGATCAACGACAGTATTAAATCTCTGGTAATCGATGTCACTATGTTATGAGAGTGGACTGCAGTATTATTTATAAGCCTAAAGATTAGACTGGATTATGTTGGACATAAGTTAGTATTGTTTAAGGATAGAAGATTTTCGATATTATTGATAGGATGTTATAGTAACGTAGTTTTAGAAAAAGGGACAACCTGCAGGACGGGCGACAGCCCATCGCTTCGGACAAGGCTGTAGGAATCAAACCCACAACCGAAGTGTAACTGGCCTTTATCGCCTACCACTGACCTACAGGAAGTCCCTGTTTAGTAGAAACTAGTTTTATTATATTAAGCAGTATGATATATGAAGTATAAGTCCATTTTAGGAACCATATGTGATTAATCTCACTATAGATCGACTTATGTATATAATTTTTGCTAACCTTTTGTTTGAGACAGATGGAATGACCCGTCATTCTATCACATGATCTGCTAATACTTCACGAATAACAAATTCAACTTCATTTATTTAAGAGATGAAGTGGAAATTGTTAAAGGCACGAACAACAGCGAGATTGTACCAAAATAAAGTATTTATTCTAATTCAAATTCTTTAACTTTAGGGAAATGATCTTGAAAACAAAAAATGTTGTCCTAGTTCTCTTATACCTGATGAATCAGATGGTACCTTAGATCGTCACAAATTTATGGATTTGTGATTACTGGCTTTTCCATAGCCATGTTCTCTACCACTCTCCATCAGAACATGATGGTTAGATTTCTCTTCCATATCCATATTTTCACCTATGTGGAAACCCAGTGATTAGTTTATTTGGGTAATCGTTACATTTCATACTTTAGTTTTTAAAGCCAAGTTTTGGTATTCCCTTTTACGATGTGGGTTTCTATTAAAGAAACTTTCGAATAGTAAACCATTTATAACCCCGACGAATTTCGAGGGCGAAATTCATTTTAAGGGGGGTAGAATGTAACAGCCCAAGATTTTATAAAGAAATATTCTTTTTAATTTTATTAATGTCATGTGTTGTACGCTACACCAAAAGGAGCTTGCACAACACGCATCCTTGTATTGCCTTGCATTACACGCAATCGCGACCTTCCTCGATAGCGTGTGTAATACGCAATATCGAGCTTCACTAAACAACGATGTGCTATTAAAATATTATTAAAACTAGCCGTTATGAATAGTAATAACCACTTTTTAAAATTCTGTAAATCTTATTTTTCAAAATGAACTTCATTCTTGGATTCGGAGTATCGAATTTAGCCTAAGGTGAAATTTTGGTACTTTTCGGATAACTTTCATATTCTGATGAATAGTGAAAAATTACTAAATTATAATTAAAAACAACTTTTTTAATCGAAATAATTAATAGTGATAAATCATTAATTTGAGTGGTTTTAAAGTATATTTAGAATATATTTTTACAATTTAATACAATGTTGTTCATTGGATGTAATTTCACATTTAAACTAGACATAAACAAGTGTCAATCTTTTGATAGATATTGTTTCTTAAAAACACGCTATTTGTTTTAACAGCGGGATTTAATTATAAAATTAATTAATGCAACTTTTATGTTATGAATTTGGTAAAATTGACTTCATTTTTGAATTCGGAATATGAAATATAGCTTGGGATGAAATTTTGGCATTGTTCTGAAAAACATCAATTTTTGATGAATAGTGAAATTATTAAGTGGTAGGTTAAAAACTGAATTTTTGCATAAAACTTAATTTTACCGCTTCTGTGAATGGAATTTCGAAAATCCGAGAGACACGGTTAATATCAAGGACTAAAATGTGGTTCAATGAGATGAAAATAATTTTTTGGTGAATAGTAACTTTTTACTTTTTTTACCACGGTTAATAGTAAATAGGGTAACTAAGGGTAAATATGATATCAATATTACCCTAACACATGTCCTAATTCTATTGGACAAGTGAAATTCGACCAAAAACAAACTTAGGAATAAAATATGACCATTTAGGCCCACTTGGATTAGATTAGGACATTTATTATTAATTTATTTAAAGAAGGGTTAAAATAGTTAAAATCAAAGTTTAATAAGTAAATCATTTTTAATATGGGGTTATACATAAGATAAATTCGATTGTAAATATTAATTAGAAAGCTAAAAGAATTTACTACATGATGGTATTTTATTTGTAATTTTTAGACATCAAATAAATTAATTTATTTATGACACAAAGATGATGCAGTAATTATCTTGTTAATGAAATATTGACATAATTGATGTTATAAACACCAAAATAAATGTAATTTGAGACTTTTTATGAATTAAACTAATTTTCTAGGTTACTATGATATATTAGTGTTGATTTAATCAACTTGGTTCGAACATATAATTCTGTTATGACTTTCACAAAAATCATATATCAAATAGTGTCAAAATTGACACAAAATAGTTTTTAAATCAAATATTATATTATTAATTGTTATTTTATTCCTAAAAATCTAAGGTTCGGCCAAATGACTTAGATAAAGATATTTATATTAATAATAAACAATTTGGGGTTCTTTTGGCATGTTATAGTAAGTGTATTAACCATATAGTGAAAGAAAACAAAAAGACACGGTAAAAGTTAAATTATTTAACTTAGAGTTAAATCTAATTGATAAGGTTTAAAATAAGATCCAAACATGTCTAAATTTGATTGGTTGATGATATTACAACCCTATCTCATCTAAGCTTCGAATATGAGTCATTTTTGGAGGTTTTTAAGTGGGGTTAGATTTATTATAAATTAATATTTTTAAGAATTCCTAAGGTGCCCCTCTCCTCCCCTATAAAAGGACACCTCCTCCCCCCTCCTCCTCACACCAAATTGAGCACTCAAGCTCGGCCAACCCCTGCCAAAATCCCTTCTTCACTTCCCTAGAATAATCCTAGAGGTTCTGGTCTTCCTCAAAGACCCATTTTAGTGCCCTAAGAGGAGGTCTCAAAGAGGCACTTCAAAGAAGAGGTAATTACCGTTACCAATTCTTTCATCTTTATTTCTTCTTCCACTTCTTCTTCTTAGGTTGTTTCATTATGAAGTAATAACATCAGTATCACTCATATACTGATATGTTATTATAAGTATGAAACAACCCTATTTCACCATCTATCCATCCTACGGAAAAAGAAATCACCGCGCGTGCGTACGTACGGAATACCGTCTCCACGCCGTGGTGTAATCTATTTTCCACCACCACCTTACATGGATGGGTATAATGGTGTAAAGAATAACTATACATAGTTATTACAACATCATATTGATTCTGATATATTGTATAATCCACTCCAATTCAATTCAATATTTATAGAAATGATATCATCGCTCGTGCGTACGTACGGAATACCGTCTCCACGACGCGATGAGATTCATTCTCCATGTTAACCATTTAAGAATGATTATAATGTATATATAAGAAATAATAATGAAATATATGACATTATAAGGCTACTGGATTTATGTATATATATACATATGTATGTCATCTACTTACTTCCATTTCAAGACAATAAGGAAAGGAAAACAGCGTTCATGCGTACGTACGGACTACCGTCTCCATGAACGGTGTTTTTCATTTTATTTATCTACCTATTATATATATATATATACTGAATATATATGATATATAAATCATATTTTATATTCTGGAAGTAAGTAAATCATGATATAAGTAATAATGATGTCAAGAACAACAAGTCAAAACACCTACGATAAATGAAACGATTTTACCCAAAACGCTTCTTTAACATGGAATTTACAAAAGAACGGGTAATATAATGTCATAAGTGAACCATATATGATATCATAACAATGAATATGATTCTGTAATAAGTCAATAACATGATTTAAATCATTATACAGGAGGTTCGGACACTTACAAAGCAAGTCGGACCTAAGGTAAGGGAAATATCACAATCTCATTTTTATCCGAGATTGTTTATTCGTAAGTATTTACTGGGGTGTATTTTATCATCCACATCCATGTTCCCTCAATATGTAATATTATTTCCATCCACCTACAATTGTTTAAATCCAATTTTACCCTTCTATGAGTTTTTAGTAAAGGATATGAAAGGAATCTTTTTTCGTTTTTCGTACGAGGTACTTTTTGACTTTTCTGACAAAAGTACGAAGAATGTTTTTTTTTAACTTAAACGGCATGAATGGATTTTTACGGTTTTATAAAGCCTTATTTTCATGAAGCTTCCTCCAAAAGATTTCATGACTATTTTTAATAAAATCTCTTTCTTTTAAAATTTCATGATGTTTTGTGAAAAGAAATTGATTTTGAAGAAGAAAGGATATTTTCCTCAAGAATTCATTTCAAGTGTTTTATCAAAATTATTTTCCATCTAAGATAATAAAGGGTTCTGTTTCTATCCATATTTTTACATTGATTTGACTATGTTGTGATGGAATTATGTTTATGAATTCCTTTATCTTATATGAATGGTTTTATGATGTCATGTTGTTTTAAGAATCCCATTTTTATTACATGAGTTATGCAATGATGTATGATTTATGATTTTGTGGCACACATAAGAAAGGATTCATTAAGAGATGGGTGGGACCTATATCTCCCTCCAATGCATTGGGTAAAGATTTTATATCTCATGAGATAGACATGGCTGGAATGGTAGGTTATACCGGTTCAGTGAAACAGGACTGAAACGAGGATTACTCGATTCAGAAAGGGACTTTGTCCACTAAGATAGTCTTGGCAATGAGTCTTGACTAACAAGAAATGATTCTCTATGATTATGTGTGTATGCCACAATGAGTAATGTTTTAAGTTATGATTTCATTTCACTACTATGATTTATCCCATGTTATGAAATTATGCTCTCTTTTGCAGGTTAAGATTTCAAAAAAAATGTTATGTTCTTATGAAAATTATGTGATTGATATTTCTTTTGTTTACCCTTACTGAGCATTTGAGCTCACCCTTTTATGTTTCCTTTTCCCCAGGATATAAATAAAGGTTTTAGGTAGAAAAAAAAAGAAGATCTTTATGGGAGATATTGAAGATCTTTCACCACGATTAGAAGATTATACTCCGAGTTTCCAAAGACACTAAACTATTACAGTCCTTGTGTGTGTGTTTTTGTTATGTACTAAGTATTCCGCAAAAGTAATGTAAAGTCCATGTACGTCAAGATACGGGTCTCTACAAAAAGTGTTTAATATCAGTTTCAAATTGAGATAAACTTTGGAAAACAACATCAATACATATGCCAAACCGAGCAAACACATTCGGATTGTTTTGATACTTTACGACAACGATCCACGAGTCATTTTTGACGTGTATGAATCGACCTCACCTCAATCTGATGCACGGCGTGACCGGTATGGCTAAAAGTGTCTGATATCAGTTTCAAATTGAGATAAACTTTGGAAAACAACACCAATGACATACGCCAAACCGAGCAAACGCATTCATATTGTTTTGATACTTTAGGAAAAAGATCCACGAGTCATTTGTGACGTGTATGAATCGACCTCACCTCAATCCGACGCACGGCGTGACCGGTATGGCTAAAAGTGTCTGATATCAGTTTCAAATTGAGATAAACTTTGGAAAACAACACCAATGACATACGCCAAACCGAGAAAACGCATTCGGATTGTTTTGATACTTTAGGAAAATGATCCAAGATTCATTTTTGACGTGTACGAATCGACCACACCTCAATCCGACGCACGGCGTGACCGGTATGGCTAAAAGTGTCTGATATCAGTTTCAAATTTAGATAAACTTTGGAAAACAACACCAATGACATACGTCAAACCGATCAAAAGCGTTCGGATTGTTTTGATACTTTAGGAAAACGATCCACGAGTCATTTTTGACGTGTACGAATCGACCGCACCTCAATCCGACGCACAGCGTGACCGGTATGTCTAAAAGTGTCTGATATCAGTTTCAAATTGAGATAAACTTTAGAAAACAACACCAATGACATACGCCAAACCGAGAAAACGCGTTTGGATTGTTTTGATACTTTAGGACAATGATCCACGAGTCATTTTTGATGTGTACAAATCGACCGAACCTCAATCCGATGCACGGTGTGACCGGTATGGCTAAAAGTGTCTGATATCAGTTTCAAATTGAGATAAACTTTGGAAAACAACACCAATGACATACGCCAAACCAAGCAAATGCGTTCGGATTGTTTTGATACTTTAGGAAAACGATCCAAGTGTCATTTGTGACGTGTACGAATCGACCGCACCTCAATCCGACGCACGGCGTGACCGGTATGGCTAAAAGTGTCTGATATCAGTTTCAAATTGAGATAAACTTTGGAAAACAACACCAATGACATACGCCAAACCGCGCAAACGCATTCGGATTGTTTTGATACTTTAGTACAATGATCCACGAGTCATTTTTGACGTGTAAGAATTGACCGCACCTCAATCCGACGCACGGCGTGACCGGTATGGCCAAAAGTGTCTGATATCAGTTTCAAATTGAGATAAACTTTGGAAAACAACACCAATGACATACGCCAAACCGAGCAAACGTGTTCAGATTGTTTTGATACTTTAGTAAAATGATCTATGAGTCATTTGTGACGTGTATGAATCAACTGCACCTCAATCCGACGCACAGCGTGACCGGTATGGCTAAAAGTGTCTGATATCAGTTTCAAATTGAGATAAACTTTGGAAAACAACACCAATGACATACGCCAAACTGAGCAAACGCGTTCGGACTGTTTTGATACTTTAGGACAACGATCCACGAGTCATTTTTGACGTGTAAAAATTGATCTCACCTCAATCCGACGCACGGCGTGATCGGTATGGCTAAAAGTGTCTGATATCAGTTTCAAATTGAGATAAACTTTGGAAAACAACACCAATGACATACGCCAAACCAAGCAAACGCGTTCGGATTGTTTTGATACTTTAGGACAACGATCCACGAGTCATTTTTGACGTGTACGAATCGACCACACCTCAATCCGATGCACGGTGTGACCGGTATGGCTAAAAGTGTCTGATATCAGTTTCAAATTGAGATAAACTTTGAAAAACAACACCAATGACATACGGAAAACCGAGCAAACGCGTTCGTCTTGTTTTGATACCTTAGGACAACGATCCACGAGTCATTTTTGACATGTACGAATCGACCTCACCTCAATCCGACGCATGGTGTGACCGGTATGGCTAAAAGTGTCTGATATCAGTTTCAAATTGAGATAAACTTTGGAAAACAACACCAATGACATACGCCAAACCGAGCAAACGCGTTCGGATTGTTTTGATACTTTAGTAAAACGATCCACGAGTCATTTGTGACGTGTACGAATCGACCGCACCTCAATCCGACGCACGGCGTGACCGGTATGGCTAAAAGTGACTGATATCAGTTTCAAATTGAGATAAACTTTGGAAAACAACACCAATGACATACGCCAAACTGAGAAAACGCGTTCGGATTGTTTTGATACTTTAGTACAACGATCCACGAGTCATTTGTGACGTGTACGAATCGACCGTACCTCAATCCGACGCACGGCGTGACCGGTATGTCTAAAAGTGTCTGATATCAGTTTCAAATTGAGATAAACTTTGGAAAACAACACCAATGACATACTCCAAACCGAGCAAATGCGTTCGGATTGTTTTGATACTTTAGGAAAACGATCCACGAGTCATTTGTGATGTGTACGAATTGACCGCACCTCAATCCGACGCACGGTGTGACCGGTATGGCTAAAAGTGTCTGATATCAGTTTCAAATTGAGATAAACTTTGGAAAACAACACCAATGACATACGCCAAACCAAGCAAACGCGTTCGGATTGTTTTGATACTTTAGGAAAACGATCCACGAGTCATTTTTGATGTGTACAAATTGACCGCACCTCATTCCGACGCACGGCGTGACCGGTATGGCTAAAAGTGTCTGATATCAGTTTCAAATTGAGATAAACTTTGGAAAACAACAACAATGACATACACCAAACCGAGCAAACGCGTTCGGATTGTTTTTATACTTTAGGAAAACGATCCACGAGTCATTTGTGACATGTACAAATCGACCTCACTTCAATCTGATGCACGGCGTGACCGGTATGGCTAAAAGTGTCTGATATCAGTTTCAAATTGAGATAAACTTTGGAAAACAACACCAATGACATACGCCAAACCGAGCAAACACGTTCGGATTGTTTTGATACTTTAGGAAAACGATCCACGAGTCATTTGTGACGTGTACGAATCGACCGCACCTCAATCCGACGCACGGCGTGATCGGTATGGCTAAAAGTGTCTGATATCAGTTTTAAATTGAGATAAACTTTGGAAAAAAACACCAATGACATACGCCAAACCGAGCAAACGTGTTCGGATTGTTTTGATACTTTAGGACAACGATCCACGAGTCATTTGTGACGTGTACGAATTGACCGCACCTCAATCCGACGCACGGCATGACCGGTATGGCTAAAAGTGTCTGATATCAGTTTCAAATTGAGATAAACTTTGGAAAACAACACCAATGACATACGCCAAACCAAGAAAACGCGTTCGGATTGTTTTGATACTTTAGGACAACGATCCACGAGTCATTTGTGACGTGTACGAATCGACCGCACCTCAATCTGATGCACGGCGTGACCGGTATGGCTAAAAGTGTCTGATATCAGTTTCAAATTGAGATAAACTTTGGAAAACAACACCAATGACATACGCCAAACCGAGCAAACGCGTTCGGATTGTTTTGATACTTTAGGACAACGATCCAAGAGTCATTTGTGACGTGTACGAATCGACCGGACCTCAATCCGACTGACGCACGGTGTGACCAGTAAAGCTTTTCATTAGATAAAGAATCAGTATTTATTAAATGAGATAAATCAATCAAAAACATATTGATTTTACATTATTCCCTTTCATTGTTATGAAAATGAAAACTTTTGAGTTTAAAATTTCATATTTTAGTTTCACATTTCTATATTAATGTATTCTTTCATATTACTGTTTTAATTTCTTTCATTATTGCATTATTAACATAATATTTGTTTTCTTATATAGGTGATTTTTTTTCCTTGAGTTCGGATGCTTTGTTCGGCAACAAATACCGTCGAGAGCGGATCACGGATATCAAAGGATGAAACATGAATGTTTATAACTGTTGTTGAATAATTGTAAATGTAACCATGTAAAACAATGTTTGAAATGTATATAGCAATGCGTTTTTTTGTATTCATGATGTTAAGTAAATGTATATACCGTTGTTGGTCAAAATATTGGGTGTGGGTGCTATGGTGTGCAGGTGTGCATGTGCTACTTTGTGCAGGTATTCTGGTGTGCAGGTACTGTTTTGTAGGTGCAGGCGATGGGGCCTTTATCAGCGCTTTTTTAGCCCTGATAAAGGACACCTTTAACAGCACTAGAGGAGCGCTGATAAAGGAACCCTTTATCAGCGCTCCGCCAAGCGCCGATATAGGAGACCTTTATCAGCGCTAAAAGAAGCGCTGATAAAGGGGTCCTTTATCGGTGCTTCTCGGAGAGCTGATAAAGGGGACCCCCCCCCCTTATCTACGCCGGCATTAATAGCGCTTTTCTAGCGTTGTTAATGCCGGTTTTTAGCGCTGATAAAGGGCCAGGTTGTAGTAGTGATTACAAGTTTAGGTCATTTTAGATCTGCCTATAAATTAATTATAAATTACATGTGAAGATCCTCCTCTTCTGGTTCTGACGTTTATTCAAGTTAATTAATCTATGGATTTCGTTGGCCATGACGTTATTCGTCATGTACAACAACGATTATTCATAAATTAAGATTAAAAAACCAAGTTAGTTATGTCATACTGGTGCTTTTGTTGCACCCAAAACCTACAATTTCATCAAGTAGGTTGTGCACTCGTGTCATCAACCTATATGCTTAATACGTCTTTTTTGACTATCTGAAATAAACTCGTCAATACACCATGACCATGGAATTTAATCCGACGGTTTCATTTCAATCAAAGGGTCGAGATATCAACTTCTATAAAGATGGAAATGACAAATCCATTCTCAGCTTATTTATTAATAACATATCATTCGTGATGCAGCCAGCGTAATCAATTTCATCACGTTCATATGTCGTTAAAGTTTATGGAAATACATCAAAGTGTGTGAGTCAAGACATGCATTAATAATAATTTTAAATTCTAAGGATCATTGCACACACCTGCAGACAAGAAAATCTAATGATATATAAACATGTGGAATTCTTACTGGCGGGTTGGTTTTCATAATCTTCCGTCTTGAAGATTACCATGTTTGAACTTCGATAGATGAAGTCTCATATGCTTACAAGTACTTGCAGCTAACAATTTACATACTATGTGTCATATCCACTAGTACAAAAACTATTTTTAACGTCGCCTTTTTTCACGTCGGTTTTTTAGAACCGACGTGAAAATCTTTGAAAATCGATTTTTCACATCAGTTATTATATAACCGACGTGAAAATACATTTTCGCTGATTTTTCACGTCGGTTATATAAGAACCGAAGTGAAAAAAATCCATTTTATCTGATTTTTCACGTCGGTTATTATATAACCGATGTGAAAATTCAATGCACATCACTTTTCTACATCGGTTATTAAAAAACCGACGTGAAAAATCCATTTCTATGAAAAGATATTAAAATGTTTACTTATTTTTCACGTCGGTTATTATAAAACCGGCGTGAAAAAATCAATCTTCATCACTTTTTCACATTGGTTATTTAATAACCGACGTGAAAAATCGATTTTCATAACTTTTTCACATTGATTATTTAATAACCAACGTTTAAAGCTATTTTTCACGTCAGTTATTAAATAACCAACGTGAAAAAAGTTTACAAACATGTAGTTCATTTCTCAATCTTTAGTTTGACAGGTCACGGAGCTCAAACGGAGTTACGGATTAAAATTTATGGCCTTTAGAAGTTGATCATCTCTAAACGAAGTCTTAGAGAAGGTCAACTTCTGAAGGCCATAACTTTTAATCGGTAACTCCGTTTGAGCTCCGTTACCTGTAAAATTAAAGCTTGGAAAATGAACTACATGTTTGTAAACTTTTTTAACGTCGATTATTTAATAACCGATGTGAAAAATAGCTTTTAACGTCGTTTATTAAATAACCGATGTCAAAAAGTCATGAAAATCGATTTTTCACGTAGGTTATTTAATAACTGACTTGAAAAGGTGATGAAGATTGATTTTTCACGATGGTTTTATAATAACCGACGTGAAAAATAAGTGAAAATTTTAATATCTTTTCACGATGGTTATCATAAAACCGGCGTGAAAGATAATTTTAATATCCCGCGAACGCGAAATTTCAATTTTTTTACATCGCGGCATCGAAATTTTGAATTGCCGCCTAAAATTTTTAATATCGCGTTTTCTCTTATCTCAATTATATGTTTCCATTATACACATATCCTAATTTAACAATCATTTATTTCAACCATTATCGTTCCCCCAACTCGACTCGTTTGATCTTCAATGTGAATCAATTATTTCTTCTTTTCGCGATCTCGTCAATGTATATTTAATCGTTTATCCATGATTTATGGGTTTTGTGATTTGTTTTCTTAATTGATATACCATTTGACGATCATTTCATTCAACCATCATTGTTCTACCGACTCAACTTGTTTGATCTTCCACGTGAATCCACTATTTCTTATTTTTGTGATCTCGTCAAAGTATTTGTGATTATTTTCCCATGATTTATATTTTCTATAAGTAGTTTTCTTAATTGATATACCATTTAACGATTATTATTTTATTATAACGATGGATAATGATTTATATCATGGTAAAACTACAAATCCCCCTACGGATTCAAAAAATCCTTCTAAGATTAAGCTATGGTTGGCTCATTCAATCTTTCCTCGAAAAAAATATCAAACTTCTGATGGTCATAACTTTTGATCCGTAACTCTGTTTGAGCTCTACGACCTGTCAAATCAAAGCTTAAAAAATTATCTACAAGATGGTAAACATTTTTTTACACCGGTTATTTAAAACCCGGTGTAAAAAATGACTTTTAACGTCGGTTTTTTCAAAAACCGACGTAAAAAAATGGCTTTTTAACGCCATTTCCAGATGGTATTTCATGTCGGTTTTTTAAAAACCGACGTCAAAAACCATAAAACCCCATTTTTAACGTCGGTTATTAAATAACCGACGTAGATATAATATTTTTAACGTCACTCGCAATAACGTCGCTTAAAAACTGACGTTAAAATGCAAAAAAAAACTAATGTAAAAAAAGGTTTTTATACTAGTGATCATAGAATGTTATCCGACCATAGAACAAAGTTTAAGAAATTTGTCATGACATTTTAAGGTTCTCATCATAACAGAGAAATGTTATACCCTTTTAAATGTGACATATACATTAAGACGTTATTACATTAAAGTCACGCAAAACTTTGGGGATATCTAATAATATATTTTAATTAATATTCACCTTTTTGAATATACATGCAATATAAAGTATAAACATTTGGTTTGAGGACACCAATTCCAACATGTGTGTGTGTGATCATATATATTTATATAAATATATATACATTTGTATTTATTTATTTATTTATAATTAAAACAATATATATATATATAATAATTTATTATTTAAATAAATTAATATATGTAAAAAATTTCTCAACGTCACACACACACACATATTCAATTGTTTTCTCAATTTTCATGGTCAATTTATTTTAAATTAAAATCATATTTTAATATTGATATACAAACATGTACTACGTATTTTTATATTTCCATTACTTATATATTTAAATACTCAATATATATATATATATATGAATATATATTACAATGTTTTTTTATATAAATATAAATTATATTTACATGGATAAATATTTTAAATTATAATTTAATATTTAAGAATTTATTATTAATTGTATTTTAATATAAATCATATTTGTAGATAAATATATAAATAATTAATTTTATTTGCTAAAATTTATATTCAAATTCCAAATTTCAACGTTTAAAAAGTCAAAATTTATATTTTTATTTAATATATTTATAATAATATTTTAAACGTATTCACTAAATGATATAGTACACACGTAGAACTTTTATTGAATATGCTTATATGTATTATAAACTAACATATTATAAATAATATATATATATATATATATATATGCACAAATACATATATACATATATATTTATATACACTCATTTTACATTATCTATATTGGTGGTTAAAGGCGGTGAAAAAGATTATGTCATTCTATTTATTTTATTTTTTTTTATTTTGTGATATAAAAGCATACCCTTGGTTATATGAGTATGTGGGTTATAAAATATTGACAATTTATATAAAATTTTGACTTTTGGTATAGAAACAAATTTGATTAAATAATAACCTGGACTTTATATTAAATTTTGCCTAGGGTCAAGGGACCTCTGTTGGATTGTGACCTTTTTTCTTTAAAAATAAATAAATAAAGGTAAAAAATCAAAAGGTAATTCATACAATACAGTGAAAGGCTGTTAAAAGTAATCCTCCACCATAAAAGCTAAGATCTTTGGGGGAAATATTAATGCAAATGGGTGTGTGGGCGGTTGCATGTGATATTATTTTATTGATGTTTTTTCTACACTGTTTTCTCACAACCCTTTTCAGAATAGCAAAATCATTTATACAATTTTTACATAAATAAATCAAATTATCACATATTTTCATGAATATTTTAAATAATGTTAGTTTTTTGGGATGAAAAAAAAAACTATTTTATTTTTATGCACCAGATAAATATAGTCAATCACGAGGTTAGAGTATTTCGAAAATAAAAACCGTTGGATATCGTTGAAATCACCTGAAGTCAATCAAATTAAAAAAAATACAATGGTTCCATTATTGAGTTTTTATTGTACAAATGTCATAAAGAGTAGTTTTAGCCTTTGTAAGCAACTGCAAACCAAACTAATAGTGACACTAGACTTGGTCAAAATCGTTGCATCAACGTTGATTTAAGGAAGGAGCCATTCAATTTATCCATTTCAAAGGATGTTCAACAAAAATCTTCTTTCCCATATAATTATTCATTCTATGTCACGTCTCCAAAATTTGTCAATCACATAGAATCAATGATGGATTAGAAATATAATCAATAATCATAATTGGATTATTCATTTTGTTTCCAAATAATTCATGCAATAACACAAAGCAAGCTCAAAATTATCATAGACAAACAATTCTTTAAGAAGAGCACTACTACAAATCACTCAATTAAAAGCGCTAAAAATCGATTTTATCAAAGCTAAAAAAATAATATTAATCTAAACTTTGTTAAAAGTCATCTTTTATCAACGCTAAAAAAACAATGATAAAATCTCGCTTTATCAGTGCTAAAAAAAAGAACACTACTACATGCCGCGCTTTTAACAGTGTTACAGATTGGCTTTATCAGTGCTAAAAAAATTTCGTTAATCTAAGTTCTGTTAAAATCCATCTTTTATAAAAAAAATGTTGATAAAGTTTCATTTTATCAGCGACTATCAGCGCAAAAAAAAAACGCTGATAAAGTCTCATCTTATCAGCGTTAAAAAAACGCTTATAAAAACCCCCTTTATCAGTATTTTTTTTAGTGCTGATAAATTTTGAAAAAAAAATTAGAGCACTCCCCCCATTGTCATCAACACCCCACCTGGAACCCGCACCCCCCCCCCCCCCCCATCAGCGCTCAGAATGCTCATTTGTCACCACTTTTCCATTTCTCAGTATATATATATACATACATCGTTTTATTCATAAATTTATATAATTATTTTTAAATACATTTATGAAATATAAGTTTGTGTGTGTGCGTGTGCGTGAAATATATATACTTATATTTTTTAAGTACATTATATAATAATATTAATTTACATATATTAGAATATATATATATATATATATATATATATATATTTCCGTTTATTAATACACACATATATGTATATATAATCACTATATATACATTTGTATGGGTATGTATATATATTCATATATTTTTATAATGTAAAAAAATGGTTAGATATTGTTTAAAAAATGGATAATAATTAATTCCATATGATTTATATAATTATTTTTAAAATGTGTCTATATATTGTATATTTAGATATAAATTTTATACGTTGCTTATATATTTATATGTCTATATATTTACATATATATATATACATACATATTCACATATAATTGTATATTTAGATATAAATTTTTTATATTGTATTTATAAATATTTACTATAAATACGTTTATGTACTATATTTAATTATAATGATAATGATATATTTATAAAAAAAAACATTTATATATGATGTATTTACACAATAGTGAGACACACACACAAAATTACATATATGTATTTATTTACAAGTATCTATTTATTTACATATATTAGAATATCTATATAAATATTTATTTATTTTTATTGGCACACACATATTTATATATAAACATTACTTATATAGGTATGTGTATATATACATTGAAACCATGGAAAAATTTATTGATCAATTCCACTAGTCGTACTAAGCCGATCATGAAAAGAATCAAACCAACAATGAAATTCCTGGTGCATCCCAAAGCACGTCAACCGATGGGTCACTGAGTTGCCCCCTCGCCCAACGAAGGAGAATTTGTAAGAGGAGAAAGACTCCGCAACAAGTCAATTTTTTCTCAGGATAAGCCCAAATAGCTGAGAATCCTCCCATTTCTTTGACAGCGCATTGACAACTTCAAGGCAATCCATCTACAACACCACCTTAATCCAGCCTTTTTCTTGAGCAAAAAGGATCCCTTACAACAAAGTTGTCGCCTCTACCACGACTTGGCTCCAACAAACTTGGAAATTCAAAAATTGAGCTGCCATTGCAATGTCAGGTAATGCACCCAACACCAACCATTGACCCCTTAGAGACTTCCACATTAGTATTAAACTTGATGAAACCCTCAAATGGGGGAGACCAATGAGGTGGTGCATGTCGTGGGCGGCCCAAGGATTGCTCCTCGTCATAAGCCAACCAGCGGTCCAACCACTCAGATGCCCTCTCAACCCAAACCCGGTCAATAGATGACTTTTCTTGGAAAATCCAATCATTTCTTCTAGTCCAGACAAACCAGGCTAGCGTACAGATCTTTCCCAAAACTTTGGGTTATAGAGAGGATGCCCAACCATTGAAGCTTTAAAGAAGGGGTTAAAAAAACTTAAAGGCCTCGAGGACCAATCCTTCCAAACCCCTTCCGTGCCGCGGCAAAAGAAGATAGAATGAAGCGGGGTTTCAGCATGTTGGGCACACATCGGGCATAACTCATCCACCGCTGAATGGCGCTTGACCATAAGGCTGCGAGTGGGCAGAACATCCGAACAAACCTACCCCAAAAGAATTTAACTTTAGGAGGGACATCAAGCGGCCAAATATTCTTCCATTGCTCGTCAGGGTAGGCCCGAGAGAACCCCCGAACCAGAGTTTTGTAACCCGAACAAACCGTATACTTCTCGGAAGAGTCACCAGACCAAAAGAATAATATTTTATAAGGTAAATGAAATGGATAATATTTTATTTTAAATGAATAAGGAATATTTATTTCCATATGGTTTATTTGTACAATTGATTTGTTATATGTAAATATAAAAAAACATGCATATATTTAATTATAAATAAAACTAAAATATAAAAAAATGATAAAAATTCAAAACCATAATATCTATATGAATGTAAGTCCTGAGAATAAATTTAGTCTCCGATGAAAATATGTAAGAAGACCCACTTAAACGAAGTTAAAATCTCATTTAATATTACAAAAAATAGGGTATCCCAACTAAAAACTCAGTTTTGGAGGCCTTACCCTTTTTGGCATAAAAAATAGTGATCAGGGTCTCTTCAATCCACACAGCATAGATCTCTTTGCAAGCTTCAATGTGATATGTGGTAAAATTCAAATGGACACCCGGATCAAAAGTTATGGACGTTTTAAGTTCATGTCTTATTTTCAACTTAAATTAGATTGTTCATTCATTTATTGAATTTTTATATCACCCAGTTGTTATTAAATGAATATTAATCGATAATAATTAGCAAATTATTAATTAATATTATTTTTTAATTATTCTACAAGTCACTTTTCCCTAAATATCTAATATATTAAGTGTAAATGCATATTTAATCTTCTATAAATCATATATAATAAACTCTATTATATATATATATATATCAATATAAATATATGGTTTTTAGTGGTGTACTTTTTTTATATAAAATATACATTTTATTAGTAATATTAAAAAGTGTTAATAAAGGGTATCGTTTTATCAACGGTATAATAAAAGCGCTGATAAAATGTAGTTTTTATCATTGTTTTTTAGCATTGATAAAAGTAGTGTTTTTTTAGCACTGATAAAATTGATTCATATCAGCGTTAAAACAAAGTTCATAAAGAGTAGTTTTATTAGTGCTAAAAAAACGTTGATAAATAGAGTTTTTATCGGCGCAAAAAAAAAGTGACAATAAAGAGAGACTTTTATCTTCATTTTTTTATCGCTTATAAAATTTATCCTTTATCATTGTTTTTTTTTATTGCGGTGATAGAGATGACATTTATCAACGATTTTCAAGGCCAAATAAACCCAAATATGTAATAGTGGAGAAAGAATATAAGAGTACCCAAACTCAAAATTTATTTTTTTGCACATAATTTTTCAAATTGATTTTAAATTTATTTCCCCACAATTGATCAACAAGATCAACAAATAATAATAAGTTAATAAACATTTGAGATCATTGAAATTCAAATAAAGTATCTAGGAAAAATAAAATTTATTTGATTGGTTATATAGTTTAAAATGATAATTTTTTTAATAGTTTTTGTTGACAAGTGAAAATAAAAACATTTTTATTTAGTTGTACTGTTGAGGGCATCCCTATATATTGCACCCCGGGTATTCACTTACACTTCTCCAGATCCAACGATCCGGTATCCCTTCGCCGCTTTCTTCTCAACACACAGACATTCAAACATCCGTGGATTGCCCTCACACAATTTCAGGGTCCTCCCCTGTTACAGGACTCCATGGATCCAGCCCCAGACGCCGGAGGTCGGAACAGAGTGTCAGTGTAAGGGGGAAGACGACTGCGAAAATCGAGAGCTCCTCCCTCCCTCGGTCACTCCACTTCCGCCTTTTCTTCTCCCCACTCGTCTCCCTCTCCGTGTATCAGATCAACCAGTCGTATACTTGGTAGAAAGAGGCACGATCCTCTGTTTTTCTTCCTTCTCCCCTCCGTCCAGTCTCTGTTTCAGTTCATGGAGTGTGCCGGAGCCGGACAGGGCAGGTCGGAGATGGAATGGAAGGCGGTGCACGACGAGGGGGCGACGCCTCCCGCCGTGCGCGTGGTGGCGGTGCCGGGGCCAGTGATCGTGGGCGCCGGGCCGTCGGGGCTGGCGGCGGCGGCGTGTCTGCAACAGCGCAGCGTCCCGAGCGTGGTGGTGGAGAGGGAGGGCTGCCTGGCCTCCCTGTGGCAGCTCAAGGCCTACGACCGCCTCCGCCTCCACCTCCCCAAGCAGTTCTGCGAGCTGCCGCTCATGCCCTTCCCGCCGGACCTCCCCGCGTACCCCACCAAGGAGCAGTTCGTCGCCTACCTGGAGCGCTACGCCGCCAGATTCGGGATCCGCCCCGCGTTCGGCTCGCGGGTGGAGCGCGCGGAGTACGAAGAGGCGGCGGGCAGGTGGCGCGTGAGGTGCGTGGATCCGGCGGGGGCGGCGACGGAGTATCTCTGCCGGTGGTTGGTGGCGGCGACGGGGGAGAATGCGGAGGCGGTGGTGCCGGCGATCGAGGGGATGGGGAGCTTCGCCGGGAGGGTCCTCCACACCTGCGAATACCGGAGCGGCGGGGAGTTCAGAGGGAAGCGGGTGCTGGTGGTGGGGTGCGGGAATTCAGGGATGGAGGTCTGCCTCGATCTCTGCAACCACGCCGCCCGCCCCGCCATTGTCGTCAGAGACTCGGTAAAGCCACCCATAAAAAACTAAAAAACCACCATTAACGCCGGTAACGGAGATCCTCTGTGGTTTAGTTTCCATGATTGGCCTAGAAGAGTAACATGTCGATGAGAAAGCAGAGATTTTATAACTCAATCATGCTCTGCACACACGCCTTTTCGCCTTTTCTTCTACGCCACCCCTGTAAAGCGCCTCCCATGATTCCCTCTGTGGCGCCCCAATTATTTTTACACGCTCGATCCTTTGTGTGGTAGGCTTTTGCTTATCTTGTGTGGAACGGATGAACCAGGTGCATGTGCTGCCGAGGGAGATGCTGGGGGCGTCCACGTTCGGCCTGTCCATGCGCCTCCTCAAGTGGCTCCCCGTGGCGGCGGTGGACCGCATCCTGCTCCTCCTCGCGCGGCTCGCCCTCGGCGACACCTCCCGCCTCGGCCTCCACCGCCCCGCCGTCGGGCCGCTCCGCCTCAAAAACGTCGCCGGGAAGACCCCTGTTCTCGACGTCGGCACCCTCGCCCGCATCAAAACCGGCCACATTCAGGTGCCCCGCACTCTTCCTTCTATATATATATATAATAATAATAACTCTCCGATGACCCATCGTCTTCTCCGGCGCAGGTTTTTCAGGGTATAAAACAGTTGCAGAAGCATTCCGCGGAATTCGTGGACGGGCGGAGGGAGAGCTTCGACGCCATCATCCTCGCCACCGGGTACAAAAGCAACGTCCCGGAGTGGCTCAAGGTACACCCTTTCTGGCAAATTAACGGCGGAAGAAGATGGAGTAGTGATTGGGTGACTGGTTTCAGGAAGAGGACATGTTCTCGATGGAAGACGGGTTCCCGCGGAAGCCGTTCCCGGACGGCTGGAAGGGGCGGCGGGGGCTGTACGCGGCGGGGTTCACCAAGCGCGGCCTCCTCGGCGCCTCCGTGGACGCCCGCCGCATCGCCGACGACATCGCCCGCTCCTACACCACGGAGGGTGCCCGGTCGCCGCCGCCGCCGCCGCCCTGATCCCGGTTCCAGAGCCCCACACATACACACATATATAGACACACACAATACACGTAGTAACGGCAACGAAGAGTCACCTTCTTCCTGTAATGCGATCTCGTGCTTCCCATGGAAATCTTTGTGCCAGCGATTAAGGGTAAAGGGACGACCTTTTTTTTTATTATGAAAAGTTTTTGGCAGCTCAAGTTTTGTAGCTCTGCGAACCCTACTTGTGATTAGTTTGGGGGAGAATGAGAGAGATGGCGTCTGTTTGGAAGTATGTGTATTGATATTCGCCAGTCGTGTGGGTTTTGTAATGAGAGCAAAATAATAAATTTTGTATGGCTTGTTTCTTTCGGAGCACTTTGGACTTTTATGA
The DNA here is from genome assembly GCA_963277665.1 of Viscum album. Lineage (NCBI taxonomy): Eukaryota > Viridiplantae > Streptophyta > Magnoliopsida > Santalales > Viscaceae > Viscum > Viscum album. The sequence continues at coordinate 1,980,300,162 of OY728125.1, read as the reverse complement.
TTTATTTAGGAATTTATGATATCTGGTGTGGTTCGAATTCATAGAAAATGATTATACTACACGTTTTATTTTTTTGCTTTATATATATATATATATATTTATATATAATGGTTTTATATCCCCTGGTTATCTGTAAATATATTCCCACTCATGATTTCATTCCCAATCAAGAGGTGGACCACTGTTTCTCAGATAATGATTACTTTGGATGGATGCATTCCATATAATATAGCCTTATATTAAAGAGGAGTTCCGAAAATATATATATATATTATAACAATGAGTGATATGGTTAGGTATCCTAAATCATAGTGGGAAATTAATAATATTGATACAATTAATCTTAATATTGTTATTTGGATAAATTATCTCTTTACATTGACCTGAATGAGTGGACCCACGGCTGAGGGGAAAACATTGCGAATGTTACGAAACATTGTTTGGAAACCATGCTTGACATAAGTATTTAGATATTTAGATTAGTACTAAATATGATGTCGATTTATTAAAGAGTTTTGAGTTCAACATGAATTTATTAAACAAGATAAACAAAATAGTTTGGTTGGAGGTGGCAATAATGCAGATATAAGCTTTAACAACACTAAAAATAGCCTTCATCACCAAAAAATCGTTGACGTTGTAATCGCCTTTAAAAGCCAACACCTTTTATCACAACTAAAAACACCATTGATAAAAGGGATATTCAACACTAAAAAAACAATGATAAAGATAGTCATTTATAATATTAATAAAGAAGATTCTTTATCACCGTTTTTGTTGCAATGATAAAGTGACCTTTTATCAATGATAAAAATAACAATTATACAAACCATGGTGTAGTATTGTACTTACACCACACCGCAACAACAAATACAAAATTTAATTGAAATTAAATTTACATCACAAATACAAGAACACACACACACACACACACACACTATATTATAGACATTTCAAATATCGATTTGTACAATTACATTGGTACATACAATTTATCACAAACATCAACAAATTCAAAAACATCAATATTCTATTGTCTTTTACCCCTAAGCCCCTACAAAAAAGCCTGATCATGCTACCAATTACTGAACAAACCAACTCAACTTCAGCAAAAGTGGTACACTTGTATAAAAAAACAATTCTTATATTAGTAACACTACACAAAAATAAATTAAACGTAAATATATAACAATACATTAATAAAATGCCACTTTTAAACTGAAAAACACACACTTCGAATCATACCAGACACACTATGTGTCACATTATTGTGTCGTTAATTTCTACACGTCACAAATGATTTATGGATCATTATCTTAAAGTATCAAGACTATTTAAGCCCATTTCCTCGGTTTTAAGTATGGGACGCATGTTTTGAACAAAAATGTCCATTTTAAACTGAAAACATACACTTCGAATCATACCAGACACACCGTGTGTCATATTAATGTTTGATTGATTCTTACACGTCACAAATGATTAATAGATCATTTCCTAAAGTATGAAGACAATTCGAGTACATTTTATCTGTTTTAAGTAAGTGATGTATGTTTTGAACTAAAATATCAATTTTAAATAAAAACACATATTTTGAGTCATATCAATCACATTGTGTGTCAGATTGATGTGTGGTTGATTCCTACACATCAAAAATGACTTAAGAATCATTTTCCTAAAGTATCATTTTCCTAAAGTATCAAAACAATCTGAGTATACTTGCTAGGTTTTCAGTGAGTGACAAACATTTTTAACTACAATATCATTAACTGAAAACATGCACTTTGAGTTATACCGGTTACACCATGTGTATGATTACCATGCAACTGATTCCTATGCATTACAAATGACTTATGGATCATTTTCCTAATATATCAAGAAAATTTGAGCGCGTTTGCTTAGTTTTCAGAGAGTGACACACATTTTTATCTAAAATGTCGTTTTTAAACTGAAAACACATATTTCGAGCCATACTGATCACACCGAGTATTAGATTCATGTACGACCAATTCCTACATGCCACAAATGATTTATGGATCGCTGTACTAAAGTACCAAGACAATCCGAACGCATTTTCCCAGTTTTCAGTTTGTGGCGTGTGTCTTGAACTACAATTTCAATTTTAAACTAAAAACATACAGTTTGAGTCATATCATGCACATCGCGTGTCGTATTCAAGTGTGGTTGATTCCTGCATATCAAGAATAATTTATGGATTGTTTTTCTAAAGTATCAAGACAATTTGAGCGCATTTGCTTGATTTGAAGTTTGTGACATGTGTTTTGAACTAAAAAATCAATTTTACATAAAAACAGATATTTTGTGTCATACCGGTCAACCCGTGTAATGTCCCGGCCCAGGTGTCACATACCGGTGCCCTGATGCGATTCGTTACGTGGCCTCAGGTGCGTCTCTCCATATGCTAGAGGTTACCGACTAGCAGTGAGAGTCAAATTTGTAACGTGGGGAGACTATACCCACTTTATCATAACGTCACAATAATGGAAATAAATAGAAAATAACTAAAGGATAATAAATGATAACCAATAATCAACAAACAAAGAGCAATATCTCATGATGAATCTAAAACAGGGAAAATGACTATAACCAAAGCACTAAATATGTCATGTCATGCAAGTGTCAAGTGTCTAATGAACACCCAAAATAAAGACACATTGAAATTTCCCAAGCGGGTCCCGACATCATGTGCGATTCCCTCATCTATGCTCTATCCCGAATCCCAACTCATTCATCTAACATTGCCCCCTTGCCCTTATCCTTTCCTACAAACGTAAAGCCTATTTGGGTATCGATCAAACAACCTGGGTAGGATGTGAGTACAACTCAGTAGGCCAACGCCAACAGTGACTAAAACAATATCTAGTCTATAACAATGTATGTAGTTGTATAAAGAATAAAGAACAAATGACAAAATAAATAGGTTTCACATTTAATTATTCTTTAATTAGCCACATAACCCCCCCGGGGTCACGGTGACACCCGAACCAATCACACCTGCTCTGGCCCATGCCTGAGTCTGAACTATACACCATAGGAATATCACAACTCATTCTTTCATGGGCTTTCATTATTCATTTTATTCCACTTTCATCTTCAATACCTTGGAGCCTCAATTTAAGTACCAATATCTCAACACTTAAAACATCAGTCCAATGCTAGTATCTTGGGGCCTAGAGCATCAGTCTGGCACCCCATGGGTATTTGAAGCATCAGTCTGGAACCCCATGAGTTTCCATCAAGCCTGGTCTCACAATCTCCAGCGGTTCCAATGGGATCCGTGAAGGGTTTCCCAATTTCATAGAATTAAATCCACCTTTTAATTTTAATGAAAATGAAAAATGTAATAATGAAATTGTAAAATTACATACACATGATCATAATCAAGACTATAAGAATTAACAATTAGACCACCTACCTCAAGATCATTGATGAATGCTCGCCAAACCATAACCCTCAATTTGATGTAGAATGGTTGAATTCACAACGGTGAGGAAGATCTAGGACCAAAACCTAGGATCATGATCCAACGAAATAAGATCCATTGAAACCTAGATCTAAACCATTAACACAGAGGAAAAATAACCCCTCTCCAATGGGAAAGATAAATGGGATAGAGAGGAATCTAAAGGAGGAAGAGGTCACATACCAAAGAGAGGTTGATTCCTTCCACCGGATCTTTGATTCACACTAGAAGAGGTTTGGGGAGCCTTGAAATTCTCTATAGATCCTAAAAAATAAATGGAATTCATGTTAGGTCGAGTCGGGGTAATTAGGGATAATAACTAGGGGTTTGGGAATTTTTAAATAAAATTTTTGGGATTTAATTTTCAGCGTTCACGGTTTCCTAGGCGGGGCCACACGGTTTTCCAAACTGTGTTTCTTAACTGTGCAACCCGACTGTATGGGGTGCATGGTTTCTATTAAATGGGCACACAGTTTGAAAAACTGCACACCAAATGTGAAAATCTCCACTATCCGAGGGTGCACAGTTTCCTGGGGGTAGGCACATGGTTTGGAAAAATCATGCACCCACCATGCACTGCCCAAAAACCCTCTAAAAGCTTCAAAAACTCACTTGAATGCACCTGAAAAAAGCTCCAACCAAAATATGATTACAACAAGGATAAAAGAGCACCTAAAAATGAGTATGTGACATCTCTAGAAAGTTGAGGATCTTACAATCTCCCCACCTTATAACAACTTGTGCTTGAGCTGTACTCCTAAGCATCACTAAGCTTTTGTGGTAAAAAGGTTGGTCCACTGAGCCTACTCATATGCTTCCCTTTCCCATGTTTCATTCTAAACAAGGCCATGCTACCACATCACTAGTACTACCGACACAGTCTTTCTCCATAACACTTTCTCATTACGATCCGCAACACGAATCAGATACTCCTCAAAGGACACATCAACCTCAAGCTCAACATCATCAACATTGATCACATAAGAAGGGTCAGGGTGATACTGCTGGAGCTATGACACATGAAAAACATCATACATACCATTATACCTATATGGAAGATCCAACTAATACACCACCGGTACAATCATCTCCACAATCTCAAATGGTCCAACAAACCTAGGTGCCAATTTTCCCTGCCTCCAAATCCTATGGTGACCCAATATCGGTGACACCCAAAGGAACACATGATCACCCACTATAAACTAAAGAGGTCAACAATGTCGATCAACATAAAAATTCTTCCTAATATGATTCATAACCATATGTTTCTGAATTAACTGAACCCGCTCCAACGTCTCCTGCACGAGACTTAGTCCCAATAACTCAGACTCACCCACCTCCATCCAATACAAAGGTGATCTACATGTCCTACCGCAAAGTGCCTCATATGGTGCCATCTGAATAGCCGTCTGATTACTATTTATATAGGTGAACTCAACCAATACTAAGTGCTTCTCCCGAGATCCTTCAAAGTCTAGGATTCATGCTCGTAGAATATCCTCAAGCACATAAACAGTACACTCGGATTTCCCGTCTGTTAGTGGGTAAAAATCCGTACTAAAAAACACCTGGGTACCAAGAGACTTCTATAATCCTTGATAGAAGTGTGAAGTAAAATGAGATTCATGATATGAAACTATAATCCGCGACGTCCCATGAAAACAAACTATCTCCTGAACATATAATTCACCCAACAGATCAACTGTGAAAGTTTATCATATAGGTAAGAATTGTGCTACTTTTTTCAACTGGTCCACAATCACCCATATCACATCATTCTTCTGAGGGATCCTCAAAAGACCCACCACAAAGTTCATGGTAAATTCGTTCCACTTTCATTCTGGAATGGGAAATGGTTGTAGTAAACCACAAGGTCGTTGATGCTCGACCTTCACCCACTGACAGGTGTAACATCGTGTCACAAAAACCTAAAATATCCCTTTTCATTTCAGACCACCAATTCTATCAACATAGTTCAAAGTACATTTTGGTCAAAACAGGATGCCCTGCCCACTTTGAGTCATGAAATCCACGCATCAACTCCTCACACATACACATAGGTACAACAAGACAATTCTGGACATATATGATCTCATACTCATCTATAGTCTAATCGAAAGGCGACTCCCCATCTTCAAGGATTTACCTTAATGCCAAACACTCCAGATCCTCATACTGCCTCTCATTGATCCGACTCAGAAGTGTGGACACCACTGATAAGGATACAGGGGTTATCTTCTCTTGACCCTCCTGAACTTCCATAGGCATCTCATCCAGCAAAGTCACCATCTTCCACTCAGAACTAGACTCCTGAACTATCTGAGTCTACATCTTTCAGCTCAAAGAATCTGCAAGACTATTTCCCTTCCCTAGTGTATAGGTTAACTCAAAAGAAAATGACTGCATATACTCAACCCATCTGCACTGCTGGAGATTCAAATATCACTGTGAAAAGATATATTTCAAACTTTTGTGGTTAGTATATACAATAAAATTTTCACCAATAGGTAATGTCACCAACCCTTTAAAGAATAAACCACCACGACCAAATCAAGATCATGCGTAGGATAATTCAGTTCATGTGGTCTCAACTATCGCAACCCATACACCACAACTTGACCCCCCACATCAACACTGTCCCAAGTATGACTCCAGATGCATCAAAAAACACGATATACTCCTCACCCAGCTCAAATAGGATCAAAATTAGTGTAGTAGCCAACTGCTTATTCAAATCTTGGAAATAATTCTCACATGATCCAGAAAATTAAAACTTGACACCCTTCTTGGTCAAGCTTGGATGTGGTGCTTCCAAATGGGAAAAGTTCTAGATAAACCTCTGATACTAACCCGCCAACCCTAGAAACCTTAAAATATCAAAAAAATTCTTGGGATGATCCCAAGAAACCACTGTCTGAACATTCTATGGGTCCACTAACACACCTTCCTCAGAGATGATGTGACCCATGAAATGTACCCTATCAATCAAGAATTAACACTTAGATAGCTTGACATATAACCGATGCTCTCTCAGTGTACTCAAGACAATATCAAGATGTCGATCATGATGGTAATGATTCTTGGAGTACACCAAGATTTCATCCACAAAGACAACCACAAACTGATCAAGGTACAAGTGAAATATTCGGCTCATCAAGGCCATAAACACAGCCGGAGCATTTATCACCCCGAACGACATCATTTTAAACTCGTATAGGCTATACCTACTTCTAAAAGTAGCCCATGGTATATCAAAAGGTCTAACTCTCAATTGATGACACACTGATCTCCAGTCAATCTTGGAGAATACACAAGATCCTCTCAACTGGTTAAAGAGATCACCGATACCCGAAAGTGGATATCGGTTCTTAACTGTCATCCGATTCAACTTTTAGTAATCAAAACACAATCACAACATCCCATCAGCCTTCTTAGCAAGAAAAATTAAAGAACCCAAAAGTGACATACATGGATGAATAATCCATTATACATCAACTATTCTAGGTGAGTATTAATCTCTTGAAACTATGTTTCTACCATTCAGTAAGGTGGAATGGAAACTGGTTCATCTCTAGGCATTAAGTCAATTATAAACCCAATATCTCTCTTAGGTGACAAACCTAAGAAGTCATCAGGAAACACGTCTTGAAACTGGTCCAATATGGAGGGTAAGACATCATGCTTTACACCCCATTAATGTAGAAAAATACTTGAAACCTGGGCAGTGAGCTCCCCTAGTTTCTGATGAACTAGACCTGAGTAACTAATCTTTTTCCCTGGACACTCTGCTTTCCACTACTTTGGTTAACATTCTCATAGAAATTCTTTCTACCCAAAGGAGACGTACCTATTGGTCATCCAGCAGAAACCACCTGTCCTCCAATGGAAGCCTCCTTCTGATTCCCCTTAGTAATGATATCCCGATTCTCTACCTCAACAAACTTCTTCAGTAGAAAGATATTCACCTGGGACATAATCTCACATTTAATTCTATCCTGAAAGTGCTTTAATTTCCTCATCACCTACTAGTGCTGGGATAAAGAGTTGAAATTTGGTGAAGTGACCAATATAGTCCATCACTGACATGCTTCCTTGGGCCAACCACATGAAATTTTCCACCCTCTCCAACTTGAGCATCTCTAGATAAAAATATTCTAGGAACTTCTCCTGTAAATCCTTCCATACCATGCCCTCCAATTTCTCATCCTGATCCTAGATATCCCACAAGTGATTCACTAATACTCATAATATATAAGCATCCAAATTGACTCTCTTTTCTGCAAGAGTCTCTAAATGGTCAAGAATTTTTTGGATATACTCAATCCATAACTCAACTTTCTCAGGACCACCCTCTTTGGGGATGGTCAATGGGTGATGCAACTATAACTCCTACATTAGATCATACATGTTTTGTATAGCCTACCCTAGGTATCTTTCCATGAACCACATAAAATGAGAAAATTTCTCATGTAACTGCTCTCCCGCCCCTTCACTCAGAACTATTTGGGCCTCTTATCCTACTGCTGGAGGCACATTTCCAGCCACGTCTTCCTATCGTCTTATCAACAAACATCATCATGGAGGCATGTATCTATAATAAAAAACACACATATTAGAACACATAACATACCATCAACACATTTACATAAGATTAATTCACATAAGTCTATAAAAAGTCACCCCATACTCTTCCACACAGTCAAAATTGAGGCACTATCACTATCCTCAACCATCCATCACATGGGACATGACTAACATAGGGTAACAAACTTTTGTATTTCAAAGTTTCTCATTAGAAACACATTTTATCCATTTCAATTTACTACATTTAGCATCATTTAAAATTATTAATTTCTTATTAGTCACTAGTTCATTTTAAATTACTTAAATAAATAAAACCATTTTCATTTTTCCAAAACCCACTCATAACATTCTTTTCCATGCATGCCAAAAATGATGCATGTCACATAAAATCCTAAGTGCCTAGAATGATGCAGGTATACTCAAATCTCATGCCATGTCAGACCATGAGTGAAATATTAGAAAACAGAAAATGATAACATCACACAAAAAGTGCACCACCCCAGGTGAAATAACATTCACCTATAAAAAAAAACATCAAGAACAAAAATCCCACCTTGGGTACTTGGGGTTTTCACCACACATGAGTTAGATAATCCAATGAACGAGATCATGAACAAGGCCCAACTCATCCTAGTTTTCTATATAACATTCTCAAATAGCAAGAGAACTGAAAATAAAATAAAACCTCCTCTGATACTACTTTGTAACGTCCTGAACCGGGTTCCACATATCAGTTCCCCAATCCAGTTAGTTATGTGAACTTAGACGCGCCTCCCCATACGCCAAAGGCTGTCGACTATCAGCGAGGGTCTAATTTGTAACATGGGGAGACTATACCATCTTTATCAAAGAAGCATAACAATAAAAATTAATAGACAATATCCAAAGGATAATAAACGATAACCAATAATAAAAAAGAAAAGATCAATATCTCATGATGAATCCAAAATAGGGAAAATGACTATAACCAAAGCAGTAAATATGTCATGCCATGAAAGTGTCAATTTTGTAATGAACAACCAAAATAAAGACACATAGGCATCTCCCAAGTAGGTCCCAATATCATATATGGTTCCCTTATCCATGCTACACCCCGAATCCCAACTCAGTCATATAACATGAGGATCTTGCCCTTATTTTGTCCTACAAACATGAATTCTATTCAGGTATCGACCAGGAAGACTGAGTAGGGTGTGAGTATGACTCAGTAGGCCACCACCAATGACGTATAAAGTAATATCTAGTCTATAACAGTTTATAAAATTGTATAAAGAATAAATAAAAAATGAAAAAAATAAACAGGCTTCACATTTAATTATTATTTAATTAACCACTTAGGTCCCTGGGTTCAAGGTGACACTCGAAATAATTATACCCGCTTCGTCCCATACTGGAGTCAGAACCATACACCATAGAAGTATCAAAATACATTATTTCATTGGATTTCATTATTCATTTAATTCCAATTTCATCTCCAGTACCCTATAGCATCAATCCAATTTCCAATATCTTGACACTTAGAACATCAGTCCAATGCCAATATCTTGGGGGCCTAAAACATTAGTCTGGAATCCTGTGGGTATTTTGGAGCATTTGTCCCTATCCTATAAATCATTTTTCACATGCATTCAATGGGGGCCCGGAGCATCAGTCCAACACCCTATGGGTATTTGGAGCATCAATCCCTAACCCACACATCATTTATCAATCAATCAAAAATATCACATATATCACATTCACATCAAGGTTCAACATCATTAACCTTCCATTCAATTATTATCATCATGGTGCACCATTTCATTTATAATTCACAACCATAGTTATTTACTTTAATCACATGAAGTAACATGAACAATTCACCATTAATTCAATTAACAACATTTAATCATACAATTCATTAACCCATAAATGTTAAGACAACCAACCCTTTAATTTACCATTATTAACATGAAACAAGGATTTAATTCAAGTCCAATAACCCATTATTCCCCTTTTCACATTCCAAAAATTATTATTTTTCTGAGATATTGGAACACACCATAGGTTGCCATCAAGTCTGATCTCACATTCTCCAACGGGTCCAACGGGATCTGTGAAGGGTTTCCTAATTTCATAGAATTAAATCCACCTTTTAATTTAAATGAAATTGAATAATGTGGAAATGAAAAGGCACAATTACATACACACGATCATAATCAAGACTATGAGAATTATCAATTAGACCACCAACCTCAAGATTGTTGATGAACGCTCACCAAACCATAACCCTCAATTCGATGCAAAACGATTGAATTCAAAATAGCGAGGAAGATCTTGGACCAAAACCTAGGATAAATATCCAAAAAAATAAGATCCATCAAAATATAGATCTAAACCGCAACAACCCAGGTTGTTTTAAATGATTTTTGTTTCCTGAGAAAATGTGTGTTATATTATATTACACACAATAAAACCATATATCTTTAATAATGATCAATACTTTAGTCACCAAAATGGGAAAATATGGATCACTCCAATCTATTAGAATCATCTCCTCCATGACCAACCCTACAAAAATAAAACAAGATATTATTAAATCGATCAACATTTTATAAAATGAAAATATATAACCTTGGCATGAATTGTAGTAAATATTGAATGAAATAATGGCATGGTATTTGACCGCTTTAGGACCATTGGTCAATATAATTTTTGGTAAATTTGACCATTGGAAAATATACCCATTGATAATAATTTTAATATTATAATTAGTGTTTATAATTAGTAATAAAAAAGGATAATAAATGCATAAAGGAGAAGCAATGACCTCAACCAATAGAGTCATGTCGTATGAATCCCATTTGTTAGAACATGGGAGGGAGGTAGCATCACTAGGGTTTTCCCTTGACCAAGCCCAATTTTATGTTCAACAAGTGAATCTAGAATGGAATCACCTATGAGAGAAGTTCAAGTTAGTATAAATTACTACTCGATTAATGTTAGCCGAGTTGCCCCATAAATTTATCACCATCACACACCTTACCCTTAGGTCATACGCATGTGTTAAAAGGGGCTACATGTATTGGAATTAGTTACTTAAAAGTGAAATTACTTTGTATAAATATTTTTTTTATTCCATAAATTCCTTTTTAATAATATTTTTTCTTAATAAAATATATGTTTAATTGAGACGAATTTGAAAATTTGATTTTTCAAACACAAATTGTAATTTTCAAAAAAGATATAAAATTTTATAATAAACTAAGGTATTATGAATAATATTTTTTAATTAAATAGTATATTAAACACAATATTACTTAAGTATAAGTGATAAAATAATTTTATTATGTCCTAGAAAATTTTTAAGTGTCAGAAATTTGACTATGCCTTACAACCAGCTATTTTTTTAATAAATAAGGTTTTTTATATTTTAAAGTTAAAATTATCATATTGAGAGAATTATTTTGATAAATGAAAAATCATTTTTGAAATCATCACATAAAAATTAAGTTAGGGTGAGTTTATGAAAATTTTCTAAAATACTTTAATTTTTTCATGAATAGTAAATATATAGTTTTGGGGTTTCAGTATGTTTAAAGAATTCATAATTATGTAATAATGATGTAATAATTAATTAACAGTAATAAATGACCTAAAATATGTTATTTTTATTAATATTAAGTATTTTAATGGATTTTAATTAATTTCCAAACCTATAAGTGATTTTTCAAAGTTTAAAATGGAAACTTTGATTTTAAAAACATTACCTTGCGAAAACTTTAATTTTCCATACCAAAAGAAGTAATAAAAAATGATGATTAGTTTTTGTGGGTTAAAATAACTTAAAATGTGACCCAAGTATCCAGAAACATGGGAAAACCCATGGTTAATCCAATGGTTTTTCATTTTCAACAACCTATATCTCCAAGGCCTATATTTGGAAACTATTAAACAAATTTTCCACTTTTTCTATAAATACCCACCCATTTATCCATTTTATTTAAATTACAATCCATCATCCATTAATTTCTATAAGTTTTTATCCCAAGGAGTCCTTCCTAGGTTTCCTCAATCCCCCAAGGTTCCATTCCTCAATATTTAGGAGTAACTCTTCAAGGTAAGGGGATTATCCTTCTTTTTTCTTCAATTCTAGAACCCCTTTTTGCATATGTCTTCTAATTATTACGATTACTCTCTTTTATTACCCCTTTTATCGTATCCTTACTAAAAAATTATGTTTTATCAATGGTATACCCTTGTACCCTAACATTTTACCCTTTTCTAAAACCATGTTTTATACCCATTATGCTGCTGAATTTACTTCTCAAAATTTCCCTCTTCTCCCTAAGAAATTCTCTCTTATTTTCTGTGTGGATACCCAAACCTTTTTATTTTCCATGTGTATTAACCTATATGTAAAAAATGATTTATTTCATTTGGGTATTTAAAAATAAGAAACCCACATTCCCTTTTCATGGTCTAAAAATGACGTAATGATCATGTATTTAAGCACTTTTATACGCTATGATTTTGATAAGAAACCTATTATTTGTTCTCTATGGGTTATTAATGAAATGATTGATTATGATCTATGTGGAACACATTAATTAAGAAATATGAAGGGTGTTCCTCGATATCACTCCTATTCATTGGGTAAATAATTTAATTTCTATAGATGTTCTATGATTTTTTTGAATGTGATAGATACTCTAGGAAATTATCACATCAAAGTTACATAAAAGAACAATCAATTTTTGATAAGAAATTTTCAAAACTCACATATTTGAATATATAAAAGTAATACAAAGTAAAAAAAAATAGTTCTGGTGAACCAAATCCAACAAAAAATACATTCCATTGATTAAAAATTAAAAGAATATATATCTATAAAAAACCACACAGTCATGATTTATGAAACACCTTGTGGTTAATTTATTATAAAATAACAATCAATTTAACATTGTAACGGAAGAAATTTAAAGTAAAAAAGAAGACTACTAAAAATAATATTCAACATGATGAGATAAAATATGTTGTAGCACGAGTTGTTTTTTAGATCATGATACAATGGTAAGAGAATAATACTTGTAATTTTGAGAAGAATAATCCCAGTGAAACTACTGGATGATAAAACTAAAAAACATGCCATGAAAATATGCAGACATGTAATGGTACAGAATAAAATGTCAAGTTTTTGATCTATGGTTTGAAAATATTTTTTGGTGAAACTAGTGTCTGAAGTGGGGAAGAAAACTACCATGTATTATTCCATTATGTATTGAGCTAATAAGTTTAATATCATAAGAGTTTTATGACTCACAACACACACACACACACATTTTAATGAAAACATTTAGAATATTTTTTCTGATCACTCACAACACAAACATATATTTTAACTTATATTTTAACATGAAGAATATTTCTGTGTTTAGTGTAGTTATAAAATCATAAAAAGTGTTAATATTACTAAACTTCATGTATATATAAGTGAAAAAAATAGATATGGATTGTGCCTACCAGATGTAATTTTTACCATAAATAACTTAAGAATGAATAAGATCTGAATGCATTTACAAGAATAGAATCTTTGGGAATATATCATAGAAAAAATGATATATGAATATAGTTATAAAAAAGTTATAAAACATAAATCAATGTATGTATGATCTACCAAACACATTTTTAAATGAATATTTACACTGAAGTCATTAACGACATAAAGAGTATTTTGAGTAAGAAAATCAGAGGTAGAATTTAATGCCACAAATATATCAAAAGGAATTTAGAAGATATCTAATATTTGAGTATTTTAGAGTGTATTCTCTAATTGTGATATCCTGACTTCTATAAATATATATTGAATATAGAGTTATCATACAGCTATTTATATATTACTTTGTGATATATTTGATCTCTATTTATGATTCTAGTTTTGAACATTCTAGTTTGTGTCGATCTTTAGATTTATTTATTTTAACATCCAATGTATAAGTATTTTCTATTATAATATTTTTCTATTCATCTGATGATATATTGATCTAAAAATTCTTGTATATTTGAGTTTTAGTATCATGAGGAAAACATGTAACAACCATGACTTGGGTACTAGAATAGTAACCATTTGGGGTTATTTCAAGATCCCATGTGCACCTCTTAATCCATAGAGGTTTTCATAATCATCGAGGTATAGTGACCATAAATTATGAGATGGTTTTAACTCTTTAATAATAAACTAGGTCATTGAATGATTATGTCAAAAATGCATCTTGAACTTAGAATATGTAAAATAAATGAAAAACATAAACCTTTCCACCAATAAGGTTAACTATAAAGGAATATTTACAAAAACATAGTCCATAACATCCATACAGTCCATCAAATGCACTTAACTAGACAAAATAGACATATAAAATAACCATGTGAATAAACATATACTAGATAGAAAAAAAGAAGTTCTATATACAAGATATCCCATAAGGAATGTCACAAGATAGCCCTATAGTCCCAACCTAGATTGTCCATCAAAAACCAAAAAAGGATTTCCCTATCTTAATATGACATGTATTATGAAATCAGATTCTCCAGTGCTTAACCTTTCCCTAGATCATGAAAAAAGGACTTAAATGCATCATGATAGGACATGTATAGGGTGTGAGTAAATAATACCCATTTGGAAATCACCATATGACCCCTACCTTCCTATCATAAATCCAAGTGCAATGACTAATAAATAAAAAATATTGAACAAGAAAACAAAATAGTCAATATTCACTGATATAAATAATAAACATGTATAACAACTATAATAATTTACTCTCTATACCTAGAGGTTCTAAAACTATATATACCTACTTTGAGTAAAAGTCAAAATTCATGTGGTGACTTCTTTCTGATAACCTAGTGCTGGTTCAATTATGAGTATAAATTAAGTTAGGGTGAAATATTCATCTCATTAGGGAAAGGGAATTGTATATATATAGTTTGGGTAATCTTGCAACCCATCTATTTGAGAATTGGGAAAGTGGTATATGGAGTCGAAGCACCATGATCCCATCCCATTTATCACAGCGTGTCCATCAATGTATGTCATACCTACTCAATAAATTTTTTACAACAACACACCCATTTCTATATGATCAATAATAATAAACAAGTATACATGAACATGCATAAAACACTAAGTGTGAGCTCACTTGGCATAAATCTACTAATCTATGACCACCAAATTCATATAAAAAGTTGATCCATGTAGAATCAAAGGATTCAATGTTTTTTAAAACCTATAGTAATAGGATATTTATGTATTTTATAAAATCGAAATATGTTATTAGAAACTAAAGAAGTATAAATTCCTTACCTAAATTCAATCAATAGAGAGCCTTAACATAATATAGATAAATCCTTAGATCACCCTTAAAGCTTGAATCCTGAGGAGGCGATGAAATGGGAAAGGGATGCCTTGGGGAGAATTATGGACTTCTGGGGTGGATAAATCCTATGGGAAATGGGTAGAATAGGTTTTCAAGTTTTAAAATTCCAAAAGACCATTTTACCCTACAGTTAAAAAATATAGTAGAAACCCACTAGAACTATAGATTTATGGTGTTTACCAATGGCCACAATAATTCAATTTTTATCCACAAGTATTCCAATTCAATTTGTACACCATCATCCCTTATCACTTCTTACACCCAATTCTTCTAAATTCCTTATAATTTTATTCCAAATACCTTTAACTCTATAATACCATTATTTAATAAATAAAATGTAACATATTGAAATAAAATTCTAACCCATAAGATGAGGGCCATTTCATTACCTTTACTAAGTGTTGGGCCATTTAGATCTTGGTTTAGATCCTCCTATCACTTTCAGTCATAAGTAAATAAATTCAAGATTTATAAAATCAGTGTATTCAACTAGTTGATATATAAAGGATTATAGATATCTTATTCTGAAAAACATTAACATTACATGTTATTATACATTTATTTTTTTAAAAAATTATATCTATTATTATATCTATTTTTTTTGTTATAAATTTACTTTTTTGATTACATAATCGTTATATCTTATATTCTAAATAGTATATATATTTTCCACTGTATTTCTAATTCCACACTATCCAAAATAACATAATTTGTTTATAAAAATTATATTATTTTAAAGGGGTTGTACTTATTTTTTTTGAAATATTCAAGTTAACCTATCTTGAATATGTATAAATTGGGTCAACATTTGGAATAATCATGTGTTTATAATATTTAATTATACTAATGTATAATTGAGAAAATTTCTAAATGAAAACTCACATTCCAGTTAAGATGCATGAAGACTTGAATTAGAATTGACCTATGATGCTTGATGGAATAAACTATGTGTATTGGAGAGTCATAATAGAATTTTTTGTCATCAACATAGGTATGATACACTAAATTTCAATATAAAATGATTATAAAATTCAATAGAATAAACAAAAATAATTTACACCTGATGATACCACTAAGTTTGTATTAAATCATAAAGTTTAGATCATGCTATGTTGTACAATTATAAGAAATATCAATAGTTAAATTTACTCATGTACAACTATAAATGATATCTAGAAGAAGTTGGAAACAATACACATTATAATGTAAAAGTTAATAGAAACTAAAATAGTGATACTCCATATAGTATATTAATGTTTTAACTTCCTACTAGAAGAACCATTAGATAATATGCATCAATGGTTTATGAAAACCATTCATAGACTAAAAAAACTTGGAAAGACTAAAATTATATATAATAAAAGTATGATGAAAATAATATATACTTTTTTGAGAATGGGAATCAAAGTGAATTACATTAAAAGACACCAAGCATATTACGAATATCAAGTTTCATAAAGTCATTGTAACTTTGATATAGTATAAACTTCATCTTAAGTGAGATGATGAAAAGATAAAAATAAAAATAAAAAAGTTTTCTCTACTTCAGTAATGAATAATACTCTTATAGATTAGAGTGATTTATATTTAATTTATGAATAGTTATATCAATTAAAAAAGTGTATAAGAATAATGTTTTAATGAGGGAACTCATAATAATATAAAAGAAAGAGGAGGTCAGTATGATAAAACAAGTTATATTGATAACAAATATGAATCTGAAAAAGTAATAATATTTAAATGTAAAAAATCAGGGAACATCAAACTGGATTGTCCTTGAAAAAAGAAAAAAGATAAATATATTATTAGATAGAATAAAATTAATGATGAGAAATTTTTAAAGGAAACTAACACATGGAGTGTAAGAAAATATTATCATCTAAAAGTGGTTAAAATAATTATTATTATCGAAAGATAACCAAATTATTTATAACCAATTATTAGTAAAATGAGACATGTTTCTTGGAAAGTTAAGTTAATTATTAAAAATAAAATTATTAAAGTCCTTAGTTTTCAATGTCATATATGATGACCCTATATCTATAGACAAGATAAATAAATAGAGTGATATGATAAAGGATCCCTAAAAACTACTTGAAAAGAAACATCGACAGACCAAGACATAATTTTCCATGTCTAATGGAAAAATTTACACACATTCCACAAAATTAGAAGCTATACTGACTATTATTTCTCCTTATATTTAACAAAAAAAGTGATAAATATTATGTCTAAAAATTCTAGATTATAAAATAATTTGTTAGTACCGACTATAGGAAAACATAAATTAGAAAAGATTCTAGCTATTTCAAATCCATCTAGGTCCAAATCCAAATATGAATATTCAATATACTTAAAATATATATTATATCACATTTACTTTGTTCTATGCAATACACATTTTTTATATATTTCCTAACTTGAGGGAATTGGAATAATATATACTCTTTGAATAAATTCCAATCATTTGGTACTACAAGTTATTATATTTCAAGGGACCTCAATACTCTCTAATATTGGGAAGTAAGGAAAGTTTGGGTATTATAAGTTTTAGTCACTAATATTTATAAACCTAAGAAAATTTGGATACAAAAATCCTTAGTTACATTATTTTCATAACGACATGACATATATTAGAGAGAAGAGCACTAGGTATATGGATAATTGTTGTCCTTGACACATGTATGGTTAAAAAACCAACTTCTATATATTAAATAAAGTAAAAGGATAAGTGTGAAAAGGCCACATCTGGGGATTCCCTTTTAAAAATAATATAATAAATTAAAAGGATAATATTTAGTTTTTAGATAAAATGAGAAAGTATAAATAGTGGGTTTAAGTGATGTATTTATCCATGACAAACCTTTAACTTAAGATATTCTTTATGTTATGTACTTTAAGAATATCTTCATTAGAAATAGTTATCTATTTTATGGGGGATACTCCATAAATTTAGGGAATATTTAATTTATATAAACTATTCACAATGAGATCTAATATTATCTCTAAATCATCACAATAATGCTTATACCTTATATCTAGTCGACTTGACCTACTAGAATATCTCTTACTTCAATATGGTGGAAGATAATTTTGGGTTTTGATATAAAATTTTAGGATACTGCAACCTTAATAACCTAACTAATATCTATAATAAAGTTATTATGATGGACTTAATAGGGTTAATGTTTAATTCTTAAAAAATCTATGATCCTTTTTAGTGTGGAAAGAAACATAAATGTTGTTTTTAAATGGTATACGATTTATCAATATACAAGCTTCTAGATTTAGTATATATGGACCTTTTTGAACCAAATCAAACTACAAGTAAAAATGGGAGGCACTATATGAATGTTATTATTGATGACTACACTCATTACACTGAAGTTTTTATTATTTTTTAAAAATTAAATACACCAATATTGTTTAAAAATATATTTTATTTAGTTTAAAATTTAAAAAACATTTTGATAATTAGTTTCTAGAGAGATCATGGAGTTGGATTTATAAATCTTTAATTTGAAAATTTTTATAGTGGAAAAGGTATTAGAAATAAATTTTCGGCATAAAAAAACTACATTAAGAATTTGGTAGTTGAACCAAGGAATAAAACCCTTCAAGATATGGCCTCATCTATATTGTGTAAGTATCAAGTAAAATAATACTTTTAGGAAAAAGATATGAATACTTGATTATATACTATAAATTATACTTTAATTCATCTAATTTCAAATAAAACACCCTATGAATTGTGGAATTAAAAGAATGAAAATATAAGGTATTTTTAGGTTTTTTAGATGTAAGGTTTTTATTTTGAATGCAATAGCTAATGTTGCTAAATTTGACCCAAAATCCAAATAAAGAATATTTCATAGTTATTACACCACAAGTAAGTCCTATTTAGTCTTCAAAAAAAGATCAAATACCTTGTAAGAAATGTTACATGTGAAATAAAGTGAAACCAACTCTTTAAAAAAATTAATTTCTACATTTTTGAATGATGAAAACAATATGAAGGATTCTTTCAAAAATAACTTTGTTTTATAAATTCTGTTGGTTGAACCTCTAAAATTATAAAATGACGAACTAGAAGGTGAGAAATTTATAGAAGAGTAAAACCAACATCCTTTCATAAAAACTATATATTATTGAGGGACCATCCCATCAACAATGTTATTGATGATGTGGATCAAATGACAACAAATTAAAGAGACTTATGGAATGAGTATATGCATCTTGCATTTTTTTTACTAATTTGAACCTAAAATGGTAGATGGTGGATTAGGGGATGGGAGGTATATAATTTACACACAATAATAAAATAATAAATCTGAACATAATATAGTGTATCCATTGGTGAAACATCAGAGTGACTTTTTGATTATTGGAAATAAGTGGATTGTAATGAACTAACTTGAATAAATAAGACTCACAACCTATGTTGGACCACTACATGACCTCAAGCATGCTCCCTAATCATCATAGGATATAAAATAGTACCAAGGGATACAATATAATCATTTAGTAATTAATTTTCCTTAAATAGAATAAATAACTACATATATATATGTCAGTAAAATTTTATTTTAAAACAAAAAACAATTCTTTAAAAACAAAATTCAAAGAGAAAAAGTACCAATAATTAAGCATAAAAATAAGTTAACATGACCTAGATATGATAAACAAATATAGATGATTGATGCATATCCATCTATGATAACAAACTTTTCCAATAACACCTAACCGAACACCATCTTGTATAACCATGAAAACAAATCTTATGATCCATCACCGATATACAAGGCAATATTTCCTTTTATAGAATCACAAAAAACATCATCTATATCCACACCATGATATACTGTTAGGGGTGAGTGACACCTTACTCAATATAATTTACCTGAATCACTCCCATGAATTCCGATGCATGATATATTACAAACCATGTAACCAAATTTGTTTGAAAGAAAAACTAATAATTAAAAGTTTAATAGTTTATAAAACCCTTTTAGACAAAGTATACTATGTTACAATATTATTATTTGATAAACATATTTAAAAACATACCAAATTATTTTATGTTTAACCAATGAAACCAAAATTCCATAGTTTAATGAATCATGAGCAATAAAAATAAATAAATCATGAAAGCCCCTATAAACCAAACCAACTATGGAATAGTGAACTTATAGTGTCACAATATACTCAAATTATTCTTTTAATGACTTTCCACTATGGCCATAAATATTTTCAACTACACGTCATGGTTATTTCTAACCATGGAGTCCTTGATGGTCATGTATTTAAATATGTTTAATAAATACCATTTTATTTCTATAATGATATTCTATATTAAATCTATAAAATTAATATATCTTAAAATAAAAAAATTAAGATAAAAACCTCATTTTCCCTTTTGTAAAAAATCAAGATAAATTACCATTTTACTAAATAAATTTCACATAATTGTTTTTAAAATACCTATTCAAACCAAGTAATTAAAAAAACATAAATAACAAGACATGTAATCATAACAAACCAATGAAGGAATAAAATAAAACTACATTAGAATATTTATTTTTAAATTTTTAAACATTTTTGATCTAGTAACCTTAATGGTAGAATACAATTAGTCCTTTCATCCAATTTTCCTATAAAACATATCTCTTAAGGCCAAAGAACTAGAATCAACATTTTAAAGAGGATTGAGTGACATATGAAATTTAGTAATGATCCCATGCTGAACTGTCATGGCCTGTGTTGAATTGGAATGAACACTATGTAACTCTTATGTTTAGAGTATATGGCCTCTAGTGAGTAGCATGACACCCTGGACATTTGAAACAAACCTATGTAACTCACTACCTCCTAATAATATAAGAAGAGGATTTAGATGGTAAAGTAAAAATATTAACATAACCCATGTACCATTTTCCATAGACCTTGTTCAATTGGGCTTGACCCTATTACAATTATCATAAATCCCCCTTTAACATATTTTAGATAAAGAAATAAAAAATGAAAATTTTAGGGATTAAAGATGAATTATCTTACACTTTAATCATGTTCCTAATAATCTAATTTTTTTTTGAGAATATAAATTAACAATCCATCGATAATTAACCTAACTCACTATCATTTGATTTCCTCTTCCCAATATTTCAATACCACCAAAGGAGAAGTCGAGAGAGAGAAAGTGATTAGTCACTGAAAGTGGCTAATATTAATTGTTAATATCTTTATATTCATTGTTCCAAAGTCCATAAACATTGTTTTTAGTGCATTACGTAAATAGAACTTCATTTCTCATTAAAAATGCAATTCATGTTTAAAATGAAAATTTGGGCCCAATAATTAAATTGTTTGTAGACAACATTTTATTTATTTTCTGAATTTTAAATTTTTAGATATGATTAATCACTTTGTTTGGAACATTTTATCTTTTAGGTCTGATGGATGAATCCTAAGGGAAGATGGATAATTTTGCGCCCGAATGCAGAAATTTGCTGGAGAAAGCATAATGGGCCTAAGGCCCATCAAACAAATGTGGGGCCCAGAAACCAAGCTCAATGAAGCTCAAATTTATACAGTATAAAGATAAAAATATGAGTATAATTTTATTCAACTGTGTCCGGAGCTAATTCTGATGTTTTCATGATGATAAAGGGATCTGAAGTTGAGATTTAAATGGTGGACCCGACATTAATGCACATAAATCCGTCCCACCATTTCGACCATAACTTCCAAAAGGCTAAGCCAAATTTCCTGAAATTTTGAGAGCTTCTATAAGACACATGTACTAAGATATGTTCTATTTATGACACCTTCGGATTCGGCCTTATGAAGTGTCAAACGCACACGTAAAAATGGAGGATGAATCTGGTTGGTTTTGTGCTCAACTTTGTAACGTTAATTTCCTTTTGATTCTTCACCCTCCTTTTGACTCTCTTAATTATTGGGGGGTGAATTTATTGTTGGGGGTGGACCTAAGGCTCATAATATACCTATATAATGAGCTGGTGGTGAAAGAAATTATCATCTAACATTTTCCTTTGAATCCAAGTTTTTCTTTCAATTGTAATTTCCCGCTTTCGTTTTGTAATGGCATCATCAATTTCTCTAATGTAAGTTTTTCATTCACGTTTTGTATTTTAATAAAATTTATTATTTTTCACTTTTTATTTTCCTTTTCTTCACACGTTGATACTATTGAATCGTAGTATGAATTTATTCACACCCGCACTTGTGAATTCATCACACAACGGTGGAGTGTTCATTTTGATTAATGTTTTTTTTATTCTTCAATCCCACTTCTTTAAGTCAATTACCCGCTTCCATTGATAAAATAGCATCAATGGAGGGCTAACATTTTATGGGTTGATCCTAGGGAGTTGCATGCGTTGGATTGAATGTTATTTTATGTTCTTAAATTCTTAAACTTGTTCTTTATTTTAAGAGTTCCTTTCTTTGATTTATCTTCTTCTTTGTCTTCACCGACTTTAACGACGACACATTTTAAGTGCTAGTATGATCCAATTACTTGGAGTGCTCATTTAATTGATCCTTTAAGTGAATTGGTGATTAGCCTTGAAATTGTGTATGGATTAAATCGGAGAATGATATTGAGGAATTATTTCATTTAATGGATACCTCTTGAATCGATGAACAGAAAATCAAATGAAAAACAAATACATCCAATCAAGCCCAAGAGACAACCTAGGATCAACTCACCTTAATTAGTTGTTTTAATTAAAGTAATTTTATTGGTTTTGTTCTTTAAATTAAATAAATATTTCTTCAAATCAATCAACACCATAGTTGGCCACTTCATAGCCAATCTCGCATCTAATCAAAGTGTCTCAAGGTTACTTCTTCGGTCCCTGTGGATTCGACCCCTACATGTACTACATAGACCGCTTTTACCAGTAGGGTAAATTTGGGTGCAACCAGAAAGATAGAGGGATATGAATATTAGAGAAGAGAATATACACAAACAATTCTCTATTTTAGGCTACATTGATATATTCTTTAATATAAATTCACTATGAGTAATGTCCTCTATAATTGAGTCAAATCCCATTAAATTTCTCCAAAATAACTCTTCTCTCATTTTCTCTCTCTCTCTATCATTACTCCCATAATGTCAACCATTCTAAATCCTTTATTATAAAAAAAATTCACAGTGTAACACCAACTATATATCCCTTTATTGAATATAATTAACCACTATAAAATAATATTTCAAACATAGTAAATTAAAATCCATAATAAATTATTCATGTCATATAAATGACATCACTTTCACATCATGAAGATAATTCATCTAATATTCCTTATATAAAAATAATATTCCCCTCTAATTACATATCAATGTATATAAAAATATCAAATAATCAATTAATCATAAGGATAAATTCTATTTTTATATGGAAATAAATTTAATAAAAAATATCAAAATTATATCCAAATATATTAATTACACTCAAAAAATAAAAAATGTTATAATTCTCCCCACTGTAGGAATTTTTATACCAGAAAATTCATTTAGTCATGTTTCACTGAGAAAGACATGACCACTACTATTACATGTGAGATTATCTCTACCACGTTTCTCCATGAACTTTCCCATGTCTCCATAACACTTAAAGTAAAGGAATAATATTTCCTCTCAAAGAATTATTTTATTTATTACTAATCCCCACTATCCTTTAACAAAGGTAATTCTTGGTTCCAAATCAATACATTTCCGAGGAATAAAGTGGGTTATATTAGATTGATACTTCTTTAATTGTGAAATATGTAACACATCATGCATCATAATATATATTATTGGTAATTACAACCAATATGACACATTACCAATTCAATCAACAATTTCAAAATAAGTTATATACTGAGGTGCTAATTTTCCTAGCTTCCCAAGTATTAAATCTCTTAATCCTATAAATACTTGAAAAAATATTTGATCATTGACCAAAAACTCTAATGATCAACATTGGTAGTCAATATAATACTTGTTTGAGTCTAAGTTTTCATAAATTTCTTACAACATTAGCTGAATAAGATCTATTGTCTCTTGAACCAAACCAAGTCTTAAGAGAGACCTCACTCACTACTCATCTCAACATAGAGATGATTTTCATAGTCTTCTATACAAAATTTTAAAAGGATCCATCTAAATTTATACTTGGTAGATATTATTATACAAAAATTATACCAAAGGAATATGATCCTCCCTTGAAATCCTAAAATTTAGTGTAGAAACTCAAAGAATATCCTCTAAAGTTTATATAGTCTATTTTAATTTCCCTTCCACCTAAAGATGATATGATGTAATCATCTTCGATTTAGTAACCATAATTTTATGAAATCATCTCTAAAACCATGATGTAAATTGATAATATTGATATGATACAATATATACCTTTACTATTTTCTTTGTGACCAACTTACCCAAGTCTTATACTAAAATAATTTCCCAAATGGGTGAGAAGTGTGATAGTTTTGTATGTCATTACAAAATTTCCCAAACAACATCATAATTTTATGGTGACTCTAATAAACCAACTATTAAATCTATTCAATATATTCTAATTTCTAATTTATCATAGTTAAAGGTTAAAAAATTACTATAGGCCCCCGATGAAAAATCTTCACCTATTAATGTAATAGACATCAATATATAAACCCAACAATATCTTTCTTCATTATTGTTAACCATTACTACCGTAGAATACCATGATATATCTTCTTAATCCCCGGTTAAACTACCTAACTAAATTTATGAAATTATTTTATAATGTTTTCTCTCAAACCTAAGGGGAATAATATTCTATCCCTAAAATAGAGCTTTAAAACCATTACTAAAGACCAAAAATCAATGGTTTGACTACCATTTAGGGTATTAAAAATATTTACATTTGGTATGGGTTATTTTTCCCTCTTTAATTGATCAATAATCATAAAAGTAATGTTAATCCAATATAACACCATATGATCTCTAACCTCATAATCATTTGAATGCACATATTCTATCATGCTCATTAGTTACCATTGACCTTCCAAGTCATTTACCACTTAGTCATCCTACTTAAGGAATATTATTGGACTTCTTGTTTTAATGATCACTGAATCATGTTTATTATGATATTAATGAGTTTTATGTGTTATGAAAAAATTTTATAATATAAGAAAAATTGGAGAAAATATGGTTTAGTTTGGGAAATAATCACTATTTAAGATGAGTCACCACTAAAGAAGTCTAACCGTTAACGATGTATCACCACCAACAATGACTCACTATTGAGGATGAGTCACCACCAAGGATGACTCACTACTGGGACCCAAAATCATCTAAGTACTGGAATTACCAACTATTAGCTATGTTTCACTGCTAGAATGAATTATTTGGAAAACGTATGGGATGAATCACTGTCAGAGATGAGTCACTGCCAGAGAAAAATTTCGGCTAAGTGTTGGAATGACCTTTTGACCTAATGAGTCATTGTTGAAATGAATCACTGCCAGAACCTATCACCACCAGAACCTGACTCATCGCTAGAATTAGTCACCACAAGATCAATTCACCACCAGAACAAGAAACCTCCAGAGACTATCACCGTTCTAAAGCCTCATCGCTACTGTTTCAATTTATTTTGAATTAAATATTTATAATGGATATATTATCGGATTTAATGCTCAAACTTATTTTAATGATTGTTATTAATTTTTTTACAGGGATGCATTAACAAATTTGTCATCCTTGAGTATGAGGATGTAGGAAATCTGGGTGATTTTTCTCCACATGGATACTAATGCACTCTATTTATAAAGAAAGTAGTAGACTCCCTCATGTAGATTATCATAAAAATAACTCTAAATGAAAAAATATACACATACATGAAAATAGAGATGAGTTTCTATGAAGTGAAACTTACCCAAATAATCTATACCTATGATCATCTATAGATGAAGTATAACACTTTGAACATATGGAATACTTACTATAGACTCTGTAGAAGGAGTTTATGACACTCTATTCTACTAAAAATTTTAGAAACTCAACTTGAGATACCACTCAAGCTACATTAAAAGAGTCATGAGCCACATATCTTATTAGACATAGAAACACCATTGTTTTTACACTCCTACCTACTCTATTTGTTTATTTATATTTTACATTATCACCAGTGTGTGTATAATATATTTTTATACATACACACAACCTCTAGAACTTAAATTAGAAGATACTAGAAATCTTCTCAAATACTCTTTACATTTTTTCCCACGGTGTTGTGGAAGAGGTCTTTGTGTGGTATGTAGTTGTTTTAATCCCACCGATATTGTGGAAGAAGTCCTATATGGCATGGATAGTTTTTTTACTATTGCACACCCAATACAGGTTTTGTATCATATATAATTGTTATATAATATTCTTAGTAGTGGGTGATTACCAAGTGGAGAGGATTAATTCTCAGTTTGAGACTGAACCTCTTGTATTCATTTCAACTGTTTGTTTTTTTGTTTTATTTATAATCTTTAAAATTGAATTTGTTTTAAACTATTAACAAAAACCTCTACTTTAACAATTAGTTTTAATTAGTGTTTATATAAGGTTTTGATTAAGTTTATTTATTTCAAAAGTTAAAATAGTTTTCATAATTGTTTTAAATGAGACCTAATCAATATTTGAGAAATATTTTAAAATATGATGGGGAGCCTCTGTGCAACATCTCTTCCTTCTCCCGTGGTGGCTAGGGTTTCCTATGGCTCTATATTCCCCTTCCCCCTTCGGTAGGGATCAGCTAATGGCCCCATCTGTTTTCGGTTCAACGTAGTCATCATCTGGATTGGGTGTGGCACGTGTGGATCTGGCAGGGTTTGGTCTCCAGCTCCCATTCCTGGTGTCGATGATTCTCAGTAGTCTTCCGGTGACTAGCTCGGCGTGTCTCTCCTTCTGACACCGATGTCTCGTCGATGATTCCTCAATGATGCTTAGACGTTTGATTCAGAGTGTCTCTCTCCTTTCGTTGATGATGTGGATTAGTGCAGTTCTGAATTATGGGTTTGGTGTATCTCGACCCTTGGTGCTAACAGAGTGGATCCAGATTGGTGTTTCTTTTGTGACCTGGTGATGCCTCCGGTGGGTATTCAGTGTGTCTTGAAGTTTTATATGCAGTTCCTTTGGGGGGGGGGGATTTGGTTTCAGCTACTGTGAGTTTTTTCAGGTTGTTTGATTTGGTGATTCTAGATATCAATTGTTTGGCTGTGATTATGGTGGTATTTGGGTGTTATGTCATGGGTTCTACTGCATTTTCATATTGATTTTCTTGACACCGGATTGGCCTACTTCAGAAACTGGTGTGGGTTCATCCATGTTCTGATCGGAGTAGATCCATGCCCAAAGTGGCGTTCTGGTTCAGGATGATTTGGATCCCCCCATCTGTGGAGTTCCCTAAACATAATACTGGTCCATCCAGTCCTTGTGATGTTGGATTCATCTCATGTCCCTTGGAATGTCTTCAGGGCCCTGCAGCGGTGGTGGCATGATGTCTTATGGAGTGCAGCTGGATTCTCCTAGGATGATCGTTGATGGTGGTAACTGGGACTCTTGTTGGCTTCTTGCTGGGGAACCTAGAAAGTCTACATGGTATTGATTTAGATGAGGATAGTGATGGTTGCCTTCACCATGTATGGATTTTTGGATATTTAAGTTTGAGAGGGTATGGCGCTGCCATCAGTACCGGGCCCATGTATTTTTGCATGGGAAAGCTTTCTGTATAGCCATACTCTAGTGGAGGCGGGCCATAATGATGTTGATGTTGGGAAGGGGTTCTTCTACGCGGTCTTGTTCTGAGCTGCAACCCTCTTGATTTTTGGATTTTGTTTATTTCTATGTCCTTGAAGTCCTGGTTTCCCCCCCATTACCCTTAAAAGGGGGTTTATCCAAAATCAATAAAAACACCAGCCTTCGGGCCATTTAGTCAGAAATATTTTAAAATATTGAAACTTATATCAATATTTTATTTTAACTAATTGGGTTGTTTAATTTAATTTTGAGGTTTTTATTTAAACCTGTTTTTAAGAGGAATTTTTATTGGGTACTCAATTTACCCCCTCCTGATATACTCACTATGACAAATATTTGGTATCAAAGGCTTTTCAAATAGTTTCAACTCTGATTTTAGTTTCTTTAATGATCTTAACATTCTATTAGTTATAAATTTATCTCTTTAAATGGATAATAGAAATGAAGGTTCTGCTGCCAACAAACCTCCTTTATTAAATGGAAATAATTATGATCAATGGAAAATCAAAATGAAAATACACATAGAGAGCTTGGGTTTTGAAATTTGGTCTGAAATTGAAGATAAATATGAGTTACCTAAGACTCTTAAAAAATAATGGGATGATGCTACTAATCTTTCTTATAACAACAATTATAAAGTAATAAATTCCATTTATTGTGCCTTAGGAGATAAAGAATTTAGTAAATCTACCTTTTATATTTGGGATACTTTAGCTATTTCACATGAAGGAAATACAAATTTTAAATAGACGAGATTGAATAAATATACAATTAAATATGATACTTTTAATATGAAGCATCATAAGCTAATTTCTGATATGTATCTCAAGTTCAAAAAAATAGTGAACACCATGAGGTCCCTAGGAAATATAGTATCTAAAAAGGTTCAGATTATGAGACTGCTTAGATGCCTTCCTGAAAGATGGGAAGGGAATTCTATGTTAATCATGGAATTCTGTGATATTAGCAAACTGCCAGTTAATGAATTAATTAGGAAACTAATGATGTATGAAGAAGAGATGAAAGTCAATAGATACGAGGATGATGAACCTAATAGAAAATCATTAGATTTCAAGTTTACTGTATCTAAAAAAAAGTCAAGGAAAAGATACAAGTTTAATGTTATAGTGATGATGAGTCACCACTAGACACTAATGAGGAAATGGCCTACGTAGCCAAAAGATTTAAAAAGTTATATAGGAAGAAGAAAATTTTCAAAAATCCTACTTACAGAGTAAATTATGACAATAAATACAACCAAAATAAAATTTGAAAAAGTATGAAAATACAAATGAGATGACCTATTATGAATTTAAGCACACAAGACATGTTAAGGAAGACTATACAAAATTGAAATACAAAAATAAATACGAGGACAAGGACCTAAAATTCAAGAAATCCAGGAAAGAAACTTGTAATGCCTATGAGGATAGCTCCAATGATTCATAATATACTCCTAAAGATAAGTCTAATTGAGACAACATGTGATCCATGAAAAAAGTCACTAAGGTACATACTGTATCTACTTATTTATCTGTGATTAATTATGATAACTATAAAATTTAACATAATAAATATGATATATCTCAAGAAGAAATATTTTAATACTACAGAATGATTGAGGACACTTTTAATGATCTTAAGGATAGATATAAAGTTATTAAGAAATAACATGTTCTGTCACCCAGTATTAAAACTAATATTATAGTAGAAAAATATAAAAATTCTCAGTTGTTAAAGGAAAATACTAAACTTAAATTATCCAAAGAACAAATAAAGAAGGATATATAAAAGTTTACTAATGGAAGATAAACACTTACACATATTCTAGGTAAACATATTACTACAAATTATATTATAGGTCTTGGATATGAACCCCAATAGAGAATAATAACTAAGAGCGCATTTCTACCTAAGTCAAAATCTGAAAGTTATATTTCTAGTTATTTTTCTAAGGGACCAAACAAAGTTTTTATTTTAGAAAGATTAAAATCTACTTACAGAAAACCCATTATGAAAATGTGGGTTCCTAAAGCTTTAATATCATATATATATGGACCCAATAAAATATTGGTACCAAAGTCATCATTGGTATAAACTTATTTTGTAGGAAAGCTACTTGAAGAGATCCTGTAGAAGTATATGGTACTTGGATAGAAAATATTCCAAGAATATGATAGGATAATAATCTAGCTTCAAGAACCTCATAAAGATTTATGGTGGTAATTTCACCTTTGATTAAAATGCTAAAGTAAAGTTTATTAGCCTTGGCTAGATTGGTAACACTAACTTAGTATTACTTTGAAAAGTACATTTTATTGATGGTTTGGAGTATAAATTGGTTAGAATATCATAGTTACGTGTTGATGGTTTTTATATTATATTTGATAACAATTCATGCAATTTTTTTAATTCTAAAAATGATTTAGTATTTACTGCTTTAAGGAATGATAATGTTTATGCTGTTAATATTGATTCATTGATTTCTCAAAATGTTTCCTTCCTGAGTACCTTTCATAAAGAATCTTGGTTTGTCATAGGAGACTAGGCCACTGTAATATTCACTCAATTAGGAATCTTACTAGGAAAAGTTTATTCAAGGATATACCAAAACTTGAGTTCCCAAATGATAAAGTCTATAATCCCTATCAAAAAATGGAAACAACACAATATTTCTTTTAAATCAAAGAAAGAAGTTTCAACTTATCAACCTATTGAGTTGGTTCATATTTATTTATTTAGAACATCCAGAGTTTCTAGTCTAAATGGGAAGAACTATGTTTATGTACTTATAGATGAATTTTATAGGTATACTTGGGTATTATTTTTAGATCACAATAGAGAATCTTGTTCATATTTCACCAAGTTTTCTAAATCTATAGAAAACTTAAGTGGACTTAGAATTAAGACCCTAAGAAGTGACCAGGTCCGTGATTTTGAAAACCAAGACTTTGAATCTTTTTTTTCCGCACAAAATGGATATAGTCATAGCTTCTCTACTCTTAAGACCCCTCAGAATAATGGAGTTTTATAAATAAGAAATAGAACACTTAAATATATAGTCTATACTATGCTTAATGAGTATGACTTACCTGTCTACTTTTGGGAAGAGGATGTGAATATAGTTTGATATATAATCAATAGAGTTTTAATTATACCTATCTTAAAGAAGAACCCTTATGAGCTTTAGAATAATAGGAGGACTAAGGTTAATTACTTTAGAGTTTTTTGGCTACAAAGACTTTAGTCTTAACACTAAGAAAAATCTCTAAAAATTTTCCTCCAAAAGTGATGAAGGAATTTTCTTGGGTTATTCAACTTCTAGTAAATCTTATAGAGTTTTAAATAAAGGACCAAGAATGTGAAAAAATATATTCATATCATGTTTGATAATATAGATCCACATGAGCCTAATAATTATTTAAAAAAACTTGAGGACGATTTATCTTCTTTGAACTTAAATTCAAAACCTTTTGATTCTGTTGAAAAGTAAGCAGAAAAATCATCTAGTTCTGAGGAACTTCCAAAACATGAACCTGAACCTATAGAGAACCCTAAGGTGACCAAACCCTCTTTTTTCTAGCGCTATTAGGACCCTTAAGTAAAATCCTTTAGATACTATAGACGGTGACCTAGATAGTGGTACAAAGACAAGATATTCTTTAAAAAATATGGTTGAAAATAAGCATTATTGTCTCAACTTAAACCTAAGAACATCAATGATTCAATAAATGATGAATTATAGGAAATTTATATGAAAGAAGAACTCAATAAATTTGAAAGAAATAATGTATGGAAACTTTCAGATAGACCCAAAAAAACCTTGACTATAGACACTAAATGGTTGTTTAGAAACAAGGATGATGAATCTGTAAAAATAGTAAGAAATAATTCTAGACTAGTTACACAAGGATATAGTTAAGAAGAAGGAATAGAATATAAAGATACCTTTTCATTGGTATCCAGACTAGAGGCCATTAGAATACTTCTTACCTATACAGATCATCTAGGTTTCCAACTATATCAAATGAATGTCAAGAGTGCATTCTTAAATGGGTATATAGTTGAGGATGTTTTTCTAAACAACCCCCTGAATTTCAAAATTCCTATTTTTCAAATTAATTTTTCAAATTAACAAAATCTTTATATAGTTTGAAACAATCCCTCAGACCTTGTTATGATATAATAAATACTTTTCTTATTTCAAAAGGTTTTTAAAAAGGTATAACTGATCCTACCCTTTTTATAAAAAAAATTCAAAATATATTTTAATTGTACAAATTTATGTAGTTGATATTATTTTTAGATCTTCAAATAATTATTTATGTACCAATTTTTCAAAATCATGAAAAATGAATTTAAAATGAGTTTAATGTGTGAACTAAAATTATTTCTTGGTTTTCATATTTTTCAAAATAAATAAAGAGTTAATTTAAATCAAATTAAATATACTAAATATATTTTAAAACATTTTGATCTAGATAACATTAAGAGTAGTGATACTCCTATAAGTACCACTTGTAAGTTGGGTCTTGATGGAGCTAAGAAACCAATTGATCCAACCCGTTATAGAGGTATTATTGGAAGTATTCTCAACTTAACTGATAACTGAAATGATATTATTTTTAATGTGTGTATATGTTCTTGTTTTCAAGAAAACCCAAAAGAGTCACACTTGGTTTCTGTAAAAATAATTTTTAAATACTTCAAATATACCACCAATTTAGTACTGTTTTACCCAATAGGACAAGCATTTGACTCAATTAGTTATTGAAATGATGTTTTGGAAGGCTGTAAGTTAGATAGAAGAAGTACATATGGAACATGTCACATTTTAGGCAAGTCTCTAGTTTTTGGTGTAGTAAGAAACTAAATTATGTTGGACTATCTACTAATGAAGCTAAATACATAGTTGCAGGTAGCTGTTGTGCACAAATTTTGTGGATGAAACACATATTACTAGATTATAGATATCAATTTGGACCCGTCCCTATAAATTTTGAAAACACAAGTGATATAAATATTTATGAGAATCCTGTGTCACATTCTATAACAAATCACATTGATGTAAACATCACGTTTTGATAGATCATTTCCAAAATAGTGATATCACTCTTCAAGACATTGGTATAGAACATCAGCTTGTTGATATTTTTACTAAGCCTTTGAATTATGAGAGAATTAATTACATTAAAAATGAGTTAGGTATGATTAATTTTGGGTGAGCTTAATTTTATGGGACTCACTGTTGTGATTTATCACTACTAGAACTTCACATCATTGGTTTGTATCACCATCGAAAACTTTTACTTACCTTATTAAATTTCATGCTGTTAGTTTCTAAATAGATGATTTTAATTTATTGATGAATTATTTATTTAATTATTATTTGATTCAAATTTTATTTTTCTATTTAAATTTTAATTTTAAAAATACCTAAATCCCAAATGTTATAAAATAGATGATTTTTCTAATTCCAATGCCCACCTTTCTCATACCTATTCCTCGATCCTTGTTGTGATGCTTCGTATCCTGACCATTTTCCTTCCTTATCCTTCATCCAAACCTGTCGAGTCAATCTCCATGGAAAGAGTGAACCAAACTTCAGTGTCTTCTCTAGATGAGTCGCATCCCACAAAGAAGCAAAAATGGTAGTCTAGTGGTTCATCTTCTTTAGAGATCATGAATCCTGAGCTTGTAAAGAGTGTTGTAGTGCCTGAAAAATAATTTCAAGAAGAATGGTTACTGACAAACAAGTCATTAGTGCTGAAAGTTTTACAGGACCAAGGATGGATGGGAGGGTTCGCTTCAAATGATATACCTTTTTTATCACAGGTTAGCATATCAATTCTATGAGTTTGTAGAGTTCTATTTTGAAGATAATGAAGAATTGGTGAGATCTAAAATAAATGGATTAAAGGTTGTTTTTATTCAAGTTAGTGGGTTAAATGCTTAAAAGTTCCACATGAAGGAGTTGCTAAATACTATTAAGGAACTATTCTAGAGTATAGTGAGAATTTTTTTATGAATATTCTTTATTTGAGTTAACAAGAGATGGAGTTTTGAGAAGACCAGTTACCTCTGAATTTGATGGTGAATGTAGGTTTCATTTCAAGTTCATCCAACATATGATTTAACTAAGGAAGGGTGACTTATCCATTATTATATATCAAGATTTTTACCTCTTATGTCTGATGAAAAGAGGAGAGAAAATAAAACTTTATAGATATCTAATGCTTCCCATGTTAGAAATAACCAATCCATATTCAAGTTTAAATTACCTAATCTACCCTAAGTTTATCTCTACTATACTATAAGAAAAACATTTAGTTTCTGAAGGTGAAGAATCTGTTGAATACTATGGTATTTTTTTCATCATATGAAGAAGGATGGAAATAAGTTAGAATCCATGGAAAAAGAAATGGTTGGATGATAGTGAAAAGTTATGTGATGACTTTAATCCTATAGAATATCATTCAAGACCAAAATATCTTATGGAACCTATCTTGGTTCCATATGAAGTTATTGAGTACTCAAATAGTGATGAGAAAGTAGAGGCTATGACCTCAAGATATGAAGAGGAGAAAGAGTTATCTGTTGACGATGGAAGTGATCCGAACATGTCCAAAACCATCCCTCCTATTACCTTTAGTGCACATAGTCTGTATAGGTCACTCCATGCCAGAGAAAAACTTTTGAAAGAATATATTGATGAAGAAGAGAAATAAATATCTAGTGAGGATAAGTTTAATAGTTCTTCCAAATCCTTTGAGGAGAATAGAAATGGTGAAAATGATGAGAATTAAGAATAAGAGAATGGTGATGATGATGAAGAATAAAAAGATGAGGAAGATGAAGGAGATATAAATGGAAATGGAAATGGTGATAGAAATGAAAGTGATAGTGATGGAGACTCTGATAGTCCTGGTGGACGCATTAGATCTGAAGATGTGGAAATGAATCAAGAACTTGTTGATTCTAAACATGAATTTGGTTATAAATATGAGGAAATTCCAAGATTAATTAAGGATATAAAAAAATTAGTAAGGGAAGATAGAGAAGCATAAGTTGTGGGGGAATAATCACCAAGTCTTGAAAGTCACCAAGTTATTGCTATTATTTATTAATAAATTATACATGTTGTTTATGATCAAACAATTTTAGATCAAGTTATTGATGAGAATACTATTGTTTAATAGTTAGTGGATGAGCAGATTAAGGTTGTTGCTATTGTAGATCAATTAGTTGTTGAGTAGTTGGGAGTTGAAATTGTTTTTTAAGATAACAGGTGAAGTATAGAGATCTATTGAGGCCTCTATTTTTGTAAAAACTAAGGTTGTGTATAAATATATAGAGTCTATAATTTTTGAGACTCTTAATAAGTCTTATAATAGTTGTATAGACCCAATGTTCGAGGAATGGGACAAGTTTAATGGGAGTCCACCAAAGAATGGTGGACCTGATCATCAAAATACAAGGGATCATGGGGGATCTTTAGTTGATATGATTGATGTTGCATGGTAGTTATAGAGTTTTTTCTGGTGTGTCTAATAGGTCTTTTCCTACTACAAATTTACATACCCCTACTACTCCGCCTGTTCTAATGGATATTGTCACAAGAGGTGACTTAGAAACCTTTAGAGAAATGATGCTTTCTAACTTTAATCTATTTTTAGGTAATAAAATTCCTCAGGTCACTAAGTTAAGTGAAAATTATTCAAGGTATTTTATTTTATCTATTGATTCAAAATATTTAATCAAAAATGATGCACCACATTAATAAAGTAGAGATTAAAAATAGAGTACTTTCCAATGAGTTGGAGTCTATGAAAGATGTCATAGAAGGGATAAAAAATGCCTTTTCTAATTATATGGATTCTTTATATGAGAGGATGGATAATATTCCTTCAACACCTTATACTATGACTGCTACTCATATTAATGTTGAAATGATTAGATCTGTTATCCAAGAAGAGATTTATGCTGTTGATACTTTAGGTGATGTACCAGATCATCCTCAAAATACTTTGAAAAAAATAAGGCATAATAGTGAACATGTTCACATAATGGTCAAGGAATACATAAAAGAAATTAATTATGACATAGAGACCATTACAAAAGAAATCAAATATTATATTTCAAGGATTTTCACTAAGCATGAGTTGAATGCTCATTTTGAGTTTATTGCTAAGAATATGGGGATACCTCCAGTGAAACAAGCATTCAAAGAGCAAGTGAAGCAGCTAAAAGTAATGACTCCATTGCTTCGGTGGTTTATGTAAGAGAAAAATGATTTATTCAGTTCAATAGAGTGAGGTGGTAATATCATTATGGATTTCACAAACCTTATGAAACCATTTCCACATGTTCATGGAACTTCTATTATGGCTCATGAAACTATTCCTGTTATTGCTCATCTGACCCCTCCAGCTACTATTGTAGAGTATTTCAAGATGGGTGTGACTAGAGATCTGCATGAACCCTTACTATCAAGTTTCCAACCTTTTTATCTCTCCTAGAAAATCTGTTTAGCACCTCAGATCAATTATCATCAGTGAGACTCCTGCTCTAACTTGTGTTCCTACAACCATCCCTCAAGATCCCTCAAATCCTACTGCACCTTCTGCTGCTGATAAAGGGAAGGTAAAATCTCCTCATGAACGTTCATCCAAGCCCAAATTCCATTGATGATTAGAATTTTGGTTTATGATGGGACTATTTTTTGTGTAACCTTTCTGTTGAAACTTTTTTGGATGTACTTTCAGTAACTTTTCTAAATTAAAATTATGTAATTATTCTTATTTTGTTTGTTCATATTATCCTTCTATGATTTTTTGTTTTATTTTTACTTTTTGATACTCCCAAAATGGGGATAATATTCTATGGAATTTATTCATATATTAGTTTTCATTTGATACTATACTGTTCCTTTGATACCATACTGGTATTTCTTGCCATCTATGTGTAAATATATTCCTTTGATACTATTTTTTACTTTTAATACCATGTGACCTTTCTTCCTTTGACAAAATATACAAAATATATTTAATACTCTATGTATCTTCTTTAAATTTGATACCCTAATTTATAAAATACCATGATTTATCTTTAATACCATGAATATAAAATTTCATGATTTGTGATCATAAAAAACGGTGAGATTTTTAGCCTCCTTGTTTTAATGATAAAAAAATCATGTATATGATGTTATTGATGAGTTTTATGTGTTATAAAATTATTTTATAATATAGGATAGATTAGTGAAAATATTGTTAAGTATGGTAAAGACTCACCATTGATGATGAGTCACCGCTAAAGAAGTCTCACCTTTAAGGATGTCACACCGCCAATAATGAATCACCATTGGGGATGAGTCACCTCCAAGGATGACTCACTACTAAGATAAAAAATCGGCTAAGTACTAGAATTAACTAACTTCGGCCATGTGTCACCACCATAACATATTTTTTTGGAAAGTACTGAATGACTCACTGTCAGGTATGAGTCAACTCCAGAACAAAAATTCAGCTACGTGTTAGAATGACCTTATACTGAGATGAGTCATCATTGGTATGAATCACCACCATAATCTTTTAGTTCTAGAACCTGACTCACCTCCAGACTCAATCAATGCCAGATCAAGTCACCACTAGATCAATACATTTCTATAGACTTTCACTATTCCAAAGACTCACGGTTTTTGTTTCAATTTATTTTGAATTAAATATATCTAATGTTTATATTATCTAATTTAATTCTCAAACATATTTTAATGATTATTTTTTTTATAGGGATTAGTTAAATAATTTTTTAGTCTTGAGTATGAGGATGTAGGATATCCAAGTGATTGCTCATCACATGGATACTCATGCATTCTATTGATAAATAAAGTAGCAAACCACCTTATGCATATTATCATAAAAAGAACTGTGAATGTAAAAATATAAACGTATATGTAAAGAGAGTTGAGTTACTATGAAGTGTTACTAATATATACCTATGATTATCTGTAGAAAACTGAAGCACTTTTAATATATTGACTACTTCCTATAGACTCTCCACAATGAGTTTACAATACTCTATTCCCCTAAAAATCCCAGAAACTTGACTCGAGCTACCACTCAAGATACATTCAATGTGTCACAAGATGTAGATAATATAAGATAGAAAAACACCATTATTTATACACTCTTACTTGATCTATTTATTTATTTATCTTTGAAAATATGAGCAGTTTGTGTATTCTAAATTTTTATACACGTACAATTTCTCCTGAATTTAAATTGGAAGATACTAGATATCTTCTCAAAAAATCTTTACATTTATTTTCCCATGGTGTTTTGGAAGAGGTCCCTGCATGTCCTGTAGTTGTTTTACTCCAACGGGTACTGTGGAAGAGGTCATGTGTGGCCTAGATAGTTTTTATTATTATTTTACACCTGATCTAGGTTGTGGACCATGATTATTATTATATAATCTACTTGGAAGTGGGTGATATCCAAATAGAGAGGATTAAGTCTTTCCTTGAGACTAAACCTCTTGTATTCATTTATGTTATGTGTTTTGTTTTTTCTAATAATTGAAATTGAATTTTTCTTAAACTACAAACAAAAATTATTACTTTGATAGTTAGTTTTAATTAGTGTTTACATAAGGTTTTGATTGAGTATATTGATTTCAAAAGTTAAAATAGTTTTCATAATTGTTTTAACTGATACCTAATCAATCATTTAGAAATATTTTAAAATATTGAAACTAATACTGATCTGCTATTTTAACTAACTAGGATGTTTTATTTAATTTTGGGTTTTTTTATTTAAACCTATTTTTAAAATAATATTTTATTGGGTACTCAATTTACCCCCACTTTTGAGATACTCACTCCGACCAACACATATGCTAGAGTAATACTCCTTATTGATGTATAAAACAACTCCAAGTCAAAATTATGATGATAATCCACCAATATAATTTGTCTAAAGTTTAAATATCACCAAGAACAAAAATACTCCAGGATTTTATGATTTTAATAAAACAAAAACCTTATATGAAACAAGTAATTACAACATCTCTTTATGTCATGAATCTTGCACCAGATCCATGTCAGGGGTTGGATAATTCTTATCATGTGGTCATAATTTTTATGATCCATATGCCACCTAATTTTACAATTTCTTGATCATTCATCCTAAACCATCTCTTGATTCATCACAATAAACTAAATATCCTTTTACGGTTTCATGTAAGATTAGAACCATATTAGAAGCAGACCTTCTCTTCAGCTCATAAAAAGCTTTC
Source organism: Viscum album (assembly GCA_963277665.1). Lineage (NCBI taxonomy): Eukaryota > Viridiplantae > Streptophyta > Magnoliopsida > Santalales > Viscaceae > Viscum > Viscum album. The sequence goes on along the minus strand of OY728125.1, from coordinate 1,980,260,579 downwards.
TGGCATTTCTACCAACCTAAAAATTGACATCCTCTAAGTCAACACCATCATTAATGATGCTATATTTGGGAAGTATTTAATGGATCTTATGTAGTGTTTAACCAACCCAGTAAAACTTTATAGCTAGAAAACATTATTGGGATGTTCCTAATACATCACCACTTCTAATTTCTTTGGGTTAACAGAACCAACCTTGTCAGAGTTAAAATTTCCCAAAAAACTATACATCTTGAATCCAATACTAACATTTGGATAATTTTTCATATAGTCCATGTTGCTTAAACATATCTAGAAAAACCCATATATGTCTTCCAAATTATTCCTCTAAACCAAAATAAATTAATTTATCATCCATAAACACCACTATGAATGAGTTAAGGTATTTATAAATAACATGATTAATCATGGACATACAAGTAAAATTATAAAAAGTAACCTTAAATTGAATTAATATAAATTATAAATGTATAATGACCCAAGCTTGATGTAAATTAACATTACAACACTTTTGAGGGATACTTAATACGTTACACAAACACATACCCAAAGACTGTATTAGTTTAGTGACTTTGGAAACATAGATCATATTATTATAATTTAGTGAAATATATTCAACATATAGCATAAATATCATCCCCTTTAGTACCCCTAACTAAAACCTGTCATTATAACCTGGGGAAAAGAAAACATGAAAAAAAGGGTGAGCTCAAATGCTCATTAAGGGTAAACAGGAGAGACATGTAAAGATAATCATGATTTTAAGGGTATGAGAACTTGACCATAAAAATATAAGATCATATCATTTGTGTCAATTATCATAAATAGAAATCATGACATAAATATTAAAAGTTCATAAGTCATGAATCATAAGGAAATAAATATCATAATCCATTAAATCATAACATAAGAATAAGACATGGAATTTGTGGTAGACACATAAGCATATAAAATGATTTCCATAGTAGTCAAGGAAACACTACTAAGGACATATTAGTAGAATTATTTCACTCCCCATACCATCTTGGTAGTCATGATTCACTCCTATAACCATCTTGGTTGTCATGGTTCACTCCCATAACCATATTAGTAGTCATGATCACCCCTAATACCACCTTAGCGGACAAAGTCCTTTATGTCTATCTCATGAGATATAAATCTTTAACCAATTAATTGGATGGAGATATAGGTCCCACCTGTCACATAAAAAAAACCATACATATGTGTTCTATAAGAACATAAATTATATCAGAACCCATAAAATAAATTAGTTTCATAAAAATTTTATCACACCATATCCCATGGAAAAGGAATGGGTTCCATAAACATCATTCCATAATAAAAATAAAAATTATTAGAAATAATAATAATGGTATAATTGAATCATATCCCTAGTAAAACATAAGTAACATAGAATAAAATAATCTCATATGAAAAATAATTTTGAGAGATCTTTTGAAAACAATTCTTGAGGAAAATATCCTTCATTCTTTGAAAACATTTTCATTACTTGAAATGACGCACAATTTTAAAAGAAAATATTTTATTTGAAAATAAACTTGGAATATTGTAATAGAAGATTCAAGGAAACAGGGAATCATGAAAGTGTAAAAATCCGTTCATTTATTATAAGTTTTAAAAAATATTCTTCTCATAATTTTTCCAGAAAAGTCAAAAAGTACCTCATTTGGAAAACGTCAAAAGATTCCTTTCAAACAATTTTATAAAAATTCATACTTGGGTAAAAATGACTTTATAAAATTATAGAAGAATAATAAAAATAATTTTGTATACATTTTTAAGAAGCAATTACATGTAAGATAATTATTTCCTCGTATATACTTACATATAAAAAATCCCGATAATAATGAGATTGTGGAATGAACCCTTACCTTAGGCATGATTCTCTCCGTACGTGTTTGAAACTTATGTATAGTGGTTTTAAATATATTATTAACTTATAATAGAATCATAATAATATTTATGATATCATATATGATTCATTTATGACTTTATATTACCTATTTATTAACAATTCCAAGTTAAAGAAACATTTTGGGTAATAACTGCTTTGTTTATTGCAAATGTTTTGACTTGTTATTCTTGATCCTATTACTTAGATCATGATTCACTTACTTAAAAAATTTAAAAAATGATTTATATATCACATATATTTATAATATAAATATATATTAAATATATGTATATATTAAATGGAATACACCTTTCATGGAGACGGTAAGCCGTACGTACGCATGCACATTGTTTCCGATTTCTTATCATACTTAATTGAAGAAGGTAAATGATGTATATGTGTATATATATATATAATATTTAATTATAATTATTATATTATATATTTAATATTTATTCATTATATACATTTTTTATAATCATTACTGAAATGGTTAATATAGAAGATGAATCTCATCATGTCATGGAGACGGTAGGTCATACGTACGCATGATCGACGATATAATTCCCTTAATTGTGAAAAATTAAGGAAGTAGACGGTATATTTTTTTATAAAATCAATATCATGTTATAATAATCATATATAATTATTATTTCCATAATTATACTCATCCAAGTAAATTGGTGATGAAAAACATATTACACCACGGTGTGGAGATGATAAGCCGTATGTACGCATGTGTGGTACTTTTGTTTTTTGCAGTATGAATAAAAGATGGAATATGGTTGTTAAATAATCATAATAAAATATAATAATATAGGTGATATTTGATTTATTACTTTATAATGGAATCACCACATGAATAGGAAGCAGAAGAAGAAACTATTTTGAAAGAGTCGGTAAGGAGATAACATATTCTTCGATGATCTCCCTCTAGATCTCCTCTTAGGGACACTTTAGTTGGTATTTTGAGAAGACCAAAACCTATAGAATGTTACTTAGGAAGTTCAAAAATGAAATGGGCATGTTATGGTCAAGATTGAAGGCTCAAAGTGGTGTGATGAAGTGAGGGAGGAGGTTCCCTCTTATAATTGAGGCAAGGAGAACTTTTGGAAATCCTCAAAATATTAAAATATAATAAGTCTATTCTAGAGAAAAAACTTCCCAATGAGATATAAATGAATTGGTTGTGACATTTTATACCATATTCTATACCATTTTTCATTATTTTTCATTTTTTTTGGGTTTCTTAAATAATATAATAATATATTAATTCAATAAAATATCACTATTTTCAAATATGATACTCTTCATTTAATTTGGATTTAAATACATTAAGAAAAAGTGGTAATTAGATAATAATGGTTTCACAAATCTCAAATATATCTTATAGATCTATAAAATTTTTTATACACTTTAATCCATCCAAAATATACCAAAATTAAGATTATTAAAATCAATTATTTTTTTCTGCTAATTAAATAAATACTATTTTAACATTGAAGAAGAATATAAGGTAATCATATAATTTATAAAAATTTAAAATAAAATTATATAATAAAATTAATTTTATTATGATCAAAATATACATTTATATTCATTCATAACTTTATTTTTTCCCTATGTGGACACATAGAAGTTATTAAATACAAGAGAGTGATATTTTTTAACTATCCTTGACTTTAAATAATATAAAAGTTATTTTCATATACTAGTGTCCATTAAACAACTCAAATTTGATATTAAGGTGATAAGTGTCTAATACTATTTATCTAATAATTTTTGGACATGTTTTGGTTTTATTTTAAACCTTATCATTTTGATTTACCCTTAATTAATCCATTGTAATTTTAATTGGGGTAGCAACATTTTAAATATTAAGAGGTTATAAATTATTACTTATATAGGGTAAATTGTCCATTAATAGAAAATTTATAAAATTTTAGACCTTATAATAATATCTTTGTATTTTTTATTGTTTTATTTTATTTTTAATTAGTTTAATAATATATTATTTTTATAAAATATCATCAGTGTCAATTTTGACATTATTCACAACTTTATCTTTAAATAAAATATAAACATCAAGATAATTTTGAACCAAACCATTTAAGACCATCCTAAAATGTAATATTCACCAATAAAATTCCCAAAGTACCTTAGTTAATTTAAATTATATTTATTTTAATATTTTTAATATCATCTATTTGATCATTTTCTTAATTAAACAATTACTGCATCGTCATTGTGTCACTATTTAAGTTAATTATTTTTTCACTAAAAATTATCATGATGTAGATAAAAATTTCATTTTTCAAATAACTATTTACAGTTGAATTTATCTTCTATATAAACCTATATTAAAATTGTTATAGTTAATAAAAATATGGGGAGGACATTTTTAAATTATCTTTCAATAAAATATAACAAATATCATATTGTGAACAATTGTCTTAAAAAGGTTATAATTTTGGCCTAATGTTAATTTTAGCATAAACCTACTTTTCTAATGAAATTAGGACAAGTATTAGAGTAATTTTATAATTTTATAATATTATGTTTACCTTTAATTATCAAATTTACTTTTAACCATGGTAAATAAAAATTTACTAAAGTTACTATTCATAAAATTCAAAATATTTAGTTGACCCTATTAGAATCTAAATATTATACTTATTACAACCATGCATGTTTATTTTTAGAAATTAAATTCCTAGAAGAGGAAAAATTCAGTTCAATTCTAATCTTATAGACGACAGGTAAAAAGAATGATCAAAAGTTCAATAAGTTTTTATATATAATTTGAATATAAAAATCATTCCAATGACTTAAATAGAATTAATATATTTATAATTGATCTATTATGTCTTTAAAAATTAATTTAAATTATAACAATTCTTTAAAATAAAAATACAGTTTTTAACTATAATGCAATATTTTTCACTATTTATTGAAAAATGAAACTTCTCAAGAAAAATACTAAAAATTAACCCTAAGATAATTTTTAAATTAAAAATTAAAAAATTATATTTATTTTATCAAATTAAAATTTTAATATTTTCTAAAATTAATTTTATAATTATTCACATAAGGACATAAAAAACAGTTCCTTTAAGAAAATAGTATTTTTGAACATATAATGACATTACCAAAAATAATATATTTCATTATCAATATGTTTTATTTATATGAAACCATTATAAATAAAATTTAAAAAGTAGATATTACTATTCATATTACTATGTTTAACAGCTAAGTTATAACTATATTGTTTAAATAATTATAATAAAGTTTTATTTCACAGAAAATCAGTGTTGCATGTAACAAAAGCCAAGTCAGTGTTGCCTATAGTGAAAGCTTAACTTGGTGTTGCATATAATGTAATCCAAAATTAGTGTTTTTATAAAATAATAAAAATCTATATTTAATTTTTTTAAAGTAAAAAATATCAAAAAGTTTAAATTAATTTGAAAATAAATTCAAAAAATCTAGAGGTGTTACATTCTACCCCCGTTAAAATAGATTTATCCCTTGAAATTCATATGGGTTATCAAATGTTTAATACATTAAATTTTATTACATAGAAACCCACATCATAAAATAAAATTCTGAAACATCATTTTATAATGAAAATTTGGAAACATAATGGTTACCCAAAATAAATCATAAATAGGTTTTCATATAGGAGAACATATGTGGGAAGTGAAAACATGGATATGTAAGAGAAATATAAATATCATGTTTTGATGTAGAGTGATATAGAATATGTTTAGGAGAAAGTTAACAATCACAAATCCATAAATCTTTGATGATCTAAGGGACCATTTGGTTCATCAGAAAATAAGGCACTAGGATAATATTTTTTGTTTCAAGATCCTTTCCTTATAGTTGAATAATTTTCACGAGAATAGATACTTACTTGATTTTAGGAAAACTTCACCATTTGTTGTTCCTTGATCAATTTTCACTTCATCTCTTATTCCAAGAAATAGAGTTTAATTTTTAATTATTAAATTGTTAGCATATCACGAGATCCATAAATATAATTATTGGTCATTCTATCTATCTTTATCACAACAAAAAGTTATCACAAGTTATCAAATATGCATAAATCCATATATGGTGAGATAATAATTTAATATCTAAAACATAAAACAATTTTTTAAATTGTTAACTTTATGGTATTTCCAAAAGATTGAAATTCAAATATTTTGAAATAAGTTCACTAAATTTCCAAATCCAACTTATCATTAACCCCCAAACAAATCGATGTGTTTCTTAATTTTCACACACCACACATGTGAATACCTTCATCGTATATTCACATTAAACATGGTAATAACCTGAATTACCATAAATCCTTATTTAAAACATGCATGTTTCTTTATTCTAAAGTTTATTATATATATTCCTTAAGTCGAAAAAGTTATAAACTTCATCCATGATAGCATAACCCACTTGTCAAAAAATCCAAAATTAGTTCTAATGAAATTAGTGCTGTCTAATTTACTTATTCATATCCAACATATCTTTATCCAAATATCATTATCTAAATATCATGACTATATTAAGGTTTATTGTTCCCATAATCATGTGTTTTCCAAAAATATCACCTTATTACCTCTATCACTTTTCATGGTTACCAGTACCATTCATCATATGCTCTTAAATCCTTAAGGGAAAACTACAGTGGACTAATCCAGTGATACTTCATCATTTCTTAATACAATAAAAATATGTCTATAACATTATTCTTGAATTCCAATACACAAACACTCAATTATTTCAGTAATTTTTTGTTACACACCCCATCGCCAATAGTGATCACATGAGATTTCCCTTTGTATTTATCCTTAAGAGGTTGATGGCATTGATCATCGTCGTTAACCCTTTGATTTTGGAATTAGTTAGCATAATTCCAATTTTCCTTGAACTTAAAACACTGATTTTTGGGAGGTTAACTCTTTGGATATTTATATTTATTCCCATTACTTCAATAGTAAAATACCCTATGACCTTGTTTCCCACACTTAAAACATTTTTTAGTCCCATTAAGATAATTTCCTCTATGTTTCCTTCCACACTTTGAGCATAAAACAAATATAATATTATTCTATCTATATTTTTTACAATTTCTTTTTAATTATATCACTCTTTTCTTATCATAACCCTAATATAGATGGGTAACATCAATATATATTTTAGTAAGAAGAATAAGAGGAAGTTACTTACTGAAAAATAAGTTCTTAAACTCATCCCAATCCATGGATTCAATTTTATCTTATTTACTTGTATTCTTGATAAAGTTTCACCACTAATTCACTTCACCTTCCAAGTGATAAGTACCCAACTTAACTTTTTGACATTATAAATAGTATAAAAAGAAAAATATCTTTTCAATGGTACATATCCATTTCTTAGTAACTAGTGTATCAGTCGTTCCACTAAAAGAAAGAGGATGTTGACTTAAGAAAGATTCAGGAAAACATTGTTCCCTCCATTTGTCATTTGGAATTATAGCATGATTAATAGCTTGATAAGGTTGTGTGGTCATATAAACAAGGGCTTTAATTACAGATCCCATAACATTCGGTTGATTAGGAGTAAAATCATTGCATTTCTCATTGCATCCATCATTAACATGGTTCCTTTGTGTTCTAGCAATTTAATAAAACTAAAAATCATAGTGTGAGAAAAACTAATCATTATCGTAGAACCACATAATGATAGGAAATTACATATAATATTTCAATCTATAAAACCTTAGGTTTAATATTAATTTATTCATATCCAAATTATATTTAAATCCTTCATTATGGTTTGTGAAGAGTTTTTTAGTTCCCAAAACATATCCCCTAGGTCTGTCATACTAGGTGTGTAGAAAGACCTATTGTCGGGTACCGGGTTACGCTTGAGTCAGGACAAACACACCTTATCAAAGTAGTTACCCCTTGGTACATATGTACTAGATACACATACACTTGTAGAATCTAGATAGGGATGTAATGCTAGGAAACCACTCACTATATACTTTACCAAAATTCTAGTACATTTTTCTAAACATTAACTCATTCTTATAATTATCCTTAGAGACACCCCTATACATATCCTTAGAAATATCCCTAGTGATCTCACTAAAGTTTTCTCATCTCAGTTTCCAAAGGTTAACTAAACTTTTACTCTCATACCAACTATAATTAACTAATATTTATATATATTAACATTACATCACTTTTTCAAAATACTTAATACGTTACACAAACACACACCCAAAGACCACATTAGTTTTGTGCAATTGGAAATTTGGATCAAATTCTTTTAATTTTGTGAAATATATTCAACATATCCCATAAATATCTTCCAAATTAGTATTCCTAACTAAAAACCTTATTTATAACCAAGATAAAAGAAAATATAAGAAAAATGGTGAGCTTAGATGCTTAGTAAGGTTAAACAGGGGAGACATGTAAACAGAATCATGAGATTAAGGGTATGAGAATATGTTCATGAAAATAGAATATCATAACCTACATGTCAATGATCCTAAATAGGAATCATGGCATAAATATTGGTAGTTAAATAGTTATAAATCATAAGGAAATAAATAACATAATCCATGAAATCATAACATAAGAATAAGAAATGGAATTTGTGGTAGACACATAAGCATATAAAATGATTTCCACAGTATTCAAGGAATTTATTCCAAGACCATATTAGTAGTATTGGTTCAATACCCAAACCATCTTGGTAGTCATGGTCCACTCCCATAACTATCTCGGTAGACATGGTTCACTCCCATAACCATCTTGGTAGTCAAGGTTCACTCCTAAGACCATCTTAGCAGACAAGGTCCTTTCTATCTATCTCATGAGATATAAATATTTACCCAATGCATTGGGGGGAGATATATGTACCACCTATCACATAAAGAAAACTATACATATGTGTTCCATAAGAATATAAATCATATCAAAACCCATAAAAGAAATGAGTTTTATAAACATTTTATCATATCATAACCCATGGAAAAGGAATGGGTTTCATAAATATCATTACATCATAAACATAAAAAATTATTAAAAAGAATAATAATGGTAACATTAAATCATATCCCTAGTAAAATATAATTAATATCAAATAAAATTATCCTAGTAGAAAAATAATTTTGAGATATCTCTTGAAAAAAATTCTTGAGGAAAATATCCTTTTTACTTTGAAAACATTTTCTTTACTTGAAATGCTGTAAATTTTTAAAAGAAAACACTTTATTTTAAAATAACCTTGTAATATTGTAAGGGGATATTCAAGTAAATAAGGATTCATGAAAGTGTAAAAATCCAATCATTCCATATAAGTTAAAAAACATTTTTCTCTTACATTTACTAAAAAAGTCAAAAAGTACCTCGTTAGGAAAACAATAAAATATTATTTCAAACCATTTAATAAAAAGTCATACATGGGTAAAAAATGAATTTAAAAAATTGTTTATTAATAGTAAAAATATTTTGGAATATATTTTTAAGAAATATTGACATGGAAGATAGATATTTCCCATCATACACTTACGTATAAACAATCTCAATAATAATGAGATTGTGGAATTACCCCTTACCTTAGGTACGATTCCCTTCATACATATATAAAACTCATGTATAATGGTTTTAACATATTATTAAATTATAATAGAATCATAATAATACTTATGATATCATATATGATTCATTTATGACTTTTTATTACCCATTTGTTAATAATTCCAAGTTAAAGCAACGTTTCGGGTAAAAACCGCTTTGTTTATTGTACATGTTTTGACTTGTTATTCTTGATCATATTAATTAGATCATTATTTAATTAAATAATTTAAAACATTATTTATATATAATATATATTTGGTATTAAATATATATAAAATATAGATATATGAAATGGAATACATTGTTCCCAGAGATGGTAAGCCATACACACACATGAATGTTGTTTCCGTTTTTTTATCGTACTGAATGAAAGAAGGTAAAAGACACATATATATATATTATTTCATTAGAATTATTATATTATATATTTCATTTTTATTCATTATATATATTTTTTATAATCATCCCTAAAATGGTTAACGTGGAAGATGAATCTTATCGCGTCATGGAGATGGTAGGTCGTACAAACGCATGAGCGATGATATCATTCCCTTAATTGTGAAAATGTAAAGAAGTGGATGGTATATATTTTGTTATAGAATTAATATAATGTTTTAATAATCATATATAATTTTTATTTCCATCATTACACTCATCCAAGTAAAGTGGTGATGAAAAATATATTACAGCAAAGGGTGGAGATGGTAATCCCTACGCACGCACCCATGGTACTTTCATTTTTTTAGGATGAATAAAAGGTGGAATATGATTGTTAAATAATAATAATAACATATCTGCATATATTTTATAATATATTTATTAATTTATAATAAAAAACACATAAATATAAAGTAGAAGAAGAATTATTTTTGAAAGAGTCGGTTAGAAGATTACATCTTCTTCGACGGTCTCCCTTTAGATATCTTCTTAGGGACAACAAAATTGGTATTTTGAGAATACCAACACCTCTAGAATGTTACTATGGAAGTTTATAAGGGAAATGCGCATGGGAAGGTCGAGATTGAAGGCTTAAATTGATGTGAGGAAGTGATGGAGTAGGTGCCCTTTTATAATTGAGGTGAGGGGCACTTTTGGAAATCCTCAAAATATTAAAATATAATAAGGCTATTCTAGATCCAAAAAATTCCAAATGAGATATAAATAAATTTGGTGTTACATTTTCAACCATATCCTACCCCATTTTTTATTATTTATCATTTTTTTATTTTTTAATAATTTAATAATATATTAATTCAATAAAATATCATTATTTTCAAATTTGATACTATTAATTTAATTTGTCTTTAAATACATCAAGAAAAACAAGGAATTAGAATATAATAGTTTCAAACATATTTAATATATATTATAGATCTATAAATTGTGTTAGAGACTATATTTCATCCAAAATATATGAAAATTAATATTATTAAAATCAATTATTTTATTTTTCTTTTAATTAAATAAATATTTTTTTAACATTAAAGAAGCATATATGGTAATTATATGACCTATAAAAATTAAAAATAAAATTATATAATTACATTAATTTCATTATGATTAGGATAGACATTTATATTCATTCATAGATTGATTTTTCCCTTTATGGACACATAAAATATATTAAATGCAAGAGAGTGATAATTTGTAACTATATTTGACTTTAAATAATATAAAAGTTATTTTCATGGACCGGTGTCCATTAAAAAATATAATTATATATTAAGGTGATAATAGTTGAATCCTATCCATCCTATAATATTTGTACAACTTTTGGTTTTATTTCAAACCTTATCATTTTGATTTACCCTTAATTGATCTATTGTAATTTTAATTGTGGTAATAATATTTTAAATATTAAGAGATTATAAATTATTAATTATATAGGGTTAATTATACATAAATAGTAATTTATGAAATTTTAGACCTTATAATAATATATTGGTATTTTTTAAATATTTTTATTCTTTTTAATTAATTTAATAAAATATTATTTTTATAAAATATCATTAGTGTCAATTTTGATACTATCCCAACTTTGTCTTTAAATACAATCGAAACAGAAAGATAATTTTCAACCAAAACATTTAAGACACTCCTAAAATTTCATATTCACCTATAAAATTAGTTTAGTTTCTTAATTAAGTAAAATTATATTTATTTTAATATTTTTAATATCATTTATTAGATCCTTTTATTAATTTAAAAATTACCGCATCATCATTGCGTAACCATTTAAGTTATCTATTTTATCACAAAAAGTTATCACGATGTAGATAAAAATTTTAGATTTAAAATGACTATTTATAGTCCAATTTATAATTTGTATAACCCTATATTAAAAATGTTACATCTATTAAAAATATGAGTATGATATTTTTAACTTATCTTTCAATAAAATATAAAAAATGTCATATTCTTAACAAAGTGGCTTAAAAATGTTATAAATTTTGAATAGGGTTGATTTTAGTCAAAAACCAATTATCAAATGAAATTACGACAATTGATAGAGTAATTTTATAATATTATTATATAATGTTTACCTTTAATTATCCAATTTACCCTTTATCGTGGTAAATAAAAATTTACTAAAGTTACTATTCATAATATCCAAAATATTATGTCAATTATGTTAGACTCTAAATATCATAATTATTTCAACCATTTATTTATATTTTTTGAAATTCAATTAAGAGAAATAGAAAAATTAATTTTAATGCTAATCCCACAGATGTGGAAAAAAGACACGTTAAAAGAACATTCAAAAGTTTAATAAGTTTTTATATCTAATTTTAATATAAAAATGATTAATATGAACAAAATTTGATTAATATATGTATAATTTATCTATTTTCACTTTAAAAATTAATTTAAAGTACAATAATTATTTAAATGAAATTTTTTTTTTAACTAAAATGCAATATTTTTCACTATTCATTGAAAAATGAAACTTCTCAGAAAAATACTAAAAATTCACTCTAAGTTAATTTTTAAATTCAAAATTAAAAAATTATGTTCAATTTATCAAATTAAATTTTTAATAATGTCTAAAATTAATTTTATTATTGTTCATTGAAGGACCTAAAAAGAAATTCCTTTAAGAAAATAGTTTTCAAAACATATAAAGACTTTACCAAAAATTATATATTTCATTATCAATATGTTTTATTTATATGAAACCATTATAAATAAAATTTATAAAAAGATATTACTATTCATATTACTAATTTTAATGGCTAGGTAATAAATATATTGTTTAAATAATTATAATAAAGTGTTGTTTCATAGAAACTGAGTGTTGCATTAGTGCAAGCCAAGCCGGTGTTGCGTGCAGCGCAAGCTTAACTTGGTCTTGCGTATAACACAATTCAAACGTATATATTTTACATAATAACAAAAAACTATATTTAGTGCTGCGTAAAGTGAAAAATATCAAAAATATTAAATTAATTCAAAAATAAATTAATAAAATCTCAGGGTATTACATAATGATTGTACTTTATCCAAAAATATATATTTTTGGAATATCCTCACTTTTCACCCTCAACTGAGGATACCCTGAACTAAAGTCAATATTTGAAAAGAAATTTGGATTTTTCTATTGTATTTATATGTCTAGGATTTCAAGAATTATATATTTTATTTATAAATATTATATAACTTTAAGGGGTTTTTATTTAAAAGTTTTGAAATAATCAATTGAACCTCTTAAAGCTACTCAATTCCAAACAACATTGTATACCATTTTTTATAGAAATAGATGGCCATGTTAAAAAAAGTAATTTTTTTGTAGTGAATATATTTGGAATATTTTTTAAAGAAGGGTATGACATGATTTTTGGGATATTAATGTGTTTACTACCCATGGTTTTTAGATCACACTTTTATTACTAAGAATAAACCCCATTGAAGGTCCATGACATAAACACCCATCAAGGCCCCACAATGAACTGTAGTTAGGTCGAGTGTAATACCCAACCCATACCTTGAATAGGCTAGGTAGAGGCGACTAGCACTAAAACGGCATAAAATATCATGGTAAGTGAGATAAAAAAATCATAAAAAAACTTATATTTCATATACATTTAATAATTTAAATATTACATCTCACAACTAAATGCACCATCCTAGAACCAAAATACTTAGTTCCTTTGGATATTAGTTACATAAACAACTCTTTGCAAATTATTTTTTCACTACTAAAAAATACACTTTTAAAAGTGCTAGAAAGAGGATTTATCAGTTCTAAAAAAGTGTTGAATACCTAAGAAATGTTAAAATCCAATCTTTATCAGTGTCTTTTTTTCACCAATAAAGGAACTATTTATCTGCATTTTTATTTAGTGCTAATAGGGGGGGGGGGGGTTATCAATGATTTTTATTAGCACTGATAAAATTTAAAAAAAATATATTTTTACGTGACCCCATTTCTTAGTGCTATTTATTCACCTCGATCGCCCTTCACCGACTCTCATGCACCCACACCCCTTTAATAGTGATCATGACCAACCTTTCTCAGTGATAGATATATTATCACTTGCCTATGTGTGACATGACTCAATCCCAAGACTCTAACACCCTGATATTTTATTAGAAATATATATTTTTAATGTCTTATATTATGTGAAACACCGGGATAATTTTTCACTACACACAACACTGGCTTGGCTTGCGTTACATGCAAGAGAAACCTTCCTCGATAGCTTGGATTATACGCAATGCTGAGTTTCACTAAACAATGATATGTTCTTATAATACTATAAACTAGTCGTTATGAATAGTATTAACCGAATTTTGAATTTTATAACATTATAATCCATCTTACACATTTTCTATAATGATATATGAGAACAAAATCAATTTTTTGGATAAAAGAAGTATTTTTCAAAAAATGCAGTTTTACCGCCTTTTGATGACACACCCATTTTAAATATAATTTTTGAAAAGTTTATAAGTTCAATTTTACAAAATAAATTTCTTATTTTGAATCAGGACATAAAAATTTACATTGGATAAATTTTTGATACTTTTCTGATAACTTTCATATTTTGATAAATAGTAAAAATACGCTAAATTTTTCTTAAAAACAACTTTTTTCATCAAGATAATTTATATGGTTAAATGATAAAATTTAATGGTTTTAAAGTATAAATAGAATATATTTTTACCATTTAATATAATTTATGTAATTACAATTAATTTTACATTGAATTCATAGGTAAAACATTTCAATCTTTGACAATGTTTTAACTTTTAAAACCCATTTTCTTATAAATGGGATTAATTTAAAATTAATTACTGCAAATTCTGTGTTTTAAATTTTGAAAAATGGATTCCATATTTTTATTCAGTTGATTCAAATTATTTTAATAGGTTACTTTTATTTTTTTGACATTATGAATAGTAACTACGTTAATTTTTATTTACTACAGTTAAAGGTAAATCAGGTAATTAAGGGTAAAATTAAGATTATAAAATTACCCTAAAACCTTAAAAAATTCTATTGGATGAATAAAAGTCTACCCATATCATCTAAGGGTCAGAATAGATTCATTTCACGGACTTTTGACCATGAAAATTATATAATTATTATTAAAACCAAAGAAAGTGACAACATGTCACTCTCTTATATCTTATAAGTGTAATAATTTTAATTTAGTGATAAACTTCATAAAACCTTGAACATGAATAGTATCCAGAAATATAATAAAATTATCTACATCATGTGAATTTATTTAGAATTTTTAGGGATTAAATAATTATCATTAAAGATGACACAATAGTGATGTTGAAATTATTTTATTGATTGAAATATCAAATAAATGGTTTTAAAAATATTAAAATAAATATTACATGAACTATTTAATGTTATAAAAAAATTTTATAGATGAATATGACATGTTAGGAATCTATTAAATATTTTGGTTTGAATATATCCTCTGTGTAGATTTTATTTAAATTCAAATAAATGAATAGTGTCAAAATTGACACTTGTTATTTTATAAAAATAACATATTATAATTTTTTTTAAAAAATCACAAAAATATTTAAAAATTATAAATTTAAATTTATATGGTCTAAAATGTCATAAAGTATCCAATTATTGAAAATTCACAACACATAAGTAATTATTTATAACAATTTAAAATTTATAATATTATTACCACAAATAAAATTAAATAGATTAAATAAGAATAAATCAATTTGATAAGGTTTAAAATAAATTCACAACATGTATAAATTTTATTGGTTGATAAGATCACAACCCTATATCATATCATATTAGAATTGAGTCATTTTTTGAGGTTTTTAACTGGGGTTGGAATTTATTATAAATTAATATTTCTTATGTTTCCAAAGGTGCCCCTCTCCTCCCTTATAAAAGGGCACCTCCTACCTATCCTCCTCACACCATTTTGAGCCATCAATCTCGACCAAAACCTACCAATTTATCTTCTCCAATTCCCTAGAAATATAATAGAGGTCTTGGTCTTCTTTAGAGACCAACTTTAGTGCCCTAAGAGGAGGTTTAGAAGAGGGGCGTCGAAGAAGAGGTAATATCCTTTACCGATCCTTTCAAATTTATTTGTTCTTATACTTTATATTATTTATTGGTTTAATTATAAAGTAATAACACCAGTATCACTAATATACTGATATATTATTATAAATATGAAACAAACCTATTTCACCTTCTATCCATCCTATGGAAAATGAAATCACCACGCGTGCATACGTACGGAATACCGTCTCCACGCCGTGGTGTAATCTGTTTTCCTCCACCACCTTACTTGGATGGGTATAATTGTGTAAATAATAACTATATATGATTATTATAACATTATACTAATTCTTAGATGTTCTATCATCCACTCCAAGACCATTCAATAATTATGGGAACGATATCGTCGCTCATGAGTACGTACGGATTACAGTCTCCACAATGCGACGTGATTCGTTCTATATGATCTTCATTAAACCATGATTATATAAATGAATTTAATTAATAAATCTGATATATATTATACTATTACCATTCTATAAATGATGTATCTATAACCTAAAAAGTGGAATAAGAATTTATTCGACAAAACACGCATAAGAACATAAAGCAATGAACACCCGAATAACAAGTAGCAATGAAATATTACTAATAAGAAGATAAAAATGTGACCATATATGATATCATAATAATGAGTATGATTCTGTAATAGTTAAATGAAATTATTTAAATCATTATATAGGAGTTTCAGACATGTACAAAGCATATCAGACCTAAGGTAAGGGAAAATCTCGATATCTCATTTTTATCTGAGATTGTTTATACTTCAGAATTTACTGGGGCATATTTATCATCCAAATCAATGTTTCCTCAATATATAATATTATTTCTATCTTATTATAATTTTTTAAATCCAATTTTACCTATTGGTTACTTTTTAGTAAAATATATGAAAGGAATCTTTTGTCATTTTCAGTACGAGATACTTTTTGACTTTTCTGGCCAAAGTACAAGAAAAATGTTTTTTTAACTTATACAGAATGAATAGATTTTTATTATTACTTCCATGAAGCTTCCTTTACAAGTTTTCATGTTTATTTTCAATTAACTTCTTTTAGTTTAGAATTGTATGACATACTGAGAAAGGAAAAATATTTTTGAAGTAGAAAGGATATTTTTCTCAAGAATGGAGTTCAAGTGTTTTATCAAAATTATTTTCCATCTAAGATAATATAGGGTTCTGTTTATATCCCTATTATTACATTGATTTTATTATTTTATGATGGAATTATTTTTATGAAGTCCTTTTATCTAGAATGAATTATGTTATGATGGCATGATGTTTAAGAATCCCATTTTTATTACATGGGTTATGCTATGATGTATGATTTATGATTTTGTGGAAAACATAATAATGGTATCATTATGATATGGGTGGGACCTATATCTCTCTCCAATTTATTGGGTAAATATTTATATCTCATGAGATAGACATGGCTGGAATAGTAAGTTAATCCAGTTCAGTGATACAGGACTGGAACGAGGCGTGAACTCAGTTCAGAAATGAACTTTGTCCACTATGATAGTCTTGGCAGCGAGTCTTGACTAATATGAAATGATTTTCTATTATTATTTGTGTATGCCACAAAGTTTCATGTTTTATGTTATGATTATTGGGATTACATTTCACTACTATGATTTATCCCATGTTATGATATTATGATCTCTTTTGCAGGTTAAGATTTTCAAAATGTTATGTTCTTATGAATATTATAGGATTGATATTTCCTTTGTTTACCCTTACTGAGCATTTGAGATCACCCTTTTGTATGTTTTCTTTTCCCCAGGTCAGGAAGAAGGGTATTACGTAGGATATGCCAAAAGGGACTCTAGTTATGATGAAATAAACGGGAGACAATGTAAATTATTTATGAACCAGTTGTTTATGTTTCCCAGTTTCTAAAGACACTATACCTATATGGTCCTATCATGATTTTTTTATATGTTGTAACAAGTATGCTTAAATTCTAAAGTAATAACAATGTATGTAAAGTAAGGGTCGTTATAGTTGGTATCAGAGGAAAGGTATAGCCAACCTTTGGAAACTAGGATGTGAAAGCCTTAGTAAGAACCCTAAGGATATGTATAAGAATAGAACAAAATATTAGTGTTTTAGAAATGTCCATGAATAACCTATGATAAGACCTAAATTGTGTAATTTTATTCTCGATTATGTGATTTACCTATTATGATTAGTGTTTCTCACACTATGCTTATTGGTTTTAGTCAATGGATGGAAACCAAAGGAACCGTGTTAATGCTGAATGCGACGGGAAATGCAATGATTGTCCCCCTGAGCAACCAAACATTATGGTATATGGAATGAAAAATCTTGTAGCCATGCTCACATAACTTTCTCAAGCTATGAATCATGCAGGACTTCCAAATGAGCAAAGGAAGGAGCACCATTCTATTGAATCCTTTATGAGGCAGCGTCAACCTTTATTCAGTGGGTCTACTGATCCATTAGTGGCTGAGCAATGGATCAGTACCACTGAAAAGATATTTTCAGTTCTACAATGTTCTGAACATGATAAAGTCATCTTAGCAGTATATCGTTTGGAAGATGAAGCTGATCAATGGTGGAATCTTATCAAGAATACAAGGAAAAGAGACGAAATTGAGTCCATGGAATGGGGCGAGTTCAAGAGCATGTTTTTCAATAAGTACTTACCTCGTATTCTTTGAACAAACATGGAGAAGGAGTTTCTTGAACTAAAGAAAAAGGATGATGAATCTGTTGGTACCTACGAAGCAAAATTTACAAGACTTGCATGGTATGCTTCTGGAATTATTATCCAACCTGAGAGTAAGATCGATCAATTATTTAATGGCTTAAAACCAAGTCTTTGAAGGGTGTTAGCCATAAGGTACTTCAATAGCGATGAGGAAATTGTTCTATTTGCTCTCAAGGTTGAGATGGAGATTGGAGTAACCCATCAGTCATACAGGTTTGATAAAAAGAGGAAAATGGAATTCAAAGGGAAATCTAAAGACCACACTAAAAAGAAGATGAGTTTTCCCTTATGGTAAAAGCATGGAAAGAAACATGGAGGGAATTTTCTTAAAGGTACAAGTAAATGTTTCAAATGTAGAAAAGAAGGTCATCAGGCATTTGAATGCTGCAGTGATGGGAAAAAGATGTCTAGTGATGCGAACAAAGAAAAGGCTACACAAAATGCACCTCCTACACTTCATTGTAACAAGTGCAAGGAAATGGGGAATTATGCTAATCAATTCCCTAATCCAAGGGTTGTTGATGATGATCAACGTCATCAAACTCTTAAGGCCAAAGACAAAGGAAAGTCACATGCAATTTCTATCGGCGATGTGGAGTATGATAAAGAAGTGGTGAAAGGTACACTTACCATCCACTCTAAAGTGGAAAATGTTTTATTTGATTCTAGATCCACTCACTCTTTTATTTATGAATAATTTTCTAAGGGTATCACCATACTACCTCAACAATTAGCTATTGAGTTAGCTATGACAACTCTTAATGGCACAACGGTTGCATCAAAAGTTTATAATTCTTCTCCAATTAAAGTTTACGGGAAAGTGCTTCCTGAAAATCTTGTGATCCTTTCTATAGTGGAATTTGATGTGATTCTTGGCATGAATTGGATTTCCTTATATGGATCTCATATAGATTTCCAAATAAGGTAAGTCACATTTCATATTCCTGATTAATCTATGATCATCTATCGATGCAAGGATGAATATAAACTTCCAGTGGAAATTTCTTCCATCTTATGGGTCTTGATTCTAATAAATGAAGATTATTTATCTCAAATGTCTGGAGAGAAACTCATGATTAAGAATATTCCAATTGTACGGGAGTTTGATGATTTCTTTTCAGAGGAATTGCCAGGTCTTCCACCAAATCGTGAAGTTGAGTTTTCAATAGAACTCATACCGGGTGCTATGCCCATTTCAAAGACACCTTATAGAATGGCCCCAATTGAGTTGTAGGAATTGAAGAAGTAACTACAAGAGAATATTGATAAGGGATTCATATGCCCTAGTGCATGACCTTGGGGATCACCTGTTCTGTTTGTTAAGAAGAAAGATGGATCAATGAGACTCTGCATTGATTATCAAGAACTTAACAAGATCACTATCAAGAACAAATATTCTCTCCCACACCTTGATGAATTATTTGACCAACTACACAGAGCTCAATACTTTTACAAGATTTATCTTTGTTTAGGGTATCATCAATTAAGGGTAAAAAAGGAGGATATACCAAAGATGACTTTTCGTACAAGGTATGGACACTATGAATTTATAGTGATGCCATTTGGTCTTACTAATGCCCCTGCTATCTTCATGGATCTAATGAATAGAGTCTTTAGAGAATATCTTGATCAATTTGTGGTAGTCTTTATAGACGATATTCTTGTCTATTCAAAGAGCAAGGAAGAACATGAAGATCACTTGAGAATTGTATTAAATACCCTAATAAAGGAGAATCTTTATGCCAAATTTACCAAGTGTGAATTTTGGCTTCAAAAATTTCCATTTTTGGGTCACATAATCTCAAAAGAGGGGATATCTGTGGATCCAGCAAAAACAGAGGTTATCAAAAGATGGTCGAGACCAACAACAGTAACTGAGATATGAAGTTTTCTTGGTTTGGATGGATATTTTCAACATTTTGTGAAAGACTTTTTATGATTATCTAATCCACTCCCTAGGTTGACTCGAAAAGGAGTTAATTTTGTTTGGATGGAGGAGTGTGAAGAGAATTCCAAGGAGTTAAAAAGAAGGTTATCTAGTGCACCTGTGCTTACACTGCCTTGTAGTGGAGAAAGGTTTATGATCTACATTGATGCATCTAAGAAGGGATTGGGGTGTGTTATCATGCAAAACGATATGGTGATAGCTTATGCCTCACGATAGTTGAAAATACATGAGCAAAATTACCCAACTCATGATTTGGAGTTAGATACGGTAATCTTTGCATTAAATATTTGGAGGCATTATATTTATGGTGAAAGGTGTGATATTTATACTGATCATAAAATTTTAAAGTATATTTTCACACAAAAGGTGCTGAATATGCACCAAAGAAGATGGTTGGAGCTAATTAAGGATTACGACTACTCAATTCATTACCACCCTAGGAAAGAAAACAAGGTGGAAGATGCATTAAGTCGACAAGACCATGCTAGATTATCCATGATGAGGATCACAAAAGATCCAATATTTATGGATTTACAAAGGATGGATCTTAGAATTATAATGGAAGGGGAAAAATATTATCTATCTCAAATGAATGTTCAACCATCTATACATGTGAAGATTAAAGAGGCATAGAAAGAATATGTAGAGTTACAAAAGAAGGTGAGAAATGTTCCTGAATTCCACATTGATTGTGATGAAATAATAAGGTCCAAGAATCAGGTTTGTGTTCCTCCCATACCAAAATTAAAGAAGGAAATATTCGATGAAGCTCATAGTTCTTCATTCTCTATTCACCCTGGAAGCATGAAGATGTATAGGGGCCTGAAAGAGTACTTCTGGTGGGATGGAAAGAAAAGAGATGTTTCTGAATATGTCTCTTGATGCTTGGTTTTTCAGCAAGTTAAAGCTAAGAGACATAAGTATAAGGGGATGTTATAACCATTACCCATACCAGAATGGAAATGGGAAAACATCACTATGGACTTTGTCACTGGAATTCCTAAAACATCCAAAGGCAATAATGCTATCTGGTTTATAGTTGACCATCTTACAAAGTCGGCACCCTTTGTTGCTATTAGAGAAGATTTATCTCTTGATCAGCTTGCCATGATATATGTGAAGAAAGTGGTAACATTTCATAGAGTACCACTTTCCATTATATCTGATCGGGATCTGAGGTTTACCTCAAAGTTTTAGAGAAGTCTTCAGCATACTCTAGATACAGAGTTGAGTTTCAGCACTGATTATCGTCCTCAGAAAGACGGTCAGTCTGAGAGGAAAATTCAAACTCTAGAAGACATGTTGAGAGATTGATCTATGGATTTCAAAGGTGGTTGGGATCAACACTTACCTTTGGTGTAATTTTCTTGTAATAATATCTTTCACTCCAGTTTTCAGATGGCTCCTTATGAAGCTCTCTATGGAAAGAAATGCAGAACTCCAACTTGGTGGGATGAAGTTAGGGAAAGAAAGCTGTTAGGACCTGATCTTGTTGATGATATGGTAGAAAATGTAAGATATATTCAACAACACATAAGAGCAGCTCAGAGTCGACAAAAAAGTTATTCTGACAACCGAAGAAAAGACCTAGAGTTTGAAGTGGGTGATAAAGTGTTCTTACGAATAACTCCTTAGAATAGAGTAATAAGATTTGGAAAGAAGGTCAAGCTGAGCCCTAGGTATATTGGTCCTTTTAAAATACTGGATCATGTTGGGAAGGTATCTTACCGATTGGCACTTCCACCAAATCTTTCTCAAGATAATGATGTGTTCTATGTATCTCTCCTGAGAAAGTACATACCCGATCCTTCACATGTACTAAGCTCAGAAGTTGTACCACTGGAGAAAGATCTTTCTTATAAAGAAAAACCCATAGAGATTCTAGATCGTAGTGAAAAAGTTCTACAAAACAAGAACACTCGCTTGGTTAAACTTTTATGGAGGAACCAACAATTAGAAGAAGCAACATGGGAACTTGAGGATTTGATGAGGGAGAGGTATCCTCATCTGTTTGTTACGAAGTGACGAATTTCGAGGGTGAAATTCTTTTTAAAGGGGGTAGGATGTAACACCCTGATATTTTATGAGAAATATTTTTTAATGCCTTATGTTATACACAACACCAATAGAATATTTCACTACACACAACACTGGCTTGGCTTACGTTACACGCAAGAGCAACCTTCCTCGATAGCTTGCGTTGTACGCAATGCCGAGTTTCACTAAACAATGATATATTCTTATAATAATATGAAATAGAAATTATGAATAGTATTAACCAAATTTTAAATTTTATAACATTATAATTCATCTTACACATTTTCTATAATGAGATATGAAAAAAAAATCAATTTTTCAGATAAAAGAAGTATTTTTCAAAAAATGCAGTTTTACCACCCTTTGATGGTGCACCGATTATAAATATAATTTTTGACAAGTTTATAAGTTCAATTTTAAAAAATAAACTTCTTATTTTGAATTAGGATATAAAAATTTACACTGGATAAATTTTTGATACTTTTCTCAAAACTTTCATATTTTGATGAATAGTAAAAATACGCTAAATTGTTCTTAAAAACAACTTTTTTCATCAAGATAATTTATATGGTTAAATGATAATATTTAAAGGTTTTGAATTATAAATAGAATATATTTTTACCATTTAATATAATTTATGTAATTACCATTAATTTTACATTGAATTCATAGGTAAAAACATTTCAATCTTTGACAATGTTTTAACTTTTAAAACCTATTTTCTTAACAACGAGATTAATTTAAAATTAATTACCAAAAATTCTGTGTTTTGAATTTTAAAAAAATTATTCCATATTTTGATTTAGTGGGTCCAAATTATGTTAATAGGTTACTTTTATTTTTTTGGCATTATGAATAGTAACTATAGTAATTTTTATTTACCAGAGTTAAAGGTAAATTGGGTAATTAAGGGTAAAATTAAGATTATAAAATTACCCTAACACCTGCAAAAATTCTATTGGATCAATAAAAGTTTACCCATATCACCTACGGGTCGTAATAGATTCATTTCATGGACTTTTGACCATGAAAATTATATAATTATTATTAAAACCAAAGAAAGTGACAACATGTCACTCTCTTATATCTTATAAGTGTAATAATTTTAATTTAGTGATAAACTTCATAAAAATTAGAACATGAATAGTCTCCAGAAAGATAATAAAATTATATACATCATTTGAATTTATTTATAATTTGTAGGGATTAAATAATTATCATTAATGATGACACAATAGTGATGTTGAAATTATTTTATTGATTGAAATATCAAATAAATGGTTTTAAAAATATTAAAATAAATATTAAATGAACTATTTAATGTGACACACAAATTTTATATATGAATATGACATGTTAGGAATCTATTAAATATTTTGTTTCAAATATATCTTCTGTGTAGATTTTATTTAAATTCAAATAAATGAATAGTGTCAAAATTGACACTATGGTTATTTTATAAAAATAACATATTATAAATTTATTTTAAAAAATCATAAAAATATTTAAAAATTATAAATTGAAATTTATATGTTCTAAAATTCCATGAATTATCCAATTATGGAAAATTCACAACACATAAGTAATTATTTATAACAATTTAAAATTTAGAATATTATTACCACAAATAAAATTAAATAGATTAAATAAAGATAAATCAATTTGATAAGGTTTAAAATAAATTCACAACATGTATAAATTTTATTTTTTGATGATATTACAACACTATATCATATAATCTTAGAATTGAGTCATTTTTGGAAGTCTTTAAGTGGGGTTGGAATTTATTATAAATTAATATTTCTTATGTTTCCAAAGGTGCCCCTCTCCTCCTTTATAAAAGGGCACCTCCTCCCTCTCCTCATCACACCATTTTGAGCCTTCAAGATCGGCCAAAACTTACCAATTTATCTTCTCCCCTTACCTAGAAACATACTAGAGTTCCTGGTCTTCTTCAAAGACCAACTTTAGTGCCCTAAGAGGAGGTTTAGAAGAGGGGCATCAAAGAAGAGGTAATATCCTTTACCGATCCTTTCAAATTTATTTATTCTTATACTTCCTATTATTTATTAGTTTCATTATAAAGTAATAACATCAGTATCACTAATATACTGATATGTTATTATATATATGAAACAAACCTATTTCACATTCTATCCATCCTATGGAAAATGAAATCACCACACGTGCGTACGTACGGAATACCATCTCCACGTCGTGGTGTAATCTATTTTCCACCACCACCTTACTTGGATGGGTATAATGGTGTAAAGAATAAAAATATATGATTATTATAACATGATACTAATTATGAGATATTCTATCATCCACTCCAATCAAATTCAATAATTATGGGAATAATATCATCGCTCGTGCGTACGTACAACTTACCATCTATACGATGTGATGTGATTCGTTCTACATAATCTTAATTAAACCATGATTATATAAAATAATTGAATGAATAAATCTGATATATATTATACTACTACCATTCTGTAAATGATGTATATATAACCTAAAAATAGGAATAAGAATTTATTCCACAAAACACGCATAAGAATATAAAGCAATGAACACCCGAATAATAAGTAGCAATGAAATATTACTAATAAGAAGCTAAGAATGTGACTATATATGATATCATAACAATGAGTATGATTCTGGAATAAGTCAATGAAATTATTTAAATCATTATACAGGAGGTTCGAACACGTACAAAGCATATCATACCTAAGGTAAGGGAAAATCTTGCAATCTCATTTTTATCCGAGATTGTTTATACTTATTAATTTACTGGGGCATATTTATCATCCACATAAATGTTTACTCAATATGTAATTTTATTTATATCCTTATACTATTGTTTAAATCCAAATTTACTTATTGGTGAATTTTTAGTAAGAGATATGAAAGGAATATTTTGTCGTTTTCAGTACAAGATACTTTTTGACTTTTTTCGGACAAAGTATGAGAAGAATATGTTTTTAACTTATAAGACATGAATGTATTTTTATGATTATTTCTATGAAGCTTCCCTTACAAGTTTTCAAGTTTATTTTCAATTAAATTCTTTTAGTTTATAATTGTTTGACATATTGAGAAAGGAAATTTTTTTTTGTAGTAGAAAGGACATTTTCCTCAAGAATGGAGTTCAAGTGTTTTATCAAAATTATTTTCCATCTAAGATAATACAGGGTTCTGTTTATATCCCTATTATTACATTTATTTGATTATGTTATGATGGAATTATTTTTATAAAATCCTTTTATCTTATATGGATTATGTTATGATGGCATGATGTTTAAGAATCACATTTTTAATATTTGGGTTGTGCTATGATGTATGATTTATGATTTTGTGGAAAACATAAGAATGTTATCATTATGAGATGGGTGGGACCTATATCTCCCTCCAATGCGTTGGTTAAAGATTTATATCTCATGAGATAGACATGGATATAACAACAAGTTAATCCATTTTAGTGATACAGGATTGGAACGAGGAGTGAACTCAGTTCATAAATGGACTTTGTTTGCTATGATAGTCTTGGAAATGAGTATTGACTAATATGAAATGATTTTCTATGATTATGTGTGTTTGACAAAAAGTTTCATGTTTTATGTTAGGATTTTTGGCATTAAGTTTCACTCTTATGATTTATCCCTTGTTATGATATTATGATCTCTTTTGTAGGTTAAGATTTTTAAAATGTTATGTTCTTATGAATATGATATGATTGATATTTCCTTTGTTTACCCTTACTGAGCATTTGAGATCACTATTTTGTATATTTTCTTTTCCCCAGCTCAGGAAGAAGGGTATTAAGTAGGATATTCCAAAAGGGACTCTAGATATGATGAAATAAACCGGAGACAATATAGATGCTTTATGAACCAGTTGTTTATGTTTCCCAGTTTCTAAAGACACTATACCTATATGGTCCTAACATGGTTTTATTATATGTTGTAATAATTATGCTTCAATTCTGAAGTAATAACAATGTATGTTATGTATGGGTCGTTATAAAGACCTTACTTCTATTATTAAAATCACTTACCACTGGCCTACCTTGTTTTATTTTTAATTTTATGATATTTCTATTTATCTATATTTATTTTTTGAAGTGCGTGATATATATACACAATTATAATTATTTAAATATATTATATATTAATATTCATATATATATATATATATTAGAAAATAAAAATATAAATAAATATAAAAATGTTTATTAATACACACAGATATGTATATATAACAATTATATATATACATATTAATGCATTTTTATAAGGTAAGTAAAATAGATAATTATTTATTTTAAAAGAAATGAATAATAAATTCTTGTTTCCATATAATTTATATATTTAAAAATACATTTCTATTTAAATATTTATTTATACAATTGATTTATTATAAGTAAATATAATGAAATATGCATATATTTAATTTTAAATAAAACAACATTATGTAAAATGTTAAAATTTAAAGACTATAATATCATTATTAATATAAATAGTGAGAATAAATTCAGTCCCCAATAAAAATAGATAAAATTATTCTCTTAAATGAAGCTGAAATACTATCGGATAATAAAAAATAGAGTATATAAACTAAAAACTCAGATTTGGAGGTATTATGGGTCTTTTACAGACTAAAAAAACTGACCAGGGCTCCCCCAATCACCATAATGTAGATCTATTCACAAGATTTGATTTTATATGTGGTATGTCCCAAAAGAAAACCCAGATCAAAAGCTATGACTATTTGAAGTTCATGTCATGTTTTCAACTTATCTTTGACCATTGATTAGTTCATTAAATTTTAATGTCATCCAATTATTATTAAATGACTATTAATCAATAGTAATTATAAAATTATTAATTAATAATATTTTTTAATTATATTATAAGCCATTTTTACTGTATATATTACATATTAAGTGTAAATAATTATTTAGTATTATCTAATTCTTATTTTAAAAAATATATTATATTTATATAAATATAAATATATTTATATGTCAATATATTATTTTTAATGAAATAAATTTTATTTTCTGAAATACTCTCTTTATCAGCACTTGAAAAAGCACTGATAAAGGAAGGCCTTTATCAGCATTGGAAAAAATCACTAAAAAGGTGGACCTTTATCAGCACTATTAAAAAATTGCTAATAAAGCCCCCCCATTATTAATGGTTTTTTATGAGCACTCATAAAAGTCCCCATTTATTAGTGATAATAAAGGTCCCCCCTATATCAATGTTTTTTTAGCACTGATAAATCCCCCATTTATCGATTCTTTTTTAGAACTGATAAAGGTCCCCCCTTTATCAATTCCTTTTCTTAAATTGATAAAGGGGGCCTTTTTTAGTGCTTTTAGCTAGGGTTGATAAAGCCTAACACTAGATAAAACTATATTTGTAGTAGTGTTTCAAAATATCTTACAATATTCTTCGCACTTGGATTCCCTTTAAACATAATACTTTATGTAATTCCCAGGAGAAATGATAAACATAAGGAGTGAGATCAAATACTCACTAAGTTAAAATTTATCAATGATTCATAAATGGTTAGTTTATAAGAATTGGAGAAAGCATTATCCTAACATAAATATATGATTAAAATATCATGGGATCATAAGTGTTATCCCAAATAAATGATAAAAGGACATGTAACCTAAAAGGGGTATCATTAAAGTATAACATATACCATTAAATATGAATGTGGAAACATGGGACAATAATCATGAGCCATAGGCATGACATGGGCATGTGGAATAACATATAAATGTGGTATAAGAATAATCATATAAAATCATAATATTGTGAACATAGATAACCACAATTATGTTCATGCATAAAGTTATGAGAAATGATATCCACAATCATGTCCACACATAAATTTGAGAAAATATAACCATAATAATAACCACACATCAAGTTTTGAACATAGATAAACACAATCATGTCTATACATAAGATCATTATCTCATGAGATATAAAATTTTAACTAATACACTGGAGGGATATACAGTACCCACCCATTATATAATGAGAAACCACACAAACGTGTTCTAAATGGAACCAATTATATATCTTATCATGAAAAAACCATGGAAATAATATGGGTTACATAACATTTTTAAATAGTATCACATAAGATGAAATCAAGAATAGGTTTGATTTTTATCGAAAATTTAATCACCCAAAAGAAGTATTGTAAAGACCCCGACCCTATTAGCCTAGAGTAGATGATTACTTTATTACATTGGTAATATATATAAGAAATTTCATCCCAAAGGTCTGAATGGTTTATAATTCTTGGTAAACCAGATAAAAATGATCTTCCCATTTTACATTGGTAATGAAATATAAAAAACATATTTAATATAAATATTTTAAATCCTCTAACTCATTCAAATATCCCTTCTTCATATCTATGGGAAAGGAAATAAAGTAAGGGTGAGCACAAATGGCCTATAAGGGTTATGAACAGTGGGAGCTATTATGAGTAAATATGGAATAATCAATATGTTAACGTAAATAACTAAAAACGCATGTCATTTAATAAATAACTTGAGCTCAAAGAATAATACATAATGAATAAATGATGAACAAATAATTACATATAAATAATAACATGTCTTTAAAGCTTATCCATGGGTATTATAAATAATATAATAATCACATGGGAATCAATAAATGATTTCATAATTACTGAATACATAATACTGAATATCATAAACTTACCATCAAGTCCTTGTGGTAAGACGTATTACATAAATGGGTAAGACCCCAACCAAATACCCAAACTAGTTTGTCTCATGAGACCTACCGATGCATTGAAGGGATATATAATTCTACTCCACACCCATCACTTAATAAGTCTAATGCATTAATCATATGAATAAACAATAAAAATTAATTAGCATTCCTTGAAAATCAATAACTATATGTATTTTAAGAACTAGAATAAAAATTTCAATATTTCCCAAGGAAAACTGATTATAAACTATCCATAAAGATACGGTGGATGGTATTTTTGTATTATATCCTCAGTAAGTCATAATATTCAATAAAGTATGTTTACAAAAATAAAAATACTTTAAAAATATCATGTGAAAATTTCTTAATTAAAATAGCCCTTTTCACTTTAAAATCACTTATTTAAAATAAAAAAATCCAAAATATTAAGGAAAACATTTTATTTGAAAAAAACATGTAAACTTATAAATTAAGATTCAAATCATTGATTAGTCATGATGGTGTGAAATTTTGTTCATAAGATATAAGTTAATAAAACGATCCTTTCACACTTTTGTAAGAAAAGTCAAAAAGTATATCATTCAGAAAATAAAAGAAAATTCATTTTAAACCATTTTTCAAAAAGTCAAACACAGAAAAAAATGTCGTTAATAAATAATATGAAGTAATAAATATATTATTTAATTAATTTTAAGGAAAATATATACATGGAAGAAAAATATTTCTAATCGAGTAGAAAAACAAATTCATTTTTTCCAAAAACATTATTTTTTTCTACTTTGAGTACATAAAGATAGAAAAATGAAAGGAAAAATTAAAATGTTAAGAAATAAATATATAATAATCAAATGTATTGGTTTTAAAATAGAAAGATAGAACAATTACCCTATCTGATACTTAAAGATAAAAAATCCTGAATAATGATGAAATTATGAAATATACCCTTACCACTTTGGTAACCTTTTAATCACAACCCCCATGAAAGAAAAAAATTAAAATGAATAATTAAATACCATAAATATAAAGGGAATCATCATATATCTTTTAAAAGGGGTAGAATATATATACCATATGAAATAATTAAGTGGTGAATTTAGCGTATGTCTCACGGAAACAAAAGCGAGTTGAGAAAAGCCTTACAAGGATCATATCATTGAATTGAGAATTAGTTAATAGAGATATTATGTGTAAAAAATTTAAATCCACAAAAAAATTGTAAATAAATCATAAATCAATGAAAAGTAATTTCACATATAATATTATCCTAATATAATCAATGAATAAGTGATATAACCCAATGAAAGAAGACCAAGTTAAGAAACCCCTTAACACTTAGCAAATTTCACATCAAATCCTCTTGGACTAAATAATTTGAATTATAACTTAAAATAACACTAATTATGAATTATTCATGATATAACATGTAAAATTATATTTATACACCATATAAAAGAAATTATGTGTATAACATTAAAATATGCGCCAATGGAGGAAAATTGAGACAGAATTGATGACCTTAGGCCGGACTCATCATATACATTATTTATCTTCATGAATAATAAAATTATGTTAATTATTTACTTAATTAATAACATTTTCAAGTTTATTATTCCTTTTATTTTATTAATAACCATTTTATATTTAGTTACTTAATCAATTAAATTCACATCATATGTTTTGATGATATTTGGTTCATATATTTAAAAAGACTTTGGTAGGTTGACTATGGTAAAAGAGGTCAATATCCTATCATCTACAGAATAATAATCATAAAATAATCATAATTTTTATAAATCAATAATACATTAAAAAAATGAAATATGATTATGAAAAATGAAATACATTACAATCTTGGAGATTTTAATCCATACATATGCATGAAATACCATATTAAAATTTTAAATAAAATTATATATATCATCCATGGGATGTGGACATGGAAGACGAATCACATCTCATCTTAGAGGTGGTAGTCCACACGTACACATGAATGAAATTATCATTTTTAAATAGATGTAAAGGTAAGAAATTAGATAATATATTATATTTTAAGAATTATAAATATGTCATTAATATCAAATATAAACATTAAATCCAATATTATAACCACCCATGAGAGGTAGTGAAGGAAAACGAATTAGATTGGTTCAAGAGGCTGTGGTCCGCAATACACACGAATGATAGTTTTGTTTCCAATTTGATGAAATATAATATGAATATAGGTTATTACATTAAAATAATAACATATTAGTATAATTAAGATAATGGTGTTATTATTTCATCATTTTTGAAGAATATTTGAAGGAGGTTTAAGAAGAAATAAATAAAAAACTCTCGGTTAAAAACTATACCTCTTCCTTAGAAAACCTCTTTAGTATTATACCTAAATACTTATTAGGTTGGATTTATATTCATAATAATTACTATAATATTTTAGGAGGGATTTAAGTATGTTATTGGGTATGTATTGGATGAACTAAAAGGTTTTTTAAATGTGAGGAAAAGAGGATAGGTGGTACCGTTTTATAAGAGAGAGGAGGGGTACCCTTAGAATTTCTTAAAGTATTAAGTTAATATAAATTAATTTTCTAATTAAAATAGATAAAAATTGATATGATTCAAATATAAGATGATAATGAGTCTAAATACTCTTATACAATAAAAATGTTATAAGTTTATTTGATTTTTTCACCTTATCTATTTGTTTTAACCAGTGTTAACCTTTTTTGATGATTATTATGGTAACAAAGTATTTTACTATTTAGGAGTCAAGATAGTTATTATAAAAGAACAATTATCCTATAAATGGAACATGGTTGGTATTTAAATCATATACCAATCAATTGGATGGATATAGGATTTTTATGAATTTTAAATCAATTAATAAAATGTTATTTATTATAAAATGTCATTAATGTCATTTTTAGAACTATTCATTTACTTTGACTTTAATAACATCAATATAATAATGGAATTCAAATATAATCCTTTAAAACATCCCTAGTATATTATATTTTTCTACAATTTTTTTTAAAATATTTATTAAAATTATATTACATTTAATATTTTAGAATCATTTATTTTATTTTTCTATTAATTGAATAAATACCATGTTAGTGTTATTTAAGAATTTAAGGTAAATATTTAATTACTAAAAATTAGAAATAAATTACCATGATAAAAAAAATTTATATTTAAATAATCATTTATAACCAAACATAATTTGTTTTTATCCTCATCAAAAAATATTAATGATATTAAAAGCAAGAGAGTGATATTTTTGACGTTATCTTTTACTTAAAAATTATAAAGGTCAAAATAAAAGAAATATGAAACCAAGTTTCCATATTTTAAAAAATTGGATGGACATAGATAAACTAGAAACATAAAATTAGATGAATAAAATTTTTAGGGTTATTTTTTAGTCGTTATCATATTATTTTCAATCTTAATTACCCAATTTACCCTTAATGTTGTGAAAACTAATTACTATGGTTACTATTTATAATGAAAAAAATAAAAAGGAAATATTTAACTAATTTGGATCTTAAAATTAAAAATATGGAATCTATTTTTCAATATTAAATTTATATAAGTTGTATAAATATATTTAATATTAAAACACAAAATGTAATGAATAACCATTTTTCATAAAAGTTCCCTTTTAAGTATGCAAAATTTTTTATACCAAATTCAACTATAAAATTGATTCAAATGAAATTAATTGGATTATTAAAAATATAAGAGAAATAATGATACTTTTAAACCAATTTAAAAAATAATTTAACCTTCTAAAGTCTTTAAATAAAAAAAATCAATATTTTCACTATTCACTGGAAAATCAATCTTTTCAGAAAAATACCAAATAATATCCCTAAGATAGTTTTTATATGATGATTTAAAAAATAATATCATTTTTATTAAATAATTTTTTTCCAAAATTTAAATATTTTATTTTTCTCTTAAAAATAAATAAAAACCATTTTGTAAGAAAACACATTTTTGACGCATAAAATGATTACTGAAAAATAGAGTGCTTATTTCCTAAGAATTTATCAATACATTTGTATCAAGTAAGACCTTTATATATATTTCATTATACATTTAATCCTATTCAAACCTATAAATTTAATGTCTAGGTTAGAAATATAACAATTAAATATTATCATATCATGGTTTATTTAAGGTCGAGGTTGCATGTTGGATATACAATATAGTATTATTTTAAAATTTTAGGGTGTTAAATTATCTCCCAATTAATAAATTAAATCTTTTAAATTTAACCTCAGTCTTAGTAATAAAGGGTTTGAAATTTGAAAATATATATATTTGAAACCCCACATCTTAAAAAGTGTTAATAGAACCTCCTTTTAAAAAGAGGGAAAAGAAAATACATAGGTCATATAGAATAATACATAACTAAGATTTAAAATAGGAGAACATTAGTGGAAAGTGAAAATGTGGAAATGGAGGAAAAACATAAAGTCTAAATAAATATATAGAGTTACAGAGAACATTTATTTCAAGAAATTGAATGATCACGAGGAATTTTACAACTAAAAAACCAAAAACCAATGAGGTGTTAAAAATACCATCAATTCATAAAAAATGATGTTAATAGGATAATTTTTTTGTTTCAAGATACTTTTCATAGAGTTGAGAATTTTCTTTTCAATTTAGATTAATAACTTATGAAAATATACTTACTTGATTATTAGTATTTAATCCTTTAATCAATTTCTACAAAAATCTCATTTTTCCCAAAATGATGAGTATTTAAGATATTTTCTTCTTGCATGAAGCACTAAAACCAACTTCTAATGGAACGGATAATCTGAGAAATGATAACAATATTATCCTACTATATTTATATATTAAACAAAACCAAAATGGTTAGCACAAGGTAAGATAAATCTAAAAATGTATAAACTCTCATATAAATAAATAATAAATTTTAATTCAAAATTTTCACAATAACACCAAGGGTTCAACTTATATTATTCCACAAATTAATAACCCAATATCCCAATTAACCTCAACAACCTCAACATTAAAGAATGATTTAACCTCAAAGGTGATCTAATACCTTTTAACTTACATCCTAAAAAATATAAATAATCACTTTGATAAATCACTATATAATCCTATAATGTAGTGAAAATTACACTAAAATATCATGAATCAAATTTGGATACTAACTTGAATTGTAATACTTATCTTGATCACAAGAATCTCCAAAAATATCACCTTATTAATTTATCACTTTTTAAAAATCAATATTATCTATATACCACTATACAATAGACCATAATTAAATTAATATAAAATTATATACAATCCCAAAGGGTTATTCAAACATTAATAGATTATTTTTTCCAAAACCTAGTAAAAGTTTCAAATCACCTCAAAATTCTATCACTTTAAACCTTAAAAGGGGTATCTATACTTTTGACCTTATGATCAACCTTAAAATTATAAACCCAAGAAGGTATCCATAACTCTTAAGTTGGAATCATATGAAAGCATATATGTTTCCAAAAACTAACCCAATCCTTATTCATCAAATAAAATCAAACAGTATTTCCCTAAATCCAAAAATGCAATATAATTCCTCAAATATGACCTAAATCAATTTTTCATTAAATCACTAATGAAAATAAAGGCCAAAAATACTATCCTATTTACGTCATCATTGTTAATCATCCATTTATATCAACTAAACATTATCACATTACAAATAAATCTATTTTATTGGTTATCGGTACCTTTCAAAATTTGTTTTCAAATCCTTAAGTAAAATCTAATGTTGAATAGTACTTAGTTGTCTCATGATTCTTATATCTAGAATATCATTGTTATAACACTTATACACAATACTTCTCAAATTCCAATACTTAGACACTTTAATTATGGCACTTGAATGATTGGAATAACATATGTACTTCATTTTACTTGGAGTTAACCTTTGTATTAGGGTATTGACTTGGATAGTACCCATATTCCCCACACAGAATACATTGAACTATAAATGGTACCTTGGAACTAAATTCATACCCCTATATCAAAATATTTATTTTTCCTCAACAATTCATTGATATGTTCCCTTCTTTTCCATTCATAATTTTTTTTCGCTCCTATGATACATTTTATGGGGTGCCTCTTTCTAAATTTCTGACATGAAGAAAATTGATCTTTATTTCCTCCATGGTCTCCACCAACCAATTATTCAAAAAAATCTATCATTATATTTTATTGGTGAGACTGATATTTAGTTAATGTGTAGGTTTTAAATCATATTTCATGATAACTAATTAGGCATAACCACAATATCTTTCACTCTAATTGTTATCTAATTTATTAGCTCATAATAATCTTGTTTCTATCACATTTAATGTTAACATGATTTATCCTATCTCAAACCATTGAATAAAAATAAAAATAATATTATAAGAAATAATAATCATAGTGGAGAACCACATAATCATGATGATCATTTATAGTATGTATAAATGATGAAACATTCTTTTCAATACATGATTGATTAGGTTTAACCTATGTTATTCATTATCATCATCTATTCAAATAATTTATAATAGTTCATAAATAAAATTTAAATTAACCCAAGAATACCCCCCCGAGTGTGTCAAACTAGGTGTGTAGTAAGGGAATAACCACCATGCACAAAAATGATGGCTGAGATTTACTCGACAAACTCTTTTCCAGATTATTACCCTAAGGTGCATATTTTCCAAAACCACATCCACTTTTAGTATCCAGATAGATATTCATTTATATGAAAACCACATAATATGTTCCCTACCAAATCTTTATAATGTTATCCTATACTTAGGATTATAAAAAATTATGTTATAGAGTTATGTTCCCTAATCTATGTTCTACTGAATCTAGTTCCCAAGGTTTCTAATAAAATTCCTATGATACCAACTATAAAGAACCCCAAAAAAGTATCCAAGAGTCAATTGTTACTTTATTTCATTATCACTAGATATAATAAATCACATACCAAATGAACTAATAGTTTAGTATTCTTGGTGAACCAAATACAAACGACTTTACCATTTTAAATTTGTAATAAAATACAAAAAACATAGTGAAATTAAATATTCTACATCCATAATCACTTTCAAATATTCCTTCTTCATATCTTGGGAAAAGGAAATAAAATAAGGATGATATCACATTCTTAGTATGGGTTATGTTACAAAATAATATATCATGACTAAATAAGTCATAATCAATATGTCAAGGTAAATAACTAAAAACACATTCTATTTAATCAATAACTTAAGCTCAAAGAGAAATATGGTAAGAATAAATGATGATAAAATAATTCCTTATAAATTATCACATAATATTTAAGCTTATCCATAACTAATCAAATAATCACATGAAAATAAATAACTTATTTTATAATGATGTAATGTATAATATTGGACATCATAAACTTATCAT
Source organism: Viscum album (assembly GCA_963277665.1). Lineage (NCBI taxonomy): Eukaryota > Viridiplantae > Streptophyta > Magnoliopsida > Santalales > Viscaceae > Viscum > Viscum album. The sequence goes on along the minus strand of OY728125.1, from coordinate 1,980,223,499 downwards.
CAAGGCCTTGTGCCAAGACATATTACATAAATGGGTAAGGCCTTGAAAAAATACATGAATAAGTTTGTCTTATGATACATACCAATACATCAAGGGGATATGTAATTTTAGGCCCCACCCATCACTTAATAAGTCCAATGAATTCATTATATGAATAAACAACACAACTTAATCAATATACCTTGAAAATAAATAACTATCTATATTAGAAGAACTAGAATAAAAAATATCATTACTCTCCCCATTTAAACTAATCACAAACCATCCATATATATATAGTGGATGATATATTTGGATTATATCCTTATTAAATAATAAGACTCAATAAATGATGTTGACATAGATGAAAATAATTTGAAAAATCATTGGAAAATTTATTGAGTAAAATACACCTTTTTAATTTGAAACCACTTATTTAAAATATAAAAACTTTCTAAATATTAAGGGAGAAATTTTATTTGAAAAGATACATATAAACTTTTAAATTAAGATTCAAAAAATTTAGTAGTAATGTTGGTGGGAAATTCTGTTCATGCCGTATAAGTTAAAAAACATTCCTTTAATACCTTTGTAAGAAGATTAAAAAGGTACCCCATTCAGAAGATGACTAGAGAATTCATTTTAAACCATTTTTAAAAATACAAAAAATGGTAAAAATGTATTTAATAAATAATTGAATATTATTAAAAATATTATTTAATTTTTTATTGAAAATATGGTCATGGTAGAAAAAGATTTCCAAGTGAGCTGAAAAACAATGTTAGGTTTCCTTAAAAACATTATTTCAGTATCTTGATTACTTAAAGTGAGGAAAATGAAGGGAATTTTTTTAATTTATATAAATAATAATAATAGAATAAAATAGATTGGTTTCAATATTGAAATATCAAATTATCCCCCAACAGAGATTTAGACAAAAAAAATCTTGAATAATGATAAGATTATGAAATTAACCCTTATTTCTTTGATAACATTTGAACCATAACCCCCATGAAAGAAATAAAACTAATGGAATATTTAAATACCATGAATATAAATATAATCATGATATATCATTTAAAATGGATAGTATATATATACCACATAAAATAATAAAGTGGTGAATATGGAATATGTTTGAAAAAAATACAAGTGAGATGAGAAAACCCTTACAAGGATCATATCATATCATTGAGAATTAATCAATAGAGAGATTGCAAGTAAAATATTAAAATAAAAAATTGAAAATAAAACATAAATCAACTACAATTTATTTCACACATTATCTTGGCATAATATAATCCATGAACAAGTGATATAACCCAATGAAAGAAGACTGATTTAAGAAACCCCTTAACACTTAGTAGCATTAAAGTCAAATAACCTTGTATGAAATAATTTGAATTGGAACCTAAAATAACAATAAGTATGAATTATTAATGATGTATCATGTAAAATGACACTATATACACCCTACAAAATATATTAGGTGTATAACATTAAAATATGACTCAATGAAGAAAAATTGGAACAAAATTCCTTATCTCTGGACCAAATCATCACATACGTTATTTGTATTCATGAATGATTAAATTATGTTAAATTTTTACATTATTAGGAACCTTTTTAATGTTTACTATTTCTTTTTTATTTATTACCATTTTATATTTAATTACTTAATCAATTAAGTTCACATTAGATGTTTTGACGACATTCGGTCAATATGTTCAAAATGAATTCGGTAGGTTGACTATAGTAAAAGAGGTAATTTATAGATAATTTATAGAATATGAAATAATTATAATTTATATACATTAATTATACTTTTAAAACCAACTATGAAATATGTTTATGAAAAATAAACCATGTTATAATCCTGGAGACAGTAAGCCATATATACACATGAGTAATATTTCAATTTTTCAATGATCAAGATGGAAAGATTATAAGTTTTAATTATATTTATTTAATTATAATTATACAATAAATAAAATATTATATCTTTAAATTTACTTATATATATATCCATATGATGTGGTTATGGAAAACAAATCACATCATTTCATATAGGCGGTAGTCAATACATATGCATGAACAATGCTATAATTTTTCAATGGATGGAAAGGTAAGAAATTAGAAGAAATATTATCTTTTAATAATTATAAATATGTCATTTATATAATATATAAACATCAAATTTATCATTATTACCATCCGTGATAGGTATTGATGGAAAAAGAATTATATCGATCCACGAAGTGGTAGTCAACCATGCACACAAATGATAGTTTCATTTCCCATTAAATGAATGAGAATATGTATAAAGGTTATTAAATTTACATAATAACATATTAATATATGTTTTTTTTATTATTTCATAATGTTTGAATAATATTTTAGTGAGGTAGAAGAAGAAATAAATAAAAAATGATTGGTTAAGAACTACACCTCTTCTTTGGACAACCTATTTAGGATTATACATAAATCCTTACTAGGATGGATTTATGATAAAAAAGGAATTTAACACATGGGGAGGTATTTGAGGAATGGATTTGGTAGGTCTTTTCCAAACCAAAACGTTTTTTATGTGTGAATAAATGAGGTGAGGAGGTTTCCTTTTATAAGAGAGGGGAAGGGTACTCTTGTAATTTATTAATGTATTTAATTAATATATATTAATTTTCATGTCAAAATGGATTAAAATTGACATGATTTGAATATAATATTATTATTAGTCTAAATAATAACATAAAATAAAAAATGGAAATTTTTAGGTGATTTCTTCACCATTATCTATTTCTTTTAACCGGTATTAACCCTTTTTGATGATTACCACGATAACAATGTTTTCTTACTATTTAGGGGTCAAGATAGTTAATATAAAAGTAAAATTGTATTATAAATGCAAAATAGTTTATATTTTAACCTATATCATTATACATTGAAAAAATATAGAATTTTTATGAATTTTAAATCATTTAATAAAATATTACTTATTATAAAATATCATTAATATAATTTTTAAAACTATTCATTTACTTTGAATTTAATAACATCAATAAAACAAAGGAATTATAATGTAATACTTTAAAACATACATTACATGTTATATTTATCTAAAAAATTCATGGAACAAAATAATTCATTCAAATTATATCACTTTTAATATTTTTAGAATCATTTGTTTCATTTTTTCTATTAATCGAATAAATACCGTATTAGTGTTGTGTAAGAATTTAAGTAAATTAATTCATCACTAAAAATTATAAATAAATTAACATGATAAAAAAAATTTATCTTTCGAATAATAATTTATATTTGAAAATAAAATTTTTATGCCCTCCACAAAATACTATAGATATTAAAAGTAAGAAAGTGACATTTTTGACTTTATCATTTACTGAAATATTATAATGGTTAAAATTAAAGAAATATGACACAAAGTTTCCATATTTTTAAAACATGGATGGAAATGTACAAAGTAAATCCATTAAATTAGATTAAAGAAATTATTATGTCCATTTATCAGTCCTTATCATATTATTTTTAACCTTAATTAACAGATTTACCCTTATCGTGGTGATAATTATTTACTATGGTTACTATTTATAATGACCAAAACTAAAAAGGACATATTTAAAAAATTTGGATATCCTGATTTTAAATATGGAATCCATTTTTAAGATTAAATTTTTATAAGTTTCAGAAATAAATTTAACATTAAAATAAAAAATGGAATGAAAAACTGTTTTTCATAAAAATTCATTTTTATGTTTAAAAATATTTTTATACAAAATTAAATAATAAAATTGGTTTCAATGAACTAAATTTTTTTAATAATGATATAATATAAGTAATTTAACTTTTAAACCATTTTAAAACATAATTGAACTTTGTAAATTCTTGAAATAAAAATAAATATCACCGTTTTCCGCTATTCATTGGAAAATCAATCTTTTCAAAAGAAATACAAAAATTTCACCCTAAAATAATTTTATATGCTTATTTAAAATATGATATAATTTATATAAAATAAAATTTGTAAAATTTATATAAATGAAATATACAATTTTGTCTCAAAAATGAATAAAATTAATTTTGGATGAAAACACATTTTTGATGCCTAAAATGACATTGCAGAAAATTATTGTGTTTATTTCTTGAGTATTAATAAATACATTTTTATTGAGTAGGGCCTACATATATATATTCCATAATTAATTTAATCTTATTTACATGAGTAAATTTAATTCTTGGGCTATAACTTTGACATTTAAATATTAATATATCGTAAATCATTTAAGGCTAAGGTTGCATGTTGTATATGCTATCGAATACAGTGTTCTTATAAAATCTTAGGGTGTTACAAGTATATCATAAAAGAATTAAGGGGTACATTAATAAAACATAAATTAATAGATGATATATGTTATATATATATATATATATATATATAAATGGAAGTGAAATCTGAAAAATAGTTTTCATAAAACACTTTTAACATTTCCATAAAAGGATGAAGTTATAAGCCATTTTCAAAAATCATTTTCAAGATAGTGACTAGAATAATTTTTAAAAAATTATTTGAAAATAATTACTAATAATGGTACCATTAAAATAAATAAATTTTAAGTAATTAAATGTCTATTGAAAGATACAAAATATAAAAAAGTGAAAAGAAATGCCTTTTTAAGCTTTTTACGTAGTTTTAGAGAAGACCCACATCGATGAAAGCCCTATAACATTTCATTTTGAAAATAAATGAAGTTAAATATGAAAATTATAAATTATAATATATATTTGGATTTCAAAATATGAAAATAAAATATTTTATGTATGAAATAATATTATCACGACCCGTCCCCCGGGGCCCATGCCATTACTACCCCAAGCTTGCCTCCCAAAGGCTAGGGGCTGGCGGCAAGTGCCAAAGGTATTATCCTGCAAGTGAGAGTCATTTTATCGAGTACCTATATAAAAACACACACATCACTATCCCAAAATGCTAAAAAGTAAACATTCATTCCACTAAGACAACCATTCAGAGTAATAGTACAAAACTAAAAGTAAAGGGTCCAGAATACAAGATCAAAAAAAGACAAGTACAAGCTCCTAAAGTCCATCTACTATAATCCCTACCTGAAGGGTAGGTAAAGGGGGTGCCACCTGAAGCCATATAAGTACGCCTATTCCATCAGATCTCATTGAGTACCGCTGGGTCTCGAACCACCAAGGTCTCTATAGAAGTGTCTTTCATCTACTCAAGACACAAAACGTGCAGGCGAAGCCCGTGCAGGGGTGAGAAACACAATACTTAGTAAGGATGCCAAAATGAAAAGGTAATACCACAAAGGAAAGTATGAAAAAAGTATACTACCAAATAGGTACACAAAGTGTATCCCCTAAGAAGTATAGTAAATATAGATTCACTAGAGTGATATCACACAAGTTTAAATCTAATGAAAGGAAAAAAGACAAACAATAATTACACTAAACACCTCGTACCGCTGAAGCACTCATCCTTGATGAGTTCTTAGGTCTGTTGGGCCACTAAGGTCCACTCATCACAGAGGTCTGCTGGGCCACTGAGGTCTTCTCGTCTGCTAAACCACTAAGGTTCACTCTTCATTGAGGTCCTCTCATCTGTTGGGCCACTAAGGTCCATTTTTCACTAAGGTCTACTGGGGAACTGAGGTCCACCCGTCTATTGATCCACTGATGTAACGCCCCAACCCTAGTTTCTTAGATCCAGTGCATTATTTTAATTCATTTTCATATAATTTAGGAATCAAATCTTAAAGGACCAAGTAGTTTAGTAGTTTTGGAAAACCTGATACATACATAGGTTCAACATTACAACTTAAAATGAAAAAAACATATAAGTTTGATTGGGAACATCCACAAATCTAAGTTTTTACCTGCAGTGTCATTCATAATAAACTTATTCATGTCCTGAGAAAATGAAACATAATAAAGGGGAGAGATCAGATGCTCAGTAAGGGTAAGTAATACAATGGAAGATATTATAAACATAAACATTAGTCCTGGTGAATGACAAAAAACACATGCCTTTAAAAATAAACTGGAACATAATATGGTTGGAATATATGCCATAATAAAGTACTATCATGGGTATTATACTATTTGAATAACCACATGAACTTTCAATTACTAGTTTCATAATGAGGGAAAGGCATATGCCAGACATCATAACCATAATGTTAAGGCCTTAGCCAAGACATCTGAAAATGATTAAGACCTTGGACAAAACCATATCCCAAAATGGGAAAGGCCTCAACCGTGTCCATATTTATTTGTCTCATGAGACCTACCGATTCATAGAGGAGATATAGCGGGCCCCACCCATCACATACTAAGTCTAATGCATTCCTCATGTGAAAGGGGTGAATATAATCAACATATACATTCATATTGAAACTAACATATGAAATGTAAATAACTTTCCCCAATCATTTAACATAAACACTAACCATTCAGAATAATATGGTGAATGGATTTGAGATAGCACATCCATAGTCAAACTAATCATAAAAAATTCAATAAATCATAGTGGATGACATCATATCAGATATACATCTATGAAATGCAATATTTATCAAAGTATTTTGACATAAATAAAGATACTTTTAAATGACACCATTGAAAAATTCTTGAGGAAATAATCCTTAAACATTACAAAGTGTCCCATACCACCTTGAAACTTTAAAATCATATTCCCTTAGAATATCATTATAATAAGAAGACTCTTGATATGATATACCAAGGGGAATTACATACACCACATGAAAGGAATGAGTGGTTAACAAGGCTTATATCTCATAAAAGTTAAAGTGAGGTGAGAAAAATCCATTTTAATTTGGAAAGAAGAGTTATTTTGGAAAATCATTTGTATTTTTCATAAATATGGTTTTAAACATTTATATCCCAAGAAATAAAAGGGAAGTACATTGATATTAAATTTGAGGAATAAATTATGTTCCACTGAAGTGAAATCATGTAAAAAGTGTTTTTAAAGAAGCTTTAGAATCAAAACATTTTAGTGCGTTTTATGGAATTAATTAAAGATATTTTAAAGTACAAAGGAAAATTTTATTTCATAAAACTAGAAATGAAGTAAAATATATTTTCATGTTAAAATTTTTGATTTTAGAAATATAAATATGACTTAAAATATATTATATATTGAACTTCAAAATAGGTAATAATTCGAGAAGTTCCTTTAATTGGGCTTGCATTTCAGAATATTTTTTTGAAATATTTATTTAAAACATGTAATTCCCCATAAAATCATAAATTATTATGATTGGTAAAAATATATAGAACATAAAAACAGAATTTATGAGGAGTAAATAAGAATAAATAATAATTTAATTGATGTGAATAGAGAATAAGATCATCCCGAATGAAAATGGAGGTTTGAGTAGAAAATACTTACAACTTTGTAATCAATTGAATATTATGACCCAAACTTAATAATAATCAAATGATAAATTTAATATGATGAAAATAATTAGATTCATGATATGAAACATCAATGGGTAGTATATGTACACCATACACAAATAATAGTAGTGAATATAAAATATCTCACAAAAAATGGAAGTGAGATGAAGAAACCCATTACCTTATGCCCAACTGTATTCTTAGATTGATCTTAACGACCCAAATAATAAAATTTAGATTCCTTAATTAATAATTACATAACCTCCTTTTAATTTAATTGATTTTTTTTAACCTTATTAGGCTCATTCATGGCCTCTTTGATGGGTATAAGTGGTTCAATTTTATTGTTTTGGAAGCATTTTCTTTTGTGGTTTTCATGATCGGTTTACGTGTATTTAAAAATGGAAGTTCATTTGAAATGTGATTAAATATATTTTTTTTTAATATATATTATTAGTGAAATTACATATATATAAATGATCTTATAATGATTTTGGTTATATACCATGAGGATGAATCATTAGACAAAGGTTAATGATAAACGCTTGGATTAACTTTGCGGTTTTGTGCTTGATGAACTTTTTTTGTACTATTATTTTATAGTATCACTATGTAAGGATTACAGAACATTAAATAATATATAATAAATATATTATGATCTGGTTCAACCATTATAAAGGTTTCATGACCAGTCTTGAATATAGTAATTTAAATTGAAAACCCGTCTTCCTTGAACGTGATAATTAACACATCTCGGACGACATTCTCATTTATAGTATAAAAGAATGGGAAAGGAGAGATGATGATGAATTATTCTATTATAAAAACTAAATTACACTACATATAAGGTATTTTAGTTATCATAACATTTTTATTAAAGTATGTGAGGAAAGAAAATGAAAAGTAAGGAACTCGAAATAAAAGAAAAGTTGAGAAATCCCTTACGAAAATTCGGTAGCCTAATGGCGTCACTAAAAATTTCATAAAATATTTTGATGAGAGAAAAAGTGTATATCATCATTATTAAATAATATGGAAATTAAGGGGGATATGGAATGACATATCCCAACATAATCCAATTGAAATTAAAAGATAATAACATGATAAGAGTTCTTGAAAAAGGGAGATATTTTGAGACGAAAATTCTGAAGCATAACGGCTATACAACATGGTTTTAGAAAAAATTAACTAGATATGGAAAAATGGTGACCCATTCATAAAAGAATCTTAAAATAGTAGTGGGACAGAATAAAATAGAAATAATAACATGGTATAAAAACTTGAAATACATACCACATAAAATAGAACTTGAAATAAAAGAAATGAAAAGAGAAATTTACCTCTTGAAGTAATCTTCCTTGAGAGTCTCTTTAGGGGAGAGGTTTTGGTTTTTTATGAGACCAAAGGCTACTGGTAATTGGGGAGCAGCTTGGGAGGAGATTTTGGCAGAATTTGGAGAATGGAAAAGGCTTGAGAGGGGTTAAGAGAAGAGGGTGGAAGAGGTGGTATTTATAGTGGAGGGGAGGTGAGTTTTCTTAATATTTTAATCATTAGTTTATTATTTTTCCATAAGACAAGAAATAGTGATGATTCCATGACCCAAAATAGTAATATGTGCATTTGAGTTTGAAACATTGGTGCTTACATCATCCATGATTCTAGGAATAGTGAATTTAACTGATAATGTATATATATAGTGAATTACCACATTTTACTATTAATCATAAAATTCAAGTATTTCAGAAAAATCCCAAAAATTAACCCTAACTATTTTTTGATATGTAGAATCCAAAAATGAAGTCCATTTTTTAAAAAGTAATTTTCTAAATATGATTAATTTTATTTTTAATTAAAATCATAATTTACTTGAACAATAAAGATTATAAAACATTTATTTACTTATTCCAAAACATAGGTACATCATACTTTAACTTAAATCCTATTTATATACTATCATAGGTGATTTTACTATTCATAACGGTATTCCACTATTAATAACTATTCATAAGGGTATGTTATTATTCACTAAAAATTATGTTGGTCATATCAAACTCTAAATAACTTACTAATCGCAACCGTGTATGTTAGATTTTTAAAATTCAAATCATAGGGGTGATGAAATTTTGTTTACTGGCTAGGTTATAAAAAAATAATGTTTTGCAGAGACTCAGTGTTTAATGAATTCAGTATTAAATTTATTTGCAAAAACTTGGAGTGTTACAAGTGAGGTCCACACGTCACTTCCTTCTCGTCACATCCAACCATAGGATTCCGGCTCGTAGCATGCTTGATTCTGGGAGAATCTACTCCTCAAGAAATAAGTCGTATCCCAACTTCGACAAAAGTACACCAAAAGGACTACATTGTCACAAAGGTCCCAACGCCATAACTGACTCATCAATCAGACGTGTAGTTTGGAATTTATGTGTGTTTTAGTAAGAAGGGGCCGGTTGGGTCTGGGCCTGGTCCAACGCAACCCAACCCTTCCCGACTTGGTTCAGCTGAACCGATCCATCGTGGACCATGGGCCAGGACCATTGGGATGTGGGTCCAGCCCACTGCGCTTCCCAACAACCCAGTCCTCCTCCAGCCTGACCCACACTAGCATGCCAGTTTTATTTCAGCTGGGCTGCCCAGTGACCTTGTTTCCCCTGGTCCAAACTGCGATGTTGGGCTGACACTGTCTATCCCGGGATGCGATGCTCACTGCATCCATTTGGAACCCACGGACCGCCGCATAGACACCTCATGGTCCAGTTGGATTGTGGTTCTCTGCCACGGGATGTGGCTCTCAGCCCCTTACAACCTAGGTGCTTGCCGATGGCCCTGATCCAACACCCAAAGCAGCTGCCATGGGTTCCTTCGCCACCGACCTTCGAGCTGGCGGCCCTCCGGGACACGCCCCTCTATCATCACAGTAGATCTCTTGGCTGAAACCCTCTATCATCGCCACGTCTTGCCTGGTCGTGGCCTCCCCCACTGCCAGCTGCTAAGCCGGTGGTCTCCTAGTGCTTCCATCTCCCACAACCTCCTACCACGTGCTATCTTGCCACTGCAATCTCGCCTAGGCTTCAGATTACTGTCACCACGAAGAATGGGAATAAGGTAGCGAAGAAGAACGCACTAAGAACACATGAAGGACATACCATGACCTTTTTTCATGTTGGCACGATTCATATTTGTTATGAGGTTTGACGAATAATAGAAAGTATTACTTGAATCCAACTCCCTTAAATTCCCAAAATTCAAATCCCATCCTGCAAAACATGCGACCGATCCATGTGTCAACCTGTTCGTGGGTTGATCTTTGTTCATTGCTCAAACCAAATAATGAGGATGGAAGGAATTCACTCAGAATTGAACCCCTTAACTCAAGGTTGGATCATTTGATGATTATGATCAGAGTCACACCGTCATTTTTCACCGTTCCTCAATCCTGAATGATTCGTTGTTGGCGTTTCATCATTCCTCTCTCACCAATGAACATCCTATAAAGGTTCAGAGCCATTTTATGATTGTTCCAATGATCCTGTATCTTTTTTAAAAAATTAAATGGGGGAAATTAGTTTCATTATTTTCAGTTATGCTGATTCACTACAATATTATGTTGTTTCATTTATGAAATGAAATAGTGTTTATGTTACGCTTCAGTTTCAGTACCACTACACTGTTTCATTTATTAAATGAAACTACAGGCTTGATGTTGCGTCACAAAAAAACAAAATTTAATAAAATTAAATTTCTTAAGTTTATTTTATTTTTCTTTAAAATACTAAAAAACTTTTTCTTTTGACTCGCACTGATTGAGGTTATGTCCTTTCTAATGTAATGTTGTCATTTTGAATGCAAATATTCCCTCGTATTTTTAATCTTGGAAACTTTTTAGAAGATTCCAAAACTGCACAAGCACACTATTTTAAATAACTTAAAAAATTTCAAACATTTATCTCAGGCTCACCGGGCCTTGGAATCACATTCCATCTCTGTGCCTGGTCTCAAAGTAATCCCAAATTTTTTTCAAACAATTGTACATGGAATTTCCGAGACAATACATTCTCCCCACCTTTAGACTTTACATCCTTGAAATCCAAAAAAAAGGGATAAAAAAATGGGGATAATGAGAAAGAATATAAGCCTCATGCTCCCAAGTTCTCTCCTGGATATTCTTATGTTGTCATCAATTGCGCACCAGAGGATTTGACCACCCACGAAGGAATCCCTCCTGCCGATCCTCAATCTCCATTGGGAACTCCGCAAACATCGGCCCATCATCAGTGTCTAACTCACCCCAGTCGATGACGTGTGATGTGTCATGTATGTACCTCCTCAGCTGCAATATATAGAAGACATTATGCACCCAGTTCATCTATAGGTGAAAAGCTAAGTGGTATGCCACCTTGCCCACTCTGCCCAAAACCTTAAAAGAGCCGATGAATCTCGGAGACAATTTGCCGCCCTAGCCAAATCTCCTTAATCCCTATCGCGGTGAGACCCAAATAAAGACATTGTCTCCCTCCTCAAAATCCAAGGGATTCCATATACTATAAGCATAATATTTATACCTGCTCTGTGCAGTCCTCATCTTGTCCAGGATAACCTACACCTTATTAGTGGTAGCCCATACCAACTCTGGACCCATGAGTGCTGAATCCCCTGGGTCTATCTAGAATAACGATGATCTATATAGTTTACCATACAGTTCCTTGAATGGTTCCACACCAATGGTGGAGTGGTAGATATTGTTTTACACAAAATCCACCATAGGTAGGTGATCCTCCTAACTAAAAATGAAGTCCAAGATACAAGCACGAAACATGTCCTCTAAAACCTAGATAGTCCTCTCCTTCCGACCATCCGTATGGGGATAAAAGGACGTGCTCAAATGTAGTTGAGTCCTGAACCCCTCTTTCAATCCCTTCCATAGTCGAGATGTGAATCTAGCATCATAGTCTAACACGATAGTTGAAGTCACTACATGAAGCCGCGCTATCTCTTGAATGTAGAGATGTCTCAAGATCTCTATCAAACCCTACTCCCAAATGGGTAGGAAGTGGGAAAAATTGGTGATTCAGTCCATGATCACCTAGATGGTATCATATACCCTGGACGTGCTTGGTAAATCAATCCTAAAGTTCATTGAGATACCAACCCACTTCCAATTCGGTGCCTCGATTGGATTAGCCAAGCTTGTAGGAATCTGATGCTCTGCCTTCACTTGCTAACAAGTGATACATCGAGAAACAAACTCTGCTACTGCCTTCTTCACACCCAGCCACCAGTACTGACATTAGAGATCTTGGTATATCTTTTCCACTCCCAAATGAACCAATAAAGGGGAGGTGTGGAACTCCCTCAGAATCTCATCTCACAAAGTCTCTGGTACAATAGTGCACCCTTTGAAAAGGACGACATGCTCCCCAACTATCAAATATTCATCTGGGGATTTCCCTGTGGATAACTGAGCACATTGGGTCTCATAATCGACATACCTAATATATGTATCACTAAATCACTATAAGAGTGGGGGAGAAAAAACCATCAAATGAGGTTATGATACCCCATACCCATCCATGAAGGATATCTGCAATGCGGTTAACTACTCTGACGCCACACTCAGCAACTGAAACCTAGTTCTTCTACTGAGCGAATCCACCACCACGTTCCCCTTCCCAAGAGTATAGACTATCTAAAATTCATAGTCTTGGAAGAACTTTATCCACTACCGTGACCTCATGTTTAGGTCCTTCTAGGAGATGATATACCTGAGACATTTGTGCTCGGAGTAAACGGTAAACCACTCACCCATCGAGTAGTGCCGACACACCTTTAAAGCGAAGACCACTACTAATAGTTCAAGATCAAGGGTTGCGTAGTTCTACTAATGCTGCCTCAAATATCATGAATCATAGGCAATCATCACTTTCCCCTGCATCAGGACACAACCCAGTCTGGTCCCTGATACATCATAGAGTACTACATATCCAATGCCCTCCTCTAGAAGATGAAAGATAGGGGAACTCGTTAGCCTCTGCTCAGCTCCTACAAACTTTGTTGGAATTTATCTGTCCATATGAAGGGTTATCCCTTCCATGTAAAAGTTTATAATCATGCTAATACCCTAGAAAATTCAGGCACGAAGCTCCGATAGTATCCATCCAAACCCAAGAAACTTTGCACCTTAGTCACACTCTGGGGTGGCTCCCAAGGAAGCACTGCCTCTATCTTTGTTGGGTCTACTGCAACTCTAGCCTCTAAAATTATGTTTCCTAGAAATTGGACCTCTCGAATCCATAATTTACACTTTGAGATCTTTTCAAAAAGCTATTTCTCTTAGAGCGTGTCCAGGACTATCCTTAGTTATGTCACGTGCTCCTCCTCTGATGCCGAGTACACTAGGATATTATCAATGAAAACTATGACGAACCAGTCAAGGTAAGGCTGTAAGATCCTATTCAAAAGTCCAATAAACACTATTGGGTCATTAATAATGACGAATGGAATCACTAAGAACTCATAGTGGCATTACTGACATCTAAATGATCTCTTTGGTACATCCTCATCGCGTACATGAAGTTGATGATAGCCAGACCTAAGGTCTATCTTTGAGAACCACCATGCTACCTTAAACTGATTGAAGAGGTCATTGATTCTAAATAGTGGATATTTGTTCTTCACGATCACATAATTCAGGGAATGATAGTCCACACACAACCTCAAACTTCCATCTTCCTTCTTGAAAAAATAGAATTGGGACCGCCCAAGGAAAAACACTGGGCCTCACAAAACCCTTCTTCTGAAGGTCCTCTACCTATACCCTCAACTCACAAATATCCAATTGATCCATCCGATATGCCAGTGTGGATATCAGTGTCATCCTAGAGTATAGATCGATACAGAAGTCAACCTCCCAAGGATATGGTAATCCCAGAAATTCCTCAGGGAAGATGTCCTCACACTCATCCACCACTACAGGAAATTGAAGAATCCTCTCATCCACCGCACCAAGGGTAAGGGTAGTTAAATGGTGAGTGATCGGCTGTAACCTCCTCTGAGTAAGTCCTTCCTAAACTGTAAGTGTTCCCTTTTCATTGGTAAAGGAGAACCTGGTTCCATCTCTTCGGACACACCACATTCTATTCCTAAAACAGTCAATTTGAGCATGAAATGTGGATAAACATTCCATACTCAGAATGATTTCTTAAGTCCTCAATGCCATTACTAGGAGATCCCATACAAAGATGTTGCCTCCAAGAGTAAGCTCAATATACTGGCACCAATGTGTGATTATTTAATCCCTTCCCGTAGGAGTCTCTAATCGTAAGGATCGAGCCAATGACTCCACCGAAATCTCTGAGCTTTGAAAAAGTTTTGTGGCAAGGAAAGAGTGACTGAAACCTGTGTCTATAAGAACTAAAAATAAGGTGGAGAAGATACATATCATACCTCTAATCATCTCTGGAGTTCCAGGGTCATAGGCCTCTATCGCCTGTAGCTGGCCCCACCCCTGTCCACCAGCTTCTAGAGCCCATGGTGTACCATCTAGGGGTGGTGGTGGTAGTACCTCAAATCTCTATCCACAATCTGCTGCTCTGCCTACTCCGTTTCCACATCCTCCTCCCTACGGACCACCCTACTTGATCCTCTACCTCTACCTTGGCGGTCCCTCAACTGTCTGCTGATCGTCTGCATGACGAGTCAGCCAGTCACAATCCATGTGTCCCTGACTACCGTATGAGTAGAACACCCTACTTCTATAATGACTTCCTCTACCCTAGGGGCCTCGTACCACTGATCCTATGTCTTGGGGTTATCACTTAAAAGGCTTAAACTAATTGGGTCTCTACACCAGGTGCCTGCTACCCACTTCCAAAGGTTCCACCACCTGGTGTCTACTGGTAGCTCCTACTACCAGCGCCAACTCTACCAGGAAGCTCTCCATGAGTAGAGATTGATCTATCATCCCAGCCTGAGTGGGGATCCTAAGAGATTCCATGGATTCCCTAATCTCTTGGAATAGTCCTTTATCAAAAGCCCGTGCCAGGAATAAAGGGTCTCGCACCATGTTTGTAGAGTAATGAGAAATCTCGATGAATCTCACTGAGTACCCTACTACTGTCATGCTACCCTGTGGTAGGTGCAGTAGCTCTTGTATATGTACATAGAATAATGTTGCAAGAAAGAACTCCTTCTTAAAGAGGTTCTCAAAGTATTTATAGGTGAGGGTCACCTCATTATATGTCTGGATCTTTATGCTCCACCATCTACCCACCAATCCTTGAAGAAGGTGCATGACTAAGATCGCCATCTGGTCGAGAGGCGTCCCCACTAGATGGAAGACTCATGTAACCACCTCAAGCCAATTCTCAGCCACCTAGGGGTTGGTATCACACCTAAACCTGGGAGGCCTCTATATATAGAACTCATGTAAGACATTGATCCTATGTGCATCCTCTACCATTAACGCTGGTAGGAACTTCTAATTAATGGGTGGTGGTAGCACTGGAGCACCACCTGGTGGGCCATCTCCAATATTGGTCCTTGCACTAATGACTCATCACTAGGTATACTATCCTCAAGATCATGCACCAGAATCCGGGCTAGTTGTCGGTGTAGAGGCATCCTGAAACAGATCAAGATGAACCATAGTCAATAGATTATACCTAGTGAGCTGACTCTGACTCAAGAAGGACACAAGAACACTCTCAATTCCTATGCATACAACCAATGTTTTCATGTACCAAGTAAAATAGAATAATTTAGGGTCCTGGTGTGTGGATTCTTCGACCACCACAACAACACTAGATTCCCCGAGTCTGAATGTTGAACTTGAAACATTTAAAACTATTGCCCCAAAACAAAACCAAATAATCATGGTTTTTAAGGTAGAACTGACCTCCTCTGATAACACTCTGTCATGAACTATCTCCTGGGGCCTGTGCCGTGACTACCCCAAGACCACCTCCCAAAGGCCAAGGGCTGGGGACTAGATCCAATGACATTATCCCCCAAGTGGGAGGTATTTTCTTGAGTACCAGTATTCACACACACATATCCCCAACCTACAATGCTGAAAAGTAAACATGCATGACACTAAGATAACCACTGAGAGTAACAGTACAAAACTGAAAGTAAAGGGGCCAGAATACAAGCCCAACAAAAGTAAAGTACAAGATCCTTAAGTCCATCTATGGTAATCCCTACCTAAAGGGTGGGTGAATAGGGGTTCCACCTAAAGCAGTAGAAGTATTCCTCATCTCTTGGATCTCATTGGGCACTGCCGGGTCCAAAACAACCAAGGTCTTTATTAAAGCATCTGTCGTCTACACAAGAAATGACACATGCAGGAGAAACCTGTGTAGGGGTGAGAAACACAATACTCAATAATAAACCCAAAATAAAAAGGTTATACCACAAAGTATGCAAAAATTATACTACCAAATAGGTACATGAAGTGTAAACCCTAAGAATTACATTCAAGAGAGAGTCATGAGAGTCATCTAACATAGGTATAAATCTAAATAAAGGAAATCAAGACTAACAATCATTACACTTAACACCCTGTACCACTGAAGCACTCAACCCTGATGAGCGTTTAGGCCTTCTGGGACATTCAGATCTACTCGTCACTGAGGTATACTAGGTCACTATGGTCTGCTCATCACTGAGGTCTACTAGGCCACTGAGGTCCGCTCATCACTGAGGTCTACTAGGCCACTCAGTCCTGCTCCTCTTGTTGGCCACTGAGGTCTTCTCATTACTAAGGTTTGCTGGGCCCCTGTGGTATGCTCGTCTACTGAGCCACTGTGGTCCGCTCATCACTTACTTCTCTTCATATCTTACTTTAGGATTCTCACTCACAATGAGGTCGATTCTAGGATAATATAATCCTTATTCCATTAGTAATATCCCAACTTCCAAAAAATTACACTTTGTGTATAACAAATAGATTACCTCATCGCGAGGATCCTAACACTGAAAACGGCTCATCAATTGGACGTACGGTTTGGAAGTTATGGTAATTTTAGTAAAAATGGACCGGTTGGGTTTGGGCTGACTTGGTATGGCCTAAGCCATGGGCTAGGCCCTTTGGGCCTACTGAACCTGGCCCTTTGGGCTGTGGGTCTAGCCCATCGGGCCCCTTAGCAGCTGGGTCCTTCTCTGTCCTGACCCTCAATGGAAGACCAATTTTCTTTTAGCTGAGCCGACTAGTGGCCCAGTTTCCCCTAGACCATCCCGTGATGGTAGGTCGGCTCTATCCTACCCGGGACGCGGTGCTCACCGCGTCTGTTTGGACCTCACAGACTACCACGTAAATTTCCCTTGGCTTTTCCAATGGGTTCCTATTGTGGTCCAACTAGACCACAGTTCTCTGCCATGGGACATTACGTCCAGTCACGTCTGACCAATCCATCTACCGGTGGCCCTGATCCAACACCCACAGTGGCTTCCATGGGTTCTACCGCCACTGACCTTCGAGCCGGAGAACCTCCTGACTTCTACCCTCCATCTTCACCGTGAACCTTATTTCTCCAACCCTCCATTGCCTCCAAGACCCACCTGGTCGTGGCCTCACCCACTACCGGCTACCGAGCTGGCGGTTTCCTGGAGCCACCATCTCCCGTAGACTCCTATCACAGGATATCCTGCTACTGTGGTGCTTCCTGGATTACAGATTTTAGTCACCCAAAATAATGGGAAGAGGGTAGTTAAGAAGAACACATCAAGAACACACAAATGAGAGACCATAAACTTTATTCGTGTTGTCACGGTTCGTCCTTGTTTGGAGGTTTGATGAATAACATAAAGAATTATGTGAATCAAACTCCCTGAAATTCCCTCAAGTCAAATTTCATCCCAAAAAACAAATTATTGATCCATGGGTCAACCTATTCATGGGTTGATCTATGTTCATTTAAAAAACCCAAGAATGGGGAAGGAAGGAATTTACTTTGAATTAAATCCCTTAACTAGAGGTTGAAGCGTTCAATGGTGAAGAGCAGAGTCACACCATCATTGTCCATCATTCCTCGATCCTCAATCCATTGTTGGTGGAAATTCATCATTCCTCACTCGCCAACGAAAATCCTCCAAAGGTTCAAATCCATTATAGGATCGTTCTAGAGATCCTATATATCTATTAAAAATTAAATGGGGAAATTCATTTCAACATTTTTAATTACCCTGAGTTACTGCATTGTTATGCTGTTTCATTTATGAAATGAAACAAATTTTTTGTTATGCTTCAGTTTCATTTCCACTACGCTATTTCATTTATTAAATGAAATAGATAGCTCAACGTTGTGTCCCCCCAAAAAAATTGAATAAAATAATCTTTATTAAGTTTATTTTATTTTTATTTAACGCTCATTTTTTACCTCAACCCACAATGGTAGAGCTTAGGTCATTTCTTAGGTAAAGTAGTCATCCCAGACGCAATGGTTCCCTTAGATTTTCAATCCAGGAACCCCTTTAGAAGCTTCCAAAACCACGCATGAGCACTATTCTAAATAACTTAAAAAAGTTAAAACATTTATCCTAGGCTCACCAGGCCGCGGAATCACATATCGTCTCAGTGACTGGTCTCAAAATAATCCCATAATATTTTCAAAAAATTTACATGGAATTTTCTGGACATTAAAAATATGGAAATATAGGAGAAATATCTAATAATGAGGATGTGAATTATTCTTAACAACATCATGTTTTTATGAATTAAGAAATCCATCAAAGAAGATTATTTTTACCTGAAAATGTAATTTTCCTAGATATAAAGAGAAAATACCAAATTAAATATATAATTTAAGAATATAAGTGGCCTATATGGTTATATTAAATAAATAAATATTACGACCTAATGAAATGGAAATTGAGTCAATAAAACCCTAGAGACTTTGGTAATGAATAAAAAAATTGATAATGAAAGAGATAAATTGAAATGGAACTTTGATTAACATGAATAAAAACATAAATATGATAAAATATATCAAATAAGAATCATATATAACATATAAATGAAAATAAGTTCCCAATAAAAACATGTCTTATTGAAATGAAAATGAGACATTAATCCCTTATATTTTAAATAAATTTTATCTAAAAGGAAACAATTTATAAAATAATGAGAACAAAAATGAATTTTTAAAACCATGAATAATTGGAGAGAAATATTATTAAAGTAAATCAAATAATAATGAGGGAAAATGTGAACATTAAATAATTATTAAAAAATGATATTCCTTTAACACTTTTGAAAATAAAGTCAAATTCAATAGAAAATGACATTAAGATATCATTAAAGTATAGATAAGACTTACATAAAATAAGTTAAGTGGATGTTAAGGAGAGAAAATATTTAAGTTTTTTTTAATATAAATAATATGTAATTTCTACAAATAAAAATTTATTCAAATATAATCTCGATATAAATGTGATTTTGAAAAAGAAACCCTTACAATGTTATATTATATGGTGTAAATATCTATCATAAAGTTTATTATGAGAAAGAAATTAAAATTTGAATAAAAATTAAAAAAAATCATGAAATCATAATTTATAATCTACCCAACTTATAATGATAATGTTCAAGAAAAACTATTATAACTCAATAATAATAAATTGAGCTAATAAAACACATACCTTGGATTCCATATTGTTTGGACATGCTCTAACCTCTTGTGTATTCAATTTAGGTTTATTATCAATATATATTATAACTGTATTTATATTTATTTCAATTTATACCATTAATTTATTATTTATTATCATTGACTTATTAATCATTTTTTGTTAAGATTTTTTTGTTAATTGTACAGTTTGTTTTATGCTAGATTTGGTAGGTTGGTTCTAGCACTTAATCCTTGATTTTGTTTTAATCACCTATAAAATAGAAATGGAAGCTATATAGGTGTGTTTTAAATATTTATGAATCCTAATAGTAATTTTATGAAAATTATGGTGACAGTTCTTAAAGAGCAGTTAAAATATTTTTTTTTGTAAATTTAGATCCAATACAGAATTTTTTTTATTAATGAATATAATTATACCATTCCAAAATTATTGAATCATATTAAATTATTCATTATTAATTCATATTAACATTATTTAAGTTTTCTTAATCATTCATTTTATAGACATTATAACATCAATCATGTAGGTGTAAGAACTGACCTAAACAAGAACATGTTATAATGAATGAATAAATAGAAAAATGTTATTGTATAGATATAATATTACATTTAATGAAGAATAGTGGTTTAAAAATAATTTTATTAAAGTGATAAGTTATATTATATAATATTATGATGAAAAGGATAAATAATAAATGAGTAGGGAGTGGATAATACTTACATTGAAGACTTGAATCTTCTCTTAGAGTACCTCTTGTAAATGAAGGATTTAAAAATTATTCTTATGAGAAAAGAATATAAAAATTAATATAGTATTTTTAGGGAGATAATATAAGAATATGTTAAATTTCAAATCATAGGATAAGTCTGTTTTAAGTTGGGTATATGAGGGTTCTTTTTATTGGCGAGCTTGAGTGGTATTTTCACAAATACTCATTCCATAATGAATAAGGAATGCACTTTCTCATGGAAAGTGGATCAAAAGTGAACATATAATAGAGATAAGATTTTTCGAGGTTTATCATGACCTAATAAAATTATTTAGAGATATTTTTTGGTGATATGTTTAGGACTTTACCCTTTAATTTAACAATCTTACCTCATTTTATCGTTATAGTAGTAACTCGATTTTTGCCTCAGTAACTTATTTTTAGGCCTAAAAATGAATTTTACCTTGTTAAAAAAATTGTACATTTTAATTCCAAATATGAAATTCATTTTATTAGATTTAATCTATTTTTTTTAAAAAAATATTTTAATATAAAAACACATAACTTGAAAAAATAACTTCTAGAAAAAAAAATTTAGGCATAAAATGAATTTATTCTTATTCATTACCAAGTGATAATAATTAAAGGATTATAATTTTTTTTCAATATATATATATATGTAAAATTCATTTAATTATAATCATTCTTTAATAGAGATTATTTTAATTTATTAAAATGAAAATATACAACACATAGAAAAAAAATTCTTTGAAAAAAGTCTTTTTAACATTAAATGAATTTATCTTCATTACTAAGTAATTAATAATAAATTAATTAATTTTTATTAATTTTTTCATATGAAAATTAAATTTCATTTAAATTTTATACTCCATGTATAAGATATTTAATTTTGAAATAAAAATATATAATATAAAATAAAATTAATGTTTTTAAACAAATCATTTTTTATCCATTAAAACTTAAATTATTATCCATTATAGTTATTTAATTATTTATTTTATGTTATTAATTTATTTTTGTAATCATTACTTTATTTTTATTTATCAATTTAATTGAAACCATTTATTATAAGTAACACATTTAATAGAAATGAACAATAAAAAAAAAATACTTTTTTAGAATAAAATATAAATTAATAAATGAATTGGAATCATTTTATTATATGAAAAAATAATTTATTATATTTTAAATAAATTATTTATTTTTAAAATAAAAATTTAAACTTCTAAATAACATTAATTTATATCAACAACATACCAGTAATTCTAAATTTTTAATGAATTTACTAGTATAATACTCAGTGAATTCTTTTATAAGAGTTATATAATCGTAAAATTACTCCCATTACACTCAATAAATTCATTCAATTCTAACATATATAATAAAATTATCCTTACTTTAATTTTATTTTATTATTTTATAAAATAATTTCTCCATTCTTGATCTTTTTTCTCATTGTATGTTTAATTAGATAATATACAATTCTAAAGGGTGAATATGATACAAGGGATTTATTAGTAGTAGAAATATTTTTATTTGGCATTTTTTATCCTATTTTGTTTTATTATCTTTTAAGGGATGTAATTATCCATGAAGAGTAAAAATACATGGTATGTCATACATAATTTCAAGTACTTTTTATTGTAATGTTTCATTATGAATGAATAAAGTGTTGTTAGTTTGATTTATATCATGTATAAATTATTTTCTACTCTAGTTAAATTATTTTGAAATAATAGAAAACATTTTTGGGAATGATATAAATATCATTTAAGGAAATAAAATGTTCCCTAAAACATGGGGTAACACATTCTCCCTATTAAATAAATTCCATCCCCATAATTATGTTTTATTTTTTAGAAAGGGATTTTTTTATATATACCTTTACATTATATATAACTAAGTGATAAAATTCCATTTTAAACGTTTGATTCCACATGTTGGTAGAATATTTTATAACTTTTCCAAATTCCTATGCTTCCTTTATCTAGGTAAAGGTTCCACATTCTGATCAGAATGGATATAAAATAAAATTGAAAGTTTTAAATAATCCTTTGTTATGAATATAATTTTTAGAAAAAAAATTTTGAGCTTGTTTTCTATAAATCCAAAATATTCTATTCAACTTGAGTTGTTAGAATAAGGGTTGAAATTTAGGATATTCAAAACAGTTATCCAATCATATAAAGTCATAAGTTGCTCAAAGGTCACCCTCCTTTGTAGTTTAATATAGTACAATAAGGCCTTTGTCTCATTATTCCATTGTAAAAACAAGATAAATTACCACATGGAAATTTCTAGATCGAGCAATATGATAATGTTGGGTTTTAAAAATATGGTTTACAACATCCCATGATCCTTTACGATATTAACATATAGAAAAATATTAGGATATATTTTAGAGTTTCTTGGATATAAATTAAATATTGGAAAATATTTCCAAATCACTTGATATATATTTCATAATGACTATTTCAATCATATCTTTTCGGAGAGAAAGGAGGGTTGTGTGTGACTATGGATCATCCATCTTGAGGATGAATTTCACCTAATCAAAGAAAATTTATTATTCAATAAAAAATATATAACAATAAAAAATTATTACTAACAAAAGGAATTTCATGTTTTTATTTATTATCATTATTATTTTTCAATATAATATTATTAAAACCAAAGGAAATAAAATAAAATTGAAAATAAAAATTAATCATATAACATTTCATCCGATGATGCCTTCATTTTGGACAATTATAATTTTGGTTCAAACTAAGTTTCTTTAAGTTGGGTTATCTTATTCTTCTTAATATAATCTCCCAAAATAATTAAACCATGTTCTAATACCAACTGAGATGACCCAAGAACAACAATCATATATTTTACCTCAATTCCACAATTTAAACATTATAACTCATAAATAAAAATAAAATCATAGAACATAATGGTTTAGTGTCTTTTTAGATTAAATACATAATTTTATTATTTAAAATTACTTATTTAACATCTCCCATAGAATTATACACACATGAATTCATTTTAATCCTAATCCTGAATGTAATTACTTATGGTAATAGGAAACATAATGAGTGAGCACAAATTATTAGTAAGTGAAAAATTATCAATGAGTCAAAATGAGTTAGTTTATAAGCATTTGATAAATAATGAGAATGGGAGAAATATCTTATTAAATAGATCATGGGATCATAATAGTGGTCCATAAGGTATGGAAAAAGGATATATAACCTTAAAGAGGTTTTATGAAATCATAACATATACTAAGGAAATTGAAAATGGAAACATGGTAAAATAATCGTCATCCACTAGAATAAAAATGGATTGTGTCATAAGATAGAAATATACCATAATAATAAGTATAATAAATCATAAATTTTTAGCATAACTAACCACAACCATTTCCACAAATAAATTTGTGAGCAATGTGAATCACAATCATTCCCACACATAACATCATTATCTCATGAGATATAAAGCTTTACTAAATGGATTAGAGAGCTATATCAGACCCACTTATCACATAATAATAAGCCATTCATATATGTTCAATATTAAATTAATCATACATATTATCATGGAAAACCCATGGAAAAAAGATGAGTTACATAACATTTTCAAATGGTATCACATAAAATGAAATTAATAAATGGTTTCTTTTTTGAAAAAAAATTCAATCACCCAAAAGAAATATATGATATGAGAATTAAGGTTGTGATTTTTGAAATAGAACATCATATGAGATATTACTTTTGGAGTTAGAGAGGAAAATGGAAGCAAAATCCTAAAAAGAGTTTTCCTAAAACATTTTTTACGTTGTCGTAAAAGGATGAAGATACAAGTCACTTTCGAAAATAATATTCAAGAAGTTGACTAGAATACTTTTGAAAAATTATTTTTAAAAAATACCTAATAATGTAACCTTAAAAATAAATATATTTTAAGTAAATCTATGTGTATCGGGGGATAAAATATATACAAAAGTGAAAATACATTCTTTTTTAATCTTTTTTTGGAAATTTAGAGAGAACCCATATTGATAATAGAGCTATAAAATTTAATTTTGAAAAGATATTAAAATGAATATGAAGAGTACATAACATAATTTTTATTTTGATTTCAAAAATAATAAAATAAAAAATTTGTGAAATGAAAGTATATGGGCATAAAGGAGAAAGATCAAATATAGAGGATGATAATTATTCTTAACAACATCTTATTTTCACGATGAAGGAAATCCATCAAAGAAAAGGAAATTGAAATGAAAAATGTAATTTCCCTAGAGATAGAGATAAAATACCATATGAAATAGATTAACTAAAGAATATAAAAAACTTATAAGAATATAGTTAAGTAATAAATATCATGACCAAATGAAATAGAAGTTGTGTAAATAAAACCGATACAACTCTGGTAATAAATAATGTAATTTAAAAAAGAGAGATAAATTAGAATATAAATTTAAATGACATGAATAAAAACATAATTATGATAAAATATATCAAATAGGTAGTATATATATCATATCAATGAATATAAGTGCATAATATAAAACATGTATTGATGAAGAGAGATTGGGGTGAAAACCCCTTATATTTTTAATAACTTTAATTTAAAATGAATTAATTTATATAAAAATGAGAATAAAAATTAATTTAGAAAATAATGAATATTTTTAAAGGATTATTCATAAATATAACTGAAGATGACATCATAAAAATGTGATCAAGCAAAAAGTGTTAAAAAAATAGATTTCTTTCATACTTTTTTTAAAGAAAGTAAAAGTTAATAAAAAATGAGCTTAACAACCATTAAAGTATAGATAAGGGATTTAATAAAATAAAGAATATGGACATCAATTAGAGAAAATATATAGGGTTTTATATATAAATAACATGTAATTTACCTAAATAGAAATTTACTCAGACAATATTTATTTAAAAGTGATTTTTGAAAAGAAACACTTACAATGTCATATTTTATGTTGTAAAAATCAATCAAATAGTAGATTATGAGAAAAAAATTAAAATAACCAGAAATATATGTGAAATTAAAATATAATAAAATCATAATTTAGAGTGTACCCAACTTATAATAATAAACTTCATGAATAATTATTATAACTCAATGAAAGGAAATTGAGTTAAAAAAACCCTTACCTTGAATTTATATTTGGTCAGACATGCTTTAAAATACTATATAATTAATTTAGTTTTAATATTAATATATATCATAACTATATTTATATTTATTTTACTTAAAAAAATTAATTTATAATTCTTATTACCCATTTATTTTTCATTTTTTTGTTAAAATTTATATTTAGGTGTTAATTGTCATGTTTGTTCTACGCTAGCTTCATCGTAAAGGTTCTAGATCTCAATCCCTGATTATGTTTTAATCAAAAAATAATTTTAATAGATCCCATATAGCTGTGTTTTATATATTTATTAAGTCCAATGGTCATTTTATGGAAGTTATGTTAACTGTTTGTAAAATGCAGCAAAAATCCCATTTTCTTTTGTGAATTTTGATTTAATAAAAAGAATTTATTATATTATTGAATATATATAAATATTACCATAAAAAATTATGAAACCTATTAAATTAATAATTATTTTCTAATATTACTAGTATTTAATTTTTCATGGTCATTCATGATATAAACATTATATCATTATTTATATAGGTGGAAGAACCAAACCCAAAAGGAATGTATTATAATTAATAAATGAATAAGAAGATATTATTTTATAGATATAATATCACTTATATATATGAATAGTGGGTTTAAAATCTTCTTATTAAATTGATAATTTATTTTGGAGAAATTATGGTTGAAAAATATAAATAAGAAACAATTAGGGAGTGGATAATACTTATGTTGATGAATTGAATCTTCTCTTAGAGATCCTCATGGAAATAAATTATTTGGAACTCCTTATTATGACTCGAGGTTACCAAGCATGAGAAAATATTTTTAAATAGTTAATGTAGGTATATATTTAAGAGTAAACAAAATTAAAGGTATGCTTTGATGTGGGTAGAGGAGTTTCCCTTTTATTGGCGAGCTTGAGAAATATTTTCACAAATACTCATTCCTTGATGAATAGGGAATGTAATTTATCATGGAAAGTGGTTAAAAAGTGGAAATATTTTATAAATATGATAATTTTTGGTCTTTAAATCCCTAATACACTCATTTATAGATAATGTTTATGATATTTTTAGGAATTGACCTCTCAATTTAATCCTTTACCTCATTTTATCTTTACCGCGATAATAGAATTTTTTCCTCAGTAACTTATTTTTACGCCTAAAAATAAAATTTACCTTATTAAATAATTTATAAATTATTATTCCAAATATTAAATCCATTTTTTATAATTAATTTATGAAATTGATAAAAATTAATTTTAATATAAGAACGTATAATAAAAAAAGTAACAATTTTTTTGAAAAATGTATTTTTAAGCCTAAATTGATTTTATTATAATTCATTACCAATTAAGAATAATTATGTGATAATTATTTTTTTTAATATATATATAAAAATAATATCATTAAAATCATTCTTTAATGGATATCATTTTAATTTATTAAAATTAATATAAAAAATATATAGAAAAATAATTCACTGAAAAATAAGTCTATGAAACATTAGATAATTTTATCCTCATAACTAACTAATTAATATTTTATGAATGAATGTTTATTTTTTTTATATAAAAAATATGTTTCATTTTAATTATATACCACAAATATCAAAAATTAAACTTTTAGATGAAAAATATAAAACATTATAAAAAAATATCTTTAAAAAAGTTCTTTTGATTATCCATGAATAATTAAATTAGCATCCCCTATAGTTAATTATTTATTTTATGTTATTAATTTACTTTACTAATAATAAATTTATTTTTTTCAATCTATTTTAATATAAACATTTATTATAAGTAACAAATTTAATAAAAATGCATAATTCTCAAAAAATAATTTTTTAGAAAAGAAAATGTTTTATTAAATGAATTGGTATCATTTTATTATAATTCAAAAGTATTTTTTATTTGTAAGATAAATTATATATATTTAAAATAAATATTTTTAATATCTAAATAATGACTATTTACATCAACAACATACTAGTAATTCTAAACCGGTAATGCATTTACCAGTATAGTTCCCAACAATTATATACCATTTATAATGGTCACATAGTGCAAAAATTACACCCATTACACTCTATAAATTCATTCTATTTTAACATCTTATACCACATGTATCATTCCTTTAGTTTCAATTTAGTATTTTATAAAATTATTTCTCCATTCATGATGTTTCTTCTCATTATAGGTTTAATTCTACTTATTGTAATTATCATGGGTGAGGATGATCAAGATGATTTCTTAGTTGTAAAAGTATTATTATTTGGTATTTATTTTCCCATTTTATTTTATTCCCTTTCAAGGAATTTAATCATACCTTGAATGTAATAATCTATAGTACGTAACACTTTATTTCATATAATTTTATTGTAATTCTCCATTATAAATGAATAAATTGTTGTTAGTTTGATTTATATACTTCATGCCTTATTTTTTACTCTAACTTAATAATTTCTAAATAATACAAAACATTTTTTGGAATGATAGACACAGTTTTTGGAAACAAAATGTTTCTTAAAACTTGGTGTGATACAGGTGGTCTTAGCTTATGAACTCCCAACATTTGTCTTAGCTTATGAACTCACAAAAAAAACAATACAGATCCACATATAAAAAAAAGGAAAACTAAAAAAATCAATAATCTAACTGTAGAACAAAATTCATGCGACATATGTTGATCTATAATAGTATAATAATTATAAATCCTAAAATTAAAGGAAGATAAAAGATACCAATACAAAAATTTATATATATACCAAAACTTATAGGAGAGAATCCTCTTCATAAAAATAACTCCTAACATGAGTATTACTAACTATTGTCATTAATAGACACCACTAGCACCATCTCTACTAACTATATATCCTCCAAAATCATTCATAAACTACATGTTATCTTTATAGAACACAAAATTCATGGTCAAGAATTACCATATAGGGGTGAGTATAAACATACCCAATATGATTCCCCATAAACAAATGAATAACAAAGCTAAATTTTAGAATGAAAAAAATATATGGGAGAAATATGAGACCTATATATTCTATAAGGATTGAAACAATCAAATAAGTGATGATGTCACAACACCACAACTTAATTTTATAAATATCACATACCACATTCAACTTAATGTATCCAGTGGATCACTTGACTCCTAGTATCCAAGAAACCTTGATTCCTAAAAATAACATAATCTTTATATGGAAATATAAAAAGATAAAATCAATAAACTTCTTGCCTCATTATAGAAAGATTCCAAAAAACTGAACCCCCTAACCTTGAGGTAAAAACAATATATCTCTATCTACTTTTTATGAGTCAATGGTACAAACATCTCACCCATATAGAGAAACCAATACTTTGAACCTTTGTATTACTCATGGGGAAAACTATAGAGAAAAAAGAACATGTATATAAGATTTCTAATCTATGAGATTTATCATCCTTTCCATGATCACTTCTCACTTGATATAAAAGATAAAAACATTCAAGGTGGTCATTTATATCATCCCCAGCCCAGTAATCCTTCATGTGACTTATTTGGGTCATTATGTGACCTTATATATGCCTTATCATATTCTATAGGCTACCGAATAATAGTGACGGTGTGAGGAATATAGTGGAGGAGGCTATACCCTCTGATACAGAGTCACAAAAAAGAAAAAATAATATAAATGAAATAATAAAATCAACTAGTATACAAATATAGATAACCAACTCAAACCAAAAATATATATATATATATATATATAAATAACCAATAACCCAAATAATAATAATAAACCATATCATTTCACATATTTTTCTAAGCTAAATGTTGTAGTGAAGTCCCACAAATGAAATACTAAATACACTCATAATAAAATATATCCAAAACCTTGGTCCTAAACTCTATTCCCAATCCATTCTCAATTCTCCAATCCCATATAACAAAGAAATCAATCAAGTACAGGGCCTATTTCCCTTATCCATACATGCATCGATAATGTTTTCTCAAGTACCAAATAACGCCTAAATAGGGTTTGAGTAAAACCTAGTAGACTAACACCCACTATGTATAAAAAATACAGTATAAATATATAGTGAATGCAATAGTATAATAAATAGGGGAATTAATTAATAAAATTTTGGACACTATTGAGAATTGGTGTTTACATGTGCTGTGTGTAGGATTAATTTTCAACATTATCACTTTCAACCAAGGTGTGTCGGTGTGTTGGATGTGGTGTTGCTATTGACATGGTGTGATGGAGCATGCTTGATTTACTATTCACTCTGAAAACAGTTGCATGATATGGTGGTACTCTAGATGAAGGGAATGAGGTAATAGTTTCATGATAATATGGTGTTTCTAATAAAAAGAAAGTGATAGATTTCATGAAGTAATTCAAAATCCCATAATTTCATTCATGATCATAATGATATAAGGGTTGAAGTTATCCATGAAATAGGAGCATCAATTTATGGATACTCTAAAAAATGTTTAATAATTTTCACATATAAGTTGGTGATATTTCCCAATGTTTTCAAAATAGTTTGGGTCCAAAATATAGAGGATGGAGAAATTTGTTTTTAGCAAAGGAAGGATTTTCATGTAAATGAAAATGTTTTAGGAAAGGGTGTAGAAGTTTCTTAAAGTTTCTCACAAGTAAATATTTGCAACCACCTCATCAAATTATATCTAAGGAAAGTGTTTCATGAATGTTATGAAGTTATGTGAAAGTCTGAGTTGTGCAACACAAAATGAGTTGTGTGGAACCATGCAATAAAGTTCAAGGTGTATGATAGTGGTTTGTTGAGTGCTAAATGTGATGTCAACTTAATGAAGTTCATCAAACCAGGAAGGTTTCATGAAATGTCAATGGTGTGAAAGGTTGTTGGAATATAGTCCAACCATTTCTATAAATTGGAGGCTACCCCCATCTTTTAAAGTATCCAGACTCAATGAAGATTTAGGGCCTCTAAATCCAAAAAGTGTTGCATGAAGTTATTTCTTGCATGAATAATTCATGAAAACATAAGTTGCATGAAGAAAGGACTTGTGTTAGTTTGACCAAGTGAGTTTCACAAACAAATTCTTGCAGAAATCAGTTACATGAAGAAAGTAACTTGTGTCTATACAGCCTAAGAGAGTTTCATGAAATATTCAAAGTTACATGAAATTTGGGAGTTTCATAACAGAGAAATTTTCATAAAAGTTAAATGTTTAACGATACACTAAAATTTGCATGAATGTTGGGAGTTTTTTTGACTCAGTGAATGAGTTGTGAATTATGGAAGTCGTGATAATGTGAAAGAGTTGCATAAAAAATTGAAGAATTTCAAAAAAGTGATTATTGGGAATTCATATCGAGTGAACAATATAGAAAGTTTTTGAAATCCATTATAGACCATGCTAAAGGAAGTCAGTATTCCCTGAATATTAGTACAATTGGGAAAGTGAAGGTGCTAAAAAGGTGATGTTTACAACCAGTTTTTAAAGAGCATTGTTTATATTAACATGCACTAGTTAGTGAAAAAATAACCAGAAAGAAAATTCATGCATTGACCTATGTTCCAAAGGGATTGTTCTTCCCAAAGTAGTGAGAGAAGGAGGAAGGAGAATAAATGAGCTCATGAAGTCCTACCCTAGTGTAGTGAGTAAAGGAGAAGGAAGAAGGAAGGAGGCCCTGGGTGGAAATGAGACAAAGCCTAAATATTATAAATAAAGTAAACCAGGAATGAAGTGACTATAATTAAAACATTTTATCCATAATGCCTATAAATATTAGTGGATTTTTCCACATGAACACAATGTTGGTGTGTTCTCCTTAGATGTATCCCAGTACGGGTGAACCAAGAAAAATTCTTATAACTTATGTGCTTACTTGTATTATATTTTTTAGGATGAAAATATATACATGTTGATTGAACAATCATCAATATTATCTAAATAAGGCTAAGTTAAGTACACCATTTGATTAGATCATCACTATACTTATGAACAGAAGAGTGGACCTATGAGAAAGCGGGGATAAGATTGATTAGGGAAGTGAGAGTATCAATTTCATGTAGGGAATTTTGTTTCTAGATTCACCCCCTATCATTTAATCTCTCACTAAATTTCATTGTGACTCCCACAATTGGTATCAGAGGGTTGGCTTATCTTGTTGGATTTTTTTCTTCTAAATTGATCTCATTAATTTTTAGAGTTGAAAAATATTTTTCTTGTATAAAATTGGAAAGATAAAGAATATAAAGAATAAGAATAACTCCAAAAATAATTCCATATGAATCTAATTTTTTATAAAATTATGCTACATGACTTTTCAAGGAGCTTGATATGCCAAGTGATGTCAAAACAACTAAAGATGATGATTTTTCAAGTGATCCAAAGTTGGAAGTTATCCATATATTAAAGGATCTTGATCAGGTACTAAAGGAAGGAAACCTATATCTAATGAAGAAGAATAAATATCAATTAATCCATATTGAAGTGATGAAAATTGATATCAATAAACTTAAAATCATCAACCAAATACTAATTTATATGGCCATAAATTTGAGAGAGAAAAATGATAATCAAGCTAAGGAATTGGAGGAGATGAATTTAAAATTGAAAGTGTGTAAATAAGGTTCTAAAAAGAAGATCCTTAACTAAAAGGAGGTTCAAAATATGAGGTCCAAGAAGAGGGAATTAATTTCACACATGACCAAGTTTCTTGAAGATAATAAAGGATGATGAAAATGATTGTATCCTAGAATGATTCCATTGCGAAGATGGGTGAAAAGATGAAGATTCAAAGAGAATTACTTGATAAATTTTTTAATGAAGTGGAAAATAATATGGCCATATAGAAGAAGATAAAAACTATTATTATCCCTATCAAAACAAAAATGGAAGAGAGGTTAAAATTTGTAAATGAAGAAAGATAAAGTTTGAATTAGATGACTGACCGACTGAAGGAGAAGAATGGGATATCAATGAGATCAAAGAGAGGATTAAATATAAAATGAGAATATAATTGTCCCTCCCATGGGATTATAAATAATTGGATTCCAGAAATGTGGAAATATGAAGTCAATAATTAAGAATTAGCATCTTTACAAATATGAAAGAGATAAACCTCAGAGGAAGGAAATCACTAATTGATAATACTATGTAATCATGAGACACACCGTGAGTGTTTTCCTAGAATACCAAGGTATCAATGTTAAAATAAAATATTTTGAAACAAAATCTCAATAAAGGAGTGGATATAGGAGGCATAGTTTTAATGGTAGATGATTTATATGTTCTAACCATTGACATATGGATTGAAAATGTATCAAAAGAATTACTAAAAGCGTCACAAGGAATCCATCCATTCCTACGACCAATGGGAATTTTGTTTTCACTAAAATAAAGTCTATTAAGCTTGAAAATAGATTTACTAATATGGATGAAAATAATTGAGCTCAATGGAAGGTTCATCAAGAACCGATAATAGTTTACTCACAGAATCCCTTCTAGGAAGAAATAAAAACATTTGGAGGAAAAAGAAGGAAGCTTCTCCAACTGCGAGAAAGATGGATACGCATACAAAGAAGGATTCACTAGGGAATAAAACATATGATTATATTATATTTATTAACAAATTGGATAGATGTGAGACATACCTATGTATTATTAAAAAATTCACCATAAGGAAAGATAAATACATAACTGTTGGAGTTCACAATAACTAGGAAAATAATAGGTTTGGATAGAAGTTCTGAATCCGATATTGAACAAGAAAATTCTTGGAAAAATAAGAAAAATAGTTTTAAAATTGAAGGGAAACCAAAATTATCTCATGTGAAATATATATCCCAAAACAATACATGGGTTGTGAAAGTTAATAAATCAAAAATGGATAAAAAGAAATGTAAGAAGATGCAGAGAAAATAGATATAATTAGTAACTTGTGATGAGGTCCTTATTTGTAAGGGTACCCAAGGAGGAATAGTTCATGAGTTGGGATATAAATAAAAGTAAATCCCCAAGCTAGGAAAGAGTAATTATAAATAAAACATTTTAAATGATGTTTTTTAAGTGGAATCACTCAAAAGTGAGCCACTTATAAGGCACTGAAGAAGTTTACCGTGAAGAATGACTAGGAAGAAGAAGAGGTTGATGAGGTGATTTCATTCCTTTCATTGAATCTTAAAATGGGAAAAGGAAAATGTGATATCGATTGGTTGGTTTATGAAGACCAACCTTATTCTTTAAATTGAGAAAGTGAAACTATCCCCTCTCCCTAAGTGTTTAAATTCTATTAACTACTATTGAATTATTTAAGATTTTAGTGGAGAGATAATCCATGGGAAAGTTGTATTAAAAGGTGAAATTTAATGTTGTAATATTCTATAGAGTTACAATTGATTAAAATCAGTATATGTGAAAAAATTTTATATATCTAGAAATGCAATGAATGATAATAGAAGAAGAATCGGTGAAATAACAAGAAGTTAAAATTATTATAATGAGGAGTTAAAAGTTGATTTTTTTACTTTATATCAAGTGGTATTAATATCTATAAAACATTGATGTTAAGATAACCTGACTCCTTTAATGTAAAATATTGAGGATAGAAAAATGAGGAAGCAACAACAAAATACACTCTCATGTTTTATATAATTTTTTAATTTAACATGTGATATCATCTAATTTTTATTTGGATGTTAGAGGATACTATGGATGGGTAATTCGCATATTGAATTTAAAATATATATTAATTTATAAATCTAAGAAATTATGGGGAGTTTCAAGATGAAAACATGATTTATGTTATCCTTATAAAACAATTAAATAAACCATGTGTATGATAGATGAAATTAGTTACCAAGTATAGTTCATGAAGTGATATGAAAATATGAACAAATGATCCAACATTTCAATATTTGGTATCAAGAAATGTTAAAAAATGGCATCATCCATCATAATAGTACCTGTGATAGTGGGTATCCATTTCAAAAATTGGTATCAGCTCAGTGTCTAGAGCCAAAGAAGAAATCTGTAAGAATTCCTTAAAAGAAACTAATATTCAATGACTGTTTGAGATGTATGGAATTAAGTGAGTATAATGGACAATGATAGTGTTATTAAATTTTTACCTTGTTTCCTACACTGAGTCTCGACTCAGTATGCTTATAGGTCTTTTTGATGGATAATTTCTAAGCGGTAAGTCCACCCACTGAAAATATTTTAGAGTGAAGATACACCATGAAGATAATTTTTAGCTGGAGGGATTGATCAAACATGTAGTCACATGTGAAGAAATGTTGCAAGAAAATTAAATTTATGGGAATGACCAGTGAGTCTAACAATAGGGGAAGTTAAATAGAATAGGGGGAGAATTTTCTATTCTTATTATATACAAGGACCATGTTGAAAATGGGGGATAACTATAAATATTCATATGCACATCATTAATAAAGGATACATAGTTCAATGACACAACGAATGGTCACAAAGTTTTTATAGGATGAAATATTATCATTTCAGAAATCAAGTTAACATGGGAGAATGATACATTTATGAAAGTGCTACCCTTGTTATATAAGATGTAAGTTTTCTTATAATTCAATATTTGGGTCATATTTACAAAGTATACTTCTATTTTATATCAAAGGGAGAGAATAAATTATAATGAATCCATGTGTAGATTCTATTCGATAAAGAAAGGATCATTAATCTATGTGTGTTGCTGCCCTACCCTTTATATGGGAAGTAGGATGTGAAGGATATAAATTTGATGATGCTGAAGATGTTCATTCAATGAATTTAAATCATATATGGAGTTTATTATGAAAGTAGTTTCCCAGTGGGGTTGAAGAAGTGATATTCTCATGTACCACACATTATGGAATGGTTGATATCAATTTCCAATGACAATCAACAATTTTTATTATAATTCATCGATAGTTGGTCTCAAAAATAGTTTCTTAGGTGGTAACCAGATAGAGGCAAATGAATCATGAAAGTGTATCAAACAAATCCAAAGGGGGTGATTGCTGGAAACCAATGGGAATTGGTGTTTACATGTGTCGTGTATTAGAAAAATTTCCAAACCTATAATTTTCAACCCTAGTTGGTTGGTTTATTGGATGTAGTGTTTCCATTGACATGATGTTATAATGCATGTTGTATTTGATGTTCACCATGTTAATAGTTTCATGAGATGATGATGTTCTGGATGAAGGCAATGGGATGATCGGTTCATGGGAATGTGGTGTTCCTGATGAAGGGAAGGTGGAAGATTTCATGAAGCAATGTATTATCCTAGAATATTGATCATTATCATATTTAGAGAAGGGTTTAATATATCTATGAAAGAGAAGCATCAAGGTATGGATACATTGAAAAATGTTTAGGAAGCTCCACGTATAAGTTGGTTATGTTTCCTAGAGGCTACAATATTTTTGGGTTCCAAAATTTAGAGGATGGAGAAAGTTATTTTTGTTAAATGAAATATTTTTGTGTAAATGAAAAAGTTGTGAAAAATTTTGTAGGAGTTTTGTGAAGTCACGTGTAAGTGAAGATTCAAGGTCAAGCCATCAAATTACAGTTAAGTAAACTATTTCACAGATTTTTTAAAGTTGTGTGTAATGATGAGTTGCGTGAAAAGATAGAGTTTTGTGAAGCTATGAAATAAAGATGCATTTTCGTGAAATTGATTATTTTCATGCCAAAGGAAATATAAAATTGATGATGTTTTGTAAAGCATGAATGTTGTTAGTAAAGTTGGTTGCATACAAGACAGTTGCACAAAGGTACAAACACACCTATAAATAGAGGGATAACCCCACATTTGAAGTATCTAGAATCAATGATGGTCTAAAGGATTTTTAATTCACAAAAAAATTACATGAAATTATTTCTTGTGTGAATCATCCATACAAATGTGATTTGCACGAAGAAAGTACTTGTGTCAGTAAGACCAAGTGATTTTTGTGAATGAATTCATAGAAACATTAGTTGCATGAATAAAGTAACTTGTATCTATATAGTAAAAATGAGTTTCATAAAATATTCAATGTTTCTTTAAGATTGTGAGTTTTTTAATGGTGAATGGTTTATAAAAGTTTGAAGTTTTACTACATAGTTAATGTTGCATGAAAGTTAGTAGTTTCAAAACTCAGTGAAAGTTGCATGAATTTTGGAATTTGTATAAAAGTGTAAGAGTTGTGTGAAAGAGTTAAGAGTTTCATGAAAGTCAGTATTGAGAATTAGAATCAAGAAAAAAAATATAGAATGTGATTAAAACCTAGTGTATATATTTCCAAAGGAATTTAGTATTCCTTGAAAACTAGTTCTATATAGAAAGTGAAGATGCTATAAAGGTGATGTTCATAACTGGTTTTTGAAAGGGAATTATAGAGAGAAACATGTAGTAATATATGAAAAAAATTAGATAGATAATTCATGCATTGTACTATGTGAAAAATATATTGTTCTTCCCAAATCACTGAGTGAAGGAAGAACAAGGAGCTGTAGTGAACTCATGAAGTCCTACCCCATTACAGTGAGAAAAAGAGGAGGAAGATGGAAAAAAGCCTTTGGTGAGAGTGAGACAAACCCTAAATATTATAAAGGCAATAAAACTAACATAGAGTGACCATAATAAAAGTATTTTATCCATATAACTAGTTAATATTAGTTGATTTTTTCACATTGACATAATGCCAGTGTGTGCTCCTTGGACATAGCCCGGTGTGGGTGAAACAAGAAACATTCTTGTGACTTGTGTGATTTCTTGTCTTATATTTTGTTGGATAAAATCCAATATATATAGAATGATAGATCATTAATATTATCTAAATAATTCTAAGTTAAGTGTATTAATTGATTAGATCATCACTCAGTTGGGGTACACAAGAGTGAACCTACTAACAAGTGATATCAAGATTGGTTAGTGTAGTGAGAGTATTGAGGTTGTGTGGGGAAATGTTATTGAGTTTTATAGCCCAATTAACCCCCACTCTCAAGGAATCTCTCACTAAAGTTCCTTTTCAGTCCAAAATAAATTAATTCATAACATCAAATTATCCTTCCACCCCTGGATATGGCTTGACACTCGAGGTCAGCCAAACATGCTTCAACATGATTGCAAATATCTCTATCAAGTGGTGGTTTATCCTAACTAGGATGAATCACCTATACTGCTGGTGGATTCTCCTATTAAGAATGAATATCTAAAACTACGAATATTTCCATTATACATAAAATTTTATTTACATCACACTCTCAAGCATCAAGTAAATATGCATCTCGACCTCAGGTAGTATAAACCCATGCTTACTACCCTTAGGTGGTCTGTACCAATGCATCTATCCCTCTGGCATTTCATACCCATTTATATATCCCTCAAACAGTATATACCCATAAATATATCCCTCAAGAGGTATAAAACCATGAATCATACCATCAGGTGGTATGTTACTATTATTCTAGCCCACAAGAAGTACATTACCTGACATCTATCTCTCAGGAGGTATGTAACCATGGACCTAAACCTTAGGAATTAAACATAATCAAGGATTCATAGAAAGAAAATATTCTAAACAAGAAATTATAATTCCAAACTCTAAAAATTCAAAACCTTGTAATACAATCCATATTGTTCAATCTATCAAATTAGCAATTAATAATCCATTCATTATGTTAGGAAAAGTCACCAATTATCACAAAATAATTATAATAATTACCATTACACACATCAAGTATTAACAACTATATTTCTGAAGTCCTTAGTTCATGATTCATCATGTTATCATTCCAAGGCCATAAACATTCCAAAATAACCACCTCCAATCTAAGTCTTACTTTATCAAGACAATTATCACAACTAATAAGTTATTTTAAATCAATTTTAAGAAAAATTCCCAATTCGCATTGTTAATCCAAATTCATAATAATTTTCCAATTCACCAAAGTTCTCCTGGTTCATTTAATCCAAGATCCAACCTAGGGTCAAAGGTTGTAACACTTCTCTGGTGGTCGCTAATCCCAATATGAAGACCAATGGACCCAATAAGGTCTGAAGAAGGTTTAGTCATATATATTCATCAATTTTAGTAGTTAATAATTAGATTTGGTTTCATGAATGGTGTGTCGGTGTGATCAAACTTATTGTACATACTATAAAACTCAAAACAAACATTAGGGAGTTGTTCTAAAAAACCCACCTCAAGAACAAAGAAGAAGAGAAACCAATATAGAGAATCATATCAGTGTAAAAACCATAATACCCTATTTGTATGTGGTTGGAATAATTTATAAAGGCTGGGACAAGAGGATACAAGAAAAAAATGAGAGGAATTTATCTATTCAAAGTATAACTTACCGATTTAGGATCACCAAATCGAAGAACATATCTTGAGGTCAAGGAATAGATTTATAGAAGTCACTAAAGCTATTAAGAACATTAAAAATTCACTAATCCTATATTAGGGTTTATAGATGGATTAATCATTCTAAAAGAGTGGTTTTGGGGTTGGGGATATGCTTTTTCCCTTAACTTACGTGTCCTATCCTGATATCACCTGGTAGCTGAGGGTAACCACTGGCTAGCTGATGGTGTACATTAATTCACATGCATGTCTAGAAAACCCACTATTGAGCTGATGGGGATTCTATAGCCTTAACAGGTGACCAGGATTCCCACCGGATGGCCGGTGGACTACACTAACTAGCTGGTGGTAATGTAGTTTTTGCAAACTTGAAAAATACCACTAGCCGAAACTATCCTCTACCAATATAGTTTCTATGAGCCCCTAAAATCTTATTAAACAACATTTTAAGCCAATAATAGTCTCAAAAACCAAGGATTAAATGGTTCAATAAGACTTAAGTAGGTTGAAAAGAAAACTTAAAGAGAAGAACACCTAGGAAAATACAGGATCTTGCAACCTCCACACCATATAAAATATACTCCCTAAGTTATACTCCAAAGAATTATCAAGGTGTATCAGTAAAAAAG
Source organism: Viscum album (assembly GCA_963277665.1). Classification (NCBI taxonomy): domain Eukaryota; kingdom Viridiplantae; phylum Streptophyta; class Magnoliopsida; order Santalales; family Viscaceae; genus Viscum; species Viscum album. The sequence continues at coordinate 1,980,183,543 of OY728125.1, read as the reverse complement.
TTGGGCCTCTAAACCTATATATCAAATTTCTGTCCCTAGGTCTCCTCTTGAACTCACCTATGCTGCCACTTCACTTGCACAAGGGTCACAATCATTACTCAAATATTCTTCTCACTATGGTCGATGATATAGATGAGATGCTCCTCAAAGGATCTATCAAAATCAATCCCAACACCATTAACATATATAAGGTGAAAAGGTTCATGGTGATATCTTTATAGCTATGACACATGAAACACATCATGCATTTAACTATAGAACTATGGAGGGTTAATCTATATTCCAAAAGATTGACCCTCTCCACTATCTCAAACGACTTGAAAAACATGGTGGCCACTACAAGAAATTTAGGCTATAGCCACAGTTTCAAACTATGGCTATAAGCACAAAAACCGTGGCTATAGGTTATAGCCATGGTTTAATGAATCATGGTTGGTATTGGCGTGGCTATAGACCAAGACCTATAGCCATGGTTTGAACCATGGATAAAGCCCTATAACCACAGTTTAAAACCATGGATAAAGCCCTGTAGGCACGGTTTGAAACCATGGCAGAAGTTTAAGCCATACAGGGCCTTTAGCAACAATTCAAACCATGGCTACATCTTCAATTTCTAGGGAAAACAAAAACATGACCTATATCCATAGTTTCTAAATTGTGGCTATAGATTAAAGTTCAATAAAAAAACACAGCAGGCCTATAGGCCTACCTTCCATCCCCTGCTTGTCCCCCAATCTTCCACCCACCTACTAGTCCCCCAGCCACACCCCCACCCTTCCTGTCTCCCCTCAATTTTCTATTCAGCTTTACCCCTACCAGTCCCTCTACCTGTTTTCCCCCGGCTCCCCACCCCTGCCAGTCCCCCCTGTCTGGCACCCCCTGGACACACCCCCACCACCCTGGACAAACACCCCAAACCCTAGACAGACAACGCTTGACACCACCCCCTCCCCTAGACAGACCCCCCAGACAGACTCCCCTAGACACCCCCAGACAGACATCCCCCCAACCTGGATAGAAAACCCTGGACACCACCCCCCTCCCCTAGACAAACCCCCCAGATAGAAACCCCTAGATACCACCCCAGACAGACACACCCTTCCCTGGACAGACACCCCCCCAGACAGAACACTCCCCCTCCCTAGATAGACACCCCCTGGACATACACCCCCCAAACAACCACCCCATGACACCCCCTCAGACAGACACCCCCCGGACAGACATGCCTGGACAGACACCCCCTCCCCTAGACAGACACCCCCTGGACAGAACACTCCCCCTCCCTTGACAGAAACCCCCTGGATAGACACCCCTGGACACCCCCTCCCCTGGATAGAAACCCCCCGGACAAACAACCCCCTGGAGACTCCCCCTCCCCTAGACAGACACCCCTAGACCCCCCGGACACTCCCCCTCCCTCATGAACACCCTCCCCTAGACAGACACCCCCCCTAGAATGCTAATACCGTTGGCCATGCAATTTGAAATCAAAGACAAACTAAAACAGAACACATTGAAAACCCCCCTCCCCTAGACAGACACCCCTCGAAGAATCCCCCTTCCCCTCCCTCCTGTACACCCCCTCCCCTGAACAGACACCCCCTTGGAATGCTAATATAGTTTTCCATTCAATTTTAAATCAAAGAAAAACTAAAACAGAACACATTGCAAAGCCCCCCTCTAGGACACCCCCTCTTGAACACCCCTCCCCCTACCACCCCCTTACCCTGGATGGACACCCCCCAAACACCCCCTCACCTCCCTCCTAGACACCCTCTTGAACATGCCCTCACCTGGACAGACACCCCCTGGAATGCTAATACAGTTGGCCATGCAATTGTAAAATAAAAGACAAAATAAAACAGAACACATTGCAAAGCCCCCCCCTCCAGGACACCCCCTCTTGGACACCCCTCCCTCCCCACCTTTCCATCCCCCCTCCCCTAGACAGACACACCCCTAGACCCCCTTGAAACCTCCCCCTCCCCCTCCATCCTGGACACCCCCACCCTTGGACAGACACCCCCTTGGAATTATAATACTGTTGGCCATACAATTTGAAATCAAAGACAAAAACTAAAACAGAACACATTACATAGCCCCCCTCCTGAACACCCCTCCCTCTTCAAATCCCCCTCCACCCCCTGGACACCCCTACCTCTGCATATCCCCACTCTCCCCCTAGACACCCCTCCCTGGAAAGACCCCCCCTGCACACCCCCCCCCCCCACCCTCTTCCAGACCCCCCATCCACCCCACCTGTCAGCCCCCTGCATACCCTATGGACACCCCCTATGTAATCATTATATCATTTTATAAGGATACATAATTATCAACGGGTTCACCAATCCCTAAAGTTGATTCCCAATTATACTCATCCTCTATATGTTGAACGAGAATGAATTTATCTCAGTTTCATCAATTTGTTTTTCTAAAACTTTACTTCAAGATTATTACACTAGGATGGTCATGATCCTTGTCTCGCATGCCTAATTTTTTAAGGCAATCAACATGTCACCCCCTCCATGGACATACCACCTAGTAATGATCCTTTCCTCACATGCCTAATTTTTTAAGGCAATAAACATGTATTAAAATGCATGGATACCCATCCCTACATGACCATTACACTATAGAGTACTCATCGATATTCATTCTGTTTAGGACCTCTTCATTTGGGAATAAATTAAACTATGAATATATTTTTATAGCCTTGATCATTTGTACTTATTTCTTTGGAAGATGTTGAATCCCAGAAAAATAAATTAAATATACAATATAAGCATACAACGGGGAATCATGAAAGGATTTTTGGAAATTTTATATATCAAAATTCATGGATACCCATCCCTACAACAACTGTAATAACTTGAAGATATGGAAGTGTAATTTTACTTGTATATGTGCTTTAGACACCAATATATCTTGTGGCCTCCTTATGGTAAGTTGATCTCACTAGTTTTAATGAATATAGAAGTTGATTTGAATGAGGGAGAGTCAGTGAGATTCTATAAGAGTAATAACCTATCTACAATTCTTTTGAAGACCATTGGGTACTTCTAGGATACCAACTAAAATTCCTTAAAGATAGTTAGCTGGGAAGGAGTGGATCAATATTGAATTATGTATCCTTACAGATTCAATCTCTATAGTGTGATATGCTCACACCATTCCTTTTGCAAGATTTCAAGAGGAATATTATGGGTGAGTTCCATGATACCAGAGAAGATGAAAGGAATCTTGGTTTTGGAACTAATATATCCTTAAATTATATAGTGGTCTTTTATAATAAATTTAATGGGAAGTTTAATGAGACCATGAATGTATCTAACTAAGGATGATCAATGTATGTTTTTTAGATCTCTTGTTCTAGTATCTAGAAAATACTATCATTTGTTAACCTCTTTGAACAAGGTCTATAAATATGTTCAAGGGATATATTCATATTATTTCTTGAAAAAGCTTGTGGTTATTATAAAACCATTTTTAAAACAATAAATAAATTATGGAAACAAGTTTTTAAAATAATAAAGCAATAATGAAACAAGTTTTTAAAACAATCAGGAAATTATAGAATTCAAATTAAAGGTTTAGGTAGAGGTAACCTACCTCAACCTCAAGACGCATTGCTTTTGATGACAACAACTTGAATTTTCCTTTTTTCCACTTGCATGCATATGAAATCATCACTAGAAAATGGAAAAAACCTTACCTAAATCCCGTGTCAAACTAAATACCTTCGATGGCGGTGGATAGAACTAACCTCAACATAAGAAACCACCTGTAAGTAAATAATTGGAAAAGAAGTGAGATATAACGAATTCTTATATATATGTGATCAGTGTGTGAATTAAACATGATAAAAGACACATGAATCCATAACCAACAATGAATAATGAATATTCAGATTGATATGTAAGTGTAATAGAAGATTTTTATTAACAAATTTTTTTGTGAGAAGTTAATCATGCATTCATTATTCTATATATTAAATTACAAATGTTGTTATAGTAATATAAAACTTTTATATTAATAGAAAAAATTTGATCCAATAAAAAAGATAACATAAAAGTGACATAAAATCTTATATTTGAAAAGAAAAAATCATTATATATTTGTCATATTAGGAATATGGATGTTATGTTTACATTATTCCTATAGTCTCCATCAGTAAATGTTTTTAATATCATCACAAATAAATCATCAAGTATCACTGTATACATGATGGATTAAGAAATTTTTTTAAAGAAAATAATGTATGAAAATAAACTGTGTAAATCATATCAATTAACCCTTAAAAAATATTTAATAGATTTAATAAATTCATTATCAACCTAAAGAAAACTCAAGGAGTAACGTGTTAGTCTAAAATTGATATATTGAATTATTATTAGTAAAATATATTAATAAGATGTTGTGGATTTGAAATTAGTAAGTTGAATTCACACAAGGATTTTATGAAAGGTATTGAACTTCATCATACCTAATAGGAAAAGTTTTTGGTTTATGCTATCTCAATATGAAATAAGACTTTCAGAATAAGGAGGCTAGAAAACCACTAAGAACGTGATCAGGTTCGTGTGTTTATGTTTTGATTTTTAGTACATGCATAAATTTCCTAGTTTATGTAACAAATGTGTCAAATAACTAAAAATAAAAACTATAATACACCAAATAGGTGCCTATAGAAATATTAAATATCAATACATTTATATACCCTCACAATGAAGTATAAGAATAAATAGAGGAGAATGTAATTTTAAGTGAAATCTATGTTTATCATTCCAACTACATGGATCAATCTAGAATACGGTGAAAGGACATCGATGTGATTCCCATGAGATAAGGATATTTGAGACCATAGGCACTGGTGCAAGCATTATAGTTCAAAGGTCCATCCACGTGCTCACCCATAGAATAATTTCCTTGAAGAAGATCAATATCTTTGAGAAGGAAAAGATAAAAAAATTCTTATTGAGATATTGATGCTTCATGAGGCACCCTACTATAAAGAAATTGTAGAATTTTATGGGGCATTTAATAGTCTTGATTCTGGACACATAGGCATAGCTTTGTAGCACATGTATGGTGGGTCATTAGCAGACATCATTAGAATAAATATGCATATAAAAGGACAAATAATTTCATTAATGGATCAAAATATTCTGCCTAGATTAACATACTTGCATGGTGTTAGACATATTATTTCTTTTAAAACCATAATTTCATTAGGTAATTGAAAAACACTTTCACAAATATTTTAGACATCCATACCAAATCAAATATGTTGAAATAAACTATAGAGCGATATATTAAAGTAAAAAAACAATCCCTATAATCACCCTTAGTTCACCACCACTGTATATGCAATGAAACAAATCTACATCCATATGCCTTTTTTTCTTCCAGAAGTGGATAACACTACCCTCTAACTATATAAATCATTGAAAGACCAATTTTACAAATTAAACAATGTAATTAGACACATGTTTTGAATTCTATAAAAATAAAAGAAGGTCATACCAAAATAAATAATAGGCACCACTATCCAAACGTGATAAAATAATTGGTCACCTCAAACCCCAGATAAACCAATGCTCAAAGAGTGGTTTTAATCATAATTGAAAACCTTAAATTTAGATAATATAGGATTCAGCCTAAAGAATCCAAATATGTCACAACAAAAAAAGGATATGTAAATCCATATGTAAAGTATTTTATAAAATTTTAGGTTGAACAACAGGTATAAAATATGATTTAAAATACTTTATAAATATAAAAAGGCCAAACAACAATCCATAAGAACTTTTTTAAATGGCCACCCTTTTTATAAAATAAATACAAGAATGATTAGAATTTTTTATGGAAAATTTTCATCCAAGTATTTTAAATTAATATTTTTCAACAAAATAAAGAGTGAATTTAAACCTATGAGAAACAAACCAAAACATATTTTCCCTCCTAAACATCTCATGAAAATTACATTTTCATAAATAATTTCAAGAAAAAAAATTTCTTTAAGACTTCAAAAAATAATAAAACCTTATTCCATTCCAAATAATACTTTCAAACCATTATAAATTAACCCATTTGAAAGTGAAATATCGCACACAACATGATGCAATAAACACAGAATGATCCTAATATATCAATGGATGTATAAACCAAGTAATAAACCAATCATTCAAATGTAAAAAACTAAGGTAATATAAAAGAAGTATAAAATTAAATTCCCTAAAACTTTATATGAAGGACCTACATCTCATGTGAAATATCCCTCAGAAATAATAAAAGAAATGAACTGAAGATAAGGAACCCAGGTTGATACTACTAAACCTGTCCTAGCCCTAGTAATCCAATCAAAATAATCAAAAGTAAATGACCCAAGAAATCCTTTAACCATGGGATCAAATAATTTTTCTAGCATAAATACAAATTATCCCTTCCAATCTAACCATATTGGTGTAACTTTGAAACACTCCCTAGTTGAGCTATAATGACTACTAGGGTTTTCACTCTCACAGGTCATATACTATGTGTGGTTTACTCCCATTGATAAAAAATGGATGTGGGAACAATTAATTAAAAATAATAAGAATCAAATTTAAATCATTTAAAAAAACAAATGCCTCTACTCCTACACCCTCACTAGAAAAATGTACAAACACATATCCATGAATAATAATCAAAATCTGTATAACAATACTAGAATACCCTATGAGGTAATAAGAAATAATGACCACATAAATATGTGGATATGGAAATGAGGGTTCCAATAATATATAAAGTCCATTCAAATATAATGCCAACTAGAATTTCACAAAAGTTCTCAGTAGAACGATCAATTTTCAAAAATATTTGAAAAACTTTTTCAAAACACACATGAAAACTTGTTTCAAAATTCCACATGAAATTATTTTCATAAATGAAAATTTGAAATCAAACTTTTACACAATCCCCCTTCTAAAATAAAGCAACCTATTTTGAATGAAACAAAACAATGCTAAGAATGAATTTAAAAAAACTCTAAAATTAAATTTTAAGGCCATTTTAAAATCACCATGAAACCCACTATCTCAAAATTATTTCAAAAGTGGGACAACTCCACTATTTTTATAAAAATCCTTTAAAAACTATATACTAATTTTAGAAAAGGATCAGGAAGAAAATAAATGTTTAAAACATTTTAATCCCTTTATAAAAGTCAAATGATCACTTAATCAAACACTTAGATTGCATCTTTAGTCCATGAAAAGTCTTTAAAACATAAAATCTAATTAAAACCGATTAAATAATTCTTGTTACATTTAAAAACAAAAGATAAATTTTACAACAACTAAATATTTTATATAGTGCTACTTTGGAAATTTACAAGCACTTGGTAAGTGTCCTAAGCCCATCCCAAGTGTGAAATCCATTTAAATATTGAAATAATTCTACAACAAGCATACAACATAATTTAAAACTTCTAAAAAAGGAATTAAAAATACACAATTTATTTATAACATGAAAAAATATGGGGATTATAAAGAATAATTACCCCAAATTAATAGGGGGAGATATAGTGGTTTGAAATGCATCACCCCCAATTGAGGATTCCTAAATTGTCCACCAATTTCACCCAAAATTTCTAGAATCACTAAAACAAATCCATAAGTAAGCATACCTCAAGTGAAACGATAGACTATGACTTGAAGAGGGGAGCTCGATTGTGAAGAGTAGAAGCACTGGCCGACACACCGAATAGTGGAGGAATACCGAAAGAAGGGTATGGAGGAGGGAAGGAGTGCACGTGGGATAAAGGTACCACAAATGAAGAATCCAGTGATGGAAAGAAGAACAATGAAGTAGAAGCCGGTGAGGATCAGACATGGGAGAATCAGTCGGGTGACGATCAATCGATGATAAGGGTTTTGAGAGAGGAAATACCAAGCAGAAGGGTGGGAGAGGAAAGACCGAGCGAGAGCGTGGGAGAGGAAAGCCCGAACGTGAATAAAATTGGAGATAGATGTAGGCATGAGGGGGAATTAAACCGTGTATTTATCATACCTATATCCACAGTCCAATTCAACTGTGGCTATTGAACTGTGGCTATAGGTTGTTTTTCTAGTAGTAGCTTTCCTTTCTTCCTAATATGGAATTTATGGATCCTAGAAAGCACCCCAATAAAAATTTGATGACCAACCTTGAACTCCATAGGTAATCTCTAATGATCAACATACAATTTATGTTTGCTATGTGTGGTCACCAACTACATTCTAAAACACTTAACCTTTTAAGAAGTCTCCTACATGAGACCAGGTCCAATGAGTGATAACTCACCTAATTTTAACTAGAATAGATAAAAAATGACATGAAATTCCATAAAAGGCCTAAAAAGGATCAATTTGAACCATTTCATGGAAGATCTTATTATAAACTAACTTCACTAGTGCCATTTACTACTCCCATGAACCACTGAAGTCTAAAACATAGGATCATAACATATCCTATAAGATATGAATCATCTGTTCAGATTGGCCATCAGTTAGAGGTTGGTAGGCTGTACTCATAAGAACCTATAATCCCAACACCTTCTAAATACAATTCCATAACCATGATGTGAAATGGGGATCTCGATCATATATGATTCTCCTTGAAACATTATTCATCTGAACTATCAACCACACTTAAGGATTACTTAGATTTTTGATGGTGAAGGTATCCCTAATAGACACAAATAGGGATGAATTCATCAATTGATCCAAGATCACCCATACAACATCCATTTTATGATGTGTCCTATTCAATTCTACCATTAATTTTGTGGTGACATCATCCTATATCCTTTCTAGGATATAGGTAAAGGCTGTAGTAACTCAGTAGGCCCCTGGTTCTCTTTCTTCATGTTTTGATTGGTGAAACATGGTTCAAAAAATCAAAATATCTCATTATTCATACTTGGAAACCAGTATTGGCTATAGATAATCGTGATACATATTTTTCAAACTAGGATTTGATTCCCATTTAGAAGTAAGAAACTATCTCATCATATTCTTGTTGAAGTCCAAAGGAACCAATACATGACTTTAGATAAGAGAACCCTCATTGTTTCTAACTGACCAACCTGATAGTATCTCCCTACCATATAAGACTCCACTAAGATATAGTACCTTCAGTTTAGATAAATTATCTCTTTTGATCTTGTCTAAAAGCATAATAACAACTAATATTGAAGTTAGAGTCACTAATCCTTAGGGCTCATAAAAATGCAGATGGATATCTACAGAGAGTTCTATCAGCAACCACTTGTCATGATACTCCCGCACTATCTTTGACTGTGTATTCCTACTTAGATCATCAATAATTACATTTCCTTTATGTGGAGTGTAGGCCAAATCAATGTTGAAAGACTATAGATACTTGAACCACCTCATCTATCAATTGTTCAGTTCCTGATATTAAATGATATACTTGAGGCTCTTTGATCTATGTACACCACAAACCTCCTTCCTAGAAAATAATTCATCTAGAATATTAGGGTGTGTACCACCATAGAGGACTCTAAATAATGAGTAGGATAATTCACCTCATGCAACCTTAACTTTCTATAGAAGCAAATAACCACTCAGTTTTCCTATATTTGGACTACTCTAAGGCCAAATCCTAATGCAATGTAGTACACAATATACTACGTGCATAGATTAGGTAATGTAAGGATTGTGGCTATGGTCAACCTTTTATTTAATTCTTGGAAATCACTCTCATAAGAATCTCACCAAATAAACTTCACCCCTTTCTTTTTCAGCTAGAACATCGACACCACCAAACAATATTATCTTGGATGAAACATCAGTAATAGCCCGTTAGTCTTAGAAATCACTGAATACCAAGGAAATTATTAGGATGCTCCCAAGATACCATGACACAAACCTTCTCTGGGTCTACTGGAACTCTATCCTCTGAGATAATGAGACCCAATAAGTGAGCCATTTTAATGTAGAAGTTACATTTAGATAGATTGGAATATAGTCGATTATATCTCAGTATATTCATGATGAGGTCAAGATATTGGAAATGATATTATCTAGACTGGGAGTACACCAAGATTTCATCGATACAATCTACCACAAAATGATCCAAAAACGGATTGTAGATCCAATTCCTCAAGGCCATGAATACTGCTGGTGCGTTCATCAAACCAAAAAACAACACCATGAACTCATACAATCCATTCTTTCTTCTAAAGGTAGTCTAGGTTATATCTAATGGTCTCACCTTCAACTGATGGTACCCTAACCTTAATTCAGTCTTGGAGAAAATATATGCACCTCTTAGGTAATTGAAGATATCATCGATGCATGAAAGGTGACACCAGTTATTGACCATAATCTAGTTCACTCTCAAATAGTCCATGTATAATTGAAAAGTCCCATTAGACTTCATGGTGAAAAGCACAAGAGAACCCCACAATGAATTACTAGGCCATATGAAAACCTTAGCTTCAAGATCATCCAACTGTACTTTCTAACCTCGAAGTTCCACAGGTTCCATTCTATACAAATAAATAGAAACTGATTTATCTCCAAACACCAAATCGATATTGAACTCTATATCCTGATTAGGTGGTAATGAGGACCATTATTTAGGAAATACATCCTGAAATTGTCTACTACTGGAGAAAAATCACTTTTCTACAACTCTCTATCAAATAGAATAAGGATTTCCAACTAATCCATGAGAAAATACATTTGAAATATTATAATGGAAGTATTTTAAACTATTTAACATGTGTTTTCAAATGAGTTTTAATAATTTAAATGGTTTTAAATTCAGATGATAATCACCTGCCCTTTCTCTATCCGATATTCCAACAATTATTATTTTATTTTTAAATTACCTAACGAACAACTGAGATTTATTGAGCTATTTATTTTTAAAGGGTTTGAGGCATGAATAAAATAGAGTTGGTGGAAAAATATTTTTTTGAACTTACAATGTAATTTTATAAAATAATAGAAGGTGCACCCCATGAATAGTAAGTTCAAGTGAAGTGTTAAAATATACATTCAAAAGATAAAATATTTATTATTATTCATCACTCTGATCCTCACTCGATAACCAGAAGTTGAGATTCACTATTCTTCATCGACTCATACCTATTTTAGTACATTTTTTTGTTTTAATTATTTATGTATTCTCATTTGTGCTGCAACTTTGGATTATGATTTTAAATTAGAAAAGAATTATTTCTTATCATGTTTTTAATTCTAGATTCTAAGTTCAATATTTGAGGGTTGCGAGTCCCTTTATCTAAAGTTAGTGTTGTATTAGTTTTTGAATCTTAGATTATAAATTCAGGACCATTCATGTTGTGACTCCCAAGATATAAAGCCAGTTTTATAATTGGGTTGTGACTCCCCATACAAAATTTAGTTTTTCTTTATAGTTATATCTCTATTAGAAAAGGTATTAATTGTATCAAGTTAGGATTATACCTAAAAAATTAGGCAATTAAAACATATCTCTCACTAAGGAGAGTGGTATAAGAGTAGGATAGGTCCACTTTGGAATGAAATACTATAAAAAATATCTATTTTATTTGTTTTTATTTTACATTTACAATTTTATTTGATAAAAATTTTATCAAGTTAAAATTTTTATATCTCTTATTCATCCCCCTATAGACCTTTTTCCATCCATTATGACTTAAAAATTAACATAAAATGTTGAAACTTTTAGGAATTCTCACTTTAATGTATTATTATTTTTGTACTAACCTATTCTTTGACCTCACAATATAAGGATAATGATACTTTAATATGTAAGGAATAAATCATAATAATGGGTGGATTCCTTTGAAACCTCTTCACTTCAATGTTAATTATTAAGGTTATCAGAAAAATAGAGTGGAAGCTTATCTGAATCAACTGAGCATTGATCACTGGATTATAACGGTAAAACCTAAAAAATTTATAGATTATAATCTTGATACACTTATTGGAAATATCATAGCTAAATAATTTTTTAATTATAATATTATGAATATTGTATACTATGATATTAAAATAAGTGTTTTTAGTTATGTATATACTTTTAAGATAACTTAAGAGATTTAGAAAATTTTGCAAGAAACACATCCTGGATATGACAATATAATTAGAACCAAACATGAAATGATTTGAGTGGAGTACCAGGATTTCCAAATGGGTGAATATGAGATTGTAAATCATACATTCCACCAGTTCACTATCATAGTTAATTGAATTAATGTGCTTATTGAAAGCTTAGAGGATTATATTATTGTTTAAAGAGTTATATGAGTATTACTAGAGAAGTATAATGAAAATAAAGTATCAAATGATAAAAGTAAGAACTTCAAGGAGTACAAAATGAATGAACTCATCATGTCTCTACTTCAATAATAACTTGAGTTTAATAATATTTCATAAGAATAAACTTTAAATGAGAAAGGTTTTAATTTAATCATATATAATATTTTCCTCTAACACTTATGAATCTAAATAATAGAAAAGTGATAGAAGAGAAATAGTGAATATAATGAAATGAATTTATAAAATAATAAGGAGACAACAAAAGTAAATGAATCAACCAAGTAAAGATCAAAATAATTACTGAAAATAAAATAAGGGTATTATATATAGATTAGATGTAACCTGTTTTAAATATATAAAGAAGGGAAATATCAAGCCTGACTATTCAATGTTGAAGCAATAAGGGATAAATAATAAATACAAGAAAGGATTAAAACATTCTTATCATGATGGATGAAATTTTACTAAATAATCTGATTCAAGTTATGAGTCCATAAGTGATAAAGAGTCAACCAACCGATGTTTGATGGAAGAAAACACAAATGAGGCATATTATGATTCTAATTCTAGTTATTATTTTTATATTCATGGTAATAAATTTAATGATTTATGTAAATAAAATGAAATGAATTAAAAATATATTTAAATATTTACTAAGTTGTATAAAGTTATGAAAGGTGAAAATAAGAGGCTTATAAAGTAATGTATGAAATCTTGTAAAGAGAATGATATTCTCAAAGAATAAAAAATAATCTATTTTTGAAAAATTAAATGTTAAAAAATTATATCCTTGAGTTTGATAAAGAAAATGAGATAATGGTGATTTTGGAGAATGATCTTTCTAAGTTGGAAATGGAAAATCATAATTTTAGAAATTTTTATTCATCAATAAAAGATAAATTCCATGTTGATATTGAGTTTATTTGGAAGGATTATGTTAATATAAAAAAGAAAATTTCTATTTTGAAAGAAACACATTCTACATTTTCCCAAGGAATGATAAAATATGATAAGATAGAAGCTATGATGAAACTAAATAGAGATAAGAATGGTTTTGGTTATAATCATCAGTCTCCAAAGATGTACAAGACACATTTTGTTAAGAGTTATATAAGGAAAGAATCAATAATTACTTGTTTCAAATGATGGTTGCATGGAAATTATGCTGATGGATGTTCTCTTAGGTTCCCTTAGTCTCTTGGTATCCCTAGAGTTTCTATATCTAAAAATTTATCTTCTTATGTGCCTTAAAATAAATATTTTAAATAAATTTGGATACTAAATTTTTTTTACTAACCCAATTGTACATAAAATATCATGGGTAAAAAAACATGTTTGTGTGTGATTTTTATAGGATTTGGATGCATATAATTAAATGTTTAATCAAGTGGTGGCTGTTCTAAAAATATAGTTTCATTTTATAGATGGAGAACTATTCAATATATGAAGTATTTAAATTTTGTTTACATACTCAAACTATTTTATAAAGGTGGGATTTTTTTGGAAGAAAAATAAAAATTCAAGGGGTGCTCTTATAAATTCTATTTTTATAATTTTTTCATTATTTTCTAATGTCTTGGTCCTTTCTAGTGGATCATTATCTTATTATTATTATTATTATAATTTTATTTAAAATTTATTTCATTATGTACAGTGAGCATATATTCTTTGTTTTAAATATTGGTTTACTAGTATGTTCAATTTTTTTTAAATTCTTTGCATATGTTTTAAAAATTAATTAAATATCATATTATTTGTTTTCATGGCTCCTTTTGATTTTTTTTAGAAGAATTGATTTAGGGGGAGCTATCTATTTTTATTATATCTTAATTTAATTTATGTTTAGTTAATTTCATATGATTCAAATATTTTATTTTGGGGAGAAAATTATGTTTAAAATTTGATAAATTTTTCATATTTTTTTAAAAAATGGGTGAAATTAATTTTTTTCAAATTATTTATCTTTTTGATCAATTAAAAAAAGGTTGATTTTTTTTAAATTGATATTTTATTTTATATTTATTAAAAAGGGGGAAATTTTTTTATGGATCCTTGAACCACTTCAATTATTTTATTATTTTGATAACTAAAAATATCATTGTTTTTATTTATAATAATTATTTTATTGAATTTATTTTTTTAGTTATTTATCATTTATTCTTATTATTCTTACTATTTTTTAATTATTTTTATTCTTTTACTCTCTATATATTTTTTAAATTTTTGAGAAAGATTAATTTTCAAAAGTTATTTTTTACTCTCAAGTATCCTTTATAAAAATATTTTTACTCTTATACAACTTCTATTATACCCTTATGTAAGCTTATGGTTATCTTGATGCAAGTCTTGAAACTTACTATTTACCCTTGCATAATATTCTGTGTACCCTTATGCAACATACCTTTTATGTTTACATGAACTCTTCTAACCCTTACATGAGTGTTCATTAACTTTATGATTCATACAAAAATGTTATTATACCCTTATATAGTGTGCCTAGATTCCCCTTACATAGTTTTTAATAAACATTTTCCCCTTATATAGCTCATAGTTACCCTTACAAAAGTCTTGAAAAATATGTGTTACCTTTACAATAGTATATGTTTCCATTATGAATGTTATTCAAATTAAGTTTTACCATTATGAAACCTATGGAAATTATATTATGCCTTTATGATTGATATGTATCCCTACAAATTTTTAAAAACCTGGAAATATCTATTTTACATTGTTTCATGTTTTACTTGATATATTCATTTTCTAGTTGTTTTTTAAATGTTTAAATTTCTCCATTGTTTTTATAAATTCATATTAATTATATATAACCTATGAAAAGTTATTTTATATTTTTTTAAAAATATTTATTATAATATCATAAGTGGTTCTTCATTTCACATATTAACTTGCAACATAAAACTCAAAAAATTGATTTTTTTTTATTTTGAGTAGTTTTCTTTATTTTGTTTATTTCTAAATTCATTTTTGATTCTCACAAAATCATTAACACTTGTTTTATGTTTTTTAATGCAGTATCTTTAATTGTTGATATTATTTTATGTTTAATATGGAAAAATTTTGAATTTAAATTTTGATTATTATAGTTTGAATATGTACAATTTTTTTGTTGTATCATTAACCTATAATTATGGATGTATTTTGATACCTTTAATGAGAGATTTCAAATGAGTTTGAATTATTAAAATGGTTTTAAAATTTAAAAAATAGTCTCTTTCTGCAAATCAATTAAATGTTATTTTTTTATTTTCATAATGAGAGACCTAGATTTTGTTGAGATATTTTTTAAGGGATCGAGGCATGCATGTAACAGACGTACTGGAAAAATAGTTTGTGAACCTGCACTATAATTTAATAAAAAAAAGATAATAAAAAATTCATGAAATATACAATCAAGTTAAGTGTTTCAAGCTACATTCAAAATAGAAAAGATTCATCATTCTTCATCACCCAGAGCCTTACTTGACAACAAGAGGCTGAGCTTCATCATTCTTCATTGACATTTTCTTGGATTAGTCTGAGTTTTTTTTTTAATTTTTTGTATCTTCCCATTTGTATTGTAACAATGGCATAATATATTCCCTTATAAAATAATTCTTTCTTATAGGATTATGACTCTTATATTATAATGTTAGAATATGAGGTTTATGACTCCATATATCTAATGTGAGTATTGCATCAGCTTGTAACTTATATATTCCAATGTCAGTACCATTTCAATTGACTTCTGCTACCTAAAGTCAGTTTTTTAATTGCTATGTGACTCCCCATACAAAATTTAATGTGTCTTTATAGTTATACGTCCACTAGAAAAGTTATGCATTGTTTTGGGTTATGATTCCCCCTAAAAAACTTGGCATTGAAAACATACCTCTCAAATAGTATAGAGATATAAAAGTAGACTAGCTATACTTTATACCGACCTACTATAAAAATTACCAATGCTATTTTTTTTATATTCAACTAATAATTAACTTTTATAATTTTATTTGATATTAATTATATTTTGTTAAATTTTTTATAAGGTCTATTCACCCCATCTAGAATTTCTTCCTTCTTTTCTGAACTAATTCTTTCTAGGAAAGACTCTATTTGAATTATTAAGTTATTTATAATCATAAATTTGAGTTTATTAGATAAAAAAAGAGAACTAGTGGAATGTTTTACTTTCTTAGTATGAGTTTAGTATCATGAAAATCTAATAAAAAACATTCATTATCTTTTTGAACAATTGTGGTTGAGTATATTTCAGTAATAAGTTATTGTGCACAAAACCTTTAGATTAGATATACTTTATCTGATTTTTATATTCATTATGTTAGGATAATAGTTATGTTTGATAATTAATTATATATTTATATTTTGGTGAATCAAATTCATTAATTCTAGGAATACACATATTGAAGTGAGGGATCATTTTATTTGAGATCTTGTGTAGAAGGGAAATAATAGTTTTGAATTTTTTCTTACTGAAGAATAAATGGTTTCTATTTTTATTAATCCAATTAATTAAATAAAGTTTTATAAGATAAATATTGATCATGGATTGATGGAATCTTAAATAAGTTTCAACTATAATTGAAGATTTAAATTTATTTCAAGTTTTGATGAAATATAGTTGTTCTAGTATCATATTCTCAACAAAAATGAATTTGAATCTTAGAATACATTATATTGAGAACAAAATGTGCATTAGAACTTATAACTTATTCTAGAATCAATGACTTTAGGCATGATCTATTTGGGATACATTTACATTTCCAATGGTATACATGTTAACTACACGATTCTCATTAGAATATAATTCCATCTTAAGGATTAACGTGATATTAAGCTACCGCCACAAAACTATCTCAATTATTTTGATTCATTTCATTGATCTTAAATTCTATATTTTGATATAATGTGACATTAAATCTGGAAATTGATGTTATCACATGATATATTTTGTTGTTACATTATATTCTCAATTACTTTTGGAGACATGATGATAAATTATGCTAGGTTTCAATGGTTTCAATGGTTGAAACACATGTTATGATAGGATAGAAATGGGAGTTCATGATGGGATATAAGACTACATCTTTTTTCTTATGATATGTTAGTTGTCAGGACATATTACATAGTTGTTAAAATTATATCTCAACAATGAGTTATCGTTCATTACGTGGATTATTTCCCACTTAAAAAACAATATGATTACATATACGAATGGAAGGATTCTCGCCTCAAGTCAACGTGCCCGGAAGGATTAAAATTTTTCCTACTGTTACTCGGACGGAAGCTCGCCCTCCTTCAGCGGACACAATTGCGCCGATCTTCGGTCCAAGTGTGCGGCTTGATGGTGGTAGCTCTCCTCCAACACAGGCACCTAAAGATCTCTATAGGCCTGTGGTTTCCTTAAAGGAAGTGATTTGCAGCTCGTTAGGTGGTTTTGAGTCGTCCTGCTTCCCGGTGGCCCCCTCGGTGGTGCTGAGAGTCTCAAGAGTGGGTTCTGACCTATACTTAGACGTTTTTATGGTGGAGTTCAAATTATATGTGTATGGACTTAAGTGGACCCTGGTAGCCAGTTTCGGTGCTGGAAAACATCCTCTTCCAGTCTTGAAGTGGTGGGTGGACTCTTGGGGGCTTCAGGCCCTAGTGTTCATTTCAGGTATCCACCATGTTTCCTTCTGTTTGGTCTTCTCCTCAGAGGCAGATTTCATCCATGCGTGGTGCAGATACCCTCGATGCATGGGTAGGTGGCATTTTAGCTTATCGAGATGGTATATTAATGTTCATAAAGGGAAGGAGATATCTAAATCAGTGGTGTGGATCTGTCTTCTAGGGCTACTATTGCCCTACCTAAACGACTCCTTCCTTAAGGCTATTAGAGACTCCCTTGGAGGTTTCCTCTCTACGGATGATTGTACCAGGAGTGGTGATGATCTATCGGTCACCTGGATGTGTGTCTAAATTGATATTTCCCTTTATATTCTAGATAAAATCTCTTTATCGGTCCTGGGTTTTGTGCTGTGGAACCAAGTTGTTGTTTTCTCGGTGTTTCCCCTATTTTTTTCTTCCTCCCTTCTCTAAGGTCACTTCGTGTAACTGTGTAAGAGGGTCCAACTCGAGGACCTTCATTGAGAGGCTGGGCTAACTATGGGCTGTGAGCCTCCCCCTTGAGGGTTAGATGGTGCCTCATAATCCTCAATCCAGGAGGCCCTGCAGGTTGACAACTCTTTTTTGATCTCCCTTGCAATTCAGTTTTCCTTATTGCTCTAGCCGGGGTTGATCAGTTAGGTGGAGCTCAGGTCAGTCTAGAGCGGGGGATTTCCCATTCTTGGGTGGACAAGATTTGAGGTTGGGATATGATCCCCTGACATGTTCTCTCTATGGATGGGTTATTGGAATTCTTCGTGAGGCTTCCTATGGGATGATGGGAGTTTCGGTTTCCCTCCTCAGTTAGTGTCATGGATCCCTCTACAGTTGGGCTTATTGAAAACGGAGGCTCGATTACAGCTCCCTGCATTAGTCTGAGTGGTATGGATGTGGTTTAATCAACTGGGAAAATAGTTTCGAGTAACCAGACACCATGGGATAAGGGTACACAACCAATGGTATTATCTCCCCCTAGCGATGTGAGAGGAAAGACAATCAAACTCCAATATCACATGCAAATAACTTCCCTATTATTGGACATAAGTTCTGGTGTGAGTACCTATGCGAAATCCAAACTGCTAAAGGCATAGTTTAGTGAGTCCCTCTCACGCTACCAGAAAAAGACCATGTCGCCTAGGGCCAAAGTCGGGCCAAAATATTTACCAAGGATACTCATCTTTATATGGAACTGTCATGGTCTCAGGGAAAAGATCAAAACTGATTTCATAGCCTCGGAGACCTAGAAAAATAAAGCTCTCATCGCTGATATTATAAAACCTAAATAGGATCCAGCCAAGATAGGGGTTTTCACTAATAGGATCAAAATTCAAGCGTCCATGCATCTAGATCCAACAAACACACATATATGGATCTTTTGGAGGAGGGATATTTCAGTGGACTTGATATAGGTGGGGGACCAGGTCATTATAATGAGGGTGGCAGAAGGGTCTATCACTTTATTTGCATCCTTCTTCAATAGGAGCTGTGTTAATAAAATCAGAGAAAATCTATGGAAGGAATTGGCATGTTTGATCCAGGAGACGATCCATGGATTGTTGTTGGATACTTCAACTATATCACAGAACCATTGAATAAAAGAGGATGCATGATGTTCCCACGTCACGCGAGTATAGATTTTGTTCAGTTCATGGACTGCATAGGTTTAATGGACCTGTGGTACTCTGGCGTCTGTTATACTTGGTGTAACAATCAAAGAGGGATCAAGTGATTTTGGAGCCATATTGACCGATTCCTCTCCAATGTGCATGCTTTATTTAAGTTTTCAGATACCATAGTGAACCATCTTGTGCGGGGAATTTATGATCACTCACCGCTGCTGGTCTCTTTGTCCTCAAGGAATTTCCACCAATGGAGATTTAGGTTCTATGATCATTGGACTCAGATGTTAGAGTTTTTTAGGTGGTGAGGTCTTCACGGGGGGAACCGATCCAAGGACTTCTCTTGGTGGCACTGCATGATAAGGTACAATGGCTTAAGCTGGTTTTATTGGCTTGGGCGGGGGACCTCCCTTCAATCGATCAGGAGATGGAGGTGATCAAATGGGATGTCGAACACCTGGAGGAAACAAGGAATGATGATAGTTTTGAGGAACTTTCAAGCAAGAAGAACAACCTAATTGATATGATCCTAATATAGGAGTGAGAGGCACGAGACAAATTAAGGATAAAGTGGATGCATGGGGGGGGGGGGACTCGGCATACTTCCACACTTGCATCAGGGAGAAGAGACAACCCATTAAACCCAATATCAAGCTCGAATATGGAAGTTATACGGATGATAGGGAGTTTCTGGGTAGAATGGACTACTCTTTCTTTAAATATCTGCTTGTAGGTACAAACAATAGGATGGCCATTGGGTACCAACAGGGGAGCGTAGATCATTGAGAGTAAATTCCTAGAAGAGTATCCCCTAAGGACAATGTATTCCTGGAAGAGGTTCCAGATGAGAGGGAGATCTATAAATCTATGAGGAAGTTGAACCCAGAGAGCGCTCCCGGGCCTGACTATTTTCCAGGTTCATTCTACAGAGCCTCATGAGAAGTGATCATAGGAGACATGGCTGCTGCTATCCAAGACTTCTTCCTTGGTGGCTCCCTCCCGCGGGTTGTAAATGCAATGACTTTGGACCTCATTCCTAAGGTTAAGGATCCATACTCCATTCTTCATTACCGTAATATTATATTGTGAAAATTCACATACAAGATCCTAGAAAGTATCATTTAGTCAAGACTGGTGATGTACCTCCATGGAACAACACATTTTCATGAGGGGTTGCTCAATTCAAGGGGAAATTACTGTGGTGCATGAAACAATGAGGGAATTGAACATCAAGACACTTGGATCCAATATGGACATTAAAGTGTATATGTATAAGGCATACGATAGATTGGAATGGGGCTTTGTTAATAGGGTATTAGCGTGCATGGGCCTCTCTCCTAAAGCAAGGTATATGATTTTCCATTGCTTCATCTCATCCTGGATGGCAGTGAATTTCATGGGGAAATCCCATGGCTTCTTCATGCCCATTCATGGACTTCATCAAGGTGATCTGATTTCCCCAACTTTGTTTATTATTATTCAAGACACTCTAAGCAGTCTATTAAACAAAGGCATTTCAAATGGAAGCATTGTACCCTACTAGAAGAAAAGGAATCTTCCCTTAATATCTCACCTGATGTTTTCTGATGACATGATCATCTTTTCTCATGCCGGGAAGAGATCCATGATATCCATTAAGAATATTCTAGATGAATATTTCCACTGGAGAGGCCAGATGACCAACCACTCCCAAAGCAACATTTTTATCTCAAACAAATGTGCAATGAGACGAGCCAACTCAATTTGCACTAGTATGGGAATGCAGCCTAGAAAGTTCCTGATTGAGTACCCCAGTTTACCTCTATCACCAAGAAGAGTGCGTATACGGGACTTTGATCAAGTGGTTAGCAAGATTACAGGCTGTGTCCTCAACTAGAAGAGCCACTTTTTATTTTTCGGAGGGAGAATTTCACTTGTTAATAGTGTGCTAGAAACAATCCCAGTGCATGAAATGGAAGATACTTCAGTGCCTAAGGGGGTGATCAAAGCCATCAACAAGGTCCTTGCAATCTTTGTTTAGGATGCGATGGAAGAAGGGAAAAACATTGGGTTTCATGGGATAGGATGGTTCGGTTGATTCAGGTGGGGGGATCAATGTCATGAGCTTTAGGGAAACTCTTAGGGGAATGCACGCCAAACTTGCATGGGATATTATGGAGGAGTGCACTCTCTATGGGAGGATTATGAGGGAAGGTTTAGACAGTAACTTGGAGATGGAAAGCATGCAAGGATCTTCACTTTGGAAATCGGTTAGTCTTGTCATCTTGAGCCTCCAACCAAACTCTTGGTGGATTGTGGGAGAAAGAAGAATTTTATTTTAGAAACAGAACTGGGTTGGAACCATTATGGACTTCCCAGAATTCCTGGTACCTTCGATTACCTTCAAGAAAGCGAGCATGCATACTAACTTCATCAAGGAAGTAATGGATGAGGAATATAAAGAAATCATCAACTCCATCCCCCTAACTCAGAACCAGATCAGTGTGTCTTCACCCCCTCAATGTCTGGGAATTTTAATACAAAGGATTTCAGAGAGATTTCAATGCCCCGAGTGTATCAAGAAAGCTAGAATGATTTTTTGTGGTGAAAAAAAATCCTAACCAAATATAACTTTTTTCCGTGTAGGATCACGGACTCCAAAATACCATCTGATGAAGGTATTAAAAAAACTAGCATCAACCTTGCCTCCTGCTACTAGTGCTACAACATCAAATAGGAAGAAAGCACCAACCATATCTTCTTTGAAGGTGCATGGAAACAAGAGGTTTGGAACTACTTTGGGTATCTCTTGGCGTCTTCATCTATGGACTTGCAGGACACATCTTTTCTGGAGAGATGGTTCCAGGGGACTATATACAGAGGCCCCCAGAGAGTGGTGAGGACCACCACACTCAGTTCTGGGAGCTGGTGTCTATGGTAGGCTTGCAATAAGACAATATTTTATGTGTCACTATCCACAGGTCGGTCCATCATTATGAGAACCAGGATGCTGCTGATTGATATGGTCACCCTTGCTGACAACTGGTGTGACGCCATCTCCATGCAGTTTCTATATGGCTTGACTTCCTCTTCCCGAGCCATCCCTCCATTGGATGAAGTGTGGGACCGTTGGATTAAGCGATATCCTCCTAATGAATGTTTGAAGTTAAATACGGATGGCTTATGTATCATGAGGAATATGCGGGGAGGCAGAGTGGTTCATAATACAGGAGGGAGTGTGTTCCTGGCTTTCACAACACACTATAACGATGACAGTTCTCTTCAGGCGGAGGATAATGCAGTTCCCACTAGGCTCAAGTTATTTAAATAGAAAAACATTTCACTATCCTATGTGGAAGAAAACTCAAGGATTATTTATGACTCTTTGATGGGTAGAGATTATACTCCTTGGGTAGTGGAATATACTACTAGGATGTTCAAATAGCTCCTTGGCAGCAGGATTCAGATCACTCACATGTGGAGAGAGGGGAAAATGGTTACATATTATCTTGCATCCATGGGTGTCCTGGGGTCTAAAGAGATTTTTCTCCCTAATGAAACCTCCCTCAAAGTGGAGGGGATTAACTTGATTCAAGGAGACGCCCTCGGGATTTATTACTTCAGACCCCCTAATCTAGGGTTGCTCTGCCTCCCCCCTTCTTGTTTGGTTTCTTGTTTTTTCTTTCTTTTTGTACCCTCTTTTTAAATATAAATATAAAGATGATGATGATGAAAAACATTATGAAATTAATATTATGGTATGTTTTTTTATTTTTTATAATTATTTGAAATTTTTTTCAAAAAAATTGTATATCCTTTTTTAATCAAAGTGTTTTTTAAAATTTTTTAAGCACTGGTTCATTCTCTATTGAGTTTACTAAACCTCAATCTAGGTTATATAATTATTTTTATATTATTTTCATCTTTTCAATTTATATTTGACATGGTAAAGTGTAAAGATATAGATTTTTCAATCTAATAAAAATAAATTTCTTCATTAGAATACATTTATGTTATTCTTGTGGTAAATGGAATGGAAAAAGTCATTGAATCCTTTCTATAAAGATACATTCTTTGAAGTCATATACTAAGAAAATATTTGTTTTCAAAGAGGATTTTGATGATAAATGGACAAAATGAAGGATTATGTTGAAAAAAATGTAGATATGGAATGGTTAGAGGGTTAAAAATTGGATTTATGGGATGTTGTTATTCTTTATTAGTGGAATGAGATATTTTGGTGTTTTGAAAACAAGATTTTTCTTGATCAAGAAGTTAGAAAATTCTATTACAATTTATAACTGGTTGAAAAAATAGATTTTATCTGATCAT
The DNA here is from genome assembly GCA_963277665.1 of Viscum album. Lineage (NCBI taxonomy): Eukaryota > Viridiplantae > Streptophyta > Magnoliopsida > Santalales > Viscaceae > Viscum > Viscum album. Next base: position 1,980,159,644 of record OY728125.1, on the reverse strand, counting down.
ATCCTGGGAAAATTGGGATGAATTAAATCTTACCTCTATAAATATTTCTAAAATTCTTGGACTTGATATTACTAGAAATTTTACTATTAGTTATAAGGATAATCTTTAATAGAAAGAGTTTTCTTTAGATGACACTTAGAAGAAACTGACAGATCAATCTATATTTTAGAGACATAGAATGTTTCAACTAAGTGCTCAATATTAATTCATTGATAAGTTATTTAAAATTTTTAAAGTACCAAGGCTAAGTGACTTTGATCATGTATATCTTATATATATATATTTATTCAATTTTATATTATCAAGAAAGATAATTAATATAGTTATAATGATACTAAGAATTATAAATTCAATAGCTTCAATGATATTTAGAGTCAATCATGTACTTTTTTAGTGAATGTTTCTTAATAGATTGATTTGTAAACTATATATATTATTTGATATTTCTTCTAGAATAAAACTTAAGTAGGAGCAATGTATTGGTGAAGGATTTCTGGGAAACATGTATATATCATGGGTACCTTTGTCTATATCATATATAGATGGTGTTCCTAATCCTTTAAAGAACTAAATTTCTGTAAAACATCCTAAACCCCATATGGGAAAAGAAAGTCCAAAGTTTCCCCATTTTCACATTCTATTAAGAAAAGAGGTTTTGGGAATAAGAATAAGAAGGAATTTGAATTTATAGAGACATTAATTTCTAATTATTACTTTGATAAAATGATTAATGAGGTAAAAGAGAGATTCATTAGCTGAGGGTTGAAAATTTAAAAAATCTAATTTTTTTTTGAATTTCATGAAATAAAAAGAGAAAAACTTCTATTTCAATTTAATCTTGTTAGTTTCAAACTGGATTTTCAGTCTATAAAGTTTACTCAACTTAAGAAGGTAGTAACTCACACTGATAATTTTATGAGTTATGAATTTGAAGATGAAATAAAATATTGTGCTAGTTTCTCTATTTAGGATTAAGGAAATAAAGGTAAAGGTATATCAAACTTTGATATTAGTAGATGAAATAGATATAATGAAAGTTGAGGCAAACAATAATGATGTAAACAAGAAATATAAAACCACTCAAGATAAAGGATAAAAAATTTAAAGATCCACTCAAAGGAAACCTGAGTCTATTCAAAAGGAATAAATTTCTAGTAATAGTATAGACCCCTAAAAGAAATGGATGGATATGTTATATAAAGATGATAAAGTTACTAAGGAGGTAATGAATTCAAGAGATTTTATGAAAGTGGGAATTAAAAAGGAGATTCTTAGGTTTTCAAAGTTTAAGAATGAGAGAGATTATAAGTAGGCTTCTCAATCTCAAAATGAAATCAAGAAATAGGAAAATACCACTGATAGAAAATATTTCCCTAAGGAAAAAGAGGTACAGATTTACTATTATACCATAATATAGTGATGAAGAATAGATTGGAATAACTCAAACAATACCTTCTTATAAAATTCAATTTAAACCATATATGTTAAATTCAACTTTGTATAAATAAAATGAGTGGATTTTTTACACTATAACTCAACAATTGGTTACTTGTCTAAAAATTTGAGTGCCTACACTATCTTTAACATATCTTCTTAAGTCATCCATTCTGGGGATTTTTCTATTTTCTACTGATGATAATCTATATTTTGTGGAAGTTCCTAATAAGAACCCCAATATATCTATTTCAACTCTAAGAAGAGATAATCCACCTGAGGTTGAATTTTAGGAAAAGGGTGATACTGAGAATACATGAGAGAATTTATAATCCATTTATGATCAATAGAAAAATATAAGTACGCAAGTAGAATCATTATCTATTGTAGCTACTTTAGAATATATTGTTGAAGAGAGTAATTTTATATAATCTAGTAACTAATTTTTTCAATAGGGTTAATGAAGGATTTGAACAAGAATAAATTGACTAAGAACAAACTCAAAAATATAAAGAAAAAGAGAAATAAAAATCCTCATTAATTTCTATTTTTTTCTTGTGTTTTTTATCCATTTACTTTTTTTTATTTTTTTGGTATAATATTTTCTATCCTATATGAAATATTATTATAAATTTTTTATTCTTACTTGTTTTGATAAGTTCAAAAGGGTGGAATATGTGCATGGATATAGGGTATGTTTAAAATTTATCTATAATTTTCCATTCTATTTACTAGTTATGTATTATTAGACTTTATTTATGTTGTCCTTATCGGGGGGGGGGGGGGGGGGAATTTGAAGCCATTTTCCAATAATAATTCAGTTTAGATAATATCAGGGATCTTTTGTGATTAATTCATATGCTATGCTAAATTTATGTTTATGTTTTTTTGAAATCTATGTTTAAGTAATATGTTTAAATTATATTAGAATATTACACTACATTATAGGGAATTTATGTTGGCATTATAGGTTGAAACTATACTGGACCAAACTGTTGATGTGTTAAATGCCGAGGTTGTGAGGTTAGGAAAGCATAGATGATATTGTGATTCTTTTATTTTTGATATCATATATCTAGATTTCTCTTTGTGATTTTTTTATGGAATAATCACGATTTAATAACTATCATATTATGGATAAATATTTGGCTATTTTTTTTCCATTTTAGATAAGATTTAATGATTATGAGATCATTTGTATCTAAATTTGATCATGTAATTTTAACTTTCGATAAAAATACACTACATTATAAGCTGACTTATTATTAAGTTATATCTAGATACTACATTAAGACAATGTAATATGCATTGATATAGTGGAAGAAAACCATAAAATATTTTATAAGGATAATATAAACTAATGTTTTAATATAGTAATGTGTTAGGGATAATAGAGTACCCATAATTTTATACAAGATATATTGATTATAAACATAATATCAATAGGTTGTATGAGACTATGCTAACATTCAAATTGACTTCCAAGAGCTAATGAAAGTATGAATTATTAGGAAAATGACACATCAATATTTTTAATATTTTAATCTTTGAAGAAAAAATGATTTATCAAGATATACTATGTTACTACATAAAGTAAATAACATAATATTAGAAACCTAACATGGGCTACATTAAAACTCTGATATATTATTAGGTATCAATGGAATCTTACGTAACTACTCAAATTTTATCAATTTATTTTTCACAACTATATTGAATGAAAAATGTATTATGAATCTTTTATTCAGGATTCAAGAATGATAATAAATAATTCAAAATTTATAAACTGTGATCAAATGACCCATTGAATTAATATATTGGAAATATATAAGTGTCACCATGAACATTTGATATTAATCTATAAAAAGATATCAAATAGAACCTAATAAGAATATATTGAACCATGATTTCTATATTATCTCTCAAATAATTTTTTTTATTTAATTAAAACTACTTTTAGTTAAAGTGAGAACCAGATAAACATGCAAAAAGAAGAGGAAGAAGAAAAAATAACTAAACAAACCCTAAATCATCATTAAGGAAATAAAAACCTCCCTAAAATCTAAATGCACCAAAAAAATTAAAATATCCAAATCACCAATATAAAAAAAACATGCCCAATTCCTGATCAAGTCTTCAACAAGATTAGAACAATAAAAATTCCAAGACAACAACTTCAAAAACATGAAACTGTTGCTACTATGACTGATACTATCATTCTCTTAAAAATTTTATGAAAGATACTCTATATTGAAACTCATTTATTTAAGTGAACGAGATAAAAATACTACCTTAACTTAATTTTTTCTATTTGGTTCCACTTATTTTCTTTTTTACTTTATTTACTTTCTTTTTTTGTGCTTGAATTTTTATTGGTTTATTCTTTTCCTTTTCAAAGAATTATGTGTACTAGTGATATCTTTACAAAATATACATGTCTGTATTATGTTTTTATACTTTATGAAAATGAATTTCATGTGTTAGTTTTTCTTTTATTAGAAAAGGTAGGTTGTAAGTGGGTTGTGACTCCCCTTTAAAAGTCTAGTTTATAGTGTGATATTGACATATCTTTGAGTAGTGAGGAATAATAGATGTTAGATTAAATGATTCAAACAACTATAGAAATCACTCATTCTTTTTTTTTGTATTTTAATTTTTATATATTTTTAATTCACCCTCCCTATGGGATTTAACCATATTTATATCTTGAAAATCACCACTTAGTTTTCCTAACCACATGCCAGATTGAGTCATTAGGAAGGGCTATTCTGGCTATAAAGACCATGCACATCGATCTTAGAATAGGGAGTGCTATTTTGTAGGGACGAATCACCATGATTACCTTCACCACTCAGACCTAATTGGGTTGTTATGGTTTGGAACACCAATGTGGATCTAAACACTGAATTCACACATCATATGGTGGTCAGATCCACCATCGATCTTATTTCCAATAAGAAACACCATCTCTATCTTTTATTATGGAAAAACTTATCCACCATGGTTTCTAGATCCCCCACCTTTCCATATTTCCTAAATTCCTATATCCACACCATGTCACCACTACCTTTACTTCCCTATAATGTCTAGCCATACCAACCATCATCATTTCAATTTTCTATAGGGATCCCTTGTTAGAAATGTGAATACTCCCTTCATGATTTTTGTTCGTTGTCTCCAGAATGAGTGACTCTAGAAATTAGGTTCCAAGTCATGGTGGAAGATTATAGAATAAAAGTATAACAAATATAGGATGTCAATAACTTTTATTGGTACGTAGAAAGATATTTATTTGTGGAAGCATGACCCAAGTGGTTAGTAAAAATAATTCTACATCAGAAAATTCTATATGTGATTCTTTGGGGGATGTGTGAGGTGATTTTTTTTGGATAATGAATGTGTAAAAGAAGACATTTATTGAGGTGATACTAGAGATTACAATGTATATATAAGAAGATATTACACTATTTAATGAAATATAGCAGTTGAGGTGGTGCAATCAATGGGAATAATAGGTTTCCAAAACTAATGGTGAGCTCCCTATGAACTTAAAAAGGTGGTGGAATCGGTTTCACTATCTAGTCTTCACTATAAATAGGTTGGTTTGGGTCCCTTGTATTTTGGAATGATATTAACATTTAATTAATCTTTCTTATTTTGTTAATATTAAGAATTCAATAGTGTTCTCCCAAGGAGTAAGAATAAATTTTTAACCATGTTATATCTTGTTATCATTCAGTGTGTGTGTGCTCCACTTGGGTTATTCATTTTGAGAATTTATCTTTCTTGAGTGTGTAAGGGTAATATTTTAACATGGTGGTTGGGGTGTGGTTTTTATTATCATTTCTAGTACATCATGTTTGTGGGTTAATCCATTTTAGGATGTTTCAGTCATTGTTCCAAAGTAGATATTCTTCTGGGTTACTTCCAGATCTATTTTTCTAGACCCAATATATTGTTTTAGTTCATGGTTTTAGTGTCTAGTTATATATATTTTTTATAGTGTGTAGTTATATAGATTTACTATAGAGTTGTTTTTGTAAATAATGATTTCTGAGCTTCTAGTGAGTTATTCATTGAGTTTTAGAAGAACCATGTTTTATGGTGTTGAGCTAAAATGGAAAAATTCTAGGTACTTTTGGTCAAGAAATTTACTTATTTTATAATAATATCAATGGTAAGAGAGTAGGAATATTAGGGAGTATGGGTTTGTTGAAGTAATTACATGGCCATGTGACTAGTGGTGTGTTATGTTATTATAGTGGCACATAATACTTTGTTGGAAGACTGATCAAGACTTCCAGAAGACAATTTTTATCGCATACATTTTTTTAGTGTATAGAGTTTCTAATGGCTAAGGTTCAAATTGATTTTAAAATATAGAAAATTTGTATTTTTTAGAGTATATTTATTGTTCTACTCATAGAGAATACATAAATTTTATTTATGGAGATTAAAATAAAAGTGAGGTGTTTAAATGAATAGGAAACCATGATAGTAAAGCACACATGGAAAGTTATATAGGGTGTATTCTGGGTTAGATGATGCAGGAAACATAAGGAGAAATGAATGGTAAAGTTGATGAGAGAAATAAAATTCTATTAAGGCTTATGAATGAAATATTATTAACATTTTGATAGTAACCAATTATGTATCTAACATTATATATGGAAAGGGTGTGGCATGTGACAACTAGTACTGAAAGTTGTATTCTGAAAGGTAATTTTTGAAGGTTCTAGAGATATAATATCATAGAGGTGGTGGGTGTCTTTATCACCAAGTGTTCTACAAATTTATCGTTTCATAGTTATTTAATCCGAGGTTTATAACTTAAAGTCCAATAAATAAATTAGTTTTTTTTCTAGAAGCTTTCATTGGTGGGATCTCATGATCATTGGAAAATGTAATGGTTTTGTTTGGTTCGAGTTTGAAGGCTTATAGGGATGCAAGGAGTGAGGAATGTCCTCTATCTTTTAGAAGTATTTTTTTATAATGATAATACAGAGAAAAAAATTAATATTTGTGTGTGTAATGAATTCCACACAGGGAATCATGGTTGTGAAATATTTTTGAGGAGGTTGGTGCTCTTATTTTGGAAGGAGTGGCCTCAGTTAATCAGAATATTTATAGTTATAGTTTTTCTAACATTGTCACTATACTTTAGACCTTATTCAATGGCGTGGAATAATATTTTGATTTTGTTTTTATAAATAACAAATACAAGGTGTTTTGGAAACTTTGATAGAGAAGAACCATGTGTGGAAGGTACTAAAATTTAGAAGAGTGGAATGAAGTCCAAATATATGAGGTGAAGAGTTTGGAAGCAGTAGGATTTTGGGAAGATCTATTGGTGAATTATCTAGTAGTTTTAAGATACTATACCTAGAACATAGGAAATTGGTGTTGTAGAGTGGAATTTTTGTTTAGAGATATGATCTTATAGAGACACACTAAGTTCAGAAGGGAGGTTTGTTTTCTCTCTCATATTCCAAGTACTTGGGATGTCGACCATGACAACTTTGATGCTAAAAGTGGGATAAATCCAAGTCCGATGCACATTTATTTTTAAAGGAGTTATGATGAATACTTTTATGTTTCTAAATCTTGGATAGATACTTAAAAAAGTTAATCAAAATTTCAAAATGTTCTCTATAATGGGGGTTGAACTTTGATGGTTCAGAACCAGGAAGTGATGTAGTAGGAGAAAAAGGCCATTTAATTCCTTAGTTGTATTGAATTTAGATTTTATTTCAGACATGTTTCAATATAAGTATGATAGTTCAATTATATGGTATATTATAGATGATGTTTTATATGGAGTCTAGTTCTAGTGGTATTTTTGGAGTCAGATATACCAGAAAGATATTAGTTTGTAGAATCTCAGTGGTATAGTTTCAATAAGTTAGGAGTTAATAAGGAGTGGGGCCATGAAAGTAGTGCACAAAAATATATTTTTGATGTCACATAAATATATTTGGATGGTTATTGGGCCTAATTTATTTTTAGAAATTCTATAGAGGAATTTATAAGGTTTTGTGGTTTTATGAAATGAGTAGTTAGAGTCTGAACATTTGGGGAGAATTTGTCTTAGTGGGGCTTTAAAGATAGTGTGCATGATATATGAACACATTGGCATTTCAAAGGAGAGTGGAACAGATGTTTTCATCAGAAGTTGTGTAGTTTAATTTGGTGAAATCCTTGAGAGTGGTATTTTAGTGGGATATTATTAGGATTTCCCTCTGAAAACAATTCTCAAGTGATATATTGTTGGGTTTTGGTGTGATAACTATTTTCTATTTAAGTTGTTTAAATTTACCAAATTTTATTTTTTATAAGTACACGCAAGTAACTTGGATAGAGTAATTTAGTATTTACTAAGGGAATTCTAGTTTAGGCAAGCAGTAATAAGAGAAGTATTCACCTATAAGGAGTTGACACTATTGGATATTCTAGATATGGTACATATATTCTATTTGAAGCAGTGACACTGATTGTTAGTTGGTTTTTGTATTGGATATGTAAGATTAAACAAATATCATGTAGTCATGGCCTTAAAATTTTAAATGCTACATCAAATTAATCTAAAATTTTATAAAAGATTAATCATGGAAATAGAGTATACTCCAGATTCTTATATGGAGTATAGAATCTGAAGGATGTGGTTTTAGAAGTAGGCATGTGAATGTGGGAGAATTATTAGATAATTTAAATATTGACTATCTACTAGAAGAATTAATTGAGCAAGTGGTTCTCAATTAGCTTCCTTAATTGAATAGAGGAACTTATAGGATGATCAGATGGTAGCGCAACCATAGAAACCTTATATATACAATAGATTTACTCAATAAATAGAGGGTGTTGTGTCACTTGTTCATGTGTGATGGTATTGAGTGAGATGAAATCCATAAGGAGTGTATTTGTGGTGTTTTTCCCTATTGGGGGACTTCCCCATGAAGTTTTTGTTATGAGAGTTTTTTATTAAGAGTGTTTCTAAATAATATTTACATTTTGAGTAGGGTTTCAAAACATGATCTCTTTTAATTTAGACTCGATAGAGTTTTAGAACATGGTTCCCTTGTAACTCACTTTCTCTCATCAATGAATGTTAGAAGTGTATTATCCTATGGAGTTTGTGTTTAACTGAACCACATGTTTGTTTTTTTTTGTTCTTTATTTTTTTATTGTGTTTTCTATTGATTTATCATTTTTATGGAAGATCTTTTAAAATACCATGAAGCTATCATAAAGAGAGTGATTTGATTGGAAATAGAGTGAAGTAAAAATCAACATGGTGGCTAGGGTTCTTTCTCTTCCTTTTTCTAGACATTGAGTTCACAGGGTTGTTTTATGAGACTTTGAACCCTTATAGGAGCCTTTTTCTTCAAGTTTTAAGTTATAAAGGGTTGATTTTGAATTAGTGGTTGGACCCAATACCCCCACAATGAACCATTACCATCTAGGATACCATCATGTGCCAGACTATCTCTATCTTCATTATCCACCTCTGGCCACTAAGAGGGGCAACATTATTTTCTATTGGATCATAATGTGAAAGTTACATGAGAGATAGGGAGGTAAAATGGGTGTCTTTTAGATTATTTTACCACTCATCACCAACCCATGCTACCCGAAGGATGGAATTGTGATGTATGCACCATCATGATCCATTCACTATCGCCTCACGATTCATCTTTACTTCATGATTCAATTGACCCTCATTAAAGAACAATATCTCAAAATCCACTCTATGTTTTTCATGCATCAATTATGGGTAACCCAAATTAATTGGATTAAATATATATTTATAGAGTGATTTTTATACCCGTACTTTATTAAAGACCCAAAATGGGCTTAGTCTGGGACACAAAACCCAAGAACAAATTATGTCCATTATAGGCTACACCACCTCATTTAAACTATGATGATGGATTTTATATCTAATGATCTTATTAAAAGATATTTACATTTACATAAATAATATAAATATATATTTATTTATAATGATAAATATCAACTTTACGTTAATTAGCTTGGAATTAACCCCAAAATCCTCCCATGTTTGATCACCATGTCTAGATATTATTGAAACCTTTAAATTTTTAGGATATTTATTAGAAAACATATACCACTAGTCACCTTTTTATGGGTTTGGGATCAAAACTAAAAAAATAATCTATGTCATTTCAAGTAATAACCCAAGTCTCTGCCTAGTATGTGTTATGAATCTATATAAATGAGATTTTTCTGTATTACAATGTATGGTGGTTATGTAAAAATATAAAAGGAGAGTTATAGAGAGGTAAAGAGAGAGAGAGAGATAATGAAAAATAAATCATATCCAATAAATAGTTTTTTACCATTCATATATAGATTTGATAATGATCAAAATGATGTTATGTGGATGATGGTGTACAAATATTCTTGATCCGCCTTAAGGAATGCTAAAACATATCTTGGCGATTCATGTTTTTTGAGTATTCAATAATCAAGTAAATAATTGTATAATTATAAAAAATGATTGGAGATGGTCATCTTTGAGATATTTTGTTTATTGTATAAATTATTCATATTTAAAGTTCTTTATAAAGACTAAATGAGTAGGACACACATGATGTAGCATGATGCAACTTTATAAAGTTCCAAATCTATACCCCCTTTCCTTGTGTTTTATTGATAAAAATAAAAATACCATGATACATTGGAAAACTATACCAATCCCTAAGGACTAGGTCACAAATTATGAGATAACATTTGAAATATTGGTGTTTTTTTCTTTTTTATTTTGGTACATTATATGAATAATACATCAAATAAATATCCAATAATTAATCTACTATGAGATAACTTTCAGTTAGTAGTCAAAATAAGTTTCAATAGGGAATCAACCAAGGATTCCCCCACTCTCACTTGATGAAATATATATAAATGGGCCTTATAAGGGATATGTGATCGAATTTTAACACTATTAGATCTACTATATTTTTTTAATTTGATCCTACCCCAAGTGAATTATGGGATAAAATATATCAGTGTTAGATCTAGTTGGTGTTTAGTGTTAATATTAATGGATTAATAAATTTAAACATTGATATCCTGATAAGTAATTATTCTCTACTTTTAATTGATTACTATAATTTTCTTGTAAATTTGATTCATTATGTCATGTCAAAGAAAAAAAATGGTTTATCAAAATGTTATTCTTTTATATCTATCTTGTTAGAGATAAGCATTGAATATTTATCTTATTTCTGCTGATATTTTAACAAAATATATTTAAAATGAATTTCAATGTTTAATAATTTCCCACAAGTTACTATTAAAATATTTCTAATGAAAATTTATAGAATCTATCTAAAAGAATATTGAAAAATAGAAATATGAAATAAGAAAAATAGATGAATAAATTTTTGTCATCCGAAACTATAAACAATAATTTTTTTTTCATGCTTACATAGAGATAGTTCAATAAGTTTAGAAATATTTTTTTCAATCATAAGAATATAAACACATAGTTATTAATCTATGAAATTTCATATCATTCATAAAGAATGAAAATTAAGATCTTTTTTTGGAAGATAATAATTTTGAGGAGACATTTTCTAAGATTCTATTGAAAGCTATAAAACTAAAAAAATAATAACTTCCAAGAGAAGCATATTACGGATCTTGAAATTAAATACTCTAAATCCAATAAAGACTGGTAAGGAAAAATAGTTATTTTATGAAGTGTCTTAAATTTATTTCAATATTGATCAATAAGTTAAGGATATTTGGTTTTAATTACCAAGATCTTGATAAAATGTTTTATATTTATCATGCTATAAATTTATAGAGAATGATGTTATGATTTTATGCACCAATATTTAGATTATTAATAAAAAATTATTCACGTATTTCAACAATTTATAATTGGAATATTGAAGATTAATGAATAAAATTATACTAATGATATTATAATGAAAAACTATATTTACATAATAAGAAGAAGAATAAATAAAATGTCAAGGGGGATTCATATAAGCATTTTTTTGATATATAAAATATTGGATAATTCATTTAGGAAATAATTTGAATCAATTATGATTAACACTTTTAAAAATATCTGGATTATGCGTAAATTGGTTAAGAATAATGAGAGTGACTTAAATCTAGATAGTCAAAGAAAGATACTATCTAGGGTGAAATAAATACTATGAATGCAATGAATAATGAAAAATAGTTCTTTAAAGGAATGTTGATTCATATTATAGATAAAAGAGTAAGAAAAAAAGTGAGAAGGAGATTATATTTAAAATGAAAATTGGGTAAGAGTATAGGGGAGACTCACCTATGAGAGAAGTAGGTCAAAAAATGCATTATAGAAGAACAAAAAATATGTTAGTATTAATGAGAAAATTATTAAAACAAGACTTGATGTAAACTTAGAAATCATATTCCATATAAGTAACAAAAATAAAAATTATAGATCAATTAGTGTGGTTATTTTTTCCAAAAATTGAGTAACTACTAGTATAATATTATAGATTTCAAAAAATAAGAAGAATAATGTTTATAGGTGGAGACAAGATGTTATAGAGAAATAAAAAAAATAAGGTGGTCAAGATAATAAATTTAAAATTGTGTTAGTTTATGAGATGATGGGAAAACTAGTCATGAGATAAGCTTTTTAAAAATTATTCTATATTTTATTAATTCCAATTAGTTTTAAGGAAAAACTCAAAAAAGGTTGTAATTGAATTTTAATCCCTAAAATTCAAGTAGAGTGATATATATTATCTTTAAAATAATAGATTCAATAAAAGTTCTCATAAATAAAAATAAATTATAGAGATAAATGTTTTTTGTAGTTTGAAAGCTGAAGAAACCCATTTTATGATTAATGAGCATAAAAATATGGATTAGATCTTGAAAAAAATTATGGAAATAAAGTGGTGAAAAAAATAAATTGATAATATTTTAGCTATCTTATGAAGTCATGGGTGTTAATAAAAATCATAGAAGTATTAAATGATTTCATGGTTTATAAAAAAGATAGCTAAAATATTATAATTTTGAGGTATGAATTTTGATGATCATGTATTGAAAATATACAATGGTGGATATTGGTGATCCTATGTATTTCATGTTATAAATGTTATCAAATATATGGTGTAAATCCTCATTGATGATATAATATGAAGCTGAAATATGAAAAAACCATCCATGAGTTGATAGAGACAAAAGTTGACATCCTCCTTTTTTGTGCATCCGTTGATTTCAGTGTCCCTATTTCATTTTTGGTTCAGTGGTAAGACCACACTAGTAGTTTTTATTCTGGTTATCTCAGCTTTCACTATCAAGGGTCCCTTTACGTCTTAGTAGTGGTCCTTATATCCTAATATGGTGATAGTATATCTACATTGACTTAGAGGTCTCTAAATACATTGACAGTTTTATCTTGTATAGGTGTGAAGCATGGGAGAGGGTCTTTCAGGGTTTACATTGATTTTGGTATAGGTATTTTAGGGTTGATTTTAATTTTTATTTATAGTATTATTTCTTGGTTTTGGGTTTGGGGGTTATTTTTTTCTTTCTCTAGTTTTCACTCTATCTTCATTGATCACATGTTAGTATTATAGTGTAGTGTCCATTGATCTAGATTATTCTTTTCCATTTATATTATTATTTGGTATGAATTTTCTGATCAACTTTTTGAGTATCTATTTGGATGGGGTGATAATATTGTTTTCTTCTTCATAGATAGTGATTTATTAACGCAATAGTGGACTATAATGGTGATGATAATGCATGGTGGTGTTTTTTATTTAGTTGTATGAGTTCATTGCTCCATGGATGTTATTAGTATGCTATGGTACAAATACATATTTAATGGTGGTTATGGTGCTTTGGTGATCATGTAGTTTTTATTTTTAGTGCTATTTTCTTTAGGTGTTTTTAGTGTTGAAATAAGTTCATTGATAGTGATAAATGAAGTTTTATAGATATCTTTTGTATGTTGGGAAGTTGGAATTATCAATGGCGGTGAGAAGATGGTGACAAGGTATTAATAGAAGAGAAATATCAAAGTTGGAACTCTTTATTCAATGTTATTATAGTTATACAAGGAATGTGTTGAAAAAATTATTGGCCTCAGGTACCTTACATGACTTTAACCAATATGAATTTCCCATTTTTTGAAACTTTTTTAGTTCACCTGGCCATTTGGGTGGCCCTTATTAGTATCTGTGTGGCCCAAATCATTTGTTTAGATTGGTTTTGATGTATTTATGGTGTCATTGGAATATATTTTTTCTAATGGATTATACCTAGGTCCTATTCAACATCAATGTGGATATTTTAAAAATTTAAAAAATCTATTCAAGGGTTAATATTTTAATGAATTAATTAATACTTTGTAAAATATTTCTATGGTCATACCATAGTCCAGGTAATTTTGATATGGTGTAAATGTTTCTAAGGATAATAATGAGATAGGTTGAATATCACATGGGATGTGTGTCACAAGTAGTGATATTAGCATATTTCCTGCTAAAACATACAGAGTGCATGAGGGAGATAAAAAAGATGGGTCAGTGACAAGGTTTTATTAGTCATGCAATACTACCAAAAAAGGAAATGTCAATAAAATGATGCATACGTCACAATACAATACAAAGAAGGGCCCATATCACCACCTATGTTGCATCATAAGATATAATAATCACCATGATGTTGTTTACATCTATATCATACATAGAGACACCCATATAAAACTACTGTTAGGTCCACTAGGTCAAACACCCTGGGGGGGGGGGGGGTGAATCAAGGTATGATAGATTAAAACTAATACCCCTTAGAATCTTGTTTTGTTGTTAAAAAAACACACTTCTCTATTTCTCTCGTAGAAATATATGAACAAAATTGAAATCAAGAACAAGACACAGTGATTTTACTTGATTCACCCTCGCTGAGCTGCATCTAAGGTGCATACAATAAAGATGTGCATATATACCAAATCCACTAAAGATCATTTCCAATTACTAGGTTCAGGATAGATCACTTCTATTCCATGGATTATTACCTTTACAAGATTTATGGTTTTCACACTGCATTTCCAAGGGTCACTCCCTATGTCTCTTTCTCTAGCTCACTGTTAGTGGAAATGATCACAGTCTTCCTCTTCCTTTACTCACTATTTTAAGAAGGGATCCACTCATAGTTTGTGGGCCTGTTGGTCCCACATAGTTTATGGATATATAGGTCCATTAATTTTTATAAAAGTACACATACTCAACTATAGGTAGATGCTTTGTTGGAGTCCCATTTTCACTCATATATTAAATCCACTTTTCCGTGTACTATTAGTTAGTAGAAATTACTTTTATGAATTGTTTTAGTGCATTTTCAAGATTTCTTAATCCCTCTATGAACTTCCTTTTTCTTTCGCAAACTACATAGCACATATTATTCACAGACTACCTCTTCTACAGACTGCCTCCACTTTCACTATCATGTATCACCTCCACGTACTATATCTGTGAATCGTCTCCCTGTACCATCTCTTCATACCAGATCTGTGTACTGCCTCTAATTACACAAACTGCTTCACCCTGTGAACCTCTTCTTGTTCCACAAACCATTTTCTACTTCAGATACCTCTTTACTTTTTGATATTCATATCCCCACAAAAACCATTCACAAACCGTTCCTGCGAAATCCTTCTCCTTTCATGAAATCCTCCTCCAGAACAAGTTCACCCTTTTCAGAATTATCCCTTGTGAACCACTTTCAAACTTCACCAAATTTATGAAGAAAATGTGATTTATTATAAAAATCACTCTAAGTAATTTTTGGATTAGTGCTCCTTATATAGAAAAATAGATCTAAAAAACCCACTAATATGAGATTTACCCAAATCTTCACCTCATACCATTCTCCCATGAACTATTCTACCCTACATGGTCCACGTAATACCCTTTCCTTCACGACTTCAAAAATAACTATCCCATTTTCACGAATGATATGAAATTTCTTGATCCATTTTCCTTTTATGAACTGCAGGCCTTCCCGCGAACCTCCATCGCTCTAGGAACCGTTCCTTCTACACCGTCCACATACCGTTTTCCTTCTATGAATCGTTCCTGAATACCTATTTTTCAATCCACAAATCATGCTTCATGGTCCACATACTATTTACTTCAACATGGAGAATCTTACTTTTACCAAATTAAACACCCAATTTTGAGTCCCAAAAATTTGGATAATATCAGGAAACTACACCACCTTAAATACCTACTTCGAAAAACACCAACCATACTAATTTTAGGTTATTTAGCTTTGTCAACAATCCCAATCACACCCAAAACGTACTGAGAGGGAACCTTGTGGGAATTTTCCGTAAAATACCCCCCTTTGGGTTTGTTGATAATACATTCAAAATTTGATATCTCATTGAATATTCTTCCAAATTTTTCCAGCATTCACTTCTTGCGATTAAGATAGCAATCAAGGATTAAATCAACATATACTCTAATACCACATGAGTAATGATCAGTGTAAGAAACAAGAGTATAATGTAAAGTTCATCAATGAATCACTTCATTTAATTCAAAAAAACTCCTCCTCTTTCATCATAAACCTCAGCTATCATGATATTTATCCTTTGATTGATCACATCTAACATCATCAGATTTAATACTCTCCCGACGTCACTGATCCCCCAATAGCTTCAAATCCACCTATCTAGATGCTACACCTTTCATATTCTCCTCATGTCTTGAAAAAGACATCATATTGAACATGAAATTTTCTCCCTTTAATATCCACAATTTCTCCACATTTTTCAATGGACTCAAAGGTAGCTTCGATGTTCTCTACGAGAGGGTGAAGAACATATGTTAGTATATTTGGAAAAAACACACCATACCTTGGGGGGGGGGGTTCACATCCACACTTTTTCAAGTGTGGGGAGTCGACTAATATCCTAGAGCTTGTCAATTCCTTTCAAATTCTTCTTTGGGTAAGGTTTTGTCAAAATGTCCAAAACCTATTTTTCTATAGGCACATACTCTAACCTGACAAACCCTTACTCAACCTTATCCTTGATAAAATGATATTTTATTTCAATGTGATCTTTCCTTGAGTGATAGACTGTATTTTTTATAATATTTATAACACTTGAATTGTCACAATGAATTCTGATCAGAGACTTCACTTTAACTCCCATATCACCAAGATATTGTTTCATCTATAATAGTTGTGTACAATCTTGATTTTCCACAATATAATCAGCTTATGTGGTGATTAATGAATTGAAATCTTATTTCTTTATTAGAAAATAAATACACAATCCACCAATATTGAAATCAAATACTTATGTTGATTTCCTATCATTTGATAAACCATCCCAATCGACATTTGTATATCCCAATAGCTCTAGATGAGATTTTTCATTATACATCAAACTGAAATCCATAGTGCCCCTGATATATTGGAGTATTATTTTCACTATAATCAAGTTTCTTTACTTGGTATTTATTTGATATCTCACTGCTTGGAATGTGGAAAAAACAATATCTGGTTGTGAAACTGTTAAGTACAATAGACTTCCAATGATCTATCTATATTCTGTGACATTGAATGCTTTGCCTTCATCATTCTGAGACAGTTTCATCCAGGTAGACACTGAAGTATTAATCTCATTTCAATTATCCATTATAAAACTTTTAAAAAATTCCTTGGTATATTTAGATTGAGAAATTAATGTTCCATTATTTCCGTGTTTTAACTATAAACCAAGGAAAAATTTCAGTTCACTGATTTGAAATTAATTTTTTTATTATCAAAACACTTTTGAGGGTAAAGTAAGAAACCACATGATCCAACATTATAATATAATAAAACCATAAAGAAGGATAACCTGGATCAAGACTACAGGATCTACCCCTCCCCAGTGATTACACCTTGGTGAAAAGCCTCCATCATTGCATGACCGCTCAGATAGTAGTCCCATGCCGTAGCATAGGCATGGTACCGATGGAAGAGCCATACCCTCTTAAACTTCCAAATCCAAATGGCATGCATAAGTGAAAGCATCTTTATCTAAACCTTGTCTAGAGAAGAAACATGTAGAATTCCAGTGCAAACACATAAAAACTTCACAGCAAATTCAAAAAGAAAAATCCACAAATAGAGTCTCCAAACCAATAGTCGACCAACACAAAAATCCTCCACGAGCTCTCATATTAATCCAAAACACTTCAGAAATATGGTTGTGCACATTTGGGCATCACACATGTGATAATATGATCACTTGGTGTGGGAAAAAAACCTACTTCAAATCTGAAATCAAAGAGAGAAAGCAAATAACCAAAATATTCCAAAATTTCACCTGCAAATAGATCAAGACCAATGAGCACAAAACTATTAACCATTTTCAACATGAAATCAAACTGATCTAAAATTATAATCTCACTATCAACCACATTCAACTAGACTAATCCAATTTCAGTTCTGAATGACATTGACTCAAAATCGTAATGTTGAATCAATCAAAAAGAGTGAAGACCAACACGCGAACAACGGATCCATCCTAATCCAAAAAGAGAAGGAAAAAAAAATCAAAGAACAAGGGACCATCACCTCGTCAATGTCCACCCAGACTCCATGGCTCATCGGACCCTACCACAATCCATCTCCCAAATCCCATCGCCTCCATCCACAGTGCCTCAGTGACCAAAACTGACCACCAACCGCACTCATAGGAGACGAGGTAGTAACCCTTTGACGTGGTAATTGGGTCTCGGCCACTAGACCATCACCACGATGCCTTTGGAAGCCCTGTCCCAAAAACAAGGGGCCATCACCTCATAGACATATACTAGAACCTTCATCCTTTCATTACTATCATGGTTGACATATATATTGTAATCAACTCCACCACACTCAAAACCAATATTTTTTAGAAACTGTCCTAGCCTTGAATACCGTGATATTAGTGCTTGCTTCAAACCATGTAAAGCCTTCTTCAACCAAAAAACTCTGTTCTCATCTTCATTAATGGTAAAACCATCTAGCTACTCAATATAAACTTAATCTTCTAGAACCCCATTCAGAAATGATGATTTGATGTCTATCTGAAGAACCTTGAAATTTATTTGCACTGCTATTGAAAAAATAATCAAATTATATCTATCCTTGTAATAAGTGAAAATGTTTTATCAACATAGATACCCTCTATCAGAGAGTACCCTTTTCACACTAGTCTTTCTTTGTTTTGAATAAAAACACCATCTTTATTTTTTTTATGAAAGACCCATTTTGTCCTGATAACATTTTTGTCTGTTTTCCTCGAAACAATCTCCCATGTATCATTTTTTTCAATTTGTTCAATCTCTTCATTCATATCCTGTACCCAATTCTTATCACTAGCTGCTTAAAAAAATCATTTAGCCTCTACCTGTGATTAGTATGATGCTTGCTTTAGATTCTTCATCCTCTCTATCTGCACTGGCACTGTTTGATCACTAGTTATGTTTTATCTATCAATTTTTTCTGTTCTCTTCTATCTTTGTACATATAATAATTTATCCCCATCCTTCTCATTATTTGAGTCTTCTTCTGAATCAGCCTCCTGAACTAGAGCATCCCATGTTCTAATTATTTCTTCATCACTATCCTCCTGAGACTGATCTTGTCTTTGTTGAATATTTTTTTCATTCTCCGCTGTGATTATCTCATGGCTTTCAGTAATATTTACTAGCCTCTTGTTTAATAATTTATATGTTTTTATTTTCTTTGAGTAGTGATGAAATATCCATTTATCTCCACGAGATTCAAACTTCATTTGTTTCTCCTTGGTGAAAATGAAACACTTACTTATAAAGATTTAAAAGTACTTAAATGATAGATTCTTTCCATACCATAGCTCATATGAAGCCTTCTGTTCTTTCAGAAATAGTAATTCTCTATTTGATGTGTAGAATACCATAAAAATTACTTATTTTAAAAAATTTCTTTTGAAGTTCTTTCTCAATTAGAATTTTTCTAGCCATGTTATTGACAATCCGATTTATTCTCTGAACTAATCCATTATACCATGGAGTTCTTACCACTGAAACATGATTCTTTATCCCATTTTTCTCAAGATAATACTTTACTTGGAAATTTGTGATCTCTGTTCCATTATCTATCTAGATCTACCGGATTGTTTGACCAAACATCTTTTTAGCTTCCTTTAAATATGTTTTTATGAAAATGAATACCTCAGATTTGCGGGTGATGATCGAAACCCATTCCATTTTGGTATAATCATCAATGATGAGATCATAATTTCTCCTTCCATCAATAGTTCTTGTTGAAATTGATCCACACAAATCAATAGGAACCAACCCAAGCAATCTTTTTAAACTTTTCTATTTTACTTTATATGTCTTTCAAATGACCTTTCTGTGTTGGAAGGCAAATGTGTATGATCACATGATAATATAGGGCGATCTCAAGTAGCATCATATTTCACCTGATATTCCAAGGAAGTTTAGATCACATGGATAAGAAATTTATGCCACAACTTATTTTTTTATTCCTTGGAAAAAAGCAAAAATATCCTTATCTACTCTTGAGGTATAGATCCCTTTTTTATGCTTTACCTACAATACAACAACACCATATTTTTCCTTGATGACACATAATTTCATGGGAAGGCTTATGTCATGTCCTCAGTCAGACAATTGAATTACACTTAATAAGTTGTGACTAAGACCTTCAACCACCAAGAAATTTGTAGGTCTCATGTTTTCCCCCCAAACTTTGATTTCCCAGAGCCAATGATTTTTAACCCCTCGTCATTAGAAAATCTTATGATTCCTTCTTTATCATACCCAATTCCCTTCACTAGATCCTTATTTCATGTCATATGGTAGGTATATCCACTATAAATGGTCCATATACCTGTGAGACATGATGCCTTTAATGCAGTTTCTATGACCACTGCTTGCTCATATATTTTCTTTTTGATCGATGTTTTTGAATCCATACTCTATATGGATTGATACTCTTGACATTACTCAGAATATGATAGACCAACTTCATCTTGTAAATATTCAAATCAATTTGGAATTTCCCCTTCATTTTATTATATATTTGTCTGATTTTTATACCCAACCTTATTTTTATTTGTTATATTCTTCTATATTGATGATAAATATCTTCCATGTGTCCAAATACTCTACACTTGAAACAGTTACTGTCAAATGATGAATTAGAAAATTGAGATATGTATGACCACCAATGTTGGTCCTATTACCCTCAGTACCGCTTTGATATGGAACTAATATTTTCTGCCTATACCATATTTCCAAAACAATAGTATATTATGCAGAGTACATTCCTGTGTGGAAAAAATGCACCACTGATTATCACTTGGGTTCTTTGAATCTTATGATTTTGCTTCATACCCAAATCAATTTTCAATCTCAGAGTAGGTTCTTGTGGTCTGACTTTAACCACCACTACTTTTGATTTTTGATCAATCCCCATACCAACCTTATGAATTAAATTTGAATATTTCTTTTATTCTACTGAACAACCATACTCCAATGTTATCTTTTCTATTGCCTATGTTATCTGTTTTCCTGATGCTGTTCTGCGAGTCAACGATTTTTCTTGATTCTTAACACTCTATCATAAACCAATGAATTCCTCTTCAATTTCTTCAATAATTTTGATATGATATTTTCCAGTATCACTTAGTCTATAGATCTATATTTTATATTCTTTAATTCTGAGTTTGTACTCAACAACTTTTTTTTTTGAGATTTCTAGTGTTGAAGACTTCAATATTTCAATTTATTAATTTAGATCAGAATTTTCTTCTTCCTACTACATACAGAGTTTTTAATCACAAACCACTTTATTATATTTCTTTGTTTTGGATCTCTAACATCTACCTATTCAATAACAACTTATAATTCATCATGAAGATCAACTCTTCCTTATACTTATCCCTTATCACTGTCGCTTTCTTCATTTATTTTGTAATTTCCCACAACTGCCACCATAGAATCTGGTTTATGATCTTTGTAGTTCTGTAACTCTTCTTCCTCAGATTCTTATAAACTTTTATCTTATATTAAAAGAATATTCTTTTTTTAAAGTAATTTTTCTTTTTAAAGGAATTTTTCTTCACACTTCTCTTACCTTTTACATTGGCTGAATACTTCTTGTCACGAACCGGTCCGAGTCGACCCTGAACCGGTCACCCAGGCCAGCCCACGACAAGTCCCGAGAGGCATTCCCAATCCTCCCGGGATGGCGAAAATCACCAAGGTCATTAATAGAGTACATAGGGGAACAATTTCTCCCATATATTAAAAATCAAACGAACAGTGGAAAGAAAAGGACAACCCAAAATACATTTATATAAAAATTGAACTGAACATTATTTGTACAATAAACTTAAAGTAAAACTAAGCCAAAAACTCAACTGACCAAACTTGACAAACAACTAACTCCATGTGACCTCGCTGGTCACTCTCCAACAAAATGATCACACATCACCCAAGGTGATTGAACTCAAGCTGAAACCTGCACAAGGGCTAAAAACAGAAGACTATAGCTGTGAGTATTAAAACTCAGAAGGTTAGCCCGATATTCTATTCCCAATGAACATTCCATTAAAATAAAAGAAACATCAATTTATAGTTTTAAATTAAATATATGATTTATGGTTTTCAAATGAGGTTCCATGCTATAATAATTATCAGACAAAAACATGCATGTTTAATAAATAAAAATGTAAGTAACAATTTTTTTTAAAGAGGTGCAACTTCAAAATGAAAATGGTTTCCAAGAGGGATTCTTTAAAGAATTTTATCTTTTAAATAAATCACACACACTACTGAATTTACCAACCAAAGACACCGTATGCTGACGATGACTAAAAAAGATCCAATGAGCACAAGTCATGAGAACACCCCTAGGTACTAGTCAGTTGTGAGCCCCAGGTACCTCGTATCTCGGTGAATGTAACCATAATAAATATCCATTCTCATGCACGAGCCACTAGTAGGGAACATACCCATAACCTAGTGGCCCCCAATCATCATCATCATCATAGTTTAGTTAGTGTTGTCATCGTCAAACTTGCTATGTGAAACAGGGGCCAAACCCCACAGAATCACTAGCATACTAGTACACGTCCTCCCACCTAGATACCCGGGATTCCCTTTAGTGCTCAATCAAGTTACAGATAATATCAAATACACATTTCACATCCAAATTCCATTCCCAAACCATAAAAACACAAACAGCCCACAAACTTTCTTCACATTTCTTTCACGAATCAACAAACCACTAAATATTTTCGTAAAACAATTTCAAGGAGTGTATTGAGGCTTTGAACATTAAACTCATTAAAAAACACTATTTCAATTATAAAAACATGTCAAAATCATACCAAAACATATTTGGAAGCCCTAAAAACATTTAATAAAATCATTTCATGGACTATAAAACAATCCCAATTGCACAACTTGGTATATACAAGTAAAACACTCATTCTTCATTTTTAGGAAAGTTCAAACGGGCCTTTTAAATTTTATCGAAACTAACATTTGAAAAAGTTATGAATTTAAATTTTATTAAGGATGTGTATAAAAATAATTTACAGAATCAAAACACATTCAGAAATCCCATAAAACCCTCAGGTTACATATTCAAAATACAACCATTTTAATAAGAATGTCAAACATGCCATTTTCCGAAAACTCAGGGCAAAACCTGTTGTAAAAAAAACAGTTATTTGTAAAACCAAATACAAATTGTAAATCCATAAAAGGATCCAAAAATATTTTTCTACATGCTTCCAATGTATTTATAATTCCAAACAAATCAGTTTAAATTACACTAGACACATAAAAGCCAACCGGACAATTTTCTTATCACATGACATGCACTCTAAATAAACAACTTATGTTAAACACTTAAAAAGGTATAAAACACAATTTTCATGCCATAAAGTTATTCAAGATACTGATACATATTATAAATACCATAAACCAAGTGTGAAAACTCATGGAATAATTTATGAAACTAGAGGAGTTCACATTTATACCAAAACAACTATATTTTTAACAAAATAAGTCATAAAACATAATTTGCACACAAAACCTTTAGAACCGAAGTTTCACAGTAGCACATATCATATAAATAAGGTTATAATAGAATTAAAATTATGAAACTTAAATGATAAAGGTTTTTTCAAGGGATATCATACAAAAAATCCTTGGCGTAACGGAAACGCAGACCCGAAATCACCTGTCACGGGTTTATAAACCCTAAAACTATAAATACCAGACCTAAATGAATATAAATTCCATCAAAAACCATGGTATAACATAACCATAGGTCTATCAGGACTATGGGAGATTATAAAACCATGAAATAATGAAAGGAAGTAGAAGAGCGAGGATAAAGGAGATGGAATCTCACCTTTTCCACAAGAAAACTTTTTGTATTCCATTATATCTGCACCCCTAGAGAAAAGGTAATGGGATAAAACTTCATTTAGAGTATCTTAAGTTCTGGGAGAACCAGGTAAAGAATAGTTTTTTGAAAAATAGCACGTATTTAATGATTTATGTTTAAAACTATTTACCTTATCAATTCTGGGTGATTTAAGATATCTTGAGAACTTTTGCCCTAATCTGAGATCGATATGAGCTCTAAAGAGGGTAAATATATTATGAGGGTGAAAATAGGGGTATGGGATTCGAGGGAGAGGTAAAATCACCAAAAAAATATTAAAAATTGAATTAGATATAAATGAAAAAATTATTTTTTTTAAAACAGGAAATGGGCCCATGGGCTAGCCCAATACCAAAATAAGTAACCCCAATTACACATGATTATGAATTTATATGGGGTGAAAAAGGATACGGAAGTTTTAATATATCAATATAGGACAAGTGGGAAGTTTAATGGGTGAAAAAGGAAGAAATAAAAAGATTTTTAAAAGAAACAAATTTGGGTTTTAAAACTGGAAATGGGCTCACGGTTGGCCCAAATCATGAAGTAACCACCCTTTCTTCAAAAACTCTTAAAAAACCAATGGGGAACCCAAATTAGGGTGATTAGAAATATATGAAACATCAAAACTCAAAATTCATCTCACCAAATACCCATGAAAATGATCGGGATTTCCAATTGACCAGATCCAAACAAAGTCAAAAAAACTGGGTGTGACAATTCTCCCCACCATTAAGGCTTTCCACCCCCGGAAAGCCATAACACTTTCCAGATGAAAAATAAAAAACTAATGATTACCTATCAAAATGATCCAAAATCTCAATAAAATAAAATATCGTCAACCATAAATGGATTTTAAGCCTCTAGATAAAAAAAACACACTACTCAGAACTACTTCTGGAAAATCATTGGAAATATCAAGCCACCACCTCCACAAACAAGCCAAGAACCCGATTGTTGGGACTTATCCCAATTAACCCAACCATAACCCAAACCAAAGAGCACCCAAAAAAACCAAATATTATAGGGGAGTATAGAATGAACTCTCCACTATTAAGAAACAACTAGCACTAGAAAAGTTCTTTGGATGAAAATCCATGAGACCCATGGTGGGTCTCCCCACCATTAGAAACCAACTAGCAACGAACAGACAAGAATTCAACATGAGCTAGAATTGGGCCTCACACACACAATCCCAAAAAAACACTCCTATAAAAACATAAAATTCCATGTTAATAGGGTTACAACATGAACATCTAAACCACCCACTCCCGAATGGAGGGGACATGAATTGGGCCAAGACTTTCAGCATAGATCTGGACCCCCACCACTCGGGGATAGAAGGGAAGGAGACCCACTAATTTGGCCAGTGAAACCACAAAAGAAATAAAGAAACTACCAAAAACTCTCCACCTATGAATTGGTTACACCAAGACTACACCTAATTTTCATAGGAGGTCTACACAGGGACATTGATTGAAAACCCACATCCATGAATGCATAACCATAGACACTGTGTGAGGGGTAAGTCCACCACGCTTGTTAAGAAAAAGGGAAATTAACAAAAATGAGGAACCAAAACATTGACATAGAAACTAACTTACCAAAAAATAGGAGGTAGGATCCTAATCGAGAACTCCACACCTCTTTCGATTTCCTGACTGCGTGAAAAGCTTCACTCTGAGGCCTATGGCTGGAGCCCTTATTCTTGAAGCATCTGCTGCACTGTAGTCAGGTGATAAGGATCACACCACTCAAAAAAACCTCACATGATCACCAAACAAAAACCTTCATCCAAATAGGATCTCATAGATACATATCAAAATTCTGTCTCACTCCGAACGAGGGGCAGAATGGATAAGGAATATGGCGAAACACATCAACATCACCGAACACAACTGCTATGTCCAAAAGAATTATCATGACCTAGAAGCACTTTCAATCGATACCAAATAGCTCTCTATTCCAAAAAATAGGTTGAGGAATCATCCAAAGAGATGGATTTAACATTTTAAATGAATCCTTAGGTTGATCAGTAGGAAATATTTCCAACGGAGAACTATACTTGGCCATATCACAGCATCAAACACATCTTTAGGAACCCAATGAACATTACTCAAAAACCGAGCCACCAACAATATCTCATCCCAATATACAACAAGAGTACAACTTCTAGATCACAAATAAGCTTACTGAATAAATAAATCTTCTATGACATAGATAAATCAAGCCACATAACCATTGGTTTTAAAAAAAGGCCACAGTTTTTCAGCTCAAAACACTTCTGAAAAACAGACTAACTTGGTGGGTTTCCACATTCACCAATGGTGTTTCATCAAGTCTCACCCATATGAACATTTACATGCCACTCCAGGCACCCAACCACCATACCATATATGCCATACTTCCAGATATAAGTAAAACTATGCATGTGAGCACCCATGAAAACACCAAAGGCTAAAACAAAACAACATCATTCCAAAAAAAAATTTACCCTCAAAAGGAACACCAACCACCAAGTCAAAAACCCTTTTCATATTTCAAAAAAAAACCACAATTCATTAAGAACCATTTTCGTAAAAACCTACCCCTTTTCATTTTTAACAACTTTTAAAATAACCAAGTCACTCTAATCAACCCCTTCCATTTTTTTAAAAAATTCAGCAAGGTATATTTTCATTATCCAAGTTCCATTGAGACCAATACCCTTTCTAGGAAAACACCAACTGATCAAAACCAATTTCCAAAACTAATTTATCCGATTCAAAAACTTTTTAACATCCGAAAATACTCCATTTAAAACAAATATCCAGAATCACCTTAAAATGATTAACAATTTCAAAACATTTTATTTCAACAAACCACAAGTTTAGATTATGGATAATCCAATCCCTTTAAATCATTTCCACTTCCCTCCATTTTTTTCACAAAAAAAACCTTCCAAAACCATTATTATATTTAATTTTTAAAAACCTCATTTTTAACTTTTCAAAATCATATCCTTACTTTAAAACCCATTTCCACAATTCTCACACAAGGATTTTAAAAACAAAAATTCAGAATTCAAGAAAGGTTCAAGAGACCCCAAAAAAGGAACTAGTGTCGGTGGGTGACTTGACCATATGGTTGGCGGCCATATGTCAAACACAACAGAAACACAAAGATACTTATTAGGACCATTCCCCAGCTCCACATGGCTTTCCAGGCCATGCGAGCTCACGGAGGCCATTAGTCAGACTCCCCTTGTCATATCCCAACACCAAACAATCAACAAGAACAAAGGACACTAATAAAACCATACTTCCCATGGAAACCCGAGGATTAGAACAAGAAAGAGTTCGCGATGCTCTTCTTTCCATTACCCATCAAGTCCCAACAATACTACTCCTTCTACATTGACATCCACAAAATAACAAGGGCACTCTAAAAAGAAAGGTCTGCTAAGAGCCAACTTCCTCTGATACCATTTTGTCATGAACCGGTCCGAGTTGACCCTGAACTGGTCACCCAGGCCAGCCCGCGACAAGTCCTGAGAGGCGTTCCCAATCCTCCCGGTATGGAAACAAGAACCAATGGCGTCAATAGAGTACACAAGGGAACGATTTTTCCCATATATGAAAAATCAAATGAACAGCGGAAAGAAAAGGACAACCCAAAATACATTTATATAAAAATTGAACTGGACATTATTTGTACAAGAAACTGAAAGTACAACTAATCCAACAACTCAACCGACCAAACCCGATAACCAACTAACTCCATGTGACCTCGCTGGTCACTCTCCAAAAAAATGATCACACATCACCCAAGGTGACCGAACTCAAGCTGACACCTGTATAAGGGCTAAAAATAGAAGACTATAGGCGTGAGTATTAAAACTCAATAGGTTAGCTCGATATTCTATTCCCAATGCACATTCCTTTAAAATAAAAGAAACATCAATTTATAGTTTTAAATTCAATATATTAAAGTATGGTTTTAAAATGAGGTTCCATGCTATAATAATTATCAGACAAAAACATGCATTTTTAATAAACAAAAATGCAAGTAACAATTTTTTTTAAATAGGTGAAACTTCAAAATGAAAATGATTTTCAAGAGGGATGATTTAAAGAATTATATCTTTTAAATAAATCACACACACTACTAAATTGACCAACCAAACACACCGTATGCCGATGGTGACTACAAAAGATCCATTGAGCACAAGTCAAGGGAACACCCCTAGGTACTAGTGATTTGTGATCCCGAAGTACCTCGTATCTCGGTGAATGTAACCATAATAAATATCAGTTCTCGTGCACGAGACACTAGTAGGGAACATACCCATAACCTAGTGGTAACCAATAATCATCATAATCATAGTTTATTTAGTGTTGTCATCATCAAACTTACTACCTGAAACAGGGGCCAAACCCCATAGAATCACTGGCATACTAGTACACGTCCGCCCACCTAGATACCCGAGAATCCCTTTAGTGCTCAATCAAGTTACACATATTATCAAATAAAAATTTCTCATCCAAATTCCATTCCCAAACCATAAAAACACAAACATCCCACAAACGTTCTTCACATTTCTTTCACGAATCAACAAACCACTAAATATTTTCGTAAAACAATTTCAAGGAGTGTATTGAGGCTTTGCACATAAAAATCATTAAAAAACACTCTTTAAATTAAAAACACACATCAAAACCATAACAAAACATATTTGGAATCCATAAAAACATTTAATAAAATCATTTCATGGACTATAAAACAATCCCAATTGCACAACTTGGTATATACAAGTAAAACACTCATTCTTCATTTTTAGGAAAGGCCAAACGGGCCTTTTAAATTTACTCAAAACTAACATTCAACAAAGTTATGAATTTTAATTTTATTAAGGAGGTGTATAACACCATTTAAATAATCTAACCACATTCATAAATCCCATAAAACCCTCGGTTACATATTCAAAATACATCCATTTTCATAAGAATGTCAAACATGCCATTTTCCGGAAACTCAGGCCAAAACATGTTGTAATAAAAAACCCATTTATTTGTAAAACCAAATACAAATTATAAATCCATAAAAGGATCCCAAAATATTTTTATACATTCTTACAATGTATTTATAATTCCAAACAAATCATTTTAAATTGCGCTAGACACATAAAATCCAATCGGGAAATTTACTGATCACATGACATGCACTCTAAAAAAAACAACTTATGTTAAGCACTTAAAAGGTATAAAACACCATTTTAATTACATGAAGTTATTAAAGATACTGATACATATTAAAAATACCATAAACCAAGTGTAAAAACTCATGGAATAATTTATCAAACTTGAAGAGTTCACATTTATACCAAAACAACTATATTTTTAACAAAATAAGTCATAAAACATAATTTGCACACAAAACCTTTAGAAACAAAGTTTCAAAGCAGAAAATATCATGTAAATAATGTTATAATAGAATTAAAATGATGAAACTTAAATGATAAAGGTTTGTGAAAGGGATATCCTACCTCAAATCCTTGGCGTAACAGAAACACACACCCGAAATCACCCGTCGCGGGTTTATAAACCCTAAAACTTTGAAGACCAGAACTAAATGAATATAAATTTCATAAAAAAAATTATATAACATAACCCTAGGTCTATCATGACTAGGGGAGATTATAAAACTATTAAATAATGAAAGGACGAAGAAGAGCGAGGATAAAGGAGATGGAATCTCGCCTTTTCTAAGAGAAAACTTTTCGTATTCCATTAGATCTGCACCCCTAGAGAAACGTGAATGGGATAAAACTTCATGTAGATTCTCTTAAGGTCTGGAAGAACCAGTTAAAGAATATTTTTTTTGAAAAATAGCATGTATTTAATGATTTATGTGTAAAACTATTTACCTTATCAATTATGGGCGATTGGAGATATCTTGAGAACTTTAGCCCTAATCCGAGACTCATATGAGATCTAAAGAGGGTAAATAAATTATGAGGGTGAGAATAGGGTTATGGGATTCGATGGAGATGTGGAATCACCAAAAAATATTAAAAAATTAATTAGATATAAAATAAACATATATTTTTTTAAAAACAGGAAATGAGCCCATGGGATGGCCCAATACCAAAATAAGTAACCCCAATTCCCCATGATTATGAATTTTTATGGGGTCCAAAAGGATAATGAAGTTTTAATATATAAGTATAGGACAAGTGGGAATTTTAATGAGTGAAAAAGGATGAAAAAAAAATAGTTATAAAAGAAACAAATTCGGTTTTTAAAACTAGAAATGGGCTCACGGTTGGCCCAAATCATGAAGTAACCACCCTTTCTTCAAAAACTCATAAAAAACCAATGGGGAACCCAAATTAGGGTGATTAGACATATATGAAACATCAAAACTCAAGATTCATCTCACCAAATACCCATGAAAATTATCGGGATTTCCAATGGACCAGATCCAAACAAAGACAAAAAAAACTGGGTGTGACACTTCTTCTGGGGAATTTAATAATTATCTTCGTCATCATCTTAAAACACATTAGAACACTTTACATCAAAATTTACAAAATTTCCACATCATAAGAATGCAAGTGAAATTTTACCTTTGAACTTTCCTCTTTGTAGGTTTGAAGAGAGAAATGACATGACATCATCCAAATTATCTTTCTCATAACTATCTTCAACAGAGAGCTTATTCATGGCCTTGAATGCCACATTTTAGACTTCCCCTTATCCAAAACATCATTACCATCATTTATAATTTCATATGAAACAAGGGTACTATGTATGTTATCCAATGTCATCTCATTTGGATCTTTATCTTCCAACACCGGAACTTTTAGATTAAACTGAGGTGAATGTTTCCTCAAGATATGATTCACAATATTTATATCTTCAATGAATTCTTTAAGACCAGACATGTCTTCCACTACAAAATTCACCTTGTCAAAGAATGCATCAAAAAATTCATTTGGGTTTATTATCAGATCTTAATACTTATTCCACAAAACCTGCAGACTTTCATCTATGACCTTTGAATCTCATTCATAGATATTAAATAGCTTTTCCCATATAGCATGTGATGTTTTACATATCATCACCTTCATATAAATTTCATTTGATAGGGAACCACCTAAAGAATTTACCCCTTTAGCATCGACATCCAATTCTCTTATTTTGGTTTCTGATAAAGCACCACTATTGATATTGGCTGATATTCCATGTATATATACTATGAAGACATCCATTCCCAATGATTAGAAGTAGTGCTGCATCCGATTCTTCCATATTTAAAAATTATTTCCATATAAGATAAAAATTACTTTGTGATTGACCACCTCCATTTATTATTCTGAGGGATAACCACTAACATTTAAACTTTCCATGTGATACCAATTGTTAGGACCACTAGGTCAAACACCCTGAGGGTGGGGGTGGGGGGGGGGGTGAATCAGGGTATGATAGATTAAAACTACTTCCCCTTCAGATCTTGTTTCTTCATTAAAAAAATTTAATTCTCTCTTTATCCCGTAGAAATATATGAACAAAATTGAACTGATGCATAGGAAAAAGCGATTTTAGTTTGTTCACCCTCATTGAGCTACACCCAAGGAGGATACAACAGTGATGTTATGATGTACCAAATCCACTAAATCACACCTCCTATTAAGAGGTTAGGTCTAGATCACTTCTATACCCATGCTTACTTCCTTTACATGATTTATGGTCCGATCACTGCATTCCCAAGGGTCAATCCCTATGTCTCTTTCTCTTTCTCAGTGTTCCATCTCTGTGTACCCCCTCTATTTCTGAGGACTGATTCTCCCTATGAACAAATTATTATTTTGTGAATCATTTTCTACTTCACAGACCTCTTTCCTTTATGAGATTTATGGCCCCAACAAACCCCTTCATGAACCATTCCTACAAACTCCATCCCCTTTCACAATATCCTACTTGTGAACTACTTCACCCTTCATGGAATTCTCCCTCATGAACCACTTTTGGACATCTCCAAATTCCTAGATAATAGACATTTTCTTATAAAAATTGCACTGAGTAATTATGGGATTAACACTCCTTATATAGGAAAATAGATCCAAAAAATCCTTTAATCTGAGATTTACCACAATATTCACCATGTACCATGTTCCCGTGAACCATTATTCCATACACGGTCCACGTTCCACATTTTCCTTCATAGTGACCGAAATAATCGTCTTGTTTTCATGAATGACATGCCATCCCATGAATTGTTTTCCTCCTGTGAAAAAAACTCCTTCCCATAAACGTCCTTCTCTCAATGAACCCTTCCTTTTACTCAGTATGCATACTATTTTTCTTATGTGAACCATTCCCTCGTACATCCTTTGAAATCAGTGAACTGTGCTTCATGGTCTATGTATTGTTCACTCATTTGTGGAAAATATTCCTTTTCCAAAATTAAACTTTTGATTTTGAGGCCCAAAAATTTGGAAAAAACTTGGAAATTAAGTTACCTTAAAAACCTACCTCGACAAACACCAACCATACTCATCTTTATTTTTCAACAAACACAATCCCACCCAAAACATTTTTAGAGGACACCTTGAGAAATTTTTTTCCAACAACTACTAGTGATAAATATCAAGACAAAGAGAACAAAATTTTGTCTCTATATAGTTAAATACCCCCTAGGGTGGGTGAATAAACATATAAGACCCAATTTTGATATTTTTTTATCGTTAAAAAAACTTATTTCTATATTATTTTCATATAAATATGTAAAATAAAGTGAAATCATTGATGGGACACAAAAATTTTACTTGCTTCACCATAACTGAACTAATACAAGGAGAACACAAAGATAATGTGCTAATGTACTAGTATCACTAAAGTACAGAACTAGTATAATTTTTTGAGATAACTCACCATCCCTCATGGTTCATAACTATTCACACTCAAGAGCTTACTATCATCTCAACTATAGTGAATGCACTGCTCCTCTATAGGATTATTCTCACGATATATATAAATATAAATTTGTTCACTATAAAATGGGTGTGAGATGAATCTCGACTTTCTTCTTTGAGATAAAATCTACTTTACCACACAACTTCTAATTTTTATAAAATACCTTCATGAAATATCCTTCTTCACAAACAACTCTTACATGAACTATATTTTCAAAACAATATTCACCACAAACTATCTAAGAAAGACATCCTTCAAAAGAATATTCCTCTATTATACTATTGGGAATATTAAAATTTCATATTGAATTTTTTGAATAAATTATATATTCACACTTTCCAGAATCTATTCCCACTACACTCCTCTCCATGACTTCACTTCCTAAAAGCACTTTACAAAATTTGGTGTGCTTCATGAACTACTACACTTTAAATAACCTATGAGTAATGAACTCTCTTATGAATGTATGGAATTCCCATAAATGATCTCACAAGTTAATTTTTAACTCTATCTAATAAAGTGATTATGGATTCCTTATATAGGAAAAGAAACCGAAAAAATATTATAATCACAAAATTAATATTTATCCCTTTTAAGAAATTCCTTCCCTATACTTCTCCTCATTCATGATACCATATACCATAAAATTAATTTCTTTTTGGATAGGAATCATAAAATTACAACCATAAATGATGATACCACCACATAGTTACATCACATAACACCTTTGAAAACTTCTCCTTCATGTACTGCTATCCAAAATCCACCTTTTGTGAACTTCCTTTATAGCTTTATGTAAGTGTTATGTGGTCATGTACTTACTATGTGAAATGGTTTTCTTGAACTACCTATACTGTCCATGCACTTTCTATGCCTAAATCATTCCTTTTCCATTTTTCTACGCAATCTCCATATACCTCAAAATGCTTATAGATGTAATTTTTCTACCCAATTTTTCAACATGAAAACTAGATATTTTTTAACTATCTTTATCAATAAACAAAAAAACCCCAAAAACAAAAAAATATCCATGAGGAAGCTTTCCCAACAATCACCCCTCTGGGTTTGTCAAAAATACGTAAAAAAAATCCAAAAACATTCTATTGAAAAAACTTTCACACTTCCTTATTCAAAATACATTTTCACTTCTTCAATTATATAAATAGACCAAATAATTTCTTAACACATTCTATTGGCCCACATGAGTCCAACAATAAGCATGAGAAAAAAAAGTATCATGAAAGGTACATCATCGAATCATATCATTCTTGATGCTACTTAAAGAATAACAACATCCTTTGAATCATGTTCATCTCTTGAGATCATTTCTAAAACCACACTTGATTACTACTTTTGTTCACAAACACAAATTTCATCCTTGTATCACATTCTTGATTTTTTAAATGATAAAACAAATTTATCATCCTCATATTCGATAATTCCCCATAAATATAGACTCCCCCTAGTTCAATGTAGATTAAATATCCCCATGAATCAGTTTTAGTCATCCACTCAAAGTGTTTGATATGATGCCTCTAATTATGACCATCTCATAGTTCAATTTCATAAATAAAATATTTTATTTCAATACATTCCCATGATCTTTTATGTTTATAATTTTAGAGAATTAGGAAGAAACATTAAATAAGAAAACCAATTTATTTTTAAACAAATAGATTTTTTTATAAATATAGAAACAACTAATTAATCCATTGTAAGTCTTCAATATTTCCCAATACTCTTTGAAAAACATCATATAAATTAATTTAATTTAAAAATTGGGAAAATGGGAACATAAGAAAGGGGTGAGATCAAGCACTCAGTAATGGTAACCAAATGAGATAATAATTAATGATAAAAAATTAGTATATGGTGAACATATGGGTATAATCAGGATATATTATAAATTTATAAATAATAATTGATAAATAATAAATCATGTAATAATGAATGGAATAACATAAAGATATGGAATATCTTATAAAGGGGAATAAACATGGTAATATAGCATAGCCTAGAAATGAAAATAATCATATAATTATGAAATAGCATGAAACACATACTTGGAGATATGGAACAAACATAAGAAATGGAAACCTTGTGATAAAACTAATTATTCTATCATACATGTGAACAAAATCATTATATAAATTCTAGAAAATGTGAGAAAACTCATTATTCCCTTGCATATGTAAACAAAATCATTATATCCACACCTGAATATCTCACGAGATATCAACTTAAACCAATGTATTGTAGGGTTATATAATACCTTACCCATCATCATCTATACATATGTATGACATAATAAATCAATCATTCATCAATAGAACATAGGAATAGAAAATTGGTTTCATATTCTTTTAAAATGGAATCCAATAATTAATACATTCATAATTCCATCATAACATAATATACTCATGGGAAATAAATGGGAATCCCAATATATTTAATAACTTTCTTTGTAAATACCTTTTAATCAAGATAATATATGATATTATATTTATAATTTATAGATCAAGGGTATATAGTTAAGTAAAAAATTTCCCCAATCAATTAATGTATGGTATCTATGAGAACACACTTTAATAAAATAAATGGAAAACATTATATTAATAAGGGAAAGACATTGGATGAAAAATTAGGTTTATAAACTTTCAATGTATAGAAAAGGAAAAGGTAGAGATTGATCATTTCTATGTTAAAAATGAACATTTTATAAGAAATACATAGAAACAAGGTGTAAGGAATCATTGAAAGAATATCCTTGATATATATTAAGATATATCATAGAAAAATTACTTAGATTAAAACACTTTATTGGATTTTGAAAGAATCACATTGCAAATAAGAAATATCCTTGTTCATTTGAGATAATTTTAAAAAAAATATTTCATAAAACTAGGATAAAATATTTTCTTTTAGAAACCATGAAAACTTAGAGGTAAAGTTTCATTTAAAATGAAAAAGGTGAAGGTAATATGTGTTCACATTGAAATAATTAAAAGTAGATTTTAGAAGACATTTTTAACATATTCATAAAATGATAAAGTTATAGGTTACATTGAAATGGTATTTTGAAATGAGTGAAGTAATTTTTTCTTTAGAAATTTTATTTTGAAAAAGAAATTTCAATAATAGATAATTGATAATACTTAAATGTTATCAAAAGAAATATTGGGTGGATGAAAAAACATTTTATTTTGAAAGGATGAAAACATTTTTAATATTTTATAATTTAATTGTTTAAAACCCACATCATACAAAGAGTAAAAAAAATATTTTTTAAAATATAATAATGAAAATATAGTGTAAAAATTAGATAACACCTAATTAGGTTTCCAATTATAATAGATAATACTCTTTGGAAAGTAAAATATTTACAAGGAGGGGAGACCATCATTTATGAGGATGGTAATTATTATTTACAATGATATAAATTTTAAAATAGATTCATCAAGATAAAATATTTAGAATAAAAATTTATTCTCCCTAGATAGGAAGAAATATTACTGTGAAATAAAATATTATGGTGTAAATAACAGGTATTAGGAGAAACTATTTCAAGAAGAAGCATTTTAACTCAATAATGGGAGTTGAGTTAAAAAAAGTCCTTACTTTAATGATAATATACTAATAAAAAGAATATGATAAAGTTAAAATTAAATTGATATTAAAATATCATGAGATAAAATATATTCATTATAATTAAAGAAAATAGGATAGTGAATACACCATATGAAATAAATTATCTTCCACAAAATCAAACGTGTCTCATGGATTTGAAAATTAGACAAAGAAACCATTACAACCTTTAAAACTTTCAGGTAAAAACCCCTTGAAAGATTTGATTTGAATTGAAACATTTAATAATAATAAAAATGATAGGATAATAAAACGAAATATTTAAAGGTTATTAGATACACTATTCCAAATAAATCATGGTGTAAAATAAGAAATATTTCTTGGGGGGGGGGGAATTTGAGATAAAAAACACTTTCCTTGTTTCCCCGCTTAGTTAAATGCACTATAAGATCCTTTATAATAATAAATAATATCTTAATCACCTTTTTATAACCAATTTCATATACACAACCTTTTATATACTTAATTTATTATTATTCTATATATTTATATTAGTTATTTATTATTAATTTTTAATAACGGGTGTGAGTAATGTTGATCATTTTAAACTAGTTTCATAATAGTGGCGTTGTTATTAATTATTAACCAAAATTTCCTCATTAAAAAATAATAAAATTTAAAATAATTGACTTTTTATAATTATTTATAATTCTATTATTTCATTTTTGAGTGTTTTTATTATGATCTTTAAAGATGAAATTGACAATGAGAATGTTTCAATGATTTCTAATGAATGAACATTGGTATCTTAATTAATAATTTTAATATTAGTTTTACCATTATAAAACCAAATTAAAATATTTATTTACTTATTTATATCATATATTATCTGTAATTTAGTAATCAGAGTTATTCTTGATATTATTTTATAGCGTGGTTCAAGAATGTGGGTAGACAGACCCAAACATGAAAATACCATAATTAATGGATGATTATGATTATGATGTTGTTTATTTTAAAATAATATAATTATTAAATAATAATATTGATATTATTTAGATAATTTTAATTTGTTTAATCACATTTTAAGATATTTTAGTAAATAATAAAGAAACTAAATAAAAAATTAGATGCATTACTTTATAGAGTCGGCAACCTGTACAATATGCAATTAACATTTTCATTTATCAATGAATGAGAGGTAAAGAAGGTGGATGTAAATTTTTACCTTTATATTCATATTATATGTGTAACATTTATCTCTAATTCTATCCTTATAACTAGAAAAGCGGGGTAGTGGGTAAAAAATCAAAGGTGTCACTTCATGGAGGTTGTTGTTTGCAAAAAACACATGAATGACAGTTTCATTTTTGTTATTAGAAAAGGAGAAATGTGGTTAATAGTTATAAACTCAAAATAAAAAAATTTATTATAAAAACAATAATAATTTAATTATATAGGAATTATAAAATTATTTTTATGAAATTAAGAAATAAAAGGAGGGAAGTGATGAAAAAGAGTACTCACGTTGAGGACCTTATATTTCTCATAGAAGAGTCCTCAGGAATAGAGGTCTTAGGAAAATATATTGTGACCAGAAGTTCAAGGAGAAGGAATAATATTCTTAAGGAATTAAAAATTTTTCATTTTAGATATTAAATATATATTTTTTGGATTGTATCAAAGGCGTGGTGAGAGGCCCCTTTTATAATTGGTGAGAATAACATTTTTTTGTAAATATTTCTACTTAATATAAAGAGATCATATGTTTCACATTCCAATAAGACTTAAAAAGGGAAACTATTGGAATGTTATATTATATATGTTTTTAAAACATCAAACATTCATTTTTACACATGTTTTATGTCCTTAAATCTTAGAGGTTTTACATTTACCATTTTTGGTTTTATCGCGACAACTAATTTTTACCTAGGAAAATTACTTTTAATGAAAAAATTAAAATGGAAATTATTACCTAATTTTTTACTAATTATTAAATAAACCCAAATTATCAGATAAAATTTATATGTGTAATAAAAATTAATTTTTTATGTTAGTGCATGCACAGTGTTAAAATCCCTTTTTAGAGAAATTATATTTTTAAGCTTAAAATTTATGTGTAGGGTAAAAATATCAATGTATTTAAATTTAATAATATAATTTGTTTTATTATAAAAAAAATAAAATTTATGAGTCTATTAAATCAAGTTAAAACCTAATTTTACAAAAATAGTATTTAATTAAAATAAAAGTCCCAAAATAGTTTTTATTGAAAAATATTACTTAAGTTGTTAAAAAATGGTTTTCTAAATTTATAATAGTATTTTAAAATACAAAATTTTAATCCTTAAAATCATATTTTATCAATTTAATAGTCTTATAAATTTATTGGTCTTTCTTATATAATGATATGGTCATAAAATTTACAGTTTTGGTAAAAACAATTTTTTCACTATTCACCTAAAATCAATTATTTAAGAAAAATATCAAAAATTAATCTCAATATAAAATTGATATTATGAATACATAAATTAATCCTATTTCAAATATTTCAAATTATAAAATTAATAAATTTATATTTTAATAGAAAATCAAAAATATAAAGACCAACGACTTTTGTAAAAAAATGGACTTTTTAAACTTTAAGTGTCTTTAATATTATTTCATATAAATTTATAAATAATTGAATATTGAAATAATAGTTTATAAATATAAATATGACCTATTATAATAAAATTATAACTATGATAAATTTAATTCATTAAGGTAAAATAAAATACCCCATTTTTAAAATTGTCATTCCAAAGGCATCCTTTAAAAAAATATTAATTAAATAAAAATAAAAATATATAATTATTTTAATTGATTATTATAAATTTTATTTACTAATGATTATATTATTCACTAAATTTTAATATATATTATTTAATTTTAGGTTATTGTTGCGTTAGTTCAGTGTTGCACGTGTCCTAAGAAGTTGAAAATAATATTAATTAAGAGGATCCAAAATCTTCGGTCATTACATTCTACCCCTTAAATAAATCACTTTCTTGAAATTTTAATTTTTAATCACTAGTGATAGTAGGATAGGGTATTATTAAAATATTTATCATTTAAAATATATATTCTAATATTAAATCTAACTTACTATATTAGGCTATATTAAGTTACTTTTAATTCCTCAAATAACATTAATATTTCATACAATCAACTGCTCAAGTATGTATATTCCCTAATCATATATTATGTAAAATATGAATTTAACAAAACCATATAAATCTATAATTACAATAACCCATAAAAAATCTATATGTTCTTCTAAAAATTTATTCTACCTTTAACTGTCAAACAATATTAATGGTTTGGTCATAAAATCACACAATATCCAATATATAAAACAATCCAAAAGATGTGATAAACAATAAAAAAATATTAAGAATCAATTTTAAACCACAAGGTTACTAATAATGTCTAGATTAATTTTTTAATATCAATCAATCCTTTATTATCTCAATATTAATCATATATTTATCCTAAGAATTATCCAACCCTCAACCATGTGTTCTTCAATTGTTACCATAAAAAATATAACCTCATCATGAAACCACTTTTCAAGGTTATTAATACCAGTTAATATATATTTCAAAACCTTTAAATCAAAAAAACTAAACAAAAAACCTTAAATGTTTCATATAATACTAATAAATTTTATAATATACTATAATATCATAAAAAAATATCACTCACTAATGAAAACAACTAAGTGTATCGAGATTTTTTTTTCATGACATCACCGTCACTTTCTAATGTTTGAATAAAAAACAATTTTTTTTCATAATAACAAGAATATACTAATATTATCAACCATTTAATTATTATATATAATTTAGTTATAAAACATATTTGTTTCTAGATACATACCTTTATTAGCTTCATTTTTATGATAATGTTTCTACAAAATACTAAAACCCCAAAAAGAAATCAATAAAATCAGTGTAAAAGATCACGTGAGTATGAAAAATAAATCATAAGATGTATTCTTTAATGACACCTTCATTTGAAACTTTGATATTTTTATTTCAATATACTTTTAATTAAGTTAAGTTCTTTTATAATTTATAGCCTAATCCCAAAAATTACTATCCCAAAATTATTATGAACTTTCATAGAATATTCTAAACCTGAAAATAATTGGAATATATGCAATCAAATCTTGACTTACCATTTATTTATAAAATTACCTGTTAGTTAATATGAACCTTAACTCATGAATATATACATTGTAATCAATGTTATCAATTGTCATTTCCTATTATTTTTTCTAGGAAAATTATTTTTAAATCATTCATAATGGATTGTAAAGAGAATATGAATTAACCGAAGCATATACCCTTGGTGTATCAAACTAGGTTCATAGTTCAGTCTATTTTTCATGCACTATGTGATAATTAATTTACCAAATATTCTCTTTTTAGGGTTATTACCCCTAGGAACATCTGTTCCTAAGCTAATATCTAATATTTTTATCCACACAAAGATGTAATTCCTAGGTGAACTATATAATCTCTACGTTAACAAAACTTCATGATTTAATCACATACTTATACGTATACCTAAAAATTATCCCTAGGACTTTCACTAAAATTATCTTATCATAATTAATAAAATATTCAATATTACCTCAATTACCCTAAATTTTTATCTACACCTCTGAAATTATGATCAAATTTAACTTATTAACAATTAAATTATCTTCAAATAACATCCTAAACTCTAAAGTTATATGTAACCCACTCTTATACAAAATATATTTCCCTATGAAAATTATTATCTCTTAATTAAATGAATTGAATTAAAATATTATTTTATTATATATTCCAATTATTTTTTGGATTATAGTTTTAGAGAATTATGAGAAAACCTTAACTAATAAAACCCATTTATTTTTTAACTAATGGAATTTTTTTCCTTTATATAAACAAATTCTTAATCCACAGAAGTATTTAAAATTTTCCACAAATTATACACAATATACACTCTTCTAGAAACATCATACATATTAATTTCCTTCAAAACATAGGGAAATAGAAATACAAGGAAGGGGTGAGCTCAAATGATCAGTAAGGGTAAACATAAACCATAACTATTAATTACCATAAATGTGCATAAGTTAATTATATGTATACTATAAAGATACATAATTTGGTTATAAAAAAATAATAGATCATAAATCATGAAATAAGGAATTATATAACATAAAAGTTTAAAATAACTTATTAAAAATGGCTAATAGTGGAAATATAGTATAACCTAGAAATAGAAATCATCACAAACTTATAACATAACATGAAAAACTACTTGGATATTTTTCACAACCACAATAATAGAAAACCTTAGGATTAAAATCATTTTTACCACACCTATGTAAACAAAATAATTATATAAACTCTTAAAAATTTAAGAAAACTCATTATGCCAATGCCTATTTGAAAAAACACATAATTTCCATGCCTGTA
Organism: Viscum album; assembly: GCA_963277665.1. Lineage (NCBI taxonomy): Eukaryota > Viridiplantae > Streptophyta > Magnoliopsida > Santalales > Viscaceae > Viscum > Viscum album. Next base: position 1,980,117,649 of record OY728125.1, on the reverse strand, counting down.
AATCTCATGAGATGTTAACTTAAACTGATGTATTAGAGAGTGTTATAGGACCCCACCAATCAAAATCCTTAAATATGAGTTCTATTAAAAATAAAGCATTCATCACAAATAACCAATGGAAATAAAATGGGTTTCATATAATTTTCAAAGGGAATTACATAAGGAAAGAAATCTTAATTGCATCATAAAATGATATACCCATGAAAAAATAAGCATATAAAGATATTTTGTGACTTTTTAGGTAAATACCCTTGAATAAAAATAATATAGAATTTGATATTTACATCATATAAATAATGTTTATATAGTTAAGTTGATAATTTCCCAAATCAATTGATGTATAACATCTAGGTGAACACAATTTAATCAAAGAAATGGAAAATAAGGTATTTTCAAAGGAAATAAAGTGGAGGAAAAATTATGTTTATAAACCATTAATGTTTAAGAAATGAAAAGGTAGTTATAGATCACTTTTACGATCAAAATGAATATTTAATAAGACATATGGATAAATAATGTGGATGATATACTTTTAATAATATGATTGATCAGTTATAAGATAAATCAATGGATAATTTCTTAGATGTAAAACAATTTTTACTTGTCTTATAAAAATCACTTTTGGAAATAAGAAATATCCTTGATATTTTACAATCATTTTAAAATAAATATTTTATAAAACTATGAGAAAAATAATTTCTTTTTGAAATATTAAAAATATAGATATAAAGTTTAATATAAAACAACAAAGGTGGAGAAAACATGGGTTCTTATAAAAATCATTGAAAAGATATTTCAGAATACATTTTTAACACATACTTAAAAAAGATAAAATAACCAATTACTTTTAAAAATAATATTAAAAAATATTTATGTTAAAACATTTAAAAATAATTAATTTCTAAAAATAAAATTTAATAATTAATCCTTTAAAATACATAAAGTTTATATATTGAAATTTGGGGTGGATGAAAAATCATTTGATTTTTAAGGGATGAAAATTTTTAATATTTAATTTTATTTTGAAAACTGACTTCATTAAAATAGTAAAAAACATTCTTTTTAAAATAGGAGATGGAAAATTTAGAGGTTACATGAGATAAAAAATAATAAGCATCCAATTATAAAGGATAAAAATAGATGAAAAAAAATATAAAAATAAAGGGGGAAACATCATTAAAGAGAATGAGAATTATTCTTAAGAATGTTATAATTTTTTGGGAAGAGATTAATTAAGGGAAAAGTTTTTGATTAACAATTAATTATCCATATAAACGAAGATAAATTACCCTAAAATAAAATATTATGGTGAAAGAAAACAATTTTGGGAGGCAGAGGTTAAAGAAGAAGTATTTTAACTCAATTATGGGAGTTGAATTTAAAAAAAAACCCTTACGATAATGGTAAAATAATAATAAAAATAACATGAGGGAGTTACCATTAAATTAACATTTAAATATAATGAGATGAAAGATATTCATTATAATTAAAGACAATAATGTAGGTAATACACCCTATAAAAGAAATTATGGTTTGAAAAATCTAACATATGTCATAGATTTGAAAATGAGACAAATAAACACTTAAAACCTTAGAATTTTTGTTTTTAATTTATTTATAATGATATAATTTTATTCTATTGGAGTTTTTGTTGTGATCCTTAAAGATGAAATCAATGATGACCATGTTTTGGTGATTTCTAACAAAAGAACATTGGTAACTTAATTAATTATTTTAATATTATTTTTTCCATTTAGGAAAAAAAAACTAAATCTTCATTTACTTATTTATATAATATATTATAATTAATTATGTTATCATATTGATCCATTATATTATTTTTTAACATGTTTCAATTAGGTTGATAGACCGACCTAAACATGAACATAATATAATTAATTGATGATTATGACAATGAAATTTGTTTTCTTTGAAATAATATCATTTAGAAAAAAGAAAACTTATATTATTTATAAATTTTAATGTGGTGAATTATATTTTAATATATTTTTTTAAGTAAAACTGAAACTAGATGAAAAACAAGACAATATTCTTCATAGAGGTTGTAGTCTGCACAACATGCAGATAACATGTTTATTTATTAATGAATGGGAGGGAAAAATTTTGATCAAAATTCTTATATTCATAATCATATTTTATATACAAAAAGTTTCTCTAATTATGTCCTTATCACCAGATAAGAGAGGTGGTGGTGAAAAATGAAAGACGTCACTTTGTAGACTTGATAGTCCGTATAACGCATGAATGATAGTTTTGTTTTTCCTAATGGAAAAGGTGAAATATGGATAATAGTTATTTCCTTAGAATAATAAAATTAATTATAAAAATGATAATAGTGAAATTATATATAAATTATAAAATTATATTTCACAATGTAAGAAATAAAAGGAGAGTGTTTAGAGAAAAAAGTACCCTTATGGAGGACTTGAGCATTCACTTGGATGAATCCATGGAAATATCAGGAAAATATATTATGAAAAAAGGATCATTTATAAGGAATATGATTCTAGGGGAAGTAAAAAGGGTAGTGTTTAAAGTGGGAACCATATTTTCAGGGTTTCCTTTAATGGGTATTTAAAGGCCACTTTTATATGTGGTGAGAATGACATTTTTATAATTATTTCAACTTAATATAAAGAGAGAACATGTTTAAAATGTAAATAAGAAAAATATATAAAAAATAATGGATTTTGTGGGAGATTATGTCAATAATCCCTCAACCATTCATTTCTACACATGTTTTAAACATGTTATTAAGTTCTTTACTCTTGGTATTTTCACTTTTAACATTATTGGTTTTACTATAGTAACTAATTTTTTCATAAGTAATTTAATTTATTGAATATTAATAAAATGAAACTTATTTATTAATTTGTAACTAATTATTCAAAATAAGGAATCCATTTTATCTAAAAAAATTCTGTTAGTACAAAAAATTTTATTCTAACATTAACGTACGTAACACATAAAAAATTGTTTTTAGAAAAAGTGCATTTTAAAAATTAAAATTTATTTGAAGGATGAAATTATCAATTTTTTTGATTTATATGATATAAATTGGTTAATTAAACACAAATAGGATTTATTTTTATTTAAAATTAATCAAAGAATTAATTTTACCAAAATAATATTTAATTTAACAAAAAGGCCAAAAACTATTTTTAATGGAAGATATTAATTAAGTTTCTAAAAATAGGTTTTATAAATACATTATAGTATTTTAAAAATACATATTTTACATTATTAAATAAATATTTTATCAATTAATCATTCTTATAAACATATAGTTCATTTTAATAAAATGATAATGTCATAAAATTTTCAGTTTTGGTAAAAATTGTAATTTTTCACTATTTACCTAAAAAAACTATTTCAAAAAAATAAAAACCCTTAATAATATTATAATAATGAAATTATGAATCAATAAATGAATTTTATTTCAAATATTCCAAATTCTAAGATTAATAAATTTATCTTTTAAATGGAAATACAAAATATGAAGAAAAACTTCTTTTTTCTAAAAAATAAACCTTTTAAACTTCAAGTGTCTCTAATAATATTTAATATAAATTGATAAATAATTGAATCTTTATATAATAGTTTATAAATATAAATATAACATATTATAATTAACTTTTAATTATGATTAATTTAATTTATCAATGTAAAATACAATACCTCCGTTTTAAAATGGTTTCTTCAAAAGGCATCTTTTTTTAAATATTAATTAAAATAATAGTATATAATTATTTTAATTGATAATTATATTTTTATTTACTGATGAATAAATTATTTATGTAATTATAATATGTTTTGGTTCATTTCACTTGGGTATTTCATTAGTTCAATGTTGCATTTGATATAAGTTACCAAAGATAATATTAATTTAAAGGATTAAAAATCTCTGGTTAATACTTTTGAGTAGTCTCTTCACCCATTCATGAACAATATCTCTACCCCCTTTTTAATGAACCCAAAAATCAATCATTTATTGTATAAAATTTTGAAATAAACCATTATCATCACATAAGAAAAGTTTAAACACTCTTGGGGGTGTGGGGTTTCCACATCCACACTGTTTAAGTAAAATTGGTCAACTAGACTCCATGATCCAGCCAATACATATCAAAATCTTATTTTATTAATGTTTTATTCACAATGTTTATGGATTTATGTTTAATTAGAATAAAATATTACTTCACTAACCCATGTACCACTTTATCCTTATATTAAATAATAATTTATTTTAATGTTCTTTATTTATGAATAACGGTCACAATTTTTTTTATGATTTATAGATATAGAATAATAACATATAATTCAAGTCAAAGAACTAAATTTAAATCCCATATCTTGAATATACTGCTTCATCCATAATAATTTCAAGAAATCTTGAGTGGACATAATATATTTATATTCTTCAGTGATCAGTGAAATGAAATATAATTTCTTGTTTATCCAAGAAATACACAATCCACCAAGATAAAATGCACTGCCTAATTTAGAGTTTCTATAATATAATGAATCATCCTAATCAGTGTCTGTATATTCCAAAAACCTCTATTCTACTATTTAATAATAATGTAAACTGAAATCCATAGTGCCATTGATATATTTATGTATTAATTTCACTGTTAACAATTGGATTTTATTGGGATTACTTTGATACAATTCTATCATATATATAGAAAATAAAATACCAAGTCATGTCACTGTTATGTAAAAGAATATCCCAATGATCTAGCTATATTTTGTGACATTGACCAATTTTTCATCATTATTATAGAAAAATCCATCCAGGTAGAAACCGATGTTGCAATCACCTTGGAATCCTCCATTCCAAACCTCCTCAAACCCACCTTGGAATATTTATATTTAGATATTATTGAAACTTGCATTTCTTGTATCACATAAAAGCCAAGAAAAACCATCAACTCACCAATAATTGACATTTTGAACTCACACTTCATGAACTCTTGAAAATGATTTCTATCCACTGAGGATTTTATCATCTTCATATAATTTCAAAATAATCCTTTGATCACTCCTATTATTTACATAGAGATTGTAATCAAATCCACCACATTGGAAACTAAGATTCTTCTTGTATTTATATATTCACAAATACCATTATCTCATTGCTTTATTTAGTCCATGAAGTGCATTTTTCCATGAGAATTGTTTTCCTCATATTCCTAGATAATAAAACCATTTGGTTATTTTATGTACACATGTTCTTCCAAAAATCCATTTAGAAATTCTAACTTTACATCCATCTAGAAAATATTAAATTTAATTTTCAATATTATGGATACAAATTGTCAAATCATCTCTATCCATGCCGTAGGTGAAAATATATCATCTTCACCAGTTCCCCAAATTTTAGAGTATCTATTTCACACAAGACCTTCTTTATTGTGAATCACCTTTACATATTTATTTTGTTTATTATGGAAAACCAATTTTCTCTTGCTGACATTATTATTTTATAACTTTAAAATAATATCTCATTTTTGATTTTTTTAATTTTTTAAAGCTCTCTATTCATCTACTAAATCCTTTTTTTCGTATTTAGTAGCCTTTTCAAAATATTTTGGCTCTCTCTAGGATAGAAAATATGTTTTCTGTAGAGACTTCACTCTCTGTATAATGACCCATACTTTACAAGTAGATATTAATTCAACATTTAAGAATATTTATTACATAATATAACAAAAACCACTCTACGACCATATAGGTTTAGGGATTTTATAAACTGGGAAACATAAAAAACTAGTTCATAAAACATCTACACTGTCTCCCCATTATTTCTTCAAAAGTAGACTCCTTTTTAACATATCTTACTTAATACCATTCTTCATGAATTTTGGAAAAGAAACATATGAAAGGGTGATGTCAAATTCTCAGTAAGGGTAAACAAGGGAAAAATCAATCATATCATAATCATAAGAACATAACATTTTAAAATCTTATCCTCCATATAACAGATTAGAATATCATGTCATGGGATAAATCTTAAAAGTGAAATATAATCCCAATAGTCATGACATAAGACTTGAAATTTCGTGGAATACACACATATGCATTGAAAATTATTTCATATTAGTCAAGGCTCATTTCTAATACCATTATAACAGACAAATTCCATTACTAAACTGAGTTTTCTCCTCGTTCCATCCCTGTATTACTGAACTGGATTTACAAATCATTCCAGTCATGTCTATATCATGAGATAAAAATATTTACCCAATTAATTTTAAGGATATATAGATCCCACCCATCTCATAATGAAACCATTCTTATTTGTGCCACAAAAACATAAAACCTTCACTATGGCATAACCCATGAAATAAAATGGGTTTCTTAAAAATTATTCCATCATAATTGATATAAAACAAATGTATTTCCTAAATTACATTCCATAATAAACATAATACAATCATGGTAATAACAGGGATACAAATATAACCCTATTTAAATAGTGTCATCTTAGATGGAATTTTTATTTGAGAAAACACTTGAAATTAATTTTTGAGGAAAATATCATTTCTCCTTCAAAAATGTTTTCCTTCCTCAAAATGCCAAACAATTTTAGAAGAAATAATTTTATTTGAAAATAAACTTATAATTTTGTTGGTTAATATTAATGTAAAGAATTAATTATGAAAGAGTAATAATTTTTTCATACCGTACAAGTTAAAAAAACATTCTTCTCGTACATTTGCTAGAAAAGTCAAAAAGTACCTCGTACCAAAAATGATAAAAGATTCCATTCAAACCATTTAGTAAAAATTATTCAATGGGTAAAATTGACTTTAAAAAATTATATAAGGTGATAAAGAATATTTTTAAATACATATTTATAAAACATGGATGTGGATGATAAATATACCCTAGTAAATACTAACTAATAAACAATCTCGGTTAAAAATGAGATTTGCAAAGCTTTCTCTTGCCTTAGGTTCGATATCCTTCAAACGTATCATAACCTCCTTTATATTGATTGAAATAATTATATTGACTTATTATATAATCATAATCATTTTTATGATAGCATTTATGATTATATTATCATTCGTTTGTTAGTAACATTTTATTGTTACTCGTTATTCGGATATTAACTGCTTTATGTTCTTGTGCAAGATTTGTTGGATAAGTTCATGTTCCACTTCTTAGGTTATAGTAAAATCATTTACAGAATAATATTATTATAATATATATCATATTATTCATTCAATTAATATATATAATTGTGGTTTAATTAAGAACATATAGAATGAATCATATCGCATCGTGGAGACAGTAGACCATACGTACGCACGAGTAATGATATCATTCCCAAAATTGTTGAATGATATTGAAGTGGATAGTGTATAATATTTTAGAATTAGTAACATGTTATAATTATCATATATAGTTATTATTTACATCTTTATAACCATCCAAGTAAGGTGGTGGTGGAAAACAGATTACACCACGATGTGGAGACGGTAACCCATACGCACACGAGCGCGGTGAGTTCATTTTTCATAGGATGGATAGAAGGTGAAATATTTTTATTTTATATTTATAATAACATATATGTATATTAGTGATACTGATATTATTAATTTATAATGAAACAAAAAATTAATAATAAGTTGAAGGAGAAATAAGTTGGAAAGAATCAGTAGAATGGATTACCTCTTCCTCAACGTGATTCCTCTAAATCTCTTCTTAGAGAACTAGATTTGGTATTTAAAGATGATCAGGACCTCTAGAATGAAAACAGAGAAGTTTATAATGGAAAAGGTTAGGGGATGGATGATCTTGTAGGCTCAAAATGAAGTGAATATGTGAGGGAGGAGTCTCTCTTTTATAATTGAGGTGAGAGGCAGTTTTGGAAACTCTATAAATATAAACTTATAATAAAATAAAACCTTAACCAAAAACCTAAAAAATGTACCAATTTCGAATATTAGATGAGTGGGTTGTAATATCATCAACCAATAAATTTTTTACAAGTTATGTTTTCAATTCAAACCATATTTTTTTAATTTACACTTAGTTATTCTATTTAATTTTAATTATGGTAATAACATTCTAAATGTTTAATGGTTATAAATATTTATTTATATGGGGTTAATTGACCATAAATGGATATTTTATGACATGGGATACCTTGTAATTATCAATTTTTAATTTTTAAATATCTTCATGATATTTAATTAATTTAACAAAATGTTATTTTTATAAAATATCAGTAGTGTCAATTTTGACACTATTCATTTATTTGGATTTAAATAAAATAAAAACATAAGCTAAATTCAAAACAAAATATTTAATACACTTATAAAATGTCATAATATCCTATAAAAGTTTTTATCACATTAATTAGTTCATATGATATTTCTTTTAATATTTTTAAAACCATTTTTTTGATATTTATATTAATAAAATAATTTCTACATCACTATTATGTCATCATTATTGGTAATTATTTAATCTCTAAAAATTATAAATAACTTTATATGATGTAGTTAATTATTTTATATTTCCAAATACTATATATAGTCTATATTATCTCCTAGTTATCTATATATTAAAATTAATATACTTATATAAAATGAGAGTGTGTCATTTTGACACAATCATTAGTTTTTATTACATTCGTGTCATATTCATAGGTTAGTGGTCATAAAGTGACACAATTTAGAAACATAGATGAAAAGGGTCTAATTTAGTAATCCAATAGGATTTTTATAGGTGTAAAAGTAATTTTATACTATTATATTTTATCTTTAATTACCTGATTTACATTTAACCATGGTAATAAAATAATTACCAAAGTTACTATTCATAATGCCCAAAAATAAAAGTAGCCTATTAACTTAATGGGGAACTAATGATTAAAAATATATAATAAATTTTAAAAAAATTCAAAACACATAAGTTGGAGTAATTAATTTAAAATTAATCTCGTTGTTGAAATGAGAAAACAAGTTTTAAAAGTTCATATTTTGCAAAAGATTGAAATGTCTTTACATATGAATTTAATGTAAAATTAATTCCAATAAACTACATTATTTTAAATGGTAAAAATATATTATATTTATACTTTTAAACCATTAAATAATATAATTTATCAATATAAATTATTTCAATGAGAAAAGTTATTTTCAATTAAAATTTAGCGTATTTTTACTATTCATAAAAATTGAAAGTTATCAGAAAAATATCAGAAATTCATCCCAAGTTAATTTTTATATATATCTTTAAAATAACATGTTTATGTTTTCATATAAAAATTATTAATGTTTTAAAATATTAATTTAAAAGGGGTTCTCCATTCAAAAGTATAAAATTAAACTTAAAAAAATAGGTTTTTATACATCAAATAGGGTTTTATTCATACCCTATGACTAAAATATCTATTGGATGGATACCAATTTTTTTATTAAGTATATAAAACATATATATCATGTTAATTTCATTACCAAAATTAATTCACTCAAAAATAGGAATATCTAATCGACTTATATTTTTTTCTAAATAATTGATAGCCAATGAATTCACAAAGCATTTTTATAAGTTTGTTATAATTATTTCCGCTAACCTAACGATTGGGCTATAACGGTAATTTTTTATCAAGGGTGTCTCATGGTTCATTTAAACTCACAATTAAATTCAAAGAAAGCTACTGAAGAAAAAAAAATTATTTAAAGAAAATATTTCATAAAAAACATCTGGGTGTTACACTTCATCTGCATCGGAATGGTCTGATCACAAATGATATTTTTTTAATTGATTTCAGACATAAATTTTAGATTATGTAGATATAAATTTATAACTTAATTATTCTCATCATAATTTTATTCATATGATTTAGTATTTTTTCCTTATGCTCCCCTTGAACTGCTCAATGCTTTATCACCATGTTCCCGAATCTTCTCATTATTTTGATGAAGATTCTATTCATTCTATAATATTGAATGACCATTGTTTTTAAAAACATTTCCTGGAAACTCATTGGAGAATTTATATAATTTTATCTTTCCAAAGTATATAATAAAACCCATTTCATATTAATGAGATTTAAACATCATGAATTTCTCCATATTGAGAATAAAACACCCATTTATGAAAGTTTGAAAATAATTTAACATCATATTCTTTCCATAACACATATCATATGAAGTTTTTTTCTCCAAGACATTAAAAAACTAATTATAAAGTAGACCCATGTTATGAATACATCCTTCCAAAACTTATTTGGAATTTCATTATCGATAAGAATCATTTTGGACATGTTGTTTATAATCTAGTTTCCCCTCTTAAACACACCTTTTTTCTGAGGAGTTATCACTATGAAGAATTGGTGACTTATCCATTATTTTTTGAGATAATAATCTACCTAGTTGTTTTTTATTTTGATTCCATTATCAATCTTAAATTTTATAATTTTCTACTCAAAAATATTTTATCCTTCCTCTAATACCAAATAATGCATCCAAACACTAGATACTTCTGAGTGATGCCCATTATCCATATAATAATACTATATTTATCATTTAAAATAATGTAATAACTCTTACCATGAATAGATATTGGTAATATAGGCCCACAAAAATAAAAAATGGACAAATTCAAGAACCCTAGCGAACTTTGGTTATTTTTCATTTTATGTATTTAACAACATCTTCCTTTTTTTACAAACATCACATTTGTGTGTATAATCATGTTATAGTTTAGGGGGGATCTCAAGCTCCATCACCCAAATGAATTAGGGGTTTATGAAATTTTATATTTCATTATTTCTTGGATTTTATGTATATATCTTCTTCTCTACTAATAATTTATAGATTTCCCTCCATGAAATTTTGTTGAATGAAAAAAACACTGTCCTTTTCCTTGACGATACACATATTCTTCATAATGATTATAACATTCCCTAAGTTGTACAATTAGACTAAACTTAGAATGTTGTGACTGATACCTTCAATAAAAAATATATCCACACATCTCATATTTTTTCTCCAAAATTTTCTTTCCCAAAGCTGATAAATTTTAGACCTTCATCATTTCAAAATCTAATGACACCTTCCATATTGTATTTGATGCATATGAAAAAATTATTATTTACTATTATATGGTAATTACAAGTACTTTATAATATCCATACACCAGTATGATTTGATATTTTTGGGTTAATTGTTTCAACTTATTCCTTTTAGCTCTTCTATTTTTGATCCATGTCTTAAAATTCACACTCAATGTTGATTAATGTACTTTATGTTCTTATAAGTGTGATAGACTAACTCAGTATTTCAAAGTTGGGAAACACTTTGGAATTTTTATTTCTCTTGGAAATCCTTTGAGATACTGCATCTGACCTATTTCTTCATAGGAACATTCCTATGAATTATTGATGAGAAATACTTAGATGTATATAAAAATACACCACACCAAAAATAGTGAACATAAAAATAATCCCTAGAATATTAAAGTATTCTCCACAAACTATGTTGCGTTTGATCCCCCTGGTACCCTTTGAGTATGAGGTAAACTTTTTAGGAATTATTTATTTTACCATAATAATAACACTCATTGTCTGTTTGGTTCTCTGATTTTTTCAATTCTTAGTCATACCTAAATCAACATTGAACTTTTGAGTGTATGATTATGTCCTGATGTTAACCATGATAATTTTCTTTTTTCAATCAATTTCTATACCATCTTCTTCATTTTTATGATTCCTTTTCTCCTCCTGAAAATAAATTATCTAATTTTATAGACCTCCATAATCCACTTTCACATTTTTTATCACCTATTTAATATAATTTCCTAAGGTCATACTGAGAGTCAAGAGTCTCTCCTAATCTTATACTTTTTATCAAATGCTGAAAACTTCCTCCTCAAGATCTTTTTTATGGTTGACTCAAAAATTTACTTTTTTAGTCAAACCATTAGTATCCCTTGGATATTAATTAGTTTTAAGATTGTAATTTATAACCTTTTAAAAGTTTTCTATATTTTCATATTTATGTATTTCATTTTTTTTCCTTAAACTTGTACTTATTTTATTCTTACTACTGTATATAGAGTTTTTCATCATGAACCCCCATATTATATTTTTTTCATTTTCTATCTCTAAACACATATATCTTCAGAAAAATCCCCTAACTCCACTTATAGATTAAATTTTCCTTTCAATTATCCTTCATTATCATCACAATATCCACTTTTCTAAGAACTACCTATAATAGCCATAAGAGAATCTCTTTTATAGTCTTTATAGTCCTCAATATCTTTTTCCTCAATTTATTTTGAAATATTTTCCTCTTGTGAATGAAGGTTCTTCTTCTTGAAGAATTTTATCTTTGTGTTTCTCCTACCTTTCACATTGAATAAATATTTATTCATGGTAACATCATAATCCCCATTATCCTTATGAAACTTATTGGGTCACTTTTTTAAAAGATTCCCAACCTTTACTTATCAATATAAATTGAGGGGGATTTTACCGTTAAACTTTTAATTTCTCCATTATAGATTTTAATAAATGAATGGAATGAATATATCCACATATTATTTTTCTGAATTATCCTTAATGGTGAGTTTTTTCAAGGCTTGTAATTTCTATTCCTTTAACTTCCCCTTTTCCATAGCCTCATTATCATTGTTTACAATTTCATATAGTGTAAGAGTATTGTGGAGACTATCCAATGTCCACTTATTTGGATCATTAACATCAAGAAAAAATAATTTTTGAATGAATAGGTTTGGAAATATTCTTCAGATGTGATTGATGATATTTACATATTTAAAATTTTATTCGAGACCATAAATATCCACCATAATTAAATTCACCCAATCATTGAATTCATCAACTGATTAATTTTGGTGCATTCTAAAATACTCATAATTATTCTAAAAAACAATAATTTTGCTTGAAACACTTTTAAATTAACTTTATAGATATAAATAAACTTCTATCACATACAATTCAATGATTTATATAGCATCAAATTAAAATAGATTTTGTTGGATAAAGCTCTACCTAACATATTGATACCCTCAATGTCAATATCTAATTCCTTACTATCCAATTCTGATAAATTATCTCTATCCAAATTAACTAAATTTATATTTATAACATCTTTATATAAATCCATTCCCAATTATCATAAATAGGGGTGAATATGATTCTTTCATAGATGAAATTTATTTTCCTTAAAAATCAAAATTACTTTTGGATTAACTTTGAAATTACATTAAATGAGAGAAAATACTAAGGACTTTAACCTTTTCCTATAATTATAATTGTTTTTACCACTTGGTTAAATAAACTAAGAGGGGGTAGGGGTGAATTAGGGTATAGAAGATTAAAATACTTTCCCCTTTCAATTATGTTTCATTGTTAAAAAATAATCTATTTTGTCCTCTTCCCAAAAAAATATATAAAAAGACGTAATAGCATACATGTGTCACAAAATTTTTACTTAGCTCACCCTAAGCAGGATAATAGAAGGGGCATATAAAGGTAATGTGATAATTTTCCATAACCACTAAAGCACACTGTTGAAATAATATTTAAAGCAAATTCACTATCCCACTTATTTTGAAACCATTCACACTCAAGATCTCACTATCCTCTCAATTGAGTTGGATACACTTCTCCTATAGAAGATTATTTTCATGATATGTATCAAATTCAAATTAGTTCACACTAAAATGGGATTTACATGTAGCTCCACTTTTATCCTTGAGATGAAATCTATTTACCATGTAACTTCTACTTTATGGAAAATTCCTTCATGAACTTATCTTATATGTATTACATTTGTAAGACACTATAGAATAAAGACTTTATATAAATTTCTCCTCTATAAGATACTTCCATTAAACAAACTACTTTTTGAACTACCTTCACATACTACCTTATGAAAATAAATTTTATATACACACATTAAGGAATTAATTTCCTATGTACTAATCATTATGAAATTTTCTTCTATAAAGCACGTTCTAAACTACCATGTTCTTCATGAAATACTATACAATATATAACATATTTTTCATGGAATACCTTTCATTTTTGAGGAATTCCAAGTGATAATCCCATGATTTATTTTTTCTCAATATTTAATGAAGTGATAAGGGGGTACTCATATGGAAAAAAAATCCCAAAAAACCCCTTAATCACTAAAATAATTGTTCCTCCCTTTCTGAAATCCCTTATGTGTAATATTCATCCTTTATGAAATCTCATGATTTGAAAATCATTTTTGGTCGGCCAAGAATCAGATCCTTATGATCAAAAATGGTGAGGCCACTACATAACATCACTTCCTAAACACACCATAGACTACTACTTTATGTACTTATAGACATAATCCACTATCCATGAACAACCTTCATGAATTATTATAATTGTTATGAAATTTTATACTGAATCCATTTTTTTTAATTTTCAAAATTCACTTTTGGTTTAGTATGAGCCTTATAAAAATACCATAGTCTCACATTACCCTATAAATAATTCCAAATTTAAAATTTCAACATTCAAAATTCAAAAATAAAAAATATCTATTATCACAACCTCAAGACACAAAACTTCTCATGTTGTGCACCTTGAAAGAAAAATAAACCATCATCGCCAACAGTTCACTGACAATAACCACCTGCCAAAATCCATCATCATTGTCGAAACTACACCAGAGAAATATCTATACACATAAAAATTCTTCTAGAACCACTTTGTTAACCCACTCTATCAAAAAATACACTACTACATTATCAACCATCTTTTTCAACAAAAACAATATCCCAACAACACTGAAACATCACCTTAAGGTATTTTTTACCAACATTAATCAACACCCCATATATGGTATAAACAAAAAAGGAAATAAACCCAATAGAGGTATAATTGCAGTGATTTAAAATTTTGGTTGGTCACATGGGATGTAGTTTAAGAAAATGAGTGTCACTATCCATAAAATTACATATGATATCCTGAGACACAATGTCATGTAATGGAAGGTGAATATCAAAAACTATAAACTCAATGTAGTAAGTGAAACTAATATAAAACTACCCATAACCCAAATACATATATTGGAACCAATAAAACAATAATCACATAAATATATGTATGATTTCAGAAGGAAGATATATAATTATAGGGGAAATTTGTTATATAGAAAGTAGAGGGAGTGATCCTGAGTATTGATTTAATATAGAAAAACATGGACTACGTATGTGCATGTGTGGGGCAAGAAGATCCCCCACTCACACTGCTTACTAAATCTAGTAATATAATAACTTCTTGGACAAATGGATCTCGATTGTGGAAAGTGAAAGAGTAAAAATATCATGTGGTAAATAATTTTATCAATGAACCTTCTATGATCCCTATAAGAAGAATAAAATCCTTTTGGAAAGGGGGATCCCATATAGTGGGACTACATACTATAATTTTCATAAAATTTGTTTTTAATCTGTTTTAGTATTTTCTCATCTCTTAACTATAATCTATTTTATGCATGATCATGGATAGATAAACTGAAATTTAGTCTATGGGTAAAGAAACATAATGTTTTAAATTCATTTTCGATCACATTTTAATAATTTTTATTTTATTCTTAGAATTGTAGGATGTGGATAAAGATTGAGATAGATAATAGTGGTCCACATATAAGCTATGCTCTATATTTTTTCTTTTAATTTTTTCATTTATTCTCACTGTCTTCACTCAGTTCACATGGTATATGATGGATCTAATGGATTGTATATTGAATGTTTTGAGATTTTTACTAGGGTGAATGGATTAACCAATACATCTACCAAAATCCTTAGATCAATTTATATCTTACTTGTATATAGATTGACAGAAGAAATATAGAGTACCATCTTCCTTATGTGTGTTAAAAAATGGATGATAGTGGAAGATCATATAGAAACCAAGATATGATAGTCATGGAAAATTGTGGAAATACTGGTTGTATGACTTGAGTTTTAGAGGGTATTTGAAATTAGATAGAGTTGAATAAAAGTAAATATTTGGAATATTATATAAAAAAATTGAATTCATATTTATCAAATCAAAAGGCTATATAGCCTATTGTGCATCCTTCAAAAATAATATATGGGGAAAATTTGACCATTAAATAAAAATTAGATTTGTATAGTGGAAGAAGTATCACTATAAACTATATGGGTACCAATTAAATTTAATGTTGATGGGGAAGGGTTAACCATGTTGGGTAGATAGAGGTGAAAGGACAGTCCAACCTGAGCTATAGTATCAGGGGATAACTAGAATTAGGCTTTGTTAAATTGGCTAGAATATCATGTTGATTGGTTGGTCTTTGAAGAAACATTGCCTGCCCAAGTCACTCGTCACATGAGAACACCACCTAGACTTACCTTCCCATTCCATGTGTCTAGAATTGTTGTTGGAAATGTGGTCATATTAATCTCTTAAATTAAATATAAATTATTTTTATTAGTGTCAATCCCTGAAAATTGAGGGGCCTATTTTACACCTTTCCAATATAAATCATAATTAAAAGTATTTGAATAGAGTTTTAAATCATTTAAAGGATTCGTTTTACATTTTTAATAATTTTACATTGAATTTTGGGACAAATTGTCCTAGGAAAATTATAAGAGCACCATTTTGTTCATTTTTTTAGTGAAGCACAATGAAGAATCTTATTATAACATTTAGATATCACATGACATTATTTAAAAAAAATTATTTTGAGTATGGAAATGTGATATATTTTTCCAAAAATAATTATGGAAACTGCTATAATCAATTTTGGTATTATATAATTAGTAAAGGATTATTTTGGGTATAAATATAGAGAAATAGATTGTTAAGATCTGGGTTCATTAGAGTTTATGGAATCTAGTCAAGAGGGTTATCATTCTATATGTTTTTTAAAATTTTAAAGGAAGTTTTTGGAGATAATGGGATGATTATAAAACCTTAGAAGATTAATTTTGAATTTAATAGAATGGTATGTTTCTTAATGGAGTATAGAATTGATCATTGGGTACCTAGTATAGCGCCATTAGATACCCAGTAAGCTAACTATGGGGAGATAAATTGTATGGACACCTGGTTGATGCTGGGGGACCATCATGTACTCAATGGTTCTTAGTTTAATATTATTATTGTATTTTTATTCATGTTATGCTTTAGATTTCAAAAACTCTACTTTTGGGTGTCTTTTCTAGTCTGACCAAAAGGAGGGATGGTCTCCTCTCTTACTCATCTTTCTCCCGACCCTTCTCCTCATTTTATTCTTCATAATCCAAGAAAGTTTCGATAACCAATTATAGGTAATATCTTGTATTTACTTTTAATTTTATATTTTTCTAGGTATTTGGATTGATGTTGGTTGGTTGATCTTGGTATATAGTTTATGGTTATATTGGATCATTTTTGAATTAAATAAGATTGATTCATATTTAGAAGTGATAGTTAGAGGAGCCTCTAATAGAGGGAATACATGTAATTTATTATCATATTTTTTAAGTTGATTTTTCTTGTAAATTGTTTTAAGGATTTCACTAATTGTAAGTTAAATTGAGGGTTATTTTAGTAATGAACATTTGGGATTTTATTGTGTGAAGTTTTAGGAGTTCCTTTAGATTCATATACATATTTATTATTTTATTATTTGGGTTTATTTATTTATAAACCTTGGTTTATCATTTAATATTATTGTCTTAGTAGATGATTATTTGGGATGCACTAAACATTGGTTTGTTTAGGTAGGTTACCTCAACCTCCATTAGTGTTTTAGTAGGTGTTTTTATGATGTTCCTTATGGTTGTTTTAAAAATTATTATAAATACTAAATATTGATTTTATAAACATAAATTGAATAGTAAATAAATATATGTTTTTAATAAATAAATTAATATGTTATACTAAATTTCTACTTGTATTGGAATCACCTGAAATTATTCAATTACTGATTGATTACTAATTGTTATTTATATCCTTGATAGCGTTTTCATATAATTATTTAAGTTATGTCATAAGGCTTTATTATTATTATCCATGTCCGATTGCTGGGGTAATATATTATAGATTTGATTTTTTTAGTTTTAAAATGAAACCATAATAGCTTATTTTTATATTTTATCATCTTTTAATACCATTTATTTATTATGATTTTAATTTTTTTATTTAGGATTTATTTATGAGGTGTGTTTTTTATGTATTATTCATTGTCAAAAACTATATATGGATTTCCTTTTATGATTTAGAGATAAAACCACTTCATTTGATTCATAACCATAATGGATTATATATCAACACGTGAAAATTATCCTTTAGTTAAGAGGTAACTTCATTTTCATTATTACAAGGGTTTGTGGAATATAAATGGATGGTTTAACTCTTTGAGGACTATAACACTTCTTTTAAATAATTTGCGCATGAAATCACTATTATAGGTATTTGAAACTTTTACTTTATCTCTTGGAATTAGTAATCTGAGTAACATCATTTAGAGAAGTGATATATTATTAAATGAGCTAATATGAATGTGGATGTTGAATCTTGGTCTTATGATGTAATCATGAGTTTATTATATGAGGTGGATCTTCTGAGGTAAGTTAAAATTAATTTTTTATTGTTATTTATTCATTTTGTCTTTTTTTATTTTTTCAATTTTATTATTCCCTCTATTATATAAAATGTTTTGGAGTCTTCTTGGATAACCATTTAGAGTTTTCAGATTGGAAATATACTATTTTATGTGTTTTATTACTTTTGTATTTTAATAGTTATTGAAATATATTGTCATTACAAAAGTGAAAAAATAAATTTTTATAGTGGAATGTTTAAAAAAGATAAATTGTGAAATGTAAACCAAAATTTTGGTATTGTTAGTTTTTTTAAAAGAAAATTCTATTTTTTGATAATATTTATGTATGTCTTTGATTTTGGGAAATATAATTTTTTCAAAAGTGATTTTTGGATAATAAGTCTAAAAAAATGATTTATATTTAGGAAATACTTATTTGATTGATTATAGTTATATATTTGTGTTGGGTTTCTTAGGATAGATTAATACTAAATCTAATCAACATAACTAATAAGAAACCATAAATCAAAATCACCATGAATGAAACCTAAAATTGTAATGTATCTAAAATTAATAAACCATTATCATGCATACCTTGTAATGTAGAATCCAGAACCACTGCTACTTGTTATTCAATATATATGGTTGCTTTAGATCACGAAGAAACAATGTTCATACTCTTCCCTCTATGGTGTATCCATGGGTAAATACCGAATTAACCATTACATTGGTGAGATTATACTTCTAACCGTGAAATACTAGTGCCTTTCCCAGTCAATTTGGAATAAGAAAGAGAGCTTCAGTGAAGGGATAAAATCATCCAAGGATTAGAAAAGCTCAGATGATCATCTGTATCATGGTTATAACTAGTTTATTTAGCCCTTTGTCTACCGCCTTGAGTTTACTCACGTGTTAAAAATTTCTTGAGTAATACTTCAACTATATATGCATTCATCACATGAATGCACTAAAACTCACATATGTTTTATGTTGTGAAACATATCAAATAATGATAACTAATGTTGTGGAATTATACCAATAACCTTTAATGTTACACTCCCATTAAATGGAATTGAAACTATTTATGACATCCCATAACATCCTACCTAAGTCATATAATAATACTTATATATATCTTATGTTATGATATAGGGATTTAAGGAATATTTCCTTTAATCTCAAAGTTATAATAAATCCTTTTAAACATTATTCTATTAAACCTTATATTATATCATATACAATATCTTGTTAAAACATATACAAATTTATTTTTGGACATCTTTCGAAACACTTTTAGAATGCTATCATTAAAATCAATTTGTATCACATCATATAAAATACCCTGTGAATACCCAACCAATAATCATTTTGGTTAAACTCTAATTTTTTACAGTATCTCACTGATTAAAAATAAATTCTAACTTAGTCATACAAATTTTTTGAACCCACGAGACTTTATAACATTGATCACAAATATAAATTCCTAAATTTATAAATTTAATCTAAGAGTAGCCTATAAAAAATAATTAGTTCTACTCAAGATATAAAATAAATTGGAACAATCTCCATCAAACATATGTATCTGTATACCTATATCCACTATCTACATCATATGAAATCATACATTTTCATATGATTCCTTTGTCTAAGATATCAAGTGACAGTGGGAAACAAATTATATCAATCTCATGTGTCCAACTCATATATTCTAAATTATACAAGTATAGATTGACCAGGTTGATGAATACATCATATGCCATTAATATTTATGGATGACCACATAAAATAAACCTAATAAAAATAAATAAGCACATTATATATAATATTTTGGTATAAACTATCTTGGTCGACGATCTATATTTTATACTCTATATATAATAGGAAAAATAGGGTAACCCACATATTTTATATACCTTATTTCTTGATTTATTAAATAAATATACACATAATACAATCCCAAAAGATCGAGAGGCCTAGTGTGTTTGGGTAATTAGATACAGAAAACCATAAATTTAAATAGGGATATAGAGACATTATTTAAAAATCCTATAACATACCCTTATATTCCTTTGATCTTCTAAAATTACAAGTGATAACCTATAGGTGTATATAAGAGAGGGGTGAGCTATAAATACCAGTAATGGAATAATAAAACCATAACATGATGAAAGTAATAAATGCGAGTCAATATGCATATTAAGGTGGCAGAAAAGGGTTGATAATCAAAAATATGAACACAGAAGCATGACATAATATGATAATATTATTGAAATAGAGGAATGTGGAAACATCATAAAACATGGAATCACAATCATAAGTCAAGGATAATCATTGAGACATCATAACATAGTCTAGTTAGGATAATCTACCCAGATCCACACATTGTATCTCACTAGATAAAAACATTACCCAATTCATTGGAGGGCTATATAACTTCAGTCCCACCCATAACATTGATATCATGTATAGGAATTTGTGTGCCACATAGATCATACAAAATAAGGATATATTTCATCACTTTTAATCCCATGTTTAAGGAGTGTGGGTTTGATTATTGGGATTCCCCAATCAATGAATTATAGGTAAATCTTGGTGAAGGTCCTTGAGTGTAAATGGGGATGGGTATCAACTACAGAAATTCTTAGCATGGAAAATCATAGGATAATTTTGACAATGTTACACCCAAATCTTCCACAGTATGTTTCCGTTTAAATAATGCAATAGCTTGCATTGTACGCAACTTTGAGATTCAAACACACCGCGACCAATAAAACTAGCCGTTATGTATAGTTATACCCAATTTGTGAAATTTTATAAATTTTATTTTTCAAAATGGACTTCATTTTTGAATTGGGAATATCAAAATTAGCTTAGGGCGATTGTTTGGTATTTTTCTGAAAACTTTCAATTTTTCATGAATATTGAAAAACACTGCGTTATTGGTTAAAACCGACTTTTTATTTAAATAATTATTTATTTTAAGGAAAAATAGATATATAATAAATTTATAAGTTCAATTTAATTCATTGGATTCATTTTATAATAAGTTAAGATATATAAAAAAATTTATTGAACTTTTTACCGTCTTTTACCCACCTCCTAGGAGCATTTGCAAATTCGTATAAAACTTAATTTTACCACTTCTATGAGTTGAATTTCAAAAATCCAAGAGACACAGTTAATATCAGTAAGTAAAATTTGTTTCAATAATATGAAAATAATTTTGGGTGAATAGTAACTTTTGACTTTAATTTACCACAATTAAAAGTAAATAGGTTAATTAAGGGTAAAAATGATATAATAATATCCTAAAAAATGTCCTAATTCTATTGTACGAGTATAATTCGACCAAAAAAAAACTTATGAATAACATATTATCATCTTTCGTCCACTAGGATTAGATTAGGACATTTATTATTATTTTATTTAAAAAAGAGTTAAAAGAGTTAAATTCAAAGTTTAATAACTAAACCATTTTTAATATAGGGATACAAAGAATATAAATTCGACTATAAATATTTATTATAAATAAAAAAATATTTCCTACATAATTGTGTTTTATTTATAATTTTTTTACATTAAATAGTTTAATTTATTTATGACACAATGATGATGCAGTAATTACCTTATTAATTAAATATTAAAATAATTTATATTATAAATATCCAAATAAATGTAAATTGAGACTTTTTATAAATTCCAATAATTTTATAGGATAATATTTTATTTTAGGGATGGTTAAATAAATTTTATTCGAAGTGATAAAGTTTTTATGGATTTTAAAAAAATCAAATACTAAATATTGTCAAAATTGACATAACTTAGTTTTTAAAATAAATACTATATTATTAATTGATATAATATTTCTAAAAATATAAGGCTCGACCAAAGAAATTAGATAAGGTTATATATATTAATAATGAACCACTTGGGGTTATCTTGATATTTTATAGTAAGTTTATTAACCACATAATATAAAATTACAAAGAGACATGGTAAATGTCAAATTATTGAAATAAGAGTTAAATCTAAAAGATAATGTTAATATGGTGACATGAACCTATCTAAAACCTATTGGTTGAGAGGGTTTCGACCAATAACCACTTTATCCTCTAAATAAATCATTTTTTATCCATTAGAAACCGAAAATGATTTTATTATAAAATAATATTTCAAGATTTTCATAAAGTGACCCTCACCTCTCTTATAAAAGTGCACTTCTCATTATCTTAATTTTACACCTCCAAAGCCTTTTTTCTCAGCCAAAACCTACCCAGATATCTTCCCAACTACCCAAAATTTACACTACAATCCTTAAATTTATCAGAAATCTAACCTAAGATCCCTTTTGATTAACTAAAAAGGAAACACCCGATGTCAAGGTAATAATTTCACCACCATATTTCAAGTTCTTTTCTTCTTACACCTCCTCTTTCTTTGTTGTTTCCATACCAAAATAATAAATCCAGTACCTTATCTATACTATTATGTTATTATAAATATGGTATAACCATATTCGTTATTCTATCCATCCTATAAATGACAAAGTCACCATACCTGTGTATGTACGGCTTACCGTCTCCTAGTTGTGGTGTAGTTTGTTATTCAAACACTTAATTATTTGGATGAGTATAACAATGAGTATAAATGATGTAAATAATAAATATAACATGTTAATTATTTTTTATATATGATATACCATCCAATTACATACGATTTCACCATCAATATAATGATATTGTCTCTCGTGCGTAAGTCCAGATTACTATGTCCACGAACACGATGAGATTCATTTCACCATCGTAACCATTCAAGAATAATTTTCATGTGATGATTAAAAATAATTTTTAAGAACTTAATATCATTATTTATATGAATCAAATACTTCCTATCCATAACAAACACGTCTTATGTAACAAAACCTATAAAGGAAAACGAATCAGTTAACACTCGAAACGATGATAATAATAAAATATTATTAACAAAGAAATATTAGAAGATCATATATGTTATAATATTTATGCATACAATTATTTTATAATTGAATAATAATGTTTTTACTATTATACATGAGGTTAACATACCATCGACTAAGGAAAAGTACAATGTAAGGGTTAATTTCACAATCTCTTTATTATCTGAGGTTGTTTTTATGTACGTATCTACTGGGAAATTTTTATCATCCACATCCGTTTTTTCTTAAAAATGTATTTCAAAACATTTTTACTATTTACTAGACTGTGGGTTAAAGTCATTTATACCCTTATTTGGCCTTATATGTTTTGAAAGGATTCTTTCCGTCATTTTCCAAACAAGGTACTTTATAACATTTTTGACAAAATTAAGGTAAGAATGTTTTTTTAACTTATATGGTGGGTGCAGATATTTTCTGCCATTATAACATCATTGAAGATTCCCTTAAAATTTTATAAGAATATTTTCAAAATAAATGTCTTATTTTATAATTAATTTAATCTAAAATGTCTTCAAAATAGAAAAATATTTTTCTCTCAAATAGTTTTGATTTCATCTCTGTCAACATCCTTCGATAAATTTTACACTTGTTTGAAGTAGATTTATTATGATACAAATATTCCATATTGTATTTAAGGTTTTTTGATATGTTTGACCGTGGATGTGTTATTTTTTTACCATTCATGGTTTTTGGTTAAAGTATTGATATTTCATATGCTAGTTTTAATATAAATGTTTATGTTATGTTTCAACCTTTTCATATGAGGAATGTATTGGACTTAGTAAGTGATGGGTGGAGCCTACTCTAGCTCCTCAATGCATCAGTATGTATCATGAGACAATTAGACGTGGAATTGGTTGAGGCCTTTCCTAATTTGATATATGGTTTTGGCCGAGGCCTAAATCATTTTTAGACATCTTGGCCGAGGCCTTGACAAGATGTTTCAGAATCTCAAACATTATACATTCCCTCATTATGAAAATAATAATGATGGTTCATGTGGTTATTCAACTATTAGAATGCCTGTGACTATGTTTTTATTATGGAACTATTTAATCAGCTCATATTCCTACCATAAAGTGTTCATTCTTATTATTTGTAAAGGCACATGTTTTTAATTATTCATCATGCCTAATGTTTATATTATCTTCCACTATATTTCTTACCCTTATTGAGCATTTTAACTCACCCATTTCTTATGTTTCATTTTCCTAGGATATGAAGTAGTTATTTATCAGTTACTTGAAGTCATAATATAGGAGGCTTGGATGTTTCTAATGGAATAAATTAGTATTTTATTTCTTTTCAATTTGTAATGTGGAACTTATATATGTATGTTCTTTCCTATTATACTAAACTGATCTGTCTTTTGGGACATTATTCCTCGTATCATGCCAATGTTATGTAATAAAGCACCAACTCTGGGTAAATGGGGTCAGGGTGTTACAGTTGGTATCAGAGGAAGTTTAGTAAAAACCTTGGAAACTAGATTTATAAAAACTTTGATTAGAGCACACTACCCTAAGATAGAATTTGAGGATTAGTACAGAAGAAATTCCTAGAATTTTGGTAATGTAGAGATTTTTTGAGTTTTCCAAACAATACATCCCTGTCTGGATACGAGCAGGTAAAGGCGGATCTTGCACAGATGTACCTAATAGTGAAAACTCTAACAAGGAGTTTCAGGCTTGACACGGGGTATCCTGGTGCATAACAACGGGCCTTGCTGCACTCTTGGTTACGAAACTCCTGAAGGATATGTTTAGGATAATTCACATTTTCTTTAAAAACCATTATTAAGGATTTATGAATATATAAATCTTCAAGGAAAACATTTTTATGATTGTGGATTATATCCATAAACTGCTCAATTTATGTTAAGTGTTTTACAAGTTTGGAATTATGTATATTGATTCATAAACTAATCTAGTTTATTCCATTGTTTAGAAATGATACTTAGTGGAAGGAATGGAAGCCCTATCCACACATGTAATCCATGTATGGATTTCTCTCCTACTCAAGATAATTATAGCAGAGATGGTGATGCAATTAGTGCGGATCCGATTATCACCATAATGGGACTAATAACATAGATTATGAATAATAACCTTACTCATATGGACCACCCTAATCCATAATGTGGAGGATCTATGTTAGAAAAATTCATGAGAAAACAACCAAAAACATTAAATTTGAGTACAAATCCATTTGTAGCTGAGAAATGGATAAATTCCTTAGAGAAAATATTTCATGCTTTGAGGAGTAGTGAAAGAGAAAAAGTTGTCATGGTAGTTTATCGCCTTAATGGAGATGAAAATCCATGGTGGTAATTAATTTAAAACAAAAAGAATGATGTAGAAGTATCAAGTATGGAATGGAGGGAGTTTAAAGATATTTTCATATAAAAATACTTTCCTCATGACCATCGAGTGGATATTGAAAGGAAATTTCTGAGTTTGAGACAAAAGGAGGATGAGAATGTCGCAAAGTATAATGCTATCTTTACAAGGTTAGAAAGGCATGATGCAAATTATATACGTAACCAAAGAAGTAATAATGATCGTTTCTTTGATGGGTTGAAACCATTTATCTATCGAGCATTAGTTTCACAATCCTTCTCATCATATGAAGATATTGTCTTGTGTGCTATCAAAATAGAAAAGTAATTCTCTAAGTCTTATGACTTTAAAGCAATGCAAGAGAAGAAGAGATCTGATGAACACTATGGGAAAAGAAATAAGGAAACATGGAAGAATGGAAGAGTTGAATTTCCACCCTGTGATAATTGTGAAAGGAATCACCCTGGTGCCTGTCTAAAAGGAAAAGGAGTATGCTACAAATGTGGATAGAAAAGCCATATTACTGGTGATTGTAAGGGGAAGAGAGAAGCTACAAATGTTCAATGATACAATTTTAGAGATATGAGACATTATGCAAATGAATTTCCTAAGCGTCAGGGAAATATACCTCAGAAAAGGCCAAGGGATCAAGGCCAAACTTATGCGATCACAAGTGATGAGGTTGAAGCTCTGAAAGATGTGGTGGAAGGTAATTTAATGGTTTCCTCAAGTTTATCCAATGATTTATTTGATTATGGATCATTTCATTGTTTCATATCTTCCTAGTTTTCTAAGAAAATTAGATATTTCTAACTTAATTTAACACATGAGTTTTCAGTCAAAACTATTAAGGGAAGTATCATTGCAACAAGGTTTTGTGAATCAGTCCACATTAATTCATGTAAACGATATTTATCTGCTGATCTAATCATCACACCCATGATTGAATTTGATATAATCCTTAGTATTAATTGACTTTCATGCCATGATGTAAAAATTTATTTTAAGAAGAATGGGGTTACAATTCTCGATGATGATAAAGAGTACCTTATCATTAGATCAGAAACGTCACCATCTGGTTATTATCTAGATCCACCCCCAGTATCTCTACTAAATTCAATTATTGGGGAGGAAGAGAATGAAATAACTATGGGTTAGTAAAGTAATGTTAAAATATAGGATGTACCTATTTTTCAAGAATATGTTGATGTGTTTCCAGAGGATTTACCAGGACATCCTAAAGAACAAGAAATTGGGTTTTCTATTGATTTAATTCCTTGTTCAAGGCCCATATCGATGACTCCATATAGAATGGCCCCTATGGAATTAGTGTAACTAAAGAAACAACTTGATGAATTGAGTAATAAGGGATTTATTGTACCTTGTGTTTCTCCATGAGGATACCATGTCCTTTTTGTTAAGAGGAAAAACAGATCTATGAGGTTGTGCATTGAATATTGGGAGATCAATGCCATAACAAAAAAGAACAAGTATCCCCTACCTCTTATTGGTGATTTATTTGACCAAATTCATGGAGCTCAAATTTTTTCAAAGATTCACCTTCGATATGGATATCATCAGTTGTGTGTGAAGAAGGAAGACATTCCAAAAACAGCATTTCGAACCAGGTACAAACATTACAAGTTTATAGTAATGCCTTTTGGATTTACTAATGCACCATTTGTCTTCATGGATCTAATGAATAGAGTTCTCAAGAAATATCTTGATGTATTTTTAGTGGTATCTATTGATTATATCTTGGTATACTCCAAAAGCTACGAAGATCATGAAAATCACTTGTGAATTATTCTAAAGACTCTCAGAAGAAATTAATTATATTTGTAGTTTAGAAATTGTGAATTCTAGCTTAAAGAGATTTATTTTATTGGACATATTGTCCATAAGGATGGAATATATGTTGATCCTTCAAATACCAAGGCAATCCAAGAATTTCCAACACTGACGGGTATAACTGCGGTACACAATTTTATTGGTTTAGCAGGTTATTATCGACGTTTCATCCAGAATTTTACCCGGTTGGCTAACCCATTAACCAAGCTCACATGTAAAGGGGTTAAATTTGTTTGAACAAGAGTGTGAAGAATTTTTTGAAGAACTTAAGAGAAGATTAGTCAATGATCCTATATTTTCTCTACCATCAAGGAATGACGGGTTTGTTATTTATAGTGATGCTTCAAATAAAGGACTTTGTTGTGTTCTTATGCAGAATGATAGAGTTATTTACTAGGCATCATGACAGCTAAAAATTCATGATAAAAACTATCTCACTCATAATCTTGAGTTACCAGCTGTAATCTTCGCTCTGAAGATATGGAGACACTATCTCTTTGGTGAAAAATGTGATATTTAAACTGATCACAAGAGTTTGAAGTATATTTTCTCCCAAAAATAAATCAACATGAGGAAAACGATATGGCTTAAACTACTCAAGTATTATGATTTCAAAATACACTACCACCCGAGGAAGGAAAATAAGGTGGCAAATTCTTTGAGTAGAAAGGATCATGGAGTTTTAAATAAGATAAGAGTTTAAAGGGATCCTATTTTCATAGATCTAGTAAAGATAGATATGGGAATAACCATGGAAGGTGAAACATTAATAATTTTTCAAATGGTTTCCAAACCATCTTTACTAGAAATGATAAAAAGTTCTCAGACTGATGATGAGGAGTTTCAAAAGAAGATTAAATCTGTAAATGACGGGAGACTAAGTGAATTCATACAAGAAGATGGAATTTTGAAATTTGGTAAGAGGCTTTGTGTTCCCAATATACCTGATCTAAAAAGCGAATTGTTGGATGATTCTCATAGCTCCAATTTCTCTATACACTCGTGGAGCACCAAGATATATAGATATTTGAAAGAATATTTTTGGTGGGACAACACGAAGAGGGAGATTACTGATTTTGTGTCAAGATGTATGGTTTTTCAAAAAGTGAAAGCTCGAAGGCAACAACCTGGAGGAGTCATGCAACCTCTTCCCACACCTGAGTGGAAATGGGATAATATTACGATGGAATTTTCCATGAGGCTTCCAAAGACTCCTAGAAGGAATGATGTAATATGGGTCACTTCTTACCAATTCAGCACATTTTCTTTCTAAAAGAGAAGATTTACCACTTGAATGTCTGGAAAGAATATATATTAATGAAGTTGTAAGACTCCATGATATACCCCTATTGATTGTTTCTGATCGTGATCCCCTTTTTTAAATCAATATTCTGGAAAAGTTTTCAAAAGTCCCTAGATACTGAACTTCATTTGAGCGCTGCCTACCACCATAAAACTGATGGACAATCAAAACTGACTATTCAAATCTTAGAAGACATGTTGAGATCTTGCTCACTTGACTTTCAAGGTATGTGGGATCAATATTTAAAAATGGTAGAGTTTTCCAATAATAATAGCTTCCATTCAAGTATTCAGATGGAACCATATGAAGCATTATATGGAAAAAGATGTCACACACCAACATGTTGGGATGATGTTGGTGAAACAAAGCTTATAGGCCCATAACTTGTTGAGGAAATGATGTAAAATGTGAAGGTTATCCAAACCCACATCAAAGCAACTCAAAATAGGTAGAAGAGCTATGCCGATAACTGAAGGAATGGTTTGGAATTTTAGGTAGGAGATCAATTTTTCTTGAAGTTATCTCCATGGAAGGGAGTTATAAGATTCAGTAAGAAAGGTAAATTAAGTCCCATTTACATTAGACCTTTCGAAATTATAGAAAGAATTGGGGCTATAGATTACCATTTGGAAATGCCGCACAGTCTCTCAAAAGTTCACGATGTGTTCCACGTATCACTGTTGAGAAAATACAAGCATGAACCAATGCTTGTACTCACCTATGAGGAAATTGAACTAGAACCAGATCTGTCTTATTGTGAATAGCCACTCAAGATTCTTGATACCAGAGAACAAGTGTTGAGAAACTGAACAACTTGTCTTGTAAAAGTTCTACGGAGAAACCATAAGATGGAAGAGGCAACGTGAGAACCAGAGGAACTTATGATGAAGAACCACCTGAATATTTTTGTGTGGTAGTATTCTAGAAATTTCAAGGAAATAATTATTTGAAGGAGGGAAGAATGTAACTCCCCAAGATTCCATAGTATGTTTCCCTTTGAATAATGAAATAACTTACATTGTACGCAACTTCGAGATTCTAACACAGCGTGACCAATCAAACTAGCCGTTATGAATAGTAATACCCACTTTTTGAAAATTTATGAATTTTATTTTTCAAAATGGACCTCATTTTTGAATTCAGTATATCGAAATTATCATAAGGTAAATTTTTGGTATTTTTTTGAAAACTTTGAATTTTTGATGAATAGGGAAAAACACTGCGTTATTCGTTAAAACTGACTTTTTATTTAAATAATTATTTATTTTATTTAAATTTATTTTAGATAAAAATAGATAAATAATACCTATATAAGATCAATGTAATTCATTGGAGTCATTTTATAATAAGTTTAGATATATCAATACTTTTATTGAGCTTTTTACAGTCTTTTACCCACCTCATAGGAGAATTTGTGAATTTGCATAAAACATAATTTTACCGCTTTTGTGAGTTGAATTTAAAAAATCCAAAAGACTCAGTTAATATAATTAATTAAAATGTGGTTCAATAAGATGAATTTTTTTTGGTGAATAGTAACTTTTGATTTTTATTTACCACGGTTAAAAGTAAATAGGGTAATTAAAGGTAAACATGATATTATAATTACCCTAACACATGTCCTAATTCTATTGGATAAGTATAATTAGAAAAAAAATAACCTTATGAATAAAATATGATCCACTTTGGTCCACTTGTATTAGATTAGGACATTTATTATTATTTTATTTAAAGAAGAGTTAAAAGAGTTAAATTCAAAGTTTAATAACTAAACCATTTTTAATATAGGGTTACAAACAATATATATTCAACTATAAATATTCATTAGAAAGATAAAAAGATTTAATACATAATGTATTTTTATTTATAATTTTTTGATAATAAATAATTTTATTTACTTATGACACAATGATGATGCAGTAATTACCTTATTAATGAAATATTAAAATAATTGATATTATAAATATCCAAATAAATGTAAATTGAGACTTCTGATAAATTAAACTAATTTTATAGGTTAATATGAAATGTTAGGGTTGGTTAAATAAATTTTATTCTAAGTTATAAAGTTTTTATGGATTTTAAAAAAATCAAATACTAAATAGTGTCAAAATTGACATAATTGAGTTTTTAAAACAAATACTATGTTATTAATTGATATAATATTTCTAAAAATATGAGGTTAAGCCAAAGGACTTATATAAGGTTATATATAATAATAATGAACCACTCTTGACTCTTTTGGCAGTTTATTGTATGTTTATTATCCACATAATATAAAAATACAAAGAGACATGGTAAATGTCAAACTATTTAACTAAGAGTTAAATCTAAAACATAAGGTTAATATGGTGACCTAAACCTGTGTAAAACCTATTGGTTGAGAGATTTTAGACCCATAACTACCTTATCCTCGAAATAAATCATTTTGGATCCATTATAAACCTTAAATTATTTTATTATAAAATAATATTTCAAGCTCTTCCTAAAGTGTCCCTCATCTCTCTTATAAAATGGGTCTTACCCTTCTCTTAATTTCACACCTCCAAAGCCTTTTTTGTTGGACAAAATCTTCCCAAATATCCTACAAACTTCCCTCACTTCAACATAGAGGAATTACTTTGATCATAAAGCCAACCTAAGGAGCCATTTTTATCAACTCAAAAGGAAACACCCGAAGTAGAAGTAATAATTTCACCACCCTCTTTCATGTTCTTTTCTTCTTCCACTTCCTCTTTCTTTATTGTTTCGATAACAAAATAATAAATCCAGTACCTTATGAACAATATGATATTGTTATAAATATGGAACAACCATATTCGTTATTTTATCCATCCTATAAAGGAAAAAGTCACCATACCTGTGTACGTATGGCTTACCATCTCCACGTCGTGGTGTAGTCTGTTATTCAAACACTTCATTATTTGGATGGGTATAATAATGAGTATAACTAATGTAAATAATAAATATAACCTATTAATGATTATTTATATATGACATACCATCTAATTATATATTATTTATGCATCAATATAATGATATTGTCGCTCGAGCGTACGTACGGATTACCGTCTCCACGAACGTGATGAGATTCATTTCCCCATCGTAACCATTCAAGCATAATTTTCATT
Organism: Viscum album; assembly: GCA_963277665.1. Classification (NCBI taxonomy): domain Eukaryota; kingdom Viridiplantae; phylum Streptophyta; class Magnoliopsida; order Santalales; family Viscaceae; genus Viscum; species Viscum album. The sequence goes on along the minus strand of OY728125.1, from coordinate 1,980,085,436 downwards.
TAATAATTAAAAATAATATTTAAGAACTTAATATAATTCTGGATATGAATCAAATACATCCTATCCATATCATAAATTTCTTATTTAACAAAACATATAAAAGAAAATGAATCAGTTAACACCCGAAACGACGATAATACTAAAATATTATTAACAAAGCAATATTATAAGATTATATACGATATCATATTTATGTATATAGTTATTTTATAACTTAATATTTTTTTTTTGAATATTATACATGATGTTAAAATACCATTGACAAAAGAAATGTACAAGGTAAGGGTTAATTTCACAATCTCTTTATTATCTATGGTTGTTTTTACATAACTATCTATTGGGGACTCTTTATCATCCACATCCGTGTTTTCTTAAAAATGTATTTCAATTTTTTTTAATATTTACTAAACTATGGGTTAAATTCATTTATACCCTTATTTTTACTTATATGTTTTGAAAGAAATCTTTCCGTCATTTTCCAAACAAGGTACTTTATGACCATTTTGACAAAATTAAGGTAAGAATGTTTTTTTAACTTATACGGCGACTGCATCTATTTTCCACCATTATAACATCATCGAAGCTTCCCTTAAAATCTTATAAGAATATTTTCAAAATAAATGCCTTCTTTTATAATTATGTGACTCTAAAATGACTTCAAAATGGAAAGATATATTTCTCTCAAATAGTTTTTATTTCGTCTATGTCAACATCCTTCGATAAATTTTACACTTGTTTGAAGTTTATTTATTATGATTCAAATCTTCCATATTGTATTTAAGGTTTTGTGATATGTTTGACTGTGGATGTGTTATTTTTATACCATTCATGGTTTATGATTAAAGTATTGACATTTAATATGCTATTTTTAATACGAATGTTTATGTTATGTTTCGACCATTTCATATGAGGAATGTATTGGACTTAGTAAGTGACGGGCGGAGCTCACTATAGCTCCTAAATGCATCGGTAGGTCTCATGAGACAATTAGATGCAGAATTGGTTGAGCCATTTCCAAATTTGATATATAGTTTTGGCCAAGGCCTAAATCATTTTTAGACATCTTGGCCGAGACCTTAGAAAGATGTTTCAGAATGCCCGACATTATAAATTCCCCAATTATGAAAATAATAATGATGTTTCATTTGGTTATTTGATTAGTATAATACCCATGACTATGTTTTATTATGGCATTATTTACTCAGCTCATATTCTTACCATAAAGTGCTCATGTTTATTATTTATAAAGTCAAGTGTTTTTAATTATTTACCATTCCTAATGTTTATATTATCTTCTGCTATATTGCTTAACCTTACTGAGCATTTGAGCTCACCCCTTTCTTATGTTTTATTTTCCTAGGATATGAAGAAGTTAGTTATGAGTGACTTGAAGGCATAATCTAGGAGGCTTTGATGTTCCAAATGGAATAAATTAGTGTTGTATTTCTTTTCAAGTTGTAATGTTGAACTTATGTATGTATCTTGTTTCCAATAATACTAAACTGATCGGTCTTTTGGGACAAGATTCCTTTTATCATGCCAATGTTATGTAATAAATCCCCAACTCTGGGTAACTGGAGTCAGGGTGTTACAGACAACATAACAAGTGTATATAAAGATTCACGGAAAGTTTTAATGAGAGTTAAAGGTGGTATCTCTTTTCTTATAAATCATAAGTATAGTAAAATTTATGTGTAAAAAAACATTTCTATATGAAAAATTAGAAATGAAATGGCATAATACAATGAAAGTTCTTGAATAAAGTGGAGAAGGATTGGGGACTATAGTTTAGCATAGTAAAAACATAGATAAATGTTATAAATAGATGGGATAAATGGTATATCATTCTTAGAACTTCAATTAGAAACTAAATGGATATTTATAAAGGAATGTAAGACAAACAAATTGATTTTCAAAAGGCTCAACACAAAGAAAATGATTAACTAAAAAAATAGAGATAAATTCTTTACCTTTAGAGGGAACTTCTAAAAGTTTGGTAGAATAATTTTAAGAGTTTAGGATCACCTTGGGAGATATTTATAGAGTTATAGGGAGAGTAAATTCATTATAAATGGGTTTTTAGTGAATAAGAGTGCGATTTGGGGTGGTTAGTTATAGAAAAAGAGAGGGGAATTGTTTATTGATTTCTAAACATAGGTTTTGGACTCTTTATAATAAAACAATCAAAAACAATATCCTTCACAATGGTCTTCACATGGTTTAGAATAAATATAAGTGGTATTCAATATTTTACAAGTCCATGAACCAAAAATATTAATATAATACCCATGGTTATGTGTAAGTGAGTCATGTTCCTAAATAATTGTTTTTAAAACATTAAAAATATAATATATGTTTTTCAGGATTCATCAAGTGTTTATAAAATTAATCAAATAACATAAAAAAAATTATTTTAAAGGGTAAATATATATATATATATATATATATTCCTTTTATATATTTATTATATCACATTTGGGATATTATGATGTGATAACATACCTTATATCTATACCATATTTAATTTTTACCGAAAAAATCGACGATCTTAGAAAATTATGGAAAATTAGCATTTTATAACTTCAATGTGCCTATTACAGAAATCATATTTATTTAATCAAAATAATAATCTAAATAAGATAATTTATACTTTTTAATTTAAATACTTGTTTCTCTAAGATACTAGTTTTTTTGGCACTAACTACTTTATGACCCTTATAAAAATTACTTTAGAATTTGTTAAATTTTATTATTATTTATATTTAAACAAATATTATTAATAAAAATATTTTACTAAAATATAATTTTTTTCAAAAATACCTAAATTTAACAAAAATAGTGGCCTTAATGAAACTATGTATTTCCCAAAAATAAAAATTGATTTTCTCCGTATCAAAATAAATTTTTTATCATACCCATTATTTAATCATATTTTTATATATATGAAGTAATAACGAAAAATGGATAAATATAATCATTATTTTATTAAAAATTAGATATGAAATTTTATATTAGTAGGTTCTAGATTCATAAACCCATATTACACAATCATACTCACTAAGGGTATGGTGTACAATGGTGGTACTATCTTGGGGTGGTTCTATGAACATTTGTTTGGGTCATGATCCCGATATGTTTAAAATTATCATATAAATGGGTTTTCTTGTGCTTCAGTTGTTGAATCTCTTCTTGGGATTAGTCAAGATAAAATCCCAGTGATTCCATATCCCTTGAAAGATCCAATAGATTGGATTTATAAGGTACAATCCTATTGGTTGAGGCCATCTCTTCTTCTATGTGTATTATTTTTACTTTTTCATAACACTTAGTACAAACAAATCTTAATAGTCACCATATAAAAACTCTATTATGAATGGTTAAGATGATTAATGTTATTTTAAATCCATTAGGATATATCAGTCTAAAATAACAAAATAAGTTCATGTATTTTTTATTATAACACCCTAAGATTTTACGGTATCTCTCTTTTTAAATAAATTTAATCACTTTTATAGTTTACAATGCATGCAACACCAAGCCTAAACAAACACCAAAATATTATTATTTAAGTATGATATTTATAACATATCCGTTAAATTGGAAGGTTTCAATAATATTAACTATATCAGGAAATAAATATGAAGTTAATATTCAATAAGAATTTGTTTATTAAATCTTGGGAAATAAAAACTCAATTTTTAGTAAAGTCGTTTTATTCATTGCATATAAGTTTTCATCAAAAAGTGATATTTATTTCTTTATATGGGAAAATAAACATAATTAATTTTTGAAACTTTTAGAAAATATATTTTATAAAATGAGTTTCATTTTTGATATTGTCATATCAAATTTAGTCTATGGTGAAATTTTTGAGAATTTTTGGAAAAAAATAAATTTTTGGTGAATTAGTAAAAAACAATTTTTTATAAAATACTGTATCGTTTTTGATATCGTCTAGAAATAATTCTTATAAAAAAAATTTATTAAAAATATATAATGAATCTTGTATGATATTATAATATAAATATTATATAAAAATAATTCATAATATGAAAATTATAATTTATTTCATGGTAAATATGAAAATCATTTCAGTGCTGATGTAGAGTCATCACAACACTAGAAAATCCAAATTTGGAATCCTAAAAATAATATTTGGGATGATATAAGTCCTTAATAATATTTACTATTAAATATTATGTATTATTTATGATATTTATCATTATAAACTAATGATATAGTTATATAACAAGTGTATTATCACAATTCTTTTGCAATGCTTGTATAAGGAAAACATAATCAAAATAACACATTAAATGTGTTGTCATGATATAGATATGAGTCATAATATATATTGAACAAATAAAAATGTATATTTTGATCATTATAAATTTGTTTTAATGTTGTAGATTTACTTATGTTCTTTGGTTCCACTTGTATAAGATTATGAGATTTATATTATTTTATTTAATGAAATGTCAAATACGTCACACTCTTATTTTTAATAAGTGTAATATTTTTTATATGGTCATATATTGGGAATATTTTAGGCTATAAATTTTATTTTTAAATATAATATATTTTGATTAATCATGTTAATTTTATATTTTATTTTTTTATGAATGAAAAATTACCTTAAATGCTTACACCGTACCAATATAACATTAGTTTAATTAAAAGAAAAGTAAAATAAATATTTTTAAAAATACCATTTTTGATTTAATTTTAATGATTTAATTTTTCCAATGAATTTGAAAGATATTTATGACATATTATAGAAGTTATAATTCATTATATTATAATACCCCCTATGTATTTATGTATTTGAAGTCAAATAAAATTAATAGTGCCAAAAATGACAAATATAATATTTTATCAAACTATTTTAAAATAATAAAAATATTAAATAATACCAAATGGGATAATATATGGTCTAATAATTTATACCTTATTAATTTATAGTACATTTTTAATCATTTGACTATAAAAGTTTATTATTATATTTTAGTATTTTAAGAAATTCTGAAAGTGCCCCTCACTTCAATTATAAAAGGACAACCCTTACTTCACTTATTTACACCACTTTGAGCCATATATCTAGACCCAAATCAACCCATTTATCTTATAAACATCATAATTTATGTTATTGAGGTTATTTCCCTTCCAAAAGATCCACCCTAGGACCCTTAAGATAAGTTATAAAGAGCTCCTGTATAGAAAATGTAATCGTCTTTACTGACTCTTTAAAGTTTATTTCTTCTTATACTTCCAATTCATGTGTTGTTTCCATCATAAATTAGTAAATAAAATATAATACATATACTTATACATTATTATGATTATTACACAACCATATTATACCTTTTATCCATCCTATAAAAATGAAATCACCACGCGTGCATATATACGACTTACCGTCTTTAAATAGTGGTGTATTGTTTTCATCACCACTTTACATGGATTGTTATAATGATGGAAATAATATATATATATGAAAATTTTGACATTATAATTGTTATTTAAAGTTAATATATCATTCATTATAATTAATGGAATGATACCATCGCTCATGTGTACATATGATCTACCGTCTTTACGACGTGATGTGATTAATTTTCCATATTCAACAGTCAGGAATAGTTCTAAAACTGTATTTAATGATTAAATATGATATTTATAACATTAATATCATTCTATATATTATGGATCTATATCATACTCAAAATAATTGTGATATTCATGAGAAAACATACAAGTGAAAACAAGGAAACTAATACACGAAACATTGAAAATAATGAAATATTATTAATGAATGTATAGTAAAATGTTATAAAAAAATCATATAAGATATTAAAAATTTGAATATGATTCTATAAGAAATTAACAACACATTTAAAATGCTTATATAGGAGATTAAATCATAATAAACAAAAGGGATACATGATGTAAGGAATTTCTTAACCAAATTTCCATTTATTGGGCTAAAATTCTATTTCATTGAGTATGTCATACTGATATTATATGTGAAACGAATTTTGATTATTTTATTTTTTATATCCAATTGTTTTTTAGATATAAATTTGATACTCAAAATAAATTCTTTTGATTAATTCTCACTTCAATGATATGATCTTTGTAAGGGAACTTGTCTCAATTTGTTTTCATCGAGGAATAATTTGATGTTATGCACCTATATTATTTAATGAGTTGTATGTAAATCCCCTTTGACATGTTTTATCATGAATTTATTTATTCTCATGATATTTAAATTTCTATTAAATATTATTGTTTCATGGGGCATATGGTTCAACTGATTATAAAGTGATAGGATAATTCATCTCCATTTCACTTCATTGAGGCATATTTTAATATTATGCACCTAATTTATTTTTTATAGTGTATATGCTACCTATTTGATTTATTATTGACCATTATTTATTGAAAATAACATTACAATTAAATATCCACATTCTTATATCATGGATATGATTATTTTCTAATCCATATACCATTTTGACATATGATGATTACTTTGAGGGTTATTTGAATATATGTGGAATAATGTTAAATTTGAATATTGTATTAAATATGGATATTTATTGATAAGTGAAAATGATTCATGAATGAAATTGACCATTTTTATATATTATAAATGTGTTGTACATGCAAGACATGGGTGGTTCCTAGTTATTGATGGCCCCTAAATGCATTTGTAGGTCTTATTAGACAAATAAGTTGGCAAAATTAAATGGGGATTCCCCCATAATGATTATACTATCTTATGAATGGCATTAAAAATAGAGATACCATGATGTGTGAGATAATGAAATTCAATATTAAACATTTACCTCATCAATATTTCTATTATTATTTCCCATGATATTTTTCATTATAATATATAGAGTGGATTCTGTTGGTGTACATGTTATTGATTAAATGAAATTTATTTCAAATTATTTACATTGGAATAATGATTATTCCTTAACTTCTCATGTTAGAAAATTTATTGATTAAATGTAATATTTGTTTAGTTATTTACATTTCCATATTTATTATGTCCATTTATTATTCATGATAGATTTTTCTATACACATATCATTACTGAGAAATTGAGCACACCATTATTTTGTTTCTTTTCCACAGGACCTGAAGAAGGAATCTTTGAATAAGTTTAATAGTTCATATTATTTTTTTTATGATCATTATTTAATTACCTGTGTAATAAGGGTACCTTGTATGTGTCTAGTTTTCTAATATTACTAAACAATTCAGTCCTTCAGGATGCAATATCTTGTAACTAATAATAGTGTCATAAAGTAACAACAAAATTTGGGAATTGAATTTGTGGTTGTTAAATTTATAACTATAAGACATTTACTCAATAAAAAGGGAATTTCATTTATAAAATTTTAGGTCATTATAAAAAATCCTATATTGGTTAAGCTCTAATAGAATGCAAGATAAACAACAAACCTAACCACCCCGATTTAGCTAAGCCTCAAGGATTTCATAATAAACGTATCAAAGTATGAAGGTTATTATGCTATGTATCTTATTGAACTATATTTTTATAGAATCTAAATATAATCCATTTTACCATATTATATCGAAGAAATAATGTTTGAAAATATATGTGGTAAACTTCATGGGTCATCCAACATTGAATACTAGGTTTATACGTCATGTGTCAGAGTTAGTTCCCTATAACCAAATTATAAGTACTTAATGATTACATGTATAATTTTTTTTGAATATTAATAAACTTTATAATTACATCATGATTGCTGGACACTTCTTGTTTTAATACTCAAAAATCATGTTTAACTCCTATAAATAATTTTTAATATTGTTCTATAATGTTTCATTATGATCATGTTTAATCTTAATCTATTCTGTGAGTATTACTTCTTAGGAAATATTGTAGATATTAGGTAAAGTATGAGTCACCGTTAAGGTGAACTCACTGTCACCATTGATATGATCAAACAGTCTCTCTATTTATTCATAAAATCAATAAAGTATTAGTCATCGTTATAGTAACACTGTTTTATCATGATACTAGTTCCAGAACTCATAAAGTACCATACACCATTGTATCAAGTCACCGGTTCAAAAAGTTTACAAAGGAATGGACACTGTTTCAACGACACCATTACAATGACACCATTGTATCAAGTCACCAGTTCATAATTTTCACAAAGGACCAGACACCATTTCAATGATAATGTTTATAGTGACACCATTTCTCAACAAGGACCTGACACCACTTCCTCAACACTATTTCATACCTAACCGATTCAAAATTTTCACAAATTATGAGAAACTGGTCTGGAGGCACCGCTTAGAAGAAAAGGATGAGTCACCACTGACTATGTCACCGCTCCTAACTCCCCATTACTATGACATTGTTCTTATGCCACCACTAACTGTGACACAATTCCATACTTAGAAATTTTTAACTTATTTAAATTAAATTCAAAATTAATTATAATAGTTATATTTGAGATATTTAATGGTACAAATATTATTAATGATTCTTACAGACATGTCAGTAGATAGTACAATGTACGTGGCGTGGAGATCTTGTTCCCTATCAACTAAAACACAAACAACTAAGGATTAACATATTATGGTGCACAATATAAAGAAAATTAGACACACACACACACACACACTAGAACATGCATAAGAGCCATGATAATCCATATTTCTCATTGTGATCTAATGAAGAAATCACTATGAACTATCTTAAAAACATCCTTGTAGTAGCAACAACTCAATGAAAAAGAAGAGAAAAAAATAAAATGTCATTGAACTAGAAACTAGAACAAAAAACTCACTACACTATGTTTCTGAGTCTATTTCCTGAAGAGGGTCTGAGCTTCAGATCTGCTACATTCAAAGAGTCCAAAACTACAAATAACAGTACTTAGATCATTTCTAACCCCTTATTATTATATTTTTCTCTATTATGTATTATTTTATTATTACTTTGAGAAGTGTATGAATATATATTAAAAAAACAAACTGTATCCTGTGATATATTGAAGTATACAAGATTTCCTCTCTCTGCTACTCTCTTACACCATTTTGATCCCACATATAACTGTGGAAGATGTCTCTATCTGACCTGGTTATATATTTTTTCCACATAAAACTATGGTGGGGGTCTATTTGACCTGGAGAGATTGTATGATGTTGTAAACCAAGATCTATGGTGTGGATCAATCTTGTTTACATATTTTTTTCATGGTGTTATGTGATCACCAAGAGGGGAGGACCAAGTGTTTTCTTGATACCGAACCTCTTATTTTATCCGATGTGTTCAAGTTTTGTTTTGTTTCTTATATTTGTTTATTCGAATAAAAAAAATTTACTTTGCTTTGATATTTAATCTAAGATAGTGTTTTCATTAGAATTTATTTTAGTAGATTAATTTTAAAGGTTAAAGTAATCTCATAAACTTATTTAATTTACAATTAATCAATCTTTGAGAAATATTTCAAACAAGAAAAGCTTTTAAAAATCTTCTACTTTGGTTAATTCACCAATTTGATTTTAAATTGAGGGACTTTCAAATAAATAATTTGTGAAAGAAATTTTTATATGAACTCAATCTACCCCCCTCTTGATTGTCATACTCCAACCAACATTTGGTATCAGAGGATGTTTTTAGATGACTATTTTCAAATCTTTTCAACTGCGATTTTAGTTGAATTTTAAAGATTTATAAATTTCTGTTAATTCTAAATTTTTAGCTCTTAAAAATCTAGTATTTATTCTTTATTATTGATAATTGGAATGAAGGTTATGCTATTAATATACCTCCCTAATTTAATGGTAATAATTATGCCCAGTGTAAAATAAAGATAAAAATTCAGTTAAAAAGCATGGGGTTTGATATTTGGATTGTAATTGAAGATAAATGTGACATACATTACACTTAAAGAACTACATGGAGTGAAGCCAGAAAACCTACTTAGAATAATAATTGTAAAGCTATGAATTCCTTGTTTTGTGATTTAGGGGATGAAGAATTTAATAAAATTTCTGTATGTAAATCTACCTATGAAATTTTTGGTACCTTAGCTATTTCACATGAAGGAACCACTAATATTAAATAAATGAGGCTTAAAACCTATACTATTAAATACGTTAACTTTAAGATGAAGCCTATTGAACCCATTTCTGATATTTTTCTCAGGATCAATGAGATATTCAATACAATGAGATCTCTTTGCAATCCAGTGTATGCCAAAGAACAAATCATGTGGCTACTTAGATGTCTACCCAAAAGGTTGAGAGGAACCTTAATATAAATTAGACAATCCTATGACATCAGTATGTTTCTAGTCAAGGAGCTAATAGGAAAGCTTATTATGTATGAGAAATAATTATAGGTCAAAGAAGAAGAAGAAGATGAAACAAAGAGAAATTCACTGGCTTTCAAAACCACTAATTCCAAAAATAATGAAAAGGAAAAGGTAAAAACTCATTCTAACTGTAGAAGTAATAAATATTCACCATCAGAAAGTAATGAGGAAATGACTCAATTATCCAAAAGGATTAAAAAATTCTATTGAAAGAATAAGTTTTTTAGGAAGCCCAACTAAAAAGGAAAATATGATAATAATGGAAACTGGAAAAAGGATTGGAAAAGGTGTGATAACACAAATGAGATAGTTTTCTATGAATGTAAAAGAAAAGGTCATGTAAAGGATGACTATCCTAAGTTATATTATTATAATAAATTAGAAGATAAAGATAAAATGTACAAGAAAGCAATGAAGTCCACCTAGAGTGCTTTAGAGAATCTCTAATGTGATTCATAATCCTCACATTATTAAAATTACAATAAATCCAACATGTGTTTTATGACAAACACATCTTAGGTAACATTAAAACATCCTGAAAATAATTCTTACTATTCTAGAGATGACTATTATTATGAAAACATGACCAATGAAGAAATGTTTTAACATTGAAAAATGATTGAAGATATATTTAATGAGTTAAAAGATAAATATAAGGTTTTAAAGAAACAATATTCTCTCACTTCTACTGTCAAACCTGAGCTTACTATAGAGAAAGAGAAGAATGATAAAATTCATAAAGAGAAAAATGAACATAAATTGTCTAATAAGCAATTGAGAAATAAATTATAGAAGTTTACCAATGGAAGGAATACACTTACACAAATTATTAGTAAACAAGTAGCTCCTAGTTATACTACTAGTATATGATACCAACCTAGATAGAGAAACATAGATAAAAATCATTTTGTAACCAAATTTGGAAAATTGTTTTTTATATCCAGAACTAATAATTTTTATGTTAGTTCTAAAACTGGACAACCCTCTACTACTTGCAGTTTTTTAGACCAAACAAATTATATTTTACCAATACTTTACAAACTTCTTATAGGAAAACCATGAATCAAGTATGGGTTCCCAAATAACTTATTACTAATTTTACTAGACCCAAGAAATTTTGGGTACCATTGACTTTTCCTGGTTAAATTAATTTTATAAGTAAGCTATTTGAAGAGATTCTGTTGAAGTCTATGGTCTATAGAAAGTTTATGTTTGAGAAACATGATAGGAGATTATTCAAGCTTCAATAATCTGAAAAAGATTGATGGTGGGCATACCACCTTTGGTGACAATGCAACATCAAAAATAATTGGCCTTGACCAAATTGGTAACTCTAATTCAAAATTAATTTCAAAAGTTCTTTTTATTGATGGATTAAAATATAACTTGATAATATCTCCCATTTTCTTTGATGATGGGTTTAATGTTAAATTTGTAAATGTTGCATGTAATGTGTTTTATTCGAAAAATGATATAGTTTTTATTGTGTTTATAAATGAAAAAGTTTGTGCTGTTAATTTAGATTCATTAATTTCTAAAAATGTTTCTTGTTTGAGTGATTTTCACAAAGAGACTTGGCATTGGTATAAGAGATTATGGCATTGTAATATTCATTCACTTATAAATCTTACTAAGAAAGGGTTAGTCAAGGATTTACCCAACCTAGAATTTCCAAATGACAAAGTCTGTAATCCTTGTCAAAAAGGAAAACAACAAAAAATATCTTTTAAACCAAAGAAATAAGTATCAACTTCTCAAACACTTGAGTTGGTTCACATGGATTTTTTTAGACCTTCATGAGTTTAAATTATTAATGGGAAGCACTATGTTTATGTTATAGTATATATCTACTCTAGATATACTTGTACTTTCTATCTTGCTCATAAAAGTGAAGCTTTCTCTTATTTAACTAAGTATGCTAAAATATTAGAAAACCTATGTGGTATTAGGATTAAATACTTAAGAAGTGACCGTGGATGTGAGTTTGAAAATCGAGAGTTTGATTATTTTTTCTCACAAAATGGCTATATTCATAACTTCATTGCTCGTAAAATTCTACAACAGAATAGAGTTATAGAAAGTAGAAACAAAACCTTACAAGAAATCGCCTGAACTATGATTAATTAATATTATTTCACAATTTATTTTTGGGTTTAATTTGTCTATACATATTGTTATATAATTATTAGAGTCTTTATTAGAACTATCCTTAAGAAAACACTTTATGAGTTATGAAACAATAGGAAACCCAAAGTTTTATAGTTTAATGTTTTTGGTCGCAAAGACTATATTCCTAATTCTAAAGATAATATTGATAAATTTTCATCCAAATGTGATTAAGGAATATTTCAAGGCTACATAGTCTCTAGAAAAGACTATAGAGTCTTTAATAAAATATCCAAATGTGTGGAATAATTTAAATATATCAAATTTGACTAAACAGATCCACATGATCCCAAAATGTCCTTAAAAAAACTTGAGGATAATCTATCCAATCTGGACATAACTATTGAATCTTCTGATCTTACTGCTAATCAACCTATTAAATCATCTAATTTTGGAAATTCTCCAGACTCTAGTCATGATGAACCCGAACCTATTGAAGCTGCTGAAATTACCACATCTTCTATTTCTAGACCTACAAGAATTATTAATAACTTTCATTCAGATGTTGTAGTTAGAGACTTAAACAAAGGAACTAAAACTAGAGATTCTCTTAGAAACCAGGTTAAACATCATGAAGTTTTGTCATATATTGAACCTAATAACATCAATGATGCAAACAATTACAAAATTTGGGTAATGACTATTAAAGAAGAATTGAGTCTATTTGAAATAAATAAAGTTTGGAAACTAGTGGATAGACCTAAAGACACCTTAACTATAGGCACTATATGGGTGTTTCGAAATAAAGTAGATTAATCAAGTACTATTATAATGAATAAATTTTGATTTTTTCACAAGAATATAGTAAATAACAAGGAATTGAATCTGGAGAAACTTTTTCACTAGTTTATAGACTTAGAGCCATTAGAATCCTTCTAGCATATAAAACACATATAAATTTAAAGCTATATCAAATGGATTTCAAGAGTGAATTCCTAAATGGGTATATAGTTTAGGATGTTTTTGTTGAAAAACCCCTAGTTTTATAGACCCTCATTTTCCAAATAATTTTTTATGTTAACAAATTATTTTTAGGGTTTAAAACAGCCTCCAAGAGCTTGGTATGATAGACTGAGTAATTTTCATAACTTGAAAGGTTTTACAAAAGGAATATCTAATCCTAAACTTTTTATAAAAAAATTTCTAAATATTATTTGGTTGTACAAATCTATTTTTATGATATTATTTTTGGATCTTCAAAAAATTATTTATGTTCTGATTTTTCAGAAATGTTGCAAAATGAGTTTGAAATGAGTTTGATGGGTGAACTAAATTTTTTTCTTGGATTTAAAATCTTTCAAAATAAATAAGGTATTATTTTGAATCAATTTAAATACAATAAATATATTTTAAAACGTTTTGAGTTGGGTAGCATTAAAAGTTGTGATACTCCTATGAGTACCACTTGTAAATTGGATCTTGATGAAAATGTGAAATCCATTGATCAAAAAAATTACAAAGGTATGATTGGATGTCTTCTCTACATGTCTGATAACTGACTTGATATTATGTTTAGTGTGTGTATTTGTGTTCATTTTCAATAAAATCCTAAATAGTCACATCTTCTTACTGTTAAAATAATTATCAAATACCTCAAACATACTACCAATTTAGGACTATTTTATCCTAGAGGGAAATCATTTGAATTATTTAGTTAATCTAAAGATGATTTTGGTGGTTGTAATTTAAATATAAAAAGAACCTCTAGAACATGTGACATTTTGGGAAAGTCACTAGTATCATGTTGTAGTAAGAAGCAAAATTTTGTTTCATTCTCTACTATTGAAGCTGAATACATAGCTTCTAGTAGTTGCTATGCTCAAATTTTGTGGATGAAACCCACTTTCCTAGATTATGGATATCAATTTTGACATGTCTCTATAAAATATGATAATAAATGTGCTATTAACATCTCTAAGAATACAGTTTCTCATTCAAAAACAAAAACATATTGATGTAAGATATCACTTTTTGATAGATCATTACCAAAAACGTGATTTTAATTTAGAATTCATTAGAACAGAACATCAGATTGCTGATATTTTTACTAATTCATTAAATTATGAAAGAATGAGCTATATCATACATTAATTAGGAATGATTAACCTTGAGTGAACTCTTACTATCTCACTGTTTATGGTCTTAATAATTACTGTCTCACCGATTATAGTCACATTGTTGTGATGAAACTATGACTGCACATTACGGTCTCACCATTATGAATCATCTTTCTATATTTAATAATATTTTCCTGCATCACTATTTTAATTATGTTTTTTTCACTTTTATATTATATTTTTTTAATTTATTACTTTTAAATACCTAAAAAGATAAAAACCCATCACTCCACTTCTCTCCTCACTCATTCTCTCTTCTCCCGAAACCAAAACACTTCTCTCTCAAACTCATTGATCTCCTTCAAACCCTCTCTGTATGTCAGAAATTCCAAGGATGAATCATCTATCATCCTCAACTCCAGAGAAGTGTAATTTGCCAAAGAAAGTGAAAAACTTCATGACAAAAATGCCTAAAAGACCTTTAAACCTTGGTCATGCAGATCATGTTGTTCTTCCAGAAAAGGAATTATATGAAAAATGGATTATCTCAAATAAGTTTCTTGTTCTCAGAGTTTTTGAACAACATGGATGGTTATAATTATTTATAGAAGATAAGGGACCCATATTCCCCATGATTGTTTTTCAGTTTTATCAGTATGTTGATTTTGCATTCAATTCTAAGGATGACTTTATGGTTAGAAGTTGGGTAAATGGAAAAAGGTGTACTTTTCCTTTAGGTTTGTGGGAATCATGTTTAGTAATACCTCATGAATGTATATTTGAGGATCATAAAATAAACCCTCCTCCTTCAAGTGACATATTTAGCCTAGAAGAGGCTTTAGGTGACTTGACTAGAGATGGAAGAAGGAGATGTCTTATAGCTGCTGAATCAGATGGAGAGAATAGATTACTATTCAAATTTATTCAACACCTGATATGTTTGAGTAAAGGTGATTTTTATACTCTAAAATATCATGATATATTCTTGTTACATCACTTGAAAAATGTTCACAAGATAAATCAATGAAGGTTCCTTGTCCTTCACATATGTGATATGATAAAAAAACTTCAAATTCAACCTTATTATTTTATTCAAGATTTGTTTTTGCTATGATTAATGCCTAGTGTTTAGTTGGGAAGGTTGAATACATTGTTGATGATTAAGATTTTTTTTCTACCTAAGGATATACGAAGGTGAATGAAAATTCGATGGAATCTATGGAAGAATTTATCGGTTGAAGACAATGAAAGGATGTTTGAGGATTTCAATATTGTTGAGAACCCTTAATGACCTAAGGATATCACTAATCCTGGTTTGGAACCAGAAGAGTTTGTGGAATATTTAGATAGAGGAATGGAAGTTGATGTTCCTAGAGCTGTAGCTGGAGTTGTTTCTGAAAGCAGTGATCCCGATATTTCCAAAAGGACTAAGGAGTGTCCTCATGCATCTACTGAACCATATTAGGCAATTCCCTCTAAATATTATCTTCTCCCAGAAGGGGGTGAAGGTGAAAGTGAATAAAATAAATCCAAGGATAAAGATACTGATAAAGGTGAAGCAATTATGAAAGAACATGTTACTAGTAAACAATATATAGAAGAAGAATATCTAGAAATAGAATTCATTTTACCTCTTTGAGTTAGAATAGAACAAAATTTTTAGATAGAAAGAAGTGTGGTTGAGACTGAGAGGTACTAACAAATTATAGAAGATGTGGAAAGAGTTTAAATTATGGAATCACTTAATTCTCCAACGGAAGCATCATTTGAGGGGGGAGTATAACCCCAATTTGGAAATGATTGAAGTACAGAATCTTGTGGATTCAATTTCAGTGGATGTATGATATAGGTTTCCAAGATACATTGATATTGATGATTCTCAAAAGTCCTTAGTAAAAGAAATGAACTTATCAACTAAGTTTCAACTCAAACAAATAACAACTAATGAATTGGTATCTATTAAGGATCCAGAACCTATCTTAATTCTTAAACCTGTTCATGCAACCCACAGTTATCCAAACCATGATGATCTAAAAGTTTTTAGAGAAAATACCTTGTCTGGATTTGGAAAGCTTATGAATTCACAACCTTCTCCTATGACTAACCTTAGTAAAAGAGATACTGGAATGCTTCTGGAAAAGTTTATATGGAAAAATCAACCCAGAATGCTTCATGAGATACACGAGGAATGTATTGAAAATAAAATACTACTTGATGAAGTGAAATACTTAAAATATTTGTTTGAGGGGATGGGGAAGGATTTTCAAGCTACTCTTACTCCAACTCCAGTTTCTAGTCTTAGTGAGGGTGATCCCGACATGCTCTCAGGGAAGGTTATATCTTAGATCCAACCTAATTTGATTTCAGTAGTTGAAGAAATTCTCAAGAACCACACCAAAATGATGAATTAAATACTTGGACTTGTGGATGTAATCAATATACTGAAACATTAATGTAAAGGCTCTTTGGAGATAATTTTGATAAAGATTAATACTTTCAACTGAGCAAGTTCTACTCCATATGCTTCTTCTTAGACCTATCAATATTTGGAAAGTGACTTGATCAGATCAGTGATTAGGGAAGAACTACCGATTTTGGTTGGTGGTCCATGTAAGGAAAGCCTAAGTAATATTGAAATATACAATGATCATGTGCATGATATGGTCAGACTTTACTCTAAGACTGCCATTGATTCATGAGAGTAAATTTCAATAAAGGTAGATTTCTATTTTTCAATAATTTATACCAAGCCCCAGTTGACAAGTCATTTCAAATATCTGGTGGAGAATTTGAAGCTACCTACAGTGACTCAAGATTTCAAGGAGCAAGTCAAATAGTTGAAGGATTTTAATTCTATTATTGGGAAGTTTATGGAAAATAAAGATGATTTTGAGAAGGCTATGGAGTATGGTGGTGAGATCATTAAGGATTTCATAAATCTATTTAATCCTTATCTACATCATCACATCACAGCCATAGTTTCTTTTTCAACTACACATATTAGACCCGACCTGCATTATTCTACCACTCCTTCTTCCTCTACCTTCTTTTCTCAAGTTACCATGACCCCTGATCAAGCTCTGAGCCAGATCAGACCTATCATCACTAAGCAACCTCTGCCTCATTATTCATCCATACCAAGACCTGAACCTTCAATTTTTGAAGGGATGCCTCTCCCTTCACTCTCTCTTGGCTCTGTCTCTTCCACAACTACCACTTCTGCACCTACTATTCCTCCTCCACCTGTCTTTGTCAAGGATAAAGGGAAGCCAACAAAATCTCAAGATAACTGAAGGGTGATTTTCGATAGGTTTGTGACATAATTTTTATCTTTGTACTATATTGATGTATTCATTGACATATGATCTCTATTTTATTTAATGAAATTTTCTCTCTTTTATTCAATTGTTAATTTCATTTAGTTCGTTTTTTTCTTTTTCAAACATTCTTTTTGATTATCCCAAATGGGGAGAAGAACTGGAATTTGGAATTTATCCCATTTTCTCATATATTTTCTAATACTTATGGAATTCCTTTATTTTATTTATTAATATCATCTAATATATTTGATATGTTAAGAAAAGTATTTATTCCTTTCCTAAGTGTATGGATTGTAAATTGCATGACATGTGATTATCAAAAATGGGGATATTGTAGGAATCATTTTTTTAATGCTCAAAAATCATGTTTATCTCTTGTAAATCATATTTAATATTGTTCTATAATGTTTCATTATGCTCATGTTTAATCTTAATTTATTATGTGAGTAGAACTTATTAAGACAAATTGTAAATATTTGGTAAAGTATGAGTCACCCTTAAGGTGAACTCATAGTCACCATTGTTGTGATCAAAAAGTTTCACCGTTTAGTCTAAAAATTGGTAAGGTATGAGTCACCATTACAATGACACTATTGTATCATGATACCAGTTCCAGAACTTGAAATGTACTAGACACCATTGTATTGAGTCATCAGTTCAGAATTTTCATAAAGGACCAGACACCAATTCAATGAAACTATTACAGTGACACCATTATATCAAGTCACTGATTCAAAATTTTCACAAAGGACCAGACACCATTTCAATGAAACCATTTCTAGTGACACCATTTCTCACAAAGGACCTCACACAGTTCCTACAACACTATTTCATCACCTAACTGATTTAAAATTTTAACAAAGTATGAGACATCGGTCTGGAGGCACCGCTTAGAAGAAAAGTTTGAGTCACCACTGACTCTGGTACCACTCCAGAATCACCTTTCCTATGACACTGTTCCTATCTCACCACTGACTGTGACACCATTCCATAAATATCAATTTCTGCCTTATTTTAATTAAATGTAAATGTGTTTCTAAAGGTCATATTTGTGCTATTTAATAATACTGATATTATTAATGATTCTTTCAGACATGTTAGTAGAGAGTACGAGGTACGGGGTGTGGACATCATGCTACCTATCTACCAAAACACAAACAAACGCAAATTAATATATTATGGAACACATTCTAAAGAAGTTAAGAGAGACACACACACACTAGAACATGCATAAGATCCATGATAATCTATCTTGATTGCTGTGAGATAAAGAAGAACTCACTATGAACCATTCTACAGACATCCATAAAACAAAAACTCAAAGAAGAATAATATCTATAAAGAATATCTCATTGAATAGGAAATTAGAACATAGAACTCAAAATACTCTATTTCTGAGTCTTTTTCTAGAAGAGGACCCAAGATTCAAATATGTTACATTTAAAGAGTCTAGAACTATATAAAATAACACTCAAGGAATTTCTAATCCATTCTTTTTATATTCTACTCTATTGTGTAATGTTTTATTATTTATTTGAGTAGTGTGTCTATATGTATTAAAAACACACACTGTCTTCTATGAAAAATTGGATGACACAAGATATCCTCCCACTACTAATCTCTTACACCATTTTTCTCCCACATATAACTGTAGAAGAGGTCTCTATGTGACCTGGTTATATTGTTTTCTCACATAAAACTACGGTAGAGGTATAGTTTAACTGGATAGCTTGTATGATGTTGTAAACACTGATCCAGGGTGTGGATAAATCTTGTTTATATATATTTTTCTTTGTGGCAGATGATCACCAAGTGGAGAGGACTAAGTCTCTACTTAAGACTGAACCACTTGTTTTATCCATTGTGTTCAGGTTCACTTTTCTTTCTTATATTTTTTTATTCAAATCTGTAAAATTTTCTTTGATTTGATAGTTAATATTAGATATTATTTTTATTAGAATATGTTTTAGTATAATGATTTCATAAGTTAAAGTAATCTCATAAATTTATTTAACTAAGAATAAATCCATCTTTGAGAAATCTTTCAAACAAGATTTTTTTTACAAATTTTCTACTTTAGTTAACTGGACCGTTTGATTTTAAATTTGGGGACTTTCAAATAAGTAATTTGTAACAAAATTTTTTATAACAACTTAATTCAATTCCATATTGAGTGTCCTACTCTGACCAATAATGATCATTACTTTCTAATTACATTGTATGTGATAATTTCCTAAGAATTTATTTCACACTGAAAGGATATTCTAGTTCCCTACTATGATGATAACCTGGAGGTTCCATAACATTATTCTTGAATAAATGTTATATAGAAATATGATATTGTTTTACAAGTCACAAATGACATTGGGTATCAGGGGTAGGAGGCTCACAAGACACCGAGACACCTTCTCATAGTGTTATACCTTTCTAATCTCTAATAAGGGAGGTTACGAGAATAGTACTTCTAGTAGAAAATCCATATTTTATTTGTCATTGAATGTTCCTATATATGGAATTGTGTATTGATCCTCAGACTTTATGATTATTATGTATGAATTCCTTAAGTTGTGTACTATGATTTAATCATGAAATTTTTTGATGACATATGTTAGGTGATGTAGGATATGTTGGGTGTGTCATGGGTGATATTACACTAATGGATATTATGATAAAGGATTTATCACTTTCATTTATTAATTAAAGTTGATATATCTGGCCCTTTGATGGAAATTAAATTGCCTAAATAAATCCATGTACATAGTGTTTTGTGGGTATGTTCATTTATGAAAATCCAAATTAAGAGACATAAATCACATAGTTTGATAAAACCAGTATGTAACTTGATTGATTAGATACAATGAGATTAAGGGATTATATTACACAATAATCATTCAATCAGATGTTATATTTTACTAAGACCTTAATATCTTTCTATATTGGTGCCTTGGTTCATTCCTAGATTCTAACCATCACATTTAAGAATATCCGCCTATTTACATTAAGAAAGAGGACAAAAAAGTCAAAAACTAAGTGTATCTACAATCTTAATTAAATTCAATGTTGAATTTAATAAGTTAGAAAAAATATTATTCCTTCTTTATGGTTTAAAAATTATCTAGATTTGATTGATCACCAAGATTTAATCACAGGTTCTTCAAAATAATAACTGAGTTAAATAATAATAATAAATTCTCATTTTCAAGTTTAAGTAGATATAATATATAATATTTTTATCGATGAATAATGTAGTGATATTTATTTTTTAAATAATTAGTCATTATTAAAGGTTCTATAAATATTAAATAGGAAAAATAGACATATTATAATGGTCTGATTGGAAGAAATATAAATGATATTTATTTATTTTTAGGTGATGGACAGGTAAATTTAATAATTATTATATTATTATTAAGACCTGAGGTTCACTAAGAATTAAGTGATTTAAAATGGGAATGTGTGAAAGTTTCCAACCCTAAAGATCCCATAATAAATATCTAATTATATAACTTTCCTTAAACACATTGGTCGTGCACAATGGATAGTGATTAGATCTATCAATACAAAGAGAGAGTTATATTGATCTAAAGTGTTATCTATCATCCTATTTTCTGAAGACACTGAGAAAAAACATGGAGTTATTTATCCTCATTGAATAATTCTACTACGATTAACTATGAATGATGCAAGTAATCAGGATCAACAATTCTAGAACCTATTGATTCTATGACGACATTTTGATATTGTGGAGCACATGTGGATCACCGCTAAAGGGATTCCA
This sequence comes from Viscum album, assembly GCA_963277665.1. NCBI lineage: Eukaryota > Viridiplantae > Streptophyta > Magnoliopsida > Santalales > Viscaceae > Viscum > Viscum album. The sequence continues at coordinate 1,980,063,742 of OY728125.1, read as the reverse complement.
CACTTAGATCATGTAGTTCAATGATGGTACAATGAGATCAAGCCAAATAGATCATCAATGAATAATAAATTACAAATTTATGAAATTCTATATCTACTGATAAATTAATTAAAAATTACATGTGAAGATCATCCACTTCTAGTTTTAGATTTTACTCAAGTCAAGTAATCAATGTATTCTAGTGGCCATGAATTAATTATTTATGTATAACGATGGTTGTTTATAAATTAATATTTAAAATTTGAGTTTCCCACACCATACAAGAACTTACACTACACTTGAAATCTACATCATGATCATATTCTATATCTTGGTACATGAATACCACTCACAATAATGTTAATATTTCCTCACAACATATAACAATTAATGATGAACATTGGATAAGGATAACTCAAATTCATTATTTGAGATTTTAATTAATATTTAAATTCATAATATATATATGTATATATGGATATAAAACCATCATGAATGAATGATAAATGAATATTTTATATTTGTGTAAAATGATAGATTTTATACTCTTAAACTCTATTAATAATAGTATTAAAACCATTCATAAGCACTGTTTTAACATATCATATATGATAGATTGATAGATCAAACATAATATTGATGAACTATTAATGGTTTTGTTAAACTTACTAAATCTATATGTAATTCATAATACTTCTCTATGTGAACATTTGATAAAACCTTCCCACTAAACTATTTAGTGAGTAACATCTATGAAGCAAGATACTTTAAATAATGGTGAGAATTTGGAATTGTATTCATAGTGTTCAACTCCTTGAGTAAAATATTCAAACTAATTTACTTTACAACATAAAATGTGGTGATGTTAATAAATTTTTTAACTACTTTTAACTTTGTGAAAGTCTATCATTATCATTCTCATAACCTTTATATCATATTAAGTGAAATTCACTTTGTATTTTTAATGGAATGATCTTATATGATATTTTATATTTTTGGATAAATATTTTGATAATATGACTATTCATTAAAATATTCCACTCATGGTTGTGGAATATAAATTCATTATATTTTAACAATCATATAGATAAACACCTTTATCCTAGATACAAAAATTTAAACTAATTTTCTTCTCAAGTATGCTATAGAATATGATGAACCATAAACCATGTGTAACATCTGATATTGTTCATGAAAACTATTTGATAATAAAAATATTACCTTATCACATATGATAAATGAGATAATGGTAGATCCAATGAATGAAGAAGTTGATGAGAAGTTTAAAAGAATAATTTAAGAAGAGATTAAAGTGGATATGGTTCTTATGTTGGATTTTTTTGTCAACATGTAAATCTTATTCAAACTCAATTATATTAAATTTTATTATTTCATGTAAAGGATATTTGGAAGTTTATATGTCATGAAGAATTTTAACAGTCTATAAGAATATTTTTTGAATATAGGATTGTTTCTTATATCTAAAGTTGAAGTCTGGAAGCACTATTTTTGGAAGATGTATAAATTAAAAATAATACATAAAATTGGAAGTAAAGAAGATCAAGATAGTAAAAAAGTTAAGCTGTGTAGACGTTTTCATAAAATATTTACCTAAAATTGTGTGAATTTTGAGTTAAATTTCATTCAAAAGATGATATATGAAGAAGTCTCGATACTAAGGTATCTGGAAGTTAAAATATGGATTGAAATTTGGAAAAGTCCTTGGATACCTAAAAGTCACCTTAAACAGATTTGTTGAAAAATAGAAAAGTCCCCAATATGTATAATAAACTATCCTAATACTTAAAGTTAATTTTATTAATACATAAAGGTCACCCTAAGTAGATACTATTTGATTAATTCAAAAAATATTCTTTGTAGGGGTTATTTATAGAATACGTAATGATCATTTCCCCATTACAAATGGGTCTTTTATCCAACAAATAATGATCATTATGAGGATAAATAAGGGTTATTATAAGGTATAGAGTGATTCATTAAGGTTCCAGACTTATCTAAAATGTTAGTTTTTTGGAAGTTACTAGGGAGTTTTAAAATAATGATTTCCATAAGTTGAGAAGGATTTCATAAATTAAATATGACAATTATATAGCTGTTATGAAATGGATTATATATCACCAATAGAAATCAAGATACAAGAATTTTGAGAATAAGGTTTATGATGTGAAAATGATAAGAATTTTTTGATATAATCCTTGGATAAATAAATTGGTTTGGTTGGGTCTCTGGTTTATGAGATAATTATGCTATGTTGAGAATGTCACCTTTTTGAATTGAATGAAGTGTGGCACATGTGATGGAGTCACTTCATAACGTGAATGAGTTATAATTATTATATATTCTCTTTTTATATGGTTAAATGTATTACTATTTAATGTATGAAGTCACACTATGATCAATTGGATAAATCCATATATAGTAGAAGAATGAGAATTTAAATAGAATTTAAAGAATTATTAAAGATAGTTACATGTTTGAATTTTGAATTTGAATTTCAAAATTAAAGAGAAAAAAATTACTTCATTGTCAAAGATAAATGAAAACATTTATCTTCGATGTATTTGTGTATTATTAATTAATTAGAGGTATTAGAATAAAAAATTAATGTAAAGGTGTTTTGGTAGTGAAATTCACACATAAAGAGAGAAGAATATTGAATAAGGATAAGAATAGTTGTAAAAATGAATAAAGAAAAAGATGAAGAGAAAGAGTACACACTTGGTTTTATGTGTGATAATCATACTAATGTCATTTATTTATGAATAAGGAATAATTCACACATGTTCTGAATTGTTAAGAAGTGTGAGATCATTATGAAACTGATGAGATATAATCTATTAAGAGGAAAAGTATAATCCTTAAATCATTAAAGACCTAGATTACAGTGATACTATTTGGAAGGTTTATCATGAGAAAAAAATATTATATTCTAATATTTAGAGCCCATGATATATCCTAGTTTTTATCCATTATTTTGATTCAAATTGATCACATGGTCCTGATTGATTCCAAATCATGTAATGGATTAAGTAATAATTTTGATTAATGAACCCTGCATATCAGGTATCTTTGTTTGTTTTCTTTCCTCAGCATGCGAGAGTTAAAATGTGAAATCTCTCACTAAAACAAGTCTAGGAGGTTTATATCATAGGAAATTAGAAAATTTAATAATGGAATATTTTTCACTTATTCACCCTATTTATTAATGAACTTACTCTATGCATGGGGCTATTAATTCTGGCATCAGATCAGTCCAAGTTTCCTCCCAAGATCAATTAATTTGAAATTTTATAATATGAATCTTATTTAATTGAGTTGGTATTTTAGTTTTTATCTCTATTTATGAATTTAAAAAGTGTTTTATACTATTTGTTTAATGTGTTTAATGACTTTGTATTTAGATATTTATTTTCATATCTACTATTAGTAATATTTTTTTTTTGAAAAAATGGAGTTCTTACATTTATTGGGAAAATTTATAGTGTTTGGAAGGAAATAATTATACACTACATAACTTTTTTAGATATGAATATTTTATAAATTTTGGTTGATGGTTTTATAGTTGTAACATAAATGTCCTCTTTGACTTAGGATGATAAAAATAATTTAGATTTTGATGGGGGTTTGAGAAATACCATTATATCATCGCTTTTAGAAAATTATTTTTTAAAGGTTATGTGGATTAATTTTGTGAATGAAATTTTGGAGAAGGTACAAAATATCAATGAAGGAAATGAAAATTTTAAAATGGATAAATTAAATATTTAGTGATTTAAGTATGATGATATGTGTATATTTGAAGGTGATTTTTTTTTGAAAATTATTTACAAGGGTTAAAAAGATGGGGAGGACAATTATAGGATTCAATGACACTATTAATGATTCAATTTTGGCAAATATGATACTTCATATCATACTATAAATATTTTATGATAATATTTCAGATCTAGATTATTGTGATCTTAACACAATCATTATGGATGACTTACACAACATCTTGGTTTCATACGAGATGAGAAATGAATACACTTTAAAAAAGAGTTCAACTAATAATGAAATCAAATTCAATTTTATGAAGAAAGAAATCATATCAAATAAAATTGAGTAGGAATATGGAGAAGAAATTGGAAGTGTATATTTTTATTAAGATGTTAATTTTATCTTTTAAAAATCATATCACTCCTCTCAAAATTCTTTAAAATATAAAAATTTAAATTAAATGGAATTTTCCTTTAAAATGTTCTATTTTTGGGTGTATTGTAAATTTGGATTTAAAATTTCTAAATATGAAAAAATACAAAAGTGAAGATGTAGAGGAGTCCTCTCATGATGCTTTAAAGAAGAATTACAATAACTTTAGACTGGGTATTTTTTCACTAAGGATTTCCAAAAATAACTCTTATTTTATAAAAAATAAGAGTTATTTATCTAAGAATGATTTTAATTCAAATTATTGTTGTAATATTGGGTTTTCCTCAAGTGGTATATGTGGGAATAGACTTATTGTAATAATGGATGTGAATGAGTCAAGTAGTGATGATGTCTCTAAGAAAGAAGAAGAGGTTTCATTTTTTACTTGATAAAGAACAATATAATTCAAAAATTATATTCATGTTGAATAAGTAATTGAATAATAAAATATCTAAAATTTTTATTTTGCCTAAAAAATTAGAAGAATAATGATTTAATCCAATATTATTTAATTGAATAAGGTTCAATTTTGAAATATTGAAGTGGAGTTAATCCTAAGAGATGAGGAAGTAAAATAATTACTCAATAAGGATAATAAGAAGTTTTATTTGTCTAATGTGAAGAGTCATTCATGGGATAAATAACTTTAATCTCTTAATTTGGACCTAATATAGAAAGAAAATTGTATAAAAAATGTCAGATATGATTTTTCAAATTCCATGTATGAAGTGAGTGATTTCATGAAGAAAGAAAAGTGTGTTTTGGATGATGTACGAATTTATTATTTTTCTAATAAAAAAGAATATAAAATAATGATTCATAATTTTAATGGAATCCCTAAAGAAATGGTTGAATCCAAAAATAAGTTCTTAAAAGTGATGAAAAGTAGACAAATGAAGACTACTCAGAATCTATTTTCCTCTAAAATGTATAAATTTAAACAAGAAACCTGCTATTATGTGTGAAGAGGAAAAATTATGAAAAAAATATAAAATGAATAGGAAAATGTATATAATTTCTTGGAATTATGGTTCATGAAATGAGGGTCAACAAAACTTTTAAAATTATTAGTTTTATAAAATTATAATTGTTTGAAAGACTAGTGATTCTATAATAAGATTGGCCATTTATGATCATTTTTTGTTTTATAGAGGCTATGGGTATATGATGAGACATTTCTAGCTTATAAGATGAAAAATTTAGTATTTTAAGAGAGTTATAAGGCACACATGTATGGGTTGACAAACCATGAAGACAAACAATGTCAAGACTAATATTATTCAACAACAATGTGTAAATTTTAATTTTTTTAAAGACTTGAATGAAGTTTTTGGGAGATGTAATCAATAGGTTCATATTACTAAAGAATGTATCATGATACTATCAGTTCAAATATTTTAGAAAAAATATCCTAGAGGATTTCATATTAGATAAATGGGAAAGAAAGAATTGAAGAAGAAGATGCCTCACATGAATAACAAGGAAGATGTTGAGAAACCATTGGAGATAATTAATACCAAATTGGGTGTATAAACTTGTCTACTCAAAGATAAGATAAATTTGCGATCTAAAATAGAAAGTATCATTAAAGGTAGATTTATTATGGTTCTTTTATTTTAGGAAAACAATTTTAATGTTTTGAAAAATAATTTTAAGTGAAGATAAGTAAGAAAAAAATAATCCTTGAAATGTCTTTTTACTAAAATAAAGAATAAAATAATTTCTTCCAATAGGAAATGGGAGTTAAAAAAAATTCTGATCAAAGAGGGTTTTAGTACAAGGGAGAGTTGAATAATAATACATGGATTTTAAATAAGAAATATTAGCCTTCACTCATCAAAGTCAAAGGTATGGTGATTTTTTTCTCCTCTATCATTTTCTATTTTTATATTTGTCTTCAAAGGTAGAGAAATAAAAAATAAATCGCTTTATTTTTACTCCTTGATGTATTTATAAAGGGGGAAGATAAATAATATAGGGGAGAATAAAAAGATATTTTTACCTAACGATGGATAGATTTATTATTTTGGCGGAGTATATAGTTAAATATAGATTTTAAAAGGTGTAAGCTATTATGTTAGCATGGTTTTATGGGAAATTTTATAACATATTTGGATAGAGTGTATGAATGATCATGTTATATATAAGTTTAAAGGAAATTTGTTCCCAAGTGGAAAATTCGTTTTTCCTTGAGTGGTTTTAAGAGATTTGAATAAATGATGTTATGAAGAAGTGGATTTCATTCACTTTTATGGACAACATGACATAATTATTCAATGTTCTTATTTTACACACCAAGTTTATTAAATTAGACTAATAATTTTTTAAATTTTGATTATTTAAATGTGTATTGAGTTTTAAGATTGATTTATGTTCAATGGTTTCAAAAAACATACAAAGGGTGATATTGTTGATCCCATGAATGAATAAGTTGTTAAGAAATTGAAGAAAAATATTTAAAGAAGACAATTAAATAGACAAGGTTCCAGTGTTGGATTTTTTTTCAAGACATACATTATGCTAAAAATCAATTATTATATAGTTTATTTTGTGAGGTGAAATCTATTTAGAATTTTAGATATATTTATGAAGTTTAATTTTCTAGAAGAATATTTATTGAATGTTTGATAATTACCTTTATTTGGAGATGAAGTGTATAGTTACTATTTATAGAATAAATATCTATTAAAGATAATTTATAAGATTAGAAGTAGAGGAGAGAAAAAGTGAAAAACTTTATATAGTCTAGAAGTGATCATCCAGAAGATACATGATATGGTGTAGATGATGAGAAAAATTATATCCATAATATGACAACTAAAGAAGTCTAGAGGCTAATGTATTTATATATTAGAATATGAACAAAAATTTTGAAAATTCATTAAAGGTAACCCTGAGAATATTATTGAATAATGGAGAAGTTCACAATACACAATGGTCAATATCCAAATATTTAAATTCCATTTTATTGATATGTAAAGGTTATCCTGAGTAGATGCTCTAAAATTGAAAAAGGGAAAAACCATCCTTGTATATGTAAGGTTCATTTCTAGAATACACAATGGTCCTTTTTCCAGTATACAAGGATAATTCCTAAAATGTTTTAATTTCATTATGAGGATACATAAGGGTCATTCTAGGTTATAGAGTTTTGTGAATAGGTTTCAAATATAGCCAAAATATGAGGCTTTTAGAAGTTACAAGGAGTTTTAGAAAAATGCTTTCTAGAAGTTAATAATAACTCAAAAATTAAACATAACGATTATAAACCTATTATTTCATATATATTATACCATGATTTTTTTGATATAATTAGTTTTGGAATAAGGATTGTTATGTGAATATTATTTTCACATCATGATGCAATCCATGTATGAGTAAATGGTTGCGGCAAGGTATGTGGTTTAATAGACAATCACTCTATGTTGCGAAGGTCACATTATTGCATGGAATGAAGTGTGGATCACAAAATAGATTCAAGATGAGATGATAAGCCATAAAAATTATTATCTATGCTACTTTGAGATGGTTAAATTTATCCCGTTTTAATACATTAATTCTTGTCATGATGACTTGTATGGATCCATAAATAAGAAAATAATTATGAGAAGTTAAATAGAAGTTGAAGAATAGTTGAAGGTAGTCACATTGTCAAAATTTTGAATTTTAAATTCAAAAGTGAATAGAGAAAAAGTGATTCTAATATGTAAGATATAAATTAATAGATATATTTCATGCATGTTTTTGTTATCAATGATAGAGAGCAGGGGAGAGAGTGGAAGAAAAAATACATTGAAGTAGTGTGTACAATGCAATGAACATAGAGAAGAAATGAGAATAAAAAGAAGAATATTTTTAGTAGGGTATGTAGAAGAAGAAGAGAGAGATAACACACTTAGTTTTGTGTGTGTTCATAACCCCTATTTCATATGTTAAGGAATAAGTAAGTGGTCACTCATGTTCTAAATTAAGAAGAAGCATGGAAGAATTATACAATTTTTAGGTGGTATTCTATTCAGGGGAAAAAGATAATCCCTAATTAAATGAAGATTAAGATAATAGTGAAAACTATTGGGAGACTTTTCATGAGAAAACACTCTTATATTCTTATATTATGAGTCAAGGATATACCCTGATAATTTTTATCCACTATATTAACTCTATTAGATCGTATGGTCTTGAGTGATTAGGGATCATGTTAAGGATTCACTACAAGTTTTGATTCAGAAACCTTGTATAATAGATATCGTTGTTTGTTTTATTTCTATAATTTTGACAAGTAAAATAGTTATATTTATCAGTATAAAAATTAACATAGGTTGATTTCATAATAAATCATAAATGGGAATAATGAACTATTGTTTATTGATTTAACCCCTCTTAATGAAAGTATACAATGTCTAGAACCATCATAAAAACTATACACATAATTAATTTAGATCTATATGATCTAGATATGTTTCTTTTACATTCAAATTATATATCCTAAAATTCATTATTTTATCATTTTTATCAAACTACATTATCTATCAATTATTCTCTTTATTTTTAAATCTTATATATTTATAATACTTATAATGTATAAAATTGTTATCATATACCCTTTGAAACCAAATAACTTATTTTTATAAAACTGATACATAATTTGGACATTACAAGGAATTTTTCAAACCCCTTTAGGCATCTAAGAAAAATTCCATCATATAGATAAAATTACCTATTTCTTGAATTTCCTCTAGATTTAAATTAACATCATAAGCTACTTGAAGAAAAAATATTTCAAAATAGTACTTTGTTTTCTTATTCTGTTTTGAACTTTTTCCCACTTGTACTGTCAACAAAGAACCAAAACCTTGAAATCATATTCCTAGTTTATTTATTCCTAACACTTAGAGAATATCATATAATTTTTTGAATAAATTATTTTTTCAAAATATTTCTAAAAAGGACCAAAAAATGAATTTTTTAACTAGAAATAGCCTTGAATAAACCTTTACTAAATCATTATATACTTTTCATAAGAATCAAGATTAAAAATTTGAACAAATTTAACCAAACATTTATTTGGGTAGGTTGTTCTCTAACACATATAATTTTTCTTAAAAAATAAATTTTATTTAGTTTTTAGGGATAATAGTTTCTTACATTAAGTTCATACTTTTTATATCTATCTCAACGTTAATATTGACGATGATGATGTTATTATTCTAAAATAAAAGCTTTTAATAAATGAGCGTCATTTTTGAAAAACATTTAATAAATTATTTTATTAAATTTGGTGCTAATAAAATGATAAACCCTTTAAAATTTATCAAATCGATTAGTAGGATAAGATGCATATTTCAATAATAATTGAGTCTGATTTGGAATTCCTTTCATCCATAGTTATTTTGGTATGGAATCTTCACTATAATATAATATATAAATCTTATATGGTTGTGAAAATAAATCTCCATCCAATCCATCATTTTAATAAACCCAACACCATTACTCTTGTATCCCAACTCTTTGGGTTTCACAACTATGTGTAACCCAATATCATAATAGGACTTGGTTACTAATTCTTAAAGTTAACAATTTCCATAATTCCTTACATAAGATATTCCCTGGGAAACCTGATTTGGTAGATACTACCTGGTTGAATGATTATGTAATTAACATATTATTTATTTGTTTGAGTGGTTGATGAAAATCCAGGAGGTGCTCTGGAATGGGTTTTTCTGCTTCAACACTCTGCGTGATGTCCCATTCCTAGTGATTCACTAAAAGTTTTGTGTTTTTGAAAACGATGATGGTTCTTATCGACGATGTTGATGGAGTCCAGAGGCTTCATCACCGATGATTTGTGATAGGTGGTGATGATGACTGTGGATTTACAATACTGAGGATAGATGATGGTAGGCAATGTGACCCCAATAGACATGGGAGACTCAAGGATCGAGACATTGAGTTCTATGTTGTATTTTGAATTTCTAATTGGGAACTGGTTATGTTTTAGGATTTTGAAACTTTGGATTCCTGCCCTTTGGATATAGAAACATTGGGTCTTATAACTTTGGTTATGGATTATCCTTAAAGAATCTATCTTGAATAAAAAAATTGAATTTTCAGTCTATTCCTCATAAAAAACCAATATGTTCGAGACATATTAGTGCATATCTATTTACAAAACTCATAACTTATGTTATTAAACCAATTTAAAATCCAAATTTATTTATAAATATCCAAACGTAACTCATGTATATGGTATGTGAAACCATTTTTTAAATGGTTTAAAATCATATGAAATTAACAATCCTCACATGAAAAAGCTCAAAGACACAAATAGTCAACGCTCACTTTTTTAGATATGGGATAAGCCTCAAGTATATTGAGAATTCTGACCTAATTTTCCTCTTCTGAGTGGTACTTTAATCATGGATGAATTTAATTAAATCACAGTTATAACACATAATATATATAATCTATAATTACATATTCAATTCAAGCTCATAACCTAGTACAATACAAAGTCTAGGTAAGAGAAAACTAAATATATTATCATTCCTTTCATGTATCATATTATATGCACATATGATAAGGTCTATAATTATTTCAAACACCTTTAAACTAAATCATATATGAAAACAATATACCAATTATATTAATGAATAAATCATGGAATAAAATAAATAAAAAACAATTCATAAATTCAAACATTAGATAAACTATTTTTGAACATTTCTTATACCTAACAATTATAAACTCTTTATAATTTAGGGATTAATTATGGACCATACATAATTAAATAAATATAACTTTTTTATTTATTCCTAATATTAACTCTTTCATAAAATTAATTATATGACATTTTATTTAAATTTATGATATTATATGAAATATAAACAATTTTTATATTGAAAATCTACAATGTAAACAATTTAAATATGCTGAATATCACATATTTAATGTCTATTTATTCATCGATCAAATAAATTTTCAAAACCCATTTTTATATTGTTTACATAATTTCTCAAATAAGGCCATTAATTTTAACAATTAAAAATTAAGTAATTATGAAAAATTCATAATTTTAAATATCAAATCTTTAATATTTTACCATATTTTTTCAATTTACAAATATTTTATAAATTATAGTAATAGTTTCCATATAAACCATTTATATATTTATTATTGGTCATTTCAAATAATTTTAAATAGATTTAATAATTTTAATAATTAATATCATGGGATATTTATTTGAAAAATGTTTCATTAAAATATAATTAAATACAAAAAAATTATAGTTAATAATTTTAAAAAATATTTCAAAATTGATAAATATCCAAAAATAAATTTTCATATTATTTATAAAAAATTTATAAATTATATAATTTAGTTCATAATTTAATTATAGGAAAATAAAAAATTTTCTTCTATGTTTTATTTAAATACTTTCCATAATGTTATCAATTGTCAACTATGATTGATAAATATGGATTGTGTGAGTTAAAAGAAGAATAGGTGGCTGTTTAGGATTAAATCAATTTGTTAGTAGTTACAACCTATGATATAAGTCCTTACTTAATATTAAATAAGTGATTCTAAAATCTAAGTAATATTAAATAGCATAAGGAAGACTCATATAAGATTAAACTCAGTAAAGAACGAATCGTGTAGGATAATATGAAGCATTGGAAACATGTTTGATATTAAAACCAAAACTAATTATCTTCATATGTTTAATACCATAGAACACTGGATCTGTATAAGATTAACACAAACATGCCTATGTCAGATAAATCTATGATGCAGTAGCTTGCCTAAGGTGATTATTATTGATATGAATCCTATATAGGATTAATACTTCATTACATATGATAAGAACCCAAAAATCAATAAAACAATCACTGTGTGACCTTAGCTCAGTGGGCGAGCCCCTGTGTAGTATTAATTTCACACAACATATGAATTGTGAAACACTAGTTTATTCTTATATGAATAATTTAATGAATCCATGTAAAAATAATTTAGAACCTATTATAGTGTTGTGATATTTAACCTAATATAATAAGTAATGTTTATAATCACACAATGAATCACTTAAGATAGAAAAATGATTTGTATCTATACAAATTGATTGATTTATTCTATTCCTTTATTTTAAATGATAATTTCATGAATTGAATTCATATTAAAGGCTTTGATATCACTCATTGGGAAAAGAACAACTTACTTTATTTGAACACACTGAATTTTACATCTATATGAACTTATAAAGTCACACTATTACCATAACACTTCGAATATGAAACTATTTTATCTGTAATGGAGGATTTGGGTGAGAGTCACACTTCTTCACCACTCTTGCATGAGAGTTCCCAAGACTCAAATAATCCATTATCCTTTTCTATAATAGAACTATTGGGTTCCTTAGGATATATTACCACTTAATCAAAGTATTGGAATTAATAATATACCATAAACTAAGATCACCATGCATGTAACCAAAAATCATACAATATCCAAAATGAAAAAATTGTTATCATGCATACCTTGCACCATGAATACCAAAACTGCCATTCTATGGGATTTGGGTTCTGTGTTTGATTATGATCACTAAGGAATAACTTTTATGCTCTTCCCTTTTAAGTCTAAACATAGGATAATACCAAATCACCCATTTAGTGGGATGGAATATTCTTCTCATAATGACATTCTAGATCCTTTCTCTATAATGGTGGAATAAGAAAGGGATCTTTAGAAAGGGAGAGAACTAACAAAGTCTTAGGTGGGATTAGATGATCATCTATCACATGGTAAAATCCTACTAATATAGACTTAAGTATTACTCCTCACATTTAATCATCCATTATAAAATGCATGAGAAACTCTTCATACATTCATGCATTTATCACATGAATGAACCAAACCTCTCTTTCATTTCTAATTATGATAAATTTCTAATAATGATATCTAATGTAGGGGAATTACAATGTTAAACTTTAACATTACACTTCTATTACAAGGAAGTGAAAGATTTATTATATCACATACCAATCAACCTAAGTCATAAAATATGACATTTATATATCATACATTACGATATTGGGATTTTGGGAAAATATACTTCTTTTTGAATTAATTTAGATAAACTATATATACTTTTCCATGTGTGTATTAGGATAGTTAAATGGTTAGTGATTGGGTAATAATTCATAGGTAGTAGGATATTCTTATTGCAGGATCACTATAAGGTGGGTATGAGTGTGTTCTTAAAATTTTAGGAAAGTAAGGTATGTTAGTGCACTATTTTAGTATCATGGTTTTAGACAGTGAAAAGTGTGATCGGGAATTGGTATATGCATAGTGGAAGCATGATGAGTGTTTTGAGATATTATGTGGAATGATGATTATGATTAGGTGATTGATATTGGTATATGATTTTTGGAAATAATCCAATTTTAATTTTTTCTAATAAAAAACTATATGATATAGACTTTTTAGTAACCTATAGTACTATTATATTATTAAAAAGTTATTTTTTAATTTAATTGGAAGGATTAAACATTGAAAATTAGGGTTTATTTGAATTTTTAAATTCTAATTTAACGAGTGATTATTATTGATGGTGTTTTATGATTTTAAAGAGGGTATATAGCGATTGTGATATGGTTATAAATCACAAAACGAAAAAATTTAGTGTTATGAAAAAGAAATGTTTTTGGAAGGTAAATGCAGGTAGCTATAAGGTACTCGCTACAATACTACCATGAAACCAATGAACTGACCAATGGTGGAGACACATTGGATTCCACTATGTTTCTGGTGGAAGATCATCATGCACTCAATATAGTATATTTTAATTTTGGGATTTTTTTCTCTTTTTTTTTATATTTTAAGCTCCCCAAACATGGGTCACTTTTCTAGTATATCTAAATAAAACTAGAGAGTCATATCTTGCTCTCCCTTCTCTTCCCCTTATTATACTTCATGATCCGATCAAGTTTGGGATACCCATTATAAATAGTTTCTTCTATTTACTTCCACTTTTCCCTACTTTGAGTTCTTCCAATGACTTAGGTTGGTTGACCTATGGATTTTGTTTATAATCCCATCATAGCATGGAATAATCACATTGGATTTATGGGGATATCATGTGTTATTAGTAGAGGTGGTTCAAAGAGATAAAAAACACACAGTTGATAACAATTTTAATGTTGTTACGTTTTAAAAAAATTATTTTAGTGATTTTATTGATTTTAGGATAAATTTATAGTTACGTAGTTTATAGAAATCGGTGATTTCAGTTATAAAAGTGTTAAGAATTTGTCAAGAGTTAAATATAGGTGTCTCAGTTTATTATTAAAGTTTATTAAGTATGGATCATGGTTTCTCATTAGTAGGAATCCAGTTGGTAGTTTCAGAATTATGATACACTCAACATTGGTTTATTCATTTAGGTGATCTAAATCTTAATTTTTTGTTTTAGTTGGTATTTTCCTCTTACTTTTTATGGTTGATTAAAAAATTATTATAATATATAAATATTAAATTTTGAAATATAAAATCGATATTAAGGAAATAAAAAGTTTTAGTAAGTAAATCGATATGTTAAGTTGATTTTCTATATATAGAAATATTACATGAAATTGTTAAATTATTTATAGGTTACTTGTTTTTATTTTTACCCATGATGGTGTGGTCATATAAATTATAAGTTATTTTTTAATCATTTATTATTTTAATTAATTGATAGATCTTGGGGTAATATATATATATATATATATGTATCTGTGTGTGTGTGTTTTTGTTTAAAAATGAAAGATTATTACCCTTTTTCGATATATTTTCATCTCACTATACCTTTGAGTTATTATGAATTTAATTAATTTTTTTGGGATTTATTCCCAATCCAAGTTATTGTATCTTCTATTAATTATTAAAAATGACCCTGTATTTCATATTTTGATTTAGAGAGTAAACTATTACTTTCCATTGATAACTAGAATGAATTATCAGTTAATTAATAACACTTAATATTATTTTTGAGGTTATATTAATGACTATACGATGGATATTTTTTTAGAAATGTAAATAGATGGTGTAAAACCCATGGATTATATGGTATGATTTTAATTTAATACAATTTTATGTGTATTTAATTGTTCTATGAATATGGGAATAACTTATTGGGTGTAGGGATGGGTAAATTAAAAGGAATGAGGACTACAAGATTAGGTTGTTTCAAAAAAACCATACCATAAGTCCAGTGGGAGAAGTAGGGTGGAAGTAAACACTTTGGCCTCCACTAGAATTTTTCAATAAGCCACTACGATCCAAGTGTCCCATCAAAATTCTAAAGGGATTCCACTTGTTATCTATATGAAACCGCAACCCCTATTACATGCGGGTGGGTGCACTACTACAAAAATGGGCTTTATCAGCGGTCAAAATAGGCTTTAACAATGCTAAAAAACCACTATAAAGATTAGCGCTGATATGGGCGGGGGGGGGGGGGGTCCCTTTTATCAGTGCTCCGAAAAGCACTGATAAAGGCCCCTTTTATCTGGGCTAAAAAAAGCACTGATAAAAGACCCCTTTATCAGTGCTTTTTTTAGCGCTGATAAAAGGGACCTTTATCAGCGCTTTTAAAAAGCATTGATAAAAGTCAAAAAAATTAAAAATTAAAATAAAAAATAATTATATAATGTGGGGAGAGCTTTTAACAGCGCTTGACCCCCCCCCCCCCATATCAGCGCAAGGCGGTCTCCCGGGCACTACCCTACCCACACATCCTCACACATGTGCACCCCTTTGCTTCCACCCCAAACTCGAACTCGCAACCTCCCCCCTTTCGGGGCTGCACCTTTACCACTATGCCATTTTATTTTGTTCTCTATTTATTGATATATCAATTTACTTATATATATATAGTTATATTTTTTCGTATATTGATATAGATTCATATTAATATAAATATATTTATTAATATATTAATATATATATATTTATTCATTCTTATATTAATATATATTTATATTTATATATATATATCTTATTAGTTATAATTTTTTATCTGTATATTTATTTGTATATAAATATATACTTATAAGATTAGTTTTAAATACATTTATGAAACATATTTTTTATGTGTGTCTATAAATAAATAAATAAATACATACATATATACAACACACACACACACACATAGACACACACACACAAACATACACACAGAGAGACATATATATTTACAAATAAATACATATATATGTGTATTTGAAAATCCATAGAATGTTAAAAAAACCATAACTTATAATCCATATTCCCGTTTCAACTCCACAACCAATCAAATTGAAGAAAATGAAGCAATATTTGATATGATATGTGGTACAGGCTTAACGGACATCTGAATAAGAAGTTATACTTGTTTGAATGTTAACAAATTGGGGTATCCTGACTAAAAAATCAGTTTTTGAGGCCTTTTGAGCTTTTTTGGCCTCAAAAAGTGTGATGGAAGCTTTTCTTCAGTCAACAGTGCATAGAGCTCGTCACATGCTTCGAATTGATATGCTGTAGAGCTCAAACAAACACCCGGATCAAAAGTTATGTCTGTTTGAAGTTTGTGTTACATTTTCAACTAATTTTAGATATTTTATTATTTGTTTTGATTTTTTTCTTCAAATTGTTATTAAATGATTTTTAATCAATAATAATTATAAAATTATTAATTATTATTTTTTAATTATTTTAATTCCATTTTAACTAAATTTCTTATATATTAAATTTAATAGTCTATTTATACATATCTAAAACATATTTAAAAAATATATATTATATTTATATCAATATAAATATACTTATATAAAAATAATTTATTTTTCATGATTTTTTTTGAAGCATAAAATTTATCACTGGTAGGAAAATGCGCTGATAAATCCCCCCTTTATCAGTGCTACTAAAAGAAGCGCTGATAAAGGGGTCCCCTTTATCAACACTAAAAAAAGCACTCATAAAGGGGGTGCCTTTATTAGTGAAAAAAAGCATTGATAAAGGAGGGCCTTTATTATCGCTTTTTTTTGCGATGTTAAAAGTTCCCCTTTATCGTCGCTTTTTTTTACAACTGATAAAGCCCCCATTTATCAGTGCTTTTTTAGCGCTGATAAAAGGGTAGTTCTTCCCTTGCCTGTTTTTGTAGTAGTGGGGGGGGGGGGGGGGGGGTTGGGGGGGGGGTAGTTTGGTTATTTAGGACATATCCTTTATTTTCAGATCCACCATTTTCTTTCCTTTATGGTAATTATGAAGACATAACCCATTACCAGAGTTGATCATGGATTAGGATTATAACTACATGTTTGGTGATAGAATAAAGAACTATTGAGTGTGTTGTGATCTTTGAGGTAAGGATAACTCTAACTAATGTTTTGTCATGGGTTTCTTTTGGTTTCCATGGATCCTTCATCTCAAATAAATATTTTTGGGATATTCTATATCGTTTTTTTATTGTTTCCACTCAATGATGAATTGAGAAATTCATTTTTACTTATTAACATCTGTTGAAAAAAGGTTGGCGATGCTCAAAATTCACTACTTTTTATACGACTGTTTATTTTATTCCTTGTATTTTAGGGTGTGAAAGTGAGCATAATGAGCCTTAGATGTACTCTAAGAAGATTTAGTGGTCTTGATTTATTATAGTCAACCTATAGGAAGTTAATTAGGTAGATTTTACCCATTTTATAGATTCTTTGATTTATAATTATGTAATAGTGAATAGAGATATCTTTTATATGTGATAATGGATATTATATTGGGTATTTAGGTGAGGGGATGATAAAATGTGAACGTAGTATTGTCCTTAGGCATCAAATAATACACTTATCACATGTGAGGGTAAAATGATTAAGGAAAAATGTTTAAATAATAATATAATGATTTTTTTTGGGTTGGAATAAGGGCATAAACTCTTAAATATATAGTTGGTTTATGTGAAAATACATAATATATTTGAAAAACTGCATATAAATCATTTTAGGCATGGAACACTGTTGAATCGTGTGTTTTATTAGCATTTTTGGATAGATATTTTTGGGTATTGAGTTCCTAGTGTTGATGGAATTATTGTGTGACTAATTTATTCCATTATATTGGTATGTTTTTGAAAGGTTGGCTATGTTATACCCCCCTCAAGATTGAGATTCTATTCCTGTTCATATGATTTTGAGGAAATGAACATGAGTTCTATGTTTCACATGGTATTGGTTCTTTCCTAAGAGGGTTGGTATTTGAAACCCATGTTATTACTTAGATTCTCTTCCTCTTGTTAAAGGTTTTTGGGAATGGGTATGGGTTTTATGTTTCCCATTGTGTGGGTTCTTTCCTAAGATGATATTACTAAATCCTCTTGATTTGGATACACTTACCATTAATTCTATTACAATGGGGTGGAATGAGTGTCATAACATCATGCAGTAAATTTTTCTTTCCTAAGGGATTGGGTATGTTTTTCCACTTCCTGCTATTCTAATGTTGTCCTAGTTATTGTAGTTGTGGAATTATATTCATTGTCTTATCTATGTTATATCATTCTACTATATTTGAGTGTATGATGAAGGTATTTATTGATATCGGCTTAACTTGGTAGGATTCAGTTTGATGATGGCCAAGTAATCACATGATTACCTCACTTGGTTGGGTATTTTACTTCTTCTTGGATTTCTTTCTAGTAATTTCATATCAATATACTTTGGGATTTATGTCAAGGTAAAAGTATTGGTATTCTACTAGGAATTATACTCAAACACTTTATATCGACCTTGGTAGATATGAAAACTTTTCTATTTGAGATGCATGAAAGGGGAAGGCCCCTATGCCAGGTGGTTGATGTAGGATAAATTTATATGGAGATGAAGGTGATGGTGGAACATTTTCTAAAACCTTTTATAGTTTTTCTCTTTAGACATTCACCATAAAATATTTCCTTTAATGTGACTTACTACTTGAAAATATCTATATTTTGACTATGGATGAATGATTAGGACATGTGTCATCATTTTATTTCTATACGATGATGCTATTTTGTCAAGTTAACATTTATCTATTATCCGATATTATTCTTAGTGCATGTTTTTGGAATATATTTCTTTTATTATTTGTAGGTATGATATAAATGGGATAATATCCTTATTGTATGGACTTTTCCCTTAACGCTAGTCGATAACCTCTAGTATATGGGGAATCACACTTGAGGTCATGTAGTTTTCGGACTCAAATAAAAAATCATAGTCCCAAGAATAATCAAATGGAGTTAGAGAACATTTTTTATTTTATTATTTTATTATTTTAGGTCTTGGTATATGGGTATAGGTTTTTCATGACTTTGGTAAAATCTATGCTTCCATTTGTCTAATTATTATTTAATAGAAATCCAAGTTACTAAATCTATGGGATTGATAGAATCAATTTTGATGGTTATTATTTTATAATTTCAATTAAAATTGCTATTTTAAATTATTTTTTATTTATTTAATCTTCACTAGATATGAAAATTGGGTATGATTATATGCATCTTGTTTAGTAAGTAATTTCAAGGCCTTAAAATTCTCTATATGATTAGTATAAGAACACTTTTTTTAATAATGACTATTTTATTATATTTCCAATAAAATTACATAGAAATACTATTATAAAATTACTTGTTAAGTATTAATACCAATAACTAAAACTAAAGATAGTGAAAGGATAAAAAAACCAAACAATATCAACAATGTAATGGTACACTCCATAGGTTCAAACTATTGTAAGAAAATTAAACCATCTATGAAAACTTTTAAAATAAAAATTAATGTTAGGAATATAATTGGAATTATGAAAAGGAATTGTAAAAACCATCAGGAAGGAAGTGGTAAATGTGGATGAATGTTGAAGTATATATAGAGAATAAAGGGAAAAGTGAAAATTGTGATATGAATTTTTCCTATTCATTAGTTAATATTACCATTGGTCAATATTAACCTTGTGTATTTAGATCATTGGTAATAATATATGTAACAACCAAAATTTTCCTTAATGGAAATCCATCTTGATATAATTAAATGTCTCTTTATGTAAAATATTTATATGAAATGTCAACTTCTTTGGTTTTATGTTCTTGGATTTTAAAATACGGTTAAGAATTGTGACCATTGATAATATAGACGTTGAACAATGATCACATGATTAGTATTAATATGGGGCTTTAACAAATCCAATTATTCAGAGAAAAGAAATGATGACCTCATCTAGTAGACGTTCCCCATACGAAGCCCATTTTTCAGAGCTCAGAAAGGAGGTTGCGTCTTTGGTCTTCACTCTTGACAGAGCCCAAGATGATCTTCAATATGTTAAGGTCGAGAGGGACTGCCTACGAGAGAAGTGAAAGTTGATAGAGATTACCACCCGAGCAATGTTATTAGAGCCACCCCAAGAGTCTGGTACCATAGCACACCTTACTCTTCAGTCTTATGCGGGTGTGATAAGGGGTTATGTAACAAGCCCTTAGCACAATGGTTATGTACATTATTTTTGTATATAATAATGAATATACTTCCATTTTATTATTGTTACCTTGTAAATAGTTTTTAAAGCTCAAATAGTATTTTTAGTTAAAGTTCAACTAAGAAATTTTTTCTGATGAATTAATGGAATTTTAAATTGAATAATATTTTAATAAATTATTATTATTATTATTAACTTAATTTTTATTAAATATAAATTATCGTATAATTTTATGAATGCAATTGTAATATTTATTAAGGATTGAAAGCTATTTTTTTCAAAACCCATGAATTTTTGATAAATGTCGGTTTTTATTTTAAAAGTAAAAATTTACATATTTATCAAATTATTTAGATAAAATGAATATTATTTCTGGAATAAGGACGTTGAAATTATCCAATGGTGAATTTTTCATAATTTTCTGAGACAGTCAAATTTTTGGGTTAAAATCTAATAATGCTTTAATATATAATGTGTTTTATGACATCATAATGACTCAATAGTGATGTAATAAAATACTATAAATATTATTTTAGGCCAATATATGTTTTACCATTAAAATAATGTGATTTTGGGTTTGTTTGATTTATTTTACAATGATTTAGTGGACCCTTCAAGACTTATTAAACATTTTGTCTTTTTAAATTGTTTTCCTTGGGAGTGTGACTCACCTCCACATAAGCAACACCATTATTTTAAGAAGTTTGGACTTTGGACTTATATAATATTATTTTCCACTTCCCTTTTCCAAAAACCATGGGCAAAAACCATGGGATGGTTTGTGGTTTGGATTAGTTTATTGTGAGATGTCCCAAACCTAAATAATAAAGAATTCCATCACCTTTCTTATATAAACCAACCGAATCTCCCACTTACTCCTCACTCAAAGCCTTTTTAGTTCGTCCAAACTCTTCCCTAATCTCTCTAGAATCCTACCAAGGTTCCCCAAGCTCCCAATAATCCTCTCTGAAGCCTCTCTCAAGCCTTTGGAAGCACACTTCCAAGTAAGGGTTTTTCCTTCCTTTCTCATTTTTTTCCGATATTCTTTAAATTGTTATACCATTTATTTTCTATTATAAATGTTGGGGTATGGTTTTTAACCTACTCCATACCTCCCTATTTATGTTTTAATGATGTGAGACCCCTTTATCTCTCATTAAATGCCTCCCATGTACACCCGTTATTATGCTGAAATTCCGAAAGGAATTTCTATCACCTCATTTACATTCAAGAAATTCTTTTGTATCATGAATATAAATTACATTACATTTGTTGATATATGTATCTATATGAACCCCTTACTTTCCATGTCATTTAAATATTATGAGACACCCCTTTCTCACTCGTCAACCATTTTTATGTGTTCTTATGTCAAGCGGTTATACTGCTGAAATTGCACTGTGATTTTCCAAGCCAAAGTCATTGTGTAGTGAATACCATACCCATTTTCTATAAAGGGTATTCACCTTTATGAAAATTTACTTATTTTTTAAATATTTTTATTTACGTATTCCATATTCATTTATCATAGAATAAATGATTCTGTTGAAAGATTCAATGTTTTATGATCTATGTGGGACACTTATGCATGAAAGGAAATGTTTAAGAAGGGTGTGCCTTAATAGCGCTCCAATGCATTGGGTACAATATAATATCATGATATGTCCTATTCAATGGGTGTTTACTCATGGTAATTCAAGTTCAATGAGGGTTTTCTCATGCTTTATGTGCAATGACGGTTTACCCATGCTCCATGTGCAATGAGCCTTGGCTCAAGCTAATTCCATGTTAAGTGTTGTTTCCAAATTTCCATGTTATGATTATAATTATTTATCATGAATTTATGTTTATACTTATCTTTTTCTCTATTGATATTCCTATTTTCTAACATGTATTTTATTCCTCATGTCATTCCATGATTATTCCCTTACTGGGCTTTATAGATCACCCTTTTTTCTTATGCATGTCCTCAGGTTATCCCATGCAATGCTAAGTACGAGGGAATGTAGTGGTCATGTAAAGGAAGTTTTCAATAAAGACGTTGTATTTAATGTTTTATGTTGTTATGTAATGATCATAAGGCCCAAAGACACTAGACCTCATGATCTGATTTGTTGTATCAAGTGAAGTTTATGTAATAAATTATGTTTAATTGTGTAATAAATGATCAGGGTTGTCATAGTTGGTATCAGAGGGAGGTTTAGTTATTTTTGGGATTAGGATTAGAAAACCCTAGTAAAGCCTTAAAGATAAGACTATTTATAATAAAAACATCCCTATGTTTTGGTGAGTATTTAATAAGTGGTTTATGAAGCAAATACATCCCTGTATGGATACGAGAAGGTAGAGGCGACTATGGCACAAATGTATTCTAGGGGTAAAACCCGAAAACACCACTTTGAGCTAGACTCGAATGAGAACTGGTGCACGACAATGGGCCTTACTGCACTTTTGGTTATGAAACTCCCGGGGGATATGCTTTGGTAAATTCACAGGCTTAGTATAAACCATTATTAAGGGACAAAAAAAATTCCCTAAGAATATTTGTGAGAAAGTAGATCATGGATAACATAGACTGAAGCCCATTGATTCATATGTTAATGAAATAAAAGTTATTTATAAGTCATCTGTTTTGTTCTTGTATTACCCTTCATGTGTTACCCATAAATTTCCTTTTTATTCTATCCAATCTTCAACAATAGGAGGACTCAGGCTAACAACCGATGTCAAGATCAATGTGATGATTGTACTAATGAGATGCCGAATCCAATGGGAGTGGGAATCATGAACTTTTTCATGATTCTCTCTCAGCTAACTCAATATTTGAATAGAAACATGGTTCAAGAAGAATGTTCAACCCCCCCTAAGAAATAGAAAGTCACTATCGCGAGCTTCACGAGACAATGACCTCATACTTTTAATGGATCATCCGATCCCTCAATCACTGAACAGTGGATCAAATCCATTGAAAATATATTCTCCATCCTTCAATGTACTGAATAAGAGAAGGTTATCCTAGATGCTTATCATATGGAGGGTGAAGCTGATCAATGGTGGGCATTGATCAAAAATACAAATCCTGAGGAGGAGATCGAGGCATTGGAATGGAAGGATTTCTAGAAGATGTTTTTTGATAAATATTTTCCACGAACCCTCTAGATTATGATGGAAAGGGACTTCCTTTCCCTCAAGAAAAAAATATGAGGAATCTTTTGGAGAGTAGGAGGAAAACTTCACAAGGTTTGCATGATACGCTTCTGGCGTTATTGTTACCCCCGAAAGCAATGTTGACCGCTACTTTGATGTGCTGAAACCTAGCCTGTGGAAAGCGCTGGCGATCCATGACTTCGATAGCTATAAGGAAAGTGTCCAATGTTCCCTCATGGTTGAAATGGAGATCGCATAATCTCAGGGGTATCATGGGGATAAGAGGCCTAAACTGGACTTCAATGCTGGAGGTCCAATGGATAAATCCAACGGTGCTAAAAAGATCCAGCACCCAACTTGCCATAGGTGCGGAAAGAAGCACCTAATAAATTGTCTAAAGGGGACGAGGAAATGATTTAGGTGTGGAAGAGAAGGGCACCTGGCTATTAACTGTCAGCAAGAAAGACCTGCGGCTGTGAAAGAGGAGAGGAACGCTCCATTTGAACCTCAACGGGTGGTTCATTGCTACAACTACAAAGAACCAAGGAATCTAACAAGTAAGTGCCCTATGCCAAGGGTTTTTGGAGGCAACCAACAACCTCCAAGGAAGCAAGGACGATCTTTTTCCATCACTACTACCGAAGTGAACCTCAAAACAAAGTGGTGAAAGGTACTCTAGTTATTCATTTAATAATTGCGAACGTAATTTTTGATTCAGGTTCTACACATTCTTTTATATCTCGAATGTTTAGTAGAACAATCCTAGCACCACAAAAAATCATGTAAGTGAAGATGTTAGTGAGTATGAAAAATGGGGAAATCATTGCATCCCATGAATATAACTCATCCCCTGTCATAATATGTGGATTGAACTTCCCGGAGAACCTCATCATACTCCCTCTGGGGGAATTTGATGCAATTCTTGGAATGGATTGGGTTTCCTTATATAAATCCAACATAAATTTTCGTGAGAGGGAAATCACTTTACAAGTGGAGAGTCGACCCCTGATTCTTTACAAGTGCAATGAGGAAGATGAATCTTTTTTAGATCCATCATCTCAAGCATGGATTTTACTGCCCTATGATCATGCGTATCTGGCTCAGATGATTGAGTCCAAAGAAGCAACCATCCTTGAAGACATTCCTATTGTGAAGGAATTCGCTAAAGTGTTTCCTGAGAAATTTCCTAGTCTTCCTCCTAGCAGAGATACTAAATTATAAATTGATCTTATACTTGGGGAATTTCCAATATCCAAGACTCCATATTGAATGGCTATTGCGGAGCCTGAGGAGACAAAGAAACAACTACCGAAGAATCTAGATAAAAGGTTTATACACCCAAGTACTTTACCATGGGGTGAACGAGTCCTCTTCATTAAGAAGAAGGATGGGTAAATGCACCATTAAATAGATTATCATGAGCTAAATAAAATCATGATAAAGAACAAGTATCCTCTCCCATGAATTGATGAATTGTTTGATCAGCTACGTGGAGGACAATACTTCTCCAAGGTGGATTTTTGGTTGGGAAATTATCAAGTAAGGGTGAAGAAGGAAGATATCCCCAAGAATAATTTTTTTACAAGATATGGGCACTATGAATTCATAGTAATTCCTTTTGGACTCACTAATGCTTCATAAATATTCATGGACTTGATGAATAGAGTCTTTAGATATTACCTCAAAATTTTTTTGGTAGCCTTTATAGATGATATTCTGATATATTACAAAACTAAGGATGATCATGAGGAGCATCTAAGAACTATACTAGAGACCTTGTGGAAGGATAAGCTCTATGAAAAGTACAAAAAGTGTGAGTTCTGGTTGAAGGAGGTCTTATTATTTTGTTATATCATCATAAGCAATGGGATATCTGTGGATCCCTCCAAAAAATAAGCAATTAAGGGATGGATGAGGCCAACTTTGGTAATGTATATCTGTAGCTTCTTGGGGTTAGCTGGATATTATTGATGATTTGTGAGAAATTTCTCACCATTTTCCAACCCTCTTACCAAGCTAACTTGAAAGGGAGTAAAGTTTTCTTGGAGTGATGAATGTGAAGAAATCTTCAAGGAGTTGAAAAGGAGGCTTATTACTGTGCCTGTGCTCACTTTACCCACAAGTGGAGAACTTTTTGTGGTATTCAGTGATGCTTCGATAAAGGTCCTGGGATGTGTGTTGATGAAAAATGGAAAATTAATTGCCTATGGTTCAAGGTAATTGGAAGTTCATGAACCGAACTATCCAACACATGACCTCGAGTTGGCTGTAGTGATCTTCACTTTGAAAATTTGGCGGCATTATCTATTTGTGGAGAAATGTGAAATATATATAGACTACAAATGACTCAAGTATATATTCACATAGAAAGAGTTGAACATGCGCCAACGAATATGGTTATAGCTGATCAAAGACTATGACTACTCAATCCATTACAACCTTGGGAAAGCGAACAAGTTAGAAGATGCCCTAAGTAGAAAGGACCCATCGATTCTATCATTGATGAGAATTGAAAAGGATCCAATCTTCTTAGATTTGATGAAGATGGAAATGGGAATCATAAAAAAGGTAAAATAATCAATCCTTTCACAAATTACTACTCAACCGTCACTTTTGGAAAGGTTAAAGGATGCTCAAAAGGATAATGTGGGAATTCAGGAAAAAGTGGAAGCTATTAGAAAAGGGAAATCCTTAGAGTTTAATGTTAATGAAGAAGGAATTGTGGGATTTTGGAAAAGACTATGTTTTCCATTAAGTCCAGAGCTAAATAAGGAACTTTTAGATGATACGCATAGTTCAAATTTCTCTATTCACCTAGGAAACAAAAAGATGTATCGAGATCTATGAGATCATTATTGGTGGGATAATATGAAGAAGGAGATCGCTGAATATAAATCAATGTTCTTGGTGTGTCAGAAAGTGAAGACAGAGAGGCATAAGTCTAAGTTGATGATGAAACCATTGCCTAGACTAGAATGGAAATGGGAGAAAATCGCCATGGACTTTTTTCACTGGACATCCAAATACATCCAAAGGCAAAAATACAATCTGGGTTATTGTGGATTGTCTTACAAAGGCTGCACAATTCATTGCTATTCGATATGATTTCTCATTCAATCAACTAGCATGAATATATATTAGGGAAGTGGTAAGGCTGCATGGATTACCACTATCTATTATATTCGATCAGGATCCAAGATTCACCTCCATGTTTTGGAAGAGTCTTCAACATGCTCTGAATACTGAACTGAACTTCGGTATGGCCTATCATCCTCAAACTCATGGCCAATCTGAGCGGACTATCCGAACACTTGAGGACATATTGAGAGCATGATCAATTTACTTTAAAGGAGGATGTGATCAATATCTTCCTTTGGTTGAGTTATATTATAATAATAGTTTCCACTCGAGCATCCAAATGGCACCATATGAATCCCTTTATGGGAAAAGGTGCAGAACACTGACATGTTGGGATGAGGTCGGTGAGCGTAAGCTGCTTGGACCAAAAATGGTTGATGAAATTATGGAGAAGGTGAAAACCATTCAACAACATATCATGGTAGCCCAGATTCAATAGAAGAGTTATGCAGATAAACATCGATGAGACCTTTAGTTTAAATTTGGATACATTGTATTTCTATTCATATCTCTGTGGAAGAAGGTCATGAGGTTTGGAAATAAAGGGAAGTTAAGTCCAAGGTACATCAACCCCTTTGAGATTCTTGATCGTGTTGAGGTTGTGGCTTATCGACTAGAACTTCCACCTTCCATGGCCAAAGTACATGATGTATTTTATGTATCCCTCTTAAATAAGTACATACTGGACCCTTCACATGTACTCTTTTCATAGGTGGTAGAGTTAAAGGATGATCTTTCTTATGAGGAGCAACCAGTAAAGATCTTAGATCGTTGAGAAAAAGTTCTACAAAATTAGACAATGCCCCTCGTCAAGGTGTTGTGGAGAAACCACATGTTTGAATAAGTGACATGGGAATCAGAGGAAATGATGTAGTAGAGTTACCCAAATCTATTTTAGTGTGGAAAAAAGGAAATTTTGAGGGCAAAATTTATTAAGGGGGGAATATTTTAACGACCCAAACTTTCATTAATGGAAATCCCTCTTGATCTAATTAAATGTATCTTTATGTAAAATGTTTATATAAAATTACAACTTCTTTGGTTTTATGTTTTTTGATTTTAAAATACTATTAAGAATTGTGACCATTGCTAATATAGCCATTGAACAGTGATCACATGATTAGTATAAATATAGGGCTTTAACAAATCCAATTTACTCAGAAAAAGGAAGCGATGGCCTCATCCAGTAGATGTGCCCCATACAAATCCCATTTTCCAGAGCTCAGAAATGAGGTTGCATCTTTTGGATTTTCTCTTGACCAAGCCCAAGCCGATCTTGAATATGTTAAGCTCTAGTGGGATAGTCTACGAGAGAATTGGATGTTGATAGAGATTACCACTCGAACAATGTTATCCAAGCCACCCCAAGAGTCTGTCACCATCGCACACCTTACTCTTCGGTCTTATAGGGGTGTTATATAGGGTTATGTAACAAGACCTTAGCACGATGGTTATGTATATTATTTTTGAATATAATAATGAATATACTTTCATTTTGTTATTGTTACCTTGTAAATAGTTTTTAAAGGTCAAATAGTATTTTTAGTTACAGTTCTACTAAGAAATATATTTAGATGAATTAATGGATTTTTGAATTAAATAATATTTTAATAAAGTTTTATTATTATTAAATTAATTTTTATTAAATATAAATGATCTTATAATTTTATTAATGCAATTGTAATTCTTATTAAAGTTTGAAAGCCATTTTTGTCAAAACCCATGAATTTTTTATAAATGTTAGTTTTTTTTAAAGTGAAAATTAACATATTTTGAAACTTATTTCGATAAAATTAATATTATTTCTGGAATTAGGATGTCAAAATTATCAAACGGTGAATTTTTCATAATTTTCTGAGACAGTCAAATTCTTGGGTAAAAATTTAATACCGTTTAAATATATAATGTGTTTTATGACATCATAATGACCCAATAGTGATGTAATAAAATAATATAAACCTTATGTTCAGAAAATATATATTTTACCATTAAAATAATGTGATTTTGGGTTTTTTTTGATTTTTTTTACAATGCTTTAGTGGACCCTTTAAGACTTTTTAAACATTTTGTATTTTTAAATTGTTTTCCTTGGGAGTGTGACTCACCTCCACGTTAGCAACCCCATTATTTTAAGAAGTTTTGACTTTGGACATATAAAATATTTTTTTCCACTTCCCTTATCCAAAAACCATGGGCAAAAACCATGGGATGGTTTGTGGTTTGGATTAGTTTAATGTGAGGTGTCCCAAACCTAAATAATAAAGAATTTCCCCACCTTTCCTATAAAAACCCACCCAAGCTCCCACTTCCTACTCTCTCAAAGACTTTGGAGTTCGTCCAACATCTTCCCTATTATCTCTAAAATCATCCCAAGGAACCCCAAGCTCCCAATAAGCCTCTCTTAGTCCTCTCTAAAGCTTTTTAAGAACACTTCCAAGTAATGGTTTTTTCTTCCTTTCTCATTTTTGTCCAACATTTTTTAAATTTTTATTCCCTTTTAATTTCAATTATTATTTTGGGGTATGGTTTATCAACTCCCCCATAATGACCTATTTATTTTTTAATGATGTTATAACCCTTTATCTCTCATTAAATGCCCCCCATGTACACCCATTACTATGTTGAAATTCCGAAAGGATTTTCTCTCTCCTCATTTACATTCAAGCAATGTTTTTTTACCATGAATCTAAATTGCATTAAATTTTTTGGGACATGTATCTATATGAACCCCTTAATGTCCATGTCATTTAAATATGATGACACACCCCTTTCTCTCTCATCAACCATTTTTATGAGTTCTTATGTCACGCTGTTATGCTTCCGAAATTGCACCATGCTTTTCCAAGCCAAAGTCATTGGTTAGTGAATACCATGCCCATATGTCTATCAAGGGTATTCACCTTTATGAGCATTTACTTATTGTTTAAAGATTTTCATGTATGTATTACACATTCTTTCATCGTGGAATAAATGATTCTGTTGAATGATTCAATATTTTATGATCCATGTGGCACTCTTATGCATGAAATGAAATGTTTAAGAAGGGTGCGCCTTGATAGTGCTCCAATGCATTGGGTAAAGTATAGTATCATGATACATCATGTGAAATGGGTGTTTACTCATGATAATTCAAATTCAATGAGGGTTTACTCGTGCTTCATGTGCAATGAGGGTTTTCTCATGCTCCATGTGCAATGAGCCTTGGCTCATGCTAATTCCATGTTAAGTGTTGTTGTCACATTTCCCTGTTATGATTATCATGTTTATCATGCCATTATGTTTATGATTATCTTGTTCACTATTGATACACCTATTGTATAACATGTATTGTATTCCTCATGTTATTATATTATTATTCCCTTACTAGGCTTTATATCTTACCCTTTTCTTATGCATGTACTCAAGTTATCCCAAGCAATGCTAAGTATGAGGGAATGTAATGGTCATGTAAAGGAAGTTTTCAATAAAGATGTTTTATTTAATGTTATAAGTTGTTATGTAATGATCCTAATCCCCAAAGACACTAGA
Organism: Viscum album; assembly: GCA_963277665.1. Classification (NCBI taxonomy): domain Eukaryota; kingdom Viridiplantae; phylum Streptophyta; class Magnoliopsida; order Santalales; family Viscaceae; genus Viscum; species Viscum album. The sequence continues at coordinate 1,980,033,220 of OY728125.1, read as the reverse complement.
CCTATCGATCTTATATGTTGTATCAAGTGAAGTTTATGTAATAAAATATGTTTAATTGTGTAATAAAAGATCAGGGTTGTCATAATATTACCGTTTAAATTAGTGTTTATAAAGGGTAATGAAAACTGATAGGTGAAAAGTGAGAAACAATGACCTAAAATAGTAGATTCATGCCATTTAAATAACAACTTCTAGAACTCGTGAGGGGTGTAGAATCATTGGGGTTCTCCTTTGACTGATATCAATAAGAGCTTCAATAAGTGAGGCTTGAATGGAATTTACTATGAGAGAAGTGCAAGTTAGTGGATAACATCACTAGTTCAATGTTTGCTTATCCACCCTATGAAACTACCAATATCAGACACCATACCCTTAGGGAGTGTTATGGTGTAATAAGTGGTTATTTATGAAGACATTAGTATTATAAAAGTGCAGTATCATTTTTATAGATGAAGTAGTTATTTCCTCAATCCCATTTTCAGTATTATTTTATTTAATAAAATAAAAATTAATATAGGATGAATTTTATTGATAGATTTTTGGATAAAAATATAAAATAATTGTATTTATAGGAAATATATACACTTTTATAATATAATAAATAATTCAATTGTTTAATAAAATATACTTTTAAATCTTTATTTATTAAAATATAATTGATAATTTAAATTTTTTATATCCTAGAAAAATTTTATAAGTCTCACAGAGTTGATTATGTCCCAATAATTGTTATTTTTCAATAAATAATTATTTTTTATTATCATATTTAGTTACATGTTTTGACAAAATAATCATTAGTTTTTAAATCAACTCATTGAAATTAGTTTAGGGAGAATTTTTGAATTTCCTAAAATAATTTATCTTTTAGTGAATTGTAAAAGTTAAATTTTTTGTTATAGGTATGTTTTTTGAATTCATATACATGTAATAAAGATTTAATAATTAATTATACTTAATCCATAGCCAAAAATATATAATTTTAGTAATATTATGAATTTTAATGTTTTTAAATCAAGTCCATATCCTATAAGTGACTTTCCATCTTGAAAATGGTAATTATATTTTAAAAAATATATTCTTATGGGAAATTTACTTTTCCAAGTGAAAAGTAAAATTAAAAAATAATTTTAGTTCTAATGGATTAAAATATTATAAAAAATTACTTAAATTTCCCAAACCATGAGCAAAAACTATGGGTAAACTTTTGGTTTTTCATTTTCTGCAACCTTGAATTACAAGAATTATATACGGAAATTATTAAAAAATTCCTAATATTTTACTATAAAAACCAAAAAACCCCCCATTAATTTTTTAACAACCTGATATTTTATAAAATTTATTTTTCAAGTAAATATAAATTCTTCGATAGCTTGCGTTACATGCAAAACTAGGTTTCAGCGACTGCGACATGGTATTAATATTATTACAACATTTATAACATAAGCGTTAAATTTGGAAGTTTTAATAGAGATTTTTTTAAATTATTTATAAAGGTTTTAGATAAATAAAATATATTTATATATAATTACTTAATTTTTAGTAATGTCTTTATATTCCTCAAAAATAATTTTTTTTCTCAAAAAATGATTTTTATTGATTTTTGTGAAAAATAAAAAAATTAATTTTGTACAATTTTATAAAAATTACATTAAAAAATTAAATTAATTTGGTGATTCAAAATATAAAAAATTATCTAAGGGTGATGTTTTTGATATTTTTGTAAAAAGGTTAAATTTTCAGCAAATAGTGGAAAATACTGATTTTTATTAAAATATGCCTTTCGGTTTGAATATTTAAAAAAGTTCCATATTTTTTTACAAAAATTTAAAATTAAATTTGTTAAATTATATTATAAATAAACCAATTTAGTTCATTGTAATTAAATTCATATTAAATTTTTATATTAAAATTTTCTATACATATGAAAAGTTTCTCTTTGGAAAACCGTTTTTCATTACATCTATGGTTTTAAATTTAAATTAAAATTTTACCTTATGTGAAAGGAGTTTCTAAAAAAGGATTCCATATTTGGAATAAAAATAAGTAATATTATATAACAATATCAATTTATTATATTGGTCAAAATGAGAAATGAAAGCGTGAAAATCAATTACCACTCTTAAGGTTAAACTTGTGTTTACCGAGGGGTTAAAGTAAAAACAATAATGGGGGTAAAATGATATAAAAATCTACCCAAATCTCATTTAATGGTCATATTTAGAAATTTTATCATTTAAGGTTATATGATGACCCATTTTAATCCTTTTTTCCTTGTTTAAAATGTTATTACACCATTTTCTTTTCAAAAATCCAAGTGTGTCTTCTCACCCACTTATAAAAGGGAACCCCTATCCTTTCTTATTCGTACTTATTAAACCCTTTGGGTCATAAAATAACTACCCAAATATATTCTATAATTTTTTCCTAACATCATAGATTCATTATTTTTATTATAAAACTCTTCTAATAAGTATTTTGGTGCTAACCTAAGGCGGTTTTCCAAAGAAGAGGTAAATTCCTAAACATTCATTTTTGTTTTATTTCTTCTTCAAAATACTTAAATTAATCTCCAAATATAATGATATAATAAGAGCAATATATTAAATTTACTAATATGTTATTATTTTTCAGTAAGAACCTATATCCACCCCATCTTCCTTCAATTTGGAAACAAAACAGTTGATCATGTATATGGTGGACTACCGCCTCGCAAACCGATGAAATTTGTTTCCAATCACCACTTCACACATCTGGATATAATGATGTATTTAATATATTTATATGATATTTATGACATAATTATACTTCTATAATGATTATATCATATATAAATTCTTACTTTTTATTCCATGGGAATACAATAATGTCGCTTGTTTGCATGGAAGACTACCGCCTCGCGAGGTGATTTGATTCGTTTCACTAAAACTTTGCTTGGAAAGTAAAAAGTATAAATCTTATGAATACATGTGATATATATGAAATAATAATGAATCTTTAAAGGTGTTATATTATTTACTTTCCTTTAATTCCATCCATTTATAAAATGGAAACAACATTTAAGCGTACACACGGCCTACGGTCTATATGAACAGTGTAATTCATTTTCTATCTATAAGTTTTATGAATTTCTATATATACATATGAAATGAAAATATATGATAATTATATAATGGTTAAATTTATAGAGATTATGGAATCATGATCAAATTAAAAGGACCAAAGTTACTCTAAAATCCTAAAAGCCTTATATTTTTATTTATTTTTAGATAATCCACCTTTTAATGATTAAGGGGGAACCCTTACATGACAAAGTAGGACCAGAGGCATAAGGTCCATACATGAACCAAAGTTCTTGAGGCACAAGGCCTAATACATGACATTGAAGGCCTAGGACTTAACTACACATGGAACAACCCCAACCATGAATCTATATATTTGATAGCACCTAGATCCCCACCTCACATGCTTGATCGGCTAGAATTTCTCCATTAAGAGATGCCTAGTTCATGGTACCATTGTCTATTTTTATACCCTCTCTTTCTTATAATCCAGTTAGTTATTCTCTAGTCGATACTAATTCCCCGAAATCCTATTCTAGTCTTACTTCTATTTGGTTGACCAAGGATTTTTGTTGGTCTCTACGGGGAGTGAACCCATTCCACCATGACAGTTCTTTCAATGAGCCTTTATTAATGAGGAAATGTTTTTATATGCTTATGTGTATGTGATAAATATACATGTTTTGAATTTTTTTTGCTCTAATGGCTCATGGTTTTTATTATTAACATCTTATGAACTTCCTTGTTTTATTCTATGACTCATGTTTATGATCAATAATACGAGGGGTATGGTTTTTAAATGTTATTATCACGTTATCGTACTCTTATAATCACATTATATTGATATCTCCCATAATAACCCTTAATGAGAATCTAAGATCGCCCTTTATTAGGATTATTATCAAGGTTATGAAGAATTTTATTAGGTATATATGTCTCAGAAGGGTGCTAGTTATGAAGAACTTAGTGGGAGATGATATAGTTCACTTATGAACTAGTTCTTTATATATCCATGTTTCCAAAGTCACTAGACCTATATGATTCTAGTGTGGATCATTAGGTTAGGTAGTCAAAATTAATCTAATAATATGCACTATCTATGTATGCAATGCGTGGGTCATTATATTTGGTATTAGAGTAAGGTTTAGTTAAACCTTCGGAAGATAGGATTAAAAAACTTTTATGATATACCTAGGGATATGTCAAGGGATAGGTTTAATTACTAGTCTAAGGATGTGTAAAAATATAGTAAAAGGTCCTCAAATTTTGGTTAAGGATAGTGAATGTGATTTCCATAAAAATACATCCCTATACGGATACTATAAGTGGATTTGGTTCTAGAATCGATGTACATATGGGTAATAACTCTGAAAAGGGTTCATTGGGATTTGAATCAATGATCACCTAATGCACAATAATAAACCTTGCTGTACACCTAGTTTGAAACTCTCTGGGGATATATTTTTATAGTCTAAAAACACTTTAAAAACCATTATAAAGGATTTTAATAATAAATATGAATGACCTAGGTTAATCCTAAGGTGTTATAAATTGAAAAGTAGGTGTCATTATTTATACCTCATATAACTAATTTATCACTCTAATCAAAGATTCATGATGGTCATCATGCCCATTTTAGTTTTACTACAGGATTAAAGATATAATAATGAAGTTGGGGTGGTGAAACGTTTGCTAAATTATTGAAGTATCTTACTTGATATTAGTTATATAAGTTCCCTTATATCAATAAATATATTTATGGATGTTAATTCCTATCCTCAATGATTAGATATTGATTTAAATGTGAAAACCTAATGGAATGATTATTTTATCTCAGTTTCTGGATTCTTATCTTTTCAATGTTTTTGGGAGTAAAATTCTTGAAAATGTTTTTATTCTCCACTTGGTTGAATATTATTTTAACTTAGGTGTGAATTGTATTTCACTACAAATATACCTTATCAATTTTCAGGGAAGATAATTCATGTTTTATATTCCAAACCAGCTAATGATCATCTATTAGTGAAATGGTATATATGAACTTCTGAAAAAAATTACATCCATTGTATGGGTCTTGATTCCCATTAAAAAGGGGTATTTATATCATATTTTTTAATGAAACTTTACATGAATGATATGCTAATTGTATGGGATATTTTATGTCTTTTTGGAATAGATTCCTTATCTTCCACCAAAATGTAGAGTTGAGTTTTCAATAGAACTCATACATAGTGCTATAGACATTTCAAATTTTCTCTATAGAATAAATACAATTGAGTTTCAAGAATTGAAGAATGAATTACATGATAATATTTATAAGGAATTTATTCAAACATGTGTGTCACCTTTGGGCACACCTATCCTTTTTGTTAAGAATAAAATGTATTAATGAGACTCTGAATTGTTTATTGGGAAATAAATAATATCAAAATTAATAACAAGTATCCTCTACCTTGTACTGATTATTTTTCTACCATATCCATTGATATCGATAATTTTTAAAGATTTACCTTCATTATGGATATCATTAATTGGGGATTAAGAAGGAGGATATATCAAAGATAGTATTTTGTACATGGTATGGGCACTATTAATATATTTTTATTCAATTTGGTCTAACTAATTCCCCTTAGATATTTATAGACTTAATGTATAGAGTCTTTAAAGATTATCTTTATTAATTTTTTGGTGGTATTTTTAGATAAAATTCTTATATATCCATAGATAATGGAATAGTAAGAAGATCACTTGACAATTGTACTAAAAACCCTATGGAAGGAGACACTTGATAAAAAATTTCAGAGTGTCAATTTTGGTTATAAAAGGATTCTTTTTGGGGTTATATAATCTCTAGATAGGGTATATTGATGGATCTATTAAAGAAAAATGCTATTGAACCTTTCCCAAACCAAACACGGTGACTAAGATCCATAGTTTTATTGGTTTATAAGGATATTATCAGTGGTTTGTGGAGTATTTCACATAACTATATAATCCACTCACCAAGTTTACTTTTAAGGGATCCAAGTTACTCTAGAATGATGAATATTAGGAAAATTTTAAGGAACTGAAGAAAATATAAGTCGGTGCACCTATTCATACATTATCCTTCAACGGAGAAGGTTTTGTAATCTCTAATGATACATCCAAGAAGATATTTGGATATGTTGTCATGTATAATGAAATAATTATAGATTATGCCAACCGATAATTGAAGTTTCATAATAAAAATTATATAAATCATGATTTGAAGTTAGATGTGGTAATTTTTTCATTAAAGTAATGGAGGTGTTATTTTTATAGAGAAAAGTGTGATATATATACTGATAAAAAAAATTTAAATCACATGTTCAAATAGAAGGACTTAAATATGTGCCAGAAAAAATGGTTGGAGATGATTAAATATTAAGAACAATAAATACATTACCACCCTAAAAAAATAAAAAAAGTGACCAATGCTTTGAGTCAACATGATCATACAAGCTTATTTATGATGATGATCACAAAAGATTGAATATTTATAATTTTTCAAAGGATGAATCTTGAAATCATAAAGGAAAAGGTAGAAGTACTGACTTTTTAAAATAAGTGTTTGACCATGTATCCATGTGAGGATAAAAGAGGCACAAAAGGTTGATATAGAGATGAAAAAGTAGGTGAGAAATGTTCTTGAGTTTAAACTTAAACCTGATGGAATGATGAGGTTTAGGAACTGTGTTTGTGTTTCGTCCATACCAGATTTAAAGAGAGAGTTGTTAAAGGAAACTCATAGTTCATAATTCTCAATTCATCATTGAAGTTCAAAGATATATAATAATTTAAAAGAGTTTTTCTAGTGGGATATAAAGAAGAGAGATATTGAAGAGTTTGTATCTTGGTGCTTGGTATATATGCAAGTTAAGGATGAGAGACAAAAGTATAAGGAAAAATTACATCCATTACCAATACTAGAATGTAAATGGAAAAGCACCACTATGGATTTTTTCATTAGACTCCCCAAAACATCTAAGGGGCATAATTATATATAGGTTATAATTGATTGCCTTTCAAAGTCAGCACAATTTATCACTATCAAAGAACATTTCTCTAAATATTATCTTTCCATAATATACACTAAGTTAGTGGTAAGGTTGAATGGAGTACCACATTCAATTGTATTTGATCATGATATGATGTTTCCCTTGATGTTTGGTGTTGTCTTCAATATGCTCTTGATATATAGTTCAGTTTAAACACTATTTATCATCTTAAAATATATTTTCTACCTATGAGAACCATTAAAACCATAGAGTATATGTTGATATGTTGTTCTATTGATTTCAATTGTGGTTGGGATCAAAAACTTAATATAGTTGAGTTTTCTTACAATAATAGTTTTCACTCAAGCATTCAGATGTATCCTTAAGTAGAGTTATGTGAAAAACTGTGTAGAAATAAAATTTATTGGGATAAAAATGGAGAAATAAATCTATTTGGACCTAGTCTAGTAAATAAATTTTAGATAAGGTTAGATCCATTTAGTAGCACATAAGGTCAACACAATGTCAATAGAAAAGTTAAGTTGACAATCACCAGTGTGATCTAGAATTTGAGTTTAGTGATAAGGTGTTTCTAATAATTTCTCTATGGAATAAGATAATTTGATTAAAAAATAAGTGAAAAAAATACATAGGTATATTAGTACCTTTGAAATTATTGATCATGTCATGATGGTATCGTATCGACTGGAGCTTACACTAAACCTCTCTCAAGTCCACGATGTGTTCCATGTATCTCTCTTGAGAAGGTATATACCTAATTCCTTACGTGCAAAAAAATTAGAGGTCATTCCACTATAGTATGATATTTCTTATGAGGAATAACTGGTGGATATTATGGATCATAGGGATAATGTTCAACTAAACAAAACCACCTACTTGGTCAAGGTTTTGCGGCCAAACCACTAATTAAAAGAAGCTACGTAGGTTCAATGGGATGTAATGAGGAAGAATCATACTTAGCTATTTATAATTTTTTTTAGAATTTTGAGGGTAAAATTGATTTTAATAGTGGTAGAATATAACACCCTGATATTTTATAAAATATATATATTTTAAATAAATTTAATTTATTCGATAGCCTATGTTACACATAACACTGATTTTTAACAAACCGTGATGTACTATTAATATTATTATGTCTGTCATAACCTAGACATTACATTTTTTGGTATGAATAGGAATAGAAACATTTTAAAGACTAGTTATAAATTTTATATAAAAATAAAATATGTTTATAAATAAGTACTTAATTTTTACTAATGTCCTTACATGCTTCGAAAATAAATTTTTAAAAAAAAATGATTTTTATTACTTTTTCTGAAAAAATTATAAAATTGGTTTTTGAAACTTTTAGAAAATTCATTTGAAAAAATTAACATAATTTTTTGAATCAACAGGTAAAATTTAACTTATGGTGAATTGTTTATATTTTTCTTAAAAGATTAATTTTTCCATGAAGAGTGAAAAATATGGATTTTTATCAAAAACCACCTTTTCATTTAAAACATTTATGAGGTTACATTTTGTTTTAAAATGTATTAAAATAATTTTTTTAAATAATGTTATTATAATACAAATTTATGTTATTTTAATTATATTAATATTTTTTCTATTAAAACATTATATACTTATGAAACATTTCTCTTTGGAATACAATTTTTTTATCACGCTTGTGAGTATAATTTTTTAATAAAATTTTCAGATTTTATAAATGGAATTTGGAAAAATGGATTACATGTTTGGAATAATAAAAATTAATAAAAATTAATTATTTCAAATTATTTTTTGGTCAAAATGGATAGTGAGAAATCTAAAAATTAATTTCCGCGATTGAGTTTAAAATGGGTTTACCAGGGGTAAAACTAAAAAGATAAGGGGTAAAATGAAATAAAAACATGTTAAAATACCATTTTATGTATATATTTCGACATTATGTTATTTATGGTTTGATAATGATCCATATTTACCCTTTTTAGGTACAAAACCTGGGTACACCTTTTTCTTTTTAGAAATTTCAAGTGTGTCCTCTTCCACACTTATAAAAGGAAACCCGTTATCCTCTCCTCTTCACACTTCTAAAACCATTTAGTTCAGCCAATAATAGACCATATTTATTCCATAATTACAACTAAAATACTATAGGCCTAATTTTTATTATTTAAACCTCCTAATAATAATTTTGGTTCTAACCAATGAATATTGTCCAAAGAAGAGGTAAATTCTTAAACTTGAATTTTTGTTTTATTTCTTCTTCCAAAACATTCAAATATTTTCAAAATATGATTATATGATAATGAAATTATATAACATGTAATTATATATAATTATGTTAATATAATAATTTATATCTACCTTCTATTCCATAGAATGGAAAAATAATCCATTGATTGTGATTACAACAGACTACCACCTCGCGAATCGATATAACTCGTTTTACATCACCACATCTCATGGGTGGTTTTAAGGATTAATTTAACATATTTATATGATATTATTTTACTTATTTAATTATGATATACCATATACCTTATTACTTTATATTCCTTGTAAATATGATAACATTACTCATGTGTACATCGAACTATTACCTCACAAAGTGACGTGATTCATTTTTCACTTATGATTTATAGGTAAGGTAATAAGGATAAATTTAATGAATATATGTTATATATATGAGATAATATTGAATATATAAAGGTGATATATTATTTACCTTCATTTCTTTCTATCCATTTTGAAAATGGAAACAACGTTCATGATTATGTACTACCTACCATCTCTATGAATGATATAATTTATTTTCTATATCTAAATTTTATAGATTACTTTAAATGAATATATAATGAATATATATTAAAATTATATCTTTTTTAAAATTATTTATATGGTTTAACCATGATCAAAGTAAAATCATAGAAACTATGAAACCAAAATATACACGAAAAATGAAGCAATTATTACTTGAAATATGATTTTAATGTGGAATTATCAGTTAATGGGTTATAAAAGCTTATAAATAAATTATATATGATATCATAAATATGAATATGGTTATATAATATATTTTTGATAAACCTATATTTATTATATAGTATGTTCAAACCTGTACAAAGGAATTTGAGACTTAAGGTAAGATATTTTTGTCTCATATTTATTTGTGTGGAACACATGCCTTATACACAACTTGTTTATTTTTTGTGGGGGTATATAATACCCTTGAATGAATTTCATGATTATTATAAAGAAACTATGTTATATAAATATCCATATAATTTTATTTCTTTCATGGGGATTATCAGTTACAAGATACAAAAGTGGTAAAGGTTTTATGTTATAATCTCTTTGTTTATTAGGGTTGTTTATGATTAAGTTTTGATGATGAAATATTATGACATATTTCACAAGAAGATCAATAATTTCCTTATATTATGGTTATTTCATGAAAATAATTATTTTCCATTCATTTCTCTCTCTTTAAGTACTAAAGAGTCCAAAATAATGTTTTTAATAAAAATTAACTTTATTTCTTTCTTCTGTAGAAATTCATTTTTATTCCATGTCCATGTTTTATAAAAAATATTTTAAAGAAAGTTTTTACTATTATACTATAATTTTTAAAATAATTTTTTTCCATGATTCATTTTTTTACAAAATTATTTTTACATAATCTCCTTTTAATTTTCTAATTGAGGTACTTTTAAATTTTACCAAAAATATGAAAGGAATCGTTGTTTTAACGTGTACTCCAAGGATGATACTTTCCACCATCATGAACCCATAATGTTTTAAATATTAATTTATATGTTTCCATGTATATTTTCAAAGATAAGTGCATCCACAATTTTATGTGAAATTATAATTTTTTAAAAGGATATTTTCAAAGTGGAAATGTTGTTTTCCTCAAGAAATGTTCCATATGATCTTTTAAAATATTTTTTCATATAATATGTCATCCTTTGATGTTACTTAAGAATTAGTAGGGATATAATACAATTATACCATCTTTATTTTTTTTCTATTGTTTAAGTTTATGATGAAAAGATGTTAACGAAACCCATTCCTTTTTTTGCATGGGTTACACAATGATGAAATGATGAAATGTTTATAAAACCCATTTATTTTCCATGGGATATGCTATAATGAATTATTTATAAAACCAATTTTTTAATGGATTTTTATATGATTAATATTTTATGATCTTGTGGAACACCTATATATGGTTTTCATTATTTAATGTTTGTTATGTTATAACCAAGGATGATGGTTATGTAATAACTAAGGATTATGGTTATGTTTTAACCAAGGAAAATGGGAAGTTTATAACTAAGTATGGGTAAGTCATATATCTACCTCCAATTCATTAGGTAAATATTGATATTTTAGGATATAAAAAGTAATGAAATTAGATGTGAACCCAGTTCTATAATGTACTTTGTCTACTATTATAGTCTTGGGATTGAACCTTTACTACTATGATGGTTTGGGGAGTAAAACCATTCCACTTTGACAATTCTATAAATGAGACTTGACTAATAAGGAAATGATTTTCTATTATTTTTTGTATGCCATAAATATATGTCTTATGAAAATATTATTCTCCCATGGAATAGGTTTTTTATTATTCACATCTTATAAACTGCCAAGATTTATTCCATGACTCATGTCTATGATCTATGATAAAAAGGGTAAGGTTTACAAATATTATTCAATTATTATCATACCCTTATGATCAGGTTATATTTATATCTCTCTTGTTTAACCTTACTAAGTTTTTGAGCTCACCCTTTCTTATATATTTCCACAGGTCATGAAGAAATGTAGTATGCATGATATGTCTAATAGGGGTTCTAGTTATAAAGAACATAGTGGGATATGATAAAGTTTAGTTATGAACCGGGGATATTATATTCAATAAATGCATCACAAAAAAAATTAAAATATCCTTGAAATTGAATTATTTTTAATTCTTTATAGGAATTTGACATGGTAAGTATTCGATAGAAAATAATTTTTTAAAAATTTTAAACACCCTCCATTTAATTTTTTTTTCAATCATCAACTAAATCATGAAATTCATTTGATTTCTCATATAATTTGTCTCTTAAATAAGTCTTCAGAACATCAAGATGAGGATCCAATGATATGTTACAGTCTTGATATGAATTTCATATAGTCTGAAAAATATTATTTTTCGGTTTACTATTTTTCTCCCTATCAACTGGTTGTACTGATATGTATTTATGCTGAAGATATTTCCCTCCAATAAAAAAATAATCATTTACAAGGTTTTTAACTTCATTTTCCACTGTCTATGAAGTATAGATCTCATTACATTGACTAACATAATATCTCAAACTTCATGTAACATTCCATTCCCCATGCCAAATCTAAAAAAAATACTGAGTAGGGAATTGCTTCAATATCAAGTGTTTATAAAATTCATTCCCTTTAATGATCTTCTAAATTTACATTTTGGGCCTGGAAATATTATTGTCCCACCAATAAATCAATTGGAAATTAAAAAATATAAAAATTACTACAAAACCATAGTATGCTGGGGTGTGTTCATTAGTAATATGATCTAACTTTTATCCGTATGTCACATGTTCTTACAATTCATTAAAAAAATTAAAACAAATAGTAATATTATTTTACTTAAATAATAATTAATAATTTATTCAACATAAAAAATATAAAAAATTATTGTTAGTTTACCATTGAAGATGAAAATAAATTCTGATACATAAGCCATTTTTTCCTTTTTTATAGGAATACAGTCATATAGAATTATTTTATTTTATTTTTAATTATATTTATAATAATTTATTACTATTTTATAAATTTGAATTTATTATTTTTGTGTCTGATATTTTTAAAATTTAATCCTTCATGTGGATTAATTTTATTACATTTCTGAAAAACATCATTTTTATTAGATTTTAATTCCAAAATATATAATCCATAAAAAATACATCTTGTCTATAAGAATGTTAAAGGAGTTTAAAATGTCAAATTTACATGATATTATGGTGTTAAAAAATTATAAAATAATTTAACAACCTTATAATCCATACTCAAGTGTTTTTTTGGGGTCATGTTTTACAATTTTCAAGCCATTGTTTTGTGAGGTTTGTGTAATATCTAGTGAGATAAATTTGGGTTTGTGTAATTTTTAATTTTCCAAGACTCTGTTTTTTAAAGGTTTCAAACTTCTATTTCCTATTTTGAAAGAAAAAAATTTCATATAAAATCATAATAAAGCTCTAATAAAGAATCCTTACGAAGTCATGATAATTTTGGTTAAAACCCACCTTTATTTTTTATACATTATTCCATAATATTAAAAATGACCATAATATCCCATAATTAAAGTTTTACAATAATGAATTGAAATTAGATAATAAATAAAAAAATATTTATGGTAAAAAATATTAAACTCAAAAGGAGATATTATGAAAATTACCCTTGACCAGTGAGATAATAGGGGGAAAGGGGGTTGATGGAGTAGTTGTATTATAGGGTAGGGGGTTGTGGAGGGGGAAATGGAAGGGAGGGAAACTACAAGGTTTATTGAATTGAAAGAGAGATAGTGAGGTCTTAACATCTTAGTGACTCAGTGTCTCATAAAATTGATGGCGAGGGATCAATGGTAAGGGGTAAATGGCTCAGTGGTGAGGGCTTGGACATGAAGTTTTGGGGGAGGAAAGTTATTTATCAAGACACAAATTGGGGGTGGGGGAAATTAGGGAGAAGGGTGAGATTGGGGGGAGGGGGATGTTTTTTAATTTCGTTAAATATTTAGCGGTGCTTTTTAAAAATCCACCACTAAAATATTTATATGTCATATAGGGAAAGATTCTCAAATCACTAATAAAAAACCACCTTTAAAATATAATTTTTGTGTAGTGAACCACCTAAGGAATTCCCCTATCGACTTGATAGTTCTTTTATTGGGGACTCATTCTAAAAATTACAACAACAAAACTAATCAAAACACTTTTTGTAATCACATAAAAAACCAAAGAAAAAAATCCATTTAAAAAAAAACCTCAAATCCTCCATATAAGGGAACCAAAACTCAAAAGAAACCAAAATCAGGGTCACAAAACCACTTTAAAAAATGTTACCCAAAATAATTGAAAACATGTTAGAATTTTTTTCACTTTAATCTCAGGAAATTCATTCCATGAAAACCATTCCCACTCCAAACATTTTCTATAGCTCAAAAACATTCTACCCAATGTAACTCATCCTACCAAAACTTGGTTTTTAAAAGAACACCAAATACTAATTAATAAAAAATTGATTTTAAATGTTTTTCAAAGGCCCCCAAACCTCACTTAACATCCACAACAAGAACAATAAAAAAAGGAGGGATAACACCAATAAATGTGGGAAAACAAAAAAATTTCTCTACAATACCTACTACACATGGTTTATCTAAGCAATTTTTAGACTGTGTTCTATGAGTTCAGGTGTCATTGGAAGTTATCTAGAGTGGTTTACATGGGCTGTGAAAATTTTGATAGATTGCGATCCTTAACCATGCGTCACTAGATTAAATCTAAATACACTTTTAAATGAGTAATTTTCCAATACATCTCATGGTGTTGTCCTACAACTAAGAGTAATATAACTTCACACAAAAACATATCAATAAAAATACACCATAACCTCAAAAATTAAAATAAGACTCTGAAGCATCCATGGAATCTTGAGATCCAACATAATGAAAAGTGGCCAATTCACTTACTTGGACCTACAAATCATGCCCTGATGATCATATCTCCCATCTAACTATGACCCTAAAATAAAAACAAGGTTAATCTCAAGAACCTAGTACCCGTAAAATAACCTAGATGCTTTGATACCATTTTTTAATGAACCAACATGGGACACCATCCGAACGAACACCCGAATTAGTCCGTCACAAACCCGATGATATTCCCCAATTCCCATGGGCTGAAGGCAAGAATCAAGGGAATCATTCAAACCCTTTGAGTATATTTTAAACATCAAGAATCCAAAAAATCTCCAAACATGTCATAATGATAAAGAGATAAAAATACTCAATGTTTCACATATAATGAATAAGAATTTAAAATAGAGATAAAAAACAAAAATGAAAGTTTATATAATAGAAAACTAAATATTAAAGAGACTAAAACCATAATCTTTACAACAATTTCCATGAAACCAAATGCTTAATAACCATCTCCATGTGACTCACAAGTCACCACCATGATCCCAAAAACCATCCAATTACCTAGGATGACTACAATATATTTAACGCGAAAGCTAAGACCTAAATTAATCTACATAAGACATAAAGACTATATACCCACCATTTTGAGTATTTAGGTTGTTAGAAGAAGGTAGTAGGAGACCACACTAATTCCATATTATTTATTTTATAAAAGAAACCAATTATTCTAGTTTAAAAAACCATGGCATGGTGATGTGGTTTTTTGTAGGAACCCGATTTTTATCTCAGGTTTGGATCCTTTAAATTTTTTTAGAATCCATTTTGGACTTAATATGGATGCCTAGTGAGGTTAGGATAATGTTTGGGGTGTTTGGGGATTGTTTAGAGACCATATCCCAGCTTTTTGGAAAAGAACTGGCAGGCTGCACGGTTAGGATAAATTGTGCCAAACATGCCACAACTTTACCCTTAACCTTGTGGGGCTTGAAAATGAGCAGTAGAGGGATGCATGGTATGAGGAAACCATGAATATTGGGATTCACCCCCATGTGTATGGTCTTCAATTTTTATAATAGTTAATTTTCATGGTTCCAACTAAGTGTCCAAACCATGCATCTCTTTTTATCTTGTATAAAATTACTGAAATACCCTTAAGGACTTATCTGTTACATCCGATCTTCCCTTTTATAATTCTAGAAAACATGAGAGCTAATTTTCACCCATAGGATCTATAAAAATTCCCTATTCCTCATTTATGATCTCATTCCTTCATCCGAAGTTCTATTCAGTCCTCATTCATCTCATTGAAGGCGTATCAGTATGTGGTCTGTACATGTTGAGCTATTCTTTGTTTTTATCCTCCACAATAGAGTTATTTAGATGTAGGATCATATGACCTATTTTTATGGAATTGATCATTTATTAATATTTATCCAAATATCAGAAAAACTAATGGTTGTTATCGTACAATTTGGGTTGTATTATCTTAAGGTGGGTGGTCTATGACTCATCCCTCAAGTCTCACCATTTTATAAACATCCATTTTTGTACGCACACTAATTTCATTAGGTGTTGCATATTAAATTCACATTCCTTGATTATAGTCATTATAATAATATAATAAGACCCTTGTTATAATTTTTCTTCATCATTTGAGGTCATGACCTTAATGTAAACCGTCTGATGTTGGGTGTTTTCATATTTATTCCTTTAGTGATTTTTTATGTTTGTTTGTGCCACCGTTCAGGTGTGCTATGGATTGAATCTATTAATGGGAATCCATTCCCCTTTAGAATGATTATTGAATTGGAAATGAATAGTCCTTGTATATGATAATTCCACTTGACCATTCTAAGGTAAGTTTTTCAATTAATTAATGAATCTTTAAATGGTTAATTGGAAAGTATGTTCAGGATATCACTTGGCCTAGTTTATTATAATGAATTCCATGTGTTTTCACATCCTTATCCCACCTTGTCATGTTTATGAAACATAATGGAGTGAACCAAATAAATGATATGTAATTAATGTATTAATTGGTTTCATGTAATATTTATCCTTTCCACTTAGTGTGATAGGTAATGGAATGAACCACTTGAATTATAAAAAGGCATGAGTAATACATGGGCTAATTTAATGAACGAATCAAGTATAATATGCTTATTTAGTATGGAACTATTTATCTTTATAAGAATGGCAATACTCAATCTAGTATTAGATTCTCATGGTAATTCCTTGAGCACATAATGATTCCATTCTGATTCAAGGGTTTCGGGTTCCAAGGGAGATACCTACCTTGGAACCCGATCCTTATATACCAGTGGATTCCTAGAATGACTCCATAGGATACCTCCATTATCATTAAAGGATTCCTTGGGTACAATACATGGATTTAAAGTGATGTGTATGACATGTGGAATTATGGGTACACCCATTGGGACAAATTATTGTTCAACCTCTTTTACCTTGGATGATATCCTTGGACTCGACTAGAATCATATTACAGTGGGGTGCTTGGGGTGATTCCCCTTGGATTACATGAAAACCCATATTAGTTGGGATTTATTTATTTTTTGAATTTGTTCAATCTCTAAGGTCAAGGATGCCTTGGTTATTACCTTATAAACTCTTCATTTTCATCATTATAATATGACTTGTTATGTCATGGATCATTTATCATTATTATCATGATATGATATCAGTTATAGTTACACCTCACATGGATTAATTATATAAATGAACTTAAATGAGTTAACTAAATTATCTCATGTTTAGAGACATTACCAGATAAGGATGAAGTAGGTATCTGCTTATTTACATTATAGTATATATTTACATTTATTTTGTACCTTTACACCATCATTTTATATTTCACAGATGGGATGGTATGGAGAATGTTGGTGTTGTCCTACTCATATTTTTCTCACACCCCATCCCGGACACCATTGGTAGACATGAAGATTATATGTATACAGGTGTTGACTAGTGGAAGTGTCATAATTTAAACACATGATATTTCTTTCTTACTTATGATGTATCTTGGTAGCAGATGACCAGGCTGGGGCTTAGAATGCTGGATAGTTTTCTTTTCTTTTTATTAATTTTGTATAGAATATAGTTTTTGCTACCACGTATACCTATTTTCTAGTTTTATAGACACATGACACACATTATCATTATATTTTATTAGTTTTTATCAGTTTCTTATGTTATTTATTATTCCTATCTACTTCTGGTATGGTAGGTTACTGGTCAAGTGTCTATTATGTCAGATTCTGATGTTCCATCTATTTATTATACTGCTTCTTCTATATAACTGTTATTATATTATACACTATGTTCCACTCTAGTAATGAGAGAGTACTCCCCCCATAGACACAACCTAGGACCTCACTTCTAGTCGATAACCTTTGGCGTTCGGGGAGATGTGCTTGGGGAAATGTGGATGACTAGGATCGGGGCACCTTTGAGTGGAACCTAGGTCTGATATGTCACAAAGTGGTATCAGAGGAGGGTTTTCTTACCTTACTATTTTGATACAATATACAAGATATTAGGAATGATTTTGAACTTTGTTATATGTTGTTCTTGGTCATAGCTAATCCACATTTGGGGTAAATGTCGAGTTTCCTAAAATTATAATTGTCATTCCGTTTTGGATTATTACAGTAGATATCCTTTCATTATTAGGTGACAAAAATATATTTGATGGTTATTATTATTATTATGATTGATTTTTGAATTTTAACTTGGACGATGAGATGAGGGCACAAAGAATTATTACATATATCATTATAGGCACCTAGAATTCACAAGCCATGAATATTCCATGCCATTTAGGTTCATTTTGTTACTTGTATTTCTTTTATTCATTTGATTTGTGAGTGATTCTATGGTAGTTATATTATGACTATGTTAATATTTTGCTGTGATTGAGTGATTTAATATTTCAATTCATGAGTTGTATAAGCCCTCATCAGTTGTAATTGGTTGTTTACCAATTTAGTCCATCATATATAACCTGTTATATTTTGATACAAAATATAGACGAGGTTTGATAAAAATTAAATGAGTGTTGATTTCCCTGATAAGGTGTATGGGACTTGATTCACTGGAAATGACAATCAATTTTAACCAAATCTTGATATATCTATATAATAAAATGAAAAATTAAATGTAATAACTTGAAATATAAAATTAAATGGTTGCCATTAAATGAAGTGGAAATGTATAGTTAACCCTTTACCTACTGTAACTTCTGTAATTTATACTTAAACACTTTCCAATATGTGGCCTCTTAAGTAGGTAGTTGGGGTAGTGTATCTTGTGTAGCGATCCCTTACTATTATAATATTCTTATGCTAAGTTATCTATCTATTATTAAATATCTTTTTGAGGTGTGTCCTTGGAATTTTTAGAGCTATTCCACCGCAACGTCCTCATGTAAGGCTCTAGGAGGGTGGCAACGACCATGCTCCATACAGGGTGGTCCCTAAGCCACTAGTCTTAACGCCATGACTGACACTTGAGGATTAACCTACTATACCTGTTCTGGGAAATAACACTCAAATTTTTGAGAGTTTTCTATGTCTTGTACAGTCCATTCAGTGTGATCCATGAATTTCACCTACGATGACTGATCTAACACGTGAGTTCCAGCAACAACATCTTCCCACCTTCTGAGGTGATGGTAGTCCATAGGCCACTATGTCTTGGCTGGGGGCTTCCCTATCTATCTTTAAGCATCTAGAGATGACTCTAGTGTAGAGGGTCAATACTTACACCTATATTATTCATGATTCTGCTAATAACTTTAGGGATTTAATTGCCCAGGCTGGTCTCCATCATGGCATGGTATAGAAAAATTTATAGACTTCCTTATATGATCAATTCTTTCCTTAGATTCTAGAGAGTTTATGCATATAGTAAAAGGTTCTATATCCTTCAAGATTATTAAGCACATTTTACTGAGTTACAATGCTTTTCACCACTTCTAGCCAGTGATGAGCTATCAAGTGCTAGATGTTTTGAGGATGGGATCTAGTATGCCATTCACACTTAGGAGAACGTCTTTCACCTACCTACCTTTTTTGATATTTTCAATGAAGATATTATCACTAAGTGAAACTCAATGGAGGGTGATATTACCATGAATTGAGTTTAGTTCCACGGTAGGCTATTAGTTCTTCCTATAGTAGGAATTTCTCCCTTGAGGTTTCTTGACTGAGTAGTGGAGGTTAGAGTAAACAATATGGCTTCTCCATTGTATTCTATCAGTGTAAAAGGTATGGGAATATATATCCACAGTGTGATAGAGATCATATGTAGTGCTGTGTTTGTGAATTTATGGGGAATATTCAGATATTATATTGATCCTTTCCATCTATTTCTACTGTAAGGGGACCAACACTAGATCCACCTTCTGGGGCATGATATTTTACGCCGCGTCCGTTGGTGAGTTGGAGTTGTACTGGTAGGGCTGTCCAAGGAGGATGTCATGGTCGTGATATCTATAGCTCTGATTATAAAATTCTGTAGATAAGTCTTACTAAGGGGAGTCCAACTGCAGAAAAGGGCCATAGAACAGGTCATTTGAACGCATAAAAACTAATACTCGAGGACTAGAGTGTTAGACCATCTACAGTATGATGTAATATTCTAGTAGCATCCTCTATAATATCCACTTTATTCGATATAGGTGTTTCACCCTCATTAATCTCTTTATCTTTCATACCAAGTCTTGGTTTGGATATTCAATATTATTGTGGTGTAATGAAACTGAACACAACATTGAGAGTATTGTTAGAGGGTGTACGCTAATATAGGGACTACCGACATGAGGTAGGATGCTATCCCTTCTTATGGGACCTCTTTTTTCTTGAGATGAAGGGATTTAATTTGATTATCACGAGTTATTGGTTGGTTCCATATCACACCATTGTAGAATACTATCACCATAGGGTGTCATTCACCTCACTAGAGGGTAGCATCTATCTACAAAGGGATGAGTTGGATGTGTAGTCCAATAGATATAGACCAGATCATCTTGGTCTAGGTTGAGTGACTACCAAGATTTCCTGTCTCTTCATGGAGGAACACTGTGTACACCTGGAATATTTTCCTTCAGTAATAGATCATTCATTAGTCTATTTCCCTATATTTGTTCAATGTTATATCCTAAGAGATAGGTCATGTTTATGATTGATCTTATTCTAGTATTAGATCAAGTGTTAATTCCTATATAAATAATGAATCATACTGAGCTCCAGGTTATCAAGCAATAGATAGAGGATCTAGAGTCTAAAGGTTTCATCAGACCCGATACTTCCTCTTGGGGTTCACCTATGCTATTTTCCAAGAAGGAAGATAAAACCCTTAATTTTTTGTGAATTACAAATTATTAAACTGACTTATAGTTAAGAACCAATATTCAATACCTCAGATCTATGATCAATTTGACAATTTCAGAAGAGCTAGGTTGTTTTCTACGATTGAGCTGAGATCATACTATAGTCAGGTGTGAGTTAGAACATCAAAATTAACTTGTTCAACTTTTCATAGAAGGTATGGTCTATATTAGTATCTTATTATATTTTTCGGTCATATGAACATGCCTTCCATTTTCATGGATTTAAGAATATGGTATCTCATCCCTATCTGGATTCTTTTTTCATGGTATTTTTGACAATAATTTAGTGTAATATCACACTCATAGCGACCATTATAAGCATCTTGAGATCATTTTGAATGCACTGGGAGAGTATCATCTTTATTACAAGCCTGCTTAGTTCCACTTCTGGATCTATAATGTTTAGTTATTGGTAAATATTATCTCATAATTAAGAGTATCTATTGACCCATAGAAGGTGGGTGATGTGACTTCCTGCGATCACCCCAAGAACGTGTTTGATATATCTAGTTTCTCGGGGGTATCTTGATATTACATGAATTTGATACAGAACATATCATGCCTTGATTCACCTCTCACTGGCCTTATAAATAAGGGTGTCATGTTTTTATGGTCAGAAGTGTGGGAGAAATCCTTTTAGGAGCTAAAAGTATGGATTATCTCGGCACCTATTCAGATTCTTCCAAAGCCTCAAAGAGAATATATAGTGTTCTATTATGAATTAGGAATCAACTTAGGAATAATAATGATGTAGTAGGGTAGTGTTTTTTCATACATATCTCAAAATTTGGGGTCTCATAAGAGAAATTACCTACCACACAATCTCGAGCTAGTGGCAGTTTTCCCTGACTTATATTGCCAGAGAAAATATCCGATATGTGAGTACTTTGTGGTGTATATGAACCAAAAGAGCCTCAAATATATATTTGAATAGTGTTAATTTTAACTCAGATAGTTAATATGTTTTGAATATATTTAGTCCTTCAATTTTGAGATTAACAATATTCTTGGGAAGAGAAATACAGTAGTAGATGCACTAAGTTGGAAAACTCAGGCACATGTCATACAAGAAGCCAGTGATGAATGGAAATTATTGAACCTATATCTAAGATAAACAAGGATTTTATAATAGTCATGAGAAGTATTATCTCTCAGACTTGATAGTTACCTCTTCACTCCTTGAGAGGGTAAAGTGTAGGCAATTTTTAGATCCATAGGGGTTAGTTCTCTGGGAGAGTATTTTTGGTGAGGACCCATCTTCAAATTGTTCTATGGATAGAGAAAAAATCCAAATTTTATATGGGAATGTATTGGTTACTATAGATTTGAGAGTAGAGATGATTTAAGAGTACCACACTTCTTAGTGGGAAGTTCATCTTGGAATAACCAAGATATATTGAGACATTCAATTCTAGTATTGGTGGACTCGGATGAAACATCAGATAATAGGCTTTATCACTAAGTGTTCCACCTATCACTAGGTGAATGTAGTGTACCAGAGGTCTATAGGATTGTTATAGCATCTTCTAGTCCCATAATGGAAATGGAAATATGTTTTAGTAGATTTTATATTCAGTTTACTAAGTTCTCATCAAGGTAGAGACACAATTTGGGTAGTCTTCGATAGACTGATGAAAGTACACCACTTCCATCCTACTTGGGAAACTTTCTCAGTTGATGATCTATGATGACTGCATGTCTTTGAGATTATACGATGACACATGGTCCCTCATAATTCTATTTCTAATTGTGATGATCATTTCACATCATGGTTATGGAAGTGGTTGTAGAAGGCTATGGGTACACAAGTGTTCTTGAGAACAACCTTTTCCCCAAAGATCGATGGATAGTCAGTACATATGATATAGGTTTTAGGGAAAATAATCTTAGAATGCATCATTGATTTTAGAATTTCATGGGAGAAGTATGTTCCTGTTGTTTATTTCTCCTATAATAATAGAATTCATGTGATGATTTAGATGGATAACTATGTGGTATTGTATGGTAGTCCATTATGTTTACCCCTATGATTGATAGAGGTAGTCCTGTTAGGTACTTATCTTAGGCATGAGACATCAAATCAGGTTCAACTATTCATGAATCATATATCTACTACTTAGTTTAGATAGAATTTTTTTTCTGATCTCCATAGAAGTCATTTAGAGTTTGAGGTTAGGGATCATATTTTCTTATGGGTATCACCCAATCCTGGGAATAGATGGATATCGAGGCAAGGGAATATGTCTCTGTGATTTTTTGGGCCATTTGATATTTTGGATAGAGTTGGAACAGTATCAAATTCGTTTCTATTACCTCAGAGGTACCATTCCATGAACAATGTCTTCACATTTCATAACTTCACTAGTATCATGTAGAAATGTCTCATAATTTTTATCCTTAGGATATTGAGTTAGATCCCGATGCTTCTTTTGAGGAATATAATGTACACATCATTGACTGGGGAATAAAGTCTCTATGAGGACGGTCTTCCCCTTTAGTATGGGTGCTTTGTAAACATGACCATGTGCAGGACGATACTTGGGAGTAGGATGCCAACGTATGTGCCCAGTGGCTAGAGTTGTTCTCAAATAGTGTTTCACTACCCTTGGAAGGTGAACTTAGGGATGATTTTCTTTAAGTGGGAAGACTATGGGAACCTAGTTTTTATCTCTAGTATAGATCCTTTAAATTTTGGTCTTGTCCCTTATTTTGGACCTAATATGGGTTCTTAGTGAGGTCACAAGTATTTCCAGGGGTATAAGGCTTGTTCAGAGCCCGAAGCCAATATTTTTGTGAAAAAATGTTCTAGTCACATGTTTAGGAAAAACTAAGTGGGATAAGCCACACGGTTACCCCTAACCATTCAGGGCTTGACAGTGAGTAGCAGGGGACTGCATGGTTTTTGAAAACCTTGTATATTTTGAAGCACACCCATGCAGATGGTATACATTTTTTAATAGATCCATTTTTGAATTATTGGCGCATGGTTTGGATAACCGTACCGCCAAACCATGTGCCTCTATTTTTCTCTTGTAAAATTACTTAAATACCCTTAATGACTTATGTGTTTAACCCTATCTTCCCTTTTCTCATTCAAGAAGAAAAGAGATCCACTTTTTACCCACTGGAGCTCAGAAACTCACCCATTCCGAGTTTTTGATCATGTTCCTTCTCCTAAAGTCTGATTTGATCTTTATTCATCTAATTGGATGTGCATTGGTATGTAATCTATTCATCTTGAGCCATTTTTCATTTCTCTTCTCATCGATGGAGTTATTTAGATGTAGGCTCATATTATCTCTTTTTTGGTCATTGATTCATTCTTTATATTTCATATGATCTAAGACAAACTAATGGATGATATTGAATGAAGATATTTTTACAAGCCTAAGGTAGGTGTTCAATCAATCATCCCTCAAGTATCGCCATTTTATAAACTAATTTTGTTGTGCACGCACCGATTTCATTAGGTGTTCCAATTCATATTCTTTTATTATAGTCATTAGAATCATATTCTAAGACCAATTTTATAAATGTTCTCCATCATTTGAGGTCATGACCTAATATTCCAAAATACTATATAGGGTGTTTCCATTGTTATTCATTTAGTGGTTTTTAATGTTTATGTACTCCACTATTTGAGCGTGCTATGTCTTAAAACTGTTAATGGTAATCCATTACTTTTTATAATAATTATTGAATTAGAAATGACTATCCCTTATTTACGATAGTTTTTCTTGACCCTTCTCAGGCAAGAATTTTAATTAATTAATGAATCCTTAAATGGTTAATTGGAAAGTATTTTATGGATATCACTTGGCAGAGTTTATTATAAATAATTCCATGTGGTTTCACATTCTTATACCCCCTTGTCATGTTTATGAACGGTAAAGGAGTGAAACCGATAAATAAAATGTAATTAAAGTATTAAATGGTTGCATGTCCGATTTAACCTTGCCACTTATTATGGAAGGCAATCGAATAAACCACTTGAATTATAAAATGACATGAGTATTCCATGGCCTAATTTATTAAATGAATCAGTTATATGGTTCATATTATATATGTACTTGTTTTATTTTTAGAAGTAGTCTCAATCAAGCCTGACTTGGATTCCTCGGGGAATTCCTTGAGCACTTGGGTATTCCATTTTGATTTAAGGGTTCCAGTTTCCAACAGAGATACCCACCATAGAACCTGAACCTTGTCTACCAGTGGATTACCAGAATGACACCATAGGATCCCTAGATTATCATTATATGATTCCTTGGATATGATCCTTAGATCCAGTGTGACATCGACAGACATGTGGATCCTTTGATACATCCATTATGCATAGTCATTACTTATCCCATTTTACCTTGGATGAGATTGTTAGACTTAGTTAGAATCATATTACAGTATAATTCCTTGGAAGATACCCCTTGGATTACACATATACGCCTCTTAACTAAGCTATATATTATTAATGAGTTGGTTCAACCCCTGAGGTCAAGGATTTAATGGTTATTAACTCGGATCCCCTTCATAATCATCATTATAAGATGCCATGTTATGTCTTTCATACTTTATCATTATTATCCAGATATGATGTTAGTGCTGGTTACACCTCATGTGGATTAATGATATAACTGAACAAAAATTAATTAACTAATTGATATAATGTTCAAATACATTACCAGATGAGGCTGAAGCACATATCTGTGTATTTACATTGTTTTACTTCTTTACATTTATTATATACATGCAGACTGTCAATTTATATTTTCCATACGAGATGGCATAGACGCTGTTGGTGGAAGACTACTAAGATTTATCTGACACCCTATCTTGGACACCATTGGTTCTTGAGATGATTAAACATATTAATGTGTTGAAAAAGGGAAGCTCCCTTCTTTAGAAACATGATATTTCTTGATTTCATAGGATGGCGCTTAGTAGTGGATGACCAAGCTAGGGCTCGAGATGCTGGATAACTTTGGTTTCTTTTTTCTAGTTTTTAATATCATGTATTGGATGATTACATGTATAAATATTTTATAGTTTTTTAGACACATGACCTAAATTATCATCATATTTTGAGTATTATTATTAGATTCTTCTGTTATTTATTATTCCTGTCTACTTCTACTACAACGGGTTATTGGTCTAGTGTCTATAATGTCTGCTTCTTTTATGACATCTGTTTGTTTTTATACTTTCAACATCTACCTGTTATTACATTATCTAATGTGTTATACTCTGGTAATTAGGGCATAGTATCCCCATAGAAACACCCTAGGCCTTTGATTCTAGTTGGTGACCTCTGGCATTTGAGGAGAGGAACTTGAGGCCATGTGTCCAACTGGGCCTGAGGAACCTTTTAGTGGATCCCTATCCCATGACATCACAATTTTCACTATCATTCCAAAACATGGGAGTATAATAAGTGTGAAACATGCACTAAATACAAAATGTCCCATTTTCAAAACTATTTCACAATGATGGTGATTTTCTTGAATAATGAAAATTTAAAATATAATGAAACATTTTTGTTTGTAACATTAAACTTTTGAGAATAAACCCACACTTGGTTTCTAGAAATTCAAAATTTCTATCCAAATAAAATACCTCAAGAAACAATTTCCTCCTTTTTTTCTTCAAAATAATTTAAACAACAAACTCATAAGTAAGCAGGGAAATAGAGGAAATAATAAAAAAAACCCAGAAAAGGATACCAATAATTCCATTAAATGGATAGAACATGACTAGTCAACATCAAGAATAAATTCAAAAAAGAACCAACACATAAAGAAATTCCATCCAAAAAACAAGACCCAAAAGTGAAAAAATATATAAAAAATTCATAACATATGATACATAGCATGAGGTAACACCACATGGACTAAATAGAAAACACAAGACATAAAAGGTGGACCTATTACCGATAGGTTAATAGTCACACATCCATAAACTAAATCACTCTTACCTATCTCCTTGATGACATCGTTATATCCCATGCATGAATCTACCCTAGGGGGTACTAGACAGTGTACAATTTTTATCTATCCAAGAAGTTTCCCACTACATCCCACTTATCGGCCATAGTTCCTCATACAATAATTGAATGAGGTGGACCAGAAAAAAATAAATGTTATCCCATGATAATAAAAAATCCCCATGGGATAATACCATGTTTCCATCCTTCCCACTTCATAAAAATACCTTAAAAAGGGACCAAATCTCTAAAAAATCATGAGTCACATCACGAGAATCTATCACATGGGTAACATACCAACATAAACAAAAATTCAAGATTATCAAGGGAATAATAAACATTAATTTACAATGTACCAAATCATCCTTCACTTATCACATACAACATATAAATTTGGAAATCCATTTTTAAATAATTTTGAAATCCAAACACAATTCCAATGAAAATCTTAATTTTCAAAAATCACAAAAAAACCCATGGGAAACTCCTTATTTTTATAAAAACACACCGTTCCTTTGAAAAAATGGAAATCCTTTGAACAAAAAAGGGAATATCACCTTAAAACTCCATTTGGATTAAAAAACAATGAAAAAGTATTTTCCTCATTAAATACCATCCTAGTAATATTATCAAAATTTTAAAATTAATTAAAAACCCATTTTAGACAAATCACTATTGAAAATATGAAATTATAACCTTGCCTTCATGAAAACTAGACAAAGTAAAAGAAATATTTAATAAATGAATTACAGATTATGCACCCCAAAATTATATAGTTTAAACATGAAATTAGAAAACCCAAGTATAAATGGAAGTCTCAAATAGAAGAAAATGAAATGGAAACACCTACCTCATGTGGAGGAACCTTATCATCTTTGATGAAATCCACCAGAAAGGAACTCCTACTATGTCTCACAACTATTTCACACTAAAATACACAATTTCAACCAACCCTAACCAAGAAAATCATCCAAACATGACCACTAGGTTTAATGGAGGAGAAGATAAGATAAGAAAACCAAAGAGGATGGTGGATAATACCCTAACCACTTGAACCATGATAATAATCAACAAAAAACCAACATGAATCCATTAAGAAGAGCTTGAAGAAGGTGATAGAATATCTTGAGAGGTGTTTGGGTCATGGGGTATGAATGGGCAGACTTGGGGTGGAATATACCAATTAAAAATAGGAGGAAAATACAAAAAATCCCTAACATGGGAAGGCCTTATAGTTACCTCACACTATTTCCCATACTGTGTGTATACCATGTGTCTACCACTAGCTGAAGACCCCTAATCCTCACATGGTTTCATTAATCATGCATAGACCATGAACTCCCCTCTATCCCACTTCATATGACACACAATTTCTATAGCACCATTTCCAAACCACGTGTCTTTACCATCAACCCTTAGGAAGGCCTCTAAAAAATAAATGATTCAACCCACAACACCTAGAATCTAAGGGAAAAAACAACCACTATATTACTATTAATAAATTGACCCCAAAGGGTTTCATAAATGACCCATTATAAAATTTATGCCCCCAAATATTCCTTGGAAACATAGGGAAAGTTGTAATGCCAAGACCAACTCTTCTTTAAGGAGAAGTTCATAACTAACATACTTCCCAAAACCTCAAAACCAAAATCATGAGATACAAAAAACCATTGATTTGGTTTTCCACCACTAAATTTTTTAGACCTTACAAATTTAGAACACACTAGGATTTGTATAAAGTAGGCTCCCCACAGAATGAAATAGAGGAGAAAACAAAATATGAAATTAAAATATCCTCTTCTATGATTGTTTTAAAAATTGGGATCATAAAAATTTCCCCCAAAGTTACAAATATCCTCCTTAATTTCAAACAAGATCATTTGAAATGACAGAAACAAAACCTCTAAAACACCCGAATTCACTAGAACCAAACAACAACATGTCTCAACCAAAGTCATCCCATATAATCAGTCTAAGAGAACTAAAAAGCTTCTAGAGACCCGAAACAGGTCTCCACACCATTTTTAAGATCTATAATATGGTGTGAAATTATCTATGCACAACCAAAATAATGATCCAAACCAAGAGGAATTATTACACTAACCTCGAAAACTAGAAAAAGGGGAAAACCAAAGAGAAGGAGACCAAGAATCAGTCTCCCCACCATTTATAATTAACCTAAATGGTGAGAAAATCTACAACTTCCTTCCAGGAAAAAAGATGATTCCAAAAGAAACTGTGTTTCTAAACTCTCCAAATGGAATAAACAAAACACTAATTAATAGAATAATCATTAAACATCCCAAGGGACTAAAAACCAAATACATGAATCACTAAGAAACAGCAGGGACACAACCAATGGATCAGATCTAACATACTAGGGTTTTTAGATCCAACTTCTCAGAATACCATCTCATGTTAATCTAAATGAAAAACAAAACTTGGTGTCATCCATAACCCGACTAAAAAAAACCACACCCAATGTATCCAAGCATGGACCCCAGTTTCATTCCATGTCCAAAAAAATGAATAAAAAATAAAAAAATAAATTATAATCAATAAGGTATGGAAATCTCAAAAGTTATGAAAATAAGATCAAAATTTATTTCATCCACTATATAAAAAGAAACTAGACACTCAAAATAGGGGACAAGTCCCAAGAAAAAATGGTAGTTTTACAAAAGAGAATACTCCTAAAATAATACTTAGCTTCTAAATCTCCCATGAAAACAATAATATAGTACACTATAAAGATTCAAGATAGGTATGAAAATTTTTCTTCTAATACCCGACCAACTCGCAAAACCATTAAATGTTACTAGAAGATCCACACCGATGGAAGGTATTTTGAGATGCGAAAAAGAAGTTCAAACATGACCAGACGTACTACACTAGAAAGAGAAAAACATATTTTTTCTAGATGAATTGGGAATAAAAGGTTGTGAATATGGATTCACATCCTCATTACCTTCTTCCTTCCTCTTCATTTTATCCAGAACGTGTTTTCTAAATCCAATGGGAAATAAAGCACTACCCATCACAGGTTTCCTTTCTAGGATTGCATCAATGATGAAAGCATTATAAAATAATTCTATATAGGTAATCTATAACAATTAAAACACTAATTAATTCATTTCTGAATGACGGTACCTTGAAAATAACCACTCCTTCTTAAAATCATTAATGGCCAACTCTGGAGAGAGGGGTACCAAGACAAAAAAAACATAACATAGTGTTTCACTGACTGATCACCCATTAGGATACCAAGAAACTTTATTACCTTCTATACTCAAACCCATTCAGGGTAGGACCACATAATGAAGGTAGCCTTAAAGTACACCCAATATAGTGACTCAAATTTTTGGGAATGAATGAATAGCTTTCACCACTCCAAACTCAATCCTTTGAACATATGAAAGCCACACATCACCCTAGATCCTTTACAAGTTTGAAGCTGGTTGAAAATACCTTCAAACTTGGATATCCACTCAATAGCCTCCTAGGATCCTATAAAACCATATAGGATCAGAGGTTATTAGTTTAATAACTCTCATGCATAATCCACAATATGGGAAGAACATGGATCAACAACTCTATCATGAGTTTGGGTAGCGTCAGAGATCAGAAAGAAAACTTCTAGATCACTGGGACAAACACTAAAACATATTAGGGGTCTAGCACAAGTTTTTTTATAGTTGTTTAAACTTATAAAAACTATTTACATGATCGTTTTAGTGGTGGTGTTTTCTATGAAAAATTACAAATGTTTAGTGGTATTGTAAAACACCACTAAATATATTTTTTCCATATATAAGAGTGGTTTAAAAGACATATACATATATATATTAAAAATAAATAAAATATACCTAACCCCCCAAAAATACAAAATAGATGAAAAAACAGACAAATACCAACCCTTAAACACAACAACATCAATGAAATCCATTATAATACCTTAACAAAATCAAGTAAAAATTAAATAGTATAAACATAAACATAATTTTCAGTCCAAAAATAACACTAAATCAATCAATAATAAACCTTAATAAAATTTAAAACCAATGGAATAAAAATATGATAATTAAAAATCAAATAAAAATGAATGAATGACCTTATAAAAGCACCAAAATCCATCCCAAGCACAACATAGTTTATCAATCACCATATAATTGTGTTAGTATATCATGATTTATGTTACACAACACCACCACTGAATCCAAACTCAATTATCAAATCTACCTTATGAACTAATATCGTCACTATCTTTATTTCCATCTCTATATCCACTCCCTTGTCCAGAAACCTATTTGAAAATTGTTTGAAAATTAAATAGTGATGTATATTTAAATATCAACTTAAAAAAAATATAAGTTTATTTACTAAATGATTATGAAATTGTGTGATTTACATGTTGAATTAGACCATCTATTGATACAATATCACCAGGGAAACATCCAGTTATCTTATGATTTAATTCAACTAATGATTTCTATAGAGTAATGAACTTATCATTATGAATTTGTATAGGTGTACCCTATTGATGGATTGTTATCCCTGTTTTCTGAATTATGGGGACCCTGTAACAATCAAGGGGGGCAACAATATTCAATCCATTCCAATTTCACGCATTTGAACTATTAATATATGTATCAATAGTAACATTGTTTCCATATTTCATGAAAAAAAGAATCTATAAGTATAGAAAAGTGAACTAAATTTATTCGCATTAAAATTTATACTTGTAAACTTCGCTATAATGCATCCTCAAGAAGATATAAGAGGGACTACCTATTCCCTCACTATAGAGTCATTGGGTACTAAAACTACTGAATTTAGAGGCGATGTTACAAAAACCGAGGGAAGGGAGATGGAGGGTGTGGTAGATGCCGATGTGAGGGAGAGGGATCAAATATCATATTCTATATGGAGGGATCTATATGGATCATCACATAACACTAATGATAGTTGTATAGTTAGGGGAACTTCAACTGGGTGTTTAATGTGATTCGTGAATTTCCACTTATTTGGAATTCATGTCATTTATAGAAGTATAAACCAATTCAAAACCTATATTTCAAAAGATTGAAGTAAAATTTTTGTTAGAAATGATAACATATGAAAGATACTAACAAGCACAATATACATAGGTATGTTAATGAATGACTACACATATAAACAAATATAGCATTCAATTTTTTGAAAATAAATAACTCAATCATAAAAATAAATTTAAATATGATATAAAAACCATATTATTGGAATTTAATAACATTTAAAATAGATGGTTGATAAGTTAACTGATGAATGAACATACAATAATTTTTTCATTCAATCATGCCATTATCCGGATTCATCATTACTTCCAATATTTCATCCACCCTTTCAAGACTACTATTTTCAATATCATGATGGATATTTAAATAATTTTTTTAATATTTATGGGATTAAATGTTAGTGGTCAAATATTCCACTTCAACATCCATATCACACAAGCCTAATTTTTGTATGTGAAAAACTACACTCCACCCTTCATCCATGAAATATTCTATAAAATATACCATTTTCTCTTACGATGAGAAGATATACATATCATGTACTTCATGATCACAAACATCCATCAAGCTAGAGATGTTCAAAGAAGTAAATTTCAAGGAATCTCTTTTAATACCCATGGTAATATCAACCCACATTCATTTGAATGAAACAACTAAAAAATGAACTTGGTAGTATAATTTGATAATATAATCCAACTTTTCATAGTATCCCAATACAGAAATAGAAAATATACCACTATTATGTATTTTTAAACCCTATTTCCGATTGACTATATGAAATTTGAATTCATTCACATTATAAGTATTAAAATTTCTATCTTATTTTACAGGACCTCAGTCTAGAGACTTCAAATATTATGAAATCTTATCCCAAGTATCTCTATTAATGATATTCAGAAAATAAAATACGTTATTAGATTTAAAAAATATATATTGTAACATAATATGCCTATTGATTGCAGTATTTATGAACTTAAATGACATGAAAACCCTTATAAAAG
The DNA here is from genome assembly GCA_963277665.1 of Viscum album. Taxonomy (NCBI): domain Eukaryota; kingdom Viridiplantae; phylum Streptophyta; class Magnoliopsida; order Santalales; family Viscaceae; genus Viscum; species Viscum album. Next base: position 1,979,999,972 of record OY728125.1, on the reverse strand, counting down.
ATCTTTACTAACAGATTTTGTTATATATTTATCAAAAGCTGGGGATGGAGCCTCTTTTTATTATGAAATCAAATATCTATTTTAATCTTGGTAGAGGGAAACACATTACATAGCCTATAGGCTCAAGGAAAAGAGACTGACGAACATAGCCCAAATTCCTAGTTCAGCATCATGCCTGCATCATCTTGCCAACATCACCAATCCTGCATCATGCATGTGTCACCGCCTGCCTCATAAATCCCCCAAGGGGATTTCCAGGACTCAAACCTTAGTCTTTTTGGATGTAGGATTATGGGTTTTACCACTTAGGCACCACCCCAACTACTATTTAGATCTTTATCATTTCTTATATGAATTCTCATGCATTTCTTTATTTGTATCATGATCTATTCAATAAATAACACTAAAATTTAACTATTTATTAGCACATATCTATGTGATTATAATAATTCCATTTCTTTTAATGTAATATTTGAGATCCACCCAACTAATCATCCAATATTAATAAGGATTTTTTATTTCCCTTACAATTTAGATTGAGTCAATATGTCATTAACATGTCCAAATCAATTAAAAATTATCTCAATATAATACAAGTATCTTTAATAAAAGTTAAGACACCAGTCTACTAAATAGACATCACAAATTGAGAATTCAGGTTAAGAATTATTTTTCTTGTATGATTTCAAATGACAAAGGTATATATGAAATAAAATGAAGAAAATGTAGTTATGTATTCAATTAAGTGTAAAAAATGGTTTACTTAATATGAAACAAATATAAATAATGTACTAATAAATTATATATATATATCTATAGTGTGAGGAACCTCTTAATTTAGTTTCTTCAACTGAATGTACAGTTAACTTCATCATAACATTAAAAAATGATTGCGGAAAGGTCATATGGATTTCACAAAGTGTTAGTACAATTCTATCCTAAATCTTGTTAAGATCAGTAGGTTATATAGTTTTCTCACATTATTGTCTAAAGACTGTGAAGAATTGATGTAAAAATTTATTAACCCTTTTAGGTAACAATATTGGTATTTCAAATAGTAGTAATTGTTGTTAAAAAATATGTGAATCTAGAGTTTTCAATCCCTATATCCAATGATTCTTTAAGTCAACACACCTTGGGATGTTACTTAAATTCATATTAGATACTTTCAAATGTTTTAAAATTTTAGGGAATTTATCTTTATCCTATTTTTTTCATTGAAAAAATTACTGGAGTATACTTTCCATTCTCATTTGGACAGATATCATGCTTTATTTTCATTGTTTGTAAAACATTACGAGCACTAAGATGGTCCTTAGATTTTCTAAGCTCATTAAGCAATTTGAAGATAAAATTTTCACAAAAATTATTCTTAATATTCATGAAATTAAGATAACGATGCAACAAATGAAATTGCTATTATTGAAATTTAAATAATATACTTTTCCCATCCACTGTAGTGTTCCAATTTAAACTAATGATTCACTTTGAACTTGTTTCCCACTATCATTCAAATTTTTAGTCCTAGTGGACACCTCAAGAGGGGGGGATTGACTTCCTTATAAAATCTCATTTTAAAAAAAATTTAAAAACTAAATCACCAAATTTGATAAAAATTTGAAGTAAAAAATAGTATAAATATATAATTTTAACTTTTGAAATGATTCTCAAAATCTCTATCACAACTCAATTGAAATACTTATGGAAAAAATTTATATTTTGAAACTAATATGATCATATCATATACTGTATATAAAACACTAGTTTAATTTACCTATCATAGTAGAGTTTTGTTTAATAATTTAGAAAACAATAAACTCATTTTAATACAAAAATAAAACAAAAAAGATAAAGAAATAAATAAGATAAATAAATTAAATAAGTGTAATTTTAAAAAATGATTTTGTATCAAGATGAGTCTTATTCCCATCCAATTGGAAACCACCCACTTCAAAAAAAATTTATTATATAATAAAATTATCCAAAACCTTTATTGAGTTTTATAGACAACATCTTACAATACTATTAGGCACAAAGCCTCTTCCACAGTTATGTTTGGGAAATTTTTTTGAATAGGTTACACATGACCTCTTCCAAAGTAGTTCATGGGTATAAAAATAGTGAAAATATAGAAATTGTATTAATCACACTCTAGTTCAGTGCAATAGACTATATTTTACAAATATATAGATTAAAAACAAAGCTTAAATGAAAATCATAAATATAAAGAGAAAGACATTAGAGTAGAGAAAATGTTGTGTATTTAAATCCTTAATGATTTAAGTTTATATGATCCATTGAAGTTTTATTTTTAAGGTGATCAATCAGGTTTCCCATAAAATTCCGTAAAAAAAGGGGGCCATGGAAGTTAGGAAGAAGATTTTAATTTTAAATATTTAATTGTCATGGTTCTTCCAATCAGACATGTCTCAATATATCTATTTTTTTTTCCAGTTTATGAGAGTCTTGTGATTTTGTGTTCATGAATCTTCTACACTCCCATATGTGTAGGGTGAATCTTATATTTAATTTATAGAGGTCCAGGTATAATTATCCATTGCAGGATAATACAATAATAGGATTCTCATATGGAGTAACAAATTCCAAAATAATTAATTTGTCTTAAATACATCCATAGATTTGATTAAGAATAATCATTCGTATATACATGTGCTTACTTATATCATTAAATTCATAAACTAGACATTGAATAATTAATTTTGAAATTAATACTAGACAACCATGGCTTCTCTCTAATGGAATATATTCTTAATGGTAGATCTATTAGAGATAACTTCAATAATGGTATCTCTTTAATGAATCGTAGAACCTTGATATAGTAGATACACCTAGAATTAGAAAATCATAGTAATAGATCCATTTATGGTAGTGTTAAATTTATCTGGTGGAATCACTTTAGAGTGGTGGTTTCATATGGGGGTAGAACCATTGAATTGGTGGCAATACATACTAATTGTATATCCATCCGATGGTAGACCAGTATGGTTAAAGATCCATTGAAATGGTGGTAGCATAATTTTACTAATGATATCATCGATTCATGGTATCAAATATAGAAATTATATCCTGGTAGTGGTGGTATTTCCGAGAAGCCATAGAGTTGAACTAGTGGTATCTTGTTGAACTAATGGTAGTTTGGAGCGGTAACATTCTGTAACTTACAGTAGGAAGATTTGTTTCTTAAAAATTAGTCATTTTTTCAAATTATGTTCAAAATAAAACTTAGTATCATAATAAATTAAACTAATTAAAAATATAAGAAACAATATTTTTAAGCATTGAAATAACGAGGTGCTCAATAATCGCCCCCTTTTTATGATCACCAATCATGGAATTTATTTACATATTGAAATAATATTATTCGTGAGAATAAAAAAACGGGATTCTAAAAAATATCCCCCTTTCTATGATCACAAATCATAGAATTTATAACCATATAGAAAAAAATTAACAAATGAATATAAAAAATAGATTTTGATAAACAATCCAACTCCCAATGCAATTCACATAGTGATCCATTCAATACTTAGATGAAATACAATTCTGATATGAAATTCAATACTTTGAAATTAAATACTAATATGAATTCCATTTCAATCACTCCCACTTTTGGGATTATCAAAAATTTAAAACATAATAGGAAGTGAAATAAATACATTCAAGTGAATAAAAATAGGAATTTCATTAGATATATCAATGCCAAATTAAATCAAATAAAGACCCTTGAAATCACTTCCCTTTCCTATAATAAAAGGATCATGATTATGAAGAGGTATAGGTGGTTGAAACATAGTTGTATATTCTATAGGATTGAGCTACCTCAGAGCTTCAATTGTATTGAATACTAAAGGTATAATAACAACAGATATAGTTTGTAAAGGCGAAGAAATAGTTGTATAATGGAAAGGATTCAAGGGCCTAGTTGGGGGTGCTCTGGTAGCTCTCCCAATGTTGTATAAAAAGGGGTACATCAACTCTATAAACTGAAAATCCACTCAACCAGCATTCTCTATAGCCTTAAATAAATAAGGAATCTCTTTCATGAGAAGCTTGAGCAGGGGTGTTAAGGTCTTGAGCTATGTCACCTAATCCTTGAAGGCCCTGGTTAGTGGAGGCATTCTCAAGTTTTCATCTTATAACTTAAAATGGGAATTAATCTCATGCATGATATATATCCTTAAGAGATAATACTTAATAGAATTAGTGATAGTCTCTCAATCACTTCTTTCCTCACATAAAAATTATCTAAACAATTTATAAATATGATCACAATGGGACTTTACCTAACAAATATTGTCCTAGTAAGGATAAGAAATATGATCCATCACATCATGAAACTCATCTATGAATATAGATCAAATTAAATCTACCCACACTAAAGCATGATCAGGAGGTGGTGGAGCTTTGGAAGATGATACTCAAGGAGTAGAGAAACTCTATTACCTCTTCAAAAGATATTTCTCCCTCCTATTAAAGCTGGAATTCATATCTGCTATAGTGATCTAAAATTAATCCATATACTTCACCAGCCTCTTGTTCTAAATCTCAATATTTCCATATTTAAGAACATCTTAGGATGGATATGAGCAACAAATAAGCCGACTATCATCCTGGTGTCCTCTTCACTCAGCTTCATCTCCAAAATTAAATTAGAGACAAGCGACCCACAAGGTTTTAAAGTAATATTTACTTAAAGTCATCAATATCATATTTTGTGACGTAAATATAATTATGAGGCATAGGAATAGGTGGGGGTTTACTCTCTTAGCTAGGAAAAGAAACATCCGATGATCTAGTCCGCACAACAAGAACATCAGAATCAAAGGGCTACAAAAACATTTCCACATCAATATTCTCTAGAAAAGATACCTTAGGATCTCTCTGATTAGAAAAAATGGCCGGTACACTATGATCTAGTGGACTAACATGATAATAATAATAATCATCATCTCTAAACTCTAAATACTCTAAACCATGATGAAAATATCCTAGGGATTTATCCCCCTTAGAATGTAATCTGACATCATCTCTATCAGATGTAACTAGCCCAATATGGATTCCAAAATACCATTCTACTAAAGCATCTGGATCATCTCTACCACTAGAGTCCTAGGTGGTTAAAGGAGAAGAAGATACACCCTTCCACTAACCATTGGAAAATATGCTCAACTCGGTCACAGTCTGATAAGTGTTAGATTTCTCATCCTCATCTAGTCTATCAGGATCATACCCTAAGTCATATGAAAGTATAACCACATACTTATAAGTATCCAAAGAATATATATCCTCTTAATCACCATCAGATACCTCATCTTCTTCTAACTTAACATCTTCTCTTATAAAACTATTTCTGGTTAGAAGAAAAAGGGGAGGAATGACATATACATAATATAGAATGGGTATCTTAGACATATCTAGATCGCTACCCTCTTAAAATGAAACATTCAATGATATAGCTTACTCAGATCTAGATTCTTCATCAGCCTCAGGCTTAACTTCCTCATTAGATGAATACTCCACTGCCTAATATGGGTTCAATCTTGGATAAAGATGTCTCTTGGTCTCATTGTGTTATACACTAGGTTAAACTCCCCATAAATTATATCATTACCATCCACCCAATTCTTAAACAAAGGGTTCTATTTTACACTCATCCTCTTGTAAATTACTACACTTAGGTAGAAACCATCACCCTTGGTCACTTTATCTTCACCTTTAGGAACTAATCCTTTAGCTTATAATATTGTTGATATCAACTTGGAGTAGTCCAAAGAGTTTGACATAAAGGATTGTTTTCTCAACTTCATCATATGAAACATTAAATATCTAGAAAACATTATTTTATTTCCTCTTTTCATAAGAAATAATAAAAATTCATGATGATACTTCCTAATGCTAAAGTACCCCTTCCCGAGACATAACATGTGTTGTATGATCTTGAATAGAAATCTGCATTCCCAATCGAGCTCTACTTATATTGGACTCTGTAAACATTCTAAGTTAACTCCAATAGTGCATCCTTAAACACAAAATTCAAAAGGTTAATAGGGAATTAACCTTTTTAATCTTTGTAAATTCCTTTGTGATGGAAACTTAAACATATTACCCACTACTTGAAAGAAAATATGAATTCATTTTCATATATCATAGTCATAATAACATAATTTTTCCTCTCCAAACTCATACTCTACAAACTAATAAAACTCGTTGACCAACATAGGGTGGAATCATCAATTATTACTTGAGAAACATTCAACCCATTCTTGGTCTTGTATCACATTAAAAATGAGAAAATTCCTCAAAATTAACCACAAAACATCTATACCTTTCTCAAAGATGACATCTTGAGATGTGAGTTAGGGGTTCTTTAGTTCGATGGTAGGCTGACTAGATTCACCACTGTATTTCTTTGAGAGATGTTATTCATTAGGTGACACAAAAAAGTTCTTGAATCTCACCATTTTAGAAATGTTTTATGGGATAAAAGTAGAAGGATATGAAAGGTTTTGGGTAAATAGAGGAAGAAGAATGGGGTTCAAAAAAGGTTCATAATAGAGGGTTTTTAGACTCATATTTTAGGTTATATTTTATCATTTAGGGATTTAAAATTATATAATAAATATAATTCATGTAATAAAAATAAATAAACTTGATAAAAGTATTAAATAATAGATAATAGGAATAGTGGTAGGAAGGGTAGTTCAAAATGTTATGTACTCATGGTAGCACAAAATGATATATTTTCACAATCCCATCCGAATGGTTTCATGTTACGGTACCATGTCACAGTAGAATAAAAAAGTAAAAGTAAAATGGTAGTATTAAATGGTATTGTATCCATGGTATCATGACTACCAATTAATACTAGTGGTAGCATAACCAATGGTCAATCCCCATGGTCAATCAACCAAGGTAGATACCAATGGTAGATACCAAACTTGTGAATTTTCAACCAAAACCAAAAAATATCTAAGTGTAAAAGATTATAAAAAAATTATCATTTAATTTTCATGCATGATATAACTTATCCCTTCAAAATTCAAAGGCGTTGAGCAAATTTTCACAAGAATATGTTTAGTTTCTATGAACTCAAGAGTTATATCAACCTTTTGAAAATGATCTCCAAAAAATTGAAGACTTATATCAATATGTTTGGTTCTCGAATGAGACATAGGATTATTCGAAATTTTAATAGCACTTTTATTATCGAAGTTTATAGGGAAATGTCAAAATTTATATCCATATTCTGTTAAAGTGTTTTTCATCAAAAAATATGTGTGAAAAAACTACCTGTAGATATATACTCATATTCAATAGTAGATAATGTAACAAATATTTATTTCATACTACACCATGAAACTAGAGACTTTCCCAAAAGGTGACATGCTCCAGAAGTGATTTTTTGATCTAACTTACAACCACCGTAGTCAGCATATGAATAAGTAAGTAGATCAAATGTTTGTCCTTTAGAATAGAATAACACCAAATTTGTGGTACCTTTTAGATATTTAACTATTCCTTTGAAAGGAAGTAAATGTGACTCTTTTGGATTTTCTTGAAAATAGGCACACATACACACATATAATATTATACCAATTTGGAGATAATTTATGTATAGTAAGATTCTAATCATACCTCTATAAGTGGTTTGATCAAATTTTCTCCTAGTTTCATCAAGATCCAACTTAGATCTTGTAATCATAAGAGTTTCAGAAACATTAGTACTATCCATACCTAATCATTTTAAAATATATTTAGTGTAATTTATTTGATTTAAAATAAACCATCATTATTTAGAAAAGTCTGAAAACCAAGAAATAATTTAATTTCACCAATTAAAATCATTTCAAATTCACTTTGTGTAATTTTTTAAAATTCAGTACACAAATAATATCTTGAAGATCCAACTATTATATCATCAATATAAATTTTCACAACTAACAATCCTTGTAATTTTTTACTAAATAAAATAGGGTCATCTATTCCTTTTAGAAAACATTTTCAAATAAAAAATTATATGTTCATATCTTACCAAGATCTAGGAAAATGTTTTTAACTATATATTGTTTTTGATAATTTAAAGACATGATTTGGAAAGGTAGGGTTTTGAAATACAGGGGGTTGTTCAATAAAAACATCCTCAACTATATAACCATTTAATAATACACTATTGACTTCTATTTAATATAGTTTGAAATTGAAATTTTCTTTATAGGTAAGAAATATTATAATGGATTCAAGTCTATTTACTAGAGAAAATGTTTCCACATAGTCAATACCTTCTTCTTGATTATATCCTTATGCAATGAGCCTTTCTTTATTCATAATTATAGTTCCTGACTCATCAATATTATTTCTTAACACCCATTTAGTGTCAATAATTAAGTCGTCCTTGGGCCTTTCAACTAGTTCCTATAATCTATTTCTTTAAAATCAATTTAAATCTTATTTCATTGTTGTTACCTAGAATTCAGCATTAATTACTTCATTGAATCTCTTAGGTTTAAGCTATGACAATAATGATAGATATTCAAATTTGTTTCTATGATGATATCTTATCTGAGTTCCTTCATCTAGGTCACGTAAATGAAAATCCGAGGGATGATATCTATGAGCCATTATAGCTCTAGAAATATAGGTGATTTAAATATTATTTTAATCTACATTTTTGGGTTCAAGATGTTCATCAAATCTAGGGTATTTTTCCATAGCAGGTATTGTAGTTTTTTCATCTGATTTAGAATTAATATCCAGTTTGGAAGGATCATACTTAAAATTTTATAAAAAGGTCTTAGTTTTATGTTTATTTTTTATCAAACATTTCATGTAAATATTCTTCTTCAATCTTAGTTATTTTGCTAAATTCCCTATATGATTTACTATTTGTAGAATATCCAAGGAAAATAACTTTATTAGTTTAGGAAGAAACCTTTTATAAATTATCCTTTGTATCGAGTATATAGGATTTATAATGAAAAACTATAAGGTAATTAACCTTTGGTTTTCTACCATTTCATAATTTATAACGGTCATTATTTAAAGGATGCATAATTAGAATTATATTAATTATATAGCAATCTCTGTTCACAGCTTCATCAGAAAAATAAATAGGTAAGTCGGAATCATTTTGTAAGATCCCGGATCTTGTAAAGGTTTGTTCTCATTTATGTTTTGGTTTAAATATTTTGTTTTGGTTAAATAAGTTCTTACCCAAATCCTTGAGTAGGCTCAGGGGGGTTTCTAGGGTTTGGGACACGAAAAATGGAGAAAAATGGGTTTTCTGGGTTGGCTTCACAGTCTGTTCAAGGTTAGTGCTAACCGGGCAGACAACCTAGGAAACTGTACAGGAGGTGGGACTTTAGATAGTTGCCTCCGTAGGGTTTGCTCACGGTTTGGAAAACAGTGCGAGTAAATCGTGGGGCCCATAAACTTTTAAAAAATTGCAATTTTATTACTCTAGAATTTTAATGCCCAACTCATGATTTCCTCCCCATTCACCCCTCTCCACCCTTGGTATGAACCAAATATTTCAAGAGATCCAATAAATAAATCTCCCTCATTTCTAAGGCATTTTTGGTGCCATTGGTTGCTGATCAAAGATATGCGTAAGGCTAATCCCATCCTTATGTCTCTTTTGAGTTTAGGGTTTGTATCTTCTTATCCTCTCTTTATGAAGCTCTAAAACCCTACTATTTTGGTGAGATCTAGTTTGAAGCTTCAAGGGTTAGTTGAAGTAGAATATAAGGGCTCTATTAAGAGTGAGTTCACCCACATAATTGAGGTAGGTAGTCTACAAGTTATATCCCAGGGCTTATTTGAGTATTTGTGCATGTGTGGTTTTATTCACGGGTGTCTCTTAGCATATTAGGATCACCCTTGACATGTTTATGTAAAATAGTTATTAAAAAGGTAAATGGAGACCCTCACAATACCCATGGGATGCGTCAAGGGTAATGAAACTAATCTAGGGACACCTATGGGGTGTTATGACTCTCCAAGACCTATGGATTTGTGAAGAACAAGTGACATTGTTGTGTAATCATGTAGAGCCCTTGATAAACATATTGATGTGACTATTTGGGTAGGGTTAGAAGCGAGGTGGTACACCTAGTCTTGATAATAACCTAAGGGATATTGGGTTAATATGTGGAAATGACTAAAGACCATAACAGAATGGATTATGAGCATGGAAATGAAGCCTAGTGAGTTAGACATAATTAACAAATCCTAGTGAGATATGCACAATGAATGAACACTTAGTGAGATAAGAATAATAAAAGGGAATTTGTATAAATGTCTAAATGATGTGAAATGTGGTAAATGTGTTAATGGTTTATGGAATGTTGTTAAATCTCATGTTATTTTTGTGTTTTATGTTTTCCTTGGGAAATGGTTGTGATGTTGTGTGAATGGTTAATGGATACATATATATATATATATATCATGTGCACGTAGCTTGGTAGTGTGGTGTGTTGACTGAGGTTCTACGCCCATAGGTCAAGTTGGACTGAGGCTCTAAACTCCACCCATAATGAATGGGTTATGGAAGATGACTGATGATCTGTTTCCCTATCGATTTCATCCACCCAGGCTGAGGCTTCGAGGTGACGATATGGTTGACATGAAAAAGTTGTTCCTAGTGAGATAAGACAACTGTGTGTTTTTTCTCATGCATGTGATTGTGTACTTTGATCCCGTGTAACTTGTTGTGATTGACGAAACCATGTTAAATGTGTTGGAAATGGTTAGATATGGAAATGGTAATGAATTTTGGTAATGAACTTAAACTGGACAAGGGCATTTAATCCTTGCCTTATCATAAATTATTCATTTCCCTTTTCTCATGCACAATTTTTTATACTGAATATTTTGTAGAAACCATTGGTGGTGTCCTACTGAGTTGTACTCACACCCTACTTGGGCCACCGTTGGGTACCCAAGCAGACTACATGCTTGCAGGTTAGGACAAGGGAAATGTATCATGCTAGGAATTTGGGTTGGCATGGGTGTATGTAGAGGAGGACCCGGAATTGGTGTCAGGACTACTTTGGGGATTTTGTAGTTTGTCTTCATTTTGGGTTTTGTTCACATTTTTAATTATATAATGGCATGGAATATTTATTGTTGGACATGATTGTATGCCGTTTGGGGAATATTTGTTTACGCATGTTTTGGTATTTTTGGTTATTATTCCATTACTTTGTTTATCTTTTGTTGTGGAATACTTTGATAAAAATGATGGTATAATCTCCCCAGTTGACTATTTAGACCCCTGCTTTTAGTCACCAACCATTGGCGTACGTGCAGGTGCACTTAAGGTCATGTAACCTCCCAACTCGGGACATCAGTTTAGTGGTTCCCAGGTTAGGGATGTGACAAAGTGGTATCAGAGGAGGTATTCCTTCTCCTTATATGGAATCCTGTTACTTGGGATGGTAGATGGGAGTTAGTATGTGTTGGGACTTGGTAATGAGATCATTATTGGGAGTAGTTATCCCATGTACGAGGGAAACCCCAAGTCACCCAGGGTGTGAATTTTTGTTCATGATTGTGCGATGTTACGGTTGATGATATTTTAGCATTGGATGATTCACATGTTGTGAGATGTGTTTTTTATGATATTTGGCTCGTGGCCTCAATGGAACAAGGTTGTGCATTCATGCATCATTGTAGGAACCTAAAGATATGGGTGTAATGCATCGTGGTAGGCACACACGAGCTGGGTGTGTGAGGTGGGAAAGATAAAATGAACCTTGCATCTTTATAATTGATAATGAAAATTTTTTAAACGAATCAATTCAATGGGTGAGGATAAAAGAATGATAAGTTATTATTAATAAAATACAATTAATTAAAGGTTTGTAATGAATTAAAATTTTGTTTGTAATATATTGTGTGAGACTTATGGTGGTGTATGATAGTTTACCCTTGTGAACTATGGCCCGTGGTAGGAATGGTCGGGGTGGTGTTTTTTGGAATGTTAAGGGTTGTTGTGGCTGGTGAAAAGCCTTCTTGTTATGAATTTGTGAAAGTTTATGGTATGTGTTCTAACCCTTGTGTTTGGAAATATAGAGAAATTCCACCACAATGTCGAGTTCCAGTTTGGAAACAAGAGGATGTTGCTCAGAACACTCCTCCAGTAGAGGAGCAAGAGAACGTGGTGATCCTAGAAAGTGGGGAAGAGAGGTTCCTTGAGAAATTGGCTTATTTTATGTAGATGATGTATCGGGACCCATGGAGGGTCGCACAGAGTATGATTGAACTGACCAGAGAGTTTTAGTTGCAGCACCCTCCGACCTTTACCAGAGAGGGTGGGCTAGAGGCAGAAGAGTTTTGGATATAGTCTATTCAGAAAATACTTGATCTTCTGAAGACTCGTGTTGGGAAGCAATTCAAGTTGGTAGCTTGTATATTACGGGGCTAGGAAAAGTGTTGGTGGGACATCCTAACTCATACTGAGCAGGCTGAGGGGATGTTGTGGAAGGATTTCCAAGAAATGTTTCTGGAGCATTTTTATACTGAGACTTTGAGGAAAGAGTGAGATATAGAGTCTATAAGCCCAACTCAAGGATCGATGTCGATCCTGGAATATGCTAGCCTCTTCACTGACCTGTGACTCTTTGTTCCAACATTGGCAGGGGATGAGGCATCAGCTACGAGGCATTTCTAGGATGGGTTGAGACAAGATATTGGGTCTTAGGTGAATATCTTTCGATTAAAGAGGTTTATAGAGGTAGTAGATCAAGCGTTGATCTCAGAAGGGAACCTAAAGGGAGCTTCAGGTAGTGGGATTTTCGTGCCCGTTAGGTAGACAAGTGGTGCATATTCTGAGGTATGGAAGCATCGTTTTGGATAATTTCAGCAAGGTGAAAGTGTGCAGGGTGGCCGGAAGAGAGGTTCATCTTCTTAGGGTGGTGATTGGGTGTTCTGATATTAGTTTGGATGGATGAGGCACATGCGTGGCCACTATCCTTGACCTACAATTGAGTTCTAGACATGCGGTAGATTGGGACACGTGGAGAGGTTCTGTAAGATACCTCAATAGGAGAGTATGAATGTTGGTGACAGACAGAATCCAAGCAGAGGCAAGGGATCAGTTGGACCATATCAGGTAGGCAGTTGAAGCTCCACATGCTGTACTAACAGGGGTGGTGGACATGGAACTTCAGGGTAGAATTGCTCACATCAGCAGGGCAGTGTAGTGCAGGGCACACAGGTTGGATCCCAGGGTAGAGGGGCAGGTAGGCTTCATGCAGTTCATTCTTCTCATGGTTATGGCCAAGCTGGGCCATCAACTGTTCGAGTTACGATCCTTGTAGCTTCTACACTTTATAGTGTGTTTTTTGATACTGAGGCCACACACACTTTTATTTCTTCTTAGTTTATGGGACCGTTGGGTTTTCCTGTGGAGGGTGTGTGCGGGGTTTTTTTGATTGACACTCTTTTGGGGATGTGAAAGGAAGATATCAGGTAGTGTAAGGGATGTTATTTGTATGTCAGTGGGTATTGTTTCTATGGGACTTGTTCATTCTCGAGATGTCAGGATTTGACTTGATATTGGGTATGGACTGGTTTTTGTTGTATCGGGTGCACATAGACTGTTATCGTTGAAGGGTATAATTCAGGTCACCTAAGGGGAACTCTTATGTTCATCATGAAGAGTGGGATGTTCAAGCATGTCTTGCAGGACTGTTTTTTCAGAAGTTGTGTAGGCTCACGACTCATGTAGTATGTCTTGTTCTTGATGAAGAAAGAGGGTAACAATCTATCTTTCATCCAATAGTGCATATGTTTTAGGATGTGTTTCCTGAGGATTTATTGGGGTTGCCACCCGAGAGTGATGTTGAGTTTACAATTGAATTTCTATCAGGAGATGAACCAGTTTCTTTTCCTCCGTACCAAATGGAACCAATAGAACTATAGGATTTAAAGGTTCATCTTGAGGAGTTGCAACATAAGGGGTTCATACGCCCTAGTACGTCTCGTTGCGGGTCTCCAGTTCTTTTTTAAAAGAAGGAAAATGGGTCGTTAAGGTTGTGTGTTGATTATCAGAAGTTAAATCAGATGACGGTGAAAAATAGGTACCCTCTTATTAGAATTGATTACCTGTTTGACTAGTTCATGGGTGAATCAGTGTTTTATAATATTGATCTGAGATTGGGTTATCAAAAGTTGAGGGAGAGGACTTCTAACATACCGTTGACAGCTTTCAGGAGTTGGTACATGTTGTTTGAGGTTTTGGTGATGCCTTTTGGATTGACCAATGCACTGATAGTGTTCATGGCTTTGATGAAATGAATATTTCATCCTTATGTTGATCAGTTTGTGGTTGTATTTGTTAAAGACATATTGGTGTATTTCAAAACTCATGATGATCATTCCCAACATATCGACATCATCTTGAGTACACTAAGAGAACATCAGCTTTACACCAAGCTGTCAAAGTATCAGTTCTGGATTGGAGATGTGCATTTTTTAGGTCACATTATTTCTGAGGTAGGTGTGTCGGTGGATCCAGAGAAATTTTAGGCTGTTGTGTCTTGGGAGTATCCCAAGAGTTTTTTATATGTTTTGAGTATTATGTGTTTGGCCAGATATTACTAGAGGTTCATCTAAGATTTATCTCATTTGGCGGCACCCCTATTGGTCTTGACCAAGAAGGGAATCAGGTTTGAGTGGTATCAGGCCTATGAAAATTCCTTTCAAGATTTGAAAAAGTGATTGACGACTGCATCGATCTTGATATTACCAGAGCCATGTAGGAATTATATCATGTTTTGTAATGCATCTGGTATCATGCTTGGGGATGTGTTGATGCAAGATGAGTGGGTGGTGTCTTAAGGGTCGAGGCAATTGAAACCCCATGAGCAGAATTATCCCACTCATGATCTTGAGTTGGCTGCAATTGTGTTTGCCTTAAAGAGCTGGAGGCACTACTTGTTTGGAGAATGGTTCACAGTTTATACCGATCACAAGAGTCTAAAGTATATATTTTCTCAGTGGGATTTGAATCTTTAGTAGTAGATATGGGTTGAGTATCTCTACTATTCGGACTTTTAGATGGTATACAAACTGGGAAAAGGGAACAATGTTGCTGATGCTTTGTGAAAGAATGATTAAAACTAGGTGGTTCAAGAATCCAGCACTGAGTGGAAATTGATGTATTTGTTCGTGGAGATGCACCTGGAGGTGCAAGAGGAAAATAGTCAGGGGGATCTTGCTTCCATGATGGTTGAGTTGACACTTTTGAGTCGAGTTAGGGATAATCAGATCGATGATCCTGAATGTTTTTCCATAAAGGAAAGACTTAAAGGTGGGGAGGCACCTTTAGGTTGGGACGTCGATATTGATGGGGTTGTTTGTGTGCATGATCATGTGGTTGTACCAGTGTGCATGTGGGAAGAGTTGATGCATGAGTTCCATGCATCAAAATGGGAAGTGAATCCTTGTTTGACCAAGATGAGTTGTGAACTCTGTAGATAGTTTTTGTGGCCGGTAATGAAAAATGAAGTTGCAGGATTTGTGGAATGGTGCCTTACCTGTCAGCAGGTGAAGGCCGAGCATCAATGCTCAAGTGGTTTATTACACCCATTTCCCTTTATGGAATGGAAGTAAGATGAAGTGATGATGGATTTTGTGGTGGGTCTTCTAGGGATTCCTCAAAATAATGATGCAATCTTGGTGTTTGTGGATCAGTTAACGAAATATCTCATTTCTTACTGATTCAGGAGACTTACATAGTTGACCATTTGGGTGAGTTGTATGTTCAAGAAATAGTATGTTTTCAAGGTGTACCATGAACGATAGTTTCAGATCGTGATCCTTGTTTCACATCTTGCTTCTGGAAAGGGTTGTAGAAAGCGCTTGCTACTAATGTAATTTTAAGTATGACTTTCCACCTAGAGATAGATGTGCAGTCAGAGTGTACAATCCAAGTGTTGGAAGACATGTTGAGGTATTGGGTGTTTGATTTTAGTGGTTCCTAGGAGAATCACCTATCATTTATTGAATTTTTCTACAACAACAGTTTTCAGGCTAGGGTTCATATGGAACTGTTTGAGGCTCTCTATGGGAGGCTGTGTAGATATCCACTATGTTGATTGGAGGCCCGTGAATTTGAGCTGTTAGGACCAATTCTTCTACAAGAGACTTTAGATGAAGTTTAGTTGATTCAAAAATGGATGGAAATAGCTCGATGTAGGTAGAATTTGTATGCATATTGGAGACGTAGACCCCTTGAGTTCAGGGTGGGTGATATTGTGTTTCTTCGTGTGTCCCCAAGGTTGGGTCACCAATGGATTCAAAAGCAGGTTAAGTTGGCGCCCAGGTATGGGGGGCTACTTGAGATTTTGGAGAGTATTGGGATGGTGGAATAACGAATGTCTCTTCCACCGTGGTATAGTGGGATGCATGACATTTTTCATGTGTTGCAGCTTCAATGGTATCACCCAGACCCTACTCACGTGGTGGATTTTGAGGATGTTGTGCTTGAGGTTGATGTGTCCTTTGAGGATCATCCGGTTTATTTCATGGATCGTAGTGATAAAGTCTTGTGGGGAAAGGTTGTTCCATTAGTGTGAGTATTATGGCATCATGTGAATGTTCATGAAGAAACATTGAAGCGAGAATCATAAATTCAGGCTGAGTGGCCCGATCTCTTTCCCTTGGGAGTGAAATAAAGCTTGGGATCTCGGCTCGAGGATGAGCCGTTATATAGTGGGGAGGTTGTAAGATCCCAGATCTTGAAAATATATGTTCGTGTTTATTATTTGGTTTGAATCCCTTATTTTTTTAATTAAGTGCTTACCCATGTCGTTGTGGAGGATCAGGGGTGTTCTGAGAGTTTGGGACATGAAAAATGAAGGAAAAGGGATTTTCTGGGAAGGCCACACAGTCTGTGAAGAGTTAGTGCTAACCATGCAGACAACCCATGTAACAGTGTAGGAGGTGGGAATTTGGATAGTGGCCTCTACATGGTTGGCACACGATTTGGAAAACCATGCGGGTAAACTGTGTGGCCCAAAATCTTTTAAGATATTACAATTTTTACACTCCGAAATTTTAATACCCAACTCGTGTTTTCCTCCCCATTCACCCCTCTTCACCCTATGGACGATCCAAATCTCCCAAGAGATCCAAGAGATCAATCTCAATCGCTTTTAAGGCATTCATGGTTCTATTGGTTGCAGATCGAAGCTCCGGGTAAGGATAATGCCATCCTTGCTTCTCTTTTGAGTTTAAGGTTTGTATCTTATTCTCCTCTTCTTCTGAAGCTCTAAAATCCTACTCTTTGAGTGAGATCTATTTTGAAGCATAAAGGGTTGGTTGAAGAGGAATCTAAGGGCTCTATTAAGAGTGTGTTCACCCACAGAATCCTAGTAGGTGGTTTATAAGTCATATCCCATGGTCTATTTGAGGATTTTTTCATGTGTGGTTTTGTTCTTGGGTGTCTCTTGGTATGTTTTGATCACCCTTGACATGTTTAGAAAAAATGGTTATTAAAAAGGAAAATGGAGACCCTCACGATTACCATGTGATGTGTCGAGGGTAATGACACTAATTTAGGTCCACCCATGGGGTGTGTCGACTCTCCCAGACCTAGGGATTTTTAAAGAACAAGTGATATTGTTTTGTAATCATGTAGATCCCTTGATAAACATTATGATGTGACTATTTGTGTTGGGTTAGAAGCTTGGTGGTGCACCTAGGCTTGATAATAACCTAAGAGATATTCGGTTAATTTGTGGAAATGACTAAAGACCATAATGGAATGGATTATGAGCATGCTAATGAAGCCTAGTGAGTTAGGCATAATGAACAAAACCTAGTGATATAGGCACAATGAATGAACACTTAGTGAGATAAGCGTATTAAAATGGAATTTGGATAAGTAGATAAATGATGTGAAATGTGGTAAATGTGTTAATGGGTTATGAAATTGTTTTAACTCTAATGTTATTGTTACAGTTTATGTTTGCCTTGCGAAATGGTTGTGATATTTCATGAATGGTTAAAGGATACATATATGTATATCATTTTCACATAGCTTAGTAGTGTGGGGTGTTGACTGAGGTTCTACTTCCATGGGTCAAGTTGGACTGAGGCTCTAAACTCCAACCCTAATGCATGGGTTTGGGAAGAGAATTGATGCTCTGTTTACCTATCGGTTGTATCCACACAGATTGAGGCTTCAAGGTGAGGATATAGTTGACATGAAGAAGTTGTTCCTAGTGATATAGGAAAACCACATGTTTTTCCTCAAGCATGTGATTGTGTACTTTTGAGCCCATGTAACTTGTTGTGCTTGATGAATCCATATTAAATGTGTTATAAATGGTTAGATATGGAAATGGTAATGAATGTTGGTAATGAACCTAAAATAGCTAAGGGAACTTAACTTTTTACTTGTCATATATTATTCATTTCCCCTTTTGGATGTAGAATTTTTTATACCGGATATTTTGTAGACACGGTTGGTGTAGGCCTACTGAGTTATATTCATAGCCTACTTGGCTCGCCGTTTGATACCCGAGCATACTTCATTCTTGTAGGTCAGGACAAGGGCAAGGGTGCTTACTAGGCAGTTGGGTTGGCATGGGTGTATGTGGAGGAGGTCCCGAACTTGGTGTCATGACTATTTTTTGGATTTCATAGTTTGTCTTCATTTTGGGTTTTGTTCACTTTTTAACTTATTGCATGGCATGGAATATTTACTTTTGGACATGATTATACCCCGTTTGGGGAATAGTTGTTTATGCATATTTTGGTATTATTTGTTATTATTCCACTAATTTGTTTATCTTCTATTGGGGATTAATCTGATAAAAAGGGGGTATAGTCTCCCTAATTGACTATTCAGACCCCCGCAGCTAGTCGGCAACCTTCAGCTTATGGGGAGGCATGCTTAAGGTCATGTAACCACATGACTCGGGGCACCAGTTTAGTGGCTCCCAAGTCGGGGATGTTACACATTTAGCATGGTCTTGGTAATTTCTTGAAGGTTTAAATTTATTTTTCCTATTGAACCATTATGATGTGGAGTCCTAGGAGGATAATTTTTTTTGACTATAACCATGTTGTGAGCATAATGATTCAAACTATTGATTTTCAAACTCATTACCATTATCACTTCTTAAGTTTATTATTCTAAGTCCATTAATATTTTATAGAGATCTAGAATATTTAGAAAATAAGGAAATAAATTCACTTTAATAATAAATGAAAACACTTATGTATATCTCGAAAAATCATACACTATAAAATAGGCTTAATTTTTACCTATTAAACTAGAAACTCTTGAGTATCTAAAAAAATCCATGGGAACTAACGTTAAATTTTGGGAGGTTGGGAATTATTTCTTTGGTTTGAAAGTTATTTTTTTCCAGTTTCTCCTTTTTTAGGAATTAGAAACTTTATCTATAAGGAATTATAGTTTTGGAAGATCCTTGAATAGTCCTTTACTAATATTAGATTTATAAGAGAGTGTATATATCAATTTAATAGTCACTTATTCCAAATCCAAGATTTTTTGTGAAAGGAACACAAACATGAAACATTATGAGAAAATAAGGAATTTAAATCTACTATATAAACATTATCATTTCTCAAAACATTATAAAATAAATAATTATTGGCATAAAAAACTTTACAATAATTGTCTTCCAACTTTATAAGGTAACCATTATCACATAACTTTTAAATTCTATGTATATTATATTTTAATCCATCTATAAATAAAAATCAATAAATAAAAAATCTAATATAGTTAATAATTTGGATGGGACAAATAATTTTTTCCTTTGGAATTTTCACAAAAGGCGAGATGTAAACCATCCAATTTAATTATATTATTAAATATTGAGTAGTAAAAATTCATATATCTGCAAAGTTTTAGTCTATATACCATAATTCCATACTGGGACATTTTAATATGGTTTCCTATAAAACATATTAAAACCAAGAAAGATTTTGGTACCCATATTTTCTTGGGTCTAAAGATATTAGTGTTAAGTGATTTATGAATCCATAATTATTTTACTTGTTTCATATAAGTAGGCCATATAATTTCAGAAATAAATACTTTATTATGTCTAAGAGAATAATAAATACTAACAAAACTAGAAGAACTGGAACTAGTTACAATTTTTTTTATATATTTTCCCCTGTTCAGGTTAGTAACCTATTACTATAGAATACTTAGGGTCAGTTTGTTTACTAAGCATCTGGTTTAGAGTTTTTATTTTATTATTAAATCTCTCTAGATCTTTTTTTAATTTCTCATTATATATTTTTAGCTCATTATTTTCCTTAATTAGTTGATCGTTCTTTTCCATTTCTATAGTAATATTAGTTTTAAAGTGAGTTGATAAAGAATGATACTTCTTTAAAAATTTATATTTATCCTTTTATTAATTAATTGTCTCTACCAAAATGTTTTAAATATTAAAATGATTCATCATTGGAAATATTTTATTAATTATTTTTTGTTTCATAAGGAATAAGAGTATGTACAAAAGATTTAGGAAAGACATTAAATACCTCAGATATGTTCGTCATGAATCATAGATTTACCATTTTTGTCTTCACTATTTAAATATGAATCTCTTAAAATATCCTAAATTCCACTCAAGGTATATTTTAAAAACATTTTATAATTATTTACTTTTTCTCGTATTTTTTCTTATATTGGAGCTTTGAATAATCTTCTTTGATGAGTCCTTTACATTTTTAGTTATAGAATGTTACATTATTGGCAGAATCATCATTTTTCCATTCTTTTCTTTTATTTACTTTGTTGTTATAGTTACCTATATAGTTCACTTTATTTATGAACTTATTATTTCTGTAGATATTCTTGAAACTTATAGATAAATAAGTCATTTTACCATCACTATCAGATGGTGATTACTCATTACTAGAGATTTCAACTTTGATCTTCTTTTTTTTCTTTGAGTAAAAAGTCTTAAATGCTACTAAATTTTTCTTTGGTTCATCCTCTTCCTATTTCTTAACTTTTAGTTCTTCTTAATACATCACATGATTTCCTATTATATCCTTAACTATAGAATTACTTATATCACATGATTCCATTAGGGAAATAGAGGTTCCTCTCCATCTATCTAGTATACATCCCAAATTCTAATTACATGATCATTGTTAGAAATTGTCTTTCTAAGTGTACGAATCATGAAGACAATTTCATTAAACATGAGATACATATCAGAAATGGATTCATCATGATAAATCATAAAAGAATCCTATTTAATATTATAGGTATTTAAACACCTTCCTTTAATGTTGGATGTTATTTAATGAGAAATAGCTAGTGTATTACAAATGTGAAATCCAGTAATACAAAAAGATATTCTGTTAAATTACTCCTTTCCTAAGGCACAATATAGATAATTCATATATTTATAATTATAATCAAATGAAACCTTATTCACAACACTATAATAATTTATAGGAGATTTAGGGATTCATATTGATCCTCAATAATAGTCTAGATATCAAAACATATGCTCTATATATAAATTTTTATTTTAATCTTACATTGAGCATAGTTGGTTCCATTAAAATAGGGAGGCTGATTATTGGAAGTTCATTCCCGGTTAATATTATCCATAAAGATATAAATTTAGATAAAATATAAATTTAAAATCATTTGGTAAACCTAGATCAGAGTAAAAATTATTTTTAAGCTTATCTAATACCAAATATTGGCCCCATTGGACAACTACAGAGTGGGGGGGTGGGTGATTTGAGTATCCAATAATTTTTTTGTTTAAAAACAATTTAAAAACTAATTACCTTGTTTTATAAAAATACCTAGTTAACAAAAACAATTGAAATATAGAAATTGATCTTTTGAAAAGATTCTAAAAATATCAATCAAAACATAGTTAAAATAATTTTGAAACTTATATAGTTCTATAAAACACTATTTATAAACAACTATTTATAAAATACTATTTTAAGTTAAATATCAATGTAAAGTTTATTTAATAATTTAGAAAATAGTAAACTGATTTGACTAAAAACAAACAAGATAAAATAGATAAAGAGGTAAATATGAGATTATAAATAAAAAAACACAATTAAAATAAGTGTTTCAACCATAAGTTAAGACTTTATACCCTCCACTTGGAAATCACACACTATTAAGAAGTATATTATAAAATAAACTGATCTACAAACTTGATCAGTTTTTATAAACCAATACTCACAAGGATATCCAGTCTCAAAGACTCTTACTATATTATATTTTGAGATAAAAGAAGAACAAGCCACACACAAAATATTCCATATATTTTCATGGGAATACAAATAATGAAAATAGAGAGAGTTTCAATAACTCTATAGTTTATCACAAAAGAAAATGTTTTACAAAAAGATCAAAAAAACATGGTTTAAATGAAAAACATAAAATTAATGAGAAAGATTTTAGAGTTGAGAAAAATTTAATGCTTCTTAATCCATAAAGATTCAAGTTTATATGATCTCTTGAATTTTTCTTTGTAAGTAGCCCACTTTGGTTTCCTAGAATGTTCAGTAAAACATGGTCTTATAGAAGTTGAAAAAATCCTTTTCTTTCGATATTTATTTTTTATTTTTCTTCCAATCACTTGTGTCTCAAAATTTATTATTTTGAAAACATTTACTAGTTATTTGATTTTATATTCATGCTTGTTAGACACTCTTATATGTTCATAAGGAATATTCTACTAAATTTGTAGTGTCCACGGTCTAATTATATATTACATTATAATAATAAAAAATTAGGATCCTTATACCAAGAAACCAATTCAGAAAAGATTGATTTTTTCTTCAAGACAACCATGGAGTTGTTTAAGAATAAAAATTATTAAATATATTTTATTTTATCCATAATTAAATTCATAAAATATCCACTGCATAATTAATTTTGAAATAAATTTTGGAAAGCTACGAGCTCTTTGGTGGTAGATCTTTGGAATGGTAGCTCTATTACCAGTGGATACAGTGATGGTAGCTCTTCAATAAACAAAAGAACCATGAGATGGTATATGTATGTGGAGGTAACATCACTTGGTGGTAGAACCATATAGTAGTAGTGGTAAATTTATCTAGTGGTAGTTCTTCAGAGTAGTAGCTTCATCTGGAAGTAGTACTGTTGAACTAGTGGTAACACATACCGACAATAGATCCAAAGGAGGGTAGATCAGTTTTGTGGAAGTAGTATTGAAGTGGAAAAAAGAACAGTTGTACTAATGGTAACATCGATCCATAGTAGCATCGAGCCATGATAGCAGCTACTAACTGTATATCTTTGTATTGGTGTTGATATCTGGTGGTCATAAAGTTGAACTAGTGGTATCTTATTGAACTAACAGTATCATAGAGCGGTAACATGCTGTAGCTAACAATAGGATGACAAGTATGTCAAGAATTTTGTGATTTTTCATATTTTAACTTAAATATAATTTACTATCATAACAAATTATACTCATTAAAAACATGAAAACTTGATTTTTAAGCTTTAAAATAAATAGTTTCTTAATAATACCCCCTTTTGATGATAAAACATCATGGTATTTACAACCATATAGAAAAATAAACATGATTCATGACCATTTAAATAAGGTGGTTCTCAACACAAATAATAAACCTTCCCAAATTCTCTTGAAACATTTATTAATCATGATAATATTTCTAAACCTATCAATAACTCTGGAGGCGGTCATTGATCAGTAGACCCATTGAATTTTGAATTTTTTTGACTAAAATCTATTAGGTGCATCTAGAAATCTGTGATGACATAAGGAGAACTATTTTTTACTGTAATTTAGTTGTTTTAGATCAAATTAAAAGTTACGAATTGTACAAACCAAACCCATGAAAACCAAATAAGTTCCCAATTCTAGGGACTTCACTATTGTTCCACATTAGAGTATCATACATTATAACATTATTCAAGAAGATGCATCATACATATCAACACCATTTCTATGTCACTCTCATAATTTTTTAATTAGAGGTTGCAAGAATACATCATTTTGATTTTCAAGAATTTGGTTTCGAGGAATAATCAAAAAAATGATAAAGGATGTTTTTTGTATAAAAATACACATAGGTATATTTTATGGGATCAAAACAACTGGAAAAATCATATCACTGGTACTCAAACTCCCGAATGGTTTGACTCCATCGACAGTCAATCCCAATCGCACATTCCTAATAATGGATAAGAAATTTGGATGTAATGAATCAAATGAATTGTATGATTTTGAATCTCCTAGATGTCATATTAACCCATAATTATTATTATATAAATAATTTAACATCATGTGATCAACCATTTTTTATGTCCTAAATAATATTTTCAATCATGGTTTTAAAGGGAAGTAACAAAAAAACTTTACTTGTGTATTACTTTTATTCTTCCTTGTGGTAGTATGTGGATTCAGACTTCCAAAATTTCCCATTGACTAGAATTTAGATTATGAACATTTTTTAGTACATTGAACTTGAGTAATCTCCTAAAAAAGAATATAATCATTGGGGCAAGCATTTATTTTTGTAGAATTTAGACCAATATTGTTAACAACAATTTTCATATCATAAAAAGACTTAGGGATCTTATCTTCAAGAATTTAGTCATGAAATAATTCCAATATCATAGGCATCACCTTATTTATAATTCCATACAAGAATTTTATTTGGTAAAAAATTAGTAGAAAAAGATGTTTTTAATGTTTCATAAATCCTCTACACAACTCTTGATTTCCATCATCAACTAAAAATGGAACTAATTTTTCATCTTAGTGAGGTTATCTCTTACAATAATCTCCACAACATCAATAGGGGGGTATAATGATTTGTTACAATCTTGATTAGCTTTTCCTATGACCCCCAAAACATCATTTTTCAAGTCACTATTTGTATCAATCTCAAATGGTTGTTCTTATATGTTTTGATGTTGAATATTTTCCCCACAATTTCAAAAGTATTTTTTAAAATGATCGTAATTTCATTGTCCATTGTCGATGTAGTTGGGTGATTATTTTGTTGAGTGACATTAGTGGTTGATTTTAGTGTAAAAATTATTTATCCATACAAAATATAAAAAAAATATTGAGCATGGATTTTCTTCAATATCAAGTGTTTATAATCTTCACGTTCCTTTAACTATATTCTAAATTTATGTTTCGGGCATGAAAGTAATATTCCATTCAACAGATCATTTGGAAATTGAAAAATCTAACAACTCCTCCAAAAACTTATCATACTGAGGTGTGTTTCTTGGTAACATGATCTATAATTTATCAATATATCACAAGTTCCTACACTTAGCTAAAGAAAATTAAAACACATAAGAAATTTTATGTAATTTAAAGAAAGATTACTAATTTATTGTAAATAGAAAATATAATTTTTTTAAATTTATTTATAGTTAAAAATGAAAATAAATATCGATGCGTATGAATTACCAACCTTGTTCATAGGTATAAAATCATATACATGTATTTTATTTTATTTTCAACTGTCTGTAAATCATTTAATACTATTTTATAAATTTGAAGTCATTATTTTGTGTTTGATATTTTCAAAATTTAATCCTTCATGTAGATTATTTTTATTATGTTTTTGAAAAGAATAATTTTTATTAGATTTTATTTTGAATGTATATAATCCTTCAAAAAATTACATCTTTTTTATCAACATGTTTAATGAGTTGAAAATGAAAAATGGACATTATAGTATGATGTTAATAAATTATCAAATAATTCAAGTACCTTATAATCCATACTAAATATTTTTTTGGGCGTTGATTTTTTGAATGTTCTGAGACTCTATTTTGTGCAGACTCTGTAGTACCTTGTGAGATCAATATGGGTTCATGTGATTTTTAATGCTCCAAGACTCTATTTTCTACTATGAAAGAAAATAAGTTTCATATAATATCATAATGGAGATATAATAAAGTATCATTATAAAATCAAGAAAAAATTGGATATAACCCAAAATCAATTTTTATAATTTATTACATAATATCAACAATTATTTGAATAGATCATAAATCTTTTTTTAGTACAGAATTGAAATTAGAGAATAAAATCAAAAAAACACATCGAAGGTAAAAAAATATAAAACTCAAATGGATATATTATGAAAAAAAACCTCTGTTTGGAGAGATGATAGTGTAAAATGGGGATGATGAAGAGGTGTAATTTCAGGGGATAGGTACTGTGAGGGGGGGGGGGGGGCGAGAAAGGGACACTACTAGGTCAAGGGAGAGAGTGTAGGCGAGGAATCGATAACTCGACAACTTGGTGGCTCATCAGCTTGATGACGAAGGCTCAACAACAAAGGCTCGGTGGCTAGGGATTCATGGTGAGGGATAAAGGAATTTCAGGTCTTGATCAAGATACTACATGGGGGTGGGAGGAAATTAGCGATAAGGGTGAGAACAGGGGTTTTTTTTTAATTTCTGTAAATATTTAGCAGTAGTTTCTTGAACCTCCACTAAACTATAATTTTGTTGTTATGAACCACGTAATGAATTCCCCTCCTAAATTTTTGATTCCTTCCTAGGGGACTCATTCTAAACATCCCAATAAAATTATTTAATAAACCCAGATTTTGGAATCATAACAAAAAGAAAATGACCACAAACAATCCAATACAAACAAAATTTCAAAACACCCTAATCCATCATAAAAAGGGAAAAAATCACCAAGTAACCCAAATTGAGGTCACAAACCCCCTTTTGAAAACTTTACCCAAAATATTTATAAACATTTCATAAATTTCATCATTTAAATCTCATGAAATTCCTCCCTTGAAAATAATTCAACCATAAAACATTTTTTGGAGCTCCAAAACACATTACCCAAAGAAACTCAAGCCACGAAAACATGGTTATTAAAACAACCTGAAATATCAATGCATAAAAAATTAATTTTAAACATTTTTTAAAGGCACAAAGACCTTACATAAAAATCTAAAAACAAGCCCAATAAAATACAAGGTGGGATAAAATAAACAAATTGGGGAAATATAAATTCCATAATATTCCCCACTGTGCTTGGTTTAACTACAACATTATCCAGACCGTACTCCAATTGTCTAAGTATAGTTGGAATTTTACCAAAGTGGTTTTCATTAGCTGTACATGGTATGAAAGGACACTAATTTTAACTATACACTCCATTGATTCCTTCAAAATTCACTCTGAAATGATAAATTCTCTAATATGCCTCCTGAGGTCTTTATATAACTCATAGTGATAACACTCAACAATAAAATGTCTCAAAAAAAATCCACCAAATCCTAAAAAAATAAAAGAAGACTCCTGAACACCAATTTAAAGTTGAGATAAAAAATAAAGAAGAGTGGGCCAAGAACTTCCTTGAACCTATCATTCTGACTTCAATGATCCCATATCCCTTCAACCACTGACCCCTGATTAACAAGAAAGTGAATCTCAAGATCCTAGGCCCCTTCCAAGAACCTATATGCCATGATACCATTTTCTAACAAACCAACCTAGGCTTCCATTTGAACCGGTTCCTGAACCAGTCCACCACATACCTAAAGAGATCCCCCGGTCCCCTAGGGCTAATGAAAAGTACCAATGGTATCAATCCTAACCATTTTGTAGAGTTTCACCCTATGTAATCCAAACACAATTGTAAAAACCTAGAATAATGATAAAGTGTAACACCCATAGATTTTATGAAAAATATTCTTTTTAATTTCATTAATGTATTGTGTTGTACGATACAACAAAAGGAGCTTGCACAACATGCATCCTTGACTTTCCTTACATTACACACAATCATGACCTTCCTCGATAGCGTGTGTAGTACACAATACCGAGTTTCACTAAACAACGATATGCTATTAAAATATTATTAAAACTTGCCATTATGAATAGTAATAACCACTTTTTGAAATTTTTTATATTTTATTTTTCAAAATAGACTTCATTTTTGGATTCGGAATATCGAAATTAGCTTAGGGTGAAATTTTTGGTACTTTTCAGATAACTTTCATTTTCTGATGAATAGTGAAAATTACTAAATTTTAATTAAAACAACCTTTTTAATCGAAACAATTAATAGTGATAAATTATTAATTTGAGTGGTTTTAAAGTATATTTAGAATATATTTTTACAATTTAATACAATGTTGGTAATTGGATGTAATTTCACATTTAAACCAGACATAAACAAGTGTCAATCTTTTGATAGTTATTTCTCTTAAAAAAACATGCTATTTGTTTTGATGACGGGAATAAATTTTTAAATTAGTTAATGTAACTAATATGTTTTGAATTTGGTAAAATAGACAACATTTTTGAATTCATAATATAAAATATAGCTTAGGCCTAATTTTTGGTATTTTTCTGGAAACTTTCATTTTTTGATGAATAGTGAAACCATTGAGTGGTAGTTAAAAAAACTGAATTTCTCATAAAACTTAATTTTACCGCTTCTGTGAGTGGAATTTAGAAAATCAAAGAGACACGGTTAATATCAGGTACTAACATTTGGTTCAATGAGATGAAAATAATTTTTGGTGAATTGTAATTTTTTACTTTTTTTACCATGGTTAAAAGTAAATAGGGCAATTAAGGGTAGATATGATATTATTATTACCCTAAAACATGTCCTAATTCTGTTGGATAAGTGTAATTCGTCCAAAAAAAACCACAGGAATAAAATTTGACCATTTAGGCCCACTTGGATTAGATTAGGACATTTATTATTAATTCATTTAAAGAAGGGTTAAAATAGTTAAAATCAAAGTTTAATAAGTAGATAATTTTTAATATAGGGTTATAAATAAGATAAATTCGACTATAAATATTCATTAGAAAGATAAAAATATTTACTACATAATGGTATTTTATTTGTAATTTTTAGACATTAAATAAGTTAATATATTTATGACACAACGATGATGCAGTAATTATCTTATTAATGAATTATTGACATAATTGATGTTATAAATACCCATATAAATGTAATTTGAGACTTTTTATAAATTCCAATAATTTTATAGGTTAATATGACATGTTAGTATTTATTTAAGTAATTTTTTTAGAACTAATAATTCTATTATGATTTTCACAAAAATCAATTACTAAATAGTGTCAAAATTGACATAAAATAGTTTTTAAAACAAATATTATATTATTAATTGTTATTTGATTCCTAAAAATCTAAGGTTCGGCCAAATGACTTAGATAAGGTTATATATATTAATAATAAACAACTTGGGGTTCGTTTGGCTTGTTATAGTAATTTTATTAACCTTATAGTGTAAGAACACAAAAAGACACGGTAAAAGTAAAATTATCTAACTTAAAGTTAAAACTAAATGATAAGGTTAAACTAGTAAACTAAACTTGTACAAATTCTATTTGATGAGAGTATTTCGACCCATAACCACCTTAGATTCTAAATAACTCCATTTGGATCTATTAAAAACCGAATATGACTTTATAATAAAATAATATTTTTAGTTATTCCAAAGGTGCCCCTCTCCTCCCTTATAAAAGGGCACCTACTCCCTCTCTTCCTCACACCACTTTGAGCCTTCATGCTCGGCCAAAACCTGCCAAATTCTCTTCTACACTTCCATAGAAACATTATAGAGGTCCTGTTATTCTTTAAAGACCAAATTTAGTGCCCTAAGAGGAGGACTCAAAGAGGCACTTCAAAGAAGAGGTAATGTCTGTTACCGATTCTTTCAACTTTATTTCTTCTTCCACTTCTTCTTCCTAGGTTATTTAATTATGAAGTAAAACATCAGTATCACTCATATACTTATATTTTATTATAGTATTAAACAACCCTATTTCACCATCTATCCATCCTATGGAAAATGAAATCACCGCGCGTGTGTACATACGTAATACCGTCTCCACGCCGTGGTGTAATCTATTTTCCACCACCACCCTACTTGGATGGGTATAATGGTGTAAAGAATGAATATATATGATTATTGTAAAGTTATATTTATTATGAAATAGTATACATACACTCCAATACAATTCCATGATCATGGGAACGATATAATCGCTCGTGCGTACGTATGGAATACCGTCTACATGATGTGATGCGACTCGTTCTACATGATTTGCATTTCATAATGATTAAATAAATGAATTGAGTGAATAAATATGATATATATTACACTAATACCATTCTGGAAATGAGTTAACTATAACCTAAAAAGAAGAATAAGAATTTATTCGAAAAAACATGCATTAGAACGAAAAGTAATAAACACCCGAATAACAAGTAGCAATTAAATATTACTAATAATAAGCTAAGAATATGACCATATATGATATCATAACAATGATTACGATTCTGGAATAAGTCAATGGCATTATTTAAATCATTATACATGAGGTTAGGACACTTACGAAGCAAATCGGACATAAGGTAAGGGAAAATATCAAAATCTCATTTTTATCCGAGATTGTTTATACTTTGGTATTTACTGGGGTGTATTTTATCATCCACGTCCATGTTCCCTCAATATGTAATATTGTTTCCATCCAACTACAATTTTTTAAATCCAATTTTACCCTTTGGTGAGTTTTTAGTAAAGGATATGAAAGGAATCTTTTGTCGTTTTTCGTACGAGGTACTTTTTGACTTTTCCGATAAAAGTACGAGAAGAATGTTTTTTTAACTTATACAGAATGAATGTATTTTTAAAAAATTATTTCCAAGAAGCTTCCTATACAAGTTTTCAAGTTTATTTTTAATCAACTTCTTTTAGTTTAAAATTGTATGACATGTTAAGAAAGGAAAAATGTTTTTGAGGTAGAAAGTATATTTTCCTCAAGAATGGAGTTCAAGTGTTTTATCAAAATTATTTTCCATCTAAGATAATAAAGGGTTCTGTTTCTATCCCTATTTTTACATTTTTTTGATTATGTTATGAAGTAATTATTTTTATGATGTCCTTTTATCTTATATGGATTATGTTATGATGGCATGATGTTTAAGATTCCCGTTTTTATTACATGGGTTATGCAATGATGTATTTTTTTTGATTTTGTGGCACACATAAAAATGGTATCATTATAAGATGGGTGGGACCTATATCTCCCTCCAATTAATTGGGTAAATATTTTATATCTCATGAGATAGACATGGCTAGAACGACAGGTTAAACCGGTTCAGTGAAACAGGACTGAAACGAGGAATGAACTCGGTTCAGAAATGGACTTTGTCCACTAAGATAGTCTTGGAAATGAGTCTTGACTAATAAGAAATGATTTTCTATGATTATGTGTGTACACCACAATGTTTCATGTTTTAAGTTATGATTATTGGGATTACATTTCACTACTATGATTTATCCCATGTTATGATATTATGATCTCTTTTGCAGGTTAAGATTTCCAAAATGTTATATTCTTATGAATATGTTGTGATTGATATTTCTTTTATTTACCCTTACTGAGCATTTGAGCTCATCCTTTTATGTTTTATTTTCCCCAGGATGTAAAGAAAGGTTTTAGGTAGAAAAAATAGGAAGATATTTATGGGAGATGTTGAAGATCTTTCACCACGATTATAAGATTATATTTCGAGTTTCCAAAGACACTAAACTATTATGGTCCTTGTGTGTGTGTTTTTGTTATGTACTATGTATTCAACAAAAGTAATGTAATGTACATGTACATTAAGCTTTGGGTCTCTACATAAAGAGATAAAGATAAATACTCAAAGTTCCATATACAACCTATAATAATATAAAAAAGAGATAAAAAACTAAAACAGAAGCTGAAAGAATAGAAAACAAAAGAAAAAAGAGACTAAAACCAAACTCAGTCCAAATTATTCAATGAAAATTAAGTGTAGATCTAAATATCCATGTGAATCACAAGTCACCACCTTGATCCAAACAATAATTTTCTTCCTACGGACTACGAAACTAGATCCTAACTGAAAGTGAAGACTATAAGAATTGTGCATAAGACATGAAGACTATATTCCCACCATCATGATTATATAGGTTATAATACCAATCTAGTAAGATACCATCCAAAGTATATTTCATTTCCATTATAAGTAAAACTAATTATTCTAGATATAAAAACTATGGCATAATGGAGTGGGTTTTCTTTTTAATTCTAAAACATGGGAGTAAGACAAGTATGAAGTATGAACTTCCTAAAAAATTTACCATTTGAAAAACCATTACATAAATATGGTTCTTTTCCAAAATAATTCCAATTTAATATAAAACCAAAACTTTACCTTTAAAACATTCAACTTTTGATAATAAACCCAAAATTGATTTTAAACAATTAAAAAGTTCCATTCAAGGAAAAAAATCTAAAAACCATTTCCCCTTTTTTATGTTAAAAAAATTTACACTCCCAACTCAAAATTAATCTAGGAAATAAGGGAAAAAATCATAAACACACCCATATCAAGTTCAAAATAATGAAAATAAATGGATGGAACAAAACTTTTCAACATAAATACTAAAACAAAAAAATCACTAAAACATCAAGAATGTATATCAAAAAATACAAAAAAGTGACAACATAGATAACAAAAGTCATAACATATGATACAAACCATGAGGCAACACCATAGGGACTGATGGGACAACACGTGATTCACAAGTCAGACCTACTACCAGTAGGTTAATGGTCACACATATGTCCTCTAAATCACTCTAACTAGTTTTCTTGGTGACATCCCTCTAGATACTCTATGAATACTCACTTGGGGTGAAAATAAAATGCATAAATCTAAAATATCCTAGAAACACCCTTCTAATTCTCATATAGTACCCTCAGTTACTCACGTAATAACTGATGTAGGTGGGCCAAAAACAAAAAAAATCCATCAAACGAAAATAAAAAATACCCATGGGCTAACTCCACAGTATCATAATTCCCACCTCAAATGCTTCCCTTATAAAGATACCCAATCCATAAACACATCACTCATCAAATCACAAAAATTCATTACATTGATAAAATAACATCATCAAAAATCAAGGGGGATCAATAAGGTAACAATCAATATCACTTTACAAAGTTACAACTGAGACTTCACTTATCACAGTGAGAATATATATTTGGAAATCCATTTTGAAACCAATTTAGAATCCAAAAAAATTCCACTGAAAATAATAATTATGTATAATAAAAAAAACCCAAGGGAAACTATATTTATTTTTATACAATGAACAAAAAAGGGAACCCCACCTTGAAAATTCAATTTGGATTAAAACCTAATGAATAAGTGTTTATCTCAAAAGAAACCATCCTAGGATTTTTATCAAACATGTAGAATGAATAAAACACCCATTTTCAAAAAATATCCATTAAAAATATTAAATTTCAACCATTTACCATAAATAAACCAAACCAAGTGAAATAAATATTTAGTAAAACAATCCTGGACAACCCACACTGTAATTATCGAGGTTAAACCTGAACTTAGATAACCCAAGCATCATTGAAATTTAAAAATGGAAGAAAATAAAATAGAAACCCCTACCTAAAGTGGTGGAACCATGTATCCTTCATCAAAATCAACTTGAAAGTAACTCTTATTATGGATCACAACCATTTCAAAATAAAATCCCCAATTTACACCAAACCTTACCGATAAAATAATCCAAAAATGACCAATATAATTAGAGAAGGCTGGGAAAAGAGGAGAAAATTTAAGAGAAAGGAGTAGAACACACTAACCTATCCACTAAATAGAATAATAACTCAGAAACCAGCTTGAATCCAGTTATATAAGCTTAAAGAAGGAAAGGTAAGACCTTGAGGGGAATTTGGGTCATGGGGTTCGAATGGGTTGTCTTGGGGTAAAATCCCCCGATTAAAAATAATATGAAAAAATAACCTATCTAGGATAGGTCACACAATTGTATTTCATGAATGGATAAACCATTCATAGAACATGTGTCTTCAACTATCCCAAATTCCCAAAACCCTGCACAACTGTCTCATGTGGTTTCCTTAACTGCGAACAACCCAGGACCTCGCCTCTATCCCATTGCACTGGGTGTACAATTTATATTTAATGGTTTCTAAGACATTTCCCTTAATCATGAACCCCTATAAAGACCTATAAAACTTCACAAATTCAATATAGGACACCATATAACTCAAGGTAAAAATAAACACTACATTAGGGAGAGTTAGAATTCCATGACCACCTCTCCTTTATGGAGAACATGAGAACCAAATAAATTAACAAAACATCTAAACCAATATAATTATAGAAAAAACCCATCCTTAGTTTATAAACCACTAAACGGTTTAGAACTCACTAACATATAACACAGTAGGAGTCCCATGAAGCAGACTCCTCACTGAAAGAAAGAGAAGATACACAAAAATATGGTATTTAGAATGATACTAATATGAAATTATTTGAAATTAGGATCATCACAATTTCCAAAACTTATCCTAAGTGACTACTAGGACTCAAACTAGATAACATGACATGATAGAAATATAACCTTAAGAACATATGAGGTCCCTAAAACTAAACAAAAGCATGTCCCAACCCAAGGAATTCTAAAGAATCACTCCCAGAGAACATGAAAAAACATGGAGACTAGGAATGAGTCTCCAAAATTTCTAAAATTTCTCTAATATGGTGTAACATTATCTAGTCACACACAAAAGAATGATCTATTATAAATAGATATGATTCCACAAGCCATGAAAACTAAAAAAAGGGGAAAACCCCAAGGGAAGGAGACTGAGAATCGATCTCCACACCATTTAGAATTAATCAAAATAGAGAGACAAAAAACAACCTACATAACTAAAACAATAGGATTCAAAAATAAACTGAATTCCCAAACTCTCAAGAGGGAATGAAAAAATACCAATGAAGAGAACAAATGTTAAACATCTCAAGGTTCTATAAACCGAAGACATGCCCTGCTAAGAAATGACATCGATCAAACCAATGAGTTATATCCAACATATTCCAGTGTCTATATCCAACTTCTAAGAATACCATATCATGTTAATATCTATTTAGCATGAAACCTATCAATATCCATAGCCCAACCAAAATAATAACCACACCCAAAGTATCCAGGCATGTACCCCAGGTTATTCCCTTATCTAAAATAATAAAAAATATTAATAAGAAATGAGAATTAATGAGGGATTAAATCTCAATAAATAAGAAAAAAGGTCCAAATCCCTTTAATACATTATATACAAAGTAACTAGATACTCAAAACATGTGAAAAGTCCCAAGAAAAAATGTAGGATTACTAAATTGAATGCTCCCAAAACAATGCTCAGCTTCCAAATCTCCCATAAAACTGACAATGCAGAAAACTAACCTAATTCAATCTATGTTAGATAATTTTTCTTATAATGGATCAAAAACTCAAAAAACCTCTAAATGTGAGTAGAACATCCACACTGATGGAATTTCCTCAGAGCTCCTGGATAAGAAGATTGAACATGTTCATACTTCCCACACCGAAAACAGACCAATGCATTGTGCTTGGCTGAAATAGGAACATCAAGGTTTGATGATGGATTCACACAATCATCACCTTGCTTCCTCCCTTTCCCACTATGTATTCCATCTTTACTAGATTCTATGTGAATTAAATCATCACCCATCACAAGTTTCTCTACCAAGATTTCTGCAATGACAATGAAATTAAAAATTGATTCCTTATAGGTTTTTAGGTCAGACAGAAACACTATAAATGCACATCTGAATGAATTATCCAAGATAAGAACCAAAACATATTCAAATAATTAGTATCCTACTATATAGAAAAGATTTACAAGATATAAAAACTCTTAACATAGTTTTTTGCTGACAAATCACCCTAGAGGATACCCAAAAACTTTATTGCCTTCTAAACTCTCACATATTTAGGTTAAAACCAATGAATGAAGGAGGCCTTGATGTTTTACCAAGATAGACCCTCATAATGGTTGGGCATGAATGTAAATCTTCCACTACAAGAATCCAAATCCTTTGAACTGGGGAATGGGGTACCTCACCGTAGAGGCTTTAGGAGTTCAAATCAGGTCAAAAATTTCTTCAACCTTTTATATAAACTCAATTGCCACCTCAGATCCTCAATCAATATAGAATACTAGAGATTATTGGTTCAAGAAATATCATGCATGATATAGGATATGGTAAGAACATGACTCCTCTACTACACTGTGTGTTTAGGTAGAGTCAAAGTCCTGAAATACAACTCCTAGATCACCAGGACAACTATTACATCAAATCAAGGGGATAATAGTGTTTTTTTCGGGTTCCATAGTGGTTTAAACTACTGACTAATTTTTTCAATATAGTTTTCATAAACCAATATTAAATTTGGTTTTAGAAATCATATTTTACCATTTTTATTTATTTATCAGTGATTCTTGGGAATTGTCATGAAACATTATTTAGCAGTGGTTATTTTATTTTTTAGCCGTGGGTTTTTCTATCAAATGTGCCGAAGGTTTAGTTTTGGTTTAAAGCACCACTAAAAATATTTTTATCATATATGGAGGTAGTTTCAACCACTTTTATATATCAATGTTAAAAATAAATAAGATATATAGAAACTCTAGCCCCAAAAAATACCAAACAGATGAAAAACCGGAGAAATACCAACCCTTAACCATAACACCATCAATGAAAACCATGACAATGACTTATCCACATCGACTATAAATGGAAGGGTATAAACTAATACATAATCCTAAAATAAAAAATTACACTAAATCAATCAATAATAATCCTCAATAAAATCTATAAACAATATATTATAAATATCATAAAGTAATATCAAATAAAAATGATGGAAAGACCATATTGAAACACCAAATCCCATCCAAACTACAAAGTTGTTTCCCAATAACCATATCAATGTGTTAATATGTCATGATTTTAGTCACACAACACCAACTCTTAATCCAAACTCATGTATCATTACTACTCGATGAACTTAGATAATCATTGTCTCTTTCTCCACTCCCTTTCTCAGGACCTATATGATAATTTGATTGAAAATTAAACAGTGATGTATATTTAAATTTCATATTAAAAAAATACAACATTTCATTCTAAATGATTATAATTTTTTTCGATTTTTTGGTTGACTCAATACATCCATAAAAACAATTTCACTAGGGATACATTGAGTTTTCTTTTGATGCAATTCATCAAATGATTTCTCTATTTGAACAACCTTCACATCCTACAACTGTATATGAGTCCCCTATTGCTGGAATATGATCCCCTATTGCTAAATTTTAGGTACCCCATAACAATCTGTGAGGAATACTATCTTCCATCAATTCTTATTCTATACATATGAACTATTAATATTTTTATCGATAGTGATATTATTTCTATATTTTATAAAAAAAGAATTTCTTAGTATAAAAAGGTAAAATAACTTTATTCAAATAAAAATTTTCACCTACAACCTTCACCTTCTAATATCATCTTGAAGAACTAGGAATGAAAACCTATTCACTTGATGTAAAATTTTTTCATGCTGAACCTACTAAATTAGGAGGTAGTGTGCCAAATACTAATGGGAAAAAGACTAGGGTGTGTAAGATTATAATGGATGGATATTGATGGAGGACCACATTATATAGGGACATAGCTTGTGAGATTATCATCTAATACCGATGATGTATTTATGGTTGGGGTAACGTTAGCTAATATTCAACTATAATTAGTGAATCACCTCTTATTTGGCATTCATGTAATTTAAATAAGTAAAAACAACTTCAAAACATATATTTCAAAAGATTCATGCTGGGATGAAAATTTAGAAATGATATCAGATGCAAAATACTAAAAAAAAATATACATAGGTATATTATTTAATTACTACACATAAAAACAAATATAACATTTATATTTTGAAAATTAAACAACTCATGCATAAAAATCAAATTAAATAAGGCAAGAGATCCACAATACTAGAAATTAATAACATATAACATTGGCAGTTGATAAGTTAATGGATAACTATTCATATAATCATATTGTCCCTCAATCATGTCATTATCCTTCTCGATCATTACTTCTTCTACTTGATCAACAATTTCAATACTAATATTTTCAATATTATAATGAAAAAATAATTTATTTTCATTCGGTTGATGGAATTTAATGTTATAGGTCAAATATTCAACTTCATCACCCATATTAAACATGTCTTTTTATTGTATGTGAACACTACACTCAGACCTTCATCTACAACATCTTCCATAAAATATGATGATCATGTACTTAATTATCACCAATACCCATAAAGTGAGATAAGTTCATAGTTTTAAATTTCATTGAAGATCTTTTAATACCCATTGTAATATCAACCTAAATTAATTTGAATAAAAATAGAAAAATTAATGTGCTTGTTTAATTTGATAATATTAATAAAATTTTCATAGCATCCCAATTCAACGATTGAAATTATACCATTATTC
This sequence comes from Viscum album, assembly GCA_963277665.1. Lineage (NCBI taxonomy): Eukaryota > Viridiplantae > Streptophyta > Magnoliopsida > Santalales > Viscaceae > Viscum > Viscum album. The sequence goes on along the minus strand of OY728125.1, from coordinate 1,979,961,463 downwards.
TACATTTTTAAACCATATTCTTGACTGGATGTATGGAATCATAAACCATTAACATTGTAATAATTTTAATTTCTAGCCAGTTTTAGAGGACCTTGAGCCAAAAATTTCATATCTTCTAAAATATCATCCTGAGTATTATTATTCATGATCTATAAAAAGTAATATACTTTATTATATTTGAAAAATATATATGTAAACCTAATATATGTGTTGATTGTAATATTTTTGATGTTAAATTATATGATAACCATTATATAAGCACTTTATTAATAGATTTTGTTATATCTTTCTCATTTCATGTTAGAATTATCATGCATGTATTTTTTACATCCTTAGGTATTCAATAAATGAATCTGAATATTCACTATTCAGTATCACATATCTATGTTCCTGTAATAATTCCACTTCTATTAGTGTAATATTTAAGATCCTCCCAATTGATTGACTAATAATGAGTAAGAATTTTGATTTCCCATGTAGTTGAAATAGAGTAGATATGTTTTTAACATGTCCAAATAAATTTAATATTTTCTCAATATCATCCAAGTATTTAGAAAAAAATGTAATAAAATCCTATACTAAATAGCCTTTAGAAATAGAGCCTTTTGGTTCAGCTTTATTTTTCATGTGTGATTTAAAATAACCAAGTTATCTATGAAATAAAATAAATAAAATATAGTTACATATTTAATTAAGTGTCAAGAATGGTTTATTTGTGATGAGAAACATATAAATAAAGTACCTATCAATTGGATACATCTATCTATAATGTACATGACCTCCTAAATTAGTTTTTTCAACCAAATTCACTATTAAATGTATCATGAGTGTAAAAAATGATGGAGAAAAGATCATCTCCATTTGAAAAAGTTTATGTACAAAAATATCTATAAGATTTTAAAGTGTATATAGTTATTGAATTTTCTTAAATAATTTTCTAAATAATGTGCAGAATTGGAGTACAACTACATTAACATTTTCATGCAATAATATACACGATTCCAATGATAATAATTACAATAAAAAAATATGTGAATCATGAATTTTTAATCCATGTAACCTATAATTATTTAAGTCTAAACACCTTGATATGTTAATTGAATAACCATAAGATACATTCCTATTTTTTAATATTTGAATAATATATATATTTATCCCTATTTTTCATTGAAAAAATTGATAGATTATAGTTTTTATTCACATTTTTCCATAGATAACACATAATATTTATTTTCTGTATATCCTTATGATAATTGAGATGGTCCTTTTTATTATGAATTATCATTAAGTAATGGGAAGATCAAATTTTCAATATTATTCTTATAAATATACATAAAATAAATATTATGATGCAAAAAATTAAATTCCAATTAGAGAGGTTCAAAAAAATATAAATTTTTCTTGCATTGTTGGGTTAGGATTTCAACTAATGGTGCCCTTTAAACTCATTTCCCATTATTATTTAAATGATACAAATTCCCAAATTCTATTTCAATATTTAATAGTTCTTCTTATATTTCAAAAAAATTTAGAAACTATGGAGGAGGTTTATGATAAATAGAACCATTGAATTTTGACTTGCTCAACTAAAATCTATGAGAATCATTAAGAAATATGTGATGAAACAAGAAGAACCATTATTACTATGAGGTAGTCATTCAGGCTCAAAATCAAAGTTAAAAATAGTATAATCCAAACCCATGTAAGTTTTCCAACCATATAAGTTTACAAGTCCAAGGATGGTAATAATTGTTCACATTAGAGCAACATGCATTTTGAACATTGTTCTAGAAGATAAATTATACCTATTGAAACTATTGCTCCATAATTCCAAAAATATTTCAATTAGAGGCTACAAGTATACATGTATATTTTTTTATCAATTTTTTCTAGGAATAAGAATTGAAATAACAAATGACATTTTTTTCATACAAATCCCCAGAGGTATATTGTAAGGACCAAAACAACTAGCTAAATGGTATTACTAGTACTCAATGTCTCGAATGAGTTGAATCCATTGACACCCAATACAAATCATACATTCCTTAGATTGGATGAGAAATCGGGATGTAATGAATCAAATTTCATCCATGATTTTGAATCTCTTGGATCTCACATTAACTTGTCATATTTATTATCTACAGAATGAACTTTATGTTCTTAGGGGATTTTGATGACATGAATAATCTTTCCAATTTATGTTTTAAAGGTATATATTGAAATCCCATTATATATATGACCCTTTTTATTTATATTCATATTCTTCATAATAGTGTGTTGATTTAGACTTCCAACATTACCCATTAACTACCATCTATAAGATGAATTTTTTTTGAAGTCTTATCTACTTGAATACTTTACGAAATGAATATACAATCATTTGTAAAAACATGTATTTTATTATATTTTAAACCAATATTTTTTTTTCATATCATAAAAAATATTGATCTTAGATTTTGGAAATATGTCATGAAAAAACTCCAATATCATGGACATATTTTTATTTTCAATTCCACATAATAATTTGATATGGTAAAACTTTAGTAGAAAATAATTTTTTTTATATTTTAGAGATCATCCATAAAAAACATGATTTCAATTATAAACTAAATCATGAAACACATTTATCTACTTAGTGACGTTCTCTATTAAATTAGTCTCTGCAATATCAAGAGGAGGATCCAATGAAATGTTACAATATTGATCTTCTTTTCCTATATTCCAAGAAACACAATTTTTCAAATACAATTTTTATCACCCTATAGTAGTTGTACTTATATTTTTTGATGTGGAAAATGTTTCCCAGAAATTATGAAAGCATTGTTTATAAGTATTTGAATTTGACTTTCAATTTTTAATAAATTTTGGAGCTCAATCTATTGACTAACATCAGTGCTCAAATTTTCTATAACATCTAATTATCCATGCCAAATAAAAAAATATAAAATAGGGAATTTATTTAATATAATGTGTTAATGAACTTTATTTATCTTAAACCATATTCTAAATTTCTATTCAAGGAATGGAAATATTATTGTCCCATAAAAAATTTATTGGATATTGAAAAACCTAAAAAAATTCTCGAAACCCTTAGTATACTAAGGTTTGTTCCTCGATAATGTGATCTAGGTTTTATCCATATATCACAAGTGCCGACAATTTTTAAAATTAAATTAAAAAACATAATAAATATTATGTTATTTAAATAGTAATTAAAAATTTATTCGAAAGAAACAATATAACAAATTATTGTTAGTTATCTATTGAAGAATAAAATAAATTTTGATGCATATAACTTAGACACCTTATTCATTAGATTAAAATCATATAAAATTATTTCATTTTATTTTTAATTATCTTTACTATCATCTATTACTATTTACAAAATTTTAATTCATTATTTTGTTTCTAAATTCTTTAAAATTGAATCATTTAGGTAGATAAATATGATTAAATATTTCTTTAAAATCATTTTTTAGATTTTAATTTGAATGTATAAAATACTTCACACAATAATATATTGTCTATAAGAATGTTTAATGAGTTTCAAATGAAAATTGGAAATTATTCTATGAAATTAAAAAATTAAAAAATAATCAAATAAACTTATAATCCCAATAGAAATGTTTTTTAGGTCTGTTTTTTGAATGATATGATCATATATTCTGTGTAGTTTTTGTAATGCCTAGCGAGATAAATATAGTTTCTTATAATTTTTAAAGCTATAAGACTATATTTTTTAAATTTTACAAGCCCATATTTTATATTATGAAAGAAAACAACTTTCATATAAAAAATATCAAATCTTAAAAAGATTATCATTATAAAATCAAGACAGTTTTAGATAAATCCCACCATAAAGTTTTATAAATTATTAAATAATATCAATATACAGGAATATCCCATAATTATATATTTTTAATAAGGTATTGAAATTATAGAATAAATACAAAAAAAATACATTGAAGGTAAAAATATTAAACTAAAATGGAGATATTATGGAACTCACCCCTGAATAGTGAGATGACAGGGGAAAGGGGGATGACGAAGCAATGCTATGGTATGTGATGGGGGATGAATACATGGAAAGGGGAGAAAGGGACACTATGAGGAAAAGGGTGAGTATGAGAAAAGTGGAGGGGGATCAATAGCTCAATGAATCATCAGCTCGGTGACAAGGTGTTGATGGTGAGGTATCAGTGTCTCGATAGCGAGGGCTTGGTGGTGAGGGATTGGTAGATCCATAGTGAGGGCTCGAGGGTAGAAGGGTGTTGATTGAGAGACATATTTTGTGTGGGGGTAAGTGGGTAGAATGTTGGGATTATGGAGGGGGGAGGGAAAGACATGTTTTTTTAGTTTTAATTTTAAAAAAACCTTCTTAAATATTTATATTCTATATAACAACATTTTCTTGAACAAAATATAAAAAAACACAACTAAACTATAATTTCGGTGCGGTGAACCACCAAAGTCATTCCCTACTTGACATTCCAGTTATTTCCTAGGGGACTCATTTTATACATCAAAACATTGACAACCAATCAACCCACTTTTTGGAAGACCAAAACAAATAAAATAACCACAAATAAGCAAAGCAAAACAAAATTTTGAAACACCCCAAAGCCACCATAAAAGGGAACCAAATCTAAAAGAAACACAAATTGGAGTCACAAATCCCTTTCAAAAACATTACCCAAAATCATGGGAAACATTTTAGAAATTTCATCACTAGAATCTCATGAAATTACTACCTTGAAAACTATTCCTACTAATTTTTTTTTCTAAATATCAAAAAACTCTTACCCAAAGTAACTCAAGGAACCAAAAAATGGATTTCATTATAACCTCAAATGACAAGGCCTAAAAAATTTCTTAAAAAAAAATTGAAATCCCAAAAACCTCAATAAAACATCCTAAACAATCCCTATCAAACCCAAATAGGAATAACACCAAAAAATAAGGGAAAACAAAAAAAGTTCCCAACATTACCCACTACACAAGATTTATCCAGACAATTTTTAAAACCGTGAGACAGTTATGTATGTTCCATTAAAATATTTCCATATTTGTTTTCGCATGCTATTCAAGGATTTCAAGACCATTCACCTTAACTATTCATCCAGAGATTCCTTCCAAATTCAATCTAAAATGAGGAATTTCTTTAGAAATATATTTTGGTATTCCAACAACCCAAAATGAAAGATCTCTACACTAAAACATATCAATAAATAGCCACCACAACCTAAAAAGTTAAATTAACACTCCCATCCACTCATAGATACTTAAGATCCATCATATGGGAGAGTGGGTTAAGAAATTCCCCAATAATACCACTCGAGCCCTAGTGGTCCTATCTCCCATATACCACTTTCCCATAAATAACAAGAAGGTGAATCCCAAGAACATAGGCCACTTAAAAGAGCCTAGATGCTCTAATAACATTTTATAACAAACATATCCAGTACGCAATTCAAACTGGTGCCTGAACCAACCTTCCACATACTTGAGTAGAATCCCTAATCCCCCTGGTAGACAAAAAGCATCAAAGGTATCAATCATAACCATTGGGATGGTTTCACCCTCAAGAATCCAAATTTAAATGTCAAAACATGGAATAATGATAAAGAGATATAGATAAATACTCAAAGTTTCATATAAAATTAATATGTATTTAAAATTGAGCTACTATACTATAATAGGAGACCAATAAAAATAAAACAAATAACGAAAGAGACTAAACCCAAAATTGATCAAACTAGTTCCATGAAACCGAAAGTTCTATCACCTTATCCATGTGGCTCATAAGTTTCCAACATGATCCCAACAACCATCTACATCCCAAGGAAGATTAAAATAGATCTAACCTAAAATCCAATACCTTAAGAATCCATCACAATAATTGAAGAGTACATACCCACCATTGTGAGTATATTGGTTTTGAGCCTAAGATAGTAGGATACCACCCTAAGTCTATTTTATTTATTTTATAAAAGAAACAAATTATGCTAGTTTGAAATACCATGGAATAGTGATGTGGGTTTTCATTTTCATTTAAAATATTGGGAGTAAAAAATGTATGTAACATGAAATATTCTACTTTTGAGAAAAAAAACCACACTTGGTTTTGAACACTTCAAAATTTCAATCCAAGTAAAACCCCTTTAAAACCATTTGCACATTTTTAATTTAAAATCCTTTACACACCCAACTAAAAATTAAGAAAGTAAATAAGGGAAATATTAATACCAAACACCCATATCAGGTTACAAATAATGTTAATAAATAGATGGAACAAAACTAGACAACATCAAGACTAAAACCTCAAAATCAGTAAAATATCAAGCATGTCCATCCAAAAAACGACCTCACAAGTTCCAAAATATACAAAAGTGGTATAAAATAGGATAAAAATCATGAGGATACACCATAGGGACTAACATGAAAACACAATATATAGAAGGTGAAACTATTACTTACATGATAAAGGTCACACATCCATTTATCATATCACTCTAACAAGTCTCTACTATGAAATCCCTCTAGTCAGTGTGTGGATATCTAATATGGGTGACTATCCAGTGCATTGATCTCAACTATCCTAGCAACAACCCACTAATTATCACTTAGTACCATTAGTTCCTAATGTAACAAATGAAGGATGAGGTCAAAAAAATGTTATCACATGAAAATAACATAGCCCAATAGACTAACACCACAATAATGTCCTTGCCACCTCACATACATCCCAAAGGAAGATCTCTAATCCATAAAAACATCATGAATAACATTTAAAAAATCCATCACAAGGATAACATAACATAATCAATAAGTAAGAAGGATAAAAAATGGAACAATAAATATAAATTTACAAATTTTCAGATGATCCATCACTTTTCAGATATAGCATATACATTTAGAAATACATTTTTCAAAAACATGGAATATAAACATAATTCCAATGAAAATCATAATTATGAATAGTGATAAACAAAAAAACCAAGGGTATCTCCATTTTTTTATAAAAACACACCACCAATTTGAAATAAAGGAAATCCATTGAACCCAAAAGGGAAACCCACCTTCAAAACCCCATTTTGAATAAAACATAATGAACACATGTTTTTCATAATAAAAATCTTCTTATGAATTTTATCAAATATATAAAATCCATGAAACAACAATTTTCAAGGAAGCACCATTCTAAATATGCATTTCAAAACATTTTCCGCATGAAAAACAAAAAAAAAATCAAATAAAAACTTAAAAAACAAAAATAGATTACACATACCACAATTAACTAGGTTAAAAATGAATTTAGAGACCCCAATAATTAACAGAACAATAAAATAAAATAAAATGAAATAGAAAAACCTACCTCAAGTGGTGAAACCTTATCACCTTCGACAAAAATCAACTAGAATAAAGATCCTAATTTCATTCACATCCATTTCACACAAAAATATCAAATTTAAACCATCCCTAACTATGTAAATAGTCTAGAAGTGACCACTAGGGTTATAGGTGGAGAGGAAAAGAGGAGAAAACCAAAGAAGAAGGAGGAGAAGACTATAACCTATTGAGTTGTGACAAGAATCACCAAGAAACCACCTTAAATCCAATTAGAGAAGCTTGAAAAAGGTGGGAGATTCCCTTGTGAGGAGTTTGGTTAATGGGGTTTGAATGAGGTTGATAGGGGTGGAATCCCCCAATTGAAAGAAGAGGAAAAGATAACAATACCACAAATAGGGCAGGAATCATAGTTGTGTCATAGGAGTTTACAAACTATTCAAATTACTTATGTATAACATAATCTCAAAACCCAAAAACTTTGTAGGGTTGTCTTGTATAGTTTTATTAGCTGTGTGAAGATCATAATATCCCCTCTGTTCCACTTCACATATTGCTCAATTTTGATTGAACTATTTCTAAACCTTATGCCTTAACCGTACAACCTTGAAAATGACTTCAAAATTTCATAAATTCAACCTGGGTCACCCATAAACCAAAGAGAAAAAAACTAGATTACTGCCAAGAAGGTTACACCATGGGGGTCACAAACTTCCTAAAATATCACTTTCTGCCCCCATAAATTTCTTTTAAACATAGGGAAAGCTGGAATTCCAAGACTACATCTCCTTTAAGAAGTAATTAATAACCAACTAACTTCCCAAACCCTTGAAACTAGGATTAAGAGATAAAAACAATACATCCTTAGGTTATCCACCATCGAATGGTATATAACTCACCAATACAAAATACACTAGGATTATTATAAAGAAGACTCCTCTCTAAATGAAATAGAGGATACAACAAAATATAAAGTTTAGATAGCCACTCCTATGATCTTATTTTAAAATTTAATCATAAAAATTTCCAACACTACTCCTAGGATCCATATGAATTTAAACTATATCCTAAGACATGGTAAAAATTGCACCTCTAGAACATCCGAGTTCACTAGATCCAAATAGCAGCACATCCCAAATAAAGGCATCCCAATTAATCACTCTAAGAAAATAATAAATCATACAGAGACCTAGAACTATACTCCCCAATATTTATAATTTCTATATGATAGTGTAACATTAGTTAATCATACCCAAAAGAATGATCGACACCAAACATTATGATTCCAATAACCATGAAAACTATAAAAAGAGGGAAACCCCAAGAGAAGGAGTCTGAGTATATATCTCCCCAACATTTAGAATAATAAAATTATGAGAAAATTGACACCCTCAAACCATTAAATAAGAGGACACAAAAATCAATAAAACACTAAACTCACTAATGGGAATGCATAAAACACTAGTAAAGAGTACACAAGTTAAACATCCCAAGGGGGTACAAATCAAAGACATTCCTTACTAAGAAATTACAGGGATCCAAACTATGTGTTACATCTAACATATGATGGTGTCAATATCCAACTCTACTAAATACCATCTCAAAGTAATCCTGAAGAAAAAAATCAACCTCGTGGTATCCAAATGCCAACCAAAAATAAAACCACAACCAAAGTATCCAAGAATGTACCACATGTTCTTCCCATGTCCAAAGAAATGAAAAAAACCACTAGATTACTACCAAGAAAGTGACACCCCATGGTTTCAAAAAATTTTAAAAGTGTCAGAAATTAGTTTTAATATTAAAGCGTAAAATGCAATCAAAAAACAATTTTTTGAAAAAATAAATTTAATGCATAAAACTCGACTCATATAAAAATCATTAAAATTGTTCAAATTAGATTATTATAAATCAAATGGATAATTTTTTAATTTAATAAAAGGGAAAAATATAATGGGACTTTTAAATTTCTTTATTTAATCAAAATAAATGACAATATTTGAAAAATATGAATTTTTTCTATTCGTAAAAAATTATTCATTTCAGAAAAATCCTAAAATTTCACACCAAGATAATTTTCATATGATAATTTTAAAAAATAAATTAATTTAAGAAAATTAAACTTATAATTTTTGAAATTTTTTGTTTTAATCACACTCTTGAATAAAACTATATTTATTATGTTATGGTTTCTTCAAAAAAAGGAAAGCTTATTATAATTAAAGATCACACGTTACACACTTGCCTTTAAAAATTCCATCCTCTAAATTTCCATAATGTCACCTAATGAGTATATTTGGGTTGTTCTTCATCATAATTTCTCTAGGTTCCCACATCACCTCTTATATCATATGATTTCTCCAAAGTACCTTTACCATCTGATACGTCTGATTCCTCTACACTTATTCTTTAGTGTCTGGAGTCTAGATATGTTCTTCACTGAAATATAAATTAGGTTCCAATTATATTTCCTCAGAGGTAATAAGATGAATTAGATCTGGTGTATACATACAAAATAAATATATGTAGAACACATCCTTTACTTTAGTGAAGTTAGGTGGAATTTCCAAACAGTTATCCACAACTCTAATTTTATCTTGAATTTCAAATGGTTTGATATACCTAGGGTGTTGTTTTCCTTTATTAAAAAAGTCTATAACATCCTTACATGTAGATAATTTCAATAAAACACTATCTACCACTAGAAATTAAAAATTTTTATTTCAGTTGTCGACATAACTCTTTTCCATTCTTTGAGTTTCTATAATATGGGTTTGAATAGTCTTTACCTTTTCTGCTCCATCCTTAAAAAATTTTGGGAACATATGATTTATTTAAATGACTTTATCCCAAAAATATTATTATGAAATATCTTTCCATATAATGCTTCATTTGACGACATCTGAATACATGAATGCAAGATATTGTTATAGTAAAACACCACCAAAGGTAAATACTGATCACATATACCTTGAAAGTCAAGTGATAATGAACTAAACATGTCTTTAATGTTTGAATAGTCCATTCATAATATCCATAAGTTAGAGGGTGATAACAAATGTTCAAATAAATATCACTGTCGAGAGCCATCAAAATGAGTTTCTAGAATTGTGTTATATATTTTGGATCACAATCAGAATCAATTGAAAGAGGTTCATTAAGGATTCTTCGAAATTCATTAATATAGAGTTTTATAGATGATTAAGAGTTAAATCTTATCTTATAGAGAGAAAATGTGAATCTTTGGTACGAAGATCTATAATAACCCATATTAAATAATTTTTATAAGATTCATTGATAATACAATATCAATGTCATAAGTATTATCATACCATTTCTACATAGGAATAGGTATATATTGCATAAATCCCCTCAAATTCTATCTCTTAACCTTAATTTAATTTAGAAACTAAACATCTTGATTTATAATCAGCATTTTCATGCTTTATATTATCCCACAAAAAAATTTCCTTCAAATATCTATAAATCATGGTTTTACCAAGGTGTATAGTGAAATTTTAGTGATATGAATTATTTAATAATTCCATTTTCAAATCATGTATAAATGGAACACAAAGCCTATTTCCCAATTTCATAATTCTATATTCATAAATAATGTTTTAAACTTTCCCATTATTTATAGATTTAATTTTATTTTAAAAATTATCATTATTTGTTCGAGAATTTTTTTTCCATTCCAATAAAGACAGTTTAGAAATCGTTTAAAAAATGAGTAATGTTTTCCCTTTATTAATAATTCACATATACATATTCACTAAATCAATGAGAAAGTGATCCCTTTAAATCCTCACTCTGGTCAGGAATCCCTGACATTTCATACTCAATGAATCTGCTACCTTATTTACCTTCCTTGGGTGGTAGTGTATTGAGAAATTATATTCATTGAGAAACTTGAGCCATCAAATTTTCTTCATATTGAGTTTTATTTTTGAAAATATGTATTTTATGATCTTATTATCAATCTATATCTCATATATTTCACCATGGAGATAATGTATCCATAACATTAAAGAAAAATTAAGGCTTCCAATTCAAGATCATGAGTAGTATAGTAATGTTCAAAAGTCTTTAAATACCTTGATACATGAAAAATAAATTTATAATTATGCCCATGGACACAACCAAGTAAAATATTCAATGAATTACTATATATCACAAATCCATCATTTTCTAATGGTAGAGTCAAAAGCAAAGAATTCAACAATATCCTTTTCAATTATTCAAAATCTTTCCTTCAAATTTCTTTATACTTGTGAACTTAACCCCATTATGTGTCAGCTTGGTTATGAGTCAGCTAATCAAGAAAAATATTGAATAAGTTTCCAATAGTAACCAAAAAATCCAATGAAACTATGTACCTTATTTATGTTAATTAGTGTAGGAAATTATTTTAATTCCTTTATATTTGGAGGATCAATTGAGATTCCATCCTTGGAGACAAAATTTCCAAGAAAAAACATTCTGAATATAGAATTCAAACTTGTTATATTCCACATATAACTCATTTTCTCTAAGAGTCTCAAGATTGATCCTCAAGTGATTCTCAAGGTTCTCATATATTTTATTTTACACAAATATATCATCAATAGACACCAAAAAAAATTATCAACATGTTCCATGAATAATGTCTTTATTAGATCCATAACAATAGTGGTTGTATTAGTCAATCCAAATGGAATTAATGTAAAATCTTAATGTCCACACCACTTATGAAAATTTTCCTTCAAAACATCTTCCTTATTTTTCATAATTGATGCTACCCAGAATGAAGGTCAATATTTAAAAAATATTGAGCTTCATAAATTTTATTGAATAAGTCATAAATATGAGGAAGAGGATACTTGTTCTCTATAGTAACAGAATTTATTTCCCTAATATCAATACACAACCTCATTGATGAATCTTTATTATTAATGATAAGAACACAGTCTCCACAAAGTGAATCACTGGGCCATATAAATTACTTTTCACACAAACCATATAGTTTTTAATAAATGCGGTGACAAGAATTGGTCTCCCAATTTGTTCCCCAATTCAGTGACACAAACCATATAGTTGTTTTTTCAATGACACTAATTCTTCAATGACCATTATATATTGATTTTTTCATATAGGTATCGTAGTAGGGATTACATGAATGGAAAAGTCAGCTTTATGTTTTACTATATTTCCCGCTAATTCCTTAAGAAACACATCAATTTATTATTGTATAATAAGAAAATACACAATTTTAAGATAAAAATTTCCCTCTATAGACTGTGTATGATATTATTCCATAGGAATATAATTCAGAATAGATACTAGGGGTTGATGTAGATATGAATTAGATGAAAAATTCACCCCTCCAAATATAAGGAATTCTCTATGTTCATTATGAATCATAATTTCTTTCTATTGGAAATAATTTATTTTAATTATATTTTGAAATCTAATTTATACCAAGTATTATAACAAAATAAAAAAGGTATAATAATAAAATCTATAAATAGGGGATGTTTATATGTCATAATGGGAACTGACTGACACATCCTTATTATAGGGAGATTCCCACTATGATTTTTGATTTCCAACTCCCTTATTAAGGTTCTAGGGACATATATTATTTTATTAGAAAACATGAAAGATATAAAATTGTGTGGAGATAAAGAATAAAGTAAGTAATTAACTATATTTGAGGTTATGATTAAAGTACTTATCACTGTATCTTTAGGAACTCCATCCTCTCCAAGAGTGACCACGTAGGCTTAGCCTTCTCCAATCATCCTCCTATATGGTAGGTTACATTGAATCTTGGAAAATTGGAGTGAATAATATCTAAAGAACTGTATAGTATTAATCTATTTCTTCCAATTTCATTCATTATCCATGAGACCCTCATTTGTGCACTTGTAACAAACTCACATTCCCTTTAATCATTTTCCAAGTGTTTCTTCTATAATTTTCACTTGATGGAAATTTCTTTGTTTCCTTTTTCTTATTTGATGATATAACTTTTTCTTGGTTCTAATATTAACTCTACTTCTCTTGATTTCCCTTGAAGATATAGTATATATAAAATTCTTTTTTAGTTTTGATGTTACAAGATATTATTTCATCACAAGATCTAAAATATTGAGAAAATAGTTCCCTTTAGAGGTTTGGATTAAGGCCTTGAAAGAAATGGTCAAGATTTATCTCAAGATTACATATGTAATCCATAACATACTTGAATAATATTGTAATGGTTGCCTCATAATATGAAAAACATTATTCATGTTTTTTCTTTAACATGAGGAAGTTTCTATTCCTTTTAGTTCAATAGTAATTAGGGAAATATTTTTCAACGAATATTAATTTAAAAGCACTCTATTACATATATTATATTTCCTTTTCCCCTTCCAGTATTATGGATAAATTAACACCATTGATCAAGATCACCTCTAAGATGATATGCCATAACTATAACAATTTCCCTTTCATTTCATCCACAGGAATACAATATTGTTTCATGAGAATAAATCCATTGGTTAGCTACTGTTGGATTAGTAGTTCCAGTAAAATATGTAATATATTTTTCATAAAATGATCTAATATAGTTGTATCATGCTATATAATAACATTTTTATCCATACGTACAGGTTTATTATATATAACCTACATTATCTACCCTGATATGGCCATGATACGCTCTACTCTAACACTAGTTATATTGAATTTCTCATCCTGGAAATCACTATATTGACCCGGATTGTTAATTCCATTTATTAACTTATTTTCCATCACTAAATAATGGAACACACCGAGTAATCTCATAATCATCATGAATATTGAGAAATAAAATAAAAAACCCTCTAATGGTAAAAGTTCTCAAATACTATAAGGAATTATCATAATTTTCATGTTAGATATGATCATTTAAAATATAGTTCCCAATGTTTCTATTAAAATTATTTTGATACCAAATATAACACCCTAACTATTCAAGGGATCTCATACTAAAGTAACAATCAATTTATAATTCTTAGAGAACCAGATACATACATGAAATCCATTTTATATTAGGAATAAAGTATAAAACACAACTTAATAAAATGTTCGACATCCTTAAAAATAATTAAAATATTTCTTCTTCATACCCTAAGGAAATAGAAATTAATAAGGGTGATCTAAAATGGTCAATAAGTGTTGAATAAAATAGAATATTTCATTATTAAATAAGTCATAATCAATATTATAAGGTAAGAAAAAGTAAACACATGCCATTTAATCAATAACTTGAACCCAAAATGAACCCATGGATAATATCAATGAAGTAATATCATGGATAATAATAACTGAATTATGAATAAAATAAATGAATAATTTTGGATGTTACTATATCATACATAAGGATTTATTTACCATCAAATCTTTATGCGAATAAAATTTAAGTAATGGTTAGGCATACACCAAAGACCTATTTAATAATTTTGGCCAACTGATTGGTCTCATGGGACCCATCAATGCATAAAGGGGATATATAATTTTGGTCCACACTCATCATGAATTTCACAATCCATTCCTCATATATTGAATAATGAATTTAACTCATAATAAAATTCCATATCAAATTTTTTTTATTGAGTAAAGAGTAAGAAATATCAATATTTCCCCAGACAATCAAATTACTTTTAAAGTAAAACATTGTATGTAGAAATGGTATAAAGTTAGGCAATAATCATATAAACAATACATAGAATATGGATATTTAATATAATTTTAATGTATAATGAAAAATGATCACAAGAAACTAAATGTTTCAAGAGAAATTTAATAACCATAAAATTAATTATGAAATGAGGCATGACTTCTATTTCATAAGAAAATTAGATTTTTTAGTAAAATAATGTTATTTAAAGAATAGAACAAAGTGAAAGAGAATCATTTAAAATAAGTGTTAAAAAAATAATTTTCTTTGTAAAACCATTGAAATCTTCTATAAGAATATAAATAGCATAAAATGGTTGTGGGTGTGGGAAAATTCATAATGTTGTATATGTTAATAAAATATTCTTTAGAACTTTTTTTAATGATAGTAAAAAAAACGAACCTTTTGAATTTTTTTAAATATTTTGTTAAAATTTTGTAAAAATTAAAGTATAACTTAAAATGTACTTAATAAATAATTTTTATAAACAGAAAGTAATTTTGTAAAACAATTTTTTTTAAAAAAATTATGGGCATGGAATAAAAATATACACAATCAATAGTGAAATAATATCATTTTTATTTTAAATATTTATTTGATTGATTAAAGTTACAAAGGGAGAAAAACTTGGAAGGAACATATAAAATAATTAAATATATAAATGATAAGAAAATATATGTATTTTAATAAGGACAAACTATAACATTTCTTTCATTAAAATATGAGAAATCCCCAAAAAAAGTAATATTGTAAAATAAATTATTAACTCTTTGGTAAGTTTTTAATTGTAATCCTTTGAAAGAGTAAAAAATAAATGAAAATTTAATCATCAAGAATAAATATATATTCATTTTAATTACATAAAATGTTAAGTATATACACTACATTAAAATAAATAGGAAGATAACACCAAATATGTCTCAATGGAGTAGAAATTGAGATGAAATCCCTTACAATGATAACATAACTGAAGTGGAAATAAATCAATGAAGTTATTAAGTGTAAAAAATATAAATATTCATAAAAAATATATAAATAAAACTTAATACAATTAGATTCAATTTCACATATAATCATGGCATAACATATTAAATGAAGTATAACCCAATGAATGAAAATTGAGATAAGAAATCCCATACCTCACATTTCCCCTTAGTTGAAAATAATTTAACCTCCTATATAATGATTTTAAACATGATATTAATTTATACCTAAACCATATTGATATTTTTAATATCATATTTCATCCTCTTATAATATCATATCACCCATTCAGCAACAGTCTTTTATTATTATCATTTCTTGTGGTAACTTATTTTTTTTCTTAAATATTTTTCCATAGAAGTTATGATCCTTGTAGTTTGATTATCCATAAATAATAAAAATAATGTTTATCATAATATAAATATCATATATATCCATTAAATGTATCCTTATTACCATCCATGTAAATAATGAATGAAAAATTGATCACATCATTTTGTAGCAGTGGTAATCCACATATACACCCGAGCGATGTTATTATTTTCCAACGAAATAGAAGGTAAGAATGTGTATATAATATAATAATTTCATAAAAATATTTATATTATAAAAATCATACAAACTCACTAGTTTCATATTTATAACAATACAACTAAAGTGATGATGAAAAATGAATTACACTACCATATGGAGACGGTATGCCATATACACACACAAGAAATGTTTTCACTTGTAGTGGGGTGGAAAAGTTATGGAAAATGGATATACCGTAACAATAAAAACATATCAGTAAATTTATTACAAAAAATATATTATTTTATGATGTTTACAATAGATTTATAGGAAGTTTAGAAAGAAATAAATTTGAAAG
Source organism: Viscum album (assembly GCA_963277665.1). Taxonomy (NCBI): domain Eukaryota; kingdom Viridiplantae; phylum Streptophyta; class Magnoliopsida; order Santalales; family Viscaceae; genus Viscum; species Viscum album. The sequence continues at coordinate 1,979,944,574 of OY728125.1, read as the reverse complement.
AGTTGGTAAAGAGGATTACCAATTCTTCAAAATATCTCTTTTAGATCTTCTCTTATGGGACATAGAGTTGGTCAGTTGGGAAGAAATGAAACTATAAAATTTATACAAGTATATGGATAATATAAATGGATATTTTTTTATCTAATTTTCTCAATGTGGTGTAAAGAAAAGAGAGAAGGTGTGTCCTTTTATAAGTGAGGGGAGGATCATTCTTGTAATTTTCTAAAGTATAATATTAATATAAATTATTTTTCACTTCAAAAGGTTATAAATTTATATAATTTGAATATAATGTGATTATGAATCAAAATAATATCATAAAATACAATTTGGACAAGTTAAGGTGATTTTTTCACCCTTATCTCTCTGTTTTAACCCTCCGTTAACCCTTCTGACAATTAATGCAATATAAAAGTATTGTAACCTTTAAAGGTCTAGAATGTTACCAAAAAAGGAAAATTGGACCTTAAATGGTCAAGGGTTCAAATTTTGGACCATATATTATCCTCGTTCTCCTACTTCAATATTTTTATGATTTTAAATAATTTAATAAAATATTATTTCTATAAAATATCATTAATGTCATTTTTACATATTTCATTTAATTTAACTTTAAAAACATTAATACAAAAATTTAATTTTAAAATAATACCTTAATGAATAAATAATTTATTATATTTTTTATAATATTCATGAGAGAAAATAATTCAAATAAATTTTATTAATTTTAAAACATTTAAAATCAATTATTTGAATTTTATATTAATTGAATAAATATTATGTCATGATTGGGTACAAATTTATTATAATTATTCAATCTATAAAAATAAAAAATAATTTTCCTTGATAAAAATTAATTAATTATGTTTAAAATAAAATTTTATATTTTTTCTTAACATATTACAATCCTTATGTGAACATATTAAAGAAATTAAAACCTCTAGAGTGACATTTTTGGAATTTTCATTACATAAAATAATTTAAATGCCATTACCAAGGTCAAATGGCACAAAAATTTCATATATTTTAATTTTGTATGGATATAACATAATTAGTCCTATAAAATTAAATAAGGGGAAAAATTGGGAAGATTTTAAATGCCTTATCACATTATTTTTAACCTTAATGGCCTCTTTTACCATATACCGATGTGATAAATTTTACCGCGATTAATATTCATAATGGTAGAAAAATTAAAGGGTCATATTTACCAAATTTTAACCTCATGATTCGAAATGTGGTATCCATTTTTTAATATTATATTTCTATAAGTGGAAGAATTTTTTTTTTCAAAAAAATGTCTTAAAACATAATGAAGAAGCATTTATAGAAAAATGCATTTTAAGCATAAAAATTAGCTTATATCAAAATCATGAAAATTTTTGATGAAAATTTTATTATTATATTTAAAATGGATTATATTTTACTTTAATACCAAATAAAAAATATAATGAGACTTTTAAATTACTTGATTTGTTGATATGAAATTGTAGTATTTGACAAATATGTATTTTTCAATATACACTAAAAGATCAATCATATCCAAAAAATCAAAATATTTCTCCCTAAGTTTATTTTTATATAATGGTTTAATAATTTAATTTAATTTAATAAAATTAAATTTATTAAATTTTAAAATACATTTTTTAATCACATTTTGAATAAAACTATATGTATTTTTATATTACTTCTTTAAAAAAGAAAATCTTTCTATAATTGACGATCTAATGTTACAAAAAATAAATAAAGTATGTATTATTTTAATTTTATAAAAATCAAAAATATGTTATACATGTCATTTTTATTCATTAATTTAATTCTCATATCCACCCTTATAAGGTGGAGATAAAAAATGAATCAAATTGCTTCATAGAGGTGGTAGTCCACATGTATTCATGAGCAACATTATCATTTTCCAATAAATGGTAAGGAGTTATGTAATATTTTATCTTAAATATTAATAATTATTTCATAAATATCTTATATATTTATTTATTTAATCATTTTAACCATCCATATGAACCAGTGATTAAAAAAAGCACATCGCTACATATATTGTTTCCATTTCCCATTGGAGGAAAAAAGAGAAGAAAAAGGGTCACACCATAAGCATAATAACATTAATGTATATGTAATATATTTATGATATTATTTATTCATGATTTATGAATATTTGAATGAGGTATAAGATGAAATAAACATGAAACACTTTGTTATCAATTATACATCTTCTTTGGAAAACCTCCCTTGGATTACAAATTAAGGCTTCTTATGGTAGTATTTTATTTAGAAGAGAACCTATTTGATATGAAGTGGGATGTTGGGAATGAATTTGGGTATTAATTGTTCGAGATAAGTTGCTCAATGTGTGTGAATAAGTTATGATAAGAGGTCCCCTTTTATAAGTGAGGGGAGTATCACACTTGTAAATTATTAAAAAAATTAAATATATTACATGTCTTTGTAACATCCCAGAATTCTAAGGGATTTTTTCTTTTAATAAATTAAATAAATAAGACTGATAAGAACAATAGAGATTTCGATTTTATTAAAATTAATGACTATTCATTAAAATTCAGTAAAAGAACATCTCTTTAGTTTAAAGATCCATGAATGTTAAATATATGCTAATCATTAGTAATAAATGTGGAAAAGTAAAATAAACATGTAAAAAATATGATTATATCTCAATTTGTTTGGATCCATCATGATTAAGATACCTCTATATAGTACGATGGTAAGAATATAAATAAGGTATAAAATAGGAATCATCATTACGAGCAGAAAAATAAGAATATGTTGAATTTGGTATATTCAATGCCTCTTAAATGAGGTATTTATAGAATAATAGATATGTATATAATCGTTGGTTAATATCCATTATGATATTTTTTTGAAAAAAAAAATTTATAAAGGATATGATTTTATTTATAATGTTTTGGTTATAATTTAATTTTTTAAGTAATGTAAGAAGTTTAATTTTTACTATAAATGGTAATATAAAAAAATGAATATCATGAACAATAATTATATAAATGATTATAAATTTATTTAAGTAAGTAATTATTTGATGTTTCATATTCATAATGAAGTATTTTATTATTTATAACAAACTTATATTATTTTTTAATCAAATTGTTATAAAAAAATATAAAATTTATAGTTATTGAAATATCATTACTAGAATATTTGTTCTAGTGGTATTATAATCCATGTAAACATTAATAAAAAGAAAAAAAATAGTAAATACAGTAAATATAATGTTGAAATAAAAATATTAAATGTGTACATGTCACAACCCTCCTTCTTCAAGATGACGGAAGGGACACCAAAGTGACACGCCCTTCCTTCTTCAATATTAAGGAGAGATAATTACCCCTGATTCCCGCCCTCAATAGGCCCCAGAGCAGAGAATATCACTGAGGGCATAAAATCTCACATTATATGGAAGGAATTAACCTTTTCATAGAACAATATTGGGATAAAAGATGGTAAATCCCATGAAAATCCAAGAAACAAAAGTATAAGAATGTCTAAAATCCATTCACACATGCATGTTCAAAAGTAAAGCTGATATAAATTAAAACAAAACTCTAAAGTAAAGTACCAACATAAAATGGACTGAGTAGAAAAATAAACTAATCCCAATGCATGTGCTAGTAATGTCTATCACAGTCCCCAAAGTCCTCTTGGAAACTTGAAAATTATTTTATATACGTAGGGTGAACATACGAGTATACACAGTATAGAAACTAAAGAAACCCGTGCACAAGTGGGGGAACATACTAATGTTCCTATGAGAAAATAGTATAACCAAAAAGAACCTACCAAGGAATACTAACCAACACAACCTCACCAAGGAACACTCACCAAATAATACAATTCAAGTAATGTAGAAATATATGAACATCGATATTTGGGTACCCCGCACCACTTTCCCAATGGTAAACCGCTCATCCCTAATGGATAACGTCATGACTCTACCACTCTTTCCATACGTAGACCCACTACCACTACCTGCTCGCACACACCTGAGCCTCAAACCACATAAAATCCCACTTGCGTACACCTGGGCCTCAACAACCACATCTCTTTTCTAAAGACACATGTGCCTCATCCCAAAGATACTTGGGAAAACAATCATGGCCCATAAACACCTAGGCTTCTCATCCACAAAAAACCTACCCAAATCATCTAGGACTATGGTAAGGCTCAATCCATTACCGCCTACCCAAATATGCTCAAGTAGTAAGAACCTGAAAGATGGTGCGAGGAACAAATTCAGTAACTAGCCATCCATCCCCCCACATGGATGTTGGTAAAGTCACCCTCCCCCATGAAATGAAGGTGTTTGACACATAGTGATAAATAAGGGTGGGGTACATCTAGAAATCAAAAAGAACTAAAATATATATTTATATAGATTAGGAAACACTTAGCCCAACCTATGGGTTTCCAAAAAAATAACCAGCCCACTAAGAAACACTTTCGCTGCTACCCCTATATGAACAACCACACAAACCAAACCCCTTTTCATTTAACCATATTCTGTTTATTTATTTAAGGGATTCACTATAATTTATTCTTGCACTACCAGGAAGATACCAACCAAAACCACACCAAAATAACAAGCAAAAACAAACTGCAGTCCCATTGTACAACAACACAAAATCAGATTTACAGTCCATTGCACAACCCCCAATCTTCCTAGACACTTGTTCAACTGTTGCTGATAGTCATTCTTAAAAATTATACTACACAATCCTTCTCTCACAATCCAGTTCCATAGCCTCACTTCGTAATGATTCCCATATTTATTCCCACTTCATACATGTTTATAAACACACCACATTCCCACTACCCAACATCATTCGATGGCCACAACACAAACAAAGGTAGTTCAACTTCCTACAAGTCCATCTATTCAACAATCAATCAGTCTATCAAAATGGGATACCAAAACACTCCCTATACTACCCCACAAAAAAATCCTACAACAAATACTATTAAACCACAACCCTGTTTTACACACATACTCATGTTTCTCACGAAACCAACTCCTCTATCCAACCTTTTAACCACAATCGTGCTCCCAAAAGAAGCACCACATGACTCACACAAGTCACAAAACTCATCAGAACACAACACTCAGCTAAACCTATCAATGTGATGTGTATATTGGTATTTAGATTTGGTAAACACCGTTCATTAGTCTAGTTAATTAACAGGGGTGATCACATAAGGGTTTTCATCCTGGGGCATCCATTTCAATTAACCAAGTGTACGTGTTTACACAGTTTTCTTGTCATGGTTGATTATCAAACATCGTAACAAAACAAACAGAACACCACCAGTGTGAAAGAAAAGACCACCAACAACCATGATTTTCAGAAGTATTTATAGCCATGACATATCATGACATCTAAAAAGATAACATAATAAAATAGACAATCAAACATCAAACCACTCATTGTCCATTATTTTATTTACCCCTGTTATCTTTTTTTCATATTGAATTATTATTTATTTCTCATTTTAAGAAAATTATTTAGATGTTCCTCACAATGAATCATTAGTATAACCACCCCACATGATTCAAAAATAAATAGATACATAATAAATCCCTACTAGAAGATCAGAGGATTTAAGTTCCTCCTTGTTCCAAGAATAGGGGATCATGTGAGTGCACAAGACTTCAAGAAAACTATGTAGTAGGGGATCTAGCAAAGGTGCACAACTCGTCTTAGGAGGAAGGCTATAGGCACACCAAGGGAAAATGAAAAACTCACTAAGAAGGGACAATACCATCTTTTAAGATCCATATAGTATTTTAAAACAAGTATGGTTTCCAAATGTCTTTAAAGTGGGATCATGGTCAAGATCATGCGGTTTGAGTATCTCAAATATCCCAGGATGTTAGGATATTTAACTATATAAATAATACCCTTTTAAAATTACCTTAAAACACCCAAACAAGGCTTTAAACTCAGTTTACATCAAATAATATGTAATAGGGGAAAAACTAGAAAATTGGGAAAATTATAGATGAGTCACTGATGAGTGAGTCACCAATGTGGAGCCCCCGACAGGTGAGCTACCAATGCGACCTGCCAAAGGAACGACCAACTGATTCCTTGACCTACTGACGTTGACCTATTGACGTTAAGCCACTGAAACTGAGATACTAAAACAAAACCTACTGAATCCTAATCTTACTAACGTCATATCCCACTGACGCCCCTAACTCATCGATACTGATGCCCTCAAATCACTGACACTGACGACCTCAAATGACATATTTCGATGCCCCTGACTCACTGATGACGATTCCCCTGACTCACTAATGCACTTACATGTCGATGCGCTGACATTCTAACACACTGGCTTTCTGACGAAATGGCATTCCAATGTAATATTGGAAATTTGGAAAACTCTTGAAATGAGCCATTGTTGCCTCCCAAAACACCGTAAACACTAATTTTTGACAAATGAAAGTTCTGGGGAAATCTGGGTCATCACAGTACATGTATAATTAGATATATTTTATATTCATTTTAGATATTTGAAACTAAATTTTTATATAAATAAATGTGAATAATAATTATTTAAATTAAATTTTTTCGATATTCATCGTTTTCTAAAATGTCATTTTTAATTTTAAAATATTTTAAAAACCTTAGTTAAATTTTTGGTGATGACATTTTATAGTTATTGGTAAAAAAAATATTAAATTGATTTTTTAGTTGTAATAATCAATGACATGTATTAATATTAGTAGAGTTGATATTAATATTTTATGATTGAAATTTAGTAAGAAATTGATAATTAACGTAATAAAACTATTAAGAGGTAAAAATAAATATATACCTAGAGTATATTGTTTCATTTTTGAATTCTATTTAAGTAAGTAAATTTAAACATAAATTTTTAAAAAAATGGGGCAAAAATAGGCCAACCAAGGCCCTCTCAACCACACTTATGGGACCCACAAGGTTAGTGTACCATCACCTGATCCAATGCTCTCCCACATTTCCAAATTAGGTTGGTTACTAGACCTCAAGAGATCCTCCTTGTATTACAAAGGCTTCCGACTGGCAGCGGGGTTGAAAATAATATAGTGGAGAGACTATACCCTATAATACAGAGTTACAATACAACATAAATAAACAATAATAATTATCATTGTAATAAAAATAGAGGAAACAATACAACATACAACTGGAAAGTAAATTTATAAACAATGAACAAATAATAAAAAACCATGTAATGAAAGTACGTAATGTATCTAGATTTAAAAATAAATGTAATTTATATAAAAGGATATGATTACACAAATAGACTCAAAGGACCCCAGTCCCAATCCCACTGTCGATACTGCCTCCAATATCCAACCCATCTAAGAAGAAAAAATCATCAACAATGTCCTTCTCCCTTGTCTAAACTAGTATCCTTGCAATCTACTCGGGTGAAAAAAACACCCTAAATAGTGTGTGAGTAAAACTCAGTAGTTCGACACCACTGTGTCTAAACAAAACTAGTATGATAATAAGTGAATGAAATAAATTGATAACTTGTGTATTAATTAATCCACTTAATAGAATTCAACAACCAACCTACTTCGGTACCATGCTAGAATATCTTGGAGTATAAAGCATGACCATTTCAACTAAAACCACAAGTCCATGGTATAATATCAAAACTGGTACAAGAACTCTATATAATCATCTCAACATTTGGTCCAAACCCTCTATATAAGCATTTCAGCATCTAGGCCAAGCTATATATATATATAAGAATTTTAGTACAACAAGGCCAAGACATCAATATAACCATTTTAGCATAACTGAGACAAGCCCTTTTTTTAAGAACTAGATCATAACTAGACCAGTACCTCAATATAAGCATTTTAATATAATCGGAATATATCCCCTATATAAACATATCATTATAACACAACAAAAGTCCAAATGAAAGAAATAACACAATAATAATATCATAATCTAAAATGGATAATTATTCCAATTACCATTTGTATTCAATTACCCATATAATTTTTAACTTATATATTAATTCATTTCCATTTCAGTTCACACAATCAAGTATAAAAAATCATCAATAGCCCATTAAATAATGAATTAATCCATTTTCCATGGTGAATATATCACAATAAATCACTAGATTACTCATTTAATGCTAAAACATACTTTAATCCATTATCTAATTCCATATTATTCCATGGTAGGCTCACCACACAGGTAGACACAATCTAGGTTTCAATACTATTGAATTAAAATTCATCTAAGGAGTAATAAAACTCATGATTTATCATCACCAATTATTTAATTAATCAATGAACACATTATGTAGGTACAATTAGAAAATATTAAACATACTTGAATAATAAAAACAAACCATTCGTTTTTGTTTTAGACCATATACCATAGATGGTGATGAAGGAAAAACATTGAATAGGTAAAACCAATAAGAATGAAGGTGAAGAATGTAGGATCAAAATGATGATGTTGATGCTAAATATAAAATAGGGGGGCGGTGAATTGTATATTTTAAAATTTCCTTTAGGACTTCTAAATATGGTAATGTTTAATAAAGTTAAATAGGGTAAATTCATAAAACATCTTAGTTCTATAAGCTATCTTGATTCTAGAAATGTGTTTCCGGAAATGAAACTTAAGAAATTTTTACAATGATAAAGATTATACCTTAGAGAATATAGAATCTTACTAATCAGAGTACAAGTATAAGAAAGTATAAGATAGTTATACTTTCCTTAACAACCAAAATTTAGTGGAAAACTTGAAATAATAAAAGTAACATGTAGTAAGTCTTTTAACCAAAAGAGTAGGGTATCCAAAAACCTTGGATAAAGGTCCATTGATTTATACTTTCAAGAAATTATGTCTTACCCACATCAGGGTAAGCCCTCGATACTAATATTGGAGTCTGTCATTCTATTCCCACAAGCCCTTAACTTCAAGGTCGTCGGTACCTCTGTCTTCCTATCTATGGAAGCCCTTGAATGTACCCAGAAACATTCAGAGTCTTACGAAGCAATTTTGAACAATATGTTCAGTACACACAAATCATGAGAGTGTCCCTCTAGAAATCACTTCAACATGTAATCTCTAGAGTTCAGGAACAATAAGTTGTATTGATCTTGTTCAAATGAGCTCCTATTTATAGTCACATCTTCAATGGTCAACTCCCTCCTCCAACAGTCATATTTATGCTTGAATTTCAGAGGGACCTGTACACGTGTCACTCAAAAAATGGTTGGTTAGAAACAGAATGCATGAAATTGTTTTATAACTCAAAAAATAGTAAGTAAAATATGGTTTCTTAACCAAATACATTTTTTGGAGTCTAAGGGAAAATAAAATTTCAGAGTTTAAACAAAAACCATTCAGTTTCTATAATACATAAATATTTGGATTCTGTCTTCAAAAGAATTCAGAACCTGAATTCTATAGAATTCCAAACTCTGGATTTCAAGGAAATTCGAAGTCTGAATTCGTAAGAATTCGGAGTCCAGATTCGTAAGAATTCAGAGTCTGAATTCATAGAATTCGGAGTCTGAACTCAAGAATTTCAGAGTCTGAATTCAGAAGAATTCAGAGTTTGAACTTAGAAAGTTCATAGTCTGAATCCTGAAGAATTCAGAGTCTGAACTTAGGATGTTTGGAGTCTAAATTTAGATGAATTCAGAGTATGAACTTAGAAAGTTCAGAGTCTGAATTCAGAAGAATTCAAAGTCAAAATTTAGAAAGTTCGGAGTCTGAATTCAGAAGAATTTGGAGTCTGAAATCAGAATGTTCGGAGTCTGAATTCAAAAGAATTCGAAACCTGAATTCAGATCCTGATAATAGAATGCTCTATATCTAAGTATTTATAAGATTCTGAGATTTTAGATATGAAACTGAATTTTATACTTGGAAAGAAAATGAGTTAGGTTTAGAGAAATTATGACATGAATAATGAAAATAAGGTAAAGATAAATTTCCTTGGGGAAGGAAAATTTCCTTATGAATATAAAATATAGGGGAAAATAAATTTGCCTTAACATAGAGTGTTTTTTATTTTCAACACAAGAAGAAATAGAAAATTCACAAGGAAACCTTATTGACTCGACAAAGAAGATTGTAAGAGTAAACCTATATCACATGAGATCAATATCAAAACACAAAACTAATGTGGTCAAGACATTACGCCACTTCAATGGAGAAAAAGATAAATATAGAGAAAAAAAATAAAAATAACTCACTGGGGACATGATTCTTGATTGATATGTCCAGAATATAATAAATTACTCCAAAGTCACCTAGAGTAACCTAGGGCTCAATAGAGGAGGGATTTATGTCGATGAAGAGAAGATTATATGTACATTGTGGATTTAATACCATTTAGCCATGCGAAATATATGGTGTGAAATCCTTTCGCATAATGTTTTCCCCAAATTATGAGTTATACTGAAAAATGTGTCACCGTGGGGTAAAATAACCCTACTCTACCATTTCACATCATGAACACTTTTCACCGCATATAACCGCTTCACACCCTAAACTAGTTTATGGCTTCTGCCTGGCTGTATTTACACATAATGAACTGGTTTCAAGCCATGTAACAACTTAAAATCATGAACCATTTCATAATTTTTACTACCCACATTTATATGTCATGTAACATGTTCAAGACATGTAAATTTCCATTAGACAACACTCAGGTCAATTTTTAAAAAATATCCCAAACCACCTCTGAAGCCTTCCAAACTCATTGAGAAATCTCATAAGCCCTTAACACACTTACCAAGACTCAATTAATTCACAAACACACATTCCCAAACATTAGGTCATTTTCACCAGTAAATACTCTTCATCCTCAAATGACACTTGACTCCCAATGTTCAAAGATTAAGGAAAACCCAAACAAAATATGTTCAATGAAGAACATAATGGGGACATAACTAGAAAACGATGAGATAATACAACCTACCCACTATATAACATCTCATAATTCAGCTTCTCCAAGTATGACTATATGGGATCAAAGAACAAGTATGTCCGCTATAATCACATATCATATTCCCTCTCTCAGGTCTCCTCTTGAACATGAAAATTCTTCCACTAAACTCTAACTTGGGGTATTTTATTTCGATGAAAATACTTATCAATATGGTTCATAGTCCACCTCAGATACTCCTTAAAGGATATATCTATATAAATCTTGATGTCCTCAACATATTCCACATGACAAGGTTCTAGATTATATCTAGGAAGCAACAAAAAATAAAAAATGTCATGCATGATATTGTAACATTGTGGAAGGGATAATTATTATGACACAAGACCGAGTCATTCCACTATCTCAAATAGAACAAAAAATATAGGTTCTAGGTTTCCCTATTTCCTGATTCGACATTTCCCCAACCAAGGTGACACTCTAAGGAAAACATGATGCCCAATCTCAAACTCCATAGGTCATCTCCATTGGTCAGTGTAAGATTTATGCTTGATGTACATGGTCAAAAACAATCTCCTAATCAACTGAAACCGCCCATATGTATCTTGTATGAGATTAGGTCCATCATTCACATACTCACCTGCCTCTAACTAACAAAAGAGGATAACAACACATCCTGAAATAAAAATCCCCAAAGGTTTTTATCTTGATCAATATTTATAATATATTATTATACCCAAACTCCATAAGTTCAATATGATTCTCCTATAAACCAATAAAATCCAAAATATATTCTCATAACATGTCCTTTATAATCTAAATAATTTTCTTAGATTGTTCGTTAGTTTAAGGATGGAAGGTTGTTCTTTGATGAACCTATGATCCCATATCCTTTTGAAGAGCCTATAAGAATTGAGGCATGAAATGATGATATTTATAAAAAATAATTCTCCTCAGTAAACAATGTAACTAAACTATCTCATAGACATAAAGAGAACCTAGATCATCAACATCGAATCTTAACATGATATCCAAGAAGTATACTATATTTGTTCTTTGATCTATGATCACTAATACTACATAATTATTATGAGGTGTCATGGGAAATACGATAAAAATATTGAAAGAGATATCATCCCATTTCCATTTTTGAATAAGGAGAGGCTACAACATCCCAACATGCCTCTAATTCTCAGCTTTCACCTGCTGATATGTGAAAATTTCACCATAAATTCCACTACCACATTATTTATTGCTGGCCATGAGTTTTTTTTAGAGATCTTGATACATATTATTTATACCTAGATGTTCCACCCATCTAGAATCATGAAACTCGCTCATTAGTCCCTTGCACAAGCATGTATAAACCCACACTCATCCAAGGAAAAGAAGATAATTTCTACTGACAAGATATTATCCTGATGGTAGCTAACCACCATATATGAAGTCTCTCAGAACTAAGACCTATGGATCAGATACCTACTCAGGATTGATCCTATCCAAAATTATGGGTATAATAGATATAGAAGTCAGGGATACTCATCCTTTTGATTCTTGAACATCTATATGCATATATGAAAAGAGTGCCATAATTTTCTACTCATTACAAGACACCCACATTACCTATGTCTATATATTTTTAGATCAAGGAATTGAAAATTATGTTTCCATTTCCTGGTTTATAATCCAACTAAAATTAAAAATACTATTGATACTATACCAAAATTGAATACTGAAGATTCTGGTCTCCCTGCAAAATGATATACTTGAGCCTCTTGTGGTCTCTGTACACCACAACCCTCTCTACCAAAAGATAGTATTTCCAGCATCTTAGGGAATGTACCACTGAAACTAACTCCAGTTCATGAGTAGGATAATTATTCTCATACATTCTCAACTATCTAGATCCATATGCAAACACTCTATCCTTCTACATTAAAACTATTGTGATTCTAACTTTAGATGCATTATAGTACAAGATATATGCTTTACCTAGCATAGGTAAAGTGAGGATAAGTGTTGCAGTCATACTACCTTTCAGATCCTATAAATCCATCTCACAAGTGTCCTACCCAAGAAAATTTACTCCTTTCTTAATCATATCAGACATCAGTTCTTTTAGATGAGAGAATTCCAAGAAAAAAAGATGATAATAACATGTTAATCCTAGAAAACCCTGAATCTCAAAGATACTCTTGGGATGATGCCAAGATACCATTGATAAAACCTTCTCTGGGTCCACTAATACTCCATCCTCTTTGATTGTATGACCTAAGAAGTGTACTTTATTAATATAGAAACTACATTTGGTTATCATGGTGTAAATTTAATGCTCAGTTAATGTATTCAAGATGATGTCAATATTTTTGGAATAATCATCAGTTGACTGTGATTATAATAAGTTATCATTGAAAAGTAACACCAAAAAGGATCCTTAAAATGGTGAAAGATACAATTCATCAAGGCCATGAATACCAATTGGGTGTTTTTCAACCAAAAATGGAATCACTATGAACTCATATAAGGCATTAATGATCTTAAATGAAATACAAGGAATCTTCAATGCTCCCACCCTCAATAAGTGGTATCATGATTTCAAATCAATCTTGGACACTATCTTAGTACCGCTAAGTTGATTGAAGAGATCATCAATGTGTGTATTGATATACTGATTGTTTATTTCCCTTTAGTTCAATCTATGATAATCGACATATAAGCACAAAATCTAATTATCCTTCTTGAAGAAAATAACCAGGGAACCCTATGTAGTCATGCTAGTCGATATGAAACCCTTGGCTTCTAAATCTTTCAACTGAACCTTTTACTCTCAAAGTTTCACTAGTTCCATCCAATAAGGTGGAATAGAAACTTTCTCTGCTCCCGACACAAAATCAACCATGAACTCGATCTTCTATTTAGATGGAAATCCATAAAACTCATCATGAAATATAATGAAAATAGTCTACCGTTAGAGGAAAAGTATCCTATTGTATTTCAAAATTTTCTAGAGAAAGACCTTCTTTTGTTCTGTGATTCAATTGAATGTGCACTGAATTAGTTTAGTATGACCCTATTGAAGATACCAATCACCCTTGTAGAAATAGATTCCTCCTTCTAGAGATAAAATGGAAACTCTCTTTTGGTTATAGTATATATGATATTATTATAGAAATAGTAAATCCAAACCAAGAATAAAATCAATACCTATCATTTAGAACATGAATGATTCTCAAAATAAATGGAAACTGCCAATTTATAGAGAACACTCCTTGCCAAATTTCATATTCTCTGACAACACTCACAAATTTGTGTTAATATTCAAGATACCATCCATGATTTCCATGACTAATCCTAAACCATTTTCAAAAAGAGAAAATAAAAAGGAATGTGATGATCCTATTTCAAAAAATGCCAGAAAGGGTAGATGATACAAGAATCTTACATATAATGGTATAAGGTCTTTAATCCACACTATCTGGAGTAGCCTATATTGAGTACAACTAAGTAGGACCTCTTCTATAGGCTCCAACCTGACAACCTTGAGATATTACCTCTACTTGGTACTACCGCTCCTACACTAGGGCACTAAGTCCCCAACCACAACCTGAAAATCTATTGTAACTCCAAAAACCAGTATATTGAGGGGTAGCTATGTCCTTCCCAGACCTTGTTAACTTCCTTGAACCCCTACCACTATTCTACTATATCATTCCCCTAAAAAATCTCTAAACGTTACACAACCAAACATTATAATGGAACTCAAAATCAAAGAGTTGAAACTGAGGTTACTTGTGTCCCAAATTTCTACACTAATATCATGGATACATAACACACTCCTAAGTTTTATTTCCACTACCTTGAATACTCTTCCTGCAATTTTCTTGACAATTATTGTCATTATGATGCTTCTTCCCCCGGAAGAAGAGCTCATAGTTTGTCCTACTGAAATAGCCTAGTTGCTACTCAATGCCTCTTTTAGATTCTCATCTGTTATGAATACATGATTTATCAAATCCAAAAAACTAGTCATGAAATATATGTTCAACTGTGACCTGATCTCATAGAAAATACCATTCTGAAAACATATCACCTTTGAGATATCATTGGTATCTAAAGATAACACAAGGAATATCGTGTCGGTGGAACATCTAGCGTAGTCCATAACTCATATTCCCTCATGAGTGAGATGAATTAACTCATGATCCTTGTCATCCCTAAACATTTATTGATAGAATTGGCGTAGAAAATTCAATGTGATTCCCTTCCATGATAACTTCTATTTCTATATGGCCCAATCCATAATATGACACCAACGGTTGGCAGGTCCCCAAATCATGTGTATATATATCTTCACCCTTCTATCATTGGGTATCTCAAGGTGATTGAGGATCATCTGGTCTAAATCAATCCATAACCCAACTATAGGTGGTCATCCCTCACCAACGAATGTAGGTAGATTCAATAGCTAAAACTCTCTTGTTAGCTGAAACAATGGAGGCATAGTGTGAATAGTCTCCCTCTTCATGGACCACATGAACCTTAGAAAGATGTCACAAACCTAAACATTCATTTGATTCTTAGGAGATATAGGAATCTATGGTTCATATATGTTAGGAGTATGCTAGTTTCTAGGCTCATAATGCTCAATTCAAAGATGAAGAGAAGGCATTTTCTCTATATGAAAAGTGCACTCCTTAGAACACTATATAACAAAAAGGTTAATTTCAATAGGTGAAAACAACAGAGAACCACTGAATCATGTTTTATCTAAACATGGATTACAAGTTCTTCAGCATGACATAATAGTTATTTCTATTCATTTATCAGATATAATTGGTATCTCATTTCCCAGTCCACATAGGAAAATATATCACATGCAATGAATAAGTACCTATCATGAATAATTCATGTCAAGATGTATCTCTATGTCCCTACCTTGATGCATGCATACACATCTCATTCCACAATAATGTGTATAAATCTCAATATTTGTTACATCAAATAACATGTGAATCATCCAAGGTGAAATAACATCAAACCATAATAAGTGAACATCAAGAATAACAATCCCATCCCCATGCACTTAGATTTTACTCCATACATTGGTTAGATACTCACATGTATAATATCATTACCAAGTCTAGATACATCCTAATCCCCTACATACCATTCCAAAATAGTAAATAATTTGAAAAGAAGAACATACTCCTCTGAAATCACTTTGTAACCCCCTCCAATCCGGAAGAATCTCACATAGCCAAACGAGGTTTGTTACCAGACCTCAAGCGCACATCCCCGTATGCGAGAGGCTTCCAATTAGAAGTGGGGGTGAAAATAATATAGAGGGGAGACTATAACCCATGGTATATAGTTACAATAAAGTGTAATTTTTTTATAGAAATGGAAATAGAGGAAATAAAACCACATATAAATGGAATGTAAAGCTATAAAAATCCAAATTTTTTTAATAAACCATGTAATGAAAGGCTTAAGTGTATCTAAATGTCAAAATGAAATTAATACAAAAAAATAAATTTCAACCACAAAAAGACTCAAAAGAACCCAGTCCCAAACCCTACATCATTCTCACCTCTAATATCCAACCCATCCAATAATCTACATTCATTAACAAGGTCCTTTTCCTTTATCTAAACCAACATCCAAGAAATATTATTAGGTACCAAATGATAAACCAAATAGGGTGTGAGTAAAATAGAGTAGGTTGACACCACCGTGTTAAAGAAAATCACTCTGATAATAATGGCATAAAATAAAGTGATAATAGGTGTATTAATTTATAAATATAATAAACCATGTAATTTTGCCCCTGTGGGAAAGTTCTTTAAGCATCACCCTTTGTTCCCGTTCCTCCGAAAGGCTCTTGAAAACATTGGTTTTTTTGATTTTCATATTGGTTTGTTAAATTCGTAGAATGTTCTATTACGATTCTCCTCGGATTATGATTACTACAGGCTTTGGATGAGTGGTTTATGGAATTTTGGAAAGTCTACTATAAAGGTGTTTAAATGGTATATGGATTATGATATTGGTTTAGAACCCCCCATTATTCCGATTTGGATAGGATTCCCAAGTTTACTGATTCATCTCTTCAAATGGAAGGCACTCTTTTCAATTTCCAGTCTTTTTGGAACTCCAATCAGCTTGGACTCCACTACATTGTACCTCTCAAGACCCTCTATAGCTAGGATCTGCACTGAAATTGATATATCGAGGGATTTTCCATCTCTCTTTTGGATTCAGAACAGGGATAAAGTGTTACTCTGGAGGTGGTCTATGAAAACCTTCTAAATTTTTGTAATAAATGTTTCAGAGTGGGACATCTATTCGATGAATGTGAGAAGCAATGGAATCCTCCCCCACCTCGAGTTAAATCTCTATGGCTTCAAAAGGAACCTACAAAATCAATTGTTAATGCTCATACAGTCCACTTCCCTAAGGAAAAATTCAAGCTTAACCATGATGGTTTGGCTGGTCCTTCTAATGTTACCAGTAGTGAAGCAATTCATGAGGACATAGATGAATCAAAAGATAAACCAGTACCTGAAAATCAAATTGCTAATTATTTCAATGCTGTCATGAATATTATTGACCATGTGTCTGATTCCAAAGGTGTAGCTTTGATTCAGGATGAAGATCCTCATGCTAGATTTTTTTATGGTAAAGAGAGTGTTGTCCCACCCCCTACTGTAGATGAGAAAAATAATTCGCTTCACTCTCTAGAAGATGGAAACAAAGAGTATGACTTGGACTCCAGTGATTCTTCACATGATGAGGCATATAATCCTATATAGGTGGAAGAAACTTATCTGAATTCTATGGCCAAAAAAGTAAAAAGTATATGGTGGATGCTGATGGTTTCATCACTATAATTTCTAAAAAGACCAGGAAGCACATGGATTACTATCAAATGGAAAGGATGATTGTCACATGCTCTCTGGATGTGGCTAGGAAAGATCATTCTCAAAATCCCCAAGACACGAATACTACTGCTTAATCAACTGAAGAGTCTGCTCATCATTTTACTGAGGAGGTGAAACAACAATCCTCTTATATGGAGGGACAAATTGACATTGCTTTTCAAAAATTCCAACAGGGTGAGATTTCTGTAGAATGATACCTTGAGGTGAAGTAATATTATTTTAACCAGAAACTAAAGCTTTCCATGTACTCTCCCTAATGTTTTTGTCTTTCCTTATCTGCATTTTGTTTCTGGTTTTGAATTGAAGATTTTGGTTGAAGGGATTCTGGTAGACTGCTTTTTTTCCCTTATGGAGTTGTTGTACTTTTTTTCTTCTAGTTTGATTTGCTGTCTACTTGTTTCCTGCTATTTTGGTGTTGTTGAAGTCTTGGATTGGAGGAATGGAATTCCTCAGTACTGACCTGCTTCTGTTGTTACTTTTGAATGAGGTTGAATTGTTTAGAAGTGAGGTCCTTATGTACTCTCCTTATCCTGATGATTTCTTGCCACATGGTCTGGATTTTATGAACCTCCATCTTGTCCTTATTGAACACTGGTTGATTTAGAAGATTTTCTATTTATGCTTCAGGGGCTGGACTTATGTTTCAGATTTCATGGTTTGTTCAGTATGCCATCTGACTATTTGACGGCTGTGGCAAGGATACTTTGGAATCAATATGGCTTCTTTCTCCTCTTTACCTCTGTTCAAAATGGTGTTCATGGTGACTGAATGGGAGGAGGGTTCGGACTGACCTTTTTTCTCCATTTGGACAGCTCAATGATTTTTTGGATGGTCTACTTTTTTAGAGTTACTGCTCTGAAACAATTGAATGGTGACTTATCTGGGCTGTCTTCAATAACTGGTTTCTTTCTTTGGATTGAGTATTCTTTGTAACCCATTTAATTACCTGCTGGTGTATGTTCTTTACACCTCGTGGTTGTACTGTTATTTTTTGAATTTAATAAATTCCATAGGCGACCTGAATATGGAAACCAACTCATGTCACCAATTTTCTTAAAAAAAATTAACAAATATAATATAATACAACAGTCAACCTACTTCATCACCATACTAGAATATCTCAAAAAATGTAGCACAAAAATTCGAAACATAAACACAAGTCCATCGTATAATCTCATAAATAGGCTAAACCCTCTGTATATAGATTTCATTATCCTAGCCAGGCCCTCTATATTATCATTTTAACATCCAAGACTGGCCCTATATATAATCATTTCAGTATAACACACCAAAACTCAAAATAGAATAGGTAAAAAAACAATCATATCATAATCCACAATGGTTAATTCTTCAAATTACCTTTTTTCTTTCAAATACCCATACATTAATTAACTTATATATTAATCCATTTTTGTGCCCATTTTCACACCCAATTATATCAAATCATCATCATCCAATTAAATAATTAATTAATCAATTTTTTACGGTGAATCTATCATAAGAAATCACTAGAAGGATTATGTTAGGATAAAACATACTTTATGCCATTAGAAAATTAAATATTATTCTTGGGTAGGCTCACCATATATATAGCTGTAAGCTAGGTCTCAACACCATTGAATCAAAAGGGATCCAAGGAGTAATCCTACTCATGATTTATCATCACCCATTATTCAATTAATTAATGTGTATGTTATATCAGACTAATCACATAACATTTTACATACTTGAACAATAGAAACAGACAATAGGGTTTGGGTTTGGACCACCTTCCTTATTCTGTAATCAAGGAAACCCTTCCAACTTGTAATTCCAACAAGAATGAATGTAAGAAATGTAACAAGAAGAATCCTAGATTAAATTAGATCTATATTAACACACAAAACCACCACGATAAAGATATTCCTTTGCATAAAAGGAGAAAAAGATGAATAGTGGGGATAAAATAAGAAAACAAAACTTATCAGGGATCAGGGATGTGATCAATATGTCTAGAATGGGAGAAAGAACTCTAAAATTGTCTGGGATTTTCATGGGATTGAAAGTGGGAGGATAAATTTTGATGAGAAAAATATTGTACATGGAACATGGATTTAAAACCACTAATCCTGAGAAATAAAAAATGTGTAATCCTTTCATGTCGTGCATTTCCCAAATTATGAGTTACCCAAAAAATGAATTGTCTCTGGTTAAAATAACACTGATAAATCATTTTACATCATGAACCTATTTCACAACATGTAATCACTTCACATCCTGAACTAGTTCACGATGTCTGCATGGTTGCATTGACACTTCATGAACCAGTTTCACAGTTTGCAACTACTTCACATCCTGAACCAATTTATTATATCTTCCTAGAAAAATTTACACACCAGGTAATAGGTACACAACATGTAAATTTAATGCTAACAACACTCACTCTAGTTTCTACTGAAGAGAACAGACCACCTCTGAAGCCTTCTAATATTCTGAAGAACCCTTGCAATCCATTAACATGCTTACATGGACTCTATTAATTCAAAAAAACATACACCCCAAAACTTTAGGTTATTTCCTCCCCATCAAATGTTGTCTATCCTCAAACTAGTCTCAACCACCAAGGCTAGAAGATAAAGGAAAACCAAAACAAAATTGGTTCGATGAAAAAAATGAAAGAAGGATGTACTTGAAAAAAGATAGAACATTATATTCATCCACATGGAAGAGGTAGATATGGCCAGTTTCATAGTGAAAATTTTGTATGTTCACCAAAACATATGAATACAAGTTGGAAGATTCCCCACAGGGTGTGCACGAGGCACACATGAATTCTTGTGAACCACACATGGGTTGGTATAGACCATGAAGGCATGATATACAAGTGTGAATGGGTGATGAACCTGGTGTTGTGGCTCAAACTAATGGTGGGAGTGGTAGTAATATTTGTGATCAACCAACCATATTTTTTCCTATGTTTGATTAGAAACAATGGTACTATTAACCTGTGTAAAAACATACACTTAAATTCCAACTCTCTGATCCTTTTTATCCCAACCATCCAACAATTCTATGATAATGTCTTTAACCTCACACCTTTTGTTTTTAAATATAATTATTGTCTTCCTCTTCCTGTCCATCCTCCACACACCAAACTGAAGACCCAATTTTCGCCTTATTCTTTGTCTTTTACTATCGATGCTAGCATTGTTTTCTCCTGACCTGTATAACTCATTGGTCACCTAGATCAACACCAACCTAGTCCACTACCATCTTCTGCCAAGTAGCATCAATAGTATATGAAACTCTAAACTAGTATCATTACAAATGACCTACAGAACCTTCATCCTACTGATGATTAGAAAGCACCATGTTACACTTGGGAAAATCCTTTTGGGGATCTTGTGATGCAAAGGTTAGTTGGATCACAAAGATACAACCAACTTGGATAGGATTTTCGTGTATATATAAAATAGTGATAGTGGACTCCATGGTATGATTATGTTTTTTTATCTTGTTGGTAAGATATGTTTTTGGGTGGGTAGGCTATTAGTTTAAGGGAAATCAGAGATTTTATATCAGAGAATAATCAACCAGTTCACACAATGTGTGTGTGTGTATGTATATATACATATATATATTCAAATGATACATATATTATAAGGGAATTTTTTGGTTAATCAAGTATATATATATATATATAATGCCTTCAAACACTCCTTTGTGGTTTGGTCTTGAATTCCATCATTGAAGAAGTAAGTAAATTTTAGTGTAATATCTTCCCCATTGCAAGGTATTTGTATTGAGACCCACTTTAGTGAGAGTGTCTGTAATAGATATTTAAAGGTAAGGGGATTTTTTTTATGATTTCATTAATGTGTTTCAAAATTATTTCACTTATCTTTAATTTTTAGATTAAAAATCCTTCTCGACTCATAGTATTTTCAAAATGAATTTATATTTTTTTTATGTTTTGAACTCTAATTATGTATTAAAATTTATGGTTTTATTAACTCCACTAAAGTATGAATGATTAAAATCATAATAATTGTTCTTAAAATTCTACAAGTAATATCTTTTTTAAGAAAAATATTTTAAATGATTATTTTTATTTAAAATATTTTCTTATTCCAATGTTAAGGAAAAACTTCCTATTTTATTTTTAAAAATATTTGTTTCTTTTTTTGAAAATTATTTTTTTGAATGTTTTTTTCTATGTAAAGTACTTTTCTAATCCTATAAATTTAAGGGAAGCTATGAAATTTTGAAAATAATTATTGAAGGTAAAAGTGTTTTATTTTCTTATAAGTTTATATGTATATATATAGATATATATACATATATTTCATTCCATGTGAAGATGCTTTTAATATGATATATATGTGTGTGTGTATCATTTTATGTAAATCCAATTATATTCAAATATCTATATAAATGTATATTTATATATTTCATTTTTATAAAACTATTTTATTTTGATATCTATTTAAACATGTTTATATATAAATGTAGAAACCCTTTTTCTAATACTTTTAAATATATTAGGAAATATTTTAAGAGCTAGACACTGAGACAACATGAGATTCTGAGGCCTAGTGAGCCAAGAATTGATATTTTAAAGATATTTAAATATATTAAAATTACACAAGTGTAGTTTTCCTAAAAGAGTATAATAACTCCAAAAGAAGGTATTAGACCCAAAATCTGAGACCGCTGACGAGTTCAAAACATGGGTTTTACACTAGGTGTGACATAATCTTTATCGACATTGGGTGTTTTGTTAACTTCCATCGTGGGTGAAAAAATGATATAAATTAATTAAAATAATATATTTATTATATTGATGTAGAATACTAGTTTTTTACTTTATAAATACACTATTATAACCAATTTTAAAGTTTAGATTCAAAACCTTGATAATTGAGAGGAGATCATAGATGAACTTTGGCAGACATCAGCACCGTGGACTGATGATCAAAGTACCTTTAGGAACATAAGTGACAATGAAACTTGTGGTTATCATCAATTATAATGATGTGAAATATTTCTTGTATATTGATTGAAAAAAATAAATTTAGAACATTTGTTTTGTATGGATTTTTCTAGATTTGATTCACCCATGAAAAACATAAATTAATCATCTAATAAATTAATTCATGGATTGATTATTTAATTCGAGTAAATACATTATATTCCCATGGTATAGGAATTGATATTTTTTTTGTTTTTATAGCTTTATTATCGTTTTTTTCCCTATGAAAATGAATCGAGGCCAACATGAACATTGGCTGAGTTCCGTTACTAATTTTGTGTTTTTGGTCATTTTTCTCTTCCCATTATACATGTGTTCATTATTGAAATTATCTTTTGTCATATAATTCAATGAATTCCTGATGAAATAAAATTACACATTTGGTATTTGGAACAATGAATTTCTATATAAGGTTTGGAATGGAGATCCAATGTTATGGTTGTAGTGTATGATGATGACAATATTCCCACTGGTGGATTGAGAGTCTGTGTTCACAGATTTGGAAAGAAGTATTAGCAAGGTGTGATGGGGGGTGACTCCCGATCAGTGGATGTGGTAGAAATATGATGAGAAGTAAATGAAGAGACTTAGTTAGACTAGGTCCATGTTCTATGGCTGGAATCTATAATAGCTACATCCGAATTTGAAGATACATGGAGTATTTCAGGGGTTCTGTGAAGAACCTAACGACACAATGTGTAGTCCTATGAAAACAAACTCTGTAGTCACCTTTGGGAAGCACTAGGGTTTCCACATAGAGGTAAGTATCACCCACCATGTCACACGTGTCACACACCATGTAAAAAATTTCTGACCAGCTCAGTGTGTACAAGGTGTACACACCTAGGAACCCATACAATGTTACACACCGTTTTTTCCAAGTCACACACCATGTAGCACATGAAGGATAAGGATTTTCATGTATCCGGAGTAAATTCTTGGGAATCCATGTGGCCTCACACCTTGTTTACATGGGTAGTATGTTTTCAGGTCATACTATATGGTCATAACTTTGCAATCAGACATGAAAAAGTACACGGGCATGAACCGATGTGCATGGGAATGTGTTGATGGAATGCCAAGTGAGAAGGTGACATCTACACACCTTTTACCCTTTGGATACACATTTTATTTTGTAAAAGTTCATGTCATGTGATTTCAAGAGATTGGAAGTTATAGGATTTGTGAGACATTCCATGTACCCTAGGGACACACCATGTACTCTTTTGAGGACAAGTTTGAGTCTTCTTTCTTCTCAGTTAAACTTTTTTGTGAGCTTTTTTGAGATTCCTTGAACTACTATCGTTTTATTGTGTTTCTTTAATCCAATCCTATGAGTGTTTAGTGTGGAATCAAATCCTAATTATAGGATGGTGACCCCCATATAGAATCCTGATGATTAGGGAAGTTAGTGGGTGTTCCCTTCTTTTGGATTGAGTAGTCTCTATTCTCTTTTATGGGGGTTAGTGTGGAATATGGTCTCAAGCATTTGACATCATACACCTCAACGACTTGGATAATTTATCCCACTGAGAGTCTTAGAGTGATCCTCATGTCCTTCATGTTTTCCCTAGGTATGTTTTTTGGAATTGGAATGGCTAACACTAACTCAGACATATATCACAAATCTAAGAGGATGTTTCCATTAAGGTTTGGTGTCCCCTCAGTGAGCCCTAGGTTTTGAACCCTATCTTATGTTCAAGATATGATCTATTGAATGGTGTATTAGTACATTAAAGTGTTTATCTTGGATAAACCCTATTAGTTTCTTATGTTCTTCATCTTGTATAGACCTGATGAGTGTGACCTCTGGTATGATTGGAATCAATGGAAGTATATCTCATGGAGCGGTTTCTCTGGGATGAGTGTTACCTTAAAACCATGGGAGGATATATGGGTGGTAGTGATTAATACCTTTTATGAATCTGGATATTTTATGAGTATATCCAATATATCATTTTTTATCATTATGACTCAGATCTTGTCTAACATTCCAGTGTTTGATGGGCTAAAAACTCTTGATGCTTTATATTTGGTTATTTAGGGGTGTCCTACTAGGTATGTTTATACTCACATGTGCATGGGATCTTCCTGTACATGTTGTGTCATATAAAGATGAAAAACATTTTTACAAAGTCCATATATTACAATGAGTTGGTGGATCTCTTTTTAGGATAGACATACTGAGGTGTATACTAGTGTTGCATTGACAACATTCCCCAATTTTTGGGTGGGATTGTATTTGACACCATTTTATAATTTCTAGTACTTTATGTATTAATCTAATTGCGTGATTATATATGTATGAATTCATTGTTATCATTTCTTTTATTTTTTACCATTTTATGGTCTTGGATATGTGTGCATGCATATAGGTTCATTAGCAAAAGGACTCCCCTCTAGGATATTCCTTCTTGATACTTATTTCCGTCCATTGGCCTTTAGAGGTGGGCTTGGGGTAGTTGTGGCTCAGAGTTCCTCAAGCTAGGTTTTACCTGATGGGTTGGGTGGTGACAGAGTGTTATCATAGGTGGTTCATCCATGGAATAGTGTTTGGTGTTTTACCCTTATGAGGATTGGTTGTGACTTATGGAAACAATGTCAGAGTGTCTTGAGTGTATCTTTAAGGCCAGGGAACCCAATGTTGGTGTGGAGGCTAACGTATCTATACACCGTGACTCTAAATACCTACTTATTTACTCGACATACCGATAAAATGGTTACATGTAAAAAATTGGTATATGCATCATAATGGAATGGGTTGTGGTTTCCATTTCCTTTAGGTGTCATGTCACCAGATATACTCGTTGACTGTGGTATTTCCTATCTCTTACAGGATGGTTCCTTGATGACATCTAGAGAGTTTTCCAAAGTATAGTAAAGAGTATAACCTAGTGAGTGATGAGACATCTTTTAAGGGGATCAATCATGACGAAGTCATTCTTCTGGATGGTTAGTAGGTGGCGATTTCTCATATTAATCAGTTCATAGACCCCCCTCTAACATTTTAGGTGGATGGATCATGTTAGAATGAGTCATGGATGGATCTTTATGGAGTTTAATGATGATGCGAAAGGTTAGAGTTCATATCATGAGCTTATGAGCTATGGAACTCCTAGGATGCGGGGTCAGTAGGACCCATCGACACTAGGCATGCGATGCAGGTCTCATCATAGGAGGCAACATCATTAAGAGATATCTCAGGGGTTGCTCAATACACTGAGGACTGATCTTGTAACACCCCGAGATTTTATGAAAAATGCCCTTTTTGATTTCATTAATGTCTTGTGTTGTACTCTACACAAAAAGGAGCTTGCAAAACACACATCCTTGACTTGCCTTGCATTACACACAATCGCGACCTTCCTCGATAGCATGTGTAGTACGCAATACCGAGTTTCACTAAACAACGATATGCTATTATTAAAACTAGCCGTTATGAATAGTAATAACCAATTTTTGAAATTTTGTAAATTTTATTCTTCAAAATGGACTTCATTTTTGGATTCAGAATATCGAAATTAGCTTAGGGTGAAATTCTGGTAATTTTTGAATAACTTTCATATTCTGATGAATAGAGAAAATTACTAAATTTTAATTAAAAAAAACTTTTTTAATTGAAATAATTAATAGTGATAAATTATTAATTTTAGTGGTTTTAAAGTATATTTAGAATATATTTTTATAATTTAATACAATGTTGTTCATTGGATGTAATTTCACTTTTAAACCAGACATAAACAAGTGTCAATCTTTTGATAGTTATTATCTCTTAAAAACACGCTATTTGTTTTGACGATGGGAATTAATTTATAAATTAGTTAATGTAACTGATATGTTTTGAATTTTCTAAAATAAACATCATTTTTGAACTCATAATATCAAATATATCTTAGGCCTAATTTTTGGTATTTTTCTGGAAACTTTCATTTTTTGATGAATAGTGAAACCACTAAGTGGTAGTTAAAAAACTGAATTTTTTCATAAAACTTAATTTTACCGCTTCTGTGAGTGGAATTTCAAAAATTAGAGAGACACGGTTGATGTCAGTAAGTAAAATGTGGTTCAATGAGATGAAAATAATTTTTGGTGAATAGTAACCTTTTACTTTTTTTTACCACGGTTAAAAGTAAATAGGGTAATTAAGGTAAAAGTGTTATTATTATTACCCTAACACATGTAATAATTCTATTGGATAAGTATAATTCGACCAAAAACAACCTTAGGAATACAATATGACCACTTAGGCCCACATGGATTAGATTAGGACATTTATTATCAATTTACTTAAAGAAGGGTTAAAATAGTTAGAATCAATGTTTAATAAGAAAATAATTTTTAATATGGTGTTATACATAAGATAAATTTGACTATAAATATTCATTATAAATCTAAAAAGATTTCCAACATAATGGTATTTTATTTATAATTTTTAGACATTAAATAATTTAATTTTTTTATGACACAACAATTATGTAGTAATTATCTTATTAATGAAATATTGACATAATTGATGTTATAAATACCCAAATAAATGTAATTTGAGACTTTTTAGGAATTACACTAATTTTATAGGTTAATATGACATGTTAGTATTAATTTAATTAACTTTTTTCGAACTAATCATTCTGTTATAATTTTAACAAAAATCAATTACTAAATAGTGTCAAAATTGACATAAAGTAGTTTTTAAAAAAAATACTATATTATTAATTGTTATTTTATTCCTAAAAATCTAAGGTTCGGCCACATGACTTAGATAAGGTTATATATATTAATAATAAACAACTTAGAGTTCGTTTTTCTTGTTATATTAAGTTTATTAACCTTATAATGTAAGAACACAAGAAGACACGGTAAAAGTAAAATTATTTAACTTAATGTTAAATCTAAATGATAAGGTTAAAATAGGAACCTAGACTTGTATAAATTCTATTGGATGAGAGTATTTAGACCCATCCCGACCTTATATTAGAAATAAATCAATTTGGAGCTATTTAAAACCGAATTTGGCTTTATAATAAACTAATATATTTAGTTATTCCAAAGGTGCCCCTCTCCTCCCTTATAAAAGGGAACCTCCTCCCTCTCTTCCTTACACCACTTTGAGCCTTAAATCTCGGCCAAACCCTACCAATTTCTTCTCTCCACTTCCCTATAGACATCCTAGAGGCCTTGGTCTTCTTCAAAGACCAATTTTAGTGCCCTAAAAGGAGGTCTCAAAGTAGCGCTTCAAAGAAGAGGTAATGCCCATTACCGATTCTTTCATCTTTATTTCTTCTTCCACTTCTTCTTCTTTAGTTTTTTCATCATGAAGTAATAAAATCAGTATAACTCATATAATTATATGTTATTATAAGTATTAAACAACCCTATTTCACCATCTATCCATCCTACGGAAAACGAAATCACCCTGCGTGCGTACGTACGGAATACCGTCTCCACGCCGTGGTGTAATCTATTTTCCACCACCACCTTACTTGGATGGGTATAATGGTGTAAATAATAACTATATATGATTATTTTAAAGTGATATTGATTCTTAAATAGTATACATACACTTCAATACAATTCCATGATCATGAGAACGATATCATCGCTCGTGCGTACGTACGGACTACCGTCTCCACGACGCGATGAGATTCATTCTCCACGTTAACCATTCAAGAATGATTATAAAGTATATATAATAAGTAATAATGAAATATATGACATAATAATGATACTGGATTTATGTGTATATATATGTCATCTACTTAATTCCATTCTACTCAATAAGGAAACGAAAACATCATTCATGCGTACGTACGACCTACCGTCTCCATGAACGGTGTATTTCTTTCCATTTACTGATCTATTATATATATGTATATTCTGAATATATATTATATATAAATCATGTTTTAAATTCTGGATTTAAGTAATCATGATCTAAGTAATCATATGAATAATTACAAGTAAAAACATGAACGAAAAATGAGACGATTTAACCAAAACGCTCTTTAACATGGAATTTACAAAAGAACGGGTAATATAAAGTCATAAGTGAACCATATATGATATCATAACAATGAGTATGATTCTGGAATAAGTCAATGACATTATTTAAATCATTATACAGGAGGTTAGGACACTTACGAAGAAAATCGGACCTAAGGTAAAGGAAATATCACAATCTCATTTTTATCTGAGATTGTTTATACTTTGGTATTTACTGGGGTGTATTTTATCATCCACATCCATGTTTCCTCAATATGTAATATTTATATCCTTCTACAATATTTTATATCCAATTTTACCCTTCGGTGAGTTTTTAGTAAAAGATATGAAAGGAATCTTGTGTCGTTTCATCGTAGGAGGTACTTTTTGACTTTTCCGACAAAAGTACGAGAATAATGTTTTTTAACTTATACGGCATGAATGGATTTTTAAAACATTATTTCCAAGAATCATCCTTTATAAGTTTTCAAGTTTATTTTTAATCAACTTCTTTTAGTTTAAAATTGTATGACATGTTAAGAAAGAAAAATGTTTTTGAAGTAGAAAGGATATTTTCCTCAAGAATGGAGTTCAAGTGTTTTATCAAAATTATTTTCCATCTAAGATAATAAAGGTTTCTGTTTCTATCCCTATTATTACATGGATTTTATTATGTTGTGATGGAAATATTTTTATGTATTCCTTTATTTTATATGAATTGTTTTATGATGTCACGATGTTTAAGATTCCCATTTTTATTACATGGGTTATGCTATGATGTATGGTTTTCTGATTTTTTGGCACACATAAGAATGGTATCATTATGTGATGGGTGGGACCTATATCTCCATCCAATGCATTGGGTAATGATTTTATATCTCATGAGATAGATATGGCTGGAACGGTAGGTTATACTGGTTTAGTGAAACAGGACTGAAACGAGGAGTGAACTCGGTTCAGAAATGGACTCTGTCCACTAAGATAGTATTGGCAATGAGTCTTGACTAATAAGAAATGATTCCCTATGATTATGTGTGTATGCCAAAAAGTTTCATGTTTTAAGTTATGAGTATTGGGATTACATTTCACTACTATGATTTATCCCATGTTATGAAATTATGATCTCTTTTGCAGGTTAAGATTTCCAAAAGTTATGTTCTTATGAATATGATGTGATTGATATTTATTTTGTTTACCCTTACTGAGCATTTGAGCTCACCCTTTTATGTTTTCTTTTCCCTAGGATATAAAGAAAGGTTTTAGGTAAAAAAGGAAGATCTTTATGGGAGATGTTGAAGATCTTTCACCACGATTAGAAGATTATATTCCGAGTTTCCAAAGACACTAAACTATTACGGTCCTTGTGTGTGTGTTTTTGTAATGCACTAAGTATTCCGCAAAAGTAATGTAATGTCCATGTATTTCAAGCTTCGGGTCTCTATAGTTGGTATTAGAGGAAAGGTTTAGTCAACCTTTGGAAACTAGGATGCAAGAACTTTAGTGAGATCCCTAGAGATATTTCTACGGTATGTCCAGGGATGTCTCTAAGGTTAAGTATACGTATAGGATATAGTCCTAGAATTGTGATAATGATCTTAGAATTTAACCTAAGATGTTAGATATTGAGGGTACTCCCCCTTTTATTATGTTGTTTTCCCTAGCATAATTTTTGCCTCTCACACTATTATTTTTGGGTTTTAGACGATGGCTGGAACCCGAAGGAACCATGTTGATCAATGCAATGGACAATGCAATGATTGTCCTCATGAACAAACAAATGTTTTGGGAGATGGAGTGAAAAATCTTATTGCTATACTTACACAAGCTATGAATCATTCTGGACTTCCAAATGAGCAAAGAAGGGAACAATATTCTATTGAGTCCTTCATGAGGCAATGTCCACCTTCTTTCAATGGGTCTTCGGATCTAGTTGTTGCTGAACAATGGATCAATACCACTAAAAAGATATTTTCAGTTCTTCAATGTTCTGAACATGATAAAGTCATATTAGTAGTATATCATTTGGAAGGTGAAGCTGATCAATGGTGGAATCTTATCAAGAATATGAGTCAAAGAGATGAAATTGATTCCATGGAATGGGACGAGTTCAAGAACTTATTTTTCAATAAGTACTTCCCTCGTATTCTTCAGACAAAGATCTAGAAGGAGTTTCTTGAACTAAAGCAAAAGGATGATGAATCTGTTGGTATATACGAAGTGATTTTTACAAGGATTGCAAGGTATGCATCTGGATTTATCATCCAACCCTAAAGTAAAGTTGATCGATTCTTCAGTGGCTTAAAACCAAATCTTCGAAGGGCATTAGCTATAAGAGACTTCAGTAGCTTTGAAGAAATTGTGCGTTGTGCTATCAAGGTAGAAATGGAAGTTGGTGTTACTTATCCATCTCATAGTTTTGACAAGCAATGAAAGATGGAGTTCAAGGAGAAATCTCAGAATAATGGTGAAAAGAAGATGAATGTTTCCTTATGATCAAAGTGTGGAATGAAGAATGATGGAGATTGTCTTAAAGGGACAAGTAAATATTTCAAATGTGGAAAGGAAGGTCATCAGGCATTTGAATGCCGCAATAATGGGAAAAAGATGTCTAATGATGTAAACAAAGGAAGGGATACACAGAATGAACCTACTACACTTCAATGCTTCAAGTGAAAGGAAATGGGGCATTATTCTAACAAATGCCCTAATCCAAGAGTTAGTGATGATCGACATGAGCAACCACTTAAGGCAAAGGACAAAGGGAAGTCACATGCGATCACCATTGGCGATGTTGAATATGACAATGATGTGGTGGAATGATTATGTTTTTATGTAATGGGATTCCAAAATAATTTTGTATATAGTATCGTGGAATATTGGAATATTTATGTATTGGTCTATTATGGTTTTCAATAATTTTATGGTACCGGTAACCATGGAAAGTGATTGAGATATTTTTGGAAAAAAGATGATATGCGCATAATGAAGGGAAAATGGGAAAATGAAATATTTTACAGTATTCATGAGCTCATTATTGATATAAGGACTAAGTGATATCATGGTTTGAGTATATAGAATTTTGAGGATTTTGGTATGTGGAAAGTGTTAACTTTTAACTGCATTCATGTTTTCACTATGGTTCAATTAATGGGTATTCATTCTTCAAGAGAATACATGATTAAGGTATTCACATGATTGTAATTTGACCAACAAGATATATCTTATGATATATTGGGGGTAAATGATGGCATTCACATGATTGTTATGTGACATTACAAGTAATCATTTTCTTTATACTATGAGCTTGGACGAAAGTATTTTAGATAAGACTAAAGATTGGAATGGATTATGTTGGACATAATTTAGTACTAAGGATATAAGTTTTATTTCGATATTACTGATGGGATGTTATTGTAATATTGTTTTAGAAAAAGGAAAACCTCCAGGACGGGCGACATCCCATCGCGTCGGACAAGGCTGTGGGAATCGAACCCACAACCGAAGTACGACTGGCCTTTATCACCTACCACTGGCCTACAGGAAGTCCCTGTTTAGTAGAAACTAGTTTTATTATATTAATCAGTATGATATATGAAGTATAAGTCCATTTTAGGAACCATATATGATTAATCTCACTATAGATGGATTTATGTATTTTTTGATAACTTTTCTAACCTTTTGTTTGAGATAGATGGAATGACCCATCATTCTATCACATGATCTACTAACACATCACGAATGACAAATTCAACTTCATTTCTTTAAGATATAAAGTGGAAATTTTCCAAAGAACGACCAACGGTGAGACTATACCAAAATCACGAAAGTATTTCTTATAATTCCAATTTCATCAACTTTAGGGAAATGATCTTGAAAACCAAAAATGTTGTCCTAGTGCTCTTATATCTGATGATTCAGATGGTACCTTAGATCATTACAAATTTATGACTTTGTGATTGCTGGCTTTTCCATAGCCATGTTCTCTACCACTCCTTATCAGAACATGATTGTTAGATTTCTCTTCCATATCCATATTTTCACCTATGTGGAAACCCAGTGATTAGTTTATTTGGGTAACCGTTACGTTTCATACTTTAGTTTTTAAAGCCAAGTTTTGGTATTTCTTTTTACGATGTGGGTTTCTATTAAAGAAACTTTCGAGTAGTAAACCATTTATAACCCTGATGAATTTCGAGGGCGAAATTCATTTTAAGGGGGGTAGAATGTAACACCCTGAGATTTTATGAAAAATACTCGTTTTGATTTCATTAATGTCTTGTGTTGTACGCCACACCAAAAGGATCTTTCACAACACGCAGCCTTGACTTTCCTTGCATTACACGCAATCACGACCTTCCTTGATAGCGTGTGTAGTACGCAATACCGAGTTTTACTAAACAACGATATGCTATTATTAAAACTAGCCGTTATGAATAGTAATAACCACTTTTTGAAATTTTGTAAATTTTATTTTTTAAAATGGACTTCATTTTTGGATTCGGAATATCGAAATTAGCTTAGGGTGAAATTATGGTACTTTTTGAATAACTTTCATATTTTGATGAATAGTGAAAATTACTAAATTTTAATTAAAAACAACTTTTTTAATTGAAATAATTAATAGTGATAAATTATTAATTTGAGTGGTTTTAAAGTATATTTAGAATATATTTTTACAATTTAATACAATGTTGTTCATTGGATGTAATTTCACATTTAAACCAGACATAAACATGTGTCAATCTTTTGATAGTTATTATCTCTTAAAAACACGCTATTTATTTTGATGACGGGAATTAATTTTTAAATTAGTTAATGTAACTGATTTGTTTCAAATTTTCTAAAATAAACATCATTTTTGAACTCATAATATCAAATATAGCTTAGGCCTAATTTTTGGTATTTTTCTGGAAACTTTCATTTTTTGATAAATAGTGAAACCACTAAGTGGTAGTTAAAAAACTGAATTTTTTCATAAAACATAATTTTACTGCTTCTGTGAGTGGAATTTCAAAAATATGAGAGACACGGTTGATGTCAGTAAGTAAAATGTGGTTCAATGAGATGAAAATAGTTTTTGGTGAATAGTAACTTTTTACTTTTTTTTACCACGGTTAAAAGTAAATAGGGTAATTAAGGGTAAAAGTGTTATTATTATTACCCTAACACATGTACTAATTCTATTGGATAAGTATAATTCGACCAAAAACAACATTAGGAATAAAATATGACCACTTAGGCCCACATGGATTAGATTAGGACATTTATTATCAATTTACTTAACGAAGGGTTAAAATAGTTAAAATCAATGTTTAATAAGTATATCATTTTTAATATGGGGTTATACATAAGATAAATTAGATAAGGTTATATATATTAATAATAAACAACTTGGGTTTCGTTTGGCTTGTTATAGTAAGTTTATTAACCTTATAGTGTAAGAACACAAGAAGACACGGTAAAAGTAAAATTATTTAACTTAATGTTAAATCTAAATGATAAGGTTAAAATAGGAACCTAAACTTGTCTAAATTCTATTGGATGGGAGGATGTCGACCCATCCCCACCTTAGATTCGAAATAAATCAATTTGGATCTATTTAAAACCTAATTTGGCTTTATAATAAAATAATATATTTAGTTATTCCAAAGGTGCCCCTCTCCTCCCTTATAAAAGGGCACCTCCTCCCTCTCTCCCTTACACCACTTTGAGCCTTCAACCTCAGACAAACCCTGACAATTTCTTCTCTCCACTTCCCTATAGACATCCTAGAGTTCCTTGTCTTCTTTAAAGACCAATTTTAGTGCCCTAAAAGGAGGTCTCAAAGAAGCGTTTCAAAGAAGAGGTAATGCCCATTACAGATTATTTCATCTTTATTTCTTCTTCCACTTCATCTTCTTTAGTTGTTTCATCATGAAGTAATAACATCAGTATCACTCATATGCTGATATGTTATTATAAGTATGAAACAACCCTATTTCACCATCTATCCATCCTACGTAAAACGAAATAATCGCGCGTGCGTACGTACAAAATACCGTATCCACGTCGTGGTGTAATCTATTTTCCACCACCACATTACTTGGATGGGTATAATGGTGTAAATAATAACTATATATGATTATTGTAAAGTGATATTGATTATAAAATAGTATACATACACTCTAATACAATTCCACGATCATGAGAATGATATCATCGCTCGTGCGTACGTACGGACTACCGTCTCCACGACACGATGAGATTCATTCTCCACGTTAACCATTCACGAATGATTATAAAGTATATATAATAAGTAATCATGAAATATATGACATAATAATGATACTATATTTATGTGTATATATATTTCATCTACTTAATTCCATTCAACTCAATAAGGAAACGAAAACAGCGTTCATGCGTACGTACGACCTACCGTCTCCATGAACGGTGTATTTATTTCCATTTACTAATCTATTATATATATGTATATTATGAATATATATTATATATAAATTATGTTTTACATTCTTGATTTAAGTAATCATGATCTAAGTAATCATATGAATAATTACAAGTAAAAACATGAATGATAAATGAGACGATTTTACCCAAAACGCTCTTTAACATGGAATTTACAAAAGAACGGGTAATATAAAGTCATAAGTGAACCATATATGATATCATAACAATGAGTATGACTCTGGAATAAGTCAATGACATTATTTAAATCATTATACAGGAGGTTTGGACACTTACGAAGCAAATCGGACCTAAGGTAAGGGAAATATCACAATCACATTTTTATCCGAGATTATTTATACTTTGGTATTTACTGGGGTGTATTTTATCATCCACATACATGTTTCGTCAATATGTAATATTTATATCCTTCTACAATAGTTTATATCCAATTTTACCCTTTGGTGATTTTTTAGTAAAAGATATGAAAGTAATCTTTTGTCGTTTCTTTGTATGAGGTACTTTTTGACTTTTCCGACAAAAGTGCGAGAAGAATGTTTTTTAACTTATACGACATGAATGGATTTTTAAAACATTATTTCCATGAAGCATCCTTTACAAGTTTTCAAGTTTATTTTTAATAAACTTCTTTTAGTTTAAAATTGTATGACATGTTAAGAAAGAAAAATGTTTTTGAATTAGAAAGGATATTTTCCTCAAGTATGGAGTTCAAGTGTTTTATCAAAATTATTTTCCATCTAAGATAATAAAGGGTTATATTTCTATCCCTATTATTACCTGAATTTGATTATGTTGTGATGGAAATATTTTTATGTATTCATTTATTTTATATGAATTGTTTTATGATGTCACGATGTTTAAGATTCCCATTTTTATTACATGGGTTATGCTATGATGTATGGTTTTCTGATTTTGTGTCACACATAAGAATGGTATAATTATGAGATGGGTGAGACCTATATCTCTCTCCAATTAATTGGGTAAAGATTTTATATCTCATGAGATAGACATGGATGGAACAGTAGGTTATACCGGTTTAGTGAAACAGGACTGAAACGAGGAGTGAACTTGGTTCAGAAATGGACTTTGTCCACTAAGATAGTCTTGGCAATGAGTCTTGAATAATAAGAAATGATCCTCTATGATTATGTGTGTATGCCACAAAGTTTCATGTTTTAAGTTATGAGTATTGGGATTGCATTTCACTACTATGATTTATCCCATGCTATGAAATTATGATCTCTTTTGCAGGTTAAGATTTCCAAAAGTTATGTTATTATGAATATGATGGGATTGATATTTCTTTTGTTTACCCTTACTAAGCATTTGAGATCACCCTTTTATGTTTTCTTTTCCCCAGGATATAAAGAAAGGTTTTAGGTAAAAAAAGAAAGATCTTTATGGGAGATGTTGAAGATCTTTCACCACGATTAGAATATTATATTCCGACTTTCCAAAGACACTAAACTATTACGGTCCTTGTGTGTGTGTTTTTTTAATGTACTAAGTATTCCGCAAAAGTAATGTAATGTCCATGTACGTCAAGCTTCGGGTCTCTACAGATCTTTTTTATACTTTTTATCGGCATAGAAATATTTAATGGGATTTTCTGACCCATTAAGATATAGTTAAAGATTTGGTTGATGAACTACTTGGGTAAAGGTAGTGCCTAGATAAAGGAGGTTCGTGGGGAGGAGAACATGATAGAGGAGATGGTGGAGTAGTA
Organism: Viscum album; assembly: GCA_963277665.1. NCBI lineage: Eukaryota > Viridiplantae > Streptophyta > Magnoliopsida > Santalales > Viscaceae > Viscum > Viscum album. The sequence continues at coordinate 1,979,907,478 of OY728125.1, read as the reverse complement.
AGAGGTGGTTGTCACTTTAGTTTGATGATACCACCACTACCCCTCGGTGTACCACACCAGCATCAGGAAGCTATTGGTAGGAATCTTGGATAGTGGCAAGCAATGGATTTTTTTTTAACCAGAGGCTCTATAAGTATTTTGAGGTACGATCACTATTCCATCTAATTTCGTTGTTTTATTATTAGACACTTGTAAAAGACACTCTTTTTAGAAACTTTTTTTGTCTTTTACAAGTAAAAACTAGAAATTAGTAGATCCTTGTGTGGGTGATGTTTGTCGTGAATTTGGACATGCAAGAAAGAGGGACAATTCGCCCACCATGATGCATTCTTGAGACATGATCCAAAATTGTGTGGGTGAGTCTATGTCATCCGAAGAGGATAGTTTCAAGGTGTGGTGGATGAGTTCCCTTTATTAGCCTGTCTGAGGTCCTTTTTATGTGCTATGGTTTCATATATATCATTGGTTGTGGTATACCGACAGGAAAGTGAAATAACGAGTTCTAAGTAATGGGTTCTCATAGAGGATTAAAGTTTAGTTTGAGGTACATTGTGTGTCTTAACTACCCTATTTTAAGTTTTCACATGGATTCATGAGCCACTTATCCATAAGAATTTACAATATTCAAGACTTAGTGATACCATTTTATCCTTTTTTATCAAACCTTGTGTCGGAGGATCCCATTGAGAGGATGAATGATTACACACTTTTGCTGATAGTGTGACCTCACACTATGAGGATAGTGATATAGAGAGAAATAATTTCTTTTAATATCTTCATAGTGGTAGTGATACCCTATAATTTTTTGAAAATTATAGATCGGTTTCCAACCATAAATTTTCCATTGTTTTCCACTAGTGAGTGTGAATGTGTTTTCAATTTTTCAAGATGGATTTTTACTCCTTTTATAAGGAGTGATCCCAGGTAGACCAGGAAGAGATCATGTGAAGGAGGTTATGATTTAATTCTTATTATATTGATAGTAATACCTTTGGATAATAATATTTTAGGATATTTTATTTTCCTGAAGTGGTGGGGTAGTATGGGAATGTCTTTCCTAGGGACATGCTGGGTTTATCTCCACACTGAAAGTTAGGATTCGGCAAGGATTATCACTAGGAATTTTCTATGTTTTTTGCAAAAAAACATATTATATGGAACCTGTTGAGCTTTGTAAGAAGAAGGTTCAATTAGGAGTTTATAGAGAAAGGGTTTTTGTAAGACCCAATGTGATCACCTAGGCATACCAAGGTTGTTTGGTTGAGAGGCAAATGAGTACTTGAGGTTTGGTGTCAATTGATGTCACTTGAACTAGGTGATTCAAGAAATATTATCCACTCCCAAGAATCATTATGTTTTTTATCCTATGGTTTCGGAAAAAGTGGTTAATATATTTTTACCTCAAGATAGGTTATCAACAACTTTGGTTTTAGAGAAAGATATACCTGGAGTAGCTTTCCAAATAGAATGTGCATTTTTTACATTCATGGTGATACAATTCGGTGTGTTGTATGACTTAGTATTGTTATAAGACTTATGGACTAGATCTATTAACCTTTATGGATTAATTCACTATAATTTTATTTGATGAAATCCATGTATCTTCAGCATCTAAGTCAAATCATGTGAGACACATGAGGATGGTCTAGTTTACTTCCAGATGGAAATTGTTACCCCTTATCATTTTTTAGAGATCCATGGAGGTACAACTCTGAGATATCGATTGTGAGATGTTGCATGACCAGATATCTATTGGATATGTTCTTGATTGATTTTAAAAATGTAGGAATCTCATCATACTTTTTTAAGGATGGATGGTGACTCTAGTAATGCTATGGAAAGAGGTGCTGAGGATGTCATTTTTCCTTTGTAGTATATCTGGTGGAGGTGAGGATATACCAAGATCAATTGGAATTAGTTGGGCAGCTAAGGGAGTTGTAGAGTGTTTTCAAGATAAAATCTTATTATCTCACCCATATTAGGGTATTGAACAAAACATATTTTTGGAGTGTTTGGAACACTTGTGCATGTAATAGGTCATCCAGATTCATGGAATTCCATTAAATATCATTTCAGACTATGAGGCTTACTTCATGGCATGATTAGTTAGAGGTTATAGTAATTATTTGCTGAATAATTTGCAATTAAGAATAGTGTTTTACTCTAGTTAGCTGGATAGGTAATGTGGACCATTTAGGTTATAGTAAACATGATTTGGGTTTACATGTTGGTTTTGGGCCATAGATGGTAGGACCATATACTATCTGTGGAGTTTACATATGATAATGATTATCACTCCACCACCTTAGCCACATATTTTAGTGGACATTTATAAGAGACCTTTCTAGTCATTGGAATACGAGTCAAATCTAGTTGGTGATAATGCTTGGGCCATATTATTGGTTCTAGTGATGGTTGTGAGGGTGCAGTTTCTCTTAGGGAGGATGATGAATACCTAGAAAAATTTCAGAGTTATTTATAGTCCAAATACAAACAGCTTTATAGGTTGAGAGTTTCAATATTTTTTCCAAATACATAGGTTATCTCTAGGGTTCTTAGCCCTTTTTATTTTCCTCCTGATGTGTAAGGTAGCCTAGGTGGTGCACCACTTAACCTTGTAACCGTAGTAGTTTTTGTTTCTTGGTGTTCTCCACATGTCGAAGTCTATGAGGTATGTACATGTATCATTGTATGATATCAACCTAGCCAAGATGGGCTATGAGAGTGGATTTTCCCATTTTCAAGGATCTAGTAACATCAAGAACCAGAAGAGGAATACCCCATGAGAGAAAGTGTTTTCCTTAGGTTTTTTTACAACAAAGGAAAACTTCAGGGGATCTCTTAGGAGTGGGAGACCTAGTTGTGAGCACAATACGCCACCTTTTGGTTTATATTGTGATTTTCAGGGACAAAAAGTCTTGAAGGGGAAATGATTTTGTGACCTTATTTTTTCCTTAAAAGACACCGAAATATATTAATAAATATTTTTGGAGTGAGACACTGAGACAACCTGAGATTATGAGGTAGGGTGAGCTTAGAATTAATATATTATTATTACACCCACACATAGAGTTTTCCTAAAAAAGTGTAATATCTCCCAAATAGAGTCTTAGATCAAAATCTAAGACTGTCATTGAGTTAAGAACATAGGTTTTACCATATTCATGACATAATCTTTGTCAGCGTTGACTGGTGGGTTAAAATCCACCATGGGTGAAAATAATGAAATAAATAAATTCAATTTATTTATTTATTACATTGATGTAGTGAACTAGTTTTTCATCTATAAATATGTTGTAATAACATATTTACTGGGTTATCATTATTTCCCTAATAATTGATAGGAGAGTGTAGAGGAATGTTGGTGGGCATTGGGATCATGGATTGAAGATCTGAGTACCATAAGGAATGCTAACAACAATGAAACACTTGGATCTCATAGACTAAAAAAATGTTAGATCATTATTCATCAGTGATTATCCAAATCTAGGTAGGTTTTTTTGTGGATTCAGCCTGTTTTTATTTACCCATGATGAATGATAATTAATCCTCTAACAAATTTATTCATGGATGAATTATTTTATTCAGATAATTTATTTATCTTCCTACTGTATGAGAATTTATATTGTTTTGGTTTATTTATTTCTCTTTTTTTGTTTCCCTATGATAATGAAGTGAGGTTAACATGAATATTGGTTTATCTCCATTACTAATTTTTGTTTTGTTCATTTTTCTCCCCCTGTTCTATGTGCCTTCATCATGGGAATTATCTTTTGGGCTACAGTTCAATGAATATCTAGTTAATGATGGTTTCACATTCAATCTTTGGTTTTAAATATCACTACTACAGGTTTGTGATAAAGATGTGATGATATAGTTATGGTGTATGATGACAATAGTAGATCCATAGATTGATCAATAGTTTTTTAGGGATTTGGCCTGATGAAGTGGTGAGGAATGACAAGGAGTGTCTCCAAAGTGGCAGACATGTTCAGAATTTGGTTATAATGTGAAGTTAGGACTCAGTTGGACTAGATATAAGTTCCTTAGGTAGAATTAGTGGTAGCAACATCAGAATCAGAAGATGCATGAATTATTTCAAATGTTCTATAAAAAACCCACCTACACAGCTTTTAATACCACGAAAAGACACAATGTAGTCCCCTTAATGTGGTTCTTTGGTTTCAGTGTAGAGATAAATATCACATACTATGTGAAACATGTCACATGTTTTTTTACAATTTACCAACCAACTTGGTGTGTATAGGGTGTACACACCAAGGAAGGGATGCAGTATTACATTCCATGTGTGCCAAGTCACGTGCCATGTAGCACATGGAGGATAGATTGGAGTGTATAGGGATTACATTACTAGGTGCCCATGTGGTCTCACATGCATTGGACTTGGGAAGTAAATGGGTAGGCCAGAGTATACGGGTAGAGCCATGTTCTTGAACATGGACACATTCAAGGTAACAACCCAGTGTACATGGGCATGGGTAGATGGCATTCCATGTTCTAGGGAGACAACCACACACTGTGTACCCTTAGGAAACAATGTGTATTGTGGAAAAGTGCATGTCATGTGAGCACAAGAAACAAGAATCTTTATGATTTTTGAGACACACCATATACCCATAGGGACCCACCGTATACTCCTTTGAGGTAAGGTTAGAGTCCTATTTCTTTTTAATTCGTCTTCATTGTGTGATCATGTGAGATTCCATAGATGAATATTGGTTGAGTGAATTCCCTTTGTTTATTCTTATGAGAATTTAGTGTATTATCCCATCCTCATCATAGGATGGTGATCCCTATACATATTTCTGATGATCAAGGCATTGTGGGAAAGTCCCTTTCTTCTAGAGTCTCACTCATCTTCTATAGGATTGGTAACATATGGTCCCAAGCATTGGACCTCAAACCCCTCAATGGCTTCGATCATGTATCACTTTGAGAGTCTGAAGTGATCCTTATGTACTTCGTGTTTTACCAAGGTTGGGTTATTGGAATTAGTATGACCAAAATTTACATGGGCGTCGATTATTGAGCATGTATTTATTGATTCAACAATTTTTTAATTTTTTTTGATTTTGATGCTCAAAACACCAAAATCTATGTTACAAATAAAGTTTCTATTTAACTGAATTTTAGGAAGATGATATTCATTAGAATATTTATTATAGAAACATTCACCTGTAGTTAATCTGTGGGGAGATATTTGATTATGTATTCTAGATGTGTTTTTAAAGTAAACTAGAAACTTTGTTCATACCCTACATTTAGAAGAATAATGTATGGTTTTAGAACCCTATATTTGTAATAAAATGTAAAGATCAGATACCCTACTCTGTTGGAAAGTCATAGATCAACAATCCCACATTTGGAAAAACCCTATGTTTGAAGAAAAAACATATGGTTAATCAACCCTAGTTTTGTAATAAACATATCATGACCCATCCAAGTGGGGTCCATGTGTTGAATCCCTAAGCCTCCATCCAATAGGTTAGGGGCTAGTGACTAGCACCGAGTAGTCATATCACTGAAATTAGAGGCATTGTCTATGTACCTATACACATGCACACATCTTCAAGCTCACAAATGCTGAAATGAAAAAAAAGAACAAACAACCAAATTCATGCTTACCACTATATCCCAACCAGAGTAAGACAAGAATGTAAAGTAAAGTAAGGTAAAGTAAACTGGGATAGAATATAGACCTAGATAAAAGATTCTTTAAAACAAAAGTCCAACCTATAAGAAAAGATACTAGGACTATTGTCTGTAATGTTAGGAACACCTTGGCATGTTTGATCTCAAAAAGCACCGTCTGGTCTTGGTAGGACTATGAATCTATCAAAAGGGTTCTCTTCTCCACAAGACACAACGTGTACGGGAAAATCCAGTACTTAAGTGAGTATAAAAATAATCAATAGGATGCCCAAAAACCACAAAACAATATAACAAATGAAAGAACATTCATCTCTACACAAGTATATTTCTATATCACATATAATAATAATATCTATATATACTCAAACCAAGACACACAGTCTAGAGGTAATTCACAACTACCACATACCAACACTAGAGATTCAGTTCAATGATTCCATGAAGCACTCATCTCAATGAATAGACTCCCGAGTCTGATATCAATAATGATGTCCTCCTGAGAGGTTATGCTCATTGGGTCTATCCATGAAAGAGATATAAACTGATAGATCTATAGAGAGAGATACGATACACACATGAGGATCACATCGAAGTCCATAAGGTGATTCCAATAACTCAATCTATATTATCCTACTAAGTAGAGGATCAACACCTAGTAAATTTGGTCACATAAATACCAAATACCCTACCTAGGGAATGAAGAATGAATAGAGGATCCAATATGGGACCCTTATTGGATTCCAACAACTCTATCTAGGAAGTCCTATTGAAGGGATCATACTTCTATGAGTAGGACATGATACACACTAACCTCCAGGGAAATGATAAAGGGAAAAAACCCTTACAAAAACTATCCAATATATGGTGACAAGTGGATCAATCCATGTAGGAAGGGGGTACACAACATGTAGTAGGGTCACACGTCATGTACCTTGACCTTGGGTACTACTTGTGTACAATAGCCCATGTCTTTAGAAAATGTCATGTAAAAGATGGGTACACATCATGTAGAAGGAGTCACATGTTGTTTCCTTCTATTCAGGGTCTTCCCGTGTACTCTGTGTTGAGTCAATAAGGTTTTCCTTATGACTTTTCCATTCCTTCTTGTTTTGAAAATCACAAACACCTTATCTTTAAGGAAAATCGCTTTTGTAAGGAAAATTTCTTTTATAAGGAAAAATGTTTTCTTAAGGAAAAACGCTTTTATAAGAAAAATTTATCCTTATCATATTTTCATTAATATTTTTCTTAAGTATGAAATTCGGATTCACTTTCTCGAAATCATTAAAACTGATAAAAAGCATTCTGTTTTAGGGTTCGGATTCTGGACAAGAACTATAAGGAAGTTTCACTCCGAATTCCGGTTATGAATTCTGACTAAGTTCTATTCCAGATTCAGGATACGAATTCTGAAGAAGAATTCCCATTACGAATTCTAATGAAGAATTCTCATTACGAATTCTCATTACGAATTCTGAAGAAGAATTCTCATTACGAATTCTAATGAAGAAATCCCATTTCGAATTCTCATTACGAATTCTGAAGAAGAATTCTCATTACGAATTCCAATGAAGAATTCTCATTACGAATTCTAATGAAGAAATCTCATTCCGAATTCTCATTACGAATTCTGATGACGATTTCTCATTACGATTTCTGATGAAGAATTCCTATTCCGAATTCCTATTCCGAATTCTCATTCCGAATTCACTCATTAAACAGAATCTGGATATCATTGTTTTATACACTCTGAATTTGTTCACTCCGAACTTTCACTCCGAAATTTCTATTCCGAACCTTTATGTTAGGTTTTAAAACGATGTCGTACTTTCTGTTACACTTACTTTGTTATAAAACGATGTCGTCCATTTTGTTATAAACTAACCGTTGTCTAAGTGACACGTGTACAGGTCCCTCCGAACTTTAAGGAAAATATGACCGTTGGAGAAGGAGCCGACCTCACCTATAAATAGGAGCTCATTTGAAAAAGCTCAAAACGGATGGATGAACATTTGAACTTTGTGCATACATGCTGTTGAAGTGATTTCTAGAGAGAGAGTCTCTTATTAACTCTCAAAGCTTCGTGCAACTCCGAATGTTGGTGATTACATTCGAGGGCTTCCGGGGATAGGAAGACAGAGGTGCCGACTACCTTAAAGATCGAGGGCTTTCTTGCTGAGAAAGACAGAGGTGCCGACTACCTTAAAGATCGAGGGCTTTCTTGTCGAGAAAGACAGAGGTTGCCAACTACCTTGAAGTTGAGGGCTTGCGGGGATAGCAAGACAGATACACCGATCTTCGTATCGAGGGCTTACCCTGGTGTGGGTAAGACAGACTTGCTTGAAAGTATAAATCAAGGGACCTTTATCCAAGGTTGTTGGATACCCTTCTCTTTGGGTTAAAAGACTATCATCTTGTTACTAGTAGTTCTTCTACTTGTACTTGTTTTATTCCGCTGCATTTTGTATCTTAAGGAAAGTATAATTTTCTTATACTTCCCTACTTACTTTGATTAGTTTAGATTCTATACGCTTTAAGGTAGAATCTCATATTGTAACTTTTGTTAAGTTTCAATTTCCGGAACCATATTTCCGGAACCTTCTTTTGGAATCTCTTTCCAAGTTTAGTCCGGTGTTAGAGGTGTTGTGAATCAACTTAGTTTAACTTTGTTAAACTTAGTTCTTTCCTTTTCTTAAGGAAACTCTAGTTATTCATAACTAACTTTAAAGGTTCCAAAGGAATTTTTAAAGTATACAATTCACCCCCCCTCTTGTATATTGAGCATCTCATATTATATTTCGATCCTACAATTGGTATCAGAGGTTGGAAACCTCTTACTCTATACCATTCTTACAATTGGTATCAGAGCCAAGGTTACTGAAATACTTGTACTCACGTTCAAGTTTTTCTTGCTCACTTTTCAATTCCGAACTTTTTCATTCCAGATTATCCATTCCGAACTTTTCCTATTCCGAACTTTTTAATTCCGAATTTTTGTTATTAACAAGTTTGTCTCCAAGTTATTTTCAAGTATGGCAGGAATGAATGTTGGTTCGATAGACAATTTGAATCCTACAAGGCCACCAATATTTGATGGTAATGATTATGAATACTGGAGAGATCATATGAAGACGTTTGTTATCAATACTGGAGTAGATAACTTTGTCATGCTTACTGGTGATTACAAAATTCCTGACAAGGAAGTCAGAACCTTTACTAACCAGGAGAAGCAAGAATATCAACTCAACTACAAGGTACGCAACACTTTATTATGTTCAATGACCAGAAATATATATAGCCAAATTTCTTCTTGTGAAGCAGCTAATTGTATATGGAAGAAGTTAGAGGTTACTCATTTTGGGACTTCTAAAGTGATTGAGACTAGGAGAGCTATGCTTAGAGCTGAATATCATGGCTTTAATTTTCCTTATGGAGAACCTATCTGTAAAGTACAACAAAGATTTATGACAATCGTCAATAGTCTACAGTCTATGGGAGAGAAAGGTTTAGATGATGAAGCTCTTGTGGACAAGATAATTGACATTATGCCCAATGAGTGGGAATCCAAGAGAACAGCTATAGATGAGAACAGGAAGGTTACTCAAATAACTCTTGATGAATTATTTGGAACTCTTCTACAACATGAGACCAGAATGAAGAGAGATGCTGACAACATCAAGAAGAAGAATGGAAATGGTACTGTTGCTTTTACTACAACTTCGAATCAGATGAAAGCTAAGACTCCTGAGAGAGTAACCAGATCCAAATCGAAGAAAGTCATTTTCCAATCCGAATCTAGTGAAAGTGAAGTTTCAGAAAATGAATTAGCCAATCTTGCTCGAAGGATGAACAAGATAGCTGGACAAAGAAACTTTCAATCCAAGTATAAGAAGAAGGATAGGAAAGATAAGAAAGATGGAGAAGTTACTTGTTATGAATGTAAGAGAGCAGGACATATTAGACCAGATTGCCCTATGCTCAGAAAGAAAGAAAGAAAGGAAAGGCATTCAGACAGGAACAGGAAGAAATATTACAAAGCTAAAGCTAAGAAAGTTTTGAAAGCTAATGACACCTGGAGTTCCAGTGGTGGTGACTCTTCAGATGAATCTTCTGAATATGAATCTTCAGGACAGAAGAATCTTGGTCTTATAGCCAGATTACCTATTGATAATCATTGTCTTATGGCTAAGGTACGAAATGCTGAATCATTGACCAATGTTTCTTTAAATCCTAATGATAGTAAGTATTATAACTCTTCTGATGAAGAATCAACTTCTGATGAGGAAAATACTTTACCTACTTTTGAAGAAGTCTCTAGATTTGCTGAACTTCTTGAGATTGAGAATTCCAAACTCAACAAGAAACTTGATAAGGCAAATTCTAGGAATTCTATTCTTACTAAAGAGATATCAGATCTTTCTAAAGATCTTGATAAGAAAAATGCTGATTTTGAAAGTATTTCAAAAAATCTTGAGGAAGTAAGTTCTGAGAAGAATAAACTTTCTAAAGAGTTAGAAAAAGTAATTTCTAATAAAAATGTTTTCGAGCCTAAATCTAGTTCCAAAACTAATGATTTTGAAGATAAAAACTTAGTTGTAAAACTCAAGTCCGAAATTTTTTCCTTAAAGAAGTGCTTATCAAACTTTACCCATGGTAAGGAAAATTTTGATAAGATGTATTCTCAAATACGACCTTTAAGAAATAAATCCGGATTTGGTTATACCCATGCAAAACCTGTTTTCAGCAACAATTATTTTGTTCCTCAAAGTGCCCCATTTTGTACTAAGTGTCAATGTGGTGGTCACTGGGCAAGAAATTGTTCCTTAAACAAAACCCAATCCTTAGGTTTTCATAAAGCTTATTTTTCCAAGAAAATGTGGGTACCTAAGATTTTATTGTCTAGAAATCTCGGATCCAAGCAAGTTTGGATTCCGAAAGTCTAACTTTGTTCTTAATTTCAGGAAAATAAAGAAAGTTCCAGCAACAATGTTTGGTACATGGATAGTGGATGTTCCCGGCACATGACTGGTAACAAAAGCTTCTTTGAAAAAATTATCAAGACGAAAGGAGGAAAGGTAACTTTCGGAGACAATGCTAAGGGAGAGATTGTTGGTTTTGGTAATATTGTTCTTTTAGGTAAAACTTTGATTTCAAATGTTCTTTTTGTTAAAGGTCTTAAGCACAGCCTCATTAGCATAAGTCAGTTATGTGATGAAGGTTACCTTGTGAATTTTAGGAATGATAAATGCTTAGTTCACAATTCCAAGGAAGAATTTATTCTCTCAGCCAACAGGCAAGAGAATGTTTACACCTTAAACTTAGAAGACCTAAGAAGCCAAGATTTACCTTGCCTAAGTGCAATGGAAGATCATTCTTGGTTATGGCATAGAAGACTAGGACACTGTAATCTTAGAAACCTATGTAAACTCTCTAAGAAGAAACTAGTTAAGGATCTACCGGAGCTTAGATTTGATTATTCTAAAGTTTGTGATCCTTGTCAATATGGCAAGCAACATAAATCTAGTTTTAAGTCAATCGGTGAAGTCTCAACAACCGATGCATTACAGTTGGTGCACATGGATCTTTTTGGTCCTACACAAACTGGAAGCATTGGAGGCAAATACTATGTGTTTGTTCTAGTTGATGATTACACTAGATTTACTTGGGTCTATTTTCTAGCAAGGAAATCTGAAGCTTTTTCTTATTTCAAAAGTTTTAGAGCTCAAGTTAAAAATGAGAAAAACCTTCCATTGAAAACTATTCATAGTGATCATGGAGGAGAATTTCAAAATTCTGATTTTGAAACTTTTTGTAGTAAGAAAGGTATTACTCACAACTTTTCAGCACCTAGAACTCCTCAACAGAATGGTGTAGTTGAAAGAAGAAATCGAATTCTTCAAGAAATAACTAGAACCATGTTGAGTGAATATTCTATTGCTAGACATTTCTGGGCTGAAGCTGTAAGTACTGCTTGTTATACTATAAATCGAGTTTTGATTAGACCTTTTCTTAATAAAACTCCTTATGAGTTATGGAATGGTAGAAAACCAAGGCTTTCCTACTTCAAGGTTTTTGGTTGCAAAGTATTCATTTTGAATACTAAAGATAACTTACATAAATTCGCACCAAAATCAGACGAAGGAATTTTCTTAGGATATTCCACAACCTCTAAGGCTTATAGAGTTTTTAATAAAAATACTTGTACTGTTGAGGAAACAGTACATGTGAAATTTGATGAGTCAGATCCTTTTGTTTTTAAAACTTCCCAACTTACATCTTCAGATGTGTTTTCAAAAACTGATTGTCAACCTTTGTTAGAAGAACCTTCTGATAAGGAAATTGTTCTAGAAGATACTTCTGAAACATTTACCCCAGAAGACTTTCTACCTTATGTTGATGAACAGGTTTTACAAAACTCAAATCAGATGTTTCTTAAGAATCATCCCAGTGATAGTATCATTGGTGATGTAAATCAACCTGTAAGGACTAGAAGTTCCTTAAGAAATGAAGTAGAACATCTAGCATTTCTTTCCCAACTAGAACCTAAAAGCACTGATGAAGCTTTAGGTGATGATGATTGGATCAAAGCAATGCAAGATGAGCTAAATGAATTCGAAAGGAATAAAGTCTGGACCTTGGTTGAAAGACCTAAGGAAACTTCTGTTATTGGAGTAAAATGGGTCTTCAGAAACAAATGTGATGAAAATGGAGTCATTGTTAGAAATAAAGCTAGACTTGTTGCTAAAGGCTATAATCAGCAAGAAGGAATAGACTATGAAGAAACCTATGCTCCAGTAGCTAGACTTGAATCTATCCGTATTCTACTTGCCTTTGCAGCATTCTTTAATTTCAAACTATTTCAAATGGATGTGAAATGTGCTTTTCTTAACGGTTATGTTCAAGAGGAAGTTTTTGTTGAACAACCTCCTGGCTTTGAAGATACAAAACATCCTGATCATGTTTTTAGACTTACCAAAGCTTTGTATGGCCTTAAACAAGCCCCAAGAGCATGGTATGATAGACTCACTGGATTTTTGCTTCAAAATAACTATGTTAAGGGAAATGCAGATCCAACCCTTTTTATAAAGAAAGATAAGAAAAATGTTTTGATTGTTCAAATTTATGTTGATGACATTATATTTGGTTCAACTCAGCAATCTTTGACTGATTCTTTTGCTAGTCTAATGAAATCTGAGTTTGAAATGAGTATGATGGGTGAGTTAACATTTTTCCTTGGTTTTCAAATTTCTCAAAAACCAGAAGGAACCTACATATCTCAACATAAGTATATTAAAGATCTTCTTAAAAAGTATGGTTATGACAACACGAAGAGTATAAGTACTCCTATTGGTACCTCAAACTCTTTAGATCTTGATGAAGCTGGGAAACCAGTAGATCAAACATCTTTTAGAGGTATGATTGGAAGTCTACTTTACTTAACTGCTAGTCGACCAGACTTAATGTTTTCAGTATGCTTATGTGCAAGATATCAATCCAATCCTAAGGAATCTCACTTAAAGGCAGTTAAAAGAATTTTTCGCTACCTTAAGGGAACCATGGATCTAGGATTATTTTATACTTCTGGAAATGATTTTGTTCTAAAAAGCTTTTCTGATGCTGACTTTGGTGGTTGTAGAATGGATAGAAAAAGTACATCCGGAACTTGTCATTTCTTAGGAGATTCATTAGTTTCTTGGTCATGCAAGAAGCAACATTCTGTTGCACTCTCCACTGCTGAAGCTGAATATGTAGCAGCTGGAAGTTGTTGTGCACAAGTGTTGTGGATGCAACACACACTTACAGACTATGACTTGAGTTTTACTAAAACTCAAATTTTGTGTGATAACACAAGTGCCATTGCTCTAAGTAAAAACCCTGCACATCACTCCCGTGCAAAACACATAGATATTAGGCATCACTTTCTTAGGGATCACACACTTAAAGGAGATATTATTCTTCAGTTTATCGGAACGCAAGATCAACTTGCTGATATTTTCACAAAATCTTTACCTTCTGATAGATTTGAATATATTAAACAGAAGTTAGGAATGATAACCGTAAGGTAATCTTCCTTAATTAACTTTCTGTTGGAAAAATCTTCTCACAGTAATAAACTCCTTTTCATAGGGGGAGTACATTTGTTTGTTTATTTAACAAAGTTTTTTCAAAATTTGTTTTCAAATTTTTCGAAACGAAATTTTCCGGAATGGAACTTCCGGAACTACAATTTTCCAGAATGGATATTTCCATACAAAATACTTCTGGAATAAAAGTATTCGTATTGAAAATTTCCGGAATGGAAAATTTTCGTACTGGTATTTTCATAATGAAAAAACTTTCGTATTGAATCTTCCATATCAAGTTTTTCGTATCAAGTTTTTCGTATTGAGTTTTTTTCGTAGTCGTCTTTACATTACCCATTACGAATAGCTTTCCTAAGCTAATCCGAAAGGTATGACTTCCTTACTGAAGTTTTCGTAATCATATTTTACTTGCTGGCATTTTCTTATAGTTTGTTTTCGGTTTTTTTTTTAATTTCTTGAATTTTGTTTTAATAAAACCTCAAAAAGATCGGATTCAATCTCTCAACCGTCAGATCTGATCTCAGATCTTTCTAAACCGTTAGATCAACCGAGGAAGTTGAACCGTCATCCCAAAGCCTATATAAAGGGGACCCTATTTTCTCGTCCCACATCGATCTCAAGCTCTTGCGTGCTGAAGCTCTGTCTCTCTGATTTAAGGCAGTTCCGAACTTCAGTCTTCTCAGTTCCGAACTTCTCAGAGACTTCTAATCCGAATGTCTGCAGAGTTAGCTTCTCAAGAGATGTCTTCAACAAAGCCCATTTCACAGTGGTTAGTCTACAGAGAGCGGTTAGTGCATCCGAATTTCTTCAGCAACTATGATTCTATTATATCAAAGAATATCAAGCTCAATGGCTGGGAAGATGTTGCGATATCAAAAACCGGCAACCAAGATGAAGTTTACCCAGACTTGCTTGTTGAGTTTTATGAGTCGGTTGCTTTCTTCGTGGAAGACAATAGAGAAAAATTTTCCTTCAAATCGTATGGCAAGACTTATAAGCTATCTTACACCAAGGCTGCAAGCTTGGTAGGGTTGAATTATGAAGGGGAAGCTGAGTTTATCTCGCATGTTCTGCCAGACTCCTTGGGTAGTTTCAACAAGGAGAAAGCCTTAGAAATTCTCGGACTGGATGATGATAAGGCTTCGAAAATTGCAACCCTATCTACAAACTTCCGGATTCTGGAGTTATGGGTGCAAGGGCTTATTGTACCGAGAAAAGGAGACAAGGACAGCTTGAAGAAGAGTGAGATATACATCTTAGATTTCTTGATAAATCAAAGGAAGTTCAACCTGATGAAGCATATCCTTCTTAATCTTGAGAATTTAAAGAAAGGGAATCTGAGAGCTCAGATAGTAATGTACCCGGCAATATTGTCGAAGCTGATAGTTCGGTGCCTTGAGTCCTTCAAGGTTGCTTGCAGTTCTAAACCGAAAGTTTGCAAGATCATGTTGCTCAGTGATGCAACTCTTAAAAGGATGAATATAGCTTTTGACAAGAAGTCTGGCATGTTTATTGATCTTCCTCCTCAAGAAGAAGTGACTCCGAAAGTGGCTGATCCGGAATCGCCTAAGCCGGTAAGGAAGAGGAAGCTGAAAGAAGTGGTAGGTGAAGCTGAAGAACCTAAGTCTAAGGAAGTCCATTCCGCACCTCCTAAGCCTAAGAAGAAGAAGACATATACTGATGAGGTTGCAGCGAAGTGGAGAGCTGACAAGGAAAAGAGGAAGGAAGGAGATCCGCAGTTCGGATTGGATCCCGCAGAGGCTAAAGCTCTGAAAGAAAAGGCTGCTGATGAGCTCGAGAAGCAAGCTAAGGAAAAGAAGCTGAAGAAGAAGTTGTCAGAAGCTGAGGCTGTGCAAGTCTTGTTGAAGTTTAATGAAATGGTTTCAGCAACCATTCCCGTTCCGAGAACTTTTTCTTTGGACTCTCTACCTGAGACTCCAGGAAGAAATCTCGATGATCCGAAAGAGGCTGCTGCTAAGAATGCTGAGGAAGTAGAGCTAGTGGAAGAAGTGGAAGAAGCTGCTGAAGGAAGTGGTGAGACAGGAGATGTGCTCAAACAAGTAGATGAATACAAGGGAACTCCTTCGGAACACCTGTCGCTCCGAACTTCTGAAGCCGAATCTTCAAAACTAGTTACTCCAGTAATAGAAGGAAAGGAAGGAGAGGAAGAAGTTTCTTATCATGGAGAAGAAGAACATCTTTCACTTGATGCTGCTCAGAAAGAAAATATAGAAGTTGTTGATGAGGAAGATTTGGTTGTTCAAGTTTCTGACAGTGAGAAGAAATCTCCGGAACAGGTTTCTATTCCGAAAAAAGATAAGGGGAAACAAGTTATTGCTGATACCCCGAGTTCAGAAAAGAGTATGAGGAAGGAAGCTGGTAGTTCTTCAAAGAGAAAGTTGGAGCTTATTGAAGAAGAAAATTCTCCTAGCAAGATGTCAGATTCGGAATCATCTTCGTTGGGGCACGATTTTGTTGTTCAATCCTTGAAGAAGTTGGTGGGAACCATTCCGACTTTCTCCAGTATTGATTCTCGGTGCCAGATGCTCCAACATACGCTGAATCAGAAAACCGATTCCGTATCCATGGTAATGGATAAGTGTGTTGAGATAGAAGCCCAGTTCAAAAATTTCTTCATTGGTTACGAAGCCCATAAAAGATCTTGCAAAAGGATGACTAGCTGGTCGAAGAAGAATGTGGAAGAGATGAGGTTGCTGGATGAGTTTCAGGAGAATGTTAAGGATGCTTTTCAAACTGAGGATAAGAAGTTTCATGAGATGACTGCATCATTCGATGAGAAATTGGCAGAGGAAAAGAACATTCGGAGTCAGGAAGTAAGAGATCTGAATGGAAAGCTCAACTCTGTTAATCAAAGTTGGAAATTTGAAAGGGATCATCGGATCAATTTTCTAGAAAGGATAAAGTCTCAGGAAGAGAAAATGGAAGCTCAGGAAGAAAAGTTGAAGGCTCAGGAAGAAATCATTCAAGCTCAGTTAGCAAGAATAGTTGCCTTAGAAAAGCAAGCAGAGGAAGATCATAAGGACCTCAAAAAGATCAAGACTATTCTCAAGGGGCTTATGTCAAAGGAGAAAGATCCGAAATAATCAATCCGATCTTTTTGTTGTAATCTGTTTTTGTTGCTGACATTTCAAATTTAATGAGAATCGTGCTTGTTGTTCTGTTTTGTTGTTATTACTAATCTTTCAGGTACTTTGTTATTTTTTTTCCATTCCCTCGAAATTCTTTTTGAAAATCACAAAGGGGGAGAAGGAAAAGATCCTTAAGAAAAAGAGGAAATCTAATAAGTGCTTATCAAAGGGGGAGAAAGAAAAATACCCAATGAGATAGAACTCTAATAAGAGTTTGTTTAAGGGGGAGTTTTTATCTTAAAGAAATATCACTCCGGAAATATGAATACGATCCTTAGAGATTCAAAGCCTAAGGGGGAGTTAGTCGTATTCATCTATATTCTTAAACCAAGGGAGATAAGCTTTATTGTGTTTCTTTCTTCCTAGAAATAGCTTTTTCGTAAGGATGTTTGTGCTTTCCAAAAAGGGGGAGATTGTTGAGTCAATAAGGTTTTCCTTATGACTTTTCCATTCCTTCTTGTTTTGAAAATCACAAACACCTTATCTTTAAGGAAAATCGCTTTTGTAAGGAAAATTGCTTTTATAAGGAAAAATGTTTTCTTAAGGAAAAACGCTTTTATAAGAAAAATTTATCCTTATCATATTTTCATTAATATTTTTCTTAAGTATGAAATTCGGATTCACTTTCTCGGAATCATTAAAACTGATAAAAAGCATTCTGTTTTAGGGTTCGGATTCTGGACAAGAACTATAAGGAAGTTTCACTCCGAATTCCGGTTATGAATTCTGACTAAGTTCTATTCCAGATTCAGGATACGAATTCTGAAGAAGAATTTCCATTACGAATTCTAATGAAGAATTCTCATTACGAATTCTCATTACGAATTCTGAAGAAGAATTCTCATTACGAATTCTAATGAAGAAATCCCATTTCGAATTCTCATTACGAATTCTGAAGAAGAATTCTCATTACGAATTCCAATGAAGAATTCTCATTACGAATTCTAATGAAGAAATCTCATTCCGAATTCTCATTACGAATTCTGATGACGATTTCTCATTACGATTTCTGATGAAGAATTCCTATTCCGAATTCCTATTCCGAATTCTCATTCCGAATTCACTCATTAAACAGAATCTGGATATCATTGTTTTATACACTCTGAATTTGTTCACTCCGAACTTTCACTCCGAAATTTCTATTCCGAACCTTTATGTTAGGTTTTAAAACGATGTCGTACTTTCTGTTACACTTACTTTGTTATAAAACGATGTCGTCCATTTTGTTATAAACTAACCGTTGTCTAAGTGACACGTGTACAGGTCCCTCCGAACTTTAAGGAAAATATGACCGTTGGAGAAGGAGCCGACCTCACCTATAAATAGGAGCTCATTTGAAAAAGCTCAAAACGGATGGATGAACATTTGAACTTTGTGCATACATGCTGTTGAAGTGATTTCTAGAGAGAGAGTCTCTTATTAACTCTCAAAGCTTCGTGCAACTCCGAATGTTGGTGATTACATTCGAGGGCTTCCGGGGATAGGAAGACAGAGGTGCCGACTACCTTAAAGATCGAGGGCTTTCTTGCTGAGAAAGACAGAGGTGCCGACTACCTTAAAGATCGAGGGCTTTCTTGTCGAGAAAGACAGAGGTTGCCAACTACCTTGAAGTTGAGGGCTTGCGGGGATAGCAAGACAGATACACCGATCTTCGTATCGAGGGCTTACCCTGGTGTGGGTAAGACAGACTTGCTTGAAAGTATAAATCAAGGGACCTTTATCCAAGGTTGTTGGATACCCTTCTCTTTGGGTTAAAAGACTATCATCTTGTTACTAGTAGTTCTTCTACTTGTACTTGTTTTATTCCGCTGCATTTTGTATCTTAAGGAAAGTATAATTTTCTTATACTTCCCTACTTACTTTGATTAGTTTAGATTCTATACGCTTTAAGGTAGAATCTCATATTGTAACTTTTGTTAAGTTTCAATTTCCGGAACCATATTTCCGGAACCTTCTTTTGGATTCTCTTTCCAAGTTTAGTCCGGTGTTAGAGGTGTTGTGAATCAACTTAGTTTAACTTTGTTAAACTTAGTTCTTTCCTTTTCTTAAGGAAACTCTAGTTATTCATAACTAACTTTAAAGGTTCCAAAGGAATTTTTAAAGTATACAATTCACCCCCCCTCTTGTATATTGAGCATCTCATATTATATTTCGATCCTACACTCTGGACATGTTCTATAACATGGTGTCAACCCATGTATATTTTCCCACATACTAGTATATGGGGTAGTCTGTGTACTTGGTCCAGGCCAAGTCATGTGGGGGAGTACACGCTGTATTGGAAACCCTTGTAATCCTCCCTGTGTCCACGTAATTCCCATGTACATGCAAAGTCTCTAGGGAGAGTTCACATGTCATGTGACAGGTGTCACACACCGTGTGACATTTATCTATTTCCTGAAACCCTATCCACAACTTAGTGGGGGCCACATGCTATATAATTCTGGATTATACACTGTGTTCATCAAGTTTTTCCATAAAGTATGGTTCATCCTCTCCACTCCTCATCCAATATTTCGGGTTTTTCTCTGGTGGTCCGTTCGCCTTGAAACTCCATATCTAGGTTTGTTTCACCACATTAAAACTGAATCAAGGTGTTTTAGGCCTTCAATCATCTCAGAAAATATTTTCAATCCATTCCAATGAAATCCTCTGGAAGAATGGTTTCCTTTGATTTGTTTTGATTCATCTGTTGTTGTCGTCGTCGCACCTCTGTTAGGTCATCCTGATGTTGGTTCTTAAATTTCATATCATTTCGGTAGGAAACAAATGTGCAATTATCATTCATTAAAAACCATTGAGGAATGAAGAAAGTGTAGAAATATCAGGGAAGAAAAGAAAAATAAACGAATCCGAAGAACAAACCACCATCATTGTTCATTTTTTCCTCAATATTTTCCCATAAGAATGATTCAACAATCGAAATAGTAATCTTTGTAATAAAACCCCATAAATATCTGAAATAAAACCCATACCAAGAGGTTATGATCGAATTGTGGATCAACCTATTCATTGGTTGGTCTTCATTCACCATTGAATTCAAGAATGGGGATGTAAATCCAAAATAACACATCCTACCTAGGAATTGGATTTCTTGATATTCAAGACTGATTACCACTGAAGAGATTCATCCAGAATTATATTCATTGATCCTCAATCCATAGTTCCATCATCACTTTATGAGAGAAAAATTCAGGGTTTCCTATCCAAAGCCTCTAAGGAATTATAGGGTTATGAGCCAAACATTGGGTCCTTATCAAAAGGCTTATTTAAAAGAAAAAGTGCCACTATGTCCCCAAATTGATAAAAAAGAAAAGAATAAAATAAATATTTCAATTTATTTTATTCATTAAGAACATATGTGACAAATTTTCACAGTCGACCCGTGACATCCAATGTTAGGTCGTGCCTAGGGTAAAGCTACTAATCTGAACATAATGGTGCCCTCATATTTCTGATCCCAAAAAATATTTAGATGTTAGTCCACTTTTTTAGAAAAAACAAATGAACATTCTATTTAATATTTCAATGTTTTTTAAACAATTTTTTTAGAAACATTGGGCCTCATAATTTCACATCGTCTCTGTGTATGGTCTCGAATTTAATCCATATAATATTTAAAAAAAATATACAAAAATTTGAGACATTTCATTCTCCCCACCTTGGGGATTTACATCCCTGAAAATTCAAAACCAAGGATACTCAGAAATATGTGGGTACTGCGCATGAATCTAAGCCTCCCACTCCCATGTTCTCTCCTAGAGATTCATGTGCTACCACCAGATACACACCAAAGGAGTCACTCACTGGCGAGTAGTTTCACCGAAGATATATTATCAGTGTCCCAAATTATTTTTACCCTAACAAGTATAGTACCAGTAAGGGGTCGATCCATAGGGAAAAAGATGTTATTCTTGTATTTCTTAACTAGTTTGTATTTTTATCTTAGAGAAGTTTTCTAAATTTAATGTCAATTTTTTTGTTGGATGAAAAGAATAATTGGTTTTAAGTTTCTTTAATAAATTAATTAATGGAATAAAGAAACATACGAGAAAATTGGTTTTGATGCAAATCAAGAGAGAAATGCATTGGGGTTCTGGATTTATGAGAAGTTGGTTATTAAATCAAATTTCTTATGAGGTTGTGTTGTTCATAATAACCCAACACTTTGGGTTTCAATTGTTAATAAAATTTCATTGGTCTAGTATTGTATTTAGAGATAAAGAAACTAACTCATTAGTTCGGTAGTCAGTGTTTCACAGTTATTTATTTGGATTAGTCCATTTTGAGTCGACGAATACTTCCAATGGTCATGAAAATTTTTGTTGTTATTCTTCTTTTGAATCCCTAAAAATTCTACACTTGGTCTGGTTCAGAATTTTCTGTGATAAGACTAAGTTATTTAAGTAGAATAAAAAGAAGTTAAAAGAAACAAACACATTCATAACAACTAATTCAAATTACTACTCATCATCTCCCACAGTCCCAACACACTGGGTATTTAGTTATAGATATAGGTAAGTATAAGCACAAAATTCTTGATACCTAATGTGATCATTCTTGAAACTTCAAGGAGGGAGTGATTCATCAGAAGACTATAGAATGACGGTAGTATGGCAGCAGATCTTCTCCACTTCGGACCTTAAACCTTTTCTCCACACTTTCTCTCCACCCACACACCCTAAACTGAAGGCCAAGGCCTCCTTTTATAGAAAATATAACTACACGATGTTTTGAAAAAGTAAACGGTGTGTAGTTTTGTCAATGCACTTGTGTCCTTGTTTTTCTCCACTGGTAGGCAGCCTAACATTCCATCTTTGACTTGGAACATGGCACTGCCTAGCAGGTAGCCATACACAGTGTAGTCTAAGTTTTTGGCCACCAAAAACTTCTAGAAAGGTATACACGACCTGTATAGGTAATGCACAATGTGTCCAAATTATCTGTCCACATGGGTGTGTAGACTTCTTCTCATCCACCAACTGCTTCTAGAAAGTTATACACGACGTGTATAGTGTGAAAACGACATGTACCGAATTTTGATTATTGGGCATGTACCTATCCTGGTCAATCTTTGTTTGACTCTGAATGTACATAGCATGTAAATAAGTACATGCCATGTAGCTGGTAAATTTTTCTCAATTTTCCCACAGTTTGTGTATTTGGCCATAAATCTCCTGAAAATGATCAAGATCACCAAAATTAAATTATTTTTTCACTAAGTAGTATGTAATTGCTGAAAATTTGTTCTTATTTTCAATAAAGTTTTTGAAAATGTATACACAAATCAGGTGCATCAAACTCCCCCAAACTTAGTCATTTACTTTCCCTCAACAGAATCCCAACATATAATTAAAAGATTCTATATTTTAAAAGGAATGAATTCAATCAATCATAAATGTAAATAATAAGTCACAGAAGAAAATTATAAAAATCTACAAAACAATTTCAATTCAGAAGATATTCTAATCATGCCTCATATATAATTCAATTAACTTTTGTCATCATCTTTTAAACACATGCTTCATCCTTTCAAAAACAAAAAATCCACATGATGATTTACCTCACCAATAATATACTCAACACTCAAGATGTTTTTAATTTAATGTTTTTCTCAATAAAAGATATATACACTCTATACATAGGTTTGCAAGGAACCTAGTTCTCTACTTTAGAAAATTTTGACTTACAAAAATCATGATGGCTTTCCAATAATGATCAGATGTTTTTTTGGCTAAAGGTTGGTAGGTAAAGACGTGAAAAATAACTCTAGGGATTGAAAAAAAGAGGATAAACTCTTAAATAACATTGCATGAAATTCGAATTTAATCTTAATGTAAAAGAATCCTCAATAATATTTACCAAATAATCTCATTATCACCATCTCCTTTGGTTTGGTAGGGTTCACAAACCAACAAGTGAGTATAAGGTCCCTTTATTTGTACCATTTTTTTCATAATAAAGGGGACCTTCACGAATAGAGGTTTGGAACCCTTTTTACCCCAAATGTTCAAGAGGCTCTCTCCCATACTTAATTTCAAGAAAATTCACAAAAATATTCCAGGTGTTGATAATCCCTTATTTTAAGCTCAAGCGAAGAGTCATGAAAAATCATAAAATAATTAGGGTAGGAAAGGAAAATAGGCTTGTAATATGGATTCCTATAAAGGCTATTCATGGTTTCTATGGGCTTCATGAAGATAAGATGTAGGGTTGGTCTCAAGAAAAAGGGGTTAAAATATTATAATGCCTCAATCATTTTAATTTAATTAAAAAATTCCTCATGTTTTGAAAAGAAAACTTGAAAATTATGGTAGTTATGTATATCTTAAGAATCTCTCAAGAAAGTGGGTATTAGGAAGAATATGACCAAGGGTTTAAAATACCTCTCAGGAGTGGGAAAACAAATAAAGAGACAATCAGATCATGAATATAATAAAATTGATTAGTCTAATTGAATTAATTAGCCAAGGATTACAAGTTTCAATTTAAACTATATCAACAATAATTTTAAAACACTTAAGAACTAAAATAATCATGAAACTTTTTTCAAAAATTTACCACTTTTAGCTTTATTATTAAAAAATATGATTTACCAAAATGTCTTCACATGTTCAATTATATATTCTAATAATGATGTCTCCTAGAATGATGATAAGAGAAAAAGGCTAAAGTGGTCGAGAGATTCCCCACCATACATAATAGCGCACGTGGTCCACCAAGTGTCCAAAATAATGAACAAGGGAATGTGGGGACACAAAAGTGGACCAGAATAAGGGGAAGTAAGGAAATAAGTAAATCAAGGAAGAAAAGAAAACAAATAGAAAACACAGTAAAACAATACTCCCCTCGTGTCTAGGTGAAGAAAGGCGAGAGGTGGGGGAATAGTGCAGCCCAAAACGTTTTAGAGTACCTGTGATGGAAGTGGAGAGAAAACAATGCAAGCATACACAACATAACCAGGCACAAGATATCACAAATATATATATAATGAAAATAATGTGGCCAAAAACTAGTCAGGGGGTAGCCTTAGAAGAGGCATCATCCGATACAGAAATGGCCTGTAGGGAAGGATCAGGAGCCTTGGAAACTGGAGGCTCAAAATCTGCACTCGTAAGAGAAGCTGTAGAAGTAGGAGCTGTAGGAACTGAAATCAGAATAGGTAGCTTGACATCACTCCCGAGACTAGAAGTATGGGTTGCAGTAGTTGTAGTAGCAGTTGGGCCCATAGTGGAGAGAAGAATTGAATTTGTGGCCAGTTCAGTAAAGGGAAGTGGAGGTGCGGAGGAAGGGCCAGGAGCTAAGCTAGAGGCAGGTAGCGGGGGTAGTGAAATACCATGATGCTAAAGAAAAATCCCCAACATCTGCTCTAAGTTGTCTAGATGGTGACCGAGATGAACCACATGCTGCTCCACTGCGGCTAGGCAGATGGAAAAATATAGACCGACCTAGGGTGTGGGGGTAGGTGGGGAAGGTGGGGTAATAGAAGAAGGAAGTCCAAAAGAGATGGGGTCAGAAGAAGGGGGATGGGGTGGGGAAGGAGGAGTAGGTGAATCGGTAGGGGCTGGAGGGTCAGCCATAGGACGAGGTGGTTCTTGGGAAAGGACATAATCACCCCTGCTTCCGGACCAATCTAATGCGAATAAGAATGAGAAAGTCCATACATTGGGGGGAACCTAGCATGTCAAGGGGAAGAGAATACTCAAAAACCCTGAGGTGGGGGGCAAGGCGAGTGGCGTAAAACCCACCGTTGAGGTTCCCCTCTTGGTCGGTAAACATGTTATGGAAATAGGGGGTGGTAAGGTAAGGGAGGTCTGGGTAGTCCTGCCAGATAACACATGTAAGTAGATCCATTTCATGACCAGTCATGACCCCCATATCCTTATGGCAGGGAAAAATAATGGCGTTGAAGCACCGATCAACGAAGTGAAGGATATGGTCAGTTATAATGGTGCTCTTATATGAAGTAGGGGTATAGCGGTGGTCAGTACAAACAATCTACCGCCACATAGCAATGATCTTAGAGTGCTCGGTTTAGGTCATGGAGGAGACAAGGGGTGGGGTGATTGGATGATGATAGTAATTGCACCCTCAACCAAACTCAGTAATGGTAAGGGAAAAGGGTTGGCTACCTTTCCAGAACCAGACCACTGGTACTGCATCACCGGGTGTCTCTCGGTATTGAGCTCCATCGAAATCAAAGGAAGAATCATACTCAAAAAATAAATCTCAAAAATATGAGTGCTTTCCTAGAAGATCAAGAGTAATGGGGTGTTCCCAAGAAGATCTTCCAACTCGCCCCAGATACCCAGCTGTTGTGGGACGCTGCTATCCAGATAGCAGCTGCTCAATGGAATCAGGTGGTGATAGAAGCACCATACCCTATCATGTTCCAAATCTATGACCGGGAACACCATACAAGGGTACGGAACACCTGAAGGTCCTAGCCCAGGTGGAGGTACAACAACAAGAGCTGGCTCTGGGGGTGAAGTGGCTATAGTAGGCGGAGGGTTGCTGGATGGGGTGGTCGATGATGGACCAGCTGTGAATGAGGATAGATCAGGTGGAGTGGCATATAGTGGAGAGGGAAGGGTGGCGCGCGGAGGCTTGGTACTAGATGGTGGAGGTGTGGCACTAATTGGACCAGCCTCAGCTAAGGTAGTGAGTGATGGAAGGATACACAATGGAGGGAGTTGGTACACCTGAGAGTATAGATCTGGTGATGTTGCGGGCTGGAGTGGTATGCGATGATAAATGGGCCTCTCACCCTCAGTATTGGAGGCGGGCCACTTCCCACAGGAAGGATCTTTGTCTGCCATACCCTAAAAAAGAAACAAAAACCAAAAGAAAAAGAAAAAGGAAAGAAAAATAAACAAAGAAAATGTGAGAAAAATGAAAAATAAAAATTACACGACGTGTACATCCAGAGTACGCGGTGTGTATTCAAAGAACATTAGAATCCCATGTTCTTTGGATAGACATGCTGAGGGAGCATGGGATAGATCAAGAAAGGATACATGACTTGTACCAAAGATACACTCTGTGTGCATGTAAAGTGGTCCTGGTCATGTGTGTGCAAATACACGACCACTATTTAAGTAGTTTAAACAATACAAGACACATTGTGCTTATAGGACCACACGACATGTTCAAGAACAATGGGTAAATGGCCGTGTGAAGTGCTACACATGGACTAGTTGAAAGAAATGGTATACACGGTGTGTTCCAAACAAACATGTTATGTCCTTGAAAATGTTGTGCGTGGCCGTGTGCAAATGATACCCAAGCACGATGGGGGATGGTACACGATGTGTATTGAACATACACACCAGGTATATTCAAATCACGAAGTAGCCAGTGTGTGGACATGTACAAAAGTACAGAACATGTGTTCTTCAAATCGTGCCTGTGTACAGTGGAAGCTGAACGGTCATCTGATCTACAAATCACCCTAAACGCTTATAATAACGTGAAAGAGAGGGTGTAGAAGGTCGTACCTAGAATGAGGATCACAATGCAGCAGAAATCATAACCAAAAACGCCCAAAATCAACGGATTTGGGAAGAGGGGGTTCAGGTGTCGTACGGGGGAAGAAAAGGGGAGAGGGGAAGAGCCGCGAGACACGGGCTAAAGCCGGGTGGTCCACGGATTTTATACCCGAGGTACACAATGTGTACAATAGACTACACACCGTGTATCCCATTTTAAAAAAAAATAATATATATATATATATAATTATTATAGTAAACTATATAATAATTAAGGATGATGAGGATGGAAGAGCAGGGGGAACATGAGAAGACGGAGGAGAACCCTAATATCGTGAATGCGACGAACTCTGAATCCGTGAAACATGGGGAACAAGGGACTATTGTGGTGGATTCAACACTCGTGAATGCAGGGAATCCTGAACCGGTGGAATATAATGGAGTTAACCTTAGCAATACCGTTGTTATATCGAGAAAATGACACAGGATTGAACATATAGGGCATAAGGAGCTCTTCCAGCTCGTGAAGAGGCGTAACCAGAATAAGGAGGGTCCCCAATCCACTGGGAATAACTTTTCAGATGTGGTAAGATTCCTCACTCCCCTATATTTCTCTAATTTTGATGTGCCCACGCCTAGAATATTTTTTAGGAATGGATGGATTGCACATGTCGCTGCCAATCATGATGTCGTTGGGGAGAGATTCAATCTATGAAAATAATCCATCATCACCAGATTTCTGGTCTTGGAAGAAGATAAAAGGTGGATTTAATTTTATCTCACTCGGCGACTTGTGGAGGTCTGGGGATTTGCTGATTTGAAAATGATTTCTGTGGGAAAAGGATTCTATCATATCCTATTCTCATCTGACGATCACAAGAGAAGGGAATGACGCATGGGATCCATTGCATTGAATCTTGGATTTCTAAGAATTCAGGAATGAGATAGATACTTTGACCCTGATAATGTTTGTAATACCTGTGCTCAGGTTTGGATCCAAATCAAACTAAATTGGATTTAATGTCACCCTAAAATTTTATGTGACATTTCATCCTCTGTTGGAACCCCCATTAGAATTTATAGGAAAACAGAGAACCCACGTTTTGGCCCCTTTTTCTGTATTATTTTGGTGGTTGACATGGCCAATACATTGGTTGAGGAGGTGGTTCACACAACAAGGGATGATACAATTAAATTTGGTATTCAATATGAAGGTAAGCCAAAATTCGACACAAAGTGTAATCCCTTTGGGCATCTCCTGGCTGAATGTAAAAGGGAGATAGAATGTGACTATTGTAAAGGAAGAGGGCATGATTTAAGTGCCTACAAGAAAAAAGGGAAGGTTTCACTCATGCAACCTGTAGTAGCTGATTACGAGATAGGCATGCCTGGGGGGAAAACATCTGGACCAAACAGCCCAGGAAGGCTTCAAATTGAGGGCAATGTCACTAATGATACAAGTGGTAGCAAGATCAAGGTGATGACTAAGGTTGTTTCCCTCATGAATTATGGTTGGGATCTTTAAGGAATGCATAGATGTCTAAAGGTGAAGTAAAGATGAAACTATGGTCATTACTGAGGAGACTGAGAAAAATCTGGGCATACATGGATCACAGATTCAAAAGGCACTGGAAACTGATGGCTCACAATCTGTAAAGCCATCTCATGATGGAGCTATGTGGAAGCGGTTAGTAAAGTCTGGGGAAGGTGAATGTGGAATTGGGAATGATGAGGCGGAGGGATTCTCACAAGTTCCATCATCCAAAGCATCCAAGAGAAACACATCAAGGGGAAGTGAGGAATCTACGCACTCTACAAATATGTTCACACCTCTGAATGGGATACACTGGTATGATTATGCTGAGGAACTCCTAAATGAGGTAGCAATTAATGCTGAAGAGCTGCATACCATTGAGTGGGATGTTCACCCTCTAAATGAAGGTGATGATGTCTCTGAAGATACACCTGGTCGGGGAGAGGAGAGCAAAGCAAAGGGGAAAGAGAGAAAATGGAAAGAGAAAGGAAACAAAAACCAAAAAATATGTGACACATCAAGTAGGACCTCATACAAGGGGCATGAACTCTAGAAAATGAAGATATTTTATTGGAACTTTGAAGGGCTAGGGAATAACCCCATGGCCAGGGCCCTTCAACACTTTATCATGGCCCACAAACCTGCACTAATTGGTATTGATGAACCCAAATTATTGATTAGTAACTAGAAGGGATTTAAATGGAAATATCTTGGATATAGCTTGATCTATAAAAATTATCATGCCTCCAAAATTGATCACCTTTGGGTGTTAGGACATGAGTCTGTTCACATTAACTCCTTCGGCCAAAGTGCTCAGTGTGTCACAGTCTCTTCCAACATTTCAGGATGTGAATTGTTGGTATCATTTATATATGCAGTGACATCATATATTAAGAGGAGGCGACTATGGCAAGAGCTCAAATCTAGTACTGACAACATGAATGAGAAATGGTTGGTTATTGGGGATTTTAACATAGTTTTAAGGTCTGAAGAAAAAACTGGGGAAAATTTCAACCGCATTACCTCATTGGAATTATCCTCCTGTATTGAAGCTTGAAGTCTTGTTGAGGTACCTATTGCGGGTAAAGACATCACATGGAGTAGATATTCGATGCATGAGAGGAAAGCATGTATGTTGGATAAGTGTTTTATCCAAATGGATGATAGGACTGCTCCTATTGGAATGTCGGGATTTATTCTCCCAAGGCATCACTATGACCACAGTCCTATCATTGTGGACCTATGGATGCATCCATCAAGGTCAGTTCCTCTTCCTTTTCGTTTCAATAATGGGTGGATTTTGATACCTGGATGTAGGTAGACAGTGTTGGAATCATGGAAGCTGATGCCCATTGGCAGTCCCTTTTACCGGCTTGTTGTGAAACTAAAGCATCTTAAGGGTATTCTTAAAGAATGAATTAATAAGTATTTCTATATATTGGATATTGACAATAAAAATGATGAGGATTTCCTTTCCCATAGTCAAGAAGCGTGATGACAGTAGGTCACACCGTCTAGGGAGGAAATGCAAGAACAAAATAATCTCAATGACCTTCTTATTATGAAGGAGAGGCTAGAGAGAGGGAAATTGATTGTGAAATGGTTGAAGGAGGGAGAAAATACTCTAATTTTTTCAAATATTTCACAAATAAAGGAAGGAAAAGGGGGGAATTAATGTTATAAAAATAAATGGCAATGTTTTCACCTCTGAATGTGAGATTTACCAAGCAGCTGTGGAATATTTTCAGGAGATTTATTCTGATAATGGAGTGGAAAAAACTCAAAAAATAATTTCCAACATCAGCACTTGCATTGAGGAACACCATAACCGCAACATAATGATCGATCAATCCAAGGAGGAACTCAGGGCTACCATCTTATCTCTTAACATGGAAAGTTCTTCTAGCCCTGATGGATTCACCATCATGTTTTTCATGTTCTATTGGGATATTTTCAAGATGAGGTGACTCAGGCTATTGGGGTTTTATTTATTCACTTCTTAATGCCGCATGGAGGTAATGAAAACTTCATTTTCTTGATACTAAAGAAGGATAATGTGTTTGACATCAAGGACTATAGACCACTGGCTCTTGGGAACATGATTCCTAAAGTCATTATCAAGATCCTTATGGATAGGATAAGGGAGATTATGAGGGAAAAAATATCAATGAACCAATTTGGTTTCATCTCTGGATGAAGTATTTAACAATTTTTATACACAGTATCAGAAGGAGTAAACTTGACGAGGAGACCAATGAAAGATGGAAAATTTTCCTTGAAAGTCGATATCTCAAAATCTTTTGATACACTGAAATGGGGCTTTCTTTTTAAAATCCTTCAAAGGTGTGGTTTGTCAAAGGAAGTCATCAAGCTTATTAATGCCATCCTAGAATCTTCCAAACTGTCAATTATTATTAATAGGTCACCAAGAGGTTTTTTTTCAGTGAACCATGAGTGTGAGGCAGGTTGATCCTATGTCAGGATTCTATTTTCCATTGCTGAAGATTATTTGAGCAAATTTATTAATGAGCTTGCTCAACTTGGACTTTATTAAAAAAAATCAAATATGGGAGGTACAATCTGGTCCCTTCACATCTTCTTGTATGTGGATAATATATTTTGGTTTGGTTAGGCCTCAAAAAATACCATTACTTTTATTAAGGGGATATTTTCCCATTATGACGGATTTGCTGGGCAGATCATAAGTTAGGACCAATCCTTCATTGTCTTTAGTGATGGTGTGAGCATAAAAAAAATAGGATAACCAGGAGACTTGGCATTAAGAGGGCCTCAATTACTTTTAATTATCTAGGACTACCTTTATTATATATTAAGGTAAAGAGGAAATACCATGAAAGCATTCGAATAGGAATTATCAACCAAATGGCCTAATGTAAATGAAAATCCATGTCCTAGGCAGTAAGGGTGTGTCTGGTTAACTCTATGATCACTTCTAAGTTTGTCTACTCTTTATCACTCTATAAATGGCCCATAGGTCTTGAAAATGAGATTCAAGGAATGATCTGAAATTTTTTATGGATAGGCTCTATTCATGAGAGGAAGCTAGTCACTATTTCATGGTTTGAGTGCATTAAAACCATCAAAATGGGAGGCCTTGAAATCAAAGATCTCAGGATTTTTAATGATGGACGGATTGGGAAATTTATTTGGAATCCTATATCGAGTGATAATTCTCATGAGTTCCTACTTAACATATTTAAGGGGCATCTTTTCAATGGATATAGATATCACCTCACATCCTCTTTCTGGACATCTCTTAAGTCTGTCTTCAGGAAAATCACACATGACACCAAGTGGATTGTGAGTAGGGACTCAAAACATAACTGCTGGACTACTGTATGGCTGGATACACCATGGCAGGATGTCATTGATGTTCCTATAGAAGACACTCACATGTCAATTGCAATCCTGTTATAACGTATTTTTAGGTTTGACAACATTCCTCATCATATTAGTCTAGACATTCAGAATTATAACTTTATGGACTATGATACTATCATTATCAGTAGGAGAATTTTAACGCAAAATATTTTTAAAAGATTGAATGTGATGTTGCTACTCAACCACCAGTGTGGCTAATGCGGTTTAATAACTCTTTCATTCATACCTCAAGGTTTTTGTTGCTCTGGAAAATTTGGGAAGGAAGGCTGCCCACTCAGGATCAAATTAAGAAGGCTAGATTTAATATGGCCTCTATTTGAAGTATCTTCCAACATGCTGAAGAGAGCACAAATCATTTGTTCATTGCATGTGACTTTGCTCATAAAATTTGGAAATGTATTGGAATGTTGTTTGATATGGAATATGAAAGGAACAACTAGTTTGAAGAGTGCATGAAGGCACTTTGTATGGCCAATTATAGTGAGAAAGTTTTCCACCTACTACTTGCAGCAGTTGCGATGGTGGTATCTCACATCTGGAATGCCCACAATCAGCTGTTGTTCAATGAAATGATTCCTCATATTCATGCAGGTATGATAGCGCTATATAAGGAGGTCTATTCCACATCCATTGTGCAACCTGAAGTTATGTTTAACACGATCCAAGATTTGAACATTCTTAGAATGTTGGGTGTTGCAGGTTGACTGAGGAAACTGAGAATGGTTAAATACATTCAGTGGATTCGTCCAATTGTGTCATGGTTAAAAGTTAATTTTGATGGGGCTGCGATAAGAATGCCCGACCCCTGGGATGTGGAGGTTTCTTTCGTACTCATTTTTAATTCATCAAGGGGTGTTTTTATCATTCCACTGGAATTAAAATGGCATATGAGGCTGAGTTATTGGCCATGATATATGCAATTGATTATGTTGCTCGGTACAACTAGATACCATTGTGGCTTGAATATGACTCTGAGGTTTCTGTGAAAGATTTTAAGGGACGGATACGCAATGTACCATGGAAAATTATACCTCTTTGGGTTGAGTGTCTCAAAAAGAGTGCTCATCTCAATTTGGATGTCTCCCACACATATCGAGAAGCAAATCAAGTTGAGAATGTGCTGTCCAAGAAGGCTGTCAGTGAGACGGGTATGTTTTGATCTTTTAAAATTACTAATTCCTATAAAGAAATGGTGAATGCTGATATGTGTGGAGTGATTCACTCTTGGATATGTAATAACCCCCTATAACTCTGACTCTGCTTTTCTCTTTTTTTCTTTCTTATATATTTTTATGGGTTCGACTTTCACCGGCTCCCATGTTTTCTTGGTATATAATAATTATTATTAATAATTAAAATAGTATATATATATATATATATAATTTTTAAAATAAATCTATACATGTAATGTATCGGGAAATACACATTGTGTGTTTTAGAATTGTAAAAAGAGAAGTACAACATTTGGTCCGGTGATTGGGGTGAGGTTCAAACCAGCAATCGACCTTTCCTAATGGAAGCCCTCCACTACTAGAGAAAAGGTTGTACTACTACTCCTAGTTATTATATATATAATTTATACAACCTATACTATATAGTATGAATTTAAACGAACGACCTGTGGTTTTTAATTGTAAAAAAAAGGGATGAAGCATGGAGATTAGCCGAGTTCAAACCTGGGTCTTTTTAATCCAGGGCTAAGACTTTTCCAATCTACCAACTTCACCCACATGAAGTTCTTTATGTTGAAAACCTTTTCAATATAGTAATCAAAAACATGGAAGACACAAAGTATATCTAAAGACACGCCGTGTGGTTTTATTAAAAGGAAAAATGATGGAAATGGGGTGTTTGTTAGGATTCGAACTCAGGTCTTTTGAAGCCGGGTTACAATCTTGGACAAACGATCCATCCCCACCATGGGTTTTTTTTATAAGCACACATATATATATATATGAAAAATACTACACACTCCGTGTAATAAAATATGAAGAGAAAAAGGAGGAACCCCATGCTGAAGGTTGGTCAGGAGGGATTCGAACCCATGACGTCTCGAATAAACTCCAGTGACCTTACCATCAGCACCGACATCATCCCTATTTAGTACTTTGTTAATATATATATAAATGTATAACAGTTTAAAAGGTAAATTAAAATGAATAACTACACTCACTGTAAATAGGTGGTACACGATGTGTATCTGCTGGGTTGCCTCCCAGGAATTGCCTTGGTTTTAGGTCATTGGATTGACCTACTTTCCTTATCGTACCTGAGAATTATGGTGGACAAAATTCCCACCGTGTCTTACATGTGATGATAAGATTTCAACCACTGCCCGTTCACCTTGAATGGATGACCATACTCTCCATAAATTTCCACCGCTCCATGATGGAATATGCATAAAACTTGGAATGGTACCGACCATCATGAATTTAACTTCCCTGGGAATAATCGGAGATGAGATTTAAAGAGAAGTACCTAATCACCGGGTTGAAAAGATTTTTGTGAAATCATTCAGTTGTGAATTGCTCTCATCTTTTCCTTGTACAACATGGCATTCTTATACACCTCTAATCTGATTTCATCAAGTTCCGACAGTTGGAACTTTTGCCTTTATTCAGTTTCCTTCAGATCAAAATTCAGAGACTTGACGACCCAGTATGCTTTGTGCTCCAACTCCACTAGTATATGTCATGGATTTTCATAGATGATGTGGAATGAGGACATTCCTAGTGGTGTTTTTAAAGCAGTCCGATATACCCACAAAGCATCGTCTAACTTCTTGGACCAATATTTCCTTGAAGTGTTTACTTTTTTCTCTAGGATCTGCTTGAGCTCATGGTTGGAGAGATCCACTTGTCCAATGGACTAGGGATGATATGGTATCCTCATATGATTATTTACACTATACTTCAACAGTATTCCTCTCATCAGTGTGTTGTTGAAGTGGGTCCCTCTATCACTGATCAGTACTCGAGGAATGTCAAACTTTGATATGTAGTCGACACAAACAAGGATGTAAGTGTTTCTGAAAGATGGGGGAAAGGGACCCATGAAATCTATACCCCAGATGTAAAATATCTCGACCTCTATGATGGGGTACTAGGGAATATCCGCTCTACGTCCCATGTTACCAGTCCTCTAGAATCGATCACAACAGTAAACAAAAGCCCAAGAATATTTATGCACAGTGGGCCAGAAAAACCCAGATTGTAGGATCTTTGTTATCGTATGGTTAGGGCCATGATGTCTCCCAACTTGTGAGGCATGACAGAATTTCTGGACACAATGAACTTCAGTTTCAGGGATGCAATGACAGATCACCCCATCTCCATAGGATCAAAACAGAAGTGGATCTACCCAGAAGTACCTCTTGACATCAGAGAAAAATCTATTCCTTTACCAGAAGGAGAGGTCGGAGTGAACGACACCTATAACCAGAAAATTATCAATATCATAATACCAAGGTCTAGGTATTTCATTGACTGAAAAGAGGTGTTCATCAGGGAAATCCTCCCTGATTTCTCGATCTTCCTCCATCTCCA
The DNA here is from genome assembly GCA_963277665.1 of Viscum album. Taxonomy (NCBI): domain Eukaryota; kingdom Viridiplantae; phylum Streptophyta; class Magnoliopsida; order Santalales; family Viscaceae; genus Viscum; species Viscum album. Next base: position 1,979,872,603 of record OY728125.1, on the reverse strand, counting down.
AATGAGGCAGCTCCAGGCGGGAGAGATGGTCAGTAACAACATTCTCACTCCCTTTCTTATCTCAGATCTCCAGATTAGATTCTTGTAAAATTATTACCCAGCAGATCAATCAGGGATTTGAATCTTTCTTGTTCATTTGGTAATTTAGTACTGCATGGTCAGTATAAACAATAAAATTAGACAACACTAAGTAAGAATAGAACCTATCAAATACAAAACCCACTTCAAGCATATCATTTTCTGTGGTGGTGTAGTTGATCTGTGACTTTTTGAGAGTCCTACTATCATAATATATAGGTCGGAAAATCCAGTCAAGCCGTTGGCCCAAGACTGCTCCTACTGCATAGTCTCTAGCATCTCCCATAACTTCAAATTGTTACTCCTAGTTGGGAGAAATCATCACTGGAGCTTCCACCTGACACTACTTTAGGTGTTTAAAAGTTATGGCGCAAGTCTCATCAAACTCAAATATGGAATCCTTGGTTAGAAGATTGGTGAGGGGCTGGGCTATTTTTGAGAAGTCATGAACAAAACTCTTGTAAAACCTACATGCCTGAGGAACTTGCGGATGGCTCAGATGGAATTCGGAATAGGTTGTTGTGAAATGACTTCTATCTTCACCAGATCCACCTCTATCCCCTTTGCTGAGATTATGTGGCCAAGGATGATGCCACATTGCACCATGAAATGACACTTTTCCTAGTTCAAAACCATGTTAGTGTTCTCATATCTTTCCAAAACTAGCTCGAGGTGCTGTAAACAAGTGGTGAATGATTTTCTGTAAATGGAAAAATCATACATGAATACCTCCAAGATCTATTCCGCCATGTCATGGAAGATAGCCAGCATATAGCGCTGGAAGGTGGTGGGCACGTTTCACATGCCAAAAGACATCCTTCGGTAAGAAAATTTACTATAGGGGAAAGTAAATGTGCTTTTCTCATGATCCTCTGGAGCAATAGAAATTTGGTTGTCACCGGAATAGCCATCGAGTGAGAAATAGAAGTTGTGCTCTGCTAGTCTATCTAGAATTTGATCCATGAATGGTAATGGTAAATGATATATCCTTGTGGCATCATTCAGGTTCCTGTAATCCACACAGACTCACCACCCCGTGATAGTGCATGTAGGGATGAGCTCATTTTTATCATTTGAAATTATAGTGATACCCCACTTTTTGGGTACCAATTTTAGGGGACTCACCCATGAACTATCCGAGATGGGCTAGATGATGCCTTCATCCAAAAATTTAATCACCTATTTTTTTAAAACTTCCTTCATGGAGGGATTCAAGCACCGTTGTGGTTGCCAAGATTGCTTGGAACCTTCTTCAAGTAGCACTTTGTGGGTGAAAATGTTAGGGAAAATTCCCTTAAAATAAGATACTATACACCCAACAGTGTGCTTCCACTTTTTTAGAACCTACAGAAGTGTGTCTTCCTACTCCTGTTACATTTCTGTATTAAGTATGATAGGAAATGTTTGATGGTCTCCCAAATACCCATAATTTAGAGAAGATGGAAGAGGTTTCATTTATAGTTTAGGCGCCTTTAAAATCAAACGTACAAGTGGTTACACCTTGTCCCATTCCAGACTGTGAGGAACAACTACACATTTCCAGTATTGGCCACCCTAGCCTTCTAGGAATTGAAGTTCTTATATCTCTTCTTGAAATGGAATTTCTGGAATGATAAAGTTATCTGAGGTAAAAGAACATACCAGACCATCCCCTTCTATGCTCAAACAATCATTCATGATGGTTACTGCAGAACATCCCTCATGATTAGACAATTATGCATGCTTGAAAGCCTTGAGAACATTGTAGAAGACTCTCTTGTCTCCTACCCAGAAAATTATCTCCCCTTGGTTCACATCGATCAGTACCTTCCCAATTTCCACGAAGGGCCTTCCCAAGATGAGAGGTTCCTCATAGTTGTTTTACATGTTAAGGATAATGAAATATATGTGAAGGATCAGCCTACCCACCTTGAACAACACATCCTCCAGTAGCCCCATTGGATATTTGATGGATCGGTCAGAAAGTTGAAGGGATAATCGGGTAGGTTTCAAATTGTTGACCCCAATCTTTTTTGAAAACACTGAAGGGCATGAGGTTCACACTGGCCCCTAATTCATAGAGGGAATTCCCAAAATCACATGGTCCAATAGTACATAGAATAGTGAAGCTACCTGGATCCTGGAGTTTGGGAGGAATCAAATGTTGGACGATTGCAAAACACTCCTTGGTTTGGGAAATGGTTCCCAGATCCTCTATATTTTTTTATTGGAGAGTATTTACTTTATGAATTTGGCATAAGTGGGCATCTACGTCAGTGATTTTTAAAAAGGTATATTTATGTGCAGATTCTTAAACACGTCCATGAATTTGCTGAACTGGTGGTCCAACTTTCTCTGCTTCAATCTCTCTGGGAAGGGTAAGGCAGAATCAAAGGTTTTGAAAACCTCTTTTCCTTTATTCTGCGAAGCCTCCTTCTATGGGATTTTGGATGAGGAGGGGTTTGTATCTAAACCTTCTTTATCAACAGGGGGCACGGGTACACCTGAATGTGCTGGTTGCTGCTGTGGTAGTTCCCTTCCACTTCGTAGCGTGATGGCATGGGATTCCTCCCTTATGTTCTTCTCAGTGTTACCCAGTAGTGTACTGGGTTTCCTTCCTGAGAGTTGGTTTTCCAACTACCCAATTGGGTTCTCCAGGCCTCCAATAGAAGCCTCTTGATTCTGATATCTAGTTTCAGTAGTAGATATAAATTTTTTTATGAGATCCTCTCAGCTTGAGGTGGGATCCTGCTAAGGGGTTCTTGAGCTGCTGGAGGCGGTGGTTGTCACAGATGTTGTGGGCAAGGGTCTGGATACCCTTGCTGCTGATAAGAGCCCTGTCGGGACTATTGCTGCCTCTGGTATTGGTTATGATATTGAGGCTGGTTGTAGTTGGGTGGTCACTAGGGCGGAGGATTCTACTATTGTTGTCCCTAGCCTGTGTTATATTTATCACGCCATGCCGGGTTCTGGTACATCTCATACTGGTTTGGACCTCTGTTTTTGGAAACAGAACTTAACTCGCTTGGTGGAGGGCCTCCAGAAGAACCCGATAATTCTCCCATGATGTGGTTATCACCACATTCACTACACGCCAGATGGTTTGCCGCATGTACTTGAGACATGCCCTTCAGATTGAGCACATCGATCTTTTTGTACACAACATCCAACTGGGCAGCAAGCATAGTAGTTGCATCAATGTTACACATACCTCATTTATGGGTTCCCCAGTTAGAATTCCATTGGAAGATATTGGCAGACATGTCTTCCAATAGTTCAAAAAGCTCTTCGAGGGATTTCCTCATTACTGTACCTCCAGAAGAAGCATTCACCACGAGATTTGTAATCATTGTCAACCCTCTGTAAAAGGTTTGGACCTACATCCAAAGTGGGAGTCTGTGGTCTGGGAATTTTTGAAAAATCTCTGTGAAGTGCTCCCATGATTTTTATAATGACTCTGATTCATGCTGTTGAAAGTTTTGTATTTTTTTCCACAGCATCACCATCTTCAAGGGCGGGAAGTATTTAAATAGGAACATCTAGGAATGCTCCTCCTAGGTGAGGATAGATCGTTGCGACAATCCTTTAATCCAGTATTTCACCTTATCCCTTAGAGAAAAGGGGAAGAGCCGAATACAAATGGCATCTGTGGACACTCTGTGGTAGTGGAGAAAGTTGCAGACCTCCAAAAAATTGGAGATATGGGAATTAGGATCCTCTTTAGGAAGACTGCTGAATTGAACGGTGTTCTGGATCAGCTGCATGATAGTAGGCTTGATCTCGAAGTGTTGGGCCTATTCCGGTGGACAGACGATGCCCGTGTTAGCTCTATGGATGGTAGGTCGTACTCCATGAGAGTACGGTGTGGAGGTGGTTGTTGAGGGAGTGGAGCTGGCATGTATTTTTGTTCTTGAGGGGCATAGTACGACCCCTGACCTACATGTAAAAATGGCATCCACACCGATTGGAATTGTTGTAGCTATTGCGGGCCATACCCTAGAGGAAGTGGAGATTGCTAGTTCCAGTTATCATTTGGTCCTAACTACTATCCAGCTGCTTGGAAAACACCTGGATTTCCTTCATCATTCTGCACTATTAAAGTGTTTTGGTTCTTATCGGCCATAAGTCCTCGTTGGTGCCTCAAGAGTGTTTGTTCGATCTCTGGGTCAATTGGGAAGAAACATTACCACTCAGTGTTCTAGGAATGTGTGAGGTTGCCGCTCATACACCTAAATACTTGCACAATATGAAACACACCAAGCATAAATGAGGAAAAAGGAAGATGAAAAAAATGAGATTTAGAAAAGATATTTTTTGGAATTTATGATTACTATTTCCAATAATATTTTATACAAACTTAATAAAAACAAGGACATAATTTACTTTTCTTCATTTCCTTGGAAAAGACACTAAAATTTGTCCAGTTTTTTCACCGAAGGTATATTATCAGTGTCCCAAATTATTTTTACCCTAACAAGTATAGTACTAATAAGGGGTTGATCCGCAGGGAAAAATAAGTTATTCTTATCTTTCATAACTAGTTTGTATTTCTGTATTAGCGAAGTTTTCTGAATTTAAAGTCAATTTTTGTTGTTGGATAAAAAGAATAACTGGTTTTGAGTTTCTTTAATAAATTACTTAATAGAATAAAGGAAAATATGGGAAAATTGGGTTTGATGCAGATCAAGAGATAAATGCATTGGGGTTATGGATTTATGAGAAGTTGATTATTAAATCAAATTGATTATGAGGTTGTGTTGTTCCTAATAACCCAACACTCTGGGTTTCAATTTGTAATAAAATTTCCTAGGTCAGGTAAACTTGTATTTAGAGATGAAGAAACTAACCCATTGGTCCGGTTGTCAGTGATTCATAGCTCTTTATTTGGATTAGTACATTTTGAGTCGATTAATACTTCCAATGGTCATGAAATTATTCTTCGTTATTCTTGTTTTGAATCCCTTAAAATTCTGCCCTTGGTCTACTTCAGAATTTTCAGTGATAAGACGAAGTGATTTAAGAAGAATTAGAAGAATTTAGAAGGAACGAACACATTAATGACAAATAATTCAAATTACAACTCATCATATCCCACAACCCCAAAAAATTGGGTATTTAGTTACACATATATGTAAGGATAAGAACATAATTCTTGATACCTAATGTGATCATGATTGAAACTTCAAGAAGGGAGTGATTCTTTGGTAGACAGTAGAATGACGACAATACGGCGGCAGAGCTTTTCTCCTTCAGACCTTCAACCTTTTCTCCACATGTTATATCCACCCACCCCCTGAACCAAAGGCCAAGGCCTCATTTTATATAAAATATAACTACACGGTGTGTGGAAGAATTGCACGGCATGTACTTTTTTCAACGTGATTTTGTCCTTGTTTTTCTTCGTGGGTAGACCGCCTAACACGTCGTCTTTGACTTGGAACATGGCGCTGTCTGGTATGTAGCTATACACGATGTGTAGTGCAACCATACATGACGTGCAGTATCTGGTTTTTTCTACCAACCACTTATAGAAAGGTATACACGCTGTGTATAGGTAAAACACAGTGTGTCCACTTTAGCCAGTCACATGGGCATGTAGACTTCTTCTCATCTGCCAACTTCTTCTAGAAAGGTATACATAGCGTGTATAGTTTGAACACTATGTGTGACATATTTTTATTACTTGGGCATGTACCTATCCTATTCAATCCGTGTCTGAGTCTGAATCTACACGTCGTGTAAATAAGTATACACCATGTAGTTGGTAAATTTTACTCAATTCTCCCCCGATTTGTGTATTTGGCCATAAATCTTCTAAAAATGAACAAGATTACCAAACTTAAAGTATTTTTCCACTAATTAGTTGGTAATTTTTGATCAATTGTTCTTATTTTCAATAAAGTATGTGAAAATGTATACACAAATCAGGTGCATCACTCACCCATAAAAAATCCTATGAACTAATCCTCCATTTCCACTTGGTATTTAGCAAAATTTGCTTCATCCTTGATGTCCTTCTCGCCCCAGTTTATGACACGTGATGTGACATGAACATACTGCCTTAGCTATGACATGTGGAAGACATCATGTACGCAGTATAACTATGGTGGTAGAGCTAAGTGGTATGCCACCTCGCAACTCTATACAGTATCATAAAAGGGTCGATAAACCTCGGAGATAGCTTTCTTCCCCGACCATATCTTTGTAATCCCCATCGAGGTGAAACCTAAAGGAACACATGGTTTCCTTCCTCAAGATACAAAGGCCTTCATCGCCTATCATCATAAGACTTCTGACAGCTCTGTTCAGTCTTCATCTACTCCTAGATGATCGATACCTTTTATGTAGCCGCTCACACCAACTCCAGGCCCATGAGTACCGACTCTCCCAGGTTATTCCAGAAATTTGGTGACCTATAGGTTCAACGATACATGGCCTCAAATGGTGTCATAAAAATGGTGGAATGGTAGTTGTTGTTTTACATGAACTATACTAGTGGTAGGTTATCCTCCCAACTATGGTCAAAGTCCAACATGCATGCTCACAACATGTCCTCCAGAACCTGAATGGTCTTCTCCATCTCATCGTCAGTCTGTGGGTGAAATATTGTGCTCAAGCGCAACTGAGTGCCAAATTCCTCCTATAATACCCCCCACAATTATGATATAAAATGATCATCCCAATCTAAAACTATTGTTGATGTAACTTTATGGAGTCAAACTATCTTCTGCGTGTAGAGGCGTCCCAAGCTCTATACTGAACTCTACTCTCGGAAAACTAAGAAGTGGGATGACTTGGTGAGTCGGTCAATGATCACCCAAATGGAATCATATCCCCTAGATGTACATGGTAAACCCATTATGAAGTCCATCGATATCCCATCCACTTACATTATGACACCTTAAGGGGTTGAGCTAAACCCACTGGAACCTGGTGCTCAACCTTCATATGATGGAAAGTAAGGCCTTGAGAGATAAACTCTACTACTCTCTTCTTCATTCCTAGCCATCAGATCTAACATCAAAGGTCCTAGTACATTTTCCCCACACTTGGAAGTACCACCAAAGGGGATGTATGAAAGTACCTCAAAACCTCCGCCTATAATTCCATTGGTACTACTATACCTCCTCTGAGAATAACGAGGTTTACCCCAACTTTTAAATATCCATTAGGAGGATACCTTCTGGGAATATGATCATGTAGAGTCTTACAGTAAGTATCCCCAAGTTCTGTATCCCTGACTCGCTATAAGAGTGGATGAGTAACAAACATCGATTGGAGGTAAGCTACTCCATTTCCATCCACAAATGATAACTATAATGACACCAAATGCTCTGATGCCTCATTCAAAAACTATGAACTATATCTCTTTCTAAGATAATATTACATCATGTTCCCCTTCCTAAGATTATATACAATATCAAAGTCATAGTCCTAGAGGAACTCTATACATCATCTTTGTCTCAAGTTTATATCCTCATAAGAGGTGATATACTTGAGACTCTTGTGATTGGATTAAATGATAAACCACTCGCCCATCAGGTAGTGTCACCGCATCTTCAACATAAATACTACCGTTGATAAGTCAAAATCATTGGTTGCGTAGTTCTTATCATGTGGTCTCAACTATAATGAAACATAGGAAATCACCACTCACCTATGCATAAAGACACAACCATGTCTAGTCTCTTATGCATCATAGAATACACTGTACTCAACAACCTCCTCCCACAATCTCAAGATCAGAGTGCTTGAGAAACTCTGCCTCAACTGGTGAATAGCATGCTATAACTTCTATATCCACACAAAAGGCTGCCCATTTCGAGTCAAAAATTCCATAGGTGCTAATTTCCTAGAAAAATTAGGTATGAATATCTTGTAATAGTCAGCTATCCAATGAAAGCTCCACACCTCTATCACCCTCCTAGGTGGCTCCCATGATAACACTACTTAAACCTTGGATAGGTCCACTTCCACTCCATATTTTAAGAGAACATGTCCCAGAATGTGGACTACCTAAATCCAGAACTAGCACTTCAAGAGTTTCCCATAAATTTGGTTCTCTCGGAGTTCATCTAGAAGTGTCCTTAAGTGTCTTGTGTGCTCCTACTAAGACACTGAGTAAACAAGGATATCATCAATGAAGACTACCTTGAACTAGTCTAAATAGGGATATAAGATAAGGTTCATGAGTCCCATGAACACTGTTAGGGAATTCATCACACCAAATAGAATCACCAAGTACTCATAGTAATAATAACATCATTTGAAAGATGTCTTTGATATTTCCTTATCCCATACTCACAACGGGTGATAACCTGATCGAGAGTCAACATTTGAGAACCATCATGACCCTCTCAATGGATTGAAGAGGCCATCGATTCTCGGAAGTGGATACTTCTTCTTTACGGTCACTTGGTTCAAGTGATGGTAGTCCACAAATAGCCTCATGATCCCTTATTCCTTTTTGAAAAACAAAACATGGTCTGCCCCAGGTGTAACACTGGGTCTCATGAAGCCCTTTCTCTGCAAGTCCTCCAAATATACCCTAAACTTTAAAAGAAATGTAGGAGCCATTTAATATGATGGTAAAGATATATGTGTCATCCCAGGGTGGGAATATATGAATTAGTCTATATATTGGCTAGGAGTTAATCCTAGAACATCTTCAGAAAATACATCCTCATACTCCACCACTACTTATGGAAAATTGAAGCTCATAGAATTTGCTTCACCAAGGGTCAAACTAGACAACTGATGAGTAATAAGATACACCCTTCTATGCATGAATCCTTCTGGTGCTTCTTGATTTTACTTTTCACCAACAAAGGAAACCCTCATTCCATCGCTGCAGACACACTGGACCCTTCACCTAAAACAATCAATCTTGTCATGGACTGTAGATAACCTATCCATACCAATAATGATTTTCTAAAGCCTCAACACTACAACAAAGAGATTCAAAATGAAACTCTCATCTCTAAGGGTTAGTTAACACTATTGGCATAAATATGTGATCATCGAGTCTTATCCAGTTGGTGTCTCCAAACATGATTGTCGATTCAATTATTTAACCTGAATCTCACGGTATCGTACAAGATATGTGGTGAGAAAGGAATGAATAGAACCTATACCTATCAATATAGAATATAAAGTAAAAAAGACACAGATTATACCTCGAATCATTATTGGAGCCCCTGGGTAGTATGCCTCTACAACATGCATCTTTCCCCACCCCTCTTCCCCAGCTCCATGAGCCTGGCGTTGACCTCCTGGGGTGGAGGTGGTAAAAAATAGAAAGGCCAACCACCTTTTGTTTCTCTCTTAACTCCTCATCCACATATGCTACTCTGTAGATCTGCATTCTTTTATTTTTTATGTCTAACTCAGTTGTCTATAAACTGTTTCTCTATTAACAACATGATAGGTTGGAAAATCTCGAGTGAGACATCCCTTGTTGTCACATGAATATCACAACCTCTCCCTAGTTTGACTGGACCCACCATGTGATCCCTGAACTTCAAATCCGTTTTCATGGGACTTCCTCCTGAATCTCCTCCCATGTACAGGTCCCTGAGACTATTTTCGGGTCCCTGCTACTAAGGTATCTACACCAGTGTGTCCACTACTGACTGCCACTGGCTATATCCACTAAGCCAAGAATCTTTCAACTACCAAATATCACTGAACCACCCCAGCATATGCCAGAATGCATAAATGTATAATTATATCCTGGATATCTCTAAGAAGACCTCACTTGATGGTTCAGTTCCAAAAGTAAGAATATCTAACCATATCCATCGAGTACCTCGAAAGGTTGCTGAACCTTGATGAATAGTTATCCACTATCATGATACCCTGCTGAAGCTGAAGTAGATCCTGTATACAGAAAACTCTCAATGTAACTGGTGAAAAATCCTCTAAAAATATATGCTCAAACTATTTCCACAAAAGAGTCACCTCATCACGACTATGGGTGGAAAAATTCTATCATCGCTCTTCTGAACCCTGTAGAAGGCCCATTGCCATGACCACCATCTGATCCGCTGGTGTCCTGAGTAGATGAAAAACTCAGTTCACCACCTCAATCCAGTCCTAATCCACCTGAGGGTTGGGCTCGCCTTAGAACCTAAGGGCTATCTATCTCTAAAACTTGTGAAGTGTAATCATTCTATGCTCCTCATCTTCTGGTACTATAGGTACCACGTGCTGCTCTATAGGTTGTGGTATAGCTGGTGCGTCACCTGGAGGTAAAATCTATGGAACTGGTCCTTGTAATGAAGCCTTGCCACTGAGGGGGTCATCCTTGTGATCAAGCTACTCAATCCAATCTGGTATGCATTGTGAATGCATATTATAGGAAAACATGATGTACCATAGTCAATGAGTATATTTGAAGAGTAGACTCAAGAAGTATTTGGAAACCACATCCCATTTATATATTATGTATGTATCATTATTTCCCCCTATAACCAGTGTTCTCATGTACCAACTCATAATTTATAATTTTGATCACAAAAAAGAAGAAAAACAACTTAGTTTACCTAATACAAGATTAATGGATCAAAAACTTGCAACATTCAAAATTAAACAATTCATGGGGGGAAATGGAGAATCAATGAGATGGAAAACCCAGAAAACTCCACTCCAGGCAAGGAAAGATGAAATGTCTTAACAATTCGTGGGGGGAAACCTGCAGAGGACATTTAAAATTGATAAAACTAATCATCATCTTCAATGACAGTGATTCCTAGCCCCTTAAACCCTTCAGGTGGGACTTCTGCAACAGTGAAAAGGGAATACAGATCCTCCTTTACATCTTCATCTTCATTTCTCTTGTGGGAGATCTGAATCTGAACCCTCTGGGGAACAATCTGGATTCCATGGCTCCAAATCACCTTATTTAGTTTAACATCCACCTACACATCCTTGGTGCCCATGGATTTCTGGGCAAACTTTCTGATCTCCTTAATGGCCTTGGGAGCCTTCTTCTTGAATGTTCATCCAAGTAAGCGTTTGTGGAGATTGATGGTGTACTCCCTGGTCACCACCCCCTCTTTTCTTCTGTTGTAATTTTCAACCATTTCCGCTCACTTCAATTGGGGCCTTTGAATTTACCTCAAACGAGGTCGGAGGGGCACAAGAATGAAAGAGGATCTTTGAAAATTCTATAGACCTCAAATGGGGGTGGAGGGGCACAAGAACAAAAGAGGATCTTCAAACCCTAATGCCAGTGAGAGGGTGGGGGCAGTTTTCATATTGTCCCTTCTCATGTATCGATTTGAAAAGTAGGTTATTATAGTCTTGGTGTATGGATATGTCAATCGACTGCACCAACACTTAGGTCCCTAGACTGAAATCTAAACTCAAAACACTTAACACTTTTACACCAAACCAATCTCATAGATTCCCGATCCTAAAGTAGAACTGACTTCCTCTGATACCACTCTATCTTGACCCATCCCAAGGGGGTTTGTGTCATGATTCCCCATGCTCACCTACAATAGGCCAAGGTCTAGTGACTAGAACTGAGTAGGTATTTCAATGACAAGGGAGGCATTACCTATGTACTTGTACACACACACATCCCCAAGATCACAAATGATGAAATGAAAAAACCAAAAATAACCCAATGAATGCATACCACTATATACCAACCAGTGTATGACATGAAAGTAAAGTGAATTAAGGTAAAGTAAACTGGGATAGAATAAAATCCCACCAAAATGTGTATGTAAAAAAAGTCCAATCTATAAGAAAAGGTACTAGGACTATTGATTATAGCCGTCAGAATACCTCCACCTGCCTGATCCCACAAAGTATTGTCTGGTCCTGGTCCGCCATGGAATCCATCAAAAGGGAGCATGACTACAAAAGAAATGACACATTCAGGAAATTCCAATGCATGGGCGAGTATATCAATTCTTAGAAGGAAACCTTGAAGCCACAAAGAAATATAACAATGGAAAGTAAAGTTAGATCTACACAAGTATATGTCTTCAACACATATAACAAAAATATCCAGATATACTCAAACCAGGACATGAAATTATAGGTAAGTCACAACTGCCACATACTAACACAACTCATTTAGTTTGAGGATTCTATGAAATAATCATTTGGGAGAGCACACTCTTGAGTCTGATATCACTAATGATGTTTGTATGAGAGGTTTTGCTCATCAAGTCTCTCAATGAGAGGGAGATATGCTAATAGATATGATGTGATAGATATGATACACAGACGAAGATCATAGCTAAGGCCATGGGGTGATACCAAAAACTCATTCTGGATTATCCTATTAAATAGGGTATTGACACTTGGTATTATTGGTCACTTCAATACTGAATACTATTCCTAGGGCGTAAATAATGAGTATAGGATATGCTCTGGCCTCTCAGGGGATTCCAAAAACTCTATCCAGGAAGTCCTATTAATGGGATCATACTCATATGAGTAGGAAATGGTACACACCAAACTTCCAGGAAATGATAAAGGGAACAAACCCTAATGAAACTTGTCCAATATATGGCGGAAAAGTGGCTCAATCCATATAGTAAGGGGGTGCATGGCATGTAGTAGGGTCACATGTCATTTCCTTTGACCCCGGGTACTGCTCATATATTATGACCCATGTCTTTAGAACATGTAATGTATAAGATGGGTACACGACATGCAGAAGGAGTCAAATGTTGTGTCCTTCCATTTGTGGTATTCCATTATACTCTAGTCATGTTCTAGTACAAGGTTCCAATCCATGTATATCTTCTCGCATACTAGTACATGGGGTGGTCTATGTACTTGGTCTAATGAAAGTCATGTGGGGGAGTACACACCATGTAGGAAACCCATGTACTCCTCCATGTGTTTGTGTACTTTCCATGTACACATTGAGTATCAGGGGAGAGTCCACACATCATGTGATAGGGGTCACATGCCGTGTGACATTTATCTATCTCCAAAACCCTAGACACTGCTCTATTGGGGCTACACGCCAAGTCATACTGGATTACATGCCATGGTCATCATGTTTTTTTAGAATGTCTATTTCTTTTTCTGCACATCCTGACCAATCTCTAGGGTTCTGCTCTAGTGGTTTTTTCACCTCGAAACACAAGATCTAGCTCACATCACCACCCTAACTCTGAATCGAGATTTTTTAGGACTTCAATCGAGTCAGAAAACCATTTCGATACATTCCGAAACAAACAGATCAAAGAATAGTTTCTTTTGATTCAACACAATTCATATATCATCATCATTGTCACACCTCTGTTAGGTGTCCCAATATTGGATCTTCAATTTCAGATCGCTGCACCTGAAAATGAAGGTACAATGATAGTTTGTTCCAAAACGTTGAAGAACAAAGGACACATAGAAATATCGAGGAAGAAAAGAAAAATGAATGAATCTGAGGAATTAACATCAGCCTATATTCGTTCTAGACTCAATTTGTTCTTATAAAAATGATTAAATAATCAAAAAAATATTCTCTATAATCAATCCCCATAAATCCTATAAATAAAACCCATCCTACAAGGTTTTGATCGAACTGTAGATCAACTGTTCATTAGTTAGTCTATGTTTTTCATTGAATTAAAGAACTGGGAAGGGAATCCAAAATAATTCATCTGACCTGGGAATTGGATCACTCACAGTTGAAGATCATTTGCTGCTAGCGAGATTCATCAAGAATGGAATTCTTTGATCTTCGATCCACAGTTCTATCATCGCCTGCTGAGAGAATTGTTCAGGGTTTTATCTCTAGAGCCTCCAAGGAATTCAAGGTTTATGAGAATAAACATGGGTCTCTACATAAATGTTTATTTGAAAGAAAAATTATCGCTGCGTTGCTGCGTCAAAAAAATGGAAAATAATAAAATAAATATATCAATTTTTTTATTCATTAATAACCCCCATGAATACTTTTCACAGTTGAACCGTGCTAGCCAATATCAGGTTATGCCTATGGTAAAGTTGCTACATTGAACACAATGGTGCCCTTATATTTATGATTTGATAACCTATTTAGATGTTATTCAACTTTTTCAAGAAAACTGCATGTGCATGATGTTTAATATTTTAATGTTTTTCAATCAATTGTTCCATGAACACTGGGCCTCAGAATCACATGTCATTTTAGTGATTGGTTTCAAATTTAATCCATATAATATTTAAAAATAATACATGTAAAATCCAGGACATTGAAAAACCAAAACATTTCAACCCTACTTTTTATGTTTGTTGTTATGTTAATGAACCCTACATTGGAATTGGTCTATGACAATATTTTAAATATAATGTATTATATATGTTTTCTAGAATGATATCACTAGGATTAAATATCTCTCTAAAGCTATTTTATAAATGATTAAAAGGCTAGTATTAAATGGATTAAATTGTTACTATTTATAAGGTATATTCTGACTCTCTTGGAATGATTTGAATTCAAATATTTACAATTAATTAGGTGCTATTTCTAGGATTAGTTTCACCTAGAGTTGTTCGACTGTCATGCTAAATACTGAGATATTTTCCTTTTGAAAATATAGATATTCATAGAAGTAGAAAAACATTTAATCTTGAAAAATAACAATGAGTTATTTCCTTGAGAGCCACACTTTAGAAAAATATATGTTTTCATCTATTTGATTGTCTAGCTATTGTCTCTCTCACGACTAAATTATCTTATTGTTATATCTTCATCTCCAAATTTAACAAAGAATTTTGTTATAGTTACACTTAGGATACATAAATTTTTATTCATTAATCTAATTTTTTCATTATAATTGTTTAAAGGAATCCTATATGATATTGAAGATCTATTTTTTATTGCTATGCTTTGTTAAAGATTAGCACATCTGTCATTTGTTGCTGCAACTGTGTGAAAAACTTGTTTTCTCAATCAAATAAATCTCTATTGGTTTATTGGAGTATTGGCTACCCGAACTCACTCATGGGGCAGTATCATCTTCTTAGACTAAGATGTAGATATTTAAGAATCTTATAAATGAACCATAAGGCCTTGTAAAATCCTTTTTTAAAATGTATCAACAACTTTTACTCATTTATGGAAGTCCTTAGTAAAAGGACTTATGAGATATAATCACAAATCTTGTAGAGTAAAGCATTGGTGGAGTGGACTAGGGGGTATTTGTGACCTAAATAACTATATATCACTATATTATTTTCTATATTTTTATCAACTGATTATATCTCATTAATAGATATGGAAATAATTTTTGTATATCAAGGGTAAGCCTCAAATATGTTTAAGTTTATAAAGGATCACAACTCACCCCCTATTATGTATTTTTTATAATTAATATGAAAAAATATTGGTATCAAAATATATCCTTCGTTGGATATATTTCTCTTTTTGGAAATAATTCTATTTCTATATAATACCAAAAAGTACACACAGAGGTATCTTTTTGGATCTAACAAGCCTGAGTTAAAGATTCAGAAGAAGAGAAATATCGAAATATATGATCTCAAAGAAGGAATGTAAATGATCCATGCTTCTTACTTTAGCGGTGATAAATATAGATGTTGGAAAGATTGAAATGGTATTTACTTGAAAAATCATGGAATAAAAGTTTATTTCAAGGTTTTAAAATTTTATGAAATTCCTAAGGAAGATGTATAAAAATTGTATGATCATTAAGAAAAATAATATGATCTTAACACATCATCAATTAATGATATTATATATTTTTTAGGAACTGATGAGTTCAATCAAGTTTCGCAATGTACTGCTATACATGAGATGTTACAAACTATTTCTATTAGGTACGAAGGAACTGATAATATTAAAAAACTGAGGTAAAATACTATAAAGATAATGTTTGATACTTTCATAATACATGAAGATGAAAATATCACTCAGATGAATGGGATATTGACAAAAGTTATTAATAATGTTGCTAATTTTTGAGATCTAATTAATAAATCTGATCAAGCTCTAAAACTACTAAGATCATTACCCTTTAAGTGTAATGAAGTATATACTGCTATATGAAAATCTACACTAGCTAAATAATTAGCAATGAATGAATTAGTGTTAACCTTGATGATGCATCAAGATGAGATACATGCCAAAGTTGAAAATCATGTCAAATCTAAATAATTTTCTCTCAAAACTATTATGGATGAATCATTTGATTAAAGTTATCCAATTTCAAAATATTATTTATCAAATATTATTAAAAGGTTGGAAAAACTATACAAAAAGAAATAAAGGTATTAAAGATTGTAAATACTCTAAATGTAAAGAGAAAGGTTATACAATGTTTAAGTTTCATTAACTTGTTTCTCAATGGAAAGATGAATATAAAAAAAAATCAAGAAAATTATGAAGGATACATAGAGTGATTCTTTAAGTTTAAATGATTAATCTTCTTGGAATTCTGAAGCTAACCATAAAATGGAAATGATATGTATTTTGACTCATGCTGATGAGGTACAATCTTCTTACTCTCAAAATAATACTGTTAAAAAATAACTTATGATGAACTAAATAATTATTGTTTTATGCTTTAAGAAAATTTGTATCTTTAAATATTGATAAAAAAAATAAAAAATTTATGATATTATTTTATTGGATTAATAATGTTTTACATAAAAAATTTCAAATATGAAATCTAGTTCTTCCAATATTCATGGTGATTTACACCAATAAAATTTTAATAAATTATTAGATGAAGTTGATACTTTAAAACAAGCCTTTATAATTCCTATTAAATGAGAATATTTTTTAACTCAAATTCTTGGAAAAAATAAAATTAATAAAAGAAAATTTAGAACAGGTAGTAATGGTGAAAAATCTAAATTATATAAGAATTATTTTATTCATAGTTCAAATTGAAAAAAAATTCAACTATTAAATATTCTTATTGTGATTTTAATGGTCATTATGAAAATGACTATTTTTTTAAAAAAAATATTCATTTGGTTTTAATCATGTTTATTGTTCAAAAGAACTTTGTATAAAAAATAATAGAATCTCTATATAAAATAGAAAAATTTGTATACCTGAAACCTAACTTTCTAACACTGCTGGACCAAAAAGTATATGGGTAACAAAAGACACTTGTATTTGATGTTTTGTAAGAATAGACCACTAGAATAAATGGTTAATTCATTAAGTGGTCATATGTGAAGTATATAGAAATTTATATTTTAACAAAAAAATGATCAACTCAGAAGTATTTATCTATTAAAATTTACCATAAATGTAATTGATAATCCAAGATGTATTTCATTGTTATCTTTATATATATTTTCTTATTCCATTAATAGTTTTATATTGGTAGAGAGAGGTCTTTTTCTCAAATATTAACTCCTTTTTCACTCTTATAATCAAGATGATTAAAACTTTGTCTTTATAATTGAATTTTATAAAATAACTAAATTGCTAAAACATTTTGTAAAACATTATTTTAATATGTTTTTAAATAAAAGAAAAAAAAATGAAATTTAGAAAATATAGTTTTAATTTAATTATAAAGACATTTTTTTGAAAAACAATATTCTTTTTTAAACTAATTACTGTCTTTAAATTATATTAAATTTTATTCATTTAAAAAACTTCTCTTTCATAATAGTTTTCTAATGTAAAATATATTTTCAAAATTTTAAAATCTGAAATTATTAAACCATATTTTTATCTCAAGAATGTGAAACATCGTCTGAAATTTTTTTAGAACAAAATGTATCGTCTCAATCTTTGTAACCCTAAACTATTATTTTTGAAACCACTTAAATTTTTTATCCTTCTTCATCGAAATATATTTTTAAAAAACTTTTAAAATCAGTCTGAGAAAAATAAATACACCAAGAACATCACGTTTAGAGAAAATAATTTCACAAATGTCACGAACAATCCCCCAGGTCCCATGTTGTGACTACCCTAAGCCTTCCTCCAATAGCCTAGGGTCTAGTTACTAGCACTGAGTAGGAATATCCCAAACAAATGGGAGGAATTTTCCTAAGTACCTGTACACACGCACACAACTCCAAGCCATAGATGCTGGAAAGTGAAAACACTAAGTAGAAAAACCCTACCTACAACAGTATAAAACTAAAGGTAAGTGGGGCCATAAGACAAGACCAACAAAAAAAGAAAAATTAAAATTACAAGTATTCATAACTCCTCCACATAAAACCCTACCTAATGGATAGGTACATAAATATGTGTTTGGAGCCGCAAAAGCACACCTTGCCTATCAGGTCACTCTAAGAACCACTAGGCCCCATTCCACCAAGGACTCCGTAAAAGTGTCGACTATCTGCACAAGACACGACATGTGTAGGAAAATCCCGTGCAAGGGTGGATAAAAGAATACTCTATAGGGAACCTCTAAACAAAACGTAAAAGACCACAAAGGAAACACAACTAAGAATTAATTTTCATATCAACACAAGTATATGTCAACAATACATATGAAAAGAGTATCCAGGTATACTCATAAAGGATTCAAAGACTCAAGGTCTCATCCACTTCTAGCCATATGGTTCTGCTCATATTGTGCTCGATTATAAGAGATCTCACTCATTAATCTATCTAACATTGAGCACGTAGAACATGTATACCAAAATTATTTGAGAGAACATCTTTTCTCGATACATCATGATGTTCCATGAGACATTCGGTCTCGCTAAGTCAAGTATCCTCGATATCACAGCCAATTCTTGGTCATAGGATTCTACTCGAGACATTCTTGTACTGGGAGAACTCACTCCTCAAGACTTGATGTCAACAGGGACTCTTACAAGAGGTCCTGCTAATTGGGGCCCCACCCAAAGAAAAAATTATGTTCAAAGATCATTATTTACATATATGGGATTCTCCTCAGAGAATACCATGATCCCAATTGGTATTAACCCACAACAAAGGGGATTCTTCTCATAGAATACCATGAATCCTATCAATGTGACTCATAACTTAGGGAGTTATCCTTAGAGAATATCATGAACGCTACTAATACAACCCAATAGATGGAGGATTAACTCCCTACACTTTTAGGTCACATCAATACCCATGAAAATCCATTAAGGGTGATAGGCTATCACTCTTGTCCCAAGGAGGATACCAAAACTCTAACCAGGACTCTATCCTCTCAAGGGGATTGCTTCCCAGTGAAATGGACACAATGTCGTACTAAACCTCCAAGTATAGAACTAAGGGGAAGATTTTAACCTATGATGGTCCTTACAAAAAACCCAAAAATATACCTCAAGAGGATAACCTCATCGTGAGGGTCCCAATGCCAAAAAATTCTCATTAAAAATACTTAATATTTGAATGTTAGGGGTCTTTTAGTAAAAACAGGGATGGTTGGGTCTAGGTCCAGTCTAACATGGCCCGACCCTACATAGGGTCTACTGAACTGGTTCAGCCAGCCCAACCGAACCCATTAGGGTTTAGGTTGACCCAAACCAGTTGGGTTTGGTCCAACGCAAACTGGTATGGCCTAAAGGTCAGGCCCATTGGGTCGCTAGACCAAGGCTAGTTAGGCTATGTGTTCTAGCTCGATGGACCGCCCAGTGGCCCAATTTTCACCAGCTCGGCCTACCCATGTGGACTAATTCATCTACCTGGGTGTGGAAACTTCTATGCCCCTCCCTACTTTTGGAATTAGTCAAGAAACTACATCGCTCAGGTCCACAGCCATGCAGCTAGTCTACGTGGCCAACCTGAACATGCGGTAGAGCCGCAGGTCTCCCGTTCGATTCGGCTCAGGGATCCGCATCCCACCCATTTTGCAACCTCTTATCGCCGACATCCCTCCTTCCATGGGTTTCCACCTTCATCGTTGTGGACCATTTTCAAAACCAAAATGTGTACCATGATCCTCGATTCACTAACTCACCTACTATGGGCTTAAAATCATTTTGTCGTCGTTCCGGGGATTTGAATGCATTCGAAACCTCCCAAAAATTTTACGACACAACCACGAGGGTCCGCTGATGAAGAATGTAGAAAGGGGTAAAGAAAAAACACAAGAAAACATGAGAAAATGGACCCAGAACTTTGTTCTTATTGGCCCAAATTCATTCTTGTTAGCGGGATCATTTAGAAATAAAAGAAGAATCATGTAGATCTAATCCCCCTTTTAATCCCCACAAAATAATTCCCAACCTGCACAGATGATCAACCCACAGATTAACTTATTAAGTGGTTGATCCACATTTATTATTTAGAAATTTGTAATGGGGGAAAGGTAATCACATATAAAATAATGACCATACCGCAAATTTGTTTCTCTATATATGTTGATTGAAGTTACGTCGTCATGTCGATCCTTGTTCTACCATCATTCATCGATTATTCGTCGTTTGATCAAACTGTGACCTTTGATCTGTAGTCACAGGCGAGAGAGCCTCCTACTCCTTTCCTTAAATAAACTCCAAGGATAGGATGATAACCCTATATTTTTTATGATGCTTATTAAAAAAAATTTCACAGAATCCACACGTAATTTCCAAATAAAATATATTTTTTAAAAAATATTTTAATGATGTTCACATCCAAAAACTAACTTCCACCCTCGACCTGCGTCGGTCGAGGTTAGGCCTGCATAAGGAAAACACCCCATTATGAATTCAAAAGTGGTCTCATATTTTCAATCCAAGTTACCATTTATGAGATATAAGGATTTGAAAAAAAATAATTTTATTTAATAATTTTATTGATTATTATGCCCTTTTTGGTTCTTTCCATAGTAAAATCACGCCAACTAAACTTAGGTTGCTTATTGGGTAAAGCTACTACTCTAAGATTAACTATGCCCTAAAATTTATGATCTGAGCATTAGTTTAAGAGTTATTCCACTTTTTCATTAAAACCACTCATGCGTGTTATTGAAAAACATAACATTTTTCTACAGATAATTTTGGGCACTCTAGGCCTTAGAATCGCATGTCATCTCAGCACGTGGTCTTTCAATTTTCCCAAGAATTATTTAAATATATAATGAGGGAAATATGAGTTATTACACTATACCCACCTTGAGGCTTTACGTCCCTGAAATCCAAACCAATGGATACCCATACAGATTAGGGTACGAGCATGAACTTGAGCCCCATGTTCCCTAGTGATCTCCTAGAGATTCACGTTCTCCCACTAAACGTGCACCAGACAAATCGAACATCCATGAAGGATCCTCTCTGGTCGATCCTAGATCTCCACTAGGTACTCCACAAAAGTTTCCCCATCATCAACATTCATATCTCCCCAGTCAATGACATTTTTAGGGCCATGTACGTATTTACTAAACTTGGATACATAAAAGACATCATGAACCAGCTCTCACTACGGAGATACAAACAAGTGGTACGCTACATCGCCCACTCTACGTAGTATCAGAAAAGGTCCAATGAACCACAAAGATACCTTTCTTACCCAGCTAAATATTTGTATCCCACATTGAGGAGAGACCAGAAGGAATACATGGTCTCCTTACTCAAACTTCAAGGGTCTCCATCACCTATAAGCATATGACTTATGGCGGATCTGTTCAATATTCATCCACTACTGGATGACCTTCACCTTCTCTAAAATAGCCTCTAAAAACTCTAGGGCCATGAGCGCTGACTCTCCGGGGTCAGTCTAGTAAAGATGAGACCTATAGGGTTTCCCATACAAGGCCTAAAATGATGCCATATCGATAGTGGAGTGGTAGATGTTGTAATACGCAACGCCCACTAGTGGCATCTGATCATCCCAACTACGGCCAAAATCAAAGATGCAAGCACATAGCATGTCCTCAAGAACCTGAATGGTCTGTTTCATTTGGTCATCTTTCTTTGGGTGGAAAGCTATTATCAAGAATAGCTGAGACCCAAACACCTCCTACAATCCATTCCACAACTAGGATGAGAAACGAGAATCATGATATGAGACTATGATTGATGGTACCTAATGGAGTCAAACTATCTCTTTAACGTAGTGGAATCTCAAACTCTCTACTAAACTCTACTCCTGAAAATCTAAGAAGTGGTTGACTTGGTGAGTCAGTCAAAGATCACATAGATGGTATCGTGCCCCCTGGACATATGTTGTAGACCCTTTACAATATACATCTATATTCCATCCCACTTTCACTCTACACGTCAAGGGGATAGGTCAAACTCACTGGAACCTGGTGCTTGACCTTCAGTTGCTGAAAAGTGAGGCATCTTGTGACAAAATCTACCACTACCCTCTTCATCCCCATCCACCATAACCAAAGTTAGCGGTCCTGATACATCCTCACCAAACATGGATGTACTACCAAAGGGGATTTATGGAACTCCACCAACAACTCCACCCATAAAAACGTCACTAAAACTATGAATCCTTTGAAAATGATGATGTTCTCCCCAACTTTCCAATATCCATCAGGGGCATGACCTTTGGAAATTGGAGTTCATATAGTCTTGCAGTTGATATTTCCAATCTATGACTCCCGCATGCGCTGCAAGATTTGAGGGGAAACCACCGCCGAATAAAGATAAGATGATTCATCTCCATCCATTAAGGATATAATCAAGGCAAACTGCTCCGAGGGCTCGTTATATAGCAGTAAACTCGATCTCTAGCTGAGATAATCTGCCATTACATTTCCCATCCCATTAGTATAGACTATTTGAAAATCTTAGTAATGGAGGAACTCTATTCAACACTATTTTTTCAAGTTCAGATCCTTTTGGGAAAAGATATACCTGAGACTTTTGGGTCTGAGTAGATGATAAAATGATCACCCATCAGGTAGTGTTTCCAAATCTTCAATGTAAAGACTACTGTTTCCAACACAAGATCATGGGTCACATAGTTATTCTCATGTGGTCTCAATGGATTTGAAGCATATGTAATCACCAATTTCTTCTAAATTAGGAAACAACCAATTAAAGTCCCTAATGCATCACATAACACTATATACCTAACTTCCTCCTCTAGAAAATTCAAGATCAGAGAACTCATCATACATTGTATTAACTAAATTTTTTTTTATGGGCACCATTCTATCCACTCGAATGCCTACCCCTTTCAACTAATCAAAGTTTTAATTAACCCTTTGGTAGTGGATACTCATTCACCATGGTCACTTGGTTAAAGTTTTGGTAAACTACGCATAACCACGAACACTGGGTCTTGTTATGCCCTTTCCTTTCAAGTCCTCCACCTACACCCCCAGCTCACGAAGCTTTATGAAATCCATTCGATATAATGATATTGATATCAGTGCCATCCCTGGGTGTAGAAAAATACAGAATTCTATCTCATTACAGGGAGTCAAACCTAGAAACATCTCATAGAAATACAACCTCATACTCTGCCACTACTCTTGGGAACTGAAAACTAATAAAACCCACTAATCTGAGGGTCAGGATAGCTAACTCAAGAGTGATCGACTGCACCCTCCCATACAAAAGTCCATCCCATGATTCCTAGTTTTTTTTCACTGACCATGGAAAACCCCAATCCAACATTGCAGACATACCACACCCTTTTTTCCTGAAATAGTAAATCACAACATGGACTATCGATAACCAATCCATATCAAGAATGACATTTTAAGGCCTCGATTCTATCACTAAAAGGTTCCAACAAAAATTCTTGCCTCATGGGTTAGATCAAATTATGAGCATAAGTGTTATTATCGAGTCTCCTCCCATAGGCATAACTAGATGTAAGGGTCAAGTGAATGGTTTAACAGGAAACTCTATGCATCGAACAAGATTTGTGATAAGGAATAATGATTAGCACCTATGTCTATTATTATGGAAGGTAAGAATATACACAAATCATACCATGAATCATTCCTAGATCCCTTGGGTTAAATGCATTGACCGCATGCAGCTGCCCTTTCCCATGTCCTCCAGCTCTTTAAGCCTATTATGGACCACATGGGGGTGGTGGTGGTAACATTTTGAAATGTATACCACCTCCTGCTACTCTACCATATCCTCTTCCATGTTTTTCACCTTAGAGATCCATCTGTTCTTGTCACTTTATCTACCTCAGTGGAGCATCCACTTTTTCCCCATCAGCAACATGATGGGTTGGAAAATATTTATAGAGATATCACCTGTCACATCATGGAAAGCATTACCTCTCTCTAGGTCGACTGGACTCACCCTATGAGCCTAAAGCTATAGATCCCATATCTTAGGACCTCCTCTCGGAACGTCTCACATGTTCATGTTTCTGAGATTAACTTCATCTGCCTGCTTCTGAGGTCTATGATCTTACTTTCCCTCTACTGACATCCACCAGCTATATCTGCTCAGCCAAAGGAATTTCAACCACCAAAGGTTATATCTAGCACCCTAGCATAAGTAGGGATGCATAAAGGAATAATGTTGGATCAGATGTCCCTAAGAACACATTTCTTAATGGTCTGAGACCTCATGTAGTTGTTATGTATCATATCCACTATATACCTAGTAAGGTTGGTATGACTTAATGAATAATCAGATTCCAATATGTCTTCCAGCTAAAACTATAGAATCTATTGGGCATGCATAGCCCATATATTTAATGGTGAAATCCATTAATCTAAGAAAGGTTCTCAAAATATTTCTATAGAAGAGTCATCTCATCGTAAGATCAGGTAATATAAACGTTTTCATCACCATACTAATCTACGTAGAAGGCACACCATTTGGACCACCATCTGATATAATGGTGTCCAGACTGGACAAAAAACTCAGTCACAACCTCAAGCCAGTCATTATCCACCTAAAATTTGGGCTCACCTTGAAACTGGAGGGGTCTCAGTCACTGAAATTTGTGAAGTTCACTCATCTTGTACATCTCATCCACATGTAATATGAGTACCATGTGCTACTCTACATGTGGTGGTATATCTGTTACACCACCTGAAGGTGTTGTCTCTAGTAAAAATATCTATACCCATATCTCATCACCCCATAAATCATCATTGTGATCACGCGGTGGAATCCTTACTGAATATCTAAATGGAAGCATCTTGAAGACCAAAAGGTGTAGCACAATCAATAGTGTATAACTGATGAGCTTAATCTAGCTCAAGAAGGACACGAGAACACACTCAATTATTTTATGATGCATGTGCCATCATTTTTCCTTGCAACTACTGTTTTCATGTAGTGAGTCAAAAAGCAGAATTCAAGGTGCTGGTGTATGGATACGTCAGTTGCCGTACCAACATTGGATTCCCTAGCGTGAAATCCAAACTTGAAACACTTAACACTATTTCCCCAAACCAAACTCATAAAATATGGGTTCTTAAGGTAGAACCAAACTCCTCTGATACACTATCATGAACCATCCCTAGGGCCCATATCGTGACTACACCATGCTCGCCTCCCATATGCCAGGGGCGAGAGACTAGCACCGAGTAGTCATATTGTAAAAAAATGGGAGGAATTTTCCTAAGTATCTATACACACACATATAACACCATGCCGTAGATTCGAGAAAGTGAAAAAACTATGTATAAAAACACAAGGTATGATACTAGATAAATGAAGGTAAATAAGACTAGAATACAATCCCAAAAAAGTAAAAGTAAAAGTACAAGTCTCAGGAACTCCACCACAGAAAACCCTACCACAATGGTAGGTACAGAAATAGCTATCTAGAGCCTTAGAAGCACTCTTCATCTCTCAGCTCCCTCTATGCACCACCTAGCCCAGGTAGACCAAGGTCTCTGTCAAGGCATCGAATATCTTCACAAGACATTAAAATTGCGGGAAAAGGCTATGTAGGGGTTGATTAAATGAATACTCAGTAGGGCACCTAAAACACAAAGTAGAATAACACAAAGGAAACACCACTTAAAATAAATTGTCTTCTAAACACAGGTATATGTTAACAACACATATGATAAGAAAATATAGGTATACTCATAAAGGATTCTAAGAATCAAGGTCTCATCCACTGCCATCTATATGGTTCTTCTCGTAGTATGCTCGGTTGCAGGAGATCTCAATCCTCAAGATTTTTTATAATAATCACATAGAATAGGTCAACCAAATTTATCCAAGAGAACATCTAGTCTTGAGACTTCATGAAGTTCCCTAAGACATTTGGTCTCACTAAGACAAGGAGACTCGATATCACAACCAATCCTTAGTCATAGGATTCTACTCAAGGCATGATCGTTCTTGGAGAACTCACTCCTTGAGCCTTGATGTCATCATGGACTCTTATAATAGGTCCCTCTAATTTGGGACCAACCCAAAGAGAAAACGCTGGCAAAGATCGTGATTTATATATAAAGGATTATCCTTATAGAATTCCATGAACTTAATAAGTATTAACCCACAAAAGGGGATTATTCTTAGAGAATACCATGAAACCTACTGATGCAACTCATAAGGTAGGGGATTATCCTTAGAGAATACAAAAAACCCTACCGATACAACCCACTAGATAGAGGATTAATTACCTATTCTCATAGGTCACGTCAATACCCATTTGGTCATCGGGTCATGCAGTGTAGCCCAGCGGCCCGGTTTTACCAAGCCCAAATCCTCATAGGCCAGTTCGTCCAACCAGGTACTGCGACTTCCACGACCCTCCCTCATATCGGATGTGTTCGAGTGACCGTATTTCCCCAGTCCACAGCCACATGGATTTTCTGTGTGTTCGACATGCACTCATGGTAAAGATGCATGTCTCCCGTTTGACGCTACTTGGGGAGTCGCGTCCCCCCTAGCACTGGGGCCTCTTACCTCAACACGTTGCCATCGACCATGGCCACTGCCATCGTGGTCGCTTCCACCATCAGCTGTCGAGTGGGAATCCCTCCATCCGCGGGTTTCCACCATCGCCGTGGTGGCCCATTTTCCCAAAAAAAGGTGCACCACAATACTCAGGTTGCGAACGCATCTTTTATAGGATTCAAATCATCCTGCCGTCACTCTGGGGGTCCTATCACATTCAGAACCTCCCGAAAATTTCTTGGCGTGACCACGGGGTTCCGCCAATGAATAACGTAGAATGGGGAAAAGAAGAAGAAAAATAATACCCAATGAAGGTTCCTAGGTTTTTGTTTGTGTTGGATTGAATTCATTCTCGTTAGTAGGATCATGTAGAACCAAAGGAGAATCATGAAGATCTAATCCCATTTTAATCCCCACAAAACAATTACCAATCTGTAAGAACGATCGACCCACAGATCAACTTGTAAGCGGGTTGATTCACGTTTATTGTTTAGAAAGGAAGAATGGGGAAAATGTAATCACATATAAAATAAAAACCACACCTCTAGTTTGATTCTCTTGTAGAAATATATTGAAGTCGCATCATCATGGCGATCCTTGTTCCTCCGACATTCATTGTCATTTGATCAAATTCCAACCTTCAATCCATCATTTTCGATGAGAGAGCCTCCTCTTTCGTGCCTCTGGGAAACTCTAGGGACATGAAGATAACCCTGAATTTCTGAAAAGGATTATTAAAAAGTTAAAATTTCACTGCATCAACATGTATCATCCAAATAAAATATTTTTATTAAAATATTTTAATGACTTTCACATCCAAAATATAACTTCCACCCTCAACCCGCACCAATTTAGGTCAGGGCACTCTTAAAGAAAAAAACCCATTAATAATTCAATGGTGGTCTTGGATTTTCAATTCGGGTTACCGTTTATGAGTTATAAGGATTTGAAAAAAATAGTTTTATTTAATTATTTTACTAACGATTACGCACATTTTGGATTTTCCACAGTTGACCCGCACCGACTAAACTTAGGCCATGCCTAGGGTAAAGAAAATGATCTGAGCTCAAAGGTGCCCTCAAATTTCTGATATAGGAACTATTTTACGAGTTATTCCACTTTTTTAGGGAAACTGCTCATGTGTGATATTTAAAAAGTTAACATTTTTGACGGATCATTCTGGGCACTATGGACCTCAGAATCGCATGTCATCTCAGCACCTAGTCTTGTAATTTTCCCAAGGATTTTCAAAAAATAGAATCAGTAAAATCTAAGTCATTAAACTCTCCTCACCTTTAGTATTTACATCCTAGAAAGATAAACCAGGGGATACTCAAACAAATGAGGGTGCGAGCACAAACCTAAGCCCCCCACTCCCAAGTGCTCTCCTAGAGATTCTAGTGCTACCACTAAACATGCACCTGATTAATCGACCATCCATGAAGGATCCTCTCTTGTCGATCCTCGATCTCTACCAGGTACTCCACAAAAGTCACCCCGTTGTCAATTTCCAACTCAACCTAGTCAATGACGTGTGATGGGTCATTTACGTATTTATATAGTTGGGATACATGAAAGTCATATTTCACCTGCTCGAACTACGGAGGTTGAGTGATCTGGTATGCCCCCTCACCTACTCTACGTAGTATCAGAAAAAGACTAATGACCATAGAAGATAACTTTCCACCTCGACAAAATCATCGTATCCTACGTCAAGGAGAGACCCAAATGAATACATGGTCTCCCTCCTAAATCCACAAGGGTGTCCATCACCTATCAATATATGACTTCTGATGGCTCTGTGAAGTCTTCATCTGCTCTTGGATGACTTAAAACTTCTACATAGTAGCATATACCAACTCCAGGCCCATGAGTGCTGACTCTTCGGGGTTAGTAAAACAAAGTAGAGACCTGTAGGGTCACCCGTACAAGGCCTATAATAGTGTCATACCGATGTTGGAGTGGTAGCTATTGTTGTACGAGAACTCCACCAAGGGAAGGTGATTGATGACCATTGTCTCACATGCTCTCAAAAAAATGTTTTTGATTTTACTAAGTGCAACACAATGGATGACCTAATTCATTCTCTCAAAGAGTAAGAGAATTAAACAACACTTAATAGGATTGAATAAAAAAAAGGAAACAAGTGAAATCAAATGAAACATATGACGGGGGGGTTGGTTTTGTGACTTTTGGACAATAAACTAAACAACAAACCAGAACAATCAAATACCCATTTTCTTTAAAAATACTTATTTGATAAAACATAGGTTATCTAATATACCCCCTTCACCATTCATTTATCATTATCCCAAATGATTATAATTCATTATATTATGATCCCCTAATCTTGTCAAAACCCAAACCCTACGAAAATTATCAAGACCATAAATTTGTGAAAATGAGCCCTAGGTTAACATCGGGACCTCCAATCCTAACACCCTACTTTGATTATGATCCAAAATCCGACTTTTGGATAGTGTTCAATTAGGGAAATATCTCCTCCCTAGAGTTTAGAATTAATTGAGTTTGGGATGAGACTTGAACCCTACAATTCTTTCCCAAGTTTATTAAATTTTGCGATTGAGGTTATACTCACACGATTTACACAAGCCCGACCACGCGGTCAAGTGGAAGTTGATCGAGTAACATAGAAATTAAAACTCAATTAATTGATCAAAATTTATAAATTACAATATTTTAATAGATTCAAAATGAATAAATGAAGGGAGTATGGATTAGATCAACTACGAAATAAATCACTCTTCCATGAGCGGAGTTGTCATCATGGAGAGGTTTTGCAAAAGCAATGAATTGATTTAGGAACACCCAATCTCGTCTCCACTTTTATATTCCAGCCCGAGAAGAATAAGATGATGAAAATAAAAAAAACACAGAAGAATAATTGAGAAATAATTCAAGATCAAGCACAAAAGCAAAGAAATACAAAGAGGACGTGGGACAGGAGATACTTCTTGGAAGAGATGTTTGCACAAGTTCTTACTTCTTACTAGAAATCTGAGGGGTTCCCAATAAACTCCCTTGTAGAAACACCTTCCCAAATCCTCATCCAATCCTCCCAAAGAGTGAAAACATCTTTTAGATTGAGTTGGGGAGGTCTAGGGTTACAAAACATTATTAAATGTGAAATCAGAATTCATCCAAATGTTTTAATACCACATTCACTGAAAATTTGACCTCTTAAACCTACGAATTGTCTTTCCTTATAGAAGGGATATTTTTTAATAATAACTTCCCAATATTCCCTCTAAATTTGGGCCCAATCCAAGCTCGGATGAAGAAGATACGACACAAATAGTGAAGTGATTTCCAATATATATAGTTCAGTCTAACTTTGACTTCATGGACCATTTACTCCACTCCAATGCACGATCCAGCTCTCATGTGTTGAGTAGAATTTGTGCCCCATTAATTCAAGATCACAGTTAAAAAAATTTATGTATGAATAATATATAAAAAAATATTTATGACCAAAATACTACAGTGGATTTTAAAAGTGTAAAACTGGAATTTCCATCAAATTTTCAAATGAATGATCTAATCCCAAATATTATATAAATTAACATATTTATCACAATGTGATGAAATTAATTCATTTGTTATCAACAAAATATTCAATAAAAATGTGTTTTATCAACTCCCCCACAATTATCCATTTTCACTCCTAGGAAAACCTCATATCATGTATGACAAACAATTTTTTTGATAAGATATACATGTTAATATTTGAAAATCCATAATAGAAAAATAGGAAAAGTAATAATCCAATCAAGAGTCAATATCAATAAATTTTAAATTAATTGTCTCGTAGGTTGTGTCAAAACAAAATCCAATGAGTTTAATAACACTAATCAGAGAAAAAATAATTCATGGGTCTACCATGCCACTAATTCCCCACATGTGTGTGTGCCAATCATTTCAAGCTTGTGTCTCCACCATTTTCTATTATATTTAGTTCAATAAAAAATTTTCTTCTTACCTAATTCTATTCCACCAAACCTATTCAACATCCTTCGCAATCAAATTCCAAAACCCACTCATTTAAGCATTCCCAGAAGTCAAACTTTGAGCTCCCGACCCGAATATCTCTACATGTTGTACATTTATTCACTCCCATCTTTATCGATATTTTTGCCAGGACCCATCCACGGGGCCCATGCTGTGACTACCCCAAGCCCGCCTCCTATAGTCCAGGGGCTGGCGACTAGCACCAAAGGAGTAAATCCCAGTAAAAGCGAAGGAATTGCCTTTATAAAGAGAATAAACACCACAGAGTACGCAAACTGAATTAAAATGAATACAAAAGTAAGTGTTGGAATGTAAATGGGCCAGTATACAAACCCAACTGAAGTGCAGTACAACTGAAAAGTAAAGTAAAAAAACTGAAATACAAAAGCAACAACCACCAGGTCATCCTCTAGGAACTCCCACCTGAAGTGTGAGTACCAGTAGTCTCATCGGATCCTCTAGTCCGGCTATCCTATCCATGTACGCCCCTCCTGATAGACCACCTCCAGGTACCGTCCCGCTCCTCAAGCCTCAATAACAATTAGCGTTGTCCATCATCTGCAATTAACACAATGTAGTGTGAGCGAAGCCCGTGCAGGGGTGAGTATACGATACTCAGTAGGGACCCCGAGACTCCCGAAGGTCTCCCAAAATCCACAAAGGATAAACCACAAAGGAAAGATACAAACACATGTATCAACAAATACTACTTAGGTATACGCCCATACATATACCTAAGTCATCAATTCTAGTTTTTCTCCGACTCATGAGCTCAAGTACAACCCAACCCACACAGAAAAGTATAAATCAATCAACACAGGAAGGTACGTCCCAATCCACACAGGAAAGCAAGTCAATCACATCGAAGATAATGATTGAAAGTCAGGACTCATCTCACATAGGTATACTACTTCTGAAGAGAGGTGGAGATGATTAGATGTAGCCTCTAAATCATCACCTATGTCGATCCCATATAGGATCCTAGTACAGAAGTCATCACTTCCGAATCCACAGAGGATCCAAGTATAGTAGTCATCGCTGCCTAATAGTACTTAGGTATTTGCCCATACATATACCTAAGTCATCAATTCTAGTTTTTCTCCCACTCACGAGTTGAAGTACAACCCAGTCCACACAGAAAAGTATAACTCAATCCACATAGGAAGGTATGTCCCAATCCACATAGAAAAGAAAGTCAATCATATCAAATATAATGATTGAAAGTAAAGACTCATCTCATATAGGTATACTACTTCTGAAGAGAGGTGGAGATGATTAGATGTAGCCTCTGAATCATCTCCTATGTCGATCCCACGTAGGATCCTAGTACAAAAGTCGTCACTGCCGAATCCACAGAGGATCCAAGTATGGTAGTCATCCTCGTCGAACCCACATAGGATTCTAGTAAGGTAGTCGTCCTCATCAAACCCACTGAGGATCCTAGTATGGTAGTCATCATCTTCATTGCAGCCAGCTCTAGGGTTCCCGCACACAGCATGCTCGATTCCAGGAGGGTCCGATCCATGAGCCAGGGGGGGTCGATACATAAACTGTCACGAAGTCCTGAGTTGATGTATCACCAAGTTCCATCATGTAAAAAATAACTCAATGCGACGGACGACATGTCAATCAGACGCCCGGTCTTAGAATTATTGGCTTTTTTGTCCCAAGGCCCAGTTGGTTTTTAAGCTAAAACCTGCCCGGCCATACTACAGCTACGTCCAAACCTCTATCGTAGTAAGAAAAAAGAACCATCTCACTAATAGGAATCCAACAATCTTGACAACACGTCAATTGGACATCCAAAGCTCATGTTATAAGGGTTTCCTCTATGAGGGCCCGATTGGTTTCGTGTTCGAACCAACCCAACTATACCTAGAGTTATCCTAAACATTGATTTTAATATACCGAAACGACCGTCTCGATCCAAGGATCCCAATGCAACTGACGGTGCGTCTTTCATAGGTCCGTAGCCCAAGTTATG
The DNA here is from genome assembly GCA_963277665.1 of Viscum album. Lineage (NCBI taxonomy): Eukaryota > Viridiplantae > Streptophyta > Magnoliopsida > Santalales > Viscaceae > Viscum > Viscum album. Next base: position 1,979,839,836 of record OY728125.1, on the reverse strand, counting down.
GGAGTTTGAACGGATTTGTCCGAAATTAGGGGGTTTGGGCCTGGACCGACCCGACCCAATACCCCCTAGGGCGGCCCGAACCGGGTCAACCTAACCCATGTCCAGGTCATGCCCGGTTGGGCGTGGCCTGGCCCGGCTGGCGCGGCTCACCCCAGCCGGCGCGGCGCGGCCCGGCGCGGGGGTCTGGTTCAGCAAGGGCGGCCCGACGCGGGCTGTCCAGCCCAGCGCGGGCAGTCTGGCCCAGTGCTGGCGGCCCGAACCACATGGCCGGTGGCTCGGCCTTCATCCAAGAGGGATGCGGGGGGGGGGGGGGGGGGGGGCTACCCCCCTTTATTAAGAAACGGCGGACCCCTGTGGGGTCCGCCCTAGGTGTGCTGGTCGGGGGTTACAACCCCCGGACTTCCCAAATTGTCCAGCCGTAATGGCCGGCCGAGGAGCCGCTGCGTGGCCTCTCGGAGCATCGGCGGCCGGATGTCCAAATGCCCCCTTGCTAAACCGCCGCAACCAAAGGCTGCGACCCATGTCCGATAGGCGCGGTGTGACTGCACCGCGCCCCTCCGCCGTGGCCCACTCTTGGTCATGGCTTCTGTCGGCGTCACCGGCGCGGCGCGACGACGCTGTGCACCTTCTTCGAGGGCCACTCCGGCCTTGGCTTCCTTGTGCCCGCGTGGTGCCGTAGCACCGCGCCGCCTCTGTTCCAAACCCTGACGGTGATCAACATCAAAATGGAAGGAGGGTTAGCAGGGTTTGTGCGGTCCGACCTCCTCCCGTTATATTGATAACAAGCGATCGATAAAAACGAAGAATGTCAAAATAAAACTTGAACGATGAAACAAACCCTACCTTGAAGAAGTTCTCAGAAGCTAGAATCGCAGAAAACGGCATCGCATGGTGAGACTACGTATACGTTAATGGTGATCGTCCGAGGAGGAAGTGGCGTCTCCGTTCCTTTGACGCAGGGAGACGATGGAATGACGTTACAGAGTTTTTCGTCGAAGGGTGGAGTTCTTTAACAAAGGAGACGTTCTTCGTGGGAAGATGAAGTTCTTCTAAAAGATATAACTCTCTCTCCAAAAACTTAACACAACAAACTCCAACCAAATAAAATAAGACTCCTCTTATTTTTTTTACTCAAGCCATGCATTTCAAAAACTCCAAGATTCAAAATTGAATTCACATCATTTAATTAATCTTGAGTTGTCAAAATTAAATGAAGTGTTAGGCTGGAAAGATTAAAGTGAGGTAGAGTCACATAATTAAGAGGGGGTATAAAGGAGTTAGGGAATTTGAAAAGGTGGGGGCTCGTGTGGGACCCACCTCACTAATATCCTAACAAGAGAAGTTAGGATTACGTGGGTCCCACCCCAACTCCCTTACACGGGAGTTAGATAACCTAGAAGAGAGAAATAATGTTGTGACAAAACTTTATTTCACTTAACACTTAAACCATTTTTTAACAACTCCCCCAAGAAAACGTAACTCCAATAAAGGTCTTCTTAAGAAAATACCGACACTGCGGTTTCATCGGTGCCCTCAAATTTCGATTCCAAGCACTCATTCAAATGTTAGAAAAACCCACTCATTCGTTCACTGAACGTACCCGAGATAAACTTTGGAAATTGATTCCAGGCACACCGGGCTCGGAATCAGGTGCCGTAAGAAACTGTGTACTCGTAAAATCCCAAAGAAATTAAGAAACAAATTTCCTTGAAATTTATGGGTCTTTACATTAATCCCACCTCAGGGATTTACGTCCCTGTAAAGATACATCACAAACTAGAGAAACAAATGAGGGTACTGAGAATGAATCTGAGCCTCCCGTTCCCATGTGCTCTCCTGGAGGTTCCTATGTTGCCAACAAATACATACCAGAGGTATCGACTGTCCACGTAGGACCCTCTCCTGTCGATCCTCGATCTCCACTGGGAAGTCCGCAAAAGTCACCCCATCATCGATTTCTAACTCTCCATGGTCGATGATATGTGTCGGATCGTGAACGTATCTCCTCAGCTGAGATATGTGGAAGACATCTTGCACACTGTGCAACTGAGGTGGAAGAGCTAGGAGATAAGCCACCTCGCCTATCCTGCTGAGAACCTGTAATAGTCCGATGAAGCGTAGAGATAACTTTTCGCCCCAGCCAAATCTCCGTAATCCATGTCGAGGTGAGACTCGAAAGAAAATGTGGTTTCCATCCTCGAACTCTAGTGGTCTCCACCTCCTGTTAGCATAGGACTTCTGTCGACTCTGAGCTATCCTCATCTGCTCCTCGATGATCTGCACCTTCTCCGTCATAGCCTGAACTATCTCTGGTTGTACACGTACTCACTCCAACACTATCTACAAAGGATATCTGAAAACGCGGCTAGCTGTTGTCTCGCAACTCCTAACAGTTGATTTCCCGATCTCCTAATAAGAACATCCGCTACAACGTTCCCCTTTTCAAGGGTATAGACTATCTCGATGTCATAGTCTTGGAGGAACTCAAGCCATCACTGCTATCTCAGGTTCATATCCTTCTGAGAAAAGATACACCTGAGACTAAAAAGTTGGTGAGAACCATAAACCGTTCACTCGACGAACAATGGGTGAGACTAGCCATTTGTAAGAACTCAACTCCACCCTTCAACGTCTATGATCTACAAGAGCTGCTGATATTACTCCTCTACCGAAAAGAGAAATCTGGTTTCATCCCCTGGATGAACCACATCTTTTGCCTAATATAGTCAATCCTAACATGAATGGTACTATTTCATGCCATGGACGATGTCGTAAGGCCTCTATGCTACTACCAAGAGATCCAACCATTACTTTCACCTCCAAGGGTAGAGTCACACTATCGATAACAGTGTGTGTACATTGGGTCTCCTCCAGTAGAAATCTCAAAAGTGAGGTTCAAGTCAACAGTTTTAACCAGAACCTCTCAGTATCAATTATATAAAAAAAAGACAGGGAAGAAAACGATATAAGAATAAGTGTATTTTATTACTACAACTCAAGGTACAAAGACACAAAGCATCAAAAAAAAAACATCAACAAAGTTAGAAGCATACTGAACAAAAGCCTCTATGTCTGGAGCTAGTCCTGCTCCTGTCCATCTGTTCCCAGAGCTCCGTGGACTTAAGCCTCAGCTTCCTGAAGATGATCTCTCCCCTATCCACCCATTCCCTATGTTCGGGGTGGTCTTCCTGGTGGTGGTGGTGGTAGGGCCTCAAAGTGTCGCCCACCACCCGCTACTCAGCCAGCTCCTCTGCCTTGTCCGCCTGTTTCCTGCGTACCCCCACAGTCGAACCTATACCTGGGAGGTCCCTCTACCGCCTGCTGCTCATCTACCGTGCGGGTCGGGAAGTCTCGAGCCATGTGACCCTGCCCGCCGCATGCAAAGAACTATCTGATTACCCTGTGGCTGGCTCTGTTTGGTGTGCACCGCACAAAAGAACCTATTTCCTGAAATTGCTCATCTAATGGTCTGGCCTGCTTGGTTCTCTATGTCATCTGTCTACTTCCGGCTGCAGAAGACTCTGCTGCGGGTTGTCCTATGGAGGGTCTCGCCGCTGGTGACTGCTCAGCGAGAAAACTCTCCACTAGAAGGGCTCTCTCTAGTACCCCCACCTGCGTCGGGATGTTGAGGGAGATCATCAAAGCCCTGATCTCATGCCTCAGTCCCTGCTCGAAGGTCTAACCCCTGAAGAACCGGTCCCATACCATATCTGTGGAGTAGCGCGAGAGATCAGTAAATATCACCGAGTACTAGGCTACTATCATGCTGCCCTTCCGCAACTGTAGCAGCTCCTGAATGAGCACTGCATGAAGGGTGGCTGGAATGAACTCCGAGAAAAATAGGCTCTCGAAGTCTGTCCAAAGAAGCGATGCCTCATCGTGCACCTAGAGCATCAGGCTCCACCATCTACCTGCTGCTGCGTGTAGGAGACTCTCCGCAAGGATCACCATGACGTCAGCTGGTGACCCTACTAATATGAAAACTTGAACAACAGCCTCCAGCCAATCCTCGGCTACCTGAGGGTCCGTATCTCCAATGAACCTAGGCATTCTCTGGTGATGAAACTCGTGTAGTGCACTATGGCGACGTGCACTCTCAGTTGCTGGGGCCGGTGGCATCAGTGGATTGACGGGTAGAGGTACCGCCGGTGCCTCCGCTGTAATGGGGCCCTGCACCGAGGCCTTGTCACTTGGTGGGCTGCCATCTCATACAATGCCCGGAACCCTAGTTGGTTGCCTTCGTGGGTCCATCCTGAAAAGAAACAGGTGTACCACTTTCAATATAATATACCTGGTGAGATGACACAAGTAATCACAAAGAAAACTTTGAAACACACATGCAATCAATGTTTTCGTGCATTGAGTCAGAAATCAGAAGTCAGGGTCCTGGTGTATGGATACGTCGGCCACCGCACCAACACTGGACTCCCTGGACCGATAACCCGACTCAATACCCTTAACACTATTACTTCACATAGAAGAACGATCAGAGTCCAGAGTTCTGTGGTATAACTGAACTCCTCTGATAACAATTTTTCACGACCCGTCCTCAGGGCCCGTGCTGTGACTACCCCAAGCCTGCCTCCCATAGGCCAGGGGCTGGCAACTAGCACCAAAGGCGTAAATCCCGATAAAAGGGATGGAATTTCCTTTATAAAGAGAATAAACACCATAGAGTATGCGAACTGAAGTAAACTAAAAACACAAGTAAGTGCTGGAAAGTAAATGGGCCGGTATACAAACTCAACTAAAGTGCAGTACAACTGAAAAGTAATGTACAAAAATTGAAAGACAAAAGCAGCAACCACCAAGTTGTCCTCTAGGAACTCCCACCTGAAGGGTGTGTACTGTCAGTCTCGTCGTCTCCTCTAGTCCATCCGTCCTCTCCATGTACGTCCTGCCTAACAGACCACCTCCGGGTACCGTCCCGCTCCTCAAGCCTCAATCACGATTAGCACTGTCCGTCGTCTGTAACCAACACAACATAGTGCGGGCAATGCCCGTGTAGGTGTGAGTATAAGATACTCAGTAGGGACCCCACAACTCCCAAATGTCTCTCAGAATCCACAAATGATAAACCAAAAAGGAAAGATACAAACACATGTATCAACTAACAATACTTAGGTATATGCCCATACATATACCTAAGTCATCAATTCTAGTTCTGATCCAACTCATGAGCTCAAGTACAACCCAGTCCACACAGAAAAGTATAACTCAATCCACACAGGAAGGTACGTCCTAATCCACATAGGAATGTAAGTCAATCATATCGAAGCTAATGATTGAAAGTCAAGACTCTTCTGACACAGGTATACTACTTCTAAATAGAAGTGGAGATGATTAGATGTATCCTCTGAATCATATCCTCTATCGATCCCATGTAGGATCCTAGTACAGAAGTCGTCACTTCCGAATCCACGGATGATCAAAGTATAGTAGTCATCAGTGCCGAATCCACGGAGGATCCAAGTAAAGTCGACAATGCTGCTGAACCCACAGAGGATCCTAGTATGGAAGTCATCTTCGTCGAACCCATGGAGGATCCCAGCATGGTAGACATCGTCATCGAACCCAATGAGGATCCCAGCATGGTAGACATCGTCGTTGAACCCACGGAGGATCCCAGTACGGTAGACATCATCGTCGAACCCACAGAAGATTCTAGTATAGTAGTCATCCTCGTCGAACCCATTGAGGATCCTAGTAGGGTAGTCATCCTCGCCAAACCCACTAAGGATCCTAGTACAGTAGTCGTCCTCCTCGAACCCACTGAGGATCCTAGTACGGTAGTCGTCATCTTCGTTGCAACTAGCTCTAGGGTTCCCGCACACAACACGCTCGATTCTAGGATGGTCCGCTCCACAAGCCAAGGGGGTTGGATACATCAACTTTCATGAAGTCTTGAGTTTATGTATCACAAAGTTCCATCTTGTCAAAAGGAACTCAACGCGACAGACGGCGCATCAATAGGACGCCCGGTCTGAGAGTTACTGGCTTTTTCGTCCGAGGAGCCTGGTTGGTTTTTAATGTAAATCCAACCCGACCATACTCCAGCTACATCCAAACCTCAAGAGGAGTAAGCGAAAAGAACCGTCTCACTAAGAGGAATCCAACAAGGTCGACGGAATGTCAATCGGACGTCCGGAGCTCAAGTTATAAGTGTTTCCGCTCCGAGGGCCTGGTTGGTTTCGTGTTCGAACCAACCCGGAAGTACGAAAAGTTCTCCGAAACCTTCAGTGTAATATACAAAAACGACCATCTCGATCCAAGGATCTCAACACAATAAACGGTGCGTCGTTTGGAGATCTGTAGCCCAAGTTATGGGCGCTTGAACATATTTGTCCGAAATTAGGGGGTTTGGGCCCGGTCTGACCCGGCCCCATACCCCCTGGGTCGGCCCGAACTGGGTCCGGGTCTGGACCGGCGCGGGCGGCCCGACCCGCATTGCCAGCGGCGTGGCCTTCGGCCGAGCGGGATACGGGGGGGGGGGGGGAACTACCCCCCTTGATTGAGAAACGGCGGACCCCTGTGGGGTCTGCCCTAGGTGTGCTGGCCGGGGGTTACAACTCAAGGACTTCCCGAATTAGCCGGCCGTAATGGGCTGCTGGAGAGCCGCCACAGGACCTGCTGGTCCCACCTCCTGGAGAGCCGACGACCAGATGTCCAACCTCCCCATTGTTGAACCACCGCAGGCAAAGGCCGCGGCTCCTGTCCGACCGGCGCGTCACGACGACGTTGCGCCCCTCCACCGTAGCCCGCCCCAGCCGCGACCCTCCATGGTGCTCCAGCGCGGCGCACCGGCACTGTGCCCCTCCGCCGTGGCCCACTATTGTTCGCGGCTTCCTTCATCTTCACCGGCGGGGCGCGACGGCGCCACACACCTTCGCCGTGGCCCACTCCGGCCGCGGTTTCCTCGTTCCCACGTGGTGTCGTAGCACCGTGCCGCCTCTGTTCCAGACCACGATGGTGATCAACATCAAAAGGAGAGGATGGTCAGCCTGGTTTGTGCAGTCCAATCTCCTCCCATTATATTGATAACAAGCAGCTGATAAAAACGAATAACGTCAAAATAAAACTTGAACGATGAAACAACCCCTACCTCGAAGAAGTTCGCGGAAGCTAGCATCACGGAAAACGGTGTCGCAGGGTGAGCCTCCATATACGTTGACAGAGATCGTCCAAGGAGGGAGCGGCGTATCCCTTCCTTTGACGCGGGGAGAATATGGAATGGCGTTACGACGTTATTTGTCGAAGGGTGGCGTTCTTCAACGGAGGAGATGTTCTTCGTGGGAAGATGAAGTTCTTCTAAAAGCTAGAACTCTCTCTCAAAAAACATAACACAACAAACTCCAACCAAATAAAATAAGACTCCTCTTATTTTATTACTCAGGCCATGAATTTCAAAAACTCCAAGATTCAAAATTAAATTCACATCATTTAATTAATCTTGAGTTGTCAAAATTAAATGGAGTGTTAGGTTGGCAAGATTAAAGTGAGGGAGAGTCACATAATTAAGAGGGGGGTTTAGGGGAGGAGTTAGGGAATTTGAAAAGGTGGGGGATTGTGTGGGCCCAACCTCACTAATATCCTAACAAGAGGAGTTAGGATTAAGTGGGTCCCACCCCAACTCCCTCACATGGGAGTTAAACCACTTAGAAGAGAGAAATAATGTTGTGACACAACTTTATTTCACTTAACACTTAAACCATTTTTTTAACAACTCCCCCCAAGAAAATGCAACTCCAATAAAGTTCTTCTTAAGCAAATACCAGTGCTGCAGTTTCATCGATGCCTTCAGATTTCGATTCTGAGCAACGATTCAAAAGTTAGAAAATCCCGCTCGTTTGTTCACTGAACGTACCTGAGATAAACTTCAAAAATTGATTCCGGGAACACCGGGCCTCAGAATCAGGTACCGTAAGAAACTGCGTACTTGTAAAATCTCAAAGAAATTAATAAAAAAATTTCCTTGAAATTTACAGGTCTTTACATTACTCCCACCTCAGGGCTTTATATCCCCGTAAAGATACATCATAAACTAGTGAAACAAATGAGGGTACTGAGCACGCATCTGAGCCTCCCACTCCCATGTTCTCTCTTGGAGGTTCCCATGTTGCCAATGAATGCATACCAGAGGTAACGAATTTCCATGTAGGACCTTCTCCTATCGATCTTTGATCTCCACCAGGACCTCCGCAAAAGTCACCCCGTCATCGATGTCCAACTCCCCATGGTCGATGATATGCATCGGATCGTGAACGTATCTCCTCAGCTGAGATACGTGGAAGATGTCATGCACCTGGAGCAACTGAGGTGGAAGAGCTATGCGATAAGCCACCTCGCCTATACTACTGAGAACCTGGAATGGTATGATGAAGAGTAGAGATAACTTGACCCCCTGTCCAAATCTCCGTAATCCACATCGATGTGAGACCTGTAAGAAAATGTGGTCGCCATCCTCGAACTCTAGTGGTCGCCGCCTCCTATCAGCATAGGACTTCTGTCAGCTCTGAGCCATCCTCATCTGCTCCTAGATGATCTGCACCTTCTCCGTCGTAGCCTGAACCATCTCTGGTTCTACACGTACTCACTAAACCACCATCCACAAAGGATATATAAAAATGCGGCCATCTTTTGTCTTGCCACTCCTAATAGCTGATTGCCTGATCTCCTACTAAGAGCATCCGCTACAATGTTCCCCTTTCCAGAAGTATAAAATATCTCGATGTCATATTCCTGGAGGAAATCAATCCATTGCCGCTATCTCAGGTTCATGTCCTTCTGAGAAAAGATACACCTGAGAATAAAAAGTTGGAGAGAACCATAAACCGTTTGCTCGACGAACAAAGGGTGAGACTAGACATTTGTAAGAACTCAACTCTTCCCTTCTTCGTCTACGATCAACAAGAGATGCTGATATTCCTCTTCTGCCAAAAAAATAAATATGGTTTTATCCCCTGGATGAACCACGTCCTTTGCCTAATATAGTCAATCTTGACATGAATGGTACTATTTCATTCCATGGACGACGTCGTAAGGCCTCGACGCTACTACCAAGAGATCCAACCGTTACTCTAGCCTCCAAGGGTCGAGTCACACTGTCGGCTACAATGTGTGGTCACTGGTTCTCCTCCAGTAGAAATATATAAAGTGAGGGTCAAGTAAATAGTTTTAACCGGAACCTCTCAGTATCCACTATATAAAAAAATGATAGGGAAGAAAACGTTATAATAATAAGTGTATTTTATTACTGCAGCTCAAAATACAAAGACATAAAGCATCCACAAAAAAAACATCAACAAAGCTAGAAGCATCATGAACAAAAGCCTCCATGTCTGGAGCTAGTCCTGCCCCTATCCATCTATTTCTGGAGTTCCATGGTCGTAAGCCTTAGCTGCCTGACGCTCATCTCTCCCCTGTCCACCCGTTCCCTGTGGTCGGGGTGGTCTTCCTGGTGGTGGCGGTTGTAGGGCCTCAAAATGTCGCCCACCACCCGCTGCACGACCAGCTCCTCTACCTCTTCCGCCTATTTCCTGCATACCTCCACGGTCTATCCTCTACCTGGGAGGTCCCTCTACTTCCTACTGCTCATCTGCAAGGTGGGTCAGGCAGTCTCGATCCATGTGACCCTTCCCACCGCATGCATTGCACTGTCTGCTCCTCGTGTGGCTGGCTCTATTTCGTGTGCCCCGCACAAACGAACCTGTTTCCGAAAATTTCTCATCTGATGGTCTGGCCCACTTGGTCCTCTACGTCATCTATCTACTTTTGGATGTATAAGACTTCGTTGCGGGTTGTATTGTGGAGGGTCTCACCGCTGGTGACTGCTTAGTGAGAAAACTCTCCACTAGAAGGTCTCTCTCCAGCACCCCGCCTACGTTGGGATGTTGAGGGAGATCATCGAAGCCCTGATCTCATGCCTCAATCCCTGCTCGAAGGTCCGGGCCTTGAGTAACAGGTCTCGTACCATATCTATGGAGTAGCGCTAGAGATCAGTAAATCTCGCCGAGTACTGGGCTACTAGCATGCTGCCCTGCCGCAGCTGTAGCAGCTCCTGAATGTGCACCGCATGAAGGGTGGCTAGAACGAACTCCGAGAGGAAAATGATCTCGAAGTCCATCCAAATAAGAGATGCCTCATCGTGAAACTGGATCATCAGGCTCCAACATCTACCTGCTGCTGCGTGCAGGAGACTCGCCGCAAGGATCACCATGAGGTCAGCTGGTGTCCCTACTAATCTGAAAACTTGAACAACAGCCTCCAGCCAATCCTCGGCTGCCTGAGGGTCCATCTCTCCACAAAAACTGGGTGGTCTCTGATGCTGAAACTCGTGCAGTGCACTGAGGCGATGTTCACTCTCAGTTGCTGGGGCTGGTGGCATCGGTGGCTCGACGGGTAGAGTTACCGTCGGTGCCTCTGCTGTAATGGGGCCCAGCACCGAGGCCTCGTCGCTCGGTGGGCTGCCATCTCGTACAATGCTCGGAACCCTAGCTGGATGCCATTGTAGGGCCATCCTGAAAAGAAACAGGTGCACCATGGTCAATACAATATACCTGGTGATCTGACTCAAGTAATCACAAAGAAAACTTTGAAACACACATGCAATCAATGTTTTCGTGCATTGAGTCGGAAATCAGAAGTCAGGGTCCTGTTCTATGGATACGTCGGCCGCCGCACCAACACTGGACTCCATGGACTGATAACCACACTCAATACCCTTAACATTATTGCTTCACATAGAAGAACGATTAGAGTCTAGAGTTCTGCGGTAGAACCAAACTCCTCTGATACCAATTTGTCACGACCAGTCCTCAGGGCCTATGCCGTGACTACCCCAAGCCCGCCTCTCATAGGAAAGGGGCTGGAGACTAGCACCAAAGGCGTAAATCCTGATAAAAGGGAAGGAATTTCCTTTATAAAGGGAATAAACATCATAGAGTACACAAACTAAAGAAAACTGAAAACACAAGTAAGTGCTGGAAAGTAAATGGGCCAGTATACAAACTCAACTGAAGTGCCGTACAACTGAAAAGTAAAGTAAAACAACTAAAAGACAAAAGCAGTAAACCACCAAGTCATCCTCTATGAACTCCCACCAGAAGGGTGAGTACCTTTAGTCTCGTCGGCTCCTCTAGTCCAGCCGTCCTCTCCGTGTAAGTCCCTCCAGATGGACCACCTCCGGGTACCACCCCGCTCTTCAAGCCTCAATCACGATCAGCGCTATCCGTCGTCTGTAACCAACACAATGTAGTGTGGGCGAAGCCCTTGAAGGGATGAGTAAATGATACTCAGTAGGGACCCCAGGACTCCTGAAGATCTCCCAGAATCCACAAAGAATAAACCACAACAGAAAGATACGAACACATGTATCAACCAACACTACATAGGTATATGCCCATACATATACCTAAGTCATCAATTCTAGTTATGCTCCAACTCACGAGCTCAAGTAAAACCCATTCCACATAGAAAAGTATAACTTAATCCACACAAGAAGGTACGTCCCAATCCACACAGGAAAGCAAGTCAATCATATTGAATATAATGATTGAAAGTCAAGACTCAGCTCACACAGTTATACTACTTCTGAAGAGAGGTGGAGATGATTAGATGTAGCCTCTGAATCATCTCCTCTGTCGATCCCACGTAGGATCCTTGTACAAAAGTCATCACTTCAGAATCCATGGAGGATACAAGTATAGTAGTCATCACTGTCGAACCCACAGAGGATCCAAGTACAGTCAATAATGCTGCTGAACCCACAAAGGATCATAGTACAGAAGTTATTGTCGTCGAACCCACGGAGGATCCCAACATGGTAGATGTCATCGTCGAACCCACAGAGGATCCCATTACGATAGACATCATCGTCGAACCCACATAGGATCCTAGTATGGTAGTCTTCCTCATCGAACCCACTAAGACTTCTAGTATGGTAGTCGTCCTCATCGAACCCACTGAGGATCCTAGTATGGTAGTCGTCATCTTCATTACAGCCAGCTCTAGGGTTCCCTCACACAGCACGCTCGATTCTAGGAGGGTACGCTCCACGAGACAAGGGGGGTTCGATACATAAACTATCACGAAGTCCTGACTTGATGTATCACCAAGTTACGTCTCATCAAAAGGAAATCAACGCGATAGGCGGCACGTCAATCGGACGCCCCGTCTGAGAGTTATTGGCCTTTTCGTCCCAGGGGACCGGTTGGTTTTTAAGCTAAAACCAACCTGGCCATACTCCAGTTGCATCCAAACCTCGGGCGGAGTAATCCAAAAGAATCGTCTCACATAGAGGAGTCCAACAAGGTCAACGACACATCAATCGGACGTCCGAAGACCAAGTTTTAAGCATTTCCGCTCCGAGGGCCCTGTTGGTTTCGTTTTCGAACCAACACGGTTGTACCCAAAGTTCTCCAAAACTTTTAGTGTAATATACAAAAACGACTTTCTCGATTCAAGGATCCCAACACAACTGACGGTGCATCGTTTGGAGGTCCATAGCCAAAGTTATGGGTGTTTGAACGGATTTTTCTGAAATTAGGGGGGTTGGGCTCGGTCCGACCCGCCCAATACCCCCTAGGGCGGCCTAAACCGGGTCGACCTGACCTGGGTCCGGGTCTGGCCTGGTTGGGCATGGCTCGGCCTGGCACGGGAGTCTGGCCCAGCACGGCGCGGGCGGTCCGGTCTGGCCCGGTGCGGGCGGCCCGACCCGCGTGGCCGGCGGCTCAGCCTTCGGCCGAGCGGGATGCGGGGGGGGGGGGGGGGGGGGGCTGCCCCCCTTGATTGAGAAACGGAGGACCCCTGTGGGGTCCGTCCTAGGTGTGCTGGCCGGGGGTTACAACCCACGGACTTCCCAAATCGGTCGGCCGTAATGGCCGGCTGGAGAGCCGCCGCGGGACCTGCCGGTCCTGCCTCCTGGAACGCCGGCAGCCGGATGTCCGACAGCCCCTTTGCTGAATCGCCGGGGCCAAATGCCGCGACCCCTGTACGACCGGCGTGGTGCGACGCTGCCTCGCCCCTCCACCGTGGCCAGCCCCGTCCGCGGCCCGCCCCGTCCGTGTACTGCCCCATCCGCGGCCCTCCATGGTGCTCCGACGCCGCGCGGCGGCACCACACCACTCCTCCACAGCCCGCTCTGGGCCTCGGCTTCCTTCGGCTCCACCGGCGTGGCGTGACGGCACCACGCACCTTCGCCACGACCCGTTCCGTCCGCGGTTTCCTCATTCCCATGCGGTGCCGTAGCATCGTGCCGCCTCTTGTCCAAACCACGATGGTGATCAACATCAAAAGGAGAGGAGGGTCAGCTGAGTTTGTGCGGTCCAACCTCCTCCCGTTATATTGATAACAAGCGGCCGATAAAAACTAAGAACGTAAAAATAAAACTTGAACGATGAAACAACCCCTACCACGAAGAAGTTCGCGGAAGCTAGCGTCACGGAAAACGACGTCACTGGGTGAGCCTCCGTATACATTGATGGAGATCATCTGAGGAAGAATAAGCATCTCCATTCCTTTGACGTGGGGAGAAGATGGAACGACGTTACAACATTCTTCGTCGAAGGGTGGCATTCTTCAACAAAGGAGACGTTCTTCGTGGGAAGATGACATTCTTCCAAAATCTAGAACTCTCTCTCCAAAAACATAACACAACAAAATCCAACCAAATAAAATAAGTCTCCTCTTATTTTATTACTCAAGACATTCAAAATCTCTAAGATTCAAAATCGAAGTCAGTTCATTTAATTAATATTAAGTTGGAAAAATTAAATGGAGTGTTAGGTTGGAAAGATTAAAGTGAGGTAGAGTCAGATAATTAAGAGGGGGGTTTAGAGGAGTTAGGGAATTTGAAAAGGTGGGGGCTAATGTGGGCCACACCTCATTAATATCCTAACAAAAGATGTTAGGATTAAGTGGGTCCCACCCCAACTCCCTCACATGGGAGTTAAACCACTTAATAGATAGAAATAAATTTGTGACACAATTTTTTTCACTTAACACTTAAACCATTTTTTAACAACTCCCCCAAGAAAAAGAAACTCCAATAAAGGTCTTATTAAGAAAATACCGGCACTACGGTTTCGTCAGTGCCCTTAGATTTCGATTCCGAGCACCGGTTCAAAAGTTAGAAAAACCCGCTCGTTCGTTTACGGAACATACCCGAGATAAACTTCGGAAATTGATTCTGGGAACACCGGGTCTCGGAATTAGTTTCCGTAAGAAACTGCGTACTCGTAAAATCCCAAAGAAATTAAGAAATAATTTTCCTTGAAATTTACAGGTCATTGAATTTTTTATTTTTGATTATATATATATATTGAGGGAATACAACATTCTGATGTTAGGTTCACACACATTTTTCAATCTGGTATAGTAATGGAAATGGTCGGAAGAGAAACGAACGTATGGAAAGACCATGTTATAAGTTGAAAAGAATTACTTACCCTAAATACACATTCAATAGGGTAAGAGAAATTCACAATTCATGATTGTGTGAAATGATGTGTGGAGAAATTAATGACACAATTTACCATGAACAAAAAAATCACAATGAATGGTGTCAAAATCTAAAAGGTTTTATTGTGACATAACCATTCATATCATCAATGACTTCAATTTTTATAAAAATCAACCCTTGATGATGAAATATTACTCATGCTTATAAATATACTAATGAATTTTGAAAAATATGCATTTTCCATATGTTTCACATGAGAATGTTACATGATATATATATGTATATATATATATGTATTATTTTTTTGTTTTTTGTTTTTGAAAATTTTAACAATAAACTTAATGGAAACAAAACACACAAATGAAAATCCTAAATATCTACCAGAATATGTTGTACCCTCCCTGACACTTAAACTATTGCATTGTCCTCATTGTGAACCCATGAAATGATATGTGCACATGAAATATAGAATTTTAAACAGAACAAATAATATAAAAGTGAATGGGTTAGGAACATACTGATATGATCATGTGATGATGGGGTCATGCAGTGTGGTGAAATCCACTGCATAAATACAAAGTCCCAAAATATATTTCTTCAAATGTTTCCTGTTGATTGTAAATATCCTTCCAACGTCCTCTTGTGTGATCTCCACTACACCATAAGTAAAATCATTAGATACAATATAAAAACCTAACCATCTGGAATGCAACTTACCAGGCATCAGTTTCAGCCGTGAACTATAGAGAAGGACTTTCTTTCAAAAAAGAAACTCCCTTTGTTGGATGATTCTATAATGAGCTACTTTTGACCTTTCCTTATAGATCCTTGAGTTCTCATATGAAGATAATCTATTATCCTCAATCTATTTAATTTTAAGCTTCCTTTGGATTCCATATTGGGCCAAATCCATGTTGCATTTCTTTATAGCCCAATAAGCCCGATATTCAAATTCCACGATAAGATGAAATGATTTTGCAAAAATAATTTGAAATGGGTACATACTGATGGTAGTTTTTTATGTCGTCATATAATCCCAAAGTGCATCATCCAAGATCTTTCTCCAATCCTTCCAATTCAAATACACAGTTTTCTCCAAAATTTGATTCAAATCGTAGTTTGAAACCTCAGCCTGGCAATTTGTTTGGGGGTGGTATGGTATTGACATTTTATGTGTCACCCCATACTTCCAAAGGAGGGAAGACAAATTCTGATTGTAGAATTGTGTCCTCTAATTACTGATGATAGCCTTTGGAACTTCAAACCTACAAAAAATCTGGGCTTTCACAAAGTCTACAACAACACGGGAATAAATAGTCTTGGTGGCCTTATCCTCCACCTATTTGATAACAAAATCAACAAAAAACAAAATATACAAAAATACAAATGAACTAGGAAAAGGACCCATAAAATAAATTCCACACACATAAAAAATCTCAAAGAATAGTATGTGTCATTTAGGCATGCCGTGTCTCTAATAAATTTTCCTATTGTGTTGGAAATTATAGCATGACTTAAAAAAAACAAGTGCATCATGGAATAATCTAGGAAAATATAATCTGGAGTCCAAAAATTTTTTAGCTATCCATTGGGGTCCAAAGTGTCCACCACAAGAAAGTGAATGACAAAATTGCGTAATTGAATCAAACTCTTTATCAAGAACACACTTCTTAATAACTTTATCACTACACATGCGCCAATGGTATAGATCATCCCATTCATAATACCGAGACTCACTTTTTAATTTTTGGACTTGATGGTTCTTTAAATTTGCAAATATTTCATATGAAACTAGTTAGTTCACTAAACCAACATACCAAGGATGTGTACTTGAAATGGAATGAAGATGATCATCGGTAAAAGTGTCTTGAACTAGTACCTAGGCCAAGGTGTCAACCTCTAGTGTGTGAGTAATTATACTAATGTGGTCTGCCACCATGTTTTCTAACCCCTTCTTGTCCTTTATTTCAATATATAATTCTTGAAAAGGAGAATCCATTAGATAAGTACGGGCTTTGCATCTGGCTTCTTCAAAATGTACCTTAGAGCTACATGGTCAGAATAAACAACTACTTGAGGGCCCAATAAATATGAACAGAATTTATCTAAAGCGAAGATGACGACAATAAACTTATTTTCCATGGTAGTGTAGTTTGATTGGGCTGAATATAATATCCTCAATGCATATGAAATCACTTGTGAACATCCCCCACCCTTTTTGATAAGACAACTCCAACCGCAAAGTTGGATGCATCACACGTAAGCTAAAAAATAATGTCCTATTGTGGGGGTTTTATGATCGGTGGAGTGGTCAGACACTTCTTCAACTCATCAAATGCTACCCTGCATGGATCATCAAACACAAAATCAGAATCATTTTGATGTAATCGTGATAAAGGAAGGTAAATCTTACTAAAATCATTGATGAAGAACCGATAAAAGTTTACATTCCCTAGGAATGATCTAACATCACACACACGTGAAGGATAGGGTAAGGATGAAATAATTTCTATATTAGATCTATCAACCACTATCCCATGTTTTGATACTACATGCCCTAAGACAATGCCATGATATACTATGAAATGACACTTTCCATAGTTTAAGACCAGATTCATCTCAATGCAATGATTCAAAATGTTTCCCAAAATACTTAGACATTCATCAAATGAGGATCCATATACTGTAAAGTCATCCATAAATACTTCCATTCAGTTCTCAAGAAAATTAGAAAAAATACTCACGATGCATCTATGGAAGGTACCTAGGTCATTGCAAAGTCCAAATGGAATCCTCCGGTAGGTAAATGTGCTGAAGGGATAGAATAATGTAGTCTTATCCTGATCTTACAGAGCTATTGGAACCTGAAAATATCCGAAAAATCCATCTAAGAAACAATAATGTGTCTTCCAAGCTTGTATCTTGAGAATTTGATCAATAAATGGGAGAGGGAAATGGTACTTGTGAGTGGATTGATTTAGTTTTCTATAATCAATACACTCACGCCAACTATTTTTCACCCTCATTGGAACTAACTCATCTTTCTCATTTTTAACAACTATAACACCCCTTTTCTTAGGCACAAACTGAATAAGAGTTACCCACTGAGAATCTGAAATGGGAAATATTATACCTACCTCGATAAATTTCTAAACATCTTTTTTAACAACTTCCAGAAGGGTTTGATTGAGTCTCCTTTGTGGATACCTCACTATTTTATCACCATCCCCTAAAAGAATCCTAAGCATGAAAATGGAGGGGATAATACCTGATATGTCATTTAAGGTCCACCCAATTTCCCTGATGTTCTCCCTCAAAAGATTCAAAAGTTTTTCTTCATGTTCAAAAGATATATTTTTAGTAATGATAATAGGTAATATTTTAGAACTCAATAAGTATGAGTGTTTGAGATTAGGTGGCAATGTCTTGAGTTCCAATATAGGTAGTGCTGTATGGATGGAGATAGTGAAGGAACTTAAATATGTGCACAAAGAGCATCAATACCAGAATAGACATCATAAAAATTAAAGAATAGTTAATCAAATATATCAGTATACTCAACATCTATGTCATAATTAGAGATCAAATGATCAATGTCAGAATATGAATCCATTTCAAAATCAAATCTATGAGATTATTGTTCATTATAAATGGGTGTGGAAGTGATCTTAGACATCAAAC
This sequence comes from Viscum album, assembly GCA_963277665.1. Lineage (NCBI taxonomy): Eukaryota > Viridiplantae > Streptophyta > Magnoliopsida > Santalales > Viscaceae > Viscum > Viscum album. The sequence goes on along the minus strand of OY728125.1, from coordinate 1,979,821,697 downwards.
CCGAACCAATGCTTACAATTTCCCTAATCATATGACAATCAAATTCCATGGGGTTTTTACTTGCTGGTTCAAAATGGGAGATAACAAAAGTAGAATGGTCTTATGAGGGTTACTTCATGGAGTCCATAACATTAAATATCAAAAATTCATCTCCAAAATCCATGGAAAGTGTACACTCATGGACATTTATGATAGTTTTTTCAGTTTTGAGGAAGGTCCTACCCATGATAATTGGGGAACGAGAACTTACTTGATCATACTCCATGTTAATAAAGTAGAAGTATGATAGATATATCATGCCTCTTACCCGGACAAGTACATCCTCAAGGACTCCCACTGGATATGATGTAGCTCTATTTTCCAACTGCACCACTACTCTTGTCAACTTCAACTCACAAACCTATAAAGAAGATAATAACGAGTGAGGCATCACATTTATAGAAGATACTACATAACATAAAGTATTAGAAAAGAGTAACTCCCCTATGTTTCATGGGATGGTGAGTGTACCTGGATCCTTGCAGTTTTTTGTGATTACTTGAGCTAGTGTAATGAGTGCTGACACATTCCTTCCAATATTGATCCTTTAATTTACGTTAAGTATTCATCAATTGGTACAATATTATTTTAAGAATTTGGAATACCTAGTGATTTTATTAATGGCCTCGATCAAGGGAATGTTTATCTCCACATGATTGAATTCATCCAAAATTTCTTTTTTGAATCACATCTTCAGCCATATTCAAGGTTTGTACAACCCTATTTGGAAAGGCAAGGGGTTTAGGAAGAACACCATCAATATTTTTCTTAAATTTTTATTTCTCCTTGGGTTGTTCATCCATTTTTCATGAATGGGGCTTCTCCAAAGTTGTGGTGAATACTGGTGGAATGGTAGGGGAGAAACATTAGTTGTTTGCTTCCCATTTCTCAATGTGATGGCATTGACAGTCCCCTTTGGTTTTGGAGTAGGTTGGGAAGGTAGATTTCCAAAATTCTTACTTACCAGATCATGAATGGTTGTGGAAATCTGGCTCATTTGATTCTTCAACTCCCTTAGCTCTGAACCGTGACTCTTCAGCTCATTCTATTCATTAAAAACATTTTGTTTCAAAATGTAATTGGTGTTAGAATCTACCTCTGGTTGGGGATTCCCTTGTTTTCTTTATTCTTGGGATTCAAATATCTTATGGGGTTATTGGAAACCCTACTGGTAAGGTGGAGGCTATAGGAAGTTTTATTAAAAGGGGGACTTTATTGTTGTCCATAGCCATACCTCATGCTCGTTTGTTCCTTCCATCCTTGGTTTTATGTTGGTGAATAGGGATTGTACTTCTTCTAAGGATGTGGTTGTTGCTGCTGTTGATATGGTCTCCTAGTAAACACTACTACACAATCTTATATTTCTTATAGTTGGGGGAAATAGTCAGTTGGGTGGATTGTCTCAGTGAATATACCATAAGGCCTTGAAGGAGGGGGTTGATATGTCTTTTGGTCCAAAGAAAATTGTCTCACTATAGATTTCAATTATTACAACTTGGTATCAATCAAATGACTTTCAAGATAAGATGGACTTACCTGATGTACTTCTATAACATGTGGGGTACCTCAATTTCCAAATTGTTGGGAGTTTTGTGCCATCTTGTAGATCAACGCACGTGCAGCTACTGGTGTTTTGTTGACCAATGCCCCTCGAGCTGTGGAATACACCAGGATTCTCTCCAGAGGTGTGAGTCCTTCATAGAAGTACTAGATAATGAGTTTCTCACTAATTTGGTGATGTGGGAATCTTGCACACAAATTCGGGAATCTCTCCCAATACTCATACATTGACTCCCCATGTGACTGCTTGATCCCTGAGATCTCATTTTGAATGGAAGTGGTCCTTGATGCTAGAAAAAATCTCTTCAAGAAAATATGTTTCAAATAATTCCAAAATTTTACATCTTCTGGTTATAAATAATACATCCAATCTTTAGTAGTTCCATAAAGTGAGAATGTTAATTATTTAAATTTTATTTGATCTTTAGATACATTTCTTGGTTTCATTGTTGATTATACCACATTGAATTATTTAAGGTGTTTGTTGGGGTCCTCACCAGATAATCCATGAATCTTTGGAACTAGGTGAATTAATCCAGATTTCAACTCAAAGTATGATTAGAGAGTTGGATATGCAATTCATGTATGTTGATAATTAATATCAGGTGTATTCAACTCTATAATAGTCTTATTGTGTTCATTGTTATTATTTTCATCCATTGTATGTTGTTTAATATTTGTTTTAGAAGAGTTTCCAATTTCAAAATTCCAAGAGTGGAGGAGTTCCCCAGTTGGGTAAATGTTGACACTCCCCATAGACCAAGATTCTCTGATATGATCCCTAAGGCTACGGTCAATCTCAGGGTCTAGATCATGGAGATCCTCAGGATGGGATCGTATCATAAATCATAGAAAATATAGAAACAAAAATAAGTGGACACCAATATCATTAATTGAAGTTTCAATTGGTGGTATGAGAAGAAAAGAAAGAGGTGGGGAAGAAATAACTAAAAATAAATAGGAGGAGAAGAAGAGAAACAAAATAACAAATAAGAATAAATAACATACTTAAAATTGGATGAATAAAAAACTTTCTTCCCCAAAAACGGTGCCATTTTGATGAGTGTTGCCGCACACACTCTCAAAAAAATGTTTTTGATTTAACTAAGTGCTTCACAGTGGCAGACCTAGGTCTTTCTCTCAAAAAACAAGTGAATTAAACAACCCTTAATAGGCTTAAAGAAGAAAAGGGGAAATAAGTGAAAAAAATGAAACACAAGATGGGGGGGGGGGTTTGTGACTTTCAGACAATAAACTAAACAACAAACAAGAACGATCAAAGACAGAGTTTCTTCAAGAACACTTATATGAGAAGAAATAGTTGATCTAATATACCCCCTTCACCATTAATTTATCATTATTACATATGATTATAATTAATTCAATTATGATCCCCTAATCTTATCAACCCCTGAACCATACAGAAATTACTAAGACCACCAATTTGGGAAAATGAGACCAAGGTTAACTTCGGGACCTCTAATCACAGCACCCTACTTTTTTTGCGATGAAAAATACAAAAAGTGGTCAGTGGTAAATTAGGGTAACATATCCTCCCTATAGTGGAGAATTAATTGAGTTTTGTATGATACTTGAACCCTATAATTCTATCCCATGTTGATTAGATTTTGTGATTGATCTTTCACTCACACGATTTACACAAGTCCAACCACACAGTCAAGTGCAAGTCGATCAAGTAACATAAAAATTAAAAATCAATTAATTGATCAAAATTTTTTAATTAAAGTATTTTTAAGGATTAAAAATGAATAAATGAAGGTATTATGGATTAGATCAACTATGAAATAAATCACTCTTCCATGAGCGGAGTTGTCATCGTGGAGACGTTTTGCATAAGAAATGAATTGATTGGGGAACACCCAATCTCATCTCCACTCTTATATTCTATCACAAGGAGAAGAAGAATTAGTTGAAAAGAGAAAAACATAGAATATTAATTGAATAAAAATTCAAGATACAATCATAAAATCAAAGTAATATAAAGACAAGTTGGGAGGGGAGATACTTCTTAGAAGAGATGTTTGCACAGGGCCTTACTTCTTACAAGAAATATGAGGGGTTCTCAATATCCACCCGTTCATCCACACCTTCCAAAAGCCTCGAAAAAACCTCCCAAAGAGTGAAAACTTCCTTTAAATAGAGTTGGCTAGGTCTAGGGTTACAAAACATTATTAATTGTGAAAGGGAAATTATGACCAATTTTTAAATCCCAACTGCATCACTTAGTTGACCTACTAAACGAGCAAATATTCTGTCCTTATAGAATAATTATTTCTTCCTAATCATGTCCTTGGTCTTCCCTCAAATTTTTTGCCCAATCAAAAACCGGATAAAGAATAATAGGCCCAAATGGTGAAGTGATTTCCAATCTAGATAGTTCAGACTAATTTTGTCTTCATGAGATATTTACTCCACTCTAATGCCCGATCTATCTCCCATGTCCTAAATAGAATTCTTATCCCAGTAATTCAAGAACACAGTTACAAAATTTTAATTCAAAATAATTTATAGAAAAATATTTATGCCCGATATAATCCATAAAATTTTCAAATGAATTATTTAATCCCAAATATTCTATAAATTAACATATTTATTACAATGTGAGGAAATCATTTCATTTATTATCAATAAAATATTGTATAAATTTGTGTTTTATTAGTGATTCTCCCAACTTCATCCAAAATCGAGGATGCAAGCTCGTAGCATGTCCTCGAGAACTTGAATGGTCTGCTCCGTCTAACTATCTGTCTGCGAGTGGGAAGATGTGCTCAAGCGCAGATGAGTCCCAAACACCTATTGCAATCCCTTTCACAACTGGGATATGAAACTAGCATCACGATTTAAGACTATCCTCGATGGAACCCCATGGAGTCGAAATATATCATGTATATAGAGGCATCTCTTGCTCTCTACTAAACTTTGCTCCCGAAAAGCTAAGAAGTGGTCGAATTTGTGAGTCAGTCAATGATCACCTATATGGTATCATCCCCCTGTACATACATGAGAAACTTTTAATGACTTCCATCAATATTAAATTCCACTTCCACTTTGTAACATCAAGGGGTTATGTCAAACCCGCTAGAACCTTATGCTCAGCATTCACTTGCTGACAAATGAGGCATCTAGAGACAAACTCTTCCACTTCCTTCTTCATCCCCATCCACCAAAACTGAAATTAGAGGTCCTGGTACATATTTTACACACCTATATGTACTGGAAAAGGGGATGTATGGAACTACCCTAACATCACCTCCAATAACATCACAGGTACAACTGTGCATCCTCTCAAAAGGATGATGTGCTCCCCACCATTCGAATATCCATCAATGGCATGCCCTATGGAAATCTGAGATAGTGTATCCTCATAGATGATATCTCCGAGTTGTGCCTTTCGCACGTTCTATAAGAGTGTAGGGTTTACAACCATCAACTAATGATAATCTTCTTCATCTCCATCCATAAAGGATATATGAAGTGAGGCCAACAGCTCTGAGGCCTCGTTCAATAGTAGTGAACTCAATCTCAAGCTGAGAGCATCTTCCAACACGTTATCCTTACGAGGAGTATAGACTATTTCAAAGTCAATGTATTGGAGGAACACTTGACAACACCATTTTTTATCGTTCAGTTCCTTTTGATAAAAGATATACCTGGGACTTTTTTGGTCCGAGTAGACGATAAATAACATTCCCATCAGGTAGTGTTGCAACATCTTCAATGGGAAGACTACCATTTTCAACACAAGATTGTGGGTCACAAAGTTATGATCTTGTGGTATCAACTGATGTGAACCATAGTAAATCACTACTTTCCTCTTCATTAAGACAAAACTATGTCAGATTCTTGATGCAATATAGAAAACTACGTACATGACTCCCTCCTTTGGAACAATAATGATTAGGGCACTTTTCATACTCAATCTTAACTACTGAAAATCTTGTGGCCTCCAATCTATCCATGAATAAGTCCACCCCTTTTAACATATCAATGTGTTCATCACCCTTTGGTAGTGGATACTCATTCTACATGGTCACTTGGTTAAAGTTCTAGTAAACCACACATAACCTCGAACAATGGGTATTACTAAGCCCATTATTTGTAAGTCCTCCACATGCACCCTTATCACGTGAATCATTGTGATAGCCATCTGATATGCTAATACTGATATCGGTGCCATATCAGGGTGTAGAACAAGGCATAAGTCTATCTCCCTACATGGAGATAAACTAGAAAACATCTCCTATAAAGACGTCCTCATACTCCACCACTACTACTAGTAATTGAAAACTAATAACATCCACCGCCCCAAGGGTAAGGCTAGAAAAATCAAGAATGATCGGCTACACCCTCTCATGAATGAGTCTATCCCTTGATTCCTAGGTTTTCTTTTTCACCAACAATGGAAAACCCCCTTCCATCATTGCAGACATACCAAACCTTTTTTTTGCTAAAATAGTCAATCCGAGCATGGACTGTCGATAACCAATAAATATCAAGAATAATGTCATGAAGCCTCGATTCTATCACCAAGAGGATCAAACCAAAACTCTCACCTCAATGGTCAGATTACATTGTCGGCATAAGTGTGATTATCAAGTCTCCTCCCATAGGTATCTCCAGACGTAAGGGTCAATTGAACGGTTTAACCAGAAACTCTATGTCACGAACAAGATTCATGAAAAGTAAGAATTATTAGCACTGTTGTCTGTTGATATAGAAGTTAATAATAGAAATATATCATACCTCTAATCATTCCTATAGCCCTTGGGTTATATGCCTTGACCGCATGTTGTTTCCCCTTCTCCTATTTTTCAGCTCCGTGAGCCCGGTGTGGACCACATGGGGGTGGTGGGGGTAACGTGTCAAAATGTATACCACATCCTACTGCTCTCCCAAATACTTTACACACTTTATACCATAAAAATACCCATGTTCTGGTCACTGTATCTTCCTCACTGGCCTATCCACCATTTCCCTATCAACGACATGACAGGTTGGAAAATCTCTTGGGGGGTGTCACCTGCCGTCTCATTAAAAGCATTGCCTCTCTCTAGGTTGACTGGACTCTCCCTATGACCCCTGAGCAATAAATCCCCTATCATGGGAACTCCTAACACATCCAAGTCTCTAATACTAACATATACTTCCTATTATTGAGGTCTCTGCTCCTTCTTTCCCACTACTAACAACCACTAGTTGTTTTTGCTCAGCCAAAGGACTTTCAACCAAAAAGGCTAGCTCTATCACCCTAGCATTAGTAGGAATGAAAATAAGTATAATTATGGCTCGTATACCCCTAATAAAATCTTGATAAAAGGTTCGAGACCTAATTTATTGGTCATGTATCATATCTATTGAGTACTTGGGAAGGTTGGTATGACTTAATGAATACTCAGATACTGACATGTCATCCTACCAGAACTGTAGAATATATTGGGAACACACAAGAATTAGCTTTTATGGTGAGATCCATGTCTCTGAGAAAGGTTCTCAAAATCTATCCACAGAAGAGGAACCTCATCCTAATATTGGGTAATATAAACTTTCCCATTGCCCTATTGAGCCATGTAGAAGGCTCACCACTAGGACAACCGTATGATCTAATGGTATCTTGATTGGACGGAAAACTCGGTCACCACCTTAAGACAGTCCTCAGCCACCTAAAAGTTGGGCTCACTTCATAAACTGAGGGGTCTCTATCACCAAAACTCATAAAGTGCACTCAGCATGTGCATATCATCCGCTGGTACTATGTGTTCCATGTGATACTCTATAAGTGGTGGTATATCTCGTACACCACCGGGTGGTACTGTCTCTAGTAAAAATATCTATACCCATATAATTTCACCCCATGAATCATCCTCATGATCACATGGTGGAATCCGGGATAACTGTCTACATCGAAGCATCTTAAAGAAAAAAACAGTGAACCACAAACAATATAGTATACCTGGTGAGATGAATCTGACTCAAGAAGGACATAAGAACACACTCAATTCCTGTATGATTCAAGTACCATCATTTGTTTTCCTAAAACTAGTTTTTTCATATAGAAAGTTGAAAAGATAAAGTCATGGTATTTGTGTATGGATACATCAGCAGCTACACCAAAACTGGATTCCCAAGTCTAAAAGATGAACTTGAAACACTTAAAACCACTACCCTAAACCAAACTCATAGACTATGGGATCATAAGGTAGAACTCACCTCCTCTAATACCACTCTATTATGACCCATCCTCTGGGGACCATGTTTTGACTACCCCAAGACCGCCTCCCATAGGACAGGGGTTGGAAACTAGTACTGAGTAGGATTATCCCAAACAAATGGGAGGCACTTGCCTAATTACTTGTACACGTGCACACAAATCCAAGCCATAGATGTTGTAAACTGAAAACACTAAGTAGACAAACACAATGTATGACAATAGGAAAATGATGGTAAACGGGGCCAGAATACAATACCAACAAAAATTAAAATAAAAGTACAAGTATATGAAACTCCTCTGCTGAAAACCCTACCTGAAGTGTAGGTACAGAAATAGCTATATGGAGCCGCAGAAGCACGCCTCATATTTTAGGTCACTATATGGTCCTCCTTTCCCCGGTCCACCAAGGAATCCGTCAAAGTGTCAACCATTTTCATAAGATGAAACATGTGTGGGAATAATCCATGTAGGGGAGCGTAAAAGAATACTCAATAGGGAACCCCAAAACACAAAGTAAAAGACCATAAAGAAAAAACCACTACGAAGAAACAGTCATCTCAATATAGTTATATGTAAAAAACACATATGGAATGAACATCTAGGTATACTCGTAAAGGATTCCAAGACTCAAGGTCTCATCCACTACCAGCTATATGGTTCTGCTCATATCCTGTTCGATTCCAGGGGATCTCACTCCTCAATATATCTAATAGTAAGCATGTATAACAACTCTACCAGAAGTATTCAAGGGAAAATCTGGTCTCGATATACCAAAAAGGTTCCTGAGACATCTGGTCTCACTTAGACAAGGATCCTCGATATTACATCCAATCCTTGGTCATAGGATTCTGCTTGGGGAATGCTTGTTCAGGGAGAACTCACTTCTTGAGCCTTGATGTCATCAGGGACTTCTACAAGAGTTATCAAGAAATTGGGCCATGCCCAAAGAGAAACTTCCGGTCAAAATTCATGATTTACAGATATGGGATTCTAGAAAGAGAATACTGCATACCTAATCTATATGAATCAACAACATAGTGGATTATTCTCATTATTTTACATGAACCATATCAATGCGGCTCGTAATATTGGGGATTCTCCTTAGAGAATAGCATGATCCCTAATTATATGGCCCACTAAATGGTGGATTAATTCCCTATGCTCTAAGGTCACATCAATACCTAAAAAACTCCTTAAGGGGTGATTGTGTATCACTATATTCCCTAGGAGGATTCCACAACTCTATCCAGGACTTTATCCTCTTGAGGGGCTTGCTTCCCAGTGATGTGGAAGCAATGTCATACCAAAACCTCGAGAAAAGAACAAAGGGGAAGCTTCAAAACAATGTTGGTCATTACTAAAACCCACAAATCACTGTCAAAAGGATCATATCATCGTGAGGGTCCCAATGCTACAAAAGGCTCATCAAACAAACTTATGGTTTAAAAGTTATGGTTCTTTTAGTGAAAAATGGCTTGGTTGGGTCTAAGTTCAGTCTGCATTGACCCGACCTAAACCGGCCTGACCTGAAGGCCAGGCCCATGGACCACTAGGCCGTGTGGTCTAGCCCGCTGGGATTCCCGACAGCTTAGTTTTACCCAGTTCAGCCTGCCAGGGTGGGTCGATTCATCTAGCCACGCGCGGCAGCTTCCACACCCCTCCCTCTTGTCAGAAACGGTCGAACAAAGTTATTGCTTGAGTCCATAGCCATGTGGATAGTCTGTGTGGCTAGCCTATAATTTTAGTAGATCCATGAGTCTCCCATCACTCTAGGGGTATGGCCACATTAAGAACCTCCTAGATATTTCACGACGCGGCCACAGGGGTCTGTCAATAAAGAATGTAGAATGGGGGAAAGAAGAAGCATAAGAACACCTGAAGAACAAACCCAAGACTTTGTTCATGTTTCCCCAAATTCATTATTGTTATCAAGATCAGGTAGAATGAAAGGAGAATTATGTAGATCTAACCCCCTTTTTAATCATTGCAAAACAATTCCCATACAGCAATAAAGATCAACCCGTAGATCAATTTGTTAGTGGGATGATCCGCATTTGTTATTTAGAAAGAAAGAATGGGGGGAAAGGTAATCAGATAGAAAATAAACCCCCTAACTCATATTTGGATCACATTCATATGTATATCGAAGTCTCTTCATCACATCTATCCTTGTTCCACCGGAATTCATTGATTCTTCGTCATTTGATCGAATTCCAACCTCCGATCCATCATCGCTGGAGACAGATACTCCTCCATACTTGCCTTAGAGAAACTCTAGGGTTATGATGATAACCTTGGATTTATTATGAGGCTCATTAAAAAAACATAAAATGCCGCTGCATCATCACGTAACATCCAAATAAAATATTTTTATTAAAATATTTTAATGATGTTCACGTCCAAAAACTAACTTCCACCCTCTACCCGCACTAGTCAAGGTTAGGCTCAAACTAAGGAAACCACCCCATTTAAAAAATCAAAAGTGGTCATATATTTTCAATCCAAGTTATTTTTTATGAGTTATAAGGATTTCAAAAAAAATTATTTATTTTATTTGCGGTTATTCCCTTTTTAGGTTTTTCCCCAGGAGATAAGTATCGACAAAACTAGGTCAGGCCTAGGGTAAAGTCACTGCTCTGAGCTCAACGGTGCCTCAGATTTATGATCTAGGCACTAATTTTAGAGTTATTCCACTTTTTAATGAAAAAAAATCATGATAGATTTTGATAAACATAAAATTTTTCGATGGATCATTCTGGGCACTTCGGGCCTCAGAATCGTTTTCCGTCTCAGCGCCTAGTCTCTTAATTATCCCATGAATTTTATAAAAATAGAATCAGGAAAATTCAATTCATTTAAGAAAATTTAAATCAAAGTTAATATTTATTCTAATAAGTTTAGAGAATATTGTATTTATTATTTGAATGTATAATTTGAAAAATATGTTATAAAATAAAAAGAATATTATAGTGATGAAGAACCAGAAGTTTAATCATCTCAAATGATTAATGGTGGAACGTCTTATGAAGAGATTATATTTAAATTTTACATTTTAAGTAATGAAATAGTGAGGTGACATGATTATTTGAATGTGTCTAAGAATTCCTATGATTAACTTCAAAAATGATCAATTTCAAAAACAATTTTTCGTACACATCAAAAGGAGTTTCAAAATGTGAAATAAATTTCAATTTCAAGAGAATAATTCAAAGTCTTTAAAATAGAAATGATAAGTGAGATGTAGTCAATCTAATAGTATTTATAACTTAGTTGGATCTTGATTAACAAAAGTGGTTCTGGTCAACTAGTTTTTACTCTCTTCATTGCATCAAAGATCTATAAATGTTTAAAATATAATATATTAGCTATCAAAAGTTTTAGATGATTTATCTAAAAAAAATTCAAAGTTCAGAAATTTTATATGAGCTGTCTAAACCTTTATAACCCCCTTACTTTTTCATCTCTATAGTTTATTTAAAATCAATATTACATTTTTGGTTTAAGTATTGTGTTTATTAGAAATGGTTGTTATAATTTGTTTCATAATTTCTTTTTAACGTTTTTATGATCTAAATATTTGATATAAATGGTAATATTACATGTAAACATGTGTTTTTAAATTTATTACAAATGATAAATTAATCAATTATTATTTGTAATAAATTATTTGGGTCAACTATGAATTTTTCAAAGGTTGTTTTGAAATCCCTTGAAAATCAATTATTTTAATTCCTTGAATATCTTTTACAATCATGAAATGTCGTAGAGGGAGTTATTTTAAATATTTATCATTTTTTAAACTATTTCATATTTATGAATTTAATTAAATCATATCCTATACACCATTATTATTCATTGAGTAATATTGTATATATTTTTATAACTCCTTAATTATATTGAAACCTAAATTTTGGGGGAGTTTGTATTACTAATATTTATTCTCATCTTCTATATGTCACAAAAGGGGTAGTAATTTCAGAGAAATTTATAAGAATGTTGTAAGAATATTTATGAGAAATTTGTGATAATGTTTTTGATAAATTGTTTTGAGAAAATTTATGATAAATTTAAATTTATGAAAAGTTTGAATTTTTTTTGTTTATCTTAATATTTTATGGGTTTTGTTATCATCAAAAGGGGTATATTATTGAGAATGTGATGATTAATTGAAAAATTTCTTTAATTTCTTTTTGATTTTGATGCTTACAAACACACACAATTATGTTGATAATAATGTTTCTTTTTATGTGAATTTCAGAAAGATGATATTCATTAGAATATATATTCTAGAAACATTAATAGGTTCTTAATATCTAAGATTATATTTTTTAGTATTATGGAGATGTTTTGTATGTAATATAGGAACATTGTTCACACCCTATGTTTATTAGAGTAACATATTGTTTGGAAACCCTACATCTAGAATAAAAGTTATGGATCAGATTCCCTATGCTATTGGAAATTTATGGATCAATAACGATACATTGGGAAGAAACCTTACATTTTAAGAAAAAAATGTATTGGTCATCAAAATTGATTTTATAATCAACAATACATTTACAACCTTAATTTTGGAGTTTTTTAATACATGAAGGAACCCTAAATTTGACATGGTTGATGATGGTGCTTTAAATATTTGATATTATCCACATTTTTTAAAATAGTCTCAATAGGAGTAAATATATCCTTAATGATGTTTTATGAATGATTCAAAGTATTTTATTCAATGGATTAAATCATTCCTATTTATATGGGATGTTATGAATATATTTGAATGATTTTAATTCAAATATTTATGATTTATTAAGTGGTATTTTTGGAACCAGATTAACCTAGAGATATTCAGATTCTAGGCTAAATATTAAGATATACACCTTCTGAAAATATAGAGATTCATAGAAGAAGAAAGATCCACACACTTATGAAATAACTTTGTGTTGTTGTCTTCAGATCTACACTTTTAAAACATACTTTCTTTGGTCAATCTGATCGACTGCTACTATTTATATCGCTACTGATGTATCTTATTATTATATATTCTTATACAAAATTGAAAATACATTTTTTAGAGTTACACTTTAGAGACATAAAAGTTTATTCATCTATTTGGTATTTTATTTATCGTAGTTTAAAGTAATTCTATATGACTTTGTAGATCTGTTTGTTATTGTTGTGATTTATTGAAGACAAACACATCTATCTATTATTGCTAAAAATATAAGAGAAACATATTTTATCATTAAAATGAGTATCAATTGATTTATTATAGCATCAAATTTTTTGATTCATTCATGGTGGATTATCAGATTCTTAGACTAAGATGTGTATATTTCAGTTCTTTTTAAATAAACCAAAATTATTTGTAAAAGGCTTATTGTAAAGGTATCAACTACCTACACTCAGTTGTGGAAGTCCATGATAAAATGACTTACTTGTAAAAATCACCAATATCCTAGAGTAGAGAATCAGTTAAGTGGAAAATGGGATATTGGTTCCTTGGACCAATATATATCATTGTGTTCTTGTCTTTATTTTTATTGAATGGTTAATCGTATTTAAGAATGATTTAAAGAATCAAGGCACATCAAGAGGGAAGTCTCAAATCTGCTGAAGTTTAAAAATAATCACCATTAACCCCCCTCTTGGGTCTTCATCATAATTAATCCCACCAAAATCAATCACCTTTCTAGTAGGATGATTCTAGTAGGGTATGGTGTCCTCCCAATGGGCCCATGTCATTGAGCCCTATCTATGTATCAAGATATAATCATTCCAGTGGGGTTTTAGTTTGATGGGGTGTATATCTAGGATGAAACCTATCAATTTATTATGTTATTATTATGGTCCAGACTCGATGAGTGTGACCTCTGGGATGAGTGTAATTAGTGGAAGCATAGCTCAGGGAGTGGTTCCTCCCGGATGAGTGTTATTTTAAAAACTTGAGCCAATCTATAGTTGGTAGTTGTTGATACATTTAGTAACTCATATTTTTATGTGTTTATCTTGGATATCTTTTTTTATTATTATTCCTCTTATCTTGTTTGAAATATATGTTTTTGATGAGTTTACTACTCTTGATTCTTTATGTTTGGTGTTTTTGAGGTGTTATACTATGTGTTGTTATACTCAACCACCATGGGATCTACCCACACATGTCGTGTCTTATTAAGATAAAATAATATTTTATAGATTCATTATAGGACTCAAATTAGGTGGATCCTAGTTTCAGATAAAAAGATTTGGGTTTAGACCCGTGTTTTGGTGACAACAACCCCATACTTCTAAAAAGGCCGGGCATTATTTTCCAGTTTTGGGTGAGCTTATATTTGGCCACTTTTTTTATTTCTATTACTTTATTTCGTACATTGATAGTGGATTTATATATGTATGCATTCATGATTATCAGTTTTTTTTAATTTTTTGCAATGTATGGGCTTGGAGATACGTGAATGTGTACATGTACATTAGTCAAAGGCCTCCCATTTTTGATATGAATTCTCATTGGTTGTCAACAACACCTGGCCTATTGAGGCGGACTATGGGTAACTATGGCTCGACCTTCCACCTTCCATGGGGGGCCCCAGTGGGTTGGGTCATATATATATATATATATATCTCTCTCTCTGTGTGTGTGTGTATATATCATTTCACGAAAACCTATTTTTTTTCTAACATCCCTCATTTTAGAAGGATGACTTTAAAGAATAATTCTTTATTTCCAAAACCATCTTTATATGTTCTGAATTATAGAATGTTTAATTTGCTTTCCGAATTATCACTCAATAGTTTTCCTATAAAAAATAAACATCTATATACATTGATTTAATTCATATTTTATTTATGGGATATTGATGATCATGGTTTTTAATGATTTTTCATGGTCTTTATGATGTAAACCCCAAGTTACTATGTTTTTTTATAAATAAATGCACTTTATCATTATATGAACAAAGTCAGGGGTGATTAAACCCAAAACCTTATGGTATATTTTCCAACAATGTAGTGGGTGAATCGATATAACATTGGGTGAGATCGATATAGCTTATATTATGGGTTTTCCCAGATAAAACTCTAATGTATTGGGTAAAGTTTTAATCCCAAGAAAATATTTTTATGGTGTGCTAGAGTTTTTCCTAATCACAATATGAGATTTGGGAGTAAACCTAATCCATTATGGCACTATGTTCTCCCTGTAAGTATGTCTTAGTAGTAAGATTTGAATTTATATTAGGATACATGGTTCCTTTCAAAATTATTTATGTGTGTTCATGAGTTTTATTTATGTTTATTTTATGAATGAATGAAAAGGATTTTCCAATGGTTTATTATCTTGAAATTTCTCAAGAAAAAGTGTTTATTTTTTAATGTTCTCAATTTTTCATTATAAGGACTACATTTTTGAATTTTATCAAATGTTTTACTTTTATATTACATTATAAAACCCTGATTTCCTTCTTCATTTTTTTGAAACCCCTTTCTGAGACATTTTCACTCACCCAATGTTTTCAATAACTTTTCAAATGGAATAAGTACGTGTAAAATTGAGTAAGTGGACAAGGTTCCTCTTTGGTGTTTAACTCTTGTAAAGAAGATAAATTTTTTTCTAGTATTTACTTTTATAGGTGTTATAATTAGAATTATATATTTCATCATGACTCTTTAGAACTCTAAATAATTGTGTTCTCTGAGTTTTATATAGAAATAAATGATTTTTTTTAAAAGTGTAATAGGTTTTGTGTTGTCATATTTTGTATTATATCCAAGGATTGGATGAGTTTATAATTCTGGATATATAGAAACCCTTTGATATTTAGAGGCCTTACATTAATTTCTTATGGTTTTACCTTAAGAAAAGATAATTTTGTAAATTAAATTATAATATAATAATAATAAGGCTCTGAGGTGTTTATGTTATAATTTTCTCATGTTTGGGGTAATTAAAATTTTTTAGGCTTCATTGATTGGTCAAGGGATAGTTTCAAGATGGAAAGATAAATATATCACCCCACACCCTTGTACCTTACCAAAGGCATACTTATAATAATTATTGAATAGTTAACTTGAATAATATTAAGACATTTTACAATATCCAACTTTCCTTAAAAAAAACATTATGACATATCAAACACCTCTTATATACCCTATAATCACTAGGGATCATGGATTTTCCCATAATAAAATATTACATTCCCAACACTTCTACTTTTCTCACGAAGGTAGGTACCAATAGGGAATATTCAAATACTTCACCTTTTCCAGAGTGTCTGATGCACCATTGATTTATTATAGATGTTTAATAGGAATACCTCTTAAAATTCTATATATATATTGTCTTGTATGAATTCCTTTTAAAAAAAACAATATTCTAGAGGAAAAACATTTTGAAAATTTCAAAACTGACTCTATTTGGATATTTTATAAAAACTGGGGTTATACTGATGTTTTCAAACATTATGTTAGAAATAATTACTTTTTAAAATTATATCATTTTATCCATAATTATGATTTGAATTGTGAAATCTATATCTAAAATAAGGATGTGTAATATTTTGAAAATTCTATGAGGTATCGTTATAATATTTGGACCCTCACTCTTCCATTGTAATATAAAAATGGTAATTATAGAGTACTTAAGAAAATTATGTAAATAACATAAAAGATATGTTTTTAGTTTTATTGATTGTGTTTTCTCCCCATATATCTATATAAGATGTAATCAAATTATTAGGAATTTTACCAAGGGGTTGAATGTAACATGAAATAATTTTAAGAAATTTTGTCTTTTAATGAATTCAGTAAATAGAAATTTTCAAAACAAAGGAGAAGTATATTTTATTTAGGATAATGATAATGCATTATAATTTAGAAAAAAGACCTATTTATTCTAGAGAGTCAAGAATGTTAAATATAAAATAACCATTAGTAATAATAGGGGATAAAGTAAAATCAATAAGCTAACTTCATGATTGTAGTCCACTTCATTTGGATCCATCATGAGTAGGATCAATCTAAAGATGAAGATGATAAGAATATAGAGAAGTTTAAAAATAAGAATCATCCTCACAAGTGTAAAAACATGAATACATAGAATTTAGTTTAATAAGTTTATCTTAAATAGGATATTTGTAGAATAATATATATATATATATATATATGACAATTGGTTAATATTCATTATAATCATTTTTGAACAAAAATATTTCTATGGGGTATCATTCAATTTTGAATTTTTGGGTAAGAATGAAATTTTTAAGTAATTCATGAAGTATAACAATAACTATAAATTGTAATATACAAATATATATATATTTTCAATAATACTTATGTAAATTATTATAATTTTCTTTAAGTAATTTTGTGGTTTTTTATGTTTTTAAATAAGTATTTTTTTATATGTAAAAAATTTATATTAATTTGTATGAAAATTGATTTCAAAAAATATAAAAGTATGGCTACATAAATTTCATTACTAAAATATTAATTATAGTGGTAATAGAATCTATGTAAACAATAATAGAATGAAAAAAATGTGTAAATTTAGTAAATATAATTTTGAAATAAAAATATTAATTGTATGCATATGGTTAGATACATTTAATATTCATTTTAGATATTTAAAAGTAACTTTGAATAAATATACAGCTGAATATTAATTATTTAAAAACATATTTATTTTAATATTCACAGTTTTCAAAAACTAAATTATTTAAATTGAAAATATTTTAAAAACTTCCCTAAATTTTTATTGATAAGATTTTACTTTAATATGTAGTAAAATATTAAATTTAATTTTCAGTTATAATAAACAGTGACATGTATTAAACATAAAAATATTAATATTAACATGAAATGATAAAAATTTAGTAGACAATAGATAAGTAACATACTAAAACTATTAATATGTTAAAATAAATATATACATATATTATAATGTTTATTTTTTTGAATTATTTTTCAGTAATTAATTTTGAAAATAATTTTTTTAAGCAATGAGCTAACCATGGACTATCCAAGGATCCCTCAACCACTGATATGGGACCTACATGTTTAACCATGTGATAGATTTTGACCAGGAAGGTCGGATGGCATCAGTGGTGTATGATCACCCACACATATGTAGACAAGTGGGTAGAGTGCTTATGGGATGCGAACACGACATGCATGAGTGCTTGTGGACCATGTAATGGGGTGACGCGACCCAGGTGGGTATGATGTGATGGTGTGTTCAAGTGATAACCATGGTTCCATGTCTAAAAATGATGGTGAGAGGAGTTGTAATATATTTGAGAGAACAACTATATTTTTTCGACGTGAGATTGGAAATGTGGGTACCGCTCACCAATGTTAAAACACTCTCGAAAACCACAGATGTCCAATAAATTTTATCCCTGCTATCTGATCAACCCATGAGAACATCTTCAACCTTACACTCTTTATTTTTAAAAATTATAATTGTCTCCCTATTCATGTCAATACTCCGTACTCCAAAACGAATCCCCCATTGTCGCATTTGGCTTTGTCTTCTACTGTTGATGCCAACCTTGACCTCTCCAAATCTACATAACCCATCAGTGGAAAATCTTGACGTATCCCTATTCCACCACCAATATATTCCTTATAGTAATAGAAGTAGGAAAACCTATAACCGATGGAGCCTCCATCATACTAATGATTGGAGATCGTTGTGTTGTGCATGGAATGATCCTCTTAGGGGTCTTATGGCACAAAGGTGACAATGATCATAAGGATATAGTGATATTGGATGATATTTTTGTGTATATATAAAATATAAAGGGTGGATTCCATGGTAATATTAAGAATTTTCTATTTGATGGTTAAGATAGGTTTTTCAAGGTATGTTGTAATTTTAAGGGAAATCCGAGATTTTATGTTGGAGTAAAATCAATTAGTACACACAGCATGTGTGCATATATTATATATAAATATATATTAAAACAAAATATATAATATAAGGGTATTTCAATTATTCTTCTATATATATATATATATTTAAACAAAATATATATTATAAATGAATTTTTACGGTTCTCGTATATATATATAAAACTATTTATTGTACTCTATTGTAAGTTGGTCTAGTTTTCCATCTTTGATAATGTATGTCCATTGTTGCATAATATCTTCCCTGTTCCAAGGCATTGTTTATGAGGCCCATTTCATTGAGATTATCTGATACCTGGATTTAATGGCAGGGGGATTGTGTTATGATTTATTTAAAGTGTTTCAAAATATTTTCTATTCTCTACCATTTTCAGATGTTTAATCCTTCATGATGCATAATAATTTGAAAATGAATTTATTTTTACAAAAATGTTTTGACAGTTTTTAACTATGTTAATGTTTTAAAACTTATTGTGTTATAAATTACACTAAAGTATGGCATATTAAAATCTTAAGAATTTTTCTTAAAATTCTATGAGTAATTTATTTTCTATGAAAATTGTTTTAAATGATTACTCTCATTTATAATACTATCTTTTTCCATGTTTATGGGGGAAATGTGACATTTGAGTTTTAGCATAAAAATTGTTTCTTTATTCAAAAATTATTTTTTATTAAAATATATGATTTATGGAAAGTATATTTTTTGTCATATTAAATTAATAGAAGTTATGAAATTTTAAAAAAATTTGTTGAAGGTAAAAGTTTTTTTGTTTCAAAAAAGTTAATATGTGTGTATATATATATGTGTGTTTACATATTTATACATATATTTTATTCCATGATAATCTATTTTTATTATGCAATCTTTATATATGTGTATAAATGTATATATATATGTATATTTTTATGTAAAACTAATTTTATTATGATATCTACATAAATGTGTGTATATATATATATATCATTTTATGTAAAACCATTTTATTCTAATATATATATATATAAATATATATATATATATATATATATACTTATATATAATTTCATGTGAAACTTTTTTTTCTTACGTCCCTCATTTTTTAATCTAGAAAAAACTTATGGATATTGAAAAATGTATTCTTTAACTCCAAAACTATCTTTATATGTTATAAATTATAGAATGTATAATTTTCTTTACAAATAACCACACATGACTTTTCCTAACAAATAAAACACACACACATATATATATATATATTCAAGTAATTCATATTTTATGAATTGATTATTGATGCTCATGGGATTTAATTATGTTTTATGTTCATTATGACATAAAACAGAAGTTACCATTTTTTTTTATTTCTAATGAAATGAAATTTATCATTATATGGATGAAGGGGATGTAGAGTATTCCCAAACCCTTGTTGGAATTTTCCCTACTGTGTGATGGGTGAACACAGATAGCATCAGGTGACCCGGATATATCTTATAAGATAGGTTCACCCGGATAATGGTCCAATTAATTGGGTGACATTTTAATCTTATGAGATTCCATGTCTGGTGCGTGGGAGGTAATCCTAAGCACACTATTGGATTAAAGAGTGGACCTAATCCATTATGGGACTATTTCAAACAAGTTATGATGTCTCTATAGTAATCCATGACCATATGTTATGATCTAGGGTGATGTTGAGAATTATTTATGTGTGTTAATGTTTTTTTTAAAAGAAATATTTATGATATTATGAATGAATGAAAAGGATTTTATAAAGGATAAATGTGTTGAAATTTTTTAGGAAAAGTTTTTATTTTCCAAATTACGGATGATTTATATATAAGGTTTATACTTTCAAATTTTATTGCTTGTTTTACTTTTATATTTCTTTACAAAACCCTAACCAGATTCCTCATGTTTTCAAACCCAATACTGAGCTTTTTTTCATTCACCCTATGCTTTGAAAAACTCTTTTCATAGGGAAAATGGATATGTAGAAGTGAGTGGGTTGTTGGTTTTCCTTTTTCATGTTTAAAAATTCTAAAGAATATGGAAAATTTTCTAGTCCTTTATTTTATAGGTATTGTAATTATAATTCTCTAGTGTACCCTAAATCTTTAAAAATCTAAAACTTTGTGATCTTGTGGTGTTCTATAGAAATAAATCATTAATAATTTTAAAATAAAAAAGAAGAACTTGTTTTGGGTATTCTAGTATTTATCAATGGAAAGTGGCACAAAGTGGATTTTTTTTGAGAGATGATAGTTTAATGTTTAAATCCGCTCAACCAATCATATTCATCCTTGTTTAAGAAGTAGTTTAATCCTTATCAGTTAGTTTAACCCACCCATTAACCCTTTTAACCTTTACCAGGGTGATAAAGTTTTAGAAAGGGTACTATTTAAAATTAACAAAAATGAAATTGATCTTCTAAAATAATTTGACTTACTTGATTCCCAATATTATATATATTTCCTAACATTTAGTTTAAAAAGGTGCAAGAAATTAATATTAATATAAATACATAAACAACAATGAAAATAGCTTTTAGAAACATGCCCATTTAAGAATAAACATGATTTTATACCAAAATCAATTATAATTATGATTAAAATAAAATAAATTGGTTTATATTTTTTCAAAGGGACTAATTTCACTTAAACAATCCCAAACATAATGATAATTTTTAAATACTTGAAAATACATGCCAATTTTCTATAAAAATTGGTGATTTTAATTATTCAATTTAAAATTAATCTTTTCAAAAAAAAAATCAAAAAAATCTTAAAACTATATTTGATTTTATAATATAAAAAATTAATTCCATTTTAGCAATTTAAAAGATTAAAATTTAGAAGTTTAGCTTTTAAAGAAAGTCATATATTTATTTGAAAACATTTAATCTATAATAAAATAATTTCTTTTTCAACTAAACAAATATAAAATTGTCATATTTTATATGAATCTATAAAATATATTTATGAACATTAGTAATATATGAAATTAATTTATAATTAAAATTACATGATCTTTGACATTATCCCCTACTTTATAAATTTTTTCCTCAAAATTGTATTCATTACTTAAACAAGTGAAAGTATTTTTACCTCCCAGATTTTTATGATTCTCACGTTTCTTGGTCAATCATGCGATTATTCCATAAAACCTTATCCTGGAGAGACACCATATTTTTTATTACCATATATCTTAGATTAAAAACCAGAACTTTATTTTCAAAATTAGATATATTCTCCTCTAATTATACCACACTAGGGATTAAAACATGAGATGCATTAGGTATATAATTCCTTAGGAAAGAAACATGAAATACACCATATACCTGAGAAAAAATTAGAGGTAAGGTCCCCTAATAAAATATTAGACCTACTTTATCTGTAATTTCATAGGGTATAATTAATTGTGGGCTCAATATTCATTTTTTTAACAAAACCCATTATACTTTTCCATGGAGACACTTTAATAAAAACAAGATCTCCTACCTTAAATGAGAGATATTTCTTTAAGTTATGTGCCAAAATTTTATTTAATATAAGATATGAACTCATATGGAAATGAATTATCTTTATCTTATTTACCATATCTTCAACAAAACCTACTCCCAATAACATAATTTCACTAACTTCATCCCAACATAATGGAGTTTGAATTCACTTTTCATATAATTCCACATAAGGTTCTATCTATATACTGGGATGAAAAATATTATTAGAAGTAAATTCTACCAAAGAAAGATGATAATCCAAATAATCATGATAATATAATGATAAAGATCAAATTATATCTTCCAAAATATGATTTTTTTACTATGAAATTTCCACCATATTGACTTTGAAAATATATAATGAAATTTATTTTAGTCCTCAATAATGTCTGATGTCTTTTTGAAAATTTTTTGTCAAATTTGGGATCATTATTTGATATAATTAAGAGAGGGACTCCATGTAATTATACTGTCTAAAAAGTCTACCAAGTTGAACCAAATATATAGTATCTCATATTGGATAAAAATTAACATATTTAGTTAAATGATCAAGAAAACCCAAATTTTATTATTACATTGAGATTTATTTGTAAATACCGCCAAGATGTTGTCATATGTATTCTACCATTTCCATTCAGGCACTAGAATATGACAAAAAAACTATTATCTTTTCAACTCAAGGAATCAACTAGATTGTTTACTTTTCCTAGATGATAGTAAATTATAAAATAATAATACTTATTAAGTTATATCCATCTTTTATGACTCATGTTCAACTCTTTTTGAGTGTATATATACAGTAAAATTTTATAGTGGTGAATATTTCCCATTTTACCCCATATAAATTATGCCTCTAAATTTTTACAGAAAAAACTATCACCACAAGATTAATATCATGTGTAGGGGAACTATATTAATGGATTTTTAGTTAATGTGAATCATATTTAATAACCCGATCATCTTGTATAAAGACATAACCAAGTACCTTTATATAAGAATCACTACAAATAAAAAATTCACAATTTCTTATTAGTATGTTTAACACTGGAGAATTAACCAATCGAATTTTTAATTCTCAGAAATATTCTCCACATGTATTTATCTAGGTGAATTTAAATCCTTTTTTATTTAACATCGCTAGTGGGATATATAAGTTAGATTAGTTATCGAAAAATCATTGTTTGTAACTTGTAATATAAGAAAACATCACATCCAAATGAAAAATATAGGACTTGGATAGTCTTCCACAACTTTTATTTTAGTAGGATCAATAATTCTGTAATATTTAGAAGTAATATGTCCATGTAATGAAATATTATGTACCCAAAATTCAAATTTTACTGTTTTTAAATGAAAATTATTTTCTTTTATAGTCTAAAAAGAATCCAAAAGTATTTATAAAGTTTTCCATAACTTTTAGAATAAAATAAAATTTCATCCATGAAACCCACCAAAAATTAATCCAATTACTCCTGAAAAAAATCTATTCATAAGAAAAATAAATAAATAAAGTTAGTTTTTCAATCATAATGGAATAACCAAAAAAGTATGATGACCATACCTATTATAAAACTCTATCTTTTGAACTTCTTCCTCCTTAAACTTCAACTATTTATACTCATCCCTAATATGAATCTTCTAAAAATACTGAGCAGCCTGGTTTTAATAAAAAAAGTGTTCTATAGGTGGAAATAGACACTTGTTATTAATATTGATGTTATTTATTTCTCTATAATCAATGAAAAGACTCATGAATCTATCCTTATTTTCTAAAAAAACATAACAAGTTCACCCCAAGGTGAATTTCTGGGGAAGTTGAAACATTTATCAAATAATTCATGTAACTTCTTTTTCAATTCGTAATACTTGACTAAATCCATTCAATAGGGAGAAGATGAAATTAACTAAGCACAAAGAACTAAGTAAATAATAAAATCAACTTCTAAATCATGAATAAAACTAGGAAAATAATTATTAAATAAATCTAGATACTCTTTTACTATTTTCATATGATGAATTTTAATATTTAATTTCTTTTCAACAATTTTTTCATGATGACTTTCACTTCCATATTTTATTAGTTTCTCAACATCATGATATTTTACAAAATATATGAGTTCATTATTACAAAAAAACTAAAACAAATTTTAAAAAATAAACTCTTTAGCTCTGTAACATATAATATCAAGATGAAATAAAATCCAATCCATACCCATAATAATATTAAACAATACAATGATGAAGACAACATTTTTTATAAGAAAACCCATTCCATAGATGGTATTAAGAAGTTTTTTTTATAAATTCTAGTTCCCTTTACACTATGATCATGAATTTTACCACGATTAGTAACATTATCTTATAAGATGGTATTCCTATTTTATTTGATAATATCCAAGACAAAAAATAATGCATAGATCTGGAATCGAACAAGGAAATGACATAACATGAATAGATAGGTAAGGCACCTATCAACACTTTACTTGAAGATCCCACATTCACTATAGTATTAGAAAATTACTTTGTTACACATTTCTATTTATGATATTAATAGTTAAAACCTTGAGTAACTAACCACAATAATGTAATTGTTTAATTACCTAACTCATTGAAATTAAAACACCTTACTACTTAATAACAATTTATTATCTAATTACTTTTTTATTAGAACTCTTTTCCTTATAGGCATGATCCAAATGACTCATCACACTACATCAGAGATGATTTTTGGATCCCATCAACAATTATGTAAATTTTATTATACAATATTTGGAACATTTTTGGGGCTTACCTTTAGATTTACTAGTTGAACGATTCTCCATTGCTTTCCACCATTAATACTTCTCATATTTGTTGTGATTAAGTGCATAAGTATCATAAAACTCCACCACAACTTTATCCTCACAACAAATAATCTCCTCATATATTATAAATTAATGAGATTCCAATGATATTTATAAATATGAATTTATAACTATATAAAATAAACCAATTTTACTCTCATAATATTAGATGAAATTTAGTGCCTACTTGGCTAGTCTAGTAAAATTTTCTTCTTATGTGGCCACTAAGCTTTCCTCTTTTTTACTTGAACTCTAGAAATTTGATTTCCATTTTCATTAAAATAACAATAAGGTATAATTTCTAAAGAAAATAATATTTAAAAACTATCTACTCCTTGGAATATATATCATATTTTTATCTAAGTATTCTTAATCAGATATTACCACTAATCTAATTGACCTTAAAAAGGATAAATAACTTGAATTACCATTTTATGTTTTCTATATCCTAAAAATTTGAATATTTTTTCCAATTCCTTTATACATCCTTCAAATTTAATTGGGTATGAAGATCTAATGAAGTCCAAAGGGTACCATTTTTTGAAATGCACCACAATTGACGTATTTTTCTCTAGAGAATTTAGTTATTCTCTTTCTTGGATGCAACTTTTAATATCTAGTGGTAACTTAGTTAACACTAGAAGAAAATGATCAATTCCAAAAATTTAGGATTTTTAATTCAAAATTTTACTATCCCCTTGATCCCATTATACTATTACTTCCCTATTTCCTCTACAGAAAACCATTATGAGTTGACACAAATTATATTAAGTAACATGGAAATATTTAAAATCTATCACATGATAATATAAACATAAATATGAATATCTTAAGAGTATATTTTAGTATAATCCTAACAACTAAATTTTCCCAAATCCTTACTCTGATACCAACTATAATGAATTTTAACATAATCAACCCGTAATTACTTGATTTATAAAAAGGGTTTCAATTTATTAAATTTGTAGATTTTTTCAAATTACATTTTTAGATAATCTAGTAAAACATTACATAATAAAGTTGATACTTTTACGTTGTGTACTTTTTTTCCAAAGAATAGATATTTTTTAAACACCTATTTTATTCAAGTCATTTTTCTTTATTCAAGATGAGTCTCCATAGTTGAAATATTGATATTTCAAAAAAAATAATCAGCCATTAATCATATAGAAAGCATTTGAAAATATGGGATGAGCATAGAAAAATATCATTTATTGAAATAAAAATAATAGAATTTCGTTAATCAAGTGAAAATTATGAAAACCAATGATGTTATTTGAATTTTTCTCAATGAAACTTTGAACACATAAATATATTATTTCCATATGTTAAAATCAAATTTTTATCAAAGAAAACATTTGAGAACCCTTTATTAAGAATAGTAAAATCATGAAGGAATCTTGAGGCTATTAGGAACACTTGAAAAAATTTCAAAGAAATTTATCAATTAGTAGTTCATAAAAATTAATTTCCTCACGAAATCAAATGATTTTTATAAAAACCTTTTTGAAAGAATAATATAGGTATCTTGGAGCATCATATTCATATCCAATGATCAATCATTTTCATCCTGTGTCAGAATAATTGAATCTTGATTAATTCCATAGGAGTAACTAAAGGGATATCTCCCTCGTCTTTCTCCTTCAAAAACAAAATCAATACCCAATTCAATGAAGAGATATAAAGTGCCCATCCATCATCATGAGCTATATCATGTACGATACCTCCCTTTCATGGAGGTATATCCTTTTTTCACAATTTTATATAAACTTCCTTATTTTGTACAATAAAGTAATTCATGGTGTATAAGGAGTTTTGAGGGTGTCCCAAGGGTTCGATACGTGAATGAAGAAAGGAAAGATTCCAAAAGTCTGCAATTTACGTATGGCACATGGTTAGTACAAATCATGTGCCTGGCCTAGGAAACCGTGTGGCTTATGGTTCAATTATACAACAGTGAATGTACGCCCTATATATGGTTTGTCAAACCGTACAGGTGTCTAGACCTACCATACGGCTCATATTCCTCTTGGATAGAGAGAACCAAACAGTTGGCACATGGTTTGGAAAATTGTGTGGCCAAACCATTCACCTCCTCAACTGTGTATTTTATTCATTTTCCCTCTTGATACTTTTTCTTGATTCCTAAATTTCTCCCCCATTCGATCCCCTCCAGCCTAGGTGATGATCCAACCGCCCCCTTTTTACCAATTTTTTATTCTTCTTTGATGCTTAGCCATTTGGAGTGTGTTTGGGTGTGAATCGAAGATCTAGGTGAGTTTACCACTCCTCATTGATATATTTTATAAATTAGTGATTGTATAATCTCTTATCTCTTTATGAATCCCTAAATACCTCACTTTTCTAGAAGTTTCTAAGTTGGGGCTTTAAGAGGCATTTAAGTTCAAGTCAAGGGATTTGTTTGGCCTATTAATCTTATTTTGAGAATGAGGTAAGTGGGATTTAATATTTTTCACACAGTCTTGATGTTTTATATGTGTATGTGGTTGTGCTAATGTTTTAAATTGTTGCATTTCATTTTTATTGATTGTGGAAAGTGTTTTGATCCTTAAATTGAGGCGTGAAACCCTTCCTGAACCCCATATTTTCATTGGTTATGCGAGACCAAACCTATGGATGACCTTGGCGTATGCATAACCCATGAAATAGTGAGATAAAATAGGTGACATTGAGATAAGGTAAATGAAAGAGTGATGGTTTTTAAAATTGTAATAGGGTATGTGGGCTTGGTTAATGGGTAAATTGATTTGGTTATATTTTATATTTGTGAAGTTCCCAAGAGTTTTTGAAAAAGTTTTAATGATCTCTTTTAGGGTTTTGACCTGACCATGATTTGCAATGAAGAATTAATGTTTGAAATTGGGGAAAGTTTTGAAAGGTGATGTTGACCTCAAATGTTTTAAATAGGGATTTATATCAATTGATTTTAAATGATTATTTGAAATAGGGGTGTGGACCCGTCCTTGAAAAAATTCATAAGAATTTTTTTAATGGTTGAAGATGGAAATTGAATCCTTGGGGAATGTTTTGGTTTTTAAAAGGGGAATATTAGGGTTTTAATGGGTGGTTTCAAGATGATTTCAAATGAGTATTTTGAATTGTGTTTATTTACAGGTTGCAATATAAATGGACCAATGGGACCATAGTAATTGGAACGACGTAAGGGTTAGTGAGATAGAACCCATAATTATTATGTTGGCATGTTAACATGATTACAAAAAGAACTAAATTATGAATGTGTTTAGTTTATGATATATCATAAGGGGGTGTTTTTCCTAATGTGAGAAAGGGTTAAATAGAATAATGTGAATGTGTCAAGAGAATCATGAGTTTGTTATTTAAATGCATAAATAGGTTAATGCATGTGAATTAATGAATATTATAAATGGTCTATGGTATGAAAATGGAAAATGGGTTAAATGGGTCAATAAAACTAAATGGTAAATGTACTAAGGGGTTAAGGGTTGGTGATGATTCATTATTTCCTTGTTTACTTATTGCAATTGATTGTCTGTAAATAGGGTTTTATAGACTAGTTATTACTTTTTACACCATTGGTGGTGGCCTACTTAGTTGTACTCACACCCTTATTGAGCCACCCTGGCACTTGGGCACCCAAACAGATGTTACTTGTTTCATGTACATGTTTAGGACAAGGACATAGTGTTTGGTTCATGAATGGGGTATTTGGTTTGGGGTATGCGATGTCAGGACTGGGTTGGGACTCAGATCTGCGCTTGGGATCTTTTGGTAGTTTTTTTTTGGTATTTTATTTTTGTGACTACCTGATATGTAGAATATTCATCATATTGTTATATCATGTTCCAATTGGTTTCTTGTTGTCACTTGACCTATGTCCTTAGTTTATTTGTTCTTACTTTTTATTATGTATTTGGATATTATTACTATTGTGGTTTCACTCTAATGAGAAGGTATAGTCTCTCCAGCTTTTCTCCACAAACTTTCACTTCTTGTTGGAAGTCTCTGGTTTACGGGGTGGCACACCTGATGTCATGTGATGACACATATTTGGGCACCAATTTAGTGGGTATTAGGCTGGGGATGATACAAAGTGTTATCAAATCTGGCTTCTTTTGTCTTACTATTTTGGGAATGATTTACAAAAGACTAGGATCTTGTTGAGGCTTGGTAATGAGATCTTTCTTGGGTGCCAGTGGCCCCATCTATGATAGAAAACCCAAGTCTATGGGGGTAGGAATTGATGTCCTTTTTATGCTTTTACGATTGATTGATACTTACACATTAAGTGGTGCACCTGAATGTGATGTTATTGATTTATGATATTTAATCTCTTAGACAATATGTCAACATAGGGGTTGTGATTTCATGGATCCTGATAGGCACATATGAGTGATATGTCATTCGTATATTTCCTATGATTTTATCTTGTTGATATTTCTTTTAAATGATCTTTAATGAAAATGTTTTGAAATATAAAATTGAATAAATTTTGTATTTTCTAAATTTTGGGATAATAGAATTTTCTTTGAAAGCATAAATCCTTCGTGTTTTAAAAATAAAAGATTTTGGAGTGTGAAATCTTTGGTTTTAATTGTTAAAGTTAAATTAGGAAGAGATTTGAAACACAATAGAGCTAGTAGGGATATTGGAAATGGGTATCCATAGTTTTGTGATAAGAGCCAGTATATGGGTGGTTGGGGTAGTGGGGTGTCCCTAGTTTGTGACCTTAGATTTGGTTCATGAATCCTTTCTGGGTTTTTTTGTATGGTAAAAGAGATGTTCTTGTTGCACCCTCAATAAGGTTGTGACCATGGGTTGTGAGTTGTCGTTCTGTAATGTGGATGTGGTAAATCTTAATGGTCGCAATCATGAAATTTATGTTTTGGACCCTAGGGTTGGTGTTTGGAATGTGGTGACAATGTGTGTGTATGGGTTATTTGGTGTGAGACCTAGTGTAAATGTTTTCTAGGGTGTGTTATACAGAGTATGTTTTGGAGTGGGTGATGGAGTGCAGCTGTGAGCAGCGAGTTAGTTGAGGTTAGATGTGTGTGGCTTAGAGAGAGAGAGAGAGAGGTCCAATGATGTTTTCTTGAAGTGACTCAAGTTGAGGGATTTGGTGCCATTTTATCTTCAATTATGAACTGTGAGAGTGTTTAGCTAGGTTTTTAGTGCTTTAGGGTGTATGTGACTCTTGAAGATGTCTTGGAATTTGGCAGTGGCATGCATAGAGTGTTTCCTAGAGAAAGTGTAGCCTAGTGGGATAAGTGAAAAAATAATGGGTTTGGAAATTCAACTCGATTGGTAGTTATTTGTTAATAGTTTTTGGGAGTTATATGGTAACCTCAAGGAGGGATGGCTAAATGTTGAAGGTGATTTAATATTTGAATCATGAGATTTTACTTTATTGGTAGAATCGATGCATAGTTGATTCTGTCTAGTTTGGTAAAAGTATATGGTTATGCCTTAGTTTCTTTCTAATAAATATATGTGTGATTGTGGTTGGTTTTAAGGACAGGTTTTGGAAGATTAAAGTTTGTTAGGAGCCTTCTCATGTGGCCTTGATGGTGGTTGATGTGGTAACCAATGTTGGTTTTGGATAGTCAGGGCAAGGATGAACGTGGTGTATATGGATGCGTTTGTTATGGAAGTGACACCCTAGGTGAGGGGTAGCCATGTGGTTGGGATGGTTGTGAGAATAGTTGAGCTATTGAGTATGAACATGGAGAATGCCTCAAGTCTAATGAGGTTTATGGACTCAGAGACATGGTTATTAGTGAAAGTAGGAGTTGGGCTAGCCCTGGTAATGTACAAATAATGTAATCTGGAGTCAGGATCAGTGTTTGGTCAAAAAATTGTGGAAGACCTTGAAATCTCTGATGAGGTATGGATGTGGACACACACTGAGAAGGCTCGATGCTATTTTTGTTGGGTGAATATGTGGCTCGGGATAAACACTTGTCATTCATCCATGCGATCACAATGGGAAACACATGCTATGAATGAGATAGTTGGGTTGTGGATCATTGAAGGATAGTTGTGGTGGTGTTTGTCAACAAATTCTTAGCATACTCCTATCCAGTGATGACCATGATCAATATATTGACATCGTCTTAGGTATATGAAGAGAGATTTGGCTTTATTCCTAGTTACCTATAAGTGTTTTGGATGGATATAGAGAATTTGGTTAATACACTCATGGAGTGATATAAGTGGAGATATTTGGTGGGGATTACACCATCGACCAGTTATGATAGAGGTCCTCAGAATGGACTCGATGTCGACGAATGTCGTGGGTTCCATTATCAGAAATCGAGAATGTATTGGGAGTGATGTTGATTTGTTTTTTAGTGGAAGATAGGTGGAAACATCTATGTTTTGTGGTTCAGTTTTTGGCCGAGGCATTAACTGTGGCAGTTAGAATTTCTTGATAAAAGTGGTGATAATGAAACTCTTAAGGTGGGGAGTAGTACGTGAGTTGTTGATATGTGGAGTAGGTAGAGGAGTAGATATGGTTGATTCAGGATGCCAATAACAACTTGTTCAGTACAAGTTTGGGTTCCATATGAAAGCTAGGTGGTCATTGGATGTGGTGGTTAATTGAGCTAAGAGGTAGCTTCGAGATCAATATGATTCTAGAGGAAAATACGGGTGGTTGTATCAGAGACATGTTTGTGGGTTTGGTGGAGCCCAAAAACGGTTTATAGAGGAGTAGATGTTGTGATGGTGAAGTTTCACTGAAGTTTGTGAATAGACTTAGGTGGGAGTGTGGAAATGTTGGAGGTATGACTTAAGCGAGAAGGATTCTTGTCTTGGTAGAGGGGTGAAATGTCAATAGTGTAAGTTGGTCGCCCATGTAGTGAGTTGTCCAAGGTAGCCCGAATCAGTTGGGTAGAAAATGAATGGATGTGGTAGGTGGTGAGCCACCTCTAGTTAATATTGGATTGATAATTGCATCCCAGTAGTGGGAATGGGTTTTAAGGAAGAACCAATAAGTCCTTTTCTAAGACATGGATAGAGAAAGTGTGACCAATCTCGGTATTTTGGATGGAATGGTTTAATTCCAATTTTGGTTTGAGTTCTCATGGATTTTTGGGTGTAGTGAGTCAAGAAACACATCGGATAAGTTTTGAAGGATATGTTAAAGTTCTGTTGGTCTTTCTTCAAATGAAGGTAGTTATTAGCACCAGAAAATGGCATTGATGAACTAGGGAATATAGTTTGGATCACCATAGAGGGAAATAGGGAATATAATGATTTGACTGGTATTTCATGTAAGATTTTTTTTCACATGATCCATCTCAGCATACCAGTTTTGTCGAAGGGTAATGGCTAAGATATAGACCAACAGAGTACATTTAGATGAAGGATATGGTCAGGTTGTGCATTGAATTTTCTAAAATGGAGTGAGACCATTGGGACTCTATTTATTGTCCAATGTAAGTTAGATAATTTATTTGGAATAAATGTCTTCCTTTGGTGGTGCAAGGTTTGGGTATCTATTAGAGTTTTGGAAGCTAGGTGTGATGGAACCTAGTGATTTGGGCCATGAATTGTGGAGAATATCAGGCCAAAGGTTTTCTTATTGGCTCTCCTAGGGTAGTGTTGTTCCTTATCGGAATCCTCTTGTGAGGAGGTTCAATGACGTTATCTATGATTTTATCTTGTGTTGAATGTTTTTATTGTGGGTAGATATTGATGCATCCTCTGGGGAGCATTAGGATCATGGGTGCGTTCACAATAGGAAAATTATTTAGAGAGGAAATTTTTTTTGTTCCCTGGATTTATCCCCCATTTTATCCCCTCCATCCTATGTGATGAAACTACAACCCCCTCTTCCGTTATGGGATATTCTCCTTCGATTCGTGGTCATTTGGAGTGCGTTTAGGTGTGGATCGAAGATTTGGGTGAGACTAACATTCTTCTGAGATCAATTTTTTTATTAGAGCTTGTGGAATCTCTCATCTCCCACCAAATACCTAAAACCTTCAATTTTCTTGTATTTTATAAGATGTGGCTTTAAAGGGGTCTTGAGTTCATGTCAAGGGATGTGTTTGGTCTAGTAAACATATTTAATCATGAGTTAGGATATCTTTATGATTTTTCCCATAGTCTTGATGTATTATATGTATGTGTGGTTGTGCCAATGTATATCCTTGTTTCATTTATTTTTATTTGATTTTGGAAAGTGTTTTAATCCATATATTGAGGTGAAAAACCCTTCACGGACTCCATGGGATTCTTTGGTGATGTGATACCAAACCTAGGGCTAACCATGGGGTATGTCGAACCCTTGAATTGGGGAAATGAACTAGGGAACATTGAGATAAGGGAAACATGATGGCAATGGGTTGTAAAATTTTAATCGGGTATATGGGATTGGTTAAAGGATAAATTGATTTGATTATATGTTATATTTTTAAAGTGTCCAAGGGGATTTAAAAAGACTTTAAATACGTGTTTTGGGGTTTTGACCTAACCATGGTTTTCAATGATGTAATTGATGTTTGAAGGTAGGGAATTTATTTTAAAGGAGGTGTTGACCTCAAATTTTTTGAAGAGAGGATCTTATCAATTGATTTCAAATGATGATTTGAAATAGGGTGTAGACCCTTCCTTGTGAAAATTCTAAACAATTATTTTGAATAGTTAAAAATTGAAATGGTAGACCAAGGGCATGTTTTGGGTTTTCAAAGGGGAATACCCATGTTTCAATGGGTGGTTTCAAGATGATTTCAAATGAGTATTTTGAATTGTGTTTATTTCAATGATTTATTTTAAAAGGTATAATGGGACAACATAAAACTAAAGGATGCAAGTGTTATAGAGATAGAACCCATAACAATTATGTTGGCATGTTAACATGCTTATTAAATGAACAAAATGATGATTTTTTTGTTAATAATATGTCATAAGGTGATGTTTGGTATGATGTGAAAAAGGGTTAAATAGATTAACATGATTGTGTCAAAAGACTCATGAGTTAGTAATTGAAATTTTAAAATGGGTTAATGCATGTGAATTGATGAATCTGCTAAATGTTCTATAGTATGATAAAGGGAAATAGGTTAAATGGGCTAAGAAAAGTAAAGGGTAAATGCACTAATGTGTTAAGGATTGATGATAATTCATATGTTGTATGAAATTTGAATTGTAAATGTTATGTGTATTGGCTATGTATGTTTTTTGATATGGTATTTTTACTTAATGGACAAATAAGAATGTGCACATTGCCTGGTAGTGCGGGGTATTGGACTTGAGGATCCATACCCATAGGTCTGGTTAGACCGAGTCTCTAAACCCCACCCTTATAATGGATGTGTTAGGGAAGGGGAGTAAGGCTCTATACCCCTAATAGTTTAATTTTATGATACTACATAGGATAAGGATAAACTGAAGCTATGATGTATTTGTTTATGAAAAGTTTGTCCTTAGTGAGATAGGGAACTTGACCCATTATTTCCTGAATGGCCTGAAGGCCTTCATTTTTATTGATTTTTTGATAACCCCCTTTCAAAGTGAGGGGGAACCCTTATAAGGCCCGTAGGCTCAGAGATTACATGGCCCGTAGGCTTAGGAGATTACATGACACGAAGGTCTTAGGGAATTCAACCAGACTATCTACATGGAACTGCCCCTCCCCCGCATCTGCATCTTGATTGTAGATCTCCACCATTACATGACCATCTGGCTATGATTCTCGTGGAAGCACAGGCTGGTACCGATGGCATAGCCATACCCTCTCATTCTGACAATCCATTTGGCTCTGGTCTGGTGAGTGCACCTGCTCTGAATCCTCTTCTGGGGCTACTCATTTTTTGTTGTGTGTCTGGTCCTGCATTCATGTGGTCCGAAAGACCTGGGGTGGCCTGAAGGCCTTAAGGTGGCCCAAAGGCCTTGATAATCAACTAGCCCAAAGGCCTTGGGTGGCCCGAAATCCTTGCAGGACCCAAGGACCAAACCGGTGGTCTGAAGGCCCAGATGGATGAATTGTTCCGACTGCTACAGTAATGAACAATGCATGCTACAGTACCTGCTACAGTATTGCTACAGTAACCCAGAAATATGCCTCCACCCGAATTTGATCTTTGGTCTCTTGGATGCACCTAGTGAGTCCTCCCCAACTGGGCCGAGGCTCTTGTGCACTTGACCCATTATTCTATCCATGATAATTGACCCTATTAGGCCATAGTGTAAATGATGTAAATGCCTAACCCATGGAAAAAATGATGATAATGATCAAGTGAATATTGTTAACTAATGGGTATGTCATAGTTAATGATTAGTGAACACCACTTGTGGTTAAAATTACATGTAACCCCGTGTGCCTAGGTTTTAACTCCCAGTATGACCTGAGTTACTCTTGTTGTCTGGTTTACTCGAGAGAACATAATAGATAAAACAGATATTATATAATTACATAAATGATTTCCTTGTTTCATTTTTTACTTATTGCACTTAATAATCATCATACATGGTTGAATTAACTGGTTATTAATTTAAACACCTTTGGTGGTGGCCTGCTGAGTTGTACTCACTCCCTGCTTGAGCCACCATAGAACTTGGGCACCAAAGAAGATGTAACTTGTTTTAGTTATAGTTTCAGGAAACACACCTGGTGTATGGTTAACGCATGGGATATTTTGTTTGTATTATGGTATTTTAGGATCGGGTTGGGACTCGAGTTCATTCTTGGGATATTTTGGTTGTTTGGGTTTTGGGATTTTATTTGTGTGACTGCCTGACAAATAACATATTTATCATATTGTTACAACATTTTTCATTTGGTTACTTATTGGTTCTTGGCCATGCCCATATTTTATTTCCCCATGTGGGGTATTTTGCCTGTTTATATTATTTCTACTATGGTATCACTCTGATAAGTGGGTATAGTCTCCCCAAATTTTCTCCAAAGAGCCACACTACTAGTTAGTAACCTCTGACATATGGGGAGGCACAAATGAGGTCTTGTGATGAACTGACTTGGGGCACCGATTCCGTGGATACCAGGCTGGGGCTATTACATATCAGGTCTACTATCATAATTTATAATTCTCAAGTACTATACCACAAATAAAAAAATTTAATATTTCAATTTTTTATTGAAAAACCTCATTTCGACTGTAAAAAATACTAAATTAGAAATTAGAAATTTGATTCTTTTATAGAGGTAGTGCATGTTGGAATTGAGAAGAGTATTATTCAAATGAGATAAGGGAAGTCCCCAAATATATTGTGATGAAGTGTTGTATTTATTATCCATATGTTATTGGGAAGTGAAGTCAGTCTATGATGAAGTTATGTGATGATAAAGAGATAAATGAACAATGAGGTTGAAGATGTGAGATATTAATAGTGTTCTTATGGTCTATATGTATTACTGTATTCCATTTTCTTGTAGATATTCACTCATACATTTCCAATGAAGATAAAGATTAATATACTACCCTTTACAATGGGAAAGGACTTCTTCTACTTATATTATTAGATAAATAATTTTGAAGATGTAGTAAAATATCTAGATTGATTTTATTTCTTGAATTTATGTAAATCAATGATAGGTATTGTTGGATGAAGAAAACACTATCTACTATAAGTTATTTATTAGGTTAAGGAGATGGCTATGATAGATAATATTCAAGGTAGATCACATTTAAGAGAATACATCATTTGAATTTATAGAATACTATATACTAAAATAAGTAGAGAATATATTTTAAATGATTTTAAGAGAATGTTAATTTTGAATTTGGAATTAATATTTCAGTTAATATATAATGAAATATAAAGAATTGTATTTATATGATATAAGATACATTATGAATTTTGATAATGTTTTTTTAAATGTTTTGATCAAATAATCAAGTCATTTATAGTGTTTTGATTTGAGTTGGAGTGGTTGAAAATTTTTAGAGATGGTTTTAAGTGGTTCTGAGCTGATTTAAAGAAGTTCAAGAATTTTTTGATGGAGGTGAAAAATTAACAAAGGAATACATAATATCCATTAGAATGGAATACTAGAAAAGTACTGGATTACACTTTTTTACCTAATATTGTTCAAATTATATTTAATTATTTTTTTTTGATTTCACTATGATATGTTACATTTTATAAAGGGTACGTAAGGTTTTTCTAATGATATATAACATATCTCAATGTATATGGAATATATTTGATTGAGTCCATCTTCAAATATTGAAAAATTAGAATCACACATTGATATGTATGATATTTGGAGCATAGATAAAAGTTTCAGATAATATGTAAAATATCATAGATGATACATAATATTTTGAAGAAATAATGTGAGATAATAAATTGAGTGGATATTGGAAAAGTATCAAATCCACTACAGTACATAATATATTATTTAAGATAAAAATATATAGAAAATAATTTATAATATTCACTTGAGAATATATATGGTTCTTATAATTGTATTTAAGTTATTCTAAATCAAACTTAAGATATTGGAGCTAATATAAGTAATATGTAAGATAATAGGTTGATTACATCCTCCATCATGGAACACAA
This sequence comes from Viscum album, assembly GCA_963277665.1. Lineage (NCBI taxonomy): Eukaryota > Viridiplantae > Streptophyta > Magnoliopsida > Santalales > Viscaceae > Viscum > Viscum album. The sequence continues at coordinate 1,979,784,111 of OY728125.1, read as the reverse complement.
CATAAGAAAGAAAATCAAAGTAAAATGAAATAATAATTATTATTAATGTAACAAAATACTGAACTATACTTCCTAGATTTAATATCACGATGCTGGCATATGAGCCATGATTCAACCAAGATTAAAGGAAAATATATTGATAAGTGATTATAAATATTTCAATGTAATGATTCTTGGGTTTCAAATGAAAAGATTTTAAATCATTTATAATGATAAAGGTTGGAATATTGTTGACAAATTTAAATGAGGGCCTTGAATATTAATGGATTATTAGTTTAGAAAATTTATGTAAACTTAAATAAATATTCCTTAGATCGAGGGGGAAAACCAAGTGATTATATTATTTGAGAATATTGGGAAGATGATTGTTCCAAATATCATGAAATTTAAATATTCAAATATGGAAAAAATATTATGTGATTCTAGGAATATAGAGAAGATTAGAAAAAAGAGGAGGTGTGAGGAGAAACTGATACAATATTCCATTGAATATTCTATATATTGATGAAGAGGATGAAGAATAATATAAGAATTAGGCCAATGATTAAATTCTACTACATAACCATTTATCATAGAATTAGAAGTGGGAGGATAAGAAGAATAAAGAGTGAATACATTCTATATGATATCCTAATATCTTAGAAGGGATAGAAGAAGTGAAGTAGAGATAATTAAGCAAGGTCAAAACTACAAATTCAAAAAAAAAAATTCATTGTATCGAGACTCTTAATGTAAAACATTGAGACATTGTTAAGATAAATAGATCAATGAACATGCTACTATAATATATTATCTCTTGGGTGTTGAGGAATATGATTGAGTATGAAGATATCCCTGGTTGACAAAGTGATATCCTAAATCATATTGAAGATCCTATTTAGGTGTTTCTTTGGGCGGATCCATTATAAATAGGTGTGATCCATTTTAAAGAACTAGTTGGGAGACTGTAAAAATTTCATGAGATAACATATTATTTTTAGGAGAAATACAAGTGGTGAAGTATGACACCATCCCCACCTATATTCATTTTATTATTATAGTGGATATATGTGTCACAGACTCGAACTGAGCATCAAAAGAAGTAGAAACCAACATTTTGATTAAAACTTTTAAGAATACCAGGTATTGTTTCTCTTACATATTTTTTTATTTTCATGTGGTGTGGTATGTTAGGAATTTATAACCAGATCCATTCATCTTCAAATGTGTGGAGGTTCTAAAACTAATAGGGTTAATTAAAATAGAAAATAATTTAATAAAATTAGTTCACATCGATTAACACCAACTCAGTGTGACAATATGATCATATCAGGGGTTATCAATTGGTGTTATAGATAATAGATGTTCATTTTGATTATAAATATTTTCTTTCTTAGTTTTATTTATTAGATATATATGAAGTAATTATTTTAATAATTTTTTAATTTTCCTTTGATGGAGAATGTAGTTTCCATCCAAATGAATAAAAACATGGATATTTTTTCCAAAACCTTGAAGAATAGGTAGAAGAAAAATGAAAACAAACCAGGGAAGAGTTAAAAGTAGAAATAGGTTACTTCAGTAATTGATGGTAATCAAATTGGAACTTATTAGTCATATTTGATCAAAATTTTCCTCTTAATGAATCATCTTCTATCTGTAAAGAATATGCGCATTGTGAATAACTCAAGGGATTTTAAAAAAAAATAAAGGACTATTTGAAAAGGTCCCTATTGAAGTTGTCACATATATTAATGTGTTTATCATGGGGATACATGATGATAAAACATTGCTATAATTGGAGGTTGATGTGTTGGAGAATGAATTATTTGAGAAGTTGAAAATGTTTTACTCTCTCACCAAAGAGGTGAAATCCAAAGAATAATCCTTAATGAATCCTAAATAATAATTCTTCATGAATAAATAATTATTTAAAATGATTATTGATGATAAAATTTAGGTTGGTAAAATAAATGAAGAGAATATCCACACACTAAAATAATCACAACATATTTCTATTTATGTCAAAGATTCTCAACTGGAAATTGAGGATAAATAGGTAAAAGAGATTGAAAATTCATTGAAATAAAATAATATGAAACATGAAGATAAATTCTATAATATCAGAATGTAATATGTGGAAAGAGTGAAATATATTGAAGATCAGAACAGAGGCCTAAATCTGAAGTGGATTGAATTATAAATAAAAATGAAATTTTTTGATGTAAAATAAGTATAATCTTGTCACTAATCTAAGGAGATATGAAAAACCATGGATTTTTGGGATAAGAGTATTGTTTTTAAAAAGAATAATTTTAATTTTACAAAGGTTTTGTTGTTGGAAAAAAACCTGAAGGTATCATTGAAGCATTTCTCAGGTGATTCTGTTTTTTGACAAAGGGGGAGATTGGAATATTGCGCCCCAGTCATGTTTAAAAATAAGAACATCAAAATATGACAAAGGAAAGAATGTGGCGCGCAAGTCATGAAGTGACGTGCAAGTGATAATGTGGTGCACAAGGCATACTTCAAGATCATCAAATCAAAATATGACAAATTGAATAATGTGGTTCCCAAGTCATGAAGCGGCACACAAGTCATAAATTGGTGCACAAGTATTGAAGTTGTGTATATGTCATATTTCAAGATCATCACATCAAAATATGAAAAAGGAAAGAAAGTGGTGCATAAGTCATTAAGTGGCGCATAATTTATAAAGTGGCGTGCAAGTTTTGAAGTGGCATGCAAGTCATATTTCAAGATCATCACATCAAAATATGAAAAAGGGAATAAAGTGGCGCAAAATTGAAGTAGTGTTGTGAAAGTCATATTTCAAGATCATGACATCAAAATATGACAAAAGGAAGAAAGTGGCATGCAAGTTAAGAAGTGGCACACAAGTCATTAAGGGGTGTGGAAGTCATTAAGGGGCACACAAGTTTGGGAGTAGCACACAAGTGATAAAGTGGATCACACAGTGAGATGCACGACTCATGATTACAGTCATAAAAATTACTATAAATAGATGGCTACCCTCCTCTTTCAGTTGTAGCTCAACAATTAGAGAAAATCTGAGCTCTAATCACGCAAGTGGAAGTGGCACGCAAGTTCTAAGTGGCACACAAGTAGTGGATCACACGTAGTGGCATGAAAGTAGTGGCACACAAGAATTGGACACAAGTAGTGGATCATGAGAAGTGGTGAAAAAGCAGTGGAACACAAGTATAAAGTGGCATGCAAGTATAAAATTGGCACACAAGTTATTTTTCCTGCAACAAATGTAGAGGTTGTTCACTAGTTGATGTGGCACACTAGTCACCCTTGGGTTGCGTGAAAGTTATAAGTTTCCCCGAACACCTTTGGTAAAGGAGTATCCATCAGTGGATGAAAATTGTACTTCAAGAGGACATATAAATATAGTAGATGATGCATTCATTGGGGATAATGAATGAACCTACAAGTCTATAAGCTATGACTGGATCCTTTCTAGAGGAGTGAGAGAAATAAGAGGAAGAAGGTGATCCTTTATACCAGTAGTGATCCAGAGAGAGAGGAACATTGAGTGGCCCTTGAGAAAGTATTGAGTTGACCCAAAACATTGTAAAGGCTGTGAGCCTGTGAATAGAAGTGATCTAGCCTAAACATTATTTGCAGTGAGCTTTAGTGGATTTGGTCTACCGGAATATCATCGTTGTATGCTCCTTGGATGTAGACAAGTGAGGGTGAACAAAGTAAAAATATTTGGGTCTTACTGCTTGCTTCCCTACATTGCATCCAAATCTTCATCATTAGATAAATAAGAAAAGAAGTGATCATAATAAACACACAAGTTAAAACAAAGTGACCATTGTGATAAAGTGGTCAAGATCTAGTGGTGTTGGAATAATTTTGAAAAGAATACCCATACTCTGATTCACCCCCCCACTCAGGGTATATAGGACCCTTTTAGTCCTAACAATTTTGATATTCTAAGGATATATCTATTGTGTAATCAAAGAAAGCTGTAAGTATTTTCCCAAAAAAATCTATTTCCACTAACATTGTTTACATAAAAATTGTTGGTTATAATTTAAAATCTAGATAAATATGGGTCGAAAAAATACGAGGGAAACCACCACCACATTAAGGGTGGATTTGATAATGGTGAATTTTTTTAGCTCCCAAATGTGTGCTCAAAAGAAGGGATATTTAACTCTAAATCAACAAGGTGTCAATGTTGGATCTATTGAAACTAAAATAAAAAGGACATGGTTCATTGGTCATTATTGGTATTGTGAAAGGATTGGACACATTACATTCATTATAGGAATAATATTTCAGTTATTGGAAGATAAATAAGGTCTATATCATGGGGGATATAAATTGATGTCAAGAGAGATATTGATGAGATGAAGAAAAATTCATGGAAGAAGATGGGAATGAATTTCTCCCACAAGAATATATTTAGAGGTCTATAAAATTTATTTATAACATAAAACATGATTGATCATTATGATGATGAGTGCTGGTTAAAAAAAATCAATAAAGAATAATATGGTATTAATAAATAAGATTATATGTGATGAAGAAGAAATAAAGAAGAATAAAGATGAGTCCTCCTTAAGTCGTGAATTATTGAAATATATTGAGTAGATAACTCCTGAGGAGAAGTATTAAAAGGGTACTACAGTAAAGAAGAGATTATTTTATTGTAGGATAAAAGGTTACATCCTAGACCCTTGAAAATAGTCTATGAACATCAATATTGGAGGAATCGATCGAGATCAACAAAGATAATTAATCAAATGGATAAATAAGAGGTTTTTTTAGCAGAATACATCTATGAAAAAGAAGAAAAATATCTTGAGAGGTTTCCAAAGAAGTGTGATCCAAAAATTATTTAAAATTGAGGTGGAATATCAAATAATATTGAGAATAATTAAAATGAATACAAGATCTTAAGACTAACATAGTTAGAGAATACTAGAAAATAGATCAATCACAAAAAAATGCATGTACCTTTCCACTTAATGTGAAAATATCAATTCCATAAAAAATGAATATGTATAATGTAAGAAGATAATACAACCCATAAATGTTTATATCTATAAAGTTAAAAGAGGTTGAATAATGAAACTTTATCACCAAGATGGAACAATTTTTAAATGAGTTTTTGGGTTGAGAATAAAATCTCAGTCATGTTTCTCTCATTAAGAAGCAAAGGACAAGCTGCCTTATTACTACAAATTTGTTTGGTTGTTTCTATATATTTGTAATTTAAGGTGATTCGTGTAGGGGAGGACTTGATGGAAGATGTGAAAATTTTATGATTAGAAAATATATCCTTCATGGACTTATTTATCAATTATTTTTATATCTCATCTCAATACATCAATTTGTATCATAAAGGACATGATTATAGTTCATTCTAAAGAAGACCTAGCATGATGAAGAATTGACAGATTGGATCCCTTGATATGGAGTTAAGAGGATAAAAATGCCATTAGATCAGTTTGTGAAGTATGAAAATCAGTAAATATAGATATTTCTTAGAGTATGCGATTTGAGGTAAGGGTATCCCACTTTTACTATCCTTTCTATGTATTTAATCAACTCGGTTTGTTAGGGGGGTCTATGAAGAGAATAAATATAAAAGGGGAAAATCTATATAAACATGAATGTTTTTTATGTGTTTGTTAAGTTGAGTGTAGGTAATTATATTGAAAAATAAATGTAAAATAGCCATTAAAAAGAGATTTTTGAGTTTATATCACATGTTCATTTGTTTTATGGACACCTTTAATATATAAGATAAATAGTTTGGTTTTATGCACAAATTTAGCCCACATAGACTTATTGTTTATTAATTTATGAATCATTCCGTAGAGAAATGTGATAAAACCCTTCTCTCAAACAAATAAGTGCTTATAAAGGGTAAGAATGTGGAATTTAATGCCATGAATGAAGCATATGATGAGTAGGAATTTCCCTTACTTCTTCACCTTTGCATTTATTTTCAATAAGGGGGAGAATGACATTGACTTTTAGAATTGAAATGAGTATTGAAAAGAAATCCAGAATGGTAGATTGAATTGCACTAATGGATTCTAATAAAGAGTCACTATAGAAAAACCTGTCATTTGCGATGGGTTATTTGCAACAAGAAGAGGATAACCTGTCGCAAATGGTTTGACGCGCACTGCGCGCCAAACCAAGGAAGGGTATTTGTGATGGATGGTTTTTAATCGTCACAAATAATCTTTGGAGGGTTTTCGTATTTGTGATGGCTCCCGTTGCAAATGCCCCTTTGGTGTTTTTTTCATTTGTTTCGGGTCTTGTCACAAATACACTTTTTAACTACCCCCCAATTAATAGGGGTTTAGCATTTTTGACGGGTCCTGTCGCAAATAATCTTATTTACGATGAGATTTATCACCCATCGCAAATGTTATGTCGGCAGGTAGTTATTTGCGATGTGTCCCGTCATAAATACCTTTTTAACCACCACAACTTAATTAATAGGGGTATGTATTTGCGACGGTTCTCGTCCCAAATACGCCCTTCTCAAATTATCTAACATATGTATACCAAATTCTCTTTTTTTCTATTCACATCCCTCTCCACTCCTCTCTCTCTCTGAACTATCTTATTTCTCTCTAAATTTTTTCAAATTTTAAAATTTCATATCAGAAAGATTTTCAAGCCTTGGAGAGTATAGAAAATCATGTTTTATAGTATTTATCTATTGCTTTTATTTTTTAGTTAATTCATATAATTTTATGTTAGTTATAATTATTGTTTGTTAGAGATAATTAAATTAAATTAGAATTAGATTGTTTTATTTTGCATTATTTACTTTAACAATTATGTTGTTTTATTTGTAATAAATACTAGAAAATTTTAATAATTAGTAATAATTTGTAATAATTAGTTATAATTAGTAATAAATTCGAATAAATTGGAATAAATTTGAATAATTTGAAATAATTAGTAATAATTAGGAATAATTAGGAATAATTAGGAATAATTAATACTAATTAAATATAATTTGTAATAAATATGTATAATTAGTAATAATTAGTAATAATTTGTAATGAATAGGTATAATTTGTAATAATTAGTAATAAACAGGTATAATTAGTAATAATTGGTCATAAATATGTATAATTAGTAATAATTAGTAATAAATAGGCATAATTAGTAATAATTAGTAATAATACGATATAATTTATATTAATTAGTAGTAAATTGGTAGAATTAGTAATAAATATTTATAAATAGGTATAATTATTAGTAAATAGGTATACTTAGTAATAAATAGTAATAAATAGGTATAATTAGTAATAATTTGTATTAATTAGTTACAATTGGTAATAATTAGTAATAATTTCTAATAATTAGTAATAATTTCTAATAATTAGTAATAATTAGTAATAAATAGGTTCAAATAGTAATAATTAGTAATAATTGGGTATAATTATTAGTAATTTGTAATTAATTGGTATAATTAGTAATAAATAGAAATACTTAGTAAAAATTAGTAATAATTGGTAATAAATTGGAATAAATAGGTATAATTAGTAATAATTAGTAATAAATGGTTTTAATTAGTAATAAATAGGTATAATTAGTAATAAATAGGTATAATTGATAATAATGAGTAATAATTAGGAATAATTAGTAATAATTAGTAATAGTTAGTAATAATTGGGTGTAATTAGTAATACATAGTAATAAATAGTAATAAAGAGTAAAAAATAGGGATAAATATTTATAATTAGTAATAATTAGTAATAATTAGTAATAAATAGTAATAAATACGTATAATTAGTAACAATTAGTAATAAATAGGTATAATTTGTAATAATTAGTAGTAATTAGTTATAAATATGTACAATGAGTAATAATTAGTAATAATTAGGTATAATTACTAAAAGTAAGTAATAAATAGGTATAATTAGTAATAATTAGTAATAAATTGGTATAAATAGAAATAATTAATAATAATTAGTAATAAATAGGTATAATTAGTAAAAATTATTAATAAATAGTTATAATTAGTAATAATTACTAATAAATAGGTACAATTGGTAATAATTAGTAGTAAATATGTATTATTAATAATAATTAGTAATAATTTGTAACAATCAGTAATAATTAGTAATATTTAGTAGTAATTAGTAATAAATAAGTATAATTAGTAATAATCAGTATTAATTAGCTATAATTTTTAATAAATTGGAATAAATTTTAATAATTAGTAATCAATAGGTGTAATTAGTAATAATTAGTAATAATTAGGTATAATTTGTTATAATTAGTTAAAAATAGGTATAATTAGTAATAATTAGTAATAATTAGGATTAATTAGTAACAATTAGCAATTAATAGTAATAAATAGGTATAATTACTAATAAATAGTTATACTTAGTAATATTTTTTTATAATTAGTAATAAATAGTTTTAATAATAATAATTAGTATAATTAGAAATAATTAGTAATAATTAGTAATAATTAGTAATAATTAGGTATTATTAGGCATAATTAGTAATAATTAGTAACAATTAGTAATAAATAGTAATAAATAGTTATAATTAGTAATAATTAGTATCAAATTGGAATACATTCAAATAAATAGTAATAATTAGTAATGAATTGGTAAAATTAGTAAGAAATAGGTATAATTAGTAAAAATTGTTTGTAATTATGTATAATTAGTAATAGTTAGTAATAATTATTAATAAATATGAATAATTTGTAATGATTAGTAATAATTAGTAATAAATAGTAATAATTAGTAATAAATTAGTATAATTAGTAATAATTAGAAATAATTTTTAATAAATAGTTATAATTAGTAAGGATTAGTAATAAATTTGTATAATTAGTAATAATGAGTAATAAATAGGTACAATTAGCAATAATTAGAAATAAATTAGTATAATTAGAAATAATTAGTAATAATTAATAATAATTAGTAATAATTAGTAATAAATTGTAATAAATTGTAATAAATTGTTATTATTAGTAATTAATATGTTTAATAAGTAAAATATAGTAAAATATAGTAATAAATAGGTATAATTTGTAATAATTAGTAATAATTAGTAATAATTAGTAATAAATTGGTATAATTAGTAATAACTAGTAACAAATAGTAATAAATAGGTTTAATGAGTAATAATGGGTAATAAATAGGTATAATCAGTAATAATCAGTAATAATTAGTAATAATTAAGTATAATTAAGTATAAATAGTAATAATTAGTAATAAATAGGTATAATTTGTAATAATTAGCAATAATTAGTAATAATTAGTATTAAATTGGTATAATTAAAAATAATAATAAATAATTAGTAATAAATAAAAATAATTAATATTAATTAGTAATAATTAAAAGTAATTACTAAGAATTAGTAATAGAAAGGTATAATTAGTAATAATTAGTAATAAATATGTTTAATTAGTAAGGGAACAAAAATAATATTTAAATTATAAAAGCTTAAATCATCCCTCTAATGATGATTTACGGAAACATTTTGATGAAGTACATCCGTCTTTTTCTTCAGAAGTCCAAAATGAGTGATTGAGTCTTTCTACTAATGGTTTTGGTCGATTTGGTTCTTATTGTAGTCAGTATTCATATAGGTCTATCATTATAACTCCGTACAATTTACCTCTTTAGATGCTAATGAAGGACCTATATATCTTTTTGACCTTGTTAATTATAGGAAATTTGGAAAAGAATATTGATGTTTTTTTGAAACCATTTATTGAGGAGTTAAATTCATTACGGAATAATGGAGTTAGCACATATAATGTTGGTGCAAAAAAAATTTCCTACAAAAAGATGCATTGAAATTGAAAATTACTTACTTCCCAATATAGGACATGTTTTTTGGATGGAGTACACATATTCTAAAATCATATCTTTAATGTATGAGAGACAACAAAGCGTTTATGCTCTTCAATAGAAGAAAATCTTATTTTTTCAACTATCATCATAGATTCCTTCCAACCGATCATACTTTTTAGAGGAATAAATATCATTTCATAAAAGGAATAATTGAAAGAGATGGAACTCTAATAGTGATCTTAGGTAAAAATTTAAAATTATTTGTCTCTTCAATACCTCCCATTACAATTGGACTAACTATAAAGAAATAGAAAATAGATGGCTTTGATAAAGAACACAATTAGATAAAATGGATCATTTTTTAGGATCTTCCATATTGGTCTGATTTGTTAATCCGTCACATGATGGATGCCATGCATATCAAGAAGAACTATTTTGATAATATGTTTTATATAGTTTTGGATACACCAAGTAAGACAAAAAATAATGTAAAAGTACGATTAGATATTGCCTAAATTTATAGGAGACCAGAACTTGAACTATTCAAAAAATTTCAGATCACAGATTTTAATGAACCAAGAAAAACTTATACACATTATAATGGAAATAGATTATTATTTTGTCAGCGGATTTTAGATTTGAGACTTCCAAATGGTTATGTTTTCTATTTGGGAAGATGTGTTAGAAAAGGTCATATTATTGGATTAAAAATTCATGTATGTCATTTTATAATGGAAAGAATTCAGCCATTTGAATTAAGAGGTTTCTTGAATTATATTATTTGGGAGGCTATAACAGACATATAATACTTTTTTGAGACATTTGTGTGGTGAAAAAGACTACGATGCACTTAGAATATTGTAAGAAGATGTTGTTTTAATTTTTTGTAAATTGGAAAAAAGTCATTCCTCTATCTTTCATTGAATCAAAGGAACATTTGATATTACATTTTTTGCATATATTAAAAATGTGGAGGTCCGGTACAGTTATTATGGATGTTTCCATTCAAGAGAAGCATGCTAAAATATATAAAATAAGTATGTAACAAAGCATCAGTTGAAGGATAAATTGCATAATCTTATTTATAGGAGGAAATTTCTTTTTTATACTCATATTATTTTCAAAATGAATATCCCTTAAAATAAAACCACATGGTCCATAATGAGAGAAATGTTGATAATGAAATGAGAATTCAATTATTAGTTTTTAATCAGCCAGAACATAGATTTGGTGGAGTTCATAAATGATGGCTTTCATATGATTAACATCATAGAGCTCATACACATGTTCTTATCAAATTTGAATAAATAACACCATTTTAACAATGAGTGATCCTATAAATTATTCTATAATATTTGTTATTGTAAATTAATATTATTTTATTTTTAGGCTATATAATAATCATACCAAGAAACAAGTTCCACAAATTACAATAGCTCCACTTGAAGAATGCTAGCAAAATATTTTTCTACTGGTTTCAAAATCTGGTAACATTTATTATTTGTGGGTTAACATATAAAAGAAATTTATTACTTGTTATATTGATAATTTTTTACAAATTTTCAGGTATCTTAAAATACTAATGAAATTGTTAATCGATTGTGTGTATTGAGTAACCCACCATCTTAAATGGTTAAATATTATAATGCATATATGGTGAAGGGTTTTTTGTTTCATACACATAGATATGGGGAATCCAAAAAAATAAATAATAGTGGTGTTTTCTTGAGAGGATCCAATCATATATAAATTGAAGTTGACTTCTATAACATGCTTGAAGAAATTATTGAACTGTGTTATCTAGGACAGAATTACATAATAATGTTTAAATGCTAGTGGTTGGATAATAATAGAGGCTGGTTTTTTCATCCGATCCCTGAGATATTTGATATTAAACCCAAAATCATTATTTTAGTAAATGAAGCTTTTTAATTGGCTCATATGGCACATAATATTTATTATGAAAATTACTATGCTACTTCAAGAGAGTTGGGTGACTGGTGAAGCATAATAAAAATAAAATATCAGGAAAATCAGTTTTTTCAAAGTGAACGTGGTTCCAATAAAATGGATGAAATTGAAAATTTTCAATATGCTACTCCAAATACATATATTTCATTAAGATACATGAATATTGATGATAAAACACAACATTTAAGGGCTTATGATGATGATGATAATGATGTATCAAATGACTTTGAAATGACAAGAGATGATGAAAATGAGACTCATATATAAATTGATAATTCTGAGAAAGAATATGAAGATATTGACACCATCAGATAAGAAGATGAGGATGAATATTAATATTTACATAGTTAAATGTTTGTGATAATCATATATAATCTATATTTATATACAATAGTTGTTTTCAAATTTTTTCTAACAATAGTCATTTCATGTTTCAGATGGACTCAGATCCACTTCACGAGTTCAAGGAGGTTTCTCTACATGATGATGAGAAGAATATTAGATCATATAACCATCATACTTTTTGTGGTTCAGGGAGGACATTGAGGAGTCGTGGTCTTGCATGATTGATGATTTCTGATCCTATCCCCGAGCAACGTCCACATCTAGGCTTTGATCCAAACATGTAGAAGTTTGTTTACTTGTGTATTTTAGTTAGTTTTTCTTATTTATCATTTATTTATTTATATACTAATTGTTTGACTCTTTGTTCTTTATTTCATATCTTTTCACATATAGTTGTTGGATAGGGGAGAATAATATTGCACAATTATTTTTCTGGAGCATGAGTCACATGGGATCAGATTCCCATTTATGTTCGGCATGACATGTTCAATCACTGACTGGTATGTAACTATATAATATTTATTTTGAAATTTATTTAATTAATTACTTTATATTATTTATTATTTGTAGGGTTTGTGGTATCCAATCAATGAGACCTTGAATGACGCTATCTGGGAGGCAAGGGAGGGGTTGCTAAATTAAATGGATAATATCTATTGGATAATGGTTAGAGAATGGTGAGTTTGAAGAAATAATTAATGAGGTAGTTGAAATACATTAAAATACTCAATAAGGGAATTTATATTTTTAATAATATTTGATAATCATTCCAAATAAAGTTGAGAATGTTTCATAAGTTCATCAAGTCATTTAATGTTTTTTGAGATGATAGGGAGTTGGAGGAGGTTCTTAGAGAAGGATTAAATAATTTCTATGCTAATTTGAATAATTTTTAGAGTTTTGAGTTGAAGGAGAATATTTGAAAAGGCCTATAGAATATACCTAAAAATGGAATGTTTGAAAAGTACTATAGAAAACTATGATTCATAAAATTCTCTGGATGCTATGTGATAATACTTTAGGATTTCACCTTGATATATAACATTTTTAAAATGGAACACAAGGCTTTCCTAATGAAATGTAAGACATTTTAGTAAAAAATAAGATATTTATTGCATTTTATCCTAAAATACTTCATAGTTAGTGAAACAATTTGATACATAAGATATTCTATGAATACAAATTTTTTAGAGCATATAAAATATGTCATAGATGATACATAAAATTTTGAAGATGGAATGTAAGATATTGTAGAGTTAAAATTGGAAAAGTACCATACCTACTATCATACATAAGATATTTTTTTTCTAATATAAAAGATATTCAAAGGCATGCATAAGATTCTATTAAGAATATGTGAGATTATCAAAAGAATACAAATGATAATTTAAAGCATGCGTATGATATTGGAGCTCATGTAAGTGGTACAAAAGTTTATTCATATCTTAAATATATATTATATGTTTGATAAGATGATACATTTATAGATATTAAAATTAGATGATATTGAGCTATTATTAATTGATTTAATATGATGAATCTATTGAACGATCCATGATTCATGAAAATATTAAAGTAATAATTAAGTAGAATTGATTGATAAGATATTGATGTTATAATTATGGGATAAAAAGTACAATGATATTAAATAATTTATAAAGATCAAAATAGGAATATTATTGACTAGTTTATTTGAGGGTATTGATTGTTTGTGTATTATAAGTTGAGATAAAGTTTAGAAATTAAAAGGAATATTGTGAGATTATTGGGATATTCCCATGTGATTCATTTAAATGAGAATATTAAGAATATCTTGGTGCTGAATACCATAGAATTTATATATTCAAATATGGAAATAACATTCACATGATTCATAGAATATTGAAAAGAGAAGAAAAAATAAGGTGGGTGAGGATTAAAAAATATGATACTCTACTATATATTTTGTGTATCAAGGTAGATGAAGAAGAAGAGTAAAAAGAGGAAGAAGATGAGGTGACTCTATTATATACCAATTTATCCTGAAAGGAGAAGTGTTAGAAGAAGAAGTATGTGTGAAGACCTTTCCCATAATATCCTTATGTCTTAGAACCAAGTGAATAAGTGAATAGGAATATAATTGAGAAAGTATAACACTACATTCTCACAAATATGTACTCTATGTTCTAAGATTCTGGAATTAGAATATTGAGGTTGAATTGATTGAATACATTGATATTCATGCTAATATATAAAATTTTATTTCATCCATAGAAGAATTTAATAGTGGAATATGATCTTACCAGTTGTGGAAGTGACATCCCAATGAAAAATGAATATATTATTCAAGATTGAGTTTGGGTGGACCCATTATAAACTGGTGAGATCTGGTATCATGAACCAATCTAAATATTGTAAGATTATCATGATACATCATCATCTTTTAGAGTGATATCCGAATGTTTAAGGAATATAATTTCCTCATCTATATTCCCTCACTAATTATGATGGATATTGATTTTTTGTGTTCAATATAAACATATCAAGGAGTAGTAAAGTGCCTAGAAATATGATATACCACTAGAGGGGTTGGGGGGTTGAATCAGAGGTGTTATTTTATAATTTTTATTAACATGAATTTATACTATGAAACTTTTTGGAGTTTAAATACTCTCAATTTTATATCTCACCCTTACCCACGTGCAATTAAAAATATAAATCAATCCATGATTTACTAGTTTTTAAAAGTTTCATTCTAAATGTTGGTACCTACTCTTTACTATGTTCAGTTTTTGCCTAAGACATATATATTCACAATATAACATAGGTGATTACAAATGTGTTATATTCTTAAAATACCTTATTATCTCCCAAAATGATCTTTATATGGGATCTCGCTAGTTTACAATGGTAATAAAAATATAACAAGAAAAATAACATTAATTCCAAGCTAATTATATAAAAAATAGTTTAATATACTTTGATCCTTTTATAATGATTTAAATCTACACTTGAAAATGAACTCAATTTAAGGAACATAGTCATCTAGAATCCAATGACCTAACTTATAGAATCAAGCCTATCAAAATAATGATATTCTAGAATTCAGGAGCTATCTTCACTTCTCTTAAATTATTTGGAATATCAACTTGTTTTCTTTGACCTCATAGATTTTCTAGACCTTGTAGGTCAACATCATTAAATTTTCATATCTAAAATTATCAACATACATGATCTATAAATAAACTCAATATTTATAAATCAAACCATTCACAGATAAAATCCACAAAAAAGATCCGCATCTTACAACATATTTAAACTACATTTGACCACCATCAATACCTTCAAAGATATCAACGTATGACTTTGTCAAGGGTCCTATAAATATTATAATCAACTAATTTTCAGGATTCCATAAATCTCAACAATATTCAAAACTTTAAATTCTTTAATTTTATATCTTCGACTTTCAAATCAACATCACCACAATTAATTTTTACATCACCTAAATATTAAGATAAATCACTTGAATCTATGGCATCTTCCATTTATTCAACTTATAAAATTCTAAAACAAACATCAATTCACATATATATCTAGTTATGCCTTTTACTTTTAACAAAAAGACCATGAAACCATTAAATTAATTGAACTTAAACTAATATAGCTTCTATGATTATGGTTTAATTCTTATTTTTATCTAAAATGACTTTCAAGAATTGGATTTTAGTATATTTTCTTCCCATATTTTGATCATATCATATTCCACTCATCTAATCATTATAACTTATAGTCATTTAGTCGTAGAAAATTTCATATATTGGAAAAAAATTTGGTTCCTCTCAAGTTATTATGTATAAGTGAGTTTTATATATTTCACTTCTAATTCCAAACTTTTTTAACATTGAATTTTATAGCTTCTGATTCTCAGTAACAACCTACTTAACTTCTATTACATAGTATTCTAACTTTATCTTCCTAACACTCTCAAGATCAACCTTTTGATGAATCATCCTTCCACACCTCAACTTTACTTTAATCTCATCTGGATCTCAAATCACCATGATGTTTGTTTCTTTGAAATATCAACTTATTATTTTATTTCTTAACTATCTAGTTATGTTCCAAATATTCTTAATTGTCTAGAATATGGATAACTGATAGACTGTTATATTTTTTCCTATTAAAAATTACATAAGAAATAGTTAAATTTATGTATTATTATGAGTCTTTCAACATTTCTAATTTCTTTGTGCACACGAATTTTACATAAGTTATATTTATTTTAAATATAATATAGTGGTTTCTTCATTTATGAGATTTTTAAATACCTCAAAAATATATTTTATAAGATGTGAACATATTAATTTCATAATACTTTACTTGTACTATTTTTTAATGTGTTCTCCAACTAATCCCATATATACTTAACAAATTGAATGATTTTACTTACTTTGTAACTTTCCTACATATACATATAAATTATTCTATTTTATAGACTCCTTAACTATTTATCATTAACACTCCTCAGCTTATGGACATGTGGACACACTTCTTCTTTTGATTTCAACTTTTTTCTATACTGTAATCATCATTAACTCTCCAACCATCCATAAAATATATATCTTATATTTTTTTACCACTCAGAATCCACAAATCATCATGTAACTTCCTTTAAATAATTTATGGATATCTCATTAGGCCATTAATTATTTCATAATCAATATCAGTTTACAATTATGTTACAAAATTTCACTTATCTTCCATATAATTAATTACTTATACCATAAAAAGTATAAATTCTAGTTATGGAATTAATCAACATAAATCCATATCATTCTAGAATTACAGCTTCACCTTTAATTATTCTAAAAACCATTCTCTCGTATAAGGTTGAAAAAAATACAGCACATTGAACAATTCATTGGGTTATTTAAACCCACCTTTGTTTTTTGTCAACACCAACATATATTAATTAAAAAATCATAAAATTTTCCATTTAACAACATCCTTTATCAAGGAAAAGTTTCCTAAAAATACACTATTGTATAAATAATTATTTTTGATAGAATTTTATCCCATGGTAACAAGTAATTTTTTGGCCATTATTTTTATATCCCCCTCAATCAACCCACATAAACATTCACTCAATTTTCATAATAACAACAACATTAGAATAATAATGGATAAAATATATATTTGTATAGTTCTCCCCCCTTGGAAATCATAATCCATAGAATGGTGGGGGTATTCAAATGACATCCTTATATGTTGGGGGGGAAGGCCAAATATGAATATTCATCCTTAACTCCTCAAATATTTCCCATAAATTAAGATTAGTGGACATATAATAAATATAATATTTTTTGAGATACACTACAACTTCAAATATCCATTAGTAACTTCATCCTTGATGAAATAATATTTAATATAAATGTTTTTAGATCTTGATTCTTTCATCGAGTTCTGGGAGATATCAGCCACACTCTGATTTTCATATGTAATTTTCAATGGTTTCTCGGCATTCAACTTCAAATATTCTAGTGGAACTTTCATCCACAACTTTAATGTATAATTATGTGTAGAAGAAACATACTAAAATTCATATGTACTCAATATAATAAAACTATAATTTATAGTATAAAAAATCATTAAACTTTCTACAAAAAATGTTCCTCCCAATATTAATTTTCAAAAATTGTAATATCCATCCTAATCAATATTAGTGAAACCCAAAACTTTTAGTTTATCAATTATTTTCTACAATATAATATATTTTATGTTGATTTGATATACATAATAATTATTTTAGCATCTAACTTATGGGATTACTTTGGATCTCATTGAAATCCAAAACAAAAGTTACCACATACACAATATGAGGTCTTGATACCATATGAAAAATCAAAATTATGATCAACTTCTTAAAGTATTTTTTAACTCATAATTTTCTTGGATTCATCTTTTCATTGCATCAAAACAAATATAACTGTGGTTACTTACATTGGGTCCTTTATACCAAACCTATTCAATAATTACTTTTTATATTTACCTTATAATAGAAATATAGAACATTGTTTTTATAGAACTTTTAACCCCAAGAAGAAATTCAACTCTCTAAGTATTTAAATCTCAAAATTATGCTTCATTTTTTCAGAAAGGTATTCATAAGAATTTTCCACATCCCCTGTAAAAATTAAATCATTATGATAGACAATGGAAATTAGGGCACTTGTTCAATTTTACTTCATATAAAACTCACTATCATTTTTCATATATAATGTTTTAACTGTTACAAGTAACTATTGGGTTTTTAGTACCAAGCTTAGGGGGCTTTCTTAAACCCATAAGATGATTTATTCAATGTACACACCATAGTTAGATCCCTATAAATTATAAAATATTTCAGTTTATCCATAAAAAAATATTACTCAAGATCTATCTAAAGGTAATAATATTTTACGTCCATCTAATAAACTTTATAACCCCTATTTATTGTAAAAACCAAAAAAATCGTGCCAGTTTCATGTTTTCAAATACATGAAAACGTTTCTAAAAAATAAACACCTTGTTCAAGTAAATAAAAATTAAAAAAAGAAATCTTAATTTGTTCCCCGATGTTTCACCTTTTCACAAATTTTATTTAAGGACACCCACTTGTTTCATATAATAATATTTCCTTCTAGTATAGGAACATGAACCCATTTTTTATTTTTTTTAATATGACACAATTTATTCATAACATTTACCCAATACCTACGGTAAAAAAATTTCAAAACTGATTTCTATTTATCCTTCTTTATATAAGATTCATTTGATTTTCAATCCCCCACTTTTTTCTCATCTATATGTGTAAGAAACTGGATCTTCGTTTAAGGTAAGCCATTCCTTTTTCTAGAGTTTTTGAGAAAAATAATGTTTCTGGAAATTTTTGAAGTACACGCCGTGTAATTTTTGAGTACACGTCGTGTACTCTTTTCCCACTCGAAGTCGTGTACTGGACGTGTACGGGCCACACACACAGTGTGTAGGGGGTGAGGTGGAGGCTGATTTTGGCAGAGTATGGAAAAACCCACTACACGCCGTGTACACTAAAAGTACCCATCGTGTACTATATTTTTTCATTAAATGGAACGGGGTCGCGCCTAATCAAGTAAAACGTCTTCTTCTTGGTCCTATTCATCTAAGAGAGCTAGGAATCTATGGATCTTCGATAAGCCACCGTTCCTCCGTCCGTTCTCCGATTCGAGCACCGTTGGTTGCGTTGGAATCTCAGCGGTGAGTTCTCCCTTCTGCATGAGTCTTGTTTTCCAATTCTTCCTCTTTCTTGAGTTATCATGGTTTGAGTGTTTTGGTCATTTTCTCAGATCTATGATGTTCAACGGAGAATCAGTCGACATGGTTCAAGTATATCGATCTCCTAGGATCGAGGTAGGTGGTTTGTGCCTTACCATTCAATTTATTTGAGTTTTATGCGCAAATTCCACCAATACCCATGAACGGGGTATTGTGTGTTTGCTGTATTTCCCTTGTTGTTTTCCTACATTGCTTGTATGCTTGTGTAGAGGTTAATTGATCAAGTTAGAGGATACATGGTTGTGCTTGGATGTTTTGTCCATGCTTTTTTCTGTTTACGACCTTTGGGGTCTCGTTTTCCTTTGGCTGTTACACCTGTTTCCATGCCTTGTGATTATAGGTTGGAGTGAAATTCATAACATGTTTGTTTCCCTGTAGAATGTTTGTCCAAGTAGCTCTATAGGTGTACTTTGGTTATCCAAGTATCTATATAGGTGTACTTTGGCCTTATATCATTATTATGCACTGACTGGCATAGGACTGAGAGAACCTGGTGCTATTGAATATAAGGGATAAACCGAGTGAGCTTTCTAGAGAGTCTTAGATATTATATACTACATGAGGGTAGACTGAGAGAGATTCCTCAGAGAGTCTTTGACATTATAGACTCTGGGGGATGGACCGAGTGAGCCCCTAGAGAGTCTTGGATATTATAGACTACAGAAGGGTAGACCGAGTGAGCTTCCTCAGAGTGTCTTACTTTGTTTGAATCTTTTTAAGAACCTTCCTAGGCTAGAGGAGGAATTGACCGAGTGATCTTCTGTAGAGAGTCTGTGGTATACCTGAGGCTATAAGAGTAATTGACTGAGATAGCTTCCTCAGAGAGTCTCTAGACCTTGGGGATAAGAGGGTTCGACCACATGATCTTCCTCATAGAGTCCCTGACTAACCTAGATTATAAAAGGAATTGGCCTAGTGTGATTCCCTAGAGAGTCTGATAAATTCGTATGACCAAACCAGAGGGGTTAGGATGAGTGCACTACCCAGAGGGTTGTGGTACTTCTTGGATAGGACTAGAGGGGATGGATGTGCGTACTTTCCAGAGGGTTTCCTGCTTATTAGTTGTTTTCTTCACTGCTGTTGTGGTTGTGTATTGATTACTATTATGTATCATGCAACATTTCATATATATGTGTGTGTGCTCCAGTTGTTTATTGCTTTAGTCTTTTGATATTTACTTGTGTATGTATTGTTCTATTTCTGCTATTTATTATTGTTTACTTCTTCTGGGTACTCTGCCAATGAGGGCATTGTTTCCCCACTATCACACCCAAGGACCTCACTGCTTGTCGGCAGCCTCTGGCATTTGGGAAAATGAGCTTGAGGTCATGTGACCAACCGGGTACGGGGCACCTCTGGATGGCTTCCGGAACCAGGACATTACAAAGTAGTATCAGAGGAGTTCCTTTTCTCTTTCTTTACTGTTTGGGGACTTTAGCCAGGGATAGGACAGATTCGGTACTTGGTAATAAGCTGTGCCTGAGAGTAGCTAACTCGTGTATAGGGAAAAGCCATACTACCTCGTTATTTCAATTTTCTGGTTTTGAGATTTTAGGGTTGATATGATTTCACCTAGAGTGATTCACATGCTTTGTGCTATTATTGTTTTATATTATTGTTCTATTGCTGTCTCAAACCGATGAGATGAGGGTATTCCATCTCATGCATCATATAGGCACTTGTTAGAAATCACATGCCATGTATTCTTGCCATGCCATCTAGGGTGAATTAGCAATTGCATGTTGTTGTGATTGACGTTGTGTAGATTATGCATGCTGATGTGATAGATGTTTGATATAATTTCTGCGGTCGGATAGAGAAACAATTTTTTTATACATTTCTTAAAATGAACGCCAAGTTTTGGTTCTTGAGGTGTTATGGGCCCTCTTGAATCGGAAATTGGTGGATCATTGACCTGTTTTTCATTATATATGACTATAGAAGATTCCAAGATTTGATTTGTGGGGAGTATGGGCCCTCGTGGGTCAGAATTTGGCACCCCCTTGCCTTGTTTTCGGTGTTTTCTGGGCTTATGTGTAGTTTCTGAGCTACTACCCAGAAAAACCATGAATACACGGTGTGTACTTTCTGGGTACACGCCATGTAGTTTTCAGGCCGTGTCGCTGACCATGTGAGCAGAAACACGGTGTCGTGAAAAATGACATCAGGAACACACCATGTATGGTAGGTACACGCGAGGTAGTTTAGAGCAGTGTACCAGGCCATGTCACTAATAATACGAGATGTGGAAGCCTGAGTAGAACACGCTGTGTAGGTGAGGAGCACGCTGTGTAGTTTTGTCCCAGGTACCCTGCCGTGTCACGAACAACATGGTTTGGTGTTATCTTCTCTTATACACGCCGTGTTTGTTCCGAACACGCTGTGTAAGGGGAGCCGTGTATATGTCCGTGTAACTAACAACACGGGCCGCCGATACCATGTATATTACATGTCGTGTCCCTATGGAACACGCCATGTAGTCCGGGGTTAGTTCGGACTGTGTGGGTTAGTCGTGTAAGGAGACTCAGGCAGGGGTTAAGAGTTCAAGTACACGCTGTGTGTGGGGACGACACGCCATGTAGTTTGGGGTGTTACATGACCAGTAGTGGCAGGAGTACATGCCCATGTTAATGGATTTAACAGACACATCATGTAGTTTTATACACGCCATGTAGTCTTGTTTCAGAAAACTTGAATGTTTCTTCCCCATGTTCCCGTTTTGTACCCCTGTGTTTCTGTCCTTGTTAATTCTGATATAAGGTGTGCTTTTGATCTTTCAGAGCTATGCCACTGAGATGTCCTCCAGTTGTATGTCAGTTTCCAGACAGTGATTAGACACTGGATATGGCCGATCAGGGACCTCCTGTAGATCCTCCTGCTGTGCCAGCCTTGGAACCAGCCGTTATACCCATCGCAGGCGGCAATTCACAGTTCAGGGAGGATTTCTTGAGGATGATGTAGACTTTCTCAGGGAGCACCACCTCCTACCCCATCCATGGCTAAGTTGAAGAGGGTTTTTTAGAAACAGAATTCTTCTACTTTCTCTAGGGATGGAGGACCCCAGGCTATAGAGTCGTGGTTCGATGCCACCCTGACTATCTTCGAGCACCTAGAGATACCTCAGGAGAAAAGGGTAAAGCTGGCTACTTATATGCTCCGGGACACCGCCAAGAGGTGGTGGGAGGTGATCTCACAGTCATGGCGCCATCAGGGTATGTCATGGGATGAGTTTCGACGTACTTTCTATGAATACTTCTATCCAGAGACCCTGAGGGCCGATCAAGCCTAAGTGTTTATAAGCCTGCAGCAGGGTACTCTTTCTTTCATGGAGTACTCATCCCGTTTTACTGAGCTGCAGTGTTTCACACCGATCCCAGCAGGTGATGAGTTGTTTCTTGCTAGGAAGTTTGAGGATGGTCTCAGGAAGGAGATCCATTCCCATGTGAATATCTTCCAGTTGACTTCTATATCCTCCATCTTCAACTAGACACTGATTAATGAGCGCAATCTGAGGGATTCTGGAGCAGTGGGCCCGGGTGGTTTGATATCCAGAGCTGGTGTTCCTACTACAGACAGTAAGAAGAATCATAAAGAGTCTTCTCGAGGAGATCAGGGTTCACGGGATACGTCTTCTAGTAGCCAGGTTGTATGCTACCAGTGCGGTAGAAGTGGGAACACTAGGCCTCAGTTCCAGAGAGATCCGATGGAGTGCCGATCTAGCGACAAGATGGGCCATCTACATCGCTTCTGTCACATCTTCTCACCTTTAGATGGTGGTATGGGTTCTTCTATGACCCTTCGTTCTGGATATTCCCTGCCAGTTTCCCACCTGTCTGGGAACTGGAGTTCTTCCAGCCGTTCGGGTTGAGGTGGAGGTGGCGGCCGCGGTGGTCAAACACCAGGTCATCAGCGACAGTAGAGTGGATCAGCTCAGAGCAGTCAGCCAGGGGCGCAGGGCTGCGGTGCAGGCCAGTCTTTCACCGTGGAGCAGACCTACCAAGAGTAGGATCCTGACCCTTCTACAGTTCGAGGTATGATCTTAGTAGCTTCAGTTTTATCTTCATCTCTTTTCGATACTGGAGCTTCCTATAGCTTTATCTCTGTTGCTGTTGTGGAGAGCCTTGGGCTCTGTATCATTTCATCTGTCGACTTGTTGACTCTTGACATGCCTTTGGGAACGAGGACATCTAGAGTACGTCAGTGCAGAGAGTTCCCTCTTGAGGTTGCAGGGTGTCACTTCTTATGGGACCTCTATGTCCTAGAGATGTCGGGCTATGCCATCAATCTCGGTATGGACTGGTTGGTTCCCTTCTAGGTAGTCTTCGATTGCTATCTCTGTAGGGTGAGTTTCTTATCACCGGAGGGTGGATCTTTCCTTTATAGAGGCGAGTGTGATTTCCAAGAGGGTACAGCTAGACCAGAGGATCATGGGCTAGGGGAAGTTGTAGCCCATATTTCCAGTCTTTATCAGGATGATTAGGGGACTTCACAGTTAGACTTTCCTCCATTGGTGGATTATTTTAGGGATGTATTTCCAGTGGACTTCTCATGTTTACCTCCGAAGCATGAGGTAGAATTCTCGATCGATTTCGTGCCAGTAGAGGCACCAGTGTCCATTCCTCCTTATAGGATGGCTACACCTAAGTTGTAGGAGCTCAAGAAGAAGCTGGAGGAGTTGCAGGCAAAGGGTTTCATCTAACCCAGTACTTCTCCTTGGGGTTCTCCTGTCCTGTTTGCAAAGAAGGAAGACGGTACCCTTCAGCTTTGTGTGGATTATCAGAAGTTGAAATAGTTTATGTTCAAGAACCGATATCCCTTTCCGAGGATAGATGAAGTCTTTGATCAGCTTCGAGGAGCCCAGGTGTTCTCGAAGATCGATTTAAGGTCTGTTTATCATCAGTTGCACCATGAGATGTACTTCTTACAACCTTCAGAAGAAGGTATAGTCTATACGAGTATACAGTCATGCCGTTCGGTCTCACAAACGCGCCAGTAGCTTTCATGGAACTGATGAACCGAGTGTTCCATCCCTACTTGGACTCCTTCATCGTGGTCTTTGTGGATGATATCTTGGTGTACTCTCACACTCGACACGACCATGCCACACATCTTGAGATCATTTTGAGTACACTGAGGGAGAATTGGCTATATGCTGAACTCTCGAAGTGCCACTTTTGGATGGATCATATTCACTTCATGGGTCACGTCATCTCAGAGCTTGGGGTATCTATGGACCCAGATAAAGTGAGAGTTATAGTTTCCTGGGAGAAGCCGAAGAACGTCTTTGATGTACGGAGTTTCCTAGGGCTGGTGGGATACTACAAACACTTCATTCAAGACTTCTTGTGCCTATAAAAACCATTGATAGGTCTGACCAAGAATGAGGCGATGTTTTTATGGTCAAATTATTGTGATTCATCCTTTCAAGAGCTGAAGGGGAGGTTAACGTCAGCACCGATACTAGTCTTGCTAGAGCCGGGCAAGGGCTACACTATTTACTGTGATGCTTCAGGTATCGGGTTGGGAGATGTGTTTATGCAGGGATATGGAGTCATTGCATATGGGTCTCGACAGTTGAGGCCACATAAGAGGAATTACCCTACGCACGATCTGGAGTTGGCAGCTGTTGTTCATGCCTTACGCTGTTGGAGACAGTACCTTCTGGGAGAGAACTTTGTGTCTTTCACTGACCAAAAGAGTCTCAAGTATATCTTCACTCATTGTGATCTAAATCTGAGACAACATTGGTGGGTTGAGTACCTGCAGTCATTTGACTTCGAGCTCGCCTCTACGTCGGGAAATGGCAATGCAATGGCAGATGTGTTGAGCAGAAAAACTCAGATTCAGGTAGTTCAGGAGGCCAGTAGTGAGTGGAAGCTTATGACTCTGTTCTCTGAGATGCACTTGGAAGTGCATGACAAGAAGGGACCTACATTTCTCTCCTCTGTAGTTGTTACCTCTACACTTCTTGATCGGGTACGGATGAGGCAGCTATCAGATTCAGAGGCCTTAGTCCTACGGGAAAGTGTGTCAGGAGGGGACCCTCTTCATGGATGGATAGTGGGTGAGGATGAGATCTTACATTTCTGGGGACGTGTATGGGTTCCAGAAGACATATGAAAAGAGATGATGTGAGATTTTCATTCCTCAGTTTGGGCTGTTCATCCTGGAAACACCAAGATGTATCGTGATCTACACCGCCAGTACTGGTGGCTAGGTATGAAGAAAGATGTTGCTTGTTTTGTCATGAGATGATCCACTTGTCAGCAGGTGAAAGCAGAGCATCAATGACCAGTGGGGCTTTTGAAGTAGTTACCCATTCCCGAGTGGAAGTGGAACGATGTCACGATGGACTTCATGGCCGGGTTTCCGAGGTCGTCTCGGGGAAACGATGTTGTTTGGGTTGTCGTCGATAGACTCACGAAGGTCGCACACTTCTTTCCGATCAAGGAGACCTTCCGTGTTGATGATCTAGGACGGTTGTAAATCCAAGAGATTGTACGTCTACATGGAGTTCCACACTCCATTATTTCAGACAAGGATGTGCGCTTTACTTCTCGGTTCTAGCAGGGACTTCAGAAGGCTTTGGGTACACAGGTACTTTTGAGTACATCATACCACCCCCAGACAGATGGCCAGTCCAAGCGCATGATCCAGGTGCTTGAGGATATCCTCCAAGCTTGCATTCTAGATTTCAGCAGTTCTTGGGAGAAGCATATTACTCATGTGGAGTTTGCCTACAACAACAGTTTTCAGGAGACCATTCAGATGGAACCATACGAGGCTCGGTACGGTAGGCCATGCCGATCACCCTTATGCTTCCTGGAGGCAAAAGAGGCATCTTTGCTGGGACCTCATCTTGTTCAGGAGACCTCAGAACATATAGAGTTGATTCAGAAGAGGATGGCTACAACACAGCCTTGATAGAAGTCTTATGCGGATCAACAGAGACGACCTTTGGAGTTCGAGGTCGGGGATTAGGTTTTCCTGCATGTCACACGAAGGTTGGGACATAAGAGGATTCAAATATAGGGAAAGCTTTAACGATGGTACACCGGGACATTTGAGGTTTTGGAGAGAGTTGGGCTGGTTGCCTATCGGTTGCAGCTACCTCAGAGGTACCAGACCATGCCCGACATCTTCCATGTCTCTCATCTTCGACATTACTTTTCAGACCCGTCTCATGTCTTTCAGCCTGAGGAGGTAGAGCTCGAAGCAGATGCATCATTTGAGGAGCATCCAATCTGGATTGTTGATCGTAGTACGAAGGTTCTCCGAGGGCGGTCTGTTTCTTTAGTACGGGTGCTTTGGCAGCACAGGAAAGTATAGGACGAGACTTGGGAGAGGGAGGCCGAGGTTCGATCTCATTGGCCGGAGCTATTCAATGAGTCTTCTTCAACGCCTCTCTAGGAGATTTGGGGACGAATTTCTTTAAGGGGGAAAGTTTGTAAGAACCCAGATCTTCGTTTCAGGTACACCTTTCCTTTTTCTAGAGTTTTCTAGAAAAATAATGTTTCAGGAAATTTTTGAAGTACACGCTGTGTACTTTCTGAGTACACGCTGTGTACTCTTTTCCCACTCGAAGCAGTGTACTTACCGTGTTCGGGGCGACATACACGGTGTGTAGGGGTGACATGGAGGCCGATTTTGGCAGAGTATGGAAAAACCCACTACACACCGTGTACTTTCTTTTTTCATTAAACGGATCGGGGTCATGCCTAATCAAGGAAAACGTCTTCTTCTAGGTCCTGTTCATCCAAGAGCCCCAGAAATCTGCATATCTTCGACGAGCCACCGTTTCTTCATCCATTCTTCGATTCGATCACCTTCGATTGCGTTGGAATCACAGCAGTGAGTTCTCCATTCCGCTTGGGTCTTGTTTTCCAATTCTTCATCTTTCTCGAGTCATCGTGGTTTGAACGTTTTTGATGTTTTCTCAGATCTATGAGGTTCAAGGGAGAATCAGTCAATGTGGTTCAAGTATATCGATCTCCTAGGATCAAGGTATGCGGTTTGTGCCTTACTGTTCAATGTCTTTGAGTTTTATGCACAAATTCCAGCACTACCTGTGAACGGGGTATGGCGTGTTTACTGTTTTTCCCTTGTTGTTTTCTTTCCTTGATTGTATGCTTGCATAGAGGTAAATTGATCATGTTAGAAGATACTTTGTTGTGCTTGGATGTTTTTCCCAAGATTTTTTCTGTTTACGACCTTTGGGGTCTTGTTTGCCTTTGGCTGTTACAACGTTTCCATGCATTGTGATTATAGGTTGGAGTGAAATTCATAACATGTTTGTTTCCCTGTAGACTGTTTAGCCAAGAAGCACTATAGGTGTACTTTGGTTATCCAAGTAGCTCTATAGGCGTACTTTGGCCTTATACCATTATTATGCACTAACTGGCACAGGACTGAGAGAACCTGGTGCTATAGACTATAAGGGATAAACCGAGTGAGCTTCCCAGAGAGTCTTAGATATTATAGACTACAGGAGGGTAGACTGAGAGAGCTTCCTCAGAGAGTCTTGGACATTATAGAATATAGGGGATGGACCGAGTGAGCTCCCAGAGAGTCATGGATATTATAGACTACCGGAGGGTAGACCGAGTGAGCTTCCACAGAGAGTCTTACTTTGTTTGAATCTTTTTAAGAATCTTCCAAGGCTAGATGAGGAATTGACCGAGTGAGTATCCTCAGAGATTCTGTGGTATACCTGAGTCTATAGGAGTAATTTATCGAGATATCTTCCTCAGAGAGTCTCTAGACCATGGGGATATGAGGGTTAGACTGTCTGATATTCCTTAGAGATTCCATGACTACCCAAGTCTATAAGGGGAATTGACTGAGTGTGCTTCCCCAGAGAGTCTCATAAATTCTTATGACCAAACCAGAGGGGTTAGGCTAAGTGCACTGCCCAGAGGGTTGTGGTACTTCTTGGATAGGACCAGAGGGGATGGATGTGAGTACTTCCCAGAGCGTTTCCTACTTGTTATCTATTTGCTTCATTGCTGTTGTTCTTGTGGATTGATTACTTTTATGTATCATGCATGATTTCATATATATATATATATATATGTGTGCTCTAGTTTTTTATTTCTTTAGTCTTCCTCTGTATACTTGTGTATGTATTGTTCTATTTCTGCTGTTTCTTTTTGTTTACTTCCGCTGTGTACTCTTCCAATGAGGGCATAGTTTCCCCACTATCACACCCAAGGCCCTCGCTGCTAGTCGGCAGCCTCTGGCATTTCGGGAAATGCGCTTGAGGCCATGTGACCAACCGGGTACGGGGCGCCTCTGGGTGGCTTCCAGAACCAGGATGTTACAATATGATAGCTTCCAGAATTTTTATTATATTTACTAGTATAACTTTATTCTATAAATTTATAAATTTTAGACTTTTAGCTCCAAAATTACTACCCTCATCACCAAATTGATTATAAAAATTATAGAAAATACTTGGTTTAAAATAATCTCCTTTTTTATTTACATTTATATAATTTAACATGGTAAATTACATTAAATCATCCACATATTCTTCACCAGATTCTTTTAAGTTTTACTTACTTTAAATGAATTTCATATCATAGTTATCAACTAACTTGTGTTGTTGTTTGTTCTAACATCGATAACGTTTTCTACTAGATGAATATCTCTTGAATACAACTTATTTATCCTTAAATTATTTTATTATATGGTTTTTATTGTATAATATCTCATAGGGATTAATAATTTATTCAAGCCTCAATAATTATTTGTTCTAAATATGTGTAGTTGTACACACAACCTCACACAGGGAATATTTCAGGAGTTTATATTCATCAATAATTGTTCTATCCATCCAAAATAAATTTATGTTTTTTAGGAATCCATTATATTAAGGATTATAAGGAGCACTACATTTATGTTTAATCAATTTTTTTGAAAGATCAAATTCAAATATGTTACTTATAAACACCTTTCCATTATATGTAATCAAAATTTTAATATAGACACCCACTCTCATTTTGAATATCTTAACCATATCCAAATATTCATATTTTGGTTTCTTGAACATAAAATTTATAATTCTAGTGAAAAACTAAATAAAAGTTATAAAATAATTACCACATTTAGTTGATTTATGTTTCACATGTCTACATAAATAAAAATGTATAAGTTCAAGTGGTCTAGTTTTATGAATATCTAACCATTTATGGCTTACACAAGCAATTTTCCCCTTATAACATGCTTCTTAGATGAAATATTACTTTATATTTAATTGTCGTAAGTATCTTAATGCATTTTATAATAAGTTTGGCTCATATTAATTTTTCTATACTGGTCAAGTCTCCTATGCCAATGTTTATTTTTATATTAATCATTCAGATAACATGAGTTTCTTAAATTTCTAATTTGTAATAAATTAAATCTATCTATTTCTCTCTTAGTGATAATACTTTAATATTTTTAGGATTTTATGATTCATGAGTCTTTCTTCAAAATCAATTCATTATCATCATCACAATGTTTCCTAACACTCAGTAAATTTTGTTTAATCCTATTTATAAATAAGACATACTAGAAATTCTTCATTCAAGATTTAATTTTATTCATACCAATTCCTATAACTATAAAGGAACCATTATTCCAAAATGAAATTTATACTCTATCATGTTCATAAATATTTTTTATTATTTTCATATCACCTATCATATGGGATAAAAAACCATATTCAGGTATCTATGAGTTTTCTTTTTTGTTTGTTTTTATAGAAACATTAAATATACATGACTTTTATTCCCCTTCCCTTTTCATGAGTTACTTTTTAGTTTTAGCATAATTAAATAATAGTGGAAGAGTATTCATACACATTTTATAAAAATTACCTAATTTTTCATACATTTTGAAAATATTTTCCAAGTAGTCAATTTGATCTTGAGTATATTTTCTAGAAGACTTTTTTGTTACATATTATTCATTCATTAAATATTTCTCCATCTTATTGGAGTTGGTTAATTTTAATTTATATCCCAATCTTAATCATGACTACTCTTAGGAACTCAAATGTTTTGCCAATAGTTATAGGATTGGTTCCAAAAGATTCTACAACATCACCAATAACAATTAAAACCTGATATTCTATAATTATATTAATTTCATTTTGTAAAATTTTATTGAGTAGTAGTGACAAATAATGATTTTGATTTTATCTAGAATAGAGAAAATTTCATTATATGACTCTATTATTGTAT
Organism: Viscum album; assembly: GCA_963277665.1. Classification (NCBI taxonomy): domain Eukaryota; kingdom Viridiplantae; phylum Streptophyta; class Magnoliopsida; order Santalales; family Viscaceae; genus Viscum; species Viscum album. The sequence continues at coordinate 1,979,753,416 of OY728125.1, read as the reverse complement.
TTTGATGTAATGGAAGATTTATCATATTTCATTTCAACCCAAACTCACCTAGTTTTACAATTAGTACTTTCACTCTACATAAATGATTGATTTATTTTCAAATTTCATATGATTGAATTTCACATAAATTTTTGGAATAAAAATCTAGTAATGTTGTGATTATTTAACCATAACATATAAATATTTTTTGAAGTATTCAATCATCTTTTTCTATGTATTATTGGATTTAAGACACCTTTATTATGTTTAACTTAACACTTATTCTTTTTCAATAAGTTTTTTTGTCATGTTCTTTCACCATTTTACATTATTTGAAATCAATCAACTTGATGTTTCTGTCTAATTAGTTTAAGTATAATCACTTTTTAGGAACATCACATTTCATTAAATAATATTTTCTTCTTATTTATTTAATATGTTAAAATCTTTCTTGAGTTATGTTATTTGATAAAGATAGGCCTCATGTTATGATTTTGACATATTATCTATATAGGTTTAATCACTTTCCTCTTTATCACTATTTGATGTTTCTTCATTTTTCTCAACATGATACGAGGTGACATGATCTTTCCATATATAAATATTACACCATTTTAGATTAATATTCAATTCATATCATATTAAAACATGCATTATAACTATAATTATTTTAGTGTCTCAGGAGACTAGATGCATAAGAAAATTAACTCATGAAAGTTATTCTACATATCCAAAAAATTTCTCATGTATAACCCTTATTTTTCTTATCCTAGTTAATAAATTGATTCATATCACGTGGAATGAAATAATAAGAAATAATAAGCTCATATTTTTAGTAAGGATATATATGAAATGAATTAATAAAATATCAAAAGTGATCACAAGATAATTATATGGGTATGATAGCTTGTTCATAACTTATGAAATTCATACCAAATCATTCATTTATTATGAAACATGAGTCATGGAATAACAATTTTTGAGGAAGAAAACTTTGATTTATAAGGGTGTAGAGAGATTAATAATAAATAATGATCCTTGAGTGCATATCATAAGAAGAATAAAATATCACAAGAGTTTTGAAAAATCATTATAATTGAAAATAATTTATTAATCAAAAATCACTACAAATACTTCAATAAATTAATGGATATAGTTCCATAGTGGATTGAGTTCACTCGACATTCCATTTTCATTAATGGTGGACAATGTCCAAAACTTGACCATTCCCAATAATATTTTATCATGAGATATAAATATTTACCCAATTGATTAGATGTCTATAGAATTCAGTTAACACCCTATAAATAATAAAAAACATACTTCAGTGTTCTATAAGATCATAAAAAATTCATAATTTTATAATAGCGTAACTCATGGAAAAGAAATGAGTTTCATAAAGATTTATTTATCATGTAACCATAAAATATATATAGAAATAACATGGATGATAACATTTGTTAAATATCTAGTGATGCATATGATTATTTAAAGGATATTTTCTGTAACAAACCAACCTTGGACATCCATCAATTGGACTCCTAAGCTGGCCTCCCACATACCTGAGGAGAATCCCCAATCATCTCAGGTTAATGACAAGATTCTGGGGTATCAAAATTAACCATTGTGGATGGTTTCACAATCAAGGAACCAAATAAAAATCTCAAAAAAAAGAATAATATTAAAAAAATAAGATATATTCCAAGAGAAATATCATATCAACAAACAACCAATCAGATACACAAAAGAAAAATAGAAGATAAGAAAAATAAAGTCCCAAGAAGATGATCCGAAGATCGATCAAAGCAGTCTATGAAACCAATATAATGTTCACCAACTCTATGTGACTCTCCGGTCCCCACCATCATCCATACAATACCTGCTTCCCATGGAAGACAGAACCATATCCAAACTGAAAGAAAAAACTAGAGGAACATACATAATACATTAAAACTAAATTCCCCCAATGTGAGTGTGTAGTGTCTAATCCGAATCCAATAGGTAACCATAAATATTCTAACTCATTCCTTTTATAAAAAATATCAATAGTTTGAAAATAATAGAAAAAAATTGGTTTTCATTTTTTTATACATAGAATAAGAAAAAATAAATATGGAACATTCATTTATCTAATGCAAAATATTCGTAAAACATGCCTAAATAATATTTTACCAAAAAACCGTTGCAATTTAATGTGACAACCATTTATCTTTAAAAATAGCACACTTTTGAAAAATAAACCCAAACATGGTTTAAAACATTTAAAATGTAGGACATCCAAGAATTATACTCTAAAAACCATTTTTCAATTTTCCATTAAAATATTCTACCCACCCAACATAATGATGAACAAAGAAATAGGGGTAAAAATGATGAAACAAAATTATAGAAGTTATAAATAAATCCAATAAATGGATGGAATAAAATTAGTCAAAAACATGACTAAACCAAAATAAGATCAACACATTATGAAAATCCATCCAAATAGTAAACAATTCTTCTTCTAATATATACAAAAAGGAATAACATATATACATATCATGAGGCGACACCACAAGGACTAAGGAGACTACACAATACATGAAAAAGTGTACCAAACTTTTGGCTGGGTAATAATTACACATCTATAACCCAAATCTTTCTAAGTAGTCTCCTCAGTGATGAACCCAAAAGCCAATTGTTAATTATAAAAAATGAGGTAATTCTAGTGGAAAAAATCAACTAGAAAAGTAATGTCCCATTAATTTCCACTTATCAAGATCGGTCTCTTCATGGTGTAATAACAGAGGTAAGACCTGAAAAATAAACATGATCACATGAAAATAAAAACCACTAGGGAAATACCACAATAATATCTTCCCACCTCCCACACTACCATTTTAATGATCATCTACACATGATAACATAATGAACCACATCATAAGAATCCATCATGTGAATAATATATACATTAACAAAAATTATGAGGGGGCTAACAAGGGCACAAACAACTCTAATTCAAAAGTTCCAACAAAGATTTAATTTTTATCACATACATTTGGAAATATCTTTTATAAAACTATTCTGAATTTTATCACAATTCCAAAATAAATCATAAAAATTCATAGACACAACCAAATAATACCATTGGAAACCTAATTTTCCTTTATAAACCCAAGTGACCCTTTAAAACATGGAATAAAATCCAAAAAAATAGAAGGTTATCCCACTTTAAAAACCCACTTGGCTGAAATACCAAAGGAAAATTGCATTTCATGATGAAAAACTATTTTGACTTTTATCAAACCGAAACAATGCATAAAACAAGAATTTCAAACCAAATTCCCTAGAACAAGAAAATTCACCCCTTTTACAATGAAAAAAAACCAATAAAAAATAAAAAACCATTAAAAACACAAACTAGATATCATATATTTTATTAAGTTAAATCTAAAACACATTTAAAGAAACAAGAAACAATGTAAATCTTAAATAAAATGTAGTTAATTGGAAACAACTACCTCATGTGGTAGAATGATGTCACCGCCAATAAAAAACACTAGGAAGAGACTCCTACTATAGATCACAACCATTAGAAAGAAAACACACAATTTACCATAACCCAAGGAATAAAAATCATCAATTTAAGGACACTACTGTTATAGGATAAGGGAAAGTAGGAAGAAAACCAAAGAATAAGGAGAAGAAATCTCTAATATTTTGAAATGAGAGAAGAATCACTACAAAACCTCCTTGAAATCCAATTCAAAGAGCTTATAGGTGAAAAAAGGGTTGGAATAGGTGTCCAAGGAATGGGATTAAAATGGGGGAATCCAAGGGGATATATCCTAATTATAAAGAAGGGATAAAGAAAAAATACCCCTCTTCGGGTGGGTTTCATAGTTAACTCACATGATTAAACAAAATATGTTGAAACTGGGAGGATCACCATTGTTTTGAGTTCCATGGGCTATACACATAGGCTACATAGTTATTTTAACCATGCGATCATGAAAAATACTACTAAGGAAGGTTGCACACGTAATATTCATGGTTAGTTTAATCCCACTCCAACCATGGGACCTGGAAAATATCCCCAAAATTCACTATTGTCAGCCTAAAAATCATCTAACCCATGGAGAAAAACAATCCATCAATTACCCCACATAAAAGTGAAACTTGGGGTGTTTCTAACTCCCCACAATTACACTTTCTTCCCCCCAAAATTACTGAGTAAAGTTAGAAGTGAAAAATAAAAACAAACAACACACCGTCCACAAAGAGAGGTGAGTTGGAATATGAACCAATAGGGATCCCTCTAGGAAGGAAATCTAAATAAATCATGACTACTCTAAACTAAACCACTAAATTAATAATGTTTCCAAATTTATCTAAGGAAAACAGAACTACGATCTCCCAAATTAGACCCAAAAGGAAATGGAGAATGAGAACGGTTCTCCCCAATATTTAGAAATCTCCAAAATGGTGTAACAAAATTTAACACCTATAAAATAAACCTTCACTATAGGAAACATAACATAAAATAACCTAATAACACTTATAAATAATCTCCCACTTCATTAAAGTTAAAACAACAAAAAAACTCAACACCGACATGGGAATACATTAATAAGATTTAAAATCACCTTTAAATTAAAAAAAATTCAAGTCATTCACCTATAAGAGATGACATGGGTCCTTGACCCATGACACCATACTCTAGGGATAAACCCGGACCTCAAGATGGAACACCATCCCTTAGATAACCCCACAAAACTAGCCCCATCGAGTGCTTGACAGCCCAAAGAAAACAATCACCCTAATTACCTACACACCGACCAAAAAGTCACTTATGCCCACTCAATAATAAAATATCCTTAAAATAAGATATGACAGAAGAAAACACCAAAGGATTAAAAAGAATACAACTAAAGAAAAATTCAAGCATTAAATCTCAAAACCTATGACATGACATGAGATGAAATAAAAAAACTTAAACCAAAACAATTAAAAATCCAAAACACACAAAAGAAATCCACAAAATGATCCCAATTTGATTTTAAAGAACCACTTTAAAACCACCTTTTTGGGAATTAATCCCCATTTATGAAACACAGAATGAGGTCTACATACTAAAAACCACAAAATCATGAAAAACTCATTATGAAATCATTCAAAATGTTTTCACAAAAACAAGTCAAATTAAAACACTTTTATATTCTAGATCTAATTTCCAAATAATTTCCACAAATCATTTTGAAAGTAAATTTTAAAAAAAATCATCCCTTACATTTCATAAAATACAAAAAAGTTCTAATTTTTTTTGGTTTATTTCCCCCTTTAAACCATCGTTTCTAAACAAATCTCCTAAAATAAATTTTGAAAAACATATTCCAAATTAATCTTCACAAACCCAAATAAGATAAATTTCAAAATCCTAGGAATTTCCCATCAAAGCCATTAGTGGAATAAAAACACCACTTTTAAAATATTAAAACATGACATAGTCGAGGTTGAAACATTTTGAAGTATCACAGACTTGAATCAGTAAAAGAACCATTAGATATTTAAAACATCTCTTTACATTTCATTATACAACCCATATGAGGTCAAAATCCATTGGAAATTCTATATATAATTTTAAACGAATATTTAAATTTAATACTACTTGTAATTACAATCACTAAATGAAATTAAAAGTGTAAATCCAATTTTAATAAGAACAATAAAATTCAGCTTGAACACATTTAAAAATCCCAAACAATCCAATATACAATGGTTAAACCATAACAATTGGTAATTTTAAAGTTACTGAGAACTCAAGGAATTAAATCTAGAATAGAGGAGGTCTAAAACCTAGAAGGAAACCATCAAAGAAGAACCCCTAGGAACAACACTCTCTCTTCCATCCAAACTTCTGGTAGGTAATTAGAAACTAACTCAATACATGATCCCAACCACCCATGATCCTAAAACAAATAAAGTAGTTTCATAACCAACGAATCAAGAAAAACACCATTTCAAAACATCTAATGAAAAAATTAAAACCGTTTTAAAAATACCATTTAAAATATAAACCCATCACCGAGACCCAATGGTCTCAAAATCCATTTAATCCAAGGATCAACCCTATTCTCTTTCAAACACATTACATAACTTATCCAAAAAATTTAATCTTACTGGACTTTCAATTTTTTTTTAAAAAATTCTTTTTGAAATATTCATTCTCATGGAAAACAAATTCATTATAAAATTAATAAAACATTAAAATTTAAGTATTGAAGTGTTTCATAAAGATACATTTTTGAACTAAAATTATTTTCAACATCAAAAATTTCCCTTAAGAACACACATGGTTTTCAAACTACCATAAAATGGGTTTTAAAAAATGAAACATCTTTTCCATTTTAAAAACCAATTTTCCACTTCGAAAAACAAAGTCTCCTATGGAAGAAACCAAGAACACAAACACTCATCCAATATAAAACCCTATTTAACTGCACCAATTTCCATAAAAATTCCAATTAAAACATTCGTATAGGATACCATGCCAATGGAAAACTACATTGGAGCCCATCTTTGAATGAAGGGAGGTGAAACGGTAATTCTTGAGGGGAAATTGTACTCTTCATAGATTGGATATATGGGATTTTAAATCATATTCTAATTGTGAAATAGTAACTTTAATTATTTTAGAACCATTTTTCATGGTCCCGATATGGTTTACCAGATTATGTGTTCTAACCGTGCGACCCTGGTACATTCACCATTTTCACCTAGGAAACTCAAACTGATCCTCAAAATCACCCATACACTCAATGAGGATCATAGAATCATATAAACATATCAAAATCCAATAAAACATCCAAATTAAAACTCAATATCAAGACTCAGACTTGATTCACCCATGGAAACTTGAGATTCAGTGGCATAAAATTTTGACCAGGCCCATTCCCGAACACTCTACCTGATCTCCAAAGACAATACCAGTCTCTAGATCACCAAGAAACATCCCAAATAGTAAATATGGTTTTTACGATTCCATTTTCGTAATGAACTAAATAAGTAAATCAATCTATTGGATTCCTGACCATGCCTACCACATACCCGAGGAGCATTTACGATCCTCCTGTGCTAATGAAAAGTGTAAAGAGTATCTACCTAATGGTTCGAGATGATTTCACCCTAAAGAGAACCAACAAAAATATCCAAGCAAGGAATAACTGTAAAACATAAAGATACATACAAAGAGACATATTATAAAAATAAAAACTAATTATAGATAAAAAACTAAAATGAAATCTAGGATAAAATAAAGATCAAAGAATGTTATTCAAAGCTCATTTAAATAGGTTCTAGAAAACTGAATGTTTGATCACCTACTCTGTGTGACTCTCTAGTTACCACCATAATACATAAAACACCCACTTCCCAAGGAAAATAGAACTATATCCTACTTTAAATCCAAATCCTAGAGGAACCTGCACAAGGAATGAAGTCTACATACCCACCCATTTTAATATGTAGGGTGTGAGCCAAAGCTAGTAAGATACCACAATATGTTTAATTCATTAATTTTATAAAATAATCCAAGATAAGTAGTTTGTAATTGTTAGACAAAAATATGTATTCATTTTCCTTATACATAGTTTAAGAAAAATAAAATATGGAATTTTTATTTCCCCAAAGAACCATATTTTTAAAGTATTTCATAATAAGGTTTTACCAAAAATCAATCCAAGTCAAAATTTTCACTTTAAAAATACCACAATTTTGAAAAATAAACCCACAAATGGTATAAAACATTTGAAAAGCATGCCAACAAAGAACTATACTATGAAAATCATCTCTCAAATTTAACTTTAAAATCTTTTACACACCCACCATAAAGGTAAAAAAGGAAATAAGAGAAACAATGATAAATCATAACCATAGAAGGTTATATATAAATCCAATAAACAAGTGGAATAAAACTAGTCAACAACAAGAATAAACCACAGGAGGATCAACACATCAATAAAATCTATCCATATATTAAACAATATACATTACAATATATACATTAAATGAATAATATAGACATCTTGCATTAAGTGACACCATAAGAATTAATGGGATAACCCAAGACACAAAAAAGTGGACCTAAAAACTATATGGGTAACAACCACACACCCATCCAAAAAATCTTTCTAAGTAGTATTATTTATGATGAACCCAAAATCCTAGTGTGATGTAAATCTAAGGGGGGTTTATCTAGTACAAAACATCATCTAGCCAAGAAATTTCACACTAATTCCCACTTAGAAAATTAGTCTCCTAATGGAATAATAACAGAGGTGGTATATGAACAATAAATCTCAACACATGACAATAATATGCCCCTAAGGCTTAAATCATAATCATATGCTTCCCACCTCCCTAAATACCCATTTAAAGAGCCCCAACACATTATAAAATACTGAATCCCATCATGATAATTCATCACGTGGATAATATAAACATTAAAAAAATCAATGGGGCATTAACAATGGAACAAACAATGTCACTTCCCAAGTTTCAAATATGAATTCATTTATATCCTATACATTTGGAAATACATTTCTTAAAATGAGTTGAAATTTAATCACAATTCCAAAATAAAGCATAATTATTCACAAACATAACCAAATAATATCATGAGAAAACCCATTATGCTTTATAAAACCAAACCACACTTTAAATCATAAAACCCCTTCTAAAACCAAAAATGGAAACACACTTTAAATCCCTATATTTCCTAAAGATCACATAAAAATTCATTTACTGATGAAAAACCTCCTTTTCATTTTATCAAACACACAGAATGCATAAAACACCCATTTGAAACCAAATTCAATAGAACAAGAATATCCACCCATTTTTTCCAAAGGAAAAGTACCACTAAATCATAAAAATGCTTTAAAAATTAGAACTATATATCATATACATCAATAAATCAAATCTAAAACTCTTTTAAAGAATTAATAAATCAAGGTACGCTAAAATAAAATACAATTAATTACAAAATCCTACCTTATGTGGTAGAATAATGTTGCCTTTGACGCAAACCACCAAAAAGAGCCCGCCACATATCCCAACCATTAGAATGAAAACCCCCTAACTTAGCACAATAAAAATCATAAAAATATTAAAAAATGTCCACTAGGGTTTTATTAGAAGGCTTAAAACTAAAAAACCGCATTAATAAGAAGAAATAATCTCTAACGTTGTGATCCAGGTGAAAAATCACCAAGAATCCACCCTGAAATTCAAACTAGAAGTGTTTGGAGGAGCCAAAAAGGGATAGGAGAGGCATTTTATGTATAGGATTTGAATGAGGTAATCCATGGGATAAACCAAAATTAAAAATAAGGTAAAATGATAAAAATACCTCTATTTTAATGGGTTTTATAGTTTATTAATAGGGTTAAATATACCATGCACAAACCATTTTAATCCTCACAGTTTTGAGCTATACAGGTTGTACGCTTAGGATCCATGGTTAGTCTTACCACCTAGTAACCATGTAAAAAAATACCACTCTAAGAGGTTTAAAACTTAGGTTTTAAAGTTATTTTATCTAACATCCAACCATGTGACATGAAAAAGTCCCCAAAGTTCACCATTTTCATCCCAAAACTCTTTTTACTGATGGGGATAAACCATATATCAATTAACCCTAAAAAAAGTTTCACATGGGGTGTTACATTGACATATATGAAATTTTTATTTGTAAAACCATTTGAAAAATACAATTAAAAATGAAGGAAAAACTTCATTTTATTTTTCAAACTTTTAAAAACTAAAAAACCCAGGAAATTGGGAATATGGTTTTCTTTATAATTCCATGGAAACATTTAGAGGAATTTATATGATGAAGAATGGAAAATATATAAGGAAACTTCATCCATGATATATACTTATAAGAAAAACATTATTTTCATTATTTTTATAAAAAGTAAAGAATGAGTTGAATAAAAATCAATTGAAAATTTTCTTTTATACTATTGAAAATAAAGTAAAATATAGATGAAAATAAATATAAAAAAATCATTGGAGTAAAAAAAATAATATTGTTGAAATATTTATGAAGATCCAATCAGATGATGATGATTATATTTTGTATTTTATTTCAATAGTTTTTTGAAATTTCAATTAGTAAGATAAAGGAGAAGAAGTTTTTATGGGTGTTATAGAAGAAGAAGCATTTTAAGTAAATAATCTCTAAGGGTAAACAAATTGAATAAAACTATTCAAAAATATGACTAAACTACAAGAGGATAAAAATATCAACAAAATATATCAAAATAGTAAACAATATACAATAAAATATATACAAAAATGGAATTACATATACACCTAGAATGAGGTGACACCATAAGGACCAATGGGACAACAACAGACCCAAAAAATGGACCTAACTAATGGAAGGGTAACAACCACACACCTACCCAAAAATATCTCTATGTAGTCTCCTTGATGAAAAACCCTAAATTTATGTGATATGTAAAACTAAGTGGGGTTATACCCAATGTAAAACCAAAAATATCAATGAAATTTCCCCCTAATTTCCATATTGCAAACTCGATCTCTTCATGTGATAATAAAGAGGTGGTCTATGAATAATAAATTCCATCAAATGGAAATAATTGGCCCCTTGGGCTTACACCACAATATTGACCTTCCCACCTCCTAAAATACCCATTAAATGATACCGAACACATGATCACATCACGAATCACATCATGAGCATTCATCACATGAATTACATAAACATTAAAAACAATCAAGGGGGATTAACAAAGGGACAAACAGTGTCACTTCACGAGTTCCAATATATCCTTCATTTATATCATATGCATTTGGAAATACCCTTATTAAAATGGGTTTTAATTTATTATAAATTTAAAAATAATTCATAGAAATCACAAACATAATAAAAAATGATCAAGAGAAATTCCAATTTTCTTTATAAAATCAAAACAGCCTTTAAAACATAAAAACTGATTCCAAAATTTAAAATTTTAACCCATTTTAAAACCCAATTTGACCCAAAATACAAAAGATAAAGTTCATTTGCTGATGAAAATATTATTTTTCATTTTATCCAACAAAAAAAATTCATAAAACACATATTTTGAGCCAAACTCCATATCATAGGAAAATTCACACAATTTTTTCAAAGGAAGAGAACAAATCAACCATGGAAAACCTTGTAAATAAAAGATAGACATCATATACATCATTTTATTAAACCTAAAATAAATTTAAAGCATCAAAAAATCATTTAAATATAAAATAAAATGAAATGAATAAAAAATACCTACCTCATGTTGTGCAATCATGTCGCCTTTAACAAAAACCATTGGAAAGTGACTCCTTCTGTGGTTAAAAACCATAAAGAAGAAAAACCACCAAATTATCACAATACTAGGAATTTTAATAATCCAAATATGGACACTATTGTTATAGGAGAGGGCTAAAAATGAATAAATCCAATGAATAAGAAGAAGGAATCTCTAACATTTTGAATTGGGTGAAGAATCACAAAGAAATCACCCTAAAATAGACTTTAAAAGAGCTTGGAGGAGCCAAAATGGCTAGAAGAGGCATCCAAGGTGTATGTTTAGAATGGGGTAATACAAAGGGATAATACGAAATTAAAAATAAGGATAATGTAAAAAAATAACCCTCTTCTAGGGGGCTTCACAATTTACTCACACGATTAAATAAACCATTAAAAAACCATGTAGATTCTGACAATTTTGAGATCTAAAGGCTGAAAAATTGGATACATGGTTAGTTTCACCATGAACTAACTCTACGACCTAAAAAAGACCACAATAAGTGGTTGTAGACTTAGGCTACTATGTTATTTTAATTATACACCAACTGTGTGACCTAAAAAAAGTTCCCAAAATTCACCATTTTCAATTCAAAATACCTTTAACTCATGGGGATAAAGCTTCCATCAATTACCCATACATAAAAGTGACACTTGGGTTATTACATTGACATAAAATAAATATTTCTATAAAATTATTAGAAATTAAAATTGAAAAAATAATGTAATGCATCCTTTTCTTTTAAAAAATTTTAGAAACTAAAAAATTCTCAGAAATTGGGAATACGATTTTTTATAAGTCAATGGAAATTTTTAATGAAATATAAAAGATTAAGAAAAAAATAGTGGAATGAAAACTTATAAATGTAGTATAAATTTAATAAAAATATTCTCTCTAATATTATTATAAAAAGTCATAGAAGAGTTGTACAGAAAACATTTAAAAATTGTAATTTTTAAAAATTTGAAAACAATAAACATATAGTTGAAAATGAATTTAGAAAATAACTGGAGTATTGAAAATAATATTGTTGAAATATTTTTGAAGATCCCATTGAATGATGATGAGGTTATTTTGTATTTTTTTCAATATTTTGTATCAAATCCAATTTGTATGATAAAGGAGAAGAAGTTGCTTATGGTTGTTCTAGAAGAAGAAGAATTGGAAGTAAATAATAGAGGAGAAACCATCTGATATTGGAAAATTTTATAGATAGAAGAATAGATGGAATAATATTTTCTATAAGAAGTCCATTGGAAAAACATATTCTGGAAAGATATTCCTATTGATGAATGAGATCCATAGATGAAATATTAAATTCTAAATGATATTCAAATGTATTGAAGAAACGTTTAGGTTAGTGATTCTGAACTAAAAGGAGAATAAAGGATAATTACATTGAAATGTTTATATCCAGAAGAAAAAATTAACATCATACGATTTCAGAACCATTGTTCATTGTATTTTTGAATTTTGATGAAGGAAGAAAATGGATTTTAAACCTCACATTACATTGAATAATTTAGATCAAGGTTATTATTAATTATATAGAAAGAATACTGAACGAAGTAATATTTAAGGTAAAACTATTGGAATCATGAATGTAATGTTGTATTAATCCAAGATGATTATAAAAAAATGGAACACTAAAGTATTAATAAAGTTCCATGATTCATTATTAATGAATTTAAAGACACATTATATATTTATAAGGACCCAATTTTTTCCTTGAAATACTATGAAAAATTGATATATATATATTTATAGATCCTTCCATAAAGACGGAGTTTGATTCTAAGGCCCTGTGGGTCTAGAATTAATTTTGTAAAAATATTAAATATATTTTATATTACACATGAACAGTTTATAAAATAAAATGGGAAAATCTTAAACAGAAGCTTGGATTGGAAATACAAGACCACAGTTGAGTCTGAAATATGATTTTTCCCTATTAATGATGCAAAATAGGTCAGTTCAGGGCATTCAAACACTTATCTTGTTGGTTAAACATTCAAAAAATTAATTGATTAACTAATTAATTTATTCCTTCATTAATTTTTAACTCAATAAAAAGTATATATTTATACTTCTATGGTGAATTATATAGGGTTAGTTGTAGAAACCCTAAGATAATTCTAGAGCTTCTCCTTACACCTTTGTTAGAGAATCACCTTAGGCAACGATGAAACTCTAGATCTGAGATGATCGGGATGTAGTGGATGAAAAAACTTCTTTAGATCATTTGTGGGAACATTATTTGACGTTTAATGATCCAATATCTAGATAGGGATCGTTAATTGGTGATTTCCACCATTTTTATTAAACCGATTGAGCATATCGATCCATGTTCTTTGATCAACGACAATTTTGGCCAATTGTAAGCACCCTAAAATAGAAATCATAATCGATTATCCGGATTTCTAAACACATATGCCCATTCTTTATCATTTTTCAAGAAATATTGATCAATGATGGTTAATTTTTTTTGAAATTTCCACTTTTTTCTTCGTGTTCATCACTATTTTAACCCAGTGGTCTCAGTTCGACATTACCAGGTAGTACTAAGTCCAATGTGACCCCCAAAATCACAATAGTTTCATGAATTAGGGACATATCGATGAAATGAGCACTAATATAGGATGTTGGTGATGAACAAGTGATCATTTTTTAAATAAGGACTAAATCCATGGTGGAAGGTTGAACCAAGGCAAGTGACCCGTACGTCAAAACCCACAAGGATCAACAGAATATGATTTCAAGTGGAAAATGGCCATAAATGATAGACCCAGTCTGGATTTGATGATTCTCGTTAGAAATGATGTGGGATCTATAGATAATTAAACTAATTCAATGCACGAATCACAGGTCAGGAATTCTATAGAAAAACTGACTATTCGCCATATACATGGATGAACACACATCAGGTAGTCCCTTGGGTGTGATAAATAGGGTTGTAGAAATCTATAGTGATGAAACAACATGTATTTATCACACAAAGATTTTTGTTGTCATCCTTTGTTCTGTAGTACATTTTGGAAATTGATTTTTCTCCTGAGTTTTGGGTGTTCCAGATTTAAATTTCTGGTTTTGGTGGTTTTTCACAGTTGTTAGACCAATTCTTTGTTATTGTGAATGGTATGAGGAGGAGGTGTCTTGAAAAATGAGTTTGTAACACTCATAGTGGCACCTTTTTTGGGGTATTTCTGTTGGATGATTTATAACCTTAAGTTAGATGAGTTCTGGGGTGAAAAGGATGATTTTTGGGGACTTTTTCTAGGTTTCATAGTTAAGGCGCACAATTAGTTTAATCCTAAAGGTTTGTGTGTAGGGGGTCTCACAGTTTGTTCATGGTTTAACAAAGTGTGCATCCTAATAGTGCAGTTTGTACAACACTAAATACTTGTAAATCATATGGTTTGCACATAGTTTGGTAAATCGTGCATGATAATAGTGAAACTCACTTGAGAAAGGTTATCTTGGGATTTCTCTTTCTTTTTATGTAGGGTTTCTTCCCTTATACCATCCAACATTACCATTTTTATTCCAAAGGGCACAAAACAAAAACAAAGACCAGACAACGTACAACGAACAAGGAGCACCAAGGCTTACGGAGGGCGGAAATAATGAAGTCTAAGGGAATCCCCCTGGATCAGGTTCACCCCCTCAGGTTTGAGGTGAGAAACATGGGCAATACTTTGAAACAGGTTACCTTGGGTTTCCATAGAATCCAAATGGTCCTCCACCTTATTCCCCTCCCTCCATGTATGTGTGACTTGAGTGTTGATGCCGATTAGAGCCCTGCATCTTCGGATTGTATATACAATGGACCAAGGTATCATTCCCTTAAACACCCACTCGAAATCCCACAACATGGATGCCTCCCATGTAGAGTTTGGCACTTCTAAGCCCCTCTAAGTGGATTTTATGGTGATTTCTTGGTGATTCTTCACTTGGATCAAAAGTCTTTCTCCTTTGGTTTTATTCCCTTTTCCCTTCCTAATACACCCCTAGTAGCCACGTTTTAATGATTTGGATATCTAGGGATATGTAAATTGGGGTTTTTTCTTGTTTAGGGTTCCTCTTCATAGATTTATGGTTTTGGAACCCTCATAGAGTTATTTCAAGACTGCATTATTGGTGCGCCATGGATTTGAGGCAGGTTTTACCATTCCCTTGCATCTTTAATTTAATAATAATTAATTTTGTAATTTTTTCACCTTCCATATATGATTAATGGTGTTGTTTGATCTTTGGATAAATTCTTTGGTTTGAAAATTTGTGTTATATTCCCTATTATGTGCTAAATTGAATTGTTTTGTTAAATAATAAACACCAAGTGTTAGATTAAATGCCAAGTTGTCTTTTATGGATGTTGTGTGATATAAAATTCATTTTTTGGGTTTGTAAATATATTGGAAACATTCAAAATGATTTTTGGGATTTATTTTATGGTTTTCTAAATTATTTTTGGTTTTTGTAAATGAATTTGTATAGAATTTTATGGTTATTTGACATGTATTACTTGTTAGGGGACATATTGACATTTTTTTAAAAATGGTATTCGAATTAAAGTGTGATGTAAATGTTTAAAAGGGTTTATAAATGAATTTTAAAATGACAATGGTGTGTTTCAACCCTTTATGAAAGGTTGATTTGTATCTTTGATGAATTTTGGTTTATGAAAATGCTTAAAGGCACATTTCGAAACTTTGTGAAAATGGTGAATGTGTTTATTATGATAACTTACATTGGATGACTCTCATGCCTTGTCTACATTTAATGGATGGGATTTAAGTACTATGGAATCATCATGATCCATTATTGGACATCCTCATTACATACTACTTGTATGCTATTTGTCATGTGACATGAGGTCAATCTTTGGGGTAACTCAGGGTGAGTCATGTTGTTAGATTATTATTATTCTTTTTTTTGATTGGATGCTCAAATAACATCAGTTGGTTCACCCCCTTTATCCATGAGACATGGGAACTTGACATTGTGATATAATGTTTTGAGAATGATTATTACAATTCTTTGTTTACACACTTGTTGGTATCCCATTTTGGGTGGATATGTTTGGGTTTATTGCTATGGGATTTTCCCCTAGATCTATCCTAATTTATGGTGTCTTGTAGTGTTAGAGCATTTTTGATTTCATCATCTGTGGAATTCTATAGGGGATGAGTCTGATTTATTAGTATGCTCTTGATTATTCATGATCTCTTAGGTTCACCCGTGTCTATTAGAACTTAGATTCTTGTAGTGATGATTGAGATACATATATGCTTATTTCTATTTACCTTATTATTTGTTACTATCGTGTTCTCATATGTTTTTTTCTTATAAAGTGATGAGTTTTCTTCTAAAGTTTTCATGAAAAATGTGTTCAAACAAAATAATTATATACTCTCTTGTTCCATTTTAGAATAAAAGAATCACTTTCTCTTAGAAAAAGTTATGGTATCACCATTGGTAACAAATCCTAGTCTGGGGAATGATGAAGTGAAATGGGATAAACATTATTTTAAGTAAAATGTGTAGAAAATATTACTTTACAAATTTTATTTCAAACTTAATGTTTATGTTTATTTTATTTTAACTAAAGTGAATTGGGAATAGAATATCATGCTTTCTTATTGAGTCTTAATACTCACACCTATAATTCTTTTCTATTTTTATCATTTATTGCAGGTTTTGGATTGATATTGATTACCTTGGGTAACAGTTGATCTTTGTGTTGGAGAGCGACCCGTGGGGTCACATGGAGATCATGTAGTCATCTAGGTCAGTTGGTATTATTGTATAGTTCAATTATATTTTCAAAATTTGTATAAAATACGTTCAGTTTAGTTTTATTTATATTTCACTACTTCATTCATCTTTCCATTGTCTAGTTTCTTTATTATTTATTGGTTTGAATCATTCCCTTTTGTACTCTATTGATATCTGTACTTGTTTCCAACCAGTGGGGATCGGGAACGGCCTTCAGGCCATCTCATAGATCAGATAAGGTGACCAATTTAGGGTTAACATGGGTTGGTTTGTTAAAAAATGGTATCACGTGAGGTTAGATCTTAGGGGACCTTTCTTTTTAGGGAACCCTTTGTCATATGGGGATTTCAAGGTAGATGGTGTAGGTTTTTTGAGACTCGACAGGTAGGTATGGGAAGTGCTTCATGAACTCTTGCTTGTTCTGATCCTTGGGTTTCCATGAGAAGTCTAGTTTTGTTAGATTATTTGGTCTTTAGAAATTGTTTTTGTGATTGGGATACAAAAAGGGTAGTTTGGATTATGGTCTCTGTGAGCTCACAAGGCCTATAAAACCTTGTGGAGATGGGATCATGGTCCTATAAGGATCTCTGTGTTGGTGGTGTGTTTGGAATATGGCTTCCACCATATGGTCATGTCAACCACTGACAAAAGTTTCCACTTTTGAGTCTCTTGAGTGTTCATTGAATTCTTAAAATTGTATTAAAACCCCTTGTGTAGGATTATGTAAATGTTTCTTAATGGTAATGGTTGGGATTTTGGAAGTTGGGAAAATGACATTTTCAGAATTAACATTTTTTAAGATTTTAGAAAAACGAGTTTTTAAAAAATGACCTCTTGATGGTAAATATTTAAATGATTTAGTGAAATTTGGATTTTGGAAACAATACATGGAGTTTATAGAAAATGGATGTTTATTTTAGATTATTTTTTTAAATTAAAGGGAGTGAGTTTTTAATCAAATGGTTATTGGTGAAATGAGATTTTTTGAATTGATGGAAAAATGTTTTGAATAAAGTAAAGATGATTTTTATAAAAATATAAGGGGTTTATTTTTTGAGCCTGGAAAAATGGTTTCATGTGTGGAATCTAAAAATTATTTTTGATTCAGTGGTTAGGGTTCCTTTGAAAGTTTCATGACTTTTTAATTGGTTTTAATTTTTTTTTTGTTTTAGAAAAATAGGATGTTTTTTTTAGGCTTGGTATTCTCATGGGTGATCACCTGCATGCTGGTTTATGTAAATGGGGAAGGATGTCTATAATGGCATGGTGGATGGGTGCCTGAGGTTGCAGAGAAACAATCATGTGAGTGAGACACTAAAGAATACCAATTTAGAGAATTCAACCCACCTGGGTTGCTTTAAGCCAAAGACGTTTTTTAAAATTTTATGGTAATAGTGGATTGATTTCCTATGTTCAAATATTGTTTTCTATGTAGTGTTTGTTCTTAAGTATTGTTGTTTTTGAGTTGTAATTGAATTTGTTATTGGATTTTATTTCTCCAATGATTATCCCCATGGATCTTTGATGGGTGATCATAGTGCAGCTATGGGTGATTCCCCATTAGTAGGATTTCCATTTGATTAACCTAAGGATTTTGTGCTTGAGTTTCATAAGCTAAATCCACCTCTATTTTATAGATAAACAGAACCAATAGATTTGGAGGAGTGGGTGAAAAAGATGTAAAGTAAATTTATCCTCATTGAGTATCTCGGGTTTTTGATGGTAATGTTTGAAAAATTTATGCTTCAAGGTTCACCAAAGAATTGGTGGAAGTAAGTTTCTCAGAACATGCCTTCTAAAGATCTTACTTGGGAGTTCTTCAAGTATATTTTCATATGTTAGTATTTTTATGGGAATGGAAGGGTTAAAAGGGGGATGTAGATATATTTCTTAAAACATGGTGATGGATCAGTCTCAGAGCATTTTTGTCATTTTGTAGACCTAGTTACTCATCTTATGAAGTATTTTATGGATAATCCCATATAGGTTGAATGTCTGGAGTGGGGGATTCTTCTTGATATGCAGTATATGGTGTCAGAGTTCAACCTAACTTATTTTTATGACATGGTGCGGCAACCTTTTAGTGTTTAATCCATGATGGTGGGTGTTCCTAAGGTTGTCCTCCCTCCTATAATCCCTGGAAGATGTGGGGTAAATTCTGATAATGAGATGAGAAAGTGCTTGAAAGTTGATGGATCGGGCCATGGAATCAAAAGGCCTCAGGATCTTTTATAAACCTCTTCTAGGAAAGATATCCTAGTGTTTTATTAGTGTAGAAGGTTGGGACACAAGAATCATAGTGTCCTAGTATTCCAAAACCTTTCTATGCTTGTGGATTCTTGGGTCACTTGTAGAAGTTTTGTCAGGGTGTTTCTAAGAACCACTATGGATCCAACTCTCATAAGTGATGTGCTGTTGGGAACTCATTTAAATATTATTTATTGTAAGTGTCCTTCATTGTAAGGGTTCATTTTTTGTGACAAATTTTTTGGTTAAATTTTGGTTTTTCAAATGTAAGGAAATGTTGTGAGTCTTTTAGTGAACTCTTGTTTTCAATAGAACTGTGATTTTCATTCGTAAAATTCTGGGTTTTTTTTATATTATTGGGTGATGCATGTTCTTAGTTGGGGTTTTCAATTCCTAATTGAAATGTGTGAGATGTTTCAAGAATTAGAGATCCAACCAAAGACCTCAGAGTGAAGCTGATGCGTAGTCAAGAACCCCGACGGTTGCTTGCAGTGTTGGAGCAGTTGTTGTCCCCTCTATTTCTGGGGTGGGGATTTTAAATGATCTTATTTCATCATTCTTAGTTTTGGTCGGTAGGCTGATGTGGAAGGGTCTTGGTTGGATTATGTGGGAAAGGTCTGGTGATGGCTTGTGTTGAGTTTCCTTTTGTTTAGTACTGGTTATATCTTAATGGTGGGAAGACCTACCAAGGGTATCTTTAAATTTTCTCCTCAAAATTCATTGTGTTACACCCAGAACTTCCGTGATATGCTTATCTTTGAATAATACAATAGCGTGCGATGTACTCAACACCGAGTTCAGGCGGACCACGACCTATCAAACTAGTAATTTAGAAAACGATTATGAATAATAATAACCAAATTTCTAGTTTTATACATATCCCATATAATTTTAACATTCATCTTTTTTGTTTCTTAGACATAATATAAGGAAAAATTCAATTTTTCAGATAAAAGAAGTATTTTTAAAAAAATGCAGTTTTTCTGCCTTTTAATGGAGAACCATTACCAAATACAATATTTGAAACTTTTATATGTTATATTTTACAAAATAATGTTCTTATTTAGAAACATGACATCAAAATTTTCTTTGGGTAATTTTTTGAATTTTTCTAATAAAATTCATTTTTTATGAATAGTGAAAAATATTGTATTTTAATTAAAAACCACCTTTTAATATAATTTATTTATATGGTTAGATTATATTGTTAATTGGTTTTAAAGTGTAATTAGATTATATTTTTATCATTTAATCCAATTTTGGTCATTTTAAGTAATTTCTCTTTGAAATTGGGCATAAACAAGTGCCAATCTTTTGATAATTATTATTTCTTAAAAAACACACTTTTTGTTTTGACAATGTAAATTAATTTTATATTAATTGATGCGACTTCTATGTTTTGTATTTGGTAAAATAAAAATCATTTTTTATTTCAGAATATCAAATATATCATAGGTTGAAGTTTTGGAATTTTTCTGAAAAACGTCAAATTTTGATGAATAGTGAAAACACTATATAGTAGTCCAAAAACTGACCTGTTCATTTAAAAGAAAATTTACCACTTCTGTGAATAAAATTTCAAAAATTCGACATACATGTTTTTTTTATTAATTTAAATTTGGTTCAATAAGAAGCAAATAAATTTTGGTGGATAGTAATTTTTGACTTTTATTTACTACGGTTAAAGGTAAATAAGGTAATTCCACTACTGGAAAATGGACCTATCCCCACGGTTTTCCTCAAAACCGTGGGGATAGGTACCCCCTATACCCACGGTTTTGGAAAACCGTGGGTATAGGTCAATTTTCAAGACCTGTACCCACGGTTTTCAAAAACCGTGTGCATAGGGGGGTCTATCCCCACGGTTTTCCAAAACCGTGGGGATAGGTCTTGAAAATGGACCTATACCCCGGTTTTCAAGAACCGTGGGTATATGGGTACCTATCCCCACGGTTTTGAGGAGAACCTTGGGGATAGGTATAGGATAAAAAACCTATACCCACGGTTTTGAAAAACCGTGGGTATAGGTTTCCCATGTGTGCGCGGGAAATTTTTTTTTTCCGCGGGAAATATTTTTTTTTGGCAGGAGTCCTATACCTACGGTTCTTCCCACTATACCCACGGTTTATATAACTATATTTAACTAAATATATATATATATACACATAATTGATAGTAGGGTAGTGGTAGACGCGGTACTTTGCAGCGAAGAGGTCGTGGGATCGAAACCCGCCTGCAGCTTTATTTTAGGATCTATACCCACAGTTTTGAAACCGTGGGTAAAAGCCATTGACACCGTGGCAATTGGGAATGTTTTGTTGACACGGTGGAAGAACACCTATACCCACGGTTTTGGAAAACCGTGGGTATAGGCTGGGGACCTATACCGACGACGTTCCAACCCACGGTTCCCAAAACCGTGGGTATAGCCTATACCCACGGTTTTGGGGGCTATACCCACGGTTTAGAACCGTGGGTATATGCCTTTTTTCCAGTAGTGTTCAAGGTAAAAATAATATAATAATAATAATAAATTTCCCTAAAATGTATCCTAATCCTATTGGTTGATACATTTACAACCATGGTAATCCCTGGGTCGATTTTGGGACCCCATGGAGCCACTTAAGAGTGATAATGACACTTTATATTAATTAATTTAAAGTAATGACAAAAATGACAAAAACATATATCTTTTAGAAATCAATTCTTAAATGGGGTCATATAAATTATATCTTAGACTATAAATATGAATTTTAAAGACAAAACAATTTCCTACATCATGATATTTTTTTATAATTTTTAGATATCAAATAAATAAACTTATTTATGACACAATAATTAGGTAGTGTTTACCTCATTAAGGAATGATTTAAATAAATAAGATAATAAAGATTAAAAAAATATCCAAAACCCATCGATTATTATTGGATGATTTTATTTCGAACAAGAGTCATTTTATTTTATAATTTAATAATTTTTGGACCTCTATAAACATAGAATCATTATAAAATAAAATAATATTTTCAAACATTCCTAAAGAGCCCCTCCTCCCCGTTATAAAAATTCCTCACCTCTAACCAATTAATCACACCTCTCAAGCCCCATGGATTCTCCAAACATGGAATAAATAATCTTTAAATATCCATATATTATACCTATAATACTTACCTTAGGTATAAGTCACTTCAAGAAATCATTTTGGTTCATACCAAAGGGAGTTACCCGATTTAAAGGTAATGTATTCTCTTAAGTTCTTTTCTTTTATTTTACTTATCCTACCCCCTAAACACTTTTATTCATTTATTTGATAACAAAAACAGAATCTTAAATATACTAGGTTGTTTATATGATAATTATTCGAACTAAACTTACACACACATCCATCTAATGGGTAAAGAACATACTATTTCTGTTGATGACGAACTACTGCCTCATGAAATGATGATTGTTCAATCTTCTCCTATCACTACTTATGGTGTCCATTAAGATGGAATTATATTTAAATGTGATATAAATTATATATATATTGTCTATATACTTCTTTATTTTTCATTTATATCATACCTTTATGGTTTTTATAATGGGTAAATACGATAATTTCATTTGAGGAAGTGCAGACTACTTCCCCTTCAAAGTGATATGACTCTTTCATGCCATATGTGGAATGTATAAAGGATGGAGTTAATTAAATTAAATAACATATATATTATAATGTAATTATCATATAACTATTTATTATTATGTTTTCATTATTTTAAATATAAAATAGAAATGAAAGTAGCGTTCATGCGTACGTAAAACTTACTTTCTCCATGAATGGTGCGTATCATTTCTTATCTTCAAATGATATGGAATTATATAAATACATATACAATAGATATATATGATATATATGATATCTAAATAATGAATATAATTCTATATATAATGTAATTTTAACCACATCATCAATTTGTAATTATAACAAGTTCATTTTTAACTAAAGTTCCAAACATCGACAAAATGTCTGATATAAAGTCAAATAATTAACTAATTGTTATAGCAAGGTTATAAGTGATATAAAAGGAATAAAAAACTTTAAAAATGTTCTTAATGAATTATTAATTAAGTTAATTTTATTATTCAGGAAGAACAAATAACATACCATTCATGTCAGACACGTGGTAAAAGGGTTTTTATCTCATTTTTAATTCCATGAGATTTCCATTGTTCGCTACTTATATATTGCATGTGTTGTGTTGTGTACTTAGATTTGACATATATTATCATTATTCTCATTATATTCATGGTATAATGTGATTCATTTGGTGGTTATTAACTTTTTTTCATATGACTTGATTGATTACAATGTGGTAACTGGTTTTCATCTCACTTATGCCCGTGAGATTCATGCAATATTGACACTATTTCCTTTTTTTGTGGTGTATGTACTGACCCATTATTGTAATTTTTGTTTAATATACTTTAATGTATGGGAATTTACATCCTCATTTTAGTATCCTTCTTTCATGGGGTGTATTTTTTATAAGTTACCAAATCTGTAAGGGAATTTCAAATATCAATTTATACTCATTAGGTTTTACGCAAACTTCATTTATTATTTTACTCCAAGATAATGTGTGAAATCACTCTATATTTATTTATATAGTAATTTACACTCCTATTTATGTGGATATACTTTTGATACACATAATCACTCCAATTAATAATTCTCAAGTAATTGATATGAAATTGATAAGGGTAATCTTAACTCAATTTCCATTCATGGTGTTAAACATCCAAGTCATTGGTTTCATTTTTACAATAATTTGTATGAATGTCATATGATTGATTTACACTGAATATCCTATAATATAGAATATATTTATATTTTTCACACATAATTATTAAATTGATTTATCCTTAATGTAAGGATATAATCTTTATAAGGGATTTCATCTCAATTTACATTCCATTGAGACTTCTTTGTAGTTATGCGCCAATTCATTTTTAATGGTGTATATACTATCCTTTAACATAGTATATCATTAATAAATTTATTATCATGATATTATTGTGTTTTTATTACCTCAATTATTGTTATTCAAGCCTCTCTCATTTGGTTAGGAATACTAACTAAAATATCATTTTAAATGTTTTAAATATTTATTCTTCTAAATCATTCTCATTAATGTCCATGTTTTAAAAATTATTTAAGGATTTATTTATACGGACATGAATGTTTTATATTTAAAATTCCTTTTAAAAGTTTCAATTTGGTATGGGAAACTTTGATTCAAAAATCTAGTTTAAAAGGCTTCTTGGTAAAAAGTGATATTTTTTAATGTTTTAAAGAAAAATGAGATATTTCTCTCAAATAGTTTTACTAATTATTTTCATCTATGTCAATATCCTTCATTATTCTTAATTGAGGTTGATTTATTATAATACAGTCATCCATATTGTATTAAATGATTTATGTTTGACTGTGGATGTTTTATTTTTATACTATTCATAGTTTGTGGTTAAAGTATTGACATTTCATTTGCTAGTTATAATACAAATATTTAGATTATGTTTCACCCTTTTCATATGAGGAATGCATTATGCTTAGTGAGTGATGGGTGGAGCCTGCTATAGCTCCTCGATGCATTGGTATGTCTCATGAAAAAAACTAGTGTCTTTGCACAAGGCCTTGACAAAATCTTATTTGTAGTCTTGGAATGAGTCTTTGACTATGTAGTTATGATGTCCGACATTATACATTCCATCATTATGAAATTAACTATTGATATTACATGTGATTATTCAAATAGTAGAATATACATGCTAATAAGTAAATGGAATTATTTGATTTATATTTTCCATATTACTCTGAAGTTTATGTTTAAAATGCCTGTGTTTTACTCTTATACATTTCCTTAAATATTTATGCTTATTTATGAATGTTTCCACTATATTGTTATCCATACTGAGCATCTGAGCTCACCCCTTTCTATGTTTTTTTCCCAATATGTGAAGAAGTATATTATAATTGACCTATAGGGATAGGCCAAGGGATATGAGTGTTTTCAAAGAGGGCACAATGTTGTTGTTTTTCATTTAAAAATGTAATGTAAAACTTATGTATGTATCTAGTATTTCCAAGGCTAATAAAATAATCAGTCATTCGAGAATTGATCTCTTGTAATCATGACAATGTTATGTAATGATTCACTGACTCTAGGTAACTTGGGTTGGGGCATTACAGTTGGTATCAGAGGAATTTTAGTACAAACCTTGGAGACTAGATTTAGAAAAACTCTAATTAGAGAACATTACCCTAATATAGACTTTGGGGATTAGTATACAAGAACATAAATTTTTTTTGTAATGTAAATATTATGTTGGTTTTCCAATAAATACATCTCTTTCTGGATACAAGAAGGTAGAGGCGGCTCTAGCACATATGTACCTAGGATCAAATCCTGAAAACACCGCTTTGAGCTAGGATCAAATGGGAACTCATGCACGACAACATGCCTTGCTGCACTGTTGGTTACGAAAATCCTAGGGGATATTCTTAGGATACTTCACATTTTCTTCACAAAATAATTTGAAGGATTTTAACATAATATGTGAATAAATAACCTTGGTTAATGCTAAGGTGTTTTAGATTGAAAATATGGTGTCATGATATTCTCAAAATGATTTTATGACTATTGTTACTCACACAATGCTTTCTGGTTTTAGTCAATGGCTAGATTCCAAGGAAGTCATAGAAACATTTAAAATGATGTAAAAGGTGGTCATGGGGGAGGAAATGAGCAACAAAATGGAATACTGATAGGCGTAAAAGATATCGTCTTCGTACCAAAGCTGGTTTCCAAAAATATGATCAACAACATATATATTAACGAACTTCCAGACTCAACGAAGAAGAGAAAGGTGATGAATGATAAGGTCTACAACAGTGGAGATCATGGAGAAAAGAAAGACCGATTTCTATCATGCAGGAAATGTAGAAGGAGACACATAGTAAAGTGTCTCAATAGGACAAGGAAATGATTTATGTGTAGGAAATAAGAATATAAAATTATGATTTTTCGAGGAAAAATGAAGAGTAATATGGAAGAAAATAAAAATGATCCCAAGAATCCATTTACAGTCATTTTCCATAAATATAGGGGACCTGGGCAGTACTCGAGTCAATTCCCTATTCTATAAGATAACCTCTTGGTCAAGGAAGAACCTATGTGGAAATAAATGGATAGAGAAATGTTTAGAAGTATTGGTTCTCTTTGTTGATGGGATTACTTTGGAATATTTTTCTCTTGTATGTTTAATCCTAAAAATTGTTATTTGAAAATTATATTTGAGGAAGAATTATATTTAATTTTTTGGATATAGTTATAAATACCCATTTGGGTTTATATGATCCTTGAATTTTATAAAATTAAAGGTTATTAATTTTTGTGATGAAAATGTGAGGTGTGAGATAAATTTTCTGGTTAAAAAAAGTTATGGTTATTTTGACTAGTTTATATCATTTTGGGAATGTTATAAAATATAGTTTTTGAAAAAGGACAATACTCAAACTATGTGACAACCCATCGCATTGGAAAAAGCTGCGGGAATCAAACCCACATCCAAAGTGCAACTGGGTTTTATCGCCTACCACTAGACAACATGAAGTCCCTAGTTATTATGACTAATTATTTTTAGTTAAATGATTTTATTGATCAATAATAAGTTTATCTGAGATCTTATGTTTTATAAAATGGATATCCTTTGTGTAGAAAATGATTTTGTGATTAAGTGATAAGTGTTAGTTTAGAATAAGTTCACTCTGTTAGGAACACTATATGCCTAAGGAAAATAGAATACTATGGGATTTAATTTGAGAAGTAATGTTGAATTATTATCTATGTTTTTATTATGGATTTATATAGATTTGAGTTATTTATGGAAATGATTAACCTATCATAGAGAATATGTGATTAGGTTAATTACTTTCAAGTATGTGACTTTAAGAGTAGTTGATGTTATTTGAAGATACAATTTAATGTGGAAGACTACATAATCAAATTCTTATGAGTTTTGAGTTTCAATCTCAGTTTGGATTATATTGAAGGATTTTAAGGATAATTGTTTAGTGAATGGTATTTATTGAACATTGGGTATTGTAGGTTTAATTTTAGAAATTAATATTTGTATCTATCTCTCTAAAGGATTATCCTTTTTGGGGATCATCTGATCTTGTTCTAACCATTTTGGTTTTAGTTGATCTCTAAAGACAAGGGAAATATATAGTTTATCATTTTCGGATTATGTGATTCTCTATAAGTTGATTCTAGCACTTCAGGTGTGACCAAGTCATCTTGAATACTCATCGTCTGGAGTGAACGATGTGTTTGTGATAGAAATTAGTTAAATTATGGAACTATAATTATCAATTATTTTTTTTCTTATTATATGAAGAAATTAATTCTTAAACCTTAAGGAAAGAATCTTAAACCCAAAATATATTATCCTAATACCTTATGTTATTCATCATAGATTTATAGCTTTGAGGCCCTAAATTTTCCATTCACTTGTTTGTGATTGATGAACTCAATCACTCCCTATAAATTTTTACATTTTTCCTCCAATTATAAACACCACCAATGTTCTCCTATTCGAAATCCTAATTTGGTGGTGACATTTTGATTTACCTTTCCCTCTTATTAAGACTAAATTTTATTAACATTATTTTCGATGTGGGTTTTCCACAACGGAATTTTGAAACCTTTTTTTTGAAGAAAAATTTCAAATTGCGAGGGCACAATTTATTGACGGAGGAAAGAATGTAACACCCCAAGTTTCCATTGTACACTTATCTTTGAATAATACAATATCGTGCGATGTTTGCAACACCGAGTTGAAGCGCACCATGACCTTTCAAACTAGTAGTTTAGAAAGCGGTTATGAATATTAATAACCACATTTTGAATAATATATATATCTCATATAATTGTAACATTCATCTTTTTTTATTTCTTAGACATTATATAAGGACAAATTCAATTTTGCAGACAAAAGAAGTATTTTTCAAAAAATACAATTTTCCATCTTTTAATAGAGAACCCTTTATAAATATAATATTTGACACTTTTATATGTTATATTTGAAAAAATAGAATTATTCTTTAGAACTAGGACATCAAAATTTACTTTGGGTAAATTTATGGTATTTTTCTGATTAAATTCATTTTTGTATGAATAGTGAAAATACTGTATTTTAAATCAAAACTGCCTTTTAGTCTAATTTATTTATATGTTTAGATTATATTTTTAATTGTTTTTAATGTGTAATTAGATTATATTTTTACAATTTAATATAATTCTGGTCATTGTAAGTAATTTCACTTTGAAATTGGACAAAAACAAGGGTCAATCTTTTGATAGATATTATTTCTTAAAAAACACACTTTTTGTTTTGAAAACAGAAATTAATTTTAAATTAATTTGTGCAACATATATGTTTTGAATTTGGTAAAATAGAAATCATTTTTGAATTCAGAATATCAAATATATCTTAGGCTGAATTTTTGGTATTTTTCTAAAATAATGAATTTTTGACGAATAGTGAAAACATTAAGTTATAGTTAAAAACCCAAATTTTTCATTTAAATGAAAATTTACCACTTCTTTGAATTAAATTTCAAAAATCCAACATACATGGTTTTTATTAGTGAGTAATTTTTTTTTCAATAAGATTAAAATAATTTTTGGTGAATAGTAACTTTTGACTTTTATTTACCACGGTTAAAGGTAAATAAGGTAATTCATGGTAAAAATAGTATTATAATAATATTAAAATACCCTAAAATGTGTCTTGATATTATTTTTTGATACATTTACGACCATGGGAATCCTTGGGTTGATTTTGGGACCCCATGGAGACAATTAATAGTGATAATGACAATTTATATTAATTAATTTAAAGTAATGAAAAAATGACATAAACATATATCTTTTAGTAAATAAATTCATAAATGGGGTTATATAAGTTATCTGTTCAACTATAAATATGAATTTGAAATATAAAAATATTTGCTACATCATGGTATTTTTTTTATAATTTTTAGACATGATATAAATAAAATTACTTATGACACAATAATGATGCAGTGTTTACCTCATTAATGAATGGTTTAAATAAATAAGATAATAACGATTAAAAAAATATCCAAAACCTATCCAATTCTTATTATATGATTTTATTTCTAACAAGAGTCATTTTATATTTGAATATAATAAGTTTTGGACCTTTAGAAATAGAAAATCATTATATAATAAAATAATATTTTCAACTTTCCTAAAGAACCCCTCCTCCCCCTTATAAAAATCCCTCACCTCTAACCCATTACTCAATCCTCTAAATCCCCATGAAGTGTCCAAACTTTGAACAAATAATCTCTCAAGATCCCTCTCTTCCACCTTGAGGCCTTACCTTAGGCATATGAAACTTCAAGAAATCCTTTTGGTTCAAACCCAATGGGGTTACCCAATTTAAAGGTAATGTCTTCTCTTAAGTTCTTTTCTTTTATTTTACTTATCCAACCCCATAAACTCTTTTATTCCTATATTTTATAAAAAAAACATTATCCTCAATAAACTAGGTTTTTGACATGATAAGGATTCAAACTACACTTACACACACCTCCATCTAATGGGTAAAGAACATACTGTTTCACTGGACGAGGAACTACTGCCTCACAAAACGATGATTGTTCAATATTCTCCTACCACCTATTATGGTGGCCATTAAGATATAAATGTATTTACATGTGATATAAATTATATTTATATTTTCTCTATACTTATTTATTTTTCATTTATATCATATATTTATGGTTTCCATAATGGGTAAATATGATAATTTCATTTGAGGAAGTGTGGACTACTGCCCCCTCAAAGTGATATGACTTGTTCATGCCATCTGTGGAATTTATAAAGGATGGTGTTAATTAAATTACATAACATATATATTATAATATAATTATAATATAGCTATGTATTTTTTTTAATTCCTTTAAATATAAAATAGAAATTAAAGTTGTGGTCATGCGTACTTACGGCTTACCATCTCCATGAACGGTGCATATCATTTCCTATCTTCAAATGATATGGAAGATTATAAATAAATATACACTAGATATATATGATATATATGATATCTAAATCATGATATCATTCTGGATATAATGTAATTTTGACCTCATGGACACTTTGTAATTATAACAAGTTCATTTTTACTAAAGTTCTGAACATCGACAAAATGTCCAATATGAACTCAAATAATTAGATAATTGTTATAGCAAGGAAATAAGTGATATAAAAGGAATAATAAACTTTAAAAATTTTCTTAAGGAATTAGAAATTAACTTATGTTTATTATTCATGAATAAAATGAAACATACTAGTCATGTTGGACACGAAGTAAGGGGTTTCTTATCTCACTTTTAATTCCATGAGATTTCAATTATTTGGAATTTATTTATTGCATGTGGGGTATTGTGTACTTATATTTGATATATATTATCATTATTATTTTTATATTCATGGTATTCTGTGATTCATTTGGGGGTTATTAACTTCTGGTCATACGACTCGATTGATTACAACGTGGTAAAGGGTTTTCATCTCACTTCTTATTCCCTTAAGATTCATTATTTTTTCCACTCCTTCCTTTTGTGTGGTGTATGTACTTCCCCATAATTGTAATATTTGAGTAATATAATTTAATTTATTTTTATTTACATCTAAATTTTATTATCCTTCTTTCTTGGGGTTTATGTTTCGTAAGTTACCAAATCAGTAATGGAATTTCAAATATCAATTTCTACTCATTGAGTTTTACGAAAACTACATTGATTATTTTACTCCAAGATTATGTGTGAAATAACTATTTATTTATTTATGTAGTAATTTCAACTCTGCTTTGTGTGGATATACTTTTGATACACATAATCTCTCCATTGATAAATTCTCAAGTCATTGATAAGAAATTGATAAGGGTAATCTTAACTCAAATTCCATTCATCGAGATAAACATCCAAGTCATTGGTTTCATTTTTAAAAGAATATGTGTGAATTTACTATTATTAATTTACACATAATATCCA
This sequence comes from Viscum album, assembly GCA_963277665.1. NCBI lineage: Eukaryota > Viridiplantae > Streptophyta > Magnoliopsida > Santalales > Viscaceae > Viscum > Viscum album. The sequence continues at coordinate 1,979,721,946 of OY728125.1, read as the reverse complement.
ATCATATTGAGTGTATTTATATTTTTCACACATAATTATGTCATTGATTTATTCTTAATATTAGGATACAATGTCTATAAGGGATTTCATCTGAATTTATATTCCATTGATACATGTTTGTTGTTATGCGCCAATTCATTTTTTATAGTTTATATACATTCCATTGACATAGTATATAATTAATTATTTTATTCTCATGATATTATAGTGTTTTGATTACTTCAATTATTTGTATTCAAGCATCTCTCATTTGGTTAGGAACTCTAACTAAAATACGATTTTATATGTTTTAAAGATTTGTTCTTCTAAATCATTCTCATTAATGTCCATGTTGTAAAAATGGTATTAAGGATTTATTTATATGAACATGAATGATTTAGAATTAAATTTCCTTTCAAAAGTTTCAAAGTTTTATGGGACACTTCGATTCAAAATTATTTTTTAAAAGGCTTCTTGATAAATAGTGATACTTTTAAATGATTTCAAGAAAAATGTGATATTTCTCTCAAGTAGTTTTACTAATTATTTTCATCTATGTAAATATCCTTCATTATTCATAATTGAGGTTGATTTATTATAATAAAATATTTCATATTCTATTGAATGAGTTATGATTGACCGTGGATGTGTTATTTTTATACCATTCATGGTTTGTGGTTAAAGTATTGACATTTCTTATACTAGTTTTAATATGAATGTTTAGATTATGTTTCAACCTTTTCATATGAGGAATGTGTTGGACATAGTAAGTAATTTGTGGAGCCCTCTATAGCTCCTCGATGCATCGATAGGTCTCATGATACAAACTAGAATCTTGGCACAAGGCCTTGATAAAATCTTATCTTTAGTCTTGCCACGAGGCTTTGACTATGTGGTTATGATGTCCGGCATTATGCCTTCCATTATTAAAAAATTATCTATTGATATTACATGTGATTATTTGATGAGTAGAATATCCATGTGAATTAGTAAATTGCATTATTTGATTTATATTTTCCATATTACATAAAAGTTTAAGTTTAAAATCCTTGTGTTTTAGTCTTATACATTTCATTAAATGTTTATGTTTATTTATGAAAGTTGCCACTATATTGTTATCCTTACCGAGCATCTGATCTCTCCCCTTTATTTTTTTTATTTTTCCTAGTATGTGAATAAGTATATTATTATTGACCTGTAGGGATAGGATAAGGGATATGAGTGTGTTCAAAGGGGGCACAATGTTGTTGTTTTTTATTTCAAAAGATAAAGTAAAACTTATGTATGTATCTAGTATTTCTAAGGCTACTAAACTAATTAGTCTTTAGAGACCTGATCTCTTGTGATAATTCCAATGTTAAGTAATAATACACCGACTCTGTGTAATTGAGGTTGAGGATCTACACGTTGGATGATAGTTATTTTCTAGTGGTAAGGATTCTGTTCTGGACACCCTTTATGTCTTTGGTTTTTTGTGATTTTTTGTTTTGGTGAGCATTAGAATTAATGGGAGAAGGCCCAATGGTCTTGTTCCTAGTATGGTTGTTGATATTGTGGCTTGATATTTCTTGTTGATTTTTCAAGAAGTGGTTCTAGGTTATTGTTTCATTTCCTTCTACAGGCACAGGTTCTGTTGGTAGTGGATGAAATGTTCTTGGTTTAAGAGGTTGGATCACGTGGTTATGAAATCCTTAGTAATTGATCTGTCATCTAGAAAGTTTTATAGATTTACAGGTATATAAAGTGTTATGGTGGGGAGAATTTCCGCACATAGATATTAGTTTTCATCATTTGTTCTTGAGTAGATTTTTGCACATTGGTTTTCTCCTATGTTTCGGGTGTTCTAGAATTGAATTTTATGTTTTGGTGGTTTTGCAAGATTTTTGGACCTATTCATGGTTATAATGAAAGGTATGAGGAGGAGGAGTCTTGGAAAATGTTTTTTTAACACTGATTGTGGAACATTTTTATGGTTTATATTTGTTGGATGGTTTAACACCTTGATTTAGAAGAGTTTTGGGGTGAAAAGGGTGACTTTTGGGGATTTTTTCCAGTTCACACGGTTAAGGTGCATAATTATTTCAATCATTAAGGCAAGTGTGAAGGGGGTTCGCATGGTTTGTGCATAATTTAACTAAGTGTACAACATAGGTGTGCAGCCTGTGCAACACTATATAGTTCACAATCACATAGTTTTCACAGAGTTTGTTAAACCATGTGAACTAACCATGCAACCAACTCAGTAAAGGTGTTTTTGGGATTTTCCGCCTATTTTTAAGTGTGGTTTCTTCCCATGGACACCCCACTCAAACTTACATGACTTGGATGCCTCCCATGGAGAATTTGGCACCACTAATCCTATCCAAGTGGATTTAAGGTTATTTCTTAGTGATTCTTCACACGGATTTAAAGGTTAGCACTACTCTCTCTTTCTCCTATGGTTTTCTTCCCTTTTCCCTTACTCCTATAAACCTAGTGACCATGTTTTAACTTTTTATAGATAGGGTTGTGTGAATTAGGATCTTTTCTTGTTTAGGGTTCCTCTGAGTAGATATAAGGTTTTGGGACCCTCGTGGAGTAATTGCAGGTGTGCGTTGTCAGTGCACTATGGATTTGGGGAAGGTTTTCCCAAGAACCTACCTTTTTAATTTAACAATTGTTCATTTCATGTTATTAAAAACTTTAATATATTTTTAATGTTGTGGTGTGATATTTGGATAATTTATTTGTTGTGCAAAGTGGTTTTATATTCTTTTTTATGTGATAAATAGAATTGTTTTGTTAAATAATGCACACAAAGTATTTGATTAAATGACCAGTTGTATTTTTTGTGTGATATGTGATATAAAATGCATGGTTTGGATTTGTAAATATATTGGAAACATGTGAAATGATGTTTGGGGTTCCTTTCATGGGATTCCCAATTAGTTTTTGTTTTTATTAAAGAATTCTTGTCGGATTTTATGGTGATTTGGAATGTATTGGTGGTTAGTCGACTGATTGGCATTTTTATAAAAATGGGATTTGAATGAAAGTGTGATATAAATGTTTTAAAAGGATTATTAAATTATTTTGAAAAGGAAAATTGTTTTTTACACCATTTATGAATGGTGGATTTGTATCTTTAATGAATGATGGTTTGTGAAAACACTTAGAGGCCTGTTTGGAAACTTTGTAAAAATAGTGAGGGTGTTTATTATGAAAACATCTATTGGATGATTCTCATGCCTTTACTACATTTAATGGATGGTATGTCCTCACTGGGGGATCCACGTGATTCATTATAGGAGATAATCCTAATGGAATCCTTTTTTACTATTTATGATATGGTATGAGATCAGTCATTAGTGTGACTCGGGGTGAGCCCTATTGTTGGATTATTGTTATAAAATGACTGTGATTGGATTTTTGGATGGAATCGATTGGCTAACCCCATTTATACATGAGATATGGGTACTTAGCATAGTGAGATAATTTTTTGAGAATGATTAATGAAATATCTAGTTTATTCACTAGATGGTTCCGCATAGTAGGTGGATATATTTGGGTTTAATTATATGGTATTTTCCCCTCAGTCTTTCTTGAGTTAGGATAGATGGTAGCCTTTTGGAATTTTTCATTTCATTGTTTGTGATATGTTGTCATGGAAGGGTCTCATTATTAGTATTTTCTGAATAATTCATGATCTCATAGGTTCACCCAAATCTATTATCACTTAGTTTCGTATAGTTAAGATTGAGATGATTGTATGTTTATTTCCATTTCCCTTATTATGTGTGAGTGTAGTGTTATCATGTGTGATGTTTTTCTTGAAAGTGATGAGATTGATTCTAAAGGTTTCATATTTTTTTTTCAAAATAAGAGTATTTTATACTCTCTTGTGACATTTGAAAATAAAATCATAAATTTCCCCTAGAAATAGTAATGTGATCACCATTGGGAATAAATCCTTGTTTTGGAAATGATGAAGGACAGTGGGCCATACTTTGTTTTATGTAAAATGTGTAAAAAATATTACTTTTATAAATTTTATTTCAAACATGAATATGATGATTCTTTTATTGTAAAGTCAGTGCATTGGGAATAGAATATCAGGATATCCTAGTGAGTTTTAATACTCCTGCCTATAGTTCTTGTCTATTTTTAGCCTTTGAGGATGGTTTTGGCTTGAGTTCAATCTCCTTGGGAGATAGTTGATCTTTGTGTTGGAGAGGGACCAACAGGGTCTCATGGAGATCATGTGGTTGTCTGGTTCAGTTGTCCTTATTGTGTAGTTTGGTTGTACTTTTAGATTTTGTATAAAATAAGTTTAGTTAAGTTTTAATTGTATTGGACTACTTAATTCATTTTTTTACTGTCTAGTTTAGTTATTATCTTTTGAGAGAAATAATTCCATTTTTTCGTCTGTTGATGGACAACACTTGTTTCAATCCCATGGGGATTGGGAATTCCCTTCAAGACATTCCAAAGATTGGCTCAGGTGATCGGTTCAAGGTTGACCTAGGTTGGTTTGTGATAGTAGCCCTCCTATATGTTGTTTACCTCATCCCCAGGTGGACAAGCTATGTTATCGATCAAACAGGTGAGATGCTATATGGGAGTGAATGAACAAGACACATGGGTGGCACCCTATGAGAAGTAACACACCATTAAACAAAGTACAGAAACATGAGGTCATGTACACAGACACTACCAGAAGGGCATGAACCAACCCCAGTTAGCTAGGAAACACCATGTAGTCCACCTGTATGATGTGTACTCCTACATGGAATGTAAGTTGTGTGATGGATAGGGACACGACTAGGCAATGGAGTGGGACCATGTGGCACGTGGTTCCCTTCACATGTCTTGTACCCCTTGGATCTTATTTTATATAACATCATGGTTCCATATCTCCTTCATTTGGACTCAAACTTTGTCCTATTAGTAGTCTATCATGAGTTTTGTTTTCATGCAGTATCAAGTTATACCTTATGTTTTGGATTTTCAAACATGATGTGAAATTTTATAGGTATATAATTTATTCTAGGTTATTATCGATGTTATAGGTGATATGTAAGAAGATCATCATAGAAAATAGAGTTATACCCCCCATCAGTATGGGCATGGGTCCTCTATAGATTCTTATCAAGTTGAACCTGTTATCAGATAAGGAGTAGGTCCTCGATGACTATGGTGGAACCCCCAATCACATCCAGCCATGGGTACTCAACCTATAGAGTGGAACACCCTAATAGCATGGGAAAAGGTCCTCTAAAGATTCTTTCTAACTAGAAACCCATATCAGATAAGGCACGAATTCTTGATGACTAGAGTTGAACCCCCTATCACATCCGGGTGTGATTCCTTGACCTATAGAGTGGAAACCCCATCATCTTGGGATCTGATCCTCTATTTACAGAGTGGAACCCAATATCAAATAGGGAACATACCCTTATAACACCAACGTGAAACTTTTTGATGCACTAGAACATTGGTCCTATACAAATACTTATCGAGTGGAACCCCATGGCACACTAGGGAATGTGTCCTCTATGGATACTTATAGAGTAGAACTCCCCTTGATGCACTCGGGCATGAGTCCTCTACGAATATTTACAGACTGGAACCAATATAAAACACTAGGGAGCATGTTTTTTACTTCATGTTTGTAACCCCTCTACTGTGTATCATAGTGATTATATGCTGTTGGACTTTCATTGTTACTTATTGGAAGACACATGAGATGTTGGGCATCGTTGATGGGCTTCTTGAACTGTGGGTTACTCTTCTTCTTGGTATGATCTATGATATAAATATCCCCTTACTCTCTCATTTGGTCTTATTTAGATATATAACACACACACAGATATATATATATATATATATATATATATATATATATTCTTCTATATCTATACCCTTGGATTTGGTTACCCTCCTTCCACAGGTGGTGAAGACCTGAGTGGTAATCCACTTATTACTCATGGTTAGCTTCTCATGGTTGGAAGAGTCTACTCTCCCACTATAGGTGATTAAGTATCGATGTGTAGTTCATCTAATCACCGTGTCAATCCCCCTATGATTGGATGATGTTACTCTATATTGGATTGTTTTGTGCGGCTCTCATTTTTTGTATCTTACATCATGTGTAATATCCACTTTCTGTAATTCCTATTGTATCTCTTACTACCCCATTAATATTTTGGGGAATAAAATTGGGTATATATATACTCACCCCATCATTGGTTCTCTCACACATGTCACGTATTATAGAAACAACATATATATCAGCTGTGAATTCAGAGGAAATAAGGGATACCAAGTTCTTTGGACCGCATATGGTGGTCACAACTTGGAATTCAAGATCTCAGTTTTCAGAGCATTTTACTTTTCCAGTTTTGTTAGGTTGAGTCAAATTTCTGGTTGGGAATTTATTTTTCCCCTTTAAGTTTCATTCTCACTCTCATACTCTTTTACACCGGAGAGGTTATGCATGCTTTGTTTACATTCTAGATATTTCATCTTTTACTCTTTACCACTATACTTTTGAGTCTAGATTGCTGTGTGTGTACATATAAGTACTTAGGAAAATGACTCCCCATGTTGGACATTTCATCAGCACTGGTCTCCACCCGTAGCCTATGTAGGTGGGCTTGGGTTAGTTATGGCTCGATCCCTAACTTGGGTTGGGTCATGACGGATTCATCATACTCTTCCTCAAATCCTCTAAGCCCTTATGGAATAGATCAAATGAGATAAATGACTATCATTTCCTTGTCAGGGAGGTTAAAGGGGAGTAATCCATTATAATTCCATCATAAACCTCTTGTAGTATCCCACCAAACTTGGGAAGCTTCAAACCTCTCCCACGCTCTTGGGTATCTCCTAGGAAGGAATTACATCGATATCTATTGGTTCTATGACTAAACCATGCTAAAAAATGACATGCCCCATAAGGTGAACCATATGAACCAATAACTAAAACATTGAGAGAGATATATAAAACTGGTGATCTTAAAGAAAATCAAGAATCATCCTCAATTTTTATTCAGGATCCTCCTCTGATGTAGATTTGAAGAGTATGTCATCCATGAAGATGAAAAAAATGATCCAAGTATGGATGGAAGACCTGGTTCATAAAATCTATAAAAAGTATGGGGGAGTTCATCACACCAAATCACATAATTAGGAAATCATAGTGTTGACAGTGACATCTGAATTTCAACTTTGTTATATCAGCCTTGAAAAGTCTAAACTGGTGATAAGAAGACCCCAGATCAATCTTTGAGAACCATCTTACACCACAAAACCGGTCAACGGTTTTGTAAATCTTCAACAAGGGGTACTTTTTCTCTATGTTGACCTGGTTTAGGTGATTATAATCCACCAAATGTTGCAAACTCTCATCCACCTTTCTCACAAACAACATTGGAGATTCCCATAGGGACAAACTGGGTCTGATAAAAACTTTCTCTCGAAGGTCCACCAACTCTAAACATAGCTTCCAGAGCTTGGTAGGGGCCATCCGATATGCCGTAGAAGATATCATAGTAGTTCTGAGATGAAAGTCGATTAAAAAATACATCTCCATCTTTGGAGGTAGTCCTAATACATCATGGGAGAAGACACATATATAATCCTCCACAAATAAAGTAATCCAGATGCCTAAATAGCCTATGACACCAAGGGATATAGTTTCTAACTGATGGGTAATTGGATAAGTTCTCTTGATTGCAGAACTAACTTGTCCTACCATGTGATCTCTCTCACCAATTTAGATGAATCACATTCCATCAGTGCATAGGCATGTAACTCATCCGTTATGATAGTAAATTTGGAATTGGACCGTGGAAATTCAGTCCATACCCAAGATGAAATTTTATGGTTCGATTATGATGACAAAAAGGTCACACATGAACCTTTCTCCACCAAGAAATATCTTGAATTGCTTATAGTTGAATGATATAGAAGAAGAATTCCTTTTAAAAACATCAAGATAAAGCCACTAGGCTAGCATCTCAATTAGGAGAACCAGCTCTTACACCAGCAGTATAGAGATGATGGAATGATTGGAACCCATGTGTAATAAACATAAAAAAAGAGTATAATAAACATATATCATACCTGTGATCATCTTGTTCCCTATAGGGTCATAAGTCTCCAGAGCCTATAGTTTTCCACGACCCCAAAAACCAGCTTCCTGAGCCTAATGTGGGAAATCTAGTGGTGGTGGGAGAAGGATATCATAACATCATCCACCACCCATAGATCCTATTGCTCATATTTTATCTCTGTCTCCCAAGGGGCCACCCTGAACTCTCTTTGGAGGACCCTGATCATGGATCTGCCTCTACATTGGAGGTTCATTAGATATCTTCATGTTCTTATTAACATGTTTGTATATGAAGTCTCACACTATCTAACCCCATCCATCACAAGAATAGTGTTTCTCCCTTTTGGGAATCCTCTAAATTTGCATATCGGCTGGCCATATGATTAATCCTGATCACAGGGAGGTCTCTTGTATTGATATCCCAGCACCGAGCATTTGCTAGATGCTACATAAGAATAAACTCTATGGCACCATCTTCTAGCACTATCTATCTGGTTTCCCAATTATATAAATATTTCTGTCATGAAATACTAATATATCATCCTGAAATTTGTGGGGATTCACAAAAGAACCATGATGAAATGAATCTCTCTATGGCATCCCTTCTCAATATTTCATTCCCAGATGTAGCCATATTTGATAATGTCAAGAGAGTAAAGGGTAAGATATGTAAATCTATCTATGTACTCAGAAACCATCATCCCTCCCCACTTTAACTCTATAAGCTCCTAAATCTACACCATGAATAAGCAGTAGGGGTAGTACTCATCACATAATAACTTCTAGAAGTCTCGACTAGAGACTATAAAATCATTGTGCATATATGTTACGAGGCTCCACCAATGTCCAAATGATCCTTTGAAGAATCCAAATACTAGTGAAACCACATGATCCATTGATGTCCAAATGATCCTGAAGACATAAACCAATAACTCTATGAAATCCTCTACTGCATGAGTATCTGGCTCCTGACAGAACCTTAGAGACCTCTAGCGCTGGAACTTGTAGACTGCACTAAGCTTGCACGCATCCTCAACCTACTCAACTGGTACAATATACTTCTTAACAGGTGTAGGTTCTGTTAGCTACCCGCATAGAAGAAGAATATTGTGGGATGAGCCTTGAACTGAGGTATTTTACTTATTAGATCATCATCATGATGAAAAACCAGTATCATGGTTGACTTTCATCATGGAGGAATCCTGAGATTTATCAAGACATACCTGGTCAGATGTTCATATATATATATATATATAACAACAGTGGGGAGATGACTCTAGAAGGATAGTCAAAGACTCAATCTTAAATGATTACTATACCATTTATCCCTACGACTAATTCATCAGTGTGCCGAGTCAATAATAAGGTATTAATGGTCTTGGTGAATGGATATGTTGGCCACCTGCACCATCACTAGATTCCCTAGCTAGAAATATTCACTTAGGACAATTTGATATTTCTACACTGAACCCAACCAAATCCTCATAAGGGGACTAGTCTAAAGATTATCCAAAAGAGGGAACTTTATCTGATACCAATTTATCATGACTTGACCCAGGCCAAGGCTCAAGCCAGAACATCCATAAGCCCTCAACAATAGGCCAAGGGAAGCAACTAGCACCGAAGGCATATCTAACATGTGGAGGCCTTTGAATAAGTACCTTTATTCATAAAAATAGCCATATCAATGTAAAAGTATATAGGGAAAGAGTAAATGAAGAAATATCTATAATGTAAACCATGCATTAATAACCTCTAGGGTGTAAAAGATTATGATAGTGAAAACTAAAAAGTAAAGGGAAAAAATACACACCCAATCCGAAATATGCACCAACCTAATAAAATTTAAAAATTAAACTACTGAGAGAACCCAAATTTTGAATCCCATGTGGATACCACCGTACGCTATCCAAAGATCTATGAATCTCTAAGCTCATATGAAGTCACAACCAACCTATCCATCTTCTACAAATGACATGACACTTGTAGGAAATTCCCATGCAAGTGTGATTATATACATACTGAGTAAGAAACCCCAAAAGATGAAGGGGGAGTGGAAAGATTTAAAACATAAAGGAAAGATAGTAGATAATATATAGGATTCAAGATATGAATAAAGAGAAAATCTCAACCCAAAACAAGAGAGAGTAACCTTATCCAAGCATAAGGGGATCGACATAGTGAGTATATAAAATACATACTGAGCCTTCACCACTTATAGAATAAGAGTAGACACATCCAACTTCAAGAATCTAAACATGGAAAGTATGTGGCATGCCCCACATGCCTTCAACCCTCATATAAGGAGAGTAATCAAATATAAGGACATGTATATAGAATAATATATATATATATATATATATATATATATAGTCAAAAGAATCCCAAATGAGAGAGTAAGAAGATCCCCATTTCATAGATCAGCCAAAGAATATTAGTTTCTAAAAATTCCAAAACTCTATCAATAATGCCCGAAATCTCATGCATCTTCCCATAAGTAACCATTCAAGTTAAAACGTGCCTCATAACCATGATTCATTATTTAGGGGTCACAAAATTGATATAGAGGATGCATACCATAGTGTATCATGGGGTTTCACTCTATATGTAACTATCAATGAACCTCCCCCTAGTATGATCAGGCGTTCCACTCTATAATGTAGTGCATCAGGGGGGTTCCACTATGTAAGTATCTGTAGAGGAAAGACTCCCTAGTGCATTAGGGGGGCTGCACTATGGTGTTACAAGGACCCACATATAATCTGGTTGTGGGTGGTTCCACATGGTTGATAGAGGACACACACCCAAGCTAATGGGGTGGTGGGTTCCACTCTATAGGCCGAGGATCCATTCCCTGAGGTGATATGGGGTTCCACTGTAGTCATCAAGGAATTTCTTCCTATCCGAGAGGGGGGTTCCACTCGATAATATGCTGTAGTGGACCTATTCCCATCCTGATGGTGGGTTCCACTATATATGTCGAGAAACCACACCCTCACATGACAAGGAAGTTTCTTTATTTTAGTTGAGGAATTATAGGAGAGGATCCAACATGGACATACCATCCCTTAGGTTTTCATGTTGTGGTAGCACGAGAAGGTGTTGGTCAGTTCCTAGGAGTGGGAGACACAAGTGTAAGCTTAGTATCACGAGTTGTTTGTCCAGTTTTTATTTTCTGGGGATGAAAATTTTGAAGGATGGAATGATGTAATAGACTCATTTTTTCCTTGTAATACTTTGAAATATTTCTATATATATGTTCAAATCTAGGTGATGACATGACGTCCATTTCCAATGATCGTTGTGCCAGAAATATTTTTTTAAATATCAAATATATTTTATAATATGTTCATGTAGTTACATAAATAAAACATGATACCTCTTAAATGGGAGATATTATTGGATGTCCAAGACCCCAATTAAAACTGAAACACATTTTTTACCATAGGCGCATCATAGAATAGGTTTCTTTGGGGCATTCAGACAACTCGGTCATTAACAGTACGCTCCGTTGATAAACTAATTATTTAATTAAATAATTAATTAATTTTTAATGAAATGAAATTACTATATCTAGAGGACCATGGAGAAGTTTTTTGGGTTAGTCACATAAAACCTGGAATAATTCTAAAGATTCTCTTTCATCTATAGTTATTGAGTCACCTTGAACAATGATGAAATTCGTGATCGGAACAGAGCAGGGCGTAGTGAATGCAACAAATTTTTTCGATCATTGGATGATGAGTTATTTGATGAAGATAAATCAAATATTTATGTAAGACCCATAAATTAGTAATTTATTCTCTTTTTATTATATTTATTGATTATATCGATCCATTTTCTTGGATCTGTGACAACTATGGACAATTGTATGCATCCGTGTACTACAATATTAATTGATTACTCCTGTTTTCTATCCCCAGATTCCCATTCATGATAATTGGATAAGAAAGATTATAAAATGATAGTTAAATAAAATTCTTGTGATTTTTCTATAATTTTATCCATATTCATCCCTGGATGGAACTCACAGTCTCAGTTAAACATTACCGAGTGGTACCAAGCCTGAACAGACCACCAATTCTAAAAAGCTTCACGAATGATGGATGCAACGAAAAAACAAGCACAAATATGGGATTTTTTCAAGGCATGGGTGATCATTTTTACCAAAAAGGACAAAATAATTTGAGGCAGGATGAACCAAGGTAGGCGACGCATTCAACAAAACCCACGAAGATCAATGGAATCCAATTTACGGTGAACAACAACTAGAAATGATAGATATGACCTAGATCTAAAGATTCTGAATGGAATCCATGTATGATCTATGGTGGATTGGACTCATTCAATTCATATATCATAGATTTGGAATTATGTGGAAAACCTGACTATATGCCACGTATAAGGATGAACACATGGTGTGTTGCCCCATAATTGTGACGGCAAGGGATTTGGAAATTTAAAATTATGGAACAACATGTAGCCCTCCTACACTCCATATACCTCATCCCCAGATGGATAAGATGTGTGACGGATCACAAGGATGAGACATTGTGTGGGAGTACACGTCCAAGACACACGTGTGACACCCCGTGTGAAGCAACATTCTATCTATGGATGTACGCAAACACGAGGTCATTTACAAGGACATGACTAGAAGTACAAGGTCCAACCCTGATTTTTCAGGACACACTGTGTAGTCCACTTGGATGGTGGGTACTCATACATGGTTAGAGAGCCATGTGCTGGCTGAGGACACGACTAGGTAGTGGAGTGGTACCACTTGTCGTATGGGTCCCTCACATGTTGTGTACTCTATAGTTCATTTTTTAGGGAACTTCAAGGCTCCATATCTCATTCGCATGGACTCAGATTTTGGTTCACGAGCATTCTATCAAAAAAATTTTCCACATAGAACTCAAAGGTGCCCTACATTGTTTATTTTGAGATATGATGTGAAATGTTTTAGGCACTGTGCTTATTTGAGGTATTGCTCGACGATGAAAGTGATTAGGAAGAATATCATCAAAGACACTAGAGTGGAACCTCTATCAGTATGGGTGCGGGTCCTCTACAGCTTCATACCAAGTGGAACCCCCTATAGGAAAGGGTACGGGGCCTTGACAACTAGGGTAGAACCCCTCTTTCATATTAGGGTGTGAGTGCTCGAACTATAGAGTGGAACCCCCCATCAGCATGGGTGTGGGTCCTCCATAACTTCTTACTTAGTTGAACCACCTATGATAGAGGGAACGAGTCCTCGATGACTAGAGTGGAAGCCCCAATCATGTTAGGGACTGTATCCTTGACCTATAGAGTGGAACCCACCCATCAACATGGGAACTATTCCTCTATCTACCGAGTTGAACCCCCCAATCAGATAGGGAATAGGTCTTCATGACACCAGAGTGGAACCCCCTAACACACTAGGGAATGATTCTTCTATGATTACTTACATAGTGGAACCCCCTAACACACTAGGGCGTAGGTCCCCTATAAATACATACAGAATGGTACCCTCTAAAACACTAGGGTGTGGGTCCTCTATTAATATATATAGTGTGAAACCACCTAACACACTAGGGAATATGTCCTCTACTTCACGTTAATGACCCATCGATGATGCGACATAGTGAGAAGGCATGGTTTTAATTTCAGAGTTACTTCTGGGTAGACGAATGTGATGCTAGGAATCATTGAGGGACTTTTGGATCTATTGGATTATCTTCTTCTTAGGTTGAGTTGTGAGATCAATATCCTTTTACTCCCTCATTTGGGAATATTTTGATTGAGAAACATCATTTTATTCTCTTATATACGTACCTGTGGGTTTTTTTACTCTCGTTCCAAAAGTGGTGAAGATGTGCGAGGTATGCCACTTTCTTTGTTTAACTTATACTATTTGGATGATTCTACTCTCTTTCTATTGGTGGTGAAAATTCATTGTGTAGTTAATATACTCATCATATCAAGACCCTTGTGATTGGAAGTGGTAACTCTCTCTTGGTTTGAGTTGAGCTTTTCTCTTTCACTGTATCTTTAATTATGTGTACTATCTACTATCTTTCCTTGCTATTGTATTTATTACAACTCACCCTAATGATTTTAGGGTGTCCTACTAGGTATGAATATATTCACCCATCCATGGGATTTTTCTGCACGTGTCATGTATTATATAAATAATAGATAGGTCAGTGGTGACTTTAGAAGATCGTAGGGATACCAAGTACTTTGGACCACGAATGGATGTCACAACTTGGGATTCAAAAGTCTTATACTCTTAATATCTTACTTTTCCATTTTTAGGTTGGGACATATTTTTGGTTGGGTGTGTATTTTACCCTTTACTTTTCAGTTTTCACTATCATACTCTTATACACCCTAGAGGTTATGCATGCTTGGTTTAATTTCTAAATATTGCATCTTTTACAGTTTCCCTATTCATTTCTGCATTGAGATGACTTTGTGTGTAGGTATAAGTACATAGGAAAAATCCTCCCAATGTTAAGAATTCCTTCGACACTAATCCCCACCACTTTTCCTATAGAGGTGGTCTTTGGGTAGTCATGATCGAGGCCTAGCTTGGATCAGGCCGTGATAGTCATAAATATGTAAAAGGTATGAAGTGCATAAACAATGGAAGATATATTGAACAGAATTTGTTGAAATATCTCTTGAAGGTTATACTACAATGAAATATGATAAACCTGAACTTATAAAGTGTTTAGAAGTCTGGAAGAGGAGTATGAAATTATTTCCTATAAAGTTCATTGAATATAAACCTAATTGAAGGTTTTAATTAATGATGAATGTTTCTAGAAGGATGAGATATGAAACCCGAGCCATTGAATGTTTCTTTAAGAAAAAGTTAAATGATGTTATTTTTTTCATTCATATAATGAGCATCACTAATATGGAAGTATAAATAGTGATCCAAGATGAGTTGATATTACAAAATTAATCTCCATGGAAATTAAGGATGCCTGTATATCATCAGGAAGTATTTAAGTTATGTGAAAGAAGAGTAATGGAAGAAGAGAGAAGAAAAAAATGAGAAGGTGTCTTAGAAGAGTCTTAAGCTTATAATGATCTAAAGATTGATTCTTAGTGAATATGAGATAGAAAATATCAGGAAGAATCGTTTTGAAAAGGACTATTATAATATGAGTTGAGTCTAAAAAACCATGAGTAATATTAGAAACTAGACGATGAAATTGAGATGGTCAGAAGAGGATTCTACAAGCATAGTTTGAACTAAGTAAAGGTGCATCATATGGAGACCACCAATATCACATGAATCATTATAAATATAATTCAAAGTACTAAGGGCTATAAAATGTTGAGTTGAAGAAAAGGAATAACCATTTTGAGGATATTGAATTTATCAGAAGAACAAAACACACATTTATAGTTAGAGATAGGTTTTCTTACCTGATAAAGATGTTCTGGTTCATCAGATGGAGAAATTTTGTTAGTCCTAGACAAATGAATACATGTGAGTTTTTCTGAAAGAGAGTTTTAGTCAATAGTAGTTAATAGGATAAGAAGGAGAGTTGTTATTAGTGGTCAAGGAAGATTCGACTATGCATATGGATGTCCCAAATAGAGAAACTTTTATCAATAAAATGGATAGAGGAAATCATGTACATGATCCATTTAGAGAAATATGAGGGCTTTTATACCAGATAGAGACATTAAAAACATCAAATAGTATTTTTAATGTCAAAATTATGATGAACCCAATATATATAGCTAGTGTTCAAAATTTATGAAATAATATTCATTATTATCGTTGAATTTTGTGGAATTTTTTGAAGAATGAGATGATACTATATTTTTAAAATATTAATATTTGATTCAATGTTCCATTTACATTTTAAATAACTACACATGATTTATGTAAATGATTTATTTTTTGGAATTATATACCATGTATCTCTTATTTTTTGAGAAATTAGTAAAAATTTGAATTGTGGGGAGTTATAATACCATGTATATCCTATTTTTTTAGTAAGATAATGATTACATAGAGTGGTGAGTTATAAAAACAGTTTTTGTTTAGGAGGTTGATATTTTATTTGATAATCTGAGTTTGTGACCAAATATTTCATGGAAAATTTTGTTACTTCGAATAATATTAAAAACAATGGAACATTGGGTTTTGAGGAAAGTTTAGAAGACCTAAAAATTAGGTTATAAAGAACTGAGAGATCCAGTTTTATGTTTACCGAGATTTAGACAAGTCTAGCATGTTAGTACTGAAATAGAATAAAAAGTTATAGTGGAATAATTATTCAAGTTTAAATACTTTTTAAACTAATGGGATTTAATATAATATTAAGTTAGAAGAATTTATAAATTTAAGAGACTTAGTGTGTGGGATACACATATTGGGTTAAAATAGTAACTTCCCACACCAATTTCTATTTTTACAAAATTATTATTAGTGGAAGAATACTTTACTCTATTGGAGTCGACATGACATGAAGTAGGTTCTCACATTGAGGCCACACCTTATAAAAATCCATGTTTGTTGTTTATATTGCATTATCTCTATAACATTAGGGAAAAGTAGTGATAGAAATTTATAAATATCCATACATATAACTAATGTCTGAGGTAATTTATATATATAAATTAAAAAAGAATTTATGTTGAAATCAATCATTAAAAAATGGTCCCCCATGATTCACGCTCCTATAAGGGTGGTTTCACGATAACCTGGGACATTCAGTTGTTATCAATGTTTTGGTTCACTCTATTTGAATATAAATTATTTCATGACCCATTATTTTTCATTATTTTATAAGATGTTCCAATTTTTAGAAGTTGAAAAAATTATTTCTATGGATGATATGGAAGGTTTTCATATGTTCATTTTTAGAAATGATACTCTGGTTTGTTTAAAAAATGATGTATCTATTAAAATATGAAAAACTGGAATAAGAAAGAGGATCAGAATTTGAAAAAGTTTGTATCTCAAGATATGCCGAATAAGGATCCACTACTACTATACGTTAATTTTCATGGATGGTATATTGAAAA
This sequence comes from Viscum album, assembly GCA_963277665.1. Classification (NCBI taxonomy): domain Eukaryota; kingdom Viridiplantae; phylum Streptophyta; class Magnoliopsida; order Santalales; family Viscaceae; genus Viscum; species Viscum album. Next base: position 1,979,704,827 of record OY728125.1, on the reverse strand, counting down.
ATCTATTATATTTAATCCTTTGGTTCAATAATCATGTTATTTCCATTATTATGTTGAATTTATAAAAACTATTAAGTATTTTTAATTTATTATACATATTTACAAGAAAGATGTTCCTAATGAGGTTGTAGTATGAATAAATTCATCTATCATGGGTAAACATGATTGATAATCATATCATGAATGAGAAAATTAAGAAATAGAAGATACATTTTAGAATATGTTCCAAAAATTTAAAGCTCTTGAAGAACCCATAAAAGTGTAATAGAAACCAGTTTCACTTTGTAATGAGAAATTATCATTAGTTAAAGTGTAAATGAAAATGAGTTTTTTTGAGAAAGATATTACTTTGAATGTTTTATTTGAAGTTCTATAATTATCATATGCAATTATTAATATCAATATCTATTATATGGAAATCAATGATAGAAATATTTAAGAGATTAAAAATATTCGCAGGAAAAAATTAATGTGTATGAAGAAAAGTTTATGATGTTTAATAATGGATGTGAATATAATGTGAGGTTTCTTGAATAATATATAAAAAATTTAAATTTAAATTTTCTTGTGTTAGAAAAAATGTTGTAGGACTTGAGAGACACTCAAGTTCAATCTTCACATGAATTTGAGAAAATAAAAGTCTCCATTAATATTTCATAGTATATTTTTACTTATGGAAAGACTTTATTGAGTGGAAGAAGAAGTGTAAAAACATCATAAGTATCACCTTATGATAATATCAAGAAGATGGTAAATCCATGATCCAAAAATTATATATTTTCTAACTCAAATAATTTGAATAGAATGCTTAAGCACTAGTCCATTTATTTTTAAAATAAATTTCCCATTTTATTAAAATAGATATATCTTATATTTAGGGGGAGTATATAGAATATTATGATGCACTCAGTGAAGGTAAAAAAAAATTATAAAAGAATAAATATCTATTGACATCCAATAGATTTGGATATCTTGAAAAACATTGTGGAAGTTGAGGAAGGTGTTTCCATAATGATGATTAGTATTTCTTAACATCAACTGAGGACAATTTAGTTACATCCAATTGAAGAATGCCTGAACAACTAAAGAAAATGAAAAGAGGATATATGACAAGATTTCCTTTGAGTGTAAAGAAAAGAATTTTGAAATGATGATTACACCTAAGTTGGAATAAAAAGAAGAATCCACAGTGAAGAGAATATGATTCACTTATTAAAGAATGAGTAACTTTAAAAAAAAGATATAATATCAAAATTAATATTTATGTTAGAGGTATAAATATTGAAAAAATTTGAAACAAATCATATATAAATAAAGGGGTTCAAAATGATGAAAGACTCTTCCAAAACAAGGTTTATGTTCACCAGAAGTTACCTATTAAGAATGAATTATTAGAATAAAATAATCTCCTTGGATGATATAAGAAAGCTATCCAAAATTTTAAAAAATTATAGGCATGCTTACCTATATAAGATAAACTAACAAATCAATAGATGAAAACGTGATAGGGAACATATTTTTCTAAAAATAAACTTCCACACAAGAATAAAATCGAATACATTCAAAAGGTTTTTATGGTTTTATAACCAAAAAATTGGTGGAATAAAAGTTGTGGGATGTATAGGAAAAGAAGAATATATTCACATTCCTAAAAAAATTTAGGAATAAATATCCACAAAATGTTAAAATAGAAGTAAAATTGAAGATATACATTGCACCAAAAAGGATTTATTCATTGAAATATAATCATATAAACATGAAGAAAACTAAAGATAAATATAGAGTTTCTCAGTTGACAATGTTTTCTCATTAATGTTTTTCTAGATAATGAGATAATACAAAAACACTTTGTCCTATTATATATTATCGGTAGTTTACATAAAAATGGGAGTTAAAGGTGATGAAATTTAAGGGGAGACTTGAGATGAATATGAAGCTACAGATAAGAAAAAATTAAGAGAATTGAAGATACTATCATCCTTGAGTTACATTATCTATACTCTCCCATTTCATATGAAAATAAAAGTTTAAATGTAAAGAATTAAAATTAATTTATTGTTGAAAAATCTTGAATTATCATTTGAAATGGGAGTTAATTTGTCGTATTTATTATTGGATGTTTTGGATCTATTTGTTGAGATGGATACTAGAAGGTAATCTGAATAAAATTCATTGATCTTTCTTCTAAAATAACACTTTATAAAATTTTTCAACACTTTGTGTTTTTTTTGGACAACTTTAATATCAAATTGGCCCCTACTGTTTTCTAGATCGATCGAAGATCATTTATACATAGATTTGGTTTATTTTGGGATTATTTGTTTAAGAAAATTCATGACATCATTATCTCAAGATGTTCAAAATTTATATATAGTTCAATTAAAGAAAAGAAGAGAAGAAAAAGGCGTGATGAATGTTACTCCCTCACTCTGAGATTCACTAAAGTGAGATTCAAATTTAGTTCATTAACGAGGAGATACAATTATTACCTTACTAAAAATTATCACATTAAGGTTGATTTGAATTTATTTTCAATAATATGGAGATAAGAATCCTACAATTCGAAGAGAATATGGTATTTAAAAAAATACAAAGGGGGATATTGAATCTCTTATAAAATGATAATGATGATATATTGATTTTTTTTTTCAAATTTATAGGGTAAGGTAAATGAGAAATATTAAGGATAAAAAGTTTATTATGGGTGTTCTATATGAAGAATTTTTATATGTACATAATCATGAATGATAAACAATCTATAGTAGAATCATTTATAGATAGAAGAAGAAATAAAAGAAAAAGATTCTTATGGATGTTCCAGATGAATTCTATGAGAATAACACATTATATAAGGAGGAAACAAAAAAAATAAGTTTTTCTATAGACATAAGATCTACTTATGGAAGATATTATGATGTAATGAATAAAAATTATGTTATTTACATAGATAGAATAAGTAAAATAAAGGACAAGTACATCAAAAATTTTTTATCCCAAAGTTGTAATTACCATTAGATGGTTGAAAAAACAAATCGTCAATGTATTTATGATCTCTTATGAAGGATAAAGAATCATGTTTAACATAATATTATGTTAAATAAATGATAGTGAGAAGATTTAAAAGGATATAAAAGAACTATTTAAGGAAGCAATCCTCAAGGTAAAACCATTGGATGGAAAATAGTAAAGTTGAAGTAACATAAGATGATCAAAAAGAAAATACAAACTAAAGTATTGTTAAATTTTTGTTATTTATTTGTGAAGAATGTAAAGGTAGTTTCTTCCATAAATATGTGAAAGGTATAAGGTGAAGAAAAAATAGAATACGCACAGAACAAAAATTATTTAAATATCCATTGAATATTATTAAACAATGAGTGATGAAAAACCAAAACTATGGATGTGTTCAGAAGTTAAGAAGGATATTCTATATGATGTTTTTATAAATTTCACTAAATATAAATATTCCATTATTTATATCATAAATTTTAATGGTTTAAGAATTATGATATAATAATCTTGGTCTATTCAGGTTTTAGAAGAAAAATTTAGATGATGATATGATGTTAATTCATTTGAAGAACCCCAATATGGTAGAAGTATAAATAGTTATTCAAGATGAGTTGAATTTACAAAAACCATCTCATCAGAAATTGAGGATGCATGTAAAAAATATTGAACTGTTGAAGTTATTAGGAGGAGAAATGGAGGAAAAATGTACAGAAAGAATTATAGGGTTATTAAAAATATTATTAAGATTCGGATAATATAAATATTGATTCTAATGAATAATCCATAGAAGAATTGTATAAAAAAGGATGATTAAAATATGAGTTGTTTCCATACATGTGGAAGTAGAAATATCAAAATCTGGAAGCTGAAATTTAGATATTCATAAAAATATTATCCAAGAAAAGTTCAAAATATGTGAAGGTGATTCTGATTAAGACCAATCGATGAACATTAATCATAATAAATATTATTAAATTTACTAAAGGATTCAAAATATTCAGATGAAACAATGAAAGAAAAAAATGGGGACATATAATGCATCTAAATCACCATACACACATTATGAGAGAAGGATATGTTTTTCTTACCAAAAAAGGCATGTACAAGTTCACGGAATGAAGAGAAGTTGTAATTCTAAAATAGACGAATACATGTGATTTTTTCATATATATAATTTTATTATATTGAATTTGATATAATTTGAATTAGAGTTTTTGTCAATGGTCAAAGAGGAATAGAATGATAATTTTTTTATAATATCTGGGTGGAGGATATATTATTGATATACCATATAATGGAAAGTTTGTAGATGTATTGAATTTATAATAATTAAAGTTTTACAATGGATACATAAATAAAGAAATTTACATGAATATTGTAAGCAAAAAATTATGATGATGCCGAGTATTAGAGTTAATGTTCAAGATTTATGAAATAAATGTCAGGATTTTAGCATATTTTTGAGAAGTTTTAAAGAATGAGTGGATTCCAAAAATTTTATAGATTTATTTGGGTTATGATATTTAAAGTTTCTTTGAAGGATCTTAACCTGATTTATGAGCATCCAAATTGTAAGGAATTTATGTTCCATATATCTTCCATTTATTCAGGATGCTTATGATCATCCGAATGCTGGGGAATCCAAACGTCAGGTATCTCCTATTTATTTCATGATTAGAATGATTATATAATGAGGTGAGTCCCCATGATACTTTAATTTTATATTTTTGAGATTATATTTTATAAAGGAAGTATATAACTTGAAATTTCAAGGAAGATTTAGTTCAGTTGAATAAATATGAGAAGGCCAGAACACCAGATTCTATGGAAGGGGGAGAAGGCCGAAATATTACATTCTAAAGAATCGAGATATATAGAATTACATTTCATAGATTTAGAAAAAGGATGATGTGAAAGTAGAATACTAAACCATTATTTTATTTCATAAATATTATATATTTTTAGTTTAATATTAAATACATTTCACAAATTCATGCATGGGGATCATAAAGGTTTAGCATCTTTAGAGACAAGGAACACAATATTCTTATTTCATTAAAGATATTCAACATCTCGAATCAATATTTTCTTATTTAGTACTCTTTATAGTCATACTCTCTATAATACTTTCTTCATAACATAGGTAAAGTAAATAGAAGAAAGAGTGAGCTCAGATACTCAGTATGAGTAAACATGGAAGTTATCAATCAATGGTCATATGAAAGCATAAGATAAACATAAGGGTATGAGATTTTGAATATATCATAAAAAGTTTATGCCCAACATATCATAGATCATAAAAATAATTTATGGAATAAAAAACTATCATTTCAAAAGAAATGATCCACATGAGTGAGAAATCATTTTGAATCAATCTTGAACCATAAGTTTGTGTCATATAATTTTGGAACCATCATTAGTATATAAACCATTTTTATGTCAATGTTAACATCCAATACATAAAATAATAATGGATAATGAATCAATAATTGTTTCCAATTTCATAATAGTTTATACAAAATCATTAATTTTTTATAGTGGATTAAGCATATCGGCACATTTCCCATTACGGATCAAGCACATCTTCATGGTTTCCATCATTCTCTCATGATATTTAGATCTTTACCCACTGAATTAGAGGGAGATATATGTCCCACCTATCACATAACCCATACTTTTTTGTATTAAAAGATCATAAAAAATTCATTATATCGTAAACCATAAAAAATAAGTTGGTTTTCAAAACCTTTTAATTATATCCCAAATAGTGGAAAAGAAATAGGTTTCCTAAACATTTCATCAATTCATCATATCATATCCCCTAAAAAATCAATGAGTTTCAAAAAAATATTTTCATCATTAGAGAAAACATAAACCATCCCAATAAATAATAATAATGGTACAAATAGATCATATCCCCAGTAAAACATAAGCAACACCAAAATCATTTGTCATCGAGGAATAGAAATTCCAAGAAAGATCAATAAAATATTATGGAGGAAAATAACCTTTTCATTTGAAATCAATACTTTAAAATATAAAAATTTCATAAATATTAAGGAAATAATTTCTTTGAAAATAATCTTCAGTAACTTGTAAATTTTTTTTCAACTCATTGAGTTTCATGATGTAATAATATATTATTAATGTCGTAATGTTAAAAGAAATATTCCTTTAACATTTCGCTAAAATAAATAATGGAATCATTTGGAAGATTAAAAGGAGGTTCCTTTCAAGAAAATATATTAAATGAATAAAAGGGTAAAAATATTTTTAAAAAATCAATATATTATATTAAAAAATTTCATTAAAAAATTTCTAAAAACATAGATATATAAGAAAAAATGTTTTTCAACCAAAGAGAAAAATAAAGTATGTTTTACTTGAAATGATTCTCTTAAAATATTGATTACATAAACAGATGAAAATAAAATAAAAATATGTTTTTTTTAAGAAATAACCATCTTATATGAAAATTAATTTTTTTTTAGATTTATATCTTAATATATTATCATTGTAAGAATAATCATAAACAATCTCAATATACAAATAGATTATAACACAAATCCATTTCCAATTTGGTATCTTTTGAATAATGATCCCCTTGAATGAAAAAATTATATAGATATGTATATACCATAATTTTAATTATAAAAATAATAAAATACATTCATTGGTAAAACACTACAAAAAAATAAATAAGTGGTGTGTACAACATGTGTCCCATAGAAATAGAAGTGAGATGAAAATACCTTACATGCATTGGTAAACTTGGAATCGTAAGCCCCATGAATGAATAATGTTAAATGAAACATTAAATATAAAAATAATAAAAATATTTATATAACATACCCAAGGGGTTTTTCACACCTCATAAGTGAATATATGCTCCTAACATAATATATTTCTGAAATAAGAGAACTTGAGATGAATTTATCTTACCTTAAGTCTCGACTACCTTCATACATAATAAAACCACCTGTATAATAAATATGGGTTTATTATAAATATATTAAAATCCATAATCATATATATAATACCATTTTTTTACTTATAACCATTTATCACATTTTTATTAATCGTTCTTTATTAAAATCACTGTTTCGGGTGATAACTGCTTCGTCCTTCATATACATTTTAGGTTGGTTGTTTCGGTCTGTGTACATTGATCACTATTAAATTATATAAAAAAATATTAAACATGATTTAAATATAATTCGGAATAAATATATATCTATTTATTATAATCCATTTATATTAGGGACATAAAATGAATTTCAACTTTCTTGTATAAGGTAGTTTGTATGTACGCATGAATATTGTTTCAATTTTCTCGATGGATGAAGAAAAGGAAAGGTAGAAAATATATAAACATTAAAGAATCATTTTTATGTCATATATATTTATAAATATATATAATATACTCGTTAATCATATATTTATTACCTTCCACATAAATCATATGTGAATAATGAATAACACCGCTTCACGAGGAGGTAGTCTCACATCTACACAAGTGAAGTTATCGTATTCCAACAAAATGGATAGTTAAGAGGCATATGTGATATGATATTTAAATAATAATGATTTTTTCATAAATATAATAGGAATATGTTAAATCTATAATTCTATCAATCTGTGATAGGTGGTGATGGAAATAGAATTGCATTAGTTTGTGAGGTGATAGTCCACCGTACACAAGATCGATAGTTTTAATCCCCATTTGATAGAAGAGGATAAGACTACAGGTTATAGAATCAAAATAATAAAATCTCAGTATATTTCAGATATATGTGTCATTAAATTTTAATTAATAATATATGAATGAAGTTGGTAAGAGGAAAATTAAAAATAAAGAGCTTAGTGAAGGCAATTACATTCACTTAAAATAACATCCTTTTGATATCTTTTTAAGGACCCTTGGGTTAGTCTTTTGGGAAGAAAAGTTGATCTAGAACATGGATAAGGATGATGGAGAGATATTTTTTCAAGGTTTGGGTGAGATAAATTTCTTTATAGGTGTGAATTATTTTGGGGAGGAGGTGTCCTTTTATAATTGAGGAGGAGTGACATTTTTGTTAATACATGAAACTATTCAATAATGAGAATACACTATCACACCACATTCCTTAAAAAATATTAATAATAATATTTTTTATGATATGTTCAGTAAATACCTAAAAAATAAAAAAAACACAAGTTTTATACCTGTTAATCCTTATAATTTAATTTACTTAATTTTACAATTTTTGTTTTCACCATAGTAACAAGTTATTTTATTTATATATCTAGGTGGTTTATCCCTTATGAATAAAATAAAATGAGTATTATTTGATAATATATACCTAATGATTCAAAATTGGAAATCAAAATTATAAAAAAAGTCATATGTGTGGAAAATTAATTTTAACATAAGCGCATGTAACATACAAAACCCCATTTTACCCTTTACTATGTTTACAACGATTTTATTATTTTATGGTCAATATAATTATTATAGAAGGAAAATTGACCAATAAATGGAATATGGTAGATAATTTTAAAAATATAAAAATAAATTGTAATTGAATTATTTTTTTATTAATTTTAAATTATTTAATAAAATATCATTTATTATAAAATAACAGTAATGTCAATTTTGAAACTATTAATTTAACTTTAATATAAGAACATCAAGAAAAAGTGGAATTATAATATACTATTTTGAAACCATTATCTTATGTTATATTCTTATATTATTCATGAAATACAATGATTCATTCAATTTTTATTACCTTTAATATTTTTAGTATCATTTACATTATTTTTCAAAATATTAAATATTTACTGTGTTGGTGTTGCTTTTGAATTTAAGTTGATTATATAATTACTAAATATTAAAAATAAGTCACCCTCATGAAATTAATTTCATTATTCTCAAAATTTATATAAATATTCATTCATATCATGATTTTTACATATTTGAAATCCTTATTGAAATTTAAAAGGAAGAGGGTGACATTTTGTCATTTTGTTTACATAAATTATAATATTGGTTAATTTATAGGAAAAGTCTCCCACAAGAACATAAAAATAGATTATATGGTAAAAGTTGTTAAAATATGTCTAGTAAATATAAAATTTACAAGTATTTGAGTTATTTTAATCAACAAAGTTTTAGTTTAACAACCTGTAAATCTGTTTTAACCTTAACCGTGATAATTAATTTTTACTATTGACACTATTCATTTTGAAAATAATTAAGTTGAAATTATTATATAATATTAATTATTATAATCCAAAATATGTAATTAACTTTTCAAAATTTTATTCACATAAGTGGAAAATTTTAATTTAAAAATAAACCCACAGAAACGATAAAAAATGATTTTCCAAAGAAAAAATATTCATGATCACAGATTGATTCACTATAAAAAGTTAGCATGAATTAGATTAAAATGGTCTAAATTGGCTTAATTATAAAATAATTAAGCTAATTTTACTTTTAAAACATTTTTAAACAAATATAAATGTTTTAAATACTTTAAAGGAAAAGATAATTTTTAATAAAAATCAGTATTTTCACTATTTAACAAAAAATTAATCTTTTATGAAAATTATCAAAACATCAGCATAATATTATTCTTCCATATTAATTAAAAAATTATTTTAATATTTTAAAATATATTTTATCATAGTTTCAAAACAAAATTATTAATTTTTATGAAAAATCAGTAAAAATTGTTTTTTTTGACAAAAAGGTATTTTTGATGAATATAAAAACATTACTAAAAATAAAGTTCTTATTTATAAATATATTTTCATTATATAAATTATTTGAAATTTATTTTTAAATTTATTTTGGTTCTATTCATACTTCCAAATTTAACGGCTATATTATAATGTTCATGTTTAAATAATATTAATAGTATATCATGACTCGTTAAATTTGGTAGTATGAATATGAAACTTAGTGTTGCGTGTAAGAGAATATATCCAAAAATTATTTAAAAAATAACAATTCATAAAATCTTTCCGTGTTACATTCTACCCCATTAAGTAAATTTCATCTTCACAAAATGAACTTGATCTCGATAATCAAGAATTTGATATTTAGAAAATCCATTTCCGAAAACCAACATTAGAGTAGTGTTAGTAGAACTTCCTCATAAAATTTGGGAAAGGTAAAATATGAATGTCATGTAAAATATCACAAATATAGGTTTCCAAATTGAAGAACATTATAGGTAAGTGAAAATATGGAAATTTAATAGAATACTAACACCAAAGGATTAATAGATAGTGATAGAGAATATTTTTTATTAGAAAGATAACCACCGTTGAACCATAAATTTATGATGAGTTAAATAGCATTTATTCATCATACAACAAAAGTAATAATATAAATTTTTTTTCTCAAGATACTTTTCCTAATGTTTAAAAAAAATTTACTACCATGTTTGAGAACATGAAAAAATAGTCTTACTTGATTTATTTCCATTTCATAATCAAAATAAAATCTTTTGGTTATGATTTAATAAATTTTCAATTCACCTATTACTACAAGAAATGAAGTTGAATTGTTCATTCCAAGAGCACTAAATGATATAAGATCCATAAAGGAATGATATACTATTCCTTATATCTTAATCTATCTTCAAAACCGAATGGTTATCACAAGTTATCCAATATGGATAATTATTTATATGATAAAATAATACATGAATCTATAAACTTCACCACTTATCCACTTAAACCATTCCATAAATAGTTATCCTCAAATATAACAGACCCAAACCCACACTCCCAAATCTGATATTGAAATCATAAAATTTATATTTATATCTTTGATATCAATAATTATGAGCCATTTTTTCCAACCAAACCTTACAATATAAAAAATAAACAATGCATCAATTAAATTCTCAAGTACCATTTTTGTTTAGAGTTTAAGAGAATTAGGAAAATCTCTTATATAAAAAATAAAAATGTCTTTAAATAATCACTTCTCACATTTAACTCGACACTTTTAGTTTCACATTATTCCATCATCATCATCAATATGAAATCCCTTCTAAAAATAATTCATTCAACCACATTCATTATAACCTTGGAAAAAGGAAACATAATAAGGTTGAGCTCAAATTCTCCGTAAGGGTAAATATAATTATTAAAAATTGAATTTCAGTAACAAGGATAAGAAGTACAAATATTTATGTTGACATAATGAGAGTGCATAGGAAAATCATAAAATTACTCATACACATTACGACTTAAATCATCAATCACAAAACATGGAAAAATGATTAAATAATGTAAAGTGGCCAAATATTAAATAATTATGTTCCATAAAATATTAATCTTGATAAAATGAAGCATTATTATCTCAAAAAAATCATAGATAAAATGTGTTGTTATCTTGGAACATCATCATCATATAGAAATTAAAAAACCATTTCAGAACCCCTATAACTGAAATAACTATATGACAGACATCTAATATAATTCTTTAGAGAACATAGTCATTACCCAATACATTAGAGTGCTATTGTGGAACACCCATCGTATAAGCTATTATAGGATCACCGGATGATATCATAGCAAAACCATAATATATAATGTCCAAGAACCACAAAAAGAACAAATTATATAGAGAATTAATCATAAAATCCTTCGAAAAAATAAGTATTCTTCTATAACCTGATTAACCTATGGAAGATAAATGGGTTTCATTTCAATCTCTTTAAAGTATGAATAAATTTTGGAGAAAAAAAAAGTTTGATAACAATCTCTCTGAAACAAGATTAATGTGTGGGAAAAAGTGGTGTCCATAACAATCTCCTTGAAAAAATGTACGAAAAATAGAAATTCATTTTTTTAAAAAAAATTTCTTTGAGAATAACCTTTTAAACATATATATATAATTTTTTCTAAAAAATTATTTAATACAATTATTGAGGAATATATATTTTTAATTTTGAGAAAACCTTTGGAAACATTGTAAAAATACATTTATATGAAAGTAAAAATTGAAATATATAATGGAATATTTGATGTTTTTTTTAAAAATTATAAAAACATTTTTGAATCATTTCATAAAATATAGGTTTGGAAGAAAATGTTTTTCAAAAGAAGAGATAAGTAGTGATGAATTTCGTTAAAAAAAATTCACAATTATTTTAAGTCCCAAAGAGTGTAAAAAAATGGTAATATAACTTGAAAATATCATTAATAACCATAGGATAAGAAAATTAATTTGTTTTTTCAGATATAGATCAAAATATTTCATCATTGGAAACATATTTATAAATAATCCTCATAAAAGATGATATTGTAACATAAGAATCTTAAAACATCGGTAACATTGAATTGTAATCTCTATAAAAGAATAAGATTAAATGAAATTTAGAATATAAATAAAATAAGAAGATTGATGATGTTTAATGTCAATGGGATAATATAGGCATATCATAAAATAGGATAGGAGTATGACATAACATACATCTCATAGAAGTAAAATTAAGACAAAAATCACTTACCTATTTTGTAACCTTATAACTATAAACCAAATGAAATAGAAATTCATAAATGGATATTTAAATCCCAAAAATTTATGTATATTAATCATAAGCTAAGTTACTGGGCATAATATAAACTTCACAACAAAATAAGTGGTGAATATGACTTACATCTCACGTAAATAAAAGTGACACAAGAAAATTATTACATCTCACTTAATTTGGGTTGAATGTTCATTACTATAATTTATAGTTGTTTTAAAAATGTTATTAAATTAATTGAGAACCATATTAATATTTATAATATCATATATGGTCCTTTTAAAATATCTTATCACCTATTCGTTAATATATTTTATTATTTTCATTGCTTCATCATTCATGTTATGCTATGAATGTTCTGATTCTTGTTTATATAATATAGTTATATCATATAAAGAATAATAATCATTAAAAAATTATCATATTAATAAATTTATTATATCTTTAAAACTAATCCTGAATGACGGTTAGGAAAAATTGACTAATATTATGATCATAGAGACGATATGCCATATGTACACATGAGTAACATTTCCATTTTTTGATCCTAATTATGGAAATAAGGTAAGTAATAATTTCTATTTATAGAAATATAATTATATAATAAATACCATATAATTTAATTATATATAATTATATAAATATCATTCGTGTGGTGTGGTGAAAAAAGAGATTTATATCCCTTTGTGAAGGCGGTAGTCGACAAGTATATGAACGATGTTATCACTTTTTTAGTGAATGCATAGTTAAGTTGAAAAATGATATATTATATTTATAGATTGATAAATATGTCATGGACATAAAAATTATGCCATTTATATCACATATATTCATTATCATTTTCATTGTTACTTTCCATGTAACTTGTTAGTAAAAAATTAATCATATCACTTTGTGAAGTGGTAGTCTTCCGTGCACCGGAGTGATGTTGTCGTATCCCATATAGAATAGAATTTATAAAGGCTAATATATATGATATAATTACGAAAGAGGCATAATAATGTTATTTATATCATATATATACTTTGGATCCATCATCATACCAAATCCTGAGAGGTATTAATGAAAAATAATAATTACATCAGTTTATGAGGTGGTAGTTAGCCATACACATGAATGGTAATTTCATAGACCATTTGATGGAGGTGGATGTTTTTATTGGTAAAAAATATCATAATAAACACCCAGTATATTTAATATATTTGGTTTATTATCTTATCATGTTTTAATAATAATTTAAGGAGGTCGATAATGAAATAAAATAAAGATTCTCATTGAAGTACATTAACTTTTCCTTGGGTATCCTCTATAGGTTTGTACTAAATAATTCCTAGGTGGGATATTGGACCAAATTAAGGCTTATAATATTTTTTTAATAATTTTATAAAGTCATTTGGGGCATTTTTTTATGTTATCAATAGCTTTAGAGCTGTGAATAATTGAGGGGAGTGAGTGCCCTTTTATTGTAGAGGAGGAGTGGTATTTTTGAAGTTAATAAAAGTAATCACTATTGGGAGTTAAATATCTCCTCATATGGCATAAAAATTGATAATTAAAGGGTTATAGAGATTATATGGGTGTGAAACACCACTAAATCTAGTAAAAAATATGTTTTCAATATTTTTTCCTTAACTTGCAAGTTTCAGTATTTTTACCATTTTTCCTTTTCACTATGGTAACTAGTTTTCTAACCTAGGTAATTTATCTTTAAAGGATAAAACAAAATTATCCTTGTTAGATAATTAGGACCCACATAAAATAAATATGAAATCCAATTTATCAAATAAATAATCCCATGAGAGATAAAAATTAATTTTAACACAAGCGCATGTAACATGAAAAATATCATTTTAACCTTAACAATGCGAACTGAGCTTTTACTATTTTGGGGCCAATGTAATCTCTATAAAAGAACAATAGGGGTTTTAAGGGATAATATTTTATTTTTTAAAACATTTAAAAATCATATTTCATAATATGGTATTTTTAGGAAATTTACATCATTTAATAAAATATCATTTTTTATAAAATAACACTAACACTAATTCTCAAATTATTTATATAATTTTAATTTAAAAAATATCATGATAATAATGGACTTCGAATATATTATTTGAAATAATTTCTAACATGATATATTCATCAAAAATATTAATCTAACAAAATAATTCATTTAGTTTACTTCAATTTTAATATTTTTTTTATTATATATTTTATTTAATTATAAACTGAATAATCACTGTGTTAGAATTTCTTAATAATTTAAGAAATAATTTAATCACTAAAAATAAAATATAAATTACTATGATAAAAAATAATCATTTTTCTTTCAAAATAACATCCATAATTTAACTTATGTTGTTTTGTTCCCCATCCCAAATCCTTAGAGATTTTAAAAGTTAGGAAAGTTCCCTTATATGTATTTTTGTTTACTTAATTTATTATATGGTTCATATTCAATGGGATGTTTGAAGAAATGTACATATTTAAAAAAAAATTAATATTAAAATTTAAAATATACTCATAAAAATAAATTAAAATTATATTTTATATAATTTATACACTTATCATTTTAGATTAACCCCCAGTAAATCCCTTTTTACCTCAAGTGCGATAAATATTTTTTTAGTATTTTCACTATTCTTTTTGATAAAAAATTTAATTGGACTTATTAGACAATATAAATTATTCTAACAGAAAATATGGAATCCATTTTCCATATTAAATTCAAATTAGTGGAAGTATTTAATTTAAAAAAACAATCTGATATACATGACGGTAAAGCATGTTTTTAAAGTGAAAATGTTCAAAAGTTTATAATATTTTTATATGATAATTGAAAATGAGAATGATTTCAAATATATAAATTGGATTAATTGATATAAAATTTATATAATATTACATTAAAACTAATTCAAAAAACAATTTAACATTATAAATTATTTAAACAAAAAGGAAATTTTTAATTAAAATTCAACTTTTTTCTATATTCATAAAAAATGAATGTTTTCAGAAAAAGACCAAAAATTATCCCTAAAATAAATTTGGTTTTCTTATTTCATAGATTAATTTTATTTTATCAAGTATATTTTCTATAAGTGTGAAGAATTAATTTTAAATAATGTGTGGAAATCACAATTAAACTGTCTTTTAGAAAAATATTGTTTTTCAAAAATTATTTTGTTTATTTTATATAATTAATATTTTATTTCTAATAAATATATATCCATTTTATATATACATATAATTTATATCATTCATAATTTCATTATTACTATTCATACACTCCAATTTAATATCTATGTTGTAATGGTTATATATATCATGGGCCTTTTAAGATTAGTGTTGCGTTTCCGTTACACTATCTAATTTAAATTTCTTATTTTAAAAAACTCATGTTGTTACATCCTCCCCCACATTAATAAATTGAATCCTAAAAATTTTAAATTTATCTCAATAAGCAAAGGATTAAAATTTGAAAACACTTTTTTTTTGTAAACCCACATCATAAAAAGGGTTTACAAAACATTCTCTTAATAAGAGAGAAAGGGAAGTATAAAGGTCATAATGAATAACACATCACTAGGTTTCCAAATAAGTGAACATATTTGGGAATGGAACAAAAGGGTAAATAATTATAGAGAGTTATTGATGTTATCTATCATAGTCTATTGAATTATCAAAGGAATGTAAAGGGACTCAAAACCACAAAAATGTGATGATCAAAATGACCATTAATTCCTCATAAATAAAGGTACAAGGATAATATTTTAATATAAAGATCATTTTTCTTTAGCCGAGAAATTATCTTACCATATGGACAATGATAATATGGAAATATAATTATTGTAAGAGTATAATTTCATCTATTAATCAATTTCCACCAAAATATTATCCTTTTCTCCAAAAAATATGTATTTAGGATGAATTTTAAATTCTTGAAGCACTAACATAAACTTTTTAAGACCACATAATTACCAAAATAAATAAAACAAATTCCTCTTATATTTTGAAATTAACCAAAACCAAAATGGTTAGGTTATAGTAATATAAAAATAAAATAAACCTTCATGCATTAATATCTAAATTTCCGTAGTAATACCCAGAGTTAAAATCCAATAATTCTATAAATAACTATCCTTAAAATTAATGAAACATTTCACGAATAAGTTCAAAAGTAAAATATTAGATGGAATTCATCACATATTCTTCCAAGATTAATAAACCATTATTCTTCAAATAAAATACCATATGTTTCTGTAATAAACATAAACATTACCTAATAAAATTTCTTACTGATAATGAAATTGTGTAGTCTAGTGGTAGGTGCTACACCCGTGTTTCCATTCAGTTGTGGGTTCATGCACCACAACATTGCTGGATGCTACGGGTTTTCATATGAACTTCAGGTGGTAATTTTTCTAACATTATAAATGAATTACTCCTTACATAACAATTAATTTTTATCTCAGGGGTTAAAAATACTCCAAAATAATAAAATGTCTACCAAAATTTAATTAGTAACCACAAAATGTTTACTACTTAAAATCCTCAAATGGGGGTTCTAAGACATTGAAATTATAATCTGTCGTATGCTTATTAACCTATGATGGTATCCATAACTCATAAGATAACCTCACATAAAGAAATCATAATCCCAAATGTTATTAAACAAACATATGATTTCAACTATAATAGCCCCAAACTCACACTCTCAGATATGGTGTTGAAATCATAAACATCAAATTTATGGATTTGATATCAATTATTTTGACTCAATTTGTTTCCAAAAAAAACCACATGAAATCAAAAGGAAAAACTGGATCAATTAAATTCTCAAGGACCTTCTAGGTTTAGAATTTTAGAGAATTAGTAAAAACTCCAAAATAAATAATACCCATGTCATTAAATGATCATTTTTACCAATTAACCAACCATTTCTTATTTAACATCAAGTCAACATCATCATCCATATTAAATCTATTCTAGAAATAATTCTTCTATTCTCATTATTTATAACCTAGGTAAAATGAATCATAAGAAATGGGATCTCATATTTTCAAGATAGGTAAACATAATCATTAACAATTGAATGTCATAAATGAGAATACTATGTGCATAAGGGTATTATGACATAATTAGGGTTCAGGAGAGAATCATAACTAGATTAACCCATGGAAACTAAATGAGTTTCATTTCAATCTCTATAAAACATGATTAACCCATAGAAAAAATGGGTTTCATAACAATCACTTTGTAAAATGGTTAAGTCATGGGAAAAAATGGATTCTATAACAATATATTTGAATCATTTTTAACCCATGAAAAATCAATGGGTTCTATAAAAATCTACTTGAAATAGTGTTAATCATTCTTGAGAGAGAATGAGTATGTTATCATTACAAAATACCCCAATGGATCATAATAACAATAAGGGTTATTGATTTTGTTGAATGAAAATTACATTAAAATATTGTAAAAAATATTATTGAATAAAATAAATACTTAATTTTGAAATCAATTTTAAAAACATAAATATTCAGAAAATTTTGTAAAAATACTTTTCTATGAAAACAACCTGAAACTTGTAAATTAAGTTTTTCAAAAATCATTTCAAACATTTCTATAAAAAATATCCTGTGCATTTCGAATTTTTTTTGAAACATTTGAAAAAAAAATTTCTTTGAAAATATCCTTGAAAATTTCTAAATGATTTTTTAAAAATAGTTTGAACAGTATTAAAAACATTTTTGGAATCAAAAGGGTTTTCGAACGAAGAGAGATATAAAGATGATTTTTATTAAAAACAATTTGTCATTTATTTTAAGTACCAAAGAGTGAAAAATGGTACTATTAATTGATAATATCATGAATATACATAGGAGATAAAAATTAATGAGTTTTTTGAGAGGTTAATCAAAATATTTCATCATTGAAATCATATTTATAAACAATCCCAATAAACAATGAGATTGTAACATAAGATTCTTACCAATTTGGTGACATTGAATCATAATACCCATGAAATAATAAGACAAAATGAAACATATAATATCATTAAAATAAGTATATTCAGGATATAAAATGTCAATGATTTTCTGTATACTTCTTAAAAAATAAAATAATTGCATAACCTAACATTCATCTCAAAGAATAAAAATTGAGGCAAAAATCCATTACCACATTGGTAACTTTTAAAATTTAATCCCAATGAAAGAGAGATCATAAAATGGATATATAAATACATATAAATTTATGATTCACAATAATAAAATAAATTCATAGTTAGTATATTCACAACACAACAAAATACGTGGTGAATATGGAATAAATCTCACATAAATAAAAATGAGACGAGAAAAAACTTACATCGCACACCCTTTTGGTGGAACCTACTTTAACCTAGTGAATAAAGGATTTTAAAATGTTATTAACTTATTCTATAACTGTATTAATATATATAATATCATATAATATCATTCTACGAAATATTATCACCCGTTCGTTAATAATATTTTATTATTTTTATTGTTTCGATTGTTAATTGCCTTGTTTTCTCATTCTTGATTTATTATGATCAATCCCATTATTTCGAATATACTATAGTTATAGAATCTAAAAAATAATTATCATGAAATAATTATCATCTTTATACATAAATTATACCATTAAAACCAATCATTGAATATGTTTATGTAAAATTAAACAACATTATGATTATGGAGACGGTAGGCCATATGTATGGATGAGTAATATTTTTCAATTTCCATGATCTTTAAGGAATTAAGGTAAGTAATATTGTATCTTTAAATAATAATAATTATATTAAAAATCCATTTTTACTCAATTATATATAGTTATATATATCATTCATGTGGTGTGGTGAAGAAAAGAGATCCACATCGCTTTGTGAAGTTGGTAGTCCACACAAACATGAATGACATTATCACTTTTTAGGGAGTGGAAAGGTAATAGAAAAAATTTTATATTATATTTAAGGAAAGGTAAAATTTTTATTAATATCATAATTATTTAATTTATATAATATGTATTCATTATATTTACCTATGTTAGTTTCTATGTAATGTGTTATTGAAAAAAGAATCACATCGCTTCCCAAGGTGGTAGTCCACTGTACACACTTGCAACGTTATTTTATCCCATGTGGAATGTCATGTAAAAAAGGTTTATATGATATAAATAATAAAGTTATATAATTCTGTTGTAAATATAATATATATACGTTAGATCCATCATCAAACCCAACCATGATAGGTGGTAATGGAAAATCGAATGACATAGGTTTGCGAGATGGTAGTCCACTAGTGTAACACCCCAAGATTTCACAGTACATTATATCTTTAAATTAATTTAATATCTTATATTGCACACAACACCGAATTGGCTTGCGTTATACACAAGCTTTAGTTTCTGTGAAACAACACAATAGTATTATAATTATTTAAACTTTATATTTATTTATCAATTAAATATTGTAATATGAATAGTAAAAAATAAATTTAAATTAAATTTATAATTTTTTTACATAAATAAAATATATTTATTATTAAATATATAAGTATTGTTAAATTAATTGTATATTTAGAAAAACTATTTTCTTAAAAGAACAACTTTTTTCCTTTAGTGAACAATAATAAAATTATTTTTAGACACTCCTAAAAATTTAATTTTTTAAAATAAACTTCATTTTTGAATTCAGAATATCAAAATTATATGAAGGTGAATTTTTTGTATTTTTTTGAAAACATTCAATTTTTGATGAATATTGAAAAATACTACATAGTATATACAAAAATACATTTTCATTTAAATAATTAATTTCAATTGAAAATTTATCTTAATGTAAAAATAGATACATAATACATATATTAGTGCAATTTAATTCTTTGGAGTCATTTTATAATTAGATTAGACATAAAAAAATTTATTGAACTTTTCTAACTTATTTTTCCAACCTTCTAGGTACAATTTCAAATTTTCGAAAAACGTAATTCTAGTTCTTCTGTGAATTGAATTTCAAAAATACATTAGAAATGGTTTCCATTAGGAATTAAAATGTGATTCAATTGGATGAAAATATTTTTTGGTGAATAGTAACATTTGATTTTTATTTACCACAGTTAAAAATAAATAGGGTAATTAAATAAAATATGATATTATAATTACCCCAAAACATGTCTTAATTCTATTGTATAAGTATATTTAAGACAAAATCAATATTACGATAAAAATATGATCCTTTGTGATCATCTTGAATTAGATTTGGGCACTTATTAAATTTTATTTAAAGAAGAGTTAAAAGTGTAAAATTAAAATTTTATTAACTAAAAATTTTTTAATACAGAGTTGTATATAAAATAAATTCAACTATAAATATTAATTATAAATATAAAAATATTTCCTAAAAAATGGTTATTTATTTATAATTTTTAGACATTTAATAATTAAATTTATTTAAGACACAATGATGATGCAGTAATTACCTTATTAATGAATGATTACAACGGTTGATTTTATAAATATCAAAATAAATATAAATTGATACTTTTAATGAAATAAAAAATTTTGAAGGTGAATATGACATGTTTGGTTTTATTCAATGTATTTTTTTCAAATTAATTAAGTTGTGATGACTCTAACAAAATACAAATACTAAATAGTGTCAAAATTGACATAAATAAGTTTAAAAAAAAATACTATTTTATTAAATGATAAAATATCTCTAAAAATTATAAGATCTATAAAAAAGACTTATATAATGATAGATATTTCATTAATTTACTACTGGAGGTTATATTGGAATTTTATAGTAAGTTTATTAACCATGTAATATAAAAATAAAGGAAGACATGGTAAAAGTTAATCTATTTAACTAAGAGTTAAATCTAAAGAATAAGGTTAATATGGTAACCTAAACAAGTCTAAAACATATTGGTTGAGATTATTTCTACCCATAACCACATTATACTTGAAATAAATCCATTTTGATCTATTAGAAACCGAAAATCATTTTATAACAAATTAATATTTCAGGGTTTTCCTAAAGTGCCCCTCACCTCTCTTATAAAAGAGCACCTCCCTTTCTCTTAAATTCACATATAAAAATCCATTTGGCTCAGAAAAACCCTGAAAAAATCTCCTCCAAACTTCCCTCAAATAATCTTAGAGGTTTTACCATGACTATAAAGCCAACTTAAGGATCCCTTTTATTCAAATCAAAAGGAACACCCGAAGAAGAAATAATTATTTTATCACCTCTTTCAAAGTTTTTCTTCTTCTTCTACTTCATATTCCTTTGTTGTTTCCATACTAAAATAATAACTCTAGTAAATTATACATTATGATATGTTATTATAAATAATTTACAACCATATTCAATATTCCATCCATCCTATGAATAACAAAGTCACCATGTGTGCATACGCATGACATACCGTCTCCATGTCGTGGTGTAGTTTGTTATTCAACACTATATTATATGGATTATTATAATAATGAGTATAATTAATGTAAATAATTAATATAACATGGTAATTATTCTTTACATATAACATAACACACAATTAAACACTGTTTCACCATCGGTAGAATGATATTGTTGCTCGTGCGTACGTACGACTTACCCTCTCCACGATGCGATGGGATTCATCTTCAACGATAACCATTCAAGATTTTTTATAAAAAAATATATTGATTAAGTATGAGATATATGAAATAATATTTCTAATGGAATAATATATATTTATGTAGATAAATATATGTCATTTACTTACTTCCAAACTATATGACAAGAAAATGGAAACAACGTTCATGCATACGTACATACAACCGTCTCCACAAACGGTATTTGCATTTAATATTTAAATATATTATAAATATATATATTATAAATATATAAGATTTATAAGTCATGATTTATATTCTGGATGTATTTAAATCATGATCTAAGTGATACAATAAAGAATAACAAGTTAAAACATGTGTGATAATGAAAGAGATTATTACCCAAAATGTTACTTATAAATAAGAAATCATTATTTAATGGGTAGTATAAAGTCATAAATGATTCATATAGGATATAATAAATATTAATATGGCTCTGGTATAATTTAATAACTTACTATAGTCATTATACACGTGGTTAAACACATCTTTGACAAAAGGAAAGTACAAGGTAAGAGTTAATTCCTCAATCTCATTATTATCCGAGATTATTTATGTGTAAGTATTTAATGAAAAATATTTATCATCCATGTCCGTGTTTCATTAAAATGTTTTCAAAATGAATATTTTAGGGTTTTGTGGAAGGGAATACATCGCAATATCATCATTATAAATGTTTTAATGATTTATTTTTCTAAATATTTTAATTAATGTCCATGTTTTCGAAATGATTTTAAGCATTTATTTATATAGACACGATTGTTTTAACAAATTAATTCATTTCAAATGTTTCAAAGTGGTATTAGACACTTTGATTCAAAAATATCTTTTAAAATACATCCTTTATAATTTTGTTTCTTTCAAATGATTTCACAAAGAAGAAATATTTCTCTTAAAGAGTTTTAATGATCATTTTCAACTATGTCAACATCCTTTGTAGGATATTATTCTTGAACAAGGTTAATTTATTATAATATATATTTATATGTTGAATTTAACGAGCTATGATATTTTTGACTGTGGATGTGCTATTTTTATAACAGTTATGGTTTATGGTTAAAGTATTGACATTTAGTATTCTAGTTTTAATATGAATATTTATTTTACGTTTCAAAATTTTCAAATAAGGAATGCATTGGACTTAGTAAGTGATGAGAGGGGCTCGCTATAGCCCCTCTACTCATCGGTTGGTCTCATGAGACAAATTATTTTCTTGGCATAAGGCCATGATTTTTTTTATTTTTAGTCTTCACACGATGCCTTAACTATGTGGTTATGATGTCTGGCATTATGCATTCCCTGATTATGATATTAGTTATTACATGTGATTATTCAACTAGAAGAATATACATTTGTATGTTTATATGGTAATGATTGATTTATTTTTTCCGTATTATGTTCAATGTTATGTTTAAAAAGCATGTTGTTTTTATTACACATTTTTTCTTAAATGTGTATAACTTCCACAAAATTATTTACCCTTTCTGAGCATCTAAGCTCACCTCTTTCTTATGTTTTATTTTCCCAGGATGCAAAGAAGTGTATTATGATTTATATTCTGGTTTATTCTAGAAGAATAATGGAATTATCAAAGGATTATCTATGTTGTATTTTATGTTAGAAATTGTTTTTTAGGTTTCATGCATGTAATCTATTTTCCAGGACCGCTAAACTGATCGGTCGTTTGGGACTTGATTTATTATAGTAATTAAAATGTATTAAAATAATGCAAAAGCTCTAGGCTTCTAGGGTTAGGGTGTTACAGTTGTATCAGAGGAAGTGTACCAATTAAATTGGACACAAGATTTAGAAAAACTCTGATTAGGAAACATTACCCTATGAAATAATTTGAGGATTTTTATAGAAGAACATCCAATTTTTTTGGAAATTTAGATATTATGTGGGGTTTCCAAGAAATAAATCTCTGTCTGGATATTACAAGTTGACGTGGTTCGGGCCTAAATGTACCTAGGAGTCAAAACTCTGACAAAGAGTTTCGGTCTTGACCCAGGGTATCCTGATACACAACAACATGCATTACTGCGCACCTGGTTTGACACTCCCAAGGGATATGCAAAGGACAATTCGTATTTTATTTACAATCTATTATAAATGATTTATGAGTAAATTTGATGGAAAAGAAACCATTTTTATGATTATGAGACTAGATGTACAAAAATATTCATTTAATGTTGAGAATTTTTAATGTTTTTGGATTCTACATTATGATATGATCTAACCTAGTGTATATCATAATTTAGAAATATCGCCCATCAGAAGGAACGAGAACTCCAACAATTTGAATGATCTAAAGAGTAAAAAGGATAATATATTTCTTGGCCTTAAGCCAACATTTAAAAGGTAAATAGTCACCCTTGTATTCTCATCCTATGAATAAATAGTATCATGTGTTAATAAGATAACTAATGAATTGTTTGATTCATATGGATTTTAAGGGATGAAATACGAGAAGATGATTTCAGAGGAAAATATGGATAATGGGAAGTTGGGAAAGAATGATTTTTCCACATATGATAACTATAGAAAGAATCAACTTGGTAAATGCATGAAGGGAATTGTCGTTTGTTATAAGTGTGGGGAAAAAGGATACCAAGTACGTGATTTTAAGGGTAAGAAAAAGTTTTCAAATGTATAATTCTTCATCTAAATGGATTTTTGACACTACATGAATTAATTTCGCAATCATCAGAGTATACCCTAAATGATGATATTGGATAATAATCAAGTTATGATATTACCACAAATGAAGAGGAATAATTAGTGTTATTATATTTTTTTAATGAATTGTGTCATTATAGAGTATATAAGGATTGTATTAAAGTGATATTTTATTTAGGATTTCAGATTGTGTGGTACCAAGAAATGTGAATCAATAACTAGTTAAATTTATTGGAAAATATATGGTTGGGATAAAGACAAAGCTTAATATAGTCCTGATACAGAGGGAGTGATTTTGGAATAAGAGATAATTTAGTTGATTAAAGTATATTGGATATTATTGGCTACCGTGGAACTAATTAATGGTATGTTTATTCCATCATTATTGGATATTATAGAATTTTTGGATTTAAGGAGTATATACAATATTCTATGTTTTACAGAAGGAATAAAGAAGTACATACCTATTCAAATAAGGTTTTATGGTAACTTATGTTGTTACCATGTTTTAATAGAATACATGATAAAGATATTCAGATGTTGTTATATGATAAAAGAGAACTTTATTATGTTATGTTGGCCTTCCTTATAAATTTTTGGACTGTGAGTTTGGACACAAGTATTTTGGATAAGTCTAAAGGTTTTAATTGAGTAAGTTTAACACTTGATATTTTGTTTGAGGTTAAAGTATGATTTATTGGATACTTTGACCAAAACAATTGGTTTTCAATTTTATATTTGTTGTTCACTTGTTTGTGATTGATGTCCTCAATTAGTCACTATAAATATTATGGTTTTCCCCCCAATTATGTCTTTCTAATTGCCACTAATGTTCTTCTATTAGAAATCCTAATTTGGTGGTTACTTTTTCATTTCCCTTTCCCTCTTATTAAGTCTAAAATTTATTAACCCTATTTTAGATGTGAGTTTTCCACAAAGGTATTTTCTATTTCGGACCTTATATTTTTGAATAAAAATTTCAAATTGTGAGGAAATAATTTATTGAAGGAGGGGAGAATGTAACACCCCAAGATTTCATAGTATGTTATATCTTTAAAGTAATTTAATAACTTATATTTCACGTAACAGTGAAATGACTTTCATTATACGCAAGCTTCATTTCCTGCAAAACAACACATTAGTATTATAATTATTTAAATGATATATTTAATTATCAATTAAATTTTATAATATGAATAGTAAAAAATAAATTTCAAATTTTATTTATAATGGTTTTACATAAATAAAATATATTTATTATGAAATGTTTATGTTTTGTTAAAATTGTTTTATATTTAGGAAAACTATTTTATTAAAAGAACTACTTTTTATGTCCTTTTGTGAACAATAATAAAATTAATCATAGACACTCCTAAAAATTTAATTTAGTAAAATTGGTATCATTTTTTAATTCTAAATATCAACATTAGATTAGGGTGAATTTTTGGTAATTTTCTGGAAACATTCAATTTTTGATGAATAATGAATAATACTACATAGTATATAAAAATGAATTTATCATTTAAATAATTATTTTTAATTAAAAATTTATCTTAAAGTAAAAATAGATACGTAATACATATATTTGTCCAATATAATTCATTGGAGTCATTTTATAATAATATTAGACATATAAAATTTTATTGAACTTTTTTAGCGTCTTTCACCCTCCTTCTAGGGAAATTTGCAAATTTGCATAAAAAGTAATTTTAACACTTCTGTGAATTGAATTTCAAAAGTCCGATAGACATGGATTTTATTAGTAAGTAAAATTTTATTCAATGGAATGAAAATATTCTTTTTAGGTGAATATTAACTTTTGATATTTATTTACCACGATTAAATGTAAATAGGGTTATTAAAGGTAAAAATGATATTATAATTACCCCAAAACATGTACTAATTCTATTGGATAAGTGTATTTTGACCAAAATAAAAATTTGGAAAAAAAGTTGATCCTTTTTTATCCACATGGATTAGATTAGGACATTTAATATATTTTATTGAATGAAGAGTTAAAAGTGTTAAATTCAAAATTTATTAAATAAAACATTTTTAATATGAAGTTATACATAAGATAAATTCTACTATAAAAATTCATTAGAAAGATAAAAATATTTTATACATGATGGATATTTATTTAATTTTTTTTACATTTAATAAATTAATTTATTTATGAAACAATGATGATGCAGTAATTACCTTATTAATGAAATATTAAAATAATTGATTTTATAAATATCAAAATAAATGTAAATTGAGACTTTTGATGTCATCCACTAATTTTATAGGTTAATATTACATGTTATGGTTGATTCAATATATATTTTTCAAAGTACTTAAGTTGTGATGACTTTAACAAAAAAATACTAAATATTGTCAAAATTTACATAAACGAGTTTTAAGAAAAATACTATATTATTAAATGATATAATATTTCTAAAAATCTAGGATTATGCCGAAGGAAATATATAATGATAGATAAATAATTAATTAACCACTTTAGGTTCACTTGAAATTTTATATTATGTTTATTAACCATGTAATAGTATAAAAATACAAGAAGACATGGTAAACATTAAACTATTTAACTAAGAGTTAAATCTAAAGGATATGGTTAATATGGTGAACTAAACTCGTCTAAAACCTATTGGTTGAGAGTATTTCGACCCATAACCACCTTATCCTGGAAATAATTCCATTTGGAGCTATTATAAACTGAAAATTATTTTATAATAAATTAATATTTCAAGCTTTTCCTAAAGTTCCCCTCGCCTCTCTTATAAAAGGGATCCTCATCTTCTCTTAAATTCACACATCCAAATCCATTTGGATCGGCCAAAACCTACCCAAATATCCTGCCAAATTACCCCACTTCATCTTATAGTCCTTACCTTGATCATAAATCCTACCTATGGATCCCTTTTGTTCAAATCAAAAGGAAACACCCAAAGAAGAGGTAATTATTTTATCACCTATTTCAAAGATCTTTTCTTCTTCTACTTCCTATTTCTTTGTTGTTACCATACTAAAAAAAATAATTCTATTACATTATACATGCTGAGATTTTATTATAAATATGTTACAACCATATTCATTATTCTTTCCATCCTATGAATGACAATGTCACCATGCGTGCGTATGTACGGCTTACCGTCTCCACATCGTGGTGTAGTTTGTTATGCAACACTATATTATTTGGATGGGTATAATATTTAATATAATTAATTTAAATTATGAATATAACATTTTAATTATTTTTTATAAATAATATAACACCCAATTAAACACTATTTCACCATTGATAGAATGATATTGTCACTCGTTCTTACGTTCGACTTACTGTCTCCACGACACGATGAAATTAATCTTCAACAATCACCATTCAAGAATTTTTATAAATATATGTATATATTGATTAATTATGAGATATATGAAATAATATTTCTAATGTAATAATATATATTTGTGTAAATAAATATATGTCATTTACTTACTTCCATACTATACGATTAGAAATTGGAAACAACGTTCATGCATACGTATGAACTATTGTCTCCACGAACAATGTTTTTATTTCATATATATATATATATATCTATTATTAATTTTTATATTCTGAATATATATGATATATAAATCATGTTTTATATTCTTGAATTATGTAAATCATTATCTAAGTGATACGATCAAGAATAATATGTTAAAACACGTACGATAAGGAAAGTGATTATTACACGAAATGTTACATTAACATAAAAAATTATTATTAAATGGGTAGTAAAAAGTCATAAATGAATAATATAAAATATCATAAATATTAATTATGTTCTTTTATAATTTTTCAAAATACTATGGTTTTTATACAGGTGGTAAAACAAACCCTCATCTGAAGGAAAGTATGAGGTAAGGGTTAATTTCTCAATCTCATTATTATTTGGGATTGTTTATGTGTAAGTATTTACTGGGAAATATTTATCATAAATGTCCATAATTCATAAAAATGTTTTTAAAAGGAATATTTTAAGATTTTTAAGAAGTTAATATTTACCAAGATCATCATTTTAAATGTTTTAATGATTTATTTTTCTAAATCTTTTAATTAATGTCCATGTTTTCAAAATTATTTTAAGGATTTATTTATATAGACATGATTATTTTAAAATGTTAATTAATTTCAAAAGTTTAAAAGCTGTATGAGACACATTGATTCAAAAATATATTTTAAAATAATTCCTTTATAAATGTGTGACTTTTAAATTATTTCAAAAAAAAGTAATATTTCTCTCAAAGAGTTTTACTGATCATTTTCAAGTATGTCAACATCCTTTACTGTATATTATTCTTGATTGTGGTTGATTTATTATAATACAATATTCTATGTTGTATTGAATGAGTTATGATATTTTTGACTATGGAGGTGCTATTTTTATACCATTCATGGTTTATATTTAATGTATTGACATTTCGTATGCTAATTTTAATACGAATGTTTATGTTATGTTTCAACATTTTTATATGAGGAATGCATTGGACTTAGTAAGTGATAGGATGGTCCCACTATAGCCCTTCAATGAATTGGTAGGTCCCATGAGACAAATTGGTGTCTTGGCATAAGGCCTTGAATTTTTTTTTGTATTATTGACACGATGCCTTGACTATGTGGTTATGTTGTCCAAAATTAATTCATTCTATCATTATGAAATTAGTTATTACATTTAATTATTTGACTACTATAATATCCATGTTCATGTTTATATGGTAATGATTGAATTATTATTTCCATGTTATGTTCAATATAATGTTTAAAAAGGCTATTATTATTATTACACATCTTTCCTTAAAAGTTTATAGCTTCTGCTAAATTATTACCATTACTGAGCATCTTAGCTCACCCCTTATGTTTTATTTTCCCAGGATGCTAAGAAGTGTATTATTATTTATATAGAGGTTTAATCTAGAAGAACACTGGAATATTCAAAGGATTATCAATGTTGTATTTTATGTTAGAAATTGTAATGTAAATTTCATGTTTGCAATATATTTTCCAAGACTACTAAACTGATAAGTCCTTTAGGACTTGATTCCTTGTAATAATTAAAATGTATTGAAATAATTCACCGGATTTTGGATTTTGGGGTCGGGGTGTTACAACCATACACACAGAGGATAACTTATTAATCCATTTTATCAAAGTTGATTTTTAGCTCATTAAATTATAATAATAACTTAAAATCATATGTAATATACTTATTATATTATATTATCATGGTTTTAGAATAATTTTAATGAAGTGGATAAAGAAATATAATAAAGACACTCGTGGAAGAACATTAAGTTTTCATTAGGTATCCTCCTTTGGTTTTCCCTAAATCCTTACTAGGTTGGATTTGGGAAAAAAATAATACATGTACTATGAGTGGATGGAATTTTGGAAGTGATTTATTCAGGTATTGTTCAATCCAAATGGAGTTTGTGGTGTGGAGAAGAGAGGGGAGTTAGTTCCCTTTTATAGTTGAGGAGGAATGACATTTTTTCAAATAACCAAAAGGATTCACTATTGGGAGGTCAATATTATCTCAGGTGGATTAATAATTAATAATTAAAGGGTTTTAAGGATTATATGGACAATAAAAACCTACAAAAATTATAAAAAACATGTTTGGAACATTTTATTTCTTAACTTATATGTTTTGTTATTTTTACCATATAGGGTATTCACTCTGGTAACTAGTTTTCTAACCTAGGGAATTTGTCTTTTAAGAATAATATAAAATGATACTTATTAGATAATTTGAACCCAATATTTTTAAATATTTAATCCAATTTATAAAATAAAAAATCCCATGGGTGTTGAAAATTAATTATAAAAAAGCGCATGTGATGCACAAAAACATTGTCTTAATCCAACAATGCAATCAGAGTTCTTACTATTTTGGGGTCAATATAATCACTATAAAAAAAATTATTATATTAATGGACTATATTAAATATTTTTAAATTTTAAAAAATCACATTTAATAATATCTATTTTTTTATGAATTTTAAATCATTTAATAAAATATCATTTATTATAAAATAACATTAATGTGAATTTTGACATTATTCCTTTAATTGGAATTTAAAATATTTCAAGGAAATGATGGAATTCGAATGTATTATGTTCATGCCTGATTAACATGATATATTCATCTAAAAAATTATTTTAATAAAATAATTCATACCATTTACTAAAATTTTAATATTTATTTTATTTATTTTATTTAAATATTAGTTAAATAATTACTACATTGGCATTTATTCAGAATTTATGTAATTATTTCATATATAAAATTAAAGATAAATTATTATGATTAAAAAGAATAATTTTTCTTTCAAAATTACATCAAAAACAGAATTTATGTTGTTTTCCCCATCCCAAATCTTTATAGATCTTAAAAGGCAGGAGGGTTCCCTTTTTGTCTTTTTCTTTACATGACTTATTATATGGGTCATATTCAATGGAAAGTGGAATAAAATTTCTGTATTTTAGAGACTATAATTACACATGTATAAATAGACACATAATAATAAATTAAGATAATGTTTTATGTCATTTCCACTATAATCATTTTAATTTAACCCTTGGTAAATTCATTTTTACCTTAATTGATGTAAATATTTTTTTAATTATTTTCTCAATTAATTTTGTTCAAAAATAAATTTGATCCTATTTGAACTTATAAATTATTATGATTCTAACTATGGAATGATTTTTTAAAATTAAATTCAAAAAATGACAAAATTTTATTTTAAAATTAATTCCACATATGTGATGAGAAAGTGTTGTATTAAATAGAAAATGTCTAAAGGTTTAAAATGTTTTTATATCAGAATAAAAAAGGAGAATGATTAAAATGAAATAAATTGTATAAATTGATATAAAATTTATAAAATATTTCATTAAATCTAATTTAAAATATAATTTAATATTATAAATTATTTAAACAAAAATACAGTTTTCAATTAATACTCAATATTTTTCACTATTCCACAAAAAATGAAAATTTTAATAAAAATACCAAAATTTCACCATAAAATAATAATGGTACTTTGATTTCAAAAATTAAGTTTATTTTTAAATTTTTTTTTTATAAAATTGGCAAAAATAAAATTTTAATTATATAAACAAAGAGTGATTAAACTTTCTTTTAAAAAAATCGATTTTTCCAAAAAAAATTATTTTTTTAATGATTAATATTTTATTTATAATCAATGGATAACCATTTTATTTATTTTTAAACCATAAAAGAGTCCTAGTTTAGTTTTTACTATTCATACCCTCCTATTTAGTGGCTAGGTTATAACGATTAAAAATATTGTGGATTGTTTAAGGTCAGTGTATCATGTCTTTACGTTGTCGAATATAATTTAATTCTTTTAAAACTTTTTTTTACGTTAATACCCTTCTAAAATTCCAAAGAAATATAAATAAGTTCACTATGTTTCCCAAATAAACTTAACATTAATCCCTCAAATATCATAAATTATATTTTAGTTATCACATACTAAATATGTGAATACCTTAGTCATATAAACATGGTAATAACTATAACTACCATAAAAAATTAATGAAAATATAAATTTTTCCTCATTACTTAAATAAACCACCAATTATTTTATATATTCCATAAAATAAAAAAACCATTAAACTCCATTAATGATGATATAAACCACTCTATCAACTAATCATTAAATTGTTCCAAGGTCATCAATATTATCAAATTTACATTTTTCCATATCAATCATATCTTTATGAAAACTAAAAACCATTATATAAACATTAGGAATATATTAATGGGAATCTTCTCTCAATAATGTTTTTTTTCATAAAATATCAATATGCTTCTAAATTACATTTCTTGGTTATCAATACCATTCATCATATTCTTGAAAATAACTAATAATTTTTTTATGGAACAACCGTTATATATTTCACTATTCATATAATGTTATTATGGAATTCCAATATATAAACTCTTAAATTATTCCACTTCATTCAAAATTTTTAAATATTCCTCATCATCTTATTTGTAAATACCTTATTCCTTTTATATTTCATTTACAGTCACTTCATCATCAATAAAAAAACCTTTAATCATACAACCTTGGTGATCCACATCTAGAGATTTACCCCTAGGACATAGATTTACATAATACCCATACATTACACATTTAAAACATTCAACCATTGATCGTGAATTATGGGAAAAATTATTATCAACCATTTAATTAACTAAAAATTTAATTTTTTCCTTAATAATTTATCAATACATTCTTTTACTCTTCACACATAAAACATATTCTCATTCCTTTGAGAAATTCCCTTGATTTATTCTTCCAACATTATTGAAATATTGGAAAATGAATATGCATTCCTCCTTGTCATCCATAGCTAGAGCTCTCTGATAACTCTATCATCCTCTTTTTTAGTGATTATGAGATTTGGTTAAGGTAAAAGATTTTAATAATATATCATGATAACTAATTTTTAATAACCACAATATTCTTTAGTCAAGTCAACATCACATTTTTTTCCTCATTAACTCATTTTAAATAACATTCAATATTAACCCGATTATTTATAGTTCCCACCATTTACTAAAACCAAATTGAATAGTGAAAGCAACAATTTTCATAGTGGGAAGCAACATATTCCAGAACAAATATGTATAATATGTATTAATTGTTAAAACTTATTATAAAAATAATACAATTTATGTTTCCCTTTAGTCATGCATGATCATTATCTTTTCAAATCTTTCATGAATTTTTATAAAGAGTATGTGAATTTCCCAATAATATCCCCAAGGAATATCAAACCGGGTGTGCAGCAAGGCATGATGTTGTGCACCAAGTGAGGAGAAATTCCAACTCAATGTTCTCTATTTAGAGTTAATACCTCTAGGTAGAAATTTTCTAGACAAATATATTCTTATAGTTTTTACATAGTGTTTTAGTTGGTTAGAAACTACTCAATATACCATTCACAAAAAGTTTAGGACATTTTCTTATACTTTGACTTATCCTTGTACATATCCCTAGAAATATTCTTAGAAGTATCACTAGGGATCTCACTAATGTTTTCTCATCCATGTTTCAAAAAGTTAAAGAAGACTTTCCATGATACCATGAATAATGACCCATACCTTTAATACATAAATATTAAATCTTTTTAGATGAATATTCAATATATTAAAAAAATATGCGCCTAAGGATTATAAATATTTAGCTTCATTGGAGACTATGAACATAAAATTCATATTTCATGAAATATAATAAACATCTCGCATAAATATATTCACATTAATAAATCTTCATAGTCATACTATACATAAAACATTCCTCATAACATGATAATGGTAACATAATAAAGGGATAACTCAGATCTTAATAAGGGTAAACGTTGACGACATCAACTAATGCTCATATGAAAGAATAATATATTCATAATGGTATGAGATTATGGATATAACTTAAAAGGTTTATGCCCAATTTATCATAGATCGTGAAAACAATCCATGACACGTAACACTATAATTAAAAAATACATGCACCATAAGCATGAGAAATCATCATAAATAAATCTTGAACTATAATATCATGTTATATATGGGTGGAACCAACATAAGTATAGAAACCATTTTTTATGTCAAGGTTAATGTACAATACCTTCAAATCATGATGGATCAGGCATCAAAACCATTTTCCCATTTCAAAATGGATCAGGCATTATAACTTATTTCCTATTACAGATCAAACATGTTACCCCATTTTCTATAGATAATCAAGCACATTGGCTTGTTTCACATCATTTTTAATGATATTTAAATATTTTTCAAATTAATTTGAGGGAGTTATTGGTCCCAAATATAACATAATCCATGAATTTATATTCAAAAAGATCATAAAAAATTATTCATCTCGTAACCCATGAAAAAATAAATAGGTTTCATAAAAATTTTATCATATAATAACCCATGGAAAATAAATGGGATTCATAAAACTTTAATCAATTAATAATATAGTAACCCATGAAAAATTAATGAGTTTCATAAACCAATTTTTATCATAGTCATAAAAATATACAAACCAAATAAAGAATAAGGTTGGTAACATTGTATCATATCACCATTAGAATAGAACAAACATGAAATTTTATTCTTGTTGAAGAATATATTTTCCATAAAAGTCTATTAAACCAATATTGGATAAAATATTCTTTTCCCATTGAAGTCACTATGTTAAAATATAGAATTTTCATAAATATTAATGAAAAACTTTTTTTTGAAAATAACCATGAAAACATTTGAAGTAATATTAAAATAATCTAGTGTTCATAATGGTGTAAAACATAGTTCATGAAGTACACATTAAAACAATGATTCCTTTCACATTTCAGTAAACCCAAAGGGCCTATTTTTGAAAAAAAATAAGATGTTTTATTTTAAACCATTTTTTAAAAATTTAAAAATGGTAAAAAAATGTACCTTAAATAATCAATGAGTAATATTAAAAACATTCTTCAAATTTGTTTAGAGAAACTTGGATATGGAAGAAAAAGGGGTTTTGAGTGAAGAGTGAAATAAATTTGGTTTTCCTTAAAAAAATTATTTTGGAATCTTGTGAACACATAGTGTGGAAAATGAATGGAAAAAATTTAATTTTTTAGAGATAATGTTAATATAATAAAATTTATTTTTTTTCCTGAGAGATATATCATAATATCTCATCATTGGAAGCGGAATCATGAACAATAACGATAAATAAATAGATAGTATCATAAAACCATTAATATTTTTATTCCTTTTCAATCGTAATCCTATTTAAATAAAAATGACATATGGATATGGATATTACCTAATTTTCCAGATAAAAATAATAAAATACAATAATATAAATTATATACACAACAAAAAAATAAACAAGTGGTGTATAAGGCATGTGTCCCAAAAAAATAAAAGTGAGATGAAATTCCCTTACATGTTTTCACAGCTTTTGAATCAAAAGGCCCATGAAAGAATAAAATTAAATGAATCTTTAAAAATCATGATAGTAAATTAATTCAAGATATAAAATTCCAAATGGTCAGTATATACACCTCATAAGAGAACATAGGTTCATGACATACCATATGTACCAAAGAAGACAATTAGAGATGAAATTCCCTTACCATAAGTATCAACTTCCTTCGTACACATTTGATACTTCTATATAATAAATATAGATTAATTATAAATATATTACACTAACATAATCATATGTATCATATCATATACTATTTACTAATAACCTTTTATCATCCTAACCTTTTATCACTTGTTTGTTAACTATTCCCTGTTAAAATCGCTATTTCAGGTGATCACTGCTTCGTCTTTTACTTTTGTTTGGGTTCGGTAGATTTTGTCTATTTAATTTGATCATTTTTACATATTCTAATGAGTTATAACCATGATATAAATATATCATATATTGAATAAATATTTATTTTTGTAATCCATTAATGGTGGAGATAGAAAATTAATTACACCATTAATGGAGATGGTGGGCTATATGTAAACATTAACACTATTTCTATTTTCTCAATGGATGAAAAAAAGAAATGAACATAATATATTAACTTTATAAAATAATTTTTATTTCACATATATATATATATATATACAATATTTCATTAATCATATCGTAATTACCATCCATGTAAATAGTAAGTGGAGAATGAACTGCATCGCTCCACGAGGTTGTTGTCCTCCACACACATGAGTGAAATTATCATATTCACATAGAATGAAAAGAAAAAAGGGATAAATGATATTATAATTCTCTAATTTTAATTATTTCCAAAATATAAGAAAAATATAATAAATCTATAATTATATCCATCAATGAGAGGTCGTGAGGGAAAACAAATTATATCAATTCGTGAGGTCGTAGTCTTCCACACACATGATCAATGGATTCTTTTTTTATTCGATGGAATAGGAGATCCAAATAGGTTATTATATAAACATAATAAAATGTAAACATATTTTATTTAATGGTTTTATTATATTTAAATTTTTAATACATGAATGAATGTGGTTAGAGGAAGAGTAAAAAGAAATATCCTAGGGAAGACAATTACCTTCTCTTATACAAACCTCATTTAGATATTTTATTAAGTAACACATGGTTGGTATTTTATGAATACCATTAGCTATAGAAAATATTTAAGGATATTTGGGAGATTTTGTCATAAGCTTTTGTCATGAAAAATGTCTTTTTCGGTGTCAAGAAGTGAGGGGTGGAGGTGGACTTTTATCATTGAGGAGTAACATTTTAATTAATATATGAAACTATTCAATAATGAGAATTCAGACTCACCAAATGTTCAACAAACATTGATAATTAAATTAATGGTTGGAATATATTTTTGATAAAAAAACTCCACGTGAATTAATATATTTTTTAAACATGTTATTCCTTAGCCTTTATAGTTAATCTTACCATTTTAGTTTTCACATGAGTAAGTAGTTTTTTGGTTTACATAGTTGAATTATACCTTGAGAATAAAATAAATTGATTATTAATAGATAATTTGGACACAATTTTTATAAATATGTATTCTATTTTTTTTAATAAATCTTATTTGTGTGGAAAATTAATTTTAACCCAAACACATGTACATCACACAACCTCATTTTACCCATTACCATGATAATGAAGTTTTTACTATTTACACCTAAATATATTTATTATAAAAGGAACATTGGTACATGAATGGAATATGGTTTATATATATATATAATAAATTTGTGTAGAATATTATTCTATTGAATTTTAAATAATTTAATTTAATATTATTTATTATAAAATAACATTAATGTCAATTATGACAATATTCATTTAATTTGACATCAAAAATATCAAGAAAATGGTGGAATTATAATATATTATTTTCACAGTAAATAATAATATTATATGTATAAAAAAGTCTTGAAATAAATTTTTTATTCAATTTATATCACTTTTAATATTTTTAGTATCATTTACTATGTCTTTATGTGAATTAAATAATTACTTTGTTGGCATTGGTTAAACATTTTAAGTAATTATATAATTTATAAAAATTAAAAATAAATAACCCTCTTGAAATTAATTTCATTATTCTCAATATTAGAATCCATATTTATTCACAACATTATTTTTTCCCTACGTGGACACATAATTGAAATTTTAAAGCAAGAGAGTGATATGTTGGATTTTTCATTATATAAATTATTATATTATATTTTTTCATGTAATAGTGTAATAAAAGAACATAAAAATCAACCCTAAGGTAATACAAGACAAACTATGGCCATAATACATAATTTAGAAAATTATTTGGGTAATTTTAACCCTTAACGTTTTAGTTTAACCCCGATTAACCCTATTTTAACCTTAAACCTGATAATTAATATTTTATGTTCTAAAAACTAATTTTGATGAAAAATCAAGTTTATAATATTAAGTAATATTAAAAATTATTTTTAAAAATATTTAATCCATTTTTTATAGTTCCATTCATAGAAGTGGAGAAATTTATTTTAAAATTAATCCCATAGACGTGATAAAAAAGTCATTTTCCAAACAAAAAACTTTAATAGGCATAAAAAGTTTCCCAATGAAAATTCTAGATGAATTATATTACATTAAATTAATTTTTTTATTAATAATTGAATTAAACTAATTTAACTTTATAAACTATTTTTTGACCATATTTAATTTTTAAATTCTTCAAATGAAAATACATCTTTTAATAAAAATGAGTTTTTTTATCTATTGACCAAAAAATTCTTTTCAAGAGATTCTAAAAAATAAACCCTAAGATTATTTTTACATGATGACTCTAAAAATGATTTTATTTTTTGTCTAATTTTTTGAAACTTTTAAATATTAATTTTATTTATTTTTTTAAAAATAATTTTTTATAAAAATGAATTTTTGAACTATATAAAGTATTTACTAATAATTAAGTAATAAAAATATTTTATTTATCTAAAAAATTTAATATTTAAAATTAAAATTTAATTTTTCATATTCATACCACTAAATGTAAATGCTATGTTATAATTTCCATGTTTAAATAATATTAATAGTACATAGTGGCTTGTTAAGACTCTGTGTTGTGTGTAATGAAATATTTCTGAGAAATTAAATTTATTTGTTTTTTATAAAATATTGGGGTGTCATAAGTAATATAATAGGATAATAGGTTTTATTCAAAGACCTGTTCAGGTTTAGAGACTTCGTAATGTGACAAGAGTGGGTATATTCTAAATTCAGGAGAGTTTATAAAGTCATGAGACTTAGTGTGTGATGAATCTCGAGGGCTAAGATAGTAACTTCCCACACCACTCTTCATTTATGTAAAATGATTATTAGTGAATGAATACCCGATATAGTGGGAGTATACATGACAAGGATTAGTTACTCACATTGAGTTATAACCTTGTAAAACCACCTCTTTATTTGTTACATTACATTATTATCTAAATAAAATAAAGGAAAAATAGTGATTAAAATTTATATATATATATATATATATAACCATACCAATGACGGAGGTTCGATAATATTAAATGAATATAAATTTTAATTTGAACACAATCATTATAAAAATTTCACCCCAGATTGACCCCCATCATAGTGTGACTCCACAATCCACTTGGACTTTTAATTTTACATAACATATGCATGGAGGGAAAATATTCCCATCATAAAATAAAAAATAAAGATATCATTACTTAAAAAATTATTTCTATATTTTTAGAAAAAATAGGGGAAAAATATAAATAATAATTGAATAATTTAGAAATAACTAAATGAGAGGACAAAACATGGTGTTTAAGGATGGTGGC
The DNA here is from genome assembly GCA_963277665.1 of Viscum album. Taxonomy (NCBI): domain Eukaryota; kingdom Viridiplantae; phylum Streptophyta; class Magnoliopsida; order Santalales; family Viscaceae; genus Viscum; species Viscum album. The sequence goes on along the minus strand of OY728125.1, from coordinate 1,979,664,992 downwards.
AATACAATTTCCAAAATGGTGGTTTAAAAATGAAAAATCCTAATTAAAAATGTGATTGCAACATAAAATCCTACCTAAATTTCTGAATTTCTTCTCAAATTCTCTAACTTACTATATAATAATTTTTTATTTATTATAAATAAATATAAAAACCAAATTCACACATATATTAATATATATTATTCATTTATAATTCACAACCACACATTTATCTGTAATTCTCCACTAAATTCAATATGTCGGTGTTTATTGTTTCATTTTTCATACATGTTTCAGTTTCATGATTCATTAAATTATACCTTAGTCATGGATTTATAGTTCATTGAAAATTAAAAATGTCGGAAATGTCATATTTATTTATTATATACACTTTTATAAATTCTGCATATGATGGTGAAGAAAAATGATTTACATATCTTCATCGAGGAAGTAGTCCCCCAACACACACAGGTGATGAAAACATGTTTTAATGGATGGAAAAAAGTAAGTTATATAATAATTTTATCACAAATAATCATAATTGTCACGAACCAGGACAGGTCGTCATCCGACCCGATGCCCGGCCTAGTACGCGACATGTCCCGAAGGGCATTCCCAATCCCCACGGTCTGGTACAAGTGCCCGGGTATCAAAATAACATGTGGGAATGATTTTTCTGAAAAAAGAGATAGAAAAACAACCAATAAGATAAATAAACTAAAACTGGAAACAGACAACCAAACACACCTTTAAGATATAAATTGGTTTAAGACTACAAATCAACTAAAAACCCAAAAATGAATAGCAAAAAATATAGAAAATTAAAACTCCAATACCAACTTCAAGCGACCCGAGAATCCGAATCCCCAAGTTACCAACACCAACCTACAAATGAAGACCAACAGCATCTAGAACCACCATCACTAAGCATGATGCCCCAACCTAGAGTACCCAAAGGGAAAGATCTACATACTCTAAAAGGTGTATGTACGGTGTGAGCCAAATGCCCAGTAGGATACCACCCGATAAAAAGGTTCCATGCCAAAAAATCAAAAAGATAATTTAACATGCTTATTTAAAACCATACTTTTAAAACACTTTTGAGGAAAACATTTAAAATCTAAAAATGAATAGAAAAGTGTACTGAAAGAAAAAACCATTTCACAATACTACTTTAAAATTGAAGGAAAAATTTATAAAGAACAAGTGCATACTCAAGTGGTCCTCCATATACTGATGGAAGGTACAACATCATGAATAGTATAACACTACGGGTAAATCCCCTAAGGAAACTAGTATGCGAGGTGTGATAGAGACATCATACTACAATGTAAAAGTGGCATAAGAACCACAATAATCAACGCTCTCATGTATGATCCACTAGTAGGGAAACACATCCATAACTGATGTTATTAATATTTTCATGAATTATTATATACTTTCTTTACTGATTTTATATGAAATGTGCATAATTTGTGTGAAGTATTAATGTTTTAATACTAAATATAAATTTTGAGCATTTTTAGAATTAGTCCAATTGAGTGAGTTTACTATTTTATTTATAACTATAACCTTACGGATCCAAATTGAATGGTTATTATTTTTTTAGGATTCCAATTTAAATATACAACACTTCATTAGAAGGAATGTTGGAAAATTATGCAATATGAAGGGTCATATGGATCACAAAAGAAGGCCCAAATAATCTGTGAAGAAAATGGGAAATCCATTAAAATAGAATTTTTGGGCTCACTCAAGAAGTTCAAATTCTTCAATTCTCCACCAAAGGTTAGGGGTATATTCAATCCATCTTTTATAAAAGTTTCATGGACAAAATCAAAAGAAAAGGGGCCCAACTTATTCATTTAAACTCAGCCCACCATTCTGGTCAGGAAATAAAATCAGTATTGTATTAATGACATATCTCATGATTTAATCATCAAATAAAGTTGAGATATTTCAATAGGAAAGAAATAATATATACGACCGACTTTGGTGAAGAAAGTGTTTGGATTTGAAGGCACCTTCATATTGCTAAACCCATTCACATTTCAGACTTCTAAAAAGTATGGATTGAAATGGACAGTTTAACTTTGATTAATAAAACCACCATAACATTGGCCCTCTAAGTCCAAATGACTGCACTTTTGAGATAATTCGGCCAACATTATTGTCTACATCTTTGAAGAAGAGGCTATCTCGAGATTTGGATCCCTGTATAGCCAAATTGGTGATGCATGTGGAGGGACAGATTGGGAATGAAAATAGTTCACTTCCTTGGGCTATAAATACATCCCCTCCTCTCCTTCAAAGGGGTTTTCATTTCAAAGCAAAGGAGGATAGGTTGGCATGACCAAGTCTCTACTAAAAGCTTGTGAGGATCTTCCATACTCATGTTTTTACTTGATAAATCATTCCTCCTTTCTTCCTTTCATTTACATTTGTATTGTTCTTCGTTTGTAATCTTGTAAGCCTTTTTTTGTAATTCTGTTTTAATGCATGTTTTTTCTTCAATATCTCTTATTCTCATCCACCTTTCACTACTGAAAAAATAACCTATACCAATGGTTTGGAACCGTTGTTATAGGCTTCCAAATCATTGGTATAGCCTATACCAACGGTTTGAAGAACCATGGGCAAGTAAGCCATGGGGATAGGTCTATACAAACAGTTTTGGGAAAACCATTGGTATAGAACTATACCAATAGTTTTAAAAACTTTTGGTATATCAAATATGAAAATCTATACCAACGGTTCCATAAAACCTTTGGTATATGTACTTCACAAAACAATCATTCATGGGTTTGGATCCCAGCACCTCCCGTTTGTGATAGAACGACCTAACCACTAACCTAACTTACTTTTTTGAACATAATTTCATAAATATATATATGTATTATCATAAGTATTTTAAATTTTGATTTATTTAATGTTCTCTATAAGAATATTCCATTAAAAATACATGTACCTATACCGACAGTTCTCAAAACCATTGGTATAGAACTATACCAATGGTTTTGAGAACCGTTGTTATAAGTTCTTTGATTTTGGGACTTATACCAATAGTTTGGCCAAAACCGTTGGTATAGGGTCTATATAATGGACCTATACCAATGGTTTCCAAAAAACATTTGTATAGGTCCAAATTAGTGAACTATACCAACGGTTAGCCCAAAACCGTTGGTATAGGTCCATATATGTGACCTATACCAATGGTTTTGGCCAAACCGTTAGTATAGGTCCATATTAGTGAACTATACCAAAGGTTTGCCCAAAACCGTTGGTATAGATTATATTTCCAGTAGTTTTTTGTAGTTTAATATTTATGTTCTTAAAATAGTTTAAATATAGTTGAATCCCCTTCCCTTATTTTGATTTCTCATTCAATCTAAAGTTTGTTTTTAATTATCATTGTCATTTATGTGTTTTTTCGACGCACCACTCTTTTCTTATCCCTTTATTTTTATTATATTCTTAAATTATCATCATAATCATTATAAACAGATTACTAATAATTTTAATGGATGAGTAAATCTCTCATTGGGGTGATTTATAATTTAGGGATGTTAAGCGATTGAGAGATTTTTCTCGATTAGTATTCTTTGGATCAACATTGTGTATGTTGGACTTAACATGTCATCGATTAATGAAATATTTTATTTAATTTATGGATTCCATGGATTATTGAAACCATAAATACACTAACACAATCATGTACTGTTTAGATCAGAATCCTAGTTATGTTAAATCTTAGATTAAATCCTTAACACTTAGGAATTTCAATCAATGTCAACTTGTGACATGAGTGTTAATTTAATGCAATAAAAATCGAGGCTCAAGGATATCACAAGATAAAATACCTATTGATGAACTCAACAAAATATTTATCAATTTATTAAATCAAACTTCATCCATAAATTATTTCATAAGCTCTGCAAACAACCCCCCTAATCAGAATACAATCAACTAAAAACAATCAATCATTAAAAAGTATCGTCGCCGAGGATTCGACCCGAGTGGTGTTATACACATTAATAGAGCATCAAAAAATTTACCGGACGATAGGTGACAATAGTTCATGCTTTCAAATTGAATAGTTGCTAGGGATGGTACTTTATGTAGTCATTAGTTTCTGGTTATTGTAAAAAAACCAAAAAAATTAAAAAAAAATTGAAAAAAACACAAAGAAAAACCTTCATTCACCTAAAAATCATAAACTGAAAAAACACAAAGAAAAACCTGTCTTCCTATTTCTTTCAATATCTCTTTGAATTCCCCATAGCCTCCCAAACAATCCCTCAGATTTGTTTGAACCTGAAATTGAGCAAACACTTCACCAACATAGGATGAACATAAGAGATAATCAACTCAATCAAGAACCTGTCCTTGTCCAACTAATTGAATGAGATAAGGCTAATACTAGGGAGAAAACACTTAAATAACATGATGTCCCTGATATGAATTACCAACTCTTGTTTTTCAGTATCTAAACATAGAGGCTGGTGTTGAACTCAAATCAGGTTTTGATTCATCTTCTCCCTCATTTCCATTTGCTAACAGGTGAGGATCCACATCTCTACCTTAAAGAGTTCCAGGTGGTGTGCTCTACAATAAAGCCTTAATGGGTTTCTGAGGAACAAGTAAAACTTTGAGCATTTTCTTTCTCCCTAGCTGACTCCACTGAGTCCTAACTATACTACCTTCTTCCTGGTTTCATAACCACATGTAATGACTTGAATCGACTCTATTTAGAGAAATTCTTTCCTTCTTCTCATACTGCTTCTATCGGAAAGGAAATAAGTGGTATTCGTCAATTGCCAAGTGAATCGCTCCATGAATATGGGGAGATGTTCAAAATCTTATTGCAACCTACCCAAACCACCAAATCCCTGATCAACTCTTGATCCAATACTTCTCTGAGGGGTTATTGGTGATGGAGATCACTCTCATTAATGCTACAAGTGGTGGTGATCTTCTTGATAAAACACTTGCAGCCGAAAGAGATCTCCAAAGAATCATTGCTGTATACACACGACAATACCATACTCAAGCACATGATCAATTAAAAAAAGGCCAAGATAGTCAATCTATAGAGTCAAAAAAGATGACCGAGTGAATGAGTGAACTTACCGGTCTTGTGAGACAACTAGTTGTGGCATCCAAATCCCTAGCCTCGTCATCTTCACAATCTATGTTCCCTAGACTTATCAAGAACTATGGAATCTATAGCTCCTCATCTCATCCAGCTGACACATGTCCAAAACATCAAGAGGATCAATCTGATTCACTTGGACCAATGAATCTCAATGCATCATATTCTTAGTGGAACCCCAACCCTCAACAATCGGGATAGTTTGTTAGCAACTTCAACCAACCCCATTCTGAGCCCTTCTCTTCTACATATAACCCAAACTTGAGATCTGGGAATCCCATTTCTCTACCCACTCAATTACCTCATGAAAACCCAAACCAATTCCAATATGGTCAATGTGTTAGTAACTTCCAACAACCTTACCCTTCTGTTCCTTAACCTCAATGGATCAATCCTCCTCTTCCACCTCCTGGATTCCACTATCCTAGTGAGCCTTACCAATTCCCAAACCAATACATTCGCTTTCCCAAGAACCAAAATTAAGGTATTCCAAATCTTGGAAAAGCCTCTTCTTCCAAGTAAACATGGGAAATTGTACTCGAAGATCCTGCCACCTTCGCCCATTCCAGCCTCAAAAACATTGAAACCCAAATTGGTCAACTTGCATCCCACCTGAGTCAGCAACAACAATCAAATTCTTCCCAACTCCAAGCTCAAGAATTACCCAACCCCAAGGGTAATGTAAGTACAATTTCACTTACATCGGGGAAGCAAATTTCTAGGACTCATGATGAGACCTCCCACTCCTCTTTGAATTTTGACCTAGAAAATGAAGAGAAAAAGAAACTCAAAAAGGAACATGAATCCATTCCATCACCTCCTTCCATTCCACTTAATAATACAATTCCTTTTACTCAACCCATTTATAATCCAAATAATTTCTTTGAACACAATCCAAAAATGCTTGACTTGTTTAGACGTGTTGAAGTTAACATTCTTCTCTTAGATGTCATAAAACAAACACCAAATTATAGCAAGTTTATTAAGGAATTGTACACCAACAAGTGGTAGATTTGGACCATTAAAAATGTGTCCACCAAACAGTATATTCCCATAAAGTTCAAATATCTAGGGACCTTTATGGTTCCATGCCAAATTGGATGTTCCAACTTTGATGATGCACTCATAGACCTAGGAGCCTCAATTAATGTCATGCCCAAATCCATCCTCTCCAACTTTGGTCTTTGTCCCTTACATCTAGCTAGTGTTGTAATTAAGTTAGCCATTCGAAGCACATCTAGTCCTAAGGGAATAATTGTGGAAGTCCTTATTTGAGTTAAGGATCTTATCTTCCCTATCGATTTATATGTCCTTGACATGGAAGGTGAGACATACTCTTCTTGATCTCCCTTAATTCTAGGAAGAACATTCCTAATGAAAGCAAGAACCAAGATTGATGTCCATTTAGGCATCTTTTCCATGTAATTTGGTGACCAACTGGTCAAGTTCAACATTTTCCAAGTCATGCGATACTCATTTGAGGATCAATCTGCATTCTCAATCTATGCTTATGAAGACACTTCCAAGAGTGAATTGAACCCCAATCTATCATGTTATTCATGTTCTAATGACAAACGATATTGTGAAATTAGCACCATGATTAACCATGCATTAAATGGTGAAGTTGATGTGGACCTTTCATTCATATACTCCATCAATCTAGAGGAACTTGAAAACTCTCTTGAATCCCACATCAACTCTAATCTCTATTGATCCACCTTGGATAGTATTAAGGAAAATTAATATGAAGAAAATGAAGTCCCATCCTCCATTCATGAGTTTTCTAACCCACAAATCAATGATGAGACTAATTTAAAACCTCTTTATACACACTTGAAATATGCATTCCTTTTCCATGATCACTCTTATCCTGTCATTATCTATGCTTCACTTACCGAAACTAAGGAGTCCAAACTTTTCATGTTCTAGAGGAAAACAAAAAGGCCTTAGGTTGGACCCTAGATGACATACCAGGAATCAACCCTGATCTTTTCATGCATCACATCCATCTTGAGGAATCATCTAAACCAATTTGATAACTATAAAGAAGACTCAATCCACTAATACTTGAGGTAGTTAGGGAAGAGATCACAAATATTCTTCAAGCTCGTATTATCTACTCAATTTCTGATAGTGAATGGGTTAGTCCAATTTAAGTTGTACCTAATTAAGGTGGGATAACTGTGGTCACAAATGAACATGATGAGGTAGTCACATCCCAAGTGATGAAAAAATGACATGTGTGCTTCAACTATAGGAAATTGAATATTGAAATAAGAAAGGATCGATACCCTCTTCAATTCCTTGATCAGATGCTAGAACGATTAGCCATAAATTAACACTATTGCTTTCTTGATGGATACAACGAATACTTCCAAATCCCAATCACACCTCAGGACCAAGAAAAATATCATTTCACTTGCACCTTTGGAATATATGCATATAGGAGAATGCCTTATGGCCTTTGCAATTCTCCTAAAACATTCCGGAGGAGTATGATGAGTATCTTTTCTAAATTCATTAAACACTACATGGAAGTATTCATAGTTAACTTTACCATTTATATTGAGTCATGTGATACTTGATTGAATTTAATCTCTCTAGTCCTCCAAAAGTGTGTCAAGTGTAACTTTGTGTAAATTTTTTAAAAATGTCACTTCATGATTGAAAATGGGATTGTTCTAGAGCACATAGTTTCATAAAATTGTATTAAAGTACATCCTTCCAAAATTGAAGTGAATCAATCACTTTCTGAACCCACATCTGTTCAATACATCCATTCATTCATTGGTCATGCCGGTTTCTATCAGCGATTCATCCATAACTTAAGTAGGATTTCCCTCCCACTCACTCGGTTTCCCTAAAATGATGTGACTTTCCATTTTGATGAGGTTTTCTAGAGATAATTCATTGAAATCAAAATTTCTCTAACATCTACCCCAATAATCCAACCCCTATATTGGTCCTTACCCTTTGAATTAATGTTTGATTCTTCTGATAGAGCCATTGGGGATGTTCTTTGTTAAAGAAGAGAAAATATTTCTCATGTCATCTATTTTTCCTAAAAAACATTACATGAAACTCAATATCACTACACTATTACTGAAAAGGAACTTTTAAAAGTGGGGTTTGCCTTAAATAAAATCCGGCCCTATCTCTTAGGTGCCCAAATCACCATCTTCACAGACCGTTATGCTATAATGTTTTTACTTAATAAAAGTGATTCTAAACCAAGGATAAAAAAGATGGATCCTAATGCTCCAAGAGTTTGAACTTGAAATCAAAGATATACCATGAAAAGAAAACCCTATGGCTGATCAATTGAGTAGAATTTTTAATTCTTGTCATTCTGAAATAATTAATTCAAAATTTCTAACTAAGCACCTTTCATCTCTCACTCCAAAAATACCATGGTAGGTCCCAATTATAAATTAATTGGTTTTTGGTGTTTTTCCTGAAACTTTTTCAAAAGAACAAAAAATGTAGTTGAATAGTGATTCAAAATTATATTTTTGGGAAGAGAATAAGCTTTGGAAAACTGGGGAAGACATGGTAATTAGAAGATTTGTTAATGAAAATAAACATTCTTCTATCTTAGAATTCTATGACTCAATGCCTGGTGGTGGCCACTTTGGACCACAAAGGACCTCCCAAAAGGTCCTTGACTATGTATTCTTCTGGACTTCACTCTTAAAGGACTCACATGAGTTTTGTAAATCATGTCCCACTTGCCAAAAGTTTGGAAAATTTTCAAAGAGAAATAAAATTCTCCGAAAGCCTTTAATCTTCTGTGAGATCTTCAATGTTTTGGGAATCAATTTCATTGGACTATTTCCCCTTCCAATGGATTCTCATATATCCTTCTTACTGTCGATTAAGTTTCTAGGTTGGTCAAGCCCAAACCCACTAGAAATAATGATTCACATACTATTAGTGAGTTCCTAAGGATGCACATCTTCCACCGATTTGGCACACCACGTTCCATGATATGTGACATAGGAACCCATTTTTGTAATAAGACCATGGATTATATTTTAAAAAATAGTGGTGTTGTACATAAAATTTCAACTTTATATCACCCCCAAACAAATGGAATGGATGAACTTTCAAATAGAGAAGTGAAAAGAGTTCTTGATAGAATTGTATAACCCACCAAAAAAGACTGGACTGGAAGGATTGGTGAAACACTTTGGGCTTATCGAACTGCCTATAAAATACACATTGGGATCTATCCTTTTAGGATATTTTTTGGTAAATCATTTCATCTAGCAGTTGAAATCCAACATAAGTCGTTTTGGGCTATGAAAACCTTTAATTTTCATTGTGAAAAATCCGCTGAAGAAGGATTGTTTCAATTAGCTGAATTGGAGGAGATTCAAATTTATTCTTATGAGAATTCTAATATCTACAAAGAAAAATCCAAGGAACACCATGATAAATACATCCTGAGAATGGTCTTTCATGTAGGTGAAAAGGTAATGATCTTTAATTCTCTATTTCAGCATCACCCAGGTAATCTTAATTCTCATTGGGAAGGTTCTTTTGTTATTACTAATGTTTACCTGTTTGGTGTAGTGAACATCCAAGACCCCTCTTATAAAAGGACATTCACAGTTAATGGACATTGGTTAATGGATCACCATGGGAGGATACACAATCCGAGAACTACATTGACTTCCATCGAATCCCCAACTTCTGCAGTTGACCCACCACCAGATGCAGACGACGACCCGCCAAATCCAAACCAGGGGGAACCACATTCCCTTTAACTCTCTCTCTCTCTCTCTCTCTTCCTCTCTCTACCTCTTTTTTCTTCTTCCCCTATCTTTCATTTTTTACTAGTTTCATTAGCAAACCCTTTTATTTACTCTCTCTTTTCTGTGGGTGTGTCTTTATAAAAAACTAATAAAACCTAAAAAACTAAAAAACAAAAAAATAACTTAAAAAAGAAAAAAACACGAGTCATGATTACTCACCTTTAATTTAAAATTTTTTTTCAACCATTTTGGGGAGTCAAAAGACACGGTTTTATCTCAAATTTTTTGTATTTTCATCATTTATTTGGATAAATAATATTTTTTCAAAATCAATAAATTTTTAATGCTCACTTTTTGATTTTAAAACTGATTTTCCCCACCCATGAGGAACACCATTTGCTTTCATGGCAAGGCCACCTATGGAAATATTTTCAAAATGTGTCTTTTTAACCCCCATTTGTGAGTCTTGTGTTTGTGGAAATTCGAGCTAAATTTCCAACTTTAGTGTGCATTAAAATGATAGAGGCATTTTTTGAACCACATGAGAATCACAATATCAAAATAGCCTCCCATTTCCCTTACATTAATCCTCCTTTTGAAAGACCCTTCGAGCCTATGAAATACTTTTCTTTAATAGCCACATTACAAGCCCAATACCTCTTCCCACACAATACCAACATGGATTTTTATTTCATAATGTATTGAAATTTATGTGTGGGGGTAATGGATTTAATTTTGGGTACCATTTGCTGATTTCACCATGTTATCATATGCTTGAGGGACATCCACCGTTTTAGTGTGGGGGAGAGGTTATCATTCAGTGAGTTTTGGGTAATGTAATGAACATTCATTTATGTAATTTTGTAAATGTTATTTACAAGTGTTCAATAAAAAAACAAAATAAAAAATCGAAAGGAAGAACACAAAAATGGGTTCTGTCTTAGGTAGTTCAAAAATCACTCTTCCTAAACCTTTTATCTTGTTATAACTATTACAATTTGTGTCGTGAGAAGATAAATCATTGGTTGGGAGATGATTGTGAGATCTATTTCATATTCAACTTTTGAAAAAAGAAAAAGAAAAAAAAAAGAAAAAATGATGTACACTTATGTCATTGGGAGAAGTTTTGTGTTTTGTAAATATTTCATCTTATCACCACATTCAAATTTTCTTCCACTCTTGTGTATTTATTCACACAATAATTCCCTTGTAAATATGTGTTTTAATTTCCTTACATGTTTCATTTTAAAATAATTGTTTATTGTTTTACCCATGTTGGTGTTTTACCCCTCTTCTTCTCTCTCCTGGACATTACATTCCTACCACCCCATAGCCATAAATAAACCTATTAAAAAGTCCTCTTGATTATCGTTAACTTTACGATAGGGATTGGAAGCTGAGAGATCTTATAAACTCTATGATTTTCACTCTTGGTTGGTGAACGAGTGAACCTCCATAAATGAATTTTATCATCTAGAGAGGTGTGAGTTTTGAGTGTCCACATTTTCCATTTCTAAATTTGAGCATGAAAAATGAATTGTTTTTGGAACATTTTTTCTGTAACAGTTTGTGGTGGAATTAAATATGGATGAGTGAAATAGTATATACCTTCCTTGATTGGTGAAAACAAAATCTTAATATTTTATGGGGATTTGTAATGTTTTTGTAATGTTTTTTATATTTTTTCACATGAGGAAATGCACAAGACTATGTGTTGGGGATTTGATGTTATTAATATTTTCATGACTTATTATATACTCCTTTTACTAATTTTATATGAAATGTTCATTTTTTGGGTGAAATATTAATGTTTTAATACTAAATATAATTTTTGATCATTTTTAGAAGTAGTCTAATTGAGTCAGTGTACTATTATATTTATAAATATAACCTTACTAATCCAAATGGAATGTTTTATCTTTTTTAGTATTACACATTCAATATAAAACATTTCATTAGAAGGAATCTTGGGCCAATTATTCCATTTGTTGGGTCATATGGATCACACAAGATGGCCCGAAAAATCTATGAAGAAACTGGACAATCTGTGAATATAGAATTATTGGGCTCACTCCAAAAGTCCAAATCCATTAATTATCCTCCAAAGTTAGGGGGACAATTTAATTCATCATTGATAAAATTTTCAAGGCTCAAATACAAATACAAGCGGCCCAACCTATTCATTTAAACTCAGCACACCGTTCTGGATGGGAAATAAAATCAGTGTTGTATTCATGAAATATCTCATGATGTAATCATCACATCAAGCTGATATTGTGTAGTGTGAAAGAGGGTATATAAGTGGATGGAGTTGTTGAATAATGTGTTTGGATTTAAAGGCATCCCCTTTTGATAAACCCATTCACATTTCATCCTTATAAAGAGTATGGATTTAAATGGATAGTTTAACTTTGTTTTATCAAACCACCATAACTTTGGATCCATAAGTCCAAAGGAATCCACATTTTGAGAGTTGTTAGGAAAACTTATGTTATACAACTTTTAAGAACAGGATATCTAGAGATTCGGCTGTCTGAATAGCCAAATTGGCGATGCAAGTAGAAGGACAGATTGGAAATGAAAACAGTCCACTTCCTTGGGATATAAATACATCCCCCTCCTCTCCTTCAAAGGGGTTGGAATTTCAGAGAAAATGATGATAGGTTGCTATGAACAAGGCTCTACCAAAGGCTTGGGGGGATCTTCCACACTCTTGTTTTTACTTGAGAAACCATTCTTCCTTGCTTCCTTTCATTTACTTTTGTGTTGTTCTTCATTGGTAATCTTGTAAGTCTTTTTTTTGTAATTCCATTTTAATGAACGTTTCTTCTTCAATATCACTTATTATTGTCCACCTTTTTTACTTTAATATTTATGTTCTTAAAATAGATTAAATATAGTTGAATATCTTTCCCTTCTTTTGATTTCTCATTCAATCTAAAGTTCTTTTTTAATTATCATCATCGTCTGTGTGTGTGTTCGACGCACCACCCTTTTCTTATCCCTTTATTTTTCTTATCCTCTTAATTTATCATCATAATAATTATAACCATATTAATAATCATTTTAATGGATTAATAAATCTCTCATTGAGGTGAGTTATAACTTAGGGATGTTAAGCGATTAAGATCTTTTGCTCGGTGAGTATTCTTTGAATTAACATTTTGTATCTTGGACTTAACATGTCATATATTAATGAAATATTTTGTTTAACATATGTGTTAAATGTATTACTGGAACCATATATACACTACCAAAATCAAGCACCTATTGAGATTAGAATCCTAGTTAAGTTAAATCTTGGATTAAATCCTTAACACTTAGGAATTCCAATCAATGTCAAGTTGTGAGATGGGAGTTAATTTAATGCAATATAAAGCATGGATCAAGGATATCATAAGATTAAATACCTATTGATGAACTCACCCCAATATTTATCAATTTTTTTCATCCAAAATCATCTATAAATTATTTCATAAGATCTGCAAACAAACCCCCCAATAAAAATATAATCAACTAAAAACAATCGACTATTAAAAAGTATCATTGTTGAGTATTCGACCCAAGTGCTGCAATACACATTAGCAGAGTATCCGAACCTCTACCAGTAAGTAGGAAAAAATAATCTTTCATTTCAATAACCTAGTGGTCTCCAGTCATCAAAAAAGTTTTGTTAATGTTTTAACGTCAATCCTGCTAGATGAAACCGGGATGAACCGCTCCTGTGACATCTAGCGTACTAGTCCTAATCCGTCCACCTAGGTTCCTAGGTTTCAACCTTGTGCTCAAACAAGATCCACATTCACATAGTGTATCACTTTCACATATCACAAACCAAACAATTCATTACATCATAAGCCAACACTTGCACAACCAAACTCCTCTTTAAAGATCAAATGCACACCGAGACCATTTCAAATATAATTTGCATCACTTTATCACAATTTAACATATATATATATATATATATAATTTAAAAACATAATAATAGGATTTCATGAGACACCGTAAGGATCTACACAAAAAACACACTAAAAATCTACTTTTTAAACCAAGCACACACCAAAACCATTTCAATGTATAATTCACATATAACTCACAAATTAATAAATCATATAAATAATTAATAATATATTTCTAAAATTCACAACAATGATTTATCCTTAAAACATACTCAATTATCTCTCTTAAAATCAAACGTTCCTCAAAACATATGTTTTCTATTTCCAAACATGGTTTGCACCTATTCTAAAAATAAATACACCATTATTACAACTTATAAAAAACAACTTCAAAAACACCCCCAAATAATTTTAAACCAAAATATAACCACAAAGCTAACATGTAAAAAAAATTAAAATGCATTTCTCACAACCTATAATGAACTACCAATCATTTATACAACAACACACAAATAAACAACAAGACCATACTATTTCAGAAATTCAATATCATTAAACGGGATTTCCAAAACATTATAAATGTAGACCACACCACATAATTAAATTATAGAACATATTAAATTAACTAAACAACCAAATAATATTATCTAAAAGATTTCAAGTCATGGAAACACCTACCTTTGACGCTAAATTTCCCACAAATGGGTGAAAACTCCAATCTCACCATAAACGCTCCACTCGAAGATCAAATTGAACCATAAATCAAACAACCAGACCAAAAGTATTTAAGATCGAACCCTAAAAACAAGAAAAACCCTAAAAGATGATAACAAAAAAAACTAAAACCCTACATGAATGGATAACCACCGGAGTAGGTCACACGAGAGGATGGGGGAGAGCGGGGTACTGAGGCAGGTCACGCCATAGGTGATGGAGGAGGTCTGTGGTCCGACGGCTGGCAAAGAAGCAAGGCGGCTATTTGTGTCCGAGGGAGGGTGGTGCGGCCCAAGGTGAAGGCCAGCCGGGAAACTGTGGGGTGAGGCTGGTCCGGCGAGCAGGGTGCGCGATGATAGTACCTTGCCGGAAGGGTGGTGCAGGGTGCACTACTAGGTTAGGGAGGGGGGTTTTTTGGTGCGACGGGATAGGGGAAAAAGAGGAGTTGGGGTGAGAAAGGAGAGAGGGGGAGGAAGGAGAGAGGAGAGAAAAGAAAAACAAAAGAGAGAAAAAAAGATAATAAAAAAGAATGAATAAAAGATAAGGAAAAAGAAAAATGAAAATAAAAATCAAATGGAACCAAAAAATTAGAAGAAGAAAAAAATAATAATATTATTGATAACTTGTTAATAATTTTATTATAATCATATCATAATTAAAAATTACAAACTCACTAAAATATTGTTGATAATAATAATAATAATTTTCATTTTAATTTTAATTTTTTTTTAAAAATAATTCTGTAAACATTAACCTCATTTATTTTCATTTCACTTTATTTATTTTCCTTGAATGTCTGGTAGGTCATGCACTAAACCAGGTGAGGTCTTGCGGTGACCCGACTAAAGTCACGTGGCTTTGACCATCCCACTCCCATGAGTCAGATGGTGCCACTCCCAAAATATTCATATGTCAATAGAATGTAAAATTTTGATCGGGCTCAGCCTGAACTTTGACAAAAAATTTTCAAGAATGAATAAAAATAATAAAAGTAATAAATAAAAAAATGTTTTAAAAATTCAGGTGTGACAATAATTATATCGTAAATATAACATATAGAAATTATATCTATCAAAACAACCATCCATGTGAGGCAGTGATGAAAAATGAGACACATGGTTTTATGGAGACAATAGTTTATACATACGCATAAGTACTGCTTTAATTCTACATTAGATGGAAAGAAGATAAAAAATGTTTGTACCATTAACATAAAAAAAATTAATTATAGTAAATATACTGATATAATTATATTAAGATAGTTATATAATATTTGGATGAGTTGAATGAATACATAAACTTGAAATTGATTCTAAAAGAGAATTACTTCTTCTTTTAGAATCTTTATTTTTTACACCTAACACCTTATGAGAATGATGTTTTTGTGATAAAAGGACATATATGATATAAGGAAGAAATTTTTCATGATATTTGGCTAGTTATTGGACAAACTGCAGTACTCAACATGTTTAAATAATCTAGAAGTGGTGCCTCCATTTTATAAGTAAGGGGGTGGCATCCTTTTAAATGTTTAATGTTTTAAAATAATATATATTTATTTTTCTGGGTAAATAGAACCAAATATATATTTTTTTAAATGTAGAATAATTTAATTTTAAATTAAATCAACCAATTAAATTTATCCAAGTTTTATTTTTAATTGAAGCATTATCTTTAGTTTAACCCCCTAATTACCCCCTTTAACACTTACTAGGGTGACATAATTTTTACCCTGGGAATTATTCATTATGTACAAACATTAATTTGGACATATTTCCTATAATTTATTATTATTATTCTAAATATGGGATCCAATTTAAAATATTCAATTCTAAATGGTGGTAGACATTAATTGTAATATCCATTCACAAAACACATAAAACCAATTTTTATAAAAAAACATATTATTAGAAAAAAAATATTTTTAGTCATAAAAACGATTTTTTTCATTTATTTCCAAGTGAAAAAATTAGATGAATGTTAATTTTTTCAAAATATATTGTTGATACATTTCATTAAAATCATTCATCAATATTTATTAGTTTAATTTATTAATATAGAAACACATTTACATATAAAAATAGTTTTATGAACAATATCTTTGTCTACCAACAAATAATTTTATTTTCAATTCAAACCATTGGACAATTATTGTACAAAAGATCAAAAATTTTTATGTATGTGTAAATAATAAATTTTCAATAATTTAGTCCTAAAAAAAATTAACTATAAAAAAACTTATAATAAAAACAATGTTTACAAACCAAACATTTCTATTTAGCTAAGAATTATTGGACTAATATTCCTTATCATTTCTCAAAAAATTCATGAATATTATTATTTTATTTTTTAATTTAATTTTATCACTTTAATTTTACAATATTTTTATTCCCTTTATATTTTAAATAAGTAGTATTCAATTATGTTTGATGATGTGTAAACCAAAAGGTATGAAAAATATTGAGTTTAGTAAATAGAATTATATTATAAATTCTATGTGTGTTACATTATACCCCCATTATCAGAATATATACCTTGAAATTAAGTTTCTTTAATGAAAAAACGATGACAATTCTACTTCATTACAACCTTAGGTTCTTATGTTTCTTCATAAATATAATGATTCCTCTATTAAACCATAACCAGTTGAATGATCTTGTTCAGAAGAAATTTATCTTTATAATCCAAAATTTATATGAGTTTTTCCTCATAATAAAGATCATGGTCCATCTGTTCAGCCTCTAAGTTATGTGCATGTGGTGTATCAGGTATATACTTTATTAAATGAGATACATGGAACACATTGTGATCATAGAAGAGGTTTCTTGTAAGTTCCAATAAATAAGATACTGTACCAATTATATCAAGAATCTCATTGGAACTAATAAATTTTGTACATAGCTCCCCCATCATTTGAAATATCATAACCTTCTTACAAGTAGATATTTATTGGAATTATTGGTCTCTATCTTCAGACTCTAGACCCCATTAATAGTTACCTACATATCTCATCTATTGACTCTGAGCTATCCTAATGTGATATTGAATTTCTAAAACTTTCTCTACCATTTTATCTTCTAGATTGGGAACTAATACTTATAAATATCCAATTTCATCGCTCCATTTTGTAGTTATTCACTTCTTTACATTGGGGACTTTAAAAGTATAAATCTTAATTTGAAAGTAAAATATATTTCATTATGAAAAATCAATTAAAGGAAGGTGTTTATCCCAAATTCATTTGAAATCCAATGATAAATTTTTCTATAATTATTTTAGCATTTGAGTTATTATATTTTACTGACTATTTATATAAGAATGATATATAGTACTAAAGTTCAACTTGGTATTCAACTCTTGTAAATGACTTCCTCTATAACTTTGAGGTAAAACTCAAATCTCAAACAGATTCGATGAAGAGTGGTAATCTATGAATCCTTATCACATCATTAATATATATAAAGTAAAGTTGGCCATGTTATAAATAATGTTTAATAAAAATGAAATGTGGTTACTTTTTAACATGATCGACCACCAACTAAATGGTGTTATGATATTTAAATGTCATAGATATTCCAACAAAAAAATCCATGGTGATGTTTTCCCATTTCTATATAGATTTGGGAAATAATTTCATCATCCCATTAGAATTATGATTCTCAACATTAACATGATAACATGCCAAGAATAAATATACACACTCCACATTATTTACCATCATAATGTCTCACTATAAATTCTCTTTGATATCACTATACATCATTTTACCCAATGGATGAATATAGCATGGTGGGATATGTTCTCTAACCAAAAAATAATTCTTTAATTATAGTATTAACTGTACACATACAAGGTTCTAAAACCAAATCATTACATTAATATCATAACTGAATTCAGGGACATTCATTACCTACATATGCAGGTCTATATCCCCATTTTGTGCCTCTTTAATCTTAAAATATATCGATGTTTGAACATTCGTAAGGGAAATATATTATTTATATCCTTACACCATTATTTCAATATACATACTTTGATAATCCATAAATATTGGATCTCTTTCAATCCCCATCATGGAAAATCTAGTATGGTTCTTTGAACTCAAGCATCACCCACCTTGTTCTCCTTCTAGGGTTGCAATATATCGAGAAGTCATATTCTTTAATCGAATCCAACCATATAATTTAGATCATATATAAATAGTCCTATATAGAAATATGTATCAAGATTTTATTACTAGTATACAGATCAAATCCATCACAATAAAAAAAATTCTTCATATTTTCAAAAAAAAATCCATTCAGCACTCTAAATCATTACTTGGGTAATTTTTCTCACGAACCTTCAATCAGTGTGAGGCCTAAACTATCAACTAGTCATTATATATGAGAAAAAAACCCAATATATTTTTTATGCATCATTATAGATAAAAAAACCCTTCTATATAATAGAGTAGTGTGAGTAAAAGTTCACTATTCAACCTGCACTCCAGTTCCTTGACATTGTCTTGAAATTCATAGTTCCAAATAAACATGACTCCCTTCTAGGTAAACATGGTTAGAGGATTTGGTATCCCTTATAAATTTATTACATGTTATCAATAGTATCCATCTAATCAAATAAAACTATAAATCCATTCCACCATGGATGATTTGGTTAAATTTTCACTAACTTATAATTTTTAAGGATCCACTAATATTCCCTCACATTTAATTACACAATCCAAGAATGATAATTTTAGTATAGATACTTCCCACATTCCAAATTTGGAATATCATTTCTTATTTCACAAGGTCTTAAATAAGATCCTCAAATAAACTATATTAAACTCATTTCTCTTCAAATATATTACAATATCGTCATTAAATACTACAAAAAAATGAACAAGGAAATCTTTAAAGACTATATTAATTATATCCATGAAGATAGGTATTTAATTGGTATGTAAAAAATTTCACAGTAATAATTTCATAGTGTCTAGAAGTTATATGGAATCCATTTTTGGATATTTTCTCTATTTTTATCCTTAAATGATGACATCCATATCAAATTTAGATATTAGATAAGTACTGAGCCCCACACAATTGATTAAAAAAATAATCAATATAGGCAACATGATATTTATTATTTATCATGATATTATTATTTTTATGATAATCCTTACTGGGATTAGTTGATGCATCTTTTTTTAACAAAAAATGACCGGTGCACCACATGATGAAACACTTGGATGAAAAAATCCCTTATCTATATTTTGAAAAAATTTCTACTTAAATTTCTAGAACTCAACTAGGGACATTATATAAGGAGACTATGAAATAGGTATAATACTATGTATGGATTATATTGAAAAATTTACTTCATAATTTAGGGGATGACAAAAAACTTCATTAGGAAATACATCAGAATATTTCAAAATAATTGGAATATATTCAATGCTGAGTTTTTCCCAAATTATTTGAGATAAATAGACCTTATGAATTGGTAGTAATACCTATACAATGGAAGTGATTTCCATTTAAATTTCACATTTATGATCACACTAGTACATGGACATAATATGATTCAGAGTGTAAAACCTGACTTCCCTTCCTTGGTAATTGAAATGGTCTCTTATAGAGAGAGACCATGAATGACCAAAATCACATCAAATTAAACTAGGGGATAATAATAATATTTCTAGGAAACACAATCCCATAAATTTATATTAGATAAGAGCTATAATGTTGAGGTTACATCATCATAACATTAGAATTTTCAATAAACATTCAACATATTATCAATGATGTGGTTATATGAAACTAATAGAAAATTATTTTTATATAAAAGTGTGGGTATATCATGAATCAAATATTAAATTTATTACTCTAGAGTGGATGAATAACCATTATTTTAACCTCATTAGTATCACAACCCACTTCAGTGGTTGTGATCAAAGTAGACTTCCTTTTATCACTTAGAATAAGAGGTTATTGTTGTTTAATGTTGTCATTAACACTAGGATTCATGAAATGGTTGTTATAATTCTCATTCTCTTTTTAATTCAAACAATGTATTGTGGGTGGTGTGTTTTGTTTATCTTTCCCAAAATTTATTTCATTGAATAGATTGTTCATATCCCTTCAACATTAAATTACTCTCCATCAGTTTTTCTCAAATTAAAAACATTTACTATGAGACCCTCTATTCTATAGTAGTTTTCATAATAAATAATAATGTCAATCTACAAATTCTATTATTTCATGCCATTTAATATCTCTAAATAAATCAATTATGTTATACCGAACAATATATTTCAATAAGTCAATAAACAATTTTTATGAATCAATATGTTAACAAGTGTATATTTACATGTATTTTTGAATGTCACTTAATCTAGTAATGTTATGTGTAAGATAGACACTTTATAAGTTTCTCAAAGTCCCAAGCACTGATAGTTTGTTCGACACACTAATGTTGGACACACTGATGTTCGATAGACAGATGATGGAAGACTGATGATCATGGACTGATGATGAAGGACCTATGGCATACCGATGATGATAGACCAATGATGAAGGACTGATTACAGACCGATTATGACAGACCGATACTTATGACTCACTGATATTCATAAATAACTATTTCAAATTTATTAATTAAAATTTATTTCTAATGGTCATATTTAGACTAATTAATATTTCTGACATTATTTAATTTTGTTTGTAGGACTATTTTTAGATAGTATGAGGTTCATGCACATGGGGAGATCTGTATTCCTACTGAACCATGAAGTATAAAATGATTGTAATCTCAACTTTAAAATAACTCTTTGAACCCACGAGAAAAAAATAGTTATAGTGTTCGAATGTGAAAGATATTTCAAATAGAATAACTAGACATTTGAGTAAACTATAAGTTTAATATTACAAGAAACAAACCGCTGAGGCTCACTAAACATCTTGACATCGAAGAGATGAACCTTTTCACACCAGGAAGCTAGATTACAGAAATTGTGATACTCTATTCTGAAGAAAACATGTAGAAGAGGACTTGAATATCATTTTCTCTACATCCATTAAGTCCAAAGCTTTACTGCACAACACACAGAGATTTCTAAACGCTTTTCTTCTTCTATAAATCTATTGTGATCTTGTGTTTACTTTTTGAGCAATGTGTGCATCTGTTTGTTTCACACACACGGTCTCTTGAGAATAATTGTCGGATACTAAAATATTCTCACAATCAATCTCTTTTTACTCATTTACCCCACAAAGAACGGTGGAAGAGATCCTATGTGATCTGTTTTTTAGTATTCCCACGAATAACTGTGGTAAAGGTCAAGTGTGACCTGGAAAACCATATGTACTATTGTGAACCCCGATCTAGGGTGTGGATCAAAAGTTTATTAATACAAACTACTTGGTGGAAGGTGATCACCAAGTGGAGAGGACTAAGTCTCACCATGAGCCTAAACCCCCTTTTTATCCGCTGTGTGGTTTATCTTGTGTTTTAATCTAATATGTGTTAAATTCATTTCACATTATGATAAATTGAACTTTGATTGTTATTTTAGCACATGTTTATATCTCTTTTGAATTAGTTGATTAGTTTAAAAAGTTTGTCTAATATTTATATTGGTAAATATGAGAACTAATAAATCTTCTGTGAAATTAATTGAACATTTAGGAAATTTATAAATTCAATAAAATTAACATTGATTATATTTTAATTGGTTGATGTTATTTTAAACAACCAATTTTAACAATAAAATTTGTAGATACTCAATTCACTCACCTCTTGAGTGATCTACTCTGACCAACATTTTGTATCAGAGGGATTGAAAGTTATTGTCAATTTTCAGATCTTTTCAACTGTGATTATAGTAGTTTTTAAAGATCTAAAAATTTCTTTTATTTGTAAATTTCCATCTCTTTGAAATTATTTTACAATTTGTATCATGAATAATAGATTTGAAGGGGATGCTACCAATTTGACACCTTTCTTTAATGGAACTAATTATGCCTCGAGGAAGATTAAAATGAAAATACATATAGAACGAATGAGATTTGTAATTTGGGATGATATTTAAAGTAAATATGTAATTCGGGAAATTTCTAGAAACACTTGGGATGAACCTACCAATACCACCTATAACAATAATTTTAAAGCAATGAATGATCTGTATCGTGTAATAGGATATGAAGAGTTTAATTGTATATCTTCTTATAAAACTGCACATGAGATTTGGGACACTATGTATGTTTCTCATGAGGGAACATCTAATGTTAAAAAAATGAGATTAAATACTTACACTATTAAATATGAAAACTTCAGAATGAATCTTGATGAGTCTATTTCTGATATGTATCTTAGGTTCAATGAAATTGTGAATACCTTGATTTATTTAGGAGGATAATTAAAAACCAAAGAGCAGATTATGAAGATTACGTGATGCATACCATACAGATAGCAGGGGATATCTGTATCTATTAGGAAATCTTATGACATAAATAAGATTCTTGTGAAGGAATTTTTTGGATAATTAATGATGTATGAAGAGGAACTGAAGGTGAATCAAGAAGAGGATGGACCCAAAAACAAGTCTATAGCTTTCAAGACAACTGCATCTAAAAGTAAGGACACGAACAAAGTTCAAGTAGCTATTGAAAGCTCTGGAAGTGAATAATTAGCTTTAGAAAATGATGATGAAATGGCTCAGTTCGCTAGGAGATTTAAGAAATTTTATAGGAAAAATATTTTTTTTCAAAAATCCCAATTACAAAAGAAAATATGATAATAAGGAAATTGAAAAAAGGATTGGAAGAGAAATGATAAGTTATAATAGATAATATTATATGAATGTAAATTTAAAGGACAGGTAAAGGATGACTGTCTAATGATAAAATACAAGAAAAAGTATGAAAATAAGGATAAAATGTTTTAGAAAGCAATGAAGGCCACCTAGAGTGCCTCTGAAGACAACTCTAGTGAATCTGTCTCTTCTCAAAATAAGAAAGATGATATTGCTAATATGTTATTTATGATAAACAAAACTGAGGTAACCTTAGACTCTACTATAAATAATTTTTATTTTTATAAAAGTGAGTCTGAGAATATGACAAATGATGAATTATTTGAATTTTGCAACATGCTATAAGCATCATGTAATGAGTTAAAAAATAAGTATAAATCTTTGAATAAAAAACATTCTCTTACTTTGATAATTAAATCTGAACTTACAACTGAAAAAGTGAAAAATGATCAACTCCTTAGGGAGAATAATGAGTTAAAAAAGTCTAATGAGCAATTGAAGAAAGACATAGAAAATTTTGCTAATGGAAAAATACTCTTACTCAAATGATTGGTAAAAAATAGATCATAAGTATACTTATGGGATAAGATATAAACCAAGTTAAAGGAATTTATCCAAATCACATTTGGTAACCAAATAAGGGAAATCTGCTACTTTTTTCAGAAACTAGAATTTTGTTGCAAGTTCCAGTTCCAAGAATTAATTTACTATATACAATTCTTCAGGACAAAAAAAATTATTTAAAAAACACTCTATATTCTACATATAGGAATCCCATAAGATAGTTGTGGGTTCCTAAAGTTATATCACTAATGTATGTAGACCCAAAAAAATATGCGTACCAAAGTCATTTCTTGGATGAACTGTTTTGTAGGTAAACTACCTAAAGAGCTCCTGTAAAAAGATGTGGTACATGGACAATTGATTTTCAAGACATATGATAGGGTATTATTCATGATTTAAAATTATTATCAATATTGATGGATTCCATGTCACATTTTGTGACAATGGTAAAGGAAAAATCATCGGCCTAAGCAAGATTGGTAACCCTAACCTTATTTCAATTTCTAAAGTATTATATGTAAATGGATTAAAGTATAACCTTCTCATTATATCTTAATTATGTGACGATGGATTTAATGTTAAATTCAAAAATGATTCATTCCATGTTTTTGATACCAACAATAACTTAGTATTTACTATTTTTAGAAATGATAATGTATATGCTATAAATCTAGAAACACTAATCCCACATAATGTCTCCTATTTAAATGCCTTTAACAAAGAGTCTTGGATCTGGCACAGAAGGCTAGGAAATTGCAACATACACTCTCTTATGAAGTTAACTAGAAAAGGTTTAGTTAAATACCCACCCAAATTAGTGTTTCCAGACAATAAGTTGTGTAATCCTTGTCAAAAAGGAAAGAAACATAAAATCTCATTCAAATCAAATAAAGAAGTAACTACTTACCAACCTCTTGAGTTGGTTCATATGTATTTTTTCGACCATCTAGAGTTTTGAGTCTCAATGGGAAGCACTATATTTATGTTCCTGTAGATTATTTCTTTAGGTACACCTAGACTTTTTTCTTATCTCACATGAATGAAGCTTGTTCTCACTTTACCAAATATGCTAGGACTGTAGAAAATCTTAGTGGACTTAAGATTAAATCCTTAAGAAGTGATTATGGCCATGAGTTTGAGAATCAAGATTTTGAAGCTTTTTTCTCACAAAATGTCTACAATTATAATTTCTCTACTCCTAGGACACCTCAATATAATAGTGTGGTAGAAAGAAGAAATAAGACCCTACAGGAAATTTCCCAAACTTTGCTTAATGAATATGACCTACTCATTTATTTATGGGATAAAGCTATTAATATAGCTTGTTAAATAATAAATAGAGTCTTAATCAGACCCATTCTTAACAAAACACCTTATGAGTTGTGAAGTTATAGGAAACCCAAATAAAGTTATTTTAAATTGTTCTGATGTAATGTTAATATTCTAAACACAAATGATAATTTAGATAAATTTGTCTCTAAAAGTGATGAAGGAATATTTCATGGATATTCTACATCAAGAAAAGCCTATGGAGTTTTTAATAAGAATACCAATTTGGTGGAGGAATCTGTACATATCAATTTTGATGAAGTATACCACTTGAGCCCACAACCTCACTAGAAAATATTGAAGAGGATAAGTCCAATCTGGAAATTAATGATAAAACCTCATGTGAAGGAATATGTGAATACATCCACTTCAGAAAATTCTTCATATCCAAACCATAATTAAATTAATCAACTTGAACAACCTATAATATCAAGTCCTACCTTTTCTAGACCAATTAGGACCCTCAAAAATCATTCCCTAGATGCTACAGTTGGATATCTTGATAGAGGAACACAAAAAAGAGCTTAATTGAGAAACCAGGTTGAGCATAAAGCTTTCTTTTCACAGCATGATCCTAAAAATATCAATAATTCAATCAATGATGAATTTTGGGTAATGGGCATGCAATTAAAACTTAATATGTTTAAAATAAATAATTTTTAGAAACATGTAGATAGACCGAAGGATACTTTGACTATAGGAACCAAATGGGTATTTAGAAATAAAGTAGATGAATCTAGAAATATAGTTAGAAACAAAGATAGACTAGTTTCACCAGGATATAATCCAGAAGAGGGAATGGATTATAAAGATACCTTTTCACCAGTACCTAGTCTTGAAGCAGTTAGGATCTTACTTGCCTGTGTAGCACAGTTGGATTTTAGACTTTATCAAATGGATGTAAAAAGTTCATTATTAAATGGTTATATAGTTGAGGATGTATTTTTTGAACAACCCCTAGGTTTTACAAATCCAAATTTTCTAAATCAAGTGTTCAATCTATCTAAAGCTTTATATGACTTTAAATAAGCTCCAAGAGCTTGGTATGAAAGGTTGAGTAATTTTATTTTTTCTAACGACTTTACAAAAGGACTTCTAGATCAAAATTTATTTATAAAAATAATTTCAAAAGAAGTTTTAATATTTCAAATATATGTAGATGATATTATATTTGGATCTTCTAAAAATTATTTATGTATTGGTTTTTCAAAAATAATGCAAAGCGAGTTGGAAATAAGTTTAATGGGTGAACGTAAATATTTTCTTAGATTTAAAAAGTTTAAAAATAAAGAAGGTATTATTTTAAATAAATGTAATTAAACTAATGATCTATTGAAATTATATGGATTTAATATAATTAAGATTAGTGAAACCCCTATGAGTTCTACATGCAAGTTAGATCTTGATGAAAATAGAAAATCAGTTGATCAGACTGCTTACTAAGGAATGATTGGGAGTTTTCCTGCTAATAGCCCAGATATTATGTTTAGTGTGTTTATGTGTTCATGATTTCAAGAAAACCAAAATTATTCACATTTGAATGCAATTAAAATAATTTTTAAATACCTCAAGCATAAAACTAATTTAGGATATTCTATCCTAAAAAGACAACCTTTTGATTTAGTTAGCTATTCAGATGCTGCCTTTGGTGGATGTTAGTTGGATTGAAAGAGTACCTCAAAAACATGTCACTTTTTGGGAAAGTCTCTAATATCATGGTGTAGTAAAGAGAAAAATTCAGTTTCATTATCAAATCCTGAAGAAAAATACATTGCTATTAGTAGTTGTTGTACAAAAATTTTGTGGATGAAACACACCTTATTGGACTATGGATTTCCATTCAGACATATCCACATGAACTGTGACAACACAAGTGATGTTAACATTTCTAAGAATCCAATTTCTCATTATAGAACAAAGAACATTTTTGTAATACATCAATTCTTGAGAGATCATTATCAAAAAGTTGATATAAACCTGTAGTTTATTGGGACTGAGCATCAGCTTGCGGATATCTTCAATAAACCCATAAACTCTGAGAGAATGAACTACATCATACATGAACTAGGAATGATAAATCTCTATAGTCATATCAAACCTTGAAAATGATCTCAGGAAACTGATCCTTGAAACTGATCTCATGAAACCTATCCTTGAAACAAATCTTGTGAAACTGATCCTTGAAACAACTCTCATGAAACCGATCCTTGAAACCGATCTCGTGAAACTGATCCTTGAAATCAACCTCGTGAAACCGATCCTTGAAACTGACCTTGTGAAACTGATCACTTGAAACCAATTGTGTAAAACCGATTATATGAAATCGATGTATTTAAGGACTCTCTTATAATTCTATCTATTTTGAATAAAATTATGTTGTTTTGTGTTCATTTTACCACATTTAAATTTTATTCTTTATGATTTACAATCCCTAAATGATATAATAGTCCACCTTTGGATTTACCCCCAAGAGAACTTTTTTTAGGTGATGTGGATGAGGAAGAGACCGAGGTTACTGGAGTTTAAGGTTTTGTGAGTAAATTAGATGAGGAGTCTGATGATGTTGATGATGATGATGATGATGATGGAGGAAATGATGATCATGTAGGCGATTATTTAAAAGTGGGACAAAAAATATTTGAAAAATCTAGTGAAGAATATGTAAGTGGATCTGGTGATGGTTCTGATCCTATTGAATAAGAGGATGTCGATCATAGCGATTATGGTCATGAGGATAAATCACGTCTTCCTAATGTGAAAATCATGAAATCATTTAGGAATTTAATGAACATATTGTTAGTGGCCATGAAGAAGAAGGTGAGGATTAGGTGCCTCAAATTGAGGGAGTTCCAAGAGAAGTTGAAGTGGCTAGAGCACTTGAAAAACCTCAAGCACAATTGGTACATGTGCCCAGAATTGTTATTATGGCTAGAGGACATGATGAAGAAGTTGAAGTAGTTGAAGTTATTCCTAAGCCTCATGAAAGAAGGGCCAGGATTGACACTCTTGAACCAAGAGACTGGACCAATACTCGAGAGTGGAATAATGATCCAAGATTCATTCTTTTTGGGTTGGAATATTACTCTAATGAGGAGAGGGTGCCTCTTCCTCCTGCTCCACTAGTGAATATGTCACTAAAGCATATTTGGAGTGATTCAAAAATGATTTATGTGAGTCAGTGAGTTCATTATTTGGATCTAGATGTGAAGCCTCTATTTCAATAGGTATTTCGGATGCAGATGCAACACATATTGTAAGGATGGTGATCTAGGATATCCAACCAAATCTCATTACCACATCTGAAACCATCATTAGACATATTAACTTGTTGATAAAATATGTAAGGAAGATGAAAAATGAGTTAAATACTCTAACCTATGATTTGAATACCTCCTTTAGTGGTGTACTGGATGTTCCTAAGAACTTGGTGACTCATCTACAAAGTGTAGATCTGAAGAAGTTGAAAGAGGAGCTTGGAAAAATGATTACTAGTCCATACAGTTCAAGAGGTGAGACAAGTGCTGTTGCTGATTTAGAATCTTTTAATGCTATGATGAGAGGGGAACTCAAAAATCTTCATAGTGTTTAAGACAAAGATACCCTTGAAAAAGTACATAGAAATATAGACCATGTGTTCAATATGGTAAGGCAGTGCACAAATGAAGCCTCTGCCGCTCAGAAATATATTATAGAGAATATGGATAAGTACTTTACTAAGATCTATACCAAGCATGATCTCATAAATATATTGAAGCTTTTTGCAGAAAATCTCAGAATTCCTTGAGTCACAGAAGATATCAAGAAACAAGTGACTCAATTTAAGATGTTTACCCCTTTTCTAAGTAAATTCATGAAGAATAAGTATGACTTCAATAAAGCCATGCAATATGGTGGTAAAATCATCAATGATTTCATCAACCTCCTCAAGTCATATCTACATGTTCAAGATGAACCAGTTGTGGTTCTTCCTGCTGCTTCCATTGGTACTACCTCTCGGCCTCCTGCTCCAATGATTGCCTCAGGCTCTATCCCAGATTCGACCTGTCGTTATAGAGAAATACCCTAGTAATGTGTTGTTATAATGAAGTCCTAACCTTACAGCCAATGTCCCGATAGTTGTTTCCTTTACTTGTGTTATCTTCAGACCACCTCTCCCCTCTACCACTCCCAAACCTTCTCATCCAACTCTGGATCCTTCAAATAACGTAAAATCCTTGAAAAAGATAAATCCTTAGTGATGGATTGTGTGTTTGATAGGGATTTTTCATTTTCTTATTGATTGTACTCTTTTCCTTCTTAATGGAAATATTTTTTGTCTTCTATGTGTCTCTCATTTTCATTATGATATTTATCTTCTTACTTTTTCCATTTTATTTTTTTTGTAATCCCAAAAGGGGGAGAAAAGGCATAAATTATTAATTTCAAGAAGGCATACATTATTAATTTTAGGGGGTTCAATTCTGGCATAGGACACATGGCATGTACTAAACATAATCTATATACATTTATTGATGGGGATCTTTGTTTAAAAAAACTCTCAACTAAGGGAAATCTTTAGTTATATTTAATAATCACATTTAGTGAAGTATGATAAGTCAAGTTATTATTAATCCTTAAATTTACATGAATTCCATAATTTTTTATTATAAAAAATGGGGAGATTTGTTGGACCCTCGATGATATAATAGTTTTTATAATCACAAATAATGTCAATCAACGGATTCTACTTTTTCATGCCATTTTATATATCTAAATAAATAAATTATGTCATATAGAACAATATATTTCAATAAGTCAATAAACTATTTTTATGAATCAATATGTTAACAATTGTATATTTACATGTAATTTTGGATGTCACTTAATCTATTAATGTTATGTGTAATATAGGAACTTCATAAGTTTCTCAGAGTCCCTAGCACCGATAGTTTATTCAACACACCGATGTTTGACACACCGATGTTCGGCACATATATGTTCAACAAATCGATGTTCAAAACAACGATGTTCAACACAATGATGTTCGACACACCGATGTTCGATTGACCGATGATGACAGAATGATGATGAAGGCCTAATGATAGACCGATGATGAAAGACTGATGATGGACTGATGACAAACCAATGATGAAAGACTGATAATGAAGGACTGATGACAGGCCGATGATGACCGATTGATACTTATGACTCACTAATAGTCATAAATAACTGTTCAAAATTTTTTAATTCAAATTTATTTCTAACAGGAATATTTAGACAAATTAACGTTTCTAACATTATTTAAGGTTGTCTGTAGGAATATCCGTAGGCAGTATGTGGTAAATGCACATGGGGAGAT
This sequence comes from Viscum album, assembly GCA_963277665.1. Taxonomy (NCBI): domain Eukaryota; kingdom Viridiplantae; phylum Streptophyta; class Magnoliopsida; order Santalales; family Viscaceae; genus Viscum; species Viscum album. The sequence continues at coordinate 1,979,634,463 of OY728125.1, read as the reverse complement.
CTTCATGCCTACTGTACCTTGATGTATAAAAGTATTACAAGCTCAACCATAAAATTACTCTCTGAACCCATTATAAAAAGATAGGTAGAGTCTGTGAATGTGAATAATATTTCAAATATAAGAACTCAAAGTTTGAGTTCACTAGAAGTTTAATATTAGAATCTATAACCTTCTAAATCTCACTGAAGATCCGGACATTGAAGAGGTAAACCTTTTCACACCTAGAATATATATTACCAAAACCATGATACTCTATTCTGAAGACAACTTCTTGAAGAGGACTCCAATATCATTTTCTCTAAATCTATTGAGTCTAGAACATTACTTCATAATGCACAGAGATTTCTAAACTCTTTTCTTCTTCTATAACTCTATTTGGATCTTGTGTTTACTTTTTGAGAAGTGTGTGCATTTTTTTGTTTCAAACACACTATATTCTAAGCATAACTGGAGGATACTAAAATATCCTCACACTCAATCACTTTTTTCTCATGTACCCAATGAAGAACAGTGGAAGAAATCATGTGGGATCTGTTTGTTAGTTTTCCCACGAATAAATCTGGTAGATGTCATGTGTGACCTAGATAGCCCTGTGTGCTGTTGTGAACCATCATCCAGGGTGTGGATGAAATGTTTATTAATATAAAATACTTGGTTTCAGTGATCACCAAGTGGAGAGGACTAAGTCTCAGCTTGATATTGATCCACTTGTTTTTTATCCGCTGTACAGTTTATCTTGTGTTTGAATCTAATCTGTGTTTAATTCATTGCACATTAAGAAAAATTTAACTTTGATAGTTAGTTTAGTAAGGGTTTATATATATTTTGAATCAGTATATTAGTTTCAAAAGTTTGACTCATCTATAGATTGATAATGCTGATAACTAATCAATATTCTATGAAATTAATTGATTATTCAGGACTTTTATAAATTCACTGCAAACTAACTTTGATTATATTTTACTTTTGGTATCTTATTTTAAAGAACCAATTTTAACATAAATTTTCATGGATACTCAATTCCGCCCCTCTTGAGTGATCTACTTCGACCAACATTTACCAATCCCATTAATGGAATTTCCCCATTATTCAATCCACACTTTTTAAAAGAAGGAAGATTAATTTCCATTTCTCCATGGATTCTATATTGATAATTTACTTGAAATTCTATCTTTTTATTCTAATCCCTAGAAAAAGAGAATAATTGAATTATTCATTCTCTATTTATACCTTGAGAGCACATGATAATATTTCTTCATTGTTAGTAGAGTCCATTATGGATTATTCCTTTTGGAGACTTGGTTTTAAGCCACAAATTAACTGATAAAATTTTAATTTATGGCCAATAATAAAACCATAAGCGTACCTCATATGTCTTGAAAACTTATTTAGTTACATTTGGATTCATCCTCCTCCTTCTATAGATCAATTAAATCCTTAAAAATTTCATGTGAAGAGTGTTTTGAAAGTTCTTACTAAATGATAACCTCTTACACTCTTCCCTTTACATAGAGTCAATTTATTTATCTTGCCTATTATTATTAATATGGGTCCACTTTTGATCTATTTCACCTTGAAAATGACAAATGAACAAGTTAAAATTTTCATTATACAAGTATTGGATAAAAAAAATATTTTTAGTGGTAATGATCAGATACATAGAAATTAGTGTATTACAGGAATCAAAAAATTTAGATTTTTGCCTCCCCATGAATGACTCAGTGGTATGTTTCTTCTTCCTGTTATTGGTTGGAATAACTTATAAGATTCATAGCTTGGGAGCATTGCGTAACTATATCAACCATATTTTTAATTCCAACCACCATACCATTCAATTTAACATGAGGAAAATCATTACACTGCTCACCACATTCATTTTTTACTTAATTCCATTAGGTTTCGACCATTGACTAAAAACAAAAACATAGTGTAAGAAATAGGTACACTTTATTAGAGTGATCAATCTTATAATCATGAAAATAATTCTGAAAATTTCCTAAACTATGATACCTTATTATCAACATATGACATATTAGGTTTATCCTCTATCAAATTCAGGTTATTATTGAATATATTAATTTCTTTCATTATATTCATCATAACATAATCTCCAAAAAATAAATAAACCCTTCAATGATAGAAACTGAGGTGACCTTATAATTCCATACATATCTACTAAATTATTCTAAATAAACATTAAATATAGATCATAGTAATACTTTTCCTGAACCATGATGTGTTTATATATTTATAGTTTAGATACATAATCAAATTATATCATGAAAGTTATTCAACATCTCTGATAAATTTGTTCTCACATTGTACCCTTCTTAATCATATCCCGCTTAATACCATTCTTTATAAACAAGGGAAATGTATATATATGAAAGGGAGAACTAAAATTATAATTAATTGTAAATGTAGATGAAATCAATCAAATATCATAGACTAGCATACGATAATAAAATTGGTATGCGAGCTTGTTCTTAACATATGAAATTCAAACCTAATTAGTCATAGATAAGAAATCAGGATTTGAGGCATAAAACATTGTCATTAAAAATACATGATTCTTAAGCATGTAAAATCCTTACTTATAAATGATTATCCATGAGTTAAAATAATAATAATAAGAACATTTCATAGGATTTTGGAACAATTATAAGCCAAAAAATTCATTTCATTAGCTGAGGATCACAACAAAGTATATCATAACATAGTTAACATAGCCACATAGTTGAGTGGGTTCACTCACCATTACCTATAATATTACCACATTATATATCAATATTTTTCTAATTAATTATTGGGATATATAATTCCAAGCCCATTATTAATATATTTTAACAATACTTTAGTGTTCTATAAGATCATAAAAACATTCATAACTTCATCATCAAATAATCAGTGTAAAAGAAATTGGTTTCAAAAATATTTCTTCCTCATGTAATCATTAGTAATCTAGAGAAATAAAATTGATGGTATAATTAGAGTATATCCAATGTGAAGAATAATATTCCTTAAATTATTTTGAAATAGATGAAATTTTTTTTAAAACAATTTGAAATATTAATTTAATAATAAGAGATAAAATCTTTTCTTTTGGTAACTTTAAAAAAATAAATATTTAATAGAAAATGGGATTTGTAGGTATAAGCATATAATAATAATCCTTTAATAGTAGTAACTAATCTAATTCTATTCATAGATCACATGTAATAATTGAATCAAATGATCCAAACATCATGTATAAAAAAAGTAGATTACATGACTAGATAAAAATTCTAGAACCATGATGAAAAAATCATTAGATGTAATTAATAATTAATTTAAAAGAAGATATAGGATTACCTTAACTTATAATACTTTATGCATTCATGATAAATAGAATCGGTATAACTGGCCAATTATTGTGTTGTAGGATCTAAGTATTGAATCATACTTGAGGTGGTCCACATTTTAACCATAATCCTTAAATGATACTGTAGAATCATCAGGGTTCTTTCACGACTGATCCTGATGACTTGCATTATTCATTGTTGACCACAAATTAATTCTTATTGAGAGAGGGAAAAATCCTTATGATCTATCATTTTCTTGAGAGAGGATTAAAGGAGATCACTCTAGATATCTTGATCTCCCTCTAGGTCATGAAAAATTATCACATTATCCATTGTTCACAAAAATCTATTTAGGAATGATATATAATTAGATATGTATTTTTGAAGGTTTAGGGTTGGAAAATATCATACAAGCTCTTTCGAAATTCCATAATTGTTAATTTTCCTCAAGTAAAATTAAAATAATAATATGAATATTGTTATTAAATCCTTGATTTTTTTAAAAATAAAGAATATAAATAAATATCATTTATACCTTTTCCAGTAGGACCATTAATCTCAGTATTCTTTCCCTCATCCATATTTACCGATCCTTGAATAATGACTATTTATTTAATAAATAAATATCACTATATTATTCATTTATAATGATAATAAATTTTATGTTCTAGAAACTTGAAAACCAATAATAATAATAATTATTTAACTCAATTCTTATTTCGAATAACTTATTATTAAATTATGATGATCAACCAAAAAAATTAAATATTATTTATTCTTACTTGTTAAATTCAATGTTAATATTTAATTGAGATTTTAGAAACACTTAGTGTGTAACCCTTAATTCCACTTTATCATTAGAATTAGGGTTAACCCTATGAAGTATAAGGTTGGAACCATCCAACATGTCATGGCATCCATAGAGAAAAGATTCAATGTCATAATGATGTTCGACCTCCTATGAATGTTTACTATTTAGTATTATACCTTTATCAAATTATCTCAACTAAAGATGTTTTCATGATAGTTCTATAAACCTATATGATTGATGTATCATTCTTTGGATTTCTGAAAATGAGCAAGCCCATCAAACACCATGACCATTTATTTATTTAAAAACTTTCATTCCTGTCAGTGGGGATGTGATATTGACATTCATCATGAGACAAGAGGTATAAATTCTTTCTCACATTATCCATTAATACCATATCATTTGTGATGCAACCAACATATCCTAATTCTATGTGAATATATTTCATCATTATTTTCATCAATATATCAAATTATGTGATCCATGATATCCATTTACAAGAATAATAAAGTCTAAGGATCAATACAAATATATGGAGATAGAAACATCTAATGAAATAAGGAAATGTGGATTTCTCATTGATAGACCTATTCTCATAACCTCCCGTCTTGGATTTTACCAAGTATGAACACCATGAGAATGTGTATCAATGTCTTATGGGCCTCCTACCCCAAATAACCAATTTTTTCTAGGTTCTTTATGACAATAACATCCAGACATAGAAAAAGGTTGTAGTACAGTATTGTGGAACCTTTAGGTTCTCATCGTAGTACAGAACTGCTTTGACCCTTAAACATGACATATAATCTAAGAAAATTATCACATATAAATATCAATAAGAATAGTTGTCAAAATATGATAAAAAAATTATTTAATAATAAAATTATGTATTCAAGAAATAAAAAAGTTGGTTCTTGGGAAACAACTCCAATAGAGTCCCACTTGCACTAGATCCAACTGATAAAAGCCTTTGGTCCATTATCTATCAAATGATACTCGTGATTCTGTTAATATGAATCCTTCAAAATGGCCCCCTCCATGTTTCCCTCCATAGACACTCTAATCAATACAACTTCACCTCATTGAGAAAAATCCCTCAAGATATGAATTTTACAGAGTATGTTTCATGTCCATTGGTGTGACCTTGGATATTTAGAGAGAGAAACCACTACTGTTTATACATAGTAAACTATTATGGGATATTTACTTCTTGGCACCACATCAATAACTTGGATATATTTTTAAATCCAATCTACTTTCTTGTCTGAATCAAAAGCCACAATATACTCAGGGTCTACAGGAGAATAATTATAACTGGCTACTTGGAAATCTTGAAGTTCAAAGATCCTTTATTGATACAAAATACATATCGGAACTATGACTTAAGATCATTTGGAGATATCCTAAAACCAGAATTTGTGTAACCCCTAATGACTACTCTTTATCTCCTCCATAAACAAGTAAAATATCCTTATCATGCCTCAAAAAATATAATATAACCTTAATAATAGTCCAATGATATTAACCAAGATCTTCTTGATATTTTACCTCAATACACAAATCCTAGGAAAAATTAATCCTTATACAAAACAAATTATACATGATATATCCTAACAAAGAATAGTATGATATCTTACTCATTCCCTATATTTAATATTGTGTGAGAGGAAAAATTTTCAGGGAAAGATGTATACCATGTGACACTAGAAACAATAATATCTTGGGTTTTTATATACCAAACCATTCCAATATTTGGTTAACATATGTACCTTTAATTATTAGTATAATCCTATTGGATCTATCACACATGATCTTGATCCCTAGAATATGGGCTACTTCACCTAATTCCTTCTCAGAGATGAACTTTCTCAACCATGCCTTAACCTCTTGCAAGGATGTTGTATCATTTCAAATTAAAAATACATGATCAATATATAATATATTGAAAAAAATGAATTACCACTAAATTTATTATAAACAAATGGATAAAATTAATTATTAATGATTCAAAATTCATTTATAGCTTCAAAGAATTGAATTTTCCATGAACTGGAGGCTTTCTTTAATACATAGATAGATCTATGAAAATTGCATACCTTTTTTTAATTTCTTGGAGTCATAAACCCTTGTGATTTTGTCATGTAAACATCCTATTGAGTATTTAAATTAAGGAAAGAGGTATTTATATCCATTTTAAATATATCATAGTCATGGAATGGGTTTTTAGAAAACAAAATTATGATAGAATTCATATTAGAATTCATTTCTTTTTCCATAATGTAGATTTAGATCTATTTTCTACATAACATTATGATATAGGATCATCATTGTGATCCATGAAAGAGTCATCATCATAGGTGAACAAAAAACCGCATCTCTCTGGTTTTATTACCTCTCTAGTACTCATACATAGTACTTGTGTTTTAGGAACAACATCTTCCATTGGGACTTATGGACTTAGTTCTTGTATTAACTCTTTTGTATCTTGAGTTTCATCTTCATCAAAGTAATTACTTCTCCCACTATCCTCTTTAAGGATTCTATCCATCTCAGGAAATAAAGCCTATCTTGAAATAACAACTTTAATGTTTGAATGATTTTATAGATAGTTACCCTTTTTCTCATTGGGATACCCTATAAAGTTAAATTTTATTCATTAGAGTTCTAGTTAATTTCTAGAAGATGATTTTACAAATTCCTCAAAAGCCATGCGTGATAATGTGATAAAACATATTTCTTTACAATCCAAAACTCAAATGGAATACCATTTTCTATTTTGTTATTAAATCAATTTAGTATGTATAATATTGTGTATAATTTATATCACAAAAAGGACAATAGAGGCTTACCTAACCTGTCATTAACCTTATAATGTCCAAGAATATGTGATTCCTCCTATTACTAACACCATTACACTATGTTGTATAAGGTGGAGTGAGTTGACATAAAATCCCATACTCCCATAGAATGTCTATAATGTCTTGGATAATATATTCACCACCTCAATCTGTTGGATGTTTCTTTATCTTCCTACAAATACAATTATCAACCTCATTCTTAAACTCCTTGAACTTCTAAAAGGATACATACTTGTACCTAATTAATTTTATATAACCATATATAATCAAGTATTTGGTAAAATTAATAAATTTAGAGTATTTTCCATAAAAAAATAGGGTTTACCATTTCTAGAAGCTCATTGTCCCGTTCACCTTGACCACCAAATAGTGGTTTTGTCATATTTTCTTTGTAATCAAACAGGAACTATTTCAAGTGATTTCTTATTGAAATAGTCTAAACAAACATATTGATAGAGATTTATCAAAAGATTTTTATTTATTTGATCAAGAATATGATCCCATAACTGTGTTTCATAGGAGTTTCGTGTGTTAGTTTCACTATCAATTGAATTTGTTTTTTTAATTTAAGTCATAAAGGTTATTATTCATCTGTTCCATACCATAAAATATGCGATCTTTATAAAAGTATAAACCCTTATTTACTAATATAAAAAGACCAATAAATATCTAAAAATAAGTTTAAATTATGTTATTTGTGACACTAGAAACATAATAAAAATTCTTTAAATTCAAAATCAATCCTGTTAGAAATGTGAGGTGGTATTCTCATGTTTCTAGAATAGCCAACCTACCTCCATTGGATACCCACAGACGAACCACATCTATAGTAATCTTTTAAAATATATTTGGATCCTATATTTGGATAAAAATGTGATCACCATAGGATGTATCTAATTCCCAACATATAGATATGGAAATATTATAGTCAACAATGAATTCACCTAAGGATTTCCCTTACTTTTTTTAGATGAGTGAAATTACTTTTCTTGTGGACCTACTTGTGATATGAAAAGAATACCACATACTATTAATTTCCTTACCTATGGATCTTCTTTTTATTTTAAGGATGGTTCTCTAGAGCCTTCAAATTAGAAGGATTGTTCATATACTTTTCCTTAATCTTATTTTTCTTATTCACCAGTGGATAATGAGTTTTTTTAGTCCTCATGTCTTTATCAAATTGGTGGAAAAGTATAATAATTTTAAATGGTGTCTTTTCACAATTTCTCATATTATAATTCATAATAAAACTACATAAGTTTTCTGGAAGTGATGAAAAATTGGATTTTTACATAGCTCATTAGGGATCTTAAAACCCAGGATGTCTCAAAACTCAATTTATTTAATTATCTTTACTACATGTTCCCTAGATGAAACTGAATCTCCAAACTTGCATGTGAATCGTGTATTGGAGATCTCATATATCTATGATCTCTCATTCTCTTGATAGAGATCATGAAGGTGAGAAACTATGTTATATGCATCAATATCCTCACATTTATTTAAAATATCATTAAACATGATAGAATATAGAAAATATTTAACCTATATTACATCATCCACATGCTTTATATAGAGAGATACATGTTCCTCACTAGCCTCTATGGAAAGAAACTCATGATATGGGATTTCCAGCGCATACTATTTCCATTTATGGAATATTATAACACATTATTTCCTATATCATTCCTATAAATTCATTCTGGAAAGAAGGATATCCTTTTCTTGTATGGATTGTTGTAATATATAATTTATTTTTTAAATTTTCCATTGCCTACCAATTAAGATATGATAATTAGTAGTAATTTTCATTACAAAATAGATTAAAAATTAAAAATTAATAAAATTGTTATTAATCTCCAACTTTTTTTGGAAACCTAATAGCTCTCAACATCAGTTTGACAATATCATATCACTTATATATTCTTGTGTAAAGGATCCATATTCCATTCTCATAACCCACTCATGGTCTGAACAAGCTATTTGAAGGGTTTTAGGTAGGTGTAACTTTCCAAAAATATTAACTCATAATTCCTTGATCTGTTGAGTGTAGAACCAAATCTTTAAATATTTTTTAAATATTTATTCTACGTTTTTCTCTTAGTTGCACCATGTCCTTCTTTGTAAGTCAACCCTTTATGTAAACTAAGTTACGTCAATCCAAAACATCAAGTGAAATTTACCTGATAATTAAAATCTCCCCAACATGGTTTGGTAAATTACATATAACTATTAGTCCAATTATAAATTATGCATTAGAAGACTAAACTATCTTAATATTTTAATTATTATAATTTTATCCTTATATGTTATACACATTTTATACTTTTACATTACTTGTTAATAATAAGTGGATTTCACTAAATAAGTTAGTTTTACAGAACCAAAACTAACATGAATAAGATTTCTATGTAAAACAAAGGAAGCATTTAATGGAATTAAAATGGTTAAAAATGTACATGATGACTGGGAAATATGTTCATGTCGCATACATTCAAGAAAACATTCTTTTCAATATTTTCTAAACGGTAAAATGTGTGTCAAGTGGGAAACCGTTAAAAAGATTAATTTTTTAAACTTTCTAAAGAATGTAATTTATAGTTGATAATTTATTCTCAAAATCATTGGATTATAGAAGGAAATATTCTATAAATATCTTAAAGAATAAGAACATGGTATAAAAATAATCCTGAACAAAAAATAAATAAATAAATAAAGCTTTTATTAAATTTTTTTTTATATATTTTGAGTACCAAAGAGGGTAAAAATAAAATTAATGCTTGAAAAATATATAAGTAAAAAATAGAATTAAATATAATGATTTTTAGAAATTGATAGAAAATAATTTTCACAGTTGAAATTTTTCATGAAAAGTCTATATTAAAAATGAGATTGAAACATAAACCCTTACCTCTGGTTCAGAATTGATTCATACAAAATATAACCTACGGTATTATAAATTTATATTTATTTTAATTCAAAATTAAAACAAAATTCATGCTCATATTTCTTGATATGACTCGTTCATAATTTCCAATCACCAATTTATTAATACATATCCACTAAAGTCAATATTCTTGTGTTAACAGTTTCATTTTCATATAAGTTTTAGCTAGCAGACTTCAGACCATTCCCATCTTTCAAAGGTTCCATAATATCCATAATATTAATCATTTAGTTAAAAAATTTATCAATTATACACTCTTTCAAGGAAATCCATTGAAGTCTGTTATAGATAATTAATTACATCATTTCATGGAGGTGGTAGTCAACATGAATTCCCTAGGAATTATTTCATTTTTAAATGTATAAAAATAAAGGTAAATAATTATTTATCATTTTAAAATCATAATTATGTCATAAATAATAATAATATATATATATATATATATTTATATATATCAACATAACCATCCATGTTATGTGGTTTTGAAGAATGAAACACATCGTTTCATGAAGGGGGCAGTCCCTATGTACTCCTAGGAAACACTTTCATTTTACATTGGATGGAAAGATGATTGAATATTGTTTTACCATTAACATAAAAAAAATTAAATATATTAAATATAATGATTTAATTATATTAATATGATTTAATAATATTTTGAGGAGTTGGAAAAAGAAATAAACATGAAATATATCAGTAAACATAATTACAACTTCTTTGATTATCTTTATTTGGGATATAAATGGATCCATAATAGGATGTTATTTTAGTGAGAATTTGAACACAGGGAAATGAAGAGTAATTTTTGGAAGATATCTGGGAAGGTCTTCATTGAATTACAGTGCTCAAGGTGTGTGAATAAGTCAGAAGAAAGAGTGATTCTTTATAAGCGTCGCGGGGGGGGGGGGGGGAACCCTTTAAAATATTCATTGTTTTAAAATAATATAATGACACTTACATGTAAGTGCGGGAAAAAAATGGAAAAACGTTTAAAATAAAGGATATTGGAGTTTCTAAATCCACTAAACCGATCACATTCAGACAACTGTTAGTGAAAATTGAAGCCTAATCTCTTAGTCTAACCTTCATATAAACCCTTTTATCTCCAACCGCTACGACACAAAATTTACCATGGTAATAATTCATTATGGATAAAAAATATGTTAATAATATGTTAATAATATTTATTATTATAATTAAAAATATTCAATCAATTTTTTTGGATTCCATCACTGGAGGTGGAAATTGTTTTTTCTGATATCTAAGTACAAAACACATAAAAACCATTTTTGGAAATATTTTATTTTTATGAATAAAAATTATTTTATTCTCATTACATTCCTAGTAAAAAAAATAGATGAAATGTAATTTATTTTATTCAATATATTAACTTTAAATTCCATTAAAATCATTCAACAATATTGATTTTTTTAATTTATTACAAAAACACATTACTCACATAAAAATAGCTTTCCAAAAAATACCTCATTTTACTTTCAAAAGATTTTATTATTATTTATAACCATTTTATAGTCAATGTATGAATGATAAATAATTTTTAGAAATTTTAATTAATAATTTTCCCTTTGTTTAATAATTTAAATAAAATAAAATATATATTAAATAAAATATATAATAAAAACGATGTCGTTGAACAAAACTATTTTTTTATAGCCAATAATTACAGGACTGAAATTCCTTATAATTTATAAACTATATCAAAAAAGTTATTACTTTATTTTATTACATTATTTTTATAAATTCCTTTTAATTAAATAATAGTTTATTTAATATTTTTAATAAGGTATTATTCTATTAGGTTTTGTGTTGTGTATATTTCAAGTTATTGAACACATTGAATTTATTACAAAGAAATAAATTCTAAAATCTCTGGGTGTTACATGATCCATTAAAGTCATAAAATTTTAAAAACCATCTTATCATCATGAATTTTTTTAGTGTATTCTTCCTCTTATTTTCTCAACATTCTTGTTTTCTTGTTTTTGGTGGACCTTTTCTTACCTTAATCTAGTTTTTTAAGTTCACTTGAATTTTACCACATTTCTTTTTTGAGGTTTTCTACCTGATTATAATTAGCATATGCTCCACCTTTATTCCTTGGATAGTTTATGAAAAATCTCACAATCCCACTACGCTTAAAAACTTTTCATGGGATCTATATTTTTGACATACCTTTTCTATTTTAGAAGTTCATAGATATAAGAGATATAATCCTCTTATAATATCCACCATTATCTTGCTGATCCTCTAATTCACTAGAGTACAACACATCCACTTATAAATTTTTTATTTTCTATATATATTCATAATAATTTTATTCTTTTATATCCATCTTGAAAAATAGATATTTTATCATCTCATAATTGACAAGTATATTATTCAAATCTTTAAGAGATAAATCTTATCTATATTTCAATATAGAACATTTAGGATCACATATGTCACAAAAGTTTCTCATCAAATTCTTGTTGATATTTGGATCTTACATAGTATCTATGAGTCATTTTAGGTTGATAAAAATATAATTTAATATTATGAATTATTCATCAAGTGTTTTTTATCAGTTACCCATAAATACACTCCTTTATATCTGAAAATATTCTTCATTGACATTCACATTCCCCAAAAAACACATTCTTGTTTTTCCAATGTTTCATTACTAGTTTTGAGACCCATAACCATTATATAAAATTTTTCTTATAAGGATATTGGAATAATATTCTTTACCTTTAAATCAAATTCATTTTTTCACTTATTAATAAAAGTCATGGAGGAATATTTGTACTTAAATTGAAATCTCATTGTAGCAGTATCATCTACCTCTAAAAAAAATGAATAGAGGTAGGATGTCATTATACTATTCCATACATGATAATTTTTTCTAATTAATGCAATAATCCCTATATTGTTAATAGAACTCATATTATCCATCTCCATCAATGTAAATATCTATAAAATATAACATGTATTTCTTTAATACTAGTTGAAGTTCCCATGAATATGTTATACTACTGGGGGAGGGGGATGTTAATTAGTGGTGTCCTTTTATAATTTAATTTAACCTATAATTAAACTCTACAAATTGTTAGAGTTTTGAACATTTTATCATGATATATCACCCGTAACTATATTCAATGGAGAATATAAATCAATATAATTCACTTAGGTATTTGTAATGTTCAATCCCAATGTGGGTACCTACTCCATTCTATATTTTTTTATCTCATGACAAAAATATTCACTATATAATGTAAGTGAATAAAAATGGGATATATCAAAAATATCCCTTACCATATATCTAAAGGATATTTATACCGGATCCCTCTAATTTATAATGGGAACAAAAATGTAACCATAATGATCACTTTAAATCCAGTATACTTTTTCAACCAATAGTTGATCTTCCTCTAACCTTAATAATAATCTAAATTTATACTTTCCCAATAAATCAATTTCATGAAAATATCCTTATTAAAATCCGACTACAATATATTAAACATCCAAACTCTCAACGAAGATATTTTCTTGAATGTATCCACTATCTTCATTTCCCTATAATTATTTGGAATGGTGGTAATTTTTCTTTAACCTAATGGATCATTCAAAACACATAGATTATACTCTATATATTTTCTAATATAAAATTATTAGTAACCATGAAATATAAAAAAATATCTCTTGAAATAACCAACCCATCAATGATAAAATTGGTTTTTAAACATTGTATCTTCTTATTTATTGAAACCTTAGTCAATCTCTTTTAGTACAACTGAATATATTAGATTTTAAATTATTTAAATACCCATAAATATCATCATCTTCTATTTTAATGGTATTTAAAAATCTTAAATAGATTCATGATTTCAAATTTTATAATTTTATATATATTATGTCTATCATAGAATTACCACAATGAATTTTTTATTTCATCTAAATATTTAGTTAAATCAATTGTAGCTATGGAATATTTTTGTAGTTCAACTTCAAAGAATTATTAAATGTACTTCAATTATATTTTGTATCTCATTTTTCATTTATGTTTTAACATCAAAACAAAAAAATATTAAAATTATTTAAACCTAATATGACATATCCCAAGATATTATAGTATACTCATTCCATTTATCCAACATTTCCTTGAATATTTTTCCTCTGATATCTCATATTCCAAAATTCAATCTTCTTATATTATACTCATATGAACATTGTAAAATTCAATCTGTTATACCTAGACCCCTTCATATCTTCAAAAACAGTCCACGTTATGTTTAGGTTCTTCCATGTAAGTAAATTCTCAGAACATTAGGTGTACTTATAAACTTGTTCAATGTAAACTAAAACAAATTCTTGTTCATGGAAAAAACTAGACCAACATTCATTGTTTTTTAATTCTAAATATATATCTCAAATTATCTCAAGTACTTTAATTCAATTATTGTTACCTCAAAACCATAACATAACTTGAATCACAGTTGAATATAAAATCACCTTGACATTTATTTCATTGAATTATTAGTATAATATCATCTATATTATCTTCAAGAATATATTTTGGAAATCTTTCACCTCTTCTAATTTGGAAAACTGATATAGTCCTATATTTCTTCCTATTAACCTTATATAATAAGTGGTAACTCTTACATATTCCTATGAGTATTCGTACCTTTTTTATTTTTTAGTGAACATAAATTTTACATAAGATGTATTTATTCTTACGTATCATATAGAGGTTTCTCCATTTTCCACATTTTATAATACCCCTATAATATATTAACATACTTTTATAATATTATGTATTTCATAATATAATTTCCTTTAAAAATTATTAGTGTGTTTTGAAAAAAGCCCTTATAAACGTATGAAATACAACATATTTATTTCCTTTCCCCTTTCAAAAAAATACTCCTTAGATCCTAAATTTTTAAAATTCTTAACATTTTATCATTTCAATACATTAACTTATGATCATCTATAAACAATTCTTCTCTAGGTTTTAACTTATGGATATATTAAGTTATTCTGAAACTTTCTAGCCATATGTAACTTATTTATTATTTTGTTTAATTTAACTAAACATCCAGAACTTGTCAGGTAGATTTGGGAAAATAACTTTTATGTATCTCAATATTTATTTACATATTTTAAAAATCTAACTCAATAAGGAACTCAGTAGCTAAAGATGCACCTATCTTCCATGAACATAGTGTATGCTACTAATAATTTTCAAACATAATGTTATGGAATGTATCCACATTAATTCACAGTATTTATGAATTATAACTTTATTATTACATATTCATCAAAAGTATTATCTTATATAAGGATGACACAAAATATAACACCTTGAACAATTCTAAGAGTTCTTCAAGTAGAAATCGATATTGGGGATAGACCCTGTAAAAATATTACAAAATAATTATTTTTCTTATTTAGTGAATTTCATGTAGTGAGGTGTGTTTATAATTTATAAACAGATATTTTTTCTGTAAAATGTGAAAATGTTCATATATTAAGTGGTGTGATGGAGAGCCGCAACGAGGGCGATGCTCCGCTAACCCTATCGCGATGGTGGCTGTCGCGACCCCTCCTCCCGTTGGGGGGGGGGGATGGGTCTTCGCCTTCAACTCATGCTTCAGGTGATGTGCAACCAAGAATTAGGGATTGCTTTGGATCCTCGTCGGATGCGGGTTGCTTCCTCCCCGAAATAGAAGTTTCGCCGAAGGTACCTGGGTGCGTTTCAGGTCAACCTATTGTTCCGGTTTCGGTGAAAGAATTTTATGAAGCATCAGCGTTACTTTCCTCGGCTCTGATTGTGAGGTTTACGAAGCGGCGACCTCTTGTGGAGCATTTCGACATAGCGGTCAATACAGATTGGGGTTGAAACACCGAGGGCTGGTAAGTATAATGGGTCCGCGTCAATTCCTCATTTTTTTTGCTGACAAAGAGGATTTGGGTAGAGCTTGGTTGAGGAAGAGGAAGCCCTTCTGCGGCCTCCCGTTTCATGTACTTCACTGGTCCTTTGAGGTGCATATGAACCGTGACTCTCCTAACATGGCAATTTGGATTCAGTTGCATGGACTCCCTTTTCCATTTCAGAATATTGGGTTGCTGAGGTCAATCGGCAACTCGATAGGGCGCTTTGTATGTAGTGATCAAAGAACAACTTCTCTATCTCATCCCTTTTCGGCTAGAATTTGTGTGGAAATGGACCTCTCAAGATTTCCGCCGGATCTTGTCTGGATATTAGTTGAAGAAGAGTATAGGTATGCATAGTCGATAGTCTATGAATCATGGACCCCGTTCTGTTTATTTTGTTTCAGGCAGGGGCATGCTGGACACAGTTGTCGAAGGAGGTCTAGGGGTGTCCAAAGTGCTGAGGCTCCAGCTGTGCCAGCAGATTTTCCCTCGAGAGAGGGTGTGATCACCTTTACTGCTGAGCAAGGTAGTGATCGGACATCACCTTCAGGCCTGCATCAAGTTCGTCATACCCCATCAAAATCAGTTGGGGGCATTGATTCTCTGGTTCAGGGGGGGCCTTCAGGGAAGGTGGAGGATCCTTTTCCCATTACTAATCTGGATGATAAGAGACAAAATTCTATCAATCTGTGTACAAACATAGGAGTACAGGTGGAAGTGAATGAGGTTAGGAGGAAGGACATCATGACTGGAGCTGTGGTGGCTACCCCTCCAGAGGACTCTGAAACAGCCAACAGGGAGAATGGTAACTCCACTGGCTTGAGCCTTGATGTAATTAGTCATGGCAGGGATATGGATGGGGCCAGTAATCTTCAGTATATGGGCAAATCTGGATTCATGATTGAACATGAAGTGGAGAGATCAAACGATGACTTCCAGTACATTGGCAGGGGACGCGCTGTGATGCTGGACAGCTCTAAGCCTGTGGAATTGGTGTCTGAACAGAAGAACACAACTGATGTCCTGGTGCAGGTAAATTCTCATGAACTGTTTAATTGTTCTACAAATAAATTTTCAGTGCTGGCTGATATTGGATCAAATGAGGCAAAAGAGATAGAAGTGGCAGAGGAAATTGTAGAGAAGGATGGAATTGCTGGCCTGGAAAGATTGAGTGGTGAAGGTAAAAGTCCCTGCACTGATGAAACAATCAAGATATCTCAACTGGATGGTGGGAAGGATGGAAATGTCAACCCTCCTTTGGCCCATAAAAAGAAGTGGGGGGATAGATCTGAATGTGAAGAAGATCTCCAAAATCAAAAAATATCTTACAGTGATGCTGTTAAGAATGGAATTCATGAGATCCTAAGCAAGGAAGTGGAAGAAAAAACTCAAAGCATGAGGAAGCCAAGGAGAGAATATACGGATCTACCCAATCCAATGGTGACAAGGTCTGCACACAAGATTGTAGGGTCACCAGAAAATGTCATTGCAAATGGGTACAGTGGAAAACGAAGAGGAGGGTCCCCGATAAGGAAAAAAGGATTCACTAGGAAATGGCCGGTCAAAGATAAGTTGTCTGAGGAAATGCTTCTGAAGAAAAATATGTACCTTGAGACGATGCACAAATATGAATCTTCTGAATGGGAGTCAGCTGATCCTGGTGATGAGTTATCTGATGATGGGGAGAAGGATGCATATGGTTTTGATGTAATGTAGCATTTTATTTTCTACTGACTTTACTTGCACTTTTCCTTTAATAAATTTACGGGACCAGGCTTACGCCTGGTTCAGGCTTTTCTAGGTAAGTGGTGTGATTAATAGAGAAAATATTTTCATAAAATATTTTCACCCTGATTCACCCCGCTTCAATGTGAATACATAATTTCATTGGAAATTCCAATAATAAATTCTTTGTTAAATATTGTGTATAAAGGGAATACTAATAAATGTGATAAATATGATTTTACATATCCATTATAATGGGTATAACAACTAAAACAATACATCTAGATTAATATTTTTGGTTTTGTTAATATTTAATGATAGGGTATACCCTCATAGTGATCCTCAGCTAAGATACTACAAGTGAAACAACCTTAGCCATGATATGGAGATAACCATTATGGTCCATGCACTGTAATATTGTAAACTTTATCTCATTAGATGAAAATTTATTTCTAACATAGTCCATAAAATGATGATGTATGTCTCCTCTCAGTAGGACATGATCCATCGATAGAGATTCTTTATTGAGTACCTCTATTCCTTTTATTTCTGAGATAATTTATTCTTTGAAGAAAAGGAATGTTGTAGTAGAATTCTTGAAAAGATTTTTTAGAGTATATGGTGTAGGAATCATGTGTGGAGTGGAAAATGATGGGACTTATATTGGGTTTCCACTAGGACATGACTAAGGATTACAAAATAATATATCAATATTCACTCATTATTACTTCTTCCTTCACTGATTAGGTAAATTACAATGAAGTATTATGCACTGATAACATCATTATTCATGAAATGATCCATGGTAGGGTTTATTTATTAAGATGGAATTAGAATGAGGATTCTATGTTTTTGTCCTTGGAAGGGAGACAATTCAAATAGACATGAGAGAGTAATTGATGAGGGAATATTATACAACTTTATGGGCTTTAAATCATAAATTAAAATACTTTCACCATGGTATCCAATGTTGATTTTGGTGGCCAGCCATGAAGATAAACATAGTAGGATATGTATATAGATACCTCACGAATAAATAGATAAAGGAAAATTATTAGACACCAACATGATTACCACAACTACTTTTTGTATCTACGTGGTATTGAAATATGGTTACAATGTGCTATGTTACTAGTCTACTTAGGTCTCTCCAAAGATGAGATTCCATATGAGTTGGGGTTTTCTCTACGACAAAGGTTTTATAATAATTTCTTATCCAGGAACCCTTTTAGTGAATGGGTTTGGTATATTGTATGTCATGGAGGATGTCTTCCATATTAGGATTCCCAAGAACATCATGTCAAATTAGAAGTCCCTCTGTACTTCCTGGTTCTAATATGGATTTAACAAGGTGAATGTAACCTTACTAAAGATAGGTACTCCTTACCACTTCCAAATGGATTTGTTGTCAGAGAGGATGAATATGTACTTATATATTTTCTTTGAAAATGTTTTTAGATTTTAGTGGTTCATGAGAGGTAAATATAGAAATTTATTAATGGTAATACAATAAGGGTTTATGGGGATCAATAAATATAGATAATTTTATGGATCTTTATAGTTGATTATGTTATTATCCTATATATGTTATGGCGGTGGTAATGCATCTCATTATTTGAATAAATATTTTTTAAGATAAAATATATAGGGACTAGTAGATAACAAAGCTATTGATTATCAACAAGAGTAGAAAATGATGATATATTGACATGAGTTAATGATCATTGTATTTTACTATGGGTGATCATATATTCATATTTATATCACTATTGTTGGTTCCTCATTAGCTAAGGAAGTAATGGAAGCTCATATTGTAGTTTATGGGTCTATTTAAGATTGGGGGATGTAATGAAATAGTTACTCATATACTTAAGCTTGTTCTAATAAATTGAGCTATGCATGACTTGTTTTGGGCCGCTTAGCTCATGAAGTATGTCCCATACCTATCAATGGTAATTTATTGAAATAATATTCAGTATAAAGTAGAAATGTACGTTAAAGAATAACTATTGTGGATAGGTGTTCAGAAAAATAATGTTATTAGAGGGAATATGGTTCTTAAAGTGTGTGTGTACTTGATGTAGAAGTTCATCTTAGAGGATATATGGGAGTGTATATTAGATATAATATTCAGGTGGATAATTATTTTATGATATATGTCTTTTTAACATTTATTAAAGATGAGATCAATTCATGGATAGTTTTTAACTCCCCATTGATAGTGAGGTCTGATTTTAATTTAAAATTATTATTATTTCATCTATATTTATAATTTATTTGATCAAAATGTTACCATAGAAGGTGATGAAATGGGTAAAAACGAATCTAGTGGTACCTGTGGAATATATAGGATACAATTAAAACACTAAATAATTACAATGAGATTATCATGGGGTAATAAGCCCTATGGCCTCAGAAGCCTAGTGGAAGCCACTGGGATCCAAGTGGCCCACTAGATGTTTCGAGGGAGTCCAAAAGGATTCAAGAGAGAACCCAAACCCCTATATAAATGGGGTCTATTTTTATTATACAGGGCTTATCTTTTTGTTTTTAAATCCCCCCCACCTTCCTCTCCTTGGACTGTACATATCATCGCCCCATTTTTTGGTGTACATTAGTTCATGGGTTCCTATTTGGTAATGGATTCAAGTACCTTAAAGTGAATTGTGACCCATGAAGAAAAAGTTAACCCATACAAGCTTCATATATGGATTTCAATAATTAACAACCACTTATTCTTCTCATACTCCAATTTTTGAAGAGTTTTGTAACATGTTCCTTGATTTTTCCCACTTGATAGTCAATTGGGCATTGGTTTCAATGATTAAATTTATAATAAATAAAGGAAGTGCGTACCAAACATTTTCCACCACCTATATGAATTTTCATGAACATTCATGTATATGTAGGTGTGTAAGTGTAACACCCTATTCACTACCCTCTTAATAATTTTATTTATTTTCTCTATATTAACCTCACCTTAGTGTTTTGGACTTGATATTTAAATATTTTGGAATATTCTATGTATTGTTTCTTTCACATGGTTAAATCACATGATTATCCAATCAATGTGATAGGGGATTGAAAATTAGCTAAGGTCTGTTTTACAGTTTTCTCATGATTTTTCTAACTATGTATCCAAACCTTGAAAATTACTAGGTGCTTGAAATAAAAGAGAACACAACACATTAAACATTATATCCAAACTATGTGACTTGTCAAGTAGTTTATGAATTTATATTTTTCCCTTCCCCAATTAAAATGAATATTTGGGTATCCCAATCCATTCTCGTGTAATGATCAACTGAGTAGACCTGGGTGGATCGCCTACTAACCTATTGATGTTATACTTGAACCATCCATTTGATATTTCTAAAAAGGTATTGTGAGGTTAGGGTTTCCTCTCCCCCTTATTTTACACCTCACTTTATTTATGGTTTTCTTCTATCTCTCTCTATAGATAACTGTAATGAAAAACCTAGGTGCGTTTTGATCTTGATTTTTTTAATAGATTTGGTTTCTTAGTGTATGTAAATTTATATATGGGTGATTATCTTGTCATGTTTGGAGGGATTTATTATTCAGGACTATTTGAGGATGGTGGATCCTTGTTTTCAGTTTTTCTAGAAATCCATATTATTATTGGTATTTTTACAAAATTTTCCATATAAATTTGGGACTATATATATTCATTAAACTACTTAATGTAATTTATAAAAATAATTTTTATTTAAATTTATTTCCAAAGGATTAATGGTTTGATATTTCTTATGAACTAAACCTTTATATATTTTTTTGATTTTTTTTATGTTCTATGATGACTTTTCATTTTTTATTGCATAATTATTTAGAAATATTTTGACTTATTGGGGTGTGGTTTATGGAATTTAATGGTTTTAAAGATATGTTTCCATCTTAATTTCCAGAGGCTTATATGTGTTATTTTTTTTCGAATGTCTTATGCTAATTTTGGTTATCAGACACATATATATGGGTGTATGTATATATGTATATATTCACATGAAAATATATGAATATGTGCATATATATATATGTATATGTGTATAATGATAAAAGGATGTTTTGAAATTGAAATTAGATCCTTGAATTTAGTTTTCAAAATGAATTTTAAAAGAGTTTTAAAAAGGGTATCACTAGTTTCAAATATAAATCCCATTTTATATCTTGTAGAGGAAGCCACATTTTTTTTATTCTTTATGTTATTTATTTTATTGTTGTTATTATTTCTTATTTTAAATGTTTCTATTGGATTGTATAAAAATCTATGAGGCCTGACTTAAAGATTTATTTACTTGAGATAAATGTTTTTGACTAGTTTTGTTAATGTGAATGGTGGTAATTACTTTTATTACATATTTTATGAGTAAATATGGGATTTTTTTATCAAACATTGAGGAATTTATTTATTAAATACATGTTATTTTATATAGATAATCTACAAGGGAGACCCCCAGGTACATGGGTGGGAATTTTCTATATGGTAAGAGGTTCCCCAACCATAACGATGCTAGTGAATTAGTTACGTGGTGCCCTGTAACACCTTGAGATTTTATAAGAAATATTTTGTTTTTATGTATTATGTTACACGCAACACCAAATAAATCTTTCACTACACACAACACTGTCTTGGCTTGCGTTACACACAAGAGCAACCTTCCTTGATAGTTTGTGTTGTACGTAATACCGAGTTTCACTAAACAACGATATGTTATTAAAATATTATATAAACTAGCTGTTATGAATAGTAATACCCACTTTTTGAAATTATATAAATTTTATCTTTCAAAATGGACTTCCTTTTTGGATTCGCAATATCTAAATTAGCTTAGGGTGAATTTTTGGTATTTTTTGAAAACTTTCAATTTTTGATGAATAGTGAAAACACTGAGTTATTGGTTAAAACAGACTTTTTATTTAAATAATAATTTATTTTATTTTAATTAAATTTAGGTCAAAATAGATACATAATACCTATATATATACAATGTAATTCATTGGAGTAATTTTATAATAAAATAGATATATAAAAATTTTATTGAACTGTTTACCGTCTTTTACCCACCTCCTAGGAGCATTTGCAGTTGTACATAAAAATTCATTTTTCTACTTATGTGAGTTTAATTTCTAAAATATGATAGAAATAGTTAATATCAAGGAGTAAAATATGGTTCAATAAGATAAAAATAATTGTTGGTGAATAGTAACTTTTTACTTTTATTTTCCACGGTTAAAAGTAAATAGGGTAATTAAGGGTAAAAATGATATTATTATTACCCTAAAACATGTCCTAATTCTATTGGATAATTTTAATTAGACCATAAAAAACCTTAGAAATAAATTATTACCCTTTAGGTCCACTTAGATTCGATTAGGACACTTATTATTATTTTATTTAAAGAAGACTTAAAAGAGTTAAAATCAAAGTTTAATAACTAAAAAATTTTGAATATGAGGTTATATATAAGATAAATTCGACTATGAATATTCATTATAAATATAAAAGGATTTACTACATAATTGTATTTTATTTATAATTTTCAGACATTAAATATATTAATTTATTTATGACACAATGTTGATAGAGTAATTACCTTATTAATGAAATATTAACATAATTGATATTATAAATATCCAAATTAATGTAATTTGAGACTTTTTATGAATTAAAATAATTTTATTGGTTAATATGATATGTTAGTATTTATTTATATTACTTTTTTTGAACCAATCATGTTGTTATGATTTTCACAAACATCAATTACCAAATAGTGTCAAAATTGACATAAAATAGTTTTTAAAACAAATATTATATTATAAATTGTTATTTTATTCCTAAAAATATAATGTTCGGCCACATGACTTATATAAGGTTATATATGTTAATAATGAAACACTTATGGTTCGTTTGGCTTGTTATAGTACGTTTTTTAACCATATAGTGTAAGAAAACAAGAAGACATGGTAAAAGTTAAATTATTTAACTTAGAGTTAAATCTAAATGATAAGGTTAACATAGTATTCTAAACTTGTCTAAAACCTATTTGTTGAGATTATTTCGACCCATACCCACTTTAGATTCGAAATAAATCAATTTAGAGCTATTATAAATCGAATATGACTTTATTATTAAATAATATTTCATGTTTTCTTAAGGTGCCCCTCTCCTCCCTTATAAAAGGGAACCTCCTCCCTATCCTCTTTACAAAATTTTGAGCCTTAAATATCAGATAAACCCTGACAATTTCCATTCTCAACATCCCTAGAAACATAATAGAGGTTCTTGACTTCTTCAAAGAACAAATTTAGTTCCCTAAGAGGAGGTTTAAAAGAGGTGCGTCAAAGAAGAGGTAATATCCTTTACCAATTCATTCAAATTCATTTCTTCTTCTACTTCTTCTTCTATTGTTGTTTAATAATAAATTAATAACATAAGTATCACTCATATATTGATATGTTATTATAAATATTACACAACCCTATTTCACCTTCTATCCATCCTACGAAAAACAAAATCATCGTGCGTGCATACGTACGGAATACCGTCTCCACGCTGTGGTGTAATCTGTTTTTCCTAAACCACCTTACATGGATTGGTATAATGGTGTAAATAATAACTATATATGGTTATTATGACATGATACTAATTCTGATATATTCTATCCTTCACTTCAATACAATTCCGCAAACAGGGGAATGATATCATCGCACGTGCGTATGTATGGCCTACCGTCTCCACGATGTGATTCGACTCATTCTACATGATATTCAATGAATAATGATTATATAAATGAATTGAGTGAATAAATATGATATATATTATACTAATACCATTATTTAAGTGATTTATCGATAAATTAAAAATAATAATAAGAATTTATTCGACAAAACACACATAAGAACATAAAACAATGAACACCTGAATAACAAGTAGCAATTAAATATTACAAATAAGAAGATAATAATATGACCATATATTATATCATAAAAATTAATATGAATTTTTAATAAGTCAATGAAATTATTTAAATCATTATACAAGAGTTTCAGATACGTACGAAGCATATCAGACCTATGGTAAGGGAAAATCTCGCAATCTCATTTTTATCCGAGTTTGTTTATACTTTAGAATTTACTAGGGAATATTTATCATCCACATCTATGTTTCCAAAATATTTAATATTATTTCTATCCTACTACAATTTTTTAAATCCAATTTTACCCATTGGTGAGTTTTTAGTAAAATATATGAAAGGAATCTTTTGTTGTTTTTAGTACGAGGTACTTTTTGTCTTTTTCGGCCAAAGTATGAGAAGAATATTTTTTTAACTTATACGTAATGAATGGATTTTTATGATTTCATAGAAATTTATTTCCATGAAGCTTACTTTACAAGTTTTCATGTTTATTTTTAATCAACTTCTTTTCGTTTAAAATTGTATGACATGTTATGAAAGGAAACATGTTTTTGAAGTAGAAAGGATATTTTCCTCAAGAATGGAGTTGAAGTGTTTTATCAAAATTATTTTCCATCTAAGATAATATATGGTATTGTTTATATCCCTATCATTACATTTATTTGAATATTTTATGATGGAATTATTTTTATGATGTGCCTTTATCTTATATGGATTATGTTATGATGGCATGATGTTTAAGAATCCCATTTTTATTACATGGGTTATGCTATGATTTATGATTCTATGGCCCACATAATAATGGTTTCATTATGAGAAGGGTGAGACCTATATCTCCCTCCAATGCATTGGGTAAAGATTTATATCTCATGAGATAGATATGACTGGAACAACAGGTTAATCTGATTCAGTGATACAGGACTGAAACGAGGAGTGAACTTGGTTCAGAAATGGACTTTGTTCGCTATGATATTCTTGGAAATGAGTCCTGACTACTTAGAAATGATTCTCTATGATTATGTGTGTATGTCACAAAGGTTCATGTTTTATGTTATGATTATTGGGATTACATTTCACTACCATGATTTATCCCATGTTATGATATTATGATCCCTTTTGTTGGTTAAGATTTTCAAAATGTTATGTTCTTATGAATATGATATGATTGATATTTTCTTTGTTTACCCTTACTGATCATTTGAGATCACCCTTTTGTATGTTTTCTTTTCCCCAGGTCATAAAGAACGGTATTAATTAAGATATGTCAAAAGGGACTCTAGATATGATAAAATAAAATAGAGACAGTGTAGATGATTTATGAACCAGTTGTTTATGTTTCCTAGTTTCTAAAGAAACTATACCTATACGTTCCTTTCATGGTTTTGTTATTTGTTGTAATAAGTGTGTTTCAATTTTGAAGTAATAAAAATGTATGTAAAGTATGGGTCATTATAGTTGGTAGAAAAAGAAAGGTATAGTCAGAATTTGGAAACTAGGATGTGAAAGACTTAGTAAGAACCCTAAGGATATGTCTAAGCATAGAACACAATATTAGTGTTTTTGAAATGGCCATGAATAACCTATGATAAGACCAAAAGTGTGAAATTTTATTACTGATTATGTTGTTTTCCTGTTATAATTATTGTTTCTCACACTATTCCGCTTGGTTTTAGTCAATGGTTGGAACCCGAAGGAACCATGTTAATGCGGAATGTGATGGGAAATGCAATGATTGTCACCCTAAGAAACCAAATGTTATGGGAACTGGAATGAACAATCTTGTAGCCATTTTCACACAAATTTCTCAAGCTATGAATCATTCCGGACTTCCAAACTAGCAAAGGAAGGAGCAATATTCTGTTTAATCCTTCATGAGGCAGTGTCCACACTCATTCAGTGAGTCAGCAGATCAATTAGTGGCCGGATAATGGATCAGTACCACTGAAAAGATATTTTAAGTTCTACATTGTTCTGAACATGATAAAGTCATCTTAGAAGTATATCATTTGGAAGGTAATGCTGATCAATGGTTGAATCTTATAAAGAATACAAGGACCCAAGATGAAATTGAATCCATGGAATGGTATGAGTTCAATAACTCGTTTTTCAATAAGTAATTCCCTTGTATTGTTTGAACAAAGATGGATAAGGAGTTTCTTGAACTAAAGAAAAAGGATGATGAATTTTTTGGTACCTACGAAGCAAATTTTACAAGACTTGCATGGTATGATTCTGGAATTATTATCCATCCTGAGTGTAAGACCGATCAATTTTTTACTGGCTTAAAACCAAGTCTTTGAAGGGTGTTTTCCATAAGGGACTTCAATAGCTATGAGGAAATTTTTTGATGTGCTCTCAAGGTTGAGATGGAGATTGGAGTAACCAATCAGTCATATGGGTTTGATAAAAAGAGGAAAATGTAATTCAAAGTGAAATCTAAAGAACACACTGAAAAGAAGACAAGTTTTCTCTTATGCTCAAAGTGTGGAAAGAAAGATGGAGGGAATTGTCTTAAAGGGACAAGTAAAGTTTTCAAATGTGGAAGAGAAGGTTATCGGGCTTTTGAATGTCGCAATGATGGGAAAAAGAAGTCTAGTGGTGAAAATAAAGAAAATGCTACACAAAATTCACCTCCTACACTTCAATGTTACAAGTGCAAGGAAATGGGGAATTATGCAAATCAATGCCCTAATCCAAGGGTTTCTGATGATGATCGATGTCAAAAAACACTTAAGGCCAAAGACAAAGGAATGTCACATGCAATTTCTATCGGCGATGTGGAGTATGATAACGAAGTGGTGAAAGGTACACATTCCATACAATCTAAAGTATAAAATGTTTTATTTGATTCTGTATCCACCCACTCTTTTATTTCTGAAGAATTTTCTAATGGTATCTCTGAATTACCTCAACAATAAGATGTTGAGTTAGCTGTGACCACCCATAATGGCACAACAATCACGTCAAAAGTTTACAATTCTTCTCTGATTGAAGTTTGTGGGAAAGTGCTTCCTACAAATCTTATGATCCTTCCTATAGTGTTATTTGATATGATCCTTGGCATGGATTGGATTTCATTATATGGATCTCATAACGATTGCCAAAGAAGGGAAGTCACATTTCATATTCCTGATCAATCAACGATCATCTATCGATGAGAGAATGAATATAACCCTCCAGTGGAAATTTCTTCAATCTTATGGTTGTTGATTCCAATAAATGTAGGTTATTTATCTCAAATGGTTGGAGAGAAACTCAAGATTAAGAATAAAACCATTTTACGGGAGTTTTATGATGCCTTTATAGAGGAATTTCTATGTCTTCCGCCAAATCGTGAAGTTGATTTTTCAATAAAACTAATACTGGGTGCTATGCCAATTTCAATGACACCTTATAGAATGGTCCCAATTGAGTTTCAAAAATTGAAGAAGAAACTCCAAGAGAATCTTGATATGGGATTCATACGCCCTAGTGCATCACCTTGGGGAGTAATTTTTCCATTTGTTAAGAAGAAAGATGGATCAATGAGACTCTACATTTATTATCGAAAAATTAACAAGATCACTATCAAGAACAAATATCCTCTCCCACACAGTGATGATTTATTTGACCAACTACATAGAGCTCAATACTTTTCCAAGAATGATCTTCATTTAGGGTATCATCAATTAAGGGTCAAAAGGGAGGATATACCAAAGAAGACAATCCGTATAAGGTATGGAAACTATGAATTTAAATAATGCCATTTGGTCTTACTAATTCCCTTGTTATCTTCGTGGATCTAATGAATAGAGTCTTTGGAGACTATATTGATCAGTTTGTGGTAGTCTCTATAGACAATACTATTTTCTATTCAAATAGAGAGGAAGAAAATGAAGATCACTTGAGAATTCTAATAAAGACCCTAATAAAGGTTAAGCTTTATTCCAAATTTACCAAGTGTGAATTTTGGCTTCAAAAAGTTTCATTTTTTGGGTCACATAATCTCAAAATAGGGGATATCTATGGATCCAGAAAAAACAGAGGTTATCAAAAGATGTTCAAGACCAACAACAGTAACTGAGATCCGAAGTTATCTTGGTTTGGCTGGATATTATCGACATTTTGTGAAAGATTTTTCACAATTATCTAATCCACTCACTAGGTTGACTCGAAAAGGAGTAAAGTTCATTTGGATGGAGGAGTGTGAAGAGAATTTAATGAAGTTAATGAGAAGGTTATCCAGTGCACATGTGTTCATACTGCCTTGTAGTGGCGAAAGGTTTGTGATATACAGTGATGATTCCAAGAAGGGATTGGGGTGTGTTCTTATTAAAAACGATATGGTGATAGATTATGACTCACGAAAATTGAAAATACATGATAAAAATTACGCAAATCTTGATTTGGAGTTAGATGCAATAGTATTTTCATTAATGATTTGGAGGAATTATCTTTATGGTGAAAGGTGTGATATTTATTATGATCATAAATGTTTGAAGTATATTTTCACACAAAAGGAGCGGAATATGCGCCGAAGAAGATGGTTGGAGATGATTAAGGATTATGACTTCTCAATTCATTACCACCCTTGGAAAGAAAACAAGGTGGCAGACGCATTAAGTCAACAAACCATGCTAGCTTATCCATGATGAGGATCACAAAAGATCCAATATTTATGGATTTACAAATGATGGATCTTGGGAATATAATGGAAGGGGAAAAGTCTTATCTTTCTGAAATGAATGTTCAACCATCTATACATGTGAAGATTAAAGAGGCACAGAAAGAATATGTAGAGTTACAAAAGAAGGTGAGAAATGTTCCTGAATTCCACATTGATTGTGTTGAAATAATAAGGTTCAATAATCGGGTTTGTGTTCCTCACACCCCAGAATTAAAGAATGAAATTTTGGATGAAGTTCATTATTCATCATTCTCTATTCACCCTGGAAGCACGAAGATGTATAGGGACCTGAAATGGTACTTATGGTGGGATGGCATGAAAATAGATGTTGCTGAATATGTCTCTCGATGCTTGGTTTGTAAAAAAGTTAAAGCTGAGTGACAGAAGTCTAAGGGGATGTTAAAACCATTACCCATACCAGAATGGAAGTGGGAAAACATTACTATGGACATTGTCACTAGAATTCCTAAAACATCCAAAGGCAATAATGCTATATGGGTTATAGTTGATCGTCTTACAAAGTCGGCACACTTCATTTATATTAGCGAATTTTTTTCTCTTGATCATCTTGCAAGGATATATATAAAGGAAGTGGTAAGATTCCATGGAGTACCACTTTATATTATATCTGATCGGGATCTGAGGTTTACCTCGACGTTTTGGCGAAGCCTTCAGCATACTCTTGATACAGAGTTGGGTTTCAGCACTGCTTATCATTCTCAAACAGACGATCAGTCTGAGAAGACAATTAAAACTCTATAAGAAATATTGAGAGCTTGCTTTATGGACTTAAAAGGTGGTTGGGATCAACATCTACCTTTGGTGGAATTTTTTTATAATAATAGCTTTAAATCCAGTATTCATATGGAACCTTATGAAGCTCTCTATGGAAAGAAATGCAGAACTCCAACTTGCTAGGATAAGGTTGGGGAAAGAAATCTATTAGGAACTGATATTGTTGATAAGATGGAAGAAAAGGTAAGATCTATTCAACAACACATAAGAGTAGCTCATAGTCGAAAAAAATTAATACTGACAACAGAAGAAAAGACATAAAGTTTGAAGTGGGAGATAAAGTGTTCTTATGAATATCTCTTTAGAAGAGAGTAATGATATTTGGAAAGAAGGGAAAGCTGAGCCCTAGGTATATTGGTCCTTTTGAAATACTGGATCATGTTGGGAATGTAGCTTACCAATTGGAACTTCCACCAAATCTCTCTCAAGTTCATGATTTGTTCCATGTATCTCTCCTAAGAATGTATATACCCGATCCTTCACATGTACTATGCTCAGAAGTTATACCACTGGATAAATATCTTTCTTATGGAAAACAACCAATAGAGATTATGGATCATATTAAAAAAGTTCTACGAAACAAGACCACTTGCTTGGTTAATGTTTTATGGAGGAACCACCAATTAGAAGAAGCTACATGGGAACTTGAGGATATGATGAGGGATAGGTATCCTCATCTTTTTTATGAAGTGACAAATATTGAGGACGAAATTATTTTTAAGGGGGGTAGAATGTAACACCCTGAGATTTTTTGGGAAATATTTTGTTTTTATATATTATCAACACCAAATGAATCTTTCACTACAAACAATAATGTCTTGGATTGAGTTACACACAAAATCAAACTTCCTCAATAGCTTGCGTTGTACGCAATACCGAGTTTAACTAAACAATGATATGTTATTATAATTTTATATAAACTAGCCATTATGAATAGTAACACCCACTTTTTGAAATTTTATAAATTTTATCATTCAAAACGGACTTCATTTTTGGATTCACAATATCAAAATTATCCTAGGGTAAATTTTTTATATTTTTAAGAAAACATTCAATTTTTGATGAATATTGAAAACACTGAGTTATTGGTTAAAACCAACCTTTTATTTAAATATTAATTTATTTTATTTAAATTTATTTTAGGTCCAAATAGATACATAATACCTATATATGTTCAATGTAATTCATTGGAGTAATTTTATAATAAAATAGATACATAAAAATTTTATTAAACTTTTTACCATCTTTTACCCACCTCGTAGGAGCATTTGCAATTGTACATAAAACATAATTTTACTGCTTCTGTGAGTTGAATTTGGAAAATCCGAGAGACACGGTTAATATCAATGAGTAAAATGTGGTTCAATAAGATAAAAATAATATTTTTTGAATAATAACTTTTAACTTTTATTTACAATGGTTAAAAGCAAATTGGGTAATTAAGGGTAGAAATGATATTAGTATTACCCTAACACATGTCTTAATTCTATTATATAAGTGTAATTAGACCATAAACAACCTTAGGAATAAAATATTACCCTTTAGGTCCACTTGGATTAGATTAGGACACATATTATTATTTTATTTAAAGAAGAGTTAAAAGGGTTAAAATCAAAGTTTAATAACTAAAACATTTTTAATATAGGGTCATACAAATGATAAATTCGACTATGATTATTAGTTATAAAGATAAAATTATTTCCTACAAAATGGTATTTTATTTTTAGTTTTTAGACGTTATATAATTTAATTTATTTATGACACAATGATGATGCAATAATTACCTTATTAATGAAATATTAAGATATCTGATATTATAAATACCAAAATAAATTTAATTTGAGACTTTTTATGAATTAAAATAATTTTATAAGTTAATATGATATGTTAGTATTGATATATATAACTTTTTTCGAACCAATAATGCTCTTATGATTTTTACAAAAATCAATTTCTATGTAGTGTCAAAATTGAGATAAAATAGTTTTTAAAACAAATATTATATTATTAATTGTTATTTTATTCATAAAAATATATGTTTCGGAAAAATGACTTATATGAGGTTATATATATTAATATTTGACCACTTGGGGTTCGTTTTTCTTGTTATAGTATGTTTATTAACCATATATTGTAACAAAACAAGAAGACACAGTAAAAGATAAATTATTTAACTTAGAGTTAAATCTAAATGATAAGGTAAAAATAGTAACCTAAACTTATCTAAAACATATTGGTTTAGATGATTTATACTCATAACCAATTTAGATTCTAAATAAATCCATTGAGATCTATTATAAACCGAATATGACTTAATTATAAAATAATATTTTAAGTTTTTCCAAAGGTGCCCCTCTCCTCCCTTATAAAAGGGCACCTCCTCCCTCTCCCCTTTACACAATTTTGACCCTTCATGCTCTGAAAAAC
Source organism: Viscum album (assembly GCA_963277665.1). Lineage (NCBI taxonomy): Eukaryota > Viridiplantae > Streptophyta > Magnoliopsida > Santalales > Viscaceae > Viscum > Viscum album. The sequence continues at coordinate 1,979,602,018 of OY728125.1, read as the reverse complement.
CCTGTACATTTCCCTTCTCAACATACCTAGAAACATAATAGAGGTTCTGGTTTTCTTCAAATACCAACTTTAGTGCCCTAAGAGGAGGTTTATAAGAGGTGCGCCAAAGAAGAGGTAATATCCTTTACCAATTCTTTCAAATTAATTTCTTCATCTTCATCTTCTTATTTTGTTGTTTCATAATAAAGTAATAAAATCTGTATCACTAATATAATTATATGCTATTATAAATATGAAACAACCCTATTTCACCTTCTATCGATCCTACGAAAAACAAAATCACCGTGTGTGCGTACGTACAGAATATCGTTTCCACGCTGTAGTGTAATCTGTTTTTCCAGCACCACATTACCTGGATGGGTATAATGGTGTAAATAATAACTATATATAGTTATGATGTCATGATACAAATTCTATGATATTATATCATTCACTTCAATACAATTCCACAAACATGGGAAAGATATCATCGCTCCTGCGTGCGTACGACCTACTGTCTCAATGATGTGATGCAACTCGTTCTGCATGATCTTAATTGAATAATGATTATATAAATAAATTTAATGAATAAATATGATATATATTATACTAATAACATTATTTAAATGATGTATCTATAACCTAAACAGAATAATAAGAATTTATTCGACGAAACACGCATAAGAACATAAAGCAACAAACACCCGAATAACAAGTAGCAATGAAATATTACTAATAAGAAGATAAAAATATGACCATATATGATATCATAAAAATAAACATGATTCTGTAATAAGTCAATAACATTATTTAAATCAATATACAGGAGGTTCAGATACGTACAAAACATTTCATATATAGGGTAAGGGAAAATCTCGCAATCTCATTTTTATCCGAGATTGTCTATACTTTATAATTTACTGGGGAATATGTATCATCCACATACATGCTTCCACAATATGTAATATTATTTCTATCCTCCTACAACTTTTTAAATCCAATTTTACACATTGGTGAGTTTTTAGTAAAAGATATGAAATTAATCTTTTGTCGATTTTAGTCTGAGGTACTTTTTGTCTTTTCTGAACAAAGTACGAGAAGAATGTTTTATTAACTTATACGGCATGAATGGATTTTTATGATTTCATAGATCATTATTTCCATGAAGATTACTTTACATTTTTTGAAGATTATTTTTAATCAACTTCTTTTAGTTTAAAACTTTATGGCATGTTAATAAAGGAAAAATGTTTTTGATGTAGAAAGGATATTTTCCTCAAGAATGGAGTTGAAGTGTTTTATCAAAATTATTTTCCATATAAGATAATATAGGGTTCGGTTTATATCCCTATTTTTACATTGATATGATTATTTTATGATGGAATTATTTTTTATAATTTCCTTTTATCTTATATGGATTATGTTATGATGGCATGATGTTTAAGAATCCCATTTTTATTACATGGGTTATGTTATGATTTATGATTTTGTGGAACACATAAGAATGGTTTCATTATGAGATGGGTGGGACTTATATATCTCTACAATGCATTGGGTAAAGATTTATATCTCATGAGATACATATGACTGGAATTGTAGGTTAATCCAGTTCAGTGATACAAGACTGAAATGAGGAGTGAACTCGGTTCAGAAATGGACTTTTTCCACTATGATAGTCTTGGAAATGAGTATTGACTACTAAGAAATGATTCTATATGATTATGTGTGTATGATATAAAGATTAATGTTTTATGTTATAATTATTGGGATTACATTTCACTACCATGATTTATCCCATGTTATGATTTTATGATCTATTTTGTAGGTTAATATTTTCATAATGATATGCTCTTATGAATATGATATGATTGATATTTCATTTGTTTACCCTTACTAAGAATTTGAGATCACCCTTTTGTATGTTTTATTTTCCCCAGGTTAGGAAGAAGGGTATTTAGAAGGATATTCCAAAAGGGACTCTAGATATGATAAAATAAACAGGAGACAGTGTAGATGATTTATGAACCAGTTGTTTATGTTTCACAGTTTCTAAAGACATTATACATATACGGTCCTTTCATGGTTTTGTTATATGTTTTAATAATTGTGCTTCAATTTTGAAGTAATAACAATGTATGTAATGTATGGGTCATTATATGCCCTCTCTGGAAAATGTTATAATTGAAATCTAAATCCAACACTAGAGTGGCATACTATTTCTCAATAGGCAAGTCCTAGTAGCCTCAGTGGAACCTCCCATGATACTTTATTTTGGGAAACTAATTTAAAAAAGATTTTTTACCTCATTTTATTTATTTATTTATTTTTTTTAATAATTCATTTACACTTGATATTCATCTCTTTTATGGTTGACCAAAATGTATATTTTTCTTAGTAGTTTTCATTGATTTTTTTTGAGGATTCTTTTAATCTCTATGTGTCTCATTACCTATTTATTTTCTATTTTAATATTTTCTACTTATATCCTCTATCACTAATGGTTATTTTGGGTGTTGTTTATTTTATAATGTTTTTCTAAATAAGCCAGATTTGAGGGAAAAATGTTTAAAAGTACAATTTCAAAATATATTTCAAGTGTGAAACCAATTTCCTTGGCTTCAAGCCTCAGTTATACTTAAAAATGGGATTTTTTAGGGGTTTCCGTGGACTCTCTTACTAGGAATGATGAAAACTAATTCTTCTGTAATATATTTCATACTAGAATTTTTAGAATATTTTGTAAAAGAAAAAATCATGTAATCAATGGTTAAATCCAACTCTAATTTTATATCACACCCTAATTACACCACTCGATGTCTAAGTGCTGAGTGATTCTTGTAGTTTTAGACTATAATTTTGCATATTTTCACTTATATGAATCCTTCATCTACACCACTCTTCGTGCAAGTCAATTTATTGGGTAGTGTGTGACCTCAGTACATGTGAGACTCATAACTAGGTTGGTTAGTTTTATTTATATGTAATAAAAATTATCAATAGCTAATTATTTAAGTATTGTTTTTGTTCTATTTGATATCTTTATTTTATATTCCAAGTTATTTTTATTTTAGTTTATTCTTTTGATCTGTTTTTTTGTATAGGCATCCCATATATTTACATGTCTAGCAAAAAAATTCAAATATACACATATTGTTTAATTTGATTTATTTTATAGAAATCATTCCCACTAACCAAATTTGATTCCTAGCACTTATATTTTGCCTACGATGATCAGAAAGGTGCTTTGGTTTATTCTACAAGAATGGTTAGGATGTACTTAGACTAGTTTCTGACAAAATGGTGTCAGAGCCTTGGTCCTTAAGAAGTAATGGGTTTTTGATGTACCCCTATTATTTAACATGTTTGGTATATGGGATATAAGATTGTTTGGACTCGGGAGGTTGGTCAATGTGAGGTTTCTAATCACCAATGATCATGGTAAAACCCGAGATACCCTTGGATGTCAGGATTTTACCTTGATGTTGGTTTTTAATTATGGATTCTTTTGAGAGACTTTAACATTGATTGATGATGTGTTGATCCTGTTGGATTCATTATGATATGTTTGAGTATTTTTGAGATTTGGGATGAAAGTGGGATGAAAAATGGTGGTACATGGTTTTCCTTTAAGGCCTAATGAACCATGTGGTGCTTGTGTTCATGGTTTTGTGGGATCCTAGTTTCATGGTTGGTTTACTTTATGTCAAACCATGTTACCAAAACATACATTACCAAAAAACCATATAAAATTTATGTTTGGTATTATATTTTATTGGGATTACATTGGATGTTGTGCTACTATTATTTGAGATGGATTTTATTGAGATTTACAAGGTTTACATGACATTTTTTTAAACAATAATGAAAAGTTGGTTTTAAAATTTATAATGTTGTTTTCAAGATATTTTTAAATAGTAATATGTTTTTTTGTGATATAAAATTAATTCGGCATATAATGTGTGATTTATATCTTGGTTTAAATTCAAATTTCATGATTTTAAGGGATGATATTTCGAAAATTAATTATAGAAGTTATTTTTCAACATGGTTTTGAGATTTAATTACGTGGGAATTTTGATTATAATGATTTGGTAAAAATTTAAGGCATTAGTTTTGGAAATGATTTAAAAATAAATGAAACATTTCAGAACTCCAAAGTGGGTTTTAATAAAGGATTAAAGATTTATTTCTTCATTTTTTAAGGTTAGTTCTAAAATTTAGGAAGGAGCTCATTGGTACAGAATTTGAAAAAATTAAACAGTTTTTTACAATTTATGAGGGTTTTATGTGAATGAAATTAATATTTTAACCGAATAAATTTATAGAATGATATTTTAAATATTTTATGAATTTTATTTTTTTGAGGTGGGGTTATGATTTATTATTTTAGTTGATATTTTAATTATATATTATGTTTATTTGAGGAAATTTATTTTTAATGTGTGTTTTTGAAGTCTTGTGTTTCGTTTACTATTTAAACCATTCCTTCTAAAGAGTCCTATGGAATTATAGTAATTCTATATTCAGATGGGTTACTTAGCCTAATGTCACTTAGGGCCCTAGAGGAATACCCTATTTTTGTTGTCCATACCCATATTCTAGGTTTAGTTGTAGGGACAAAAATTCTATCAATAGTTAGACCATACTCATGGATCCATGATATGAAAATCATTCATTTTTATGGATTTCATTTATGACTCTGCTTTGGGGTTGTTTCCTTTTTTATAGGCTTTCATGGTTACGTAATTATCCAGACTGAATTGAAAAATATGACCATGTGACCCATTAGAAGTGGAACTTCATTATAAAATGAACCACTGTAAGCTTATACTGTAGATATATTGAGGTACCTACGCCATTACATTCATAAGTTTTCAGGACCTATCATTGTAATGAGTGGTGAGTCAATATCAAGAAACAATTTGGTATTCTCGGGAGACTCTCTAGGTAATCCCTTTTAATATTTATTAAATACCTTTCCAACGCCCATATTTCATCAATAATTATTTTTTTGGCATGTTTCCTTCATTATTAACCAATGGATAGGATTTTGGGATGCCTTATAACTTGTACTCATTTAGAGAAGTAATCATTCGCTTCTTTGTAATAATAATTGTTATTTTTACACTATGTCCTATTTGGGTATTTTTATTTGGAAGTATATTTGTGTTTCACAAAGACCATTTTCAGACCATTCTATGTTTTTTTTGACACACCATGTTAATGTTTATATTATTTAGTTAAATGACTACTTTAATACTTTTAAATTATCTGTCCTTCATTAACATATATTGAGAGGTACCTATATTATCAGTTTTTTTTAGCTCAACTTTAGGATATATGGATGCTAATGTTTTTCAGTACATGGTCTAATTTGGTTATTTATATTCTGATCTTAGATCAAAGTTTCCTTCCCTCATGTTTTTTGTTTTTGAAATTGTGTGATTCCTTTGACTTAGTATCTTTATGGGGGAATAAAGTGATGTTATGGGGAGAATTGTCACACCCAAAGCCCCACAACATATATTTTTTATTTAATTACTATATTTTTATGTTTATTTCTATATTTGAATCCATAAATAATTTTTTTTAAATATTACGGATTTTTCCTACCACATAGTTAGCTTCACTATTAGCCAAACCATGTAATGACCATGTGCTAGGGTTTTGTATCGTTGTAAAGATATTTTTCCTGGTTTCCCCCAACTGTTTCACACTATATGGCTAAACTATGAAAATTTCTAGGCTCTTACACTAAGGGTCACACATATGGCTCATAGTTTAGTAAACTATATGGGCAAACCAAGTTACTTACCTAGTGTTTTTAAATTTTAAAAATATCAAATTTATTTTCAATAATTAAAACTAAATTTTGGGTTTCCCTACACGTTGTCACACCACATATGACCAAGGTTCCCTAGATAGCTCTCACACTTACCACTTCTTCAAATATTTATCCATTTCTCTTGTAATTTCAAGAAATATATTCCTAGTCCAGGGTTACTCCCCCTTATATTTTTCCTTGGTTTCTTATTTTATTCTCCATCATACTACAACTCAATTTATGACGAATACTAGGCGTGTTTGGTACCATTTTATTATTTATTTGGTGTTTTTGGGTGTGTGGATTCTTCTTTGGGCCCTTCTCTCATATTATTTTATGGGGTTTTCTTCATATATATACATTTGGGGTAACTGCTTCCATTATTTTATCTTATAATAGAATTCTAGATTATACACGGGGTTTATAAATAATTTTCCATAGAAATTTTTCAGGATTTATATTCATTGAAAATTTTAAATTTATTTCAAAAAAGGGATATGTATTTTTGTTTGAGTATTTATAACCTTTAAAATGATTTCAAAATGGGTAATGGTTGGTATTTATTTTACAGTATACCTTTAAGTGTGTTTTAGGATTTTTTTTGAGGTTCCTTAAGTTATTTTCATATTTATATATTTTTTATAATATTTTAGTAATGCTCCATATTTTTGTTTTATGGTTTACAGAATCTAATATCTTTAAAGTGAGGTTTCCATATTAGTTTCAAGTGTTATCTAAATGATGTTTGTTTTTCAGAAGACTTATGCTAATTCTGGTGATCATAAAGTTATTTATGGTTGTATATTTATATATTTACAAGTTCACATGAGAATATATGAATATATTCATTAATATATACATATACACACATGTATAAGTGTATAATGATAAAGGGAAGTTTTGAAATCCAAATTTGATCTTTAAATTTTGTTTTCAAAATGAATTTCAATGGGGTTTTGAAAAGGTCATTTAAATTTTCAAATAGAAGACCCATTTGTTATCTTGTAAAGGTTTCCACATATTTTAATAATAATATTATTTTTAGTGTTCTTATTGTTTATATTTTTGTTCTTTTAAATATTTCAAAAAAAGTTTATAAAAAACGTTTTAAGCTTGACCTAAATATTTATTTTCATGAGATATATATTATTATTTTGTTTCATTGATGTGAGTTGTGGTAATTTATTTCAAAGTTCGTTTTATGTAAAAAACTATATTTTTTTATCAATTTTTAAAGAAGTTTTTCATGTAATACTAGCTATCTGATTTCGTTAAACTACTTGGAAAACCACATGGTGCCTAAGAGGGACTTTCATAAATGGAAAGTGGACCCCACCATTATCTATGTAGTGAAGTAGTTATGTGGAATACCCTCTATTTAGAGACATATTATAAATCCTTATCCATTTCTAGGGTGATATAGTATTTCTAGGTAGCCCAGTTCTAGTAAACTTTGGGTAACCAACCTTGATACTTTATTTGGGGAAATTAATTTTAAAATGATTATTTTTTATAATTTTCTACTAAAAAATTATTTATTTTAGTAACTATTCATTGAAACATGATCTTCAATATTTTTATGGATGAAATAAATGTATCTTTTTTAGAAAACTAGTACTCTCCCGTGCATTCACACAGTAATATATCACAATTCATAGATTTTTTTCCACGGTGATATGATTCAATGCATTTTTTTAAGAACAAAATACCACATTTCAATGTGAATAATGAACATTAAAATTCAAACTGTTGAAATCAAAAAATAATGATACTTATTAATAGAATACAATTGGTCAAAATATAGAGACATTAATATGATAGTACATTACATTTTTTATAAATAGATTTGAAAAGATGTAGAAGAATATATAAGAAATAAAAAATTATATTTAGCATGGAGATTTGATTTAATTATTTTTTATGAACACAATAATACATTTCAATGTTAATATTTAACATAAATATTTAATTGTTTGAAATCATAAAATAAGGATGATTATTATTAGAATACAATTGGAAAACATATGAAAACATCATTATGTATGTAGAATACTTTTTGGAAAAATACATTTCAAAAGATGATGGATAATCTATAAGAAATGTGAAATTATTTTCACCATGGATATTTGAATTAAATGAATGAAAATAACATTGAAATTGAATTTTTTTAATATGGATAATGATGATAAATAATGTTTTAATTGAAGACATAGTGATGTAAACAAAAAAACATGGAAAAATTGATTAGATTTCAAAACATATCATGTTATAGTACAATAGAATACATATAACTAGAAAACATAATATTGAAAATAGTAATCAAAAGAATGTAAAAATAATATTTATTGCAAGTGAACTCTCATGGAAGTAAAGATGTCTCAACAATACTTGATATAAATTAGAATTAGAGATAAACATGAATATAATAAGTTCCCGCGGAATAAAGTATAGACCTCACATCAGACTGGAATGAAATCCAGCATGTTCAACTGTATGAGGGTGAACATCCTCACTATCATATGGACGCTGGTAAGGGTATCAATATGGCCAGTTTATCTTCTTGAATCAATTTGAGTAGGATTGTAATCCCCTACACATGGAATAGTCATAACAGTGAGGACTCATGCAGCCATTGTATCCTCTTGTATACCCTATAAGTAACATTACCATAACAACATAGAATGCAGAAAAGGAAGAGTACCTTCCTTTGAACAAAAAAATTATAGAGGTGCTCTCAATCATCTTGATGTATCGAAAAGATCCAAACAGTGTCAATGATGAACCAAGGGAATGGTTCACTGATTTCCTATTTATGAGTTCAAGTACAGTATAACAATGCATGAAATATGGATGTAAAAAAGTTTCATTATCATATTAAAAACAGTTCAAGAAAATAGAGTTACTATTTAACCTGGACTTAAATTTCTTGGTAGTTTTTTCCCTGGGATTAGAGGTAATATTCTAGAAGCGCACAACCTTATAAAATCTTCCAATATGTCAATCTGCAGATACAAAAAATGTTTAAAATAAATAATACATACTAATAAATGATGAAATTAATTAATTTAGGGAAAAAAGGATGGCTTGATTCAATGTGATACCATGAAATGATCCAACAGTGTACTTGGAATTCACCACCACAGTAGGATTTTCTAGGGTGATCTCTCATTCATGAATTGATGATGCAGCTAGCTCCTAGTGTGGGATGACATTCGTGTATACTTCTCTTCCAATAGAAATAAACAAACTGAAATGTATACATCCCATGAGATACCACAATAAAACAACAGTAAAATGCAGCAGAAGAACATAATAGTAAATACAATCAGAATAATTCCATTGGGATAAAACAGTTGACGTATCTATTTTCATATTCATATCTGTGACTTGATGCTGAATTGCATCCCCAAACCTGAATGCGGACTTTACATTATACTCTTCTTTTTCAACAGGAAAAAAACATGAGATATCATAAAATTAGATAAAAATTTATTTGGAACATAATATGTATAATCCGAAAATGGGAAATCTAGAAACAAACATCAGTATTCAGAAATAGGTTATTCTTTTTAACCGGAAGCGATCATATGATTTCATAAAATTTGAATTCTGTTTTACTGGAATGAAACATGCCTAATATAAATTTGTGTATTCTGGTAAACTGGATAATAAAATGACATAATAAAATGGGTATTCTATTTTACAATATTCATACACGACAAATCAACTTACAAAAAAAATTGACTAAAAATGCCTAATCACAAAATGGTAAATCACTAATAATGGAAACAAACAGTAGAAGAGATAAATTGGGTACTATATACACTGAAACAGATTAATAAAATAAACATATTGGTTTTCTTAAATATAAAAATAATATGAAAATATCAAAGGAAATATAAAGAACTAAACAAACCATGTTTTGATAAATTTGATTCTGGAATCCAAATTGTATTATCTAATCACATATATGTATATGTTACTGTATACTTTAAACGTTTTTTTTGGAACATGTTTTTTATAATGAATGAACTACATATACCTAAATATTAATATATATATATATATATATATATATTCCACATTTTATAATTAATAACATTTTATAAAATCAAACATGAATGAAACAGAATAAGTAATAATGTCACTAAGAAATTATGAAAAGAACATGAAAGAATTACTATACAGAATATGTATATTCAATATAAGTATACAAACATAAGAATACCTGAAAATGAAGAATAAGTATTAATGTCATTGAGAAATCGACATGAATGAAACATCCAACTGAAAATAACATTCAAATGGAAATGAAGAAAAAATAATAAGTATATACAACATAATATTCAAATAGACATGAATTAAAAGAACATTCACATGGAAATTCAAATTTCAATATATAAATCATAAGTATTAATGTCATCGAGAAATTATGTCACCCTATAATGTTTGCTTAAACAGTATAATTTGTTATTACTATCTATTTAAACAGTATAATTTATTATATTGTCTGTTCATCGTTTATACTGTGTGTTCAAATAGTATAATGTGTGTCTGTTGAAACCCATGAGAATACAACTGATATTATACTGTCTATTTAAATAGTATAATATGTTTAGAACATAAAATTTGATGAAATAGTATAAAAGTGTATACTGTTAATTAAATAGTTTAATGCATCTGTTTAGAACATCATCAGAATGACAACAAACTATAAAATTTTATGAAACAATATAATCTTAATATAATTATAGATATATTGACAACTGAATGGTGATATTCCAGTTGGAATATATCACGTACCTATGGTTGAAGATGAATTGTAGTTTGCAGTTGTAGTAAAAGGTGAACTGTTGATTGTAGAAATGAAATACAGATGAAATAATATGGAAATTGGAGACAGTAAAAGGAAACTGCGTACTGTTTGACGCTTACTGTGACGAGGAGGCAATGCTTGAATCTGTAGTAGTACAAGCATTCTTTGGCAGACCTTAAAAAATTAAAGCTTATGAGGTTATTTGTTATTATCAATGATAAGATAATAAATGTAATGATATTATATAAAAAAGATAGGATGCTGACAGAATGGAATAGTGTCACATATGAGGCTATCCATTCAGTGACTTCTCTTGTTTGATCTAGCAGTCAAGGTAGACAGATTAGAAAAATCTTCATAGACTGACAAAGATAAGTTAAATTTTATCAAGATATGGTCAGATGTTATGCATTATGATGTCAAATTAATTTGTAAGACCATATGAAAAGGTAGTTACCATTTATGGATAACAGTGTTAGAAAAATGTGTCTTCGACGTTGTGTGTTGTTAATGGGTGTCACATGATCATATATGGAAAAATTGTCCACAGTAATTGATCCATTAAAAGATTAAAAAAAGGAAACATGTATCATGTCCGAAAGGGAGATGATAGATATAGTTATGTATGATTAATTGGTTTGCATAATGAATGAAAATTTTAATGCGGTGGACATTGTAAAATAAAGTTACCATCAATGGGTATAGCTAATGATGGTGTGCATGGTCGTCTTTGTGTCATTCCTGTTACTGTTAGACGATTAGTTGTATTAATGTTTTCCACAGATGTTGATCCTGAAAAGGTGAATAGGAAGGAAATATTTACAGAGGTGGAATGATATATAACGGTACACTTGAAGGTGAAGAGAATACAGAGAACACAACCTATTAGTCATTGTTGCCTGAGAAATATTCTTTGTATCCTTGCCTCTCTACATGTCGATTAAGATTGCATGTTTCTATTCTGTTTCTATTTATTTAGTTCTCAAGGATTTGAATTTTCAGTTTGAAACAACAAAATCAAAATAGAATTCATGTTTGGTATATCAACTAAAAAAACTGAAACAAATCAAATTTGTTATCCATACAAAGTAACCACCTCTTTAAATGGAAGATTCAAACAGATGTGAATATTTAGAGAATATATTGTATAAAAAACACTTGAAATAAAATACACAAACATATAATGAAAATTTCATAATGTATCATCTGTTCTTGGGAGAAAGATTACCACCATACAATCATATATTAGTAAATCCCTCAAGTAGTGGTCTGAAATTCAATGAATCATTAACATTCCACCCTGAAATTCAATGAATCAACAACACTCTACCATGAAATTCATGAAAAGACAACTTAACTTAACCAAAATAGAATTCAAGGACTGAAAAAATAGTTAACCATCGACTTTAGCAGATGTAGCAGTAGGCGCCTTTTAACCCATAGAAAGCTTGGATCTTCCCTTGGAGATGATGTCACTCCGGCATTCTCGCTATTCCTTGTGCCTCTATGAAGGAATATTTTGGTACTCAGTAGCCTTAGAAACTATAAACATTGATATTATAACAAACCATTTAGGAAAAGGACTTTAAACTATTGAAGTTTAAATGATAACTGTAAAAGTGAACCACAATGGTACCCTTAATTAGGTGGCTAAACAGTGATACTCATAGTAAAATTATGATCTGAAAAAAAAATAAACCATTTAGTAATTCAGTGCAAATTAAAATAAGGAAATGTAAACAGTACCATGTCATTTCGGTATCGAAAACCCCCAACCATGAATGTTGCTTGCTTCAGAATTTTTGTGTTAAAAAATAGAAGGTCATAAAGTTTAAATATACAATGTGAATCTAACCATAGGGAACTAAGTACACATGATTTATCAATGTTAAATAACCATATGTATCCTAAATTTTTGGAGTCATCATACTATTCACCTAAAAAAATTACAGTTGTCTCCAAAACAGTTGTTTTTGGTACCTCAATGTAGAATCCCTTTGAAAAAATGGAAAACAACATGGACTCCAAATGATTTGGTATTCATATAACATTTTTTGAAATTATATGTTAATGATGGAATGCACCTTGAACACAAAAAAAAACCATTACAATTTCTGACAATCATCCAAACAGCAGTTAATATCATAAACAGGAAAACATATCCATAAAAATCCTTAAAAACTGATACGATAACGTATCTAGATTACATAACAGTAATGTATCAAAAAAGGAAATTACCAGATCGTAATTTTCCAACTTAATATGCTGAACAGAAAATTCCTTGAAGAGGGTGCAAGGTAAATTTGTCAAATTTCATTGGTAGACATCCATATGAAGAGGCAACTTCACACTGCAATGCAAAGACCCAATTAATCCGCAAAGACAAACAACATGCATTGTAATATAATTAAATAAAGATAGCTAGAAATGAAACAAAAGTAATATATTGATCAAAAGTTTTCATTTTATTATAATGAAGAAAACCAAAGAAATATAGTAAATAGCATGGTACATCACACAACAATGCTAATGAAAGAGACAAACTAAACATAACTAACCCAATTATAGAGTACAAAATACAGTAATCATAAAAATTTTGAGATATGAAAAGTAAACAGACTGAGAATGAAAATTTTATGAAAGAAGGTTCACAAAAACAACCTTAATCTAGTAAATATACTTCAGATGAATTATGTACGAAGTTAAATTTGTAATGGAAATTTTAAATAATGAGTTAGTTATAAAAACTACCTTGGGTTAGGCATAGATACATTTAGTCTACTTTGGCTGTTTTTTTGTTTATCATTTCTATAATATGGAGATGATGTTCATTAGAAAAGATGATGTTGGCTTGGGGTGTGGAGACAAGGAGCCTTCCACAGTTGCTTCAACATTGAAGTCAATAATCAATTTTTTCTACATGAAGGTTCAATTATAACGAATGAGAAGCAGTCAGTACTTATTAGTCATACCATTGAAACATGAATATAAATTTTTACAGATGGAAAATCACCATAAATAGAGTTTTATTAAAATAAAAGGTAATGGGAAAAAATTAATAAAGATACATTATTTTATACAGCATGTACTGCATCAGTGTTAGAGAGTATCAATTTTGAAAATTTATATCTGGGTTGAAGAGACAACAATAGTACTTCTATCAACAACAACAGAATTGTTCAACATGAGTCCTAAAGAAGTAGCACTTTGGTGTTCCTAATACAGATGGTCAAAATAGTTCAATAATGTGGTCTATGTTTTGTTACTAAATTGGATTGTAAATAATATAAGTTAAGGAAATTCTTTTTTTGAACTTTAAAAATATTTTTGTTTTGTGATCTTCTGCATGCTGCCTTGAAATTCCTGTGGAAGACTGAGACTGCTAATTGGCTGTCTAAAGAACTCTGATTATAGTTACTAATATAATCTTCATTATTACTAATGAAGATCACAATTTATGTGTTCTTTTCTAAACTATGTTTTCGATTTTTAATGTTGTACTCAGTCACGTCAAGTGACAGCAGAACTTTCTTTGATTTGAAAACATTTAGCTCAGGTGGAAAACCAAAGTCATCCTAGTACTATGTTATAATAAAATGGTAAAGTGAGCTAAAAACATAAATTACATGACAAAAAAACATAGGTGATGAATCTTACTTGTATCATATCATCTCTCCACTATGAAGCAAATTTTCTTATAAACTGCATGACTTGCTTCTCAAAGAGAACAACAGATAGCGAGTCTATGTCATCTTTAACTAGCAGTTGTACTCTAAACCTGATATATTTATATTTTGTGTTGTGTCTTTACAAATAAGGTCATATAAGAATCATATTAATGAATAAATAGTTAGAAAAAATGGTAGAAATTAAATTAATACCTTGGAGTAGTTAAGGCTGGTGTTTTCTCAGAATTTTGGCACCAAACTTTTCCATCAGAAACTTGTATTTTTTGTGTGTGTGCAAGAGTTGCATGATTCAAAATACCAGTGATGAGTTCTTTGAAGTTTTACTATTGTAGAATCAATCAGACACCTTGTAGGCTATGAAATAATTAGTAATATTAATAAATTTATCAAATCAGGTATTACATGTAGTGCATTATAGTTCACGTCATGAAATAAAGGAAACTGGATACTATACTTACCTGCAGTAACTTTTTAACATCAGAAATAAATTTTTTGTTATTACAATAAGGAATCACTGTAACATAACTATTTGAACGTTTTGATAGAGTAATTTGAGACTGGGAATGACTTATGAAGCCAGTTCTAATTAATGAAGTAAAAACATTATTCAAAAACAGAAAGAATGTTAATTTTATTCATATAGATGGTATTTGTAGGCAGAAAAAGTTTTCAAATAATGGCAGTTGATAGTATACCTACTTCTAAACTCATGTAATACTGGTATGTCAAGGTTGAGTAGTATTTTTGAAGTATTAATTGATGTGGTGATAATAAAATATGTTGGGACATGTTGAACAGAATGAGCTGAAATTCAAGTTTGAAAATTGAAAAAAGTACACCGATTCCAGTTAAACATGTTTCTTTGAATAAGAAAAATTTGTAAATGATACAAGATGAAATAACACATAACAATACAGTTTTTTGTATGGAATAGGATTTTATGGAACATAACAGTTTTTGGAAATTTAAAATTTCTGGAACTATACAGATTGAAGTTACAAATAAGGAATAGATCACTGTATAACATATATTATATTGATTACTATTGATTTGTAAACTATACAATCAAATTAGGAAACATTTTGGATTGAATTAGGCAAATGTATTAGAAATTCATATTCCAATAAGTCATACCAGTTGATGCACAATTTTAGTTTCAAAATGGCAGTAAATAAGCTGGGGCATAAAATATGTTCGAACATTACAGTTTCCAAATATTAATAATTCATATCATATGCTAGATCAGATATATTCTGCTTGATATTTATATATGTGATCATTTTAGTTAGCAAGAAGTTTTTTAATAGTACAATCAGGGTGATACTTTATGCTGGATCATATATATCATCAATTTGCATATTTTGAAGGAAATCATTACAGTAAGCAGTAATGATTATTTTTTAACGCACAGATAGATTTCTTACAGGTCAACCGCTTTGCCCTGACCAACTGCAAGATCACTACTGTAGAGGATTCCATGTTGTTCTCCATGTACTCTGACATGATGTTCGAAAACTCTCCCCACTAGTTACAGTTTATTTACAAGCCTCTTGAAGAAACCATAGTAAATGTTTTGTTAATTACAAGAATACATGTAAAATGTAGTTGGAAGAGAAGGATGCAAACCTTTCATCCTCTAAAATGACTTGAAGCTTTTGTTTTGTAGTACCAGCAGTCTGTGTGGGGTATGACTGTAGTAGATGTCCAATAATTTCTATAACAGGTATGAATGATGTGAAAGGAGTAGTTTTTCAAGAAGAGAGCATACTGTTAACTATACTATCAAGACTACAGAATTTAAAAAAACTAAAAAAAATTGGAAAAAATTGTTTTTGTAGTAAATATATAATTTGAACATGTAGTAAATAATATTTTCTAATTCATATACTTTAATAAAAAATTGGTGCTATTTAATATACCTATTATATGTGGTTTCAGAACAGTTTTGTTAATGATTCCATCAAAAGTAATGAAGTCAAAACAGAAGAGTGGTAGCTGAGCATCCGTGGGTAGAACAGATGTTACTGCTTTCAAAAACAATCTAAAAGCATGTCTTTCCCCAATGTAACTTCCTTTATTAGGATCAATCCGAATGTTTTGTATAATGTAGCAAAGGTCTTCGTGTAAGAGTGGTTTGTACTTGTTGATTGCATGGTGGTTGTTAACTGTACACTGTATTTTTGTCTCCTGCATGAAATAATAAATTGTTAAAGTAAAAATTTAAAAACCAGCTGTCACATTTAAGAGATATGAAAAATTATACTACAAAAGAAGTATATATTATTGGTGTTATGGAAATAGTACATGAACTATAAGTTTTGAACTGGATAAACTCACTTGGGCATCACATATAACCAGATCGATAACAGAAACACCATAGTTGGGTGTGGAGTTCCACCACATATTCAATACATGCACTTATATTTTCAATGTTTCATCTGCATCAACAATAATCCCATTCCGAGGACAAATTCTATGTGACATGCTTACAGTTCTGCATGTTTACAAATATTGTACAGATATGACATATTAAGTATTCATTATAATGTTTTGTGCCTATATATAAGTAAAAAATAAATGCATCGAATTGTATAAATTTAAAATGAAAATATTCCTATCATAGGTTATCAAAAATTTCTCTGTAGATAACGTTTTGTGTACAGTTAGAGGTATGTTTTTCTCTATCAACAACTACAATTTTTAATCTACATGGTGACGTCACTCTAGATACGAAAACATAATGTTTTCCATGACAGAACACAGGCTTGTGATGATATAAACTTACAAAAGATAGAGATCGGCCTTGACTTTTATTAATTTTCATTGCATAGGAAATAGTCAAAGGATATTTTATTCTTTTTAATTTGAAAGGCCATCTCATGTCATTGTGTGTCATATTTATTCTTGGGATGAATGCAAAATATCTGGACTAACAACCAGTTAAAATTTCTGCCCCAATGACATGATTACCCAAATGTGTAACAATTAGATGAGTACCATTGACTAGCCCCACTGATTGGTCAACATTTCAAATAAACATAATGGGTACTCGGATTTTCAAATTAATTTTATGTACAGGTAGCCCAGAGACAGTTATACCATTTAAGACATCAGTTGTATATATGATCTCTGGCTAATTTGTATCAAAGCTAGCATTGCAAACAGAATCAGAGCTGAAATAATATTTTCCTTCAGAAGTAGTAAGAGTTAAAATGTATTCAATGACTTCCTACACAATGTCATGTGTTGGTGATAATATAGCACAACCTTTCAAATAAGATACATCTATAAATCTTTCAATTAAATCTAGGTAATCAAATCCAACAGATGCTGTCAGAGGGGATTTATTTGTTGCAAGAAGATAGGTGGATGGTATTTCAATGGACGCCTCTCCATCATTAAGCTCCCCAATGTGACCCTCTCCAATGTCCAAAATTCATTTTGAAAAATCTCGAACATCGTTTGGATCGTCAACAGTATCTGGTGATTTCAACCTCATGTTCTGAGTCAATGTTTAAACCCAACAGTTCTCCCATAGATATGATGATCTTATACTTGCAAAGACAATGTCACTTCTGTCTCCACGAGGGATCACTGGAATATTTGTCGAAATCTCAACCCAGGACCACTGTTATACCACCAGAAGTTAAATTAGAATAGTTTTCATTATTTAATGACATAATATATCCTAATTTACGATCAAGATATTCCAAATAGTGTTTCTGAATCATTGGAGCCTCATCCCAGATAATCAAATTGGGTTCCTGTAGTCATTGTGCAACATCACTCCCCAGTTGAATATTACAGACCGACTAGTCGTTTATAGAAATTGGTATTAGAAATTTTGAATGATCTATCCTCCATCCAGGTAAGAGTAATGAAGCTATTCTACTGTAATCAACTACTAAAACAATTTTTCCTTCGGACCTTAGTAGACATGTTAAAACTCTCCAGATGAAAGTCTTACTCATACCTCCAAATCCTTGCAAGAAAAAGAATCCACCCTCAAGATAAGATAACACAGACATAATTTCCTAGATTACATTTTTCTGTTCATCAGTAAGAATATTTTTTAATGTTGTGTACTCAAGATGTAGTTTTTCCCTATCGTAATTAAGCTCTTCCACAATCAATCGATTCAGTTGAGAAGATATTGTATAATCTGGAAGGGGAATTGGAGGATAACACTAGAGAGATTTTCCATTGATGCGAAGAATGTTTTCTATTTCAGCCAATGCATACATTTGATTCTGATGATCTATCATTGTCATGTCTAAAAGATAGTGTATTAATATTAGAATGAAATAAAATAATTTCAAAATATTCCAGTCGAGAAAGTAAGATGTTTTTACCTTTTAATTGAAGTTGTCGTTGTTGGGCATATAAAATGTCATCAGTTAGGATTTTACAAGTTTCAAACCAAAAAAAATTAGGTCGAGAAATGGAATTTGAGAATAACATTTTGGCGAATAGTCTTCACAAAGAATATCCCATTCCCCAAGCAGATACATCGTGTAGTGCTTGTATGAATTTGTTGTCTTTAGATAGATGTCCCATTGCTGAACATGTTTCTCTGAATGTAAGATGAGTAATGTTGTTCACTGTTCTGATAGATTCATATGAAGTTGATCCTCTGACCTTTTCTAATAGAATACGTAAGTAATGTAGTTCTCCAGAAGAGAATTCTGCAGAGTATAGTATGCCAATACTGAAAGCTTGTTTGTGCGGGTACCATTTCTTTTCATGATAGTGGTAGAAAAATCATGTTTAAAATTCTACATATATAAGATTTCTGCCCTATGGATACAATAGATTTGCATTAAACCATGCTGTGAACATGATATCAGAAATGTTTCTCTTATTTAATATGTCTTCAATTTTATCACAGTCTAAATATGTGACATTTTTTTCTTTTGGTAAATGAAATTGCAGTCTATCAACTGGAGGATGTCTATAGTGGACATCATAAGAGAAAATACTCCAAGAAGCTTCACAAGGTGAGACATACCGGCAGTCATAATACATTTTAATCTCATTGACACCCTTGTCGTGAAGATCTTTATTGCTTCTATCAAAGAGTATTGTGGTAACACAATCATTCCCCCTTGATAATATATTTAAAAAATGTATTTGGTAGAGTATGACTGACTTAAAACTTCGATATTGAGATGGGCTTTATATTTAAACAGCAAAGTTCGATTGTATGGGACAACAAACTGATTGTCCAATGGTAAACCATTTTTGAGAACAGTACAACCTGTATTTCTTCTCTGATTGATGACATAATCATCATCATCTATTGTTGTTTGGGGAATAAATTTTTTTGGATAACACTTTGAGAATTTTTCACACCTCATATAAGGCAAGCGACGGTTGGCTTCACCACAAGGTCCATGGATCATAAAATTGCTGACCGCTGCATGTTGTTTAGGGAAGGCATCTTTGTTCGGAATTTCTACAGAAATAATTCTGTTAATGTCAGATGGAGTGACCACCTTGCTTTCTTGACTATGAAATAATAGAATGTGCACATGTGGCATTCCTCTTTTTTGAAACTCCACTATACGAATGACTACATTGAAAATTGAACATAAGAAGAAGAAAATTCCAAAAGATTTAACAAATTCTGGTTGAGGAAGTCATTAAAAAACACGAAGATCTTAGCAATGTAGTTACATACCTACTCAAGAATTTCCGAAGAAGGTTCCTTCTTGTAAATCTTTTATGAGTTTTTGGAACTTTATGTTGAAAATTAGCGATAGTATTTGAGGACAGTCCGATGGGCGCAGGTTGTTTACTTTAACATATCAAGAAACCTCAGGGCACATTGGATTTTATGTAAATATTAAAAAATGATCGGGATACCCTACCTAAATTACAGATTCACATTTCATCTTGTTAATTCTAAATCATATATCTTGGGCTACCTGTAAATTTTGAAGGTAAAATGATACAGTTCCCAGATAAGTAACCATCCCGATCACCCCTAATGAAAGCATCTTGCAACCCATTGTATAGTTATTCCCTTAAGCTCTTTTGGTTATAGAGAATAAAAGATAATCTCTGAAACTCAATCATTGTGTATGCATCTACAATAAACTGTTGAAGAATCCTCCTAGAAAAAAGAAGGCTAGAAAAATCATTGAAACTGGATTTATGGTGATAGGAGAAATATTATCACATTGTAACATTCCTAACTTTTGCATTGTCAATAAATGGTGTAGTGCAATGGGATATGTTTTCAACATATCTGTCCTCTCCACCTGTGAAAACCAATGGATATTGATGAGGAAGGTATAGTAGGTGAAGCTCATCAATGCATTGGAAGCCACCATCTTTGCTTTGAATGATGATATCTATCTCATTAGTTAGATCATCGATGTATCCAACAATGAGCATTGTAATCTCAGAAGTAGCTAGAATGTTGTATGTCTGTGCATCCCTTCCTCATTTTCTAAGAAGTCACAGTTTTAAATTTGCAATTCCCTGTGTCTCAATAACATCCCTGGCTATTCCGAATTGATATGATAAACTATTGTGTTCATGAAGCATATTCTGTAGCTTTTGAACAATACTGACATCAACAATACAGTCTTTGTTTCTGTTATCAAAACTGCATAAAATGTGTGTAGTAGTGGTGAGAATTGCAAGAGACAATATTTATGTATTCCCACATACTGCATTACATACCTGATTGCTTGTACTCTATTCTGAGAATCATTTGCAGTGTCGTATACATATATTTGAGCAAACTTGGGTGGTTGTCCTTCGGAAGGACATAAACTACCAATGTGATGGTAGTTTTTCCCATTTAATCTAAAAATATTTGGAGTCCCACCAGAGTTCACATATTTGTTTACTTTGCCTCCCAATGATGTGAATGCAAACATAGAGTTGTAAATGTGCATGTTCTCTTGGAATGATTTAGAATTTGGATAGCTTTTACTGAATGGAAATGTTCTAAGGTATTCAGGACATGCAGGCAAAGGCTGTAAAGCTATTTTTCCCATTGAGAAACATATTGAGTAATGGAGGATATGTGTATGGATATATTTTTTATTCCTCTATTCATACCAGAAGGTAGAATCGAAGTGCTCACATATGTTATAAGGGTCTACACAGTCAAAATATTCTGAAGAGAAAAGGATTGGAATAGATACTATAAATTATGAATATAGAGTATGTTTAACATTATATTACACACATAATCTATGTTGTAATAAATGTGTTTAGTTATTGTAAATAACCTATTTGTTTTGCAGTTTGAAGAGGTATTGACATATCTGCATCATTAATCATCAATTTATTTGTTGTTGATAAATATTTAGTAGAATAAAGAGAGTTAAAAAATGAAATGTTCATAATAGAATGTCCAAGTTGACATACCTCCGAAGTTGACTGCAAGATATATCTCAGAGGTCATTGAAGGAGTATTATCCCTATATGTACCTCTCGTTGAAAGTTGTTCATCAGTTGTTTCTGTGGAACCTGCATGGTTGGTAATATCTGCTTTGGAAAAAACGACATGTGAAGATGTTAGACAATATTAAAAAGTGTTTATATATGAAGGAATTTATACATAATAAATGTGAGATGATAGTTGTAGTGTGAAACATACATATGGATGAAAGAAATATACAATTTCCAGTTGTAGTATAATTAGCACTGTGTGATAAAGTAGTAGTATGTGTAAGAGTCAATATTTTACGTCATAGAAGACTTCACATTGTGGGTTGTTTGTTGCTTACTGTGATGAGGATACATCAGTTTTCTCCACAATAGTAGAATCATTTCAATCCGTACCTTGTAAGAGTGATATTAGGACTGTATGTTGTGAAATTTTAATGTATAGTATTAACATTAAAGGTAACAAAAGTTAAAATGTGTAAATGTTTATAGAATGAAAGCCCATATCTTATCGTTGTGCTTGGTTGATTTTTTTGTTCTTCGATCTTCCATATGTCGTTGATAGCTCTGAATACTCTTGAGGAACTGTGGAACAGGGAGTAACATAATTGTAGGAATACATGGTTAGTATATTTTTAGATAGTAATCAAAATAATTAAATGGGAGACAGTAAGCAGAACCAACCTTTGATGGATATAGATGATAATGTAATGAGGAGATGTAGTTCAGTGTCAGTAGCTAGTGTGACCAGTTCTGGTGTAAAACAATTTCCTATAAGCATTGTTAATGTAAAACTGTCATTACTATTATAGTATATATTGTCAGAAAGAATTTTATTTCTTTAAGAGTTCGAATTTAACGTTTGGCTATATTGATCAGAGTTGAAAAATTAATGGGTAACAAAGACATACCACTTTTTGTTTGTCTCCTCTCAGATGGCGTCATTGGTTCAGGTGAGGTAATGTTTTCAATGGTCATTTTAGCTATCAATTTGGTAATATAGTAAACATGTAAGCTGTTGATATTTAAAAAATGAAATGGTTTTAGTAGCAGACACTATTTAGAAGACAACCAGATTGACGTTGTTGTCGTAGTAATCTTCTTTGAAGTTGTGCGTCTCTATATCTTGATGGGGAGTGCATATTTGATCGGTGTGTCTATTTATTTGATTGTTAAGAAACTGAATAGGACCTCATCACCATGATAAACAGTGTTGTGATCTCATTACAGAAAAGGTATAATATGAGGAATATAATTTAAACCATTATTGTAACGATTTGTCCAAGAAAAATGACCGATAATAATTAACATGTCTACTTAGTTGTTGTACTGTGCGAATAACAAAGATCATGTAAATGCTACAGTCAAGTAGTATATAAATTGTGCTTGTAGTAAGTGCTATGTTTGGTTGTACAATTTTAGTCACATAATATGAATATAAGACCAGAT
This sequence comes from Viscum album, assembly GCA_963277665.1. Taxonomy (NCBI): domain Eukaryota; kingdom Viridiplantae; phylum Streptophyta; class Magnoliopsida; order Santalales; family Viscaceae; genus Viscum; species Viscum album. The sequence goes on along the minus strand of OY728125.1, from coordinate 1,979,578,854 downwards.
ATTCCATAAACAAATAATACTTAAAGGTATTTAAATAGGATTAAGAACTATGATTTCATAGTAAACTAATGTAAACCACTAAATAGTACATTTTAGTATTTAATGGATAGATATCCTAATGGACTTTGATAACATAGCTTGCAGAAGGTACTGCAGTTGTTGAACCAAGGACAGCCTGAGTAAACTGTACATTCATATTAGTACACATTTCAATGGATAATGCAGGATAAAGGAGCACAATACTTTTTCGGGCTTACCGGTACTTTTGTAGGTGAATGGCTTCTAGCTGGTCAATGGATGAAAGTACACATAACATTAATGCACTGGAATCCTCATTTGCATAAAAATATATTTAATGACTTAGTTGTGTTGCATTGAAGGAAAGAAAAAAATGTAAAGTACAATAAATAACTAATTACACCGAATTTTTAACAGTCATTAAAGTAGAGAAAATAAAAAGAAGCAAGTATTGGATCAAGAATTTTGTATTTCCATAATATATATAATTTTAAAAAAAGTTTCATGAACCTACCAAGTTACGAGCAGCGATCAGGCCTAAATATTAGAACCCGTCCATATGATGTTTCTTAATAGAAAATAGGGCTGCATAAACCAAGATGTTGCAAAAAGGATAGGTAAGAGTAATTGGAAATAATTGTGAAAGATTTCAGTAGTATTAATTCCTCAAATACGAAAACCAAAATTTACCTTTTGAATTAGGTATAATACATGGAGGTTACGAAACAATGCGAGGACGATGATTTGGTCAGTATTGGAGATGGATATACAGAAATAAACTTCAATCCCTTGATTTTTAATGTGGTAACAAACACCCGAATACCGAATATATCGCCTGAGCGTAGTACAGAAGAAATATTTTAGATGTTCTTTGAAAACAAAAAATATTTACAATGGTTTATACCTGCGATTAATCTCAGCAAAATAATTGTAACAGTTATAATAGGTGGAGTAGAGGACGTGGTTGTGGAAGAGCCGTAGGAGGATTAGCCAGTTATGGAAAAGATGCAGGTGTTGGTCAATGTTTGAGAGGATAGTAGAGACATGGGGGAGCTGATGACTGTCATTGACCGGTTTATGGAATAGATGGGGAAGAGGAGGATCAGATTCGAAGGGATGTAGTACATTTGAAACCATAGAGGCAGAGGATAGTCGAGATCTGGAGGAGCTAAAACCCAAGATGTCGAGGAGAGAATACGTGGGAGGGTTGGGGGTTTTGCATCGGGGAAATTGGAGGATGATATAAGTCAAGTTTACCACAGAAGAGTCATGGCTTCTCCATTTGTTGACACGTAGGTAGAAAAAACATACATTAGAAGATACTAGTACTTGCTCGTGCATTTGCTTGAAACTATATAATAAATTCTTATTTCAATAAGAATGCAGGGAAGCATAAAATAAATTCTGATTTCAATAAGAAAATATTACATTACAATGATAATAATGAACATTTATTATTGAAATATTTGAGGAGAAACTATTATGAAACAATCGATATACTAAAAAACATTAAAATCATTCAATTGTTTAATGTTTACAACATATATATACTATGGGAGATAATAGTGAAAGTAGAAGGATGGGGGACATTACATAATTGATTTTCATCTGAATTAGAATATTAGTTGAATAAATAAAAGTATCCAAGTTACACAGCACAATGAAAAAAAATTCCAACACCACCGGTATAGCTCGTGAGACTTCAAGTTGAATTGCAATAAAAACGCCTATTTTAAAACAGGCTCTTTGGGTCCAAATGATCATAAAAATCTTGGTGGATCAATGCCTCCAAATCTGTACTTCAAATATTGGGATTTTTATAGCAATCATGACACCATTTCATGCATAGAGATTTTCTATCATGGACATGTTATAATATAACTAATAGAAAACAATAGAAAATGTTTTCAATTAGTATAAACAATCAAAAACAATGCGGTGAAGGATTGAAGGAGATAGAATATATATTATGTAAAGAAAATGTAACAATTCTTCTGTTTTAATTATGATATTGATAAAAGTTAAAAGGGGTATATTTACAAAGTTGAATATGTAATATGCATGTGAAGGATATGAAAAATTCATGTGAAAATATTTAGTTTAAAGAATAGAAATATCCAAAAAATACTCTATAGATTAGAAATATTCATGTTCAAGTTATAATAGAACTAATAAAAAACAATAGAAAATGTTTTCAATGAGTAGAACCAATCAAAAACAATGCGTTTAAGGATTGAGGGAGCTAGAATACATATTATGTAAAGAAACTGTATCAAATAACCTTCTGTTTTAATTAGGATTTGATAAAAGTTAAAAGGGGTATATTTTCAAAGATGACTATGTAATATGCATGTGCAGGATATGAAATATTCATGTGAAAATATATAGTATACAGAATAGAAATAACCAAAACATACTCTAGATTAGAAATTTTCATATAATAATGGATTTTTGAAATGAATAACCAAATTAAGATAAATGGGAATAGAATACATCGCACCTTCTATTGATATTTGTGGATGTAGGTAGAATGAAAATTCCACAATGGTTAATTAAACACTAAAAACATCACAAGAATGCCTTCTTCAAGATTGTTTGAAATGTTAATTAACCACCCTTGAAAATAAAGCATTGGATTCCTAGTCCAGTGCCTCATAATCCTTCCAATGAACCTAAAAAAACCACACATTTTTATATAATATCAATGGATCATATTAATAATATAAAGGAACTATCTTAAAAGATTTATCATATTTCAGTACATGTTCTTTTGATGTTATACAGAATAAAAATCATAGGATATGAGTAATTTGAATTATCTAAAAATTCATGTCTTGGATTAAAGAAATCACTGGATATGGTGTGTTATATTTCAAAACCCATTGATGATATGATCATTTCTCTGACGATAGATCCTTATTCAAGTATAATATATTGTGGTATGTATTTTTCTCAGATAATTTATAGTGTATAGGGAACCAATTCTACCATGTCTAATGTGCATTTAGGAACTATAACCTGGTCTCATATTCCATTAGTGGCTCAAAAATTAGGAGGATGGGGCCTATTTGTATCAAGAATATTTGTCATTCTGGTTATTAGGATATGGATAGGGTGAGGGATTTATTTTCACTATCCACTGCAGATTTATTAAATTTAGGAAAAGGGGATAATGTTTTATTTCAGGTTCCTAGGCAGTACCATGTTTTCTGCTTACTAATGTTCTTGATTCTGTGTGTTTTGATTTTGGATTATTTATTCCTGCAGTAATGATTGTTCCTAGTTATGTGGACCTGTGAAACCCTACTGATGCTTCCCCAGGTTCGAAATAATTGTTAGTTCCATGTTTTTATGAATTGGAAAAATATATTACTCATTTCCATGTTTCTGTATCTAAAAGTCTAATTGGACTTCTTTCATATGCCATGGATGGGTAATGGTTGTTATTGAAAAAATAGATAATCATAGAGAAAGTAATACATGCTTTAAAAGTTTTTAAAGGAGTTATTTATTATAAAAAATGATATATTTAAAGAATTACATGCAACATAAGTTGGAATAGGTGACGTTATTAGGGATGTAAAAAAGACTACATATATTTAGAAAAATAAACAACATTTAAAAAAGTATACAAAAAAAGAGCATATTTTGTTGTCATCCATGCATGTATAAGGGGTAAACATACATGTACCTTCTATTTGTAACCTTCTTCCTTGTACATATAACATATCTTCTCAAAAAAAGTTCCATGTTTCGTTTAACACAACTTGTGCAATGAATGAGGGAAACATATGATAAATCAACATGTTCAATGTATCTCATTTTTCGACTGATATGATAATCATGTGAAAATATAGGTAATCCACTACCTGTGATGGCTGGTAAGATCGAAGGTTGGTTGATTTTATATAGCCCATTTATTCCACCAATAGGATCAACATCATTTTTTAATGAAAATAAAACATTACTGCATCATGAGAAGTAATCAACCTAGAGAACAAAAAAAAAGTAGTGCATCATGTGAATTAAATGACAGGGAGAGAATCTAGCCATAAAAAAGTGGAAAACATAAAAAACATTGACAATAGTGGAAAATGTTATCAAAAACATACTGCAATACATTTGAAACATACGAACCTAGATGTTGTACTTTGTTTTGAATGAGATAGTATTGTATGTTTGAAAAAGTAGTGCATGTTTTCCCACTTAAGTAAGTAGTGCATGTTTTCCTAATTGATAAAGTAGTGAATGTTTCAATGAGAATTTTTTGTATGGTTTTTTATTTGAAAACATTTTAGTGCATCATGTGAATTTGAAAATGCTAGTGCATCATGATAACTAAATTTTAAAACATACGAACTTGGATGGGCAAGTCTTATTATATACATAAGTCGGGCACTTACTCCTTCAGTGCCTGATGATCAACTCATGCTTTGAAGAGAATATATACTCAATTGTTCCCCAAAATAAAGTTTGGAAATCAAAAAAGGAAATGAAAATTAGAAATAAACAAAAAAAATTATAATTAATTGTTTAATGAATTTAAAAATGGACTACAATTTCATAAAATGTTTCAAGATAAATACCTTGAACCTCCACCAACTTGAATACCCTTTTGGTAACATCCTGTGGGTGTGTCAAGAATAGAATAGTTTTGAAGATATCCAGGTGAATGATACATCATCTCATGCGAAAGAGTATTTATCGTAATGAAAATCAAGTTAAATAATGAATATAAAGCAGGTTAAAAATATAGACAAAATTTTAAGATATAAAACATACACAATAGCACATCTTTTAGCCTCTATTATTCTTGAAAAAGCTCACCACCATGAAAACAGAGACAACCAAAATGTTCCTGAAAATAAAAAAACAAACCAAGAAAAATATTGAATGCATGGTTAGTAGAAAATATCATCATATAGTAACTCTAGAAACCTTGATTATCTATTGAATCTTCATCCATTGCATGATCATTTTTTCCCAAGAATAAACAGGAAGCACATAACAATATTAAAAAGGGAAACTATTTTATGTAAGATTCAATGGTTTTTCATGATCAAAGTAGGTGAATCCATGGATGTGGAGGCGGCATGCTACATTGATTGTTTTAGATGTTCAAAACATCATGTTTAGTGAAGGGCTCCAGTCACTGCTGGTTAGAAATACCGAGAACCTTTTTAGATATAAAACATACACAATAACACCAATTTCAGCCTCTGTTATTCCTGAAAAATCTCACCATCATGCAAATAGAGACAAGAAAAATGGTCCTGACAATTATAAAAACCAAACCATTCATCCATTTTAATATTAAATTAATTAAAATCAGGATTGTTTTGAACATAACCTGCCAAATATAAAAGCTAACCAAATCATTTCTAATTATAGGAGAACTAAAACACCAACACAAATATTGAATTCATGGTTAGTAGAAAATATCATCATATAGAAACTCTAGAAACCTTGATTATCTGTTGAATATTCAACCATTGCATGATCATTTTGTTTCATGAAAAAACAGGAGGTGCATAAAAATATTAAAAAGGGAAAATAATTGAAATAATTTGGAACTAATAATATATTTGAAATTTCCTATATTGGTGTCCAGTATGAGAGAAACTAATATTATTCACCGGTTATGGAAAAGATGCAGGCATTGGTTAATGTTTGAGAGGACAGTCAAGACATGGAGAGCTGATGACTGTCGTTGACAGGGTTATGGAATAGTTGGAGAAGAGGAGGATCAGATTTGAAGGGATGCAGTAGAGATGAAACCGTAGAGGCAGAGGATAGTCGAGATCTGGAGGAGCTGAAACCCTAGATGCTGAGGAGAGCATACGCAGGAGGGTCGAGGGTTGAGCGTCGGGGAATTTGGAGGATGATATGAGGGAGGTTTATCAAGGAAGAGTTGTGGCTTCTCCGTTTATTGAAACGTAGGCATAAAAAGTCTTACTTTAGAAGATATATGGATTTCATTAAAATTATCCACTAATTTGGGGAAAATTTTAATCTTCATGTATATAATTACCTATTTATTTTATATTTTCTGCTATCGAGTTATATTAGCTATCATTAATGGCTATTTTGGGTGATGTTTCTTTTATAAATCTATTATAAATAATAATTATATTGGAAACCGCTATTAGAATTTAACCTTTAATAATGGATTTCAAGTGAGAAACCTATTTTTTGGCTTTAATCCTTATATATACTTAAATAATGGGATTTTAAAGGGTTATTTATGGATTTTATTTTTAAATGTGATGGAAAACTATTTTTTTATATAAAATAATTAAATATATTATATTTTGTATGTTTTATAAAAGAGAATGAATGGACTCATGGATGAGAAGCTACTTGGCTTTTATCTCAAACCCAACTTATAACTCTTTGGGTGTTTAGATAAAGGGGATCTTCTTAGTTTAGACTATACTTTAAATTAGTTCCACTTTAGTGAATCTTTCCTCTAGATCACTCCTATAACAAGTTGAGTTAGTGGATGACATGTGGCCTTAGGTCATGTGAGGATCTTTAAAGGGTATGTTAGATTTTTTTATGTTCTAGATGTTCTAGAAAAGTATTCATATTTTTATTTTAATTTTAGTACTATTTTAAATTTTTTATATCCCTATATAATTTTTGTTTCATTAATTATACTTATCTATTTTTTTGTGGGGATCCGATGTATAGAAACGCCACGCTTGAATTTTGGTAAAATTACGTTTTTAGTAAAATTTAATTTTTATAGAAGAAATCAGTCACATATGTCAATATGATATACTAGAACTTGTTTCAAACCATTGAGGATCACAAATTCCAATTTATCTTTTCCATAGGTCAGTTTGAGATGGCCCTATGTTGGTTCAGGATAGTAAATAAGTTTTATGAATCTGAAAACTACATTATGAAACTGATATCAGCTCAATAAATTATTGATGACCTTGAGGATTCGAATTGGGTGAATTTCATGTTAGATTTTTTTTTTAAATTCAAAACCATAGTGTGGTCATATAAACCCCGGTGTTGTATTATTTAGTGAAAACCATTACATAGGGAGTGTCACTATGATGTGGAATAGTGCATGTAATTTTATTCATTATGTAATGACCTGGAAATTTCAAGGGAAATTTCTTTCTTAATTATTTGGAATTTAACGACTTCGCAGTTTTTGATGGCTCCTGATTCCGAGGCCTGGTGTGCCCGAAATCAATTTCATAAGTTTTGAACATGTACGTTCAGTAAATGTACGTGCAGTAAATGTACGTGCAGGTTTTTCTATCTTTTGAACCGGTGCTCGAAATTGAAATCCAAGGACACTGATGGACTCACATCACCAGTATTCGCTTAAGGGTACCTTTACCGTAGTTGCGTTTTAGGCGGGTTGAAAGTTATAATATAGGTATTTATCTTAAATTAAATAAAATTTTGGTGATACACAATTTTATTTTAGGAGGTGGTTATTTCCTCCAAAAGCAAGTTAGGGGTGGGGCCCACACCCCACATGACCTCCCATGTGAGGATTTAGTGTGGTGGGGACCACATGAACCCAAACACTTTCACCTCCCCTCAACTCCCTTAAACTCCCCATTAACACCCCCCTCATTTATTGTGGTGGAGCCTCTCCACCTCCCTCTCATTATGTATGCCAACACAATTAATTAATGACTTCATTAATTAATTTGTGGTGTCAACAATTCATTTGAATTGTTTTGAATTGCATGGAAATTTTATTATATTGGGGAAGACTTTATATTATATTTTCTTGGAAAATATATGGTGGTGGAGCCTTTGGAGAATTGGAGGAGAGCTTCATCCCTCATCAATGAAGAACACGAGGAATGTATCCTCTCGACGATTGAGGCAAGAACGCGAGGCGACACTCACGAGGAATGTCGTCATTATTCTTCCTCCTCCGCATCAAGGGAAGATACAATGTCTGTGAGGAAACACCAACTACGCTTCCTCCTCGGACGCACCCTGACGTCAACAAATTGACATCGACTTCAGATCCTCTTCCTGCAACATGGACAAGCGAGCATCAGAATCAAGGTAGGGGGTTTGATTTAATTTTAAGTGAATGAAATAATATTATGTCCTTGGTGAATTCTTGTATTGTCTTCAGCCAATTGATATCATCTAACACGGAGGGCACGGGCCGAACGAACACGGCCCGACAACCCTTCGATGGTTCTTGAATATTTTGCCGACGACAATGGGAGGTGGTGGCGACCAGAGGCGGCGGCTAATGGAGGCGGTGGGGACCAGAGGCAGAAGCCATAAGGAGGAGACCGTGGAACGCATCCGCGGGCCGCTCGGTAGATGAACTGAACCGGACGGTCGTAGCCGGCCGGGATGGAGAACCGCGACCCTTGCTCCATGGGCAGCTTCAACTATGAACCGGCCGGCCGCCTGCTGACCATTTTAAAGGAGGCCACAGCACCCGCAGGTGCCGCGCGGTAGAACTGTGGACCACCCGTGAAGGCCGCCCGCGCCAGGAAGACTGGCTTGCTTCGGCCGACCGGACAGGAGGGGTGGCATCCCTCGGCACCGCCAGTTCGAGAAATCGAGGGGGGGGGGGGCACCGGCACGAACAGCTAGCCAAGCTGTGGCCCGTCGCGGGCTGGGCCGACACGCCTGCCGTTGGGCCGGGCCGGGCCTCGTCGGGCCGGTCCGCCTGCCACCGGGCCGGGCCGTGCCCCACCAGGCCGTTCTGTGCATCACCAGGCAGGGCCGACTCCCCAGTCAGGTCAGACCAGCTGAACCGGGTCAGGCCGACCCTCCAGCCCACTAGGCGTGACATGCCGGGCCCGTTTCACTTAAACACAAATATCTTCCGGACCGCGCATCCGAACGATGCGCCGTCTGTGACACTCAGATCCCTGTGACGAGGCGGTCCTTTTTCGATAATCTAAATGGGTTTTGTACAACTATGGAAAATTTCCAGGTTTGGAATGAGCGTATTTCTAACTGGGACTCTGGGACGAAAATGCTAATAACTCTCATACCGGGCGTTCGATTGACGCGCCGTCTATCGCGTTGGGTTTATTATGAGGAGAATGAATTTTGGGATACATCAACTCAGGACTTCATGATAGTTTATGTATCGAGCCCTTGGCTCAAGGAGCGGACCCTCCCGAAATCGAGTGTACTGTGTGTGGGAATCCTAGAGCTAGCTGCGACTGTGACGAATTCCATACTGGAATCCTCTGTGAGTTCGACGACGATGGCTATAGAACAAGAATAATCCTTGGGTTCGACAATGATGACTACTGTTCTTGTATCCTAAGTGGGTCCAACAGTTTGACCTCTGTACTTGAATCCTGAGTGGGTCTGACTGAGTAGCTGGACTTGTATCCTATGTGGGTTTGAAAACATAGCTGGACTAGTATCCTGAGTGGGTCCAACAGCTTAGATGAATCTGTGACTACATTTAATCATCTCTATTTCTATACAAAAGATGTATACCTGTGTGAGATGAGTCTTGACTTTCAATCATTTTCATCGATGTGATTGACTTCTTTCTTGGGTGGACTGGGTTGTGTTTGGGCTCGAGAGTTGGATCCGAACTGTGATTGATAACTTAGGTATATGTATGGGAATATACCTAAGTAAGTTTTTTTGATACTTCGCGATTGTATCTATCTTCTATGGTTTATCCTTTGTGGATTCTGGGAGACCTTCAGTGGTCTCGGGGTCTCTACTGAGTATCGTATAATCACCCCTACACAGGCTATGCCCACACTACGTTGTGTTGGATACAGACAACAACCAACACTGATCGAGGTAAAGAATTTTGGAGCTGGATGGTACCCGGATGTGGACCACTTGGCGAGACGTACACGGAGCAGACGGACGGACTTGAGGTGCAGAGGAGGCCATCTGTACCCACCATTCAGGTGGGATTTCTGGAGGATGACTCAGTGGTTGCTGTTTCACTTTACTACAGTTGTACTAGCTTTTCAACTGTATTGTACTTACTATTGGGCTTGTATTTCCAGCCCCTTTTCTTTCAGCACTTACTTTCGTATTTAGTATTACTTAGTGCTTACTTTTTTTGCGTACTCTGTTGTGCTTTTTTACTTTTATAAAGGCAATTCCTTCCCCTTTTATCAGGATTTATGCCTTTGGTGCTAGTCGCCAGCCCCTGGCCTATGGAAGGAGGGCTTGGGGTAATTATGGCACGGGCCCTGAGGATGGGTCGTGACAAATTGGTATCAGAGGAGTCAGTTCTACCACATAGCTTAGGACATTGATCATTCGTTTCTGTGAAGAAATTGTGTTAAGAGTATTGAGTGTGTTTTTCAGTCCAAGGAGTCTAGTGTTGGTGCGACGGCTGACGTATCCCTACACCAGGACCGAGACCTCTGATTTCCAACTCAGTACACGAAAACCTTGTTTTCTAGTGTGTTTCAAAAGTTTTTTTTGTGATTACATTGTGTCAGCTCACCAGGTATAATGTTTGAGTGTGGCACACCTATTTCTTTTCAGGATAGCCCCCTGAAGGCAGCCAGCTAGGGTTCCGAGTTACGTACAAGATGGTATCCCACGGAGTGACGAGGCCTCAATGCAGTGCCCCATCATAGCAGATTTACCAACGGTACCACTACCCTCTGGGCCACTAATACCACTAGCCCTAGCAGCAGACAGTGCATGTTGCCTTAGTGCATTGCACGAGTTCAAGCGACAGAGGCCACTCAGGTTTCATGGAGAGACGGACCCACATGCAGCTGAGGATTGGCTGGAGGCTGTCATCAGAGTTTTTAGATTGGTAAGGACACCATCCAACCTCATGGTGATCTTTGTCGCGAGTCTCTTGCACGCAGCAGTAGGCATATGGTGGAGCCTGATTTTTCAGGTGCATGATGAGGCATCTTTATTATGGACAGATTTCAAGAGTCTTTTCCACTCGGAGTTTGTTCCATCCACCCTTCGTGCGGTGCGGATTTAGGAGTCACTTCATCTACAGTAGGGCAGCATGACAGTAGCTCAGTACTCAGCAAGGTTCACTGAACTCTCACGCTACTCCACAGATATTGTGTGGGACCCATTCTTCAAGGCTCAGATCTTTGAGTAGGGACTAAGGCATGAGATCAAGGCTTTGACGACTCCCCTCAGCATCTCGACATAGGCGGGGGTGCTAGAGTGAGCCCTTCTAGTGGAGAGCTTTCTCGCTGAGCAGTCACCAGCGGCGAGACCCACCACAGGGTGACACGTAGCAGAGTCTTTTTCAGCTGGAAGTAGACAGATGATGTAGAGGTCCAAGCGGACCAGGCCATCCGGTGGGCGATCATAGGATACAGGTTTAGTTGTGTGGGGCATAAGAAATAGAGCCAGATATACGAGGAGCAGGCAGTGATATGCATGTGGCGGGGAGGGTCACATGGCTCGAGATTGTCCAACCCGCCTTGTAGATGAGCAGCAGATAGTAGAGGGACCTCCCAGGTAGAGTCAGAGGTTCAACCGTGGTGGTACACCGGGAGTAAGAGAACATGGCAGAGGAGATGGCCGAGCAGTGAGTGGTTGATTACGTTCTGATGCTCTACCACCACCACCACTAGGATTTCAACCCCGACCATAGGGAGCTGGCGGACAGAGGCAGGCTCAGCTCCAGGCAGTCGAGGCCTATGACCACGGTGCACGTGAGATGATATAAGGTACTATATGTGTTTACTCCACCCTTTCTGCAGTGCTTATAGACACCAGTGCGAGTCATTATTTTATTTCTACTGCCCTTGTTCAGTTCTCGAATATTCTGACAGAGTCGTTGGCTCAATCCTTAAGGTTAGTGACTCCTACAGAACCAGACTCAACGATTACGCACTGGTGCCGGCAATGTGAGCTTACTCTAGGAGGCGAGAGCTTCGGCTAGGATCTTCTTGTACCAGTATCGAGGCCTTACGACGTCATCTTGGGAATGGGCTGGTTATCTATAGTCCATGATCAGATCGACTGTATTAGGCACAAAGTGCGGTTTGTCCGCACGGATGGGAGCAGGTTCACCTTCACTGGTGATAAGGGAGCCTTTGCAGTGCATGATGGACTTTCTCAAAGGAGAGGGTAGCCGATCACACATCAGTTGGATAGTCTCATCCTTGTAGTGGTTGATGTGTGATGTTTGACTTTTCCTATTATGGTGGATCAGTATGCGGACGTTTTTTCTGATGACGTTCTAGGACTACCTCCTCGTAGAGAGTTAGACTTCTACATAGACCTGTACCCCAGGATAATACCGATATCTACTCCAGAATATCGGATAGCTCCCGCTAAGCTTCGTGAGTTGCAGGTACATTTGGAGGACTTGTAGGGGAAGGGATTTATCTGACCCAGTGTTTCACCCTGGGCTTCTCCGATTTTGTTCACCAAGAAGGCGGATGGGAACTTGTGACTGTGTGTCGACTATCGTCCCATGAATCAGGTGACCGTTAAGAACAAGTTCCCAATCTTGAGGATTTACAACCTCTTTGATCATCTCAAGGGAGCATGATGGTTCTCGAAGATAGACCTTAAGTCATGCTATCACCATCTCAGAGTTCGTGACGAGGATGTGCAGAAGACGACCTTCAGGTGTTGGTATGGCCACTATGAGTTCTTGGTTATTCCCTTCGGCATAACCTATACTCCAGCGATGTTCATGAGTCTCATGAACAAGATCTTTCATCCTTACCTCAATCGATTTGTCATAGTTCTCATCGATGACATACTGATTTTCTCAACTACTGGGGAGGAGCACACCTACCACTTGCGGGTTGTACTGGATACACTCTGAGAGCACCAGTTTTATGGTAATCTCTCAAAGTTTCAGTTCCGGATTCAAGAGGTTCACATCATGGGACACATCATCTCAGAGGCTGGAGTTGCAGTGGATCTAGTGAATATTGATGCAGTACTTGCTTGGGAGCCACCCAGGAGTGTGATGAAGGTGCACAGTTTCTTGGGTCTATCTGGGTACTGTCGAAGATTTGTGCCAGACTTCTCTAGGGTTGCAGCACTGCTTTCGGCCTTGAATAAGAAGGGGAAACCCTTCATGAGTTTAGATAGATGTTAGCAGAGCTTTAAGAAGCTGAGGCGGAGGTTTACCAGTGCGCCCATCTTGAGGCTACTGAAGGAGGGGGTTGGGTACTTAGTGTACTACGACGCATCAGGGACCATACTCAGGTGTGTCATGATACAGGAGAGAGCAGTGATAGCTTATGGTTCTCATTAGCTGAGACAGCATGAGCAGAACTATGCTACCCATGACCTGTAGTTAGTAGAAGTGGTATTCTCCATGAAGATGTGGTGACACTATCTGATGGGAGAGCACTTTACAGTCTAATATGACCACTAGAGTCTCAGGTATATCTTCTTCCAGAAAGACCTAAACCTGAGACAGTGATAATGTCTTGAGTTTCTCTAGGACTATGACTTTGAGATAGTCTATAATCCTGGTAAGGGGAACATTGTAACAGATGCTGTCAGTAGGAGATCGGGGATTCAGATGCTAGGGGAGGTGACAGAGCAGCTAGTCGCATTGCAGATATCATTTGTGGATATAGATGGAGTAGCCTTTCTACAGTCTCTCACAGTTACTCCACCACTGCTTCAGCGAGCCGGAGAGGAACATTGTGGGGATATTGACTGTGCGACGCGAGATGCTCAGATATCCTCTAGGCAGGCACCAGATGGATTTCTGAAGGAGGGGAGCACATCATCCTCTTTAGGGGACGTACCATGGTACCAGTTGCACTACAAGATGAGGTACATAGGGATTTCCACACTTCCCCTCTAGAGGTACATCCAGGAGTGGTGAAGATGTACTTGGACCTCAAACGACAGTACTAGTGGCCGGGTATGAAGAAGGAAGTAGCAGAGATTGTTTCACAATGCCTCACTTGTCAGCAAGTGAAGGCGGATCACTAGGTACCAGCAGGCTTGGTACAACCCTTAGAGGTCCGAGAGTGGAAGTGGGATAGGATATCCATGGATTTTGTGATGGGGATTCCATGTACATCCAAGGGACACGACTCTATCAGGGTGATCGTTGACCGACTCACCAAGTCAGACCACTTCCTACTGATCAGAGAGCAAGGCTCAGTAGAGAGCTTGGGAAACCTCTACATTCAGGAGATCGTACAGATTAATGGTGTTCCATCGAATATTGTTTCTGATCGAGATGATCGTTTTACTTACCAGCTAAGGATGGGGTTACAGGAGGCTTTTGGGACGCAGCTATGTCTGAGCACCGCCTTCCATCCTCAGATGGACGATTAGAATAAGGGGACCATTCATACTCTCGAGGACATGATCCGTGCATGTATCCTTGACTTTGGTCATATCTGAGAGGATCACCTACCCTTGGTGAAGTTTACGTACAACAACAGCTACCACTCCACCATTGGGACGGCTCATTATGAGGCAATGTACATCCAACCTTACAGATCACCTATGTGTTGGACTGACCTAGGGGAGTCATCACTTGTAGGACTAGAGATGGTTCAGGCTACGATAGAAAAGGTGTAGATCATACAGGAGTGGATGAAGACTACACAGAGCAGACAGAAGTCCTATACTGATTGGATATAGAGACCACTAGAGTTCGGGGATGGCGACCACGTCTTCTTAAGGGTCTCACCTCGATGAGGTCTATGGAGATTTGGCTAGGGCAGCAAGTAATCTCCGCGTTTCATCAGACCACTCCAGGTCCTTAGTAGAATTGGCCATGTGACTTACCATTGGACCCTTCCACCTCAGTTGCACTGAGTTCATGACATCTTCCACATATCTCAGTTGATGAGATACATGCATGACCCATCCCACAACATCAACCACAGGGAGCTGGAAATCGATGACGGGGAGACATTCACGGAGGTCCTGGTGGAGATCGTGGATCGATGGGAGCGGGACCTACGTGGACAGTCGATTCCTCTGTTGCGCATTCGCTGGCAGCATGGGAACCTCCAGGAGAGAACATGGGAGTGGGAGGATCAGATGCGTACTCAGTACCCACTTTTGTTTCCCTTGGGTATGTTGTAGATTTACGGGGATGAAAATCCCTATAGTGGGGGTAATGTAAAGACTCAAAAATTTCAAGGGAATTTTTTTTATTAATTCATTGGAATTTTACGAGTCCACAGTTTCTGACAGCGCCTGATTCTGAGGCCCGGTGTGCCCGGAATCAATTTCTGAAGTTTTGATCAGGTACGTTCAGTAAACATACGTGCGGGCTTTTCTATCTTCTGAACCAGTGCTCGAAATTGAAATCCGAGGAAACTGATGGACTTTCATCACTGGTATTCACTTAAGGGGACCTTTAATGTCGTTGTGTTTTATGCGGGTCGAAAGTTATAATTTAAGGATTTATCATAAATTAAATAAAATTGTGGTGATACACAATTTTATTTTAGGAAGTGGTTATTTCCTCTAAGAGGAAGTTAACGGTGGAGCCCACACCCCACATAACCTCACATGTGAGGATTTAGTGTGGTGGGGACCTCATGAACCCAAACCCTTTCACCTCACCTCAACACCCTTAAACTCCCCATTAACACCCCCCACATTTATTATGGTGGAGCCTCTCTACCTCCCTCTCATTATGTATGACAACACAAATAATTAATGACATCATTAATTAATTTGTGGTGTCAACAATTCATTTGAATTGTTTTGAATTTCATGGAAATTATATTATATTGGGGAATCCTTTCTATTATATTTTCTTGGAAAATATTTGGTGGTGGAGCCTTTGGAGAATTGGAAAAATCTTCAACCCTCACCAACAAAGAACACGAGGAACGTATCCTCTCGACGACCAAGGAAAGGGTGTGAGGCGACGCTCATGAGGAATGCCGTCATTCTTCTACTTCCACCGTGTCAAGGGAGGAGATGCTTTCCTCAAGCAAACATCAACTATGCTTCCTCCTCGGACGCACTTCGACATCAACGAATCGACGTCGATTTCGAATCCTATTCCCGAAACACGGAAAAGTGAGCATCAGAATCAAGGTAGGGTGTTTGATATAATTTTCACTAAAGGAAATTATATTCCGTCCTTGGTGAATGCTTGTGTTGTCTTCAGCCAATTGATATCGCCTAACGGGGAGGGCGCGAGCCGAACTAACACGGACCAACAACCCTCTGATGGTTCTTGAAAATTTTGGTGGTGATAATGGGAGGCGGTGGCGAATGGAGGTGGCGACGACTAGAGGCGGCGGCCGCGCACCTGCCGTGTAGAGGAGACTACAACCCGCATCCGCGGGCTACTTGGTAGATGAACCGAACCGGACGGCCATAGCTGGCTGGGCTGGAGAACAGAGGTGCCTCTCAGGCGCCGCACTACGGAGAACCGTGACCCGCATTCCGTGGGTAGCTTCAGCGGTGAACCAGCTGACCGCCTGCCGGCCGGGTTGAAAGAGGTTGCGGCACCCGCAGGTGCCGCATGGGAAAATCGCGACCCACCCATGTGGGCCGTTCACACCGTGGAAGATCAGCTGGCATCAGATGACCAGATAGGAGGGGTGACATCGCTCGGTGCTGCCGGTTCGGAAAATCGGGGGGGGGGGGGGGGCTGCGCCCCCCACATCGACTCGGCCTATTGGCCGAGCTGCGGCCAGGTGCGGGCCGGGCCGCTTGCCATCAGGCCGGGCCACACATCACAGGGTCAGTCCAACCCCCCAGCCGGGTCGGACCTGCTGAACTTGGTCGGGCCGACCTGCCAGCCCACTGGGCTTGACGGGCCAAACCCGTTTCTCTTAAACGTGAATATCTTCCAGACCGTGTGTTCGAACGACACGCTGTCTGTGGCACTGTGATCCTCATGACGAGACGGTCCTTTTGTGATACTCTAAATGTGTTTTGGACAAATTTGGAAAACATCCGGGTTTGGAACAAGCGTATTTCCAACCGGGCCCCTGGGACAAAAATGCTAATAACTCTCAGACCAGGCGTCCGATTGATGTGCCATCTGTCGCATTGGGTTTTTTTGATGAGACAGAACATCGGGATACATCAAATCAGTACTTCGTGATAGTTGATGTATCGACCCCTTGGCTCGAGAAGAAGACCCACCCAGAATCGAGCGTGTTGTGTGCGGGAATCCTAGAGCTGGTTGCGACTGTGACGACTACCATACTGGAATCCTCTGTGGGTTTGACGATGATGGCTACTGTACTGGAATCCTCCGTGGGTTCAACAACGATGACTAATGTTCATGTATACTAAGTGGGTCCGACAGTTTGACCTATGTATTTGTATCCTGAGTGGGTCTGAAAGAGTAGCTGGACTTATATCCTATGTGGGTCCGACATCTTAGTTGGACTAGTATCCTGAGTGGGTCTGACAGCTTAGATGAATCAGTGACTACATCTCATCATCTCTATCGTTATACGAAAGATGTATACCTGTGTTAGCTGAGTCTTGACTTTCAATCATTATCATTAATGCGATTGACTTATTTCATGTGTGGACTGGGTTGTGCTTGGGCTCGAGAGTTGGAGCCGAACAGTGATTGATAACTTAGGTATATGTATGGGCATATACCTAAGTAGGGTTGGTAGATACTTCGTGATTGTATCTCTATTATGTGGTTTATCCTTCGTGGATTCTGGGAGACCTTCGGGGGTCTCGGGGTCCCTACTGAGTATCATACACTCCCCCCTGCAAGGGATATTCCCGCACTACATTGTGTTGGATGCAGATGATGGATAACACTGATCGAGGTAGATACTTGTGGAGCAGGATGGTACCCGGAGGTGGACCACTTGGAGAGACATATACGGAGCAGACTGATGGACCTGAGGTGCTGACAAGGCCATCTTTTCTCACCCTTCAGGTGGGATTTCAGGAGGACGACTCAGTGGTTGCTGTTTTACTTTTCTGCAGTTGTAATAGCTTTTCAGTTTTACTGCACTTAATGTCAAGCCTGTATTTCCGGCCACTTTTCTTTTAACACTTGCTTTTTTATTCAGTATTACATAGTGATTACTTTTTTTGTGTACTCTGTTGTGTTTTTATACTTTTATAAAGGCAATTCCTTCCCTTTTTATCTGGATTTATGCCTTTGATGCTAGTCGCCAGCCCCTGGCCTATAGAAGGCAGGTTTAGGGTAGTCATGGCATAGGCCCCAAGGACGGGTTGTGACACATTATGTGATAATGTATTACAATTTATTGTTTTTCATACTATAAGATATCATGTGTGGTTTGATCATTTTATAATTATTATTTATGGAGTTTTAATATCCAAAATTAGTTTTTTATTGTCTAAAAAATTATTACCTTAAATTAGTCGATGTTACATAGTGTTGTAACATTATAAAATGTTTATAAAATATTTTTTATTTAGCATGCTAATTTTTTATATAATTTTAATGCTAAAATATACAATCTCATAGTTTATGAGTTATGGGTGACATATATGGGTGTTATTTTTTGATTAAATCACTGAGAATTCCTTAAACTGATTATATATATATATCTCTCTAAAAATGGTTCTAGAATACCCTGGAAAAGAGATTATCCTTAAAAAGAATTGGTAGACTCATTTAGTTCATGGATACCATTGGAGGACAGATTAATTTGGGAGGTTTTCAGTTATATATATCGTGGTTGTGTCAAGGACCATTAAAATATCCAATTCAAATGAGAAAATGTATATGTTCTTTTTATTATATTAAAAAGAATATAAATAGAATGATTTTATGGTATAAATAAACTTTGTTTGATCATTTCCAGTATTTTTGGAAAACAATTTCCCTTAAAAACCCCTTCTGTTTTATTATATCCACTTCTGTCTCAGTTAGGTTGAATTTTTTGGTAGATATACGAACTAGGATGATTAGTTTATCCAAAATTAAGATTTTTTTTTTCAAAAATGGGTTTTTTATTAATTTTATTTAAAAAAATATGCTTTTAAGAATAAAATGATTATAGTTTTATAAAATTTATGAAATGAAATAATGGTTCTTTAAAAATGGTTATGTTAATGTTTCCTATAATACATTATTATAGAATAATATCTCAATGCCATGGTTTTCTCGAAACAAATGCTAGTGGGTTGTATAGAAAAGTGATTTCTATAAAAATGTTGACAATGTGGGGTAAAAATACAACATTGTTTCAAATTCCATGACATAATAATGGGTTTCTATAGGAAAATATTTGTTTTTGAGGATAATCCATGTAGTGGTTTACAAATGCCAGTGGGTTTTTAATTATTTTACAAAATTATTCTACTTAATATTCTCAAAAACCATTATTGGCATTGGTCCAGAGGGTCCAGACTCAATTATAGAATGCATTTAAATTATACCAAATACATTTTGGACGATTTCATGTTGGTTTATAGTTTGTTTCACCTGATAAATTTATAATGAGGCCATAAATTATAAAGTAAATCATAATGTAAGTGTTTATATTAATTTATGGAATTTTAATAAATTATAATAGGATAAGTTTATATTTAAATTCATTTTCATAAATTTATTTAAGCATTTAATGAAAAGGTTTTGATGTATTTTGTAATGGTTAAATAAAATAAATTATGAAATATTATTTTTTTGTAAAATGTTTAAATAAAATATGTAATGATTATATGATTATAAATTTTTTAATAAATATCACATATTTTGAATATAAATAAGTACCTGTTATATTCAATTTAAATTAAGAAAAAATAAGATTTTATATTTAAATAAAAGTGAAATATTAATTTTTATTTGTACTATGGAATGTCTATAAATAATTTCTAAATTATAATTTTTTTATCATAGATTTATTCCTGAATCACTCATTGTTATTTATCACTTGTTTAAATTTATGAATCAATCAACTATTTTTTTAATTCTATACATTATTATTCATATAAATACCTATAATATTTTTAATTTTTATTACATCAAGGGAGTACATGGGGGAATAAATATTATTATTTATATATATAAGCAATATAATATGAAGATATATACACATAATTCTAAGGTGTAAACATATTATTATATATTTCATACCATGTATACAAGGGGTTACATTCCAGGCTCAACTAATGATTATGTTGTGTAAAATAATAAGTGTGATTTGTTTTTTGGGTTATGAAATTAAAATTAATGGGTGGTTATGGTTTATAAATATAGGGTGTTCTAATTTTATTAGTATTGTGGTATCTATTGAGTAATGATTAGTGGATAGTTAATTTTCTGTCATACTTCTCCCTAGACTAGGGGAACAAGATATATCTATAAAAGTCGGAGTTGTATACCTCTCACATCTTTCTTTTTAATAGGTATTTTAGTATCATAAGAATATAAATCCTTTTATTAGATGGTTTTTTTACATTATGCATCTGATTTTTTTCTTTATATTTGAATATTATTAAATTTTATTTTTGGGTAAGTAATATAAATTAGGTGATATAAAAAGGGTCATAGATTAATATGTTTTGAACGTAATAATTTAATTGAAATTTTATGATAGAACAAAATGAATTAGAATCATGTATACATAATGGTAATACATTATACAATTATGTGAAATTTCTATCCCCTTAAAATACTATGCGTCTAGTTCCTTTTAAAGAAACAGATTCCAATACCTCTACTATGAAGTCATGTATGTTTATACCAATGAAGGTCTCTCATGGATTAACTTTTTTATGGAATTTTCAAATTGGATAACCCTAAGAGTTAGGTTACCAAATCCCATTATGGGATTTGGGTCACCTTTTTTAGGAATCTAATTAAATTAGGATAATCGAGAAAGAGAGTTGAGATAATACATATGATTGATTTTGTAAAGAGTTTTCCACTAAACTATTCAAGAGAAATATATTTGATGTCTTGGGTGTTAGAAAACATAACTAGAGATGTGATTAAAGAAATTACAAAGTAGACCAAATTCAGTATTAAAATTTGTATATTTTCCCACTAATAGATATATATAATTTAAAAAGATTCATATTTTTTATTAGTGAAATTTTATTAGAAAAATAAATTGGAAAAGATTATAAAAAATGGAACTCTTCTACTAAAACATATATTATAGATTAAAGTGGAATAATAATCATGAAACAAGACATTGATATCATTTATTGAGAAATATAAATCCTAATGGAGGAAACGTTTTAGATTTTCTAAGAACATAAGAATAGTTGTTAAGAATGAAGAAAATTTCTTTGTGTTGGAGAAAATATTCTTGATAAATATTTTTCTTATAAAGCTAATAAAGAAGATAAGTATACTTATAGTAATCATAGTAAGGTTTCTATACAAATCTATTAATTGATTCATTTTTATATGGATCCAAAAATTTATATGTAACGTGGTAATATAGTTATTTTTGGGATTATATACAATCTATAGATCTCTATAATGAAAAGGATAAACCTGAGATATATAATGTTTCAAAAACTCAATTTTAGTGTGTGATGAATGAATATAATTTCTACTTAACACAATCACTAATTATGATTTGGTATGTAAATAGCTCAGATACAATGGGGTTATAATCACTTTAACCTTCATATATTTGTAATTATACTTAATTTCATCCATTTAGTTTTACTTTAGGGACTTATTTGAAAACTTTTTTGAGTTAGGGGAGTTTTAAAGGGGGGAATAGGAGAAGGGTGAGGTAGCTTGGTTTTGAGAAAAAAATGGGTACCCAGTAGTAGTCACTGAGTATCTGGTGGAATCCACTTGAATGTAGGACCAATGATAGCCCCATTGGGTACACAATGTACCTAGACTAGTTTCCTAATGAAAAAAGAGTATATCTTTTATAAACGAGTTGAGTTTTTTATTTTCACTATAAACAATTTCCTATAAAGCCCCTCTTTCATATGATTTATGCTTCGTTAGCTCATGGTAGACTATATATGGATATCTCCTTCATCTCCTCTCCCTCTTTGGTGAACCCACACTCTATCCTTGATTCAAGAGTCTCTGATTGGTCATGAAGTCTTGCTGTAAGAAAGGTAAGGGTGTAAAACATCCATAATAATACTTTTTATTCTAATTTTTTATTAAAATTTGGTGTGATCTATTACTTGTATTAGGGCTTGTGAATATCTTTGGATCCATTATCCTTCTTCCTACCTAGCTAGTTTGGTGGTTCTGCTTATTTAAAAATAACTGTAAATATAATTTTTTCTATTTTGATTTTATTTACTTTTGGGGATGTGATGAGAACACTAGAATAATCTTATGTTAGATTGGTTCATTTTTTGGTTTATAATATAAAATCTTCTCCAACATCCCAAGGAAAATTATACATTTACTTTTATAGGTAAAACCTTTTTCACAATTATAATCTTAATGGTTATAGATAGAAACGATCTAGGAACAGGTTAACATAAATTTTAATGAGTTATGTTCATCTAATACAGTGTTTTTGAAATCACTTTAATAATTTTTGGAACTATTTTAGTCTAGATAATCCTTATTTTTATGATTAATATTTTTTATTATATTACAATTAAATTATATCATGAAATATTATTTACTATAATGAAATGATTTTATTCTTTTTGTGTGTCCTATCTATAATTTTTATTTTCCATGTTTGTAAAAAATTATTTATATACGCATGTTTTATAGGTCTACTTATAAAAGTGTTCCAATAGTATGAAATTATATCTAATGAACTGTTAATTTATATTTGAATTACTTACAATTAAATATATGTTTTTATGAGGAATATTGTTTCTATTTTAAGAGGTATAGAAAGAAATATCACTGATAAAAAAACTAGTGTTTCAGATGGTCTTGGAAAACTCTAACTTATAATACGCCTTTCTGTATTTAATTTGATAGAATAGTAGGGTATAAAAATACTAGTATACATGATTCTATTTCCCAAATTGGGGTTTTCACCCTTATATTAGTGTTGGGTGTAGTTGGTCTTGAGAAATGTAAATTCAATTAGGGGTGGGGTTCACAATATGTCAATATTTTAAAAAAATAATGGACACAAATATTATTCCGCTATTAGCAGGAATACCTCTCTTCTGCATAATATATATAAAAAGAAAATTAAAATAAAGGACACAATAAATTATCCTTGGTTCACCCAAACTGGGATAGTCCATGATGTATACAATGGAAATGATCTGAGATACTAGAATAACTAAACATAATACTTTTTATCATTATTTATATAAGCCACATTGTCCCTCCATGTTTATAAACATCAGAAAACTTATAACTCACTACAAAAAATCACTCATAAATCTCAATATTCCTTCAACCAAAAATACTTTGATATACATGAATTAATAATGATATTACATAATCAATGGGTTTTCAATCAACCCCCCCTTTATCAGTGTGAAAAACTCCTCAAGCATCCTTTGAGTTATCCCCTAGATCTCCCTTATTCTTATCTCCAACCTTCTAATAAAAATTCCTTAATTTATATCCTTTATTTGATTTAATATCATTATTATTATTTTTATGATAAATATACCTCTATAATATTGATAGATTCTATAACTTCCCCTATTAATTGATCTTCAATTCACCCTAACTAAGATGAAATATTTCATCTAATATTATCATTCAAATAAAAACCAAAGACACCAATTAAAATCCCCAATATTCTTTATAAAAGAGAGAGTATATGAATTTGACAAAATGTATACTCAACTTCTTCATGATTCATCTTGGAATGAACAAAACACATCACATTTAAAAAATAATGTTCTCCGTTAATTCTCACACCATAAGAAAAATCCCATCACTATGGAATAGTATTTTCGATTGCATGAATATTAATTCTCACATTCCGAGTCTCTATTAAATGTAATTATTCAATGGTTGGGAAATCTAAAAATATGTATAATGACTGAAATCAGCCAAAAACCTATTCATAGGTTATCCATTTTAACCCATTGATGATGGTATATTGTGATAAAGTGGAAAATATAGGATTTCATATTCTTCTTCTTCACATGGTAAAAAATCATACGTGAAATCATCACTAAAAATCTACTAATTTATAAAAACATGCATAAGTTATAAAATGCTTAACATTTCGTATGGAATATCATTTACTATTTTATTTCTCACTTATAATGATTTTAAATAAAATCCAAAATATTTTAATCATTAATGAAAATACATTACATATCCTATAGAGTGTTTTTCAATTTCTCATTTTCAAATTTTGGATAGAATGACGCATTATCTAAATATATTATTCATTAATTGAAATATATTATGTATCATCATACCAATTTCACATATCAAAGTAGGAACTTTGAGAATTTTACAAATTTACATCCTCAATATCAAATGTATACTTTTATGTGTCAGGCATATTACTGTTTCTCATCATGTTGGTGTGACCTGGTAAACATTATATATTATCTTGGTAATCTTTAAGTTTTAGATAGGTAACCTTTCTATATCAAAATATGGATCTCATGTATCACAAGTAAGATAGAATCTTCTTATTTAATGGGAAAAGAAAATTCTATACACATCATTCAAAAAATATTATGTATCTATTTGAAGTTCTTTTATATATCCCAATACTTTTTCAAATATATGGTCAGCATGTTTTGGACAAACCTTATATATCAAAAGTTCCCTTTTATATCATAAGGAATGTTCATGTTACCCTTACATTCCATATAGTAATATTAAGTATGATTAGTTTTTTTTAATACAATCTATAAAACTCCAAAAATATCTATAATTTTATAAAAAATACTTGGGATACATTCTTAATCCTTATTTGGATGTCACGCCATTAAAGAGTCTATAAAGAACACAATCCAAAAATACTTCAATTTTTTTTTCTAACAATATTCCTCTTTGGGTTTATTAACAACCCCTTTAAAACTTTTTTAATACATACTCATTAGAGAACTTTAGAACAAATCAAAAACACAATTTAAAACCTTATACATCCTGATATTGTATTAATGATATAATAATAATAAAATCTATTCTTACATGTGTCAATATCATTTTGAGAAACAAGAGTTAAATAAAATGTTCTTCAAGAAAACACTTCTTTGATCTCTAGGCTCTTCAATACTTCTCAACCAATTTTCTCCCCATTAATATAAATTCAAAAAATCCCCCATTTCCCACACATCAGTATGGGATATATACCACTTTTTTAACTAGAATGAATAATGATAGTCAAATTTATATCTATTCATGGAAAAAAATCTCCCATAAAACACATGGAAAAATTCTCCCCAAATGTTAATAAAACCAATGTTCACTTGTATGAATGTTAATAAGGGAGGGTTATAAATTGAACAAAAAATTTAAATGAATCACCGAACCATTATATAAATGGAAAATTTAATAGGAGAGTGGGTGTACCATCTCTAAATCATATAGTTGTATATAGATGGTTGGAGTCTAATAATCAACTAATTCCCTTTACAAACATTTAGTAATTCCATTTTCCTGACTCTTGTAAACAATTTTTGAAATTAAACATAATCCAAATACACCAACCATTTTCTAACATTATCCTTAATGAAAGGGTACTTTATATAAGTATTATTTATACTTAATTTATGGGTTTTATTTTTCCTTATATTTATTTTACTCAGTTTAT
Organism: Viscum album; assembly: GCA_963277665.1. Classification (NCBI taxonomy): domain Eukaryota; kingdom Viridiplantae; phylum Streptophyta; class Magnoliopsida; order Santalales; family Viscaceae; genus Viscum; species Viscum album. Next base: position 1,979,553,286 of record OY728125.1, on the reverse strand, counting down.
CATACTTTACTCTATTTAGAGAAGAGACGTTAACTCTAGAATCATCAAGTTGATGCTTCATCCATCAAAATTGAGTAGATACTTGGGTAGACACTATACAATTAAATTCTATATATCCCATTAAAATTCTTTTTGTGATTATTTCCCAAAAAATATATAAAAAACTCTAAGATATAATTCACCAATTTATTTTTTCCTAAGATCATTCTTTAAACTAAACCAATGTATATATTTTTATCCCAATAACTCATGTTACGATGTTTCATGATAAAAAATCCAAAATACCCCATGAATATATTATAATGGAAATTATATTTAATTTTATAAAGTGTGTTTCCTTAGGAAAAATTTGAAACTATTTAGTTTCATAAGTTATAAACATAGTTTTAGGTTAGTTCATTATATTTACAATATGACTTTAATGTTTTTACTAAATTCTATTTCATCAACCTTTTTTCCATCATTGTGTCTTGATTAATTTATTTTGGTACCTACCACTATAATCACCACATTGGAATCTCCATTTCAATTATCATGAGTATCTATTCAAAACATTTTATGTAAAAATAAACATTCTATTACTTACTTGAGTCCCCAATTATCCAAATAGATTAGTTAACTCAGTATTCAAGTATATCTCAAACTTTAACTTAATAGATTCAATAAATAAATATTATTTTTCCTCATCCTATCATCAAAAAATTATTCCATCAAGATAAATGAGCACTAATATCCTTTATTCATTCTATTTCTTGATTTAGAGATTGTGATAATCTCCACCTCCTTAGAATCCAAGCTTTCAAAAGTATTGTTATTTCCTAGAATACTATTCTCTTTGTGATTAATTCAAATCACACAATTCCCTCATTAAATTGAATACTTTTTTCTAATCTTTATTTATAATAAAAAACTAATTTTTTTATGTGGACTTATTCCTCATGTAATAAATTATTTAATAATGACTTGATTTTTATTTTTAACACCTTAAATTTTATTTTCACTAACATTTTCAAGAATAGCCAAATGGTTTCAAACAGGTCCACAAGGGAAAAATTTTCATTGATAATAATAATATGGATTCATGACTATCCCTTGTGCACTAACAGATTTTTTAGTCATATTTTCATATCAATTGAGAATTTTACAAAATACCAACTTGGTTCCGATGAAATTTTAGTCTTTCAAGCTCAGAAAAATTTCCCATGTTTGATTCTTATCAATTTGGTCAATATCTTTATATGTCTATTCAAGATTGCATTTTCCTTGCTTCTGAATGCATGAACACTCTGAAAAAAATGAACAGAGGAGGTAATGTTGCCATCAAACTCGATATTTGTAAGGCCTTCGATACCATTGACTAGAACATTATTTTCAATGTTCTATGTGCTTTTGGCATTACTGATTCTTTTATCAGTAATATTTATACTTTTTTTACTCGGATTATATCTCCATCCATGTTAATAGATCCGCTAAGGGTTATTTTTAATTCTCAAAAAGGGTCAGACAAGGATATACTTTATCTACCATTCTCTTTTCCATAGCTGAAGATTATCTTAATAGACTTCTCACTAAACTTGTTTCTAAAAAAAAAAACTTCATCCAATTCATGTGGCTATAAATCTTTCTATTCCTACTCATATTTTTTATACCCATGATATCATTTTATTTATTGAAAGAGATAAAAGAAATATCATAAGTCTTAAAAATGTTTTATCTCATTATGAAGATCTCTTGGGTCAATCAATCTGCTGGAATAAATCGTTTATTTTCTTCAGTAAAACTTTCTCTCCGAGTAGAAAAAATGACATCATCAATAGTCTAGAAATTAATGAAGGATCCTTCCCCTTCACTTATCTTGGGGTGCCTATTTTTTGGGGTTAGCCTAAATCCACTTTCTTTTCCCCAATTGTTGATCAGGTGGTTAGCTAGTAGTCTGCTTGGAAGGGAAAATATCTCTCTATGGCTGGCAGGATTTGTTTAGTTAAATCCACCATAGTGTCCAAATTGGTTAACTCACTGATGATATACAAACGGCCTGCTAGTCTCCTCAAGAAAATTAATGTTTACATTAAGAATTTTTTTGGACCTAAAGCATTATTGAAAGAAATTTTTTTACCATTCCCTGGTCTAAATGATACAAACCATTAGAAAATGGTGGTATTGGTATCAAAAACCTTCGGCGATTTAATAATGCTCTTAAAGCTAAGACTACTTGGAGACTGGTCAACAACAATTCTGATTCCACAACCTTCTTTAGAGAAATATTCCTTCACAATCTCTAAAAAGGTAATTAGAGCTATATCCTATCTTACATCTGAACCTCCATTAAACAGTCCTTTAAAAATATTATTGTTAATTCTAGATAGACGGTTAATGCGGATTATTACTTAAATTTTTGGTTGGAAAACTGGGCTGGTACCCCACTTATATCGATGTTACCCCCTAACTCCTCTCTGGTCAAAAACAATTGTACTATAAGAGATTTCATCCAATCTGGTCACATTAATTTTCCTAACAACATCATGATTATTGTTGATAATTAATCTTTCTATAATAATGATGCTTTTCTTACATGGGAACCAGTTCGCAATGGGATCCTTGATTCAAAAAGTCATTACAATCATAATTTCTCTTCTCTTGATATCAACTTTGTTTGGTTAAAATATTTTCCAAAGCCTTGGATTAAACCTTAGAGACTTAATCTTATTTGGTGTATTGATCATAACCGTGTTCCCAATGAGATTTTTTTTCAATCTTTTCGAATCCAAAATTGTTCTCAGTGAAATTTTTTTTCAACATAGGGAAGCTGCTGGTCATCTATTTTTAGTTTCTGCTACAGCCTCTGCTCTCTGGAATATTATTACTGACTTGTTTGGCTGTATATGGATACACTCTAACTCTATTTGTGCTCAATTAATTCGTTGTGTGGATCTTGAATGTTCGTAAAAAATCAATAATCTTTTCTTAGCAGTAGTTTCTTAGGTCCTTCACGTTAAATGGTACGCTCAAAATGCCATTATCCATAACAAATACTCATTCAGTCTTTATACAGGTCGTATGCGAATTATAATTCATATTTCAGATGTTGATTAAATCCAAAAAATCTTTTCTAGCATCCTTCGATTCTAGGATTGATTAAAGTTAATGTTGATAGAGCCTAAAAGGGAAACCCTGGACCTACTGGTTGTGGATATATATTTAGATACTTCCTTGAGGAGTTCCAAGGATTTTTTTTATCAGTTGTGGCATGGACTCATCCTTGGAGGTAGAACTGATGGCTGTGATTTATGCTGTGGACTACATCAAACAAAAAGGATGGAAAAACATCTGGATTCAAAGTGACTCAACTATAATTGTCCAGGAAATTTGGAAGGGAATTGTGTATCTTGCTTGGATGATCAATACCCTTTGGATGAGATGCCTCTCTTTGCTTCTAGACATCAACTACATAGCTACACACGCCTTTCATGAAGCGAACAAGGTGGCTGATGTCCTTACCAATATGGGAATCTACCATAGCATCACTTGGATGGATGATTTGCTAGTTGATCATCTCCCATATTATGAAATGGATTGTAATATGATTCCTTCCTTTAGACTTATGTAGTTACTGATTTCTTTATTATAAAATTGTGTCTTGGTCTTTGACTAAGACATCCCCTTTTTATAAAAAAACACATTATATTATGAAATCTACTCATTTCCCCAAATATTGAAGTCTATACATTCAATTATTTTTTTTGTAATTCTGTTAAATAGTTTATATGCCTTAAATAAAGAAGAGTAATTAATAAATATTTCTTCATCCCCATGGGAATTAGTCTTTTGTTTCTTCTCCTTGTTTATAATAGTCACATACTATTTAAATTTAAAATTATTTCAGTTTTGGATTATTCACATACCATATCTCATAGGGTCTCTTATCGTAATAAAAATATAATAAATCCCCTTTAAATGTATAGATTACTTTAAGAAGTTTTACTTCAAATACAGCCATGATAGATCTTTCTCAATGAGTATTTTTTGGGCTAGTTTTTTGATGATCTATTTCCTTCTATTAATGAAACTATTTTATTGAAGAGTTATCAGAAAATATATTTTTCTAATTTCAAGAAAATACAAATTAAAAGGTTGTTTTAAACTAGAATAGATTAAATCTATCACAAAGAAATTAATCTATATATGAAATCCCCACATCATTTCAATTTGTTTTTTAAATTTCAGATCCATGAACCATATTAAAAAACCAATCGATAGAAAATTACCACTTCTTTATCTTATTTTATTTGAGGTCCTTGAAGAAATATTCCATATTATCCTAAATATTTATAGAATCAGCCATTCTAATCATCAGATTAATAAATAACCATATCAATATTTAATCTTGCGTTTTTATCAATGAATCTTGTTCTTCATTTGCAGGGACTCGTAGTTCTCTTTTATACATTCTTTGGGGTCCTCTAGTGAGACATTGATTACAAAATCCTCTACCAAAATATCTTCCTTGGAGTGTAGTAGTAGATTAAAAGAAGATCAGGATTCTCAATTTTTTCCATTATATTTAATTTCCCCCTATATTCTCTTAGATGAATTTGATTATCCATAGTGACACTACCTTATATAAAATCCAAAATAGAATTAGACTAATACTCCTTAGGTTTGGGTACATTGTGTTTGAGACTAGACATGGAAGGCCCCTATATATCAATTATGATTTCCTCCTCCCATGATATTTGATTTTCAAGGATAGCTTGTTAGTTTCATGACTCTTTCATTATAATTTATACCCATTTTCATCGATATATAACCCAAAAATTTCATCCCGAAACTTTCCTCATAGATCTAGTGACCATCAGTTTAGATAGAATAAAAGAATAATTTTTGGTTTATGTTTTTTTACCTTTTTTAACTAAAAAACTTCATGAATAAAATTCATCCTTCTTCATGTTAAATTCTCAAGAATGATAATAATTAATAACCTTAATTTCTGATTCACTACCATAATAATCTTGTAATGTATCATCTTCCTTTGTTATATCATCAACTAATTTTTTATACCCCTATCCATTGCATTATTCTAATAGCTTGAACTCTATCTTCTTGTCACATGTTTATTTCCAATTATACTTTTACTTTACTAATTTTCATCCCTCTATAAGAGATTTTTTAGGAGTTTTCAATATTAAAACACGGTTTATTATTTCATAATTCTAGAGATATTCTACCACTTGATAGTTGGTTTATATTATACCATTATTAATTTCGAATTTTTGAATCTTCATCCCAATAATCCTCACTTTTAGTATCTAATAAATTTTAATTATTTTAAACAATTTTTATTTATGAAAGATCAACATTATCCATTCCATCATACTGTAATTATTGATGAATAGAGTATTATACCATTTTACTCCTTGAATTTTGGTGACAATGTCTCACCCACATCGATGTGCACCAACTTAATAAATCTCATTAATTTATTATTCTCTAGATTGTGTTTTTCAAAAAAAAAATCATTTTATACTAGTATCACATGAGTGAGTGTGATCACATGAGATTTTATATATATCAAAATCTATTTCATTCTTCACCAAAAAATCCAAGTACTTTTGGATCAAATGGTCAAGGCTTTTATAAATAAAGTTGTTCAATTATTTCTTTTTTATAAAACACATGTCTTTTTCTCCACTAATAAGGTAGATATTCCTCTTTTAGTTCTTCCCATATATCATAATTTCACTATAAATTCTTTTGATAACGGAAATAATGTTTTGTAAATAGACCATATTTCATGATTTATATAGTTGAGTTAGACCTAGAAAATCATAGATCACCCATCAATACATCCATGTGTTTAAAATATTTTCATGTGATTTTTTCTTTTTCATAATCATTTATCTTTATATATTCACTATTTACAATGTTACTTTCTCCTTATTTATCATACGTAATACCCATAATAAGATCCTTATAAGAAGCATGTCACTTATGTAGAATCCACCATCCAGAATAATCCATTTATTTGAAGGAAATTTCTACAATATTCTTTTCTTCAACAAAATTTTGATCCTTGGTTGCTACTTCACTTCCTTTAGTAGTGAATACGATTGTTCCACATCCATATCCATTGGATTATAATCGTATTTTATGAATAAAAATTCATTATGTGTTTTATCCCACTTGATTATACTTCTAGATACTAAGATCTAAATTTATAAATCTCTATAAGAACATCACTTTGTACACTTGATGAGATATTGATGTATTTGTGTCTATAACATTCAAACCAAAAACATTATCCATTAAAAGAATACTGAGTATTTGAAATTATGCTCATTTGTTTTTATTATCCTTATTTCCTAAAATTCATTTTTTAAATGGAAAACACATATTGTAGATCCCATATTTGAAAAAAATAACAATATATTCTTAGTGAATTATTTCATTTATTCCCTAATCTACATATATACTTTATAATTTTTGGGATTCATCCAACTCATTATTCTTATTAGGTGTGCGTGTATGTCATTTTGAATCAATTATCACTGTATTCTTATTCTGATCATGTACCTCAATCTGTTTGACTTTATTTTTGAAATATTTCACTTGTGGGAAATTTTCCAACATTTTCATGGACTTCTCATGTTACTCATAAATTTATTCGAAAAAATTCATACTCAATCATCCCCATGTGATACGAGGAGTTTGAATTATATCATGATCATTGAGATTTAATCACATATTCCTAAATTTAATTTTGATATACTTTATTCTCTTGACATGATATTTCATATAATCAGTCCAAACATCCATAATTTGGGATTTTTCTTTAAATTTGATCTTCAGGATAGTTTCCTTCTATGAATTTTTATGATTTATATATTTGGTTCATTCAATTTTAGTTGTCGACATAAAATTTTCAGCCACTTTTTTTGAATAGTGGGTTTGGAATCACATACCACTATAATTTTTTTGATTGTTTTATCCATTGAAACAGAAATATAATTAAGATAATATTATAGTTAAACCATAATATCTACCTTTTAATCAACACACATTCTTTCAACATCACCATCTTTTGATTATGTTTTATCTAAGAAAACCACATGTACTTCCTCAATGAGGTCCCTACTATCATCTTTCTTTTAAATTTCATTTCATCTAAGATAAAATCATCTTGAAAAAGAAATTTATTATTTATTAATAATTTTTTTATGAAATTATATTACCTTTCACACAATTATATAACTTATTCATTGGTACTTTATCTTAATCATTGACTTGAAATTTATTTGGACACCATTTAGTGAGATACACAATTTTCCACACCAAAATAATCCAAGTAGAATTCTGACATTGATGTTTTATTTTCCCCTTTTTCATTTGATTAAGGAAAATAAATCACCTTATTAACTTTCCCAAGATCATGATAATCCTCAAGTGATTTTTTCTTTAATGTGTTGAATTCCAATTCTGGGGCATTCTTCTTTTCTAAGGGGTTGTTTTTACTATTACTCGTCTTATATATAATGAGTGTGTTATGAAAGCTATCCAATATCACCATAATTTGGCCTTTGTCATTGAGATATAATAATTTCACATTGAAACCCAATCGTAACCATATCAGAATCCTCTTCATGATTTGAAAATCAATTATGGTTTCATTTAGTCTTTGCAAATCTAATATAATAATGTTCACCTAATAGAATAATCCATAAATAGACTCATTAAAGTGAATAATTTATTCCTAATATTAGTTCTATATAAATATAAATTTATTTATACACACCTTAAAATCACATACATATAAGATGATATTTTTTTACTACATCTCTATTGGGGATTAACATGGCCTAAAATCCATATATATTTCATTAGATGAATCTCATCCTAATGCACTGACTACATAGGTATCAAAATAAATCTCACTCTGGTTTTTATCCAATAATGATCCCATATCCATAATATCCAATTTCCTCTCTATTTAATCCCTGTCTAACTCTATTCTTAAATATTTGAAATATAGTTTAAACAAATTCTTCACAAATTTTAATTTATTTTTTTCGAAGATAAAAATTACCTTGTAGTTAGAAATAACTTCCATTTATTTAATGAGGGAACATTAATTTTATAATATTTACCTTTGGTAACACTTTTTATTCCCAAGTAATTTAAAAACACTAAGAGGTTGGAGGGAAATCCTGGTATATTGGTATTTTCAAACAACCCTATCCAAAAATCTTTTTCCCTCGTTATTAAAAACACATATCATCCACAAAAAAGACACAATGTGAAAAAGAAAAAATTATGGGGCACAATAAAATTTTCGTGGTCCACACAAACTACTATAATATAAGGAAAATACAATGGATATGTTCTAATGTACCCAAATCAATAAGCGCGCTACATTTTTTTTATAAATTTAGATTAGACACATAGAACCTTAGTGTTTCCAACCTTTGGAAAATAGAAAAATCACAATTATCGGTCTATAAGAAGCATATAACCCATCTAGAAGAAACCATATTCTTGATATATATGAACTAATAAAGATATTACATTATCAATTGTTTATCAATCCAATCCACCTTTATCCATGTGATGAACTCTAATAACCTGTAGTGAGATAGCCTCATGGATCTCCCTTATTTTTCTTTAACATTCCAGTACATGTTTTTAAATTCCTTTCCTTTATTTTATCTATGATTCTCCTTCTACCTTTAAAGAGAAATAAATCACTATATTTTTTATAGAATATCATTATTCCCCCTTAATTGATCTCAAACCCACAATTATTATGATGATAAATTTTTTCCAAAAAACTCCTCAAAATATAAAGAAGATACCCCCATTTAAATCTCCCATTTACATGAAAAAACATTAGATTTTGAATATACAAATTTGATGAATCAACTTCATAATTTTATCCACATTCCATTTTTAAACCATGAACTCAAACTTCTTCTTTCATGAGAAACTTCATAGAGAAATATTTTCATTTGCCGCATGTGACCAAAAAAATCTAAATTTTATGGTTCACACCCCAAAAAACACTACAAGTTGAAATACTGTAGATTCCCTTTTGACTAGAACAACATAATAAAATCCCTCTAATAATGGAACAGTTTCTTGGACTCCAATAATATTGATTATAACATATCAAATCTATACAATGTTAAATTCATCTATGATGTGGACATCTCTAAATAAGCAGAACTAATAAAATCCATACAATTATATTCATAGTAAAAATATCCTTCTAATTCCATAGATGTTATGTTATGATTCTCTGGAAAATGGGGACATCTAATCCTTCTTAGTAGGGTATAGAATCATAGGTAAATGTTAATCTGAAATTTTATAAGTAAAACCCCTTATGAAAGTTATAAATTATATTTGATATTATATGTAAGCTCTATAAATTTTACATTTATCACTCAAAAATATCATAAGTAACACAAAAAAGATATTATGTATCAACATAGATATATCCCGTGTCCCATAGATTGTTTTTTCATATCCAAATTTCAAAATTCTAGAATATACCAGGAAATTATGAACCAGGCGTAAGCTTGGTCCCGCAAATTTATTAAAGGAAAAGTGCAAGTAAAGTCAGTAGAAAATACAAACACTACATTACATCAAAACCGTATGCATCCTTCTCCCCATCATCAGATAACTCATCACCAGGATCAGCTGACTCCCATTCAGAAGATTCATATTTGCGCATCATCTCAAGGTACATATTTTTCTTCCGAAGCATTTCCTCAGATAACTTCTCTTTGTCCGGCTCTTTCCCACTGAATCCTTTGTCCCTCTTCGGGGACCCTCCCCTTCACTTGCCACTGTACCCATTTGCAATGACATTTTCTTGTGACCCTACAATCTTGTGTATAGACCTTGTCGCTATTGGTTTGGGTAGATCCGTATAGTCTCTCCTTGGCTTCCTCCTGCTTTGAGTTTTTTCTTTCAGTTCCTTGCTTGGGGTCTCATGAATTCCATTCTTCACAGCATCTTTGTATGATATCTTGATTGTGTCATCCATGAAGGGACTTTTACCTTTACCACTCAAACTGTCCAGGCCAGCATTGCCTTCTTTCTCTAAAATTTCCCATACCACTTCCATCTCTTTTGCCTCATTTAATCCAGCATCAGCCAACACTGCAAATTTATTTGTAGAACAATTAAACAGTTCATGAGAATTAACCTGCACCAAGACATCAATTGTATTCTTCTGTTCAGACACCAAATCCACAGGCTTAGAGCTGTCCAGAATCACAGCGCATCCCCTGCCCATATACTGTAAGTCAGACTCACCAGCCTTCATCTCCCCTTTATCAGGTTGTTCCATTACTTCTTTCCCCTTTCTACTAGCCATATTCATGAATCCCTCCTTTTCCGGCATTGAATCTTCCATACCTATGTTATTTTCATTTGGAAATTCTCCTGAATGGGTCTCCTGCCCCACACACATTTCTGAAGAAACCTCAACAAGGACCTGGTTATTTATCAAATCACCTACCACTGGGGCCAATCTAATTTCAGAAACCCCTGGATTCAGACCTGTTTGATGCTGAACCATATCATCCACCACCGGGACCAATCCAGTTTCAGATGCCCCTGGATTCAGAGCTGCTTGAGTCTGAACCATAGAATCATTGCCAGTATTATTAGGCACACCCGAGTGGGATGCTGGACTCATCCTTCGGCATTGAACTGTTTCATGACCCTGCTTGCAACAGTTAGAACAAAACGGAATCCAAGTTTCATAAAAAAAATTTTGAGCGTACCTATATTCTCCTTCCACGATGATCCATACAACCTATAGCGGAACTATTGAGAGATCCATTTCAACATAGAGTCTTGCAGTGGCAGGATTTGACAAAGAAGCAGTTCTTTGATCACAGTAAATAAAACGTCCAATGGAATTACCTATTGAGCGTAGAAGTCCGGGATTTTGAAAAGGGATGGGAAGACCCGGCAACGTCAACCAGATTGCTGAGTTTGGAGAATCACGATTCAAATGATTTTCAAAGGTCCATCGAAGGATATGGAAACTAAAATCCATCTTACATCGGGACCAAGCCTTTCCCAAATCCTTATCATCCGCAAACAGGATGAGGATTTGTCGCGGTCCAAGAATTCCAACACGCGGAAAATTCTTGAGCCCCCATTTTTCATTCACAAACTTATAGAAATCCTCTAACAAAGGATGCCTTCTCACAAACCTTGCAATTAGGGCATTAGAAAGCAGCATCGAAGCCTCATTGAATTCCTGTAACGTGACGGGAACAACGGGTTGACCGGAGATGCATCTGGGGACCTTCGGGGAGACATTGATAGTCGGAAAGAGGAAACCTGTGTCTAGCGAGGGTTGGAAAGCACCATCACCGCACTTCCCAGAATCAAGCGCAAGAGATGACAATCCCCCTCCCCCCGCCGAGGGAGGAGGGGTCGCGGCAGCCGCCATCGCCAAACCCTAGCTCAGGGTTCACCATCGGTGGGAGACGCGAGCAAGGGCCATCTCTCCTTCGACCTAGCATTCTAGAATATATTACACAACATCCCAATATCTTATATATAACATAGAATATACTACATATTATCATTTAGATATCAAATATGATAGTAATACCCTTATTAATTTTCCAATTCTATATCTTCAATTTTATATGTATCCTATTACATATCATGCAAATAACCTATATTCATTACACATGTGTGACATGGTAACCATTACATATCATCTCACTAAATTTAAATTATTATCTTGGAAATATTTATATATGAGTATAAAAATAGTATATATATTTGGGAAGATCAAATATTCATCTTAAATGAAAAATAAAAATTCCTTACACATCATTCAAAATCTCTTATATATCAACTAATATATATTAATAATCCTAAAAATTATCCCAATTTTTCATCTATATGGTTTTGACATCTCTTATATATCAATTTTACCCTTGTTGATTGTAATATATCATCCAAATTCCCCACACAATAATCAAATCATATTTCCACATGACCTTAAGTCCATCTCCATTTATACAATAGACTTTAGAATAATAGTTTTTGTTGATAGTGATACCATTGAGAGACTATACTGAGATAATATAGTAGAATAAAATATTGAAAATAATATAAAATTGATCATCAAAATTTCGAAAATAATAAATGGAACACTGTATTCAAATATCTCCATAAAATATGTAAAAAATTATATGATACAATAGAATATACTATCCAAAAAATTACACAAGTTAGGTATTCCCCAACAAGATATACTATTCAAATATAATTTACAGTCCATAAAAATAAAAAATATAATAAAAAAATAAAACATAGTCCTAATTCTATAATAATTTCTATGTAACAACCTTGTTCCATTTCAAACCTTAGTAATTGGACTAATAGTGTTACTGAACTAGAAGTGATCCTCTAATTATTTTGTAGTCTGATTAATAGCATTGAAAATATAAGGTGGCACTATGGAGAGACTATATCCTCATATTAAAGTGTGAAATAATATTTTAATTAATAACAATCACAAAAATCAAGATTAAGAGACCCTGAAAACTTATAAAAACCACATACCCATCCCATGCTATAATTAAATGGTTTTTGTGAATGTCATGTGAGTCAAACATAGAAATAGTAGGGTACCATGTTGATGTAACATTAATATTAACATAAAAAAAAGCTGGTTATATTTTAAAAAACTGATCTTGATTCCTAACTTTCACTATTCCACCATGCTCTGATCTAATAATCATCAACCCACAGTTACAGGGTTCTTTACCATGGATTTTCCTATAACCATATAGTATATTATGTTAGAAATTAATAACTAATAATTTAAAGAGTATGACTCAATATTTGACCATAGATCATGTCTATACACAGGTCCAGTCTTTGTAAGAGTGCTTACTGATGTGTATATTAAATGGTGGAAAACATAATAAATAAACCACCATCAATAAAAGGATTCTAAGGTGACACATGGGATCAATGATATCTACTTTGACCTATTTTAGATACCACAAAACAAAATAAGTCGCATAGCATAAACTTTCAATCACAAGAAGTAATTCGATCCATTAAAAAATATTACTCTCTCTACTTATTCCAATAAAGTAATATTATGAAATAATATTTCATAGGTATAAAGTATATTCATTAAAGTTAATCCTTGGAAATCATAGGTATCAGTTATAAATTAGATTCTTATGTGGTATTTCAAGAAAATCATTGGTATTATGCATGATATAGATTCTTAGGAGGTGATCCTTGGAAATCAGGATATATATTCTTAATTCTTTCAATTCATTTATCTGATTTAATAAAGGTATATCTACTTGATCCTTGGAAAAATCCTTGTTTTATAAATTTATTTTATTATTCAACACTATATTTCCTAGATTCATAGGGTAACATATTAAATTACCATATTTTGTCAAAACCAAGCACAATACACATGGAGCCAATAGTCTACTCTCAACACCTATCAATGAGTTAACCGCAATCTGAATGTTTAGTTACTACATGGAACCATCCATTTGAAACATTTCCTAGAATTTTATGTCAATGCGCTGTAAGTCAACATGATCACACATCACACGCACCTAGAAAATTTTAATGTATTTAATGGCTAATTTAATGACCTCCCACCTTAGGTTTGTAAAAATCAACTAATTAGGTATCAAAATTTTATTTGAGCTCCAACAACAAAAATAAGAATAGATGTTGAAAAAACTAAAATATAATATAAGTAGTTAAAACATATGTAATTCCAAAAATTAGTGAATAAATCTAATAAAATGGAGGAGATGAGTATTAGCATCACCTATATCTATCCCCCAAATCAAATGGTGTTTAATTCCTTAAATTAATGAATAATAAAACCACATTTTGGTAGGTATATCAAGACGGTTTTGTATATAATTTCATGAACATTATAGAATAAAAAATCCAAAAAATCTTTAACCCACTAGCCATTTAGAAGAAAATTCATAATATGGGTTTGGGGGAGACCTTATAGGTCATAATGCAACCTTATTTCTCATGGTGCAACCTATCCTAGGTTGATGGCCTCCCATATTCCTTGATAATGTTACGGTTCAATACATTGTCACAATACAAACTTCTCTAATCCAAAGGCCTCTCCTGTAACCCAAGATACATCATAGCATTTTTCCCTTATACTTTCACTGTTATCCAACAAACAGCAAGTTTCATTCCTTGAAACTCAGTTGTCATGCCATGACTACCTTCCTATAGTTGAAATCTCACCTCTTGGCCCCCATTAACTATCCAAAACCAATCCATTTCTACATTATACTCTCAAAACAATCATAATTAAAGAAAATATATAGTGTTTCTTAAAATTTAAATATGTTTAAACCCTAATAAGGTATTTGGTTTTGAAATATCCTCACCAAATAATGGTTCATCCATGAGTTTCAATATAGAATTTCACTAGGTCTCATCAATGAATAAATGTATCCACTAGGCTATTATATTATACCCACTCCCACTTCTCCTCAAGGAAACATCTATACTATCACTTCACACAAATTAGAGGAACTTTATTTCCTAAAAATAATTTCACACTATGATCCACTATACTAACCAAGCTATCTTCAAAATACGTGTCATCCTAGAGATCAATATCATTAGTTTAGATCATGTTTGATGGATCGGGGTAATACTATTTAAGATTTTATATGTTTAATACATCATTTATAACACTGAAATTACAAGGGAGGTCCTACAGATATACCATTATACCAACTCTTTACACTATCTCAAATGATCCCATGTACATAAGTGCAAATTTAATTACCTTAAAACATAATTATTCCATAATTTTTGAAATACCCGTATAAATACCAAGTATCCTTCCTCAAACTACACAGAATAAAATCTATAGTTTTCACAACACCTCTACCTGCTTTGGGTGGTCCCCAACCACTTCCTAGTTAACTACATATTTGATGAGGTCCCATGTATGGGACTTGGACCAATCACCCTAGACTAATTAAACTCTACCAACAGTAAGATTTAAGGATAAAACCTAACATATAATTATTTAAATGTATCCCAAAATAAATCCCTAATAAATTTTGTAGAATATGAAATCTATTGAATCCAAGTTGTTCTCCCAAGAACCCCAATGGTTTTAGAACCACGCTCTCTAAATTTCTTATAAGATTTGAATATAATTATTTCCATTAATATATTGATTATTGGAAGTGCTCATATGCACCTTTGTTTTAAACTCTACTATATCACATTCTAAAACGTGATTTAAAACACGTGTCCCTGTCTAATTTTTCCCTTGGGATTCTGTGTAAGAACACTATTTATCAAACATAGAGATTCCATAGCTCGTCAATTTAAAGTATATTGGATTAGTTAAAAATAAGATAATTTAGTAAAATAATCCATGATCACTCATACTATGTCACTACCCTAAGTCATCCCTTGTAAACCTGTTAAAAAATATATGGTCACATCATCCCATTTCCAATTGAGAAAAAGAGAATTTACTATATAAGAACAGCAGAGAACTAGTTCTCAACCTATGCCACCTGAATGTTTGATCCCCATGTAATAAAACCTACAATTTGCATCTTTAATCTATGGAACCAATATTTCCTACTAATGTGATGATATTTATTATTGAAACATGTGAGTACCACGCATATCTATGAATGGTATTATCCCATTTTCCCATCATGTATGCTTGTGAGAACCAAGAAATGAAATTCAACATGAAGGATCTCTTTGGTGTTAAGAGACTAGTCTTGTGGTAGATCCTCACTATATATAAAATTTCTGATGACCAAAAAATCTAAACCCAAAAGTTGGCTGGGCTTCACCATACTTTAGAGTGAATACATGATTGACAAGGAAATAAGGGTCACATGTCACTTGTACTCTTTAATATATAAATACATATCAATAAAGATTTCTATAAATAACCACTCACTACTAGACTCTTGGACTAACTGATCCAATAGATTATTGCTTAATACATCTTTAAATATTTTTACATTTCTTGGGGTGTATACTAGCTTAAAGTGATGTGTCTTTAAATACTCACCCCATATCCACTACTAAAGGTTCATGTCCCATTGTGAGATAAAATATATTGGGATCTTATGGTCGGTATGAACTATGAATATATCACCTAACATGTAATTCCACAAACATCTCAAGGCATGTAAAGTCCTACCAACTCCAAGTGAAAAACATATTTTTTCTCATGTAGCCTAAACTTCCTAGGTCAATTAGTTTCCAAATTATAATCCTAAATAAAGACTACTAATAACCAAAACATTGATGCATTAAAAATAGGTATACCTATTACCTGTATCTGGTATGACCAGAATAATTATGTTAGTCCATATCCCATTTGGATTTGGAAAGGAACTTTGTAATGAACTGGCTCAGGTCAACCTAGCATGCCACCCAATTTTGGCTAACTAAAAGTCCTCATGTGTTCCTCCCTAAATGATAAAGGATGATGACTACTAGACATCATGTAAAAGTAACGATGGTATGACTATAACCTTTAGTAAGTGTGCTTAAAAAGTGGAAATTAACCAAACTCATAAACCTCTATAAACATCATAGAACATATAATTAATAAAATTTAAAAATTACATACTATAATAAATGATATGTTCCATACCTACATAGTGAGTCAAAAGCATTCTAAAACAAAAAGAATAGATCACCCATTGTGATGACCAAATAAAAAAAATAAAATACTATAAATTAATAAATCAAGCTCCACTACTAACTCTAAGTTGTGACATATAAACAATGTACACATTATCCAAGATTCCAAAGCCCAAACATTAATCTAAGAAAAAATTGATTTGATTGATCAAGAAAAAGTAGGCATAATCCCCATCAAATGTATAACCCATTCTATAATATAAAAGTAGACATATTGAGTTTCCATGAACACCAATGTGAATGTATTTGTTGGGAGAAATGAATCTATTTTGGACACCCCAATAGTGGCTCTAATATCTATATTCATAATAAGTTAATGCATACATGACATGGTTATACCACTTAGAAAATAATAATAGATAGCATAACATAAATAAATATGGTGATAAACCGAATTAAAAACATAAAACGTCCCTCCCCAGGATCTAGTATGACACACTAGGTAAATCTATCGCAGCTATGGCCGATGAAAAAAAATATATAGAACATTGATCACCCACAAAAATGATATCATATGCCTCCAAAATATCTATAATGGAGCTCTATGATATCTAAGAAACATCTAGCATGTATTTTAGACACCATGAAATAACCCTAGTCATCTAGGATAATAACACACAACTCTACCAAGATCTAGGATTCTAATTGAATTATCTCAACTGTTAATATAACATTACTAACACTATGAGAAAATGTCCAAAGAATAATTTTACTGTATAAATAATAATCTAAATGGAATATAAATTTGGTTAAAGGTATAACCCAAAATATGGGACCATCGACACATCCAAGACCATGAAAACCCAACCATAGTCGGGTAAGTATCTATTAGCCTAGGGGGGCTGCACTCCTATAGATCATCCATTATCTCCCTTTTCCCATCTAACCCCAACTGAAAAATAGAGGGAAACAAAAATATTTATGTGCCAATACACAGTCCAAAGATACCCCAAAGGTATCCTCCTTCACCAAAATATGGATAAATAATTTCCTCCAACATCTCCAACAAAATTCAAAAAATCATTGGTCTAATAACTCTTCAACCTCTTATTGAAACTACTGAAACATTAGTAAAACCCATCTCATTGTTAGAAAATATAGTGGATTTCATAGTCCCACAAAAACCCAAATATCCAAAATGGTCTCTCACCAATGGTATCTTTGTTATAAAGGGAAATCTAATATCTCCAAAGTTGATAAAGTACCAACCCTTATCTAGGTCAACCATAACATGGGTATGACTTGGTCTCCTAGAAAACACCCATTTCAAAACATTGTCTATTACTAATAACTTAAATCTCAACGGAGTCTCAAAAACTAACCCAACCATGACTGTTAGCCCACCCATAAGGGCATCAAGAAATATATAACCCCAAATGCTATATGGGGATCCTCTATCATATCTGAAAAACGAGTATATGCCTACATGAGAAGAATCTCCTAGTGGCCATTAATGGAAAACCACTGATCCTAAAAAAACACATCTTCAGGGGAATTAAAGTGAATTACCAGACCAACAAGGGCATCCTTAATGGTCCTCATTTCCACATAAGGATCAAGAAACCATAAAGGGGGTCCTAAAAATAAGAATAAACTCCTAGAAAATCCCTTTACTTGTAAACCTTAGTGGACATAACCCATATACAACCCATCCCCCAGTATTACCTCACCTATAATGGAATCCTAAGTATTTCCCTTAGGCACATACGAAAATCTTCTTAATAGATCCTTTACATACATAAAACCCCCTGATGTCAACCTAGGATAAAGTCTCTAATAGAACCAATACTCAAACATCAGTTCCAATACCACAAGGGAGTAGTCTTGAACTGAGAGAACTCAAACCTTAAGAAATATGTATAAAAATACTCATATAAGACATCCCAAAGTCCCATATTTGGTAAACTTACAAAATAACTTCAAATAGATAAACTTGTAGTAATCAATCTATGTATATTAAAATGATCATGATACCCAATCACACATCACATCTCACAACCAAAACAGCAAAAGGATTATGAATCCAAACCTCTAAGAAATAATCTTTCTAAAACACATCTAAATATAAAAAAAATCCCAAATAGCCTCTAAATCCCGAATGGATCTCACCACTATTATCTAAAAAAAATCACTCATAAGGTACTATTCATGGGTTTGGTTGTAACATTAGGGTGAGAAAAATGAAATACACCTACATAGAGGGAGTACTCAATTTGTACCTCCAAAATACCTCCATAGCCATGAGACACAGCCTACTTGACATGAAAAGCCTTTGATTCCACACCATATATTGAACACACATGACATGATTGTCACAGGTTGTACCTACACATATTCATTAGATGGGGCAATGACACGTTCCCTACATGACTACCAATAATGTGCATCATATAGGCTTTGGGTGTTTACTCTACTTAACCATGTGTCCTGATATGTAGTGTATGATCATGCCATATACCACACTTAGAGTCCCCCAAAATAGAATTTCATGAAAACACATGCCACATAAAAATGTATTCCTAAACTCACATGTAAGGAAGAAAACATGACATGTGTTCTCTATACCACACCCTATGTAGATGGGTTTCCCAAACTGAAACCACTAAAATTCTCCCAAACCTATCATTTCTCACTTAAATACCATAGATCAAACCTTTATGAATCCACAACAAACATAATAGGAATTGAAAACACTAAAATTATAGATATACCTAGATCAAGGAAAATTAAAAATAAAAAACTCTTACCTCAGATTAGGAAATGCTGAAGCTTATCTCCTGAATCTCCACTGTGAAACCACCGAACTTCGATCAAGGTCCCAAAGATCTCACTAGTAGGGATATCTTTTCCCAATTCATCCCATTACTCTTAATTAAATGTGAAATAGGGGAGGAGGCCCTCATTCATGGGTGAGAAGAAACAAGTTATGAAAGAAATATTATGAAAAAAGGAAAAAAGAAAAATAAAATGAAAGGGGTCTGGGTGTGTCCTTGGATCCCATTGAAGTATTATGAATCAACTTGTAAAAATAACCCATTCTAGACTCAGTGATTGAGTTAGAATCTCAATCCAGTATACTATTTAAATGATATCACTAAGTTAACATGGATGAATTAATTAATATTTATTTAATTAAATATTAATATTACATGAAAATTGATGTAGATAAAATTTATCCCAAACATATATCATAGGGTAAAAAACTTATTCAGGTACCAAAGGAGTGGCCCAAAATTTATATGGGATCATATAAGAGGATAAATTATTATTTTAACCTTAGAATACCCTGATTACAAAAGGTTCAAATTCCTCTAGATTTTCCCTACCTATACAATGCAAGTAATTATAATCTCCCCACCATAACACATATCTCTGAATAGAATATGAAATGGTAAACCTACCTCCATGATTCTAGTCCAAACACCAAAATAATTAACACTATATCAAACATCCACTGACTGGACCAACATTTCCCATAACACTACAACACAAATGGCATCCAACCGTTACAAATATAATCCTTACCCACTATAAGAGTATCCATATCATTATATCTTAACCAACATCATAATTGATGTACCATGCTCTATCTATAACTGAATGGAATGACTAGATGGGACCAACTCTCTCACTCTAAAGAGATATAAAAAACAACAATGACCACCCATTTCAAACTCACAAGGAAGGGTGTTCACCATGACCAACAGACCACTTAAACCAAATATCACATACTTCAACAGCTTATGATGGGATCTCACCATTAGTTTTTCCTTACATGGATCCTTGTGCACTGACCTAAAGAGGTCCACCACAGCTACAATACTCAGGTTTCCTCAAGACAATAACAAAAATCAGCAGACCCAAAGATGTACCACCCAAGACTATACATAAACTTAATTCACATACCATTACTCAATAAGGATTTATCTCAAAAAGACACATTATCCAGAAATATCCTCCTCAATGATGAGTGATTCTATGAGAATCTCTCATGGGATCTCATACATACTAATGCACAATAGGATTCATTCTCACATGGTTCAAGTCATAATGATCCTTGGATAATGTGTCTAAACCACTAATCATGCTCCCTTGGCAGGTGTGTTCCAATAATCACATGCACCCTCGATGCTCCTCTTCAAAATAAGGGAACCTACTTCATGCCATGATCAACAACACTACCAACCTCTGCTCACACATCCGTCCAAAACAACAAGTTTCCAAACATGATCACACCACATTACCCAAAGTAAAACAAAAAATGATCATGGTATGGTAAGTAACCCAACCAGTCCATTTAGGATAACCATGAGACCCAAAGTAGTCCCAATTTTCCACCTCCCAAGCATTAGGAAACCACATTCTGAACCAAAAATGATACTTCTCTTGAAACTACCCAAATCGATAGCAGACCCTGACAGTTCCCATGAATGAAAATATTAACAATTCGGACCTAATAACCATGTGATAGAAGACCCAAAAGCCCCATTTAAGGATCCAATATGAAACATGAGGCATGAAAAACTATATCCCTAGTAACTCAAACTAGGTACTTCTAAGAAAACTCAACATCACAGAAACTTGAGCCGAACCCAAACATATTTCATAAATACTTTCCCTCTTTGAGCCACCAAAAGGTCACCTAGATCTGACACCCACCTATACAGTTCCCTACGCACCCAACAATGATGAGAATATATCTCCATCATTGTGGAAAAACTCACTATAAAATCCACATGGATTGATAAAAAAATAATATATATAAATGCAGTTTAGTCCGCTAGAATGGAACCATGTTTCTATGTGTGACAACACTATATTAGTCCTTGAAGACACATTAAAAAAATTTGTCCTCCAATTATTAGTGAAATCACACATAGATAAGTGTATGTCATGTAAATTATTTATTTATATAGTGATACATGAACACTAGAATCCTACCCATTATACAAGATATGGAAACCATAATAAATAATACATCTATAAACCAAATTCCAAGACACTAGGTGTAATAAATAAACTATAATTACATAATCCAAAAACTACAATCTCATGCCCCAAAATCTTGAACTTTCAATAAAAAAAGGTTTTCACAATACACTATTACGATATGTATCAAAAGTTCTGACACTTTCTGAGACCACCGGTCTACAAAATCTTCAAATCATAAAACCAGAAACCACTTACACCATTTTATAATAAAATTTTCTTTCCAACCAGACATGTTACACAACTCAGCTGACTAGTAGGCCTCATGATCACCTCCATGTACGTTAAAGGCAACCCACTGTAATTGAGGGTGTGAAAGATACAATGGGGAGGATATAACCTTTGGTCGGAGTATAAAAAAAGTAGAAATAAAATAAACTATTACACATTTATAAACATCAGAGTACACATATTTAACAAAATAAAACAAAAATATACTACTATAAAATAAATGTGGAATATTATCATACAGATTCACTAACATGATGAACCAAAAAAAATTTATCACCCATTGGGCCATAAAATTATAAAAAACAAAAAAAAACAAAAAAAATACATATAGATTAATTACCAACACCGAGCTATACCTCATACACTATTCCTATATTTGTTAAGTTGATCCAAACCAAACATTAAAATCTATATGAATAAACCTGCTCAATTAAGAAATATTGGTCATAATACCCTTTTACTGTGCAACCTATGATCCAATCTAAGATTGCACATATATGTTCTTCAAAAAAACTGATGTTGATGTATATGGGGTGATAAAATAATCTCAATAAGCCACCATAATGGTTTTCCAAACATATACTATCATAAAAAGTGAATGAACATGTGATATTCCCACTCAAGTTAAAAAATAAAAAATCATAGAATATTATAAATACATAGGGTAAAACATAATTAAATATTTAAAACCATAAGCATCAATATCTAGTCTGACACTAGAGGTTAATCTTCTCTCTACTCTGGGCCACAAAAGAGTATTTATAGCAAGTGGATAACATAGTCTTTCAACATCACATGCATCTACAAGATTTACATAGGATTTCCATGACATTTAAAATGAATCATGAATTATTTTAATATATAAGGGAATAACCATAATCATCCAAGATAACAACACACAACAACAATAGGTTCCCAGAATCCAATAACATGATCTAAACTTGAGACACGAACTCCACTACCACCAAGAGATCATATGTAAAGTACAGTAGTATTATAGTACTAATCAGTTCCTTAAAAAATAAATTCATGGAATGGAATTCCCTAAAACCAAGATCAATCAACATTTTTTGGTCCAAAAAACACTCAAAACATTACCATGTAAGTATCGACTAACTAGGGGAGGACTGCATTCCTTAAGATCATCCATTATCTCACTATTCCCATCTAACTACAACTAGAATTCTTAGGAAAAAACCGTATAAATATTATCACTGATGCCCATTCCCAATATATTAAAAATATATCCTTATAAACCAAAATCATGAGGAAGAACTATGTCAAACATATTTGAAAAAATGAAAATAAATCACAGGCCAAATAACTCTCAATCCCTTTATCCAAACTTATAAAACATCAGCATTGACCAAATTATAGTAAACAAAGCTCATGTCTCCCACATTCCCTTTAAATATCATAATAGTCAATATGTGATTCAACAATTGTTATTAGGGTTAGAAAGGGTGACCTTATTTCACCATCACAGAGGAAGTACCTACCCCTCATTCAGTCAAACAAAACATCTGGCTTCCTCAATCCCCAGAATCACATCTATATCAGATCCTGGGTCAGAACCAATACCTGAAATCTCAACATCGATGAACCACCTCAAGTAGCCATGGCCATTAACTCACCAAAAAATTATTACACAAATATAGAACATGAAACACTACCAGGAAGTCCTCTATAATATCAAAATCCATAGACACACCCTACATGAAAAAGATCTCCAAGAGACCTTCAATGGATAACCAATAATCCACTATCCACTAAAACCCAATAAGGGAATCCAGGATCATTATGATTCCTAAAAAGGAATTATCAATGGACATCATGACCAATTCAATAGGAAAAAAACCTATAGTGGGATCCTCAACAAAAGAAAAAACTTATAGAAAAGCTCATCTCAAGAAAAACATTGCGAGCTTTCCCAACATAAAACACATCCTTGGGGATGACCTCATCTATAATGGAATGAAACATAATTCCCTTAGAACTATATTAGTATATCATTAATGGATTATATCCATACATGACACCCCACAATGTCAATCCAATTCAAAGTCTACAAAAGAACTAATTCTAAAACATTAGGTCTATAACCTCAAAATAAGGGTCTAGAATCCCCACCTCTCAAACCTAGAGAAACATGCTAAAAAACCATATTGAAGATATTCATGGGTCCCATATCATGGTAATATCCAAAATAACCTCAAATATATTACTTTATAATACTCATTCTAGGTCAATAAATAATCTCATAACCTTCACTCAGTCCTGACATCACCCAACCCAACCAACGTGAGGATTCTAAATCCAAACCTTAAAAAATATTCTACCAAAAACTCACCCAAATCCATAAAATAGTCCTGATTCCCTTTAAACTTTGAAAGGAATTCATCATTTCATTACACATGAAAAACATTCAAAACAGACTACTCATGTGTTTAATTCTGAATTTTAGGTGACAAAATAGGAAATAAATATCCAAGTAGGGAGTACACTATGTGTACCTCATGCAAATGGTGTATACTTTCAAAGGTACCCTATGGAAGTATGCTACAACCCACTTGGCATGGATTAGCCTAACTACACATCTTATACCATAAATAAATGAAATGTTATTCACATAGGGTTCCTGGATATGTTCACAACATTGGGAAAGACCAAGTAAAGTACATGACCACCTAACATGAGCCTCACAAGGGGTTGGGATATGTACAATACATTACCATGTTCCATGACATGTGGTGTCTGGCCATTCCTCAAGCCACACCCTCAGTCACCCCACATGGAATATCCTAAACAAACATATAGTGTAAACCCTTCTTCCTTACCTCACTAAAAAAGGAAGAACACACTACTTGTGGTGTTTAAACCCTATTATGAGTATACATGTATTATGAATAGAAAATGATATAAATCCCATGAAACATTTTATTTCTCTAAAAAACCCATAGGTTAACCCCATGAGGATGAAAAATCCACTAAACATGTTTAAATCTAAAAAATACATCTAAATGGATCAAGAAAAAATTAAAATTAAAATTTTCCTAAATATAGTAGTAAAATTCTAAATCTTTACTCCCACATCCACACTACGCAACCACTACACTCTAATATAGGTCCCGATGAGAATCCTGATGGTGATCTCCTCACTCTATCCCCATTAATTTTTTATTATATGGATTAAACATAAGTGATGAGGCCCTTAATCATGATTGAGTGTAAATAAGGTAGGAATTAAAGAAATAGAGGAAAGAAAAAAGAATAAAAACATGAAAATGAAAACAAAAAGAAAAGGATAAAGGGTCATGGGCATGGGCCCCACACCTATGATAGTATAATGCCTTAACTAGGAAAAACATCAGATTATAGAATCAATCAGAGAGTAAGAATATCAATATGATGTTCCAATCAAAATATATCTTTTATGAACATTAAATAATAAATTAATATGTAATTAATTAAATATTAATATTTTGAAAAAAATCACACGAGTTTGATTTCCACCAAACTACATTCTTATATTAAACACCCTATTATGTGACCAATATAGTGGTCAAAAAAATAATCTGAGATCATATCATAGGATAAGTTAATATTTTTTATTGAAAACAACCGAGAATAAAATTTAAATTTCCAAAAGATTTAATAAACCTATAAGTAAAATGGTTTTTGCACACTATTACAATAATAAGTTCAAGTAAAATTCTTCCCATTATTGGCCATCACTTCCATTGGTGTTTCCAAATAGGATTATTCTATAATAAATACTTAATAATAGAACACAAAATCCAATAATCTATGGATGTGAAAGAAATTCTTGTGATTCTTCCTATAAATCATGTATCTAAACTTATTAGGGTCTATAGACCGACTATACAGACATATGATATGACATACGAAGTTGAACCGGTCAATCCAAAACATATACTTTGAGATCTTGGAATAACGTTGATGGTCCCAATGTGTAATCAATATCATATCTAAATCCAATATGTATTATAGTATTGACCTGGTGTATATGATAATATTGACAACAGAAATGACTACAAAAATTTCTAAACATAGTTGGAATATGTGATTCATCAACTCCAAAAGTAGTACTTCTACATTCGTTAGACCAAACTATATCACAAATTACTCATATTTCCCATACCTACTCTTAAATGTATGTGATGTATTTCTAAATAACTCACCCATAGATGGTGGTAAGATACTATCTAATCAATGTTAGAGAACAATCAGGCACCCTATGATAATAAAATAAATCATCAATATGCAGAAGTAGATATCGATTATCAAACAACAATTGGATCAGCATCTGATAGTCCATACATAGTCTCAAAGAGATATCTTCCATCATGGATAATTTTATAATATAATAATGCAAGGATATATTTGTATGTATAAATCATTTTTCATTTAATTCTTATAATTGTTCCATTATCTCCCATAGGTCTATATGAGGCATTCAATACGGAAAAATGGAAATAGGAAATACATTCAGAATGATCTAAATATTAATATCTACCTCCCCTTTAGGTGGAATCCCTGGGACATATTTAGGAAAAACATCTCTGAGATGATCAACCACAAGTGGATAAACTCTCTACTGTGTTCCCCCATAATCTAATACAAGGATAGAAATATAAGATAAAATTCCACCTAATTACTAATGGTCAGGTCCTACATGATCCACTTATAAGTACCACTCCCCAATTTGGACATAACTACAACCCTAATGAGATTTAACAGACCCCCATAAATGGTAAAAAGTGATGTGATATTAATACTATACTAAATTATCTTTCCTATTAATCAAACCAAAACTATTCATCTTAAATACAGAGATATCCTAGAGGAATATGTTGCTACCAATCAGAAAGGAACATTCCCTAAATGGATGAAGGCCATTAGATTATACTCCCAATGGAATGTAAATTGATATTACCAAAAATGTGTACACTATATAAAATCTCCTAGCATCAATGAACTGATAAGTTATGAATTAATGAGATGATCCTACGTAAAACAAGTCACATGCAAGGGTTGAAGCCACTAAAATTTGACCTCAAATGGTAGACCGTCCAACATCATGATTATTATGTATAAGCTAAATGACATGTAGTTTTATAGTTCCTTTGGTCATTTAAACCTTCTTATAACCCTATTAAACAACCACACTACAAGTTATACTTCTCCTACCCCTCACTATTACCTTATCCTGGGAGGATATTAGAACTCTAGCAGTCAACCTTCTCTTGCATAGATAATCTAAATCTTGAATCATACACTTGTTCATATCTTATATCACTAGGGAAATGAATATAACTCTAACTAAACCTATGTATGTACTCCAATTTCACACATGATTGTTACTCGATGGGAGGTTAGTCACACTGAAGTCATGTTTGTCTAGGATTTCCACACCGATGGCACCATACAAAACTATCTTTGTGAGGAGGAATAGATTATCCACCACCCTGAAAACTCTAGACACTCACTCCCTTACATAACTGATTCAAAGGATGAGTATTACTAATTTATGTTCCACCACTAGTTCTCTTAGAAGATAAACATACCCCAAGCCTCTACATTCACCAAGGTTCATATCAGCAATAAATATTTGTTTACAACATCTAAAAATGGTGAATAGAGAAATATTTTCACCTATAATTAGACCATATACATCATCCTGTACAAAAAAATATAACTTTGAAAATTTTAACCCCTTAAATATTGGGGAAAATAATCTGGGTCTGTTAATCGATCAATCAATTTAAACTATCCTAAATTTACCATAAGGTCAAAGAGGTCGCATGCACAATAAAAGGGTTTTCAAATCCTCAGAGACATAAGAAAATCCTATTTATAAAAATTCTGTTAATTGTTTTAGTAATAATGTGTCCAACTTCAGATTTTAATTTATATGGGTTTTGATAACACCAATAGACCTAAGTTAATTATATTTATGAGGAATGTTTGATACTAGTTTGTTATAAATGGTCAATTGTATGAATTTATTTATAATGATTTAAATTACATAAAATTTTAAGGTATTCGTTCTATGAAATAAAATAACCCCCATCACAGTATAGTTCAATATATACACATCATAATATAAATCACTTATACATTGTGAGGATCATATTCATATGGTCTCCAAGGTAATGGATGGTATTATAACTCATGATGTACAACCATAAAATTAAATAAGGGTAAATATGGATTAAGATCATTGAATGAAATAATCAATTTAAAGAAGTGGTTTAACAATTATAGATCATAAAATGACATATAATAAATCCCCTTTCTACTACCTTAGATCAAACAATTTTTCGGTAATCGCTAAATTGATTCAAACCCCTCAACGAAAGAAGAGAGTATAATCATATGGGCGAATTGTAGAAGTAAAATAATGAAATGAAAAAAACACCAATATTGTGTAAATAAATTGACAACTTAATGTGATAGTTTCTACATGATATAAAGAATAATATTAAATTATAATAAGATGAAGTTTTATTAAGAAACTAAGGTGATTTGAGAAACTTATAATTGAAGAAATTCTATTACAACATCAAATTGGAAACATAAAATTAAAATTAAAACATTCGCCAATTCCCTCCAAATTATTAAACAAAACTAAATTAAATAGAAAATTTTGAAGTGCTGTGTTAATCCCCCAACTTTAAAATTCTTCCCAATTAATGAGGGTAGACATAAGTTGGTGGAATGTTGAGGGAGAGTGGAATTTTTAACTCTTGATAAAAATCAAATCCAATTTGAATCCCCCCAAAATATGTGGATAAGTGAGGTTATAGATGGATGAATTTGGGTGGAACAAAGATGAATAAATTTAATAACAGGATATAACCTCACATACATTAATATTTAGTCCAAATTAAATTAGTTTTTCTGAAGATATGATCAAAATGATAGACTATGATTCTATGCCATAGAATCTGGCATAGAATTTCATCTTTAACTTGGGCCACCTGTAAATCAATTCAATAAATTGAATTATATACCAAAAACGATTAATAAAATATTAAAAATGATTTCTAATATTCACATATTACATTTTAAATTCATCGGTCATCTATCATGGCCACTACATGTATTTTAGTGGGCTTCTATCAAGTTCACTTCACCCAAAATATTCAGGATTCAAGGCCCACTTAGGTCATCATCCCAAATGAATCTTCCAAAGATCCAGAAGTAAATAATGTTCCTCTTAGTATGAGAGAACATAAAAAATGAAATTATTAATTCAAATAAATACCACTGTTATTTATACAAGGTGATGAAAAAATATACTAAGTATTAGTGAATTTGAGAATGAATCACAAACATGATAAGAAAATAAGCTTAAATTATAAAATTCTATAGTGATATTATTAATAAAAAATAAAGAACATGAAAATTATAATATAATTAATGAATATTATCCCAATTCAGTGGATAATCACACCCCAAATCTGGTTGTTTCTAGTATTGAGATAATATTATCTCAAAAATATGAAAATTGAATTCCCTTTACCAAGAACATTTTAACATTCAACACTTACAATTTCAACCTTACACCAGAAAATCCTAAATCATACCAAAATAATTTAAAATAGTCTTGGGCCAAAAGCATATCCCAAGAAAAATACCATTCATATGTTCAAATTTATCATCACATTTCATCAAGTTTTAATTAATTATATTGATGTGTTGTGCGTCACAATAAACACAGGGGTTTATTTTTATTTAATGGAAAAAATGGATGCATTATGTGGACTCAAAATTTAATAATAAGAGAAGTATTTATTTTTATTTTACTTTGGTTTTTTATTTTCAAATTTCCATGGTATTTAAAGTTGCACTCAATCGGGTTAACACCTATAGAGATACTTTATTGACAACTCTCATGCTCAAATACATTAGCGAACCAAGAAAATATAACATAGTCAAGATTCATATTTAATAAATTAAATAAAAAAATTAAACATCCAAAAATAGTGATTTAATTCCCCACTTTGGTATAAAAAACTCTGGTTTCACAATATCCTACTGTTGAAATCCACATATTAGGAGAATCCATTACTCTATGTGTAAATTTATTTATTTTAAATTAAATTTGTTTTGTATTTTTGTTTATTTGATAAATTATGTAAAATTAAAATGATCACTAATCCTAGGATAATTATTAAGGGACCCAAAAACTATATACAATAACCAATAGTCCAAAGGATCTGTGTAGTGATATTTTGATTAAATATGATAAAAATTTTAATGGTGAAAAATGAAATTGGGTAGCTACACTTTCAAAAAACTATACTCATGAACTTAAAATTGCATTAAAATTATAATTAATTAATGTAAAATTATTTGATATTTAGTTAAAGAAAATTTACTTTCTATTGATTCATATTTTTTCAATTTAATTTTTTTAAATTTTTTTTAATGAACACTAAATAATTTTTTTATAATTATTTATCCTGAAAAATTAAAATAACAATGTTTCTAGTGTTTAAAGAAAATAAAATTTAGAATAGAATAGAGGAAGAGGAGTGGAGTTTGAAATGGAAATTTAAAAAAATAAACATGGAATAATGTCACCTATTGTTTTAAGTTGAATTTAACGATTCTCCTTTTTACTTCTTTGATCACCAGGCCACTCAGATACTCCCCATCAATGAATCATATTACGCTTTTATGCTTGAAATAAGTGTGGTTTTACCAAAAATACATCAACCTCAGCAACCCATTAATTTTACAAAAAAAATATAAATAGAATCACAATGAAAACCCCCTGAGTTTCTCAAAAAAATGAAAAAACCATCCCTGTTTATTTTAGAACTCAATAAAATGAGTCTAGATATAGGTAGAAGTTGAGCTACCTCATAGAAATCACTTTGTTTAATGTTGTTAGCTCAACATAGAACCTAAATCTTTCAACATTTGTCTAGTTAATTGGTTTTATTAGTAAGCTCAACTTATATTTAATGTTTATTTAATGATTTAACTCATAGTTGTCACTTATCACCATTGAATTTGATGATACAAAAATAATTGGGATCTTGAATCTCTACAACCCCATAGGGGTGCACATGATGCACTATGTCAGACCCTGGCCATCTCATCCTTTACATTCCTGGGTGTATGTGCCGTTTTGAACTATAAAATAACACATATTTTCCTAGTTTAATGGTTAAAATTTCTATATTTTTAGGCTTAAACTCTATATTTATTGATCCTTGAAGTTTTATAATCCTCTATATTATGTTCCTAATGTTTTTTATTATCTAATTTTCCCTTTTTTTTATAAAAAGAAATGTTAAAGATCATTTTTTCATTTCCAAAATGGACTTATGGTAAATTTCAATAGGTAAATGGAAGGATTTTCCATAAACCAACCAATATCGAGACATGAATATGATGGTTTTAATGCATTATGATGTGCCCAAAGGGAATCCAAGACTTTCTGAGAGAAAAATTTCCTTGATTGATTTACAATTTTTTAAATAATTCTCTTAATTTAATTATTTTCCATCATAGTTTAACCATTAGGAAGTGTAAACCTTATGATAAATTGCATACTTATAAATGAATACTAATAGGTGAAAATTAAAGAAATTGGTTCCAAAATCACTAAGGATAGCCATTGTAATTCCAAATCTCAAAAATTTATGTTTTTTCAGGATTCATATCACAACTTGATGGCCATTGAATGTGGTGGAAATGGAATCAACCCATTATGAGATGTTATGAGAATCTAAGAGGACATCTAGATATCTCTTCATGTTTGGTAAGGGACTCATGAAATCAATTCCTCAACAATTGAATATTTTGACAACCATAATGGGCATAAGGGGAATTTGATTTATTTTCTTAATGGATTATAGTTGATAACATTGAGAACGAATTTTGAATAATGTGAATGAATCTTTAGTGAGTTTAGAACATAATAAACCACTTTTAATGACCATTATAGTCGTTTCATTGGTGAAAAATTTTCCTCGACGTGCCTCTCTATGAAAATAATTAAAAATATACTCTTTCTCAGACTCAGGAACATATCACCTAATGAGTTTGTTAGGAAATTACTTAAAGTGGTATGTATCTTGAAAAAAATAGTGTTTTACATCAAAAATAAATTTCTTCCTAACTTCATTCCATAATAATTTTGAGATAATTCCTTTAACCAATTAGTTTACTTTGTTAGATTACCAGGTGAAATGACTCATGGAATAAAGATACTCATTTGGTAATGAATGAGACATAAAAATAAGGGATTCATTATCTATAAATTAGAACCTATAAACATGATCCACTAAAACATTTTCCACACCATTTTTCCATCACGGTTATGTAAAATTATTGTAGGAGAAAGTCATGAGATTGTGTAAAAAAATGAAAATAAAAAAGCAAATATTTCTCAGTGTATGTGTTTTTTATTTGAGAATAAATAAATGTTTTTCATTAATAAGCAATGAAAAATAGGGGTTTATCATATATTTCCCATAATATGATTCCTATAAATAATTCACTTCAATCACTTATGATTTCAAAACTAAATTTCAAATTGAGAGCTTTACATGATGGGAGGAGATATAATATATTATTTGAGTGTAGAGAATGATTTTGCATAACTCTCTATCCAAGAGAATGGATAATCGTTTACAAGAATATCACAAATGGGTCAAGAAATTATTTTAAAGTTCTTAATGAACCTTAAATAGAATCTACACTGTCCTAATATGGATGTCACTTCTTTGACTTTTTTTTGGAGGTAAGGTGAAAAATTATATCTACTTTTTCTTTATCAAATTCAATCCTTCCTTTAGAGAACATATGACCTAGAAAAATCATTAATTTTTCAGTAAATGGATTTTTCCCAGTATAGGATGAGCTGATCATTCTAAAATGTAGTCCAAAAAATTTCAAAAATTATAATTAATTCCTCAAATATGTCCCTAAATATATATAATTCATCCATAATACCTCTAAATTTTCCCTACCATGTTAGAGAAGATTCTGATCATGAATACATGAAGTCAATTGAGGAATTACATAACCCAAATAGAATGAACTTTAAGAAAAAAGTTCCAAATGTATTTGTTAAGGTTGTTTTACCTTTTTTCTTATAAGGATACCTCAATTTGATTATATCATGACAATCCATCTATTTAGAAGTGTAAATCATGACCTAAAACAGGCTCTATGACTTGATAAATTTACGGAATAAGGAAATGGTTTTTCATGGTTCTATAGTTTAAATTACTATAGTAAATTCTCACTCTCCTACACTACTGATCCTTATGGGGAGAAGATAACCATATTCATTGGTAATACTGGTAATTTTAATATTTTATGAACTACTTTCATTAGACTTACCTACTCACTCTTAGAAATATTGTAGATGATACACACCTCTAATAACATTAGAAGTTACTTCATTACTAAAACCATCAGATTTAAATTGAGTCATCATTGAGGTTGTTGAAATGGTTCATAATCCGATTCTATAAAAATTCAATGAGATATAATTAATGGGATAATCCCAGAAATAACAGATGGGGTCTATCCAATTTTTTTTCTTATTCATACTCCTTATATCTAGAAACATTCTTTTTTGGTTTGATTTTAGAAGGGAGGATAAGAAAAAGGTATGTTTTTTATTGTACCTATGGAATGCATACTAGAATGATGAAGGCATGACCATGAATTTGAGTTTAAGTTAGTTTATTTTTTTAATGAAGATTAGGACTTTGAACCAACTTTAGTTTCCTCTTCCAAATAACTCAATAGAATTTGATTCTTTTGAATAGATGTTTCAGCAAAAAAATTTTATAGATCAATGGAAGGAATGGGTATGGAAATCATGTTTTTGATTTATTTAATGGTTTCATCAATTGGTGATCCTATGAAATCATCAATGGAGCTATATAATTGAGATTAAATACAAGAGGACAATTTCCCCTCTTGTGAACAATAGAAATCAATCTCATATTGACTTAGAAATCCTTTGAAAAAAATTCCTCAATCTTTATATGGATAATTATCAACATTATCCATCAAATTAGCATCATGGATTTCATCACATTCCCCAATTTGAGAGATTTGTGGTATATTTTTAGGTCAAGGATCATATTCCAAAAGATTTTTTCGATGTTCCAAATACTCACTCAGATGATTGAGTTCATTATTTTTTAGAATGGAAAACCAAGGATGATTGGATTTTGTTCCTTAGTGATAATGGTTGGATACTTTTCAATAATAATGAGGTTATTATGGAATTTTATGTTTTCAAATTTCAAAATAGCATCCCTTATGACCCCTTTAGGAACCCAATTACTTAGATCATCATGTTAGAGAGTGAAATATGTGGGTTGGAGTTCCTCATTCCCAAAATGGAAATACACTACATATGTAATGAGGTTCACACTAGCACCTAGATCAGAAAGGGATTTGAATAATTTGTTCTCTTTTAAGTCAATATTGATTTAGGGACTACCTGGGTCATAAAATTAGGAGGGATGTTTCCAGGAATGGTGGTAATCACATTAACTTTCAAAAGAACTTTGTTTTTTATGAATGTTTCCCTTTAATAGAGAATAAGTCCCGGTGGGACTTGGAATACAAAGTTAAGGGTTCAATTTCATCTAAAATTGGTATATCAATTTTAACATAAGATAAAATTTATCTTAATGATTCATTTAGTTATTTTTTTGGTTTTCCTCTCAAATTTTGAAGGAATATAGAAGGTTGATATATTTTTGATTTATTGTGGGTTCCTTCATATTCTCATTAGATTTATTAGTTTTAAAAGGCGTTTCTGCATAAATATAAGGGGTTTACAAGGATTAATATGGTTTTGTGATGGTTGGTTTAATTTTATAAATGGATTTAAATCTTCTTAAAATGGTCACTACTTTGAGTTTTTGAAGAGACAATTTTGTGTAGATAGATTCTCCCCTCAGGTTGGGGGACGAATGAATTGAGTAGTAATGGGTTCCTTTATAGTTTTAATGATTTTTTATTCATTTTTATGGGATGAAACAGAAGAAATATTTCTTTCTATTTTATTGAAAAACTGTTCATGTAATGTGATATTTACTTCTTGGGAAAGGGTTTGAGTTTTTTGGTTTATCTGAGGTGGATATTTAGGTTATTGGGTGGCTAATTGAAATTAAATAGGGGATTTTGGTGTTGGAAAGACTGTGGTTAGAAGTAATTATGGGTCAGAAAAATCCACGTAGGGTAGGGGTTTAGTGATTGTGGATGATGAAGTTGTTTCATGGGTTCTCGCTTGTATTTTAAATGAATGTCCAGAAGATAATCATTCCTTTTATCGAATGTGTATGGGTACTGGTTATTCTGAAACATCTGATCATTGACCTCAATGAGTGGTCCTTCTAAAATAATATTCTTTATATAAGGTATATTTGAGTATTTTTCAGTATTGTGGTCTCGTTTTACAAAAATTGTACAAATAAGTTAAATAGTTTTAATTTCATGGAATTTCATAAGATAAATATCCTCCACCCACCTAGAGAGGGAATAAAGTTTTATTTAAGGATTTATTCTTCCCTAATAGTGTTCATTCCATTATATTTGGGTGGGTTCTCATATAAAGGTGATGTTTTCCCTATTTGGTTTTGTTTATCGTAATTTTCCAGATACTCATAAGCATTATTTTGGGGATTTGTTTTTGAAATTTTCATTACACATCATGTTAATGAATTGAGTGTTTTATAGACCCAAATCTTTAAAAAATATTAAATGTTATTCTATAATTGAAAATAAATTTTTAGGTACTATTTTGAGTGGAAATTTAAACCATTCCCATTTTTAAAAAATGGATTACCTATTTTTGTAAAAGTTTTGGAATCTCTTTTTATGTGAAATTATTTTGTAATGAGGGGATATTTTTTTATATAACATCCTTTTTAATTTTACACATGAATTGATGTATTAATGTATAATATTATTTAACCTATTCCCGACTCAATCATTCTATGATAAAAGAAGGATCTTAATCATAGATAACATAATTTGATGAGCTGGGGACATAGTTTCAACAATGTTGTTGAATTCTATGGAATAAAGTTATGGTATTTTTAACTCCATCAAATGAAAGTTTAGAATTTCGTTTATAACATGAGGTTTAAAAACATAGTGGTTTTCCCTTAGAATATCATGCCTAATGAATTAGGGTGATTTGGGATAGGAACCTGTGAGGAATTCATTCATGCATTGATCAACCGCATTCTTAAATTTAGAGGTGGCCTCATATGGATATCCATTATGGTTCCTGGCCTAGTAAATGTGTTGGTTTTCTTAAAGAGGATTCATTGTAATGGGATAAATTTTTTAATATAGCATTTTATGAAGACTAGTATCTAATTAGAATATACCCCTATTTGTTCATGAATCCCCAAGTCCACAACTATCCACCCTAACTAGATGGTTTGATTAGTCATGGGTATAGGTATACATCTTCCTAGAAAAGTGAAAAATAAAAGCGGAAATGATAAGGGAAATTGGGGTGAGGAAGGCGAAATGAGGGAGAATATAGTGAGTGTTGAGAATGAAATACTTATGTCCCTGCCAATGGCACTAAAATTTGGACTCACCCAAATTTAACCTGAGGTGGAAATGGTAACATGAAACACATAAGGGTTGCCAAATCCTAAAAGACTTAAGAAGAACTTACGGACACACAATCTATTCATTGTTTGGACTTAAAGTGTCCACATTTGGCTTTTAACTAATGAATATTACAAGAACAATAAGATAACTAAGTGAATTTTATTTATGGGAAATGGGTGATCCTAGGTTTTTATAAGGGGTGGATTAGATGAATAGTAATTTAATTATTTCAATTTATTAAATTCTAGAGGGTTTCGTTCAAAAAAGTTAGGACACTAATTTCAGTTACTGGTTCAATATCTACACATAATAATACTAATCACCTATAAATTGTGATTTTTATATTCAAGAGAACTTCAAGGAAAATGATTGTATTAGAACTAAAAATGTGTGGCCATAAAATTCAATTAGGATGAGGAAGGATTAAGATCATGGAATGGAATACTCATTTTAAAGAAGTTATTAAACATTTATATAGTGATAAATAACATACAATCCAACCCCTAACACTCCCTGAGTTCAACCCATAAGAGGGGTATCCCCGAATTGATGAAAATATGTCAATTTAGGAAGATAGTGGACAGACGAGGGAAAAAATGAAGAAGAACAAACAATGAAATAACAAATAGTCCACCATTTTTGAAGGATTTATCTCTTTGATATGTGAATAAATTCATAGTATAATGAAACATTATAAACGTGTTAAAATAAAAATAGAAAATGATGGGTATTATATATTTTATTAAGAAATGATGGTGGTTTGAGTAATATAGAATTGAAGAAATGTGATTACAAAGTCAAATTGGAAGCCTAACATCACAATGAAATCATACACCAATTCTTTCCAAATACTTTAACATGACTACCCTGAATAAGAATTTTTGAATCCTTCCGTAATTCCACCAATAATCCATGTATTCCCAATTAATCAGGGTAGTCATAGGTGGGTGTAATTTTTATGGATATTAGAATTTTCCACCCTTGAAATAAATTGGAGCCATCTTGAATCCACCAAAAGAAGGTGTAGAAATGATCTTTGAGACTATGGAATTTGAAAAGGACACATAATAGTAAATTTAAATCCATATTTTTGTCTAAAATTTTATAAAATTTAAACCCAATTCAATTAGTTGTTTCTGAGATATGATCAAAATGGTGGGCTATCATTATGTGCCACAAAACTAGACAAGAATTTCACCCTCAACAAGGCATTCCCAGAAATAACTTCAATACATGTAAATGTCTATAGAAATTGTTGAATTAAATGTTATGAATTTTTTAGTCTATAATTATTAGAATATTTTGATTAATTGTGATTTTATCATGTCCTATATAGGCATTTTTCGGGGTTTCTATCAAATTAACATCGCCCAAAAGTTTTTAGTTTTAAGTCCCACTTTAGTCATCATCCCAAATAAATATCCAATAGCCCCAAAAAGATAGAATGTTACTCATAGCATGGGAGAACACATAAAAAAAATTAATTTTTAATGAGGACTAGTCTGTGTTTTGGAAGGTTATAAAAATGTAGCAAGTATTAGTTTATTGGAGAAGGAATCAAAAACATGATAAGAAAAGAAGTTCAAATTGTAAAATTTACTAGTATCAGTATTTATAAAAAATGAGTCAAATTAAAATAATAACTTAAAAAATAAATAATAGCATATTTTAGTGGATAATTAGTAATCCATCATTGATATATGTCCATGTGTGTGGTGTATAAAATCCATTTCCATGTCTTGCCTCACATTCTTTGGAAATAATTGATTGAGAAAGTTAGTCATAAATTCCTTCTACAACAAACCACATGTTGGTATACCTAAACCATGATATCCCACTAATGATTAGTTGAGTCTTATAAAAATTATATTTCTAACATTGTACTACTTTTAAGGGGTATCTCCAGATGTTAAATGATCATCCAAATAGAATCTATCCAAAACTCAACTTCTTGGGGACCACATTACCTAGTGGAAAATAGAGGATGATGTATTTGAAACAACCTAGTTAGATTACAGATGATAGGTGTAGCTCATGGAGATTCTATTTCCATCACCCAGAAGGCTCATAATGAGTTATCTCATAATAAAATATTCATTTCCCACCCTTACCCCATTAGAGGCCCAAATCCTACCAGATATGGGGATTTCTCTCCATCCTCTATAGGTGTTGTATCATTGGCCACAATGGATTCATTTTTCGAAAATGAAAAACAAATAAATCAGACAACATTACTTTAGGAGTTTATGATATAATATTCTAGGGATAATAATAGCAGGCCTAGTGTCCCCATATTCTTAAAACCCATATTCTTAAAGGTCTCACTTTGAGTTATCTCTCTAGTCCTATCAACCCATTATCAAGATTAGGTCATGTATAAATAGTATCCACATCATTACATTTTTTCACTCATTATATGGTAATTATAATTTATTCAACTATGTTTTAGTTAAATGAAATTTCAATTACAATTTATAGATGAAATCACTTTATCTGCTTCTTTTAAAACGTTTATTTAGCTAACATCACATTGTAACCAAAATGATTAGTTGTGATTTATAATTATATTTAACTATTTATATAATCAGTTAGATATAATACCAATATAAATAAATATGTGAAAACACCATATAAGCTAATATAGAAAATTTTAATAACCAAACCATGTACTGTGGAGAAATAATTAATCATAAGAAATGATGAATATGATATTTGAATCATATAGTCCTAACATGATTCATGGATTCATTCCATCTCTCCATTATGGAAAAGAGTGTAGTTATGATAAGTCATAAACCCAAATCCATGTGTATCACACAAGGTGAAATATCCAAATAGTCAAAATGAAAACCAAAAGAAAAAATCCCATCCAATGAAAATAAATCTTTAAATATATAAGGGTTAGATATTATAAAGAATAAGTTCTATAATAATTTTTGAGAACATCTATATCTTGTCTATATTTACTAAATTGTAAGAAAAAAAATATGCCACTATACAACATTGTAGGTTCCCCTATTTGGTGCACTCCATCGTAACTAGACTGATGGTGTGATTGGTCCCCAAAGATGACTCCCATTATTCTAAAGACTTAAAATTACCACTAAGGGTCTAAGGTGGTACTATGGGGAGACTATACCCTCATATTAGAATGAGAAAAAATCATATACATCTAGATAAATAAAGAGAAAAGACCCCATGAAAAGTGAAATAATACGTATAATGATTATATTTTATACCAAAGTGAGTATTGTAAAAGTATTTTAAGTCAAAAATACCAAATAAAGGGTGAATTTTGGGAGAAGCATCTACACAAATATCAAAAAATAACAAAAATGACCAATTTTTGAAAACTCAAAAAAAAAGATCCCAAGTCTAAGACTTGTCTCATTCCACCATGTTCTACTCCAAAAATAATCAAAAATTATTAACATGATTCTTAACCTTATATTGTCTAGTGACCATTAATTGTACTCGGGTACCAAATGCGTCAAGTAGGGTGTGAGTATAACCTAATAATCTCCCACCAATAATGCGTATAAGAATGTATAGTTTGAGTAAGAGTTAATCATGATGTGTGTAAGAAATTGATGAAAGAATAATAAATAAACCACAATAAATATAATGAACCATATTTTACATACATTTATATTACATTATAATTGAATTATATTTATTACAACATATAACAAAACCATAACTAGAATATATTTGTACATTGTCTTTAGAAACTGGGAAACATAAACAATTGGTTCATAAAACATATATATTGTCTCCAATTTATTTCATCTTGACTAGAATAATTTTTGTATATCATACTAAATACCCTTCTTCCTGACCTGGGGAAAAGAAACTTGTTAAAGGGTGAGATCAAATTCTCAGTAATGGTAAACAAAGAAGATATCAATCATATGTAATATTGGAAAATCTTATCCTGCATATAAGAGATCATAATATCATGTCACAACATAAATCATAAATGTGTAATGTAATCCGAAAAATAATAACATAAGACATGACATTTTGTGGAATATAGACATAGGCATTGAAAATCATTTCATATTAGTGAAGTATCTTTTCCAAGACCATCATAGTGGACAATGTACATTGCTAAACTGAGTTCTCTCTTCATTCCAGCACTGTATCACCAAACCAGATTAAATTTCCATTTCTTCCATGTTAAAATCATGAGATATAAATCATTACCAAATAAATTGGAGGGATATATAGGTCCCAACCATCTCATAATAAAACCATTTTTATGTGAGCCAAGATAACATAAAAACAATCACCATAACATAACCCATGATATCAAAAGGGTTTCTTAAACATCCTTCCACCATAATCGATATAAAACAAATGGATTTCGTAAATAACATTCCATAATAAACACAATAAGATCATAGTAATAATAGGGATATTAACATAAATCTATGTAATCTTACATGGAAAATAATTTTCATAAAACACTTGAGCTTCATTCCAGAGGAAAATATCTTTTCTTTTTCAAAAACATTTTCTATTCTCAAAATGTCGTTCAATTTTAAAAGAAAATAATTTTTTTGAAAATAATCTTTTAAAAATTTAGAGTAATATTCCTTGAAATAAGGCATTATGAAGATGTAAAAACTTGTTCCTACTTTATATGATACAATAACATTCTCTTCGTACTTTTTCTGGAAAAGTCAAAAAGTATATTTTATTGTAAAGAAAAAAAATATTCCTTCCAAACCATGTAGTAAAATTTAAAATGGGTAAAAATGAATTTAACCATACATAGAATAATATTACACATTATATGAGAATATTTTTAGAAAACATGGATATGGATGATACGTATATCCCTAATAGATACTTATGAATAAACAATTTCAGATAAAACAGGATTGGAAAATTTATCCCTTACTATAAGTATGATATGATTCATATATATCCAAAACTCTTGTATAATGATTTAAATAACTTTAATTATTTATTCCAAAATCATTATAATTTTTATGATAACAGTTAGGATCATATTTTCATCCATTTGTTAGTAACATTTCATTGTTACTCGTTATTCGGTTATTAACTACTTTATATTCTTATGTATCTTTTGTCGGGTAAGTCTTTATTACTATTTTTAGGATATAATTATATATTTAAAATAATGGTATTATTATATTATATATCATATATATTAATTAAATTCATTTATATAATTATGGTTTAATGAAGATTATGTATAACAAATCACATCACACCTTGGAGATGGTAAGTCATACATACGCACGAGCGATGATATCATTCCCATAATTGTTGAATGGTATTGAAGTGTATGGTGTATAGTATCTCATAATTAGTATAATGTTATAATAATAATATATAGTTATTATTTCCACCATTATACCAATCCAAGAATGGTGGTGGTGAAAAACAGATTACACCCCAGCATGGAGATGTTAAGTCGTACGTTTGCACGCATAATGATTTTGTTTTTCATAAGATGGATCAAAGGTGAAATTAAATTGTTTTATATTTATAATAAAATATCATAATATTAGTGATACTGATGAAATTAATTTATAATGAAAAAACTTAATAAGAGGAAGTAGAAGAAGAAATAAATTTGAAAGAATCGGTAGAAGAGATTTCCTCTTCCTCGATGTGCCTCCTTTGAATTTCCACTTTAGGATCTAGAGTTGGTGTTTTGAGAAGACTAGAACCTATAAAATGTAAAAAGGGATGTTTATAAGAGAAATAGTAAGGGTTTGGAAGAGATTTAATGCTCCAAATAGAGTGAATATAAGAGGTAAGAGGTTCCCTTTTATAAGGGAGGAGAGGGGCACTTTAGGAAACTCTCAAAAATATTAATTTATTATAAATTCAATTACAAGTAAAAATGGTCCAAAACTTATTTAATTTAAATATAAGATGATTTTTTTCGAATACGCATCATCCAATAATATTTATACAAGTTTATAATATTTTATTATCCTTATCCTTTTTGTTTAACCCTTATTTTACCCTTTTTAATCTTACCGTGATATCTTTATATTTACACATTTTGGGATAATTTAATAACCATATTATATAAAAAGACCCAAAAAGGTTATTTAGGAAATATTTGGACTTATATTAACCATTTGGAATAATATTATATTTTTAAGAATTTAAAATCATTTAATAAACTATTTTATGTTTTAAGTTATAAATTGTGTCCATTTTGGACATAATTCATAGTTGACTTTTTAAAAAATCAAAAAAAAATTATTACTTCGAAAATAATGCATTAAGTAAAAAATAATATGTCAATAGCATTAATAAAATTCTTTTATGACTTAAAATTAACCAAATTACATTTTTTTAATATTTATATATTCATTTATTTAAATATTTCACTAAGGAGGTAATCACTACATCATATTTGTGTCATAAATAATACTGTTTACATAATATCTAAAAATTATAAATAAAATAAAATGATTTAGGAAATAATTTTATATTTTTAATGACTATTTATAAGAAAATATATTTGTTATATAATCCTATATTAAAATCTATTTACTGAAATTTATATTTTGAGTTTATAAATATAATTACTTTAAATTAATTTTTCTAAAATATCATTTTAACATACATGTGAATCCATGGGGTTCCAAAATAGACCCAAGGATTCCCATGGTTGAAAATATTTCATCCAATAGGATTAGGACACGTTTTAGGGCAGTGTTATAGTATTATATTATTATTATTTAACCTTATTTCCCAGATTTACCTTT
This sequence comes from Viscum album, assembly GCA_963277665.1. NCBI lineage: Eukaryota > Viridiplantae > Streptophyta > Magnoliopsida > Santalales > Viscaceae > Viscum > Viscum album. Next base: position 1,979,509,904 of record OY728125.1, on the reverse strand, counting down.
TAACCATGGTAAATAAAATAATTTTTGAAATTACTATTCATAAGGTCCAAAAAATAAAAGGTACCTGTTAAAATAATTTGGACCTTCAGATTATAAATATGTAATCCATTTCTACAAATTCAAAACACGAATTTTTCAGTAATTGATCTAAAATTAATCCTGTTGTTGAAATGAGAATATGAGTTTCAAAAGTTAAAACATTGCAAAAGATTGAAATGTTTTTACCTATGAATTCAAAGTAAAATTAAATAAAATGACTTAAGTTATATTTGATGATAATAATATAATATATTTATACTTTCACAAAAATTAAATATTATAATTTTACCATATAAATTATCTCGATGGAAAAAATTGTTCTTAATTAAAATTTAGCATATTTTTACTATTCATAAAAACATTAATGTTACCAGAAAAATATCAGAAATATTTCCAAAGTAAATTTTTATATCCCGCTTAAAAATAACATGTTTTTTTGTCATATAAAATTTATTAATGTTCCAAAATCTTACGTTAAAATGGGTTCTATATACAAAGATATAAAATTGACTTTAAAAAAATACCTTCTTATACATAAATAGGGTTTTATTCATACCCTATGACTAAAATATCAATTGGTTGAATATCAAAAAACATATTAAGTATATAACACATATATCTCAATAATATCATTACAAAATGTAATTAACTCGAAAAATACAAATATCTAGTTGATTTATTTTTTTAACAGATACTTAATATCTGAAGAATTCATAATGCATTTTAATAAGTTAGTTATAATTATTCTCGTTAACCTAACAACTAATCTATAACAATAATTTTATGTTAAGGGAATCTTGTTATTCTTTTAAAATCATGATTTCATGCAAAGAAAACTAGTGAAGGATAAAAATTATTTAAAGAAAATAATTCATAAGAACATATGGGTGTTACATTCTACCCCCCTAAACTGAATTTCTCCCTCAAAATTCATTAATTGGAAATAAAAATATGAGGATACCTATCCCTAATCATATCCTCAAGTTCCCATATATAATCTTCTAATTTGTGGTTCTCCCATAAAACATTAATCAAGCGAGTGTTCTATTTTCGTAGAACTTTTTTGCTACGATCTAGAATCTCTATTGGTTGTTCTTCATATGAAAGATATTGTTCTAGCAGTACGGCTTCTGAGCATAGTAAATGTGAAGGATCAAGTATGTAATTTCTCAGGTTGGATACATAGAACCCGTCATGAAATTTAGAGAGATTCGGTGGAAGTGCCAATTTGTATGCTACCTTCCCAACACTATTCAGAATTTCAAAAGGACCGATATACCAAGGGATCAGCTTGCCCTTCTTTCCAAATCTCATTACTCTCTTCCAGGGAGATATTCATAAAAACACCTTATCACCTAGTTCAAACTCTAGGTCTTTTCTTTGGTTGTCATCATAACTTTTTTGTCAACTCTGAGCTTCTCTTATTTGTTGTTGAATATATCTGACATTTTCATCCATTGAAACTACATTGTTAGGTCCAAATAGCTTTGTTTACCAAACTTCACCCCATCAAGTTAAATTTTTTCACTTCATTCCATATAGGGATTCATAAAGAGCCATATGAATACTGGGGTGAAAGCTATTATTGTTTTAAAATTCTAGAAATGGTATGTGTTTATCCCAACCACCCTTTAAATCCATCGAGAAAGCTCTCAACATGTCTTCCAGAGTTTGAATTTTCCTCTCAGACTGACCGTTTTTCTAAGGATGATAAAAAATGCTAAAACATAACTATGTATCTAGAGCATGATGAAGACATCTCTAGAACATCAAGGTAAACCTCAGATCCTAGTCATATATCATGGAAAGTGGTATTCCATGCAATCTTACTACTTACTTTACATATATCTAGGCATAATGATCAAGAGAGAAATCCTCTCTAATAGCATTGAAGTCTGCCAACTTTTTAAGGAGATCAACTATAACCCAAATATCATTATTTCCTTTGGATGTTTTGGAAAGTCCGATGACAATGTCCATAGTTGTGTATTCCCATTTTCATTCTGGTAAGGGTAATGGTTGTAGATTCCCCGTAGACATTTGTCTTTTAGCCTTAACATGCTAACGAACCAAGCATCGAGAGACATTCTCGGTGAAATATCTTTCCATTCCATCCCACTAGATGTACTCTTTCAGGTCCCTATACATCTTTGTGCATCCATGGTGAATAGACAATTAATAACTATGATCCCCGTCCAATATCTCCTTCTTTAATTCTGGTATGGGAGGAACACAACCCCATTTCCTAAACCTTATTATTTCATCACAATCACAGTTGAATTCAGTAACATTTCTTAGATTCTTTTATAACTCTACATCTTCCTTCTATCCCTCTTTAATCTTCACTTGTATAGATAGTTAAAAATTTATTCGAGAAAGATAATATTTTTCCACTACCATTATAATTTCAAGATCCATCCTTTTCAAATCAAAAAATATAGTATCTTTCATGATCATCATCATGAATAAGCTAACATCTTCTGGTTCACTTAATGAATCTTTTACCTTGTTTGCTTTCCCAATGAGGTAATGTATTGAGCAGTCATAATCTTTAATCAACTCCAACAATCTTATTTGGTGCATATTCAACATATTTTGTTTTAAAATAGTCTTTAATGTTTTATGATTAGTATAAATATCACACCTTTCAACATAAAGATAATTCCTCTTTATCTTTAATGTAAAGATTACCACAACTAACTCCAAATCATGAGTTGGGTAATTTTTCTCATGGATTTTCAACTATCGTGAGGTATAAGTTATCACCATATCATTTTTAATGAGAACAAGCACCAACCCCTTCATGGGTACATCATTGTAGATCATAATCATTTCTCTACTACAAGGCAGAGTGAGCATAGGTTCCCTAGATGAAATTCTTTTTAGCTCTTTTAAATTCACTTCACATTCCTTTTTCCAAACAAACATAACTCATTTATGAGTCATATAGTTAGTGGATTAGATAATCGTGAAAAATAATTCACAAAATGTTGATAATATCCCCCAAAACATAGAAAACTTCAGATATTCGTTACTATTTTTTGTCTCGACCATCTTTCAATAACCTCTGTTTTTTATGGATCCACATATATCCCCTCTCTTGAGATTATGTGACCCAAAAATTAAACTTTTTGAAGCCAAAATTCACACTTGGTAAATTTGGCATAAAGAATCTACTTTCTCAGGGACTTCAATACAATTCTCAAGTGATTTTCATGTTCATCCTTACTCTTTGAATAGACAAGAATATCATCTATAAATACTACCAAAAACTGATCAAGATAGTCTTAAAAGACTGTATTCATTACATCTATGAAGATAGAAGGAGAATTAGTAAGACTAAAAGGTGTCACTATAAATTTGTAGTTTCTATACCTTGTACGGAATGTTGTCTTTGGTATATCCTCATTTTTTACCCCTAAATTGAAGATACCCTGAGCAGAGATCAATATTGGAAAAGTATTAATCTCTACGTAGTTGGTCAAATAAGTCCTCAATGCGGCGAAGATGATATTTTTTCTTGATAGAGATCTTGTTATGTTCTCGATAATCAATGCATAACCTCATTGATCCATATTTCTTCTTAACAAATAGAACAAGTTCTCCCCAAAGGTGACACACTAGGGTGTATGAATCCCTTATCAAGATTCTCTTGAAGTTGCTTCTTCAATTCCGGCAACTCAATTTTGGCCATTATATATTGTGTATTTGAAATAGGCATATCACCCAATATGAGTTCTATTGAAAACTCAACGTCGCCATTTGTTGGAAGACCTAGAAATTCCTCCAGAAAGACATAATCAAACTCATGTAAAATGGGTATATTCTTTATCATGAGTTTCTCCCCCAACCATTTGAGATAAATAACCTTCATTTATTGGAATCGATACCCATAAAATGGAATAAATTTCCACTGGAAGGTTATATTCATTCTTTCCCTGATTGGTGATCATAGATTGATCTGGAATATAAAATGTGACTTCCCTTATTTGGAAATTGATATGATATCCATATAAAGAAATCTAATCCATGCCAAAATCACTTCAAATTCTACTATAAGAAGGATAACAAGATTTGCAGGAAGCACATTCCCACAAACTTCAATTAGAGAAGAATTGTAAACTTTTGATGCGACCATTGTTCCATTAAGAGTTGTCACAGCTAACTCAACATCTATTTGGTGAGGTAATATAGAGATACCCATAGAAAATTATTTAGAAATAAAATAGTGGGTGGATCCGGTATCAAATAAAACATTTTATACTTTAGAGTGGATAATAGGTGTTCCTTTCAACACTTCATTATCATACTTCATGTCGTCGATAGTAATTTTATGTGGCATTCCCTTGTCCTTGGGCTTAAGAGTTTGTTGACATCGATCATCATCCATAACCCTTGGATTAGGACATTGATTCGCATAATACCTCATTTCCTTTCACTTTTATCATTGAAGTGTAGAGGGTGCATTTTGTGTATCCTTTTCTTTGTTTTCTTTATTAGACATATATTTACCATCAATTCAGCATTAAATTGCTTGATGTCCTTATTTTACAAAAATAAATCATTTACTAGTTCTCTTAAGACTATTCCCTCCATGTTTCTTTCGAAAATTTGAGCATAAGGGAAAATTCATTTTATTTTCAGTGTGGTCTTTAAATTTTCTTTTTAATTCTATTTTTCTTTCCTTAAAAAACACTTATGACTGATGGGATACACCAATATCCATATCAACCTTGAGAGCACATCAAACAATTTACTCTTAGCTATTGAAGTCCCTTATGTATAATTCCCTTCAAAGAATTTTTTTAAGCCACTAAATAATCAATCAATCTTACTCTTAGGTTCGGTAATAATTAAAAAAGTTTACATTTAAAGTCTTGTAAAATTTGCTTATAGGTTCAAACAGAGTCATTATCCTTTTTCTTATGTTCAAGGAACTCCGTCTCCATCATTTTTCGAAGAATACAAGGTATGTACTTATTGAAAAATAAGTTCACGAACTTGTCCCATTACATGGACACAATTTCATCTCTTTGCCTCATATTCTTGATAATATTCCACCATTGATCAACTTCACCTTCCAAAAGATATACTACTAAGATGACTTTATTATATTCATAACATTGTATAACTGAATATAACTTTTCAGTGGTATTGATCTATTGTTCAGCCACTTATAGATCCGAAGACCTGCTGAATGAAGGTGGATGCGGCCTCATGAGGGATTCAACAGAATGTTTCTCCTTCCTTTGATCGTTTAGAGGTCTCACATGATTCATATCTTGAGAAATTTGTGTGAGAATGGCTATAATATTTTTCATTCTAGCTCCAATAACATTTTTTTGCTAAGGGGGACAATCATTGCATTGCCCATCGCATTCAACATTAGTACAGTTCCATCACCTTCTAGCCGTTGAATAAAAACAAGAACCATAGTGTGAGTAACATTAACCATAATAGGAAAACCACATAAACAAGAATAAAATTTCAATTTATGACACTTTAGATTTTATCATAAGTTATTCATGGTCATTTCTAAAACACTAGGATTATATCTTATATGTAGACATATCTATATGGTTCTTACCAAGGATTTCTCATCTTAGTTTCCAATGGTTAACTATACCTTTTATCTGATACCAACTATAACAACCCATACATTACATACATTGATATTAATTCATAATTTAAGTATATTTCTTACAATATATAACAGAAACATGACAGGACCCTATAGGTATAGTTACTTTAGAAACTGGAAAAAATAAATTGGTTCATAATCCATTTATATTTCTCCCATTTAATTCATCGTGACTAGACTCCTTTTTGGTATATCATACTTAATACCCTTTTTCCTAACCTGGTGAAAAGAAACATACAAAAGGGTGAGATCAAATGCTTAGTAATGGTAAACAAAGGAGATACCAAACATAAATAACATTTGAAAATATTATCCTACATATAACAGATCATAATATCATGTCATGGGATAAATAATAGAAGTGAAATGTAATCCTAATAATCAAAACATAAGAAATGAAAATTAGTGTTATATGCACATAAGCATAGAAAATAATTTCATACTAGTCAAGGCTCTAGGCCAAAACCCTCATAGAGAACAATGTCCATTACTGAACCGAGTTCTCTTTTCATTCCAGCCCTATATCACTAAACTAGATTAAATTTACATTTTAGCCATGTCTATCTCATTAGATATAAATCATTACCTAATGAAGTGGATGGATATATATATCCCACCAATCTCATAATGAAACCATTCTTATGTGTGCCATAAAAACATAAAAACATTCACCATATCATAACCCAAGAAATAAAATGTGTTTCTTAAACATCCTTCCATCATAATTGATATAAAACAAATGGAATTATTAAAGAACATTCCATCATAAACACAATATGATCACAGTAATAATAGGTATAGTAACATAAATCTATGTAATATTATATGGAAAATAATTTTGTTAAAACAATTGTGCTTCATTCCTGAGGAAAATATCCTTTATTTTACAAAAATGTTTTCTTTTCTCAAAATGTCGTTCAATTTTAAAAGAAAATAATTTTATTGAAAATAAACTTGTAAAATTTTAGAGTAATATTCATTGAAATAAGGAATTATGAATATGTGAAAACTTGTTCATTCCTTATAAGATAAAAAAAACATTATCCCCATACTTTTTCCAGAAAAGTAAAAAAGTGTATCATATGGTAAACAAAAGAAAGATTCCTTCCAAACCATGAAGTAAAAGTCAAAATGGGTAAAAATTAATTTTAAAAACATATAATAATAGTTTAAATTTTAAGAGAATATTTTTTGTAAACATGTACATGGATGATAAGTATATCCTCAGAAGATACTAACAAATAATTGTTTTGGATAAAACAAGATTTGAAAAGTTATCCCTTACCTAAAGTTGGATATGCTTCTTATATATCCAAACCTTATGTATAATGATTTAAATAAATTTACTGATTTATTCCATAATAATAATCATTTTTATGATAAAATTTATCCATTTTTTAGTAACATTTCTTTGTTACTCATTATTCGAGCATTCACTGCTTTGTGTTCTTACGTATGTTTTGTCAGATAACTCCTTATTCATATTTTTAGAATATAGTTATATCATTTAAATCATGGTATTATTATAGTATATATCATATATATTCATTCAAGTCATTTATATAATCATGCTTTAATGATGATTATGTAGAACTAATCACATCGCACCGTGGAGATGGTAAGTCATACATACGCACGAGCGACGATATCGTTCCCATAATTGTTGAATGGTGTTGATGCGGATGGTGTATAGTATCTCATAATTAGTATCAGGTTATAATAATCATATATAGTTATTATTTCCACCATTATTCCATTCCAAGTATGGTGGTGGTAAAAAATAGATTACACTACGGCGTGTAGACGGTAAGCTGTATGTACACATGCGCGGTGATTTCATTTTTCATAGGATGGATAGAAAGTGAAATATGGTTGTTTCAAATTTATAATAACATATACGTATATTATTTATACTGATGATATTATTTTATAATGAAACTACTAAATAAGAGTATGTAGAAAAATAAATAAATTTGAAGGAATCAGTAGAAGAGATTACCTCTTTCTCGACGTGCCTCCTTTAAATTTTATATTTAGGAACTAGAGTTGGTCTTCTGATAAGAAAAACAACTTCTAGAATGTAAATAGATATGTTTATATGAGAAATGGGAATATTTTGGATGATATTTAAGTTTCAAAATGGAGTGAAGAGGAGAGGGAGGTGGTTCCCTTTTGTGAGAGAAGAGAGGGGCACTTTAGGAAACTCTCAAAAATATTAATTTATTATAAATTAAATTTTGACTAAAAATGGTCCAAATCTTATTTAATTAAAATTTGAGATAATTTTTCTTAGAATAAACATCATCAAATAATAGTTATACATGTTTATAATATTTTTTTATACTTATCGTTTTGGTTTAACACTTATTTTACCCTTTTTAATCTTACTATGATATCATGTTATTTAAACATTATGGGTTAATTTAATTAACATATCATGTCAAATGACTCAAAAAAAGTTATTTATGATAGTTTTGGACTTATATAAACCATTTTCATTAATCTTATAGTTTTATAAATTTAATATCATTTAATAAACTATTTTATGTTTTTATTTATAAATTGTGTCAATTTTGGACACTATTCACACATGAAATTTAAAAATTCATAAAAACATTATTCCTTGGAAAAAAGGCATTAAATCAAAGTAAATATTTCAATTTCAACAATAAAATTTATGGATGATGTGAAAATAACCAAATTAAATTTGTTTTAATATTAATAAATTCATTTATTTAAATCTTTCATTAATGATCTAATCACTACATCATATTTGTGTCATAAGTAATAATATTCATATAATATATAAAAATTATAAATAAAATACCATGATGTAGGAAATATTTTTACCTTTATATTAAATATTTATATGAAAATATATCAGTTATATAACTCTATATTAAAATCTATTTAATAAAAGTTATATTTTTAGGTTATAAATATCTTTCCTTTAAATTAGTTTTTATAAAATGTCATTTTCATATCCATGTGAATCCATGGTGTCCCAAAATTTACCCAAGTATTACCATGGTTGGAAATATTTCATCCAATGGGATTAGGACACATTTAGGTTAGTATTAGATTATTAAATTATTATTTTTTACCCTTATTTACCAGATTAACCTTTAACGATGGCGAATAAAATAATTACTGAAGTTACTATTCAAAATGTCTAAAAATATAAGGTACCTATTCAAAAAAAATTCACCTTATGATTCCAAATATGGGATCCATTTTTAAAAATTCAAAACACAGAATTTTCAGTAATTGATTTAAAATTAATCCCATTATTGAAATGAGAAAATGTATTTTAAAAGTTAAAACATTGAAAAATATTGAAGTGGTTTTACCTATGAATTCATTGTGAAATTAATGATAATGACATAAATTATATTAAATGGTAAAAATTTATTCTATTTATACTTTCAAAAAATTCAATATTATAATTTAAAAATATAAATTATCTTGATTAAAAAAATTGTTTTTAATTTAAATATTGCATATTTTTACTATTCATCAAAACATGAATGTTATCAAACAAATATCTGAAAATTTTCCAAAGTAAATATTTAAATCCCATTTTAAAATAAAATTTTTATTTTGTCATATAGAAATTATTAATGTTCCCAAATCTTAATTTAAAATGGGTTCTCCATTCAAGGTTATAAAATTGACCTTTTTCAAAAAATATGTTCTTATAGATAAATAGGGTTTTATTCAGACATTATGACTAAAATATCAATTGAATGAATAAAAAAATATTTTATTAATTTTATAACACATATATCTCATTAATCTCATTTCCAAAGGTAATTAACTCCAAAATTTAAAAATATCTAATTGATTTATATTTTTCATAAATAATTATTAGCCAAAGATTTCATAATGAATATTCATAAGTTAGTTATAATTTTTTCCGCTAACCTAATGGCTAGGATATAACGATAATTTTATATTAAGGTCATCTTGAGGTTTGTTTAAACTCATTATTGCATAAAAATAAAGCTACTGAAGGAAAAAAATTATTTAAAGAAAGTATTTCATAAAAACATCTGGGTGTTACAATATATCCTTAGGTTCTAAGGATTCATTGGAAAAGAATATGTAATTAGGTGCAGATATATAATACCATAATGTAATCCTAGGCATTCAAACGTCTTAGGATCACTACTTATTTATAGGATAAAATCATCAGAAATCAATATGCCTTTCTAATAAATCCAATTCCTAGTTGGTGATCATATGAAATCACATGGATCATATATAATTTTTATTACTATGAAATAGTCTTAAAAAATACATATTTATAATCATAATCCATCGAATTAAATTCAAAGATTTATAAAAAGTTATATTCACTAGATCCTATGGTACGACCTAGGAATCTACAATCATTTATTTGTTCACCACTTAATTAAAGGAACATCTATGGTTACATCTTAAATTATTATATTTTTTAAAAACCAAGGACACCTTACATGGGGCCAACTATCTAATATTATCACTCATCAATAGGACACCCACAATGTGAATGAATATTTATTAAAAGTAAGTAACCATTTTAAATATTTATTTGAATTTGAATTCAAAAAATAGTAACTCATCATGACTAGGAATCATACACTCCCTACGAAATTGAAATCATTTATAGGATATCTTAAAAATCTCATACTTTATGTTTATAGAAGTATACTCATCTATTATTGACCTCACATTTTTGATCCCATACTGGAATTAAAAAAATAGTTGAAAAGATGAAATAATACATAAATAGTAAAAACAAATATAATTGAAAAGGATTCAAAGAAATATACAAAATTATGGAAGAGGATTGTTGACCATTCCTTTATCTATCTCCCCGATTGAACAAATTTTTGTTTCTCTAAGGAATTAAGGAGAAAAAAACTTGGATTCAGGGAGATAAAGAAGGGTGTGTGGGAAAAATATTACATGCTAGATAAGAAGTAACCTACTCTAACCCCTATCACTTTATGATCATAAAAACATAGCTGGATGATCAAGAAATGACCTTAGAGGTTATATTGAAACCTATACCCCCTTTACCCCGATAATGTTGTGGAATAACCCCGAGTCATGATGTAATAATGTCTAGGAAGAGGTACTCTCCTCTAGCTTGGATAAATCATAGTGTAGATCTATTAACCTCATGATAGAAGTCACCTTATACCAAGAATATTTCCATGGAACTAAAATTTATTTCCAAGACCACCTACAGACAGTTGAAATTGAAGTTGAAATCACCCTGCCAACTATCTGAATATTATTTGTTTCCACTATCGATAGCATAAACATTAATTAATATGAAAAACACATATGGTTAACCAGAATTTATATATTTTTATACCTTAATATTCCATAGAGTTGTATGTCCCATCTACTGACTCTATCTAAGATATCCATCTCAAATGTCCAACACCGAGCCTCTTCTGTACCTACACCTATGATCATAATGTTTGATTGGGTACGAATAGGATAGGGCATTCCAATAATTGTGTGAGTATAACATAGTATGCCATAAAAAATATTATCCTTAACAATAAAAATATATACAAAACATTTACCATGAAATATTTTCAAAATAATAAACAAACAATTGTATATAAAATACCTCTCATGACCACATGTACTTTGTCTATCTCTTGAGTGTTACCATGCATTATTCAACTAGTGCTTTGTGATTATAATCCTCACAACTCAATTACTAGGTAGAATAATGGTCCACCTTAGATCCATATCATATATAATACATCCATGTGGAAACATAAATCCTACATTTGAATGATATCATTTATATACACCAAAGAGGAAAGGCTCCCCTTCCCCAGAACCATCTGATATATCATACACTAAGGGGAAATATTTTCTCGATATTGGAACCATATCATATATGTAATCCCATTTAAAATTGTTTCCCAACCTAATAACTGACTCATATATCATAGTCCTAGAGGTAAAAACATACCTACCCCAAAAATTGTCATATATATATACACCCATGTTAGAATAATTCCCCTACCCCTTAAATTTCTCATATATCATAAGCATTGTGGGAATAATGACCCAACCCCAAAATCATAATATATATAAATATACACCTAGGGGAAAATAACACCCCTCCTAGGAAACATCTCATATGATAATCATCTGAGGGATAAGAGAACCACCTATATAAAACTGTATATCTCAATCCTTGAGGAGATAAGTTGACCACTGTGATATCACTATATACCATAATAATTGAGGGGATATGAATCCCACCCATATATCACAATACATCATATTCAAATGGTCTATAACTCATAAAAACATCGTATACATTACTTAGGTTGGACCCTTATTCACATAACCTATTCCCATTGCCATATACATTCTAGGTTACAACCATGTTATCAATCTTGTACTTATTCTCTTTAGAGTCAACATAAAATCGAGGTACTCCTTATGGACCTCTAGGTCTCATCAAGGATGAAAATACCAATATCAGTTCCTTTATGTAATTCCCAAACTCAAGATTTCAAGACCATGACCCAAAATGGCATCATTTTCCTCAACATAGTCTAAATATAAGAAAATGTCCTGATATTCATCTCTCTTCCAAATCCATGATAAGGAAGTCTTATCACACCCAACCGATACATTTATCCTTTTTGTGGTATTCTCACTTAGATAGTCACTCATACAAGTGGAGGGGGGATCACTCACTCTATATACTAATCAACTATCCAAGAGGTGATAAGGCAACTCAAGATTCCCCATGGCTTTCCCCTAATTCAAACATTCCCAATTGATCACACTCTCATCATTAGAGGAAACTAATAGAAAATATTTCATGGTATAATATATTCAGTCATTATATTTATACCCCTATATGGTCTATATATCACATATCACATATTTATGGTCAATCCCTTGAATATACAAAATTGATACCTCAAGCTTAGAGTTCATTATTCTCATTGGTATTTAAAGGGAAAAAATCATTTTTAGTTTAAGGTTTGTTACACATAAGTAGTGATTTCACTCATCAAATGAACATAACATTATGCATAATGTTATGGAGAATTTTAAGCATCACCTAACTCATTAAAAATAACTCTCTTTAAGAATGAACCATCCCCCAATAGTAATCAATCTCAATCTAGATCCATTGATTATTTCTTCGCCACATGCAGCTCTACCTTCATCAAACATTTTTTCAATTAATTATAAAATGATAATAATTAATTATAAAAACTAATTACATACCTATTAAGTTTTGATTAATTAAGGAATATCTCATTAGATGGTATAATAATGTTGAAATATCAAGAAACAAGAAGTCAGATCACTCATAAGACTCCCCTAAGCCTTAAATTAAAATGTCCTAACAATTGATAGAATCTCATCAATGAACTGAATTCACTTTTGAATAAAAACCCAAAATAATATAGGTTAGTTGTGTACCTCTATAAAACCACATGAAACCTAATCTTCCCATATTCATGGGATCCCCTATATCCATGTATAATTAAATCCCTATCATATGGGAAGATTTCACTATGCACTAGTGGAATTTCCACCTAATCTCAAGCCTAAGAATACTAAAATCAATGACTAACATAAGAGAAGAATAAATAGGGAAGGATATCATAAATAACAAGAAAAACTACCTTCAATTTATATTCATTAAGAAGGTTATAATTTAGAATATATAAGGTAAATGAGCTAGACTGTCATATATTTGTGCATCTCAAAAATTGAATAATTTTAAAGGGGATTTCTATCTGAAAAGATGAAAAGAAAATTATCTATTGTCTTAAAGGAAAACAATATATCATGTAAATTTTAATATGATCTACAAGTAGAAAAAAATGTCACTAGAATACACTATTCATATAATGTCCCTTCATGTCATAGTATAACAAAACTCCCCTCAACTAGTTTTAGAAACCGAATTTCCTTAATGAGGGTAATATTATGTCATGACCCTCTTAATAATGGAACACCACCCTATTTTAGGGTAGACAAACAAATCTTGACCATTGAATAGGGTGTGTTCAGGTGATTCATGGTGCAACAAAAATTGTAGAATATACCAATTCTACTAACTCCTAAGGACAATACATATAACAACGTATAGAAAATAATGTAAGCTTACTCACTAAGATACCCATGTGTCATGACCATTATCCTTGTGGAGTCTAATTTGTCACACTCACAATAGCAAAGTATGGAATCCTTACACATCAACTAAACCTTACATATGTCCCTTACACATTAGATTAACATTCATATATTGAGAAATATATCTATTTTCTAAGCCTAATGGAATATATTAACCCATATGTATCATAAGGAATCCATTACAGGACAAATAATTTTATTATTTTTTCCCTATTATATATCATGGTAACCCTATGAACTATGAAATTAATCCCCTTAAATACCACTATTCCCTTGTAATAACCCTTATATATCAATCATTATATATTTTCTTTTCCATGGATTAATAATTATTCTCGTGTAACCCTTACAAATCTTAGGTTTAACCCTTACATATCCCACAATGACTATTTTTTAAAATTATTTTCAAGTATTGGACAATCCATAAATATTTCATTTTATATTGGTAAACCATTATAAATTTCCCTTACAGCGGGTTATCCCTTATATGTTGAGTTTTTTTAACTTTGTTCATGTATTGGAGAAAACTTTTATATTCTGTACTTATTCAAATTATTTTTTCAAATTCTTAATTTTTCTTCTAGTACCCTTATATATCCAATAAATAACTGTATAAACCCTTATGCATCATAGGGGAAAATATGGTTTCCCTTATATATCCAACAAATCATTTTTCTAACTAACATGTCTCACAACCATAACATATCCCACTATATTTTAGTGTAAATCATACATAAAGAGGGAATATTCAAGGAGAATCTTATGTATTACTCACACTCAGTCCTTTTCTATTTTTATAAAAACTCATATATGCTATGTATAAATTAAAAATTTATTCAGAATCATTTAAAACCTCCAAAAACTCAATCTCATATAGAGTTTCATGGAGTGGTCCCCTTTATGTAATGACCCTCTTATATCCTTTTAAAATTTAATCACACACAAATGCCCAACAAATTTAAAGACCCACCAGTAAAGGAATCACCTACTTCATATAATGTAGTGTGGACACTCTAAACCTACTAATACACTCACCCATGAACCTAAGACCCACCTTGGGCATTTTATCACATACAAAACAGCTTTTAGAGATATACCAAATCCTAGAATCCCAATCTAAAACCTAATTCTAGAATTTCACCATCTCCAAGACTAAAAATTTGAAATTTTCTCTAATTTATACCACACCATAAAGACATAGGCCATTAAAAACTCCCCAACAAAACACTTATCCTCCCTAAAAATTCTTTTTTCACTATCTCTATAAAATATCGTTAACACTAAGCCTTGATACACTGTCTAAATTATAATTCTCCCACTGGTTACATTCATGCCGAAATTATATCCTAACCACCTCCACTGTTTAAAATATATAGAGTCTCTCACCGTGGAAACCAAAAATACTAATCATTATTCAAATTACATGTTTCAAAACTCTCTAAACCATCATGATCATTATATAAAAATGTCATAACTCGTACATTGGAACACCAACCACTCCTCAAAACCTGTCATCCCATGTATCGTGGCATCGATTAATTCCACAAACTCAAAAGTGATTACCTAATCATGATGGTATTAATGAATTCTCAAACCATATTGAATATATTCTGATTTTTATCATGAAATTTCTACAACCTTCTATCACTCATCCATCGTCACACTAAACCATCACTATGGTAACCCATATCTTTAATACACCTTAATATATGATTTATTAAATAAAGGTACACACAATAAAATTCCAAAAGAATAAAAGTTCTAGTATTTTTTGGTAATTAGATACGTTAAACCATAAATTTAAATATAGATACAATAATATTATTTAAAATTCTAATTACATGAACTTATATTCCTTTAATCTTTAAAAACAACATGATATTACCAGGTGATGTATATATTTAAGGGGTGAGATATAAATCCCAATAACAAATTAATAAAAGAATTACATGATGAAATTAATACATGTTAGTCCATAGGTATATCGTGGAGACATAAAATGACTGAAAATAACAAACATTAATATCAAAGAATGATATAAGATGATAACATCAAGGAAACATAGGAATTTAGAAAACACATAAAAGTTGAAATCATAAGCGTATGTCAAAGATAACCACCATTAAATCATAACATAATTTTACTTGGATAACCTACCATGAACTATATATGTTTTTTCTAGAGATAAAAACATTACCAAATTCATTATAGTGTTATATATTTTTAGTCCCACCCATCACATTCATATTATGTACATGTATTTTTTTGCAACATAGATCATAGAATATAAGAATGGATTTCATCAGTTTCCATTATATGATTATGGAGTGTGTATATCATACATGGATGTCCCCAATAAATGAATGATATGTACATCATGTTTAATATTATTTAGTATAAATGGGAATGGGTAATCACAAATTTTTGGCGTGAAAATCATAGGATAATTTATGCATCATAACAAGTGTACCTAAAGATTCATGGAAGGGTTTAATGTGTGTAAAAGGTATTTTAAAATTAATTGAAATCATAGAGTCAATAAAAGGGATACATAAAAACACATTACAATAGGATAAATTATTAATAGAATAGAAATATACAATGAATGTGTTTGAATAATGAGTAGGAGGAGAGAATCCTCTTACCTTGAGAGGGTGCTTCTACAATATTTCAATGAACTTCTTAATATATTGAAAAAATGTTGGCAGAGATTTAGATAGGAAGTGGGATAGTAACATCATGATGAATAGTTTTTTACTGAAGTGGAGTGGGTGGTTGAGTGGGTATTTATAGAAAAAGAGTGGGGAATTATTTATTAATTATAAACATTGGTTTTGGACTCCTTAAAACAAAACAATCAAAACCAAGAACCTTTACATAGTTTTCCCTTGGTTTTTGTCAAAGAGGAGTTATTTTAAAAAAATTATAAGGATAATAAATGATGATATAGAAATAATACTTCTGGTGATGTTGATGTGAGTCATGTTCACAAATAATTTATTCTAAAACCTTAAAAAAATATATTTATTCAAGGATTCATTAAATGCTCATAAAATACAAAAATAAAATAAAAACAATGTATTCTAAAAGAGGAATATCTGTGTGTGTGTGTGTTTGTTTGGATTCCTTATATGTAATATATTAATTTAATTTTGGGCCATTATGATGTCATAATAAAAAATGAATATTTATACCATATTTAATATTTACCTAAAAAAATGATTTCGTAGAAATTTTTTAAAAATTATTCACTATATAATTTTGAAGTTATAATTTCAAAAATATTATTTAATTTATCTAAATATTTTTATAAATATTTGAATCTTTATTTATAATTAGAGATCCATATTTACTAGAAAATACTAGTTCTTTATAATACTAACCACATTTCGACCCTTATAAAATTTATATTGGACTTAATTAAATTATATTATCATTTATATTTAAATAATTTTAATCTAATAAAAACATTTTATAAAAATCTTATTTATTTTAAAAAATATTGATTTTTCAAAAGAATGTCTTAATTGAAACTATATATTTATGAAATTTTAATTTTAATTTCTTCATGACAAATTCTAATTTTTATCAAACACATTATATAATTGTTGAAAAATAAATAACAAAGTGGGATAAATATAATAATTATTTAATTTAAAATAAAATTAAAAAATCCATACTACTTTTGTATTGATACATAACACCTTATTATTCCAGTGTATGCCCAAAAAACATTGTGTGCAATGGTGCACATTCTTCGGGAGGTTTGGTGAATAATTTTTTTAATCATCTTGATAAGATTGAACTTCTCTAGATAATGTCTTCAATTATGCTTCAATTTATAAATTTCACCTTGGGATTGGTCAATGTAAAATCCATTTTATTCTATCTCCATATGAAGCTCCAATAATTTTGTTTTATATGGTACAATCCTACTAGTCGAGGCCATCGCTTCTTCTATCTCTGTCAATTAAAATTTATCATAAAATTTATTACATAATAATCTTAACAGTTACTATAAAATGGAAATATTAGGAATTATTAAGATGAATAATGCCATTTTAATTCCAATATGATATATCTATCTAAATTAAAAAAAAGTAACTCTTCTTTTTTCTATAACTATAAGGAATTTTTTCAATAAAAATGAGATTTCATTTAAAAATGTTTGGGATATTACATGCATCCCCAATGATAAGTTATACCATTAAAATTTCATTTCCTACACTAAAACAGACGAGGGAACTTCTATTTCATCACCTATAGTGGTTCCCATGTTTCTTCCTCAAACATGTAGTTCTTCTACAACACATTGATCATGTTAGTTTTCTAATTTCATAAAACACTATCTCTATGATCTAAGATCCTCACCAACCACACCTCATACCAAAGTTCATTCTAGAAGGGTACCATATGTGGATTAAGTACAAATGAGAAGTTTGTTATTTTCTTTCTAATGTGGGAAGCATAGAACACATCATGTACTTAAGAAAGGATAGTTTGGCGTGTTATTTAATAGGATATATATCAGATGCGATCAAGGATCACAAAGGTGTTGATGTATATGGGAATAAGATATTCATTCTTCCAAAACCTCATCACATTATTCCATGGTTATATACAAAGGAAAACCTTATCTCTAACCTCAAACTCTTATTCTCATCAATGATTGTTTTCATATATTTTACATTAACCTTGTATATATTTCATATGACATTTAATTGTTTGATCCCTCTCTATCATCTCCCGGATAATACTGGATCCTATATTATTCCACCCTCTAAAATTATCCCAACATGTTGGAGTCCTGCACATCTTCCCATATAGAAGCTCATAAGGTTCCATTTTAATAATTGAGTGTCAACTGTTGATATTTTAGAACTACTCTTGGGGAAGTTTCTAATCCTAATATCTTTTAAAATACATTGAACAAAGTCTCAACATATCCTATAGAGTTTAAATGGTTCACTCAGACTGACCATAAATCTGAGGGTGATAAGTACAACCAAAACTTATATATGTATCTAACTCTTCCTAATGTATTCTCTAGATCCATAAGGTAAACCTCAGATCTCAATCATATTAAATGGAGTGTATAAATCTATGTATCCTTACCACTTGAATTAGTTATATCTTTGGAAACTATCCAATAGAGTTATGTTCAATGATAAGAATGAAATGTTATAACTTTTTATGATGATCGACTACCACCTAGATAGTTTTATTGCATTTATTTTTCCAATGGTGTCTTATGATGAAATCCATTTTTGTTTTTTTCTCATTTCAATAATGGTATAAGAAATAATTGTATCATAACCTTAGAATTGTATCATTCAACTTTACCTTATTAGAATAAAAATCATTGAGATAAAAATTTCATGATATCTCTCTTTATTTTATCCCACTAGATGTTTTTCTTCAAATATCTATACTTCATAGTTCTTTCTTAATGAATAGATAATGATGAGTTATCCAAATCATCCAAAATTTAACTCTTTAGTTATGGTTTTTATAGGACACATATCTAGTTTTGAAATTATATAACTCTATATTTCCAATGTTGATCTCCAGAATATACACTACCATTTTTGTAGCTCCACGTCATCTTTTTGGGCCTCATTGAACCTATCAAGAATATATTTTTCAATAGTTATTTGAAAAAATTATGATGAAGAATTTTTATTTTATTCATGTATTTCATTTTAATATCCTTGAATATTGGATCCCTTTTAATCCTCATCATGGATATGGTTTTAGGATCCTCTAAACTCAGAGCATCTTCCACTTGGTTCACCTTCTTTGGATGGTAATAGATTTAACAATTACAATCCCTGACCCGCTTTAACCACCATTGTTGTGAATGTTGAGCTTATTTGGTGTGAAATTTCACTTCAAGATTCTATGATCCGTATATATGTCACACTTATACCCATAGATATAATGTTTCCAAATCATCAATGAGGTGATCACTAAAACCAATTCCAGTTCATGTGTTTGATATTGTTTTCCCATGTATTTTTTATTGGTTGGAGGTATAGGATACCACTTTGACATATTTCATGAGTATAATAAAAAATCACTTGTTGGACACATCAATATTGATAAAATATCTTTACCCAAAATTTAGTTTTTTTAACATAGGTGTAGTGATTATCCTCTTATTTAACTCATTAAATCATTCCCAAAATTCATATTCCCTAAAAATTTCACTCTATTCAAGTAATATTAAAATGGTCATAGTTTTCTCAAAAAATATTGATAATACCAAACTAAACAAAGGAAACTATAGATATTCATCAAATATATTGGTCGTTTATATCCTTAGATTGACTATTTTTTTATGGGATCCATATATATCCCTTTTTGGGGGATAAAATTCCCATGGAATATTAATTTCTCAGTTGAAAAAAGACATTTTCTAAACTTTCCAAACAAATTTTCGTTTTTCTTGGGCTTCAATATTACATTCAAATTTTACTCATGTTCCTCCATTTTTTTAGAGTAGATAAAAATATCTTTTATAAATACTACCAATTTTTTTCAACTTAATGAAAAATGACTCTATTCATTAAGACCATAATTATTACTAGAGTGTTAGTGAGTCCAAATGACATCACTATGAACTCTTACTGCCCATACCTTGTATAAATAGTAATATTGGATTCCTTCTTCACCCTTACATGATAGTATCCTAATTCGAGATCTCCCTTAGATGGGTAATTGGATCTATATAGCTAATTGAAACTAATATCAATTTATGGAAGAGGATACCAATTATTTATCATAATATTTTTGGACTCATGATAATCAATGTAGATGATCATTGACCCATCCTTCTTCAAAATTAATATGGTTGTCTTACCCCATGGTAAAGAACATGTGTGTGTAAACCCTTTATCAATATTTTTCTTTATTTTTTTCATCAAATATGAAGTTAAATAATTGTTTTTCTATATGGATCCCACGATATTTGAAAATATATAGGTATATTTTTTATAGGTAACTAAAATTCATAGCATTGAGGTGGAGAAGGCAATTTTTCAGGATATACATTAACATATTACCTTATAATGGGAATGTCACCATGGAAAATATTTTCCATAGTATTAATCATTTGAGAAAGATAATCTTGTTTATAAGGAAATAATATAAATTCTTGAGATGGTGGAACCAAATTAGAGTCATCCTCTTAATTTTAGTTATATAAAATTAGAGGACAATCTCTGATACATAGGGTGATTTTATTCTCTCGTAAATTTATGTTGGATCTGTATAAGGAAAGAAAATACATACCTATAATTCTATAAAATTCCTATAAATCGAATATCACATGTATTTCTTGGAATTTCATCCAGAAAATATGGAAAGGAGAGAATTTATATACATGGAATATTATAATTACCCCATTTTCATTTTCTCATATAGCTCCACTTTCGTGTTTTGAGGTGGTGTTTGAATATTTATACTAAAATTATGTGACATAAAACAATTCAATGTAATAAAATCACATAGTACATTCAGTATCACTGAATGAATAAATTACAGAAATGTCACCATGTTATTTTCAGGACCAACATCAACAGTTGTGATAGCACAATTTCACCCCTTCTCTATAAGACTTGGAGTTTGATGGAATCAGTTACTATAAAAAACCCTTGGCTTAGTTCATTAAATCACATAATTTAATTTTTCATTATATTTAAAACATAATATAGTAGGTTGAGGAATGGGTGGAGAATTATTTTCATCTATCATATTGGTGGGTTTCTCCAACCGACATTCACTATCTTGGAGACCTTTCATCCAACACTGAAAGTAGTTCCTTTCCCCCTTCATAAAATTTCCAGGAGGCTTCTTCCCACACATTTGAAAGTGGGGTGTTGGAATTTATTTCAGTAATGATATTTCTCCATAAATCTAGTAGAATTAAAATTTATTCTCTGCATCATATATCCTAACCCACACGTCTTGTGAGTTTCACAAATCTCTATTTTCTATTTGATGGTATATCAGAAAATTTTCTCATTGCTTACATATTCTTTAATAAATAATGATTTTCATAGACATTACTCTATACCAACAAATAAGTGGTAAAATTTACATTTGTTGATGATGATAAATATGGAGGCAAATTATGCAGGTTTTGTGAAGTTCACCATATACAACATGATGGATTCTTCATCCTTCTGCTTGATGATTTGGAAATCCCTCTCCATTTTAAGTTAGTGAGTGAAAGGAAAATATATATCCAATTTTTTTATAAATCCTTTCCACCCCATTTATTATATCTCTTCCTTGTGTTTTATATTATTCATCAACATCCCAAATTGATCAACTTCTACCTCCATATAATAATAAACCAACATAAACATCTATTTATCAGTGTATTGACGGAAGTATAATATCTATTCAATGGAGTTAATCCATTGTTCATTGATTAATGGAGTGTAAGATTCATTTAAATTTAAAGGCCTCTATCACATAAAGGTACCAATTATAACATACTCATTCTTAGGTGTATGTGAGTTTTCCACATGATTCGTGTTTCTATTAAGTTCATGAGTTAATTGATAATGTATTATCGTGAATATATCTACTACTTCTCACATTGGGTTGTACATATCAATTGGCATTGACCATCAAATTTGTTGTTGACTTGATTCCACCTATTTTCAGCCATTGACTAAAAGAAAGGAAAAACTAGGCATGACAATTATTAACCTAATAATCATATAAAATAAATACCATGAACATTAACGAGGATAACTTTTAAGTGATTTATATTCCTTAACCTATAAATTCATAGGTTTATATATATTTTATCCATGGTCTATTTCATAAAAATATTTAATGAAACTTTTTGTTCCCTTTATGATGGTTCATAAGGTTCTAGTGAATTTACCAAATGATATCCCATAGTAGTGTCAAAATAGGTGTGAAATAATTAATATTTATCATATAATATGTGGAGATCAATTCAATTCCCAATGAACCCTTTTGGGGGTTATTACACTAAGCTAAGATTGTGGTAGAGTCACATCCATTTATAGTATCCTGAAAATGATTTTTTTCATAGAAAGAACTTACTCTATAATTTACCATAATTTAATAATGGTTTACCTCATTTATTATTATCCATAAGGCTATCCCTGATGTTTTCCAATCATATTCACAAAAAATAACTAGTTTATCTTTTGATACCATATATGACATCACATATATTTAATAGACCTTAATTCATGATTTAATACATAAATACATTCATAATACAATCCCCAATGATCAAAAGTAATAGTGTCTTTGGGTAATTTGGTACATAAAACCATAAAATTAAATAGGGACACAAATATATTATTTAAAAATCCCATAACATTCCCTTATATTTCATTGATCTTCTAAAACCATACAGGATAACCTAGGGAATCACAAAAGAATGGTGTGAGATATAAATCCCAATAAAAGAATAATAAAAGAAATACATGATTACAGTAATTCATTTTTGTCATGTGGCATATCTAGGTGACATAAAATGGTTCAAAATCATTAATATGAATATTGAATCCTCATATGAGATGATAACATCAATCAAAAATAGGAATGTGGAAGCAATGTAAGACATGACATCATAAATATAATTCAAAGCTAATAACAAGTACGTCATAAAATAGAGTGCTTAATATAACCTCACGTGAAAAATACCTGATATATCATGAGGTAAAAACTTAACCCAATGAATTGGAGGGTAATATAATTCCTACTACACTGGTCACACTCTGATTATATACATAAATTTGTGTGCCATCAAGATCATATAAAATAAGAACACCTTTCATAGGTTTTAATGAAATTATTGAGGAGTGTGTATTACTTGAATGTTTTTACCCAATCAATGAAGGATATGTATATCTAGGTGAATCCCTTTTAGTGGGAATGGGATTGGGAATTCACTATAAAAATGTTGGGCATGGGAAATTGATGCATATTTTCCACATCATGAACAATGTACATAAGGATTCCATAAAGGGTTTAATGACAATGAATGATGGTATCTCATTTCATTGAAATAATAAAGAGAGTAAATTGGATCCCTAAAAATAGAATCAAAAATGAGAAATTGGAATTAAAATGGAATAATAAAAATAATGTTCTTGAATAAATTTGTGGAGGGAACCCACAAACCATGAGAGAGTGCTTTAAAAATCAGGGGAGGAGAATCTTTAGAGCTTGTGAACACATTGTGTGGGATTTATTGAGGGAGAGATGGATAAAATTATTTTAAATGGGGTTTTATTGAATATGAGTGGTAGGTTGCATGTTTATTTATACAAAAATAGATGGGAATAATATTGATAGTATACGTATAGTGAATTTAATTTTTAACCAAAAAAATATACTGTCTGAAATAATTATGAAAAACTCAACCATTGATAATTTTTATGATATGATTTAAAAAATTATATTAGTCATAACAAATAATTTTCTAAATATTATAATTTTTAATTTTATATAAATATACCTATTTAATGAAAACATTATTTTTTACGATATTAACCACTTTTTGACCCTTAAAAATTTACTTTGGACTTAAATAAATTATATTAGAATTTATATTTAAATAATTATTATTTAGTAAAACTATTTCATAAAAAACATATTCATTTTAAAAATTATTGATTTTTTCCAAAATGTTTCTTAAAAAAACTATGTATTTCCCAAAAAATTTATTTTTTGGTCTTTATTTCGAAATATATTTTTATCAAACACAATATGTAATCATTGAAAAATTAATAATAAATAAGGAAAAATTTAATCCTTATTTATTTTAAAATAATATATGAAAATATACACTACCACGATATAGATACCTGATGCCTTGTTATGCCAGCATACACAAAGTGTAGGGTGTGTGATTGGACACTTTCTCAAGCTAGTTCGACCAACATGATTTGGGTCATGATATCAATAAGCTTGAAAATATCCAAGAATTGGTTTTTCATGATTTAGTTATTGAATGTTTGCATGTGACCAGTCAATAGAAAATCCTAGTGATTTTATCTCCATCAGAAGATAGGATTTATATGGTATAATCTAACCGGTCGACTCAATATCTTCTTCCATCAATGTCAATTAGACTTTATCATAACCCGTAATATTTAATATTCATAATGGTCACTATACGATGACAATATTATTAATTATTAAGATGATTATTGGCTTTTTAAATTCAATAAGATATGTCGGTCCCAAATAACCAATGTAGTGCATGTCTTATCTATAACATTAAGGTATTTAGTTAATCAAAAGTAAATGTAATTTATAAAAGTTTATATTGTTACAATCATTTAACCATTATAATCAGAAGATGTTGTCTAACTTCTGAGATCATATACATAATACAATTCCCCACTTCATTGTACATATCATCTTATTTTCTACGAACATCAATATTCATGAACTCAGTCACTCTATGGGCCTATTCCATGAAAAAAATAGATCATACAACCAATTGTAATAATGTATTTATTAGTTTAATTCTATATAATATATTGAATTTACCCAATTATTATTGACCAATAACCACACATGCATACTTTATATTTACTGTAAATAATAATACAACTTGCATCAAAGTTCCAAAAAAACCTGCATCCTCCTTCATATTGGGTCCATCGACATGTACCCCATAAATTTTAAGAAAATCACCTCAAAATTAATATCACAATATTAGTAAATTGATGGCCTAATCTATCTATTGAATTTACATCATCAATGATCCATGCTTATGAATCTACCTGGACATCCACCACCATCGAAACATTGTCACTTGTGTCCCAGATTATATTCCACTATTAGTTCTACATCCCAAGACCAACTAGAGCTTCAAATGATAACATAAATGCTCACAAAAATCAAATTATAATACCACCAATAATCCATTACCAAACACTCTATTCTAATAAGTCTCCATAAATTTCCATCACCATTCTCACCATCATGAAACTCTCATATTCCTTCCAACTATGGAGTCTACCTTGTCCCACTAGAAACTAACAAACAAATTAGTGACAAACCACTATAATTAAGGCACATTCTTAATTAATTATCCATTACAAGAATCCACTCATCCCATTGGAGTTTTGGACGACCCAAGAATAGTCATACCAAATTTGAATTTTCAATAAAATGATACAACTCATCTCTCAAATAAATTGACTGTCTTGACCCAACCAAAATTCTCTTAGACACTCTGTCATTTACCCATCATTTTATAGAGACCACATATCATGAACTTGTCTACACAAATGTTTCAAATATACTTGGTAAAATCATAAGTAACTATACCACTTAGAATCCCCAGCTCCAGTCAACACAAATCATAGAACCAATGGTCAATATCCTTTTTAGCTTACTATTTCTCAGTAAAAATAATGATTATTGTTACATTACAATAATATATCATATTGGATCACCACCAATATGTGTTCACACATTAATAATATTTATTAACAATGTCTTATCTCCCAATTAGATTTTTGAGGACTCCTAGGGCTATAAAAATATATAGACTCTCCTCTGGATCATACATACAGGTCTCGAGGGACCACACTTGTGTGTCCTAAAAAGGACTATCAACACAGTAGGAGGGAGTCATATGAATGCACCATGAAATTACATCCATAATCATTATCTCACCTAAATGGTCACATGATCTACCTAACTCAATTTCCACATCCTTTAGATTTCTCAAAATCCACCCATAAACATGTCTCACAAGATATCTAATGCTAATCAAGCCTTATGAAACCCTGAGATTACCGACCATAAGATAATATTAGGTCACAAAATTGAAATTACCATGTAGGTTAAGAAAGGGATCACCCTATTAGTCTATGGATATTGAGTAATTATAAAACCAATATTATAATGGTTCTCAACACCACCCATTACCAAAACAAGACATACCCAAGATTGCATACATCCGGATGTAACCCTACCATATAACTTGACTCATGAAATCTTGAGTCTTATCCCATTAGTCATAGTTTATCATGTCTAATCAAAGTGTTATCCATGACTTAAAAGCATATTAAAAATGTATCTAATATGAATAACCATCCAGGATTTAATTCCAATATATAACCAAGGGACCCATCACCTGTATACACCATATACTCGATCATAAAACCCATGCATTGATCTCATAAACACAGTCATCTACCTATACATTCCATATTGTATGGAACTAACAAGATTGTGTAAACCCCTCACCCAGGTTACCCTCACACATTACAACTCATCTCTTAAAAATATTTAAAGAGTCATATTACACAATTATAGAACTTGACACACTAATATCTTAAATCACATACTAACTTCATTAGGTTCTCCATCACAGTTTATAGATCATGTATCACATAGGTCACTAATATCCAAACACATATTTATATTACCACCATGATAATCGTAGTTTGACACCCTTACTCTAGTTTTTCTACACACACACACATAAAAAAACCAACACACACATTAGAAATCTCATATATAATTAATCTATGAACTCTAGGGTATTGAACCTTATTGAGAATCCAGAATATATAATACACCTTTATGGACCTAGGTCACAACAACAAGATTATAGAAGACATCACCCTATGGTGATCCATCTTAGGGAAAAAATAACGGTGTGGTTTAGTTAAGCATAATTACCAAATTATTTTTTTGGGAAAGCACTAAATACATTACTATTGACCCATTTGATCGGTAGAATATATTTTATTTTACAGAACCTGTACTAAAATAACACCTAATCATGAAAATTAAAAGTTAACATAAGTTTCTTATATGATGAATAGACTAATGCCTCATGATTCCTCTATCTTAGAGATAAATTGGAAACCAATTAATACAAAAAATTATTATTTATAAGAATCAACTTAACTATAACATTGAAAGATAAGAACAATATATCCCAACTACATGAAAACCTAGACTTTAATGCATGAAGGCCCTATCAAGACACATGAAATAAGGTATATCTCAAGTTTCAACCAAATATATTTATTTTCTATTACACTAAAAATATCAAGACACAAAAAACACTCATATAAAACCATGACCTATAAGATTCTAAACCAGTGCACCAAGCCAATGCTCCATATAACCGCAAGAGAGCATGTATGAAAAATTCTACCAACTAGGATCATGAGTATAAGGTGGTATTATGGGGGGACTATACCTTTATATTGGAGTTAGATAAGGGTGAAAGTAGAAAAAACACATACCAACCAGATAAATAATCTATATTATAACATTTAAGAAATTTAAAATAATAATAAAAATAAACCATGTTATAAAAAAAATACCTTGTAAAATGTGAGGTAAGAATACATCAGTAGACCATATTCAATTCCCCGAGTGATACAGAAGGTAAAAAAGAAAAACCCGGAAAATGGTTTGAAGTCCTAGACTTGTGCCAAACTATAAGATCCACCCTCAAAACCAAGTGATCACAAAACACTAGGTCCTTTCCCAAACCTATAATTTCAATGGAAAAAATTAAATATTACTGAGTATGTAAGTACCAGGGAAGACAGAGAAAGGTGTGACCAAAACATAAAAAGAAACTATAAATGTCACCCTTAAAATAAAGAGTCTCTATAGAAGTTCACACAAGAGTTCTATAAATAAAAATATTATACTTTACCCATTTATCAATTTAGAAGTTAACACAATAATAGTTTAAATAAAAATTAATAAAACAACCATCGATTCCTAGGATCTGTGGTGACATATAAAAAAGGTCAATACTTTCCCTAACCAATGTTGGTGAGTATATGATCGTAGTATATATAATGGGTTAATTGGTTCCAAGTTATAATACCAAATAAACCATAGTGACAAAAATACAAGGGAGTCTACATGGATTAACTAGGCATTCCCTCTAAAAAATATCACAGGGAGTCTTAGGGGATGACTCATGGAATTCCATTAATACAGTCTACCTATTTGAAATAATGGAACCATCCTTAGCATTCTAAATCAAGACATGATGGGAATCCATAACTAACACTTTCATAATTCCACCCAATGAGATCAATTCAAATTTAGGGATCTCATCCCATTAGATTCAACTAGGCTACCCCATAGGAATCCACGACAATAATCTGCCGCATTTGATGATATAACTAGTTCCCAACCCCAAGGGTATCCTCCATAAGGGATTTATGTTAATGAATATAATAATAATTAAATTTCTTACATAATTCATTCAAAATAAATGTCCATCAATGAATACAAGGGCATCAACACACACCGTTATTCATCTAATCCCCCTACTATAATTTAGGTCTCACTCACAACATTCCACACCATCAAGTTTATACAGAGTCAATGGAATTCCTCAAATTCATTCTTAGAAAATTTCTATTTAATAAATAGAAACTCAGGACACTTAACCATTAAATTCATTATTTAATTTCAAATTAATCAGGTTTTTAAATAAAAACATTCCCATTTACAATAATTTCATTAATTAGGAAAACAAGTCCCATTGTTACCGTTAAACCATACAATAATATGTTCATTTCATTATATGAATCTTATTTTATAAGGGAACATTAGGAATATAAATGTAACATATAATTACTTGATTACCAAGAAATATCTTATTTACTATTGAAGAATAATAATTTTTAAAAATAACACTTATTCCCCTCTTCATAGAAAGAAAGTTAACTTTTTTATTCTGGAAAGGGAAGCAAGAAAACAAGGCAACATAAACTAAAGGTGGCCATAATTAATGGATATCAAAATAATAATTTCTAAAAATAATATTAAATCCATTAGGTAATTTACTTAAAATAGTTTAAAGAACCATAATCTCTCCTATACATCCTTTTACAGCTAATGAATTAGCCACACAATTCCCTTGTCTCTAAGTGTGCCTAATATGAGTATTCTGGTTGATGTATTTTCTGAAATTTATAATAGTATAAATCAATTTATAAGGTAAATCTTCCCTCTATGGGAGACACCTTACCAACACCGCAAAATCAAATTCAAATTTTTGAATTTGGATGTCGAAATGATGAAATTTGGGGAAACACGTGGCCATGGATTTGGCCTCTACACCAATGGAGTTACCTACACCATAAAATGAGAAGAAGCCCATAATGATATATTTCCATAAATATATGACAAATCCATCTCCTCAAATATCCCCATTACGAAATGAACCTTGAACATCCAGTTTTAACCCTGATATGTGAGGTTTCTATATGATTTATATGCCTTGTATACATTGATTAACTTCAATGTTCAAGCATAATCCCAGTAAAAAATTCCTTAATGTGACAAAATTCATTTCACATTTGATCAAAGTACTCAAATATTCCCCCACCAAAATAACATTTATCTATAAATAAATAGAAAATTTCTAATACCATTCATTTATTTATTCCTAGAATCCGATATAATATTTCATTCCACTACAAACACCATTGCATGCACCCTCGTCTTTGTCCCCTGTTGTCCAGAGCCCTAAAATCAAGCCTTAATAATACCTTGTCGTGATAATCCATTGACATTCAGGTTCATCCCCTATTTTAGGATGTCCCAAACCCACTTCTCATATTCACCCTAGAAGAATATGTGTGAGGTATTCTCTTTTTGTGTCCTTATAAACCATTGACTTCTTGAGGCAATACCACACCACTTTTCTTTATGTTCTCATCATTTTGGATTGTCTGATTTAAAAATATCCATAATAAGAAATTAATTTTATAAGGAATTTACTTGCACCATAATTTGGATTCGAAAAGATCCATACCACTGTGTATATAAATAATATTCCATAAAATGAGAAAATAGAACCTTCTTGAGTTGGATCTTGTCAAAATACATATATCTTCTTAGGCAACCAACCCGATGCTCTCATAAGTGGTCAACTGATCTCAATTCAGAATAACATCAAAGAAATACAAAAATAGGAAAGAGTCCTTAATGGATATGGTTGGAGTTAGACACCATGGAAAATAAATCATTTCACATCTCCAATTCATCTTCCATATATTGGTATCAACCCTCCATAAATTATATTAAACACCCCCTACATCTCCAAAAATTGATCAATTGTGCACCGATCAGGGCTTGATAGGATCCTAGGATGAATATACCAACCACTATAGTCATATCCATTACCACAAATCATGAACTTATCCCAAAATGAGATCCATTCAATATTTTCCCAAGAAAACTAAGCTTGCCTAGCTTTCATGGTTGCCTTCATCCTTCCTAATCCAATACCACCTTCATCCACTAGCATTACTATTCATGTCCACAAAACCCAATGACACCGACCAGACTAATTTGCATCACAAATGATGGTTTTGATGATATTTTAATTTTTCTATGGCCCCCTTAGGTGGATTAATTTATGTATAAAATATTCATAGATATTTAAGTATGAAAACTATTATCCAATTTTATTCTTTTTCCAAATAAGAGAAACGTATTATACCAACTGATTATTCTCCCCTTAATCCAATTGATGATTCATTTTACTCAATGGCCCAAATGCCTTCTTTTTTATTGATTTTTTGATGACCCCCATTTCAAGGGATGAGGGGGAACCCTTCAAGGACAGTAGGCCTGTGAATTACATTGCTCGTAGGCCTAGAGACATTACATGACCTATAGGTCTTAAGGAAATCATACAGACTATGACTACTTAAAACTGCTCCTCCCCAGCATCTGCATCGTGATCAGCTCTCCACATTTGCATGACTTTTCGGCTATCATGTCCATGTATAGGGGTGCACAGGTGCGGTACCAATGGAAAAATTTCATACCCTCTCATTCTTCCAAAGTCCATTTAGCCCTGCTCTGGTGGATGTTCCCTGCTCTTTCCTCCTCTAGAGTGGTTCCTTGTAGACTGTTTATGCAACAGAAAATCAGGTGGCCCTGAGGGCCTTGAGGTGGCACGAAAGCCTTACCGACCCAATGGGCTTGAGTGTTCCGAAGGCCTTAAGGACTCCAAGCCCAAACTGGTAGCCCAAGGTGAATAGTTCTTACTGCTACAGTACTGAATAATAACTACTATAGTGCCTGCTGCAGTACCTACTACAGTACCTGCTATAGTAACTGCTCCAGTACTGCTACAGTGCCCGGTACAGTACTGATGCGACTTCCTCAGCTTTTATTAGAGATGAACACATGATTATTTCCCTAATTGACACTTTATCCACTCAAAATTCTCTATGTTGAAATAATTTTATTATATCTACATTTTCCTTCCATTAATGAAAAAAAAACATCATCTAAACACATGAGATGCGAAATAATACCATTCCTGAACTAGTTTTATAGGGCCAAATTGAACCGTCCACATGAACCTGATGAATATTTATTGAAAGCACCTCTCATTCCATGTTAAAAAGAGTGGTAAAAAATGATCACATTTCCTTATAAAATTATTTAAATTAATTAACCTAAAATCCTTTCCCCTTAGAGGTATGGTAATCTATGGAGTGGCATATCACTTGAAACATAAGTCACCAATACACTCCTGGAATATGAGTTTCCTCATTACTGTGAAAATAAATTTATATTCTAGTATTAAATAAAACCTTTCAATACCTACCTTTATCTTAAGATTGGATCCAACTGTGTTTTTGT
Source organism: Viscum album (assembly GCA_963277665.1). Taxonomy (NCBI): domain Eukaryota; kingdom Viridiplantae; phylum Streptophyta; class Magnoliopsida; order Santalales; family Viscaceae; genus Viscum; species Viscum album. Next base: position 1,979,477,365 of record OY728125.1, on the reverse strand, counting down.
TAAGATCATTTAACATTTCATAACAAAAAACCATTGATCCATTTATAATCTTTAGGTCACCATTAGAAAGTCATAAAATTATTTCCCATCAAACATACTCAATTTTAAAAAATTCACAATTTATTTTAAGAAACTAACACAAGCATCTAAAACCCATTCTCATGATTATCAATTATTTTAGAATCCCATTTCATAATCATATATCAAAAAATAATTCCCATTTTTAGTAGTATAAGTGAATTTACATTTCTATAATTGTGGTCTATCCCTAATATGAGGCATTAAATTTGAATCTAACATTTTTAGTAGGTTCTCACATCTATATTGTGGAATCTAACCAATACATACCCCGGTTCAATTATTTAAATTACGACTAGGTCACTACATAACATAAACAACTTGTCTCAAAAAAAATACTAGAAAAAATAGTCTAGAATATGGGTTATTTTAAATGGACCACCTACCTTATATTTATAAGTTTTTATGTGCCCAATATCAATGTTTTGTTCCCCCTAAAATGGGAGGAAAAAATAATTTTACAAAATACATGGAAATTGGAAATATTAGCAAATGATAATGAGATACAACTTGATATAAAATTAAATGATGAAAAATAGGAAGAAGTGTTGTATCATTACTTCTATCTATCCAATGCTTCAAATGGATGCTGAAATGAACCCCAGATGATGGATATCCACCATGGTGTATGAATAAGAGTGTGGTGCCAAAGGTGTTTTGATACTAGATATGGGAGAGGATGAAAACCCAGGTGACGATTGAAGGGGGTTTCCTAAGTACAATTATTGGGATTCCCATAGATAAAATTCTACCATGGATGCCACGATATCAGCAGTGGTCCGCCATCTCGCTAGTGGACAACCTTATAGCCTCATTTAGGTCAATAACTGGTCGATGAGTCTATGTAGAGGGACCTAATTCTGTCTATGTCCACTGGATACCTGGTGGTGAGGTAGCAATACACTGCCACCATAGTTCTTCTTGAACTCCTCGTAAAATGATCTTGAGCCTCCTCTGAACCCTGGTAAATGTATAGTTGTACCATTTTTAATGGTACTATCCATCTACAATCATGATATTTTATTCTTTTGGGATATCCCTCACAAAATGTTTTATCTAAGTTTCATGATCCTATGACACTCCCATAAATAATTTTTCTTTAAGGATTAGTTATATGCACCATATTATTATATGGTGTATTTTTACCTTTATAATTAATGTTTAAACAGTATATATCAAATATATTTCCAAAATTGAGTGGTAGTGTGGATATTAGGCCCTTTGGGATTGGGAGAGGATTCCCATATCATCATTTGAGGTAAGAAAATTCCCAATATATAACATGATCTTAACAGCCAACTCTTCATGAAAATGTTTGAAGGAAAAGGATAAGCCAAAAAAATACCTCAGGGTGAGGCCCAAAGTAGAAAATAACATTATGAAGTGATGAATTAAAATATTTCATGTTTTATAGAGAATATTTAGGTTACCCTTAAATAATATAAATTACCCTTATGCAATATGAATTTACCAGTTTTTTCAACCAAATATACTTATCACCAAACATCTCAACACTTCTTTCAAAATAGAATAGAATTAATTCATAATCCATATTTTAAATACTCGCCATATCATCGTTTTTAATAGTCACAACTGTAAAATCCCACCTTTCCTCAATTATTAAAACGTTTTTCATGTACTTTTTGTACCTTTTTATAAATGTTTGATATTTATAGAGGTTTTGGAATGAGATTTATGTGTTCAGAGGATCAAGGAAGCCTTTGGAGGTAGTTTGGTGGATACATATGGCTACCATCCCAAGAGTGGAATCCTTGAAGAATGTTATTGCTAAAGTAATTCCACCATCTAGCTGGTGGTATTTCTATTTGTTTAGAAGTATTATCAAATATGACCAATTAGAGGGTGGTGTTCACTACATTATTGATGGAATCTATTTGGGATAGACTAAACAAGTTTTTTGGACATTTAACCACCAAGATTTCTTATTTAAAATTTTTAATTAGTACAATAAATCTGAACCCATCTTGTAATTTTTTTGAGATTCTCTATGTTTTGTGTGGTCTCTATCATCCTCATTTTCCAATAATTTCAATATTCTATGAAGAAGTTATTCCTCTTTTGGTATGTTTAATCGATATCTTCTCATTTATCCCATTTCTCATTGTATTGGAATTTGTACTAGGATGTATTTCTAAAAATATATTTTCACCTTCTGACCCTTATCCAAAATCTTAAAGAACCCTTTTGTTATTTTCTTCTATAGGCTATTTCTCTTGTCTGTTGTGGTGTGGAACATGTGTTTCATAAGGTATGTAATGATCTATCCTAAAAAATGACCACTTTCTTATAAAAAATAAACTCTTAGTTGCGGGAAATATTTTAATGGACCTCATATTATTTTATCTTGAAATTTATTTCCTTACGGCTAGTTTATTCCCTCATGGGTTTCATAAAACCCAAGAATGAAGTAGGTGGTTTCACCTCTACCCAATGTTCTACGAACCATGAATGGTCTATGTTTTATAAATTGTTTTCAAAATTAATTATAGCGATCCATTAAATTTTTGATACATGTGTGCAAAATGTGGTTTTAAGAAATGGTGGGGTACCTCGCTTTTTAGTAAAAAGAATCTATTTTCAAATAAATATAAAATTGACTATGAAATTGGCATTCACAACATGTTTTTTATGAATAGGGATTCCTTTTTTGAAATGTGAAAGGTCATTCAAAATTGATTTGATATATTCAACACATGGGAGCCTTGGGTACCTAGTAGAGGGTTTATTATTAAGCCTTATGCCTTGAAATTGTAAGGGGTTCACTTTCTACGGTGCTCCTATGTTCCTAGTATATAGAAATATTGTATAAAAAAATATGATCCTTCCTTTTTTGGAGGTTAAATTTCTATAGTGTTACTCCATCTATAGATCATGAATTCAATATATCAATGGACTATAGATCACACTAGTCATTTTTTGTGATTTGGGTATAGGTGACCATACTATCTAGACCTTTTTTATCCTAAGGGTGATTACCGTTGCTCTTTGGATTTTCACTATTTTGATTTTGATATGATATGATACATGGATTAATAACTGTAAATGTTTAAAGGAAATAATTATTTGAAATTATCTTACCATGTTTAGTATATGGTTTGGAAAAGGGAAAATTATTTATCAATCTTTCTGTATAAAACTATGTAACGTATTTTAATTCCATATTTTCTTTAAAATTAATCATATTTGGATTATGTGAAAGAGACATGTTATAGAATACATAGGTGGGATCCTTTTTATCCGATCTATCTCACACCATAAAAACTTCCTTAGGAATGTATTGACCTTTTTTTCTAATACAATAATGGGAAAGGCATTATGGTATCCCTATAGGTCATCGTTTGTTCCCTATGGTACTATGAATTGTTTTTATAAAACTAAAACTACAATATTCGATTAATTTTAATTTATTGTTAAGAATTTTTGAGGTTGAACCCAAAGAGATGGTGAATTAGTTTGATTTGTTTTTTGAAATATTTAATTTTTTTTAAGTGAAGAAAAAAGGTGAAAGAATACTGATTTGAATGGGTTGACAAAGGAAAAATATGAAATCATGTTGATTGGGTTGTGTGAATTTAGATTTGAAAGTCTTATAGGGTTTTTTAATATCGAGGTTTAGATGAAATTATAATTTATAAAATATGTTGATTCTTGTTTTCTGTTTCATTTCAACAAGGAAGATATAATTATCATGGTATCACTTTCTTAACGTGACTATACCCAATTTCCCTTGGTCTGATAATTTAGGCTGTTGTCAAATCATGTTTATCTTGATACCATATTTAAGCCTAACATCCCCTAAAGTTGAAATTGGTCATTCCTCCTTTAGAGTTGTCAGTAGTGAAATTTGGAAGTTCTTTTTTTATTTAAATTATCAATGGTCTTGATAAAATCAAAAAAAAAGGATAGGAAGTTTAATAATAAATTGCACAAACCAAATACATTAATGACTAAAATAGATAAATCTAACACCCCTTCCCCCTTATATTACATCACCCTAGCACATAGTGGGATTAAACCCTCATAATAGTGAGGAGAGTTTTAGAGGGAAAGAGGAAATAAAATGCAAACATAAAGAAAAGAGAAAAGGAACTCTGATTGGGCACAATAGCTTCAATCCAAGCTTTTATATCCAGCTGAATCTTAATGCTCCATATTTGAATGCAAGATCTATATGTTATAGGATTCATATGGGATCTTTCTGGACCATTAATCAATGTGTAATGGGTTTTCACATCATTCAATAATGATCTGATATTGCCTCTATGATTTTTAAATCTGTACGAATCTCATGCGAATATCATTCAATGATCTTGACCATTAACTCCTTTCACGATGTGTAATTGGGAATCATTATGTGAAACCTTTAAATAAAAAAATCCCAAAAATCGTGGAATATTTCATCTCAAAAAACATTTCCCTAAAAAATTCACATCATGTAATGTAGTTACACGATGTGTAATGACCTTTCACAGTGTGCCAACTTGTCAGGACTTGTCCTGGTAGAAGACTTCTTATCTAATAAAGTCATAATGTGTAATGAAATTACGCATAATGTAATTACGCTGCTCCAATTTTTTCAGATACAAACTTCCACAAAAATCTAATGTCACACCGCTTCACCTTCACCCATATTGTGATGTTTCTTTTAGCTCATATTTACTATTTTTTATTACTTTTTAATATATCTGTTGTTCCTGTCAAAAAACATAAAACAAATCAATTATCTCCAAAATTGGAAATATTATTCACTTAAATAAAAAAAATAAACACAATAAAATAATCTAAAATGGATGCATCAAATACACTTAACATTCCACAATGAGGCAATGAGTTTTCGAGTTAGCTGGCCTTGGGTGGCTAGTCTTCAGATGGAAGGATGTTTCCCACATATCAAATTCAGTAGTTGTGTATAGTTTTTGGAATCCTTTATTTTTGTTTTATGTGTACATATACCCTATTGTTTCTTTCTACCATTGTCTATATCACCACAGTTGTCACTATTTTTATTAAAACATACTTCATTTATGTATATATATATATATGTTACGTATCTTGTTTTAATTTGGAGAAAAAGTTCCTTATGGTTTTTGATGGAAGTACGACCACTATTATCCAAATAATGGGTATTAATGAATTCCATTGGGTCTTGAAAACTTGTGATTTAGAGCCTTGTTGGATGGGTCATCTAAAATAAATCAAACTAATTTGGTATCAATGATCTATTTTTGTCAGTCTTGGAAAATAGGCAAACAAGAGATAGGATTTTTGAGACCTAAGATAGAATACCCCCAAGATTTTGAGAATTATATTTTTTAAATAAATTTAATTTTTCTATGTCTTAGGTTATACAGAGAACCTATTTTAACTTGTTTTTCAAGAAACACTATGTTTATCTTACTTACACAAAATACTGAGTTAAAATAAAACGTGGCATAAAATTAAAATATTATACGTTATAACCAAGATATTACAATATTGATTATAAATAGTATTAACTAAATTATGAATATATATGGTTTATACATGGATATAAAATTGTTTATTTTATGATGAATAAATTAGAAATGAAAATAAATAAAATTTAAAAATAAAGGAAATATTTTTTTTAAATAGATTTTATGCGCTAAAATGTTATATAACAAAATAAATTAATAAAATAAATTTTGATGAATGATTTTAATGAAATGTCTATGTTATATATTCAATAAAATGTTTAATATACATCTTATTTTTTTTCATACAAAAGAGATAATAATAAATCTAATTTAATGATTTTAAACTCCATTTTTCTAAAAATAAGTTCTATTGGTTATTGAGACATTATTTTGATAACAAATTTTTACACTTTTAGAAAATTAAATTGAAAAAATGATTTTAATTTTTTGAATTCACCGTAAGATGATTTTTTGATAATTGTCTAAAATGAAATATTTTTCATTGAATATTTAAAGAATACTTATTTTTATTGATTATTGTATTTTTATTTTAATTTATTTATAACTTAAAAATAACTTTTAGATTATTATTACAATGTAATTTGTTAATTTTGATTTTAATTAATTTAAAAATGGCTTTTGAAATGGATTTTATAGTTCATTTTACCATAAAATCATTTTATTTTCTAAAAAGTGTATTTTTTATAAACTATTTTTATAACATTTTTTTGTTTAATTAATAATTAAATTATGGAACTTCTTTATTTTTATTTTTTAAATACTGATTCCATATTTATAATTAGGAGGTCTAAATTTATAATATAGGTCACTTTTATTTTTTGTTGAAGATAAATAGTAACCATTGTAATTTTTGTTACCACAGTAAAGGAAAAATCGAGTAATTAGAGTTAAAAATAAAAGGAAAAGGATTCAAAAATGATCCCAAAAGTTGAATAAATTTTACTAGATGAGTCCATTTTGTCTATAGTATTCTAGGATTTGGTTATATAGAATTTTATTTATATTTTTATATGATTATGGCCATTATATGATTTTATTTCAAGAAGAGTCAAACATGTGACACTCTTGTTTTCAATAACTATAATATTTTCATATGTGGTTATCAAAAATATATGTCAGAATATAAATTGTTTTTTTTTAAATTTAAAATAATTTTTCTCATCCTGGATTTTTTTTTCTAATTTTTAGTGAATAAATTCTTATCTTAAATTCTTACATAATGCTGATTCGATAGTCATTCAATTAATCAAAAAATAAAATAAACGATATTAAAAAAATTAAAAGAAAAATAATTTGAGATATTTAAGGTGGTCCATGTAATATATAGATGACCATAACCTTATTTGGATATAATAAAAATGTTAGTTAGAATTTTACTCATTTTTTCAATGTTTTTAATGCTTCTATAATTAATATTATAAAAATAGACAATAATAATATTTTATGGGATTAATATTTCATTAAATTATTTAAAAATCCTAGAAATATTATATAATCACAAAGGTGAAATGTTATGGTCTAAAATTTAATCCCTTGATTTTTTATATCCTATTTATAAAAATTTAGATCTAGAAGAGTCTTGTTATATTTTATTTTATAAGTATATTATAAAAGTGACTCTCACATAAATTATAAAAAGACACCTCCCCCCTTAGTTTATTACACCACATTAAGTCTTCTAGCTCAAATATACTCTATAAAATTATCTTCTCTCCTTCCCTAGACACATTTTAGAGGTTAATTTATTCTCAAAATACCCACCCTAATGTACTTTTGAGTTGATCTAAAGGAGGTCAAAGTACTTTTAATAAATGTTGAATATTAGGTAAGATATTTTCATCTCAAATTTATACATATGGGACATATGAATTATACACTATCTGTTTCTTTTTTTTGGTTTATATACATCCCATGATTGTATTTTATGATTTATATCTTGAAAATTATTGGATATACATATCCATATAAAGTTATTCTATTTAAGAGGATTATGATTAAAAAAGTTACCAATGTGGTAAGGGTTTATTTCAAAATCTCCTCATTATTCAGGATTATTTATGTTTAAGTATTAGGATGGGAATACATCTCTTCCATGTCCATGTTTTTAATTTTTTTTCAAAAAGGTATTTAATATTCTCAAATATTGTTTAAAGACAATTTTACCAATGTTTGAATTTTTATAAAATGGTTCGAAAAAAATCATTTTATATTTTTTTAAATGAGGTAACTAGTGAATTTTTAGAAACAAATATGGAGGGAATGTTACTTTAAACTGCTATTTCATGAGATAATTCTCTATACATTATTATGAATCAATTATTTGGAGAAAGCATTACAAATTTTCAAGTTTATTTTTAAATTAAATGTTTTCATTTATAACTGTGAAGTTTTTTTAAAAAATTTGTGATTTCATATTAGAAATTTTATTTTAACAAAGAATTATTTTAATGGATCTTTCAAAATAATTTTTCATATTATACTAAATCCTTTTATGTTACTTAGTCTTTAATAGGGATATGATCTAAGGATACAATCCCTATTGTTTCTCTAGATGGTTTATGATTATAATGAAAAGTTGTTGGCGAAAATCAAACCATTTTACATGGTTTATAATTTTCTTAAATGTTTATGAAATATGTTTATTTTCATGAGTTCTATAATGATGAATGTTTTATGATACTGTATCAAAAATATGTATGAATTTTTTTATGTGACGTGCAGGAACTATATCTACCTCCAATGTATTTGGTAAAGATTAATGTATCATATGATAACAATAAGAAATAAGTCCCTGGGATAGATCCTAGTATGGGAAACGAATTATTCCAGATCTTGTATAAGAAATATATGCATCCTAATATAATATAATAAATAGGTGCATCCTGATATTATTTGGGAAATCTGTGTGTCCTGATCTACAATGGGAAATATATGCATCCTAATCAACTATCGGAAAAAAGTGCATCCTAATCTATGATGAAAATAGGTGAACCCTAATCCACAATAGAAAAAAAGTGTATCCTCAACCACATTGGTAAGTAAGTTCATTATAATCTATTGTGGAAAATATGTTCATCCTAATATATAATGGGAAACACATGCATCTTGATTCATAATGGGAAATAAGTGATAAGTGATGATCTACTATGTTGATGGTATTTTTAATTAACCATTAAATATGAAATTTTTTTCTATATTTATGATTGAAAAATACATTTATTACATTAGTATATAGTTCATGATTGATTTATAATTATTTTTCAATCTTATGTCCAATGTTTTGGGAAATGATAATATTTTATTCCATGGAACACGTTTATGATCTATGAATGTTTGGGTATGAAATTTATAATTTATATTAATGATCACATATCCTTATTATTATCTTATGCTTGAATATTATCATAAATTGAAATATAATATATTTAATCTTAATAAGTATGTAATATATAATTCCCTAAAGATAGAAGCCCAAATCCAATGCATTGCTTTATTTCATTATCTTGATTACAATGAATCCAATCCCGAAGTACCAAATGGTTTAACAATTTTGGAAAACCATATTACATAAAGGATACACATAATGAATTGGTAAAATAAAATAAAAAAATGATGCAAATTAAAATGAAAGAAAAAAATCCTTGAAAACCATTCAAAGGATTATTATTCATAACCTGGGGAAATTTAACATAATAAGGGTGATCTCAAATGCTTCATAAGGGTAATTATATCAGAATAAATAATGAATTGAAGAGAATAAATCAATATGGAATAGTAAATACCTAATACAAATTCTATTTAATTAATGAATTTAGAATAAAATGTATCCATAGATATATCGACACCAAATATCATGGATAAATAATAACTAAAATTTAGGTAATGCTCAATTATTTGACATCATGTTTCTAGAATAGGAACTAGTACTACCAAGACCTTTCATAAGATAGTTTATATTTGTGGGTAAAAACTCACCCTCAATTCTTAGAAACAAACTGGAAGCTGTTTTATCCAATTGATTTCTTCTCATGAGACTAACACGGCATCGATTGGATTTCATTTACTAGTACCCAACCTGTATAGTACATGTCAAAAGTATTCCTAATATTTCAAATAATTGATTTAAAAAGATACTTTTGTAATAAACATATCACATACAACATTGAAACATTTTTATACCATGAATATAAAAGGATTGATGATATAATATCTCAAAAGGGGTAGTGGATACCCAATATAGAAAAATTAAGTGGTGAAAATGAAAATTATCTAACAGATGTAAAAAGTGAGATGAAATTCTATTACCTCAAGCTTCCATTTTTTTCTACGTGATTTAAACTCATGGATAATGGTTTAAAACATGTTATTAATTTATATAAAAGCTGCATCAAATTTATTATATCATATTTTATCTTCTTATATTATTTTAATACATGTTTGATAATAATCTCTCATCATTTTCACTATTTCGGGTGTTAATTACCTAGTTTCTCGAGTATGTTTTGGCTTGTTTTTTGTTGTCCCTAAAATATAGATCGTTGTTTAATCATATGAATAATTTAAAACATGATAAAATTATGATATTTATTTAGTATATATATATTTATAATAATCTATACAATTTGGATATGGTAAATGAAATGCACCATTCATGGAGACAGTAGTCCTTACGTACGCCTGAACACTACTTTAATTTCATGACCATATGAAAGCAATAAAAAATAAATGATATATATGAATATTAAAAAAAATTATCATATATATTCCATATATAACAAACATTTTTATAAAAAAAACTTTCATATGTTCCATATATTGTGTGAACGCATCACACTGCTTTGTGATGTTGGTTGTCCACACTTCCACAAATAAATGTTATCATATTTACACAAAATGTAAAGAGAGAAGGTATGTATTATTTAAAAAATAAAGAGTTATTAGGATAAAATAAATATCATATATATTATATAAAAATATTTTGTACATCATAATAACCAACCCTAGGATGTGATAATGGAAAAATGAATGACATCATTTCGTGAGTCGGTAGTTCGCTATATACGAACTGTAAATTCATAACCCATTTGATGAAAGTGCTTGTAGGTTTTTCTTTAACCCTTAAAATTAAATAATATTATTATATTGATGATATTGGTGTTATTATTTACTAATATAATAGTAAAAATAAAGGAGTGAGGACTAATATAAATCTAAAGTGATTATTAAAGAACATTACCTCTTATTTGGGAAACACTTTTGGTTTATACCAAAAGACTTCATTACCTTTCTTTCTGAAATAACTAAGGATTGTAATATTATGGCAGGTATGTTACAAGATTAATTTATTATGGTTTTCATGAGTTATAATGATCAATGTTTTGTGAGTATGTGAAGTAGGTGGTCCCCTTTATAATTGAGTTGATGAGAACTTTTGGAAACTCTCAAAATATTAAATTAATAGAAATTAAATTTCAATTAAAAATGGATAAAAATATATTAGTTAAAATATACGATGATTATGTTAAAAATAATCTCAAACAATAATATAGAGGGAATTTTATATCACATTATTACCCATATGTTTTTTTAACCTGTAGTTAAACCCTTTAACTATTTTCGTGACAACTTGGATTTTTACTCTTTAATGGTAAATACACTTACTATAAAATGTCAAATGAACCATAAGTGATTTATGGATGATATTTTCAACACCATATAAAATAATAAGTAAATTTTATTTATTCTTATAAATTTTATATCATTTAATTAAATATTACTTATCATAAAATATCATTATTGCCAATTTTGACACAATTCATTTGTGAACTTATATATATATAAGATAAATTATTTAAAAAACCATTAATACAATATAATATGTCTAGGTCATATATTAAATTCTTTTATTACATTAATTATATAAATTTTTATTAATTATAATATTTTTATTAACATTTATTTGATATGTCCATTAATTAAATAATCACGACATGATCATTTTTCAATCCTCTAATTTAGATATTTTTTACTAAAAATGGAAAAAATTCATGATGCATATTAATATTTGGTATTTAACATTAGTTTTTATACTTTAAGATATATTCCAAATATCCATATATAAAAAATTTAATTCTTATTTAAAACTTGTGTATGATATATTGGACTTTTACAAGAATAAAATACTATAAATGCTTTAAAGTCTTCCAAGTGTCCCCAACCAACCAAAAAATAGACCCAAGGATTATTTTGATAAAACATATCTCATAATATAAAATTATAAGTGATTTTTCTAAAAAAAATTGATGTTTATAATATTATATTTACCCTTAATTACCCAATTTACCTTTAACTATGGTAATTTTAAAAAATAATAATGTTACTATTCATATTTTCTAAAAATAAAAGGAGAGTATTTATTAAATTGGGACCATATGATCCCATATATAGAATGAATTTTTCCAAATTCAAAACCAATATTTTTTAGTAATGAATTAAAAAGTAATCCCATTGACGTATTTAGAAAATGAGTTTTTAAAGTAAAAGCATCCAAAAGATTTAACAGTTTTTATATCCTTATTTAATGTGAAATTGATTCCAAGGAACTAAATTGGATTAAATGATAATAGTTTTATCTAATTATACTTTAAAAAATTAACAATACAATTTTACGCTAAATTATTTAGATAAATAAATTTACAATTAAAATGTATTTTCTTTTCACTATTCATCAAAACAAGAAATTTATCAGAAAATACCAAAAATTCAACCCAAGTAAATTTTTGTAATCCTCATAAAAAGATGAATTTTATTGATCAAATAAAATATATAAGAGTTTTAAAAATTGGATTTAATATAGGTTCTCCATTCAAAGGTGTTAAAAATTCCTTTAGAAGAAATATAGGTTTTTATGCATAAAATTAGGTTTGTTCGTATCTTATGCCTATAAAATCTATTGGATGAATTTTAAAAATATTTTATTGAATTTATAATATATATATATTACATTAATTTAATTCAGTAATTCTATTTAATATAATTTACTAGGATTAAATTACATTGTGAGAATAAAAATAATTCTTTATAAAAACATTTCTTATATATTTAGTGGGCTACTATATTCATTTCTAAATAATTTTTAATGAGGTAATTAAATCATATATTTTCATAAGTTAGTGAATAATATTTTAAAATTCAAAATTAATGGCTAGGTTATATCGTATTATATTAAATAATAATATTTTAATAATATATTGTTTGTTTGATAAAACATGGCCTTACGTGTAACATAAGGCAATTCATTATTGTGTGTAGCGTAAGATGAACATGGTGTTTCATTTAAAGAAACATGAAAAAAAATTAAATATATTAATGAAGGATAATATTTTATTTTCCTTGGGTGTTACATTATCCCCAACATAATTAAATTGTGTCCCTCAATTTTAAACTATATCTCGGTACTCTAGGGTTTGATATTTGAAAATAAACAATTTTTTTTAAAACCACATCTTAAAAAGTGTTCATAACACATCTTATTAGTATGAATGAAAATAAAATGCAAAGATCACCATAAAAAAATTCTTTAACATATAAGAACATTATTGGAAACATTTATATAGAAGAAAAATAAAACCATCAAGTTTTGATGGATAGTGATTGAGAACATGTTCAGCTAAATTTTTTGTCCACAAAATCATAAACCACAGTTATGAAAAAGGTCACTGATATCATGAAAATGGAGATAATAGGTATATTTTTTTATTTCAAGACCCTTTTCTTAGAGTTTATAAATTCTGTAACTCTTTAAGAATATAATATAATATATATTTAGATAGACAAAATATTTTCTTTTTATTTCACCTTGAACTATTTCTAGTTCATCTCTTAGCCCAAGTTGCATCATAGGTTGAAGTAATACATCATTATCTAAAACCAAATACAAAGTTAAATATAAACCATTTCATAAAAACATTATAAAATTTTATGATCCAATACTTTAGAATCACTTCCATGGTAGTTTTTGGTATCCAATTTATATTATCTATATCAACCATCTCTTTATCCATCATCATTATATCAATATTAAGAAAAAATTAAGGTTTATCATTCCCTAAACCATGTGTTTCCAAAAAATGTTTAACTTTCCACCGAATAGTGTTTCTTAGTACCATTAAATATGTGATATATAATACTAAATGAAAAAGTAATGAAATACAATCACCATATATTCCATAAATCTTACAATGAAAACATCATTATTAATGTAATTCAATAATAAATTTCTTAGATCCAAATATATAATTACATTAATCATTCAACATCCATTGTGTCAATTACATAACCTTTATCTCTTAACATATTCTGAGGTATATCCACTTGATCATTGGGGAATTCATTTTAATAGTTCCCCATATCCCAGTAGATGTTACACAGAATATTATAGTTTTCCTTTTACCCTCTTCATTATTTTTCCTAGAGACCCTTTTATCTACACTTATAAAAAAACCCCAATCCTTTAAACCATTTGAAAAGTGACTTATTCCACTTTTATCACATGTGGTAGAATCATTATTTAATTTGTTACCTTTATATGTTATTTTTTATTCCTTTATATTCTTCTACACCTTCCCATTGAATCAATAATTATTAGAGAATTATTTCCCTATCTTGATTAGAAATAAAACTATTTCATCCAATGAAGAAAATGACTGATAAACTGGAAACCTTTAGAGACTTTTCTTAAGCCCTTCAAAGAAGTGATCAATATTATACTCCATGATTTGTATAAAATCCATTTCATACCTTTTTACCCTTGTCAAGGAAGATTCTTACTCTGAAACACATTATTTAACCTTTTTCATTAAACTAAGGAATTTTTCTTTATCTCAATTTGTTGATCACAAGAGATGTATTTATTGAATAACATTTGCTTAGATATTCTCTATTCAAGGTGTTATATTTTTTTTCCTCTCAGGTATTCTAGATTAATGACTCAACTTGATCCACATCTCCATTGAGAATATACTCTACAAGTTTAACCATTTCCTTTTCACCACCCCAATGACAAAAAAATCTTCTCCAATTACTTAATCCAATACTCATATCCAATTAGATCAAAAGTTCCACTATATTATGGGGGTCCTTATCACTAAAATAATCTATCATAGGTGATTTTATTTGTAGAATATGTTGCTCTATTTGGTAAATGTTATTTTCCATAACCTCATTCACCTTACCTATTTTGGATATAATTTTCTCCATTCCTATACAATATGTGTTTGTTTCCATAGTGAGGAAACCTCTGTATTTTCCATGAGTATTGATACCATCTATCCTTCTAGGCACAATTTCTAAATAATGTCATATACTGGATTAGTTCATAAAATCATAAATTTCAAACATGGTATAACACTCAACATAAATTAAACATTTATATATCATAAATCATAAAAATTGGTTACTATATGGATATATTTAAATTTATAAACTTCATAATAGTTGGTAAAGTGAATGTGAATTATCCTAGGTGTATCCCACAAGAGTGTTAAACTAGGCGCGTAGTAAGGACCATTTTCATGTACCAAGTCATACTCAAGTATAGATTAATGCACCTTTTCTATGTTGTTACCACTAGGTATATTTATTCCATAAAAATTTATATTTTTAGTATCTATATAGGGATGAATTTCTAGGAAAACACATATAATCTCTACCATACCAAAATTCAAGGACATTCTTCCATACTTATCTTCAATGTCTATCTTAGTTATGTGTTCCCTAACAAAAGTTTTGAAAATCAAGTTTCCAAAGTTGCTACTAAAATTTCTATGATTAAAACTATAACACCCTAACCCCATAATCCAAGAGAAAGTGAATTAATTTTTTACGTTGTTATGATTAAAAGAATTTCAATCTCGAAGGACAAAAATATTTAGCAGTTTTGAAAAACAAGATTACATACATGATACCCATAATATATCCTGGAAAATAAAAACATAATACATAATAAAATGAAATAATAACCATACTTTAAATATATTCAATTTAATATTATTCAAAGCATGTTGAAAGGAATCATAATAAGGGTGAGCTCAAATGCTCAGTAAAAGTAAGTACGTCTGAAAAAATAATGAATTGAAGAGAATAAATCAATATATAAAGGTAAATAACTAATACACATTAAATTTAATCAATTAAACTATAATGAAATGAATAAATTAATATATAAATGAAAAATATATTTTATAAAAAATAACAAAAATGCAGAAAATTCTTAATTATTGGACATCATGTATTTAGCACCTGAACCACGACAATCAAGACATTTATATGATGGTTTCAGTCTAGGAGTATAAACCTACCTATTCAACATGGAAAAAAACTCTAAGGGGTTTTACCCAACTAATTTCATCTCATGAGACTACTGATACATCTAGGTAATTACATTAATTGGTCCCTAACCCATATAGTGCATATCCAATTTATTTCTCATATATCAAATAATCGATTAAAATAGATTTTTTTAAATTAAAAGTGGACGATACAACTTGGAAACATTTAAATATAATGGAGATAAAATTTTAAATGATATAATATATCAAAAATGGTTGTATATACACGAAATAGAAGAAGTAAGTGGTTTATATGACAATTATGTCACCGATGTAAAAAGTGAGATTAAAATCCCTTACCCCGCACTTCCTTTTTAGTTTTATGTGGTTTAATCTCCTGTGTAATGGTTTAAAACATGTTATTAATTTATATTAGAACCTTTTTCATATTTATGATATTATATATGATCTTATTATATTATTTTATCTCCATATTTTTAAGAATCATTCATCATTATCACTATTTCAGGTGTTAATTACATAGTTTCTTGAGTATGTTTTGACTTGTTATTTATTGTTCTTATTACATAGTTCAAGATTTCATCATCTACAGAATGTAAATAATGATTCAAATTTCATATATATTTTGTATATATATTTTTATAAAAATCCATAAAATTTGGAGATAAGAAGTGAAATGCACCGTTCATGGAGACGGTAGGTCGTACGTATGCAGGATTGATACTTTGATTTCTTTTCCATATTAAAGGAATCAAAAATTAATTAATATGTATGTATATTAAATTTATATTATCATATATATGTCATATATATAACATATTTTTATTAAAACAATCCTTTTATACATTCCACGTATATTGTGAATGAATCACATCGCTTTGAGGAGGCTTTAGTCAACACTTACACAAATGATGTTATCATATTTAAAAAAAATAGAAATTTAGAAGGTATGTGTTATATAAAAATTAAACAATTAATAAGAAAAAATTAATATCATATATATCATATAAAAACCACAAATACATCATAATTACCAACTTTGGTAATCAAAAAATGAACCACATATTTTCGCGAGGCGGTAGTTCTCTGTACATGAACATTAAATTCATTACCCATTTGATGGAATTGTGTGTATGTGTATATCAAAAAATTAACATTTAAAAATATTATAATATTTAGGATACTAGTGTTATTATATAATAATGAAATAATAATAAATGATGGATTTTGGAAAGAAACAAAACTAAAGTGACTGTTGAAGAATGCTACCACTTATTTGGGTAACTCCTTTTGGTTTATACCAAAATACTTCCTTGGTTTTATTTAAACCCAAGTGGAGAATTATAAGTTTACTGGGGGAATAATGGTACACTATTTTAGTAGGGTATTTATGTGTTATAAGGCTCATCATGGAACTAGGAGTTGAAGGAGGTGGTTCCCTTTTATAATTGAGGTGTAGGGATCTTTTGGAAACTCTCCAAATAGTAAATAAACATAAATTAATTATCAATTCCATGTCTCTTAAAATTAGTTATTTTAAAGTTAAGATTAGGATGGGTCAAAATTATCTCAACCAATAATATTTATACATGTTTATATCACATTATTACCCATATAGTTTTTCATTAACCCTTAGTTAAACGATTAAACTTTTACTGTGACAAATTGGTTTTTTTAATTTTTAATAGTTAATATAGTTACTAAAAAATTAAAAAAGAATCATAAATGAGTCATGTATGATATTTTAATCATTATCTCAATAATTTTGCTATTTTTATATTTTTATGAGTTTTATATAATTTAAAAAATATATTATTTATTTTAAAATATCATTAATATGAATTTTGACACTATTAATTTCATATATTATTAAGAAATATATATACATAGTATAACTTTGAACCAAAACATTTAATATATTTATAATATGTCGAGTTAATCTATGAAATTCTGGGCTGAAATTAATTATCTCCAATTTTATTTATTATAATATTTTTAATAACATTTATTGGATGTCTATTTTTTAAATAATTAATGAATCATCATTTACAAGCCTTTAGTTTAATTTTTTATTACATAAAAACTAAAAATAAATTATCATGATTAATATAAACAGTGTATATTTAAAATAACTATTTATAGTTGAATATATATTGAATATATCTATATATAAAAAATGTAATACTTATTTAAAACACGAGTATGAGATATTGGACTTTCCTTAGAATAAAAATACCATAGAATCCTTAAATTCATCCAAGTGGCCCCAAGAGGCCATAAAATCGGATGATGGATGATTTTTGTCAATAATATCTCATCTAATAAAAATATTACAATTTTTAGGGTAATTTTATAATACTTATAATATTATTTTTATTCTAAATTACCTGATTTACCCGTAACCGTGGCAATTTAAAAAAAAGTCACGATTCATTTTTTCCAAAAATCCAATTTCTATTTAGTAAATTTGGACCTTATTATTCAAATTATGGAATCCATTTTTACAAATTCAAAAAACATAATTTTCATAATTAACTATAACTTAATCCTATTTACGGGTCGGGAAAATGATTTTTTAAAGTAAATGCATACAAATGATTGAAATGTTTATATATCCTTATTAAATGAGAAATTTACTCCAATGAAGTAAATTGTATTAAATTATAAAATTTTATCTAATTATACTTTAAAATAAATTAAAAATATAATTTATCACTATAAATTATGTATACAAAAAAGTTGTTTTGAATTAAAAAGCAATAATTTATCACAGTTCATAAAAAAATAAAACTTATCAAAAATTACAAAAAATGAAACCAAAGTGAATTTTATATTAATATTTAGAATAATAATTATATTTTATCAAATAATATATATAAATGTTTCAAAACCCATATTTAAACTAGGTTCAACATTAAAAGTTTGAAAAATTACCTTTAGAAAAATATAGTTTTTTATGTATAAAATTTAGTTTATTATTATGTTATAAATATAAAATATTTTATATGGGTATAAAAAATATTTTATTAAAAAAAATTTATATATATTACATTAATATAATTCAATAATTCTAATTTATTTAATTCATTCGGATAAAATGACTTTTTGAAAATAAAAATAGTTCTTTATAAAAACATTTCTTATATATTAAATTGGTTCCTATATTCATTTTTAATTAATTTGTAACCAATTAATTAAAATATATATTTTCATAAGTTATTTAATACTATTCATAACAGCTAACATAATTTATAGTTTATTTCTTGTTATATTTTATAACAATATTAAAATAATATATTATATGTTTATTAAAACTCGGCCTTGCGAGTAATGCAATCCAATTCATTATTTGTATAGAGTAAGCTAAAAATGGTGTTTATTATAATTAAATCTAGAAAAAAATTTAATATATTCAAAAAAGAAAAAAATTTAAAGTCTTGGGGTGTTACATAAGATCACCCTTTCTTATGTTTCCTTTTCTAGGTTATGAAGAAATGATTAGGTATGGTTTTCATTTGAGGACTACTATGTGAGAATATATTTTTGGATGGTACTTAATATCCTTCATGATAAAAGAATATTATGTCTATATTCTCCCAAAACAATAAACTATAATGATCCTTGACCATGTTTTTATAAAATTTATTGAATATTCATTTAAAAATGTGGGATATTTTTGTATGAAAAGGTTGGGTCACTACAGTTGGTATTAGATAAAACGTTTTGTCAATATTTAATGATAATTATTAGAAAAACATTATTGATATCCATAGGGATATGGATATATATATTTTAAGGTATATGTTAAGGGATATCTCTAATCATAATTCTAAGAATAATTATAGGTGTGGTAAAATAACATGGAATTTTGGTTAATGATATATAATGGGGTTTCCAAGCAATTACTTCCATGTATGTATACTACAAGTGGATGAAGCTTTTGATCATATTTACCAAAGGGTTTCCAACTATGATTATTATTTATAATAATATTCTTTTAAGTTAGTTTCAGTTGATGGAACTAGAAGAAATTATGATAAAATGAATGTGATAGGCAATTCAACAACAATGTGAAACCAAATTGGATTATGAATATGGAGATATATAGTGTGCTAATTAAAAAATAGCTAGTGTGATATATTATTAACAATGTGAATATAGGTGAGAGTTCTAAAGGATCAAATAATGGAGATGATCTTTTATAAATTATCATTTGTTAATGAACATAGTGGAATGCAGATTTATTTTTATATATGTGATGATGGTTGGAAGAAGAACCCAGGTGAATATTTCAAATGGAGAAGAAGATCTTTGTGGAAAACAAGATCACAAAGTAAAAAATTACTAAGGAGTTCAATGTATTATATGTGGGGTAGTTGGGAATTATCTCTATCAATTTCTAATCAAAGGGTTATCTATTAGGATAGGGAAAGACATATGCTATTAAAATTAATGAAATGAAAGTATTTATGTATGCATGTACTTGGATTCATGAATTATGTTGTCGAAGTATTTTAGTAATGGTATTTCATTAATAAGAACTAGGAAACATCCAATGGTTTTGTAAATTTTGGAAGAATAAATGTCTTAATGTAAATTAAGTTAATAGTTATGGATATTATAATGGGGTTATGAGCTTATAAATTATCATAAGTTCAAATTCATTGACAACAATTTTGAGGTTTTATATGAAAGGAGTTAATATTGTTTTGGGATGTTTCAAGAGACATTTATTGAAATAAAACCCTTTGTTTTCGTATATATTTTAGTGAAAATGTTTTTTAAGGAATAATTCCATTACAATTTTGGGAAATTTGATCAAAAGAACTGGTAACCTTTATGTTTTCTCTTATATTTGATGTTGAAGTAATTATGGGTTGTATTTTACCACCTTACAATGTCATAATACATCATTGATATTAGAGAACATTAATTTCTATATCATCCTATGGGAATGTAAATTGAGTGACTAATAAGGTCTCACGGGTTATATATCTACTAAGGATTCTCATACATGTTTATTACATTTTTAAATGAATATTCAATGCATTAAACACACACATTACTGAGGACTCTGTTGGAAACTTGGAACAAAAACTTATAGTCTAGTGAAAGATATTCAATGTTCCCTATAAATATAATCCCCTTTAGTAATCCTAATTAAACCCTTTATTCATAACCATGGGAAAGGAAACATAAGGAAGGGCCAACTTATATAACCCGTAAGCATAAACAAAAGAGATAAATAATAATAACATGAACATTGGGGTATGAGAACACTGTCATGATATTGGAAAAGCATACCCTACATATCAAAGATCATAATCTTTAATAGACGAATTAATCTTTGTAAGTTTATAAGACATGAGTCATAATATTACCATATACCATGATCCATGAGTGTATAATAATAGAATAATTCATGGAATTTTTGGCATATAAATATGCTTAGAAAATAATATGTCAAGGATACCTATGAAGACATTCATAAGATGTTAGGCTTGGGCTATTCACTTGCATACCTACTATGGGAATGGGATAAAATCCCGTGTACAGTCTAGTTTTAGAATTAGGATGAAATACCATATATCCTATTGGTTTGGGAATAGGATTACATCTCGTGTACCCTCTTTTTGCGGACTTGGGCTGGCCGCCTGTGTACCATTGTTTTCTGGGCTTGTGCTGAACCCTCATGTACCCTTTTGTTATTGGATTAGGATGACCACCCATTTAACATTTTAAATCATAATCAATTTTTCATTATCCAATGAATTGGAGGGATATATTGGTCCTAAAAATCAAATAATTAAAATCAATCATTTGTTTTACGTAAGAAAATAAATCCATCATCACATAAGACAACATGTAAATAATTGAGTTTAATAAATATTTTATCATAACACAACTCATTGAAATGATATTGGTTTCATAAATATCACATCATAATAAACGTAAACAAACCATAAAAATATTAATGGTTTAATTATTGAATAATATACCCTTTAAATCAAAATTAACATCAAATAATATTATTTTATATGCAAACATAATTTTGAAAGATAGATTCAACTGAGTCTTGAAGAAAATAACATTTCTGATTTGATTTTTTTAAAATGCATCTGAATTAAAAAACTAAATATTTTCTTTGAAAAAAAATTTAACATGCAAAGAAATATTCAATTTATTATGGTTTCATGATGATAAGAAAACTTTCACATGCCGTATAAGTTAAAAAGAAATCTTTCTATATATTTTTTCATAGGAGAGCATCATTAAGGAAACAAAAAAATACCCACTCTCGATGAATTTTGTAAATATTTAAACATGATTCAAGATGAATTTAAAAAAAACCACAAAAAATAGTAATTTTTTTGAATAAATTATATAAAAAATGGACATGGGATAAAATGATAACTGTATGGGAATCTTTAAAAATATAAGTTCTAAAATAAAATCCCTTATAAATATAATATCACTGAAGTGAGAATTAATAACCTAAATTGATTATGTGCATTATATCTCAATATAAATAAAATAATTTGAAAGAAAAAATAATAATCAATATTCATTACACACGTAATCATAGCATGATATATTCAATGAAGTATAAGGTTAACCCATAGAATGGAAATTGGGTTAAGAAATCTCTTAAAACTTCGTAATAAGTTGAATCAAATGAACCATAAAACTAATAGTTATAAAATGAAACATTTAATACCAAGATGATAATGATATTAATGACATGTTATATCAAACATAAGTATATATAAACCAAATACAATAAATAATTGGTGAATAAGGCATATATCTCATAGAAGTAAAAGTGTGAAGGGAAACCCTTACCTCTTACTTCCCTTTAGTTATTCATACTTTATCCTCATGTATGGTTGTTTAAATAGTGTTATTATATCATTAAATGACAATATAAATATTTTTAATTACTTATGTGGGGATTAATAAAAATTTATGACCAATTCATTAATAACATTTAATTAATTTAAGGTTTCAACTGCGTTCGTTTCATGATTTCAAGATCAGTTCATTTATGTATAATTAATGATGTTATTGTGAAATTATATTACAACTCCAGAACTGGAATGAAATTGTATTAATGAAATTACATAAGTATTAATGGTCCCATATATCTTTTTTATTTATTTTATAAGGAGGATTTATTTTATAGAATACTAATGATAAATGTTTAGTTTATTTTGGTGGTTTTTCTGAACATCATGAACTAGATTTTTTTATTAAATATTATGAGTATATAATAGTTCTAGAACACAAAATAGGTCATTATATATCAATTAAAGTATTATTTAACTGTAATTATTTATTTATGATCATAAATTAATGTGGTAATGGAAAAAAAGTAAATTCATTATCCACAAAGATGGTAAACCACCATAATCTAGACAAGAGTTTTGTTTGATTGAGTAAGAGGATATATAAAATGAAATGTTTATGAGATATTACATTATAAAAATAAAACTCTTGTACATAAATTATTATTTTCTTATAATTGAATTATGGATGAAGTATGTGTAGATAATGTAGAATAATAATGTAAATTAAGAGAGGTTCTTTGTGAAAATTACCTCTTGAATATCGCATCCCTGAAGGATCCCTTAAAGTCCTTGAAATGTTCATTGGAGGAGAATAGAAGCACTTGTTTGGGGATAAACTGAATATTATATATTTTTTATGATATTTTAGGAGCCTCATTGATTGTGATGAGAAATGGGGTGGTGAGGGGAAATATTTATACTTCGAGGAGGGGGGTGTTGTGGATAAATATTGAATATTTTATAATTACATAAAACCACATTGAGGATGCAGTAATTTTGCTGAATTTTTATGATATTTAATGATTTAAGGGATAGTCATGATCTATAAATACCTCAACCATCCATTAAATTTTTTACTTTTTGGAAATTTTATGGCTTTAGCTTTTAACTATATCATGTTTCATTATTTAACATATACTACTATAACACTTTTTATTATCAAATTAATATTTTTATGCCTAAAAATTAAAATGACCTTGAAATATATTTTTTAATTTAATATTAAAAATATGGAATCCATTTTACAAGGTTAAAGACACATTATTTACAAAATTACATTTAAAATTATTCCCAAAGACGCAATAGGAATGTGAATTTTTAAAGTGAAAACTTTCACAAAAATTAAATGTTTTTATATCTAATTTAAATATGTAATTGATTCTAATGAACTAAATTTGATTTATTTATATATAATTGAACTAATTTTACTTTGAAAATAAAAATAAAAATATAATTTATCCATATAAATAAATTATATAAAATATAAGTTTTTTTTATTAAATTTTAGTATTTTTCACTATTAATCAAAAACTCAAAACATCTATAAAAAATAATAAATATTTATCCATAAAAAATATTCATATTATGATTTGAAAAATTATGCTTTTTACAAATAAAATTTATAAATGTGTAAAAATTTATTTTTTAAAGAGTTTCTCCATTAAAAGGTAGTGAAGTTTCCTTTTAGAAAAATATTTCTTTTTATGATTAGAATCGGATTTATTATTATCTTAATCCTATCAAACATATTGGGAAAACATTTGACTGAATATATAAAATGTAAATTTCATAAATATAATTATTTAAATCTTATTGTTTTAACTTTTTAAGAATAAATTCTATTGTTGGCAGAAAAATAGGTTTTTTACAAAAAAAAAACTTCATTTATGTTCAATTTGTTTTTATTTTTATTTAAAATAAATTGGTTACTATATTATGATATTTTACTTAATATCATTCATTAAAGTAATTTAAATGGATAAGTGATTAATATCACCTTAAAATAATAATATTTAATCATTTTTTTACTCGGTGTTTTATCTAACGTAAACTATTAAAGTGACTAAATTTATTTAAAAAAGACATAGCAGAAAATCTTGGGGTGTTATAGGTTGCCAGATTTAATTTATTATGATAGGGATCCTAATTTTTATTTATTATTTTTGGGAAGTATACATAAATATCTAGTTATAGTGTTTAGTTTCATACCTACATATAATCATCATATAGATAGCCAATTTGTGAGAAAAAATCAAACCCTAGAGGATATGTTAAAATATTAATCTATGGATTTCAAAGGTGGTTAGGTGAAACACATTCCTCAAGTTTAGTTTTATTACAAAAATATCTTTCACTCAATAATTTAGATGAATCCTTATTAATACAATAATGAAATGATGTCTAGAACTCCAATGTACTTGAATAGAGATATAGAAATAGAGATATTGTGACCTATGGAAGTTGATGAGATGGAAGAGAATGTTAGAAACATTGAGAAAAATTTAAAGACAACACGATGTTAATATAAATTTTATGATAAAATTTGTTGACACAATATAGAATTTGAAGGTAATGAGAAGGTCTTTATAAATTTTTTTCTAAGGGTGAAAGAAGGAAAAACCATGCCCCAGCTATATTAGTACCTTTGAAATTATTAATAGTATTAGAACTATAGCTTAAGGGTATTAACTTCCACTAAACCTCTCACTGGTTCAACTTGCATTCCATATATCTCTTTGGAGGATGTACATACCTAATCCATCACATCTATGAAACTCGTAGGTCATCCCACAGAAGCATGACAGTATTTAGGATGAATTATAAGTAGATATTATGGATCAAACAGAGAAGGTTCTATGATACAAGACCAATAACATTGACAATGGTTTGCGGAGAACCTACCCGCTTGAGAAATCTATCTAGGAACCTGGGTATAAAATGTGGTATAAGTATCTTCAATTGATGGTACTAATGTGAAAATTTTCAAAGGATAAATTATTTTTAGGTGGGTAAAATGCAACTTCTTGAGATTTTGTGAAATATATATTTTCAAATAAATCTAATCTTATATATATTTTTTATATGGAACACCAATTTTATCTCATGTTCAAGGAACCTCTGAGTTTAGCTTACATTACATGCAACACTAAGTGTAAACCAAACATGATATACTATTGAAATATTATTAGTTATCACCTAGATAATGAAATGTCAAACATGAATAGTATTAAATAAATTTTGAATATTTATTTTTTATAAACATATATAAAATTATTTCTTTGATGACCAATTAATTAGTAATGAAAATAAAATGTAAATGAAAATAAAGGAAATATTTTTCTAAAAAAAAAAATTTATGCACACAATTGTGTTATATATAAATAAATCAAAAAAAATTATCTTTATGAATGATTTTAATGAAAATTATATATTATATATTTAATCAAATTTTTAATATTAATAATATTTTTTTCTAGGTAATGGATAAGATTAAATCCAATTTAATTCTTTAAAACAATAATCTTCTAAAAAAATGTTTTTGGCATTTTTACCTTATTTTAAAAATGGTTTTTCACAATTTTAGATAACTAATTTAAAAAAAAGATTTTAATTTTTATAATTCTTCATTATATAAATTTTTTATAATTTTTGGAAAAAAATTTATTTTTCAAACAAATAGTGAAAGAATACTGAATTTAAATGATAGTTGTATTTTTATTTTAATGTATTTAAAAACACGAAATATATTTTTTATTTATATTAAAATTTAATTAGTTTCTTTTTGTTGCAAATAATTCGTTTAAGATTTTGAAATTGACTTTAGACTTGAATTTATTATAAAATCATTTTAAATTTTATAAAGGACATTTTTTACTAAAAAACTATTTTCTTCAAAAAAAAATTCATTTTAATTTTAAATAAATTTATTCCAAATTGACTTATAAAAAATGGATTCCATATTTCAAATCAAGTGGTACAATTTTATCAAATATTCCCATATTTTTTTAAAATGTGAATAGTATTCTTTGTAATTTGTGTTACCAAGATTAAGGGTAAATTAGGTAATTCAAGTTAACAAAATAAAATTTAATGATTTATAAAATTTCCTAAAAACTTGAATAAATTTTATTATATGGTTCAATTTCATATATATTCACAAATTATTTTATTATATAGAATTTTATGTTCATTTTAACAGGATTTTATCCTTTATAGCGTTTTATTTCAAAAAAAGTAGAACCTATCATAATCAAGTTTTTAATAACTATAATATATTACTAAAGGTTTATCTAGAGTATATGTTTTACTATAGATGGTTTTTATAAAAATAAAATATATATCTTAATCATGTTTATTTAATTTTAATTTTTAGGGAAGAAATAATTACCTTAAATTCTTACAAAATTCCTAGGCAAGAATAACTCAATTGTTGGGAAAATAAAATAAATTTTATTAATTATATCAAATGTAACATAATATGATACATTTAAGGTGATAAAAAAATCTATAGATTACCATAACCTATTTAGGACATAATAAAATAGGTTATTTAATTTTTACTTTTTTTGTGATGTTTCAAATTTCAATGTGATTAATAGTATTACAATTTAAAATAATGTTATTTTATGGGATTAATATTTTATAAAATTTCTAAAAATTAATACAAATATTAAATAAAAAGAAATTGGATAATATATGGTAAAAAATTTCATACCATGTGAATTTATAGTCCTTTTGGAAGCATTTTTCTCTAGAATAGTCTTATTGTATTTTATTTTTAAAATGAATTCTAAAAGTGACTCTTATATCAATTATAAAATAACACTTTATCCCTCACCTCATTACACCTCTTTGAGCCTTATACCTTTACCATTATCTTCAAAATTCTATTATCCACTTCCCAATCCACATTTTAGTAGTTCTAGTATACCCAAAATACTAAACCTATATCCCTCTAGAGGACATTCAAAGGAGTCATTTCGTAGAAGAAGAGGTTCGAAAACATTCAAATGAAGTGAGAGTTAAGGTATGGGATTTTTGTCTGACTTGTATCTATGGGAAGCAAGCCTTATTAAATAATTTATTTCTAATTTTGTGGTGTATATTCTTCCCATGAACATATCTTATGATTCTTATCATAATTTTTTTATATACATATCCATTTAAATTTATTTCTTTTGTGAGGATTATGATTCCAAAGTTACCAAAGTGTTAAGGGTTTTCTTCATAATCTTCTAATTATTTGATATTGTTCATTTATAGGTGCACAACTTTCTAAAAAAATAAGTGTTTTCAGAATTGATATTTTAATTTCATAAAAATTCTTCCATGTGATATTTCAAAATAATTTTCCATATTAGATGATATCCATTTATGTAACTTATCTTTACAGGGGATATGTTCCAAGGATTTAATCCTTAATATTTCTCCAGATGGTTTATGTTTATAATGAAAATATGTTGGTGAAAACTATTACATTTTCTATGGTTTATACATTACTAAAAGGTTTATGAAACCTATTTCATTTCATCTGTTCTATGCCAATGAATGTTTTATGATCTTACCACACACACATGGATGATTTTTTATGTGACTCATGGGACTGATATCTCCCTACAATTCATATGGTAAAGCTAAATATCACAGGTGATAAAAATGGAAAATAAGTTGATGGGCTTGATCCCACTATGGGAAATGTGAGTTTGGACCTACTATGGGAAATAGGTGCATCCTGGTCTACTATATAAAATAGGTTTTTGTTAATATACAATGGGAAATATTTGTGTCCTAATATACTATGGGTAACAGGTGTATCCTGATCAACTATGGGGAATTGGGGTGTTCTAATTTACTATGGGAAAACCAGTGCATCATTATCTATAATGAGATTAATGTGCATCCTTTTATAAAATAAAAAATAGGTCTATCCTAATCTACTTGGGGAAATAGGTGTGTCCTACTCTATAATGGGAAATATGTGAAAAGTCCTAATATTCAATATTGATAGTCTAGGTAGTTAACCTTGAAATATTAAATTTTTTTATATATTTGTGATGGATCTAAACTTTTATGACATGATCATATGGTTCATGACTAATTCGTAATGATTTATCACTCTTATAGGCTTTATTCCCTAAAATGTTAATATTTTATTCAATGAGTCAGGTCTATGATTTATGAAAGTTTGGGTAGGATGTTTTAAGTCATGTTAAATATCACATACCATTATTTAAATCTTATACTTTCAAATTAATATAAATAGATAATTTCTATATTTAACCTTACTCAGCATATGAGATCACACTTTTTTATATTTCCTTCACTAGGTTATAAAGAATGGTTTGGGTAGGGTATGCCAAAGATGATTATATTATGAGAATATATTTGTTGGAGATGTTAAAAATATTTCCTTAAATAGGAAGATTATGTTTCTAGTATCCAAATACACTAAAATATTACGGACCTCAGGTGTGTGTTTTTTTAATTTACTGAATATACATCTAAAAATAAGTACTATATATGCCTGAAAATTCTGGGTTTCTATATGGTAGGAGGCTGTACTGAGTGGATAGCTAGCTATTTATATGATGAGACCTAAGTCACTATGGGATGTTGGGTTGGTTGTCACCTTTATTGTGTTTTGACATTGATATCTTTTTTTATTACATTTTACTAGATTAAAATAAGATAATTTCATTTTCTAATCATTTACTTCATCTTTTTGTATGTAGAAACTTTATTATGGGACATATTACAAAGGTTTAATTGGAGGGTGTATTGATACATTATCCTAAAGTGAATCATTCTTTGTATCAAAGTATCTTAGAGGTTATGATAGGGGTAGTTCATGTCGTGGACTAGAATATATCACATTTTTAGATCCAAGCGATTGAGGTGCAACTTGGAGTGGGGTTCTACATGGATATAGTGTGAGAGTACATACATGGGAAGCCACATCATTTAAGGGTATGAATGAAACAAAAGATGCTAAATAATCAATGGGAATAATTTATTAGGTCTTTGATTTCCCAGATACACGTAATTTGTTCAAGGTAAAATGTATAATGTTAATGCTTAAGGGGACTAAAAATCTTTGCTGGGAATCTATAGTTTATGAAAACCGACATATGGGCTTAGAGTGGAAGGGAATCATGTCCCTATTATTTCAGTAGTTATGAATTGAATATTTAATGATAATGAATTCTTTATAGATATTTTATGTGTATCCATAAGAGAATACAATGGAAAAGTACACTAACCGTTTAAAGGATTTTGGTCGTTATACTCTAGAGGTGGTTATGATTGATCAACCGAAGTCTCAAAAATACCTATAGGGTTTGTGACCTGACATCCAATCATAGGTATATGTGATTGGTCTCACCACTTATGTTGATTTTGTCAAGAGGTATATATTAGAAGACATAGATATAGTGGTAAATATTGAATTCTCAAGCTCAAATATTTATCCCGGTGGAAGTTCTTGTGGAACATAGAGAATGAAGAATCAGTTGAATGATAATCACATAGGTGGCAGATGTAATTCTCAGAAGTGGTCTTCCTCTACACCATTAGTAACAATATGTACTTTTCTATAGAATGATATAGTTAGAGATATTTGGATTCAAAGTCCACTCTTACATAATAAAATATTCAAAGTCCATATGGCTCCAATGATAGGAATTAGGATTGAAACACCTTCACATAAAGGATATTTTTTCCAATGAAGTTTAATGTGGGATTTACTATTGTCACAGGTACCATCATTATTATATATTTAATAGAAAATGATCTATTTTATATAGGTTCCTCACAATCATTTATTTATTCCATCTTTTTGTATGTATTAAAACATCGTATCATGCCCAGGTACATTTTTTATGGAGTTGTTGATTCATATTCATAAGAAGAAAGAGTAGGGGTTTCATTGTTCTTTATGATCACTTTTTGATATATAATAAAGAGTTATTTTAGGAAATTATAGTTCTTTATATGGATCTATTCAATGTGTTAATAAAAATGGATTTTATGGTCACTTACTCAGTTGAGATTGATTGTGATCATCAGTATATTTCATTATCTACTTCCTATGGGAGGTCTCATATGTTTTAGGAAAAGTGATATATGAGGTACCATCATGTAAACCCATATCCCAATAGCTTATGAGTCAATTTTATACAATTTTAGTTGAGATCGATTATTTTTCTTCTCATGTTGATCATACTATAGCTATTGAATATTTTACTGAGGTCAATCCAGATGGATTCTCTAAACTTCCCTTAGAGAGGTGGTGGAATTATCTATCAATTTGGTGCTTAGTACATAACCAACTTGTATACCCTCTCATCACATGGAATATTCTAAGAAAAAAGTGACCAATATTTAATTGAATGATCTGCTTAAGAATTGATGTATTCATCCCATAGTATTAGAAAATCAAGTTATATCCCTGGTTTCTAGTCATGGATATCAACCCTTAAATTGTGGCTATAGGTAGTATCCACAGTTTACCTAATCATGACTCATATTTTTGTGGAAATAGAGTCAAGGATATTTAAACTATTTGAAATCATGGCTATATACCTATAATAATTGTTAGAATACAAGAAATTTGTGAATATCCATGGTTTCCACCATGGAAATACAAATTTATCCATGGTTTAAAATAATGACTATTACTAGTCCCGCAATAGTCTATTTCAACTTTTTTGAAAATTTTGAAATAAACTAGTAGACATAATTTCCACAATAAAAATAACCATGTAGACATGGTTATCAAAAGTGGCCATTTCTTATTTCATGCAATCCTATGGCCACAATTTATAACCATGGTTAGAGGGTAATTTCCACATTAGAAACCATGGTTACTGTTCTATTACCACAATTTCAAATTGTGGATCTAGTAATCTCCACCAATCATCAAAATTGTATATTCCCTTCCACTCCTTCAAAAATATAACATACTTCACACACTATAATATAATTAAAAATATATAAATTCAAATAAAAATAACTATTAAAAAACTAAACTAAAAAAATAAAATTCAACCTTTAAATAAACAATGATTGTAATCTACATCATAACTGATCCTAAATATTAATATCATTAGAACCATAAAACCCTCATCTACACCTCCCACAAAAACACCAAAACCACCTCTCATGCCGCCACCACCACCACCAGTATCTTAATTAACATGGGAATCTACATCAACGTCAACATCAGTAGAGACAATAGAGCCAAAATTTATAGGAGAAGAGGAATCCTCATAAACCAAACACATCATCAATAAACAAGCATCAACCTCCGTAGCAAATTTTAGTGGAATATTATAAGAAATATGAGATATATCCTTCGTCATTTTTTTATTTATCATATTTTGACGCTGATTAATTTTTTTTTCCTTTTTGAGTTTCTTATTTGATTATGGAATTGAATTTTTCCATTGTGAACAAAAAAGAAACATTACTAAATTATATTATCTCAACAGAAAAGTGTCTAGATGGTAAAAGATTATTATCCGGTCGATAATTAACTCAAACATGATGTACATCTCCAAATACCTCACTTAGATTATTATTATATCCCAAATGTTTTAGTATTTTTCTTTTAATTCCTACAAATAAATATGTTGAGTGAAGTATAACTAACAAAAAAGGATAAAATAATATAAATAATTAAATTATGTATGAATAATATAAATTAAAATATAATTAAAACCATCTCCGAGGTGTTTCTATTTACCCCAATAATATATCTATTTTTACTAATTTTTCAAAAATAGGCAGAGAGAGGAACATAAATCTCGATATTGAATTCATTTTTCTAAGAAAAAATGAATAAAAGAACATTCAAAAACATAATAAGTGATTGTAAATGAAATGATATGATTGTAAATTGTAATAAGATAAATTTCAATAGTCTTTTGTTAAAAATGTAAATATGAAATAGTAAGTATATAAACATGAACTAATAATAAATAACAAATAGAATCGAATAGAAAGGTAAAACTACTAGAAAATGCTTAAGGAAATGCCCAAATCAAGATGAAACTTTATTGTTTTCATTAATATTATAGAAGAATAATAATGAATCATAATGACTGCTACACAGATTAATTTTACACACACACATGTAATATAAGAGACAATAATATGTAACATGTATTAAAAAATAACACAAACTATTTAGAGATCACATATAATTCAAAATTTTACATATATTTTAATATATATATAAAATACAGATTTTGGAACATAGATTACATAAATTACACAAATATTCCAAATTATAGAGGCCACATAGATGATATAAACATATTCTAGTATTTAGAAACATTTAATATTATATACACATTGTAGACATAAATTCAAGATTACATAACAAATAATTAAACATAGATTCCATATTTCATAATATATAATTTGTGTGCATATTAAAATAACCTAAATAAATTTTTGAGAGACATTACAAATAAAAAATACATTTGGAAATGTATATATTTCACAGATATAGATGGTAGAGTCATATTACTGATTATAAAAAAATTATAGTGAAATTATTAAATTAAAATTTAATAATACACAAATTGAAATTTAAAATCGTATATATCATTACATATATGTGTATTACAAATGAAATGTATTGTTACATTACATGTTGGTAACACACATTTTATTAAAACACATATTAGATTATATAAATAATATATGACATTTCTATTCAATTATTATATGATATTTTTATAATAAAAATATCAATTATATATATATTATAATATAGAATTATTATATAGGGGTTGACATATTTTTAATAATTATTATCATTTTTAATTGTGGTATCATGTGATATAATTTTAAAATGTAATACATACATTATTGTGGAAAATGATACACAAATAAGACAACCAAAGATACGTTATGATAAAAAAAATTAATGATTAGTAAACTTTTATAAGAACACAAATGTTATGTTAGATTAGAGATTATAAAACACTGGTTATACACGAAATAATGATTATAGAACACTGATATAAAACATTGGTTTTATATATTGAGAAAACATGCATTCTATATTTTTTTCATTATAGTTTATAATAACTTTTTGTCATGTAATTGATAATCAATATTCCAGATTATACTAAGGATATAATAGATTTTAAAAATATATTTCTTATTAAAAATAGTTTATTAAATTATAATTTAGAAATACACTCATTTCAATTACAATTTGTTCACATACTAAAATACATATTTCAAATGTCGTTGATGTGGGTTATTATATATAGATTGTTTAATTTAAGTTTCAATTTGGTAACCATTAAATATTTTGAAAACAAATTAATACACTTATATTGTATATTATAATACTTATAGATTGTTTAACACATATTACGACCTATATTGACATAGATTATAAAAATAGATGAAACCCCCCAAATTATTCTACTTTTTTACTTTTAATTTCACAGATATTATTATAAATATATTGTCAAGTAGTTATATGATAAATTTACTCATATATTATAAAAGATTTTAGAATCTTAATCAAAGATAGAGATCACCGATTGGAAAATAAAATATAGAACACTTTTATAAACTGATTGAAAATTAAATAATTTTTTTGTAATAGTAAATTAAAGATTATGATAAATTGGCTATACATAGATTTAATTTTATACAAATAAAAAAATTATAAAAATATGGTTGTACACATATTTTAGTCTCTGTACACTAAACAAAAAATAGGTTGTTACAAAATGTTGATTCCTTATAATGCACAGGTTATGACACATATTATTCCAGATTATACAAACACTATTCATGTTTTATACAATGTTCATAGACATGTTATGAAATAATTTCCAATAGATGATAATTAGGGTCATAGAATAGTAAAATGAGTCACATAGTTTTGAGATTATAAAACCTAGATAGATGAAAAATAACTGAGATAAACACGTCTGAAATTAAATGACTCTGAAGATTAATTAAATCTAAAAGTAATATAATTTTTGAAAGATATTAAAAAAATAAAAATGCTATAGCATTAGAATTTTGGTTCCAAAAAACACTATGGAAGACAATGGAATTTTTCTCATATATGGAGTTTGAGTTTGAATTCAAAATTTACAACACCATTTTCATAATTTAAAAATATGGAAAGACTCATGGATTGTGCTGTGATTCAAACTTTAAGAAATCAGACATTCTCATAACACTATAATTTATTTTTAAGGGATTATTTTGACACATTTTTCAAGGATAAAAATAAATATAAAATACTATAAATTATAGAATTAAGGATAATTTGAAACTAGTTATGATGAATCAAATCAATTATTATTAACTAGATAATGATGTCCATATGAGGGATATAAATAAAAAAAATTAATGTTCAATAGAACTCATTCAACTGGAGAATCATGTTAAGGATGAAACTTTTTCAAACCTATTCCATTCAAGTTAGAGAAACAATATTTCAATTCTATTAAAGTTCCACTATGAATTCATATTAATCTAGTTGAAGGAAATTATTGTAACTTTAAGCTAATTGAACAAAGGGAAACTCAACTTCATATTGGTTAGAACTTCCACCAAACATCAATAGAGAATTGTAATATAATTTAAATTAGCAGGGGAACACTTAGATAATTTAATCAAAAATATCTCTAAATAAAGATAGAGCATGAGACTTAATCGAAGAAAGAAAATACCACATACAGACCACATAAATAATATTCCCTATAATGAATGAAATAATAAGTGGAATACTTACCAAAAATTAGGTTTTGGGATTGATATTAAGAAATAAGAAATTAATAATCTTATGGATACAAATTCAAATATTAAACAATCTTTTAAATGTTATTTTAGAGAAACATTAAATATAAATAAAAGTGATAAAATATGTAAAAAAGTGAAAAGCTTTACTATAGTTGGAATGCATTGTAAAAATTTTCCCAACAACTATAAAAGATTCAATAGAAACTATAGAGGTTTGAAATATCATTGAATGCACAAATAAATATAAAAAATAAGATTAGAAATATATGAATAATAGAAAATTTATATCCTAATAAATGGGATATGATAGAAAGATGAATGTCTATGATGAATCTAAGAGTCAGTAAAAAATATATTTACAATGAATTAATAGCTAGAAATAAGATTCAAGGTATAAAATTATACAATTTTTAACTTAAAAGTTTTTTATTAACATTATGTATGAGAAGAATTATATATAAAACATCATCATTTATGTTGATACACAATGGGATAAATTTATAAAATTTACAATAGAACTGGATTTATTTGGTATCCAAGTGGAATAAGTCATAAAAAATCAACATGGGTTCCCACTAAAGAATAAAAAACTCCCCCTGGGACTTTGGTTGTGCCGAAACAGAAGAGTTAAGGCCTTGGATATGAAGAAAATTATTCTTATGAGGAAACCAAGTAGTTATTAAAGAAAAAACATTACCCAAAAAATAAAACCTCATGTCCCAACATAGAATCTTGATTTTATTAAATTTTAAGATCATCTAGTGATATCTCAATCTCTTTAATCAGTTCGGAACTAGTTTCATGAAAAAACTCTAGAAATGGTCATGTTTATTATAATTAAATATTAATTTCAATGGGACATGTAAGAATAAGTATAACATATGAAATATAAAACTAGTTCAGTAATATGATGCATAAGAATAAATTATCAAAATGTATAAATAAACTTAAAGGAATGATTCCCAAAAAAAATAAATATTTATGTTGAAATAAACATAATAATGAAGGAATTTGATAATGGTTGTGTCCAAAAACATACTACTATATAATGAAAACCCAATTTCACGCACAAAAAAAATTTAAAGGTAACAAATATATATTTCAATAAAATTAAATTGCAGATTTTAAATATTAAATTACATGTGATTTCTCATGATATGGGAGTGAAGTGTGTCTAAGAGTGTGAATTTATTTCATTGAAATTTTATTTTATCATTTATATAATATTTCTCATATAAATAGAAGTTTTATAATTTCTTTAACATGAATAAAATGAGTAATTTATACATTTAAAATGACATTCTAATAAATAAATTATAATATCTATAAATTTAACTAATACCTTAAATTATGGAATCTTTTAATAGTATATCATCTCTCTGTATTGTGATATTGGGAATTCAGGAATGATTTGTATTTCTTTAAACTAGGAATCAACTATAACTTTACAACTAGCATACGAGTTATAATTGTATACTTTCCCTATATTACCCACCTCCATTAAACATTCTACCTTTTCATTTTCCCCAATTGGAAAATTATATCAAATATTTGTTAGAAAAAAAATTTATTAATAAAATATTATAAATTAATATAAATAAATGATGGTAAATATTAATTACCCAAATCTATTCCTAGGAAATTTCCTTTTTTGGGCTCTTCTTTCCATCAACTTATTGCTTAAACTAGAAATATATTTTTGTGATTATCAAGTGTTCCCATAAATTTTTTACATTCCTTTCCATTTTTCTTCATTATAACACCATTCTCATTTTATTGATCTAAAATATGCATTTGAAGATTCTAGAACAATTGAATTTTGGTGCGACCTAATCATCTAGAAGAGGATGTAGCTAATAATGAAAAATAGTTACTAAAGGAAAATGATATATATTAAAATATTAATAAAAACTATTAGTAATGTTTAAACACATACCGGTAGATGGGGAGTCTGTTGACCCATGGAGTGATGTGTCTGGATAAATGGGTGTATCCTCTATGAGATGTGGGATATATATAGCTGGAGTACTCTATATAGTAGACGTTGATAAATGTACGGATGGAGGGAAAACATGATGGATAGACCTATATAGATGAAGGTGGATATGGATATAGATATTTTTATAGGATATGCGGAGGATCAATAATATTTTTAGTAGATGGTGGGAATGTGTAATAAGGAGGTATGGGATCTGATGAACTACTATCGAGTGTGGGTGAAGACTGAAAGGGATATACAAATGGTGGTTATGGAAAATAATGAGATGGAATAGTCAAAGGATGACCTATGTATGACCAAATTAGTGTAAAGGGAGGATAAACTAGAATAAATCATGATGACTAAAGTGTTATGGTTTTTGGATGAGCCACTAATTCAATAATACCAGTATGCCCTTTTATATGTTCTTCCATTGCATCATAATACAATTTTTTCTTCAATGATATAGCCTAAAATAACGTGGATAATAATATAAAACAAATAATAAAAAGATAAATTATTTGAAATAACATAGTAATAAGACATAAAATTTACTTACAATGGTGATCATAGGAGACATACCTAAATCTAAAATACATTGATAATTTCTCTTTATTATCATCCTTATATCTTCTTCATAATTAGACATTTTGGTATGGAAATTTGAAGTAGTATTCTTGGGTAAATACAAATAATAAAAATGATAAATAATATATATATTTTATTTCAAAAATATATATGAATGAAAAGACACAAAAATTAATTTAGTCTAAGGATTTATCAAATAAAAAGTAATAACTTCATTACCTTTTCATATT
Organism: Viscum album; assembly: GCA_963277665.1. NCBI lineage: Eukaryota > Viridiplantae > Streptophyta > Magnoliopsida > Santalales > Viscaceae > Viscum > Viscum album. Next base: position 1,979,439,034 of record OY728125.1, on the reverse strand, counting down.
CAGTCACCATAATGTCACCCGATTTAAATTTTTTTCAATGTAATCTAAAATTTTAATTTGATATAATTTATGAAATTAAAAAATCACTTAAATTATTTTAATAATTTCATGTAAATAATTAAAAATGTGTCCATTCTATGAGTTCCATTTTTAAATTTAAGGCTAACAGTATATTTTAACAATTTAATCATTTGTGTCATCGAATAAAACATTCAAATAAATGTCAAAAGGTTTATCGAAAACATCACTATCATCCATGCCATCATAAAGAATATGTCTTATAATGACATCACCAATAATAGAAATTTTTTATTTTAACGGGTCAATTATAGAAAAACATTGTCACGATTATGATTTAAGAATATAATGTTCATCAGCATGAAGTTTAAATTTCATATCATCATTATAAAAATATAGTTATTTATATGCATTCCTTTTTAGTTCATTGAATCAAACTACATTCAATTAATAATTGTGACCTAACCATGTGCATAGTAATATAATAAAATGATTGTTTCAACAACCCTATAATATGATACATTTTCTAATCAATGTTTCTTATGTGATTCACTCACATAAGAATCTATTATGGAGCTTATCATGAAACTATTATTCTTTATTTCTATTTTTCACAACTTAGTACAATTAATTTAAATCTGTTAACAACCATTTACATACAATCATATAATAAATTTTTTGAAACAAATTACAATGCTATTATTTCATCTTATAAACCATTTATTGATAAACTTAGTACATGAAAGTTTCCGAAAAAGAATATTAAGTAGATACCTATGAATATTTTATGTAAAAAAATCTATTACCTTTGGCTTTAACAAAGTTGTAAATTATTTACTGTGAAATTAATTATTATTATTAATATATAGAGAATGGTGTATTCTTTTTATAATTTCTAAATTTTCTCTTCAAATATTAATGCATTAAAATGTTAGAAAATATGAAAAAATAACACAACTAAATAAGGATTATTTATCAGTTTACATACATAATGTAATCAACAATCATTCCATAGTTGAATAATATTATAAGATGATCTATTTATGAATCTTCCCTGCATAAAGTACCTATTTTAGTATGAGTTAGATATGCCCTATTTGGGGAAGTGGAGGAAATATAGGCTTAATGGGATCATACTGCTCATATTTAGTTCTCATTAGTCTATTAGACATTATAGTGACATTATCCAAGTAATATGAACAAAAATATGTGGATTATTATGCTAAATAGCATTTAATAATAGGCAATTTGGGATGATGTTTATTTCACACAAATTATTTCAATGTATACAACATTATTTGCATCAGATATAACTGGTGACTCAAAATAAGACCACTTAAAATAACATTTGGGGGAAGATTTGAAATCAGATGTAACATAAATTTGAAAAATGATAGTGGGATTTCTTAATTCAAAAATTATAATCAATACATCCTTAAAAAAATTTAGACAAAAATTCTGCTCAGTATTTTCATACAAATGTCTTGATAAGAATGATATAACTTAATAAAAACAACACTAACATTATATGGAAGTAAATGTTTAATAGATGGTGGAATAAAATCATGTAATAAGACACGGTAATCATGTTGGTTATGATATTTTATTTTGAATCATTATTTGTTCACCCGTTTCAAAATATTACTTGAATAACCGTAATGAACATTCAAAATTTCCATGACCTAAATAATTTTTTTACTCTTAATTTATCATTGAATTATAGGAAAAGTTGAAGTTACACTTATTATGGAAAATTAACTCCGGTTGAAGTTTTCCCTTATACCCCAAACCATCAAATAATGAAGTGATCATAAATCATATCTTTCTGTGACCTAGGAATTTAAAATAGTAAGAAGTGATATTTCACAAAAAAAATTCTCGATATTCATTTAATCCTTGTAGTAATGAATTGAATTTTATGACCAATTAAGAAAGTAAAAGAATATATTTTTACTTTTCTAATTTCCCTTGGAATTTGAATTAATATTATTTCAACATATATCATTGGATTAACTGTCTACAATAACATAATTAAAACCAAAAATTTCATTAAAAATATCATTCAATGAAATTCATTTAGTTTTTCCTGCCAATACAAAATTATTGAACTATTTCATATTTTTTTATGTAATGATGATCCATCTGTAGAAATCATAAATTCCTTATAAAGATGAAATTTTGTAGAAAATTTAATCTCAAGAAATCGGTATTTTTCCAAAAAAAATAGTGGTGGATAACATACCTTTTCTACTCCAACCGATCATCATTCCATAATTAAAGACATCGTTTATCATCTATATTAAATTTGTCTGAAATTTAAAGTATTATTTCCATGATGAATTAATTTCCTTCACACCAAAGATCAAAATATCATTTATCTCATCTAGTAATGGATGAAAGTCTCTATCAGTATAATTTCTCTGATCACTGTCTTCATATATCAATATAATCTTGAAAATAAATGACTCCTTCATACACAACAATTATAGAAATTTATAAATGTGAATAAAAATGGCCAAGAATGATGTGTAGTATACATATGATGAAATGTGTTGAAACTCTCACATGATAATCCCAAGATTACTTTTTATGGGTCAGTTAAAAAATTTAAAGGCAACATATCAAATTTATTCCAAGATAATCAATCTGCATGATTCACTATTTCATCATTACAATTTTTATTCATCTTTGTGACAACTAGAATTTTTTTCCCTTTAATATTACATAAAGAGTTTTTGAAGCCTAGGAATTAAAGGTAAATTATGAAACACTTTCTATGGTATGAGGGATTGAGTTAAATTTTTATTAGTCTTCTACCATGATATAACACACTATTTTATTTGAGTCAACATTTAATTTTACTTCATGAACATAAAACTATTTTAGGGGAAAGTATGGATCTTGGTAAATGAAAATAGAAATTTGTAAACCAACAATGATTCTAGTTAATTATTCTCTATAGTATATATATCATTAGATAGTAAATACTTAATAAATATGTGTATATAGTCAATCATAATATTAATAAATCCATACATTTCTTTCCCATGATATAATTTCACTAAAAGCTCATGTTTTCTCATTTTTTATCATGAGAAATATATTGGTGTATTTACATCTTCCAATAGCTTTCTAACACCCTCAACATCTTTATTATGACCAACATATATATACTGTGTTCTAAAATTCATTTCTTCTTGCATTGGTAACCATGAGGATATGGTTTGGGAAACTAATGAAAACCTATTAGAAATCAAAAAATTTATACCATCCTTTTTAGTTAAATCAAGGTCATTATCCACATGAGATTTTTCTCTATTGTGATACCATACAAGATATTTGTTTTTAGAATTAATTTTAATGGATATAGTAACTTCCTCATGAGTTAACCATGGTCTTATAACATAATAAAATGATCACCATAGAATTAGAATACTATCTAAATCATTGTTGGATGCAATGTCTAAAAAATATCAATACTCCTTCTGAAACCCGTCAATGATATGATCAATTTCATAAATCCAAGTTTTATCCATTCTAATGCAAAATAAAAATTTATTAAAAAACTTCTATAGAAAAATAATTAATATTTCTTTTCATGAGATAAAAAGAAATAATCAATAACATTATTTTAACAGCATCATTAAAAATATATTAAATAGAAAATAAAATAATATATCACAAGTTAAATTTTAATATATAATAAATTTTCTATTCACACAGTGCACCATTTTTTTATCAAATACTGAAAACGGTATACATAAAGATCACATATTAAATATTTAATAGACATATAAAAAAAATATTTTAAAAGATATCATATATAAGGATAACATTTTCATATGTTCTGGAAATTATTGTGATACACTATCCAAGGTTGTTAGGAGATTGATACGAGTGTGGGAGTTCCCTTATTTTAAACTGGCGATGGATAATATTCAACCTGATAAGATTCTTGTTGATTCATGGATTCATTTCAACTACAATGGGAAATAACACTAAAATATGTGCTGAAAATAAATTTAAAAATAGAATATAACGAGGCCCATTAAGATATTGACACATAGACGGGTAATTCAACTCTAAATTATAATGTAATATCATTTTTTGGAGTTCTTGATGGGCCGACCTCTGATTCATAGGATTTATGAAAGCCTCCAACCATTAAAAAAATTGGATGATGCTGCTCTATGAGTCATTATCATCTTGGAAACACTCCAATGAAGGCTCTATCTCTGTAAGTTATAGATCCTTGGTCATATTTCTTATGTGAAGGGTCATAATACATAACCTCAGACAGATATCAAAACAAAGATTTCACACTACTGGAATCATGAAAATTGTAGGTTAATCCAGATTGGAAAAGGAAACTACCACTTCATATTAGAGTTACAAGATGATTTTAATTTGGTCTCGATATTTGGGAACCTCAATATGACGATAAGAATTTTATATCTCTCTAAATGGGTTGCAAACATCAATAGATTTACCTAATATAATTCTTATGCTTAGTTATATATCAGAATGAATGTGATTCTTTGGGATTTTTGTCACCCCATGACCCTTAATGACTTAGTCGTATGTGTCAGTACCCCTTTGAAAATAGATCTGTGAACCCTAATGTCCACCTGGGTCTCTACATAATGGTGCAGATCAAAATTAACTAAGAAAAAACACACCACAACTGATTTATCATATTGAAAATTATCATAAATCCGATGTTTTGTTTGAATATAAGAATAGGACCCCATATTTTGATGTTTTCAAAATGGTAGGCCATGAAATTAAGAATAGTAGGGTGGTTAGTAAGTAGGTCAAGCCAACTCACAACTCTATGTCATGGAATGAGGTTCCAAGAGGAAAATGGGTAATGTAGGGGTGATTGAAAAAAAATTTAACATCAAGATAGGACAATTCTATGAAATGGTCCAAATATGTTAATACAGGCACCACATGGGAATCTCATGTTGAAGAAGAAGAAATAAGTAAACTCTTTATCATCCAATTGAAAATCCTAAAGGAAAATTTTCCAATTATAGTGTTGAGAAGGACCACTCTGCCATAGAAGAATACTGGTGCCTATTTTTTAATCATTCCTCTATCATTTTCTATCTTGTTTCCTCCCATGATTAGGATGAAATTATGCTTTACATGATTAATTATCATTTAAATGTGGCTATCCAGATATATCAAGAAGATGTTGAAACCCCCACATATGTGATTCAACAGGGACTTGTGGTGGGGTAGTCGCTGTGTCCACTGGATTCAAATTAGAAATGTTGAGAATTTATAGAGAATAAATCTAATATTCAGCAGGAAAAATATATAGGTATTGCATAACTGTTTTTCACTCATTTTACTATGGATAGAAAAAAGCACAATCTTCTCCAATTTGCATGACTGAAGGACTGTCCAGAAAATTAGAAAGAAGAAGAAACATGGATACAAAATAGTACGACAATTGAACCCCAAAAATTAAATTAATTATCTCTTCTATAACTGTGAGGGACTAGATAATCATATCAAGATGAGTTCCCTTTGGCTACTTTTAGGAAAATATAATCCTGTATTGAATTGGATATCTAATTCCTAGAAGAAATCTCCTAGACAGACCTTTCCCTTGAAAATAGTGGATACACTTTTTTGGGTATTATCCCATACTCTTCCAATGTGGACATGTTATGGCTCCTACATCATAGTATCATTGAAAATATTTCCATGGTTTGTATATAAGATCAGTTTTTTATTGTAACACCTCGAGCTTCCACGATACACGTCTCTTTCAATAATGCAATAGCTTGCATTGTACGCAAGTTTGAGATTCTAATGAACCGCGACCAATCAAAATAGCCATTATGAATAGTAATACCCAAATTTTGAAGTTATATATATTTTATATTTCAAAATTGACTTAATTTTTGGATTTTAAATATGGAAATTAGCCTATGTTGAATTTTTGGTATTTTTCTGAGAACTTCCAATTTTTTATGAATAGTAAAAAATACTTAAAAAAACTTTATTAGTAAAAATAAATTATAGTGATAAATTATACTACTTAGTGGTTTTAGAGTATAATTAGAATATATTTTTACCATTTTATCCAATGTTGGGCATTAGAATTAATTTCACTTTGAAATTGGATATAAACAATTGTCAATATTTTGATATATATTGTTTCTTAAAAACACGCTATTTGTTGTGACAGTAGGAATTAATTATAAAATTAATTAATTCAAATTATATTTTTTTAATTTCGTAAAATAGACATCATTTTTGAATTCGGAATATCGATTATATCTTAGGGTAAAATTTTCGCATTGTTCTGAAAAACTTCAATTTTTGATGAATAGTGAAACCACTAATTGGTAGTTAAAAAACCGATTTTTCATTTAAATGAAACATTACCACTTCTGTGATTTTATTTTCAAAAATCCAACATACATGATTTTAGTTAGGATGTAAAATTTGGTTCAATGAGATTAAAATAATTTTTTGGTGAATAGTAACTTTTAAGTTTAATTAATCGCAATTAAAGGTAATTAGTGAAATTTAAGGTAAAAATGATATTATAAAAATATTAAAATACCCTTACACTATTCCTACCCTTATTGTATGAGTCATGGAGGACCAAGAAAATCCATGGGTCAACTTGGGTACCCCATGGACCCACTTTTGTAAGAAAATGACATTAATAACTTTTTATTTAAAGTAAAAATAAAATTGTCACAAACATGTGTTGTTTTACTAAAACAATTATTAAATGGGGTTATATAAGTTATATTTTTTACTATAAATATTAATTGGAAACATAAAAATATTTCCTACATCATGATATTTTTTTTATAATTTTTATACATTAAATAAATTAAATTTTTTATGACACCATGATGATGCAGCTATTACCTCATTAATTAACGATTTAAATAAAATGAAAATATAATGTAAACTATAAGACCTACACTTGTCAAAAACCAATTGTATGAGTATATTTATAACCCTTATCAACTTATCCTTGAAATATATAAGTGTGGGACCTTTAAAATCCGAAACTCATTATATAATAAAGTAACATTTCATGACTTTCCAAGAGTGCCCCTCCTATCTTCTTATAAAAGGAACCCACCTCTACCACCTTATTCACACATTAAAGCCATTTGGATTGGCCAAAATCTGCCCAAATACTCTCTCAAAATCCCTATCTTACTCCTAAAATCCCCACATTGGGCAAAAGTCTTCCCAAGGAATCCTTTGGCTCAAATCAAAAAGAGTTACCCGATTTTAAGGTAATGTCTTCTCTTATGTTCTTTAGTTTTATTTTGCTTCTCCAACCCATTAAAATCTTTTTATTACTTTATTTTTTAACAACACCAGTATCTACAATATACTAGGATGTTTTTATGATAATTATTTGATTTACACTTACACACACCTTCGTCTAATGGTTAAAGAACATACTGTTTCTGTGGGTGGTGAAATACTGCCTCACGAAACGATGATTGTTCAATATTCTTTTAACACCTCTAATGGTGTCCATTTTGATGACACTATTTTCATATATGATATATATATTATTTATATGTTTTCCTTATGCTTATTTATTTTTCATTTGTCACATACCTTTAGGATTTCCATTATGGGTAAACACGATAATTTCAATTTAGGAAGTGCGGATTACCTCCCCCACAAAGTGATTTGAATCGTTAATGACATATGTGGGATGTGTAAAGGATGGATTAAATGGTATTATACATTATATTATACTGGAATTACAGTATACCTTTATAGAATTATAATTTCATTCCATTAAATACGAAATATAAATTAAAGTAGTGTTCATGCGTACGTACGACTTACCGTCTCCATGAACGGTGCATTTCATTTCTTACCTCTAAATGTTATGTAATATTATAAATGCATGTATATAATGGATATATATGATATCTACATCATGAATATAATTCTGGATAGAATAGATATTTCACCACATGAACAACTTGTAATTATAAGAAGTTTATTTTTGACTCAAGTACCAAAGATCGACAAAATGACTATTATTAACATAAATAATTACATAATGTTCATATCATGGTAATAAGTGATATAAAAGGAATAATGAACATGAAAAAGGTTCTTAAGTAAATATAAATTAACTCTATTTTATTATTCAGGAGATAAAATAATGATCGAGTCAAGTCGGACATGAGGTAAGGGAACTTCTTAACCCAATTTCCATTCTTTGGGATAATCTCCTACTTTCAAATTATGTCATGATATTATTATGTCCTATCTTGTATTTGTGCTTTATCTATGTGTAATTATAGTGAATACACATAATAGAACTATTTTATTTAAAAAATGATCTTTGTAAGGACTTCATCTCAATCTCTTTTCATCGAGGCATATTTTTTTTATACCCAAATTTCTTTTATACGGTGTATAAAACCCTTTGACTTTTACATTTATTCAAAAGGAATCTTTTTATATAAAGCATTTTACTAAATGACAAAAAGGAATGTTTTTCTTGTCGTATGTATGTGGAGAAAACGACTTCTCCACCGTCGTGGCCATTTTTTGAGTTTCGGCTTCCTCTACTAGCCATAACTTTTTTAAATGAAAAATAATTACAAAGTTTTAATTTTATTTTATTTTGGTATTGAAAATGGTTTTGTATATGTTTTTTTATATCAATGTGTTGTCTTCATATCTTCAGATTTAAATGTGCAAATGTTATGTTTTCTTTATGAATGTTTTATGTTATAAGATTATGTTATGGTTTGTGATATGTTTAAACCTGTTCATATGAGGAATGCATTGGACTTAATAAGTGACGGGTGGAGCCCGCTATAGCTCCTCGATGCATCGGTAGGTCTCATGAGACAAACTAGTGTCTTGGCATGAGGCCTTGACAAAATATTATTTGTAGTTTTGGCACAAGGCCTTGGCAATGTGGTTATGATAGTTTGGCATTATGCATTCCATCATTATGAAATTGGTTATTGATATTGCATGTGATTATTCGACCAGTAAAATATCCATGTGAATAAGTAAATGGAATTATTTCATTTTACTTTTTCTATATTATGCTTAATTTAAAGTTTAAAAGGATTTTGTTTTAGTTATATATTTCCTTAAATGTTTATGTTTATTTATGAAAGCTTCCGCTATATTTTTATCCTTACTGAGCATCTGAGCTCACCCCATTTAATGTTTTAATTTTTCCAGGATGTGATGAAGTATATTATGAATGACATGCGGGGATAGTATGAGGGGATACAAAGACAAAATGTTTTTTTAGTTTTGTTTTACTTTATGATGTAATGTAAGACTTATGAATGTATCTAGTGTTTCCAAGACTACTAAACTAATCGGTCTTTCGAGACATGATCTTTTGTGATCATGCCAATGTTACGCAATAATGAAGTGACTCTGGGTAACTAGGGTCGGGGTGTTACATTTATGTTCAGTTTTTTCAGATATGGAAAGAAGAACATATATTCAGTGGTATATGGTATAAAAATTTACACTTATAAAAGATATCCTAGGATGAAAATCAGAAATCTACTTTGATTAATTAATAAACCATAGATCATAATTGGAGAATTCAATATAACCCTCAATGATGATTAAATACCACGTCAAGTTTCTCATCCCATTTATAGTAAGGATTTCAGAGCATGTTTTGATAAATGCAATGTGATTGAGATAAATCTTATTAGGTCTAAATTTAATTATTATATAAATAACTTAAATAGTATGAGGATTAGTATTGGTGGTAGATACTTTTTTAATGATTCCTATCTTTGTATTTGTATGCCTATATAATGTGCAACTTTGGTAAGGCATATTTTTCACCATCACCCAATCCTTGTGAATTTTCTTGATAAATATTTAAAACTGCCCCTCAAATTCAGGTTTAAAAATGCTTGAATTGCTTATCTAGAATGAAGGAAACCTGCACATGATACATGGGACTCAATTAATAGAAATTAAAACCCTATTGAATTCATTTTAAAACTAAATCTACTTAAAATTCAAAATAAGGATTGGAGTAGAAAATGTTTCATCACATTCAATGAAGTAATTGATGCCCTTGAATACTCTATTAACTGCCTAAAAGAGTCCATTACCAAGAATAAAATCATTAGTAACCTTGATTAAGAAACCGCAATGTATTTTGGGATACATAACCTAATCAATCTCAAATATTTCATCTAGAAGGATCTCATTGAAACCGTCTGGACCATAGATGTTGATAGAAGTACCAAATTTTTCAACACTACACATAATGTGAGAAGGGCCAAATAGAATGTATCTATTCTTAAATATCATGACCAAATTCTAGATGAAAAGAAGATCCTTTCCAACCATATTTTATTCTTTTATATGAATCTCTTCAATGGACCCCCTCCAATGAAGATACCAAAGAAGGAATCATCCCTAAAATTTTCGATGAGAAGATAATATAAGGCTCACTTCAAATCCTATGGATATTGAAATCAATGAAGTAGTCTTTGGAATTAACAAAGGGAGCTCTATTGGAAAAAATGTGTAACACCCTAAGATTTCATGGTACAATATTTTTTAAATAAATTTGATAACTTATGTTTCACACAACACTTAGTTTAAGCACACCATGATCTAACAAACTATCCATTTAAAAAGTGGTTATGAATAATATTAAAAAAATTATGAAATTAATATATTTTACTTTTAAAAATAGACTTCATTATAAATGTATAATATCAAAATTATCTTAGGCACAATTATTTATATTTTTCTAACAAGATTTAGTTTTTGATGAATAGTTAAAAATTCTACATTGTTGTTAATAACTGACTTTTTCAATTAAATAATTATTTATATTTAAATTGATTTTAAAGTCAAAATAAATAAATATTTAATATATTAGTCTAATTTAGGTAATTGGAACTATTTTTAAAATAAATTTAGATAGAAAAATTTATTGAACTTTTGAACGTCACTTTACCAGCCTTTTAACCGCATTTGCGGGAATATAATTAAACCAAACATTATATATTTGTGAATTGAATTTTAAAAAAAATGGACATGAATGGTTGTAATAAGTATGAAAAATTTGGTCCAATAAGATAAAAATAATTTTAATGTAATATTAACATTAGTAATTTTATTTACCATGATTAAAGGTAAATAGGGTAATTAAAGATAAAAACACTATAATATTATTATAAAGTTATCATAAAACTGGTACTAATTTAATTGAGCTAGTGTGTTTTAATGAAAATCATACTTAGATAAATTTTGGTACCACTTGAAGCCACTTGGATGACTTTAATATATATATAATATTATATTTACAAAAATCTAATTTTGTTATACTTTTGTTTTTAGGAAATAAAATATTTTTAATTTGATGTCATATAAGTCATATTGTTAAATATATATAGTAATTATTAATATAAAAATTTTATCTACAATATGGTAATTTATTTAAAATTTTAGAAAATAAATAATTAAATTAAATGGTGACACAATAATCATGTAGTAATTGATTTATTAAATGAAGAATAAAATAAACAATATTAACGATATTAATAGAAATAAAATTTGAGTGAGTTAATTTCATACATGATTTTTATTGGTGTATTTGACATATTAGTAATGATTTAGAAGGCTTGGTTCGAATACATATTTTTGATTTTATTTTTGTACAAGATGAAATAACGAATCATGTCAAAATTGACATTTAAGATATTTTAAAATAAATAATATTTTGTTAAATGTTATAAAATTCATAAAAATACATATTTCATCCAAAAAACTAGGATAATGTTATAGATATCATAATGATATATTTTTAACTATTAAATGGACATGTGCCCATGAAATTGACATAGATATTATTAAAATTAATGAATGTCACAAAGTGTCACAATCTCATTTTTTTTAGGTTCAATAACTTTAATATAGGTATAATCTTGAGATAAATTCAATAATGAATAGTATTTGGAATGATAAAAAAATTATCGACATCATAATAATTTATTTATAAAATTAAGAGTCTAAATAATTAACATAAATAATGACACAATAGTGAAGAAGTAATTATTTTATTAATAGAAATATCCAATAAATGATATTAAAAAATTAAAATAAATATAATTTTTCATAATTTAGGTGATCCATGAATTTTATAGGTTACTATGACAAGTTAAGAGTATATTCAAAGGGTTGGTTCAAAATTATATTTAGGTTTAGATTTTATTTAATGTCAAATTAATGAATAGTGTCAACATTGACACTATTGATATTTTATAAAAAATAACATTTTATTAAATTAAATAAAAATCATAATTTTTTTTAATAATTACAAATTTATAATTGTAAGGTATAAAAATTCATAAAGTCTCCATTTATGGTCAATTGAAACCATATAACAAAAATATTATAACCATTTAATATTTTAGATTTTATTTCCATAATTAAAATTATATAGATTAATTAAGGGTAAATCAAAATTATAAGGTTTAAAATAAAACCAAACATGTCCAAAAATTTATTGGATGAATAATATTTGATCCTTGTCACATTATGATCTATTATTAGTTGTTTGTTTGAGAAAAGTGAGCACAAGGGCTCTTAAATTGAGAAAGATAAAAATTATACAAGTCGAAATAAAGTCATTTTACATTTTTCTCTAGTGAGAAGAGGATCCATTTCAATAGGAAGGGTGTTGCTGTGTATGCTCCCTTCTTCCAACACCCATTTGTTTTCAAGTCCATCTACAATGTGATTCGCCTCCCGGAATGTGTGTGTGATAATGTAGTTCACAGAGGAGATCTGGTCAATACAATTTATCCACTTGCCTGCCAGTTTCCATGATAGTTTTATTTGTCCCGTCCTTGTTGCATGAACCACCATTTTCGAGTCATATTCAAACCATATGTTATTCCAATGTTGTCAGAAAGCGATGTACACCGCACTTATGAGTGCCATAATTTCAGCTTCCAAAGATGTAGCATGTCCACAAGGACTATAACTACACATCACAACCTCCCCATATTGATCTCTGAAAATAACCCTGAAACCTGCTGGTCCCGGGTTTCCTTTGGAGACCCCATCAGTGTTGCATTTTAACCATCCAATGAAGGGTTCAGTCCAAATTGCCTCCATCATGCCTCTTAGCTTGGGATAGTAACCTGCAACCTTTAAGCGCCTGAGAATCATAAACTCCCTAACCGAGTTGTTGAAATTCTCATTAATTAGTGAGTTGGCGTTTTGAATAGCCACAATAATACTGCTGATTGCAGTGGCTTCATGGAATCTTGCATGCCTATGAACATAGTTATTTCGAGCCCTCTAGACAGCATGTAAGAGTTCTGCACAGGCGACCTGCAACCAGGCAGTAACTTGTTTGGATTTCTGGAAATCCAGTAGCTGTTGTATAAACTGTATAACAGATTGAGTTTTGGGGGGTTCAAGATCAAATATATTTAAACCCATGTTCCACTGGGATGATTCTGTGTTGTAGGACAAAAATAGGTGATCTACATCTTCCCTATGTTGTCTACATAGAGTGAATCTCGAGCATAAAGAGATTCTGAGCCTCTGAATGTTCACCTCCACTAGAATTTTATTGTGGAAAAGTCTCCAGATTAGTGAAAATCTAGAGGGAAGCATCCATTTTTTGTCCAGTACTCCAATCCAACATGTCTCATCCTGCATCATGTGTCTGTAGAAGTTTTTAGAATTTATCATTCCATCCTGGGACCCTTCCCATAACAGTAAGCCATCATGATTTATAAAGTTGTATTTATCAATAATGGAGGCAATCTCTTCGGGAATTTCACCCCTGTGTTGGAACTGATATTTTATGGATCTGTTGCTATCAATGATCTGTTCCTCATTGTTAAATATGTCAATAAGTGTTGTTCCAGTCCAGTTGGTGGTCCATAATTTCAGTCTTGAGTCTGCATTGACCACCCATTGTGAGTGCTTCATGATTTTGCTGAACACCATTCTTAGGCCAGGCCAGATTGAAGAGTCCATGTATTCATGCTTCCCATCAATTAGTCGTGCAAGAATTCTTATCTTCAATAAATCGAGTGAGTCTGAGCTGCTATGAATAATATTCCAAATGAATTTTTCTTGTAATGCCTGGTTGAAGTATTTTAGGTTCTTAATTCCTAGACCTCCCTTCTTGATAAGAAGGAAGCATGTACTCCATTTATCAGTGATGAGTTTCATGTCTAACACATTTCCATTCCATACACATTTCTTCATCATGGAATTGATTTTTTTCATAACAGAGGAATGCCACATATAAACCATGAGAGATTAAACCAGTTTTGAGATTACCACATGCTTGACAAGACATATTCGTCCTGCCATTGATAGAGAATTTCCCTTCCAAGACGCAAGAGTTATCCTTATCTGTGATAAATACTGTGAAAAGTGAGAGGCCTGGGGTTTTCCCCAAAATAGAGGAACACCAAGATACATGAAAGGTAGATCTCTCTCTCTAAGACCAAGGAGATTAATTAGTTGGTTATTCCTTGTCACTGTGATATTTGTGCCAAAATAAATAAAGGATTTTCTCTAGTTTATTCCTTTCCCAGACACCTTCTCATAATGCAAGAGTGCTTATCTCATATTATTGATGTTATTTCTATCCCCCTGCATAAAGATGACAATATCATCAGCAAAAAATAAATTAGAGGGAGTAGAGAGACCTCTAGCTACTTTGATGGTTGTAAGTTTCCCATTTTCCACAATGTTGATAATGATTCTTCTTAGGTAATCCTTAGAGATTGCAAAGATAATTGCAGAGAGTGGATCCCCATGTCTCACCACCCTTGAACAAGGGAAATATCCTACCGGTGTCCCATTAACCATAATAGAGATGTGGTCAGATTCCATCAAACTTTTAGTCCAATGACAAAAAACCTCACTGAAACCGAAGATGAGGAGAATCATTTTAATAAATCCCTAATCCATTGTGTCAAAAGCCTTTTTTGTCAATATTAAAATCCAAATTCCCACCCCGCGTTGTCTTCCTCGGAAGATTAAATCATTCTGAGGCTGTGAGCAGGCAGTCCTGTATGTTTATGCCTTTAACGAAACCAAACTGGTTCCAGGAAATAATTTTTTTAGTCACCCGAGCAAGTCTATTAGCCAAGATCTTTTCAATGATTTTGTGCATGGTATTAAAGATGCTACTGGTCTGAATTGGCCAATTTCACAGGCATTTTACAGCTTGGGAATAAGGGCAATAAATTGGGCATTGAAACCTAGAGTGAAGGTCCCTCCTTTGAAGAAGTGTTTGACAAGAAGGCATACCTCATTCTGTATGATATCCCAATAACTTTGGAAGAAGAATTTGCTGAATCCATCAGGGCCATGAGAGCTCTCTTTTTTGAGACCAAACACTTCCTCCTTGATTTCAAACTCCATCGGAAGCACTGTAAGAATGTGGTTGTCTTCTTCAGTGACTAATTTAGGAATGATGTTTTCTCTTATATGTTTAGATTTATCCCTCCCATTAAAAATATTCTTGTAGAATGAGACAATATGATCAGCAATCTCCTATTTACAGTCCAGTATTCTATCTACATCCTTTAGCAGGGAAAAGGGTCTATTCGCTCTATGAACCCTTTATAGGGAAATGAAGAACTTTGTGTTTCTATCCCCTTCCTGAAGCCATATAACTTTGAAAGAGTCCTTTTTGATGTTTTCCCTGAACTTAATTAGGTTATTCAGTTCTATGGAATGATCAATCTCTCGCTGCATGTCCCCCGAGAAGTTGGCTCTATCAGCCTTAGCCTATATGTCATGTAGGGAGTTCTCTAGTCCTTCAATTTCAAAATCCATTAGTCTGAACCTTTCTTTGATCCATTCCCTAAGCTAAATCATAATCATTTTATGTTTGGAAATATATATCAAAGGCTTTCAATTGCACATCATTTAACCCCATGTTTCTTGAACTATTCTTAAGAATTCCGGGAGGGACGCCCATGCATTACTGAACTGGAAAGGAATTTTCTGCCCCTATTCTTTCCCCAGCAAGCCTATTAGGAGAGGGTGATGATATGAGTTAATTTTTTCAAGGGTAACACATGTGACTGATTTCCAAGAATCAATAATTTTTTGATTAACAAAGTATCGATCAATTCTACTTGCTCTCATACCATTGAGATTCCTCCTACACCATGTGTATTTAGCACCAATGAGGTTAACATCCACTATTCCCGCTTTCTCAATACATTCCCTAAAGTCTCTTGTAGAGGTGGAATTTGTAACCGGGCCTATTTTCTCATTCTTGTGAAGAATTGAGTTAAAGTAAGCCATGACAATCCATGGATCTGATATGCACTCCTCCAGCTGCTGGATTTTCCCCCATAGAAGTCTCTTGTCCATGTGATAATTATGAGCATATACAATTGAGCAGAAGAACCTACACCAACCATCCATGAAATTACAAGTTATGATCTGATTTTCCACATCTATAATCTTTGGAGTCTCTATATTTTAATAATTTAGAATCCAAATCCTATCATTATTCATACTAGAACCACTCGGGCCCAAAATGTTGTAACCCATACTGCAGAACATATTTCCCAGGTTCTTTGATTTCATCTTAGGTTCTGAAAGTCCAATAATTTCTGGTTTCTACCTTCTAGCAAGAATCCTGATAGAACCTTCTGTGGTAGGGTTGGCTAGACCCTGGAAGTTCCAAAAGAGGATTCTCATTATATTGTTGGTTTGGAGGCCAAACCTCCTTTTTTTCCAAGGTTTCTGGGTGATTTCCTTTTTGAATCTTCTTGTAAAGTAATATCCCTCGAGCTCTGCTATCTGCTGTCTGTACCATGATATTGTTGCGAATTTTATTTTACATCTTTTTTCATACTTTCCATTACCCCTTTGCCTCATCATTCTCTTTAATGAGCAATTATTCTTGAAAATAAATTATGTGTTGTTTAAATCAAAGATAGTTACAAAATATCTCTATCTTTTATTTTAATATCCTCTATAGGTCCACGTACGGAAAAAGCATGGCATGGGTGAATATAAAACTCTATTTTGATATAAATTATATAAGTTTTGTTAAATAGGTTTATTTTTAATTTTAAAAAGTTATATAATTACCTTAAATTTCTTTTCAATTATAAAACGATGTTTATTTGATTAACATAAAAATCAAATAAATGATTTGAATAATATTAATTTGGATATATTTAGTATTATTTAATATGTATAAAGAATTTACAATATCGATAATATATATTATTTGTGTTTGAAATCCTTATATTCTAATTACTACTTTTCCATAATGTATTTTAAGTCAAATTCAATACATAATATTAATTTTTGCAATAATGACATCTTATTGAAATAATTAATTATTAAATTATTTAAAAATAAAAAAATTTAAATAATGACAAGTGCATAAGAAATGGTCTAGAATGTATTACAACTTTTATTTAGGGGTCACTTTTATGTATTTGGATCTATAATAGTTTTATTATAGTTTAATATTGGGAAAGTTTTCAAAAGTGCCCCTATCCTCCCTTATAAAAGGCATATCCTTCCTCACTTCCTCACACCCCCTTGAGCCCTTTAGTTCTGAAAAAAACTATCCAAGTCTCATACCAACTTCAATAACATCTTCTTAGAGGACATACATTGGGAAAAAATCCAACCTATGAATTCCATTTGTGCAAATCAAAAAGAGATACTGGCAGAAGAGATAATTGTTTTACCAATACAATTCAATTTCTTTTCTTATTCTACATCCTCTTATCACATTGTCTCCATAATAAAGCAATAACTCCATTATCATATAAATTATGAGATGTTATTATTATGGGAAAACCATATTCCTCCCTTTATCCAACCTATAAATAACAATATCACCATGCAAGTGTACGTACGATGTACTGTCTTCACATTATGGTATAATTTTTTATTCAAATATACTTTATTTGGATAGATATAATGATGATTATAATGGTTATAAATAAGGGAAATGTTGTGATACTAGTTATGTATAATTAATAAACCATCATATTTCATATTATCTAACCATTAAGGGAATGATATCGTGTCTTGTGCGTATGTACGACTTACCATCTCCACAACGTGACGAGTTTCATTCTCCACGTTAACCATTAAAGAATGATTATAAAATTTATATGATGAGTAAAAATAAAAATTCAGAACATAATATCAATATGTATATTAATAAAACATATTATATACATAAGAAACATGAATTATATGACAAAGCATGCATAGAAAAAAGAAGCAGCTAAAACACAAAATAATGGTAATACTGGTATATTATTAACAAAACAATATAAGAGGATTATATATGATATAATAAATATGGATATAGTACTAGTATAATTTAATAACATACTTTAACCATTATATAGGATGTTAACACACTCTCTACTGAAGGAAAGTACAGGGTACGGGTTAGTTTTACAGTCTCATTATTTTCCGAGGTTGTTTATACGTAAGAATCTACTAGGACACATTTGTCATCCATGTCCATATTTCATAAAAATGTATTTAAAAATAATATCAAAAAAAATTTAACGTCATTTTTACCCATGTTTTATTTTTTATAAAATGTTTTGAAATGAATATTTACATTTTTTTCCAAATTAGGTACTTTATGACCTTTTCAACAAATTAAGGAAAGAATATTTTTTAACTCAAATGGCATGAGAGGATATTTACACTATCCTGACACCTTAACATTTTGAAGATTCTATTACAAGATTATATGGTTATTTTCAAAGTATTTGATTTTTTAATAATTACATATCTTTGAAATAATTTAAAATTAAAAAATAGATATTTCTCACCAAGAATTTTAATGATTTTGTTATATTATTTTCATCTATGTCAACATCCATTGTTGGATTTTAGGCTTAATTGAAGTTGATTTAGTATGATATAATATTCTATATTATATTGAAGGATTTAGGATATGTTTTACAATGGATGTGTAATTTTAACACAATCCATTGTTTTTTGATGAAGTATTAAAATTTCATATTCTAGATTTAATATGAATGTTTATGTCAGGTTTCACCCATTACTAAAAATATAGAATTTATCAGTGCTAGAAAAGTCGATTAACAGTGCTAAAAAAGCACTATTAATCAAGGTGAAGATAGGGGTCCCTGTTACCAGTGCATAAAAAAGTGCTGATAAAGGTCTCTTTTATCATCTTTAAAAAAGCCCAGATAAAAGGGGTCTTCTATCAGTGCTAAAAAAAGCCCAGATAAAAGGGGTCTTTTATCAACACCTTTTTTGCACTAATAAAAGACACCTTTTATCAGCGCTTTCTTTAAGAACTGATAAAAGGCAAAAAACTTTAAAAAAAGTTAAAAAGAATATATATTGTGTGGGGGGGTATTTTAACAGTGCTTGATCCCCTTTATCAGTGCTAAGCGTACCCCCTCACACTCTCCCATGCACTGCCCTTGCCCACGCATCCCTCACACCATGCTTCCCTCCTTGATTCCACCCAAATTCAAACCTACAACTTCCCCCCTTCTACGCCTGCACCCTAACCAATAATCCATTTCATTTTTCTCAATTTATTGATATATCTATTTATATATATATATATATATATATATTTATTCGTATATTAATATAGATTAATATTAATATAAATATATTTAGTTATATTATTATATATTAATATTTATTCAAATATTAATACATATATTTATATATTTATTTATTAGTATATGAATATATATTTACATTTATTTATATATATATAGTTATATTTATTTGTATATTAATATAGAATCATATAAATTTGAATATATTTATTCATATATTAATATACATAAATATATTTATTTATTCTTATATTAATATATATTTATATTTATTTATATATGTATATATAGTTATATTTATTTGTATATTGAAATATATTCAAATTAATAAAAATATATTTAGTTATATTAATACATATATATTTATTTATAGATTAGTATATATATATGTATATTAATATATATTTATAAAATTAGTTTTAAATAAATTTCTAAAATATGATTTTTATTTGTGTTTATAAATAAATAAATAAATATGTATATATATACAACACATACACATATATATATTTATGAATAAATACACACACACACACACAAATATATATATATATGTGTGAATCTGAAAAGCCATAGAATGTTAAGATGACCATAACTTCTAATCCAAAAGTCTGTTTCAACTCTACAACCCGTAATATCGAGAAAAATGAAACAATATTCGATATGATATGTGGTACAGGCCTAGAAGACATCCGGATTAGAAGTTATACTTGTTTGAATGTTATAACATTGGGGTATCCTGACTAAAAACTTAGTTTTGGAGGCCTTCTAGGCCTTTTTAATCTCAAAAAATGTGACAAAATGTTTCATTCCATCTACCGCACATAGAGATCATCACAAGATTTGATTTGATATTCTCTAGAGCTTAAACGGACACCCGGATCAAATGTTATGGTCATTTGAATATTGTGTTACATTTTCAACTTATTTTAGATCTTTTATTGATTTTGTTTTTTGATTTTGTGTCTTCAAAATATTATTATATGATTATTAATATATTTTAATTAACATATTATTAATTAATAATATTTTTTAAAATATTTTAAAGGTATTTTCACTAAATTTATTTTATATTAAATGTAGTAGTCTATTTATAATTATCTAAAACATATTTGAAATATATATATTATATTTATATCTATATTAATATACTTATATAACAATATATTATTTTTCATTTTTTTTGACATATAAAATTTATCAACACTAGTAAATATAATTGATAAAGCCCCCCCCCCCCTTTATCAGTGCTACTTAAAAAAGCACTGATAAAGGGTGGCACTGTAGAAACCCATTTTTGTGGTAGTGACCCTTTATATATTAGAAATGCATTGGAATTAGTAAGTGATGGGTGGGATTTCTATAACCACTCGATGAATCCATTGGTCTAGTGAGACAAACTAGTGTCTTGAATTGAGGCCTTGACAGCATGGTTATTTATGGTATTGGAACGAGGCCTTAACAATATGGTTATGATGTTCAACATTATGTATTTCTTCATTATCATTTTATTTATTGTTATTACATGTGATTAATTTACTTGTATAATATATATGTGAGTGTTTAAATGGAATTATTTGATTTATTCTTCATATATTATGTTCATGTTCTTGTTTAAAAGGATTGTGTTTCAGTTTTATACCATGCCTTAAAAGTTTTTTTCTTATTTATAAAAGCCTATTATATATTGTTTACATTACTGATCACCTAATCTCACCCCTATCTTATTTTTTATTTTTTTAGGATGCCAAGAACTCTTTTATGATTGATATGCATAGAAATTATAGGATAAAAATTTCATTCTAAATGAATTATATATATTGCATAGTATGTTATGAATTGTAATGAAATATTCATATATATAATCTATTTTATTAGACTACTAAACTGATCAGTTCTTAAGGATTTGATTCCTTGTAATATAGTCAATTTATTAAAATAATGTACTAGATCTGAGCAATTAGGGTTGAGGCATTAAAGTTGAAATCAGTAGATGTTTATAACAACCTTTGAAAGTAGATTTAGAAAACATAGATTAGAAAACATAACCATATAAATGGATTTGAGGAAAAGTCTATCTATAGGATATCATCCTTTGGATTTGGTAATGGATAACCAAGATTAATCTTATCGGCTTATGGATTGAAAAAAGGCAACATCATTTAGATGTCCTAAAAATTATTCTTTGTGATAATATCATTATGATTAGTGTTTCTAACATTATGCATTGAGTTTTGGTCAATGGTTAGAATCAGAAATGTTATACATGCAATGGTTATACTACTGATAATTAAGAGGCTAAAAAATGTGATTAAGGAGGTATTATGGAATGTGATGTTGAAAGATAGTTATTAGTTTAAGAGTGATGTAAAATGATTAAGGTTATTTTGTAATTCGATTCAAGAATTATTACATCAATTGTTCTATGGTTATAAGATTCATGAAATATATAAGGCTTGTATTGTAGTACATCTTAATTATATATTTTTAAGAATGATTTATTTAATTAATGTTTTTGATGTTATAAAGGTATTTATCAATAAGATATGAATTATTCTATTTGTATAATCTGATGTAACGATTGATTTTAAAAATTTAGAGAACTTTTTGGGATGTTAATTTGTACAAAAGTATTTGGGAAAAGTCCTAAGGTTGTAATCGAGTAAGTGCAAATGTTGATATTATTTTTTGATGTTAAAGTGTGATTTATGGGATAATTTGGGATAACCTTCATAGTATTAGAAAATATTGGGAGGAGAAAGGAAATACTTTTGGCCCTTATGATTTAACAAAAGTGCTTCAGGTGTGAAAAATTCATTTTGAACATTCATTTCCAGATGTAAGGGATAAAGAGAAAATAGATAAAAGCACAACCAAAGTATGAGATTATCCTTATGAAATAGAAAAAAATAAATAAATTATTATAGAAATAGTAAAATAATTTGTCAACTCTAGGGAAGGGAATCGAAAGCCAAAAATTTTATCCTAGTATTTTTTTGATGAATTAAATAGTCCCATAGATCATCATAGATTTATAGCATTGCGATTGTTAACTTTCCCATAACCAAGTTCAATATCACTCTCCACAGCAACATGATGTTTAAATTTGTCTTTCATGTTCATGATTTCTTATATAGACCCCTTTTATGTGTTATCTCTTGTAACCTTTCTACTTATCTTTATTTATTTAAATAATAACTTTTATTGACCATTGTTCTGATGTTGGATTTCAATAAAAGAATTTAGAATAGTCAAACCCCCATCACCGAACCCAAATTTGAAAATTGAAAGGTTTAAATTTATTTAAGGAGGGGAGAATGTAAAACCCTTTGATTTCAAGGTACATTATCTTTTTAAATAAATCGGATAACTTATGTTACATAGAACATTGAGTCCGAGTGCACCTTGATCTACCATACAAGCTGTTTAAAAGAAGTTATAAATAATATTTACAATGTTATAAAATGTATATATTTTATTTTTCAAAAAAGACTTCATTTTTTAATTCATAATATCAAAATTATCTGAATGTGTTTTTTTTGATATTTTTCCGAAAAGTTTAAATTTTTGATGAATAGTGAAAAATACTCCATTGTTGTTAATAGCCGACTTTTTCATTTAAATAAATATTTTTATTTAAATTGATTTTAAAGTCACAATATATAAATAATACATATATTAATCCAATTTAGGTCACTAGAACTATTTTTATAATAATATTATATATAAAAATTAATTGAACTTTCGAATGTCACTTTACCCACCTTATGGCCACATTTGCGAGATTAGCATTAAACATATTTTTACTACTTATTTGAATTGAATTTCCAAAAATGGACATACATGGTTATAATTAGTATGAAATTTCTGGTCCAATAGGATCAAAATAATATTTGTGGAATACTAACTTTATTAATTTTTTTACTACGGTTAAAGGTAAATATAGAAATTAAAGCGACAAATAATAAAATATTATTATAAAGATACCATAAAACTTGTTCAAATTTAATTAGATGAGTGTATTTCGACTAAAATCATCCTTTTTTATATTTTTGGACAACTTGAACTACATGGATGACTTTAATATATATGTAATATTATATTTAAAGAAAATCCAATTTGGTAATACTTTTTGTTTTAACAAATAAAATATTTTTAATATGAGGTTATATAGGTGATATGGTAGATTATAAATAGTCATTAGAAATATAAAATGATTATATATACTATAATAATTTATATATAATTTTATAAAGTAAATAATTAAATTAAATGGAGACACAATGATGATGTATTAATTGATTTATTAAAAGAAGAATCAAATTAATGAAATTCATAATATTATCATAAATATAATTTGGGTGATTTAATGTGATAAATGATTTCTATTAGGGAATTTAAAATATTATTAATGTTTTAGTTGTCATGGTTCAAATATATCTTGTCGATTTAATTTTTGTATAAGGTAAAATAATCAATCATGTCAAAATTGACATTTAAGACATTTTAAAAAAATAATATTTTATTATATGATATAAAATTCATAAAAAACCGTATTTTAGCCAAATAACTAACATAATGTTAAGGATTTTATAAATATATATTTTGACTCAATTAATGGAAACTTCTCCATGAAAATGATATACACATTATTAAAATTAAAGAATGTGAAAAAGTGTCACACTTTCATCTCTTATAAGTTCAATAATTTTAATAGAGGAAAAAATTAAAGATAAATTCGATCACGAATAGTATTTGGAAATATAATGAAATATTTTTTTAATTAACCTAAAAATGGAATAAATGATATTAATAATATTAATATTAATATATTTTGAATTATTTAATTTATATAACAATTTTACTAGATCTATAAGATACAATATAGATTTTTGAAAGCATTAGATTCTAGTTCTAACTTTTTTATATTGTGTTTTAAGTCAAATTAAATGAATAATATTATATTTGTAAATAATGATATCTTATTGAATTAATTAATTATTAAATTATTTAAAAATAAAAAAAGATAAATAATCATTATGGGATATTATATGGTCTAAAATTTATTCTAATTTACATTTATATGACATTTGTATGTATTTGGATCCAGAATAGTCTTATTATAGTTTAATATTGGGAGAGTTTTCAAAAGTGCCCCTCCACTTCCTTATAAAAGGAACCACATTGCTCAGTTCCTCACAAGTCCTTGAGATCCTTATTTCGGCCAAAACCTACCCACTTATCCTCAAAACATCCCTTACTTCATTCTATAGGCCATACATTGTGCAGAAATCCAACCAATGAATTTATTTTGAGAAAATCAAAAGGAGATACTCGAAGAGGAGGAAATTGTTTTTCCAATTCAATTCAATTTATTTTCATCTTCTACTTCCTATTATCATGTTAAATCCATAGTAATGTGGTTAATCTAGTATCATATACATTATTATATGTTATTATTATTTGAAACCCATATTTTTCCTTTTTTTCATCCCACGAATACCAAAATTACCATTCATGTGTACATACGATGTACCATCTCTACGTTGTGGTATAATTTGTTATTCAAAACTACATTATTTGGATGGTTATAATGATGATTATAATGGATATAGATAAATAATATTTCATTATAAAATACTTTTTAATTAATATACCTTCATATTCCATTCTAGTTAACCATTAAGGGAATAAAACAGTTGCTCGTGCATACGTACAACCTACCATCTCCACAACGTCATGATATTCTTTCTTAACATTAACCATTCAATAATGATTATAAAATTCATATGATGAGTATATATAATAATTGTGAATATAAAATCATTATTTATATGAATACAATATATCTTATGCCTAAGAAACTTGACTTATATGAGAAAACCTGTATAGGAAGAAGAAGAAGTTAAAACCTAGAATAATGGGAATATTGAAATATTTTTAACAAAAAGATATAAAAAGATCATATATGATATCATAAATATAGATATGGTCATGTTATTATTTAATGATATACTTTAACCATTATACAAAAGGTTAACTCACCCTCAACTAAAGGAAATTACATAGTAAGGGTCAATTTTACAGTCTCATTGTTATCTAAGGTTCTTTATACGTAAGTATATATTGAGACACATTTATCATCCATGTCCATATTTCATAAAAATGTATTTAAAAATATTATCTACAATTGATTAATTTCATTTTTTCTCAGGTTTTACTTTTTATAAAATGTATTGAATGGAATCTTTATGATTTTTTCCAAACATGGTACTTTATGGCCTTTTTGAAAAATTAAGGAAAGAATGTTTTTTTATCTTATACAGCATGATAGGAAGTTTATACTATCATGAAGTCTTAAAATTTTAAATATTATGTTATAATATTGAACAAATATTTTCAAAATAAATGTTTTCTTTTATAATCTTGTGAATTTTTAATGATTTCAATGTAAAAATGAATATTTATCTTAATGAATTTTAAAGTTTTTTAGATTATTTTAATCTATGTCCAAATAAATTGTTGGATTTTATACATAATTGAGGTAGATTTAGTTTGATACAATTTTCTATATTGTATTAAAAATTTTATGATGTGATGGACTGTGGAGGTGCTATTTTGATACAATTCATTGTTTATGGTTAAATTATTAACATTTCTTATGCTAGTTTTAATTCGAATGTTTATGTTATGTTCCACCCCTTTCATATGAGGAACAAATTGGACATCATATGTGATGGGTGGGGCCCATTACAGCCCCTCAATACATCAGTTGGTCTCATAATAAAAACTAGTGTCTCAGAATGAGGCCTTGATGGTATAGTAATATATGGTATTGGAACGAGGCCTTAACGATATGGTTATGTTGTTCGAAATTATTCCTTTATCATTCTGAGATTATTTATTGATATTACATGTTATTATTCGATTAGTAGAATATCTATGTGAGTGTTTATATGGATTTATTTGACTTATTCTTTCCATATTATTTACAAGTTTGTGTTTAAAAGTATTATGATTCAGTTTCATGCCTTGCCATAAATGTTTATGCTTACTTATGAAAGATTATTCTATTTTTTTACCCTTACAGAGCACCATAGCTCACCACTTTCATATGTATTAATTTTCTAGAATATTTAGAAGTGTGTTACGATTGATATTCAAGGTTAAGCTAGGATTATAATGGTGTTCTAAAAGAATAAACTAAGTTGTATATAATGTTTTTAATTATAATGTAAAATTCATGCATATAAAATATTTTCCAAGACTGTTAAATTGATTGGTCCTTTAGGATTTTATTTCTTATAATCATGCAAATGTATGAAAATAATGCACTAGCATTGGGAATATGGGGTTGGGTGTTACAGTTGGTATCATAGGAAGTTTAGCAACAACCTTGGAAATTAGATTTAGAAAACGTAGATTAGAAAACATAACCCTATGAATGACTTTGAGGATACGTCTAATTATAGGATATAATCTATTAGATTTGGTAAATGATACCCAAGTTTAATCATATGGACTTGTGGATTAAGAAAAATATGAAACCATTTAGAGATCCTAGAAATGATTCTTCATGGTAATATCACTATGATTAGTGTTTCTCACATTTTTCTTTTAGTTTTGGCCAGAGGTTTGAATCAGAAAGGTTATACATGCAATGGTTATACTGCTAATTATTAAGAGGAAAAAAATGAGATAAAGGTGGTATTAATGAATATGATGTTGAAGTGTAGTTAATGGTTTAAATGTGAAGTGAATTGATTAAGGTTATTTTGTATTTTGATTAATGAAATATTATATCAATCATTCTATGGTTATAATATTGGAACAATATATAAGGATTGTACCGCATTACATATTATTCAATTATTTGGAATCATAAATTATTTAATTGATGTTATTGATGTTATAAAGGTATTTATTAATATAATATTGATTATGTTTTTTGTGGAATCTGATGTTTTAATTGATTTTGAAAATTTAGAGACCTTTAAAGGCAGTTAATTTCGATAGAATTATTTTAGAAAAGTCCTAAGGATGTAATAGATTAAGTTAAACAATTTATAATATTGTTTAAGGTTAAAGTATGATTTATTTGATACATTGGGATAACCTTATTGGTTTCAGTAAATATCTATAGGATGAAGGAAATATTTTCAGACCTTGTGATTTATCAATAGTTCTATAGGTGTGAAAAATTCATTTTGAACATTTATTTCTAGAAGTATGGGTTGATGTGAAAATAGATAGAAGCACAACTAAATGATGAGATTATGCTTATTCCATTGAAAAAAATAAAATAAGTGTTTATATGAATAATAAAATAATTCTTTAACTCTAGGGAAAGGATTCGGAAACCAAAAATGTTATCATAGTACTTTTTCTAAAGAATCAAATAGTCCCTTATATCATCATAGATTAATAGCTTTAGGATTTTTAAACTTCTTGTAACTATGTTCTTTTTCACTCCCTATCAGAACAGGATGGTTAATTTTTTTCTTTAATTTACAGTTTTTCCTATATGAAACCCTTTTCTGTGTTATCTCTGGTAAACTTCGTACTTCTCTTTATTTATTTTAAATTTGAACTATTATTGACCCTTGTTCAGATACAGGATTCCAATAAAAGAATTTTGAATCATCAAACCCCAGATGCCAAACTCAAATTAAAAAATTGGGAGGAAAAAATTATTTACAGATGGGAGAATTTCATACCCCAGGAATTGAAGCTACATTATCTTTTTAATGAAAGTTGATAGCTAATGTTTCACGCAACATCGAGTTGGAGCACACCATGATCTAAAAAACTAGCTGTTTAGAAATTGGTTATTAATAATATTAACTAAATTATGAAATTTAAATATTTTATTTTTTAAAATATATTTCATTTTGGAATTCAAAATATCCAAATCAGTTTAGAGTGATGTCTTGGTATTTTTATGAAAAGATTCAATTTTTTATTAATAGTGAAGAATATTAATTTATTGTTATTAACCAACTTATTCATTTAAATAATTATTTTAATTTTAATTTATTTTAATGTCCAAATAGAAAAATCACACTAATATTATTCTAATATAGGTCATTAGAACAATTTTTTATAATAAAATTAGACAAAAAAATTAGTGAACTTTTGAACGTCTCTTTACCCGCCTTATGGCCACACTTATGGGATTAACATTAAATATAATTTTACCGCTTATGGGAATTGAATTTCAATAAATGTATATTCATGGTTGTAATTAGTATGAAAAATGTGGTACAATAGGATCAAAATTATATTTGTTTAATAATAACTTTAGAACTTTTATTTACCATGATTAAAGGTAAATAGGGTAATTAAAGGTAAAAATAATATAATATTTTTATAAAGTTATCCTAAAACATCTACTAATTTAATTTGATGTTTTTTTCACAAAAATAATCATTGGTTCAATTCTAGGGTGACATGGAACCACTTGGATGACTTTAATATTTTTATAATTTTATTTTTAAATAAAATCCAATTCTGTAATACTTTTTTTTAACAAATTAAATACTCTAAATATGAGGTTATATAAGAGACATGGTTGAATATAAATGGTCATTAGAAATATGAAATGATTATATATACTATGGTAATTGATTTTTAATTTTATAAAATAAATAATTAAATTAAATGGTGACACAATGATGATGTAGTAATTGATTTATTAAAAGAACAATAAAATAAATTATATTAATAATATTAATATAAATATAATATGAGTGAGTTAATATCATCCATGATTTTTATTGGTGAAATGGACATATTAATACTGTTTTATAAGTCCTTGTTCAAATATATCATAATGATTGGATTTTTGTATAAGAAAAAATAATGAATAATATCAAAATTGAAATTTAAGATATTTTAATACAAATAATATTTTATTAAATGATATGATATCTATAAAAATATATATTTAATCAAAATAAATGGGATAATGTTAAATATATCATAATGATTGATTTTGATTAATTTAATTGAAACTTTTCCTTTTAAATGACATAGGTATTCTTAAAATTAAAGAATGTGACAAAGTGTCACACTATTATTTCTTATAAGATCAATCATTTTAAGATAAGGATAACCTGGAGATAAAGTAGATCAGGAATAGTATTTTTGAAGACAAAAAATTATCTACATCATAGTTATTTATTTAGCATTTTTAGAGACTAGATAATTTTCATACATAATGACACATTAGTGAAGAATTAATTATTTTATTAATATAAATTTGAAATAAATGATTTTATAAACATTAAAATAAATATTATTTAATATAATTGTGTTAATACCATAATATTTTAGGTGACTATGGCATGTTAAGAGTGTATTAAATATTTTGGTTCGAAGCTATCTTTCTTTTTTGGATTTTATTTAAAAAAAATTAATGAATAGTGTCAAAATTGACACTATTGAAATTGTATAAAAATTACATTTAATTAAATTATTTAAAATCATAAAAATCAATAACAATTATAAAGTGATAATTATAAGCTCTAAAATTTCATTTAGTGTCTATTTATCATCAATTGATACCATATAAGTAAAAATTAATTCGTTTTTAATATTTGAAATATTATTACCACAATTAAAATTAAATAGATTAATTAAGGGTAAATCAAAATTATAAGGTTTAAAATAAAACCAAAACAAGTCCAAAAAATTATTGGATGAATAAGATTCAATAATTATTACATTAAGATCAACCCAACTATGAGATTATCCTTATGACATGGAAAAAAATAAATTAAGTGATTATATGAATAGTAAAATAATTCGTCAACTCTAGGGAAAGGATTCAGAAATGAAAAATTGTATCCTAGTACTTTTTTTGATGAATCAAATGGTCCCATATATCATCATAGATTTATAGCTTTACGATTATTAACTTTATCCTAACCATGCTCTATATCATTCTTCACTAAAACATGATGTTTAAATTTGTCTTTCATGTCTATGTTTTATTATATATAACCTTTGTATGTGTTATCTCTAGTAACCTTTGTACTTATCTTTCTTTATTTAAAATAAGAAATTTTATCGACCCTTGTTCCGATGTTGAATTTTCATAAATGAATTTTGAATAGTCAAACCCCTGTTACTAAACCCAAATTCAAAAATTACAAGTATTAAATTTATTTAATTAGGGGAGAATGTAAAACCCGATGATTTCATGGTACATAATCTTTTTAAATAAATTGGATAGCTTATGTTTCACAGAACACCGAGTTCGAGCGCACTGTGATCTACAATATTGGTTGTTTAAAAGAGTTTATAAATAATATTAATCATGTTATGAAATGTATATATTTGATTTTTTAAAAAAGACTTCATTTTTAATTCATAATATCAAAATTAGCTTAACGTGATTTTTTGATATTTTTCCAAAAAGTTTCAATTTTTTGATGAATAGTGAAAAATATTGCATTGTTGTTAATAGCCGACTTTTTAATTTAAATAAATATTTTAATTTAAATTTATTTTAAAGTCATAATATATAAATAATATATATATTAATCCAATTTAGGTCATTAGAACTATTTTTATAATAATATTATATATATAAATCAATTTAACTTTCGAAGGTCACTTTACCCACCTAATAGCCACATTTTCGAGTATAGCATTAAACGTAATTTTACTACTTATTTGAATTGAATTTCCAAAAATGGAAATACATGGATATAATTAGTATGAATTTTCTGGTCCAATAGGATCAAAATAATATTTGGTGAATAGTAACTTTATTAATTTTGGATACTAGGGTTAATGAAAAATATGAAAATGAAAGGGAAAAATAATATAATTTTATTATAAAGTTACCCTAAAACTTGTTCAAATTTAATTGGATGTTTTTTTGACTAAAATCATCCTTTTTTATCTTTTGGGACAACTTGGAGCCACATGGATGACTTTAATATATATACAATTTTATATTTATAGAAAATCCAATTGGGTAATACTTTTGGTTTTAACAAATAAAATATTTTTAATATGACGTTATATAGGTGATGTGGTAAAATATAAATATTCATTAGAAATGTAAAATGATTATATATACAACATTAATTTATATTTAATTTTAAAAATTAAATAATTAAATTAAATGGTGACACAATGATGATGTATTAATTGATTTATTAAAAGAAGAATCAAATTAATGATATTCACAATATTATCATAAATATAATTTCTGTGATTTAAAGTGATAAATGATTTCTATTAGGGAATTAAAAATATTATTAATGTTTTATAAGTCATGGGGAATTTATTTTTGTATAAGGTAAAATAATAAATCATGTCAAAATTGACATTTAAGATATTTTAATAAAATAATATTTTATTATATGATATAAAATTCATAAAAAAACTATATTTTATCCAAATAACTAAGAGAATGTTAATGATATTATAATTATAGATTTGACTCAATTAATGTAAATTTATCCTTGATATTGACATACAAATTATTAAAATTAAAGAATGTGAAAAAGTGTCACACTCTCATTTCATATAAGTTCAATTATTTTAATATAGGGATAAACTAAAGATAAACATGACCAATAATTGTATTTAGAAATATATAAAAATTATACACATTCTAGTAATTTATTTATAATAGTTAGAGACTAAATAATTACCATAAATAATGGCACCATAGTGAAGAAGTAATTAATTTATTAATAGAAATATCAAATCAAATATTATAAAAATATTAAAATAAATGTAATTTTACATAATTGAGGAGATCCATGAATTTTAAAGGTGACTATGACATTTAAAGATGGTATTAAAAGGGTTATATCAAAGATATCTTTCTATTGGGATTTAATTTAATGTCAATGTAATGAATAGTGTCAAAATTCACACTATTGATATTTTATAAAAACAACAGTCTATTAAATTATTAAAAAATAATAGAAATTTGTAAGAATTACAAAGGGATAATTATAGGGTCTAAAACATCATGAAGTTTCCTTTTATTTTTAATTGACACCATATAAGTAAAAGGTTATAAAATTTTAATAATTGAAATATTATTACCACAATTAAAATTAAATAGATGAATTATGGCTAAATCAAAATTATAAGGTTTAAAATAAAACCAAAACATGTCAAAAAAATATTGTATGAATAAGATTCGATCCTTATCACATTAATAGTTTTTTAATGGACACTTTCCCTTGAAAAAAACTATGTATTATTTAAATCAAAGATATTTACAAAATATCACCATGTAGTATTTTAATATCTTTTATATATCCACATTGGGCCAAAATGAAGATTCAAATGAATATAAATATTTAATTTTCTATAAATAAAATATTTTTTATCAAATAAATTTATTTTTAATATTTAGAAGCTATATAATTACAATAAAAGTCTTTTCAATTATAAAGAAATATTTATTTAATTAACATAAAAATTGAATAAATGATTTTAATAATATTAATTTAGAAATATTTTGAATTATTTAATTTATATTAAGAATTTAATAGATCTATAAGATATATTATAGATGTTTTAAAGCATTATATTCAAGTTCCCACTTTTTCATAATGTGTTTTAAGTCAAATTAAATGAATAATATTATATTTGGAGATAATGATATCTTATTGAATTAATTAATTATTAAATCATTTGAAAATAAAAAATGATAAATAATAACAAGGGGATATTATATGGTCTAAAATATATTCTAATTTATATTTATATAACATTTTTATGTATTCGGATCTAGAATAGTCTTATTATAGTTTAATATTTGGAGAGTTTCCAAAAGTGCCCCTCCCCACCCTTATAAAAGGAACCCCCTTCATCAGTTCCTCACACTTCTGTGAGCACCTTATTTCGGCCAAAACCTACCCACTTATCCTTAAAACTTCTCTCGCATCATCTTATAAGACATATTTTGTTCATAAATCCAACCAATGAATTCATTTCGAGTAATTCAAAAAGAGATACTCGAAGAAGAGGTAATTGTTTTTTCCAATTCAGTTCGATTTATTTTATTCTTCAACTTGGTGTTATCATGTTGTATCCATAGTACAGTAATTAATCCCGTATCATATACATGATTATATGTTATTATTATTTGGAAACCCATATTTCTCCTTTTTTTCATCCCATGAATAACAAAATCACCATTCATGTGTACATACGATGTACCATCTCAACATTGTGGTATAATTTTTTATTGAAAACTACATTATTTGGATGGTTATAATGATGTGTATAATGGATACAGATAAGGAATATTTCATGATAAAATTATTTATAATTATATACCTTCATATTCCATTCTAGTGAACCATTAAGGGAATAAAACGGTTGCTCGTGCATACGTACGACCTACCGTTTCTACGATGCCATGATATTCATTCATAACATTAACCATTAAAAAATGATTATAAAATTCATATTATGAGTAAATATAATAATTAGAAACATAATATCATTCTCTATATGAATAAAATATATCATATTCATAAGAAACCTGACTTATTTGAGAAAACCTGCATAAGAAGAAGAAGCAGTTAAAACCTAGAATAATGGGAATATTTAAATATTTTTAACAAAAATATATAACATGATCATATATGATATAATAAATATAGATATCTTCCAATTATTATTTAATTACATACTTTAACCATTACACATGAGGTTAATGACCCTCAACTAAAGGAAATTACAAGGTAAGGGTTAATTTTTCTATCTCATTATTATCTGAGGTTGTTTATACAAAAGTGTCTACTGGGAAAAATTTACCATCCATTTCCATATTTCATGACAATGTATTTCAAAATTTTGTCTAAAATTTTTTATTTTCCTTTTTACTCATGTCTGACTTTTTATAAAACGTTTTGAATGGAATATTTATGTTGTTTTCCAAACATGGTACTTTATGATCTTTTTGAAAAATTAAGAAAATAATGTTTTTATCTTATTCGACATGAGAGGATATTTCCACAATCATGGAGCCTTAAAATTTTGAAGATTCTATTATGATATTGCACAGTTATTTTCAAAATTAATGTTTTCTTTTAAAATCTCATGACTTTTTAACGATTTCAAAGTAAAAAGGGGATATTTATCTTAAGAAACTTTAATTATTTTTTATATTATTTTAATCTATATAAAATTCCATTATTGGATTTTATGCATAATTGAGGTCGATTTAGTTTTATACAGTTTTTTATATTGTATGGAAGGTTTTAATATCTGATTCACTGTGGAGGTACTACTTTAATAAAATTCATGGTTTATGGTTAAAGTATTAACATTTTGAATGCAAGTTTTAATTCAAATGTTTATGTTATGTATAAACCCTTTAATATGATGAATGAATTGGACATATTATGAGATAGGTGGGGCCCGATATAGACACTCGATAATTCAGTTGGTCTCATAAGAAAAACTAGTGTCTTAGAATGAGTCCTTGATGGTATAGTTATGTATGATATTTGAACGAGGCCTTGACGGTATGGTTATGTTGTTCGACATTATTCATTTCTCATTCTAAGATTATTTATTGATATTACATGTGATTATTT
This sequence comes from Viscum album, assembly GCA_963277665.1. NCBI lineage: Eukaryota > Viridiplantae > Streptophyta > Magnoliopsida > Santalales > Viscaceae > Viscum > Viscum album. Next base: position 1,979,403,804 of record OY728125.1, on the reverse strand, counting down.
TATTAGTAGAATATCTATGTGAGTGTTTACATGGAAGTATTTGACTTATTCTTTCCATATTATTTACATATTTGTGTTTAAACGGCTTATGTTTCAGTTTCATTCCTTGCCTTAAAAGTTTATTCTTACTTATAAAAGCTTATTTTATATTGTTTACCCTTACAGAGTTCCTAAGCTCACCCCTTTCGTATGTATTACTTTCATAGAATATTAATAAGTGTGGTATGATTGATATGAAAAGGTTATGCTATGATACTAATGGTGTTCTAAAATAATTAACTATATTGTATATTATGTTTTTAATTATAATTTAAAGTTCATGTAGATAAACTATTTTCCAAGACTGTTAAATTGGTCTGTACTTTGGTATTTTATTCCTTATAATCATGCCAATGTATGAAAAAAAATTCATTGGCACTGGTAATATGGGGTTGGGGTGTTATAGTTGGTATCATAGGAAGTTTCAAAACAACCTTGGAAATTAGATTTAGAAAACATATATTAGATTTGGTAAATGATTCCCAGGTTTAATCTTATGGACTTGTGGATTGAGAAAAATATGGAACCATTTTGAGATCCTAGAAATGATTCTTCATGATAATATCACTATGATTAGGGTTTCTTACATTATGGTTTGTGTTTTGGTCAATGGTTAGAATCAGCAAGGTTATACAGGCAATGGTTATATTTCTAATAATTAAGAAGATAAAAAATTAGATGAATGAGGTATTAAGGAAAATAATGTTGAATCATAGTTAATGGTTTAAGTGTGAAGTGGAGTGATTAAGGTTATTCTGTATTTTGATTCATGAATTATTACATCAATCCTTCTATTGTTATAAGATTCGTGAAATATATTAGGATTGTACTGCAGTACATATTCATCAATTATTTGTAATAATAAATTATTTAATTAATGTTATTAATGTTATAAATATACGTATTAATAAAATATTCATTATGTTTTTTGTGGAATATGATGTTTGGATTGATTTTGAAAATTTAGAGACCTTTTAAGGCAGTTAATTTGGAAATAATTATTTTGAAAAAAGTCTTTAGATTATAATGGATTATATTAAATAATTGATAATATTGTTTAAGTTAAAGTATGATTTATTGGATACTTCGGGATATCCTTATTGGATTTAGTAAATATTTATAGGATGAAGGAAATATTTTCAGACCTTGTGATTTATCAAAAGTTCTTTAAGTGTAAAAAAATAATTTTGAACATTCATTTCTAGATGCAAGGGTTGAAGTGAAAATAGATAGAAGCACAACTAGAGGATGAGATTATGGTTATGACATGGAAAAAAAATTAATTGTTAATTTGAATAGTAAAATAATTCTTCAACTCTAGTGAAAGGATACTGAAACCAAAAATGTTATCATAGAACTTTTTCTAATGAATCAAATGTTCCCTTAGATCATTATAGATTTATCACTTTAGGATTGTTATCCTTCTCGTAACTATGTTCTCTATCACTCACTATCAGAACTTTTTGGTTAATTTTTTCTTTAATTTTCATTTCTTCTTATATCAAACCCTTGCATGTGTTATCTCTAGTAACCTTCATACTTATCTTTCTTTATTTTAAATTAGAACTTGTATTGACCCTTATTCCGATACAGGATTTCAATATACAAATTTTGAATCGTCAAACCTGACATACCAAACTAAAATTCAATAATTGAGAGGAAACAATTTATTTACAGAGGGGAGAATGTCATACCCCAGGATTTCATGGTACATTATCTTTTTAATGAAATTTGATAGATAATGTTTCACGCAACATAGAATTGGAGCACACCATGATCCACCAAACTAGATGTTTAAAAATTGGTTATGAATAATATTAACTACATTATAAAATTTAAATATTTTATTTTTCAAAATAGATTTCATTTTTGAATATAAAATATCAAAATCAGATTAGATTGATGTCTTGGTATTATTCTGAAAAGATGCAATTTTTGATTAATAGTTAAAAATATTACATTATTGTTATTAACCAACTTATTCATTTAAATAATTATATTAATTTTAATTTATTTTAATCTCCAAATAGAAAAATTACACTTGTATTATTCCAATATTTTTCATTAGACCTATTTTTATTAAAAAATTAGACATAAAATTTTATTGAACTTTTGAATGTCTCTTTACCAGCCTTATGGCCACACTTGTGGGATTAGCATTAAATGTAATTTTACAGCTTCTGTGAATTGAATTTCAAAAAATGGACATACATTGTTGTAATCAGTATGAAAAATGTGGTCCAATAAAATCAAAATAATTTTTGGTCAATAATAACTTTAAAAATTTTATTTACCATGACTAAATGTAAATAGGGTAATTAATGGTAAAAATAATATAATATTTTTATAGAGTTATCCTAAAAATTGTACTAATTTAATTTGATGTTTTTTTATAAAAAAATCATCATTGGTTCAATTTTGGGGTGACATAGAACCACATGGATGAATTTAATATATTTATAACATTATATTTAAAGAAAATCAAATTTGGTAATACTTTTGTTTTGAAAAAATAAAATATTCTTAATATGAGGTTATATAAGTAACATGGTAGACTACAAATAGTCATCAAAAATATAAAATGATTACCTACACTATGGTAATTTATTTATAATTTTTGGAAAATAAATAATTAAATTAAATGGTGACACAATGATGATGAAACGATTGATTTATTTGAAGAACAATCAAATAAATGATATTAATAATATTAATATAAATATAAATTTAGTGAGTTAATATCATCCAAAATTTTATTACTTAATTGGATATATGAGTACAGTTTTAGAAGTCTTTGTTTGAACATATCTTATTGATTGGATTTTTGTATAATAAAAAATAATGAATAATGTCAAAATTGACATTTAAGCTATTTTAAAATAAATAATATTTTATTAATTGATATAAAATCTATAAAAATACATATTTCATTCAAATAACTCATATAATGTTAAAGATATCATAATGATAAATTTTGATTCATTTAATGGACACTTGTCCCAGAAAATGACATAGATATTATTAAAATTAAATAATGTGACAATGTGTCACACTATCATTTCTTATAAGTTCAATAATTTTTATATAGGGATAACCTGGAGATAAAGTCGATCATGAATAGTATTTGGAATGGAAAAAAATTATCTAGATCATAGTTATTTATTTTACATTTTTAAAGACTAAATAATTTTCATACATAATGACACATTAGTGAAGATGTAATTATTTTATTAATAGAAATATGAAATAAAGGATTTTCTAAATACTAAAATAAATATTATTTTATAAGATTGTGTCAACAAATAAATCATTTAGGTCACTATGACATGTTAAGAGTGTATTCAAAGGTTTGGTTCGAAGTTATCTTTGTTTTTTGTATTTTATTCAAACAAGATTTAATGAATAGTGTCAAAATTGATAGTATTGATATTTTATAAAAATTACATTTAATTAAATTATTTAAAATAATAAAAATAAATAAAAATTACAAAGTGATAATTATAAGCTCAAAAATTTCATATAGTGTCCATTTATTGTCAATTGACACCATATAAGTAAAAATTTATCCCTTTATAATATTTCAAATTTATTTACCGCAATTAAAATTAAATAGATTAATTAAGGGTTATTGACCTCACCTATTTTGATAATCTCAATTATGTTTTAATATGTTTTGATAATCCTATCTATATTTTAAATTTTTTTGACAAAAATATCAAAATAATCATTGGAATATGTTAATAAATGTTTATCTATGTTTATACATGTTTTGAAATAATACTAACTCAATCTAGATATGATTTGCATAGAACTTATAAGTATTAAATTATTTAGTCACTGATACAGACCTAACAATACATAGTGACCAATACAGACATAGTCTACCGATAAGAAAATATCACTGATAGACAGAGTCTACTGTTATATCAATAGCTACTGATACAGACAGATAGACCAACTGATACAAGTCTACTAATACAAATAGACAGCTACTGATATGATGTCTACCGATATAGATAGAGCCACCGATATATAGAGAGAGCCACCAATACAAACAGCTACCGATATAGGAAAGTTACTGATGGAGATAGCCACCGATACAAGAATTCTACCTATATAGAAGAGCTACTGATAAGAGGAGCTACCGATATAGAGTCACTTTCATTGATACATAGTCTACCATTGTAAAGAGTAACAGCTACTGATACAGACCTTCTGAATCAAGTCCACCAATAAAATCTCATTGATACTAAGAGCTACCAATGGAAACCAGTCACTATATCTCTAAACCCTACTTATATGTGTTTATCAACAATGGTCATATTTGGATCATTTAATGCAACTGCTATTAATTAATTAATGTCTATTGAATGTCAGGAAACTGAACCTCATACCTGTAGAAGTAATCATACTTTTTGTCGGACCACATGATCTATAAAAGGGAATACAAAAGTAGCGCATTAGGAGAGGATGTGAAAAACGTAGTGACATAGTGCTGGCAGAAAGGTGATATGCACGAGATCTAAAACACAGAAGAACATTTTCTAAGAAGTCGAGGGACATTGCTATGCTATAAGTATTACTGAAATCTCAAGCAAAAACCCAAATAAAAAGAAGTCAAGGAACAGAACTGTGATACTCTGTTTCTCAGACAAATTTCAGAGAAGGACTCAAACAACATCCACTCAATCCAAAAGGAGTCGAGAGCTGCATTTCCATCTCATAGAGCCTTCTAATCTCATCTCAATTTTATTATCTCTATTGTGAATTCTTTATTTACATTTTGAGTAGTGTGTGTGCTTCTATTCTTCATAGACACACACTAACTATTGAGCATAATTGAAGGATATCTAATATCCTCACACAATCTTTCTAATTTTTTTATTCCCATTGTGAATTGTGGAAGAGGTCAAGTGTGTCCAATATAGCTTGTGTGCTATATTTTTGGTTTTTCCCACGAAGAACTGTGGTATAGGTCATAGGATCTTGATAGTCTGAGTACCATTGTTTTCCCCGATCTAGGGTGTGGATAAGAGTTTATAAAAACTATTTGAGAGGTCTATGTCTCAGCTTGATAATGAACCTCTTGGTTAAACCTATTGTGCCTCATATCTCATTTTAAACTATATCTTAAATTCTGTTGCTAATTACATTGAAATTCAAATCTTTTTTAAGTAACAATGATAGTTAAACTAGGAAGTGTTTGTAATTTTTGTTAGCTAGTAAATTAGTTTCAAAATATAACTTAATCTTCAGATTATGTTAACTGAGAAATAATCAATCTTTGAGAAACTAATTGAAACCTTTCAAGCTTTATAAATTCACTACATATTAATTTTTATTTAATTTGGGGATATTTTATTGAAAACCTTTTTAACGGAAATTTTAATTGGAACTCAATTCACCCCCCCCCCCTCTTGAGTATCCACTTCGACCAACATTTGGTATTAGATGGATTTTTATTAATAAAGGATTTCCCAACACACTATTTTTCAACTTTGATTTTAGTTATATCTTAAAGATCTTAAATTTTTGTTAGTTCTAAATTTTATCTCTTTAAATATATTTTCTAAAATCTAATTATGGATAATATATTAGAAGGTGATACTATGAACATGCCACCTTTCTTTAATGGTGTTAATTATTCCCAATGTAAAATCAAAATGAAAATTCATTTAGAAATTATAGGATTTGATATTTGGACTGTTATAGAATCTGAGTATGAGATTCCAATGACTATTAGAGCTACATGGTATTATGCAACAAAATCTGATTACAATAATAATTGTAAAGCCATGAATGCCATTTACGTCTCTCTAGGAGATGAACAGTTTAACAGAATTTCTTCTTGTAAAACAACACATGAAATATGGGATACATTGGCTATTTCTCATGAAGGAACAACCAATGTGAAAGAAATGAGATTAAAAACTTACACTATTAAATATGAAAATTTTAAAATAAGGCCTAATGAACCTATTTATAACATGTATCTCAGATTCAATGAGATTTTTAATACTACGATCTCACTGGGAAATCTGTTCCAAAAAAGGAGAAAATCATGAGAATACTCAGATGTCTACCAGAATGATGGAGAGGCACATCAGTTTCAATTAGAGAATCTTGTGATATTGGTACTTTGACCATCAAGGAACTCATTGGTAATTTAATGATGTATGAATAAGAACATAAAGTAAACAATGAAGAAGATGATGAACCAAGTAATAAGTCTTTAGCTTTCAAGAAATCTACTTCAAAACATAAGGACAAAGAAAAAATTCAAAGTGAAAGTGATAGCTCAAGCTGTGATGAATGTGCATTAGACAGGGATGTTGAAATGGCTTAGATAGCCAGACTATTTAAGAAGTTCTATTGAATGAATAATTTTTTCATAAAATCTAATTACAAGGTAATTTATGACAATAATGGTCATTAGAGGAAGGATTGTAAAGGGACTGATAAATGTGATGACATAGTCTTCTTCGAATGCAAGAGGAAAGGAAATTTGAAAGCTGATTGTCCAAAGTAGAAATACAAGAAGAAATATGAGTATAAGGACAAAAAGTATAATAAAGCTATGAAAGAAACCTGGAGTTCATTAGAAGACATTTAAATTGATTCTGATTCCACTCAGGATGAAAAATCTCAAAAATCTAATATGTCTTTCATGACAAAAACATCTGTGGTGACATTGGATACTCCTGCTTTAAATTATTATTATTCTGGAGATGATTCTGATTCTGAAAACATGTCCAGTGAAGAGTTTTTTAAATACTGTAACATGCTATAGGATACCAACAATGAGCTGAAAAATACATATACAACCTTAAAGAAACAGCATTCTTTAACTAAAACTATCAAATCTTCATTAGAAGTAGAAATGGAAAAGAATGCTCAACTACTCAAAGAAAATACAGAACTCAAATTGTCTAATGAGAAACTCAGGAAAGATCTAGATAAATTCCCTAATGGAAAGAACACTCTTACACAAATTCTAGGCAAACAAGTAGCAGCAAAATATATTACTGGTTTAGGCTTTCTGCCTGGACAGAGATAGATTACAAAGAATAGATTTATTCCTAAATCTGGACATTATGCTTCTAGTTCCAGTTTTGAAAATTCTTATGTCTCAACCAGCTATTCACATAGTTATAGATCAAACAAAGTTTATCGTTCAAAATATTTTGAATCTATTGATTATATGAAACCCATTAGACAAATCTGTGTACCAAAAGTTTTCTTGCTAACATGTCTAGACCCAAGAAAATCTAGGTACCAAAATCATTTTCTGTTTAAACCTGTTTTGTAGGAGACTTTCTTGAAGAGTTCCTATAAGAAGATATGGTACTTGGACAGTGGATGTTCAAGGCATATGAATGGATATTACTCATGTTTCAAAAGTTTAATCAATGTTTATGGAGGACATGTCACCTTTGGTGATAATTAAAAAGGAAAAATCATCGGCTTAGGCCAAATTGGTAACATTGATTCAATTTTTATTTCTAAAGTATTATTTGTTGATGGATTAAAATACAACCTGTTAAGTATTTATCAGTTGTGTGATGATTTTTTTAATGTTAAATTTGAAAATAATTCTTGCAATGTATTTGATTCTGAAAATTCTTTGGTATTTACTGCATTGAGAAATGAAAATTTATATGTTGTGGATTTAGATTCTTTAGCCAAACAAAAGGTTACTTGTTTAAATGATTTTCATAAAGTGTATTGGATATGGTACAAAAGATTAGGACATCGTAATGTTCATTCACTTAAGAAACTGACTAATAAAAATTTTGTTAGACCTACCTCAACTAAAATTCCCATCATGCAAAGTTTGTACTCCCTGTCAAAAGGGAAGGAAACATAAAGTTTCATTGAAATTAAAGAAATAGGTTTCAACTTCTCAACCTCTTGAGTTGGTTCACATGGATTTTTTTGGACCTTCTAGAATTTCTAGTTTGAATGGGAAGCATTATGTTTACATCTTAGTAGACGACTTTTCTAGATATACGTGGGTATATTTTCTAGCTCACAAAAGTGAATCTTGCTCTAACTTTATTAAATACTCCACGTCTGTAGAAAACTTTATTTTTCTTAAGAGTAAAACCTTTAGAAGTTACCATGGTCGTGATTTTGAAAATCATTAATTTGAATCCTCCTGCTCAAAAAATGGCTATAATCACAATTTATCTTCCCCTAGGACACCTCAACAGGATGGTGTAGTTGAAAGAAGGAATAGAACCCTGCAAGAAATTTCAAGGACTATGCTTAATGAGTATGACCTACCTATTTACTTTTGGGAAGAAGCCATAAATATATCTTGTTATATTATAAGTAGAGTCTTGATTAGACCTGTTCTAAAAAAGAACCCTTATGAACTTTGGAATAATAGGAAGCCTAAAGTTAGTTACATTAGACTTTTTGGTTTCAAGGTCTTTTATCTCAATACTAAAGATAACCTGGATAAATTTTCATCTAAGAGTGATAAATTAATTTTTCTTGGTTATTATTTAACTATAAAAGCCTATAGAGTTTTTAATAAAAGAACCAAATGTATGAAAGCATTTGTTCATGTAAAATTTGATGAAACTGATCCCCATGAATCCAAACCTTCTCTTGAAAATCTTGAAGAAGATTTGTCTGTTATGGACCTTAATGATAAGCAGTGAACCTGCTCTAAAGACAAGTAATTCTGGAAATTTTCCAGAACCCGATTCTGTTGGAACTAAACCTACAGAAGAACCTGAATTCTCTAGTCCTTCGTTGACCAGAAAAACTAGGATTCTAAAGAACCATCCTTTAGATGCTGTTGTGGGAGATTTAGATAGAAGAAACCAAACTATAGATTCTCTAAGAAATCAGGTTGAACGCCAAGCCTTTCTTTCACAGTTAGAACCTAAAAATATCAATGATGAACTCAATGATTAATTTTGGGTAATTGATATGCAAGAAGAATTAAATCAATTTGAATGAAACAAAGTCTGGGAATTAGATGACAGACCTAAGGACACTTTGACAATAGGCACTAAATGGGTTTTTATAAATAAAGTTGATTAATCAGAAAATATCATTAGAAACAAGGAAAGACTAGTTGGACAAGGATATAGTCAAGAGGAATGAATAGACTATGAGGAGACCTTTGCACCTGTAGCTAGATTAGGATCTATTAAGATTCTACATGCCTATGCTACTCATATGAATTTCATGTTAAACCAAATGGATGTTAAAAGTTCATTTCTAAATGGTTTTATAATTGAAGATGTTTTTGTTAAACAACCACTTAGATTTACTAATACTCATTTTCCAAATCGGGTTTTTAAGCTTTCTGAAGCTTTATATGGTTTAAAACAATCCCCATGAGCTTGGTATGATAGACTTAGTAGTTTTCTTATTTCAAAAGGTTTTTCTAAAGGGATTTCTGATCCAAATATCTTTATTAAAAGAATTTATAATGATTTTTTGATAGTAAAAATCTATGTTGATGATATTTTTTTTGGATCTTCTAAAAATGTTTTGTGTATTGATTTTTCAAAGAGTATGAATAATGAATTGGAAATGAGTTTAATGGGAGAACACAAATATTTTCATGGATTTCAGTTTTTTCAAAATGAAAATGGTATTATCTTAAATCAAGGTAAATATGCAAAGGATCTTTTAAAACATTTTGGTTTGTATAGTAGTAAGGGTAATGACACACCCATGAGTATCAATTGTAAGTCAAATGCTGATGAAACTAGAAAACCAGTGGGTCAAACCAACTACAGAGGTATGATAGGTAGTCTACTCTATCTTACTGCTAGTTGACCAGAGATTATGTTTAGTGTGTGTATGTGTCTAATATTTCAAGCTAATACAAAAGATTCACAATTGTTTTATATTAAAAGAATTTTAAAATATATTAAACATACTACTAACTTAAGATTATTTTATCCAAAAGTACAATCATTCGATTTAATAAGTTATTCAGATGCTGACTTTTCTGGTTGCAAGTTAGATAGAAAGAGCACTTCTGGAACATGTCATATTCTAGGTAAGTCCCTAATATCTTGGTGTAATAAAAAGCAGAACTATGTTGAATTATCTACTACTGAAGCAGAATATATTACTACTGGTAGTTGCTGGGCACAAATTCTGTGGATGAAACATACATTATTGGACTAAGGATATCAGTTTATACATGTCTCTAAAAACTGTGATAACACTAGTGCGATCAATATCTCTAAGAATCCTATATCTCACTCTTGGACCAGACACATTGACGTAAGGCACCACTTTTTGAGAGATCATTACCAAAATGGTGATATTACTCTTGAATTTATCGGTGCTGAATATCAATTAGCTGACATATTCACCATACCTTTAAGTTCAGATAGGTTAAGTTTCATTAGACATGAGTTAGGAATAATAGAATTTGTAGAAGAAAATCCTCACTGTTAGCCAAATCCTCACTGTTAATAAAATCTTCACCATTAGCCAAATCCTCACTGTTAAGAAAATCATCACCGTTAGCCAAATCCTCATTTTTAAGCAAATCCTCACCGTTATCCAAATCCTCACCATTAAGCAAATCCTCGCCGTTAGCCAAAACCTCACTGTTAGGAAAACCTCACCGCTAGAAAACCTCACTTCTAGAGAAACCTCACCGCTAGATACACCTCACCGCTAGAGACACCTCACCGCTAGAGACACCTCACCACTAGTGAAGCCTCACCGCTAGAGACACCTCAGTGCTAGAGACATCACCTATAGATAAACCTCACTGTCAGGGTTCTCACCGGTAATTGTCACTGATATGTCATGCACTATCTGATTTTAATTTTCTTTAGCCAAAACTCTTATTGTTTTCATTATAATTATTTTTATTACATCTCACTTCCTAAATGATAAAAACTAAGCCTTAGTCACATTTCAATCCACTGAAAACTCTCCTATATTGAATCCTCACTTCTAGAACTCCCACATTATGCATAACCCTAAGTTCTTCGATTAGACATGGAAAGAACAGAACTTTTGATAGTCAGGGATGATAGTGATGCACCAAGTGCGAAGAAGCAGAATACAAGACCTGGATGTAGTGGCAGTGAAAGTAGAATAAGGTCGGGGAAGCATGCAGTGAACCCTCATTTTCAAAATAGAGAAGTAGTTATCGAAAAGGAACTCAGTGAGGAATGACTCTTTCCAAGAAAGTCATTGTTTCTAAGAGTATTGTAGGAACAGGTATGAATAAAATGTTTTACAAACAACAATGGACCTCATTATTTGAAGTTGGTTAAGGAGTTTTATGCTTTTGTTCATTTTGAGAAATCTGAAGAAGAAAACAGAATTGTTTCATTAGTTAATGGAAAGGAAATTTCTTTTTCTTCTGTTGAATGGGATGAATGTATGAATGTCCCATGTGATGGTGTATTTGGGTATACCTTGAAGACAATACCTCCTAACAGTGAATGTTATCACTATGAGGTTGTTTTGGAAGAGCTCACCGTTAGTGGAAAATAAAGAAAGGTAGTGGCTACTGATATGGATAGAGAAAACCAGATGTTATTCAATTTCATCCAACAATTTCTATGTCCAAGAAGAGGGGACTTTTCAAATCTGAGATACCAAGATATTTATTTTTTGCATTTGCAGAGGCATGGTGTCAAGGTAAATTTGTGTAGGCTGTTAGTAATCCAAATTGAGGATATGACTAGGCCTAAGTCAAAATCCAATGATTTATTCTTTGAAAAGTTGATTTCGGTAATGATCAAGGTGAAAGGAGTAGCTGAGTCTCAGGATGAGACAGTAGTTGTGAGGAAAAAAAATTTCATCACAATCACAATTTATACGTATATGAATATTGGATGGAACCCATGGAGAAGCCAATGGGTTGTTGATGATGAGAAGGTGTATGATAAGTTCAACCCTATTGACCATCCCAATAGGCCAAGAGATAGAAGAGATCCAGGTCTAGGACCTGATGAAGAGGAAACTTAGTATAGTAATGATACTGATGTGGTGGATACCTCTGTAGATGATGGAGGGGATCCAGACTTTCCTCCAAGTCCAGTAGAGGAAGTTGTATCAACTAGAAAGGAAACTGTTTCGGGAGTAAGCAATGAAAAAGTCCCTATGGATGAGGAAGACCAGATTGCTCCAAAGAATGAGGAAGAACAAGATAATGAAAATGAAGCATCTATTTCTGCCTACTTGAGTCTCATTCCACTGATTAGGTACTCTTCAATTCCAACTGAGGAGATTGTTGAAGTAGACAGAACTACATCTATTCCTCATTTACCTCAGGTTGGGTCACCTGATGTGGATAGAGTTGTTAATGATTCTTCTGAGGAGGAGATAGCCCCAGTTCATGGTGAAGAAGAGGAAGCTCCATTTGAGGGGTATCAACCTTATATTCTTTGATCTGTCTCAGTTCTTCATGAGATATAGGATTGGTCTAAAGATCCGGGATTCATGGTTCTTGGACTTTATTACACAGTATATGATGATGACTAACCCCAATGAAATATTTATACTTTGTCTGAAATAGCACCTGTTGTTGTGCTTGAAAATCTGGTTACTAAGGCTGATCTCAAGTCTTTAAAGGCTGAGTTGAAGGAGACTTGGATTGCATCTGTTGCAGACTTAAAGAGCTATTTTGTTGAATATCTGAGAAAAATGGAAAGATCATTTGAACTCTCTCTTGGATGTATTGTGTCAAGAACTGTGGCAGAGATGGTGAATGAAGTCAAAGTGTTTCATACTCAGGTTGAAACATGGACAGAGGCTGTTATTTCTTTGAAGAAATATGTTGATTTATTCCATAACTTCGTTAGTTCTCAAACCTAAGTTGTTGCTGACATAAATTAAATCAATAGTGTAGTAAAGCAGTTTGTGGATGTGTTTGAAGCCTTTAAGAAGACTGTCAAAGATCATGTTAGTACCTATGATTTGGTTGTCAAGAAGTTGATAAGTAATTTGACCCAATCTTTTAAGGAAACTATTTCATTCACTTTCAAACCTCTTGGTTCATCCAGTGCTTTAGTAGATATCTATCAGTTTGGAATTGTGCTGAAAGAGGATCTTGGTCAGGCTAGTACCTATAGCTAATCAGATTATCAGGTGCAGTATACCTTAAGAGATATTAGAAGATTTGTTCAGGAGCATATGAGGGATGCTACTACTTCCTAGAAAGAAATAAAAGATACGATTGATCTATACTTTCAGAAAGTTTATACCAAGCATGAGATCAACACCCATTTCAAGCTTCTGTTAGAGAACATGAAACCACCTCCAGTCACTCAAGATTTCATAGAACGAGTAAGAAATCTTAGGGAGTTGACTCCTACTCTAGACAAGTATATGGAGAATAGGGGTGAATTTATCTCTGCTATAGAAAGAGGAGGAAGAATCATTATAGACTTTAGGAATCTGTTGCTGCAATTTTTTCATGTAGACAGTACCCCTATCATTGTACCTCCAGCTCTTCCTATCTCTGATCAGTCTGCCTCCATTCCTCATATGACACCAGCTTAAGCAATCAGAAGTATCTCTCCTATGATCACCCAAAGAGCTCCACATTATTGTCCAAACACTGTATTAGTAGCCCATCCTCCTCTGAATATCATTGGTGTTCCCCAGCCTCCACCTGCATCTGCCCAGCCTGAATCCACTTCTGATTCCAAGGGAAAATCCAAATCACATGCTGAGATGGTGGATTGAATAGTGTCTAGGACATTTTATAGGAATCCCTTGTACTCTTTTTACTCAATTTTTTATTTCTCTATATTTTTTTCCCTAAGAAATATATATGATCTTAGTATCTTTTACCTTCTATTACTTCTCTCATCCATTGTTTACTACTTTTTGCTAATCACAAAGGGGGAGAAATATGAGCATAATATATTCTACCTCTGGTACATTTGTTGTATAATTCTACCTCTGATATAGTCTTTTCATACATCTGATATATTTTCATGTAATACTCTATTCTAGTTCATTACTCACACTGAGAAGTGAGACCTAATGTATTTTATAGAGATATATTAATGATTATTTTGGATTACAATACCCTAATTTCGGATAATCAAAAAGGGGGAGATTGTTGACCACACCTATTTTGATCATCTCAATTAGGTTTTAATATGTTTTGATAATCCAATCTATATGTTAAATTATGTTGACAAAAATATCAAAATAATCATTGGAATATGTTAATAAATGTTTATCTATGTTTATACATGTTTTGAAATAATACTAACTCAATATGGATATTATTTTCATAGAATAGATAAGTATTATGTTTTTGAGTCACTAATACAGACCTACAGATACATAGTCACTGATACAGACATAGTCTACTGATAAGCAAAGATCACCGATAGACTGAGTCTACTATTATATCAAGAGCTACCGATACAGACAGATAGACCTACCGATACAAGTCTATCGATACAAATAGACAGCTACTGATATGAAGTCTACCAATACAGACAGAGCCACCAATATACAGAGAGAGCCACTGATACAAGCAGCTACTGATATAGGCGAGTTACCGATGGAGAGAGACACTGATACAAGAATGCTACCTATAGAGAAGAGCTACTGATAATAGGACCTACCAATACTGAGTCATTGTCACTGATACATAGTCTACCATTATAAATATTAATAGCTACCGATATAGAACAACTGAATCAAGTCCACCGATACAAGCTCACTGATACTAAGAGATACCGATGGAAACCAGTCACTATATCTATAAACCCTACTTATATTTGTTTATAAACAATGGTCATATTTGGTTATTTTAATGAAACTACTATTATATAATTAATATCTATTGAATGTTAAGAAATCAAACCTCATACCTGCAGAAGTAATCATACTATTTTTCGGACCACATGAGCTATAAAAGGTAAGACAAAAGCAACGCATAAAGAGAGGATGTGCAAAAATTGGTGACACAGTGATGGCTGAAAGGTGATTCACATGTGAGATAAGACACAAGAAGAACATTTTATAAGAAGTTGAGGGACATTGCTATACTACAAATATTACTGCAATCTTGATCAAAAACCCCAATACAAGGATGTCAAGTAACAGAATTGTGATACTCTGTTTCTTAGAAAAATTTCAAAGAAGGAATCAAATAATATATACTCAATAAAAAAGGAGTCCAGAGCTGCATTTCCATCACATAGAGCCTTTTAATCTCATCTCAATTTTATTATCTATATTTTGAATTGTTTATTTACATTTCAAGTAGTGTTTGTGCTTCTGTTCTTCTTAGACACACACTAACTCCTGAGCATAACTGGAGGATATCTAATATCCTCACTTAATCTTTATAAATCTTTTTGATTCCCACTGTGAATTGTGGTAGAGGTCAAGTGTGATTTGGATATCATGTCTGCTATTGTTTTGGTTTTTCCCACGAAGAACTATGGTAGTGGTCATAGGACCTGGACAGTCTGAGTACTGTTGTTTTCCCCAATCCAGTGTGTGGATCAAAGTTTATATAAACTATTTGAGAGGACAAAGTCTCGGCTTGAGACTGAACCTCTTGGTTAAACCTATTATGCATCATATTTCATTTTAAACTATATCTTATATTCTACTGCTAGTTACTTTGAAATTTAAATCTATTTTAAAGTAACTCTGATATTTAAACTAGCAAGTGTTTGTAATTTTTGTTAGCCAGTAAGTTAGTTTCAAAAGATAACTTAATATTCAGATTAAGATAACATAGAAATAATCAATCGTTGAGAAAATAATTGAAACCTTTGAAGCTTTATAAATCCACTACATTATAATTTTTATTTAATTTGGGGAGATTTTATTGAAACCGATTTTAACAGAAATTTTAACTGGAACTCAATTCACCCCCCCTCTTGAGTATCCACTCAGAACAACTAGGGTAAATCAAAATTATAAGGTTTAAAATAAAACCAAAACAATTCTAAAATATTATTGGATAAATAAGATTAGATATTTATCACATTAAGTTACATTTTTAGTTTTTTAATGAACACATGTCCTTGAAAAGAAATTATATATTAATTAAGTCAGATATAGTTGAAAAATATCACCATCTTGTATTTTAATAACATTTATGTGTCCTCATATGGCCAAAATGAAGATATGAATGAATATAAATTTAAATTTTGATATAAATGAAATAATATATATTAAATAAATTTATTTTGGATTTTTCAAAGGTATATTATTACCTTGAAAGTCTTTTAAATTATAAAGAAATATTTACATAATTAACATAAAAATGAAATAAATTATTTCAATAATATTAATTTTGATATATTTTGTATTTGTTAATGTGTCTAATGAATTTAATAGATATATAAAATATATTATAGATGTTTGAAAGAATTAAATTCTAATTTCCATATTTTCATTATGTATTTTTATTCAAATTAAATGAATAATATTAAATTTTTAAATAACGATATCTTATTGAATTTATTTATTAATAAATTTTTTAAAAATATAAAAAATGGTAAATAATTACCAGGGGATATTATATTGTTAAAATCTTATTCAAATTGTTATTTATGGTCCATTTTTATGTTTTTGGATCAATAATAGTCTTATTATAGTTTAATATTTCGTGGGTTTCCAAAAGTGCCCCTACCCTCCCTTATAAAAGGAACATCCTTCCTCACTTTCTCACACCACCTTGAGCCCTTTAGATCCGCCAAAACCAATAAAATTCTACTCCCAAATTCCATCACTTCATCCTAGATGCCAAACATTTGGTAGAAATCCAACCTATGAAGTCCTTTTTTACAAATCAAAAAGCGATACTCGAAGAAGAGTTTATTGTTTTTCAAATTCAATTCAATTTCTTTTTTTCTTCTACATAATCTTATCTTCTTAACTCCACACTAAATTAATAAATTCAGTATCATTTATATGATGATATTTTATTATTATGGGATAACCCTATTTCTCATTTTATCCATTATATTAATAACACTATCACCATGCTTGTGTACCTACGAATTACCATCTCCATGTCATGGTATAAATTGTTATTCATAAGTACATTATTTGGATAGGTATAATGATGAGTATAATGGATATATATAAGTAATATGTAATGATAATAATTTTATATAATTAATATAACATCATATTCCATACTAATTAATTATTAAGGGAATGATATCATCGCTCATGCGTACGTACGACTTAACGTCTCCACGACACAATGAGATTCATTATCCAAGTTAACTATTTAGGAATTATTATAAAATTAATATGATGGTTAAATATAATAATTATAAAAATGATATCATTCTGTTTATGAATAAAATATATCATATTCCAATGAACCATCACTTATATGAC
Source organism: Viscum album (assembly GCA_963277665.1). Classification (NCBI taxonomy): domain Eukaryota; kingdom Viridiplantae; phylum Streptophyta; class Magnoliopsida; order Santalales; family Viscaceae; genus Viscum; species Viscum album. The sequence continues at coordinate 1,979,386,422 of OY728125.1, read as the reverse complement.
AAGACATGCATAGGAAAAATAAATAACTAAAACCCAGAACAATGGTAATATTGAAATATTTTTAACAAAATGATAGAAGAGGATCATATATGATATTATAATTATGGATATGGTCCAGGTATAATTTAATAGCAGACAATAACCATTATGTAAGAGGATAGCGCACCCTCAGATAAAGGAAAGTACAAGGTAAAGGTTAATTTCACAATCTCATTATTATCTGAGGTTGGTTATACGTACATATCTACTACGGAAAATTTATAATCAATGTCCATATTTATTAAAAATATATTTAAAAATATTATCTATACTTTTTTAAATTCATTTTTACTGATTTTGTACATTTTATAAAACATTTTGAAATAAATATTTATACTATTTTCTAAATGAGGTAGTTTATGACCTTTACAATAAATTATGGAAAGAATGTTTTGTTAAATTATACGGCATGAGCAGATATTTACGCCCACATGATGCCTTATAATTTTTAAGATTCCATTACAATATTAAAATTTTATTTTCAAAAAAAAACTTTCTTTAGAAATTGCGCTCATTTATAATGGTTTTAAAGTAAAAAAGGATATTTCTCTCAAATAATTTTAATTATTTTTTTATATTATTTTCATCTATATCAACATCCTATGTTTGATTTTATTTTTAATTGAGGTTTATTTAGTATGATATAATCTTCCATATTATATATAAGGTTTTATGATATATTTTAATATGGATGTTCTATTTTGATACCATTCATGGATTATAGTTATGTATTCATATTTTGTATGGAAGTTTTAATATGAATGTTTATGTTATATTTCACCCTTTTCATATTAGAAATGAATTGGACATAGTAATTGATAGGTGGAGCTTGATATATCCCCTCGATGCATTGGTAGGTCTCATGAGACAAACTAGTGTATTAGAATGAGGGCTTGACAGTATGGTTTTGTTTATTCTTGGTACGGGGCCTTAACCGTTTGGTTATGATGTATGACATTATGCATTTCCTTATTATGAGATTATTTATTGATATTAAATTTGGTTATTCGACAATTAGAATACCCATGTGACTATTTAAATGGAATTTTTTTATTCTTACCATATTATGTTCATGTTTATGTTTAAAAGGCTTGTGCTTCATATTTATACCTAGACATAAAAGTATATACTTACTTTTGAAAGCTTATGATATATTATTTACCCTTAACAAGCACCTGAGCTCACCCATTTTTTAGGTTTTATTTTCCTAGGATTTCAAGAAGTGTTTTATGACTGATATGCAGGGTTAAACTAGGATAATAATGGAGTTCTCAAAGAATTATCTTTGTTGCAAATTATTTTTTTAAATATAATTTAATGTTCATGTATATAATATATTTTACAGGACTGCTAAACTAATCGGTCCTTCATGATTGATTCCTTATAATCATACCAATGTTGTAAAATAATGCACCGGCTCCAGGCACCTAGGGTTGAGGCGTTACTGTTTGTATCAGAGGAAGTGTAGTAAAAACATTGGATATTATATTTAGAAATCATAGATGAGAAAAGAGAACCCTTTAAATGAAATTGGGGATATTTATAAATATTGTATATCATCCTTTAGATTTGGTAATGGATAACCAAGGTTAATCCTATGGTCTTGTGGATTGAGAAAAAGATAGAATAATTTTGAGATCTCACAAATGATTTTTCATGGGAATATAACTATGATTAGTGTTTCTCACATTATGCTTTGAGTTTTGGTCGATGGTTATAATTATCAAGGTTATGCATGAAATAGTTATACTTATAATAATCAAGACGCTAAAAAGAGAAATGAGATGAATGAGATATTAAGAAATATGATTTAGGTGGGTATTTAATGGTTTAAGAGTGAAGTGGAATGATTAAGGTTATTTTTTATTTGGATTCAAGAATTATTATATCAATTGTTTTATGTTTATAATATTCTTGAAATATATAAAGATCGTACTACAATACTTCTTCATTAAATAATTGGAAGCATGAATTATTTAATTAAGGATTTTGAGGTTATAAATATATTTATCAATAATAACTACATTATGTTTTTTTGTGCAATCTGATGTTATGGTTTATTTCGTAATTTAGAGACCTTTTAGGGATGTTAATTTGGAGTGAAGTATTTTGGAAAAGTATTAAGGTTGGAATGGATTAATTTGAACCCCAGATATTATTGTTTGAGGTTAAATTATGATTTATTGGATACGTTGGGATAACATTATTGGTTTTAGTAAACATTTATAGGATTAAGGAAATACTTGTGGGCCTTCTAATTTTTCAAAAGTGATATAGGAGTGAAAAAATCATTTTGAACTTTCATTTCCAGAAGTAAGGGTTGAAGTGAATATAGATAGAAGGAAAACCATAGAATGAGATTATACTTATGACATGGGAAAAAATATATTTCCTACTTATCTGAATAGTAAAATAATTCTTCAACAATAGGGAAAGGATTTTAAAACTAAAAATGTTATCATAGTATATTTTCTGATTAATCAAATGGTCCCTTAGATCCTAATTGATTTATAGCTTGGTGATTATTAACTTTCTCCTAAACATGTTCTCTATCACTCTCCATCAAAACTAGATGGTTAAAATTTCCCTTAATTTCCATGTTTTTCTACTTGGAACCCTGGTCTGGTTTATCTTTGGTAAACTGTATACTTCTCTTTATTTTAAATTAGAACTTTTATCAACCCTTGATCTGATGTGGGATTTCAAATAATCTATGTTGAATATCCAAACCCCCATTACTAAAATCAAAATAAAAAAATTGTGAGGAAACTATTTATTGAAATAGGGGAGAATGTAACACCCCAATATTTCATGGTACATTATCTTTTTTAAAAAAAAATCTATATCTTACTTTGCATGAAACACCGAGTTTGAGAACACCATACTCTACCAAACTAGCTGTTTAAAAAGGGGTTATGAATAAAATTAACCACTTTATAAAATTAATATATTTTATTTTTCAAAATAGACATTATTTTTGAATTCAAAATATCAAAATTATCTTAGGGTGAAATTTTGGTGTTTTTTGGAGAGGTTTCAATTTTTGATGAATAGTGAAAAGTACTGCATTGTTGTTACTAACCGAATTTTTCATTCAAATAAATACTTTAATTTGAATTGATTTTAAATTAAAAATAGATAAATATTACATATATTAATCCAACATAGTTCATTGGAACTATTTTTATAATAAATGTATGTATAAAAATTTATTGAAATTTTGAACGTCTCTTCACCCGCCTTCTAGCCACATTTGAGGGATTAACATTAAACATAATTTTTTCCATTTATATGAATTGAGATTCAAAAAATGGGCATACATGATTTTAATAAGTATGGAAAATATGGTACAATGGGATCAAAATAATTTTTGGTGAATAATAACTTTTGTAATTTTATTTACCATGGTAAAAGGAAAATTGGATAATTAAAGGTAAACATTATGTAATATAATTAGAGATACCCTAAAACTTGTAATAATTTAATTGGATGAGTTTTTTTGACCAAAATAATGCTTTTTTGATATTGGAACTACATAGATCCACTTTGATGACATTAATATATATATAATATTATATTTATAGAAAATCCAATTTTGTTATAATTTGGTTTTTATCAAATAAAATATTTTTAATATGAGGTTATATAAGTGATATAGAAGATTATAAATATTAATTATAAATATAAAATGTTTATATACACTATGTTAATTTATTTATTCTAGGAAATAAATAATTAAATTAAATTATGATATAATTAGAATGTAGTAATTGATTTATTAAAAGAAGAATCAAATAAATAATATTCATATTTGTAATATAAATATAATTTGAATCTGTTAATATCATCCACAATTTTTATTGGTGAATTGGACATTTTATTAATGTTTTAGAATTATTGGTTTGAAGATATATTGTTTATTTGATTTTTTATAAGACAAAACAATGAATAATGTTAAAGTTGATATTTAAGATATTTTAAAATAAATAACATTTTCTTAAATGATATAAAATTCATAAAAATCTATATTTTAGGAAAATAACTAGGATAATGTTAAATATATAATAATGATAAATTTTGAATCATTTAATAGACACTGGTCCATGAAAATGATATAGATATTATTCCAATTAAAGAATGTTTCAAAGTGTCGCACTATCATTTCTTATGAGTTCAATAATTTTAAAATTGGGATAACCTGGACATAAATTCGATAGTGAATTATCTTTGGAAAGATAAAAAATTTTCTACATCATAGTAATTTATTTATAATCTTTAGATATTAAATAATTTCCATAAATAATGAGAGAATAATGAAGAAGTAATTATTTTATTAACAGAAATTTCAAATAAATGATATTAAAAAATTTAAAATAAATATAATATTACATGATTGAGGTGATCAATGAATTTAATAGGTCACTATAACTTTTTAAGAGTGTATTAAAGGGTTTTTTTGATGTTATCTTTCTGTTTTGATTTTATTTAAAGTCAACGTAATGAATAGTGCCAAAATTGGCACTATTGATATTATATAAAAATAACATTTTATTAAATTAATTAAAAATAATAAAAATCATTAAAAATTACAAAGTGATAATTATTAGGCCTAAAATTTCATAAAGTGTATACTTATAGTCAATTGACACCATATAACTAAAAATTTATAACATTTTAATATTTGAAATGTTATTACCATAATTAAAATTAAATAGATTAATTACTGGGTAAATCAAAATTATAAGGTTTAAAATAAAACCAAAACATGTCAAAAAAATTACAGGATAAATATTATTCTATAATTATCACATTAAGATCAATATTTAGTTGTTTAATGAACACTTGTACTTGAAAATATATTATATATTATTTAAATCCAAGATAGTTACAAAATAACATCTTGTATTTAAATATCTTTTATATGCCACATATGGATAAAATAAATATATGAATGAATATAAATGTCAATTTTGATATTAATGTAATAGGTTTTGTTAAATAAATTTATCTTTAATTTTTTGAAGTTATATAATTTTCTTAAAAATCTTAAAAAAACAATATTAATTTAATTAAAATAAAAATGGAATAAATTATTTAAATAATATTAATTTTGATATATTTTCAATTAGTTAATGTGTCTGAAAAATTTTATAGATCTATAAGATATGTCATAGATGTTTAAAATAAGTATTTTTGAATTCAAACTTTATCATAATGTATTTTAACTCAAATTAAATGAATAATATTAAATTTGGAAATAATTATATCTTATTGAATTAATTTATTATTAAATTATTTTAAAATCAAACAAATTATAAATAATCATAAGTTTATTGGATTTGGTCTGATATATAATTTATTTTCCATTTATGGGACATTTTCAAGTATTTCGATCTAAAATAGTCTTATTATAGTTTAATATTTTGAGAGTTTCCAAAAGTACCCATCCCTTCCATTATAAAAGGAACAGATTTCCTCACTTACTCACACCACCTTGAGCCCATTAGATCATCTAAAACTATAAAAATTATCCTCCCAACACCCATAACTTTATTTTAGAGGCAATACTTTGGGAAGAAATCCATCCTTTGAAGTCCTTTTGTGCAAATCTAAAGGAGATACTCGAAGAAGAGGTAATTGATTTTCCAATTCAATTCAATTTATTTTCTTTTTTTACATCCTCTTAACATGTTGTCTCCATAATAAAGTAATAACTATAGTATCATCTACATTATATGATTTTATTATTATGGGACAACCATATTCCTCATTTTATACATCATAAGAATAATAATTTCACCATGCTTGTGTACGTATGGCATACCTCTCCATGCCATGGTATAATTTTTTATTCAACACTAATTTATCTAGATGAATGGATATAAATAAAGAATATGTCAAGATAATAATCTTGTATAATTAATATCTCATCCTACTCTATAATAATTAACCATTAAGGGAATCATAACATTGCATGTGAGTATGTACGACCTACCGTGTCCATGGCATGATTTGATTCATTCTCCATGTTAAACACTAAAGAGTGATTATAAAATTCATATGATGAATAAATATAATAATTATGAACATAATATAATTATTTATATGAATAAAATATATCATATTCATAAGAAACATGACTTATATGACAAAACATTCATACGAAAAAAGAAGCAATTAAAACCCGGAACAATGGTAATACTGAAATATTATTAACAAAATGATATAAAAGGATCATATATGATATCATAAATATTGATATGTCCCTGGTATAATTTGATAACTCACTTAAATAATAATACATGAGGATTATACACTCACTACAAAAGAAATTTATAAGGCAATTGTTAATTTCGAAATTTCATTATTATTTGAGATTATTTATACGTATCTACTAGGAAAAATTTATCATCCATGTACATATTTCTTAAAAATTTATTTAAAAATATAATGAACAATTTTTAAAATTCATTTTTACTAATATTTTATTTTTTATAAAATGTTTTAAAGGAATATTTATGATTCTTTCCAAACAAGGCACCTTATGAATTTTTCAACAAATTAAGGAGAGAATGTTTTTAACTTATACGATATAAGTGGATATTTCAACCTTCACGATTCCATAAAATTTTGATGCTTCCCTTATAATATTCCAATGTTATTTTCAAAATAAAATATTTCATTTTATAATTTCATGGATTTTAAATGATTTCAATGTAAAAATCAATATATATCTCAAATATATTTACTGATTTTGTTTGATTATTTTCTTCTAGGTCAACATACTTTTTGAATTTTAGTCTTAATTGAGGTCGATTTAGAATGATATAGTCTTCCATTTTTTATTAATGGTTTTATGATATATTTGAATATTGATGTTCTATTTTGTACTATTCATGGTTTATGGTTTAAGTATTAACATATTGTATTCTATTTTTAATACAAATGTTTATGTTATGTTTCACCCATTTCATATGAGGAATGTATTGGACTTAGTCAGTGATGGGTGTGGACTGATATGTCCCTTGAATGAATTGGTATGTATCATGATACAAACTAGTGTCTTGGCATAGGGCATGATTTAATGGTTATGTAAGGTCTTGTTACAAGGCCTTAATGGTATGGTTTCGATGTTTGAAATTATGTATTTCCTTGTAATGAGATTAATTATTGATATTACATGTGATTATTCAGCTAGCAGAATATCCATTTGAATGGTTAAATAACATTATTTGATTTATTCTTGCCATAAAATAATCATGTTTATGTTTAAAAGGATTGTGTTTAGGTTTTATACCATGCCTTAATGGTTTATTCTTACTTAGAAAACCTTCTGCTATATTTTTTACCATTATTAGGATACAAACCAAACCCCTTTATTATGTTTTATTTTTCCAAGATGCCATGAAGTGTTTTATGATTGATATACATGATTAAGCTTGTATAATAATGCAATTATAAAATAATTATCTATGTTTCATTTTATGTTTTTAACTATAATGTAATGTTCATGTATATAATATATTTTCCAATACTACTAAACTGATCAGACCTTCGATATTTTATTCCTTGTAATCATGCCAATTTATTGAAACAATGCATCAGCTCCGGGCATATGGGGTTGAGGCGTTACAAAATGAATTCACCAACCAGTTCTTTTAAACTTATTGGGATATCATTGAAAATTATCTTTTCAGGTAAGCTAATCATTTTTCCATGGGTGGATATCCTCTTCAAGGTATCAATTCTCAATTTCTCACCCAGATTCAAAAAGTGAAAATTTCTGCTGACATTACTCAATGTCAGCCTATTTCTCTTGTCAACATTATCCATAGAATTATGGAAAAAATTCTTGGTAATAGGCTTTCTAGAGTTTCAGATAAAATTATTTTCAGGAATCAATTTGGACTCATTAAAAGAAGAAACATCCAAGACTACCTCATCCCAGCCTGAGAATATGTGAATTTACATAGGAAGACCACTCGGGGAGGAAACATTACCTTAAATATTGGCATTAAGAATGATTTTGATTCATTTTATTGGGGTTTTATTAGTAAATAATTGAACTATTTATCTTTTATATGAGGTTCATTTATTATATTAATGCACTTATTGGAACGGCTCACATATCAGTCCTTGGTAATGGATCTACATATGGTTGTTTCACTTTCTCTTGGGGGTTATGTATGGAGATCCCATTTATTCCATTATTTTGTCCACTCTAGAATATTATCTTACCAAGGTTCTCCATCATATATATGAAATAGGTGAACTAAAGACTATTTGGGATGCAAGAGGTAATTCTTATCCTTCTCTTTTTTTTATACTGATGATGTCATTGTTTTTTACATAGGGTTTAAAAAGAACATCTGAAAAACCATAGAATATTTTTTGAGTTATGAAACATCTTCTGGATGTGTAATAAGTTTGAACAATTTTTTCATCTATTTTGGTAAAACATCTCTACAACTAAGAAAAGGAGCATGATTAATGATTTGGACATTAGAGAGGGTGCTCTTCCTTTCACTTATTTAGTTCAGATGATATTCTAGGGAAGACCTCTTTCTTCCTACTTCACTCATATTTTAGGCGAGATTAGAAAGGCCTTGGATGCGTGGAAAGGTAAATCACTCTCAATGGTTGGAAGATCCTATCTTGTTAGGCATGTTCTTGTCTCTATATTTATTTAATTTTCAGGGAATAAAATTTATCTGCATCTTTTCTCTAAATAATTAATTCCTCTTAGAGGAATTTTTTTTAGAGTGGTAGCACTTTAGAAAGAAAGGTTATCTATGTAACATTGAAATAGTGTTGTAAGCCATATACCCTTGGAAATATATGAATAAAAAATATTCATCTATATTATCAGTCCCTTTATGTATACTTTACTTGGAGACTTTAAAAAAATATGATTATTTGAGCTCTATTAGATCTATATATTTTAAATAATTGATTTTTTTAAATTCAAAATATATTGATTCATCCACCTAGAAAGGTCTTAAAAATATATTTGAAAAAAAATACAAGCAATAACACTTTTTCTGAAATGATAACTCCTCTCTAAAAATTTGGATTGAAAATTGGATAGGTACACCATTGGTTAACATGATTAAACCTACTAAGAACATGACAAACATTAATATCACAATAAAGGATCAAATAGACATACTTGATTATCTCTCAGATGATGTTAGATTAACAATTTCTAATTATGAATTTCTGATGTAGGATGATTTTCTGATTTGGGAACTGGCTATAAATGGATTTGTCTACTCAAAGAATTTTTGTAGATATAAAATGCAGTATTCCCCAAAGTTTATAGGATCCCTCAACAAAAAATAAATTTTTTCACCTCATTTCACACATTTATGGAGAATACAATTTTACAAAATTCCATTGTTTTCCAACATTTCAAGAGTTATCATCTCCATCTACTCAAGATGTGTCCTCTATCACAAGCATGGAGAAGATGGGGACCTCCTATTTTATATAATTCTAGAGAAATTACTCTCTATGGAATGAAATTTTATATATTTTTGAGTTTCATAATCTATAAATTTATTTATTCAGAGAGCACCTTGAAGTCTATTTTAACATCATAACATCTCATCAACTGAACAATTTTTTGATGGTGGCCTGTGTGGAACCGATCCATGTCTTTTTGCATGGAAGGAATAAGGTTATCCATCAGCAGACACCCTTCAATCTTCATTCATCTTTTTTGATGTCATAATGTCAATTTATAATGTTAACCCCCTGTAAAAATAATGTTTCATTAATTCCATTCACGTATTCTCTACTTTGTGGGGACTGAAAATTCCAGGTTTCGTCCCTCCTAGGCTGGGTATAATTGAGGTATTCTTGAACTCATTATTTTCATGTTGGTTTAAATGTAATTATGAAGGATTAATTAGTGTAAATCCTAGACCTAGTTGATTTGGGTTTATTTTTGGGTACATAATGGTGTTTTCACTGGATGCCAATATGGACCTTGTGGTATTAGAACATATTTGGAAGGTGAAATTCTTGGGCTGATCAATGTTATTGACATGGAAAAGAAAAGAAGGTGAATAATATTTTTTCAAATGTGATTCTACTGCAATTATAAAATCTAGTAGATCCAATAACTTTCATATCTTCTAGAAGTTGAATGCAAGATGGTCCAACAGCTTGGGCAAGTTCTGCTCAATGAATTATATTATCACACATGTCTTCCATCAAGCCAACTCTCTTACAAATGGGCTTGCAAACCAAGGGCTGAGTGGTGAGGATTAAAATTTTTCTGACCCTCACCCTTTTGATTTGATGCCTCTTATATAAAGTGAAAAATATAAATTACCCTTATTTATACTATTGTAAATCATTTCAGTGTAACGGGGGCAGATCACATAGACCTGGTCTCATTTTTCTTAAAATACATAATGATATTTTCAACTCTACTAATTTTTATGGTTATTATCATCGAACATAACTATTATAGACTTAGTGAAATTTCAAAAATATAAAAAATATGGGTAATTAACATATCGATTTTTCTAAAAATTCAACATATAATGGAAATCCATAAACACAAAAGGGTATTTACTCTGAAAAATTTAATCAAAAGTGGTTCAAAACATAATAACTATGTTCGAGTGGTTACAAAAATTCATCAACATATAATACAAAAATAATAATGATTTATAATAAATTTAAATAATAAATAATAAATATGAAAATAAATTAAGAAAAATTAAATATAAATTTTATAAAATAAAAAATTAACTAAGTATGAGAGGGTAATATAAATAACAAAAAACATGATAGAGAGGATATTTTTAATTACAAAACACAAAATAAAACAATATAATTATCCAATAAAAACTCATAACCTTTTTAATACTAATAGAACCAAAGCATCACTCTCTATTTTTATGGTATGAATAAGATATAAAAATATAGAGAAGTACATTTAAAATTTCAGAAGTCAATAAAAAATATTAAATAGGTGAATGAAATAAAATAGAAAAGAATATATATCTATGTTTATGAATATAGTACAATAAAAATCTATAATAATAATCAAAGGATTTAGAGATCCTACTTTTTAGGTAAAAATAGAAATCACAATATTGTATACTCTTCATTAATACAAGATCCTATTCTTTTAAAAGATATAACAATGAATGATTTTGGATGGAATCATCTTATTTAAAAAAAGATATATTAATATTCAACAAAACTAGTTAATAAAATTAAAAAAAATAAAATGATATTCAATGTATAATAGAAAATATATAATGATTATACTTTAATAAATTCCCTTTCAATAAATAACTTTTATTATAAATTATACATATAATTACCTATTTGAAATTTCACCATTCTTCCATCATTCCAATATCATGTTTTATATTTTATATAATTGTATCTTCTAATGGATTTCTAAATATACCATCCAATAATTCAACAGTATAAAGAAACATTATTTTTTAAAATAATATGTAAATGATATTTCATATAGAGATACATCTCTTAATATGTTTAAATCGAGAATACTAATGAATGTTTACCAATATTGGTATCGATGAGGAACTATTTTATAATATCATAATACTTATAATATGAATATAAACCATTCATATTGTCTATATAATCATAAGAATTTGTAATTAACAACATATTTCGAGGAAATATTAATATTCTTCCAATTATAAAGATATTGAATTCTACCTCATTGAACTACATGAGACTAAAAAATAACCTAGATGTTTATATATTTCACTAGTTAATTTTCTATCAGTATTACATGATCCAAATTATGAATCTATATAAATAAATAATAAAAAAAATCCTACCCTTAAATAAATAAACAACGCTTGCCTGTACCATTATCATGGATACCAACCACTGTGTAATATTTGAGCCAAATGATACATCCTAGAACACTAATTTATGGACTCTAATTACAGAATAATTATTTGGGAATATTTTTAAATTAAACCAAGGACTTAAAAAAATATGCATAAATAAAATTAAATAAAACATACTATAAGTCAAAGGATCCTTTCACAAAAATGTGGATTCTACAACATAGATACATAGATGAAGGATAAATATTGACTATGTGTACAAGAGGAGGGGAGTAAGATTGGAGGAATGCATACATGATGAAGGTGATAAGAGGAATCAAGTAAGATATGGTAGGAGTTATCTTAGGGAGAATGTATTGATCAGGTGATGATTAGTTGAGGGAGAAAGATTGAGGAAATGGATTCTGTGTGTCGGAGTGTTGGAAAGGAAAGTCGCACATAAGACAGTTGAAATTCAATGATCCCTATTTCCATGATGTTATTTTACCATGGATTTTCACATTATATAGCCACAATTCCTATATAACAATGACATTATCTTATGATATCACCACAAGAATATTAAATTTAGGCACTAGGTCTATGGTTATAAGTCATTTTTCTATTATTTCTAGTGTTTTGCTATGGGTGGACCAGATGCTCTTTACCAAGAATACTAATTTAACTCATCATCATTTCAAATACTATCAAAAGTTTAATCAGGTGGAATGTAAGAATATATACCCTTTTCCTCACGTGGATGACTTGTTTGACCAGTTAAAGTGAGTGAAGTGGTTTGTGAAAATTTTTATTTAGACGGGATATCACAAAATAAATGTTCATTAGTTAGATATATTTAATATTTCTTATTGAGTGGGTGTGGCCAGAATTAATAAATTTTAATTCCTTTTTGTCTAATCTATCCCTCTTGTAGTGTCTATGGAATGGGTGAATTATATATTCCACATCTATTTTGAAACCTTTCATACGGTATATGTGGGTAAAATCCTAGTTTATTCAAGATTAAATATTGATCATTAGAAATATCTGAATTTGGTTTTGGAAATTTTGATGAGTCTTCCCCATTATCAGGTGCTACTGAAATACAATTTATGAATCCTAGGGCTGTAGTTTTGGGGTTATGGGTTTTTGGAATATCATTTCTCAATTGATACTAAAAAGTTGATGTTTTTCCTTTTCATGGGAAGATCCATGGACCATAATTATGATACAAAGGTTTATAGGACTATATGAATTTAATCATTGTTTTATCAATTACTAATGAAAGATAGAATCAACATTCCCAAAATGTATCAAGGGAGGGGTGAAAGTATTATGGGATTCCAAATATCTTTCTTCTATTTATGAAATGAAATGACGTTACATGTCAGTTCCCATTCTTGTATCTTTGAATTCTAATAAGGGAAAAATTGTGTATTGTGATTATTATGGATCTTGACTAGGGTCTACTGTTATTATGGATGATAATTTTTTCATATATAACCCTCATCAAATTTATTCTCATTAGAAAAGTTACCACACTCAAGGCTTGTATCTCCCAACTAATTTTCATGGGCGTAAACATTGACAGAACAATCTCTTTAGAGAGAGGTTTATAATATTTTTTGATCACAAGAGATTGTGTTACGTATTTTATCAGAAGGACTTAAACATTAGGTCAATACAATGGGTGGAATTCCTCTAGAATAGTGGATCTACCATCACCTGCACTCCTATGAAGAGAAACATTATTGATACCACTATCAGTAGGAAATTAACTTCTTATGATATCTTAGAATCAAAATAGTAGTTGAACTTTGTTAATTTTTTCACTCAATTTAAAATGGATTCATATGATGATGTTTTAGGTATGTATCTATACATTTCAAGGTTTACATTATCTCGTCTTGATTCTATTATGTAAGACCAGGATAAGGCTGAAAATTTCAGATGAATCAAGAAAAACTTATATGATGGGATACCATTTCTAGTTTTTCTCTCCCCTCTGATGAGATTTCGCGGTTTGGGAATCACTTTTTCATCCCATCATTGATCAAGAATTCAAAGTTATATTATTGTGATAGTTTTTCATGGGCCATACATACTAAAATTATGAAGACTTATTATGAAATGAGACAGCATTTCTGGCGGTTTGGTATGAAGTGAGACATCACTGGTTATGTATCCCTATGTTATATCTGGAAACAGATAATGGTAGAGCCCTAAATGACTTATGGACTTCTTAAGCCTCATTTAGTGCTATTTTTTAAATGGTATGAGGTGTACATTGAATTAATTATTGGATTAACATGGACTCTAGTATAAAATAAATCTATCTGGGTTATGATCGATCGATTAATGAAATTATCAAATTACATTTTGATTTGGAACACCACCAAAGATGAAGATGTGGTAAATATGTATGAGTATGAGATTATGAGGTTTCATGGTGTCCTCTATTCCATTTTATATATCAAGGTTTCCAAGTACACTTATAGATTCTAATAGAGCCTCCAATAGGTTATTAGAAATCAATTAATATTGAGGATATATTAATATCAATAAATGGAGGGTCCTATAGAGAATGATATATATAGATTTTAGAGGATATACTATGTGTTTCCATATTATCTTTCAGTGGATAGTTAGAAAACCATCTGGGATTAGTTGTGTTCTATTATAATAATAGTTTCCAGTCATCAATCAAAATGTATTCCTTTGAGGATTTATATGGTTTCCAGTGCAGGTCACCACTTTATTGGTCATAGGTGGATAAGTTATATTTCATAGGACATGGTCTTATTAAAGTGATGTTAAAAAAGGTACATGACATATATTGATACTCATATATAGATTAGAGTTGGCAGAAATCCTATGTGGATTGTCATTATCATACTTTGGAGTTTTCTATTGGTGCCCCGGTCTTTTTGAAATTTACCCCTCTGTTGGGTCACTATCAGGTAAGAAAATTGGGTAAGCCAACTCTGAGAAATGTTTGAACATTTTAGAACACTGAGTGGGTTTGAAATTTATCTAATCAGTTGTCATTATCGATTTAGTTGATATGTGTTCATTATTTTTTAAACATATTTTATCTCTAGAAGTACTGTCTAGATTATTAATATGTTATGAGTGGGTAGGAGATTGAGTTAGAGACAAATATTTCTAATATGGTGAAACCCATGGATATCATTGATTCTCATATGAATGTCTTATGTGTGAGTCTTATTTCATTAGTTAATGTGTTATGGTGACCAAAATAATATTCTCTTGAGATGTGGGATAATGAATTATTGGGGAGGTATTAGTGTCTTCACCTCTTTCTAGAGGTTCCATCTTCCACATTACATTCTCAGGACATTTAGTACTACAGTGGGATGAATTGAAACATCCCATATTGTTTTAGGTATGATTACATTTTAAAAGTAACATTTATAATTTTTATAGATGTTTTCAAAGAATAAAAATTGTTTAATAATAAGGGATAGGTGTTTAGAGGAGTAAGTAGGCCTTTGGAGGGTGTTTGGTGGTAGTGTAGGGCTATCAGCCAGTTAGTGGGTTCCACTAGCCTATTAGTGGAATTCGAATAGAATGGAATTACTATAAGATTTATATTGGTATGATGAAGAGACTTCTAGTTTTATAGAAATTTTATCTGCTACTACTATATTACTAGTGGTCGCCATCGGGTATCGTATGAACTTAGGCTAGGTCGGAATAAACAAGTGCTATTTAGTTATATACCCCTGTAAAAAAACTATTTAACCATTTTAATCACTCACTTTGACCCTAATCATTCATTTATTAATATAAGGAATATCTAGGGTTGTAATGGTCTCTCTCAACCTCTTTTTCTTATCATTTTAATTTCCAATCAAGCAATTGTTCCTCTTTTGGTAAGTTTAATTGATCTATTCTCAATCAACCCTCTTATCTTGGAATTACTAGTGGTTGAATGCAATGTTTTGTGGATGTGTTGATCATTTTATGATCTTTATATTGTCTCTTCATGATCCCTCATGTGATTATCCTACATAGGTCTGTACTCTTGTTGATTGTGGGGTCACACATGTGATTCTTGAGGTATGTGATATTCTACCCTCTCTTCCAGCCTCTTTAACATGGAAGCATGATTCCATGTTATTTTAGTCATTTTTATACCTCCTATCATTTTATATTTCATTCTATTTCCTATCAGTGGGTGGGTTACTTTTGGATTTTATTGTAACCTATTTTTGAGGAAGGTGGTTCCATTTTATGTGTATGTTCTTTGAATTATGATTTCCATTGGATATAAAAATGGTTTTCTAAATGAATTTGAATTGTCCTTGAATTAGATGATATTCAAGGGTAAAAATGGTTTAAATAAATGATCGGTTACATAGTAATTTTAGATTAATAAAGGAGTGTACAAAGAATTATAAAATGGGTTGTGAAATGAGTTTTCAAACCCTGTTTTTAATGAAAATGACAATTTCGATTTTTTTATAAAACCGGACAAGCCCTTTGAAATTGATTTTACATATACCACACATGAGAATATTAAGTAAATATGTGGAGGGTTTAGTATTGGTCCTTGTCAATTATAATTGTATTTTCTATTTATTTCATAGTTTCTAAATTATTCCTAGATTATATATATATTGGATCTTGGAATTTAACATTCAAATTGTTGTGGTTCACTTTTTGGTGTGTTCCTCTATCCCTAGTTCATTAAAGCATTGTATCTTGAGACATGAGTGTGCACTGGTAATTATTTTTCATTTGGGTATGAGTGAACTAGCTTGATTGAACTTTGTTATCCTAGGGGTGATTACGATAAGACCATTTTTCTTTGATATGATATGATACATTCATTGATAATCATAAATGAATTATAGAAATTATGATTTGAAATTATTTTACCATGTTTTATGGATTTTTAGGAAAAGGGTGTATTTTCTACCATTATTTTGATATAAAACTATGTAACTAATTTTATTTCAATGTTTTCTTTCAAATTAAGTATATTTGGATTATTTTATAGATACATGTTATAGAGAAGTTGGTTGGGATCCTGCTGATCCTTTTTATCTCACACCTAGGATACTCACTAAGAGTTGTGTAGACCTTGTTTTATCTAATCTAATAAAGTCCAAGGTTCTGTAGTGAGTCATTGAGGTTTATAATTTTTAGGATTTTCTAGTTGTGGGATAGTGTAATTCTTCCCACGTATCACATGGAGTAATAATGGATAGTTTTGGGTGTCTTTTATTTTGGTTATTTTGTAGAAATATTCAACGGTTTTATTCTGATGCCATTGGTTTTATAAATACCATTTTCAATCATTTGATTATGGTATATTTATTTTATGGATTTATTTATATATTTATATATACCATGTATCATTTTTAGGCTTTGAAAATCATTACATCTGGTTGTTGTTGGATGTTCGGGTGGTTTCCTCTAGCATGTGGGGATCTGGAATCCCCTTTGAGTCTTTCCACATTTCATTTCAGATCCTAATTATATGGGTTATTAGGGAAAAGTCATGAAATTAACACAAAATTAATAGATTATATTTTTTATAATAGTTTTTATACCCTAATGTAGGAATATACACCCTGATAGTATTATATAAATTCATCTTAGATCCTTGTCTAGGCACAAATCATTTATGAAGATACGATTACTCTTGGTATATTGGGTTTTAATTATTTAGATCATTTTTAATAGTCCAATTAATGATTTATTTATTTTATTTAAATCTTTCCTTATGTTATTTCTCCACAACCTTTAGCTTATGATAGTTTATTAAGGAATGTTGTGGGGGATACCTACATGGTATTTTTATAATCACTCTTTATACATTTCATTATATGATGCAGGCATAATATTTTGTATGCGCCTCATTTTAGGTTAAAACATTTGATCATGGGATAGATCCATGGGATTTTATAGTTTTTTGGGTTTTATTTTGTGTTTTATGATATATGTGAGTAGTGGGAACAATGATTCTATCCTTAGTGTTCTATATGGGAGATCCTATTTATAAAGCTTTCATTTATTAACATTATGCCCTGTTTTTCTAGAATTAAATATGTTAAGTGGATTTATTCTAGTTTATCACTTTTATAGACTATATAGATATATTTCACAATGGTTCAATGTATATTAATGTTCATATTTTTATCTCATCATTGGTTATCTATGTAACTCAACAAATATATGTTCCAATAATGGTTACAGGTGTTTCAGTCAACTTAGATGGATACAACCAATGGTTTTTCTATAATTTTTACCATAATATTTATTTATATATTTATATATTGATTCGTTATTGAATTGGGAAAATCTATCTCCTACTTTTATGTCAATAATATTTTTGTATTTCTTCCACAATTTGGTGATAATGAGGTGCACCTTAGGTGAGGTGACTATATGATCGCAATAAATTTTGGGTATTCAAGTCACGGTCATTACAAGTAAGTATCATTGAAAAATAATGGTGGTTAGGTATATGTTTGAAATTTTTTAGGATAAAAGATTTATGGGAATCATGAAGTAATATAAAAAGAAAGGTAGATATTATAATTAAGGTGTATGATTCAGTTACCAACAGAAATATTTAGATCTATTTTTAATTATTCTTCAATTAAATCATATATTATCGACTCTCATTGATCATGTTTGGTGTCTATTTAGAGGAATATGTAGGGTATCATTCAATATAACCTTTTTTATATCTTTAATTATAAATTTTATTATTAGATTAAAACAATGATTCATATTAACTGATAAATTGAGAATAAATAAATAGTTTTTTCCCTAAATATTTCTTAGTGATGACTAGGGTAATACAAATTAATTGTAGGTTTCTATAGTTGGTTATCTATTATATGAGATAACCCAAACATAATATACTTACATATTATGTCATTAAACATTATTATTTATTATAACTCGTAATAAATTACACCAAAAAAACCTACAGGTGTAGTTTTTTAGAGATTATCTACATTACCACCCTGTTATACAATATTGCTTCATCTTATTTTAAAACATATATATATATATAATACTTTCTTCCATTCACACATGACATTGTAATATTCTTAATTATTTGGGGTAAATTTAAATATAGGAAAATTTATAATATTTTATTCTTAGTAAGGGGTAAAACAAATGAAATATTGACAAAACCAACATAAGATACCAAAATAAAGATTAAATGTGTGCATAATATAAACATATGGGTATGAAAAAAATTGAGGTATATTTCCTTTAAAAAATTAAATCATATTTAATAAAACATAAATAATAACATATGATTTTTGATGTAACATATGAAATGAGGAATAAGAATATGATATTAGATGGAAATATGGCACATGTATAATTATAGAAAATCATATCTTATGTCAAGGCGCTTTGAAAAGAACATATTCACATATTGGAAAAACATTTCCCAAATCATAGTAGACATGAATAGCCTTACAAGATTCATAACATAACATCTCAATGAGATATAAATCAGTAACTAATTCATTGGATATAAGAATAATTTTGGTACAACTTGTTAAATAATGATAAAACATACATATGTTTGTGACATGAAAAAGAATGAAACTATATACACATCATATCACAATTAACCCATGATAATAAGATATGTTTCATAAATATTATCATAATATGTAGAAATAAATCATAAAGTGAAAGAAATTCTATTATTGGATTACATTATATCTCCGGTGAGACATAAGAAATAAAATATGATTATAAAATTAGAAAATATTGTATTAGTTAAAACTGCATGAAAGGATGATAAAAAATTGTATAAGTAATGAATAAGTATATTTAGAACAATATTAAAATAATATTTATTCAATAAATATCATAATAATAAATAATAAGTAATGATTATTTTTAAATAATAGTGGGATAATAAAATATGAAATGTATTCTTTATAAAGAAGAATGTAGTGGGAGAAAGTATCTGGATTTAAAATTTAAAATTAGAGAGTTTATAAGATTCTATTTATAATTTTGTATGAAAAAAAATTATTATAAGGAGAAAATATGTAGTGAATGTGGAATATATTCCAGGGAAGGTAAAATTAGATGGGAAACATTGAAATTTATTACTAAATCAAAAAAATGATTTTATCCCCCATATAATAATAATATCCATATTAATAAATTATTTATCACCATTATTCATATATATGAAATTTTATAATATTCAGTTATATTCAATTCTTACATATATACTAGTCATCTATAGTTTATTTTCATTATCAAATTCTTGTAATTTTGATTGTCTTGTACTTGTTCTGGTATGTAAATTTTAATCCTCATTCTTTAATAACTTGATCATAATTCCTAAATTATTCAAGGAAGGGTAATTATGTCATTATTATTTACATATTCCCATGTTGATTTTATATAAGGTACAAGTATAATTTATATGAATTGAATTCATGATAGACATGTTTAGTAATGGTTTATCAATAAAAACAAGTCACATTATATCGATCATTCAATTTTTTAATATTTATAGAACCACACCCATAATATTAATTACTATTTAATATCATATATTACCATATTTTAATATTACATCATTATATTGGTGAATGTAAATTACAGATATTATAAATGCAATTTTATTTGAAAATTTTAGATAATAACTAGATATGTTGATGGATTCACTCATTCTCATAACGGGTTCCTTCAAAATGAAGGATTTTATCCTCCTTATTTGAAAAAAAGATACTTAATAGGGTAGGATATTAAAGAGTGGAAATTTTAGTAGTTATTTAATATCAAACTAAAGGATATATTTGGTTTGGAAAGGATATAAGAGGGGTTCCTTTATAATTCATTCTGAGTGGTATATTCAGAAAATTGTTTCCTTAATGTGTATGGATGGTAATTTTACAAGGATACTAGATAAAATGTGGAAAAAAAATTATTGTCCATGAATACCATCATATATAAAATATATAGATTTGTTATAGATATATTATGACATTACTCTATATTTTAATCTTTTTATGATATTTTACCTAAATCATGGTAACTAAATATTTTACTTTGTTAACATAAATGTTTTCCACAAAATGATGTTAACCATATTACCTAATTTTGATGGCCTAACTCAAAAAAAATCTATTTAAACATAAAAATAAATTAATATATAAAAATATATATTAAATATAAATATAGACTACATTAAAAAAACCAATATTTCTTTACAAAAATAATTCGTGTGTATTGAATGATTATATTTTATATATTAACAATTAATAATTATTTAAAATTTGTTAGATAATTTTTAATTATATAAAGAATATGGTTTATAATTCATTAATTATTTATAAAAAATTATTATATACCAATTATTAGACTTTTAAACTTTTTAATTAGCTGTATATATTTTTAATGGTCTTATTTCCCCATTTTATTTCAATATATACCATTATATACTTCTATGATATTTATTCATACTTTTTTATTTTTTTGATAAAATTGTTATTATATTTATAATTTTTTTATTTTTTCTAGTCATATTTTGTGGTATAATAATGAAATAAAAATCATTGTGACAATGATTTAAAATTCGTTGTATTTTTATTTACTTGGGGGTTTATTCAACTTTTAATTTTCAAAATGATGTTTCATATTGTTTTCTCATAATGTATTAACATTTATCTTGTGCTCTAATATTTCATGTTAATAAAATATATCACTTATTTGTTTTAGTTATATTTTTATAGATATTTTATTCGATATATTCATGGAATAAAATTTTGGGGTTTTATATTATACACCATTGATAGTTATTACTTTTCATTATATACCCAGAGAATTATTATATTTATTTCAAAGTGATATATTGATAATTTTAATCTTTTTCACAGTTTGATGAAATATGTTTTAAAATAAAAAGTATTTTAATAAATAGAAAAAAAAATTATGGGAGAGATGAATTGGCTTAGACCTGACCTTAAGAGGGCTGTGATTTTGATGTTCTTCTTTTATCAATTAAAGATTATTTCTCTTAGATAACCACCACCAACCATATATGAAAGGGATATGATAATTCACCTTTATAAAACCTTTCATGAATCCTTATGTTTTGGAAGGGCTTTCTAAACTAGTAAAGACTACTGAGGAATTAATACCTCAGTGGGAACCTTTTCATTTCAAGGATCCCTCAACTCTCTAGGTTAAAAACACATGATAAAATTTTGAGTAATATATTTATTAAATCCATTTTATCTATACAATAACAAAAATATTATATAGGAATTGATCAAGAGTTGTAATTTTTTTCTAGAAAATTCCACCTAATGTTGGTGGATTATAATAATGTAATAGAAGGGATACACAAAGTTAATGTATTATGGATCCTTAAGTGGTATAAAGAGACATAAAAGATAAGTGATTCAAGTTATATCCCTTCCAGTCACTCAATTTGTATAAGTTTTTATTATTTCCTCTATAAGGATACCTCAAACATGATGCAATAATAGATCCAATGATGAAGTGTTTGTATTATACCCTAGTTTTGGGGGTTTATGGGAATTATTGGTTTATAACTGTCCTTATCATTAAATCCTTAATGTTTATTAGGATAATTGGAATTCTAACCACGTTCTGGGCCTATAATGACTACTATTGTACAAGATTGTAATTTTTATCCTTTTTAGGTATTCAATATACACTTTTTGGAGTATGATAGATTTAATAATTCAATGTTGGTATTTATTAGGGAATTGTGAGGGATATAACTTTGAAAATATATAATAAACTTCTTGGAGTAGTTGATTATAAGGGGATTATCATTTAAATATTATAGTTAACCATTATCCTTGTCTGTTTTCAAAAGAATTATCTTATCCTCAACCTATGTGGGAGGTAGAGATTAAAATATATTTATTTACAAAATAAAAACCTATATATATTAATCCATATGAAATTACTCCACTAAATATGAGTAAAGTAATGATTTATTTTGAGTATATTGAGGTGAAAGTGTTTATTATACTAATAAATTCTTCTTTAGGTACTCAAATTTACTTTTTGAAGGAGGGTGATGTATGTTTAATGTCATTAATTGACTATCATAAGCTAAATCCTGAGGGTAGTTTTTTCATTCAACCCATTAATGATTCCTCTAAAATCTCTCAACTCATAATATAAGCTTTATTTAACTTTAGGATACCCTAAATAGAGGTCTATTTGATATCCTATCCGTTTTTATTTAACCCACCATCTATCCATGATCATGGAGTCCTCGATTTTTCACAAAAAATTTCTATAAGAAAGGTGTTGGAATAAATCATATCGAATATAATTCATTCTTGAATTTCTTCAATGTAGTGAGTTTGATATATTATTCCCCTAAACTATTCCTTTTGAATATGCTTGATTCCTTTGGTCTTATTCTTTCCAAGATTCTATTTAGGATTTTCCTAATTGTTTCTAAAGTATACATAATATTTTCATTTTAAACATTATTTCCTTTTTTATAGTGAGAAAATACCTATAGTTATCTAATTTTAGTTTGGTTCATTACCATGGTGGTGGAATAATGTATTCCCTCATATCTTTAGGAATATCCTATGTTTATTTATGTAGGTGAACACCTAACCACTCTAATATTCTTAATGGTTTAACCTTTTAATAGTATAACATTGAGGGGAATTAAATTAGAATAATATTTTTCAACTAATATAGTGTTTTATAAAAATATTTCAAGAATTTTGATATCTATTTCTATTTTTTGGATCATCATTTATCTAATTAGAAATATTTTATCATTTGATAAATGAATAATTTTATGACATATTTTATGTTATCATTCTTACAATAATATTATTATTGTGTGACCTATTCAAATGATTAATATGTAATTTTTAGTTATATTATTTATCTATGTTTTTATATGTTTCATGTATAAGTTTTATCATTGAAAGATATTATATATGAAGCCCTAATCATTTATATCAATATTAGCAATGTTGTATAGTGTTTTGGTATATGGAATATTGATTCTATCTGAATATATGGAAGTATTCCTATTTTTATAAATAGATTTTTGTTTTGTACAGGGTTATAATAGCATAACATTGTATGCCCCTTCCCTTATTCATTGGGATGAAAAAAGCCGCTCTTCTAATTCTATTATACAATATCCCTTTTCCATGGGAATAGTTGTTTCACCCAGAGTCTAGTGATTGTTGTTATACCCTGATAAAAGTATATACATCTACCACAGGTCCCAATTGATGTCTGATGGAGGTATTTTTGGTATATATACTCAAATTATATAGGTTTATTATTATTGGATGCATTTTTTAGGTTTAATAGTTATTTTAAAAAAAACTCTAATATATTTCACTTTCCTCTATCCATGAGATATTTTTGTATAAAATTTGTCTTATGAAAGGTAGTTAAGTAGGTCGGTTGTGATTTCTTACTAGGTATTGTTTTAATCATTCGTTTTATGTATACATGTAGGACACATGGTGATGCTTGTGTATGTGCCTCATTTAATAGTAAATTGTTTCTTCATTGGGGAGAAATCCACATGGAGTATAGAGTTTTGCTGGAGTATTATGGTGTTGTTTATATTCCTATGTATCGGTTATAAAGGGGTTGTCCTAGGTATCCTCCATGAGACCACACACACATGGGTCTTTAATTTTTCCTTTTAGACAATTTTTATATTTCTTTATATATTTAAATAGTATTTTTTTTCTTTCACTCTTAATAGACCATATGGATGTTTTGGTCCAATTTTTAATTTATATGCATATTATGTAGTTATTATATATAGATTTATAAGTAACCTACTGAATGGGAGACCTGTTGGTTACTACCTTTCTTTTACACCCTATTTCAATTCCTCTAAGGGTTATCTGTTAATTTTGTTGTGAATTTTTATTTACACATTAATATATTGACTCATCATTATAATGGTAAAAACTATCCACCACATTTATTTAAATCATCCCTTAGTATCTTAGATAGTGTATGTTTTTTAGGAGGTCCACCAATTCTATTCTAATAATGTGAATCATGTAATATTTGAGTATTCAGGTTATAATCATCATATGGGTCTTCCATAAAGCTTTCTTTTTCCAAGGAACGAATTATATAGTCATCACATAAAAAATCTAAATAGTTTATTTCTAAATATGACATTAATATATTCAAAAAATATTTACCCAATCTCCTCAAAATGTGGAGGATTACTAGGTATGAAATGGTAAGTCAATGCTTAAATGATATGATGATAGTATATAATGAAAAGGTTATATGTTTTTCATATAAGGAAAGGATGAATTATCAGAGAGAGTTACAACCAACTTATAAACCGAACAAAGTAGATTCTATTGAAGGGGAATGTATCCACTGAAAAAAAATATTATATTTGAAACATAAAACTAATACCATGTTGGGTGGAAGAAATTACATAAAATTTCATTTTTATATTGATTTTAGAAAAATTAATCGATACATTTTTAATTATATATAGTATCATCAAATCAATAAAAAATGTAATAAATATTAAAAGGAGTTCCAAATTATATAATAATTAATGGTTAGATATTGAAGTAAATAATTCTAATGATGATTAATAGGGTTTTTATATCATGTAGTTGGATAATTTTTCTTAATTCAAAGAATTAGTGGATTTAGTGTTTATAAATGATGTTTCCTTTTCTTATTTTTTTCAGCTTATATGAATTGCAGAGTTACCATAAATAATGGTTTTTATAAATAAATTAGATGACAATTTTTTTCATCATGGATTATGATTTTATCTAATCTATAACCTGATTTAATACAATGTAATAAAAAATGATTATTATCAACGATATAATATTTTATTTTTTTATTTTATTAAAATATTAGGGAAATGTTTCACAATGACCTTTAGTGGTATATATTGAAGAATAAAACCAATTTTCAGAGTATTTCTATGAAAAAAATAAAATATCATGTTTGATATAGGATCTAATCCATTATTTTTGAAGTATTATAACTAAAGTAAATTAGGTTTATTTCATGAAATGAAGTATTTTGTTTCATTTTAATATATTTATAAGAAATTATAGTTTTTAAAAGGCTAATGGGAGTATGTATAAACATATAGAAGTTCAAATTATAAAAATTAAATGGTTAAATAATCTAATTGAAAGGGTATCTCACCTTATATACATAAAGAGTTTTGGATGTGTTGGTAGATAATAATATTAATGTAGAGAGTCGCATTTAAATGTTTCCCCCAACTAACATCAAGGAAATGTAAAAAATATATAATTATTAGATAATAAGGATGAATTTTTATAGAGATATATATAGAAAACAAAAGTTATTAACATTAAAATATATTATGTTATGAAGTAAGTAAGTCATAATAACAAGTTCGATGAGTTGAATATGAGGATTATGAATTATAATCTCCCCATTATTCAATAAATATTTTTTTCACATAAATTAAATATTAAAGAAGTTTAGTTGGAGAATTTATTAGAAAACTACATATAGATATATGAGGAATTATATATTTATCTATTTAGTGTCATAAGAAACCAAAATTAGATTCAATATAAGGTCTCTCTAGAAATCTATCACATTGTAAATGTTTATATGGGTAGTAATTCATGGGGATTTAGCATTCTTAATGATTTTTTCAAATATAAAATGTACCATGTTATTAAAAAAATTCAGTCTCTAAATTATCTTTTTAAATGATGTTTATATATATATATGAAGTGAAAAAAATAATTAACCTATACAACTTTGAGACTAAATAATCATAAAATAATGGATATCCTGAAGTGTTTTTCATTATGATGAAATTTTAATATTTTTGTTGTCAATGTTTATTATAAAGATACCCAATTCACTTATAAGGTATAAAATAGAATTTGTGCACTAGATGACCTACAACATATGCCAAATAGTGTTTATTACACAATGTCTTTAGTATATTGATGGATCAATTATTATTTTTAATACACTTATATTATGTTAATATGAATTGAGAACCTTCAGACTTTGACACACTTCTTACACCATACTTGATGATGATCTAATCTGGGGTTAATGGGTCAATTTTCAATTATTTCATGATTTTTAATTTAATGAAGATGATATTTTTAATCCCATATATCTAGTATAACATTTGGATCCTCTATTGAGATAAATTGGGAAAGTGTGTATACATACCAAGATAATGTTCATAAGAGGTGATTTTTTATTTGGATGAATATAATGTGATGTGATCATCCTTCCAAGTTAGTGACACATGATTTTTTCATCCTTCTAGTCTGTCTCTAGTTAGAAAATTTACAATACATGAGTATAATATAAAATATTTACATATTCAATGTCCTGTTTTTAATTAATGTTTTGGAAAAATGGAACTTATAATTATGTGTTCTCATATATGATATAGATAAGGGATATAATTATAGAAATACATGGTTTTGATAGAGATCATTATAGATCCCTTTATATCTTGTGAAACATTAATTATTATTTAATTGTTATTTATTTATTACATTAATTTATTAGAGAATTCAGAATCATTTACAACACTATAAAGGACCATGGGATCACACTTCGTGGTTGTGTGAATGAGGATGATGTTTTGATTCAATGTGTTTGTTAAATACATTAAGATCTAACTCAAATGTTAATTGGGGATAAAAAAATATTAGGGATATATTTTCAAAAATTTATTAAAAATCACTATACATATATTAAAAATGGGAGATTCATTTTTAAAAATGGTGTTTTATTAGATATCCAAATAATTTTTTGGATATTATTTCAGAAGTTGTCATATATGATTTGACGTGAGGTAAAAAACTATGTCTATGAGGTGTCAGTGAATATTTGAAATTTTATTTAATATGATCTAAATCCAAAACCATGGAATGGTCGCATAAGCCCCATAATGGTATGAGTATGTCAAATTCTTAACATACTCGGGGTCACTATGATGTGGCTTAATGTATAAAATTTCAAGCATTTTATACTTATGTAAAGTGATATCTTATTTCTTACACTATATGTTATCATTTTATATTTGATCATTATGTGTTGATAATTAAAGTAGTCAAAATATAAAAATAAAAATTTTAAATAATAATCAATAGATTCTTATAAATGATATATATTTTTAAAGTATTGTAATGTGAAATAATGTTTATAAAATAATTTCATACAATAAGCCTATGTTATGAAATCCATTAGTGGACTGTATAAATAGGCTCATAATATGTGAATTATATGTCAAATTCATGGGTATTAGTCAATGATTTTATAACTATAATTTATCTAAGATTAATATCTTCCCCATCTAAATAATTCTATAACATTCAATGAGGATGACAGGATCCTTACCAAGCATTGTTTTATTCATTTATCTCATGGATATCCAAGATGGAAGGAAATAGTTGGTTACTTATCACTGATCATTATCAAGATCATGTTAAGGATATAGAATATATTATATTGAATTGATATAATTTAAATATTAATTTTTTATTTTACTCATTATAATATGAATGGAATTATTTGGTGGCATAAATCTTTTTTGTTTGATGTTTTTTCTATATTTAGACATGTAGTGTTCCTAAAAACCCATTTATTACACCAATTATATTAGTTCGTTAATCATATAATTATGATATGGGAATATGAATTATAACAACCCAAACCTTTAATACATAGGAATCACATATTATTATATGAATATTAATTACAGAACATAATGATCCACTACAAAATTGTATATGTCCAATGCCTTTTCCAACATCGATATTTAAATAACTAGTTATTATGTGAACTATATCATCTAGCACTAAATTCATCATAAATAGGACCCTTATCAAAAATATCATTTAAAATAACTTTCTTCATAACCTAGAAAATTAAAACATAAAAAGGGTGGGATCATATGCTTAGTACGGGAAAACAAGGGAGATATCAACATAACATGAGCCTAAGGTTATGAGAACTAGAAAATAATATTTGAAAACCCTACCCTATATATCATATATCATAAATTGGATTTAATGAATAAATCTTGGTATTTCAAATGAAATGGATAATAACAAACATGATAAATAAGATAATAGTAATCTCCTAAGACATATATTTATGGCATACAAATAAGCTTAAGAAATAATTTCCATAGTAGTCAACGATTATTTCCAAAACTATCAGTGTGGAATGGGTTCACTCCCCAAACCATCACAGTAGTCAAGTTTCACTCACAATACTATCACAGTAGAAAAAGTACCATATAGAACTAGGTTCACTCCCGATTCCCATCCTATTTATCTCATGATATATCAATATTTACCCAATTCATTGGACGGAGATATACGTCCCATGTATCCTTTGTTATAACATGACCATCATCTATGGTTATAATGT
This sequence comes from Viscum album, assembly GCA_963277665.1. Lineage (NCBI taxonomy): Eukaryota > Viridiplantae > Streptophyta > Magnoliopsida > Santalales > Viscaceae > Viscum > Viscum album. Next base: position 1,979,357,101 of record OY728125.1, on the reverse strand, counting down.
AATCACCATCCATGGTTATAACATGAATATCGATACACAATTTAAATCATACAAAGGTTTCCAATAAGATTATAAAAAATTCATCATATGAGAAGCCATGAAAATAAATTGGTTTCATACACAAGTCATTATAATACAACCCATGGAAAAGAAACATTATTTATAAAAAATCACCATTTCATCATAGCATAACCCATAGAAAAAGGAACGGGATTCATAAACATATTTTTGTCACAAACATAAAATATCTATATAAATAATAAGGGTTATATCATTGGGTTATATCTCTAGTAAATAATATGTTACATCCATGGATATCATCAAATAATGAAAATTATTTTGAAAGATCATATGGAACATTTATTGAGGAAAAATTAATTTCCAATTCGAAAATAAATTTTCAAAAAACTATAATTTGGAATAATATTTTTAGAAATTATTTTATTTTAATATATCATTGGATATTTTTAAATAAACCATTAATACATTTAGTGTTCATGGTGTAATAAAATAATTTTCTTGCTATACACTTAAAAATATAGATTTCATTCACATTTTTGGTAAAAGTCAAAAATACCTCATTATAAAATTGATAAGAAGATTAATTTAATTTTTCTTCTAAAAAACTAAAGCATGGTTAAGAAATAATATACACATTAATTATATAATTTTATAATCATTCTTTAAAAAAATTATAAAATGTGGACATTGAAGAAAAAATAAATTCAATTGAGGTGAGAAATAAAGTCAATTTTTCATTAATAAATTATTTTGGAATATTGAGTAAATATAGGGATGAAAAAGAGAGTAAAAAAGTTATTTTAATTAAATAAACTAATTAGAATAAAATTTATGAATTTATTTATTAATAGACCGCAATATTACATTAATGTAACTTTATTATAAACAACCCATATAAATAATGATATTTGTAACATAAAACATTTACCACTTTGGTATATTTTGAATCCTAGAAAACATGAATTAAATAATAATAGATGAATATATATATCACATAATTTCAAGATATGAATCATAAAATAAACCTATTGTAATAATACAAACCAAAAAAAAAGAAATAAGTTGTGTGTATGGAATGTGTCCCAATGAAATAAATGTGAGACCAAAATCCATTACCTTTAGAATCGACTTCCTTCATTCACATTATGAACTACTATATAATAAATATATTCTTATTATAAATATATTAAATAAACATACTAATATTTATCATACCATATATGATTTACCTATAACCTCTTATTACATTTTTATTTACAATTCTATGTTAAAATCACATTTTGTGTTATAATTATTTCATTTTTCATGTATATTTTGGTTTGGTGTTCTGATTCCTTTCATTATGAAAATTTTTAAATCATATATATAATTTAAAATATGATATAATTATCATATATAAATTAAATATATATTTATTAGGATTGATCTATAAAATTTAAAGATAGAAAATGAATTACACAATTCAGAGAGACTGTAGGAATTACAAACACATGAACGCCATTTCAATTTTCCCAATGGATGGAAAAAATGATGTTAAAAAATATATTACCTTTATATATTCATTACTATGTCAAATATTACCAATATATTATTTAAATTTATCCTTATTATCTTCCTTGTAAAGCGTAAGTGAAAAATGAATCACATTGTTTCATGAGGCGGTAGTCTGTCATACACACGAATTACATAATCATACTATCATGAAATGGAAAGTAATAATTAATATAATATAACACCACAAATAAATTAATTATTTCATAAATATAATATAAATATGTTAAATCCATCATTTTAACCATCCATGTGGGGTGGTGGTGGAAAACAAATTACATCGGTTCGTGAGGCGGTAGTCCACCATACACGCGATTGATGGTTTCGATTCTCCTTTGATGGAGGAGGAGGTCAATATAAGTTATTAAATTAACGTAACAAAATAGTTTAAAATTTAAGATATTTTTTATATAATATCTTCATATTTGAGTAGTATTTGAAGGTGGTGGAAGAAGTAATAAAAATAAATATTCTTGTTTAAGAATTTACCTATTCTTCATACAACCTCATTTGGTTAACACCAAAATCCTTTTTAAAAGGGTTTTTAATAGAAATAAGGAATTTATAATGTGAGTAGGGAATAAGAGAATCTATTTATTATGTTCTTAGCTAAAATAAAGGGTTTGGTAAATGTAAATAGTAAAAGAGAGTTTGTTTCCTTTTATAAGTAGGGGATAGGACACACTTGAATGTTTTGAAAATAATTAGGCATCCCCACTTTTAAAAATTAAAAAACAGGATAAACAATGTGTCATAATTGAACCATATATGATATTTGGTTAAAATATGGCCATAAAATGGGTCTTTAACTTGTTTTTATGTCATTTTATCCCATATATATTTAGTTTAACCCTAAGTAAACCTGTTTTAACCATAATCGCGATAATTAATTTTTGTTGTTTTTACTATTCATCTTGATAAAAAATTAATTAAAAATAATTATTTAATATAAATTATTATTAATAAAAGTATTTAATCAATTTATTTTAATTCCATACATAGAATTATAAAAAATTAATATAAAATTATACCTACATTCACAAAGAAAAAACAGTTTTCCAAAGATAAAATTTCTATTAATATAAAGTGTTTTAATAACAAAATTCATTATTAATTTGATCAAATGACCTAAATTTTTGTAATGATAACACATTATAACTAATTTATCTATTAAAACATTTTAATATAATAAATAACAGTGATAATTTTATAAATAAATAGGTTTTTTTAGTAAATATTAGTATTTTTCTATATTTATTGAAAAATTAATCTTTTCAAAAAAAATCACAAACATTTTCCATGATGATAATTTTTTTATGTTGTGTCAAAAAATTCTATTGTTATTTTAAAATAAATTATCTCAAAGAATGAATAATTAATTTTATTATATGTTCACCAAAGAAAATAAAATCAATTTTTTGAGAAAAAAAACTATTTAAGAAGCATATAAATACATTACTAAAAAAAGTAGTTACATATAAATATATTTTCTTTATCTAAAAACATATTAATTAAGTTTTTTAAAAATGTATTGATATTTATACTTTCAAATGTAATGGATAGTTTAAAATTTCCTTTATAATATTAAAAGTATATGATAGTTCTTCATAACTCAGTGATGTGTGTAACACAAGCTACTAAAGAAGTTAAATTTATTTGAAAAATAATATTTCCTAAAATCACAATTTTTTACATTCTACCTCTTGAAGTAAATTCCAAACTAAATATTCTATCACTTTTTTATAAAAAATTGAGGATACTTGTTCATCATTATATCCTCAGGGTCTCACATAGCTTCTTTAAATTGATGTTTTCACGAAGAAACATTGAATAGGTGATACGTATTACTTCATGGATATTTCTCTCTATAATATAGAATGTACAATGGTTATTCCTAAAAAGAAAGATTTTTTTCCAATGGTACAACCTCTAAGTTCATTACACATGAAGTATCCTTTATGTACTACCGCAAGAGATATATTTGGCACACATCATGGAATAGAGATAGGTTTTATGGAAGCACAAATTGATAAGATACCATCCTGATATGATCAAGAATTTTAAAGGGAATGATATACCAAAGGCTTGGTTATCAATTCATCCCAATTATCATTTCCTTATTCTATGTAGAAATTCCTATAAAATATTTTTCATCAAAATCAAATCATATATCATGCTGAAAATTGTCAGCACATCTTTTCTACTAAAATTGGGTTTCCATTATGTGTTATAAAATAGATTTTAACTTCTATGAAAATTAATTTGTTAGATCATATTGCAACAGAATTATTTCCCTAAATTAATCCTTGTACATTGGATTTCAAAACATATTTCCATAGATGGATTCATAAGGAGACATCTGAATTCTTAAGTAGAAGATATTATTGTTAGAAAACTCAATAAGAGGAAGGTGTTGAGACTCAACTCCATATCAATAGATTAGAAAAATACTTCACCATAAATTCAAGGTAAAACTCAGATCCTAACTTGATATAACAGAATTTTGTACTCCATGAAACTTTACGATTTCCTTAATGAATATTCTGGAAAGTCGATCATAATATATATATTAACTGATATTGATAATGTGTCTTAAATTTTTATGGTTATCAATTATAACCAATATAGAATTATTCCATTTATATGTTTTGAGGATTCTAATGATAAAATACAAGGTGATGGTTTCCCATTTCCATTAGGGAAAAGGTAATGGTTTTCAAATCCCCATAGAATTGTTTCTCTTAGCCTTAACTTGTTGACATTCAAGCATCGAGATAAAAACTCCGCAATAACTCTCATTATATCACCCCATTGGAAATAATTTTTTATATCTCCTTACATCTTTGTACTTCAATGATGAATAGAGAAGGAGGATATATGATCATACTCTAATGGGTCTTTATTTTATTTTTTTATAGTTTCACACATACAAAGTTTATGAATATTATCATTCCACTATGATCAAGGATAAATTTAGGAATATTTATCGTTTTTTTGAAACTCTATGTCATTATTTTGTGCCTCTTTTATCCTCAGATTATTTTATAGTCAAAAAACTATCTAAGAAATATAATATTTATCCACTTACTTAAATATTTGAAACACCTCCTTTAAAAATTAATAAATATTAGATATTTTGTGTACCTCATCATAGATAAACTAGTGTGATCCTTTCATCTCAAAGCATCAACCACCATGATCTCTTCCCCATAGTGGTAATGTATTGAGTAGTCATAATATTTAATCATATAAAACCATATTTTCAAGAGAATATTTAACTCCTTCTATGTGAATATAAAACTTAATATATATTGATCAGTATATATATATATCACTTTTTTAATAATAATTATAATACCTCAATATATTTAATGCAAAAAGTTCCACAGTTAAGTCAGAATTATGAATTGGGTTATTTTTCTTATGAACCTTCAACTTTCATGAGCCATAAGAGATAACCTTGTAATTATTTAGGAGATAACATCCTAATACTTTATTAGATGCATCATTATATATTACAGACCCTTATCCATTGTAGGGTAATGTAAGAACATGTGTGGTAACTAATATTTTCATTAGTTTCAGGAAATTTTCCAAAAAATTCTTCCATCCCAAGGAACCTCGATACCTTATGAGTTAACATGGTGAGTGGATATGATAGCCATGAGAAATTATCCACAAAACATTGATAATATCTAGATAAAACAAGACAACTATAGATCTTAGTCACTGTGGTTGGTATGGTACAACATTCAATAGACACCATATTTGAGGGATATACCAATATACGATCTGTTTAGATTATATGACCCAAATAGGAAACATTTTGTCTCCAAATTTCAGACATTGTAAATTTTTCTTATAGTTTCTCCTTATTGTTTTTATTAAAATTATCAAGTGATCTTTTTTATCTTCATTGGTATTTGATAAGATAATAATTTCATCTACAAATACTACCACAAATAGATCAAGGTAATATATAATTAATCTATTCAATAATCCATTAAGATAATAGGGGCGTTAGTAAGACCAAATGGAATCACTATAAATTTATTGTTCCCATACTTTGTATAGAATAATATCATTGTTATATTTTCATTATTATCCATCAATTTATGATATCCATAATGAATATCAATCTTGGAAAAGTTTTTAGATCTGTATAGTTGGTCAAAAAAACAACAATATTGGTTATAAGATACATTTTATAGATTATGATCTTGTTCAGTTTCTAATAATCAATACAAAGTCGTATTAATCCATATTTCTTCTTAACAAGAAGGATAGTTTCATCCCAAGGATACAAAACTATCCAAATAAATCCTATTTAAATGTTCTTCTTTATTTACATTTTAAATTATTTCAACATAAATGGGTCCATTATATATAGTGTCTTTTAAATAGGCTTCGCAACAGGAATGAGTTTTACTGAGTAATAAACTTCACATTTTGATGAAAGAATATAAAAATCATCCAAAATATTTATTAAAAAAACTCTTATACAATAGGGATATAATTTCTGTCAAGATTCACCCCAACCATTAGATATATACACCACTTTTTATTGGAATCAAGACCCAAAAAATTTATGTGCTTCCTATTGGATGTTCATATTTATCATCACACTGATAAATGATCATAACTGGGCTGGGATTATCACATGCGGATTACTTTACTTAGGAATTTATAAAGGATTTATGTACTTAAATACATTCCATGCCTAAGATAACATCCAATTCAACAAGACGGATACAAATAAGAATTATAGGAATCACATTCCCATAAACATCAACTAGAGATGAATCATAGTCTTGAGATGTGATCATTTTGTGGTTAGAGGTTTTCCCTAATAACTCAATATATAATCATTTAGGATAATAATAAAAATCATAATAACATTTCTTGATATAAGGGAATTTACATAACTAAGGTCATGTATGATACATAAATATTTGAACAGACTTGTCACCACCCCAATTTCATTGTTATATCTTCAATACCATAGTAAACCTAAAATGGTAGTGATGATAATTAGGAATCTTTGATTAGAGTGATAAATCATTTATTATAGGTATAAATAATGACACCATATTTTCTATCTATGACACATTTGGCTTTATCTAGTTTATTCACGGTCATTATTCAAATCTTTCCTAATGGTTCTTAAAGAGTTTGTGAATTTTCAATACATTCCCACCAAGAGTGTCCTACTAGGTGTTCATAAAGGCTTGTTATTATACACCAGGTGATGATCGAGCTAGAGTCTAATGTTTCCTTATCATTGTCATTTTCTCTAGGTAAATATATTCGAGAGTCACATACACTTGTAGTATCTAGATTAGGATGTAATTTCTTGTAAACTACACACTCTATCCTTTAACAAACTTCCATGAAGTTTTCATATACTATGGAATATCCTTAGACCTATCCTTATACATATCCATATACATATCCCTAGGAATATAAATAATGTTTTGAAATCACATCTTTTAAATTTTTAACTAAAAATTTATTTGATTCCAACTACAATGACCCACACTTATAATACATAGATATCACATCCAAATAAGTTAATTTTCATTAAATAAAATAACAATCCATTCTAGAATCATATAGCATAGAACCTTTGGAAACATGGATACATAGAAAAATGATTCATAAATGGAATATATTATCTCCCACTAAGTTCTTCACAACAAGATCCATTCTTAGATATATCATATATATTACCTTTCTTTATAACCAATGGAATATAATGATAAGAAAGGGAAATCCTAGATGATTAATAAGGGTAAATAGGGGATAAAACAATATAAAATGAATATAAGGGTATTAAAATAATAGAATAATATTTTAAAACCATACCTTAAAATTATAGACCATATATATGAGTTATGACATAAATCTTGGTAGTTCATAAGGAATTAATAATAAATAACATTATCCATGAGAGCATAAAATTAGCATAAGACATAGATTTATGGAATACCCATAAGTATAAAAAACATTTGACTATTTTTCAAGGTTCATTTCCAAAAATATCATAACAGAATGTGTTCACACCCCAAACCATCATATTAGTCAAGGTTTAGTCCCAAGACTATCATCGTGAAAAAATTATATTATTGAATAGGGTTCTCTCCCCATTTTGTCATATTTATCTCATGGTATATCAATATGTACCCAATGAATTGGAGGAATATATAGGTCCCACCCAACCTTGATTATAATGTGACCTCCATCTATGGCTATATCATAACCACCACCATTGGTTATAACGTAACCAACATCCTTGTTTATAACTTAAGCACTATACTTGGTTATAATGTAACCATATTCACATAAAGAAAAACCAACATAGTTGAGCTAAAAGATCATAAATAATTCCTCATATCTAAACCCATGAAAATATATGGGTTTAATAAACATTTCATCAAATCATAATCTATGGAAAATAAATAGGATTCATTTACATTTAAACATTTCATCATTACATAACTAGTGGAAAAAAGAACAGATTTGATAAAATTATTTTCATCAAAAAAATAAAAAATATATAGAAATAATTAAAAATATATCATTGGATTGTATCCCCATTAAATTTTAATTAACATCAAATAATGTCCACTTAAATGGAAATTTATTTTGAAAGATCATATGGAACATTTCTATAGAAAAACAACCTTTCCATTATAAAAACACCTTTTAATTAAATATAATTTCACATAACATTTTATAAATTATTACTATTCAAAATATACTTGAAAACATATAATGTATGTTTTAGAATATTGAGTGGTTATAAAAGTGGAAAATAACATTCATGACATACACATTAAAGAAAATATTCCTTTTATAGTTTTAGTAAAATTAAAAAGTACCTCCCTTGGAAAACCACAACAATATTACTTTGAAACTATGTTATTAAAAATTCACTATATAATTTTAAAAAAATTCCTTAAAAACATTTTTAGAAAACATGGACATGGATGAAAAAAGGACTTTCGACTAAAGAGATATATAAAGTAAATTTTCATAAAAATATTATTTGGGACACTCGAGTAAATAAAGGGAAATAACTTAATGAAATATTTTTAATTTAAATAATGAAAGGAGAATAAAATTCACAAGTTTCATGAGAAATAGATCCTAATATTTCATCATCAGAATTTAATCGTAAATGACATCGATAAATAATGATATTGTAACATTAAAACCTTTAAACTTTTGTACCTTTTTAATAATAATCCCAATGAAAAAAAGAAAATTAGATAGATATGAATATCCCGTAAATTAATGATAATAATTATAAAATGTTTTAAGGGGTATTATAGACACCACACAAAAGAAAAAAGTGGTGTATAAGAAATGTTTCGTACTGAAATAAAAGTGAGATGAAAATATTTTACCTTATGTCTAGACTTCCTTCATACAAATTCAAACCCCATATATAATAGATATAGGTTTATCATACATATATACATAACAATAATAATTTTTATCATACCATATGTGATTTAACTACAAACTTTTATTACCCGTATATTAACAATTCCTTGTTAAAATCACATTTCGGGTAATAATTACTCTATATTTCAGGAATATTTTGGTTTGGTGCCTTTAGTTTTTTTACAATGATCATGGTTCAATCGTATCTTTAATTTTAAATAATATATAATTATCCTATATATATACATATATATTAATAATATATTTATTTATAGTAATCCAAAAAATTTATATATTGGAAATGAATTATATCGATCATGGAGACGGTATATTATATGTACACACGAACACTAATTCCATTTTGTTGAATGATGGAATGAAAATAAGGTAAATAATACATCATATTTACAGGGTCATTATTATTTCATATATATCACATATATTCATTAAACTTATCCTTATTACCTTCCATATAAAGCATAAATGAAAAATGAATCAGAATGCTTCGTGAGGCAGTAGTCCTTCGTACACACAAGCAAAATTAACATATTCTCACAGAATATAAAGTATGATGGTATATGTGATATAATAATTAAAGAAGTATAATTATGTAATAAATATCATAAAAATATTTTAAATTCATTAATATAACCATCTATGAGAGGTGGTGATTGAAAACGAATTAATCAGTTTGCGATGTGGTAGTTTATCGTACACACAATCAATGGTTTCATTTCCCATATAAAGGAATAAGTGGTGGATATATGATATTAAATTAATATAATATTAACTCAGTAAATGGTAATTTGTTTTATTATATAATCGAATTTGGTGATATTTTAAAGGGTGTGAATGAATAAATAAAACAACAACACATTTTTCAGAATTTACCTCTTCTTCGGAAAGCCACTGCAGGTTATCGGAAAATTACTTATTCGGAGGATTTCTTAATAAAAATGGAATCTATGATTTTATTTGTGAATTATAAAATATTATTTTTTATTTATCATCTAAATATATGGGCTTTTTAAGTGTTTAGTGGATAGGATAGGGGGTTTCCTTTTATTAGTGGGGGAGAAGACACACTAGGAATTTTTGAAAAGAAAAAGGTGTTCCCACATTTCAAACATGCCGAAAGGATAAAAAAAATATGTAATTATCTAATATTATATGATATAAGGTCAAAATATATCAGTAACATTGGTTTTAGACATTTTTTAAACTTATTTTATCCCTTATTATTTTTGTTTAACCCCATATGAACCTGTTTTAACCACAACCGTGGAAATTATTTTTCACTATTTCTACTATTAGTTTTTAACAAAAATTAAGTTCAAATGTTTATATAATATTAATTATTATTAGTAAAAATATGGAATAAATTTTAAAAATTCAATTCGCAGAGATGGAAATATTTAATTTTAAAATTAATCCTGGAGTCGTGGTGAAAAAATAGTTTTCCAAAGAGAAAATTTCCATAAGTACAGAAATTTTTTAATATCAAAAGTAAATATTAATTTCATTCCAATAACACAAATTTGTTTAAAAATATCATTATTGAACTAATTTTAAGGTTAAATATTGTTAAACAAGTTATATCATTGTAAATTATTTAACAAAAACATAGTTTTTATTCAAAATCGGTAGTTTTCACTAGTCATAGAAAAATTATCATTTTCATAAAATATGAAAAAATTCAAAAAAATATAATATTGACATATTGATTCAAAATATAAAGTTAATTTTTTATAATAATTTTTATGAAGTTTTGAAAAAAATATATTATTATTAGCTTATAAAAATCAATAAAAAGCATTTTTTGAAATTTTTTTTTTAAAATAAATATATAGACTTTACTAAAAAGTAAATATTTTTTTTATAAATACATTTTTTTATTTAAAAAAATCACAATTAATTTTTAAAATTTGGTTATTCATATTCATACAATCAAATAAAATATCTTGGTTATATCGGTCATATTAATATAAATTGCAAATTGCAGTTCCTTAAAACATGATGTTTCATATAACACAACATATAGATGAAATTAAATTTATTTCTTAAAATTATTTCAAAAAATATTATGGTGTTATAGTAGTGACCTGTAAATTTGAGAATACCCACCAGATTGGGTATCCTGGTGTGGGGAAGATTTAATTGAAACCTCTTATTTTCCTCATGTATGAGTTGTTACACATAACCCATGTGAGGATGGAATATTTAAGGCAACATGTATTCCATTTGATGTGAGGATATTATGGAAGAGTTAGTATAAAGGAATGAAAAATTCTATGTATGCTTGGATTATGTGTAAATTCATGACAGAGGTTACTGAACTTAATATCATGCGTTTCATGTATGGAATGCTATAGATTTATATGACATGTTTGTGTTCCAATATGGGTATTATTGGGATAATAGTTTCGTAACATAATGGATGGATTATGTGAATTTTTTTGGGATTTGTATGTTCATATTTTTTAGTGGAAGATTATAGTAAACTATCTTAAAATTTATATGAACTTTATTTAGGATTTGAGCACAATGGAAGCATCCTTTGATAGTATGAACATCAAATATTTTAGTCATAAATCATCTGAAATTGTTCCTTCAAATAATAAAAACTTCATGTCCAATAAATATAGTATATCAATTGGATAGATTAAAATTCCAAAAAAATAAGTAAAGGATATTCACTTGTAATATATATTTAATTTATGATTAGAAATAGAATTACCTCATTTTGTAATTACACTTTCATTGATGATCTAGTTACCAAAATATTTTCAAATAATCATTATTATATAGGATCCAAGTAATGAATCCCTCAATCAGTGATCATAACATTCCCCACAATCTCTGAACAATGTCATTGAATCATGATGTACTATCATGACCAATCCAAATTTCATGAATTTATCATGTTAATCGTAACAGATTTATTCTTGGGATTAGAAGAATTTTTTATGTTCTCTCATTTCCTTGAGAGAGGAGAGGATGAGATAACCATATATCTATTGATCTCTATTTAGGTATTGATAGAGTCTAACTATATCTATATTTTAAAACTAATTTTTATTTTGTAAATAGATATAATTATATATTTTGTTTGGCATGTTTATGGTAGGAAAATGACACAGTATCCCATTCCCAATTACATAATTCTTAGTTGACCTAATTTAGAATAATAATAATAATAATAATAATAATATAAAACACTTAACATTAGTTACACATTTAATAATATATAAATATATATCATTTATATTTTTTCCAATGGAACCATTAGACTTGGACATATTTCCCACTTTTACATTTAATGATCCTTAAATAATGACTATTTGATAAATAAATGTCATGCATTATTATATGATAAATATGTTAAATATGATATTCATAAAAAATGAAAATAAATTATTATAATATTATTATTTAACTCATTATATATAATAACTTGTTTTTAAATTATATCTATCAACCAAAGTATAAAACAATTTATTTATTCTAATTTGTTAAATTCAATAGTACAATTTAACCAAGATTGTGGATAAAGTAAGTGTGTGATCCTATAAGAGCATTTCTTGTTGTCATAAGTAATAATGAACTTGATTAAAATTTTAGCATCTAAACACATGGAATGGAATCCATATAGAAATAATTTAATGTAACAATGATGTCCAACCTCTGGTGAACTTTTACCATGTAATACATCCCGTTTGTCATAATATGTTGAATCAAGAAGGTTACGTGTTGGTGTCTTCATACAATATTATTGACATCTATTTCCATGACTTTCTTGAAATGATATCACACATCAAAAACCATTTATATGAATTTATTAAGGTGGTTCCATTCCCATTAAATGGTATGAGATATTTACTTTTGATAAGATACAAAAAGGGATAAATACTTTCTCACATTGTCCATTAATGAGATATCACTCATGAAACAGTCAAAACATAATAATTCACCAAGAGGATATGTAATTATATTTTTCATTACTACATAAATTTATGTGAGTCATGATATCCATTAATAATAATATTATATTCTAAAGATCAATACACATGTCTGCAGATAAAAAAAATATAATGACAAATGAAAATTTGGATTTCTTATTTAGGTGTTTATTCACATAAAATAATTTCATATAGATTACCATGGGAGAATACCATGAGAAGGTATCTCAATTTCTTATGAGCCTCTTACCCCTTATATCTTGTATTGTATGTTTCTCATCTGATATTATCATCTGGTTATAAAATAAGTTTCAAGAATAAGGTTTTTTAACCTCTAGGTTCTCATCATATTGGGGAACTAATAAGATCATTGAACATGACATATATTCTTAGGAATTTTTCACTATATAATTTAATTTAGAGGAAAAATAAAAATTTTATAAGAAAGAATCACTGTTAATTAAAAATTTAATCAAGTATTACGTATGTGGGTTCTCGAGATCCAACTCCAAAAAAATCCCATGTGCACTAGAGCCAAAAAAACATGAATGTTTAGTCCACTACCAATCACATTATACTCATACATCTGTTAAGATAAATCTTTTCTCAAGGGTTCTTCCACATTTTAATTCATGAATACTCTACTCCCTAAAAACTCACCTGATTGAGAAAAATTCCTCAAGAGGTGAATCTTTTGTAGTATGCACTTTTCCTTTGTTGTGACCATGGTTCCTTGGAGGTAACCACCATTTCAGTGTTGTCACCATGAATAAAATATAGAATCTATTTCTAGAAACCACAAAAATATCTTGGGTAAAAATAAGAATACATAATTATTCCTTAGAATAATTGGAATCCATAATACAGTCATAATACAATATAGAATTGGTGATAATATACTACCTAAAAATCATTTAGCTCACATCTACTCCATTAAGACAAAAGTTATATCCATATTATGAATTTAGATCCTTCTAATTTATCTGAAATTTGACATTTGTTTAACACATAATGACTAGATCTTCATCTCCTACATACACTAGGAATATATCCTCAGTTCTCCATGGATACATAAGGATAGTTTTAACAACAGTCTAATGATGCTCACATAGATCTTCTTGATATCTACCTACCATTATCAACCCATTGAAAACATCATGATGTATATATAACATGTCATATATGATGGATCCTATCACTGAAGTATATATGATATTACTCTTTATCTCTCTTTCCTCTTGTGTCTGAGGACACATTTTCTTTAAAATATGTATACCTTGTAAACCTAGAACTAATATCCTCTTAGATTGTTATAAGATGTACATTTTCAGTATTTTGTCAATGTATATACTTCAAATTAGTCTGAGAAAACTATTGAATCTATCATGTATGATATCGATCTCTATAATATTGGAAGATTTAATTAAGTCCTTCTTGAAGAAGGGCATTCTCAACCAGGCCTCATGCTCTTATAATTATAGTATTTCATTTGTAATAATTAATCAGATATTAAAATATAATAGTATGAAAAAACTATACTCCTAATAAACCACTCTTAAATTCATATCTCACATTCAATCTTAATGAAAAAAATCCATTTATGGATTCATCAAATTGCATATTCTTGGGCCTTGATTCTTTCTCTAATACATAAATGGATCTTTACAAATTTTATACATTTTTCATATTTCTTAGCATCACAAACCCTTCTCATTATGTCAGGTACACCTCCTATTAAAGTTTCAAGTTAAGGAAATATGTTAGGAAATCCATTTTACAAATCTCATTAGCATTTTAAGATACTATGGGGACTAGGATTACAATTTACATAAACATTTAAATTGGGGAAATGATTCCATCATAGTAAATTAATTGACATTGTATAAACACTTTTTCCACTATCCATGATTTATTTTTATTTAATTTACCTTCCATGTCATGCTTCCTCTTGAATACATATTTACACCAAACATGATTTACATCAACTGGTAGACCTATCAGAACCTTTTTATGGTTATGATACATGGAATCTATCTTAAAATTTATGGATTCTAGTCAATGTATAAATTTTGAAATCTATAATTCATTCTTATAGGGTATATTATCATCATTTTCAACCAATAATGAGCCAATATCATCAGTGACTAGGAATCATTATCTCCTTTGTTCTATTATCACTATAGTCAACCAATATAGAACTTGTGTTTTAGAAACAACATATTTTACAAGGTCCTATGGATTTGGTATTGGTACCAACTGTTATATATCTTGTACATCAAATTCATTGAAATAAATCATTCATACACTATCCTACTTGAGGTTGTTCTCCCTCTTGATTAATACAGTTTCTTTTATGGTAGTTGCATTCAATTTTGAAGGGTTTTATATATAGTATCCCATTTTTTCATTGGGATAACATATAAAGATACAGTTCTTGCATCAAGGTGTAAGTTTGTTTCATGACATAACTTTAATATATTCCTCATAAATGCATGAATGATCATGTGATAGAACATGTGTCATTATTCACCACAACTCAAAGGGAATACCATTTTGTACATTAGTTGGTACATAATTTAGGAAGAATAATTCTATCTGTAATTCATATCCCCAAAAGGATAGTGTAAGGCTTGTATGAGTCATTATTGACCATACCATGTCTAACAAGTTATGCTTCCTATTTTCACTAACATTGTTCCACTATGGTGTATAAGGTGGAGTGAGTAGAGATATAATCCCATACTCTTGTATAATGTCAATAGAGTCTTGGTTAAGATTTTCACTCCATCAATCCAATCAATGTTTCTTTATATTCTTACCAAGATGATTCTCAACCTCAATCCTGAACTCTTTGAACATCTCAAAGGATTCATAATTTTACTTCATTATGTAGATAATACCATACCTATTCATGTCATTAGTAAATGTAATAAAGTATGAGAATCCATTTCTATCATTTACTTTAAAAGGGCTTCACATATAATCTTATAAAAAATCTATAAGTTTAACTTCCCTTTCACATTGACTATATAATATAGGTTTCTTCATATTACATTGTAAACAATAGTGAAATCTTTCATGTGGAATATGATCAAAAAGGTCTATGTAACTATCTTGATAGAGCTTTTAAAAATACTTCCCATTAATATGACTAAGGTGGTGATTCCATTACTAGCGTGTGTCTGTTTTTTATTGAAGCCAAAAATTTGGTTTATATAATTTAATACATAAATACTATCATTAAATTATGACAAACCAAAACATATGTTATATTTAAAAATGTAAAAACATGTATTTACATAGTTAAAAATAATTCAATACAAGTTTCATCCATGAACTATTTTACCCCCAGAACAGTGATATCGGGCTAGGTTAAACTGGCCTTAGGCACACCTCCCCAAACTCAAAAGACTTCTGACTAGCAGTGAGGGTGTCAAAAGGGAAACATGGGATGGCTATACACTAAATAGATGATATTATAATGGACTGAGTATATTTATTACATATAGTGGAAGAAAATAATCATAAGACCCAAACCCGACCCACCAATGGGGGAAGCACAAACATTATCGAGTAGTAGCGAAAGTTAAATAATAAATAGTGGAATAGATAAATAAATAAGAAAATATACGACTAGAATATACAAAAAAATATCATTCTACCAATACAAGTCCAAAGAAACAATATCTAGAATGGGTCTCTAATGGTAGAACACAATATATACATATATCATAAGCATGCTGAAGCAGAAATGTAAACCAAAAAAAGAAATATCTAATTGAGTTTGGAACCTAAAGGTCCCCTTCCATTCATTAATGTCAACTAAAATAAGATCTATCTTTAGAGATCAAACCCTTACCTAAAAATAAAATCATAAAGTCTTCACACGTCTGGAAGTTCCCATGTAGGGTGTGAGAATGAATCTCTGTAAGGTAACACCCAAGTGTACATGCCCAGTATATGTGTTTAAGAAGGTCTGTAATATAATAATGAAAATAGATCATTCATTTTAAATAAAACAAACAAGATACCCTAGTGCTCACCAACTACTATGAAGTTGTCACCTACTTTAATGAATTCTAGAATCACTGAAGTGGAGATGATCCTTGGCACATTACCCAAGGTATCCCATAATGTAAAATAGCACAAGTAAACACTTGATTTCCACCTCCAAATAAATACCCAAAACCTCATGGAAACAGACACCTCTTGTCCTAAATCAAGTCACTGATGTCCATAAGGCATGCTAAGGAAATAGAACACTTGTCCCTTAGAGCCTTGCCCAAAATTTCTAGTCAGGTTGAAGCCCAATGTCTGGAGGAACAAAGAAATATATAATCAAATAATAATTGAATTCATCTAATAGAACTATGCCCCAAGGAACAGAGATCTCCATCCTCCCAAAATATTATAGGCCCAATATCCTCTCAAATGGTAGGCCTCATCCCCCAACTGATGGCCTCAAGACTATCATTTGATGGATCCTCGCCTTCCCCATAGATTTCTATGTAAAATCCCCCCAAACCAAATACTATAAGAAGCACTACTAGGGGAATATACCCACATGAGTGGTAAAAAAAACCTCATCAATGAGTCAACCTATGTTGTAATGTCTCAAAGTTTCCATTTATTTTTTAAAAAATATTATATGAGATTATTTTGAGACCGATTTCTAAGAAAAAACATCATTCTAAGGCCCAGTGAGCCCAGAATGGTGGTTTGAACCTTTTTATGTTAAGAGAGTCGGCACTTGTGTGTGGCTGTGGCAGTTTCCAAATGGATGCCCGGATAAAAAAATATGAGGGAACCACTGCGTCTAGGATGAAGAATTTACTAAAGAATGGGTCTAACCTCGAACATCGCGGGTAGAGGGAAAAAGTTAGTTTTTAGACATTTCTAGTAGAAATAAAAATAAAAATAAATCCTCAATGTTTATTTTTATTTTATGGAAACATCCGCTACAGTGCGGCAATGGGGCAGTTGTTTCTTTAATAAATGGCACATCATAATGTCTCAATAATGGAAAGCTGGAATCATTAATACCACAACTTATTTTTGAATGCCAAAACATGTTTCTCTTTTTATTTGGATAATCAAACGACGATCGTTGGTGGAAGATTGGGAGGGAACTCTGGAGAAAACACTCGGAGACGAACAATGATGGATCGAAGCGGCGAATTGATGCGCCAATGAGGTTGGAGGATCTCAACGACGGCGGTATCACAGCCTCTTCATCAGGGATCGATCCCTTCTTGTTGTAGGAGTTGTTATTTCAAATCTCTTTTCCCCATTTTTGATTTTAAATGATGAACGGGGATCAACCAAAAACATGTTGATCTGCAGATTCATACGTTCTTGTGGGAGGGTTTTATTTAGGATGATTCGGGGAATTGATCCATGATTTGTTGTTGTTGATTCTGCTCCATTTAAGCCTACTAATGGTAGCGGATCAACGTTGTTATGAATGATGGAGGAGGTTCATTCCTCGATTCTCTTTGGATTTCCTTCCCCCCTTTTTATTTTGCGTTCTCTTTGTGTTCCACATGGGTTGACCGAAAATGGATATTTTTGCTTCCATTCTGTGACTCAACAATCCCAAATTGAAGAATAGACACCAAAACAACCTTGCGGAGGCGCGACGATAATGGCAGAAGATGAATCAGACCAGATCAAGAAGGGACGTTCTTCAAGAGTTCTTCACTTGGATGAATCGTTGCATGTTTTCGGAGCCTATCGGAGGTCTGAAAAAAAAAATAGAATCAGATTCTTGGTGTCTAGGTGACCAAAACCTGGAAGTTTTGTGGTGACCAGATGGCTGGATCGACGAACGGGGCATCACAGAAGGAATAGCGGCGGAGGTTTGCTTTTTTGGAAATTTCTAGAATACACGGCGTGTACTTCCGAAGGACACACCATGTAGTACTGTTGGTGGTGTCTAGGGTTTCTGGGGTCATAGAGGAATCACACGGTGTGTGACCCTAGTCACATGGTGTGTTAGACTTTCCCCGAAGCTCGGCATGTACTTTGGGAAGTACACAACCACAGGATGATCTACACGATGTGTACAGCATGGAACAGGCGGCTACGCGGGACTCGGCGTGTATCAAGGGGGTACACAGACATGGAATAGAGTACACAACCATGTAATCCATCACACGGCCAGGCAAGGCCAGTAATGTGGGTCACCCCGTGTACTGATTACACAGGGTGGATTACAGTGGTTGATGACCGTGTAAGGGAACACGACCAGCGAACATGGAGCCAACCCCAGCCACTCAGACACAGCGTGTACACTGTACTACATGTCGTGCTCTCAATTTTCTACATGATCAACCTTATGATACAGGCCATTGTACACGGGCAGTACCCAGGGTCAGACAACATGGTGTGTAACTTTTCTACATGTTGTGTACGTTTTGGAAAACGGCATGGTCCTCTTGTTCACTGTAACTTGGACATCTTTCTTTTGGGTTAGTGCACCTTCTTCTTGTTGCCCTGAAGGTTAGGCATCATTTCCTTCTATAGGATTATGATCACCTTAGCATGAATTTCTTTGAAAGAGTCAGACATCCATCCGAGAGGCCCGGATCGAGATCCCCTATCCATTCTTGACCCTATGTAGAGTCCGACATCGACGTGACAAACTCCACCGGGTGTCGATCCTCTACCTAGTAAGTGAATTCTGGATGAGTCATGGTATCCTCCATGGCCCTAGTAGTGATCCTCATCTATGTATCATGATCTTTCCCACTCAAGAGTGTGTCTCCCATAATGAGTGCATATATCTATCGTAATCTTCCCACTCAAGAGTGTGTCTCCCATAATGAGTGTAACTACCTCTCATGACATTTCCTGATGAACAGTACTTCTTGGATGGATGTTATCAGAGCTTTAAGACTTGTGGTGTGTGTTCTTCTGGAACGAGTGCTTCATGGAATCTTAGAACTGAATCCCTAATGGGGTTATGCGGTTGTGCGACTTGTCTCAAGACCGTGGGTCTGGGTTTTGAGTATATCTAGTTTGTGCTATATGTTATGTAGACATATACTGTTCATAGGTGATTGTGCATTTACTTTTTGTACTGCTTTTTGGTTTTTGGGGTCCTCTACTGATTATTGTTATACTCACCCCAGTATGGGCTTGGCCCGCACATGTCGTGTCTTGTGCAGACAAGCCGCATTTTGAAAGAGTCCAGGGTGTGCCAAGACAGGACTGAGCTTTCTAAGTTTTCTACAGGCTGAGGCGTTCCTAAGGCTTCGAGCAGCAGTCCCAACACCTTTTGTGTTTACAAGTTGTACTTTGCAGTTTTCAAACTCTCATTTTTGTGGGCTTGTATTCTGGCACAGTCTACGTTCATTACATTACTTTTCGTTACACACTGTTGGTTGGGTTTAGTTGTATGCTTGAATTTTGTTCCTTAGTATTTTTTTACATTTCAGCAATTGTGGGCTTAGAGATGTGTGCATGTGTACAGGAACTTAGGTAATGCCTCTCATGTTAGTAATATTCCTACTTGGTGCTAGTCACCAGCCCCTAGCCTACTGGAGGTGGGCTTGGGGAGTCGCGGCGTAGTCACCACTAGGATGGGTCGTGACATAGTGGTATCATAGGTGGTCGGTTCTACCTTAGGACCAAGAGTATGTGATATTTGTTTGGGGAAACAATGTTAAGTGTTTCGAGTTCAACTTTCAGGCCAGAGACTTCAGTGTTTTTGTGGCGGCCAATGTTTCCATACACCAGGACTCTGATAACCTACTTTTTGACTCGGTACATAAAAACACTGGTTGCGGGGAAATAAAAGAGGTACATGCATCTTATATAAAATAGTTGTGTTTTCCATATCCTTGTGTCAGCTATCTAGATATACTCATTGACCATGGTAAATCTTGTTTCATTACAGGATTCCTCCATGATTCATACCCACTAGGATTCAACAGCACGATCACGAGGATGACCCCCTTAGTGATGAGGATTCGATATAGGGACCAGTTCCCCAAGAATTTCCACTAGGTGGTTCACCAGTTATGCTGCCACCAGTGGAGCAGCATGTGGTACATGCGGTACCGAATGACGAGGAGTGCAGGCTAAGCGCGCTCCATGAGTTCTAGAGACATAGACACCTTAGGTTTCGAGGTGATCCCAATCCTCAAGTGGCTGAGGACTGGCTTGAGGTGGTGACCAGAGTTTTCTATCTAGTGAGGACACTAGTAGACTAGATGGTGACCCTAGGAGTGAGCCTTCTTTTGGGTTTTGTGGGATGATGGTGGAGTCTGACCACATAGACTCACGATGTGGAGGCTCTTTCTTGGACAGAGTTTGAGCGAATATTTATGGAGGAGTTCTCTCCAGTTACGCCAAGACAAGTACACATCTTGGAGCTTCTTCAGCTTCAGTAGGGTAGTATGACAGTAGATGACTATTTATCGAGGTTCACCAACCTCACCCAGTACTCGATGGATATGGTCAGGGATCAATACTTCAGAGAACGGACCATCGAGCGAGGTCTACAATAGGACATCTGAGCTAGTTTCATGCCTTTATGCATATCGACTTATGCTGGAGTGCTTGAGTGGGACCTAGTGATTGAGAGCTTCTTGGCAGAGCAGAGATAGCCGACGATAGTCAACAGTAGGCAGACAGGTGAGGAGACACCGTTGGTAGGGATCTAGCATCAAACACAGGGATCTGGAAGTCGGAGACATCATAGGAGGACCCAGGATAGAGGATCGATAGTCTAGGGATCTCAGTCTGGATCCAGATAGCCTAGGGAGAAGCGATGCTACACATGCGATGGTAGAGGACATCTCGCTAGAGATTTTCTGACCCGTCGAGCTACTGACAGGGAAGCGGTGGATGGGCCACCGAGGCAGAGGCAAAGAGTGGAGCAGACAAACCCACTAGGCGGCAGACGTGGAAGAGGAGCAGGGAGTGATGCGGGGTGGTGGCAGACACATCGACTTACTTCCACCTCCACCCCCAGGAGGTCCGCACCCGGATTAGGGAGATGGGGGACAGGGACGGGGACAACTGCATGCGGTCGAGTCTTACGACCCAGGGACTCCAGGGATGATTCGAGGTACAATATGTGTCTTCTATACCTTAGTTGTCGTAATTATAGACACAGGTTCTGGTCATTCCTTCATAGCCACATGTCTTGAACGAAACCTCGAGATTCTGATAGAACCTTTGACTTGATCCTTAATCTTGGAGACACCTACGGGAGGATACTCGACGATCACGCACCTTTTCAGATAGTGTGATCTTACCCTTGGAGGGAAGAGTTTCGGTTGGAACCTCTTACTGGTAGCATCGAGGCCTTACAACGTCATTCTCTGTATGGATTGGTTATCTTCTATCCATGAACAGATTGACTGTTTTAGGCGAAGAGTTTGGTGTGTCCGCCGTGATGGGTATGAGGTTTTCCTTTGACGGAGAAAGGTAAACCTAGGCATCGCAAAATGAGTTTATGCATAGGAGGGTGCAACCAATCACTCATGAGTTAGCTATCATTTCCCTTATAGTAGTTGATGTTGTGAGCTCCCAGTTCCTAGTAGTAGTGGTGGAGTATGAGGACGTCTTTCACAAAGATGTTCCAGGGTTACCTCCCCCCTGGGAAATTGAATTCTGCATTGACTTACACCTCGAGACAGCACCGATTTCATCATCAGCATATCGTATGGCTCCCATAGAGCTTTGTGAGTTGAGGGTGTAGTTGGAAGATTGGCAGAGCAAGGGTTTTGTGAGACCCAATGTTTCACCCTGGGCAACCCCAGTCTTGTTTACCAAGTAGGAATATGGGAGTCTGAGGTTGTGCGTGGATTACTGGAACCTGAACCAGGTGACGGTGAAGAACAAGTATCCACTACCAAGGATCGATGACCTCTTAGATCATCTAAGAGGGGAACAGTGGTTCTTGAAGGTTGACCTTTTATCAGGCTATCACCAGTTACGAGTGTGGGATGAGGATATACCAAAGGCAGCATTTAGATGCCGCTACGGTCACTATGAGTACTTGGTGATACCTTTCGGCATGATGAACAGCCCTACAGTGTTCATGTTACTGATGAACCGGATCTTCCAGAAATAATTGGACCGGTTCAGAGTGGACTTCATCGAAGATATCCTTGTGTACTCGGCATTAGAGGAGGAGCACGTGAGGCACATACGGATGGTCCTAGATGTACTTTGGAAACACCATCTTTACGGGAAGGACTCAATGTTCCAGTTCTGGATTCAGGAGGTCCACTTTTTGGGACATGTCATCTCAGCAGATGGAGTAGCTGTAGACCCATCCAAGGTGGAGGCTGTGTTAGCATGGGAACCACCTCGGAGCGTGATGGAGGT
Source organism: Viscum album (assembly GCA_963277665.1). Taxonomy (NCBI): domain Eukaryota; kingdom Viridiplantae; phylum Streptophyta; class Magnoliopsida; order Santalales; family Viscaceae; genus Viscum; species Viscum album. The sequence goes on along the minus strand of OY728125.1, from coordinate 1,979,333,777 downwards.
GTGAAGCTTCCTTGGTTTAGTAGGATATTACTGGAGATTCATTCTCAATTTCTCCTGGATATCAGCATCTATGATAGCCTTGAATAAGAAGTGGCAACCCTTCATGTGGACAGATAAGTGCCAGTAGGATTTCGAGTAGTTTATACAAAGTTTGACAAGTGCCCCAGTCTTGAGATTACCATAGGAGGGTGTCGAGTACATAGTTTTCTACAATGCATTAGGGAACAGGCTTAGCTGTGTCCTGATGTGGAAGCAGGAAGTGATTTCTTATGTATTGCGCCAGCTTAGGCCACATGAGAAGAACTATGTGACCCATAATCTCGAGTTGGCTGTGGTAGTGTTCACATTGAATATGTGGCGACACTACCTTATTGGTGAGCATTTTATCATCTAATCTTACCACAAGAGCCTTAGGTACATCTTTTCATAGAAAGATCTAAATCTGAGATAGAGGCATTGGCTATAGTTCTTCTAGGACTATGATTTTGAGATCATCTATACTCCTGGGATGGGGAACAAGGTGACGGATGCTCTGAGCATAAGGTCGCACTCATAGCTGTTGAGTGAGGTGACAGAGCAGTTAGCCACGTTGCAGTAGTCCATTGTGGACAGAGAAGATGCAGCCTACCTACAGTCGATGTTTTTCACCCCTCCACTCTTATAACGGGATAGGGAGTTTCATCTAGTAGATGTCGACTATGTGGATTTACGTTCTCAGTTATCCATGGGACATGCTCCTGATAGATATTCACAAGGTGGGGAGCACATAATTCTTTTCAGAGGATGCACTGTTGTACCGGTGGAGTAACAGGAGGAGGTCCTGAGGGAGTTTCTTACATCCCCCTTAGTGTTACATCCTAGAGTGGAAAAGATATACTAGGATCTCAGATGACATTTCTGGTGGTCGGGCATGAAGAAGATAGTAGCAGAGTCTATTTCCCGTTGCCTCACATGCCAGCAGGTGAAGGCTGGGAACTAGGTTTCAGTGGGATTAGATCACCCCCTGGAATTTATAGAGTGGAAGTGGGATGGAATATTGATGTACTTCGTGACAGGATTACCACGAATGTCCAAGGGGTGTGATTCCATCTGGGTGATCATTGACCAACTCACCAAGTTGTTCCACTTCCTAGCTATCAGGGAGCAGAGTTCCGTAGAGAGCTTGGGACTCCTCTACGTGCAAGAGATAGTTTGACTTCATGGATTCCCCATGAGAAAAGTATAGGATCGAGATGCCCATTTCACATCCCGGTTGTGGAAGGTATTTCAGGAGGCTTTTGGGACTCAGCTACGCTTGAGCACAATGCTTCATCCCCAGACAGATGGTCAGACGGAGATGACCATTCAGGTTCTAGAGGATATGTTGTGAGTCTATGTCTTGAACTTTGGTCACAATTGGGAGGACCACCTACCACTGGTGGAGTTTATGTACAACAATAGCTACCACTCCACCAATGGTATGGCACCGTTCGAGGCCTTGTATGGGAGACCCTGTCGGTCACCGCTTTGCTGGACTGACCCCAGAGAGTCATCACTTGTGGGTCCAGAGATGGTGAGAGCTACCACCAAGAAGTTGCAGGTCATCTAGGAGTGGACGAAGACTACAGAGAGCCGGCATAAGTCTTATGCTAATAGACAACATAGACCTCTGGAGTTTGAAGAGGGAGACCGTGTCTTTCTTTGGGTCTCACCTCGACGAGGGTTACAGAGATATGGATGAGGCGGAAAGCTATCTATGAGGTTCATCGAACCTTTCCAGATAATGTGCAGAGTTGGTGAGGTGGCGTACCGCCTAACTCTACCACCACAGTTGCATTGGGTACATGATTTCTTCCACATGTCATAGCTGAGGAGGTACATATATGAACCATCGCACGTCATCGATTGGGGCAAGCTGGACATCAAGGATGGAGTTACCTTTGCTGAGTAGCCAGTGGAGATTGAGGATCGACATGAGAGGATCCTTCATTGGTGATTGATTCCCTTGGTGCTCATCTGGTGGCATCATGGGAATCTTTAAAAGAGCATGCAGGAGTGGGAGGCCCAGATCCATGCCTAGTACCCACATCTTTTTGAGTAGCTTTTGTTTTGGCTTTTCGAGGACACAAAGCCCCAAGGTGGGGAGAATGTAATGTTTCAGATTTTCCATGTATTTTTTTAAATATTATATGAGATTTTTTTGAGACTGGGAACGAAGACGGAACATCATTCCATGGCCCAGTGAGCCCAGAATGGTGGTTTGAACCTTTTTTAGTTAAGCGAGTCAGCACTTGTGCACGACTATGGCAGTCTACAAACAAATTCACAGAAAAAAAAATCTGAGAACACCGTTGTGTTCGGGATGATGACTTTACCTAAGAATGGTTCTAACCTTGACAGGCGTGGGTCGAGGGAAAAAGTTAATTTTCAGACATTTTTAGTAAAAATAAAAATAAAAATAAATCCATAATGTTTATTTTTATTTTATGGAAACATCCGCTACAACGCAGTGACGGGGCAGCTGTTTATTTAATAAATGGAACATCATAATGACTCAAGAATGGAAATCTAGACTCAATAATACCGCAGTGTATTTTGGAATGCCAATACATGTTTCCTTTTTCATTGGGATAATTCAACGATGATCGTTGGCAGATTATTGAGAGGGAACTCTAGAGAAAACTCTCAGTGTTGAACGACGACGGATCGAAGCAGTGAATCTTTGTACCAACGAGGTTGGAGGATCTCGACGACGATGGTAGCAGAGCCTCTTCATCAGTGATCGATCCCTTCTTTAGGTAGGGGTTGTTATTTCAAATCTATTTTCCCAGTTTTTTATTTTAAATGATGAACACGGATCAACCATGAACATGTCGATCCACAGATTCATACGTTCTTGTGGGAGGGTTTTATTTGGGATGATTCGAGGAATTGATCCATGATTTCTTGTTATTGATTATGCTCCATTTAATCCTACTAATGGGAGTGGATCAACACTATGAATAATGATGGTGGAGGTTCGTTCCTCGATTCACTTTGGATTTCCTTCCCCCCTTTTTCTTTTGTGTGTTCTTCGCATTCTTCATGGTGGGACGAACAACGGATCGTGGCACATCCATTTTGCGATGCAACGATCCCAAATTAATGAATAGACACCATAGGAACCTTATGGAGGTGCAATGACGATGGTGGATGATGAATCAGACCGGATTGAGAAGGGTTGTTCTTCGAGCATTCTTCACGTGGACATATCGTTGCATGTTTTTAGAGCCGATCGGAGGTCTGAAAACAATGGAATCAGCTTCGTGGTGTCGGGGTGACCAAAACCTGGAATTTTCGTGGCAATCAGACTTCTAGATCGAAAAACATGGCCTCAGGGAAGGCATGATGGTAGAGGTTTGTGTTTTTGAAAATTTCCAGAATACACAGCGTGTACTTCTGAAGAACACGCTGTGTAGTACTGGCAGCAGTGGCTAGGGTTTTGGGTGTCAGTGATGAATCACACGATGTCTGACCCTGGTCACACAGTGTGTTAGAATTTCCCCGAAGCCCGGCATGTACTTTGGGAAGTACACAGATACGGTATGATCTACACGGCTTCATAACAAGACGTGTACATCATGGCAGAGGCAGCTACATGGGACTCGGTATGTATCCAGGGGGTAAATGGACACAGGATGGAGTACATGATTGTGTACTCTATCACACGGCTAGGAAAGGCTAGTAACGTGGGTCACCCTGTGTACCGATTACACATGTTAGAGTACACGGGTTGATGACTGTGTATGGTCACATGGCCAGCGTACACAAAGCCAACCCCAGCCACTCGGATAGGGCGTGTACACCGTAGTACATGCCGTGTACTCAGTTTTCTACATAACCAGCCTTACAACACAGGTCGTTGTACACGGGTAGTACTCGGGGTCAGACAACATGGCTTGTGACTTTTCTAAATGTCGTGTACATTTTGGAAAACGGAATGGTCCTCTTGTTCACTATAACTTGGACATCCTTCGTTTGGGTTAGTACCCTCTTCTCATTCCACTAAAGTTCAGGGATCATTTCCTTCTACAGGAGTATGATCCCTTCAGTAGGACTTTCTGTGATAGGGTTAGGCATCCATTCGAGAGGCCCGGATCGAGATCCTCTATCCATTCTTGATCCTAGGTAGAGTCTGGTATCGACATAACCAACTCCACTGGGCATCGATCCTCTACCTGTCAAGTGAATTTTGGATGAGTCGCAGTATCCTACATGGCCTTGGCAGTGATCCTCTTTTGTCTATCACGATCTTTCCCACTCAAGAGTGTGTCTCCCATAATGAGTGCATATATCTATCCTAATCTTCCCACTCAAGAGCGTGTCACCCATTATGAGTGTAACTACCTCTTGTGACATTTCTCGACAAACAATACATCTAGGAAGAACGTCATCAGAGCTTTATGACTCGTGGAGTGTGTTCTCCCGGAATGAGTGCTTCGTGGAATCTTAGAACTAAATCTTTAATGGGGGTATCTGGTTGTGAGAATTGTCTCATCATCGCAGGTCTAGGTTTTGAGTATATGTGGTTTGTGCTATATGTTCTGTAGACATATATTGAGCATATCTGACTGTACCTTTACTTTGTGTACTGCTTTGTGGTTTTAGGGGTCCTTTACTGAGTATTGTTACACCCACCCTTGCACGTGATTTTCCTGCACGTGTCATTTCTTGTGCAGATGAGCATTCTTTTGACAGATTCCAGGGAAGACCAGGATAGGACCGAGCTTTCCAAGTTTCCTACAGTCCGAGGCATTCATATGACTTCGAGTAGCAGTCCCAGCACCTTTTTTGTTTACAGGTTGGACTTTAAAGTGTTTAGACTCATGTTTTTCTGGGCTTGTATTCTGTCCCAATTTACTTTCAGTACTTTACTTTCCGTTGCACTCTGTTGTTTGGGTTTAGTTGTATGCATGCATTTTGTTCCTTAGACTTTTTTTTCAATTCATCATTTGTGGGCTTGGAGATGTGTGTGTGTGTACAGGTACTTAGAAAATGCCTCCCATGTTAGTAATATGCCCACTCGGTGCTAGTCACCAACCCCTGGCCTATTGGAGGAAGGCTTAGGGAGTTGTTGTGCGGGCCTCACTAGGACGAGTCGTGACATATGCTCACATGATGACAATTTTCACTTTGTCCATCACAGGTGACTGGGAATCACAATATTACTATCTAATCCAAACAAACCCTGGAACCTCATTCCCCTACGACCATGTCACCCAGGTACGATGTCCTTTACATGAAATATCATGGGTCATTCCCAAAACATGATGGCATTTCCACCTCAATATGATGACCAAGTCTCCTAATAATGTGATTTACATCACTGAAATATCTAGTACAAGCCTTGACCTATGACCATCATTGCCTCAACCTCGATGGCCATTCTACATCAATCCCTTGGACTAAGCCAATCCCGACCCCATGGATCACAATAGTACATCACAGGAAATTTATATATGTAATTCACCAAAAATAAAATAACCAATTTAATTCAATAAAATAAAAACACCCCATCCTCACTACCCAGGTATTAAATGGCCTTTAATCTATCCTCACTCGAGTGAACATGGTTTGGGAATGCCCAATAACATATGATAAGGTCATATAATCAATTTAACACCAAGAATTCAATTTATTTGGGTATCTCTCATCTACCTAATGGGGCCCTAAATTCCCCACCCCCAAAATAAACTGTGAAAACCTGAATAAAGTTATTAACCCCGCCCTTGGATTTGTAGACATAGGAACATTCGATATTAGGCTCTAACTCAAAGAGTTTTGGAATAAATCAATTATTCTGTAAAATGAACTAAAAATAGGGGAAAATGACACACAAAGATTTAAAATTCCATTAGGATAGAGAAAATATGAAATGTGTCATGGGTGAGGAGATCCTTACTATTATAGTTCCAACAAAGCTGACTATTTTAAGAATAAAGAACTATTGAAGGAGTTCTATCAAATCTAAGAGGAGGAGAAAAATGGAGATATTCCCAACCATATGCATGGGTAAGGAACAGAAAAGGAGGTTAAATAAACTAAATATGAAGGAGTTAAAAATCATAAATTGAACCTTCAAAGAAGCCTCATAGTTATCTGGAATTTTTTACTAAACAATGTGCAAACTGTGCGTTCTACAGTGAGAGGGTATTGTCTATGTGACAATAGTCGTGTGACTTGCACACAGATTTTCCACAACATGGGAAAGCCATGAAAATCCTTCTACAAAAAACAATAGTGGTTTATGCATATCCATGTGCCCCCTGCATATTTTTTCTAAATCGTTCTTAGTGAAAAAAGGATCCTTACAGTTAGCTGTGAGAGGCCCCACGATTTTACCCAAATCGTGCACCTTAGCCTACAACTCAAAAACACAGACTTCAGGCCTATGACACACCTAAAACCCATTCAAACACCCAAGAAACTTTCAAAGCCTCTAAACCAACCCTAAAAATTATATAGTGTTGACAGAAAACACTGAATTATTTTTCGATGATCGAAAAAGAATTTGGCATACCCACCAATTCCAAAATTCATAAATGGAGATATTTTTGTCCCGCTCCCGTAACATGGGATATTGCAATCTCCCCACCTTAACATAACTAAAACTAAATCTATATAAAACATTGAAATGGAACTAAAAAAACACATATTGTTTAAGATAACCTATATTACCCCGGTCTCAAGGGAACAAGTCAAATATCTCAATGTGGAACCACTCTTTATTAGTTACCAAATCTGATCGCATCCCAAACCAAAACTCAAATAAAAAATGGTCCAATGACCAATTCTCGGAATCAAAATTTCTCCCAAGATGCATATTCAATTTTACACCTCATTAGGTGCTCCCCTTTCATACTCGACACCCCTAAGAATCACACACCACATTTGTGCCCACCTCATGCCCATGTTAGACGTGGAACTAATGAGGACTTTCATCTCATTAGATGCTTGATATCAGACCCGGTGTCTCAAACCTAAATCAAATACTACATTGTAACAGTGCCCATATCCCAACACACCTCAAATAACTCCCATATCCTTGATTCCCTAATGCCAATTCATGTTAACAAAAACACATCAATTTATGCTCACATGTATGTCCTGGTACTATACACCTCATATATATATATATATATAACACATCTGATGTGATGTCATCCTACAAAATAGTAGTTGGTAAGTCTATGATTTTATCCTATGAAACTAGTTCACCCAAAATAGTCATGCCTCAAAAGTCCATACCAAAATAAAAGAGAAAACATGGATACACCCACATCGTACCTCTGACCACCTGCGGCTCACCAATGTGATCAGAACCTAGAATCTCTAAGGAATGCACCTATCTTGAATCCCAGTTACATAAATTTTGGCTTCTTTATGGTGTTACACCAGCCACTAGCCACTGACCCCACTACTGGGTTGCACTGTCTCTTCAACAAAAACTGTGTCCAGTTGATACACAGCTACCATCACTTAGACTGCTCTCATTCTGATATCAGAGCCCTATGTCTACCACACCACCGGACCACCAATTTTTGGAAAAGGATTATTTTATAACCTATTGAGATTTATGACCATTTAAAATGCTAAACACTCTTTTGGAGTCCACTAACACTGTGTACAGACATGTGATGGCTTCCCACAATAATAAAAAACCACTGAAGACCCACAAAAAATTAGTCTGGTTGAGTCCTCGTTCGGGCTACCCAGCTAGAAATCATATCAAACTCACTTCTTTCTATATATTTCATGACAACTAAAATCATCTAAAGCCACCACCTATCCCTAGTAAGACTTATCTTCCATTTTTTCCATAGTCGTGATTGTATGATTCATCACCTCCGAAAATGAGGCCAACCTAAAGGTGTTCACCTTCTCTCAAATGACATTCCATAAACTATTCATGAATCACCTCACTATAGAGGTGTTTCCACTCACCATGATGGGTGAAAAGAGGTAAAATTTAGTAAATATCACTATATAGTCAATGACCGACATGTTACTCTTCTTAAGATTCAAAAACTCTCTATCCCACTTTTACCTCATCATATATGGGAAGAAATAATCGAAGAACCTAGAATCAACATCTTTCCAGGCTAGTCCCTCATGTCTTTCTTCCTGAACCATCACATCCCACCAGGGATTTTTCGGTCCTATGAGAATTTACATAACCTGTTTCACCCTCCATATTAGATGCTTCTAAACCTACTCAAAGATCATTTTTATGGACTCAATCCAGTTCTTATCCACCTATAGATCTCCCCCACCCTAAAAAATTGGTTGTTCCTAGGACTGGAACTCCAAAGTAAGATAATCTGTATAAGGATCTTCTCATTGATCACCCCTATAAATCCCTCAGATGACACATACCAGGATCTCTTGGATCTTCTCATCATGACATGACACAAACACATTCGAATATGGTGGATATACCACCTACAGTAGAATAGAATCCTGATCCAATACCTGAGAATGTACTTGAACATGTAATTCTGTATCATGATATGCCTAATACTCAAGGGTCTCAACCTTCTTGTGCTCCTATCAAACACTGTCAACTGCTTACATATGATCCATCATAACTATCTAAGTGACAACCCAATAAATACCATCACCAAGTCACAAATGATATCATGTAATAGTAGAAGTCGAATAATAAATATAAGCATAAATAAATAAATACAAAAACATACCACTAGTAGCTACTAAAATTGTGCATGCTTCCAATACATGTCATAATATAGATTATCCAAAAGGGGTCACCAATGGAAGACCACAACATATACATATATCATAATCTTGTTGAAACATAAAAGTAAACCAAAATAGAAAGCTCCAACTGATGTAAAAACCTCAAGGTACCTTTTTATCCATAAATGTTGAATAAACTAGGATCTATATCCAAATCCTGAACCCTTCCCTATACATAAAATCATAATGTATACACACATCCTTAAGATACTATGTTGGGTGTGAGGACAGTCTTAATTGGGTGACACCCACGTGTGCATAACAAGCATATTTGTTTAAGAAGGTGTGTAATATAATAATGAAAATAGATCAGACATTTTTAATTTAAAAAAAAGCTTCCCTGGGGCTCAGTAGATTCTAGGAAGTTTTCACCTTCTCTGGATAATTTAGAAACTATTGAAGAGGAGAGGATCCTTGGCCCATGGCCCAAGGTATCCCCTAATGTCAAATACCCTAGTTAAACCCTCAGGTTCCATATCCAAATAAGTAACTCATCCCCTCATTCCAATCGTCACCTCATGTCCCAAATCTAGTGACTGATGTCTTAAAGTTAAGTGAATGCAATTAAACCCTAGTCCCTCAGACCCTAGCTCAAAATCACTGATCTTCTTTAAGACCTATGTTTGAAGGCACAACGATATCTATCCACAAATAAGAATCACTATCAGCACATAAAATTACATCCCAAGGATTGAATATATAAATCCTCTAAAAATAGTTATGGGATAATGGCCTCAAGCACAACATGCATCATCCCCTAACCGACAACCTCAATGCTTTCATCTGAAGGCTACTCACCTCCCTCATCACTTTCTAAGACAATAACCCCAAAACCAAACCTCATATGCCACATTACCGGGGGATTATACCCACACAATGGTAGAATCTACCTCATCACTTAGTTAACCTGTGTTCCAACAACTCCAATAAGAACTTTCACAATCATAGGTGAGGTATAATAATTGAATTAGTACCTAACCCAGCATAATACCAACACTTTATTCCCCTACACCAATGTCCTTCAAGTTCGATGGCCTTACCATCCAATATCAAGGGACATTCCCTCAACCTGAAGACCATTCCGCTTCAATTTTATGACCGAGTCAGCAAATCCTCTGATTGAAATAACATAAATATTTACGCCAATCCTAAACAAATTACCAGCATCACCTCAATCCTGATGGCCATAGAACATCAATCCGTCAGTCCAAGATCATCATGATTCCATGCATAAAAATAGTATGTTAGAAGAAAATTATATATGTAATTAAATTCAATTTAAATAACCAATATAATTCAATAAAAGAAACACATCTCTCGGTGGTCTACGACCTCTAATCCAGCTTCACATGAGAGAACATGGTCTGGACATGCCCAACGACATCCCATAAGCTCATATAATCAATTTAACCTCATGAAGTAAATTTATTAGGGTGTCACTCATCTACCCAATGATGTGATAGAAGATGAACCCCCAAAATAGGCCATAAAAATAAGAAGAAAGGTATGCACCACTTATATTATAGATATAGACTTTATCACATCCAATATTGGCCTCTAAATCGAAGCGGTTTGGAGGAAGTTGACATTTCCATTGGAAACCCTGAAGAAATGGAAAACAACTCGCATGGATTTATAGGTCCATGAGGTAAAATAACAGACTAAATGAGGAATGGGTTACTAGATCCTTATCAATACAGTTCTAATGCACCAACAACATGAATAACAAAGCATCGATGAAGGAGGTGGATCAAATACAAGATGAGGAGGAAAATGGTGAGATCCCCTATTGTATGCATGACCAATGAAGAAAGAAGGATGAAAAATAACCTAAATATAAAGGTCATATAAATAATAAATTCACCCTTTAAATATTCTTCGTTGTCTTATCGCATAGCAGGTTAAACCATGCATAAACCTTGCATACTATAGTGTGAGGGTACTACCTAAGTCGCACAAACCATGAAGCTTGCATATTGTTTTCCCTAACAGTGCACTAGTCATGAGAAATCCCTCTAAAAACCTAAGAGGTTAATGAATATCCATGTTCCCCCCCACCTAGTTTTGGAAAAATGTGGTCATTAGAAAAAATTCCTTACACAGTTAGCTGTGAGATGCCTCAATGTTTTAATCAAATTGTGCGCCACATCCTACAACTCCAAAACATGGTTTTGGGCCTCCAAAATAAATAAAACCCATTTGACCACTTGAGTAACTTTATTATCCTCAAAAACAATCAAAAAACAAGATATGGGGTTGATATAAAACTCAAATTTTGGTTTCTATGATCGAAAAAAAAATTGTCATGCCCACCAATTCCAAAATTCAAAACAGGAGATGTTTTCGACCCACTCAAAAACCCAGGACATTTTAATACATAACTGAAAAAGAAACACAAAAATGTTCTAATAAACACTAGGAACATAAAAAATAAATTTAAAACAAAAATAAATGATTTAAACAGTATGATATGGTAGTCTCTAATTGCTAGAGTAGCTAGCCTCACACCATCAGCACACTGTAGATCCACCTAATCTCTAATAATATTTCAAAATAAAATTTGTTCTAGTTTTTTAATATAATCACAGGAACCAAATTTAGTATCAAATTCCCAACTTTTAGAAACATAAAAATTACACTCAATAAAAAATGGACAAAGGCTTCCCCTTAATTCTTTGTTGGGGTTCGATTCCTCTTCTAGTGGCCCTGCTTACCACATGAAAAAAATATCTCATCCACTTCCTCTCCTTACCTCTAAACCATATTATTTTTGGAGGGATATTTTTATATATCCTTAGACATATAATGATCCTTGAATCCTTTTTACTCATTCCTCTTCTTCTTATTCACCGTAAGGAAAAAAGGGTTTTTCATGCCCCATGTCTTTATAAACTTTGTTAATAAGTGTAAGAAGTTCCAATATTGTCTTATCACTATTTATCATATATTAATTTACAATAAAATTTGAGATTTTTTTGGTAATTGGGAAAGAATGAGGTCAATTAATATCTCTTCAATGATCATTGAGAAAAAAGATGTCCAGGTTCTCAATATAGCCAATCATCTTGACTACATGTTTCTGTACCGGTGCCAAATCTCTGGGCATGAATATGAATAGTGCATTAGTGATCTCATATATCTTTGATATCACCTTAACATTATATAGATTCTAAAGATGGGAAAAGTTGCTATGGGAATCCGTATCATAATACTATTTATAAATCCATTGTAGATAACATGAAACATTGGACATCCATAACATCATCCACATGCATTAAATAGGTAGATACTTCTTCTTGATTAGACTCTTTGGAAATTAACTCAGGAATTAGGTCTTCCAATGTATATAATTTCCATTCATGGCATAGTATAATTTTAATGTGCCTATACCATTCCTTTAAATTTTTAATTGTGAGATGTTTATCCTTCTCAAGAATGGATAATAGTGATATTGTAGAATTCTTTTCATTTTCCATTTCAAAAAAATACAATCAAATAATTAGTACATTTTTTCATTACAAAATATAGATAAAAAAACTCAAAATAAATTAAACTCAATTAATCTCACACTTTTTTTGAAACCTAATAGCCCACATAATCAGTTTCAGATTAATTTTTTCTCTTTGATATTCTAGTGTCCAGGATCCATATTCCCTTATTATAACCCATAATTAGGCCTAACAATCTATTTTATGGGTTTTTGGTAGACTTATGTTTCCAAATACATTTAATCATAGTTCTCTTATCTGTTTAGTGGACTCCCTAATCCCAAAATCACGTTTTTATGATTTCTTAAAATATTAATTCTTAGTTACATAAATTACTTCATTTGAGGACAACCTGGGATATAAACCAAGTGGATTCAAGCTAAAACGTCTAGTTAAAAGTTCCGTAATAATTGAAATCTCCCCAAATTGTGTTGTTCAATAGATTGGAACTTTGAGGTTTATTATCACTTAAGTAGTAGAATTCTATACTGACATAATTTTTTTAGATGAGGTATTTTTATCCTTATACATAAAGAAAATTTTATCCTTTGAAATAAATTTTTATACTAATATAAATTTTCATAATATTTATTGATTGTTAATTAATTTAGTAGGTTATTTCCCAACATTCACAAGCATGAAAAATTAACCATGAAACTGATAGAAATAAAACATAAGTGGCATGATCATGAGATTACCTAGTAGTTAGTTTATCTTATAGATAATAAAATATCCCTCGACCCTAGGGGAGAACACACTTTGACCTCTAAATTTGTTTATGTTGTAGAATTCCTCATTTTCCATCATTTATCACTATGATTATCTTTACCGAAAATACTCGACTCAAATCACCTTCTATGACTTGGGAGCTCCATCCATATAAAATATTTTTTCCACACCTAGGTGAGGGGATCCAATGGATTGGGTGAAGGGGTTTTATATCAAATAAACCATGGTCACAAAGATCCTTAAATAATAAGTAATAGTGAATGATACATATGTTATCAATAACAATTTTAAACTTAATAAATTAAATGAAATTGATCACATACAAGGGATGGTTTAATATTATAATTGTCCATACATTAAGAAATGTGCATGAATTATCCAGCTATCAATTACCTTGATTCCTTCTTTAATTAAAATAATGCACCACAAATTAATCCATTTAATTCAATTATCTTAATTTAATTCAACCATCCTTAACTAATCATAATCTAAAATCTTAATAAAAATTATCTTTATTTAAAATTAAATAAGTATACTAGTTTACTTAGAGTAAACCTCATGTATTCATCGAAAATGTTTACATAAAAATATATTTAATAAACAGTTGTTAGCCCCAAACATGGCATGTACCATCAAATGAATGTTACATAGAACGGATAATCATTTTTTTTAATTATATATTAAATTATTTTTTCAGAAAAATATTGATAACAATCCTGGAAGAAGACTTCATGGTGTGTACAAAAGAACATTGTGTGTGGTTGTCTTTTTGTCCTATCCACATCACACACCTTGGGACTTCGCATGTTTTTTTTCTTGTAGATATCCTTGAGGTATAAATAATTTTGTCCAACATACACATTGTATATCCTCATTGTTTCAAGAAATGTATATACCCATGTCATGTATCTAATACATGGCTCTCTGGGATACCTAGTGTTCTTAGTCATGAAAAGACAAGGATTATACAGTGTGTAAGGTACTTACATGGAATGTAGTTACCTATTTCATGTTCTCATCTATCCATATATAGAGTCTTATCTAATCTATATTGATCATAGAACTGATTTTTTTGAATATAACCCAATTGAAAATGATATAGATGTGAAAAAATACCCAACATTTATACTGTAAGTATACATTAGGGTATTCTGGTTTTGTCTTGGAAGAATATTTGTCCCCTATAGATGGTGTTTTATAAATATTTTCTCATTTTTTTATTATTATATATTCATAGGGTATGTTATTGAGAATAATGAATGGAATAGATGATGATTTTAGATATTAAAAAAAATATTATAAGTAAAGGAAAATGAAAAGGAAATAAAAATAAATGAATAATAATTAACTATATATTAATCTTGTGACCACTTTTATACAACTTTTATGTTAAAAGCACAACAGAAGAATCCATTGATGGTGTGAACATCTCAAATATTATCTGTAAATCACATATATTCATTGCTTTACATGAACAGAATATCATGTCCAATGAAAATAGTATATTATAAGACTAGATTAAAACACTGAAACCAGAAGAGATGGATATTCACATGTAATATATAATTAACTATTGATAATATATAGAATTACCTCTACTTATAAATTCACTTTTATTGGTGATACAGTTTACAAGATCTTGTTGTACCATTATTGTCCTACACGATCCAAGTGTAGAACCTCTCTACCAATGATCCACACATGAATAAAAATATCTAGAGTATACCGTAGAATAATTGGGTGCATGCATGACTGATCTTAATAGCTTTCATTGTTCATTGTAGATCCCTACACAATTATTCTCAAGAGGGGAATAACTATTGATGTACTTTTATTGTCTTGATAGAGTAGTGGAGGAGATAAGTATAGATCTATTGATCTCTCAATAGGGATTAATAAAGTCTCAATCTATACATGGTTCACTCCAATTTTTAACTTGTGATTATATATAATTATATATTTATTTTGATAGACTTAGTGTTGGTAAATTTTACCAAATCCAATTCCCAATTCCATATTTCATAGTTGACCCCATGTCCAATAATAATAATAACAATATTATTATTAATCACTTGATATGTGAAACACCTTAAAGAATATATAAATAAATATCATTTATATTATTTTCAATCATAATATTATACTCTTCCCACTTTTCCTTGTTGACATTTACCAATCCTTAGATAATGAATATTTGATAAATAAGTGTCCCTAAATTATTCTATGATAAGTATGATATATATTATATTCAAAAATCATTCAAATAAATATTTATTATTATTAATTAAATAAGTTATTATTTCTAATAACTAATGATTAATTTATGTCAATCCACTAAACTTGAATTAATATTATTTATTCTAACATGTTAAATTAAATAATGGGGTTAAACTGAGATTACAGATACACTATTTATGTCAACCTATTGGTGTATTTATCATTGGTATTAAGAATATCCATCTAATGGTTAGGTTAAGTGTATAGAAACAGGCTAAGGAATCCATAGAGAATGAAGTTAACATCATAATTATGTATGAACCCTAACAAACGTATACAATGTAATATAATACATTTATCAAAATATATCTAATCAAGTAGGTTGTATGCATGTTCCATCAAATGTTATGCTCTATGTGTCTTTCTTTAACATTAAAAAAATAAGCTCACCCCCTAAAACCCATGTTTATGGATTTATTTAGGTTGTTTTATTGATATACTAGAATTTTACACATATCATTACATGATTTTAAGAATAATTAAACATCAAATTACTATCCAAGGATCATAAAGTCTATTGTCTTGGAAGACTAGGTACATAAAACTGAAAACATGGGACAAATTAAATTATTTCTTTATTTATCATCCATTATGATCTTATAATATCCTTTGATACCATATATCTACATAGGATAACCTAGGGATAACATTAAAAAATAGATGATTTGAAAATCCAAGTAAGGGAATAAAAATTTAAATTAAAGTTTATCACATGGACTAGAAGGCATAACATAATGATTTATAAAAGGCATGAAACATGAATAAACATATGGAATCATAACATGGGATCATATAATCATGGATTTATATTAATGTGGTAGCAACATACAACATGAATATATCATGTGTCATGGCCCGTTGCACATAGTGTAGCATGATCCATGGCTCTTTGCACATAGAGGAGCATGAGTCAAGTCTGACCACCAAGACTGTTGCACATGGAGAATGAGTAAAGGTTAAAAACTGCGACTGTTTCACATAACATCTCATGAGAGTATACATTACTTAATACATTGGAGCGATATCTAGGCACACCCATCATAATATTCTCATATATATGTTTTCCACATAAATAATCATACATAATTCATATAACATAAACATAAGGGTTACCCATAGAAAAAATTGGGTATGATAATTTTGTCAAAAGGAATAGAAAAAGGGAATATCATATTGGTGTCTAAGATAGGATGGATTTAAATAATACATGAAAATTCATAAGGGAACATAGAAATATATCAGGATAAGTGATGGTGAATTGAACTGAAAGGAGTGTTTAAGAAACTTTAGAGATAATTTTTTTATTATCTAAGGGAAAACATTCAAGATATATAAAAATGGAAAATGAATAATTGTTTGTATAAATCCATAATTGAAATGGTTGGTTTTTACTAATAAAATGGTCTATTTTAAAAAAATAATGGTGTCCAAAAATAGATTATGGAGTGAATTTAAAAATGGATAAGAATTATTGAAATTCCCTTAAATCGAGCTTGCTTAGCTGGAAGATTTGAGTAGGGAAACTTTTAAAAAAAGTATATACCCAAAAAATAATGATGAATGAATTTTGATACCTGATTTTAGAACATATACACACCATTTATGTGATGTATATAAAAATAAAATAGAATTTAATTTGGGTGAAAAGTGAGAAGGAGTAACCTAAAAGAATAGTGGAGGTTTGGGTAGAATCTCTTGCCTTATGTTCAAAATGATTCTGCACATGAGCATAATTTCATGAATAAAACAATAAAATTCATTAATTAATAATTACATGACCATTTATACATTTATTTGATTTACTAAAACATTATTATGTTCATTTATGTCCTTTTTTATGGGTTGAGAGATTAAATTTCTTGTTTAGGAATATTGATTTCCTTAGCTTTGATTATCAATTTACATTTATATGTGTATGGAAAATCATGTAGAATGAAGATAGTTGTCCATAACTAATATTAACTATTCTAAATGAACTTATAAAATATTAAAATTCAATTTTTTTCTATAAGTGATGTAGATTGATTAGATAAATCGTTAATGATAATTTCCAAGATGAATTTAGTGTTTTTGATCACAATGAACTCATTTTGTTTTCATAATTAATATCATGTTTAAAAAATGATTATAGATAATTACATAAGATATAATACATACATTATAATTTGGATCAACCATAAAATTAGTTTCATGACCATCGTTGAAGGATTAATTTAATGATTAAATCACATTATCCATAAAGGTGGTAGATCGACACCTAACAGACGATGATTTCATTCTTAAAATAAAATAAATTGTGGAGGAGAGATTTGATGAAGATATATTACCTAAACATTATAAAATAAAATTATACGAAAGATACTGGTGTTTTTATTCTATTTATATGTCGGAAATTAATTAATGAAAAATAAAATACGGGAACATGAAAAGAAATTGAATGAAAATTAAAGAGGGTTTTACCTCCTGATTCCTTCTTCTTGAGAGCCTACATAGGGGATTGGTTTTGGTTTTTGGTTATGACCAAAAGCTCTTGGATTTGGGAAATATTTTTGGGAAGAGTATTGGGAGGAATTTTTACATGACTCAAATATTGAGAGGTGTGAGGGGAATAGGTGGTGAGGGGTGGTATTTATATTGGAGGAGAGGGGTGTTTTTTCATTATTTTACTCTAAATTTTATTATTTTACTGAAGAAAATAAAGATTTTTTATTATTAAGACTATATATAGTAATTAGATAATGTGATTTTGATAAAAGGGGCTTAAATTTTCACTACATCACCTAGGAATCCATAATTCAAGTATTTGTCATTAATCATAAATTATCGTATTTTACTCTCCACAAAAAAAATTTGTATTTCAGAAAAATAAAAAAACTCACCCAAGCCTTTTTTTGACATGTAGAATTAAAAAATGAATTAGATTTTTTGAAATTAATTTTATGAATATGAGAAATATAATTTTTAATTAAAATAATCATTTACTTGAAAATAAAAATTTTAAAATTAAAAAGCTTTTATAACACTCTGAAAATTAATCGAGGTCTCATAAAATTATGTTATAATCTTAAGATATCAAAATATTAATTTATGAATAAATTTTATTAAAAATAAATTTTATTTTAAATTATTAAATTAAAAGGAAAATATAATTAAATATTTATGACCTATAATAACACCAACACTTAACGAATAATTTTAAAAATATTTATTTACTTAAACTATGATATAATTATATCATATTTTCACTGATCAGATAGAAAAAATTTATTTTAACATTCGTTGGTAATGTGAGTATTTAATTGGCTAGTTTATTTTTCTTAACCATCACATCACTATTGAAAATGTGAAGTTACAATTTTATCTATATATGTTCCTTAACTTCTAGAAGGGATCATCATATAATTATTACATCATTTATAAAGATTTTATTGTGTTCTCTTATGTGTTTATTCCATATAAAATAATTATAATAAGGGAATTTCCTTGGATAAAATTTGGATTGTTACATTCTTCACCCCTTAAGAATTTTTCCCCTCAAAATTTTGTTTTACTTACTAAGGTGAAAATGGTGTCGGTACTTTTCCTTCATCGCTTCCTCCAGCTCCCACAATGCGACTTTATACTTATGGTTCCTCTATATTACTTTGACCAGGTGAGTAGTACTATTGTGTAGAACTTTATCTATACGATCCAATATCTTCACTAGATTCTCCTATTAAGAAAGATAATTATCCAATTGTACCACCTCTAAAATCATTATGTGTTAGGGGTCTGGTCTGTACTTTCTCAAGAGTGATATATGGAATATATCATGTACTTGAGACATTTCTGATGAATGTTCTAGTCAATAAGCCACATATTTGAAATGATCAGGGATCTTGAAGGGGTTGATGTACCTGGGACTTACTTTCCCTTTTTTTCTTGAATCTCATGATCCTATTATGTGGATATAAGTTGAATAATATCGTGCCTACAACTTTAAACTCTAGGTCATGTCGATGATTGTTTGTGTATCTATTTTGTCAAATTTGGGATTCCATGATCTACTAATGAATCGTTTTCACCTTCTACACCATTTATTTGACCATTTAATTTCCTATAAGTTTAAATTCACCAACATTATCCCATCATGCCAATGTTCTATAGTTTTTTCCATAAAGGATTTTATATGGAGTCATTAGGATGATGGAGTGGAAACTATTATTGTATGAGAATTCGACCAGGGGATGATGTTGGTCCCATCCTCATTTGAAGTCAAAAAAACAAGATCTCAACATGTCTTCAAGATTTTTAATATTCTTCTCATATTGGTCCTCAGTTTGAGGATGATATACAGTACAAAAGTTCAGCTCAGTGCTTAGAGCATGTTGGAGATTTTTCCAAAACATGGAGGTGAATATTTGATCTTGAACAAATATAATAGATAGTGGTAATCTATGCATCCTAACCTCTTATTTTACATATATCCATTCATGTTGATATAGTGAGAAGTCCTTATAAATTAGGATAAAGTGTGATGTCTTTGTAATATGATCCACAATAACCCATATAACATTGTTTCCACAGGATGTATTTGGAATTGGAGTGGAAAAGTCCATGGTGATGTTCTCTCATTTCCATATTGCTATGGGTAATGGTTTCATCATCCCTTTATACTTTTTCCATTCAGAATTTACTTTTCTAAATTCTAGGAACTTTGGCGTATAGTTAGTGATCTACTTTTTCATATTGTCGCACCAAAATTTCCCTTGGATATATCAATACATCTTTGCGCTCCCTTTGGGAATAAAGAAGGCTGAGCTATGTGTGTCATTCAGAAGATCATTCTTTTTCTATGTATCATATGGTACACATAGTCATGACCAAAATCTAATGAATCTATCCTCACTGATCTTGGAATTAGAGTAATTCTTATTTTAGAAAGCTTCAATACTCTTCTGAATTTCCACATCATATCTTTGAGCGTCCTTTATTTTCTACAGAAGGGATAGTTGAGAAATCATTTGAGAAGGGATTGTTGATGTTCCTTCCTTAATGATTCCCATGTACATCCTTTATAAGTCTAATAATATTAGATCATTCTCAATTATCATCATTGATAATGATGGATGATCCTTTACACATAGAGCATTTATTACCTTATTTCCTTTACCATAATAGTAGTAGATTGAGCAGTCATAATCCTTGATTAGATCCAACCATCTTCATTATACATAATAATCTCCCTTGGTGTTACTATATTTTAGACACTCTTATGATCGACATATATATCACACTTCTCCCCATCGAGATAATGCCTCCAGATTTTTAGTGCAAAGATCACAACTACCAACTCCAGATCATGTGTGGGATAGTTTTCCTCATGGTTTTTTAACTGCATTGAGTTCCTGAAAGATTTATTTACATTCTTATGTCCAAAAATACATTAGTCCTTTTAGTTTTAGCTTGTTTATTGGGTTTTAAAATCATGATAAATTCTTCACAAATCATTAGTGACAACCAACTAGAACAAGAAATCTATGGATCTCTATTACAGATGTTATCCTGGGTTACTCTTTGATTGCTTTTGTCTTCGAAGGGTCCACATATTTTTCTTTATCGGTGATAAAATAAACCAATAATGATACATCCTTCATCCAAAACTCTTATTTATAGTAATTCATATATTTTATACTTTCACAAATTCTTCATCATGGAATTCAAATACTACCCATGTTCCTCCTTAATAATGGATTATATTATAATATCATTGATAAAGAATACAAAAAAATTATCAATGTAACCAATAAAGACTATATTCATTAATTCTTTGAAAATTTCGAGAGAATTATCAAGTACAAATGGAATAAATATGAACTCATAGTTCCCATACCTCGTTTGAAAGGCAGTCTTGTGAATATCTTCCATCCTAACCTATAATTGGTGAAATCCCGACCGAAGGTCCACTTTATTGAAAGAACTTAACACACATAGATGATCTATGAAATTATCAATCTATGGTCTGGGATACTTGTTATTTATAATTATTTTATTGATCTCAAGATAAATAGTGCATAGGTGAGTTGATCCATCATTTTTCATGACGAAGGGGACTACTGCACCCCATGGTGAAGCACTCATGAATATAAAACCCTTGCCCATATCTCTTGCAATTTATTCTCCTGTTCTTATAGATCCATAGTGGAAATTCTATAAGGTATCTTTGATAGAGGTAGAGATTTAGGAATAAGTCAATTTTGAACTCAACTTCTCGATCAAGGGGAAAATTTTGAAACTCATCTGGGAATTCATCAGTATACTCCCTCATGATGGGCATATCTTTCAGCATGATCAAATCTTTTTTCTAAATCATTTGAGTGAGATTTTCTTCCTCATAAGGATGTAACATCTATATTTGATACAATTATTCTGAAGGAGATTCATCTTCCTTCTTACCCTTCTAAAAAATTGGAGGATGCTTTGGGATGTGATGGGTGATCTCCATTTCCCGACAGCTGATATTGGATTTGTATCAAGATAGCCAATCAATACCCAATATATCATGAAACTCAACCAAAGGAAGTATGGAAAGATTTTATGTGTCATTTAGTCTACAAACATTAACTAAGGAGGAGTAATGTACTTTGGATGCAATAATTTCCCTATTAGTTATTCTCACTAATAGATTAACCTCTAAATTTTGAGATGGTGTGTGAATATTTCTACTAAAAATGGAACATATGAAAGAATTAATAGAAGTATAATTAAGTTGTATATTCTATATTATTTAATGAATAAAGAACATACCTATCATCAAAACGTTTTCTGGATCCACATTAGCAGTAGTGGTAGCATAAGTCTCCCTTCCTTCCAAGGAGAATTTTGTTGTTTGCCTCTAAAAACCTTTGGATTAGGGCATTGGTTTTCAAAATTCCCATGTTCCTTGTAGTTGAAACACTACACTACTATTTGAGCATTGATTTGAACCTTACTTTCTTATTCCATGTTATTAGGATTCTTCATATCCCTTGGGAAGTTCCTATCAAGATTCCTCATTCTTCTATATTTGAATCACTTCATGGTTCCCTTTAGATTGATCTCAGGATTCTTCTTCCCACAATTTTGACCCATGGGATATTTGGTCTATTTTCCATTAAGGGATTTGTTCGCTGATCCAATCATACTAGACTCTATTTCATCTTTTTTCACCAGGCCCATCAGACCATTGAGATCCTTCGATCTCTATTTTAACCTTATGGGAACCTGGAAAAATATCCATCTAACCGTTAATGTCTCGAATCTCTGGTTCTTTTCATTGACTCATCTCTAGTATACTAAAGAAGATATCTATATTTCTTTTATTGTACATTACAATTTCGATGGTGTATCTTGCAATCCATGTGATGGTTTCTTCATCCACCCTAATAGACTCATCATCATTCTGGTTAATACTAATGAACTCTCTCTCCATCTTGAGATGGAGGGTTTATGGAAAATATTTTTTGAAAAACATTTTATTGAATTAATCCCAATATATGGAATCAATTTCCACCTTGGAGTTCATATTTTTGATCAGTTTCCACCACTAATCAGCTTCCCGATCAAAACTATAGACCACAAACAATACTTTATATTCTTATGAGAACTAGAGGATATATAATATCTTATAAATTTATTTGATATACTATTCTATGAAGAGTAGATCAGAAGATCTAGTAAACATGGGGTCCTATTCCACATGAAGTATTTGATGGAAACATTGTATTTCCTGGGATATGGAGGGTTTTTTACTGAATTCTAGTTACTATTCATAACATGAACCGGTTGAGAAAGTACTATCTTGAATATTTGAGCACCCATTTCTATACAATTTGGCATATTGTGAGGGAAATGATCACATTTACTATTACATTAATTGTTGTTACATTTTCTCTTATTTCCTTCCATTAACTAACAAACAAAAAGTGAAATGTAAGGGTTTTATTACTTAACTAATAACTATAAGAAGGGAACTATTATCATAAAAATGAAGAAATATTAAAGGAAAAGTGTATCCTAACTAGTGATTCACCAGGTTTCAATATAGGTTATCCATGGTCTCATTCCTAACATATATTATTATGGGAATTTTCTTTGTTCCCTTAATAATGGTTTGTAATGAGTTTATGAATTTACCAAATAATATGCCCCGGGGTCAGAAAACCAGGTGCGCAGCAAGGCCTATTGTCGTATACCAGGTTACCTAGAGTCATGCCTGAAAGACCCTATTGACGTTATTACTCATAGGTATATATCTTACAGAACCACTTCCATATTTAGTATCCAGAAAAGTATGTGTTTTCTTGCTAATCCACATTCTCAATACTTACCAGATTTTATTTATGTTTTCTTAGACTTAGTCTTGTCTTTAATGTTCTTACTAAAGTGCCCTAATCTTAGTCTTAGAAAATAACTAAACTTTTCCTCTGATTAAAACTATAGTGACCCTAGTATTTTACATATATCATTACAAATTTTTATCATAATTAAACAGAAAATTAAAATCCAAGGATTGTAAAGTCTAGTTTCTTGGAAGTCTGGGTATATGAAACCGATAACATGGGAATAAATATAACATTTTGTTATTTATAATCCATTATAATCTACAAACTTATTTTGAGACCTTAAATATTAATATGTTAATCTGGGGATGACATGGACAAAGGGATGATATAAAACGACAATTAAGGGAATAGAAATTTAAAATAATGCTTAGCACATGGGTTAGAAGGAATAACATAAGGATATAAAAGTCTCGTAACATGATTAAACATAATGAATCATAACACATGATCATGTAACCATGGATTAATAGTAATATAAAAGCAATAGAAATAATGATCTAGCACAAGTAAAGGCTCATTGGTTATAGAGGATCATGAGTCCAGGCTCGTTGCACATAGAGGAGCACGAGGCAAGGCTACCCACCAAGACCTTCACACATGGTGAATGAGTCATGGATAACCACCAGGATTGTTGTAAATAACTTCTTGTGATAATAACCATAACCTAATTAATTATACTTCTATCTGGGTGAACCCATCATAACATGTTCATGCATATTTTTTTATGTAAATAATCATACATAATCTATCAAACATAAACATAAGGGTTACCAATGGAAAGAATTAGGTATCATAATTATATCATAAGGCATATCAAAATGGAATATCATAGTGGTGTCCATGATAATATGGATTTAAATAATATATATACATTCATAAGGATGTGTAATATTATATAATTATAATTTATAGAAAACTAGATTGAAAAGAGTGTTTAAGAAACCTTGGAAATAAAACATTATAGTACAGTTTAAGTGAAAACATTCAAGATACTTAAACATTAAATAGGAATAATTAATTTTATAAATACATAATTGAACCAAGGAATATTTTCAGAATAAATTGAGTGATTTAAAAAAAATTCTTAGAACGGATTATAGTGTGCATTTGAATATGGGTAATAACTCGGGAAGTTCCCTTAAATCTAGCTTGCTTGTTGGGAAATATTCAGTAGGGAATCTTTTAAAAACATGTATATCCCTAAAAAATTAATGATGAATGAATCTTGATATATGGTTTTGGAACATATACATAGAATTTAGGTTATGTATATAAAAATAAAATAGAATTTAATTCAGTTAAAGAGAGATAATGAGTATCCAGAAGGTAAAATGATAGTTTGTGTAGAATCCCTTACCTTATGTTTGAAACAAATATTCATTTAAGTTTAATTTCATTAATAATCAAATTTAATTAATTAATTAATAATTCTAAAACCATTTATATATTTATTTGATTTATTATAACTTTATTAATTTCATTTATGGTGTTTTTGATGGGTTAAGATATTCAATTTCATCGTTTGGGAGTGTTGATTTCATTGGTTTTAATGATCAGTTTACTTGTATATGTGTATGGAAAATCATGTAGAATGATGATAGTTGTATAGAAATGAACAAATATATTATTAATGATCTTATAGAATATTAAAGTACCATTTTTTAAGATGTGAGGATTATTCATTAGATACCTCATTAATGATAATTGTTTAGATTAATTTATCATTATTCATCACAAAAAACTCATTTTGATTTATAAATTAATATCATGTGTAAAAAATGATTCCATGACATTAAATAATATATAATAAATATATTATAATTTCATTCAACCATAAAATTGGTTTCATGACCTGTCTTGAATTTTTAATTGAATGATTAGAGCACCTCATCAACAAAGATGGTAGATAGGCACCTCACAGATGATGTTTTCATTCTTAAAATAAATGAAAGAGGGGAGGAGAGATTTGATGAATACTTGTTCCATAAAAATGATAAAATTAAATTATATGTAATATATTGGAGTTTTAATTCCATTTTGATGAGGGGAGTTGAGGAAATAAAAATAAAATAATGGAACTTAAAAAAAGAAATTGAAAGTAAACAGATATGGGTTTTACCTCTTGATTTATACTTCTTAAGAACCTAATTACAAGATTTTTTTCTGTGTTTTGTTAAGAACAAAATATCCTAGACGTGAGGAAGGGTTTTGGGATGATTATTGGGAATAATTTGGACATTTTTCAAGGATTGAGAGGTATGAGGACAAGACGTGGGGGTTATTTGTAGTGGAGGAGAGGGGTGTTTTCTCATTATTTGACTCAATATTTTATTATTTTTCTCAAGAAAAGAAATATTATTCATTATTTAGAGTAAATAATGTAATTATATCTTTTTAGTTTGATAAAATGGGCTTATACCTGAACTAAATCACCCATGTATCCATAATTCATGTATTTAGCAATTATAAAAAATTATCATATTTTACATTTCACAAAAAATTCATGTATTTTGAGAAAAACCAAAAAAAATAACCATAACCATTTCCAATGGGTAGAATTCAGAAATTAACTCTATTTTATGAAAATAATTTTCAAAATTTGAAAAATATAATTTTTAATTAAAATCATCAATTACATCAAAAATAAAAAATTTTGAATTAAAATTGATTTTCTAACACTTTGAAAAATTAATTAATGTATAAAAAATTTATCTTATAATATTAATACCTAAAAATATTAATTTATGAATAAATTTTATGAAAATAAATTTTCTTTTAAATTATTATGTTAATAAAAAATGTAATTAAATACTTATTACTTATAAAATTCCAACACTTAACAAATAATTTTTAAAATATTTATTTAGTAATACTATGATATAATTTCATCATATTGTCACTTTTATGAAGGATAAATTTTATTTTTTACTTTCATTGGTGTGGTTACTATTTAATTGGATGGTTTACTATTTATAAGGGCCTCATTACTATTCAAATGGTTATGTGGCAATTTTATCGGTATAGTTTCATTAACTTCTAGATTCGTTTCATATTTCATTCATTCATCATTTATAAAGCTTAAATTTTGTTCTATTATGTGTTTATAACATATGAAATATTTATAATATGGTAATTTCCATTGATAAAAATTTAGTACATTATAATTCTATTCAGATCAAAGAGCCTGAGATATTAATATCGATCAAGAGACAAAAAGTGATAAATCCTTTCTCTCATTATCCATTAATGATATATCACTCCTAATGAACCCAAAACATCCTACTACTATATGATAAATTTAATCATTTATTCCATCAATACATCAAAGTTCTTGAGTCATGATATCCAATAATGATAATCATAATGTCTACAAATCAATACACTCGTTCATAGGTCGGAACATTCAATGACACATGGAAATGTGGATTTCCAATTAATGGGTTCATTCTCATAACCTCATATAATGTATATTACCAAGGGTGGACACCAAGTGATGTTGTCTCAATGTATTATGCACCACTTACCCTTAATATCCAATATTTTTTTTCTTTTAGAGAATATCATCTGGCCATATAATAAAGATCAAGAAAAATTTCATTGTACATCTAGGTTCTCATCATAGTGGGGAATTAATTTGTCCTTTCAGTGGGGCATGTATTCTTAGGAAATTAACAAATAAAATTTAATGCATAAGAAAAATAATAATTTTATATGAAAATATAATTATAAATATAAAACAAGTAATCAAGTACTATGTGTGTTAGTTCTGGGACACAAACTCCAACAGACTCCTGCTTCCACTTGTGTCAACTGAAAACAACTTTCTATCCACTAGATCTGACATGATACTGATGCTTCTTTAAAGATGAATCCTCCATCCATCGATCTTCCTTATTTTCTTTATTGGATACTCTACTCAGCACAAATTCACCTCACTAATAAAAACCCCTCAATATATTAAAAATATTAATGTATGTTCTTTATCCTTTGGTGTGACCTTGGATCCTAGGAGAGAGCCACTGTTTCAGTGTTATCATTGTGAACTATGATAGGTTGTTTACTTATTGGAACAAAATCTTGATATTTTGTTTTCTAAATCCACATTTCGTTTTTGGAAGAATGAAAAGTCATAATATTCGTTTAATCCACTGTATAATTGACAGCATCCAACTACTTAGAACACTTCTAACTCAGAACTCATCCTACAAGACAAAAGTTATAAATTGACTAACTTAATATCATTTTAATCTATACGAAATATGGAATCAATGTAACCCGTTATTACTTGTTCTCAATCTCCTCCTTGCACTAATAACATATCCTTAGTTCACCTTAGATACTTAAATATAGTTTTAACAACATTTTAATTTTAATCACATGGATATGCTTGATATATTCCTA
The DNA here is from genome assembly GCA_963277665.1 of Viscum album. Lineage (NCBI taxonomy): Eukaryota > Viridiplantae > Streptophyta > Magnoliopsida > Santalales > Viscaceae > Viscum > Viscum album. The sequence continues at coordinate 1,979,305,744 of OY728125.1, read as the reverse complement.
CCCTAATTATAGCATATAAAACATGAATCATCATACCTAAAATTGAATACATGATGTACCATGTCACAGAAGTTTATGATATCTTACTCATTATCTCTCTCTCTATCTTATTCATATGATGTATGAGGACACATTTTCTTGGATAGATGTATACCATGTGATCGTAGAACCAATCCTCCCTTAGATGGTTCAATGACAAAAATCATCAATATTTGGTCATTATATACACTTTTACTTATGAATATCCTCTTGTATCTATCATACATGATCATGATCAATATAATTTAGGATTCTTTACCTATGTCCTACTGTGGAGAATCACTTTTTCAACCATACCCTAAACGATTGTATGGATGCAATGTCATTTATAATTTGTAACATGTCATCAACATTTATTACTATGAAAACAAATATAATCCCAATAAACTACTTAAAAACACTAGGATCACATTTATTATTAATGAAACCAAATAATTTTATGGCATTATGAAATTGATTTTCCATGACCTAGATACTTTCGTTAATTCATAAATGGATCTAAACAACTTTCATACCTTTTTGGAATTTCTTGAAATCAAAACCCTTCAGGTTGTCTCACAAAAAAAATTTATTAATGTTTCGAGCTATGGAAATGAATTTTTAAATCCATTATCCAGATCACAAATTCATTATAATCTTTTTTTCAAATAATGATTCTGATGGATTTAAATACTGAAATGAGAGAAACGGTTTTGTTGTAGTCAATTCATTGATATTATCTAATCCCTATAGCCAGTATTTGTGCTTTATCAGTATTTAATTTACCATCCTTGTCCATCATTCTCTTGAATACCAATTTATAGAAAAAATTATTTACATCAACCAGTGGATTGATCAAAACCCAAACATGGTTATTATTCCTGGAATCAATCCCAGAATTCATGCATTATTCCGAACATACAACTTCTGAGCTTTCTACTTAATCATTTTTTCGAGATAGGATCATCATTATCAACCAATAATGAGTTACTATCATCAGTGAATAGAAAAATATATCTCTATGGTTCTCTTACCCGTCTAGTACTACATTTTAGTACTTGTGTTTCTCGAACAACATCTTCCATGAGGACTTATGGAATCCATTCCTTTAACAACTCTTATAAATATTTAGTATCAACTTCATGAAAGTGAATATTTTTCCTACAATACCCCATGGGGATGTTCTCACTCAGAAGGTATATGACATGTCTTGAAACTGTACTTTCATACATTAAGGGTTCTATATAGAATACCCCCTTTTTTCTGTTAGATACTATATAGAAATACACATCATGAATCAACGTGATAACTTTTTTTAGATAAAACATTGGAAAAAGAATCACAACTCCTTGCATGAATATTTCAAATAATGGGTTTCCTTCTGCTATATTAATCAAAGGTAAAATGATTTTATTATTTAGTTGGTACTAAGTTTAGTGATTATAATGTTGTGTATAACACATATCCCCAAAAGGATAATTGAAATATTGTGTGCCTCATCATTGAAATTACCATGTCTATCAAGGTACACTTCCTCCTTTTAATAATACCATTCCACTATTGTGTATAAGGTAGAGTTATATGAGATAAAGTCCCATACTTCTATAGAAATTCAATAAATTCTTGGTTAATATATTCACCACATCGATCATGTCAAAGTTTATTTATATTATTTCCATGATGATTCTCAAAATCATTCCTAAACACTTTAAGTTTATAAAATGATTAAAAATTTTACCACGTTAAGTAGATATAACCATACTTACTCAATTCAATATTAAAATTAATAATGTATGAGTATCCAACTATAGCCTCTACTTGAAATGGCTGACACACATCAGTTTGTAATAAATCTAGAATCTCTGTGAAACTTTCACCTTTACCACTGAATGGTGGTTTTGTTATCTCACTTTTCATACAATTGTGACATATTTCATATATCTTAATTTCGAAAGAAACTATTTAACCATCTTGAGATAGATTTTCTAAATTCTTCTAATTTACATGACCATGATGGCGAATGTTATAACTTGGTGTTAAATGAGTTGTGAGTTTTTCTTATGTTATCAATTTTTAAAATTTGGTTTTATTAATTAAATATATAAAGTATTTTATTTAATTACTTTATACCATAACATATTACAACATTATAAAATTAGAAACATTTTTCTAAAATGTTGAAAATAAATCTACACTTATATAAAAGAGAAGAAGAAATAATTTTCAGGATAGCACTAGTAATATATAAAATTAATTTAAAAAAATCCTTTCTAAAATGTGATTTGTCTAGGATTTATAGATAATATATCCTTTATCCATTTGTAAACTGTATATCCACTTCATATATGGTAATATTAAAAAATATAATTGGTTCCTATATTTGGATTTAAATGTTTTCACCATAATTAATATTCATTACCCAACTTATAAATATTTAATGAATACGCACAATAAATATGGAACCTATAACATCCCCATGGTTCATTGGATAGGTTCAATTCCTATTATTGTGGCCCTTCTTACCACATAAAAATCATACTATATTAAATTCCTTTCCTTTCCTATGGAAATTCTTATTCATGGAGGGATGGTGTTCCATAAACTTAGACGTTTAATGAGTATTTAACTAATTTTCCTTGTTCCTATGATTCTTATTTACGATGTGGATAATGGGGTTTTCATTACCCATGTATTTATCATCATGATAAATAAGTGTAACAAGTTCTAGAAGTGTATTATCACTAATGTTCATATTGTGATTTAAAATAAAACTGGAGATTTTTTTAGGTAATGAAGAAGTGGATGAGATATGATTTTTTCTCATAAAATATCATGAAACCAATGATGTACAAGATCTCAATGTATCCAAAAATCTTAAAAAAAAATTCCCTAGTTAGCATAAATTGTCTAATATTGTAGGCGAATAGTTAATTGGAGATCTCATATCTCTCTGATCTCACATTCTCCTGATAGAGATCCTAAAGGTGATAAATAATTCTATGCACATCTATATACTCAAATGTCATTATAATATCATTGGAATAGGAGGATAAAATGAAACATTTGACATCTATAGTATTAAATAATAGCTTTAAATAGAATTATACTCCTTCCTTATAAGCGTCATTGGAAATGAACACAAGAACTAGGTCTTCCAATATGTTTAATTTCAATTTATTGAGTAGTATAAAACACAAGCACCTATATAATTCATGGAATTTTATGCTGGTGAGAAGGTTATTCTACTCATGTATGGATCATAGTAAAATTTTAAAATTTATTTTATTTTAAAATTCTAAAAATTAAGATAAGGTAGTTAGTACTAATTTTTATTAAAAAAATATAATATTATATTTAATATAAATTAAATTCCATTAATCTCCAACTATTTTTTGAAAAATAAAATCCCTCATAATTAGTTTTACAAATATTTTTTGCACAGATATTCTACTTTAATGGATCCATATTATATTCTATTAACCCAAACATTGTCTTGATAAGCTATTTTTAGTGTTCTTGGTGGTGTAACTGGACATCTATATGAACTCATTGTTCCTTGATCCATCCAGGTAACTCCCAAATCGCAAAATCATTTTCTTATGATTTAATTAATAGTATATTCTTTGTTACACTAATTCCTACAAGATATGTCAAACCTTTATTTAATATAAGTTAATTAAACCTAAATTATATAGTAAAAAGTTCCAAAAAATATTAAAGCATCCCAACTCAGGTTGTTCAAGCACATTGAACTATAAAGTCAAATGTAACTTAGGTAGTTGAGTACCAGGATAACATAATATTTTTAATTGAGGGATTTTTTCCCTTATGTGTAAAGATGATTTAATCCTTTTACATAAATTTTTATGATAATGTTAATTTATTTATGTGATTAAACATGTTTGATAACACATTTATGAATAATACAATTACATTTTATCCCATCTTTCATTTTTGTTATCGCATTTATTTGGTGATCACAAAACAATCACAAACATAATTAGTTAACAATTAAACTGAATGAAATGAAATATAAGTGGAATGATTATGAGATTATCTAATGGTTATTTTATCCAAAATATCATAAAATAATAATTAACTCTAGGTGAGAACAATCCTTGAATCGTAACGTGGTTTGTGTTGCTACATTACTTCTTTTCCCATATGTATCGCCTTGATTGGTTTCACCTGGATTCTAATCTTTGTTATGAATCCTCTAACATGGAATAATAATCTTGATGTTATCTTCTACTCATACACTAGTGAGGGAATTCAGTTGACTGGATAAATGGTTTTTGTAACGCCCTGACCCCAGTTACCCAGAGTCGGTGCATTATTACATAACATTGGCATGATCACATGAAAGATCAAATCTTGAAAGACTGATTGGTTTAGTAGCCTTGGAAACAATATATATATTCATAAAGTTTTACATTACATCATAAGGTGAAAAACTACTACAACAACATATTGTCTCCATAGTCCACACTATTATCCCCTCATAATATCCCTGCAGGTCATTCATAATTTTCTTCTTCACATCCTGGGAAAGATAAAACATAGAAAAGGGGTGAGCTCAAATTCCCAGTAAGGATAACAATATAGCGGAAACTTTCATAAATAAGAATAAACATTTAAGGCAATGTATAACTAAAACAAAAGCCTCTTAAACTTTAAATTCAACATAGTATGGAAAAAATAAAATGAAATAATGTCATTCACATATTCACATGGATATTCTACTAATCGAATAATCACATGCAATATCAATAACCACTTTCATAATGATGGAATTCATAATGCCAGACTATCATAACCACATAGCCAAGGCCTCGTGCCAAGACTACAAATAAGATTTTGTCAAGGTCTTGTGCCAAGACACTAGTTTGTCTCGTGAGACCTACCGATGCATCGAGGAGCTATAGTGGGATCCACCCATCACTTAATAAGTCCAATGCATTCCTATATGAAAAGGTTTAAACATAACATAAACATTCTTTTTAAAACTAGCATACGAAATGTAAATAATTTATCCATAAACCATGAATGGTATAAAAATAACACATCCCCAGTAAAACATATTACAAAACCTTCAATACAACACAAAATTTTTGTATCATAATAAGTCAACATCAAATAAGCTTAAAATCAATCAAAGGATGTTGACATAGATGAAATCAAAACAATTTTAGAGAAATATCTCTTTTATCGAAATCATTGAAAAGTCACCCATTTATAAAGGAAGTAATTTAAAAGATATTTTTGAATAAAAGTGTCCCATACCACTTTGAAACTTTTGAAAAGATATGTCATTTCAAAACATTCATGTCCATATATATAAATCCTCAAAATCATTTTGAAAACATGGACATTAATTAAAAATATTTAGAAATATAAATCTTTAAAACATTTAAAATTTTGATCTTGATAAAGAGTACCTTTCACAAATTCTTAAAATATTCATTTTGAAATCATTTAAAATTCACATAATTTTAAAATAAAACATTTACTTTGAAAATATTCTTATAATCTTGTAATGTAAGCTTTGACGATTTTATAACGGTGGTAAATAGCCGTACCCACCGTATAAGTTAAAAAAAGACATTCTTACCTTAAATTTGTCGAAATGGTTAAAAGTGCCTTGTTTGGAAAATGACGGAAAGATTTCTTTCAAAACACATAAGGGTGTAAATTTCTTTAACACATTTTCTAGTAAATAGTAAAAATGTTTTTAAATATACTTTTAAGGAGCATGGATGTGGATGATAAAGAGATCCCAGTAGATAATTACGTATAAACAACCTCGGATAATGAAGAGATTGTGAAATAAACCCTTACCTTGTACTTTTCCTTGGTTGGGGGTAGGTTAAACTCTTGTATAATGGTGAAATTATTTTTATTAAATTATACAAGAATGATATAAATTAATATGATACCATATATGATCTTTTAACATTGATTTGTTAATAGTATCTTAGTATTATCGTTGTTTTGGGTGTTAACTTACTCATTTTCTTTTATATGTTTTGTTACGTAAGCTGTGTTTGTCATGGATAGGTTTTATATTAATCATATACAGAATGATATCAAGTTCTTAGATACTATTATTAATCATCAAATGAGAATTATACTTGAATGGATACGATGGAGAATGAATCTCATCGTGTTTGTGGAGACGGTAGTCCGTACATACGCACGAGTGGCAATATCATTCTTTTGATATTAAAATAATATATAATTGGATGGTATATCATATATACAGAATAATTATCATGTTACATTTATTATTTAAATGAATTAAACAACATTATTATACCCATCGAAATAATAATTTATTGAGTAACAATTACACCACGACGTGGAGACGGTAAGCCGTACGTACGCACGTATGGTCACATGTTATTCAAAGGATGGATAGAATACTGAATATGACTGTACCATATTTATAATAACATCACAATATATATAAGATACTGGATTTATTATTTTATAATGGTAATAACAAAGAAAGATGAAGTGGAAGAAGAAAAAAACATGAAAAGGGTGGTGAAATCATTACCTCTTCTTTGGGTTATTCCTTTTGATTTGATCAAAAAGGCTCCTTAAGTTGGCTTTCTGACTAAAATAATGCCTCTAGGATGAATTGGGGGAAGTTTAGAGAGTATTTGGGCAGAGTTTGGCCGAAAAAAATGCTTTGAAGGTGTGATTTAATGAGAAGAGAGAGTGCCCTTTTATAAGAGGGGTGGGGGGCACCTTTGGAAAAGCTAGAAATATTATTTTATAATAAATTCATATTCGGTTTCTAATGGCTCCAAAGTAGATTATTTAAATTTTAAGGTGGGTATAGGTCTAAAAACACTCAACCAATATAATTTAGATAGGTTTGGGTCATTATACTAACCTTATCTTCAAGTATTAACTCTTAGTTAATTAGTTTCACTTTTACAATGTCTCTTTGTATTTTTATATTATATGGTTAATAAACTTACTATATAAATCCAAGAGACCCCCAAGTGGTCCATTAATGATACACCTATCATGATATAAGTCTCTTGGCCGAACCTTAGATTTTTAGAAATTTAATATCAATTAATAATATAATATTTGTTTTAAAAACTCTTTTATGTCAATTTTGACACTATTCAATAATTGATTTTTTAAAAACTAATAACAAAATTATTACTTCAATAAAAGGTACTTAAAGAATTACTAACATGTAATATTAACCTATTAAATTAGTTTAATTCATAAAAAGTCTCAAATTATATTTATTTGCGTATTTATAATATTAATTATTTTAATTTTTCACTATTATGGTAATCACTGCATCATCATTGTGTCATAAATAAATTAAATTTATTTAATGTCTAAAAATTATAAATAAAATATCATTATGTAGGAAATCATTTTATATTTCTAATTAATATTTATAGTCGAAAATCCAACATATATAACCCTATATAAAAATAGTTTTTCTAAAAGATATATGCTTGTGTCATTTTTGTATTCATTTTAACTTAATTAAAATAAAGTGTCCCTATCACTTACTAGTGGCACCATGGGGTCCCAAAATCGACCCAAAGATTCCCATGGTCGAACATGTATCAACCAATAAGGTTAGGACACGTTTTAGTGTAATTTTTTATCATTATAATATTATTTGTAACCCTTGTTTACCGGATTTACCCTTTAACCATGGTAAATAAAATATTTACCGAAGTAATTATTCAAAATGTCTAAAAATAAAAGGTACCTATTTACACATTTTGAACATCCTGATTCCAAATATGGAATCCATTTTTCCAAATTCAAAACACATAAGTGACAGAAATTAATTTATAATTAATTCCCACTGTCAAAACAAAAAGCGTGTTTTTAAGATATAATAAATATCTAAAGATTTATACTTGTTTATGTTCTGTTTAATTGTGAAATTATGTCCAATGACTAACATTGTATTAAATGGTAAAAATATATTCTAAATATACTTTAAAACTACTCAAATTCATAATTTATCACTATTAATTGTTTTGATTAAAAAAGTTTTTTTAATTAAAATTTAGTAATTTTCACTATTAATCAAAATATTAAAGTTATCCAAAAAGTACCAAAATTTCCCCTTAGGCTAAATTCGATACTCTGAATCCAAAAATGAATTCCATTTTGAGAGATAAAATTTCTAAAATTTTAAAAAGTAGGTATTACTTTTCATAACGGCTAGTTTGATTGGTTGTGGTGTGTGTTAGAAGTCGAAGTTGCGTACAACACATGCTACTGTATTATTCAAAGGAAAGCGTACCATGGAAGCTTGGGGTGGTTAATTGTAAATTTTTGTTGTCCCCATTCTAAAAATTAAATTTATTTAGTCAAATCGAATATATAAAAGTTTATAATATTAGATTTAAAAAGGGCTCACTATTAAAAGTTGGTAAAAGTGCAATACTAAAAATGAATTTGTTCTCACATTATGTCTAAGAAACTCATAATATGGATTCTAAAATTATAAGGATTATATAAAGTTTAAAATTTAGTTAATACTATTCATAACCTCTTTTGAATGGCTTGTTTGGTAAATCATTGTGCGCTTGAACTCGGTGTTGCGTGTAGTGCAAGTTATTGAATTATTTTAAAGAAATAACACACTATGAAATCTTGGGGTGTTACATTCTCCCCTCCTTCAATAAATTGTTTCCTCGCAATTTGAAAATGTTCTTCGAAAATAGAAGGTTGAATATATAAAATATATTTGTGGGAAAACCCACATCGGAAATTGGGTTGATAAAATTTAGTCTTAATAAGAGGAAAAGAAAATGAAAGGGTCACCACCAAATTATGATCTCTATTCTGAGAACATTGGTGGAAATTAGAGACATATAATTGGAGGAAAAACATAAATATTAATTTCTAGTGATTGAGGTCATCAATCATAAAAAAGTGTAAAATTTAGGGCCTTAAATTCATCAATCTATGATGATTTAAAATACCATCAGTTCAGTAAAACATATGGTATTAGGATAACACATTTTTTTGTTTTAATATCCCTTCACTAAAGTACAAGAATTAATTTATTCATTGAATAAGAGAAGAAGAAAAATATATACTTGACAAGTAGAGTCTCATCCTTTAGCGAAGTTCTACCACAAACTCATCTTTCAATATAAAAGATAATAGAACTTAAAAATAATATTCTGTTTATCCTATTCGTATAGGGTTAAAAAATGAATTTATAATTCATCTAGCAGAACCATTAGAAAATGAAATTATTCAATCCAGGACATCACGTGGGTCAGTGGTAGGTGATACACCCTTGTCGCCCTTCGGTTTTGGGTTCAAGTCTTGCGGCCTTGCCGGATGCGATGGGTTGCCGCCCGACCTCCGGGTTGTCCTTTTATGGAAATCCAAAATAATCCAAACTAGAACTATCCAAAATACTTTAGTCCAAAATTTATAAGGAAGGTAAACACAATGAAGATACTTTTTGCCACGTAATAACATGTGATCACCTTCATCATGTATTCTTTTAAAACACTGCAACATCCTGAATTACCATAAAACCTTATTGATTACTTTCATGACCCCTTATTCCTTAAATAATAATAGATATACTCCTTCAATCCAAAAATGTTGTAAACCCCAACAATGATGGAATATACAAATCATTAATCAATTTCAAGGTAGTCAAGAATATACAATATACTTTATCCAAATCAATCATGTATTATTCTAAAATCACTACCTCGGTATCAGAACCATATAATGGATTATCATTCTCTCAACCATATATTTTCCAAAAATTTAACCTGCTATTGAGTCACTTTTCTTTTTTCCACACAATCTCATGTCCTTAATGAAATAGTACTGCAGTGCAATCCTTATATAATCCATAATTATTATAACAAGTACATTGTTGATACAACAATCAAATGTTATAATCAACATAAAAACTCTAATCATTCCTCTTCATTTGTGGTAGTATCATAACTTGGTTATTATCCAATAGAATCATTTGCGGCATAGTATGATGACTGGTACATAGGTTCTCATAGTGTCCAAACTCCTTACAAATGAAGCATTGTACATTTGAAACCATTTTATTACCCTTGCAGTCACGTACATTGTAACCTTTTCCTCCACACTTATAACAAACGTCCATTACTTTCAGGCAAGTTCCAGGGTGTTTCTTCCCACAGTTATCACATATCGGAAAATTCTTGTTTTCTCTCTTCCCTTTATCCATATTTCCCTATTTCATCCTTTTCTTCTCTTTCTTCCCTTCAAATCCATAGGACTCAGTAAACTCTTTACTTATCATATCAACACATGATATGTTTTCTTCATATGATGATAATACATGGGAGACTATTTCTCTTATAAATTCTGGCTTAAGACCATGAAAGATATGATCCTTCTTTCTATTGGGATCATGTACATTGCTGAAGTTCTCATTCCTTCTATTGGGCGCCATTTCTAAACAATGGCATACACTATTTTAGTTTATGAATAACAATACCAAATCCCAAACTTGTAAAACACATAACATAAATTAAATAGTTTATGGATATAATCCATAATCATAAAAATGTCTCCTTTGAGGAAGTATATACTCATAAACCGTTCATAATGGTAAGTAAAGAAAATGAGAGTTATCCTAAGCATATCCCCGGGAGTGTCGTAACCAAGAGTGCAGCAAGGCTCGTTGTCGTGTACCAGTTCCCGTTCGAGTCTAGCTCAAAGTGGTGTTTTTGGGTTTTACCCCTAGGTACATCTGTGTCAGAGCCGCCTCTACCTGCTCGTATCCAGATAGGGATGTATTGCTCAGAAAACTCACAAAATCTCTACAATACCAAAATTATAGGAAGTTCTTATATACTAATCCTCAAAGTTCATCTTAGGTCTACGTTCTCTAATCAGAGTGTATCTAAATATAGATTCCAAGGTTTGTACTAAACTTCCTCTGATACCAACTTTAATGCCCTGACCCCAGTTACCTAGAGTCAATGCATTATTACATAACATTGGCATGATCACAAGAAAGATCAAATCTCAAAATACCGATTTGTTTAGTAGCCTTGGAAACACTATATATATTCATAAAGTTTTACATCACATCATAAGGTGAAAAACTACTACAACAACATATTGTCTCTATAGTCCACACTATTATCACCTCATAATATCCCTGCAGGTCATTCATAATTTACTTCTTCACATCCTGGGAAAGATAAAACATAGGAAAGGGGTGAGCTCAAATGCCCAGTAAGGATAACAATATAGCGGAAACTTTCATAAATAAGAATAAACATTTAAGGCAATGTATAACTAAAACAAAAGCCTTTTAAACTTGACCTTCAACATAGTATGGAAAAAATAAAATGAAATAATGTCATTCACTTATTCACATGGATATTCTACTAATCGAATAATCACATGCAATATCAATAACCACTTTTATAATTATGGAATGCATAATTTCAGACTATCATAACTACATAGCCAAGGCCTCGTGCCAAGACTACAAATAAGATTTTGTCAAGGCCTTGTGCCAAGACACTATTTTGTCTCATGAGACCTACCGATGCATCGAGGAGCTATAGAGGGCTCCACCCATCACTTACTAAGTCCAATGCATTCCCATATGAAACGGTTTAAACATAACATAAACATTCGTATTAAAACTAGCATACGAAATGTCAATACTTTCTCCATAAACCATGAATGGTATAAAAATAACACATCCACAGTAAAACATATCACAAAACCTTCAATACAATACAAAAGTTTTGTATCATAATAAGTCAACTTCAAATAAGTTTAAAATCTATCAAAAAATGTTGACATAGATGAAATCAAAACAATTTTAGAGAAATATCTCTTTTCTCGAAATCATTGAAAAGTCACCCATTTATAAAGGAAGTAATTTAAAAGATATTTTTGAATCAAAGTGTCCCATACCACTTTGAAACTTTTGAAAAGAAATTTCATTTAAAAACATTCATGTCCATATAAATAAATCCTTAAAATCATTTTGAAAACATGTACATTAATTAAAAAGATTTAGAAAGATAAATCATTAAAACATTTAATATTATGAACTTGATAAAGAGTACCTTTCACAAATTATTAAAATATTAATTTTGAAATCATTTAAAAGTCACATAATTATAAAATAAAACATTTACTTTAAAAATATTCTTATAAGCTTGTAAGGGAAGCTTTGATGATTTTATAACGGTGGTAAATAGCCGCACCCGCCGTATAAGTTAAAAAAAGAAATTCTTCCCTTAAATTTGTCGAAATGGTTAAAAGTGCCTTGTTTGGAAAACGACAGAAAGATTCCTTTCAAAACAAATAAGGGTATAAATGTATTTAACCCATTGTCTAGTAAATATTAAAAATGTTTTTAAATATATTTTAAAGGATCATGGATGTGGATGATAAATAGATCCCAGTAGATAATTATATATAAACAACCTCGGATAATGAAGAGATTGTGAAATAAACCCTTACCTTGTACTTTTCCTTGGTTGGGGAAGGTTAACCTCCTGTATAATGGTGAAATAATTGTTATTAAATTATACAATAATCATATACATTAATATGATATCTTATATGATCTTTAAACATTGATTTGTTAACAATATCTTAGTATTATCTTTGTTTTGGGTGTTAAATTACTCTTTTTTTTATATGTTTTGTTACGTAAGTTGTGTTTGTCATGGATAAGTTGTATCTTAATCATATACAGAATGATATCAAGTACTTAGATACTATTATTAATCATAAAATGAGAATTATAATTGAATGGATACGATGGAGAATAAATCTCATCGCATTCGTGGAGACGGTAGTCCGTACGTACGCACGGGCGACAATATCATTATTTTGATATTAAAATAATATATAATTGGATGTTATATCATATATAAAGAATAATTATCATGTTAAATTTATTATTTACATTAATTACACATCATTATTATACCCATCCAAATAATAATTTATTGAATAACAATTACTCCACGACGTGGAGACGGTAAGTCGTACGTACGCATGTATGGTGACATGTTTTTCAAAGGATGGATAGAATAATGAATATGATTGTACAGTATTTATAATAACATCACAGTATATATAAGATACTGCATTTATTATTTTATATTGGTAATAACAAATAAAGATGATGTGGAAGAAGAAAGGAACTTGAAAAAGGGTGGTGAAATCATTACCTCTGCTTTGGGTTCTTCCTTTTGATTTGATGAAAAGGGATCCTTAAGTTGGATTTATTACTAAAATAATGCATCTAAGATGAATTCAGGGAAGTTTAGAGAGTATTTGGGCAGATTTTGGCCGAACCAAAAGGCTTTTAAGGAGTGAGTTAATGAGAAGGGAGAGTTCCCTTTTATAAGAGGGGTGAGAGGCACCTTTGGAAAAGCTAGAAATATTATTTTATAATAAATTCATATTCAGTTTATAATGGCTCAAAAGTGGATTATTTAAATTTTAAGGTGGTTATAGTTCTAAAACCACTCAACCAAAAGAATTTATACAGGTTTGGGGCATTATACTAACCTTATCTTTAAGTATCAACTCTTAGTTAATCAGTTTCACTTTTACAGTGTCTCTGTGTATTTTTATATTATATGGTTAATAAACTTACTGTATACATCTAAACTACCCCCATGTAGTCCACTAATGATACACCTATCATGATATAAGTCTCTTGGCCGAGCCTTAGATTTTTATAAATTTAATATCAATTAATAATATAATATTTGTTTTAAAAACTCTTTTATGTCAATTTTGACACTATTCAATAATTGATTTTTGTAAAACTCATAAAAGAATGATTACTTCTAAAAAAGTTAATTAAATAATTCCTAACATGTCATATTGACCTAAGAAATTATTTTAATTCATAAAAAGTCTCAAATTATATTTATTTTGTTATTTATAATATTAATTATTTTAATTTTTTACTATTATGGTAATTACTACATCATCATTGTGTCATAAATAAAATAAATTATCTAATGTCTAAAAATTATAAATAAACTATAATTATGGAGGAAATAGTTTTATCTTTCTAATGAATATTTATAGTCTAAAATCCAACATATATAACCCTATGTAAAAATTGTTTTTCTAAAAGATATTTTCTTGTGTCATTTTTGTATTCATTTTAACTTAATTAAAATAAAGTGTCCCTATCACTTACTAGTGGAACCATGGGGTCCAAAAATCAACCCAAAGATGACCATGGTCGAAAATTTATCACCCAATAAGGTTAGGACACGTTTTAGGGTAATTTTTTATCATTATAATATTTTTTTAACCCTTATTTACCGGATTTACCCATTAACCATGGTAAATAAAATATTTACCGAATTATTCAAAATGTCTAAAAATAAAAGTTACCTATTTACACAATTTGAACATCCTGATTCCAAATAAGGAATCCATTTTTCCAAATTCAAAACACAGAAGTGGCATAAATTAATTTAAAATTAATTCCCGCTGTCAAAACAAAAAGCGTGTTTTTAAGATATAATAACTATTTAAAGATTGATACTTGTTTATGTTTGATTTAATTGTGAAATTATGTACAATTACCAAAATTGTATTAAATGGTAAAAATATATTCTAAATATAATTTAAAACCACTCAAATTCATAATTTATCAGTATACATTATTTTGATTAAAAAATTTGTTTTTAATTAAAATTTAGTAATTGTCAGTATTCATCAAAATATTAAAGTTATCCGAAAAGTACCAACATTTCCCCTTAGGATAAATTCGATACTACGAATCCAAAAATGAAGTCCATTTTGAGAGATAAAATTTCTAAAATTTTAAAAAGTGGGTATTACTATTCATAACGGCTAGTTTGATTGGTTGTGGTGTGTGTTAGAAGTCGAAGTTGCGTACAACACACGCTACTGTATTATTCAAAATAAAGCGTACCATGGAAGCTTGGGATGTTTAATTGTAAATTTTTTATGTCCCCATTCTAAAAAGTAAATTTATTTAGTAAAATAGAATATATAAAAGTTTAAAATATTTGATTTAAAAAGGGTTCACTGTTAAAAGTTGGTAAAAGTGCAATACTGAAAATGAATTTGTTCTTACATTATGTCTAAGAAACTCATAATATGGATTCTAAAATTATAAGGATTATATAAAGTTTAAAATTTAGTTAATACTATTCATAACTTCTTTTGAATGGCTTATTTGGTAAATCATGGTGTGCTTGAACTCGGTGTTGCGTGTAGTGCAAGTTATTGAATTATTTTAAAAAAAATAGCACACTGTGAAATCTTGGGGTGTTACAGTTTTCATATAAAAGAAACCAATACCATGTAGGTCCTAACATAATATGGATAAGGTGATGGGATGTAAGACCACAATAATAATAATAAACATAATAAATTATAAGAAAACAATCTCCTAAAAGGTATGGTCTAATATTATAGTCATCCACACAGAAATAATTGAGAAAACATTTTCAATATTATTATTAATTAATTCAATTCGTTCATTAATTAAGATAATACTCCTTAAATTAATCAAATTAATTCAATTTATCTTAATTTTATCTAACAATACATAACCCATTTCTATCTATAATTTAAAAAATTAACTTAATTTTAAATTAATGTAGTACACAAGTGTACTTAGAGGTAAACTTTGTATCCAGTGAATGTTTTAACACAAAAAATTAATTGTTATATAATTTTTAATTATATGACATGTCATGTTACATCGAATGAATGAAAAATAAAAAACCTATTCAAAAGGTTTAATTAAATATTTAAAATTTCATTCTATCAAAATTTGAGAACACTTCTAGTAGAAGACTACATGAGGTTTAAAAAATTACATAATGTTTAATTATCTTCTTCCCTTGTCAACAATACACTCCTTGGGACTTGGAAAGTTCCCTAACAATAAACATCCTTGAGGTATAAGGATTTATTCTAACATACATGGAATGTATTCTCATAGTTTCAAGATGTGACATTTATAGTGTCATTTATTTGATACATGGAATACTGTGACACCCCCTGTTCTTAACCATATGAAGATAAAGACTATATTATACGTAAGGTAAATACCCGGTGTACAATCCTACATTTCATGTGTCGATCTGTTTGGATCTAAAGATCAATCAGATCTATTCAGATCCTTATTGTGAATTTTTTAGATATGACCTGATAGGGAAATAAAAATATATGTAAACAAAATTACACAAAATTTATACTGAATGTATATGCCAAGAGTTTTGTTTTTTTAGGAAGAATCTTTTGAACATCTAAATGGTGTTTTCTGGAGGTTTTAATGTTTTTTTATTCTTAACTGTTCATAGGTTATGTTAGAGAGAATGATTAAGTAAAGAGATGAAAACTTCAGATATAAAAACAAATAAATAATAATTATAAGAAAATATAAATTCATTAAAAAAATAGCAAATAATAAATAATTAAAAATTAAAATTTTGACCACTCTTATACCATTGTTAGGTTATGGGTGCAGTAAAAGCATCATTTGATAGTATAACCATCTCAACAATTAGTATTAAATAATGTGTAGTCATTTCATCACATGATAAAAATATATTTTCAAATGAAAAAAGTAGATTAATTGATGAGAGTAATATTCCAAAACCAAAATAGAAGGATAATAACATGTAATCTATATTTAATTTATGAGCATATATAGAATTACCTCACCATTTTATTCCACTTTTTTGATGATCTAGTTAAAAAGATCATTTCTTACCATAATTGTGATACATGATCCACATAATGGATCTCTTTATCAGAAATTCACAGAAGCTCTACATCCTCTGAACAATTTGGTTGAATCACTGTTTTCTAGCATGATAGATCTTAATTTCTTGTGATGTTTTTAGGATATTGTAGAATAATTATTCTCAACAGTGGAAGATATCATGATTTCTCTCATTTTATTAGGAGAGGATATGAAGATAGAAATTTAGATATCATGATGTTTCTCTAGGGATTGAGAGAGTCTAAATATATATATTGTTCACACCAATTGTGATTTAGAAGTAAGCTATAATTATATTTTTATTTTGGATGGTTTAGGGTTGGAGATTCACACAAAATCCATTTCCCTATTCGATAATTATTATTATACCACATATAAATTTTCAATAATAATTATAATAATATTAAATTTTTGACACAAGAAACACCTTTAAGAATATCTAAATAAATATCATTTATATTATTTCCAATTATACCATTAGACTCGGTCCTCTTCCCCCTGTTGGCATTTCACAATCCATGAGTAATGACTATTTAATAAATAAATGTTACTTCATTATTCTATTTTAAATATATTAAATATAAAATTCAAAAAACATGTAATTATTTATTTTATAATATTATTTTATAGACTTATTATTTAAAACATATTTGTATTAAATTATGGTGATCAACCAAACTTGAATAAATATTTTTTATTCTAACATGTAAAATTCAATACTATAATTTAACTGAGATTACAGATACACATAGTGGGTGAACCTCTAGTCCTCTTTCTTAGTGGAATGAGAAATAAATATATGAAGTAGAACTATAATGTCAAGAAATATTTAAATTCATCCATATAAAAACATTTTTTCATCCGAATTACATTCAACACCCTATGAACTTTTACCATGTAATATAATCCTTAAATCACAATATCTCAAATCAAGTAGGTTTCATTCTAGTTTAAACAAACTATATGATCGATGTATATTTATTTTCATTTTTGGAAATTAAATCATCTATTTAAAACCTTGGAAAAGGATTTACTCTGGTAGTTCTATTCTCATCAAATGACATGAGATATTAACATCCGCCAAGACACAAATATGAAAAAATCATTTCTTACATTATTTTATTAATGAAATATCACCCCTCACACACCAAATGCATCCTACTTGTCCACAAGAATATGTATCCAAATTTTAAATCCACAAATAATAGTACATGATTCATGATATCCATTAATGATAATAATAAGGTCCTTCAATCAATATAGATATCTATAGATAGGAACGTCAAATGAAAAATCTGATTGTGGGTTTCCAATTAACACGTCCATTATCAGAACTTTTTATCTTGGTGATTACCAATGGAAAACACCATGGGAAGTTTTCTCAAAGTATTATGGTCATACTTACCCTAATATCTTATATTAACTATGTTCCATTAGAAAATATCATCTATCCATAGAATATGCTTCATGAATAATTTCGTAGAAATTCTAGGATCCCGTCATAGTGGGGAGCTTATATGACATATTAGTACACCATATATTATTAAGAAATTATCACATATAAAGTTCATGTAGAGGAATTATAATACTGTTATAATGAAAATCATTAATAATTAAAAACATGTAATCATGTGTGAAGTATGTTCTTTCTAGGGAACTAACTCTTATAATTACCAATCATATATGTGTAAGGAAATAGGCATGAGTGTTATGGGGTGGGTTCATTCATGGGAGGTTTTTTATGTGTCTCCCTCATAATCAGAAAATGATTTTATAATTATTTTAAAATATAGTTAATTGGAATTATTTCCATGTTTCCAATTGTATAAATTCTTTTCTATGTGATTAAATATGTTTCTCCCTCCTTACAATTTAAAATATATAGGTCTAAATAAGTATCATGACCCCAAAGTGTGGATAATTATTTACTAATGAATATTTTTAATTACAATATTTTACACTATTCAGATGATAAAACATTTATTGGGGGTGTATGATTATATTTCAAATTTTTACAATTTAATTTTTTTACTATACTAGACTGGAATATGTAACTATTCATTTGTATTGGTTGAAGTAGGTAGGGTCAAGAATCTTTTGGTTTTAGTAAGATAACTATAGGGGGTGTTTCATTGAAAAAAGTAAAACTAAATGATTTGATATGGGTATATAATGTAGTGATAAATTAAAATAAACAAGGTAATCATATTATAAATGGATAAAAAAATATTTTAAAAGAATAATCATTATGGAAATGAATTATTAAATAATTGTGTGATGAATTTATATATTTTAATAGATGAAGTTTTTAATATAATTAAAGAATAATTAATCTGTTGAATGAAAAATATTAAAAGGTAAACGATACATAATTTAAATATAATATACTGAAAAGATCTGGTAAGCGAGTCTGATAATTACATAATAATGTGACAATATCTTTCCCCACAAATTTCTTAAGGGTTTATGAGATAACATACATTGAATTTAGTGGTTGAAAAAAATATAAAAGTAACAGGACACATTCATTTTAAAATTAGAAAGAATGAAACCAAAATAGCCTCATTTTTATTGGAAGAAACCACAAAACTAAAAGGCCCATGGTTTCTACATTAACCAAGAACATGAAGGAAAAAATCATTAGTAAAGTTCTTTTAGGCACAACACCTTTGAAGCTTAGTCACTCATCTCTCTAAACAAGTAATAAAAATAGTAAGATATAAAGATAAATTATACAAGAGTGAATTATTTAAAATAATATCATACATTTGATTGTAATTGAGAGCATAAGAATAAACAGGATAAATTTTAGATCATTGAAGTTGATTGTCAAGAATCATAATTCCAGATACATTTCTATGCCTCCAATGGGTCTATTTATAGACTCTTATGGTCCAAGGGTCATGTTGGTGAAGTAATGGGGTCAATGGAGTCATGGAAAAATAATATTAATATGTCTATTGACCTGATGAATTGACACCATTAGCTAGAGATCTGATTCATCCAACTAGCCAGTGGGCTCACCATATCCATCTAAGTTACTACAAACTCCATTTATTGTCCCCTAGATTCCAGAAGGTTTATGGTGTGAAACATAGAGGATCCTCGTTCTCTCTAAACTTCATCATATGGCTAGTGATCTCTACTGAGTAGTTGGTGAACTTATAAGACTTATGGTTCTTTTTCTTATTCCATCAGCTATCCAATGATACTCCACTAGGTATCCAATGATGATTGACTATATGTACCACAAAAATATCCTTCCAAGATCCTCTTTTACTCATCATTTAGTTGGTTTAAAACCAA
The DNA here is from genome assembly GCA_963277665.1 of Viscum album. NCBI lineage: Eukaryota > Viridiplantae > Streptophyta > Magnoliopsida > Santalales > Viscaceae > Viscum > Viscum album. Next base: position 1,979,285,631 of record OY728125.1, on the reverse strand, counting down.
TAAAGATACCTATAATTTCGGTAAAACAAAATAAATGAAATTTTTTGAACACCAAAATGTGTTAGTGATAATTAGAAAATATATAATATAGTATGGTACAATAGTCTCCCCTTTTTTATGATCATAGAAACTTGAGAAAAATGAAATAATGGATAGTCATATTATATAATTTATTGCAACTAAATACATTTAAAGTGTTTATAAATATTTATTTCAAATGATATTTAAATATATTCTCAAAATCATTTTTTGACACAACCTGTATTACAAAAGAAAAAACATTAAAATAATATTTTTACCAAACTACCAAAATATTATCCCCAATAATATTGTTATAATTCTTTAAATTCATAATGAAACCACATACATCTTTTCAAAAAAAACACAAAAAATACCTATGAAACCAATAATTTCCTTCCCCTTTTTGATAACCAAAACCCAAAAAAGTGGTGTAGAAATAAATTTCAATATAAAGAGATTTAATTTATAAGAGAGATGAAATGAATATGAAAATAAAAAATACAATTTATTTTTTCACTTGAAATGAAACCATAAATATAATGAAGAAAAATATTATCAATATGTTCAAACTTTTGATAAAAACAGTTTTCTATACTGAAAAATTCTATAATTTATAATAGGGTTCAGTCCTCATCAAATTAATGGATTAAAAATATAAGGATCGATGAAATAATGATACTAAAGAGGTGAACGAAGGACCATAAAAGAATTAAAAATAACACCTTCAAATCAAGACATTCTTTAAAAATAAAGTTAAAGATCATATAAAAAGTTTAAAAAATTTCAAATTAATTTTGAAAATGAATTTCAATATTCTATAATTTAATTTTAAAAATGATTTTATAATAAAATAAATTTAATTAATTTTAAAATAATTTCTAGATATGAGATATTTTTAAATAATATTACGATATAACTGGTAATATTTTTTATAATAAATTCTAAAAATATATATTTTGAAATAAATTCAAGAGATAAGAGATTTTGAAAAAAACACCATTATAAAAAAACTCAAAAAGGATATGATTTTAAAAGGATAATATAAATGAGATACAAAACTAATTATATCGAAAAGTAGTGTAAATATATCCCCCATAAAATATCAATATATTAAAAGGAATATATATTAAAATGTTTATGTATGGGTAAAAAAATAAACTTCAAGGGATTTAGGGAGAAAAAAAATTCAAGAAGGCAAGTTCGTTTTAAGAAATAATTTTCAAATTTAAAATTTTATTAAAAAATTTATCCATTTGAGGAGTTTCAAAAATAGGCTAAAGAAAACCTTTAGCGAAACCAATATTCTATTTTCCCCATTATGATAAAAAAAACATTATCCCCTTATCCAAAATAAATTTAGGAAAAAGTATTAGATTGATAAAGCATATATAATAAAAATAATTTTATAAATAATATTAATTAAAAGGATTTATACAATGATTGTACTTATAAAAAAAGGGACAAATCAAATATAAAAAATATATCTATGAATAAATCCTAAAAAATATTTTCATAGTATGATAAATAAAAGACCAACAAGGATAAATGATTCCCATAAAAGTGAAATAACAAAAAACAATGATTATATAAAATTCATTTATCTAAATATTTCCATGAAAATGATAAACCCCCCATTTGTAAGCATACTTATACTAAGACTCTAAGATAGATGGAAAATAATGAAATAAAACAATAATTTAGATCTATAATTAGAGAGTGAGATTAGAACACGAAATAGAATGATAAATAAGTATAAGAGGAATCCTAGAATGGTGTAATTTTTTTCAATATTGGAATAATTCATCCCGTGAGAGAAATAGTAATGGTTTTCACCGTTACACTGATTAGCTGGTGAAAACCATGGTAGCTCAAATAAAACATATTAAAAAACTAATGTTAATAAAAAGTCAAAAAAGTGAGATAAATAACATTGAAATCATTATATGTCAAAATATTTATCTAATTAAACATACAAGATTCCAAAAATAATACTTAATTCAATAATGGATCCAATGAATGGAAAATCTGAAACATGATGTAAATATAATTCAATTTAAAGAACACGAATTAAAATGAAAAATTCATAAAATTATATATGTTTTGATTTAAACCCATATAATATTAAAAAAAATGTTCTTATTTAAATTTGTTTTAATGAAAAAATAACAATAAAGAAGATTCAATTAATGTTCAAACATAACATTAAAATAATTTTCACAAGATTTTAACCATTTCTAATACTCAATTCATAATAAATGATAATATTGAATTATGAAATACATTGAAATATAATGTTTATAATTCATCAATTGGTAAATTTTAATTTAGAAAAAAATCAAAAGAAAAGGAATGAAGAAAACTCATAATTTCCTCAATCAAATAGTGAGTGACATAAAATAAACACACCTTGATCCCCCTTAATAAAATGAATATGTTCTAAAATGAGGTGTTCTAGGATATAAAGAAAATAAATATGTTCAAAAACATTTAAAACATAAATAAAAATTCTTTAATAATGTTATAATTTCAAAAAAAATTATAGTTATCTTACTTCATGTGTTTAACATGGATTAGTCACTATAATGTTTCTCAAGCAGTTTCCATCCAAGTGAAGAGTCGCACCCTATGATTTCCACTTGATAAAACTTTCTTAAAAAAATATCATGAAACTAAATATTTTGTTTCCCAAAATTTAGGTCCACATATTTCAGGTAAAAGATATTTTAAAATCCATATTAATTTAGAATAATAATTTCCATAACAATTCCTAAAAAACCTTAAAATAGAGGGGTATATATTTAGGCCTCCCTTAATAAGAATTTTTATAAACACATTAATAAATAAGATTCCTTTTTTCTATAATAATTTAAAAAATTATCTTGATAGAATCCTCTGGTAAAATATTTATAATTTTTCGAGTCTCTTACTTGATTTGTAAAGCTGAAACTAAAAAGTATGTTTATATGTCATTTAGAATATAATATTTTATCTTGATTTTTCTCACCTTGGTTGAATCTAGAAATATAATTGTTAATTTCCATAATGGTTTGTTCTAAAAAAAATTCAAAAATGGTTTCTTTTTTAATTTCTTATATAACTAATGATTTTATTATTAATGTTGATTTAAAAAAACATTATTATGATTCATTTTTATATACTTGAAAATTATGATATGTTTAAAAACCAAGATGAGATTTAACTCTAACATATTTAATATATTTATAGTTTAAATAGATCTAAGAAGAAGACATGGTGGTTGAATAAGTAGTTGAAGAACTCACCTCATCACTTAACACGTTTTGATCTATGTTACATTTGGTAGAATTGTAAAATTATTTATAAGAGGAGGGAAAATTATCAATTATACTCTAATTAGAAACTTTATGATATTTCAGTACTTTTTTATTTTCTATAATCTTTATTTTATATGGGAATAACTGGATTTATGTTTAGCCTTTTTTTACCGCATCTGGTTACCATAGGTTCTTTTCATTCATTCACCCTTTTTTCATATTACAAGGATTTCTTCCTCTTCATGTATTGGTCAAATCTTTATCACGGTGTATAATATTGGTTTTTCATCTAGATGAGACATAATTTATTTGTTTAATCTTAATTACACTCTTAACATCATTAACCACTTTAGTTTATTTTTAATGTTTTGTTTCATGATGGCCTCATTGGTCATGAGGGAACCCATTAGTTATCCAAAATCCATGTTCCTGGTATATTTAGATTCATGGATTGTATTTATCGTGGGTGTTGAAGTTCTCAAAAAGACCTAAATTATTTTATTTATAAGAGTTTTTTATTGAGAGTATCACTGAGAACCTTTATACCATTCCATATTTTAACAAAATGAGTAAAAATATCCATCATATATTTAGGAAGTTACATAATAAAACATAAATAATATTCTCTATATATATCACTTCTATTATCATTAACATTATTTGGGCCTTAACGAGTGACATCAAGTAATATAAAAATTTCAGGATTACTTTTGCATATGTAAATTATATTAAATTAATTATGATCTTATCCAAAAAGATGATTATTCATGGATTTTCCAAAAAGTTCAAAGGTTGATATATCATTAGAGTCTATTATTTCTTCAATTCATTATTTGGTGCATAAATATTAACAACAATTATTAATATTAGATAAACAATACTTCTAAGAGAAGTAGACATGAATGTTTTCCAATAGAAATTTTCCATTTAATAAATTAAAGAGTCCTGACTTATTGAGTTTAACTTAAGTGAACCATGGGTGTCAGAGGTGGAATATAGTTTTTAATGATTTTTCATTGATAAATATTATTTTGGATAAACAAAATCTGAAAGTAAGGTTTAATTGTTTCATGAATCCAAGGTCTCATTTTATACAAATTTTTATTCGTAGTAAGATGAAAAGTAGGGGGATTTAAATTTAAAAATTAAACCTAAAAAATGCGGTATAATTATTTAATTATGTGATAAATAAAAATAAACAAGGTAGTAAAATATAATTGAAAATAGAATTTTGAGTTTAAAATAATATTCCTAGAAATAATAATATATTGAATAATAGTGATATTTATTTATATAAGTTAATAGATTATGTGATAGATATTATTAAAGAATAATTAATTAATTTTATAAAAGAGACAATAAGGTAAAATATATGTAAGTAAAATATATTATTATGGGCACAATTGAAACTCCAGTTCATAAATAGATCAATGATGTGATCTTATGTCTCCCAGACATATTTCACGAGGTTCTATGAATTGATAAAATAATAATTTGGTGGTATAACTGTACCTGAAAGAAGTTTGAATCTTTTTTCGGAGAAATAACAAAACTAAATGATGCTTTCTTTTGACTATAAGAGTGTATTAAAATAAAATTACCTTGGTTGCAAAGGTAATTAATTTGATAAAAGAAAACAAGATGAATAGATAGTCTGTTAGACAAAAAACCATTCGAAACTTACCATATAATATATCATAAGAATAATGAAGTTCACTAGGAGAGATAGAGAAATTTTAGAAAACATAATTATTTATAATGAGAGAGTAATTTTGATTAGAATTGGGACCGCAATCATAATAAATATAAATTTGATATCATTGATGTTTACTGTCAATAATTTTAGTTACAAGTACATTGCCTTGCCTCCAATGGGTATAATTATAGGAAATGGTGCAACAACCCTCCTCCACCCATTATCATGGGTTGAGATAGAGGTGCCTATAGACTTATCTGGCATCCCAAGAGACACCAAAAGCTGTAAATAAATGACAAGGTCTTAAGAATATGTTGGGGGATGATTTTCCCTAAGAACCCATACAACCTATCAAGAGATATAAAACAGCCATGAAAAACTAAATGAAGAATGAACAAAAAATTACATTACACATTAGAATCCCAATAAAATGAAAATATCTTATTAAAATAAAAAGAATAAATTAAGGTTAAAGTTTAATAATCCAAATATAAAGACATTGGCACAAAATTGGTTCTATCCCATAGTAAGATTAAGTCACTTCCCTTATATGGCTTTAGAAACCATTCCATGATTTCATGGATTACAACATGAGAAATTTTAAACATGCCCTTTCCTTCTATCTCAATAGATAACATTTTAAAATTCACCAAATTCCCCAATCATGGGGTGAGTAAATAACTTAGTAGGATTTCATCATATACATCCCAATACATTCTACAGGAAGTGTAATATGTTATTAAAATTTATATGAAATAGATGAGACACAGATACCTAGTTTATATCGAATGTATAAGAAACTATCATGGGAAATTTTAAATTAATAATTTGAAAAAATAACCTAATATCTATCATAATAATTCCAATTAAAACCCATGGAAAACATGATACATAGAACCATGTGCCTATATATAATCATGAGCAGTTAGTAATCCTTTCATAATGAAATCACTATGTGGCCCAATATGATGGTGGTACTTCTAAACATGATCCATCCAAAGTTTATCATAAATTGATTGTGGTGAATCCAATCATTACCCATCCAATATGAACATATACACATATCAACACCAATATAAAAAATTTCCAATCAAAAAATCTATTTAACAAAAATCACATTTTAAAAAACGACCATTTTGAAATCATATAAAATGGGTATTTAACAAAAAATTAACACAAGATATTTGAAAAAATCGTGAACATAGTTTAGAAATGATTAGGCCACCAACTTCCAGAATGGTACTATGAGAGAGGATCTCCCTAACAAAATTCTATTTTCAAAAATGATCTTAGATGATTTCATAGATCAACATCTTCATTATATTCCCCTACCAAAACCCAAAATTATTTTACCCACACAAATCACTGACCATAGTTTATCTTTTACACACTAATATAAGGTTTTAATAGAAAAAACATAGAGATTCAATATATATGAAGAAGTAGGAGACCCTACCCATTTATTACATTAATGAACACCCAAATATTCATTTCCAATAGATTCTATATATCGAAGTTCACTGGAAAACACATAGTGAAGTCATGTAATTCAAGAGGGGGAAAATAATTTCATATGATAAATAGTACACCCATGGGATAGGTAGAAGTGGATAGGCCTAATTGTTTCATTACATGAAAGTGTTTCACATCCTGAATTTCTTAAGAGGCCACTTATGCTGAATTTTATGTGGACTTGGCTTATTTTTCAAGAGGAACTGATATCAGGACATGAATTGATTTCACATCCTGTATGGACTAGAAGGCATTGTTCATGCTTTGAAAATTTTCATGACATCTACCTTGAAAAATTCACATTTCGAAAAGCATTCAATACATGAATGTTTCCTATATAAATTTCAATAATCGAGAACTAAATAACCCCTCCAGTTATACCAACAAAAAATTCCATATAAACATTCCAATGATTTCAAACCTAAAAGAAAAACCATTAAGAGACAGTGTACCTTAAACTGGGGGTGCTATGATTTTCCTGCTATTAGTATTTCTATCATTGGGAAACTAGAAAAAATTAGGTGATCCCCCCACATAAACTTTTCCCATTCCCATGTTTCCACTTGAACTTGACCAGGCTACCATAGTACTTGTGTTAAGGAAATAGTTATCCCTCGAAGTGTATTTTCCTTCATTTCCAAAACCCATACTGGTTCATGGATAAATTTCATATTCAGAATATTAGTAACATTATCCCAACTAATTAAATTTAATTTCTAAGGATTATACTTCTTAAACTGAGAAAAAACGAAAATATTATGAAAAAATGAATCATGAGGATAATGATCACTAGAATGAAATAGTGAAAATCCATTTTTTACCCTAGAATTGTCTCATATATTATGTCACTATAGTCCCTTGTTCCCCCAAGAATCGATGTAATGTTTTAATGATAATTTCAAGAAAACATGGTTGCTAATATCAAAATATAATGGTTTGCGATGAGTATCCACATACAAATTTTTTATGCTTTGTGATGTAGCCATCCACTTATCGATAATCTGAATTTTTTTCTTACTCTCATATAAAAGAGTTAGACCAATAAATTATTTCTTTGATATTTCCAACTAATATAATTGATATCAACTAGGTTTTCTATAAATGTCTTGAAATGGTAGAATTTGTATTGTTTCTGGATAACTACTATTATTGGGTAATTCTAACCAAGGAATACGATCCTCTGATAAACCATTATAGTCTATGACATGCTTTGGGAATATCTTCCAATGTCTTGATAGTTTGTTTTATTTCTCTATTTATCTATTCGTAATATTATATATTCATAGTGAAATAACTTCCAATTTCATGTTGGTATGATCCCCAAAATAGATATGTAAAATATGGGTATAGTAAAATAAAATTGATATTGGAGTTCTATGTAACCTAAAAAATTCTTAGATATATAATTTTTACAAGTCCTCTAGCATGTTGGATTCTCTGATAGGTATAAAGTGTTACAAATTAGTAAGTCAATTCACTACTACCCATGTAGAATTATTTTTCCATAATGTTCTTATTATTCCTATGAAAAAAATCATCATAATTATCTACTACTTCACTTCAAGTACATGCATAAACAACCACAGTCCAGCTGTTCGTTGACGTTCAACCTTTACCTATTAACATGTCAATAATTTCACCAAATAGTCTATAATCATGAATTTCGTACACTCCCATATGTAATGTGTTTTCATCAACTTGTAAAAATTCTATCCTCTATATGAATAGATAATTTTAATCGGTGGTATGCTGAGAGGATCTATTTTTGAAAATATTGGGCAACTATAGTTTGATTTTGAAATCATAATATAGAGTTTATATTCTCTATCAAGTCATGAAAAGTATCACCACCATTTATGCTTGGTCTACTTATGATACAATTAAGATCATCTATTTGAGATTATTTTTTAAACTTTTATCAAGTGTGGAATAAGATTGAAGAGAATTAAAAAGGAATGGTTACCCTATACAAATAAATCAAAATGAAAATCAATAATGATGGTAATCAATTTCTATTAGTCACAAGCTTCTCAAAATTCCTTACTATAAAATTTTTGAATCATTGAATCTACTATAGAATTATTTTTACATGGTTCATATAATAAGTTTAAATCAAATATTTGAAGGTACTCCATCCATATTAATTTCCTCATGTTCATTCCTTGCTGAGAGAAGATGCATTTCAAACTATTATGGTTGGTGTAATTTTTAATTTTTTCTCCAAACAAGTAATTCTTCCATGTATTTGAGTCCTTGAAAAATTCATCAAATTCTATCTCATGCATAAAACAATTAGTCTAATTCACTCACAAATGCTTCAAAACATAGGCAACAACATGGTCACCTTGAATGAGAACACAAGAATGGTTGGATTTAGGACCATCACAATATAGCACAAAACTATTACCTAGTTTTGAAAAAATTAGGATGGGTGCCAAAGAGAGATGACTTTTATGTTCCAAAAGGTATCAATGATATTCATTATTACAAATTAATGGAACACATTTTATTGTAAAATCAATTACGAGAGAAGAATATATTGAGAAATCATGAACAAAGTATAAAATATACTACTAATCTAATCAGTTATTCAATTTTATGTTTCAAGAATAGTATGATTCACATATTCTTAATGTTTTATCATGTTCATTATAACTCACTTGCTAGAGTTATTTCTATGAACTCCCACTAAATATCATTATCAACCTGAATTTATGTCCTCATACTCCTGAAAAGGTAATGAACTCCCTTTGATGATATAACCATTACCTTCCATGTGTATTAGACTGTGTGGGATTTAAATCATACAAAAATTCCATTAAAAAATATTCGATAAGAAACATCCATATCTAGGATTGTAAAATCCCAAAGAATCTTCACTGCATCAATAATAATGAAACATTATGAGAATTTGAAACCTCTACACTACAACTATCTATGGGGTGTATTGATACTCATTACATGAGTAATCATTTCCATGTGTAATCCCAATTCTATTACAATAAAAGAATCATAGAAATGATGTGATGCACTAGTATCAAACAAGAAATTCATAAGAGCAGAGTTCAAATGAATGGTACTGCGCATCGTAGAGGGTCCTTGTTTGTGATCGAAAACATCCTATTATTCTCTATATAAATATTTCTTAGCTACAAGGGGATATCTATTGCTTCCCTAGTAATTTATTGAATAAAAAACTACAATACACCTGGAAACATCCTTGTTCACTAGTGAATGTGGATTTGAACTAGTCATGTGGGACTGTTTCATCTGAGCATATAAAATATGGGCTCAGTTGATCTTGTTAGACCTATTAATCTAATATTTTTATGAAAATAATTCTTGAGATTCCGTTTCATTTTAAAATGGGGGAAATTACTCAGTGTTGTTGCGCACTAATTCTTTCCATGATTTAATAAACCGCACTGAAAACAACATTGTTTGATGTTAGATATTGTAAGGTATTAACCGATTATATAGTATGATTCTAAGGTTTACTACATCTATGAGAGTAGAGATCTATCTTTCTCTTATTTCAAGAACTGTATTTGAAGCCTTCCCCTAAGGTAACAAACATACTACCTCCCATAGCATTATCAACAAGATCTTGTTATATCATTGTTTCCCTGCTCATCATTTCATTATAATTTGCAATATAGAAAATACCTTTTTTGGATCAAAAAACTTTTCATAATCTCAACTCAAAGATACAAACCTTCAAGGATTCACTCATATATACATTCTAGGTGAAATTAACTGTGTTCATAAACATATATGCATACTATATCATAGAAAGGGTTTCTTGTTTAAAAATGATGAAATCTATTGTTCTTACAATTTTCTATTTGTCTGGGTAAATTTTTTTATTAAATATCTCTTCAAAATACAACAATATAATTCCATGGTTTGATTTTTCTTATAAAAACAAATCCTAAAATTGGCATGCAAGATCTTTTAACACATAGGTCACCAACCTAATCTTTAACTCTACTAGTGTACCGTGAAAATGAATGATTATATTTATTCTATTGATACACACCTCTTATTTTGAACATTTAGAATCCCCTCAAAACATAGGTGGATTGTAATTTTGAAACATAACTAAATGATGCACTAGCCTCATTTCATCATTTTGATTTCCACTATCAATATCTTGAAATTCATTAATAATAATGCATAAGAGTTATTGGTTCACCTATGGATCAGGTGAAATTTCAATCTCAATATCTTCTTAATACTAATTTTTATGAATTTTTCCTAATGTCATTTCTATAAATAGAACATTAACAAATTTAGAAAATTTCTATCTAAGAACCGATGGCTTAAATAAATTAAAAACAACCTAAAAATTATGATCATTGTGTGCAACTACTAGTGAAACAATAATCTAAAAAATAACCCATTTCAACCTATTTAAAAAAATTACAATAGATAAACATTGATTTCCTAGTGGGAAGTCTCTGATTTATGTTATGTAACACTCATCTGCTAAACCCATGATTATGAGATAACAAAACTTCTATAAGTTCAATAGAACACTTTGAATCTATATACCTTCGTAACTTTAATTTCATTATAAAAAGGGAATGTATTTCTTTTTATGCTATAAATTTCATGTTTTGACAGTCCAATCTCCTTGTTTCCAACCCAACACCTGAAAAAATAGATACTATTTGTAACACCCTAGCACTCATCCATTTTCTTGGGAAGAGATAGAGGTACTACTAGACTTTGGTGACATCCTCAAGACACCAAAGCTTGGAAATAAATGTTTAGGTCTTAAGATAATGTTAGGTATGGTTTTCTTTTAGAACCAATAAAGAGATATACATAAAACATGAAAAATTAAATGATTCATTAATAAATAATTACAGAAGTGAATGGAATACTAAAATAATAAAAATCTCATAGCACAATAGAATATAAATAAATGTGAAATCTTATGAAACCAAATATAATGACATGATCATAAAATTGGTGTCATTCAAAACCAAGATATAGACACTCCTTGTCTCTAACTTTGACAAAAAACCATGTGGTCACTGATCAGCACTAGGGAAGTATGATACATAACCCTTCTTCATGTCTTAGTAGATGAAATCTACAAACACACCATAGTTACTATGCAAGGGTTGAGTATATCACTTGGTAGCATTTCCCCCAAGACATTAAAATACACAACACAAGAACAAGAACACGTTTTAATTGTTTATATGAAACCAAAGATAAGCAGATAAATAATTTATATCAAAATCATAAGAAACTTTCATGGAAAATATTTAGTAAATGTTTTCAACCAATTATTTAGTATCTGTCATAATCATTCCACTTATTCACCCATACACACACATGATACATGAAACCATGTAACTGCCTATACTTTTGAGTGGTGGGTCATCCCATCACTAAGAAGTCACATGGTGACCCAATTTGATGGTGGTACATTCAAACATGATCTGTCCTATGTTTATTATTAATTGATTGTGTTAATTTTAACCATTACTCATCCCATTTAAACATGGACACACTCAAATACCTTTATTCAAAATTTCAAATAAAATCATTTATTTTACCAAAATACCATCATTCAAGACCCACCCATTGTAAATCAAATCAAATAGGGGTTTTTAATAAGTTTCCCAATGTTATTTACAATAAACCTAAACATAGATTAGAAAAGATTAAGAAAATAAGTTCTAAAATGGTAGAGCGAGAGATAAGACACCTACATTGATTTTTTTCAGAATGGATCTTAAAAGAATATGTTAAAAAACGCTTCCTTCCAATCCTATTCCAAAACCCAGGAATATTTTATCATCCATAATGATATATCTAATTTTATACACTAATCGAGGGTTCTAGGTGAAACAATACAATGTTATCCAATACAAAGAAGATGGTGGGGACACTAACCTTTGATTTTTCGAATGAACAAAAAATGAATTCATTTATAATAGATTCTGGATTCAGAGTTCATAAGAAATTGCCCATGGTAGCCTTGGATGTCAAGAGGGAGAAGATAATTCTGAATGAGAAATAATACACACCCAAGCTAGGTAAAACTATATGAACCCAATAGATTTTCAATGTGAAAGGGTTTCACATAATAAATTACTCAAGAAGCCACTAAAAACGAAATTTTCACCACCATGGCTTATTTTTCAAGGAAAATTGATTTTATGATGTGAATAGTTTCCACATACTTCATGGAATATGTGGAAGTATTCATGGTTTGAAATATTTTATGACATGTTACCCAAAAAATTCATGATGTGAAAACCTTTCGCGGTGTGACTGTTTCCTATTGAAATTTCCCACAGTGTGACCACACGTTGTCCTCCATTTATACCAACAAAAATTTATCAATAAACATTTAAAAAGACTCCCAAAATAAAAGAAAATTGACAAAGATATGGTTTACCTGAAACTATGGGTGTTATATATGGGCACTAAGGGTCAATATAGAGAAGTAATTGGGTCAATAGATTCATTGAAGACTATCTATAATACACACATTGACTAGTTGACTCTAAGAAACTAGATATTCATCTAATTACACTATACTGACAATGGTAATACTGTATCCTTCATGGTTATTGTAGACTCGATTGGGTAACCCCCGGATTCTACTAGGTAGTCTGTGAGCTACTTGGAGAAAAATATAGTTATGTTTAGACCTCACCAGATATTCAATGAGATCTATAGGGTAGCCAAGGGACTTATAGTAGTTATGATTCTTTTACCAAGTTCCATAAGGTGGTTGGTGATAATCCACCAAGTTTCCAATGGTAAAAGGTTGTGTGTCCCCCACCAATATCCTCCAATGCAGCTCTATCACCCATCCTTTGATTAGTTGAAAACCAAAAAATATACTAAAACATGAGATTTTAAAATACATGAAATAAAATTATTTTAACAGTAAAATGTATTTTTCATCATTAAAACACATCTAAATTTGTGAGTTACAATATAATCATTGTATCCTGGTAAGAAAAGGATGACCCGATTGGTAAGTTACTTTACTTTTTTTGTTTTCCATCTAGTTTTTTCAATCAAATATATTTTAGGGTCTATAGTGGTGAACTTCACTAGTAGTTATAGATGTGGATCTCCCATATAATTTTTTATCATACATTCATCAAACCTATCATTATTATATTTGGTTTCCCATAACTCTAAGTGAATGTCCTTGGATGACCTCTTTATTAGAAATGATGGAAGAAGATCTATTATAGTAGTGGGTGGAATTTTGGGGTCCCTATGGGTTTGTTAGTGGTCTTTCAATTTAATGCTTGTTAATAGAGTCATATTTAGTGATGGAGATGATGATAGAATGGGGTGCATGGATTCCCGGTAAGGAATTGTTTGGGGGAATAATTGTAGATTGGAATATTTTTTTATGTTTCATATTTTATTTTTTATCGATGTTAGTTGTGTTCATGTGACTCATCTCTTGTATGGAAGGAGGGCTCTGAGTTAAAGAACCATGATAAGAAACTATAGTGTTCATTTTGGTCGATGTTTTTTATTCTTCTTGCATTGAATAGCTTGTTTTATTTTACTAGTGGTTTCATTCTTTTATTTTGTATCCGACATAAATTAAATTATCCATGTATAAAATTTAAATTGGGGTTTCTAAAAAACAATATTTCTAGACTTTTATTAAGGGGAAATTTGGGGAATCCTACAATGCTTTTTACTCACACCCTACATGTTTTCCTTAGTTTTAGTAATGATTTCACTATTCAAGATGAATGATATGGTAAGACCAGTATGATAGTAGGATATCTATGATGGATTTATATAAATGTAGAGGTGGTGTTGAGACATTTTTAGTATATTTATTGTGGTTCCTTTTGTATTTTTACATTTATATTTTTTCATGTTTTTTATTGACCTCCTATAGTGATCACACTCTATTCTGTGGATATATGATCATTATAAGGTTAATCATTTTTTGTTACATGATGATGCTATTTTTCAAGGATGGATTTTATATTTTAACCCATATAATTCTAGAAATATATTTAGTATTTATATATATTTTATTATTTAATTTAATTATATTAAATAATTTATACCCTCAATTTATTGGCATGAAACTTTTGGATAGAAAGAAACATTTTGTATACACAAAGTAATGATAAAGTCAAATGGTACTCCGTCTTAGATCAAGAAACCTATTTTTAGGTGTTATAAATTATTTAGATTTATTATGATCATAACTTTTCATATCAATTAATTGACCACAAAATCCATATTTTTGACATTTTGATCTTTTAATTAAGTTCATGAAATGTTTAATTTGAATAAGACACTTTAGAGAGGTGTGAGATTACAAGATGAAAGAAGATGATTGAGGATAAGGTATCTATTTCTTGAATAGTAATCTTGGGACGTTCTGATTACATAGTTCAATTTATAATAGTAAAAACTTATGGTTATATTATTTTTTATTTCCTTAGTACCCCCTTTTGTAGCTCACTTTATTTCATAGTCTATATGTTATATATCTATCCATATATCCTTTACCTATGATCACTTTTGGTATTGTTTGGATTGAAAATTTTATAATGATCATAGGCCTCCTTGGTTGACCACTATACATCTTATCTACTTTCATGAGCATCTATCATGGTTATTTTATAATATGTGTATGCATAAATTTAATTTTTAATAAATTGACAAACTTCTTAATATAGTGCAAAAATGTGTGTTATTATTTTTTTATTAGGAATGATATAAATTGAGGCATTGGAGATTTATTTGGTTACAAAGATTTCCTATTCATTATTTTGGGGTGTGTCATTTATTTCGACATGTCCTTAACATCTCGTAGCTGAGGTAAAACTATATTTGTATATAAATCATGAATTTAAGTAAATTATCTATGATGGATTTTAATTTATATGTTATGAGATTTTGTAATTTTTTGGATGGATTGTTTTGTGTTAAATACTTCATGAGTGAGAAACTAATTTTCTTGTTAATGTGGTGTTTTTGAAGATTTTCGGAATTTATTTTGGGTGAATTAAGTCATATTTTTTTGGTCTATTTATTCAAAATTGGTGGAAAAAAATATTTATAAGATTTCATTCACTAATAATATTTAATTTTTGTACTATATAGTATCATTTATTACTATAAATGGTGTATCAAGGAAGGAATCCATCACAAAGTAGAGCTAGGGTGGGTAGATGTTAGCAGGAGGCATAATTAGGAATATAGTCATGCCTATTTATTTTTTCATATTTAGTGTATGATTTTAATATATTTTTTAACTCATTTATTACTATTTCTTGAATAAATCCATAGATAATATTTTAATTTTATAACATCATATTATACTACATAACACATATGGTTCACTATTTTATCTCTCTAGGGTTTGGGTGTGTCTAATATATTGAGAGGGAATGTCAAATTTTCAATAGAATATATTTCTAAAAAAGGTTTTTTTTAATGAGAGTAAATCATTCCATAATGACAAAATGTGTTGTACGATGCTAGTTTTCATCAATTTTTTATTGAGGATTGTTTGTGAGTAATATGGTGTTCTATATAGGGTCATTGGAAGAACTATGATTGGATATTACAACTACAACACAAGACGAACTGCTAGTGGGGCCCAAAATTATAAATAGGAATCTGTAAATTCATATTAATTTTTGATTTTCCAAAACATGGTGTATTGTGAGTATTTATCCTGATAATGATCAATGTTTAATCTTTTAACTAATAAGTTATGGACTTTTACTACATTTTGCAAGATAAATAATTTCCTTAACAAAACTGAAACTTGAAAATATTATTATCATGTCATATAATTTTATCTACTACTTTTGGGTAATATATTCATGACAATTGATATATTTACATGGTTCATTCCACCCATTTATCTTGATTACTATAATTAAATCCTAATATTTGAATATCATATAATTGTAATTTATTTTGATTACCAGACTAGTACTAGAAATAATAAATTTTAACTCCTGAGAAATTATAAATCAATGGTTGGATATGATGGTAGGTTTATTTCCAAACATTTAACATCACACTAAATGGGATGTTATGTGATCATTATGTGTTGGTTCATATTATTTCAATATTAGCATTATATTTAACTACTTTCTACACATTATTTTTGGTGGGACTGATTTATTCATTTTTTATAAACCAATAAAACATTTATTTACACCTATAAAAACTATTAAATTGAAAATAAGTGAAGGATATTTTATATAGGGAAGATATGATTTTTTTCGAGAGATTGTATTTTATTTTATAAAGGAATGAAAAAAATATTAATGAAATTTTTATGATATAACTATTAATTAAAAATTGATAACACACACAATATATAAATTTTTATTAGAAAAATGAATAAAAAAAAGAGAAGCTAGTAATCAAATGATGAGTTAAGAGTTATTATATAGAGGTTTCATGATAAAATGTGAATTATTACTGCAAATATGTTTTTCAAGGAAAAAACAATCAATGTAAAATAATGTAGTCGATGAAACCTCATTATGTCACAATTCATCAACCCTTGTTATATTTTTTCTGATTAAACAAAATCTCATGAATAAGCATTCAATGTTAATATTAATCCTTTAATTTATAGCATCTTAGATTAGATTTATTCTATACGTAATTCAACTAATACAATGATGTAAATAAATTAACCGTATGTCTCATTATATTCATAGTGTATTGAATAAATTTATGCCACATAAAAGAACTAAAAATATTTATATAATAGAAATAATTTCGTAAATTATTTTCCCTTATACTAGTTCTCACTATCTCAAATTTTTTAATTATTAAGAGTAAATGAAAATTATATATGAATAATATTTTTATAAACAACATTCCATATTTATTTATTAAAAACTATAAAAAAATAAATAAGAAGGATATTTATGGATAAGAAAAACTACCTAAAATCATGATTAAAAGATGTAATAATAATAAAAATATATATAAATATATAAAAATCCATTCTTGCAAATATTTTTACCAAAATAATTTTAAAATAATATTTGATATATGGAATCTATTAGTATTTAAATTTATACAAAATAGGAAAATATTGATCTGATTAAGGAATTTGCCTCTTTTAGTTATTATAATTTTTCTATATAGGCGATGTAATCCATATTATGTTGCATCGAAAAACTCATTTTCAGACTCAACTTATGAATTTTTTGAATTAGAAATGTTCTCACTGAGTCTGCACCTATAGAACTATGGATCTCTTCATCAATAACTTTTAACACAAGACTTTATCAATAGAATATAAATGACCATTTAATTTTTAATGTCAAAAGGTAATAATGGATAATTAATAGTTGTAAAATCATTTTTCTACCTCATATCCTATTAATCTAACTATAGTTGTCCAAACAAGCATGAAAAACCCAATATATACAATAATTTTGAGGTTCAAAACCTTTTAAAAAAATTATAATGTTTTTTAGGTTGATTGTTGATTTATTATGATGTTTTAAACATTTTAGAGCCTTGTTGATAATATATTAAAAATAATAGATTAGTTTTATTCCACACACCAATGTTCCTGAATAATTGGAACTTCTTAATTAGTAGTGGCTCATATGAGAAAATCATATTCCACCATTGTATTCAAAATAGGGTTTTACCCTAAGATCACTATAACTTTTGCTTTCTTCTTGGACCCCAATATTTCTTATCGCTGGTGTGTCTTTGAATAATTAATTTGGTTTTATTTAATTAATTTTATCACTTTTAAAAACCATAAATATATCTATTTAATCAAAATCAATCTCTCTCAATATGGTTATCCACTATAAACCAGATCTTTAGAAATAAATACATGGAGATCTGGAGTGTTATTTGGAGATCTAGAGTGTTGATGATTAGGATCTTCATCGAATAATTCCCGTAGAGATGGTGTGGATGTGAGAGTCACTATTGGGAAATATGAAATTGAGGAAGAGATTATTATTTACATTATCCCTATCTATTTATTGTAATGTCATATTAATAGGTATAACCGTTTTTTATTAAACACTAAAAACATGTCACACTGTATACCATAAGAGGGGGATTATGGTGATAAATTTCTTCATCTCTTTTATTCAAATTGGATCATGCATTTAGTTTGAAAAAAATCTTAAATATAGTTTTTTATTCCCAAAAAATCTTGAGAACACATATTTTACATGCTTCACCTATAAAAGGATATGCTAAGAAGTGTATAACAATTATTTATTGATATTATAATTATAAATTATTTCACTATTATTTGATTACAACTTTAAAAAGGATCCATGATATAAAAATATCAATATCCACATTATCTCTTTCACTCACTACTATCAAGAGGGAAAAATGTAAAATTTAATATTGGTCAATCTTATAGGATTCTCAACAATGATATATAATATCATACAACAATTGTGTTTTTCATGATGCTCCAATTTTCTAATTCCTGTTTTTCTATGAAATTCATATCATACTCTAACATCAATATCAATAATCAAACACTAAATAGACAACACATATCAAAAAATTCATTAAATTCAATAAATCGCCATACTATCTCTTGGATTCCAATTATTTAATGGAGTTTCTCTTTTTCTTTAATATGTGTGATACTTTTATTCTACACAAAAAATCATCTATGTCCTAATGATATTTTTATTTGGAATTCAAAATCATATTTACTCCCATTCAAAAACAATAATTTTAATTAATTACTAGATGATATCCATCATTTAATTTTTAATGGGTTGTGTAAATACCCGTGTTTTTTGAACCAGGTTAAAACACAAATGTTTTTGAAATAGTTTAATTATAATGATGGGTCATTTTTAAATCCAATATTCGGGATGAAGTTTCTCATGATGGGATCTTTTAAAAAAAATTATATCAGGCTTGGTTAAAGTCTTGAAGAGTTTCCTGGATGGCTTGATGGGTTTCGAGAGCACTAGGCCCAGATGTGTTGTATGCATAGGCTGTATACTATTATTCAATCCGGGTGGGTCAATCATATGTGTTAAAATGTGTGTCCAGTATTAGATGCATGGTCAATGCATGGTCTTATGGACCATTCTTGTCAAACTGTGTAACTTACTGATATTTATGTTTTTGGTTAATTTATTTAATGAAATTTAGGATTAAAAGGAATTTGATAAAATGGTGTGAATTAAGGTTATTATTTAATTAAATTCAAGGTTAAGAGGAATTTAATTAATTAATGTGAAATGGGGGATTTATTTAATTAAATTTAAGTTGATAGGATTTAATTAAATGATGACGAATTAGAGAATTTATTTAATTAAATTTTATTGAAAAGAATTAAATTAAATAATGTGAATTGTAAGTTCCATTTAATTAAATTAAATCTGAGATAGTTTATTAAAATAGTGATGAATTGGATAATTTATTTAATTAAATTCATTTGAAAAAAATAATTAAATAAATTTAAAGGAGGGTTATATTTAATTAAATTAAATCTGAGATAATTTAATTAAATGAGAGAGAGATGGAGAATGTAGAATTCATTAAATTAAATTGTGTTTAACAAAATTTAATTAAATGACATTAAATAACTGAATTTATTTAATTAATTTGAGGTTGAGAGAATTTAATTAAATGAATATAAATTATAGAATTTATTTAATTAAATTTAGTTGAAAATAATATTATTATATAAAGTGAAATAATTGTTTTATTTAAATAAATTTAATATGCAATAATTTAATTAAATGATGATGAATTAGAGAATTTATTTAATTAAATTTAGTTGATAATAATTTAATTAAATAAAGTGAAACATGGGTTTTATTTAATTAAACTAGAGTTGGGAGAATTTAATTAAATTAGGTTGAGATGGAGAATATAGAATTCAATTAATTAAATGGTGTTGGAGAGATTTTAATTAAATGTCTTTAGAAGGGGAATTAATTTAGTTAAATTTTGTTGAGAGTTTTCAATTAAATGATGTTGAGTTGGATATTTTATTTAATTAAATTTAGTTGAAAGGAATTTAATTATAAGGTGTTAAATGGGGAGTTGATCTTTATTGAAGAGGTGTAATTAATAATGTGTTTAAATAGGGATTTGGGGTTTATTAAAAGGTGCAATAAATGAGGTGTTTAAATGTGGATTTTTGGTTTATGAAATAGGTGTTATATATGATGTGTTTAAATGGGGAGGTTGGGGTTTATCGAATATGTATTAAATTAAATGGTAATAATAATAATAAAATGATGGTTATTATTATTATTATTATTGATATTATATTAATACTTTTAGTTTATTTATGTATTTAATTTATTTTAGAAGGGAAATAATGGGGTGGTGCATCCCTTTTATATATATGTGAGGCATGACTCACCTTGGATGTCCCCCTGGTGGTGCGCTACCCCCTCAACACAGCTTCCTCTCAACACATCGAATCATGGTGGTTCCTTCATGAATTTGTTCTGTCTCAATGTGTTTTTTCCTTACCCATTCACTTCATTGTTTGCATCAGCTATTTCATCTCTCTTTCACCCGCAACGCACCCATGGTGCATCACCCATTGGTGGTGCACCACCCTTCCTCCCGAATCCACTTTGTGTGGCTATCTCCTTCCAGTTCCTTCAGGAAATATATCCACCTTAGCGGGGTGAGTACCTCTCCATGAATTTTGACGTTCACATTGGATGTTTCATCTTTCTATCTCCAAATATTCATTAGGCTAAAACACAATATTCAGGTTTAATTCAGTTTCATCTTTTCTTCCAGTTCGAGGTGGTGTAGAAGATGTTTCGAGACCCGTTGGTGTATCACCCCCAGTTTGAGGAATGTAGCCTTTATTTATGCTTTTTTTATGTGTTTAAAGTGCATGGGATGGGTTGGGAAGTGGTTGGGGGAGTTTGGAACGGTTTTGGAAGAGTTTGGAGGCTTTTAAAGGGGTGCACGGTTTGAGAATGGTTGGTGTAAACCATGCGGATGTTCCAGGAACCGTGCAGGGGGAGACAGTATGCTCCGCACGGTCTGCGTACGGTTTTAAAAACCATGCGGGTAAACCGTGCGGACCCTGGCTCTTGAGGCAGTGGAGTGCGCACGGTTAGTGCACGGTATTTTAAACCGTGCAGGCTAAACCTTGGGGCCACTTAAAAATAGGGTTTTTAAATCCGGGCTCACTCGGGATTGACCTATTTCAATCCTCTCTTCCTCCCAATCAATCCTCACTTGGAATTTTGGGTTCTCATGGGTTTTTGGTGCTCTCCTACTCATTTTGGAAGGGTTTTGAACAGGATTCAAGGTGGTTTGAAGGTGATTGCTTACGAGTAAGTCTCTCCTCTTGTTTCTCTTGTTTTTTCCTCTAGTTTCACTTCTCCCCCTTTCTTGGTTTTCTAGATCTACACTTTTTGTGTGTTGATCTAGGCTGGGGTTTGCCTTTTATGTTAATATTAAGGCTTATTGATGTTTGGGGAAGTGATCAAGATAGGTAACGATGGTGCGTTCGCCTGTTTTTTGGAGGTGCGTTTTCTTGTGGATCGATTTCTCGGGAACCCTAAAGGTAGGTGGCTTCTCTCTCGACTCCACTTGGTTAGAACTAGTGGTTCTTTGTTACAATTAATTGTTGTGCTGAAAATTAATTGTGAATTGTTATACGAAATTGGTTGTAAATCCCTTGGGGGATGTTTTGGGGATTTTGGGGGAAAAGGGTGTTTTATGGTGAAATGTTATTCTTGTGGATTTTAAAATGAAGATTTTAAAATGTGATGATATGGTTGATTTGTGAGAATGATTGATGGAAAGGGTTTTCAACAAAAGGGTTGTTTTATTTAAATGTTGTTTGGCATGGAAAATGGTTTTCAATAAATGGTTGATTTATTGAAGTGGATCTATATGCAATGGAATTAGTTGATTGCATGTTGTTGTGACCTTGGTGGGTTTATGCTTTGTTTTGTTTGATTGAAATGTTGTATAGAAGTGGGTGGGAAGTCTCACTATAAAAGGTTGATGGATAGTGGTCGGAATAACCACCATATGAGTAGTTTTCGGGAAGTACCGCTAGTTGTGAATGCGAAAATAGGTTGGGCGGAAGTCCCACCGTTTTGATTGTTTTGGTGTGAATGGTTGAATGGGTTGGGCGGAAGACCCGCTGTTTTGGTTGTTTGTGGTGCATTACTTTGAAAGATGGAAATTTTTGTGCTAATGTGTAAATGATGACATGGCTTGTGGAATTTTTGTTTGGCTTTCCCTTAGTTTCTTGGTTTGGGCACGATGGCATGGTAAGGGCATGTTTGGGTTATAAAAATGGTTGCACTTGTGATTTATTTTATATAAACTGTTTTATATAAATGTGCTAACAGTTTTATCCTAGTGGCGTGTGTAGGGAAGTCATTTGGGGAAAACCTACTGAGTTTTAGTACTCACCCCCTGCTTTGGCACGTTGGTGTCTTTGCAGATGTCGTGTATCGTGACGTGGGCAAAGGTAAGGCATCATCCTCCTTTGGTGGAGCTTTTTGATTCCTTTTTGGAGCTTAGAGCTTGGAGATTGGTGTGGACCTAGGGTGGTGTCTTGGCTTGTGGTGTTGGTTTTTAGTTTCCGCAGTGTACTCTGATGTTGTGTGGACATGTTTGGTTGTATTGGCTTTGGGTTGTTTTATGGAACAACTTGGTTGTCTTTTGGAAATGAATGGTTGGGTTTTGTTGACATGCATTATATAGTGGTTTGTTGGTTTATTTTTTCTTTAAGGAAAATCATTCCCCATTTTTTCTTAGAGCCCTCAGCATTTATTACTAGCCTTTGGCACCTTAGGAACGTCGCTTAAGGCCAAGTAACCCTCACCGCCTCCTCAGTCCAATGAGGTAGGGGAGGGGTGTTACAAGTGGTATCAGATTGTTCAATCCTTGGTGTTGATCAGTGGTTTTGGATTTGACATTCGATGTGGTATATTCCTTTAGTCGGAATGGTAGTAAGGTGTAGGATTGTTGGAACTTGGAATGTATAGCATAAAAGGACGTAGCTAACCCTTTTATGCTGAAATTCAAGTTACCAGGGAGTTGGGTACATAAGTGTTTGGAGACACTTATAGGAATTGGATATCTCATGGTCTTGGGTGTAGCCAATGAGATGAGCATGGAATGCATGGTAGAAATGACTTCCCACTAGGATGCATATTTCATTGGGGTATAATGATTTATGATGTGATATAAATGTGTGAAATTTTAATATGAATAAATTGGAATTTTGAAAATGGTTTTGTTTTCAAAATGGTGAAACATGTCACATGTGGAAAATGTGAACTCGTGGAAAGCCTTGTTGTGATAGTGTTGTGTAATGTGATTTGAAATGGGATTTCATGATGTCTAAAAAAGTGAGACTCATGGTTGTTTGTTTTATATTTATAAAAATGGCACCGGGTAGGCGTCGTAGAGACCAACCGGAGGAGGCTGCTGAGAATGTGGTTGCACCTGAGCCTCAGGTGAAACAGCAGCTAGTGCAGAGCATATTGAAAGATTTCCAAGCTATGGGAAGTGGAAATAAAGTGGATGAACCAAGGCATGTGGATCATGAAGTTCAGTTTCAAAATAAGAATCCATCCATCATTAGGGGTGATTCAGAACCAGAAAGGGCAGAAGCATGGTTGAATAGAATGAATAAGATCTTCGAGTTCTTGGGAATGATGATAGAGTTGAAAGTGAATTTGGCCACGTATATATTGGAAGATCATACCCTTCAGTGGTGGTAGTTGGTATTCCAAGCGGGGACGGACAATAGTATGATGTGGGAAGGCTTTGAGGAATTTTTTAACAAACAATTCTACCTATATACGTTCAGAATTCAGCGTACAGCTGATTTCTTCAGTTTGAAGCAAGAGCATATGTCGGTGACATAGTATAAAGCCAAGTTCATAAACCTAGTGCGGTTTGCACCTGAGGTGGCAGGTAGCACGTCTTTGAAGGCAATAATCTTTGAAGCGGGGTTAAGGAAAGAAATCCATTCAAATATAGTGGTGTTGTATATAGATGATTACATGGAGATGGTGAATAGAGCCTCGGTGGCTGAGCGGGATCTGTTGGGAGCTCCGGGCAGAGGAAGCATGGTGGAACCCATGGGGAATAGTGAGAACTCTAACTCTGGGTTCAAGTGGAAGAGGGACACTTATTCCCAGGGCAGGATTGTGGAATATAATCAGACGCCAGGATCCGTGAATCTTCCTCTGAAGCCCCAGAGAAAGACGGGATGTTTTCAGTGTGGTTCTACAAGCCACATCAAGCAGGATTGTACGGCACAACCTCGATCATGTCATAATTGTAAGAAGATGGGGCATCTATAGTGTTATTGTCAGAATAACCCAAGTTAGGGTGCACATGACACTCCTCAGGGGTCGCAGACGTCGTATGTTTAGATGGGACAGGGGCAGTAGCATACCCCTTGACAGTAGAGTAAAGCGGGTCATGGTGATTCTCAGAATACCACGATGCCTCAGCAGAGCAATAAACAGTAGAGCGTGGAAAGAAAACATGTGTTTGGAGCTGAGCATGTTGTGGTGGATGATCAGTCGGGACCATCCACAGTGCGAGGTACTATTCTTTTAAATTCTACCTTTATGCAAGTGTTGTTTGATACGGGTGCTTCACACTCTTTTATTGTTGCATGTGTGGTTGATTTGATGGGTTTAAGGGTAGAAATGATGCCCTCGGTTTTAAAATGTCAACCCCTCTAGGTTGAAGAGATTGTCGTGCCTTCTTATGTAATGAATGTTGTATCATTATGGGAGAGGTTGAGATAGTGTGGAACTTCTCAGTGTTTGAGATGGATGGGTATGATGTAATCCTGAGAGTGGATTGGCTAGTGGCATTCAAGGATCACATTGATTGTGATGCGCGAACAGTTGATTTTACAACACACGATGGTGTTAGACATCTCTTTAGAGGAGAGAGGCATGAAAGATAGGGTGCAATGGTTTTTTTGGCACCATCAGTGGTACATTATCGTATTAGTTGGTGGTGTTGTCTTTGGAATCGGTAGAGGGTGTTGAGTAGGTTGTTCTTCCGGCAGTGGTGGGTCAGTTCATGGATGTTTTTCCTGAATAATTCTTTGGGTTACCTCTCGTATGAGAATTGTAGTTTAAGATTTATCTCTTTCCGAGGACCAATCCTATCTCACTTCCATCTTACCATATGGAACCAGGTGAATTGCGGGAATTGAAAGTCCAGTTGGAAGAATTAGAAAACAAAGGGTTTATCCAGCCTAGCACATCTCCGTGGGCGGTGCTGGTGTTGTTTGTGAAAAAGGTGGATGGAACCCTGAGGCTATGTTTTGATTATCATAGACTTAACCAAGTAACGATAAAGAACACATATCCACTTCCATGAATTGATGATTTGTTCGACCAGTTGAGGAGAGCCCAGTGGTTCTCCAAGATCAACCTGAGGTTAGGATATCATCAAATGTGGGTGAGGAAGGAGGATATTTCCAAAACAGCTTTCAGAAGTAGATATAGCCATTATGAATATGTGTTTATGCCCTTTGGTCTAATTAATACACCCGCGGTTTTCATGGCATTGATGAATCAGATATTTAAGAGATATCTAGATTCATTTGTGGTGGTAGACGATATTCTGGTGTATTCAACAACAAGGTTGGGGAATGAGCAGCACTTAGCGATAGTGCTGGGGATCTTGAGGGATTAGTGGTTGTATGCTGAATGGTCAAGGAGTGGCTTTTGGATACATGATTTCTCATAAAGGGATTTGAACTTGAGGCAAAGGAGATGGATGGAATACATCCAGATGTTTGATTTCGAATTAATTTACACACTAGGTAAGTAAAATTCGGTGCCAAATGCATTAAGTTGAAATATTATGCTCAAGTGGTGAAACAGGCATCAGACCAGTGGAAATTGATGTCGATTATAGCTGAGATGTGGTTGGAATGTGAGGACCAGGGCGATAGAGCGGTCTTCATTCTGGTTTTGTTGATTCCTGACTTGGTTGGCCTGGTTAAAGAGGCACAAATATCTGATTCTGAGTGTGTGACCATGGGGTTGAGACATAATGGTGGGGAGACCATTGAGGGTTGGCAACTAAATTGAGATTCAGTTTTGTGTTTTTGGAATCGTATGGTTGTACCAATTTCTTGTTAAGAGGATCTTCTAAGGGTGTATCATCATTCCAGGTGGGTTGTTCATCTTGGAATTCAGAAAATGTATAAAGAATTGAAAGCATAGTTATGGTGGGCTGGTATGAAAATAAGTGTGGTTGAGTTTGTTTCGAGATGCTTGACTTGTCAACAGGTCAAGGTAGAGCATCAGAGACCAGTAGGAATGTTGTAGTCTTTACCAATACCTATTTGGAAGTGGGAGCAGATAGCGATGAATTTTTTTACAGGTCTCCCAAGAACGGTCAGAAAACACGATGCCATTTGGGTGACAGTGGATCGGCTAATGAAGTCAGCCCATTTCATCCCAATTTGTGAATCTCATACGGTGGAGGATCTGCCCAAAATCTATATCCGGGAGGTGGTAAAGAGGCATGGTGTTCTAGTTTCGATTGTATCAGACAAAGATCTGAGATTTACATCTCATTTCTAGAAATCCTTACAGCAAGCCCTTGGAACACAGTTGACGATGAGTACGACGTATCACCCCCAAACGGATGGTCAATCTGAGAGGACGATACAAACTCTAGAGGATATGTTGTGGGCTTGTGTCATGGATTTTGGTGGATCATGGGAGGAGCACTTGTCGTTGGTTGAGTTCTCATACAATAACAGTTATCAGGCATCCATACAGATGGCTCTGTTTGAAGAGTTGTATGGACGACCATGTCATTCTCCACTATGTTGGGTGGAAACGGGTGAGTCTTCCATGGTTGGACTGAGTCTTGTCCAGGAGACTACAAAAAAGATCAAGTTGATCAGGAAAAGAATGGATACATCTCATAGTCATCAAAAATTTTATGTGGATCATCGTCAATGGTCGTTGTCATTCAAGGTGAGTGATCATGTGTTCTTGAGGATCTCTCCTAGGTTGAGACATCGTCAGTTTGGGAAAGAGGGAAAGTTATCTCCAAGGTATATTAGGCCTTTCGAGATTTTTGAGTGGGTTGGTGAGGTGACTTATCATTTGGCTTTGCCACCACATTTCAGTGCGGTGCACAATGTGTTTCATGTGTCACAATTGAAAAAGTATCAGCCAGATCGTGACCATGTGATTCGTTGGGATCATGTTGAGCTAGAACTAGATGCTTCATTGGTGCACGTGCCAGTACAGGTTGTGGATAGGAAAGAGAAAGTATTGTGTGGTAAGAGCATCAGTTTAGTTTGTGTTTTGTGGAAACATGCTCAGATTCAATAGGAGACTTGGGAGCGGGAGAAAGAGATGGTCGAGCAGTGGCCTGAGCTCTTTCGGCAAAGGGTGGGTTCACTACTTTCCTGGGACGGAAATTCTAGTGGTGGGGAGAATGTAGCACCCCGGTTTGAGGTATTTAGCCTTTTTTTATGCTTTTTTATGTGTTTAAAGTGCATGGGATGATTTGGGAAGAGGTAGGAGAGTTTGGAACGGTTTTGGGAGAGTTTGGAGGCTTTTAAAGGGGTGCACGGTTTAAGCACGGTTAGTGTAAACCGTGTGGATGTTCCAGGAACCGTGCAGGGGGAGACAGTACGCTCCGCATAGCCTGCGCATGGTTTGTCAAACTATACGGGTAAACCATGCGGACCCTAGCTCTTGAGGCAGTGGAGTGCGCATGGTTAGCGCACTGTTTGCTAAATCGTGCGGGCTAAACCATGCGGCCACTTAAAAGTAGGGTTTTTAAAATCCGAGCTCACTCGGGATTGACCTCTTTCACTCCTCTCTTCCTCCCACTCGAGCCTCACTCAGGATTTTGGGTTCTTAGGGGTTTTGGGTGCTCTCCTACTCATTTTGGACGGTTTTTGAAGAGGATTCAAGGTGGTTCAAAGGTGATTGCTTCTGGGTAAGTCTCTCCTCTTGTTTCTCTTGTGTTTTCCTAGTTTCACTTCTCCCTCTTTCTTGGTTTTCTAGATCTACACTTTTTGTGTGTAGATCTAGGCTTGGGGTTTCCTTGGATGTTAATATTAAGGCTTATTAATGTTAGGGGAAGTGATCTAGAGAGGTAACGGTGGTGCGTTCTCTAGTTTTTGGAGGTGTGTTTGCTTGTGGATCGATTTCTCGGGAACCCTAAAGGTAGGTGGATTCTCTATCGACTCCACTTGGTTAGAACTGGTGGTTCTTTATTACAATTAACTGTTGTGCTGAAAATTAATTGTGAATTGTTATGCGAAATTGGTTGTAAATCCCTTGGGTGATGTTTTGGGGATTTTTGGGAAAAAGGGTGTTTTATGGTGAAATGTTATTCTTGTGGATTTTAAAATGAAGATTTTAAAATGGGATGATATGGTTTATTTTTGAAAATGATTGATGGAAATGGTTTTCAATAAAAGGGTTGTTTTATTGAAATGTTGTTTGTCATGGAAAATGGTTTTCAATAAATGGTTGATATATTGAAGTGGATTGATATGCAATGGAATTAGTTGATTGCATGTTTTTGTGACCTTAGTGGGTTTTTTCTTTGTTTGGATTGATTGAAATGTTGTATGGAAGTGGGTGGGAAGTCTCACTATAAAAAGGGGGTGGATAGTGGTCAAAAGAACCACCATATGAGTAGTGGTTGAGAAGTACTTCTAGTTGTGAATGGGAGAACGGGTTGGGCGGAAGTCCCACCGTTTTGATTGTTTTGGTGTGAATGGGTGAACGGGTTGGGCGGAAGTCCCACTGTTTTGGTTTTTTGTGGTGCATTTCTTTGCAGGATGGAAATTTTTATGCTAATGTGTAAATGATGACATGGCTTGTGGCATGTTTTTTTGGCTTTCCCTTAGTTTCTTGGTTTGGGAATGATGGCTTGGTAAGGGCATGTTTGGGTTATGAAAATGGTTGCACTTGTGATTTATTTTATATAAACTGTTTTATATAAATGTGCTAACGGTTTTATCCCAGTGGTGTGTGTAAAGAAGTCATTTGGGGAAAACCTACTAAGTTTTAGTACTCACCCCCTACTTTGGCACGTTGGTGTCTTTGCGTATGTCGTGTATCATGACGTGGGAAAAGGTAAGGCATCATCCTCCTTTGGTGGAGCATTGTGATTCCTTGTTGGAGCTTGGAGCTTGGAGCTTGGTGTGGAGCAGGGGTGCTATCTTGGCTTTTGGTGTTGGTTGTTAGTTTCCATAGTGTACTCTGATGTTGTGTGGACATGTTTGGTTGTATTGGCTTTGGGATGTTTTATGGAACAACTTGGTTGTCTTTTGGAAATGAGTGGTTGGATTTTGTTGACATGCATCATATAATGGTTTGTTGGTTGATTTTATCTTTAGGGAAAATCGTTCCCCATTTGTTCTTGGATCCCTTGACATTTATTACCATCTTTTGGCACCTTGGGAACATCGTTTGAGGCCAAGTAACCCTCACCACCTCCTCAAGCCAATGTGGTAGGGGTGGGGTGTTACAGTTGGTCTATATTCGGACAACTAATGCTGAAGGGGAAGTGGTTCAGCTCGATTTGGTTCATCACAGTTATTTTTTGGTAAGTCTATATAATCGATAATTGGTTTTACACCCCTTGAATTAGGTGCTTATCGTTTATTTGAGTTGCAGTTAATTTTTTGGGTGTGTGTTGGTCCTCACCGCACTAATTTTGGGTGCTAGTATTGTTGATAGGGTGTTCCAATCCATTTTAATGTGAGAAAACATTTATGTTGAAGTGCGTGTGTGTGCGCAGGCAACAACATTGAGTTAGAAATCATGGATTGTCCATTCCATGTGGTGGGGTTCTAAACATTTTCGAATTAACAAAATGTTGTTTTTGGGTTTAATGCTTTTGGTAATGTTGACTGTAATGTTTGAATAATTTATGTATTTGTGGGATGAGTTAATTAATTTGGAATTAATTATATTCTTTGAAGTTGTAATTGAGATAAATAGTTTGTGGATTAATTATGAGATATTAAATTGGTTAAGATGAGATAATTAATTATTAATTAATTATGTGATTCGGGATAATAATTATCAGGTGATTAATTATGAGATATTAAATTGATTAAAATGAGATAATTAATTATGAATTAATTATTTTATTTGAGATAATAATTATTAGGGGAATAATTATGAGATATTAAATTGGTTAAGTTAAGATAATTAATTATGAATTAATTATGTTCTTTGAGATGATAATCGATAAGAATAATAATTATGAGATATTAAATTGGTTATGTTGAGATAGTTAATTATGAATTAATTATGTGTTATGAGATTTTAATATAAATAATAATTGTGGGATTAATTATGACATTTTGATTTTGGCCTATGCTGATATAACTAATTTATGAATTAATTACGTGATATAGATATGGTTTTCTAGTGATAATTAATTTATGAATTAATTATGTGGTATTCACATGGTTTCCTTATGACTAGTTAATTATTGAATTAACTAGATTAATTATTTTGATATGTAAATTTTTTAGTTAACTAAATGCCTTGTTGTGTTTAACTAATTGTTGAATTAGTATTGAGATTGATGATGATAATTAATTGATGAATTGTTTATATTATGAAGCGGTGAATGGTAACATGGAAATTCTTGGGTGTGTGAGTATGGAATGGAGACACGGACATTCATGGGTGTGTGAGTATGGATTCGTAACATGGACATTCATTCTTCATGAGTATAGAATGGTAAAATGGACCATAATGGGTGTGTGGGTATGGAATGGTGACATGGACTTTCATGGGTGCGTGAATATGGAATGGTAACATGGACATTGGTGGTGTGTGAGTATAGAATGGAAACATTGACATTCATGTATGTGTGAGTATGGAATGGTAACATGGACATTCGTGGTGGGCGAGTATGGAATTATTATAGGGACATTCATGATTGTGTGAGTATAGAATGGTAACATGGAAATTCGTGGGTGCGTGAGCATGGAGTGATAACTTCGACATTCAAGCATGTGTGAGTTATGTAATGAAAACTCTATTCAAATGGCTAAAATACAAGAATGGTAACATGCTCATTATTTTGAGTAGTTAAAAAAGGAATATTAAATAATTTAATAAACATATCATTATAAATTATTTATATATATATATTCCCTATTCAGACTCTTATTCCAGCTATGAGCTGAAGCATGTATCGTCGTCAGGTGTCCCTTTAGAACCTGGATGAGTTGTAAGTTATTTATTAAATTCTGTTATTTCTTTGATATACTCGCATACTTTATAATTTCATTTCATTTTCTAGATTGAGCTAGACACTAGTGTTCCCAACCTACTAAGATTTATATCTCACGCCCTATTCAAGCCACCATTGTACTGGGGTACCTGAGTAGAATCTTCTTGTTTACATAACCTTGGACATTTCTTGTTTTTATTTGCTTGTACATATGACTTAGGAGTAATGGACCAAGCAGGAGCTTGGTATCATCATGGAGATTTCCCTTAGGGCTTTATGCCTTTTCATTTTTTTCTATACTGAGATGTAAAGCATGCTGATTTTTTTACTGCTTTTAGATATTGACCACCATGACCTGCATACATTGTATAAACTAGCATTGGCCATTTTCTTTATTTAATTGATATTATAATTGACTTATGTTGAATTAGTTATTTATTTATATTGCTTTCTCTATTATCATCTATTTATATATTGTTATACTATATTGAAAACTCTTATATGAGGGTATAGTCTCTCCACTAACTATTCTTACACACTCATTGAGACTCAGTAGCCTTTGGTATTTGGGGAGGCATAATTGAGTCATGTGGCATCTGATCTAGCTACTGATTCGATGGTTTGTTGGGTCAGGATATTATAAAGTTGTGTTAAAGGGTCCAATGTACTTTATTTTCCATTTTATTTCTATTATGGGTGTGTAGATATGGGACAAGGAAAGTGTCGGTGCTTGATTAATAGTCATGCTTGGGACTGATCACCCCATCACTATTGGAAATCATACTTTTCCCAACACTTGTATACCAACGGTTCTATTGAACCGTTGGTATAGGTGATCTTTACCAACAGTTTGCATAAACTGTTGGTAAAGATCTGTAACAACTGACTTTTCCCAACGGTTTAATGAAATCGTTGGAAAAGATGGGTAAAAATCACTTTTTCCAATGATTTGATGAAACCATTGGGAAAGATGGGAAAAAATGAGTTTTCCCAACGGTTTCATTAAACCGTTGGGAAAGGTTGGGTTTTCCCAATAGTTTTTAAAAACTGCAGGGAAAAAATCCACAAATTCTCTAAAACTAGGCAGCCGCCTCCCACGATTCTATAACCATTCCACTGCTCTCCAGAAGCGATTCCTTCACAAAATCCCTTGAGAAGCCCCACCTCTTCAATCGGATCAGTTGCTAACAGGTTAGACTCCTTCCATATTTTATCAAGGATATAGTTCCACCTCTTATCAAGCATATCCTTCTATTCTCAAGGATTTTGTTATTCCCAATTTTTAGGGTTTTTGTAAAATTTTATGATTCACTACTCCATGAATTGTGTACTCAAATCACTACATAGGTGTATTTCCAATTAATGTTTTCATTACACATTTACATTCATAAGGGCATGGTGTCTCTTTATTGTGTTATAATTTTAAAGATTCATAGTTTTTTTAATCTCAATGCTTCAAATATTACAGCTTCATGTATATGAACTCATAAGAAATTGTTTGTAATATTTATTGATAGTATTTCATGAAAATCACTCCTTTCATTAAGATCATTCAAACATGATGATCTTGTTCATCTTAATTTTTGTACACTATGTGTATTACATAACAAGTATGTATCATGTTTCTATCAAAATCTATATATATATAATGACACACTGTTCACTTATCCTTTTCACAAAATAACATATGGAGTATCTTCATGAACTTTTCAAAATAGTATGTGGTCCCTAATTAGTACTTCTTCCTTCTTCATGAAACTAATTCACAGAATGTCAAATTCGTAATATTAGTGAATATTAGTATTCCTAATATAACCATTAATACTTCTACCTTCGACATCATACATGAGTTATTCAATCACCTTTTTAAAACACAATGACCATTTTCACATATTTGGGGTTTATCAAAATTCTTGGGAAAATTAGAAAAATGCATGTATTGAATCGTGTTTCTCATATGGTTTCATGGATACAAGTTCAACTTGAAAATCATGGCTGTGTGGTTAAAATATCATGAGGACAATGGGATTATTATTCTTCACACAAATGAAGTTGTTTTCTGTAATTATGTATTTTTGTTTTCACTTTTGATTTGGCCGAAAGGAGAGCTTTGTGGTCATTAATCATGGTTGTGGGTGGTCATTTAGGATGTAAGATAGTATGACTTCATTTTACATGATATATCCAATATTTATTATTGATTTATGTTCAATTTGATTATCTTTAACAAGTGATGTTGTTTAATAAGTTGTTATTAATGGTTGTAATATTGACGATATGGTATAAGGGTTCATATGGTGTGTATAAGGGACCACATGGTGTGTATGACGGCTGACATGGTATCAGTGGACTCAAGTCATTAATTTAATCCTTCATTATCACTATAATGTAAGAAATTTAGTGATGTAAACCCATCCTCACATGATTTATTACCTTAGATAGTGTCCAACATATGGAATACGAGATTTTGAATTCATCAGTTAACCAGGATCATATATTCCATTTCCCCCAAGATGAATGTACTAATATAACTTTAAGGTCAATTAAATATGGTTCTCATTGTACGTTGTATATTATGTGTCCATCTTGGCCAATACTCACTTTTATGAGGGTGGGGTAATTTTCACTACCCATGCTGGTATGTGTAGACATCCATAAAAATGTTAGATAAGTCACAAGTTTAATTCAGTAATGTTGTTATCATTGACATACTTTATTATTAATCTCAAATTTAAAAATAAATTTTTTTTCTATACTTAATGAAATTAAATCTTTTTACAAGCCAAGAACAACCTATTAGTTTAAAATCCTAAAATTTATTCACCCATGGGGTGCGCTTGGCTTGGGGAAGTAATTGGGTAATGAAAGGTATGGCCATAGAGGTGCCAATAATGAGTTATTGAACATGAGTGAATGATTTGGGATGCCTATAACACATGATGGGACCTAAGGAATGTGCCTCTTATAGACCTAATGAAAATGAATATAAATAAATTTTAATTTAATTTATGAGTACTTGTACTTTACATTATTTTAATAGTTCACTACATTGACTAGGAACTTCTTCCTTTGTCGTTTACTTAAATGTATTTTATATTAAAGTTCAATACTATTGAATTGTTTATGAAAAAATGACTTATATAAATTCTTTTTACAGAATGGAAAAAAGTTAGATGTATGAAACCGATCCGATATCAAGCGATTTTCAAAACAATTTAGAGAGCTTTATAGATTTTGCATTTCACAATGCTTCAGATAGTGGTCGTATACACTGCTCATGTTCCAATTTTTTTGGTAGACCTTGGTTGAGCCATGAAGAAGTCAGCTACCACATAACCAAAAATGGTTTTCAAGCAAACTACTTTGTGTGGTATCACAATGGGGAGAAAATGAAATCTCAAATTGGTGATGATCGAAATGAAAGGACTGGAATAGAGAATTTGTTAGATGATCAGTTTACGTTTATTCGTCATCACGAAAAAGAAAGGATTTTGACTCAATAAGACTTCGATATGAGGACATCTGATGCTTCTAGTGAAAATGATGATATTTATATGGTGAAAAAAGTGAATGATGCTTCCATGACTCCAGTATATCAACAATGCGATAAAATGAAAAAGCAGGAATTTTTAATCTGATTGTTTCATGGGAAAACTATGTATGGGATTTCTAATAAATCAATAGATTACATTCTTATCCTCTTTAAGTATTTACTTCCAGATGATGCAGATATTCCCTCAAACCACTATATGGCATGGAATTTAGTTGAGGAACTTGGATTTTCAAGAAACAAAATTCATGTTTGCCTAAAATATTGCAGTTTATTTTGGGAGGAAACCTCTGAACGAAATTATTGTATAAAATGTGGCACATCTCACTAGAAGTCAAAATCTGATGGAACACCATCCCACATTCCAAAGAAAGTAATGTGGTACTTTCCATTGATCCGCAAACTCCATAATATTTTTATGTCTGATGACATATCAATAAAAATGAGATAGCATGATACCTAGAGAAAGAATACTAATGATGAGTTGGTTCATCCTACAGATGGATTTGCATAGAAGAGATTTGATGCTCGACATCATGATTTTGCAGCTGACGTGTGTAATTGGAGGCTGGTTCTTTCATGCGACGGTTTTAGTCCATTTGGGCAGATACTTACTTCGCACAGCACATGGCCTGTTTTTATACACATTTATAATCTTCCCCTATGGTTGTGTATGAAAAAACATTTCAATTTCATGAGTATACTCATATCTGGTCCTTCTGATCCCAACATTGATATTGATGTATACATTCAACCTTTAATAAAAGAGTTGAAACTTCTTTAGGATGTGGGTGTGCGCACATACGATGCATGTTTGAAAGAAATATTTCAGATGCCTGATGCGCTTATGTGGACGATCAACGATTTTTCAGCTTATGCAATGATGTCTAGATGGATCAAGAAGGGAAAACTATCATGCCCAGTTTGTATGAATAATACACAATCCGGAAGACTGAAACATCGTTGTAGTTTCACTTTTATGGGACATTGAATATTCTTTCCAAATGATCATCCATATAGAATGAATCGTCGAAGATTTGATAATACCATAGATATCGATGCTCCACCTTAGAATATGTCTGGAATTGATGTAATTAATGAATTGAAAGATTTCAGTTTTTCATTTGGGAATGGTCAAATGAAATCTGGAAAGAGAAAGAATGTTTTCACTGAAGCCTATTACAATTGGAGTAAGAGGAGTGACTTTTTTTATTTCCCTTATTGGTCAACCAATTTGTTACGTCATTGCTTAAACGTAATTCATATTCAAAATAATATATTTAAAATGTTGCTTTCGGTTCTTCTAAATGACAAGGGGAAGACAAAAGATGATTTACGATCTCGGCATGACTTGGTGGATTGGGGCTTCAGACCAGAATCACATCCTGTGCGTATCAGTGAAAATAAATGGCAACTTCCATGTGCTTCTTATGTGATGACACCTACAAAATAACAATTTTTGGAAGTATTAGAGACTATTATAGTTCTTGATGGCTATTTAAGCAACATATCTAAATGGATCAATAGAAAAGAGTTGAAGCTAAAATCTTTGAAGACTCATGATTATCACGTTCTACTGCATGAGTTACTTCAAATAGAAATCTGTGATCTTTTTTTCAATAATGTAAGGGTGACTGTTATTCAGTTGTGCCATTTTTTAGATATCTTTGGGATAATAAGTTGACCAAGTATTTATTGAAAAAAATGTTGACAGATGCCCCATTAATTTTGTGTGAGTTGGAGAAAATATTTCTTCCATCATTTTTCACATGCATGCTACATCTAACTATCCATATTCCCCCTGAAATACTTCTCAGAGGACCTGTTTCTTTTTTTTGGATGTATCCAACTGAAATAAATATGTACACATTCATGTCTTATGTCCGAAACAGGAATCATCCCCAAGGTTCTATCGTGAACGGTTACTTGGCTCAAGAATGTATGGATTTCTGCTCGATGTATTTATCTGATCTTACTACAAGAATGAAAAGACCAATTGGAAATGAAGAAGAATGGTATGAGCAAATTGAACCCAGTTTTCCATCACTTCCTCAAATAGGAGGAATTCCTGGATCATATACATTGAAGACATTAATCCATGAAGAGCGGGAGATGGCACATCACACAGTTTTGTTCAACTGTGATTTGTTCGATGACTATATCAGGTAACTAAATTGAATATGTATATCATACATATATACTTGTTAAACTATTAATATTTTTTATCTACAGGGAACATAAAACAATGATAAATAGGAAGTATCTTTCTATATCTTTGAGAAGGAGAGAGACTTTTCATAGCAAAGAGTTTTCTGCTTGGTTAAAATTGAAGGTAAAAAATATTACTATTTAAAATAATTATATCAATATTTAATTAAGTTTAATAGTCATTTATATTGTAGGTATTGAGTTTGTCTACTGACTCTGTCTCTGAGGAAATAAGAGCTTTGGCTTTTGGTCCTAATACCATGGATCGTGACTGTAAATCAATTGTTATCAATGGGTACAAATTTATTGTCACTGAACGAGCAAAGAACATGAGAACACAACATGATGGTGTTATGGTTACTACCACAACAGATTGTTATGCCAGTGCATCAGATAGTAGACAGCGATTTGAAAATGTGGGTTATTATGGAGTCGTTGAGAAAATAATAATATTGGATTATTACTCTCATGGATGAGTCACAATAATGAAATTCCATTGGTTTGATTCGATGAGGAGACAGGGCACATTTATTGATGATTATGGATTTCGAGTAATTAATATGACTCGCACTCTTACTACCGAAGAACCATATGTGTTGGAATCATTGGCTAAAAAAGTTTTTTATGACAAAGACCAACTTAGACCTGAATTTGGTATCATAGTTGATGTAATTCCAAGACATATTTTTGATGATGGTGATGATGGAATTGACAATATCCCTAGTTCCATTGGAACAAATCCATTTATTTCTTTTGATGACTCCAATTGCTCAATTGTCAGATTTGATTATGAACCTGATGTTATAGTTGAAAATATATATAAGCATTCATCCATGTTCTCAATTCTTTAGGTTTAACTCGAGTTGGGTTGTTAAGGTTGGTAATATTCAAATTGATTTAGTATTGATCACAAATATGTTTTAGCTTACTTGACCGTTATGTGAATTTTCAATGTTTATTGGTTGCAGTTTTATTTTAATTGCATTTTCTAATTTGGAATTGTACTATATTCAAACCTAGTCAAACAATATTTCTAACTTGGTGAACATTACAACTTGTATGATTTATTAAATTCCTTCAAGCTCTTCTAAAACAATTGATACCTAAATTACTAATGAATCCCCCTATTCCCTCATATATTTAGTTTTTTGGTTTACACATTAGATTCCTTTTTCTAATTAATCACATATTTGTTTTCAAAAGTAGGAAATGTGGCCAATTGAAGAGAGACAAAGGAAACAATGATGGAGAAAAATCGTTGAATGACGGAGATGGGTGTTCCACCATTAGTGCCTAAAGTGAGTACTTTATTTAAAATATATATATTTAAAGAATATATAATGTCATGTGATTAATTTTTTGGTAAACATTTTTGAAGGATCCACCTATACTTCGACAGTTATTCGACGAGGAGCCTAGTACTGGTCCTAGTACTCAGGTCGGTGGTATGAGGAGGGTTCGTACCAGAGGTGGACGAGCAGCTGCGCATACCCGACTAGACCCTGCCCCTCCCACTGACATGTCATACTTCCCACAATATGATCTCGGTGTGTCGTTAGGGACACACGGGATATTTAGGTCTCCCATGTTTTCACCACCTTTTTCATCTTCTGGCCCATCATTTTCACATACCATGATGATTCCCACGCCCTAGTCAGATTTCGATCATATAGATGTCCCAATTTCTTTTCCTTCTACTTATGTCTCTCCGAGCATCTATATTACATTTTCTTCGACTCCTGTTCCACCACAGGGTGTTCCATCATTTTCTGTGGATCCAGCGGTGCTCAGCTATCAGACTGGCACAGGTATATTTATAGAACCCTAACAAATTTTTATAGCAATATTTATTTTCATTATAACATGTTTTGATAAAATATTTGTTTTTATTTCATGAAAAATACATCTACTGACAGGAGGCGGGGCAGGGGCGTACACGCATGCGTTCAGTGTTGAACCACCGCACACAGGTTATGGTGGATTACAATGAAGACAACAAAATGGATGAGAAAACAAGGCAGCAATGTTGGAGTTTTTTTGAAATGCTTTCCAAATACTCCGACAACATTCCCGTAAGCCCGCTATCATAGATAAATTTGCCACATGAGGTCAATGATAGAGCTTGGGTAGAGATATGGGTAAAAAAATCTATTGTATTTAATTCCATGAATTATTTTTGTATTTATATGAATTAATATTTTGATGTCATCTTCGATTTAATTTTTCTGATGGTGAGGGTGCACGACCAGAACATCTAAAAGATTTAGGAGAGATTTGGAGAGCCTACAAGTGTGATTTGTATATTGGATGGTGTGCTAGAGTTGGAACTGAGTTAGAGGCGGTACCAGTCGTGGATGATTGTCCTATAGAGCAGTATCTTCAGATGATTACTCATTGGACGAGTACCCAGTTTAAGGTATGAATTTAATTTGAGGTATTTAAATAATAACTTTCATGTTTTTCATTAATATTATCCTTTTTTATTATCGAATTTTATTTATGAATCATCTGGGGAAAAAACATTGATGCAAAAAAATACCTTCACACACTAGGACGTACTACAATGCCAGATCATGAGAGGAAACAGGTATGACAATTGTTTATAAGTTTTCTTTACGACTTAAATTTTCTTTTGTTTCATAAATTATTTAATCGTTTTCTAAATTTGTCATATAACTTTAGTTTTCAATTTCATTGTAGAGGCAAATACAAAATATTAAAGGGCGTGTGCCTCGAGCAAAACTGTTTTGCATGAGTAGATGGAAAAAAGATGTAAGTGTCGTCAACGAAGTGACTCAGCAGCAGATTGTAAGTTTTAATCTGCCGATTTTATATTTTAATATCTATTTTGTAACTTAATAATATATTTATATTTGTAACAGGATGCTTTAGAGTCCCTTGATGCCTAAGAACCAGAAAATTTTGGGCCAACTAATCACTTACATCAGGTGTTGGGAGAGGAGCATCCTAGTAGAGTACGTTATCGACCTAGGATACCCCGAAGAGGTATTGGCCCTTCTTAAGTATGAGTTGTAGTGCCACCGAGCTACAACAAGTTAGGTCACAGGAAGAAAAGGCTGAAAAAAGGGCCATAGAGATAGCAGAACAGTCTTCTAGGGAAAACAATGCATTTATAAATTTTATTGAAGTTCTACGTCCAACACTTTCAGCAGAGGCCAGCCGAGATTTTGATGATAATATGTCGTCGATACATTCTATATATAGTGCACTAGGTGGAAGTTCTAGTGGTGGTCAGGACGATGTCCAGCTTAATGATGATGATGATGGAGAGGAGTCTGATGCGGAAGAGGAGGGAGAGTAGGAGGGCGAGGTGGATGGCGAGGGCGAGGAGGTGGGCGAGGGAGAGGAGTAGGGAACTGAGGAGGGCGAGGACGATGATGGGGACGAGGACAAGGGTGATGATGATGGTGATGATGGTGATAGTGATGTGGGACAAATTGATCTGTTACATTTTTTACTAATATTATTGAGATTTGATGTTTAATCTATTCTAGTTGTTGGTTTAATCTAGACCCATAGTATAGTATTGGAGTTGAGTTATTTTTATATATTGTCTGTTTTAATGGATGTTGTCTTTTAGTGTTTGTGTGTTTAGGAACTCCTTGGGTAGCCCCCCTCCTTCCTGGACCCTAGACAACCCCCACCATCCTCCTTAGACCCCGGACAGCCCCCCGGACAGACCCCCCACCATCCTCCTTTGTCCCCGGACACCCCCCGGACACCCCTCGGACAGACCCCCCCACCATCCTCCCTGGACCCCGGATAGCCCCCCACCCTCCTCCTTGGACCCCGGATATCCCCCCAAACACCCCCCGCACAGCCCCCCACCCTCCTCCTTGGTCCCCAGACAGCCCCCCCGGACAGACCCCCAACCCTCCTTGATTTAATTTACTACTTGAAAATATATAATATTTATTTTATTTATTTTCATCAGGATAATCAATGTAAATCACATTTATACATCTAATCAATATCATAGATTCTTAGTATGTTATAAAAGGGATGTATTCATTGGGCATGGAATTGTTAGCTCTGAAATATTTCATAGCATGATAAACTAAAATCTAATCCATACTAAGAATGATATAAAAATATTCTATGTGAATTTCCACAAGATTTTAAGTAAATACCATTGCACTAATAGAAACATGAGGGTTCCCATAAATCATGTTTACCTTAATATTTCCACAAGGATTTTTAGTAAATGTTTTATATTCTATTAATTTTTTGATATTCTCATTTTAAATGTAAATTTTTTATAAATAAATTATTTTAAAGACCCATAGTCAAATAGTGTAATTGAATAATGTGAATAAACAACTAACGTACCACTCTAACTGTGTCTCTTTTGTTTAAAATGGACAGGATTATAAGTGAAAAGAACAACTAGAATACAGAAAACTGACCAAACGAATTTGGATTCTATTGATAATTTATCACAATGATCTATGGGACATATGTGACATGTACGAGCCAACCCGGGATCAATCCGAGTTTCGATGTGGCCGAGATCACTCTAAGTGTCTCTATTTTTTAAAAAAAATGGACAAAGTTTTAAGTACATATGGAAAACTGACCAAACTCATTCGGTTTCCATTAAAACTTTATGAGAGGGATCCATGGGTCGTATGTGACATGTAAGAGTCAACCTCACCTCAATCCAAGGCGCGGTGTGGACGACACCACTCAAAGTGTCTCTCTTTTGTTTGAAATGGACTTCATTTTAAGTGAAAACAACAACTAGCATATGGAAAACCGACCAAACGGATTATGATTGTCAATACATTAGAAAAACAATCCATGGGTCATATGTGACGTGTAAGAGTCAACCCCGCCTCAATCCGAGGCGCGATGTGGTCGACACCATTCATAGTGTCTCTCTTTTGTTTAAAATATACTTCATTTTAAGCGAAAACAACAAGTGACATACGAAAAACTAACCAAACGCATTCTAAATGTGTTGATTCTTTAGGAAAAATATCCATGGGTCATATGTGACATGTACAAGTCAACCCCGCCTCAATCTGAGGTGCAGTGTGTCTGACACCACTTTAAGTGCCTCTCTTTTGTTTCAAAAGGATATCATTTTAAGTGAAAACATCAACTG
This sequence comes from Viscum album, assembly GCA_963277665.1. Lineage (NCBI taxonomy): Eukaryota > Viridiplantae > Streptophyta > Magnoliopsida > Santalales > Viscaceae > Viscum > Viscum album. The sequence goes on along the minus strand of OY728125.1, from coordinate 1,979,242,981 downwards.
GCATACGGAAAACCAACCAAACGCATTTGGACTGTGTTGATACTTTATGAAAATGATCCATGGGTCATTTGAGACGTTTACGAGTCAACCCTGTCTAAATCCGAGGCGCGGTGTGGCCGGTACCACTCTAACTATGTCTATTTTGATTAAAATGGACAAGATTATAAGTGAAAAGAACAACTAGCATATGGAAAACTGACCAAACGCATTCGGATTTTGGTGATAATTTATCACAACGATCCATGGGTCATATGTTATGTGTATGAGCCAACCCGGTCTCAATCAGAGTTACGGTGTGGCCAGGATAACTCTAAGTGTGTCTCTTTTGTTTAAAATGGACAACATTTTATGTACATATGGAAAAACAACCAAATGCATTCGGTTTCCATTTAAACTTTAGGAGAATGATCCATGGGTCATATGTGATGTGTATTAGTCAACATCGCCTCAATATGAGGTGCGGTGTGGCCGACGCCATTCAAAGTGTCTCACTTTTTTAAAAAATGGACTTCATTTTATGTGAAAACAACAACTTGCATAAAAAAACAAACCAAATGGAATATGATTGTGTTGATACTTTGTAACAACGATCCATGGGTCATATGTGATGTGTTAGAGTCAACCTTGTCTCAATCCTTGGTGTTGTGTAGCCAAAACCATTCATAGTGTCTCTCTTTTGTTTAAAATGGACATCATTTTAAGTGAAAACAACAAGTGACATACGAAAAACTAACAAAACACATTCGAAATGTGTTGATGCTTTAGTAAAATGATCCATGGGTCATATGTGATGTGTAAGAGTCAACACCGCCTCAATCCTAGGTGCGGTGTGGCCGACACCACTCTATGTGCCTCTCTTTTGTTTCAAAAGAATGTCATTTTAAGTGAAAACATCAACTAGCATACGGAAAACCGACCAAATGCATTAAAATTGTGTTGATACTTTTATAAAATGATCCATGGGTCATTTGAGACATGTATGAGTCAACCTCATCTAAATACGAGGTGTGGTGTGGCCGGTACCACTCTAACTGTGTCTCTTTTGTTTAAAATGGACATGATTATAAGTGAAAAAAACAACTGACATATGGAAAACTGACCAAACGCATTCAGATTCTGTTGATAATTTATCATAACGATCTATGGGTCATATGTGATGTGTAAGATCCAACCTGGTCTCAATCCGAGTCTTGGTTTGGCCGGGATCACTCCATGTGTCTCTCTTTTGTTTTAAATGGACAACATTTTAAGTACATACGAAAAACCGACCAAACGCATTCGGTTTCTGTTGAAACTTTAGGAGAAATATCCAAGGGTCATATGTGACATTTAAGATTCAACATCGCCTCAATAAGAGGCACATTGTGGCCGAAACCACTCAATGTGTCTCTCTTTTGATTAAAATGGACTTCATTTTAAGTGAAAACAACAACTAGCATACGAAAAACTGACCAAATGGATTCTGATTGTGTAGATACATTAGCACAACGATCCATGGGTCATATGTGACGTGTAAGATTCAAACCCTCCTCAATCTGAGGTGCGGTGTCGCCGACACCATTCATAGTGTCTCTCTTTTGTTTAAAATGGACATCATTTTAAGCGAAAACAATAACTGACATACTAAAAACTGACCAAACGCATTCGAAATGTGTTGATGCTTTAGGAAAATGATCCATGGGTCATATTTGATGTGTATGAGTCAACCCCAACTCAATCCGAGGCATGGTGTGGCCGAGATCATTCTAAGTGTCTCTCTTTTTTTTAAAATAGACAACGTTTTAAGTACATACGGAAAACTGACCAAATAGATTTTGATTGTGTTGATAATTTAACACAAATATCCATGGGTCATATGTGACCTGTACTAATCAACTCCGCCTCAATCAGAGATGCGGTGTGGCTGGCACCACTCAAAGTGTCTGTCTTTTGTTTCAAAAGGACATCATTTTAAGTGAAAACATCAACTGCCATACGAAAAACTACCCAAACGCATTCAGAGTGTGTTGATACTTTAAAAAAATGATCCATGGGTCATTTGAGATGTGTATGAGTCAACCCCGTCTAAATCAGAGATGCAGTGTGTCGGTTACCACTCTAACTGTGTCTCTTTTGTTTAAAATGGATAGAATTATAATTGAAAAAAACAACTGGCATATGAAAAACTGAAAAAATGCATTCCGAATATATGGAAACATTAGGAAAACAATCCATGGGTCATATGTTATGTGTACAAGTCAACCGCAAATCAATCCAAGTCGCGGTGTGGCTGGCACCACCCAAAGTGTCTCTTTTATGTTTAAAATGGACAACATTTTAAGTACATACGGAAAACCAACCAAACATATTATGATTGTGTTGATATTTTTTCACAATGATCCATGGGTCATTTGTGATGTGTACGAGTCAACCACACCTCAATCCGAGGTGCGGTGTGGTTGGCACCACTCAAAGTGTCTCTCTTTTATTTAAAAAACACATCAATTTAAGTGAAAACAACAACTGACATACGTAAAACCGACCAAACTCTTTCGGAATATGTTGATACTTTAGGAAAACGATCAATGGGTAATTTTTGACATGTACGAGTTAACCTTGCCTCAATCCAAGGCACGGTGTGGCCAGTATTACTCTAGGTGTATGTATTTTGTTTAAAATGGACAACATTTCTAGTAAAAACATATGGTATATGAAAAACTGATCAAATTATGAATCGAATTCCGGATTCTACATATAATTGTCATCGAAATTTTAAATTGAATTATAAATGAATTATGTATGTTTATAATTACGTTATGAATTCTGATTTAATTCTGGATGTGTATAGTTCCAGGATGCATTATATGAATTTTTTCTCTACATGTATGTGTTTGTTGGTTATTGCAGGTACAATAATTGTATATGTATGTGTTCATTGCTAGTACAATAGTTGGAAATGATTGAAAATGGGAGGGACTGGACCAGCTGCTGTGAAAATTGCACAAAAATGAGATTTATTGTGCAAATTATAGGCTGTTGTGTAATTTGCACAGCATAGGCTATGCCAACGGTTTCAAACTGTTGGCATAACCTCTCTGAATATTTTCTTTACCAAAGGTTCTTAGAACCATCAGGAAATAAGCCCTCGGCCTGGTTTTCCCAATGATTCAATCCAAACCTTTGGGAAAAGCTATCCCAACAGTTTGGCACAACCGTTGGGATAGGTTCATTTTTCTGACCTATCCCAACGGTTTAGTGTAAACCATTGGGAAAAGCTTTCCCAACAGCTTACTTCCCTACGATTTGCAGAACCATTGGTATAATATATACCAACAGTTATGCAGTCTTTCCCAACGGTTTAGAACCATTGGGAAATCCTACATTTACTGTAGTGCATTTATAAAAAATGTCCAAGTTTCCAGGGATGGGAATTAATGTTTATACATTGTGATATTACAGTTGATGTGATTTCACCTTGAGTGACTAGTGTATTTTCCTCTCCTTATTGATTTTGAGAAATTTAAAAAATTTCCTTCACCTAATATGGTAAGGAAATTGCATTACATGCATCATCTTAGGCATTTATATATTCACATGTCATGCATATAACATTCCATGTAGTTGCATTAGTAGGATACATGTTAATTTTTATTGTGTTCCTTGGGTGGAATGCCATGTTTTTATCTGATTCAGCTTTCCTTATTGTATAACATGTTTTTATAATTATGTTCCATTTTTTTTGTTGTAACATATTGTTGGGTTACTGCTTATGATAACACGCTAGAGATTTTTTTATGTTTAAATGAGTGTATGAGTGGAAATTGATTGATTACATTTATAATGAGATCTAATTTCAGTTATAAGGTGTATGGGGGCCTTATAACTAGGAAAAGGGTAACCCATGTATTGGAATAGTTTAGAAAGTGATGCTAAAGTTAAAATATTAGTGGAAATTGAATATGATAAATGGGAGCCAAATATTGGCGGTACACTGTATGGGCACCTTATCGATTGGTAGATTTCCACCCATGTGACTTCGCCTTCTATAAAAATAATGTTTTTGAAAATGTTTATAAATGTAAAACTATTGAGTTTTGTGAATGAACTATTGTGGGTTGTTTTTTTAAAGAACTTGGATTAGAATAAATGGGACCCTCAGAGGTCGCCTCTATGTTAAAAATGAATTTAGATGCTAAATTTACTCTTTAAAATGAAATGATGTTGAATTTAAAATGTCTAAATGGGGATTTTTTATTGCTTTAACTATGATCTTTTTTATGATGGTACCATTTATGTGTCATTATCCCTAGTAGGACTTTTGAGTTTTAAGGAATGACAACCTTGTTTTGAGGGATTTTCATTGTATATGGACTCTTTGTTTCAAAATAAGCATTAAATAATGCATGGTTTAGCAGGTTAGAAATGTCTTGTAAATGGTCACACTAATAGAAAAATGGTTTTTAACATCGGTTTTTTTATTTTCGACGTCGGTTTTTAACCGACATCGAAGTCTCCGACGTAAAAAATATGAATTTTTACATCAGTTTTTGTAAACCGACGTGAAAAATGAATAACATTTGTTTTTTGGCATCGGTTTTGTAAAAAACTGATTCCAAAAAAACTAATTCATATCATTTTTGTGTTGGTTTTCATAAAAACGGATGCGAAAATTTAAAAAAAATAGTTTTGGCATCTGTTTTTATAAAAACCGACGCGAAAAAGTAAAATTTTTTTCTATGTTTTAGATCATTTCCTAAGCTTTGATTTGACAGGTTGTGGACCTAAAACGGAGTTACGGTTCAAAAGTTATCGCTGTTAGAAGTTGAACCTATCAATTTTTTGATTAATACAACTCGTTTCAAAGAAAACATGAAAAACATAAATTAAAATCATATACACCAAATGAAATAAAATAATCATAATACATCAAACATATTTTAATGGTTTTAGGGGCTTTCATCTAAACGATATGTTTTTCATCATCATATAACTTGTATTTAGAAATGAGAATGAATCATCATTATAAGAAAGCTAATCGAGTTGTTTAGAAATGAAGGATAATAATAATAAAGAAAACAAATGAATAGAATATGTACCGTGTTCAAATTAACGATTGAAGTCACATTGAAATCTTGATTGAATCGAAGATGTTGAAAATGATGAATGAAGGAGAAACTGGATATATATATATATAGTAAACGGAAATATTTTCAATTTCATTGTACGAAAATGTAGGTGGGATTTTAAAAAGTTAAACGCACGTTGTGAAAAAAATTGAAATTCTGATCCCGCGTTATTCATTGGCATCAGTTTTTTTGAAACCGATGCAAAATAGTATTTACATTGGTCTTTTGGTGTCGGTTTTTTAGAAAACCGATGCCAAAAATGTCAATAGATATCCTTTTTTGCATCAGTTTTTAAATAAACCGACACTAAAAAGTTAAAAAAATTCATTTTTTGCATCAGTTTTTTTACAAACCTATGCCAAAAAGTAAAAAAAAATCTTTGGCATCGGTTTTTTAACAAACTGATGCTAAACATTTAAAAAAAACTTTTCGCATCCGTTTTTTTAAAAACCGACGCCAAAAAATTAAAAAAAAATTACATTTTTTTAGATATTTCTCTAATTTTTGATTTGACTGGTCATGGATAAAAAACATAGTTACGGATTAAAAGTTATGGATGTCGGAAGTTGACCTTCTATAAAAGAATTCTTAAAGAAGTTAAAATTTCAAAGGCCATAACATTTAATCCATAACTCTGTTTTAGCTCCACAACCAGTCAAATCAAAGATTAAAAAATTATCTAAAACACTGTAATTTTTTTTAAATTTTTTGGCGTTGGTTTTCATAAAAACAGATGCCAAAATATTATTTTTTGTTTTTGTCATCGGTTTTTAAAAAAACTGACACGAAAAGTTGTTTTTTTAAATGTATAGCGTCGGTTTGATAAAAAATCGACGCCAAAGATCTTTTTAAAACTTTTATGGCATCTGTTATCATAAAAACCGACGCCAAAATATATTTTTTTTTAGTTTTTTTCATCGGTTTTTTTAAGAATCGACGCCAAAACAATTTTTTTCCCTTTTTTGCGTCGGTTTTTAAAAAAACCGACGCCAAAAATTCACCGAAAAAATTATTTCCATCGGTTTATAAGAATCTGACGTCAAACTGGCGACGTTAAAAATCTTTTTTCTACTAGTGTCAGTCATTAAAGACATTCTTGGGTTTAATCTGGAGTAAAAAGATTGGGGTGTTAAGGTAAGGTCATCCCACTACTTGGGAAGACTTTTTGTGACTCGGGTGTTTTGAAATGCCAGTCGGTTTAAAATTTTTGTGTTCATGTGAGATGTTAACATGGTGATTGTGGTTCTTACAAAATCACACGTACATTTAAGGTGTTTTTAAAATAGCTCACATCAGAGTAGAAAGTCTTTTTTTCCAAGACATAGACACTGCTAAGGTGGGTAGTGTCACATTGGTTCTAGTAAATGTTTCACTACATTCTTGGAAACACGACTTGATAAGGTTGGTGGTGTGTGAAAATTTTTGGAAACTTTATTTTTTAAAGGGTTAAGTGGTATTCTTTTAATGAACATGAATGCATATAGTGAAATTGGAAATGGATTTTGGTTGATGATTCATACGCTGGTGATGATGAGATTTTCATAAAGAGTTCACCGGTGATAGTTTTTTTGACCTTCATGGTGACCTGGGTTTAAAAAGAGTGTTCTCTTCTAATTAATATGAGTATTTCCCATATCTTGACCTCATCTTGGTGGCACTAAGATAGCATCGGTCTTACACTATGCTAAAGATTTAAATGTTATTGGGATTGATAAGTGGTTGTTTTTTGGGTTGTACAGAGGATACGTGGTTTTTTGGGATACACATTTATTTTGGCTCCAGAAGCACCATTTTAAGGTAGCCTTATTATGGCTTGACTTGGATAGGTCACCAGAAGTCAGGTGAGGACTTTCTCTTGCATGTGGTTGGTGATAGAATTGTTTTAAATAAACATCACTAGTTTAAGTGTGAGTGTGGGTTTTATGGGCCACCGATGTATTTCAAGGAAAGAGTTGTTGTTTGGGAGTTTGAACATTAAATGATAAGGCCATTGGTGTAAAGTACTAATGAGAGTTTGGTTGAGGAGATGATGATGGGATCATGTCTCTAGTTATTTTGGTTTGGTTATGTACCATTCCAATGTTTTGGGATAGATTTTGATCTTTGGAATGGGTATTTTTAAAGGATTAAGATGTTGGGATTATTACATCATTAAAAGAGTATTTGGAACTTGGGAATGTAAGAAAAATGTTCAAACGAGACTTCATGACCATGGTGGGTTGGTTTATCTTGTGGTAGTTCTTGATAGCTTCTCAAGGATGAAAAGGTTTTAAGGTTAGTGGATTGTAAAGTCTCGTATTTTTTGAACTGCGTTAAGAAACGAATGTTTTTAAACTTTTTTATTGTAACGACAGGTTAGTTTTAAAACAAAGATTTAGGATAATGTTTTGTGAGTTGGGATCTTTTAAATGTGTTTATATCAGTCTTGAGTAAAGGCTTGAAGATATTTCCAAAATGCTATATGGGTTTCGGGAGCACCGAGCCCGGCAGAGGTGTTCGCATAGGCTACACACGGTTAGTCAAACCATGAAGATCATCCATTCGTTTTAAAAGGGGTGTCCAGTAGCTGACACACAGTCACTTCAGGGTCTGTCAGACTGTGCGAGTCAAACTGTGTGGCTTATTGAGTTTTATGTTTTGGGTTAATTTATTTAATTAAATTTTGGATTAAAAAATTTTAATTAAGTGATGTGAATTGGGGGTTTTATATAATTAAATTCAAGTTTAAGAAGAATTTAATAAATTGATGTTAAATCTGGTGTTTATTTTATTAAATTGAGGTTGAGAGAATTTAATTAATTGGTAATAAATTGGAGAATTTATTTAAATAAATTCAGTTGAAAATAATTTAATTAAATAAAGTGAAATATGGGTTTTATTAATTTAAATTAAAACTGAGAGAACATAAATGATGATGAATTAGAAAATTCATTTCATTAAATCCAATTGAAAAGAGATTTAATAAAATAAGGAGAAACATGGTTTTCATTTAATTAAATTAATGTTGAGAGAATTTAATTAAATCAGGGCGAGATGCAGAATGTAGAATTCATTTAATTAAATTGTGTTGGAAAGAATTAAACTAAATGGCATTGAATGGGGAAATTTATTTAATTAAATTTAGGTTAAGATAATTTAATTAAATGGTGATGAATTTTATAATTTAATTAATTAAATTCAGTTGAAAAAAATGTAAATAAATAAAGTGAAATGGGAGTTTTATTTAAATAAATTAAAGCTTAGATAATTTAATTAAATGGTGATGAATTAAAGAACTTATGTAATTAAATTTAGTAGATATGAATTTAATAAAATAAATTGAAATAAAAGTTTTATTTAATTAAATTAATGGTGAGAAAATTTAATTAAATGAGGTAGAGATGGAGAATAGAGAATAAATATAATTAAATTGTGTTGTAGAGAATTTAATTAGAGGTAGTTGAATGATGGAATTAATTTAATTAAATTATGTTGATATCTTTTAATTAAAATATGTTGAGTGGTATATTTTTTTTAATTAAATTAAATTAAAAAGAATTTAATTAGATGGTGTTTAATGTGGAGTTGGGCTTTATCAAAGAGGTGTAAAAAATGATGTGTTTAAATGGGCAGTTGGGGTTTATTAAGGAGGAGTAATAAATGAGGTGTTTAAATAGGGATTTTGGGTTTATCAAATATGTGTAATAATTGATGTGTTTATATAGGGAGGTTGGGGTTTATCAAAGACGTGTATAATTAAATAGTAATAATAATAATATGATGGTTATCACTAGTATTATTGACATTTTATTAATCCTTATAGTTTATTGGTGTTTATAATTTATTTTAGAGGGGAAAGAAGGAGGGAGTCATACCCCCATTTTCTCCCATACGTGCAGCGCGACTCCCCTTGGCTCTCCCTTGGTGGCGCGCTACCCCCTCAACCCAGCTTCCTCACAGCGCATCGGATCATAGTGGTTCCTTCACAATGTTCGTCTGTCTCAGTGAGGTGAGTACTTTTCTATGAGTTTTGTTTTTCACATTTACCGTTTCGGTTCTCTATCTTCAGTGATGCACCCATGGTGCAACACCCATGGGTGGCACACTACTACTCCTCAAGGCTCCTCTTCGTGTAGTTATCTCCTTCCGGTTCCTTCACAAAAGTTGTCTGGCTTGGCGTGGTGAGTCATTATCATTGAATTTCATTGTTCGCATTGTATGTTTTGCCTCTCCATCACCCAGTATCCATTATGCCAAATCCCTATAATCAGGTTTAATTTGGTTTCTTCTTTTCTTCTGGTTTTAGGTGGTGTGGAAGATATCTCGGGACCCGTTTTCCATATTACGATGACCTTCGCTGAAGGCGAAGTAGTTTGGCTCGATTTGGTTCACCACCATCATTTTTGGGTAAGGATATATTCCAGATAATTGGTTTCTCACCACTTTAATTAGGTGATTATGGTTTATTTGAGTTTCAGTTAATTATTTGGTTATGCATTTTTCCACACTGCACTAATTTTGGGTTTTAGTATTGTTTATATGGTGTTTCAATCCATTTTCATGTGAGCGAGAATTTATGTTGAAGTGTGTGTACGAGTGAGAAATGACTTTGAGTTAGAAATCATAACTTAGCCATTCCTAGATATAGGGTTCTAATCTTTACCTAATTAGTAAAATACAGTTTTGTTGATTTATTTATTTTGATAAAGTTGACTGCAATGTTTGAATAAATTGTTTATTGGTGGGATTACATAATTAATTGTGAATTAATTGTATGCTTTAAGGTTGTAATTGATATAAATAGTTAAGGGATTAATTATGATATATCAAATTTGTTAAGATGTGATAATTATTTATTAATTAATTATATCAACTTAACCAATTTAATATCTCATAATTAATCCCCCTAGATTTTTATCTCAATTTCAACCTCAAAGCATAAAATTAAATCCCAATTAATTCTCTCATCCAACCAATAAATTATTTATTCAAATGTTACAATCAAATTTATGAAAATTATTAAGTTAACAAAACTATATTTTATTAATTAAGAAATGTTTAGAACCCAGCCTCAAAGAATGTCCAAGACATGCTTTCTAACTCGAAGTTTTTTCTCAATCGCCCACTCACACTTTATGACAAATTCTCTCTCACATGAAAATGGATCGCAACACCATATCAACAATTCCAGCACCCAAAAGCAGTGCAGTGGGGACTAACTCACACCCAAATAATTAACTGAAACTCAAATAAACTATAAAAAAATAATTCAAGGGATGAGAAACCAATTATTGGTCATATATCCTTACCCAAAAATGATGGCGGTGAACAAAATAGATCTTAACTACTTAGACTTTGATGGTGGTCATGAGAATATGAACCAACGGGTCTAGAGACATCTTCTGCACCCCCTAGAATCATAAAAAAATAATAAACAGAATTAAACCTGAATATATGTTTTTTTCCTAATAGTGACCCAGCGATGGAGAGACGAAACATACGATATGAACAACGAAACACATGGAGAAGGAATCTCCTCTCCAAACTAGACAACTTGGGTGAAGGAACCAGAAGGAGAAAACCACGCGAAGAGGATTTGGGAGGAGGGTTGGTGCGCTACCCATGGTTTTGCACCATGGTTGCGTCACTAGTGACATTGAACCGAAATAGTTGATGTGAACAACAAAATCCATGGAGATGGACTCACCTCACTGAGATGGACAAACTTCGAGAAGAAACCACCACAATCTGATGCACCTAGAGGAAGCCAGGTTGAGGGGGTAGTGTTCCACCATGGTAGAGATGAGGGGAGTCACGCCTCACATATATAAGAAAAGGGGGGGTGCACCTACCTCCTTCTTTCCCCTTTAAAATAAACTAAAAACCCTAATAAACTAAAAGGATTAATATAGTATCAATAATAATAATAATAATCATCATCATCATCATCATCATATTATAATTATTATCATTTAATTTTACACATCTTTGATAAACCCCAACCTTCCCATTTAAACACATCATTTATTATAGATCTTTGATAAACCCAAAATCCCCATTTAAACACCTCATTCATTACACCTCTTTAATAAACCCAAACTCCCCATTTAAACACATAATTTATTACACCTCATTGATAAACCCCAACCCCCATTTAATATTATGTAATTAAATTCATTTCAACTGAATTAAATTAAATAAAATCCCATTCTCAACATCATTTAATTAAAAACTCTCAATATAATTTAATTAAGTTAATTCTCCAATTCAACACCATTTAATTAAATTCTTTCCAACACAATTTAATTAAATTAATTCTCCATTCTCCATCTCACCCTCATTTAATTAAATTCGCTCAGTTTTAATTTAATTAACTAAAACCCTTGTGTCATATTATTTAATTAAAATATTTATAACTAAATTTAATTAAATAAATTATCCAATTCGTCATCATTTAATTAAATTCTATTATCTTTAATTTAATTAAAGAAAATAAATATTTTATATTATTTAGTTAAATTCATTTCAACTGAATTTAATGAAATAAATTCTCAAATTAATTATCATTTAATTAAATTCTCTCAACCTCAATTTAATTAAATGAATTCCATTTAATTTAATTCTCTCAAATGAAATTTAATTAATTGAATTCTACATTCTCTATCTTTACCTAATTTTATTATATTCTCTTAGTTTTAATTTATTTAAATTAAACCCCCATTTTACATTATTTAATTAAATTTTATTTCAACTGAATTTAATTAAATAAATTCTCCAATTCATCTTCATTTAATTAAATCCCGTCATCCTTAATTTAATTATATAAAACCCCTTACATCACATTATTTGGTTAAATTCTTTTCAACTGAATTTAATTAAATAAATTATCCAATTCATCATCATTTAATTAAATTCTCCCAATTTAAATTTAATTAAGTAAATCCATCATTTCAAATAAATTAATTAATTTCCTCTTAAACTTGAATTTAATTAAATAAAACCCCCAACTTATATCATTTATTTTAATTCATTTTAATCCTAAATTTAATTAAATAAATTAACTTGAAACATAAAACTTAGTAAGATGCGCGGTTTGAATCAGATGGTCTGACAAACCATGCACTGACTATACATCTAATACTAGACATGCATTATAACATGCATGGCTGACCCACATGATTTTACCTACAGTGTGCAGCCTATGCATTCACCTCTGTCAGGCCAGGTGCTCCCAAAAACTACCCAGCCATCTGGGAAACTCCTTGAGCATTTACCCATGACCGATATAAACACGTTTAAAAGATCCTGACTTGAAAAACATCATCCTAAAGCTTGGTTTTAAAACCAAACCGTCATTAAAATGAAAAACATAAAAAAAACTATCATGTTTTAACCCGATTCAAAAAACACAAGAAGTTACTGGTAGTTAGAAGTTATTGAACTACCCTTAAAACCATCACTGGAACTCCATATAATCATTTAAATTCAAAAAAAGTATAAAACCAATTATAATAGTGTGATGATATGATTAATCAATTGATGGGTCCATTTTTTTGTAACTTCATTGAACTACCAGATGGTTACGATACAACCTATACATTCATGGTTTAAAACCTCCACCTACTATGTTGTGGTAAAATATTCACTATGTGATAATTTATAAAATAGAACCAACAGAATTTGAACATAAACATATATGGTGTGACCTATTTTGTTACAGAATAAGCACTTAGGATATAGAACCACTTTAATCTTACCAAAAATATTCTTAGTGTGACTATTTAGGTCATTATGTGTCTACATCCTTCCAGATTCAAAGTAAAATCTCCTAGATTTAATTATGGTGTGTCATTGACTTCATGGTGTCATACATATTTAGAAATATATACAGAAATCCACTCAATGACACTTCAGGTAATGACCAATAGTTTTTTAATGTGTTAGAACCGTATGTATTTTAAAATCAACATTACAATGATTATATTCAGAGTATGATAGATGGTTCATGGTATGTCTTCTATAAATACCAAACTATGTCAAAACTTATTAAAGTATTATTTAATTTCCCTCATGGTACTTTAATACATCTAAACATCAACAATACTCTATCTTGGTAAAAATCATAAAAATAATTCAACCAAAACAACATTTTGTTGCAATATGGCGTATTAGAATTTGTTAAGAAATTTTATAGTTAGTGAGACTACGATTTATTATAGATATATTTAATATACTAATGAGTGATAAAATAGGTTTTGTGAATTGTTTGACCCCACAATTATAGACCATATAGAGTTTCATACACTATGTATTTAATATAGCATGGGTTTATTTTTATATTTTTATTTCCCCATACCTAAGGTTAGTGTGATATAAAACCTAAGAAACATTATACTCTAAGACCTTTATTTTATAAGACTGGTGTAATTTTATTTTATTAGGTATTATCTAGTAGTTTAACAAGACATAACAAAAGAAAAATATGTGAATATTTGTGGAACAACCCTCCAAAGATATAGGTAAAATGAATAAAGAGTCACTGTTGTTACATCAATAAAAGAAACTTTCACAACTGGAATTATTCCCACAATTGAGAAAGAACCCAATTCGTGGTTGATGAAGAATCATAATGAAATCATCATCAATTAAATTTGTATAAGTGACATTGGAAAAATAATTCAAATAATTGATAAGATTAAAGAGATTAGAAGAAAATGGTTGCTTTACCATAACCACACACATAACTCTATATGAGGATGCTAGAGGTTCCCCTCTCACAATATATCAAATTATTCATATAAATTGTATTAAATATTTTACATAAATAAGTATGTGATAGATCCATGGGGTTTTATATATTTTAAGGAGATCAATTATTTAAGAGAATAGAATGAACTAAAAGTGGAATCAAATAAATTTTCATTCCATATTTTTGTTAGACCATCTAGAACTCCAACAAAACATAAAAAGAGGTGTTTAAGAATCAGTATATTTTTAAATGATTAATATGTAATTTTCATATTTTAAATTATTAATAAAAAATAGATAAGAGGTTGATTAGAATCTACAGTAGATTAAAAAGTATAAACTAAAAATTTGTGTGGTATTAATCCATATATAGTGATCTTAAAATGGTATCAGGAAATATTTTTAATGGTATCATACCATTGAGAAGATAAGTATAAATTGTTTTTAATGTAGAAACACTCATTATTTTCAAATTTATTTGATATTTAACCAATAACGTGGTATCATCCTATCATTCTAAAGATACATATAAGCTTTTGGAAGAAAAAATCATGTCAAAAAAATATTTACCAATGATAAATATCATTTTAATATATTACTTCAAGAGATAAATGTATTTAGAAGGATTTTTTGGTAAGAAATCGAGGGATTTTTATGGTTATCTGGAAAATTTGGGTCCCTATGAAAAATGATGGAACTCTATGTCTTGTTGAATTTGTGAATATTTCAAGATTATTTCATTCAGTGAATGAAGAGAGTGACATTAGAAATTTTATATTTTGGGATTAGAATTCGGTTTTCTATATTGAGATCTGACTTAGTAGGATTATATTATTTTTCAATGACTCAATTCCAAGAAGAAGATTCACTCAGGATAAATATTAAAGGAAACCAAAACTATGTTCATAAGAAATAGATCATAATTTGAAGTTTGGAAATAATGGTTTATATGTCTAACAATTCATATCTGGATTAATGGTGAAAAGAGTTAAAATTTATGATAAGATGATGATTTTATTCTAATATCAAGTGTAAGAGGTTTTTAATACTATAAATTTTCATTGAATTTTATAGAAAATATGAGGGGTGGTTAAATTTATTTTTGTAACTCCAATAAGAAGGAAGATGAAGACCCATTTTTTTCATTCAAAAAGGGGTTAGAGAAGAGTGATAGATTTTGACTATATTGGATATTGTAAACATAATAAAAAGGGGGATAATGTTTCAAACCTATGTTTATTGGTTGGATTTTTTTAACCCTTGCTAAATAGGGGCGTTTTTTATGGTGTTTTAAATGAAATTTCTACCTATTAGAAATGGTTAATATCATTATTCCATAGTATTCCTGGACAAACATTAGTGATTAATTGAATGAGGTAGTTTCATTTCGAAAATGAATAATTCCACACATTAAATAGGTGGAACACATCATAGATGAAGCTAAACAAAAGTATTTGGGCACACAAAAACTAATAATTTTACACCATGTCATGGTAGAAGTAATGTTTCTTTGGAAATTAACTAATGAAACACAAGGTAGCCATGTATGATCATAGTGTGCAACCTGGTTAAAGATTGGGTGTTTTTCAAAGATGTTTCAGAATTATAAATTCTAAAATAGGTATTATATGCACTCCACATTTTGAATTTTGTAATTTTCACTTTCCAATTTAACTACGAAAAATGGGGAATTCCACTATGAGAATATTTGAAGTCATGGTGGACTCATGTAAAAATATGTAAGGGAACTATATCATGGAATGTTTCATTGATGGAAAAACTAGAAAGGAAAAAACATGACACCATTAAATAAATCATGGTGATCATTGAGTTATTATAAATATATATCCAATTTAAAAAATATGATCATTTTGATTTTAAATTTTTAGGTCTTTTCACTAAGTTTTATTCTATGATTATTTGGTAACATTTAATGAGGATTTAATATAGTGATATGTGTGCCATGATATTCAGAAGACCTTATGGGAATATACTTAGTTTATTTAGAAATTTAATGCAACATGGATACAAATAAGTGGAATACATATTTATTGAAATATGAATATCATGATGAAATACCTAAGCAGTTATATTTGGAGGTTTAGAAGAAAATTGTAATGTGGAGATATTATATTTGATAATAAATGAATATAAATAAATAATCTAGTCTTTTCATTTGAGAAATTTAAATGATTATTTTGAAGGGTTGATTCATGTTGAATACTATAAAATCGTCCATACCAAGAGAATCGAATCATTATTACAAATACTGAATTATGTTTGAATACGATCAATGATCATGGATATATATTGGGATGAATTATTTGAATTATAAAGGGTTGTTTTGAATAATGGGGGATGGTAATTTGAATATATAAATTGGTTCTATACATGGAAATATAGTGATGATCTCGGATAATAACAAAGTTTTTATATTATAAACACCATATGTTTAGATTTCATAGAGTCATATATAAATATAAATAAGATATAAAGGACTTTTAAATATGTTATGGGTCTATATTTAAATATCATCTTCAAAAGAGGCTGGGGAATGTATTTAAATATCTGAAGTTTCAGACAAGAAATATAGAAGTGAGGAGAGGAAGCACATTGATACCTAAGGCATAATCAAAATAATGATATGGAGATAAAGAGAGGAGGTTTTGCAATTTTTTTAACTTTTTCAGTGTCTGTGTAAATAAAAGATAAACATTGTTGGAGTTGGTGGTCTAGAACCAATTACTTTGTACTTTATTCATTAATAAAAGCCTTATCACATCTTGATTGTTCTCCTGCGTAACAATGCATGTGATAATGTCCTAAAGACAGCTGTTGTATTAATGGGTCATAGCGGATCCCTGCTATGATGAGCACCCGAAAGTACCATAACACTATTCTTGAATATATGTTCTATGGAAGGATGATATTATTTGAGGGGCACAAATAATACAGGTCATTAGGGGTGAGGACTCATAAAACTTTGAGGCACCTTCTCATGGTGTGTGCCCCTGGTAATATCCAGGATAATATTATGAGAATGAGACCCGCCAATAGGAAATCCACATTTCATAGTGTCATTGGATGTTCCTATCTGTGGATGTGTGTATTGGTCCTTAGACATTAAGATTATTATTAATGGGTATTACAACTCACACACTTAGATGTATTGACGAAAACTGTGACGACACACTGTTCGCAGCGAGGTAGGATACGTTGGGTGTGTCATGAGTAATACTGCATTAATAGATAATGCGAGAAAGGATTTGTCCCTTCCGTTCCATAAAGGAAGTAGATATCTCAGGCCCTTTGATGGAATTGATATAGCCGAAATAAATCCATGGCCATGGTAAGTTATGGGCGAGTTCAATTTCAGGAAGTCAAAGAAAGAATAATCGAGCACATGGGATGATGACACTAGCATGCAACCCGCTTGATTGGAGATATCGAGACAAAGGGATTATATTACACGGTAAGCATTCGTAGGAGGTGACACATTATTGCGGTGTTAAATTCTTTCTCTATGGGTGCCTCGGTGTGTTTCTAGATGCTAACCTTGGACTTTAGGCAGGCTCCACCTAATGCCACTGAGAAAGAGGCCTAGAGGGTCACACACTAAGTGTGTCCATGTATCTGAGTTAAATATTAATTTAACAAGTTGAATAAAGATTATTCCTGATTGTGGTTTAATAATTATTCAAGGATGTCTGATCGCATTTATTTCGACACTAGTTATTCAAGAGAATATATTGTGGGTGGAATAATATGTATTTATTAGCGAGTAATGCAGTTAAATTTATTTAAGAAATAAATAGTCATTACTCAAGGTCTAATAAATTAGGTGGAGGAAAATAAATAAAACTGGAAAAATAAAAGTACGCGCCATTTATGTTTATACATACATGCTGTGTAGTTTCTTTTTTCGGGATTCGTGAGAAAATATTGTTTTTTAATTAAATGTTATTAAATGTGATACACTGGATGCATGTCAAATAATAATGATGGTCAAATTTCATTATTAAGACATGGAGTATTACTAAGAATTAAATGAAATAATTAAATGCTTTTGGGAAATTAATTCATTTTATTATTATAAGTATTATAAATCCCAATTACATTATTCTCATGATGGTTGGCCATTTCGGTTGTGCAAAACGGATTGGAAATACTCTCAAGCCAAGAGAGAACTCTCTTTCCACCAAGAACGCTTTCAATTTATGAAAGCAAGATCTTCCACTAGATCAAGGCGATCAAATATGGACATCGCAAGAAAAGGATCTTCCGTGCTAGCACCCAGAGTTCCCTTTGGTAATGTCCAGAGATACGTGGAGCACACGTGGATCATCACTAGAGTAATCCTATACTTGGATTCTGTGAAGCAATGACGGATCACAAGATCGTGACCAGAGACATCAATGAACAAGGAATTCTATTGAGGTAATTCTTATAAATTAATTAAATTAAATATAACCAACATTTGATGATCTTATCTCGAGGGTTTCGTGACTCTTCTTTTCTTTTTCCATTCATCATTCTATTCCTAAGATCCGGCGTTTTTATATCATGACGGATCTCAGATTAAACGCCGTCTAACATTAAAATTAAATTTGGTCAAACCCACCAACGCAGTTCTGCTACGCCCGGAACCCACAAGTGGTATCAGAGGGGTCATATTGTTGATAATAATTATTTAGTTTTTCATTGGTGATTTACGCATTTAATAATTTAGTTATTTAAATTCATGTTTAATCGTTCTGGAAATCTGAATCTCAAGATCTGTTCCTCCTCCCTCATTTCTCGTTCACCTCACAGAAACGAATTTTTCTTTTAATTTTGATTAAAATAAAATAGAGGAACTCATACAGAGGAGCCAAAAGTTTCAAGCTGTACAACACCAGAATACACGGTGTGTATTCAGAAGTACACGTCGTGTAGTCTAGGTTCAATGCATTGACCGATTTACCAAATCAGGTCGTGTATTGAAGTCATTTATGATACCGTGTGTTGACCAGAAATAGGTGGCACACGGTTTTCGGATTACACACCGTGTGGTCCAACTGAACACGGCGTGTATTCCCTTCAGGTTAGGGTTGGGCCGTGTACATCGTACACGACTTTCCCGGCTAGAAACCGTGTAACGCGGAAACTACACGGCGTGTGTCCAAAATAACACACTGTGTACTCTGAAAATTTCTGAAGTACATAAATATGCCATGTCCCCTGGCATGTACGTAGGATGGATGGTGAAGAAAATTACACACCTTGTAGTCAGAACTACATGCCATGTACTCACCCAAATTACGTAGATTTATTAAAATTTATTATTATATTATACAAACCCTTGAGACTTGTACCATGGTGCAGGCGTAAAACTAAGGCACAACATGTGATAAGTGTTTTATATATATGTTTTTAATTTAACATCTGTTTAATGAACGGGAATTCACCAGGTTGCCTCCAAGGTACAAGTTACGTATAAGGATAATTTTAAATGAATTTATTAGTTTAAAATTATGATGGATGAGAATCTCAAGGAAGTTCAGAAAAGGTCTTAAGATAAAAGGATTGATTAATTAAAGATAATTAATTAATTCGAGCGTGATTTATCTTAAATAAGAACGATTAAAGAATTGAATGTAACGTCCCAAAGTTTCATTAATAGAAAATCCCTCTTGATCCAATTAAATGTTTCTTTATGAAAAATGTTTTTATAAGATGTCAACTTCTTTAGTTTTACGTTAAGATTTGTGACCGTTACTTTTTAGTAGTTGAGCAGTGATCATCTGAGTAGTATAAATATAAGGATTTAACGAACCCATTTCTACTCAGACAAAGGAAGCGATGGCCTCATCCAGTAGAATTTCCCCTTACAAAGCCCATTTGTCAGAGCTCGGAAAAGAGGTGGCATCTTTGGGCTTTGACCTTGACCAAGCCCAAGCTGAGCTTCATCAAGTCAAGCTCGAACGTGATCGTCTACAGGAAAAGTGGAAGTTGATTGAAATTACCACTCGAGCGATGTTATCCGAGCCGCCCCAAGAGTCTGTCACCATCGCGCACCTTACCCTTAGGTCTTATGCGGCTATTTTAAGGGGTTCTGTAACAAATAAGTAGCACCATGTTCATGTACATTATTTTTGTATATAATAATGAATATAATTTCTAGTCATTTTTGATACATTGTAATTAGTTTTTAAAGTACAAATGGTGTTTTTAGTTATTATTTAATTAAGAATTATATTTTATTAAATTAAAGGATTTTTGAATTAAATAATATTTTAATAAAATATTATTATTAATATTAAATTAATTTTTTATTAATTATAAATGATCTTATAATTTAATGAATGCAATTAAAATTTTTATTAAGGTTTGAAAGCCATTTCTGTCAAAACCCGTGAATTTTTTTATAAATGTCGTTTTTTATTTTAAAAGTGAAAATTCACATATTTAGAAAATTATTTAGATAAAATAAATATTATTTTTGGAATCAGGACGTCGAAATTATCCAATGGTGAATTTTTCATAATTTTCTGATACATTCAAATTTTTGGGTAAAAATTAAATACCATTTAAATATATAATGTGTTTTATGACATCATAATGACCCAATGGTGATGTAATAAAATAACATAATCCTTATTTTCGGACAATATGTGTTTTATCATTAAAATAATGAGGTTTTTGGTTTTGTTTGACTTACTTTTCAAAGCATTAATGGAGCCCTCAAGACTTATTCAACACTTTGCCTTTTTAAATTAATTTCCATGGGAGTGTGACTCACCTCCACATAAGCAACCCTAATTTTTTAATAAGTTCGGACCTTTTCCTTGTAAAATATTGTTTTCTTCTTTACTTTTCCAGAAACCGTGGGCAAATACCATGGGATGGTTTGTGGTTTGGATTATTTTAATATAAGGGGTCCCAAACCTAAATAATAAAGAATTCTCTCACCTTTCCTATATAAACCCACCCAAGCTCCCACTTCCTCCTCACTAAAATCCCTTGGAGTTCGTCCAACCTCTGCCCTACTCTCTCTAGAATCCTCCCAAGGTGCCCCAAGCTCCCAAGAAGCCTCTCACAAGCCTCTCTCTAGCCTTTGGAAGCACACTTCCAAGTAAGGGTTTTTTCTTCCTTTCTCATTTTTGTCAATTTTCTTTAAGTTGTATTGCCATTTTAATTTCAATTATGAATGTTGGGGTATGGTTTCTCACCTCCCCCATACGGCCCTCTTAATTTTTGAATGATGGGAGAACCCTTTCCCTCTCATTAAATTCCTCCCATGTACACCTGCTACTATGCCGAAATTCCGAAAGGAACTTCTCTCTCTTCTTTTACATTCAAGAAATACTTTTGTATCATGAATTTAAATTCCATTTCAATTGTTGGGAAATGTATATATATATGACATCCTTACTGTCCATTAAATTTAAATATGATGAGGAACCCCTTTCTCTCTCATCAAACTTTTTTATGAATTCTTATGTCACGCTGTTACACTGCCTAAATCGCACCGATTTTCTAAGCCAATGTCATTGTGTAGTGAATACCATGCCCATTTCTCCATCAAGGGTATTCACCTTTATGCACATTTACTTATTGATTGTAAATTTTCATGTGTGAATTCCACATTCCTTTATCATGGAATAAATTATTATGTTTTATGAATCCATGTTTTATGATCCATGTGGCACACTTATGCATGAAATGAAACGTTTAAGAAGGGTGTGCCCTGATAGCGCTCCAATGAATTGGGTAAAGTATAGTATCGTGATACGTCATGTGCAATGAGTGTTGACTCATGATAATTCATGTGCAACGAGGGTTTAGTCGTGCTTCAAGTGCAATGAGGGTTTACTCATGATCCATGTGCAATGAGCCTTGGCTCATGCTAATTCAATGTTAAGTGTTGTTGCCACATTTCCATGTTATGGTTATCATGCTTTATCAGGCCTTTATGTTCATGTTACTCTAATTCTCTATTGACGTTCCTATTTCCTAACATGTATTGTACTCCTCATGTTATTCATTGTTTACTCCCTTACTGGTCTTTATAGCTCACCCTTTTCTTATGCGTGTCCTCGGGTTATCCCATGCAATGCTAAGTACGAAGGAATGTAGTGGTCATGTAAAGGAAGTTTTAAATAAAGATGTTGTATTTCAAGTTTAAAGTTTTTATGTAATGATCCTAATCCCCAAAGACACTAAACCTCTCGATCTTCTTTGTTGTATCAAGTGAAGTTTTATGTAATAAAGCGTGATTGAGTTGTATTAAAAAGCAGGGTTGTCATAGTTGGTATCAGAGGATAGGTTTAGTTATTTTTGGGATTAGGAATCCCTAGTAAAGCCTTAGACACAAGACTAAGTATAATAAAAAAATCCCTAAGTATTGGTAAATACTATGTAAGTGGTTTATCAAACAAATACATCCCTGTCTGGATACGAGCAGGTAGAGGCGGCTCTGGCACAGATGTATCCTAGGGGTAAAACCCAAAAACACAGCTTTGAGCTAGACTCGAACGGGAACTGGTGCACGACAACGGGCCTTGCTGCACTCTTGGTTACGACACTCCCGGGGGATATGTTTTGATAAATTCACAATCTTAGTATGAACCCTTATTAAGGGAAAAATGTCCCTAAGAATATATATTAGAAGGAAGATCATGAAAAGCCTGGATTGAATCCTATAGACTCATGAGTTAAAGAGATTAAAGTTTATTTATAAGTCATCAACTTTTGTCTTTGGATTACCCTTTATGTGTTACCCCTAACATTCCTTTTATTCCAGCCAATGGCCGGTAATAGGAGAACTCGGGCTAACAACCGTTGTAAAGATCAGTGTGATGATTGTACTTATGAGATTCCGAATCCAATGGGAGCGGGAATCGCAATCTTTGTCACACTTCTCTCTCAGCTAACTCAAGTTTTGAATAGAAACACTGGTCAAGAGGAACATTCAACCCCCCCTAAGAAAGAACAAGTCGCTATTGAAAGCTTCATGAGACAAAGGCCTCCTACTTTTAGTGGATCATCCGATCCCACGATCGCTGGACAATGGATCAACTCCATTGAAAAGATATTCTCCATCCTCCAATGCTCTGAAAAAGAGAAGGTTCTCCTGGCGGCTTATCGTATGGAGGGTGAAGCTGATCAATGGTGGACGTTGATCAGAAATAAGAAGCCTGAGGAGGAGATCGAGGCTTTGGAATGGAAGGAATTCTGGAAGATGTTTTTCGATAAATATTTTCCACGCACCCTCCGTCTTAAGATGGATGGCGACTTCCTTTCCCTCAAACAGAAATATGAAGAATCTGTGGGAGTGTACGAGGAAAACTTCACAAGTCTTGCACGATATGCTTACGGCTTTGTCGTTACCCCCGAATGCAAGGTTGACCGCTTCTTTGGTGGGCTGAAGCCTAGCTTGCGGAAATCATTAGCGATCCGTGACTTCGACAGCTATGAAGAAATTGTCCGATTAGCCCTCAAGGTTGAAATGGAGATCGGAGAATCACAGGGGTAACATGGGGACAAGAATCGTAATGTGGACTTCAATGCTGGTGGTCCGATGGATAAATCCAACGGCGCTAAGAAATTCCAGCACCCCACTTGCCAAAAGTGTGGAAAGAAGCACCCTGGAAATTGCCTTAGGGGGACAAGAAAATGCTTCAAGTGTGGAAGAGAAGGGCACCTAGCTGTTAACTGTCAGAAAGAAGGACCCGCGGCTACGACAGAGGAGAGGAACGCTCCGTTCGAACCTCAACGCGTTGTTCAATGATACAGATGCAAAGAACCGGGTCATTTGGCAAATCAGTGCCCTAATCCAAGGGTTATCGGAGGCAACCAGCAACCTCCAAGACAGCAAGGAAGAACTTTTGTCATCACAACTGCCAAAGTGAACCCCGACAACGAAGTGGTGATAGGTACTCTAGTTATTCATTCAAGAATAGCGAACTTACTTTTTGATTCAGGTTCTATGCATTCTTTTATATCTCAAAAGTTTAGTAGAACAATCCCTGCACCACCACAAATCATGGAAGTAAAGATGTTGGTGAGTACGGTAAATGGGGCAATCATTGCATCCCATGAGTATAAGTCCTCCCCTGTTATAATCTGTGGATTGAATTTCCCGGTGAACCTCGTCATACTCCCTTTGGTGGAATTTGATGCAATTCTTGGCATGGATTGGCATTCATTATATAGAGCCAACATAAATTGTCGGGAGAGGGAAATCACACTCCATATGGAGAATCGACCCCCAATTCTTTACAAGTGTCAGGAGGAAGATGAATCTCCTTTAGCTCCATCATCTCAAGAATGGATATTACTTCCTTATGAGCACGCATATCTGGCTCAAATGATTGAGTCCAAGGAAGAAACCACCCTTGAAGAAATTCCTATTGTGAGGGAATTCGCTGAAGTATTTCCCGAGGAACTTCCTGGTCTTCCTCCAAGAAGAGATGTTGAGTTCTCAATTGAACTTATACCTGGGGTGCTACCAATATCCAAGACTCCATATAGAATGGATGTTGTTGAGCTTGAAGAGCTGAAGAAACAACTACAGGAGAATCTGGATAAAGGGTTTATACGCCCATGTGCATCACCATGGGGTGCACCAGTCCTCTTCGTCAAGAAGAAGGATGGGTCAATGCGGCTTTGCATCGATTATCATGAACTTAACAAAATCATGATAAAGAACAAGTATCCTCTCCCAAGAATCGATGACTTGTTTGATCAGCTGCGTGGAGCACAATACTTCTCCAAGGTGGACTTGCTGTCGGGATATTATCAAGTAAGGGTGAAGAAGGAAGATATCCCCAAGACTGCTTTTCGTACAAGGTACGGGCACTATGAATTCATAGTAATGCCTTTCGAACTCACCAATGCTCTAGCAATATTCATGGACTTGATGAATAGAGTCTTTAGAGATTACCTAGACAAATTTGTGGTAGTCATTATAGATGATATTCTAATATACTCCAAAACCAAGGAGGACCATGAGGAGCATTTAAGAACTGTACTGGAGACTTTGTGCAAGGAGAAGCTCTATGCCAAGTACAGCAAGTGTGAGTTCTGGTTGAAGGAAGTCTCATTCTTGGGCCATATCATCACAAGCAATGGGATATCTGTGGACCCCTCCAAAATAGATGCAATTGAGGGATGGCTGAGGCCAACATCGCTAACTGATATCCGTAGCTTCTTGGGGTTAGCTGGATATTATCGATGATTTGTGAGAAATTTCTCACGATTTTCCAACCCTCTTACCAAGCTAACTCGAAAGGGAGTAAAGTTTTCTTGGAGTGATGAATGCGAGGAAAGCTTCAAGGAGTTGAAAAGGAGGCTTATCACTGCACCCGTGCTCACTTTACCCACAAGTGTGGAGCTTTTTGTGGTATTCAGTGATGCTTCGAAGAAGGGATTAGGATGTGTGCTGATGCAGAATGATAAATTGATATCCTATGCCTCAAGGCAGTTGAAAATCCATGAGCGAAACTATCCAATGCATGATCTGGAGTTGGCGGCGGTGATCTTTTCCTTGAAAATCTGGCGGCATTATCTCTATGGAGAGAAATGTGAGATATATACTGACCACAAGAGTCTTAAATATATATTCACACAGAAAGAGCTTAATATGCGCCAGAGAAGATGGATAGATCTCATCAAGGATTATGACTGTTCAATACATTACCACCCTGGGAAAGCGAACAAGGTGGAAGATTCCCTAAGTTGAAAGTATCCAGCTATTCTATCAATGATGAGAATTGAGAAGGATCCAATCTTTTTAGACTTGATGAAGATGGATGTGGGAATCATAAAGAATGGAACATCATCAATCCTTTCACAAATGATTGCTCAACCATCTCTTTTGGAAAGGATAAATGATGCTCAAAAGGATGATGCAGGAATCCAAGAAAAAGTGAAAGCTATCAAAAAGGGAAAATCCTCAAATTTTAATGTTAATGGAGAAGGAATTGTGCGGTTTGGGAAAAGACTATGTGTTCCATCAAGTTCGGAGCTGAAGAAAGAACTTTTGGATGATGCACATAGTTAAAATTTCTCTATTCACCCAGGGAGCACAAAGATGTATCGAGAACTCCAAGAAAACTTTTGGTGGGATAATATGAAGAAGGAGATCGCTGAATATACATCAAAGTGCCTGGTGTGTCAGCAAGTGAAGGCAGAGAGGCAGAAGTCTAAGGGGATGATGCAACCATTGCCCATACCAGAATGGAAATGGGAGAACATCACCATGGACTTCGTCACTGGACTTCCAAGGACATCCAAATGCAACAATGCAATCTGGGTTGTTGTGGATCTTCTTACAAAGACTGCACACTTCATTGCTATTCGAGAGGATTTCTCTTTGGATCAACTGGCACGGATATATATCAGGGATGTGGTACGGTTGCATGGAGTACCACTATCTATTGTTTCTGACCGAGATCCAAAATTCACCTCTAGGTTTTGGAAGAGTCTTCAACAAGCTCTGAATACTGAAGTGAACTTCAGTACGGCCTATCATCCTCAAACTGATGACCAATCTGATCGGGCTATCCAAACACTTGAGGATATGTTGAGAGCGTGCTCAATGGACTTTAAAGGAGTATGGGATCAACATCTTTCTCTAGTTGAGTTCTCTTATAATAATAGTTTCCACTCGAGCATCCAAATGGCACCATATGAAGCCCTGTATGGGAAAAGGTGTAGAACACCGGCATGTTGGGATGAGGTCGGTGAACGTAAGCTGCTTGGACCAGAAATGGTCGAAGAAATGGTGGAGAAGGTGAAAACCATTCAGCAGCATATCAAGGCAGCCCAAAGTCGACAGAAGAGTTATGCAGATAATCGTCGATGAGACCTTGAGTTTAAAGTCAGAGACATGGTGTTTTTATGCATATCTCCGTGGAAGAAGGTCATGAGGTTTGGAAAGAAAGGGAAGTTAAGTCCAAGGTACATCGGCCCCTTCGAGATTCTTGATCGTGTTGGGGCTGTGGCCTATCGACTAGCACTTCCACCTACTATGCCCAAGGTACATGATGTCTTCCATTTATCCCTCTTAAGGAAGTACATATCAGACCCTTCACATGTAGTCTCTTCCGAGGTGGTACAATTAGAAGACGATCTTTCTTATGAGGAGGAACCAGTGAAGATATTAGATCGTAGAGAAAAGTTCTACGAAATACGACAATGCCCCCCGTCAAGGTGTTGTGGAGAAACCACAAGTTTGAAGAAGCAACTTGGGAGTCGGAGGATATGATGAAGCTAAGTTACCCACATTTGTTTTAGTGTGGGAAAAGGAAAATTTCGAGGGCGAAATTTCTTAAGGGGGGAATATTGTAACGACCCAAAGTTTCATTAATAGAAAATCTCTCTTGATCCAGTTAAATATTTCTTTATGAAATTTTTTTTTATAAGATGTCAACTTCTTTAGTTTTACGTTATGATTTGTGACCGTTACTTTTTAGCCGTTAAGCAGTGATCATTTGAGTAGTATAAATATAAGGCTTTAACGAACCCATTTCTACTCAGACAAAGGAAGTGATGGCCTCATCCAGTAGAATTGCCCCTTAAGAAGCCCATTTGTCAGAGCTCGGAAAAGAGGTGGCGTCTTTGGGCTTTGCCCTTGACCAAGCCCAAGCTGAGCTTCATCAAGTCAAGCTCGAACGTGATCGTCTATGGGAAAAGTGGAAGTTGATTGAAATTACCACTCGAGCGATGTTATCTGAGCCGCCCCAAGATTCTGTCACCATCGCGCACCTTACCCTTAGGTCTTATGCGGCTATTTTAAGGGGTTATGTAACAATTAAGTAGCGCCATGTTCATGTACATTATTTTTGTATATAATAATGAATATAATTTCTAGTCATTTTTGATACATTGTAATTAGTTTTTAAAGTAAAAATGGTGTTTTTAGTTATTATTTAATTAAGAATTATATTTTATTAAATTAAAGGATTTTTTAATTAAATATTATTATTAATATTAAATTAATTTTTTATTAAGTATAAATGATCTTATAATTTTATGAATGCAATTAAAATTTTTATTAAGGTTTGAAAGCCATTTCTGTCAAAACCTGTGAATTTTTTTATAAATGTCAGTTTTTATTTTAAAAGTGAAAATTCACATATTTAGAAAATTATTTAGATAAAATAAATATTATTTTTGGAATCAGGACGTCGAAATTATCCAACGGTGAATTTTTCATAATTTTCTGAGACAGTCAAATTTTTGGGTAAAAATTAAATACCATTTAAATATATAATGTGTTTTGTGATATCATAATGACCCAATGGTGATGTAATAAAATAACATAATCCTTATGTTTGGCCAATATGTGTTTTATCATTAAAATAATGAGGTTTTTGGTTTTTTTTGACTTACTTTTCAAATCATTAATGGAGCCCTCAAGACTTATTCAACACTTTCCCTTTTTAAATTAATTTACATGGGAGTGTGACTCACCTCCACATAAGCAACCCTAATTTTTTAATAAGTTCGTACTTTGGCCTTGTAAAATATTGTTTTCCTCTTTCCTTTTCCAGAAACCATGGGCAAATACCATGGGATGCTTTGTGGTTTGGATTATTTTAATATAAGGGGTCCCAAACCTAAATAATAAAGAATTCTCTCACCTTTCCTATATAAACCCACCCAAGCTCCCACTTCCTCCTCACTAAAATCCCTTGTAGTTCGTCCAACCTCTGCCCTACTCTCTCTAGAATCCTCCCAAGGTGCCCCAAGCTCCCAATAAGCCTCTCACAAGCCTCTCTCTAGCCTTTGGATGCACACTTCCAAGTAAGGGTTTTTTCTTCCTTTCTCATTTTTTTCAGTTTTCTTTAAGTTGTATTGCCCTTTTAATTTCAATTATTAATGTTGGGGTATGGTTTCACACCTCCCCCATACTGCCCTCTTATTGTTTTAATGATGGGAGAACCCTTTCCCTCTTATTAAATTCCTCCCATGTACATCTGCTACTATGCCGAAATTCGGAAAGGAACTTCTCTCTCTTCTTTTACATTCAAGAAATACTTTTGTATCATGAATTTAAATTCCATTTCAATTGTTGGGACATGTATATATATAAGACATCCTTACTTTCCATTACATGTAAATATGATGAGGAACCCCTTTCTCTCTCATCAAACTTTTTTATGAATTCTTATGTCACGCCGTTACGCTGCCGAAATCGCACCGATTTTCTAAGACAATGTCATTGTGTAGTGAATATCATGCCCATTTCTCCATCAAGGGTATTCAAATTTATGCACATTTACTTATTGATTGTAAAGTTTCATGTTTTAATTCCACATTCCTTTATCATGGAATAAATGATTATGTTTTATGAATCCATGTTTTATGATCCATGTGGCACACTTATGCATGAAATGAAATGTTTAAGAAGGGTGCGCCCTGATAGCGCTCCAATGCATTGGGTAAAGTATAGTATCATGATACGTCATGTGCAATGAGTGTTGACTCATGCTAATTCAAGTGCAACGAGGGTTTACTCGTGCTTCAAGTGCAATGAGGGTTTACTCATGCTCCATGTGCAATGATCCTTGGCTCATGCTAATTCAATGTTAAGTGTTGTTGCCACATTTCCATGTTATGGTTATCATGCTTTATCATGACTTTATGTTCATGTTACTCTAATGCTCTATTGACGTTCCTATTTCCTAACATGTATTTTACTCCTCATGTTATTCATTGTGTACTCCCTTACTGGGCTTTATAGCTCACCCTTTTCTTATGCATGTCCTCAGGTTATCCCATGCAATGCTAAGTACGAAGGAATGTAGTGGTCATGTAATGGAATTTTTCAATAAAGATGTTGTATTTCAAGTTTAAAGTTTTTATGTAATGATCCTAAGCCCCAAAGACACTAAACCTCTCGATCTTCTTTGTTGTATCAAGTGAAGTTTTATGTAATAAAGCATGCTTAAGTTGTATTAAAAAGAAGGGTTATCATATTGAATGCTAGTTTTATTTATCTGTAAATATTGTTGCATGTATGGATGATCATGAGCTAGACCAAGACCATTGTATGTGAATGGTTTCTTTTAATTTATTTAAATTAAATTTGTTGTCCTGCAAGCCATCTCCTCATTAATATGTAGGGCCTGCGCGCCCAAGGATTCTTTTATGTAAAAACCCCTTTTTACCCCTCACCTGCATGTGAGATAAATGCATATGTAATGGATGGAGATCCCAAGCTAATGGATGTGGCTCAGGTCAGGAGTCAAGGTGAAACCAATCCAAAGAGATACAAAGGTGGACAGGTAGAAAGTTGTAAACATGAACCCGAAAGGTTCAAGGTGTTTCTCTCCTAGGTCTTGGGTTAGTTTATCAAACCGTTAGATAAACTAACCAATATAAAAGCTCATGATCATACCATTTATTTTATTTCTATCAGTTTCATGGTTTATTTATTGTGGGTGTGTTGTCACGATCACACAATTAATGAATTAAACGAGCATGCAAGATGGAACTAAAATAAAAACCATCTTATACATAAATATTATCTTATACATGGTTAATCACTTAAGTATATCCCACTTAATATTAACAATCATGTAATCCAAGATAATAAAATGGAAATTTACGTATAAGGATAAAATCCCTCAAAAGAAATATTAAGTCGGTATAGCCTTCCATAATCTTGGTTAGAATCGAACCATAGTTCAAAGTGCTTGACCAACCCTAGTTAGGGTGATTTCAATTATCGGGGAATTCTATTTCAAGGTTTTGGGTTGACTTAACTTGGTTTGCATTAAGGGTTGACTTCCACAGCAGGACTTGGTGTGACCAAGAGGCAAAGGTTGAGGAAATCCAAAATAAAAGGATTTCAGGATAGGGGAGTCCACTCAGCGGATCAAGGAGCTGTGAGTTAATGCAGTTGGCATTTGGAATGCCTACCTAAAACCCTTAAAGTTGCTTAACCAACCATAGTTAGAGTAATGCGAAGGGTAATATGGATCCTTTCTACTAGAATATTCAAGCAACATAATATTCCGAAATCAATGGTGAGGGCTATTGGATTTTGATAAAATATTGGGAGGCTAATAAGTATTAATTTATTTATTTGTCTCAAATTTTTAATAAAGTACTAAACCTTTTCTCATCTTAATTTGTAGAAACAGCAAGAAAATGACTTCAAACATATCATTGTGCACCATAGTCGAGAAGGAAAACCTTCTCACCGACACCAATTTCCAAGAGTGGCAGAGGCGTTTACGCGTCATCCTTCACCACAAAAAGAAATTGTATGTGCTGGAAGAGCCTATTCTAGTTGCGCCTGGGAAAGAGGCTAGTGATGAGGAATTATCTCTCTACATGAAACACATGGATGATGGAACAGATGTCCAGTGTTTCATGCTATCGGCCATGTCTAATGATCTCTTGAAGCAAAATGAAAACATGGATGAGTATAGCATGATGTCTCACCTTAAAGATCTCTACCAAGAAAAGGTGAGACAGGAGAGGTATGAAATCTCCAATGCTTTGTTTACAACTAAGATTGGAGAGTCTGTACCATCTGGGCCTCATGTAGTCAAGATTATTGGCTACATTGAATGCCTGGACATCTTAGGGATTAAATTACCTGATGATTTGCGTACAGATCTCATCTTATCATCACTGCCCAAGACCTTCTCTAGCTTCATTGTCAACTATAACATGGGCGGCAATGAGAAGAGTCTGTCGGAGCTTCTAACCTTGATTCTCCAGGTTGACAAGGATATGGGGCATGACAAACCCACAGTCCTTATGGTGCAAAAGAAAAGAAAGGGCAACACAAAGGGGCCAAAGACTTATAAATGGTCTGAAGCCCCTGAGCATCATCCCTCCATGAAGGGGAAGATCCAGAGGCAGGGCAAGGAACGGGAGGCGGTGTGTTTTTCATGTGGCAAGCAAGGCCACTGGAAGAGGAACTGCACCCAGAAGCGTGGGGACGCTAAAGGTGCATTCGTTATCGAGTGCAATCTTTCTATTTCTACGCATTGGGTATTAGATACAGATTGTGGGGATTACATTTGTATTCAAATGCAGGATCCAAGTAGATTTAGAAAGATCTCCAGAGGAGAGGTGGATCTTCGAGCTTCCAATGGCGCAAGGTTGGTTGCATTGGCTTTTGGCGACGACCACCTCTCATTGCCGACTGGGATGATTTTGGTTTTACATAACTGTTATTTTGTGCCTAGTGTTACTAGGAACATAATTTATGTATCTTGTTTGGATATGGATGGATTTGTATTCAAGTTCGGAAATAAGGGTTGTCCCTTTTATAAGAACAATTTATGTTATGGTATGGAACATTTAAATAATGGTTTGTATGTATTAAATTACGAAAACCAAGTGTTGGAAATCGATAACGAAACAAACTCATGTGACACATACATCACCTAGTTGTGGAATCACCATATCGGTCATGTAAATGAGAAGCGCTTGAAAAAGCTCTGCCAAGATGGCTATTTAGACTCTACTCAGCTAAAACCACATCATATATGTCACGCTTGTTTACCAGGTAAAATGAAAAAGACGCCTTTTGGTGGACAGGGTGAAAGGGCCACAGAGCTTCTAGGATTGGTACACACAGATGTATGTGGACCATTTTCAATAGAAGCTATAGGTGGATATTCTTACTTAATTACTTTTACTGATGATTTAAGTAGATACGGATTTGTATACATAATGAGGTATATGTCTGAAGCCTTAGAGAAATTTAAGGAATTCAAGAATGAAGTAGAGAATCAACTTGGTAATAAAATAAAGAAGCTTCTATCGGATCGAGGTGGAAAATATTGGAACCAAGAGTTCATCGATCTTCTATGGGAGTCTGGGATTCTATCTCAGCTCACTCCTCCTTATACACCACAGTGGAATGGTTTTAGTGAAAGTAGGAACCGCACCTTGTTGGACATGGTAAGGTTGGTGATGAGTCATGTGGATCTTACATTATCCTTTTGGGGATATGCATTACAAACTGTAGCATAAACATTAAACCGAGTACCAACTAAGGAGGAAAATGGAATTCCCTCCGAGTTATGGATTGGAAAGAAACCCATTTTGTCACATACACGTGAATGGGGATGCGAGGCGTTTGTTAAGGCCTTCTCAGGCAACAAACTAGCACCCCGGGGCATGAAGCGTATCTTTATAGGATATCATAAGGAAAGGAAAGGATATTACCTAAATAACCCTCAAGACAAGAAAGTGATTGTCACCAGACAAGTTGTCTTTCTTGAGAGGGAGAACATCCTTAAGAAGGATAGTGGGAGCAAGATTGACTTAGATGAAGTTGATGCTCAAGATACACAGGAGTTGGTACAGGAACAAGTTCCATAGGTCCCCGTGGAAGAGGTTCTAGAAACACAAGTACTGTGTAGGAGATCAAGATAGGTAAGGGAACCAAAAAGATTTGGTTTCCTAGTCACTGAGGATGGTGAATCATTATTGTTGGACAATGATGAACCTCTCTCCTACAAGGAAGTAGTAGAAAGCTCAGAAGCTGCAAGATGGCTAGAAGCTATGAATTCTGAGATGGATTTCATATATCAAAACCAAGTTTGGGTTCTGGTCGATAAGCCAGTTGATGTAAAGCCTGTTGGATGCAAAAGGGTATTCAAGAGAAATCTGGACATGGAAGGTCAAGTTAGCACCTATAAAGCAAGGATAGTGGCTAAAGGTTTCAGACAACGTCAAGGAATTGACTGTGATGAAACATTCTCACCAGTTTCCATGTATGAATCCATAAGAATCATACTTTCCATAGCAGCTTACCATGACTACGATATTTGGCAGATGGATGTCAAAACAACATTCCTTAATGGGAACCTTCAAGAAGATGTCTATATGACACAACTAGAAGGGTTTATGACACCAGGTGAAGCCAAACGGGTTTTCAAGTTGCAGAAATCCATTTATGGATTGATGCAAGCATCCAGGTCATGGAAAATTCGATTTGATGAAGCCATAAAGGAATTTGGTTTCATTAAGAACAAATGAGAGCGATGTGTTTATAAGTGGTTTAATGGGAATGCAGTAATTATCCTATTAATATATGTTTATGACATATTGCTTATTGGAAACGACATACTAGCCTTACAGTCAGTTAAGGACTGGTTGAACAAGTGCTTCTCCATGAAAGACTTAAGTGAAGAAGCTTACATTCTAGGGATCAAGATCATTCGTGATAGATTGAAGAGGCTGCTTGGACAAAGTCAGGGTACATACATTGACCAGATACTAAAGAGATTTAGTATGGAACAATCCAAGAGGGGATTAATTCCAGTTTCACATGGCTTACATCTTTCTAATAAAATGTGTCCTCGGACACAACAAGAGAAAGATAGGATGAGCAAGATCCCATATTCCTCGGTTATAGGATCCATCATGTATGCCATGTTATGTACCAGGATTGATGGTGCCTATGCACTGAGCATGGTAGGCAGATATCAAGCAGATCTAGGAGAACAACATTGGACTGCTTTTAAGACTATCCTTAAGTATCTGATAAGAACTAAGGATATGTTCCTGGTGTATAGAGGAGACAAGGATTTTGTCACCAGAGGGTATGATGATGCTTGTTTTTAGATAGATCAGGATGATCTGAAGTCGCAATCTGGATATATTTTCTATCTCATTGGAGGAGCTGTGATCTGGAAGAGTTCAAATCAGCCAGTTGTCATCGATTCTACAGTGAATTCTGAGTATATAGAGGCTTCTGATGCAGCCAAGGAAGCCGTCTGGATTCGTAATTTTGTCCAGGAGCATGATGTGGTTCCTAGCAGTAAAGATCCCATTACATTGTATTGTGATAATACTGCAGTGGTGGCTCTTGAAAAAGAACCAAGGTCACATCAACGGAAAAAGCACATACTCCAGAAGTATCACCTCTTGAGAGATTTTTATCAAATGGGTGAAGTTACAATGAGTAGAGTGTCCACAGAAGAGAACGTGGCAGACCCCATGACTAAAGGACTACCTATGTAGAAGTATGAATATTATGTGAGAGCTAGTGGGTTAAAGGTTGTTAGCAGTTGGCTCTAGTCCAAGTGGGAGTCTGTTGGAGTTGGTGGTCTAGAACCAACTACTTTGTACTTTATTTATTAATAAAAGCCTTATCACATCTTGATTTTTCTTCTGCGTGACAATGTATGTGATAATGTCCTAAGGATAGCTATTGAATTAATGGTTCATAGCGGATCCCTGCTATGATGAGAACCCAGAAGTGCCATAACAATGTTCTTGAATATATGTTCTATGGCCGGATAATATTATTTGCGGGACACAAATAATACAGGTCATTATGGGTGAGGACACATAAAACTTTTAGGCAACTTCTCATGGTGTGCACCCTTGGTAATATCCAGGAAAATATTATGAAAACAAGACCTGCTAGTAGGAAATCCACATTTCATAGTGTCATTGGATGTTCTTATCTGTGGACGTTTGTATTGGTCCTTAGACTTTAATATTATTATTAATGGGTATTACAACTCACGCACATAGATGTATTGACGAAAACTATGATGACACACTGTTCGCAGGGATGTAGGATACGTTGGGTGTGTCCTGAGTAATACTGCATTAATAGATAATGCAAGAAAGGATTTGTCCCTTCTGTTCCATAACGGAAGTAGATATCTCAGGCCCTTTGATGGAATTGATACAGCCTAAATAAATCCATGGCCATGGTAAGGTATGGGCGAGTTCAATTTTAGTAAGTCAAAGAAATAATAATCAAGCACATGGGTTGATGGCACTAGCATGCAACTCGCTTGATTAAAGATATCGAGACAAAGGGATTATATTACACGGTAAGCGTTCGTAGGAGGTGAAACGTCGTTGTGGTGTTAACTTCTTTCTCTATGGGTGCCTTGGTGTGTTGCTAGATGATAACCTTGGACATTAGGCAGGCTCTTCCTAATTCCACTAAAAAAGAGTCCTAGAGGGTCACACACTAAGTGTGTCCATGTATCTCAGTTAAATATTAATTTAACAAGCTGAATAAAGATTATTCCTGATTTTGGTTTAATAATTATTCAAGGATGTCTGGTCGCGTTTATTTCGACACTAGTTATTCGAGAGAATATATTATGGGAAAAATAATATGTATTTATTAGCGAGTAATGAAGTTACATTTAATTAATAAATAAATATCCATTACTCAAGGTCTAATAAATGAGGTGGAGGAAAATAAATAAAACTGGAAAAATAAAAGTACACGCCATGTATGTTTATACATACACGCCGTGTAGTTTGTTTTTCCAGGATTCGTGAGAAAATATTGTTTATTTAATTAAATGATATTAATTATGATACATTAGATGCATGTCAGGTAATAATTATGGTCAACTATCATTATTAATACATGGGGTATTGCTAAGAATTAAATGAAATAATTAAATGCTTTTGGGAAATTAATTCATTCTATTATTCTATGTATTATAAATCCCAATTACATTATTCTCATGAGGGTTAGCCTTTTTGGTTGTGCACAATAGATTGGAAATAATCTCAAGCCAAGAGAGAACTCCCTTTCCACCAAGAACGCTTTCATGTTACAAAAGCAAGATCCTCCACCGGATCAAGGCGATCGAAGACGGACATCGCAAGTGAAGGATCTTCCGTACTAGCACCCGGAGATCCCTTCGGCGATGTCCAGAGATACGTGGAGCACACGTGGATCACTGTTAGAGGAATCCTATACTAGGATTCTGTGATGCAACGACGGATCACAGGATCATGACCAGAGACATCAACAAACAAGGAATTCCATCGAGGTAATTCTTATGAATTAATTAAATTAATTATAACCAACATATGATGATCCTATCTTGAGGGTTCTTGGACTCTTCTTTTCTTTTCCTGTTCTTCATTCTATTTAGAAGATCCGGAATTTTTATATCATGACGAATCACGGATTAAACGTCGTTTAACATTAAAATTAAAGTTGGGAAAACCCACCAACGTGCTTCTGCTGTGCCCGGAACCTACAAACATGTTATTCAAGTAATCACATCTAGTAGATATTTAATAATATATACTTGGAATATAGAGATAGATACATATAACTATTATATCTAGGAGAAGAAAAATAACATGAAGAGAAACATCCAATCATGAAATTATCATCAATCGGGAAAATTAATTCTACAGTTTGAGGGTGTAGACATAAAAACACACACTAATGAGGAATTATGTCTATATAATATGAAGAAGAAAATGAGCAGTATATTGGAGATAAAATAGTATCCATCTAGAGTTTGATATGTGGGCAGTGTCACTTGCCTGATGGGGATAGAACAATGAGTATCCAAAATATAAAAAATTCCCTCAATTATATAAATTTGAAATTCATTGAATCATATAGTGAGTGAAATTTATAAAATTGTAATTCCCCTAGGACCATTTGTGATTCCTTCAAAAATCCATTTTAATTACCCTAAAAAGATTATTAATTCCTTTAAAACCTAAAAAATCATTGGTTTGTGCTCCATGGATTAACCCATTTGGGTTAACTACGTAAAATTTGGGTGTTCTTATTTGATTTAAATTTTACATATGTGAATTTCAAGTGATTAGGATATATTCAAAAGAATGAATGGGATAAAATAATATAGAGACCAAAATTTTTCATACATTGACATCACATCTTAATAATTAAATATTCCTTACATAACATAAGGATCCATGCCAGAATTGTACAATTGTAGTGTCTTTTGAAATTTGAAAAACAAAAACTAATTTATAAAATAACTAAACCATTTCCCACTATGTTTTTAAAAACTATATTACTTATTAAACATATTATACTATGTACCTTTCTTCATAATATAGAAAATGGAAACAAAATAAAGGGGGATAATAGATTCTTAGTAATGTTAAAGAAGAGAGACATCAATTATCACATGAATATAACATGAACATAAGCGTATGAAAACATGATTGTGTAGATTGAAAATTATACACTGCTGATCATAGATCATAATTTTGTGTCTAGGCATAAAACGTTTCCATTCATAAGGCATGAATCACAATAGAATCAAAGAACCTGATTTGTGGAAGCATAGCACTAGCATAAGAAATAAGCTTGTAGCATACACAAAGAATAGAAAATCATTTCCTTAGTAGTAAATTCTCATTTCAAATACTATCAAAGTGGAATGGGTTCACTCAGAAAACCCTGATAGTATTATAGGTTTAATCCCAAGACAGCCATATGGGACAAGGACCCTTATTGAAATGGGTTTACTCCCCATTCCAGATACGTTTATCCCATAAGATTTCAATATTTATCCCATGCATTAAATTGAGATATAGTTACCACTCATCATTGGTTATAATGTGTCCTCCATACTTATTTATAATATAGCCATAATCCTTGGTTATAACGTGACCACCAGCCTTGGTAATAACTTACCCACCATCCTAGGTTACAATATAACCACTATAAAAAAATTTAAACCATGCATATATGTTCCAAAATATTATAAAACATTCATGATATCAACACATCGTAACATAAAAAAATAAAATTTGTTTCATAAACATTTCATTGATTCACTATAACATAACTCATTGAAAATAAATGAGTTTCATAATAATCTCACCCACGTAAACAATAACCATCAGTATCATTGGATTATATCCTCAATAAAAAAATGTAAATAAAATTGGTAATGTTATATAGAAAATGATTTTGAAAGATAATTTAGAACATTTCTTGAGAAAAATATAGTTTTTAAATTAAAATTACATTCTCAAAACATAAATTTCTCCCAATTAACAATGAAATTTTTTTATAAAAATAACCTTAAAAACGTATAATGTAATCTTAAAATAATTTATTTTTCCTGAAATTGTGTAATTATATTCATTTAATATATGTTAAAATAAAATATTCCATTCACAATTATATGAAAAATGTCAAAAAGTACATCATTCTAAAAATAAAAAATAGATTTATTTTAAAAAAAAAATTGTAAAAATTTTAATGTTGGTAAAAATGAATTTAGAAAATCATTGGATAAAACTAAAAACATTATTTGAAACATGTTTATAAAAAAAATTATTTTGAAGGAAAATATATTTCGACCAAAGAGAGAAATAAACTTGATTTTATTTAGAAATGAATTTTTGGTATCTTGATTACTTAAGATGAGGAAAATGAGAGGAAAAAATGTCTTCTCAAAAGTTAACTAGTGGATAATTGTGTTCATGATATTAGTATGAGGTACATCATAATATTTTACTATTATAAACATATTTATAATCAATTCTAATAAACATTGATATTATAACATAAAACCTTAACCAGTTTGATAATTTTTTTCTCATAAGCCCCATGAAAGAAAGAGCCTTATATGCATATTTATATCCAAAATATTTCATGATATGAATCATAAAATAAATTCATGGGCAGTATATACACCACACAAAAGAAACAATTGGTGTATAAGGCATGTGTCCCTTAGATGTAAAAGTGAGATGCAAATCCCTTACTTTAGGTCATACTTCCTTCATATGTATTGTAGCCTCCAATATAATAAATGTATATTTATTATATAAATTACATAAACATTATCATATATATCATACCATATAAGATTTACATATAAACTTTTATCATTTTTTTGTTAATATATATTTGTTAAAATTAATGTTCTAATTGTAATGTGCCTAGTTTTCCTTGTATGTTCTATTTTGATAGTTTTGGTCCCCATATTTTGATAATGGTTCCATAATATACAGAATTAAATAATTATATTAATATAATATATATTCTTTATATATATTATTATTTTCATTCATACCAAAACATATGTAGACAAATGAATTACACTGTTAATGGAGATGGTAAGTCATATGCATGGATGGACACATTCTCAATTTTTTAAAGGATGGAAAAAAGAGAAGTGAAATAAAAAATAAAATTTCTAGACTCATTATTATATCATATATATAATATATATTCATTAAATTTATCCTTACTACCATCAAAGTAATTCATAAATGGAAAAATAATGACATGGCCTCACAGAGGTGGAAGCACACACATATGCATGATGGAAATTATTATTTTCGAACTGTTTAAAAGGTATGAATGTAGATATGATATTTAAATTACAGATAAAAATTATGTTTTATATGAAAACATAAACATTAAACCCGTCAAAATACACATCCATAAAATATGGATATGAG
This sequence comes from Viscum album, assembly GCA_963277665.1. NCBI lineage: Eukaryota > Viridiplantae > Streptophyta > Magnoliopsida > Santalales > Viscaceae > Viscum > Viscum album. Next base: position 1,979,202,944 of record OY728125.1, on the reverse strand, counting down.
AAATGATTTTCCTTTTTATGTGGAGATGGTAAGCTGTACATACACACGAGGGATATTTTCACTTCCCATTTGAAGTAAAGAGAGTAAATAATGCTTTTTTCACAATGATATTATTTTTTTTGTATATTTTTTATAATATAAAATATTTATAGTTGGTTAAATAATAATAATAAATTGATTTGTTAAGGTTATTACCCCTTCCCTCAAAATGACTACTTCAGATCTCCTCTTAAGGGCTTTAGGGTTTGTATTTTGGGAGGAATATAATGTCTAGAATGTTTCTAGAAAATTAGAAAATATAAAATAGCATAGGACGATTTAAATAGAATGAACCAAGTGGTGTAAAGATGTTAAAGGAGGGATGACCCTTTATTATTAAGGGGAGGGAGACTCTTGGAATTTCATAATGGATTAAACTATATTTAAGTCATTTTCAAGAAAAATGCTTTGAAACGGCTCAGAAATGGGTGAAGTATAAAAATTATGACCATATATTATACCAATTTTCCTATTTTAATTATTTATTGATTTAATGAAATATAATAAAATATTATTTTCATAAAATATCATTATTTCTTATTTAGACATAATTCAATTATTTTGGATTAAAAGAAATAAATAAACATTTGGAACTAAAATATAATTCTTTAAAATTAAAAAAAATATTTAATATTCATATAAAAAATTCGTGTTATACATGAAATAACTGAAATTTATCTAGTTTTATCATTTTTAAATAATTTATTATAATTTATTAATAATTTGATAAAATATTTCATTAGTGTTTCACAAGAAGTTATGTCCATATATAATTTATAAAAATTAGAAATATGCTTAAATCATGAAAATTATTTCATTATGATATAAATACACACTTGTATATGTTCATAGCTTTATGTGTTCCCTGTTTACAAACAAGAGATATTTAAAACTAAGAGATTGAAATTTTATAAATATATTAGACTTAAATAGTATTTCATAAATTTTCATGTACAAGTGTATGTCAACAAATAAAAATTAAATGAAATGTGATATGGGTCAAATTTATTTCATAAAATATGATTTATTATGAAAAATTGTCATTATTACTTACTTTTAACCTAGACTGACCCAATTTACCCATTACCGAGGTCATAAATTTTACCACGACTACTTTTAATATTGAGAAAAATTAAAAGTGAATTACTTTCCTATTTCAAAACTCCTTATTCAAAATATAGATTCAATTTTATAATACTAAAATTTTAAAATGGGTATAAATTAATTTTAAAATAAGCACACAACATACTATGAAAACTATTTTTTGGAAAAATACATATTAAAGCATAAAACATGATTTTTTCTTATTAAATGCATAGAATAATAATAAATAAATTTTAAAATAATTTATTGAATATATAATATATCCATTTCATTAAAGCAATTCACCAATATTTATTAATTTATTTAATTAATTTAAAAACACATTGTGTGCAAAAGAACTGTTCTTTTCATAAAAAAATCTTTTTTAATTATAAAATCATTTTTAAACCAAATTCAAACTTATAATTGATTATAGTTAAATTAATTGTAAAATTTAAAGTATAATAAAAATAGTTTTAATTTTAATTCATTTTAAAAAACAAACCTTTTTACATGTTGGAACGAAAACACTATTTTCAATAAAAATCAATATTTTTAACTACTCACTAAAAAATCAATCTTATTAAAAAAATCACAAAAAATCACCCTAATACAGTTTTCATGTGATTCTTTAACAAATGTAGTTAGTTTTATGAAATAAAATTTTCAATATTTAAAAAAACCGAATACAATATTTTCTCATGAAATGAAAAAAAAAATCATTTTGAAGGATATATATTTTTTAGAAAAATATGTGCTTTCTAAAAATTTAATGTTACTTTCTAATAATTAATCAATTAATTTATATGGAATGGGATATTTTTACATATCTTATAAATTTTTTAATCATATTAATACCTTCCAATTTAATGAATAAGTTATAATAGTCACATAATAATATTTTATTAATATATCAAAATTCTTTAAAACTCAGTGTTGTGTGTAACACAAGATATCAATGAAATAATATTTTTTAAAGAGAAATATTTTCTAAAATCTACAGTAGTTACATTATATACCCTATTATAAATTGTGTCCTATAAATTTTAACTTATACTCAAAAATTAAATATTTTATATTTGAAAACTAATTTATTGAAAAAACACATCATCAAATTGGATAATAAAAATATCCCATAAAAATGGTGAAAGGGAAGTGTAAAAGTTCAAAAGAAAACTTGAAATTCAAATAGGATAATATCAGTGGTAAGTAAAAATATGGACATAGAAGAGACAATTAATTCCTACATACTGTAAAGATTGATATAGAAAATGGTTAAGAGAAAATTAACAACTATTAAACCATGAATCTGGAAGTGGTTAAAATACCATAAACTCATAAAATTTGAATATTATAGGACAAAAGTTTTGTCTTAAGACCCCTTTCTTATGGTTGATGAATTTATTTACCATCTTGTCTAGCTACATAAGAAAATATACCTACATGAAAAGTACAATTTCATTAATTAATCAATTTCTATAATAGTCTAATATATTGATCCAAATGATGAGTATTCATGATGGATTTTTCAAGCATAAATCACAAATATAAACTTTTAATGGATAAAAAAATTATATCAAGATATTACTTCTAAATTTTGGAAATTAAAATTTTTTTGCTAGAACCTGGTATAATAATACACAAAATGAATAAACATTGAAATAATACATTTAACACCTAAATTTTAGAATAACATCAAACGTTCCACTGAGATCATTTTATAAATAACCCTACATACTAAGTAACATAAATAACCGCAACATTAAATAATGTTTTACCCTCAAAGTTTATATGACACCGTTTAATTTACATCTAAAAAAATTTAATTTCACACTTCAAAATTTAATTTCCATGTTAATTTCCATGTTAAACCATAATTTTATATATACCACAACCCAACAAAAAATCTTCCAAAACATCATTAATCACCATGATATATCACTATTTAATCTTTTAATGTGGTGAACTTCACCAAAATATCCTAAAGCAAATTCAAATACTTACCTGAAAGTTAATACTTAACTTTACCATAAATATATTCTAAAATATAATATTTTTAATTAATCATTTTTCAACTATAAAAATTGACTATATCCCACTACTCAATATACCATAATTTCTATAACATAAAATAATATACTAAGAAAAATGGTTATATATAATTTATTTGACTATTCTTCCAAAAACCCAATAAAAGTTTCAAATTTCCATAAATTCCTATCAATTAGGACCTCAAAAACGGATTTCAATGTATTTTTACTTATGATAAACCATAAACATATAAAACCATAATTATGTCCATGAATTTTATGTTAAGGAATCATAATAAAATATATGATTCCAAAAAATAACAAAATCCATATTCCTTAAATAAGTTTAAAAACTATTGTATATATTATAAAAATCAAAAAATATAATTAACTTCATCAAAGAAGAACTGATTCACATGGTTATATGCTAATATGCTTCATGGTCACAAATAATATCCTACTAATGTCGATAATATTTTTATCCAAACTATGCATTTGTTTTAAATTTATACTGTAGAATAATCTTTATGTGTTTCTTGATCCTTATATGCAAAATATCATTGTTTGATCACATCTAATTCATATATCATGAATTATATTTCATAAACACTTAAATCCTTTCACATAAACAGTATTTACTTTGTTTAGGATATAACCCATAGATAAGATAACTTGATTGGATAATGTCCATATTCCCCAAACACAAGACATTGAATTATAATTGGTACCTTATGAAGATGTTCATTTCCCTCTATTTAACTATTAATTTTTTATTGGATATTACTTTTTATATGCCCTTTTTGACACAATTAAAACATCTTCTTGTTCCATATAGTAATTCACTTGAGTGCCTCTTCTAAAAATATTTATATAAAGGAAGATGAATCTTCATTTTTTCATAGTGTCCACTACCTAATTTATCAGTAAACATTGTCCTTCACTTATTTTATGAGTCTGAGTTTTGGTTATGGTAAATGTTGGTCATCATATATCATTACTACCAATTAAGAATAATTAAAAAACTCACATTATAACTATCTTTTCATTTGGTTTATCATGGTGATATTAATTCTATTATCTATCATTGCTAACATATATCCTACTAATTCCATCCATTGATTAAAACCAAAAAACATAGTTTGAGAAACAATATTCATATTGAGGTATCCCAATAAATCATTTATAAGATTTTTAAAACTTTATACCTCCCTTTTAGTCTATGAAAACATACTTTTTTACATTGTTTATTCATGATCATTACCAAAACATTAACATGTTATCCAATACTTAGAATTATCCCTAGGGTTCTCACTAAGGTTTTCTCATCACTGTTTCCAATGGTTAACTGAACCTTACTTTGATACCAACTATAGTGACGAAGACATTTTATTAATATATATGAAATCATAATAGATGAATATTTATTACATTACATAATTATCCACACTAGAATCGTATGGGTCTAACGTAATTGGAAACTTGAAAAAATAAATAACATGTTTATAAAAGATCTATATCATCTCTCACTAAGTTATTTATATGTAGAAACCTTATTAGATATATCATGATTTTTAAATTTTATTCATAACCTAAGGAAATGAAAAATAATAAAGGGTGGGATTAGATGATCTGTGAGGTTAAAGAAATGTGATATCCATGATCACTTTTGAATGAAATGAACATAATGGTATGAGAACATGATAAAAATATTTCAAAATCATACCATGTATATCATCGATCATAATATTGAGTCATCTAAAAAAGAAGGAAGTTTGTAAGACACAAATCATAAAGTAATAACAATCATTATCCATGAGAATATAAAATTGATGTAAGACCTCATTTTTTTGGCATACACACAAACATAGAAAATAATTTTCCTTTATAGTCAAGGTTTTATGCCACAACTGTCCTAGTAGAATGTGTTCACCCCAAATCCATTATTGTATTCAAGTTTCACTCCCAAAAATATCATAGTATAAAAATAAAATTACTGAACCAGATTCACACCCTATTCTAATCGAATGTGCCTCTTCAGATGTCAATATTTACCAAATTCATTGTAGGAGTATATAGGCCTCACCCATCCCTATTTATAAATTGACCACCATCCTTGGTTATAACATAACCAACATCCTTGGTTATAACATAAGCATCGTCTCTGGTAATAATGTAAATATCATGCTTTGTAACAATGTAACCACTATAACATAATTAAAACTATATATATTTCGTAAAAATGATCATAAAACATTCATTTTATCATCACATCATAACCCATAAAGAAAATAAGTTTCATAAACATTTCATTAATTCACTATAGCATAACCCATGTAAAATAAACGGGTAACATAAACATAGAATAAACCTAAAAATTAAACATCTAGAGAAATAATAAGAATGATATTGTGGGATATTATCCATAGTAAATCATAATTAACATCAATGATGTCATATTAGATACAAAATTATTTTCAAATATCACTTGGAACATTTTTTGGGGAAAATATCATTTTTCTTCAAAATTCCATTTTCAAAACATATTTTTTTCTTGATTATCAAGGGAAAATATTTCAATTAAAATAACATTGAAAGAATATAATGGAAGCCTAAAATAATTGATTTCTCATGTCATTTAAAAATTTCATTCATGTATTATATATTTAAATAAAACAATCCTTTTACACATTTATAGAAAAAGTCAAAACATACCACATTCGAAAAATGGAAAGAATATTCATTTGAAAACATTTTTTAAAAATTAAAACCTGAGTAAAAATGAATTTAAAAAATAATTGGATAATAATAATAAAACATCCTTAAATTGTTTTAAGAAAACAAGTACAACAAAGAAAACTTTTGTTCGATCGAAGATAGAAATAAAGGTGATTTTGTTTAAAAACAAAATTTCAATTTCATGAGTACTGAAGATGAGTAAAATGAATTGAAAATATTTGTCCAAAAGAAGTAATAATATGGTAATATATTATATGAGTTTCTTGAAAGGTATATTATAATATTTCATCATCATAAACATAATTAAAAATAATCCCATTAAACAATGATATTTTAATATAAAACTCTTACCACTTTGGTAACTTTAGAATGAAAAAGCATCATGGATTAATGAATATTAGATGGATATTCATATCCTATAATATTAATGTTATGAATAAAAATATAAATTTGTGTGAAATATATACACTATAAAAATGTAACATTTGGTGTATAAGGCAGGTGCCACCCATAAATATAAAAGTGAGTAGAAAATCCTCTACGTTACGTCTCACTTTTTTCATATGTGTTGGAGCCTCATCTAAAATAAAAATAGTTTTATTAAAAATATATTATAGATTCATAATCATATATATGATACAATAAATTATTTACTTATAAAATTTTATAACATGTTTGTTAACACTTGTTTCTTAAAAGCACTACTTTAGGTGATATCTCTTTCATTTATCAGGTATATTTTGGTTCGGTAGTTTTAGTCACTGTAGTTTGATCATAGTTCCACCATCTTAATAATTTTAATAATTTTATAGATTAAATTTATATTTATTAGGTTATTTTTTTATTTCAATTCATAAATGATAGATATAGGAAAATTAAATACACTATTCGTGGAGATGCTAGGTTTTACGTACACATGTATGATATTTCCATTTTTTGAAGGATGGAAAAAATAATAGTAAAAAATAAATTAAATTTAAATAATAATAATTATAATATATATATAATATATTTCTCTTAAATATATCTTTACTAGAATCCATGTAAAATGAAAATGAAAAACGAATTGTATCACCTTGTGGAGGTGGTAGCCCACACGTACGCACAATCGGTGTTACTGTTTCCAATGGTTTGGAAGGTAGAAATGATATTATCATTAAAGTAGTATAATTATGTGATTAATATGATATATAAACAGTAAAAACATCATAATATACCTTTATAAAACATGGTTATGAGAAAAAATATTATATTGTTATGTGGAGATGATAAGTCGTACATACGAATGAATGTTACTTTAACTTACTATTTGATGGAAAGAGGATAAATAAAGGAAGTTAAATAATAATAATAAATAATAAATATATTTATTATAATAATTTTTTTAGTATATGAATAATATAATGGATTTACAGGATTTAAACGAATAATTAAAAATAAAGTGATCAGTTAAGGCAATTACCTCTACCTTGAAACAACTCCTTTAGATCTCATCTTATGGGATATATGGTTGTTATTTTGGGAATAAAGGAACATATATAATGTTTATAGGGGAGTGTAAAACAGAAATATGATGATATTGGTTGATTTAGAATGGTCAATGTGGTGTCTATAAGAGATAGAATGGGTGCCCTTTAATAATTGAGGGGATGGGTTGTCTAGAGATTTCATAGAAAATTAAAATATGATAATGATGGTATCAAGAAAAGTGGTTTCAAATGGACAATAAATAGGATATTGAGGGATTTTTAGACCATATATTATCTCAATTATCTTATTTTAGTATTTATACATTTTTATCTATTTCAATAAAATATTATTTTAAAAAATATTATTATTTCCAATTTAGACGATATCCATTTAATTTGACTTAAAAGAATCAAATACTAAACTAGAATAATAATATAATAATTTAAAACAATAATACTATTTTATATTTATCTTTTTTTGTCACACATTAACGCACAGAAATTATATTGCTTTTAACACTTTTAATATCATTTATCGTGATTTTTTTTAAAAAATGGAGAAAATAATTCATCGATATTATAAGAGAATTTAAGGTCACAATATAATTTCCAAAAAATAGAAATATTTTTTTATCAATAAAATAATTTTATTTATCTCCAAACAGACACTTTGATCCATTAATGACTTGTTTATATCCCTATGTGGACACACAATAGATAATTAAAACTAAGAGAGTTACATTTTGTAACTTTCATTGATTTAGATATTACATAGGTCATTTTCACTGGAATGAATCAATTAAAAAATTAAATATAAGTGAATATGTAGATAAGGGTCAAATAACCTTTATCAAATAAGAATTATAATGAAAAAATAGTCTTATCAGTTAGTTTGAACCTAAGTTGTTATGATTTACCATTTACCGAGGGGATAAAATTTACCATGATTACAATTTATATTGACCAAAAATAAAAGGAGAATATTCATAAAATTTAATCCTCTTGATTCTGAATATGGATCCCATTTTATAAAATTCAATTTCTTGAAGTGGAATAAATTAATCATTAAATAAACATGCAATACACGATGTAAACAATTTTTAGAAAAATAATTTTTTAAGAATAAATTCATTTTTCAATAAAAAAAATATAATATTACTAATTTTAATTTGAAACTATTTTAAAACAAATTAAAACTTTTTACATGATTGAAATAAAAAATCATTTTTCAATAAAAATGTGTATTTTTTACTATTCATTGGAAAATCAATCTTTCATAAAAATATAAAAAATTCACCCTATGAACATATTAATACGATGATTTAAAAAATATAGTGAGTTATATAAAATAAAATATTTAATAGTGTCAAAAACGAAATATAATATATTCTTATAAAAAGTAGTAAAGACCATTTTGAAGGAAACCAGTTTTTATGTAAAATGTAACTTTACTAAAAATTGAAATATTATTTTCTAAAAAAATTTAAATAAATTTATATTGAGTATTATGTTTTTATATATCTCAAAAATAAGTTGATTCTATTAAAACTACCAATTTAATGGATGGTTATTGTTGTAACACCCGAATGTTTTTATGAAATATTTTATTTAAATAATTTTTATTTTCTACTAGCTTGTATTGCATGAAATCATAAGTTTAAATGAACCATGAGACACCATTATTATAAAATTAACATTATATCTTATCTGTTAGTTAATGAGAATAATTATAACAGTCTTATGAAAAATATATTGTGAATTCACTGGCTATAAATTATTTAAGAAAAATATAAATCAATTATATATTCATATTTTTGAGTGAATTAATTTTTTTTAATGAAGGTAACATAATATATATGTTTTATATACATAATGAGATATTTTTTGTATTTATCCAACGAATATTTTAGTCATAGGGTATGAATAAAGCCCTATTTTATGTATAAAACCCTTTTTTAATGATTAATTTTACAACATTGAATGGAGAACCCATTTTAAATTAATATTTTTACTCATTAACAATTTTTATATTTCATAATAAACATGTTATTTTTAATTGGGATATAAATATTTACATTGGATAAATTTTTTGAAATTTTTCTGATAACTTTCATGTTTTGATAAATAGTAAAATACGCTAAATTTTAATTATTTTTTTTAATTTAAAAAATATATGGAGTTAAATTAAATTATTTAATGGTTTCAAAGTATAATTAGAATATATGTTTACAGTTTTATAGAATTTAGGTCATTAAAATTAAATTTACATTAAATTCAGATGTTAAAACATTTCCATCTTTTACAATATTTTAACTTTCAAAACCCATTTTCTCATTTCAACAATGAGATTAATTTTAAATTAATTAAGGAAAATTATGTGCTTTGAATTTTGAAAAATGGATTCCATATTTTGAATCAGTAGGTCCAAATTATATTAGTAGCCTACTTTTAGTTTGGTGAATTATTAATAGTGACTTTGGAAATTATTTTATTACAATGGTTAAAGGTAAATCAGGTAATTAAAGGTAAAAATAATAATATATAATTACCTTAAAAACTATAAAAATTCTATTGGATGACTAAATTTGAGTCTTATCATTTATTTTTCTAAATGTAATAACATGATGGACACTCACCTAGAAATATGACATGCCAAATCAATATGACATGAATGTAATAAAAAATAATGAATGTGACAAATTGTAACAGTCACATTTTATATAAGTATATTAACATTAATATATGGATAACTAGAAGATAATATATAATATAGATCACATATAAAAATATAAATAATTAAATACATCATAGAAATTTATTTAAAATTTTTAGAGATTAAATAATTACCATTAAGGATGACACAATTGGTAAGTAGAAATTATTTTATTAATGTAAATAAAAAACAATTGATTAAATAATATTAAAAGAATTCTCATATGAACTAATTAATGTGATCCAAGAATTTTATAGGTTACTATTATATGTAATAAGTGTATTAAATATTTTTTTTCTAATTAATCTTCTATTCATATTTTATTTAAAGTCAAATACATGAATAGTATCAAAGTTGACACTATTGATATTATATAAAAATAACATTCTATTAAATTATTTAAAAATCATAAAAAATATTAAAAAATTAAAAATTGATTATTATAAGGCCTTAAATTCCATAAAATATCAATTTATGGCCAATTAACACCATATAAGTAAATATTTATAACCATTAAATATTTAGAATGTCATTACTAGAATTAAAATTAAATAGAATAACTAAGTCTCAGTTAAAAGGATATGGGTTAAATTGAAAACATAACTTGTCCAAAATTTATTTTTTGATGATATTACAACCATATCTCATATCATATTCAAAATTAGGACATTTGGAGGATTTTGGGTAGGGTTTGATTTTATTATAAATTACTATTTATGGAGTTTCCAAGAGTGCCCCTCACCTCATTTATAAAAGAAAACCTCCTCCCACACCTATTCACATAATTTTGAGCCTTAATGCTCAGCCATACCCTGACCTTTTTTTATTCTCAACTTCCCTATTTTCATTGTAGAGTTTATGTTCATCTTTAAATAACAACTCTAGTGATCTAAGATGTGATTTAGAGGAAGCACGTCGAGTAAGAGGTAATCCATTCTACTGATTCTTTCAAACTTCTTTTTTCTTATACATCCTCTTAATTTGTTTTTTCATTATAAAGTAACAACATAAGTATCACTAATATAATTATATGTTTATTATAAATATGAAACAACCATATTTCACCTTCTATCCATCTTATGAAAAAATAAATTGTCGTGCCTGCATACATACGACTTGCCCTCTTCACACCGTGGTGTAATCTGTTCTTCCCCACAACCTTACTTGGATGGGTAAAATGATGGAAATAATAACTATTTATGATTATAAAAAAAATTTACTAATTATTAAATATTATACACCATCCACTTCAATACCATTCAATAATTTTGGGAATGATATCATCACTCAAACGTTCTTATAACCCACCTTCTACACAATGCGAGGCGATTCATTCTACGTGATATTCATTAAACCATGAATATATAATTTATTTTAATGAAGAATTATGATATATATTATACTAATATCATTATTTAAATGATTTTACTATCACATAAGAAGTGTAACATGATCTTATCTGACTAATCTTGCATAAGTACATAAAGCAGCTAATATCTGAATAACAAGTGATGATGAAATGTTACTAACAAATGGATGATAATATAATCATATATGATATCATATAAATTATTATGATTATAGAATAAGTTGATAATAGTATTTAAATCATTATAGTGGTGGTTAAGATATATACGAATGATATCGTACCTAAGTTAAGAGATAACCTTGCAAATCTAATTTTTTTCTGAGATTGTTTATTCGTCAGTATTTACTGGGGTATATTTATCATCTACATCCATGATTCATAAATATGTATTTATAAATAGTTTTTATATAATTACATAATTTTTTTAAATTCATTTTTACCCATTGGTGATTTTTTACTAAATATTTTCAATAAAATCTTTTTATTCGTTTTTGGTATGAGGTGAATTTTGAATTTTCTAGAAAATGTACAGGATTAATGTTTTTTAACTAGTATGATATGAACAGACTTTTACGGTTTCATAATTCCTTATTTCCTTGAAGAATCCCCTACAATATTACAATTTTTTTATAAAAATTTATTTCTTATTAAATTGTGTGGCATTTTGAGAAAGGAAAATGTTTTTAAAGAAGAAAGGATATTTTCCTCAAGAATTAATATCATGTGTTTTCTCAAAATTATTTTCCATCTATGATGACACTCTTTAAATAGGGTAATATTTAAATACCTATTATTACTATGATTTTATTGTGTTTATGATGGAATGTTATTAGGAAATACATTTTTTATATAAATTATGATGGAATGATGTTTAAGAAACCCATTTTATTTCTTGGGTTATGCTATGGTGAATGTTTTAGGTTTTTGTGGAAAAGATAACAATGGTTTTGTTAAGAGGTGGGTGGGACCTATGTCTCCCTCCAATTCATTGGGTAAATTTTTGTATCTCAAGAGATTGACATGACTGGAAGGACATGTAAATATGGTTCAGTAATACAAGGCTGGAATGAGGAGTGAACTTTATTTAGTAATGGACTTTGTCTTCTATGATGGTCTTGGAAATGAGCATTGAATAATATGGAATGATTTTCTATGATTATGTGTTTATTCTATGAACATTCATGTATTATGTTATCACTATTGGGATTAAATTTCACTTTTATGATTTATCCAATGACATGTTATTCTGATCTTCTAAATGTAGGATAAGATTTTCATATGTTATGTTTTTATGATTATGATATAATTGATATTTCCACTATTTAACCTTACTAAGAATTGTAACTGAAACTTTTATATGGTTCTTTTCCCTAGGTCATGAAGAAGTGTATTAAGTATGATATTTCAAAAAGAAGTCTAGTTTTGAAGAAATAAGTGGGAGAAAATGTAGATTTTTTATGAACTAGTTTTTTATGTGTCCCAGTTTCAAAGAACAATAAATCTATATGGTCATGGATTGGTTTTTGTTATATTATGAAATAAATATTCATAAATGTTGAATTAATAACTACATGTAAATTATTGGTCATTATATTTGGTATCAAAGTCGATGTATAATTGAATTTTGGAAACTAGGATGAGAGAACTGTTGTAATAACCCTAAGGATATATCTATGTAAAGGTTACAATCATATCCTAGTGTTTTAGAAATATTCATGAATAAACTAGGATAAAACCTAAAGTGTCCTAAATTTAAATTTTAGACTTTAATTATATGGTTTTCCCATTATTATTAGTGTTTTTCACATTATGCTTCTTGGTTTTAGTCAATGTTTGGAACTCTAAGGAACTACATTAATGCTGGATGCGATGGAAAATTCAATGATTTTACCCTTAAAAAACCAAATTTTATGGGATTTGGAATGAAAAATCGTGTAGGAATGATGACACAAGATTCTTAAGCTATCAATCATGCCAAAATTCCAAATTAACAAAGTATGGAGAAACATTCTATTGAATCCTCCATGAAGTAGTGTCCACCTTCATTTAGTGGGTCTTATGATCCATTAGTGGACTAATAATGAATTAGTACCACCGAAAACTTATTTTTAGTTCTACAATTTTCTGAACATGATAAATTTGTTTTAGTAGTTATCATTTGAAGGTGATGCTGATCAATGGTGGAATAATATCAAGAATATGATTCAAAGTGATGAAATTGAGTCCATTAAATGGGACGATTTCAATAACTTATCATTCAATAAGAACATTATTTTTATTCTTTGAACAAAGATTGAGAAAGAGAACCTTTATCTTAACAAAAAGGATGATGAATCTATTGGTACATATGAAGAAAAATTTTTAAAGACTTTTACGGTACGCTTCTTGAATTATTATCCAACTTGAGATTAAAATTGATCATTTCTGAATTGTCTTAAATCTAAGTCTCCAAATGGAATTAGACAAGACGAAATTCAATAGCTACGAGGAAATTTTTCAATGTTCTCTAAAAGTTGATATGGATATTGGAGTAACCCCCCAGTCATATGGGTTTGATAAGAAGAGAAAATGGAATTCAATGGAAATCTAAAGACCACACATAAAAGAATATGAGTTTTCCATTAGGCTCAAAGTGTGGAAAAATCATGGAGGTTGTTTTCTTAAAGGGATTAGTAAACGTTTTATTTGTGGAAAATAAGGTCATTAGGCTATTGAATTATGAATTAATGGGAAAGATATGTTTAATGATTCGAATAAAGAAAAGGCTACACAAAATGAACCTCCTACACTTCAATGCTACAAGTGAAAGGAAATGAGTCATTATACCAATCAATGACATAATCCATGGGTTATTGATGATGATCAATGTCAAAAAACTCCTAAGTCAAAATAAAAAGGAAATTCACATGAAATGACTATCGGTGATGTGGAGTATGATAATGAAGTGGTGAAAGGTACAATTACCATGAACTCTAAGGTTGTAAATGTTTTATTTGATTATAGATCCACCCACTCTTTTATTATTGAAGAATTTTATAAAGGTATCATTGTATTACCTCAACAGTAATATGTTGAGTAAGTTGTGCCAACTCTTAATGGAACAATGGTCACAGCAAAATTTATAATTCTTCTCTGGTTGATGTTTATGGGAAATTGATTCCTAAAAATCTTGTGATCCTTTATATAGTGTAATTTAATGTGATTCTAGGCATGTATTGTCTTTATATCTACATATATCATATAAATTTCCAAGGAAGGGAAGTCACATTTCATATTCCAGATCAATCTATGATCATCTATCGATGCAAATATGAATATAACCTTCTAGTAGAAATTTGCTCCATCTTATGGGTCTTGATTTCTTAAAATGATGGTTATTTATCTCAAATGGTTAGGGAGAAACTCACGTTTAAGAATACACCCATTGTACAATAGTTTGGTGATGTCTTTCTAGAGGAATGGCTAGGTCTTCCAACAAATAGTGAATTTGAGTTTTCAATATAGCTCATACCAGGTTCTATGCCTATTTCAAAGTCACCTTATAGAATAGCTGCAGTTGAGTTTCATGAATTAAAGAAGAAACTAAAAGAGAATCTTGATAAGGGAATCATATTCCCTAATGCATTACTTTGGGGAGCACATGTTTAATTGGTTAAGAAGATAGATGGATCAATGAGACTCCTCATGGATTATCGAGAACTTAAAAAGATCACTATCAAGAAAAAATATCATCTTCCCCAAATTGATAAATATTTTAACCAACTATGTGGATCTGAATACTTTTCCAAGACTGATATTCATTCAGGATATAATCAATTAAGGGTTTAAAATGAGGATATATCAAATACGACATTCCATACAAGGTATGGACACTATGAATTTATATTTATTCCTTTTGGTCTTACTAATTCCCCCGCTATCTTCATGTATCTAATGAATAGAGATTTTACAGACTATCTTGATTAGTTTTTGGTAGTCTTTATAGTTGACATTATTCTCTATTCAAAGTGAAAAGATGAACATGAATATACTATGTCTGAATTTTGGCTTCAAAAAGTTTCATTTTTGTGTCACATAATCCCAGGAGAGGGGATATATGTGGATCTAACAAAAATAGATGTCATTGAATGATGGTCGGGACCAACAACAGTAACTGAGATCCAATGTTTTCTTGGTTTGACTGGATATTATCGAAATTTTTTGAAATAATTTTGACAATTATCTAATCCACTCACTAGGTTGACTCATAAATGAGTTACGTTAATTTGGATGGAGGAATGTAAGGAGAATTTCAAAGAGATTAAAAGAAGGTTAGCAAGTGAACCTATTCTCACACTGCCTTGTAGTGGAGAAATATTTTTGGTCTAAAATAGTTAACCTATGAAGGGGTTGGGATGTGTTCTAATGATATCTGATATGCTGATAGGTTAGGCCTCATGGATTTTGAAAATCCTTGAGAAAATTATATAACTCATGATTTGGAGTCAATTGCGGTAATTATTGCATTAAAGATATAAAGGCATTATCTTTATGGCGAAAGGTGTGATATTTATACGAATAATATAATATTAAAGTATATTTTCATAAAATAGGAGTTGAATATGTGTCAAATAATACGTTTTGAGTTGATTAAATATTATGACTACTCAATACATTACCACCTTAGGAAATCAAACAAGGTTGTAGATTCTTTGAGTCGAAAAGTCTATGCTTTCTTATCCCTGATGAGGATCACAAAAGATCTAATATTTATGTATTTTTAAAATATGGATCGAGATATTTTAATGGAATGGGATAAATCTTATCTTTCTCAAATGAATTTTCAACCATCAATACACATGACGATTGAGGAGACATCGAAGTAAGATGTAGAGATACAAAAGAAGGTGATAAATGTTCCTGAATACAACCTTGATTGTGATGAAATAATAAGGTTCTGGAACCATGTTTGTATTCCTCCCATACCAGAATTAAAGAATAATCTATTGGATAATGCTCATAGTTCTTCCTTACCTATTAACCATGGAACCACAAAGATGTAGAAAGACCAGAAAGAGTACTTCTGGTAGAATGGCATGAAAATATATTTATCTGAATATGTCTCTTGATGTTAGGTTTGTCGACATATTAAGGTTGACGGACAAAAGTCTAAGGGAATGTTACAAATATTACCCATACTGGAATAGAAATTGGAAAACATCACTATGGAATTTGTCTTCAAAATTACCAAAACATCCAAAGGCAATAATCTTATCTAGGTTATAGTTGATCTACTTACAAAGTCGAAAAACTTAATTTCAATTAGAGTTGATTCATCTCTTGATCATCTTGCCAGGATATATGTAAAATAAGTGGTAAGATTACATGGAGTACCACATTACATTATATCCAATATGGATCTGAGGTTTACCTCAAAGTTCTAGAGAAGTCTCCAGGATGCTCTAGATACAGAGTTAAGTTTAAGCACTACTTATCAACCTAAGATAGACAATCAATCTGAGTGGACAATTCAAACTCTAGAAGTCATGTTGATATCTTTCTTTATGGATTTAAATGGTTTTTGGGATCAACACCTGCCATTGGTGGAATGTTTTACAATAATAGGTTTCAATTCAGTATTCAGATTGCTCATTATGAGGCAATCTATAGAAAAAGGTGTAGAACTCCAATTTGTTGAGATGAATTTTGAGAAAGAAAACTATTATGACCTGATATTTTTAATGAACTGGTAGAAAAGGTCATATCTATTCAACAAAACCTAATAAAGCTCAGAGTCAAAATAAAAAGTTATGTTATCAACCAATGAAATGACCAAGAGTTTGAAGTGTGTGATAAGGTGTTCTTACAAATATCTCCCTGGAATAGAGTAATGAGATTTGGAAATAAAGGAATGATGAGCCCTAGGTATATAGATCCTTTAGAAATGCTGGATTGTGTTGGGAAGGTAGCTTACCAATTGGTGCTTCCACATATTATCACTCAAGTACATGATGTGTTTCATATATCACTTCTGAGAAAGTATATAATCGATCCTTCGCATGTAATAATCTTATAATTCATACTACAAAAACAAGATATTTCTTATGAAGAACTACCGATAGATATTCTTGATTATAGTGAAAAATTTCTACGAAACAAGACCACTCACTTGGTTAATGTTTTATAAAAGAACCAAAAATTTGAAGATACTAAATGGGAACTTAAATATATAATGAGGTAGAGGTATATTCATCTGTTTGTTTCCAAGTGATGAATTTATAGGGTGAAATTTAGTTTAAGAGGGTAGAATGTAACACCCGGATGTTTTTTATGAAATATTTTCTTGAAATAATTTTTATTCTATACTAGATTGAGTTGCATGAAATCATGAGTTTAAATGAATCACGAGACACATTATTATAAAATTAACATTATATCTAATCTATTAGGTAAACGGTAATAATTATAACAAACATATGAAAATACATTGTGAATTCACTGGCTATCAATTATTTACGAAAAATATAAATCAATTCGATATTTATATTTATGAGTGAATTAATTTTTTTAATGAAATTAACATGATATATATGTTTTATATACTTAATTGAGTATTTTTTGGAATTTATCCAATGGATATTTTAGTCATAGGGTGTGAATAAAACACTATTTGATGTAAAAAAACCTATTTTTTAAATGTTTAATTTTACAAAATTGAATGGAGAGCCCCTTTTTAATTAAGATTTTTACACATTAATATTTTTAATATGAAAGCATGTACATTTTATTTTTATGTGGGATATAGAAATTTACATTGGATGAATTAATGATATTTTTTTGATAACGTTCATGTTTTGATGAATTGTAAAAATACGCTAAATTTTAATTGAAAATAAAATTTTTCATTAAAATGATTTATATTGTTAAATTATATTATAGAATTTTTTCAAAGAATAAATAGAATATATATTTACCATTTAATATAAATTAGGTCATTGGAATTAATTTTACTTTAAATTCATATGTAAAAACATTTCAATCTATTTCTATATTTTAACTTTTAAACCCCATTTTCTGATATCAATAACACGATTACTTTTATATTAATTAATGCAACATCTATGTTTGGAATTTTGAAAAATGGATTCTATATTCTGAAATAGTTGGTCCAAATTATGTTAATAGGATACTTTTATTTTCAAGTATTATGAATAGTATCTCTGGTAATTATTTTATTACAATGGTTAAAGGTATATCGATTAATTAAAGGAAAAAAATAGTATAAAATTACCTTAAAATCCTTAAAAATCCTATTGGATGACTAGATTAGACCCTTATCATCTAATTTTATAAATGGAATCACTTTATGGCCACTTACCTATGAATATGACCTGAATGTAATAAAATCTAATGAATGTGAAAAAATGTCACAATCTCATTTTATATAAGTATATTAATTTTAATATATAGATAACTAGGATATAATATCGACTATATATAGTATCTGGAAATTTAAAATAATTACCTAAATCAAGAAATTTATTTATAATTTTTTGAGATTAAATAATTACCATTATTGATGACACAATAGTGAGTTGAAATTATTTTATTAATAGAAATATCAAAAAAAATTGTTTAAAAAATATTAAAATAATTATCATATGAACTAATTAATGTGATCCACGAATTTTCTAGGTTACTGTGACATGTTAGAAGTGTATATATTTTTTTTGAATTTAACTTATGTGTATATATTATTTAAAGTAAAATAAATGAACAGTTTCAAAATACACACTATTGATATATTTTAAAAATAACATTTTATTAAAAAATTTAAAAATCATAAAAAATAATTTAAAATTATAAAATGATTATTTTAAGGTCTAAAGTGTTATAATATATACATATATGGTCAATAAACACCATATATGTAAATATTTATAACCATTATTTATTTAGAATGTTATTACCACAATTAAAATTAAATAGAATTAATAAGTGTCAATTAAAAAGATATGGTTTAAATTGGAAAAATAACTTGTCCAAAAATTTTATGTTGATGATATTACTACCCTATCTAATCTCATATTCTAAATTGGTAAATATTTGTGTTTTTATGGGTAGTTTGTTTTATAATTTATTATTTATGGGGTTTCCAAAAGTTCCTCCCACCATAATTATAAAATGGAACCTCCTCCCTCACCTATTCACTTCATTTGAGCCTTCATGCTCTACTATCCCCTGACCTTTTTCCTTCTCACCTTCCCTATTTTAATTCTAGAGGTTTTGGTCATCTTAAAATAATAACTTTAGTGCTCTAAGAAGAGATTTAGAGGAAGCACGTCGAGGAAGAGGTAATCTCTTCAATCAATTCCTTCAAAATTCTTTCTTCTTATACTTCCTCTCAATTATTTGTTTAATTATAAATTAATAAAATCAATTTCACTAATATACTGATATGTTATTATAAATATGAAACAATCATATTTCACCTTCTATACACCATATGAAAAATGAAATCACCGCGTGTGCATACATACGACTTACCGTATCCACATCATGGTGTAATATGTTTTTCACCACCACTAAAAATTAATGGGTATAATGATGGAAATAATAAATATATATGATTATTAATTTTATTTAATAATTATAAAATATTATACACCATCCACTTCAATACCATTCAACAATTTTGGTAATGATAACATCGCGCGTACGTACGTACGACCTACCGTCTCCATGATGTGATATGATTCATTCAACCAGATCATCATTAAACCATGATTATATACATGAATTGAATAAATATATATTATATATATTATAAAAATATAATTTTTAAATGATTTTAATATAACCTAATAAGTGTAAAATTAAATTATCTGACAAATCTTTCATAAGAACATAAAGCAGTTTATATCCGAATAACGAGTTACCATGAAATGTTTCGAACAAATGGATGATAATATAATAATATATTATATCATAAAAATTATTATTATTATTATGGAATAACTCAATAACATTATTTAAATAATTATAAATGAGGTTTAGATACATAAGAAGGATATCAGACCTAACGTAAGGGATAACTTTGTTAATCTCATTTTTTATTCGAGATTATTTATACATAAGTATTTAATGGGGTATATTTATCATCCACATGAATGTTTCCTAAATATGTATTTCAAAATATTCTTTATATCCTTATATAATTTTTTAAAGTTGATTTTATCCATTGGTGAATTTTTACAAAACGATTTGGATGGAATCTTTTGTGGTTTTCAATACGAGGTACTTTTTGACTTTTCTGGAAAAAGTATTAGAATACTGTTTTTTTAACTTGTACAGTATGAACAAATTTTTACCATTTAATAATTCCATATTTCCTTGAATCTTACCCTACAATCATACATTTTTATTTTGACATAAAATGATTTCTTCTAAAATTGTGTGACATTTTGAGGAAGGAAACCATTTTTTATGACGAAACGATATTTTCCTCTAGAATTAATTTACAAGTGTTCTCTCAAAATTATTTTCCATCTAAGATAAAACTATTGAAATAGGGTTATATATATATACCTATTATTACCATGATTTTATTATGTTTATAGTATAATGTTATTTTGGAAATTGATTTGTTTTATATCAATTATGATAGAATAATGTTTTGGAAACCCATTTTATTTCATGGGTTTTGCTATGGTGAGTGTTTTATGTTTTTGTGGAACACATAAGAAAGGTCTACTTATGAAATGGGTGGGACCTATATCTCCCTCTAATTCATTTGGTAAATATTTATATCTCCTGGTATAGACATGATTGGAACGAAATGTAAATCTTGTTCAGTAATACAGGGTTGGAACGAGGAGTGAACTCAGTTATGTAATAGAAATTATCTACTATGATTGTCTTGGAAATGAGTATTGACTAATATGAAATGATTTTCTATGATTTTTTGTGTATACCATTAAATTTCATGTCTTATTTTTTTACTATTGAGATTACATTTCACTTTAATGATTTATCCCATGACATGATATTATGGTCTTTTATATGCAGGATAAGATTGTAAAATGTTATGTTATTATGATTATGATATGATTGATATTTCCCTTGTTTAACCTTACTGAGAAATTGAGATCACCCTTTCATATGTTTATTTACCCCAGGTCATGAATAATGGTATTAATTAAGATATTTCAAAATGTTTCTTATTTTGAAAAAATACGAGGGAGACAAAGTAGATGTTTTATGAACCATTTGTTTATGCTTCATAGTTTTTAAAGACAATAAACCTATATGGTTCTAACATGGTTTTTGTTATTTTATGTAATAAATATTCATAAATGTTGAAGTAACAACTACATGTAAATTATGGTTCATTATAATAGTGGTAACATAACAATATTTTAATAATATATCATGGTTGATTTAAACTCAATGATTTGTGGAACACAAGAAATAGAAGGAATAAAATTATTTAAAGAGAAATATGTTCTAAAATATATTGGTGTTATAATGATGATGAATAAAACATGATGATAATGTATTAAAAATATATTATTTTCTAAAAAAATAATCCACTCCCCTCTTAGGGTGTCTCTGGTTATAACAATAAAACTATTGAGTTCTATAACAAGAAAGACTATGTAGGAATATTTTAGTGTTGAGAATTCATGTTGATGAGCTGATATAGTAGGGTTTCATCTATCATAGGTTGTCACTGCTATGTTCTCTAATATTTTTTTCCAAGAATGTGAATGGTAGTATGAGTTTGGTAATTTACTACAACTAGTTAAACTAAGTGATGGTAATTTTTTATCATTATTCAAAATTAAATGATTTGTATGATCAGTTGAATAGAGTTAGAAGGTTTTTCAAGATCAATATATTGTGCAGGTATTTTTAGTTGGGGTTAAAGGAGAAATATATACTGATGACCAGTTTTAGGTGTCATTATGTGAAAAATCACAATAATTGTTTTTTATTTAGTGCGACAAACTCCTGGGATATTTTTATGGATCAATTGAATGCCATGTGTGATCTGTTCTTGTACAAGTTTTATGTAATGTACATTGATGAAATTATCATAAATATTGTTTCAGAATGAGATCATGCTAAGAATATTTGGTAGGTTTTACATGTTATTTCATAACATCATATATATGAGATGTTTTCCAAGTGAATATTTTGGATTCATGAGGGGAAATTAATTTGAAATGTGTTTTTTTAATAAGGACTAGCAGTTGATCTTTAAAAGATTGAGGTGGTTGTTTCTTAGGCAGTATCAAATAATGTTTTTTATGTCCATAGTTTCCTTCATCACATGAGATATTATCAGATGTTCATGTATTATTTTTCTCTTATTATATCCCCATTTATAGTCTTGATCAATAAATAGTATTATTTTTAATAGAATTATCAATAGGAAAAAATTGACCACCTAAATGGGAAGTTAATCAGTGTTCTTATTCTTTAGTTTCTAGTGGTTAAAGTTATGTTTGAGGGTTTATGTGATATTTATTATCTTATTTTGAGTTATGTTTTAATGAAGTGGTGGTAAGTGATTTAATATTTGTATAGGTTGTAGCATCAACATGAGTGTAACTATTCCATTGATGATTTTAGGTGGATATCAATAGTGTTCTCAATGAATCTATAGTATCATTTCGTCATTAATGGATGTTTTATTGTCTTCAAAGATGTAAATATATTGAGGTATCTCGTATCATAGAGTTTTTAAACCTATATAAACATATTTGGATGGAGTCCATGTAAAATTATAACTTGTATATCTCTTAAATCCCTAGGAAAGGGAATGTAGTTATTTATACAATGAGTTGTATTTATCCAGATTTTTTTTGAGATTTAGTATACTATTGAAGGATGACATAGGATCTTATAATCATGAATATTTATGTGGATTAGGTTGGTTGTGGATAACTCTTATGATTATTGAATGTGAAACCGTGTATCATGAACTAGGTTTATGATTCATTATGGGAAAACCTTAAGGTAGAAATGGTGCAGTATCATGTCATTCATGGTGTCACTCTTGAGGGATGTTCAAAATATTATCAACATCAGACATTTTCTCGATGGAGAATATATGTTCTATTAGGAATTTGAGAGGATGTTTTTCATGCGTTTTATAGAATAACCTTTGTAGTGGATCATGGTAGATACAAGATGCCTCGTGTTTTGAGGATTCAGTTCTAATAAAAGAGGATGAAATGATCAAAAATAAAACTCATCTCGCGATGTTTGTTCTTTCAGTAGATGAAATTATTATATGTTATTAAAAGAGGTATGTTTCAACTTTTGGATGGACTCGAGATGATGTGGGATGAAATTTTGTCGGATTTTACCATCTGTTTATCTCAATCTTAAGAATTATGTGCTAATATTTTTGGTGACTATAGATATATTGATATAGTCGAATCATTTATTAGAAATCAATGAGTCAATTAGTATGGATTCTTTTCCAAGAAGTTATGTGAATGCAATAGTGAATATTAAAAGGGTACCAAGGACTATCATATATTATTGGGATACATTTTTTACCTCATGATTTAGGGTAGGACTTTGGTATTCTTTTAGATCTCATCTATTCCTTGATGTTTCCTTCCATTATCTAATGGACAGTCAGTCGGAGAACACCATTTAGACACTATAGGATATATTTCATTCTTAAGGTTTCTATTGAGGTGGATTTTGATTAATTAAACTACCCTTATATGTGTTTTATTGTATTAATAGTTATTATTCATCCATTGAAATGGTTTTGTTTGTGAGTTTTTATTGGTTCCCTTGAAGAAATTTCTTTTCCTAGATAAATGTTGGAGATTCAATGGTCCTTGAAGCTTATATGGTGTAGATCACTACCAAGAATTTAAAAACCATTGACTTTTTATCCCACTATACTTCATTTTATAGAAGTTAAAAGTGTTCAAGGGAGGTTTTGGGATATTTCAGTGGAGGATGGTGGTGCAGCAGAGAAGCTATATGAAATGCATGTCGTGTATCTTCAACATGATTTGTGAAGGTTTTTCACAGGTTTCATAGATGGTAGGTTCATTAATTTTAAATTGGATAAGGGGTATACCATGATATAATTTCATGAATTTTAATTGGTATTCACGATGTTTTGTAAATAAATTTAGGGTAAAATATTTTTGTAGTGAAAAGTAGATATTTTGGAAATCCTGAGAATTACACACCGTGTACAATTTACACTATTTGAAGCCTGAGAGATTCCATGTTTTAAGTTCATTTCTTGAAATAATTATATTTTTATTCAGACACACCTAATTCTCTCTAATTATAGATAATCTATAGGTTCCCCATGCACATATTCTCCCCCCTTTATACTACATTGGTTCCTTGGTTCTAGTGGATCTATATTGGAAATCTGATGTGAGTTATTCTTATTTCCCCATGGTTTTCATTCATTCTTCTCATATTGGTTTACTACGATGGTGTTATTTTATTTCTAAGAGTTCGTTTTTTTTGTGTTTTTATAGTCTTTGGAAGTAGTGTATATTGATCTATGGTTTCTTATGATGCGACTACTGTTTTGGGGCATTTATTATTCCCTATGAGGTTCACAGCATGTCTGAAAAAATTCTTTGAGTTAGGGAATCCCTCATTTCTCTTTATTGTGTATCATGTGATAAGGGATTACTTTTCTTAATTTTGGGGTTGTGGTTGTGTTGGATTAATCAATATTAAATAATTTTGTTAACTAAAATTTAAAACTTAAATGGGAATGATTCTTATACTTTTAGGGTTTTGATATCATTATGATATTGTTATCATACAGGCCTGATTCCCCAATGAAAATTGTAATAGTTGGGACTTTTCCCATGGATGATATGTGTTGACTATTTTGTCTATTGTTATTAGTGTGATATTAGCCTAAAATAGAAATTTAACTAAAAACTTATATTTTTATAATGAAATGGTTTCCATTGGATTATGGATTGTGTGATAAAACCCCTAAAATAAAGTGGAATATGATAATATAAACTTTTTATAATCCATGAAATGGTCTATTATGTGTTGTGATGTATGGTCATGCTTGTGGGAAAGTGATACGTGATTGTGATGTGAGGCGATTCAATGGTTGTTTGGATCTGATTTCTGGGTGTCAAGGTGTTGGTAGTTTGGCCATGCTTTTTGGGAGGTGAAGTGGTATTTGTTTGGTTATGCTTTTGGGTGGTGATGTGGTGGTTGTTTTTAAAACATTTGGGTTTCTGGGGTGTTTTTTGTTAGGAAATTATTTTAGGTTGGTGAGGTGCTGGTTGTTTGGTCAATAATTTGGGGTAGTGAGGTGGTGGTACGATGGGAATGCTGAGCTATTTGTGATATGTGGTTTCTTATTTCTAGATTTATGATTAGTGATGGAATAAATAAAATAATTAATAATGATTTTAATGGTTGGGGTTTGGGTTGGTTAATATCGTAGAAAATATAAATGAATAAATAAATAATGGAATGTTTGGTTAAATGTCGATGATTCCAAATAATAAAACAAAAAATAGGTTAGATTATGGGAATTGGTTGGTGGTGTGATGTAGCTTGTGGTTTGTATGGTGTTATGAATTTATAGGTGTATAGAAAGTGAAAATATTATGGGTTGGTTAATTTTTTTTGTTAACCCATAGGTTGGTATTGTGTGTGTGTGGTAATATTTATGTACTTTTATATTATTTTGACTTTTATATGCACTCCACCCACATTGAGAACTATGTGCTAACACCCGAATATCCAGGAGAGGGTTTTTTTTCTTACATCTAAAGAATATGATGGATAGATGGGTACCATCTCTTTCCAGATCTCTCTTCTAGTAGAGGTTGGTATTGGAGAAGATATGAGGGTCAGAGGTCTATTAGTATAATAGATGCTGGGTGTGATGTCCATGGTGTCTTCATGTGAGTTGTGATGTGGACATGCTTGTGGGGTGGTGAGCCCAAGTGTCTTCTGATGATATTTGATGCAGCCAAGGTGTCTACGGGTAGGATGAGATGGGAGGAGTTGTCTTGTGGTGGGGCGGTGCATGGTAGGAGGTGGTAATAACATTGATATACATTATGTTCATGATAACCTACTTTTTGTTATGGTTGTAGTTTCTTGATGAAGTAGGTGTTTTTGGGAAAGACATGATGTAGCCATGCTTATGGGGTGGTGAGACTAGGTGTCTGTGGGCATGATGTGATGTGATCATTCTTGTGGGGCAGTGTGATATATAGAAGATATGAGAGATCCAAGCCATAAGATGTTGTGATGTGAGAACGGCATACAAGGGTTAAAGTGGTGTAGTGTACCTTTAATCAATATGACTCCTGTTATTTTATATTAATTGGATTTCATTATTTGGTGATAGTCCCTTGGTGAGGTTGATTTGGTTAATATACTTGTATAGGTGATGTTTGTTTCTTCTTTTTATCACAGGTGCATTAGTATGCTAATTTCACATGAGCACGAGAGACTCTGGTTTTCCTACTGAGTGTACTAATGTTCTCTCCCTATGCAGATAAAACTCTTTTAGGTTTTTAGGAGGATTACATGGACCTTACAATACATTACTAGCTTAGTCCTTTGGATAGATACTGTTTAACGGCTTTATCCTTGTTATTGGGTATTTACTTTGGTGACTTTTATCAACATTAGTTTTATTTACACATACATTATGGGATGGTTTGGGTTTCATTTATTTTATTTCAAGGATTTTTTGTTGATAATTTATCTAATCTCTTAATAATAGAGGGTAATTCAACCCATTTTAGGATATTTTATACCCTTGATGCAAGTCTCTAACATGGGACCTACATGAGGTAGGACTTAGGGGTCATTATCTCTCTCCTCAAATTGTGGTATCTTTGGATGGAGGGGGTCATGATAGAGTAGTCCCAGAGGAATGGTTTAGAGATAAGATGAGGTTTTGAGGTAAGCATAATTAGGATTTAAAGTGTTGGTATGGATGCATTTCCAGTTGAACGTGGTAAGTGATATTGGCTATGGATACAGGCTAGGGATAATTATTAGATGGCCACATGTCATCTTGTGGATGAACTCTGAGCTTATTGAATGACCAAGTTAGGTGGACCAGTTTGTAGGGCAGAGAACTATAAGTGGTACTTGTATCATGATTTCTTATGTTCTTGTTTTCATTGGTCCATTTTGGGATGGTTAACATGAATAATGTGAATTAAATTTAATCTAAATGGATTTCCAAACTACTAAGCTAAGGAAATTATTATTATTTTTATATGGATGTTATTTTTCATCTATGTGTGGCCTAGGAACTTGATGTTCAATAGTTTTAGTTGGTTAATCACTATTGGATTGATCCAATAAAGGAGGTTGTGGCTTAGAAGTGTGAGTTTCACCCTATTTATCAATAGTATTAAGGGATGTACGATGGAATTGTTTCAGATGATGAGATGAAGAGACGGTTGGGGGATCTCAAGATCACATTAAAATTGATCGTTGCCCCATTTGGATACTAGGAACCTTTGGAAGTCAGTCAGATATGAATATATGCACATAAATGGTTGAATTTGTTTCTTGGAGAGTGGAAAGAGGAAACTATTTCACGATCCAAATTTTAGAGGGAGTTTTCAGAATACATTTGTAACACCCTGAGATTTTATGAGAAGTATTCTTTTTAATTTATTTATTTTCTTGTGTTGTATGCTACACCAAGATTATCTTGCGCTATATGCAACACCGTATTAGCTTTCAGTATACGCAACACTATTTTTGGATCGTGTTACACAAAATTTCAAGTTCGTTGGATAGAAGTTATTCTACGCAACATTAAGTGTGTATATATATATATAGTCAATGTATAGTTGAAATATGGTTGGATTCTATTATACACAACAACAAAGTAATCTTTCACTACACGCAACCCTGACTTGTCTTGCTTTACACGCAATCGTGACCTTCCACGATAGCGTGTGTTGTACGCAATACTGAGTTTTACTAAACAAAGATATGTTATTAAAATATTATATAAACTAGCCGTTATGAATAGTAATACCCAATTTTTGAAATTTTATAAATTTTATCTTTCAAAATGGACTTCATTTTTGGATTTGGAATATCGAAATCAGCTTAGGGTGAAATTTTGGTATTTTTCTAAAAACTTTCCATTTTTGATGAATAGTGAAAAGACTGAGTTATTGGTTAAAACTGAATTTTTATTTAAATAAAAATTTATTTTATTTAAATTTATTTTAGGTCAAAAATGATACATAATACTTATATAAGTTCAATGTAATTCATTGGAGTCATTTTATAATAATTTTAGATATATAAAAATTTTATTGAACTTTTCACCGTCTTTTACCCACCTCCTAGAAGCATTTTCAATTGTATATAAAGCTTAATTTTACCACTTCTGTGAGTTGAATTTTGAAAATTAAAGACACACTTTTAATATCAAGGAGTAAAATGTGGTTCAATAAGATAAAAATAATTTTTGGTGAATAGTAACTTTTTACTTTTATTTACCACTATTAAAAGTAAATAGGGTAATTAAGGGTAAAAATGATATTATTATCACCCTAACACATGTACTAATTCTATTGGATAAGTTTAATTCGACCAAAAACAACCTTAGGAATAAAATATGACCATTTAGGTCCACTTTTATTAGATTAGGACATTTATTATTATTTAATTCAAAGAAGAGTTAAAAGAGTTAAAATCAAAGTTTAATAAGAAAAACATTTTTAATATAGAATTATACATAAGATAAATGAGACTATAAATATTAATTAGAAAGCTAAAAATATTTAATACATAATGGTATTTTATTTATAATTTTTAGACATTAAATAATTTCATTTATTTATGACACAATGATGATGTAGTAATTACCTTATTAATGAAAAATTAACATAATTGATGTTATAAATACCCAAATAAATGTAATTTGAGACTTTTTATGAATTAAAATAATTTTATAGGTTAATATGACATTTTAGTATTGATTTAATTAACTTTTTCTAACTAATAATGCTGTTATGATTTTCAAAAAAATCAATTCACCAAATAGTGTCAAAATTGACATAAAATAGATTTTTTAAAAAATATTATATTATTAATTGTTATTCTATTCCTAAAACTCCAAGTTTCAGCCCAATGACATATATAATGTTATATATGTTAATAATTAACCACTTTGGGTTCATTTGGCCTGTTATAGTAAGTTTATTAACTATATAGTGTAAGAAAACAAGAAGACACGGTAAAAGATAAATTATTTAACTTAGAGTTAAATATAAATGATAAGGTTTAAATAGTAACCTAAACTCGTCTAAAACCTATTGGTTGAAATTATTTCGACCCATACCCACTTTATATTTTATATAAATCAATTTGGAGCTATTATAAACCGAATATGACTTTATTATAAAATAATATTTTAAGTTTTTCCTAAGGTGCTCCTCTCCTCCCTTATAAAAGGGCACCTCCTCCCTCTTCTCTTCACACAATTTTGAGCCTTAAATCTTGGAGAAAACCTTCCCATTTTTCTTATAAACTTCCCTAGAAACATTATATAGGTTCTTTCACCTCATAAGATAAACTCTAGTGCCTTAAGAGGAAGCTTAAAAGAGGTGCGTCGAAGAAGAGGTAATCTCTTCTACCGATTTTTTTTCAAGTTTTCATTCTTCTTCAAATTCTTCTTGTTTAGTTGTTTCATTATAAATTAATAACATAAGTATCACTAATATAATGATATGTTATTATAAATATGAAACAACCCCATTTCACCTTCTATCCATCCTACGGAAAATGAAATCACCGCGCGTGCGTACGTACAGAATACCGTCTCCACGCAGTGGTGTAATCTGTTTTTCCACCACCACCTTACTAGGATGGGTATAATGGACTAAATAATAACTATATACAGTTATTATAACATAATAATGATTCTGAGATATTATATCATCCACTCCAATTCAATTCAATAATTATGGGAACGATATCATCGCTCGTGCGTACGTACGGATTACCGTCTCCATGACGCGATGAGATTCATTCTCCATGTTAACCATTTAAGAATGATTATAAAGTATATATAATGAATAATAATGAAATATATTACATTATAAATCTATTTGATTTATGTATATATATATATATGACATCTACTTACTTCCATTCAAGTCAATAAGGAAAGGAAAACAGCATTCATGCGTACGTACGACCTACAGTCTCCATGAACAGTGTATTTCATTTCATTTATCTATCTATAATATATATATATATACTGAATATATATGATATATAAATCATTATTTACATTATTTAAGTAATTAAATCATGATATAAGTTATAATAATATCAAGAACAACAAGTCCAAACACGTACGATAAATAAAACGATTTTACCCAAAATATAGCTTTAACATGGAATTTACAAAAGAACGGGTAATATAAAGGCATAAGTGAATCATATATGATATTATAACAATGAATATGATTTTTTAATAATTCAATGACATTATTTAAATTGTTATACAGGATTTTTGGATACATACGAATCATATCGGACCTAAGGTAAGGGAAAATTTTTCAAATCTCATTTTTATCCGAGATTTCTTATATGTAAATATTTTCTGGGGTTATATTTTTCATCCATGTCCATAAAAATGTTTTTCATAAAATGTTTAATATTATTCCATGTATTTTTAAAGTCATATTTACCCCTATTTGACTTTTATTTTGTGTTATTGGAGGAATCTTTCTTTTGTTTACCGTACGTGGTACTTTTTGACTTTTCCGAAAAAAGTACGAGGAGATTGTTTTATTTAACTTATATGGAATGAACGTATTTTTACGATTTTATAATGCCTTATTTTCATGAAACTTACTCTACAATATTTTATGACTATTTTCAACAAAATCATTTTCTTTTAAAATTTCTTGGAATCTTGTGAAAAGAAAATGATTTTGAAGAAGAAAAGATATTTTCATCAAGAATTCACTTCAAGTGTTTTTTCAAAACCATTTTCCATCTAAGATGAAATTATTTCATATGTGTATGTTTCAAGTATAATGACTATATGATTTAGATGGTTTTACTTTTCTTATGATGAAATGGTATCCATTTGTTTTATATGGATTATGTTATGATGGGATGATGTTTATGAAACCCATTTTATTATTTGGGTTATGATGAATGATTTATGTTTATGTTGTGGTACATGTAAGAAGGATTCATTATGAGATGGGTGGGCCATATATATCCCTCCAATTCATTGGGTAAAGATTTATATCTCATGATATAGACATATCTAGAATGGTAAGTTAATCTGGTTCAGTGATACAGGACTGGAACGAGGGGTGAACTCAATTCAGAAAGGGACTTTGTCCACTAAGATGGTCTTGGCAGTAATGTCTTGGCTAATATGGAAATCATATCATGTGCTTAATGGTGTGCCAAAATTAAATGTTTTATTACCAAGTTATTTTAAAATGGCTAATGTTCATTTATGATATATTCCTTACGTACTTCCAAGATTTATGTCTTTTCTCAAGGTTTTGATGTATAGATTTTATGTTCAAGTTTTTGCATTCAAATGTTTATGGATTGTTTTATGTTCTCTATGTTTACCCTTAATGAGAATTTGATATCACCCTTTTTATGTTTTCTTTTCCCCAGGATATAAAGACAGGTTTTAGGTAAGAAAGAAAAAGTGGTAGATCTTTATGGGAGATTTTGAAGATCTTTCACTAGGATTAGAAGATTATTTTTTCCGAGTTTCCAAAGACATTAAACTATTATGGTCCTTGTTTGTTTGTTTTTGTTATGTATTAAGTATTATACAAAAGTAATTTAATGTATATGTACATCAAGATATGGGTATCTAAAACATTATTTCATCAACTATTAAGTATGTGAAGTGGTATGAGATTCATTCTCTTTAGTAGTGGAGTATGTAAGGGAAAGAGTTTAGAATAAATTTCAAGGACCTTCAGCTTTTTTCCACACCTCTTTTCATAGATGTGGAGTCTTGTGTGAGACATCTTCGGGATGCACTCCATCCTTATATCATGTATGAAGTTACTCTTTTTATGTTTAAAATATATATTAAGGTTTAGAAGAATGTAGGGATGATCAAGAAGATGAACTCTCTAGGAGGTTTAATGTGATATGGGTACTAGAATGGTTCCTTGAGGATCAGAGGTATCAATTGTCAGCCTCAGGAACAAGGTTCATCAATGTTTCTGTTTGTAGGGATTCAACCTAAATAGCTTCCCTTCTATCCTTTTGGGGCCTATGGGTTTCATTATTTATCTGGGGGATTTTATGGGTGTTTTTATAGCATACTGCCTTTTTATTACATAAATTTTCATTGCATTTTACATATAGATTATCTTTAAATTCAAGTGTCTTGGAAATTAGGAACATAATACATGAAAACGACACAAAAATACTTCTAATAAACTTTTAAGGCTTCATCATAGGTTTATCATAAGTACAGTTTATGTATCTCATAACTTGGATACATACATCAACGGAAAGGGTGATAAGAAGTATCAATAAGGAAAACAAGTGAAACAGTTGAAATGTGATCTTGAGAAATATTAATAAGAACATGATAAAAATCATAAAGTCATGAGAAATGGAAGAATAGGAATATAATAATAAAAATAACTTGAATCATAACTTGAATATGAGCCTATGTCATTTCATTTATACGTTCATGAACATATCACTAAGGTTTATCCCTGAGGTGTCATAAAAATTACCAAGGTTATTCACCAAGGTCTTTTGAAACTGGTAATCTCTAGAGATTAATTCCTTACCCAACGCATTGGAGCACTATCAGGGTGCACTATTAATTTTTCATTTTTTTCATGTGATCTACATATATCATAATCAAACTTTTCTTCAATAACCCATATAGAATAAAAGAAATGGGTTTAATTTCAAAATCGTGACGTTTTAAAAGTTCTTAAAAACAAGATCATTATGTCAATTATAACCCTTGGAAAGGATGTGAGGGTTATATGTATGTCAATTTCAGAATCAAATATATCATTTTTTTGTATTTATTAACACCCATATAAACGAAATAGTTCTGGGTATTCACATAAATAAAACAAGAGAATTTCATGAGAGAAAGAGAGATAAATTTTGAGACAAAATTTATGGAGCATAACGGCCCTATGACATGGTTTTTAGGAAATAATAAAAAAGATAGGGGACAAGGTTATCCCATAAATAAATGAATCATTTTTAGGAGAGGTATATAATAAAAATAAATAATCTTGTGGTGTGGATATTTGAATGAAATATCACATGAAAATAAAACATGAAAAATAGAAAATGTGATTTCTTTGACGAAAAATTCGGTAGCCTAACGACGTTAATTAAAAATTCATAAAATCAATTGTTGAGAGTGGAAATTGTATCTCATCATTTGTACATGAATTAGATAGTAATAAGGATATTCAAGAACACACCCCAAAATAATAAGATGGAAACTAAATGACATAACATAAAATAAGTCATGACTTAAAAGAGAAGGGTGAAAGATTCCCTTACCTTGAAGAGTAACTTAAAAAGAATGAAATTCGGGACCTTGGGAGGATTGAAGACACCTTGGGAGGACGCTTTGGGAGGTAAGGAGACCATAAATTCGTTGAGGAGGATTTTGGAATGAAATAAATGAGGAAATGGCTTGGTATTTATAGGAAAAGTGGGGGAATAAATTATTAATTTCCAAGGGACACCCCATCAGTGGTATTTGCAAAACCATGGGCTTTCCCATGGTATTATCCCATGATATTGGCCACTTGGGACACCTCATATAATATCTCACAATTCATAAGTCAAACAGAAATCTTACACCATTAATTATGTCATTAAACACATGAAACTCAAAACTATATATTTTCTATTCACTAAAAATTCAATTATTTCAGAAAAATACCAAAATTTCACCCTAACCTAATATCGATGCTTTGAATTCAAAAATAAACTCCATTTTATGAAATTAATTTTTTAAATATTTTTACTTTAATTTTCAAATAAAATCATTATTTATTAAAAAAACAACTCTAAAACTATAACTCATTTTGTAGCTCCTTAAGAATGTAAGTAATGTCTCATAAAATTATCGTATAACCATAATAAAATAAAGTAAAAATTTATGATTTCATTTTATGAAAATATATTTCCATTTAAAATTATTAAATTAATTGTAAAAATGTAAATAAAATATTTATGACATACAAAAATACCAAAACTTATACTATGATCATTTTTAACTTTTAAGATGTTTAAATTGTATTTATACATTCATGAGTGAAGTTTCTATTTTTTGGCCAATTTACTATTCATTACTATTCATATGGGTATGTCACTATTCATACTTTACCATTCACTAAAAAACAATTTGATCATATTAGACTCTAAATTTCTCACTAATCACGACTATAGAAGAAAATTTTTTGAAAATCATTTCACATTATTAATTATTTAAAGTGTACATAAATATTTTAAAATACTTTTTTCCCCAAAATTCATTAGTAATATGGAACTATAAATTCACCCTACATTTATCTGGATATTTGAAATTCAAAAACATTATCATAAGAAGAAATAAATATTTTATTTATATAAAATGATTAGACAAAGTAGCTAAGGTCACATTACATAGCCCCTTGTAACACCTGCATAGGACCTAAGTGTAAGGTGTGCTATGGTGATAGAATCTTGGGGCGGCTCGGAAAACATTACCCGAGTGGTGATTTATATCAGCTTGAACTTCTCCCTTAGGCAATTCCATTCAAGCTTCACATGTTGAATTTCAGCTTGGGCTTGGTCCAGAGCAAAGCCCAGTGATGCTACCTCCTTCCCAATCTCCAACAGATGGGCTTCATATGGCCCGACTCTAATGGATGATACCATCGAGTCTTCTTTATGTATTACTTAACCATGATCATTTGAATTTATAAAAAAATAATTTTAATGTTAAGAATTTAGTTTCCAATGGTCATATTGACCAATGGCCATATAATAGTCTAAACCTAACAGTCTCATTTAATTATACTCACTTCATTAATTAAAGGATATAGTTTTGTTGAGTATAAAATAAAATAACACACAAATTTAAGAAATAAATATTATTAAAAAGTTCGGGTCATTACATTTTTTGTGTATGGTTCATAGTAATTACTAAGAATAGTTCTCAATGGTTCCCTGTTCATAGTTCGTTAGAGGAGGAAAGGTTCCACACAACTCAGTAGTATTATCTAGTGTGACTATTATAATAGTAGGGGAAGTAGGCTTATGTTCTCTTGAGGGGAGATGGAGCAGCAAGAGGCCAACCCTATGATATTAATCAAGTATCGTGACCTCGAACCATTTATTTTTGTGTAGTTTTCTACCTTTTGAGAGGAATAGGATATGGGCGTGGTTATTTTCACACATTGGAGGTGATATATATCTTTGGACTAGATATCTTTTGAGGCATGAACAGTTTTTCTAGTACCGTTATTTGTTCGTTTTTTTCAAGATCATAAAACTCATATGTATAAACATCCTTACCCTATTATTTGTGACAATATGTAGAGATCCTTGCAGTTCCTTATGTGTTAACTATTCCATTCATAGGCCAAACCATCATGTTTGATATGTTATGGGGGTGTAGACTACTGATGGTGCTACATATGTACCATGGAGATATTTTATTTCTAAATATGTAGCCATAAATTATTAACCTCAACATCAAATAGTTGTATTCTATATGTGATTTTATTGACTACTTATAGAGAAAAGTCATTTTTATAGATTTGGATGGTCAGTGAGTGGTTTTCATTCACGAGCGAGGTTTTCATGTGGGTAGTCATCGTGTAGAGCCCCCTGTTTTTATGATGGATGTGTTTTCATTGGGGTCATTATAGACATGGATGTTAGAGGTGCCAATGGTTTTTATGAAGTTTATGGATATTATGATGATGGGTTTTTTGATGATAAAAACATGAGATGATGTTCTGTTCGAGATAAACTTGAATCTTGGTACTTCTACATTTTTTATAGATCCTTATCAATTGACACATTTTTAGTTATAGGAGTTAAGGATAAAGCTATATTATTTTAGGTAGAAGGGTTTTGTCTATCCTAGTGTGTCATCATGTGGGGCCTTAGTGTTATTCTCCAATAAGGCGGATGGTAGTCTAAGGTTGTGTATAGACTATTGGATGTTGAATTAGGCAATGGTCGAAAACGGTTACCCTCTTTGAGGGATAGATGATAGTTTCAATCAGCTAAGAGTGGTGTGTTGGTTTTTATGATTGATCTGCAGTCTGGGTATCACTTGTTTTGGGTGGAGGAGAGAGATATCCTAATGATTTCCTTCAGATATAGGTATTGGCACATCAAGTTTGTAGCCATGCCATCCAGTGCTATGAAAAGACTATTTGTGTTTATAAAGCTTAAGAATCCTTTATTCCATGAGTTCCTAGAATAGTTCATCATCATTTTAATCGATGATTTCTTGATTTACTAAAATTTAGAGGAAGGGAATTACGATCATCTCAGAATAATCTAGCAGTTTCTTCGACACCACCATCTCTATGGAATTCTTCAAAAGTGTATATTTTGGAAATTATTGTTAAATTTCCATGGGCATGTGGTATCTCTGCATGGTGTTGTTGTGGGCCCATCAAAGGTTGGAGTATTTTTTTCTTGGGAATAACCCAAGAATGTGTCATAAGTTTTCAGTTCACTTAGTCTTACAGGATATTATAGAAGGGTTTTACCGGTTTTCTCTTGTGTTTTATCCACATTGATAACATTGTCCAAGAAAAATTAGGATTTTTTGTAGAATAATCAATGTAAGGTTTCAAAAATTTACCTAAACTAGAATTTTGTTAGTAATCAAGTGCATCAGTTTCCTTAAGAGGGTGGGATATTTGAGGTGTTTTGTGAGGCTTCCCATCTAG
The DNA here is from genome assembly GCA_963277665.1 of Viscum album. Taxonomy (NCBI): domain Eukaryota; kingdom Viridiplantae; phylum Streptophyta; class Magnoliopsida; order Santalales; family Viscaceae; genus Viscum; species Viscum album. The sequence goes on along the minus strand of OY728125.1, from coordinate 1,979,165,544 downwards.
TTTTGGGATGTGTGTTTATACAGAATTTTAAAATGATCTATTATGGTCTAGGAAGTAACGTACCAATGAGCGTAATTATCCTACCCATGATTTTTAGTTGGAAATTGTGTTTTTTTTTGTGCTGAATTTTTGGAAGCATAATGTTACTAGGGAGAAGATTTTGTTCTTCATAAATCACAAGATATTGAGGTATATCCTCTCTCAGTGTGGTATGAACAAGTGGAATAAATTTTGGATGAATTTTCATTAGGGTTATGATTCTAGGTCTCATACACCTAAGGAAATTGAAATGTAATGTATAAATACTTGTGTAGTAAGTTAAGGAAATATTTCATTACGGTGTCTAGGGATGCTTGGAGAGAAATGTAGGATTTTTAATCCTTTCATGTTGATACAAGGGTGGATAATTTTATAGGTTGTTTTCCTAAGATAATAACACAATCATCTCTAATTTTGTAGTTAGATGAGTCTAAGTAGAAAGACTAAGAGTTATAGGTGATGTGAGATCAAGTTGGCCATGATAATTCTTTATAGTAATGGTCAGAGGATGGCCAAAACTAGATGTTGTTTTATTAGATGTTGTTGTTACTAGTGGTGATACATGAAAGGATTCATTAATGGGTTTAATAGTTCACCTTTTTTGATACACTTGAGAATATAAAATATGTATTGTGGCTTGAGGATATTGTTTTGGTGGCCTAGGATGAAACAAGAAGTGGAAAAGCTTGTGGTAATGTTCTTGGTTTTACAAAAGTTAATGATTGAGTATCATGTTATTGGATCTTTTTTATAGCCATTGGATAATCTAGATTGGTGATGGGATGACATATCAATGGATTTAATCATATGTTTACCCTTATATTAGGGAGGTTTTGATGCTATTTGTGTGATCTTGTATTGGTTAATGAAATCATCTGACTTATTAGCGATCAAGGAGTCGGGCATAGTGGATGCTTTGTCGAAGATGTTTGTGGATGAGGTGGTGTGGTTGGTTAGAGTTACAAGATCAATTGTATTCGATTAGGGCACATGTTTTTACTCATGAGTTTATAGGGGATCACAGAATTCTTTTGGAACATAGTTTCACATCAACACTTTATTTCAACCTTATAAAGATGGGAAGAAATGGTGGAATATCCAGACACTAGAGGATATGTTGTGGGAATTTTTCCTAGACCTTGGTGGATCATGGGTATGATAATTTTCCTTGGTTGAGTTTCTTTATAATATTAGAAGTTAATCTTCCATTTTTATTGATCTATTTGATGCTTTATAAGGGAGATCGTGCCCTTATCCATTATATTGGATGGTTTTTGGGGACTATCAGTTCTTGGTACTGATGTGGTGCATATAACAGCATAGAAGGATAGACTATTTATTAGAGTTTGAAAGTGATTCAGGACCAGGATAAGTCGTATGTTGATTGACGGTGGGGGACCTTGGAGTATGAGGATGGGAACCAAGTGTCTTTGAAGGATTACCCTCAATGTGGTTAGTGGAGGTTTGGATTAAGGATTTAGATTTATCCATGTGTTGTTGGGACTTTTGAGGTGATGGGGAAACATGGTGAGGTGGCATGTTGGTTGTAATTGCCACTAAGAATGGATAGGATCCAATAAGTCTTCCATATATATCTAATATTCATCAATATCTTCACAATGACTACCATATAATTGACTAGGGATATTTGGATATTGAGAAAGATGCGTTGTTTGTGGAGTGCTCAGTAGAGATACATGATTTCCAAGAGAATACACAACATGGATGGAGAATTCCTTTGGTTCAACTATTATGGAAGTATGGTTTCTTGGGGAGAGTAATAAGGTGTGGGGAATATAGATTCATTCCTAATACCAAGACTTTTTTTGATTTTTTATTTCCACTATTTTTCTTGTCATATGATGTTTGAATCTTGGATCTTGAGATGAGTTGTTTTCCTTTGTTTTTTTTGTATGAAGTGTGATAAGTTTATGATATATGAAAAAGGGAGGACCTGATTATTAATCAATCCACATTAATTGTGATGTGATTAAACATGTGTTGGAAAGTTAGTGCTTCCAAAATAGGATTGTATCTTATCATGGAGTATGGAATTCCCTTATTCTTGTGTTCGAGATGGTCTAGTTCATTGGTTTTAGTGGTTGATGGTTTGAGCTATGTAGAGATTGATATGGTTTTGTATTTGTGGGGAGGTTAGATAGTTACGATGATATGGTTTTTTGGTGATGGTTTTTTTGTGAGATTCATGTGGCCATTTGGTTTGGAGTGTTTGGATGGTGGTGAAATTTGATTTATGAAGATATCCTTGAGAGGTCTCTAATGGGGTTCTTATTTATCCCCCTTTCCTTAAAGGCATGGTTTTGTATTAATGAGGGAATGAATCAATTGAGTGGTATCTGATGTAATGGTTCATGCCTTCTTAGGCCATTAAATTTCCTTTTATGGATATTGTAGGTTCTTCAAATTGGTTTCAAGAGTTTTTTATAGAAGATATAGGTGAAAGAGATAAACTACAGGAAATACAGTTCTCATATTATCTACATGACATGTAAAGGTTGTTCATGTCTTGTATAGTTGGAAGGTTCAGGGCTTGTATATCAGTTAAGGGGTTTTTCATTAGATGATTACACATCTTATAAGTGGGATTCATAATGGGCACTAAATAGAGGTCTATGTGATGTTTATTTCAATGAAATGTGGAAATTTTGAAAGGCTTATGGATTACAAGTGATGTAAACTTTACATGATGTGAAACTTATGGGATTTCAAGTTTTAATTTATTTATTGTTTGAATTTCATTCCATTTGGCTAGCATAACATCTCTCTCATTTTCAGAAAATCCCTTGGTAGACCAAGAGTATCTTTAACCCCCCTTACTCCAGTGTTGGTTTGTTGGTTCTATTGGATCCCTATTGGTGATCCATAGAGAATACATCTACTTACTCCACGGTTTTCTTTCATTCTACTCTCATAGATTCATTGTGGTGATGATTTTAATGTTTGGTGTTTGAGTTGGGAAGGGTTTTGATGTTATTTGGGAATGGTTTAAGTTCATCCATGGTTAATCATGGTGTAGTTGTGGTTTTTAGGTGTTTCATATTCTCTTTGTGGTGTGGAATGAGTTAGAAAATAATATTTAAGGTATGGAATACCTAATTTTTCTTTATTGTATATCATACGGGAGGGTTCTTGTCTTTTTTATCTATGGGTTGTTGAGGTTCTTGCATAATTAAAGTTAAATAATTTTTATAATTAAAATTTATAAGGGAAAGGGGAGTCATTTTCATAGTTTTACAATTTTGATATGATTGTAGAATTGTGATTATATGGGTTTAGTGACCCATTGAAAATTGTGGTCATTGGGGGATCTTTTTGTGTTGGATGGTATTTTTTGACTGCAGTGTCAATTTTAATAATTGTTATATCACCCTAAAATGAATATTTTAAAAACGAATTTCATTTTTCTAATGAAATAGTTTCCCTTTAATTATGTATTATGTGATAATTCTGTAAAATAAAGTGGAATGTGATAAAATTCATTTTTAAAATCAATAAAATTATATTTAATGTCATTTTTTGTGTGTCTATGCTTGTGGGAAGATGATGTATTATTGTGATGTGATGTGATGTGATGTGATGTGGTGATTATGTGGCCCTGATTTTGGGGTGGTGAGTTAGTAGTTGTTTGGATGTGTTTTTATGGTGTAAAGTTGGTCTCTGTTTAGATGTGATTTTGGGGCAGTGAGATTGTGGTTGTTTAGACATTATTTGGGGTGGAGAGGTGGTTGTTTTTTGGACATAAATTTTGTGTAGCAAGGTGGTGGTTGTTTTTCTGATATTTTAGGGCAACAAGGAAGTGGTACGATGGGGATGATGAGCTATTTTAAATATGTGTTTCCTTTGTACTAGATGCCCAAGTAGTGGTAGAATAAATAACATGATTAATAATGATTGAAAGGGATAGATTTTGTTTTGGTTAGAATGACATGAATAATAAAATAATGGTTTGTGTTTTAAAATTTGTATAATGAAAAATAATGAGATAAATGGGTTGGATAATGGTATATGTTTGGTGTTGTGATGTGTCTTGTGGGTTGTGTTTTTTTAAGTATTTAGTGGAATTATTGAAAGTTGTGATGTTGTGAGTTGGTTACTATTTATATGTGAACCAATAGTTTGTGATTGTGTATGTTGATATATGTATATAATTTTTCATTCTTGTTATTTCTATATTCACTCTATCCAAATCAAGAACTATGTGTTGACAGCCACATAGTCTTGCAAGGGGTGTTTTCCATGACATTTGTTCAGGATAATTGATGGATCCATACCCACTATTTATCATTATATATTTCAGATGAGGTATGTATTTCACAAGTCTTAGTGGTTGGAGGTGTATTATAAAACAACTTGGTGGATGTGATAGGCCATTTGTCTTTAGATGTGTTTTGATGTCACTATACTTATGGGGTGGTAATAATAGGTGTATTCGAGAGAGATGTGACATATCCCAGATGTCTGTCGAAATGATGAGATGGTATAAGGTGTCTTCTGGTGAGAATAATTCTTGGTTTGAGGAGGGATGAGTTTGATGTTCTTTATGTTCACGATACTCTACTACACTAGTTACTGTTGTGGATATGGGAAAACTGTGAATATTTAGGTGAGACATTATGTGGTATTGTTTGTGGGTCAGTGACCCTCTATGTCTACATGCCTGATCTGATGTGACCATGCTTGTGGGGAAGTGTGATATAAATAAGAGAATAGAGCGCTATGACATACGATGTTGGGGGTGTGAGAGTGGTATAACAGTGATAATTAGTTCATTGTACCCATTAATGATTTGTCTCATGTTATTATATATTACATGTATTTCATTATTTGGTGAATATTCCCTAATGATTTTGGGTTCGTTTAGTATACTGGTATAGGTTTTTCTTGTTCATTTATTTTCTCATTGGTACATTATTATGAATCATTCATATGTTCAAGAGAAACTTTGGTTTTCCAACTAAGTATACATGTATTATCACTATATGTATATAATTTTTTTTAGGTTTCTAAGAGGATTGTGTAGACTATGTTGAACATTACTTGCTTAAACCATTGGATAGCTATTGCCTCATTACATTAGCCTCGTTTTGGGTATTTAATTTGGATATATTTATCTGTAATAGTTTTATTTATACTTTCATTGGGGGAAATTTTTGTTTTCTATTATTAAATATAATGGAGTTTTTTGTGGATTATTTTTATTATATTATAGTCTTATATAATTATATAGGGAAAACCCTCCAATTTTATGATATTTTTACACCCTCAATGCTAGTCAGAAACCTAGTGATTATTGGAGGTGGGAATTAGGGGGTAATTACCTATCTCCCCAAATTATGGTATTAGTGGAGGTAGAGTGTCATGAAAGAGAAGGATCAGAGGATTCAGGAGCAGATGAAGGTGAAACAACACCATCAAATGTCTTAAGATAATCAAAGGAGGATGCATCTACTGTTTATGTTAGGAGATCATATGTTCATAAGTATTTCCCATTATCAAGGATATTGGTGGTTTGGATGAGGGAGTAATATTTTTCAATGGGGTTTTTAAACTTTTATGGTTCTGTTGGGAATCTGTGAGGTGGAATATTAATTATCTCTTCCCCCACAGTTGTACATGATCCATGATGTTTTCCATATATGAAATCTTTTTTACTATTTTCACGATCAATCCAAGATCCTTGATTTGAGATATTTTTTTATATTTTATAATGTGATGTTTGAGGAGTGTCCATTTTAGAATCAAAGAAAATAAGTGGAAGGTGTTCTTTACAGCAATTATCCACATGGTTCATATTTTATGGATACATAGTGGCTTATAGGAATATGTATGGTAATTTGAATTATAGATTCATGATCAGTACCAAGAGATATTAAGGGCCTTATTTTTTAGTGATATAAATATTATTATTTTTTATTATAATTTTATTTAGAATTTTTATTCACTATGAATCATTATGATTTAGTGATGATGTTGTTTCATGTGAGTGGTTCCTCCTGAAGAGTGATTTGTTCAGGTTGTTGTTGTTTTTTTATTTGTGGATTGATTTGGATTATATTTTTAAAGAATAATTTGATAGGCCATCTAATTAGTGTCACATGATTACTTTTCATGTAAATTTTCATCCTTTCATTATTGAAATTATCTATCGAAGGTTGAAGGATGATATGTACTATTGATGTTAAAAATTCAACTGGAACAAATATGGATTCACATTTCTATAGGTGTCCTACCATGAATGGATAACTCTATGAGAGGGTATTTTATCATTATGGGGTGTCTCACTATGGAGGGTTATGTTTTTATGTGTTTTTTCTTTTGCATTATAGATTATATGGAATCAGAGTTTGGTGTTGTCCTATTTTGATGAGTAATTCTAGTAATAATGTCATTGGCTTAGTTCATGATGTGAAATATCTAAAATATTCTTTTGGGTATGTAAATATTCCTATTTATTTATGAAAAATATTACATATGTTTTTACTAATTTTAAATATTTCCTTTCCACTTTGTTGGTCATGTCCTGGGGGGATTTGGTCATGCTGTGAAGGTTTTTTGAGAGTTTGTTAATTTTTTATTAGTGGAACACATTTTTGGGTAATATATGTTTTACTGTAAAGTTCTTGGGTGGATTAATTCATGGTTCTACCTTTTTTATCATTATTGCGCTATAATTTTTTCATTTTTATTTGTCTTGTTTTTAGGTCCATACCAGAGTTATTTAGAATTTAGATGTTTTAGCGTGACCATTAAGTATATTTAAATTACTATTGAACTTAAAAATTGAGGGATCAGACTATTTGTGATTTGAGTTGAGTTTTCATTCCATTATTCTGGATTATCTTCTTATCCTTCCTATAGGATAGGATTTAAAGGTATTTTAACCATCTTTTTGATATCATATGACCTATTTTTGATGTTGGTTTTTATGATATATGTTATTGATGATTCCCCCATGTTTTCTAGCCTTATGATCATCTCCATCATTTTATTCATAGATAATATCCATTTAATCTTAAGTCAATGTGAGGTATTCAAGACTCACCATTCATAATTTTATGTAAAATAGGAAATTATCATGACATTTTAATTATTTGGGTGTACGGTGAGAATTTACATGATAAATATAATGAATTCTTCTAAACAGAATTGAACACTGAAGGTGATTCTCTTGTGCATGATATGGTTTTGTATTTCTCCATATGATTGAGAATTATTTAACTTTTCTATTTGTGAGTTTTCATTTACTACTATAATATATGTTCCATTTATTTGGATATATTATTTTAATCAACTCCCATAGAAGGATAGCATTTACATATGACAGTTAATCAGTTGTGTAAAATATTTATTTTTTTTTGTTTTTCTTAAAAGAGGAGTTGGATTAATATGAGGTGTTGTTTTGAAAATAGTAAATAATTAATGTGATTATTATTGTTATTGCGTGTTGGTTGATTCTAGTTCTTTTTTATTATTAACATGAATTTTTTTTCTAGGTAGTGTATTTTTGAAACATTTTTTCCATGTTTGGCATGGGGAGATATGGTTTTTGATATGGAAGTGGTTGATGGTCCGTTATGTGGAATATAAGTAATGGGATAGCTATCAATGTTGAATAAAATGTTGTGCAGATACTATGTGGGTTGCTAGCATGGTATGTGTGGAGGGTGTTGTGGTTATGTGTTTGGTTAATTTGGGGATATATCAAAGTTACATGTTGGCATTCAACATGGAGTAATATATAATATACAGGTGTTAATAATGAATATAGTAAAGTGTAATGGGTTGTTAATTAACTATAAAAGAATGGGTAATGGATGAGATAAACATGTTGGATGGAAATTTAATGGTTTGAAATTAAATATGGATAGATGAATGACAAAACGAATATAATTTTTCCATTAAAAAATATATTTAGAAATTAATAAATAATATGATTATATGGGAAAATCATGAATTTTTATGTGGTTGTTTTATGTGAATTGTTTAATGGTTTGTAGTAGAATATTGGTAGCGGTTAAATTGTGATGAAGTGGTAGTGTTGTGATTATAATGTATATTACCAGTGACATTTAGTATAAACTGTTTTGATAGTCTAGTGTGTTGGTATGTTTTATGTTATATTTTCTTTGGGATTTAATACACAAATAACTAGGTTAGATAACCTCACCAAAGACCAATGGTTTAGGGTTCTATGTGTTTTCCCTAATATCATGGTAGGTGAGAATGAATGAATAACTAATCCCACTTCCATACTCTCTATTTTTTATATGAAAATGTTATGATGTTAGGGTTTTGATGGACATGGGATAGAGTGAATATGATATGATGTGATTATTGTGTGATAGAGGATGTGTTATATTGTGGGGGTAATTCATGGTTGGATAGAAAGTGGTTGAAGTCCTTCATATTCATGAGAGTGAATGGTGATGAGGAAATGATGTGTGTTTTTGATGTGGTGGTATATAGTTATGTTATGTAGAATGAGGTGGAATCGAGTATGTGGTGATGATAATGAGATGTTTATGGTTATGATGTGGTCATGTGGAACAGTTTATAGCACCAAAACATTGATCGTTGGGGAATGGGAGTGAAAAAACTATTGGAAAGTATTTATGGTTTACCATTATGATATATTCTTTTGATATTATGTTATGTTACTTGAATGAAATTATTGGAGATATAAATTTGGGGAGGAAAAGTGAGAGTTTACCTAGTTTAGGTTCTCAATATATCTAATATTTTTTCACTATAATATTATTATACTTCTACCACATTTTCTTAAAAAGGTTGTAAGGAGGATCCTTCTGAATATATATATATTATCACCCATACATTAGTACCCCATGGATTAGAGGATTTATTTTATTAAAAATTTATTTATTAATCAAAATAACACATCACTATACTAGTTTTTAACTTTCAAAAATCATTCAGTAATGTAAGAAATATGAATTTATTAAATTAAATAAAACTGTTTTTCTCAACAAAATATTCTCCCTCCAATTTGATGTATTTTCTTATAGATTTCCCTTTAGTAGATATGGGATCCAGGTATTTGTGTGATATATATCTCCCTTGTCTTATTATTCTTATAATGTATTTCCTCTAAGGAAATCATATTTTGGTAATTACATATTTGTTATATTTCTATTGATTTTTTTTTTTGGGAAACTATATTGTTCTTTTAGTTTTTTCTACTGCTTCTTGACATCTATTTTTATTTTACTAGGTTCTGTTCTTGTCTCACATAAAAAAAATAAGAAACATCAGGATGATTTCATATAAACAATGGAAACATTAATTTATAAAATAAATTCATATTGGATGTGTTTATTGATGAATATTTTGTTTCCTTTTCCAATTCAAATTCTATTGTTCTATTATGTGGCTTCTACCCACAAGGAATGATTTTACTCACTTTAATTTTTTTCGTTATGAGCCCAGTACTTTTCAATCAACTATGAGATTTTATATATCAATTTAGTGAAAAGGATATTCATTTAAATTTTTTGAATACCTCGATACAATGTTTTTTTGTGAAAACACATTGTTTTTTATGAAATGATTATATTTTGGTGTCGATTCTTGATCTTTTTACTATTTAATGAAGAATTATTTTCTTTTCGTTTTTTGATTTTAATTATTTTTTTATAAAATATTTGTACCTTTCACTAATGTATTAATTATATAATTATTTAATTATTTTCAAGGATAAATGTATATTTCAATGTCAATCTAAAATATTCTAAAATATATAATTATATTAATATAATTTTTCAAAGATTTGATTTTACTTTTTTTAATTTCATTCAATATGGTTTTTAGCCCCATCAATATTTTATATGAAATATATATAAATTTTTTTATGGCATGTTTTAAACTAATTAATTTTTAAATTATATATTTATTTTAACAAGGATTTTAAATACCTTCAATTATTTTAATTTTTTTTACATTACTAGTGATTTTTAACCCCATATTTTAAGAAATATTAATTCTGATTTGCAACAATTTTAGGGTTGTGAGATTAATATTCTTAAATTTAAGGGGGGAATATCACCTAAAATGTAAATGATTCTAGTTTTCTATATAAATTACTACTTTCATTAACTTAATATGATAAATTAATAAAGACAAATGAGTGTTCCCCACATTGATAAAGCAAGATCAATGTCAAGGGACAATGATTTTAATCAGTACTACCTCGATTCACAGACCTCTTGGTGTAAACTATTTAATAAGAGGAAAATAATTGGAAATAAAGGGAATTCCATTGTGGTTATGTTCTCACTAATAGAATCATATATATAGTAATAGTGGTTAATAAAAAAATTCATACCAATTTTCAATGGGAAACACATCCATTATAGAATAACTTGATAAATCACATCTTTATGCCTTTTAAATAGAGTTTTACACAAAAAATATGTGTGGAATTACGGTGAAAATAGAATGTGGGGACTTATTATAAAGTAACCATCGAGAGCTATATGAGGATAAAAATGAAATTAACTCTTTGGGGAGAGCATTCAAAAACTATATCAAAACTGTGGTGGTCTTATATAAAACCTCTCATTCAAAGCGTAAAAATATATTAAATACTTTTGAAAGTGTTTTTAATGTTATATATATATATATATATTCAACTATTAAGGGAGAAAATGAATAACTAGGGATATTTTCGACTAAATTCTTGGATACATTACATGATCATACCAATTCTCATATAGAGTACATCAATAGTCTAGGAAAAAATGGTGAATATGTTAACATAGTTAAAATAATCCCAAGGTGTCTATCTCTATTCTTAAATGAAAAGGTATTAGTTGATAAATGAATGGATCTAAAATAAGTAACTCTGGATAGCCTACGTAGTAATCTTGAAAAATTAAAAGTGATAAATAATTAAAATGAGGTCAGTGTAAAAGAGAACTCGTAGGTGGTTGCATTCAAGACATCAATGAAAATTTATGTTAAAGAATATTTGGATGAAGATGAGTTTGATGGGGTGATGAAAATCTATTCCCCTAACCATAAGAGAGGATGATTTAAATTCAAATGCAAACTTATACATTATTGTTTTTTTATGTGTGTAATAAAGACATCTCACAACTTAGTATTTTAAAAAAAATTCATACTAAAGAGTATTTAGATTCTATGAAGAAGCTTTTCAAAGGTGAAAAAATTATAGAAAACCAAAATGAAAAGGTTTTATTAGGAAAAATCTGGTATCTCATAAAGATGAAAGATTATATTAGTATGATGTATAATAACTATAGGATTACATGGATATTATTGAAGATTCATAATTTTTCATTATTAATATACAACAAATTTATGATAATGATGCTAAAATGAGAACATCAAGGGAACTCTTAAAATTTAGGTGGTCCTGGAGGTATCCCTTAATAGTATTAGAATGAGAGAGGTAAATAAAAGAAGGAAAATATAGTTGTATTTTTCTCAAATATGTATATGCAACAAAAAGTTTAAGAGAAGTCAGAACTGAAATATGATTTTAAAAAACATAAATCTATATTTTCTAGAATATTTTAAAATGAAGTGTAGATGATAATAAATGTGGAACCGCCTAGAAATGTCAAACCATGGAAATATAGTCTCATGATGATGAATACAAAAAATCTGGTGGGGGTAAGGCACAAAAATAGTTTCAAAGATCATCAACAAAATGTTCTTGGAAAATGATCATAGATCCGAGAATCCTGAATGAGAAACTAACCTAATTCAAGAAATAAATGAATAGAGAATTTAATTAATTATAAAGGATCATGTGAAGGGTTCAAAAATACATATCAAGAATTAGAGACACAATAAATATTTAATATTTTATCAATAATGGTATAAATAATCAATTAACATGCCCTTCCATGAGAATGGATTGATAATTGGTGAAGAACGTGTTCACCAGGGAAGGAGAAGACCTACTTTGTTTGTTTCCTCTCAATTCTCCTTAATCCAATAAACCATCATCCTCTGTTATCAACCTAAAAATAGATAACATCAAAGAATCTCTTAATGGGTATAAATAGTTTTATTTTAGATATGGTTTTTAAGTAAATAAGATAAGATTAATTATTTATTCTAATTAATTTCAGCACCAATAACTGCCTCAACTAGATATCTGGTGATGAAAAACCTTTTGAAATGTATAGTGTAAACCCTCCATTACAAAATAAAATGTACTGTAGGATTTTTTATATGATACTTTGTTTAATAGTTATACCTTTATTTAGAAAAAATGAAATTTCGTGATATTAATATATATAATATTTTAATAATGTCATTTTTGGGATTAGTGGGCCTCAAAATCTTGCACTATCTCTAAGCCTAGTTCTAAAAATGTTCCTTAATATATTTGAAAGTATTACACAGAAAAAAATGGTCAAAACACATTCTTTTGAAAATTATCAATAATAAAAAATTCCTCAAAATTGTTTTAATTGAATTTACTTTGTAAAACTATAAAAACCTAAAGATTAATTTATATAAACATTATATGACATAATGGCAAGAAATTATTCTATTGTCGTATGTGTTAATGATTTTTCTCAATTTGTTAAATATAATCCAAATAACCCATACGGTAAACATTAAAAAAATCAATTTTAAATTTTATAAAGAAATTCATAATTATTATAAAATAAAATTTAACATCCTTTAAAGAATAATTAATTTAAATGTGGAATAATTTAAAAGATCATAAACATGTATGAGAATGAATCAAAATGAATACATCAATGAAAAATATCCTGTTTTACCTTTCATAACTTTTGAATAAAATTGATGTGGAATAAAAGAAATTTAAATGTATTTGTAAACCACATAATTTTTTTCGAAATGAACGACAAAAAACTTCCATATGGTAGTTCATAAACCAAACAAATGAAAACATCTGATGAAAATTATCTAAGTCTCAATGAAAGGAAATTTAGATGACAAGCTTTTAACTTAAATGAATTTTATCATCATACATTCTTTATCTCTTAAATAATAAAATTATTTTGCTTATTTATGTGATTAAGATCCTTCATCATGTAAATTCCATTATAATTATCCATTTTATTTCATTTATGACTATATTTTACATAGCTACATAATATGATATATTTACAGCGGTTGTTTTGTGGATGTTCAATTCATAATCAAAAAACTTCTTTAGTAGGCTAACCATGGTCAAATTGGTTATTTTTTCAAAATATAACAAATATTAGTGAAGATATATGAATTATTTTAACATAAAATAGAATTTTTTTTACACACCATGAATGAATAAAAAGAAAAAAGGATCATATTGTGTCATGTTGGTGGTAGTCCACACATACGTACAGGCAATGTTATCATTTTATAATGTATGTAAATTCTAAAAGGTTCATAATATATTATTTTTACATAATAAAAAATATTCCACTAATAGAATGTATATTCATTAAATTCTACATGAACAAAATTTACATTTTATAAATAATGGAATTGTAAGAAACTATGTAATATATTTTTATTATAGAAGAAGAATTTATGTAATTATTATCATATACATTTGTTAAATCTGTAATTCTAACCATCAATTTGAGGAAGTTATGAAAACGAAAAACACATTGCTTCATGGATGTGGTAGTACACACATATGAAAAACCGATGTTTTCATTTTCCATGGGATAGAAAATGAGATGAAAAATGGTTTTTAAATAAAAATAGTAACATTTAAGTATATTAATGTTGTATATATTATCATATCATCATGTTTATAGAATATTTGATAGAGGTTAAAGGAGAAATAGACAGGAAAATCATAGGTAAGAGTTACACTTCTTTTTTGAGAAACAACCTTTGGATTACATCTTAAGGATTTTAGGATGGTCTTTTAGAGAGAATAAAATCAAGGAAATTTTTAGTATGTTTAGGAATGGATTTTGGTAGAATATTTTCAAGATAAATTTCTCAATAAGTGTTAGTAAAATAATATAAGAGATTCCATTTTATAAACAAGGTGAGTGATAAACTTGTAAATACTTGAAATATTTATAAATAATATGCACCAAACTCCAGAAAAATGAATCCAAAATTCCTTATATTCCAAGATAAGGAATATAATGTTAAATAATAGTAAAAAAATAAATTTATACATTTTTATGTGTTAATTCAAAGCTTATATTTTAGAGTAACCCCCTTTTTAACCCTATTTAACCTTAACCATTGTAACATATTATTCCCTCTTTAAATGTCATCACTGAAATTGTGGAAATAAAAAGTGTTTCATAAATGAAAAAAAATATAGCATAAAAAATTTCCCATCCACATTAGTTAATATAAGTTTTTTTATAATTTTAGAATGGTTTAAATATAATTTTAAACACTAAATTCCATCTAAGAACATTTTTCAGGGTTTTGCATATATCATGAGTTTGATGGAATGAAGAAAACAATATAGTCAAAATAATAATTCTTTTCCTTCACTTATAGATTATAATTATCAATAAAATTCATGGGTAACTATAATTAATTCAAAATATTTTACTGTTAATGAGTTAAAAATCATTTATTTAATTTTTCTATTACCTAGAAAAGAGTCAGGTCGACGTTGCATAATCATTCAAGGAAATTTAAATATTTTTAAAAATTATTAATAAATAAATTAATTAAATAATTTTATTTATATTCAATATAATCATTTATGACTTTTCATATATTTTTTTATACCCATGAAAACATTTGAATGATATTAAAAATGAGAGAGAGAGTATAAAAACCCAACTAATGAAATTTTTTACCATTAAATAAATGTTCATTGAGGAAAAGAAATAAATTATTTTCACTTGAAAAAATATATTTTTTTCTCAAATAAAATAATTAAAATTAATATAATTAAATTTAAATCTTCTTTTGTAAACATAGATCATCACATTAATATGCCATTTTAAAACCATGTAAGATGTAACTAGATCCATATTAAATCCATATGAGATATAATTTGGTAACTCACTCGATATTTCTTATTAAGAAAAGGAATATTACTTAATGAATTGGAGTTCTATCTGATATCATCCATAATTTTTGATATAATTAGTTCACCCAATACTATCTAGGAACACCCATCTTATGAGCTATGACGTGATCAACCTATGCTATCATAGAACACCCATTTCTCATGTGTAATGATAATGTACCTTATCAGGAATAAATCATTTTTATGCTTGAAATTTTCTATCATAAAACATTTTAAGTACTCTTTTAAACTTTTAATCAAATCATTTTGATATCAAAGTACACTTTTCTTTTAAAACCACCATTTCAATAACGAACTAACCTTTTCTTTTGAAAAACCATTTTCAATACCATAATAACCATTTTCAAAACCAAAATTCCATAAAAAGGGTAGTGGGTTATTCATTGAATAAAAACTAAAATTTTATAAATAAATCCAAACTTCAAATAAAATTTATAGCGGTGGAAAAGTCATTATCTTTGTATATGTTAAAATAGAACATTCCATTTGTTAATTTTTAAAAAGTTTTCAATAAATCACATAACAATATTTCTTTATAAAACCATTTAAATAATGTAAAAAGTGATATAAAATGTAATTTATAAATATTTAATGTTTATATAAATATAATCCTAATATAATTTAAAAAAACATGGGCATTGAAGAGATAGAATTGGAAGGAAAACATTAAAAGATGATTTATAAAAGAAATATCCAATATCACTTGTGAAACACCTGAATTGAAGCCCCATTAAAGAATAACCTTAAACAAAACGTCAAATATCTTTATAATTTAGAAATACCTGAAATAATCTGTCAATGGTGATATATATACACCTTATAAAAAACATCAAAACATTCACCAATGAAAGAAAATTGAGACGAAGTCCCATACATTGAGTCAGAATTTTTACATTACATCCTATATATTCCTAAATAATAAATATTTAACTACATGATATTTTTTTCATGTTTATTATTCCATTTATTTCACTAATTACAATTTTATATACAATTACTTAATGAATTATGTTTATATCATGTGTTTTTATGATATTTCGATTATGTGTCATAAATTATTTTGGTAGGTTGAATATTGGTTAAAGAGGTAATTATTTAAAATTTCTAGAATAATAATCATGATATAATTATCATATTTTTAATGAAATTATACTATTTAAATCCAATCATAAAATATAATTTTTGGAAATGAACTCTGTTCCAATCATGGAGACATTAGGCCATACATATGCATGATTAATGTTCCCATTTTTCAATTATCATTATGGAAAAAAAATAATTCATATTTTATATTTATATAATGATAATAAAATTATAAATATAATATTATTTCATTAAAAATACTTATATATCTCATCCATGTGTTGTGATGATTAAAAAAATAATCACATTGTATCATAGAAGTAGTAGACCCACATACACAAACAAAATTATCATTTTTAATTGTATAAAAGAAAGTTGAATATTAAAGATTTATATTTATGAATATTTCATTTTTATCATTATTATTTCATTTTTATCACATATATTCATTAAATTTAATGTTATTACATACCATTTAAAGTGTTACTAAAAAAAGAATCATATCACTTCACGTTGCGATAGTCTATTGTACAAATGATTGATTTTATTACCATCCCCATCTAATGGAAATGTAAAAGGTATATGAGATATCATAACTCCATAAGTATAAATATGTTATAATTATTATATATAAACTTTTAATACATCATTATATCCATAAGTGAGAGGTGGTTATGGAAAGATGACATTAGTTCATGAGGAGGTAGACCGCCACACACATGAATAATGATTTATTATCCCATTTAATGGAAAGTATATAGATTTTGTTATGAAATTAACATAATAACATATCAATACATATTAGATAACTAGTTTATTATATAGTCTTAGTTGAATATATTTTTAAAGTGGTGGAAGAATTAATAAAATTAAAACACATATTTATGAATTTTACCACTTCTCAGACCACCTATTTTAGATTATATGAAAAGTATTCCTAGAAAGTGTTATATACACAAAAAACTATGTATTTATTTTGTTTTACATAATTATTAGTTCTTTCAAGGGATTTTTCAACGTTAAAGGCTGATTTTTTCCAAACTATAATATACTATTGTTATTATTAAAATATTATTATAGCTACCACCAAGTTATTGGAATGGATGTTACAAATAAGATTAGCTAAATTGTAATAATTTATTTCAAACATTTATATAAAAACAATAATTTAGTTATATATTAAAATAATTGAATGGAAGAATTATTTTAAAATAAAAAAAACTTCTTTTCTAAGAAAACTATTTTTCTATGTACAAAGAAAATTTTACCCAAATAAATTTTAAAAAAACCACTATTTATTAATGTTTTCAATAAAATTTATATATTATATATATTATAAATATTTTTTTATACTCATCCAACATATTTTATATGTATAATATAATAATAATACCAATTTTATGTATAAAACAATCTATTTGTCTAAAAATTAATTTTAACACATTTTAATGGAGAATAAATACTAAATCTAAATTTTTAAACTTTTATAATTTTTATTTAAAAAAATTATACTTAATTTTTGTATTTGAACTATATAAATTTAAATTTAGTGATTTTTTGGAATTTTTATGTTAATTTTCATTTTTAATTACTAGTGAAAAAAATTGAATTTTAATTCAAAACTACTTTTTCATCTAAATAATTTATTTGATTAAATTATATTTTGAATTGGTTTAAAGTTTTAATCAGAAAAATTTTATATAAAAAATTCTAATTTATGAAATTTTAATAATGTCCACATTGAAATTGAATATAAAAATATTTCATAATTTTGATCATTTTTATTTTAAAAACCTGATTTGTCATTCCGTATGCAAGATTAAATTGAAATTAATTTCTACCAAATATGTGATTTGAAATTGCAAAAATGGATTATATATTTGTAGTCATAATAATTTATAATTTATAATAAGTTAAACTTATTTTTTTTAACAAAAATATTAGTGAACATGATTAAAAATAAATACAGTGAGTATGGGAAAAAATACATTATAAAGGACTAAACCTCAATCTTCAGGCCCAAAATGACCAATACAATTGTCCAAAAATACATTTTAGGTTAATATTTCGACCTTATACTCCATTTTATATAATTTATAGCTTTTTAGATCCATTTTACATGCGGAAAATATGGATGGAATTCCCTTTTAAAAATTTACTAGAATGTCACTCCTCTACTATAAAATGACACTCATGCCACAAAGCTTTTCACATATTTTTAGATTATTTTCATTTACAAATCATACTAAAATAAGCTCTATACATCCCTAAAATAATACTAGAATCATTCATTTGTGAATAAATCTATCCAAGTAATCCCTTTAGTGAAAACAATAAGGAGATACCCATAGAAGGGGTAATATAATTCCTCAAGGTCTTTTCTTTTATTTTAATTCTCTACCCCCTAAAATATTCATATTACATTATAATATAATGTCATCAATATCTTCAATATACTAATATATTTTTATTTTAATGGTTAGAACTAAACATACACACACTTCCATCTAATGGGTAATGAACATACCGTTTTTATATACAGAGAAGTACCGCCTCACATAATGACGTTGTTATTTTTTCATTTACCACCTATCATGGTTGGTAATTATGATAGAAACATTATTTTTGAATGATTTATATGATATTTGTGATGTATTTATTATTTTTGAATTATTATATAACACATGAAATCAAAATTTCAATATTGTTTAGATGTGACAACTTCATATGTAAATGTGTGGAGTACGGCCTCCTCTGAGTAATGTTATTCGTTCAAACATTACATGGAATGTATTAAGGATTAATTTAGTGAAATTATATGATATATATGAAATAATAATTTTATTTTAAAGTAATTATCTATATATACATATATTTAATTAAATTTTCTTTTGATATGACAAGAAAACAGAAACAACATCCATTCATACATACTGCCTATCGTCCCCATGAATGGTGTATTCCATTTCATATACTTATATTTTATATTTTATTATAAATATTCATATAAAAAATATATATGATATATAAATCATGTTTTAAATTTTAGAAATAATTATGTTTTGAACTAAGTAAGAGGATCCAGATTAACACATCAAAACTCATTCGATAAACAATGCGATAATTGCTCGAAACTTGTATTAACATTGAATTATTAATAAACAAGTAATATAAAGTAATAAGGGTATCATATGAGGTATTATATATATAAATATGAATTTTTTTATATTTATAATAAAATTATATTTATTAAAAAGGATGTTCAAATGTGTACAAAGAATGTCATGACTTAATGTAAGGGTATTCTCATCTCACATTTTACATCCATGAGATAAATGCCTTATTTACCACTCATATTTTTGAGTAGTGTATATACTTTACATTAATGTATTAAATTATTCTAATAATTAAATTTATGTATATTTATAAATTCATTTGATGATTTTTCTTTCATGGGTTTTTTGTTTAAAAAATTATCAATTTGGTGAACTATGTTTTGTCTCAAGTTTCATTCTTTGAGATACATGTCATGTTATGCAACTATATTTTTCTATGGGGTGTATATACTACCTATTAACATTTTATATAATTAATCTACTTATTTAATGATATTTTAATCTTTATTTATTGATATTATATCATGAATAGAATGATTCAATGTTACCAAAGTGGTAATATTTTATTTCTACAGTCTCACAATTTATTGGGATTGTTTACGATTATGCTTCCATTGATGACATGTTATTGTCCATCACTCAATAATAGACATTAAAATTCATATATTATGATTATCCATGATATATTCATTTTTTAACACCATTTTATAAATTTTATATACTTATATTATTATGAAAAAAATTTATGATAATTTTCCATACTTTATCCTTTTGTAGGAAATCAGTGTTCTTTAAAAATCTAATTTCCTAAAAAATGATTTTTTAAACAAATTTAGGTTTTCAAAATTGTTTTATAGGTTTTAAAGCCTATTTTATATGGTTTAAAGTTAAATTTTTTTCAAATTGTTCTGAATCATTATTAATAGGTTTTCAATGTATTTTGAATATAAAATTAATTCTAAATTTTTTCAAGATTCCTCTGTAAGTTTTAAAATCTATTTTCAAATTAAAGTTTTTTAAAAATGCTTTACGTTTTAAGGATATATTTTTTCAAATTGAAAAATATATTTTTCTCAATAAATTTTTTATATTATTTTTAATCCAATTTTATATAATTTTAATTTTTTTATGAAAATGATCCTAATTATGTTATATGTTTTCAAAACAAATTTTCACTGAAATGTTATTTTCCTTGGAAAATTCTCCAAGTGATCTTTCAAAAGAGTTCACCATTTAATACAGAATCATTTGATACAGTTTATGCTTTATTGGGGACATGATCTAAAAATACCATTCATATTATTTCTCAAAGGGATTTTGTTTTTTATGGAATGATGTTTATGACACCTATTTATCCTCCATGGGTAATATTATTTTGGAACCCACTTCATTTCATGGGTTATGATTTATTGAAATGATTAGGAGGCATATATATTTTTCATAGATTATGATGTAATGAATTTTTAATGATAATTATTTCATTTCATGGGTTAGGATTTGATGTTTATAAAACCCATCCCTTTTCATGGGACCTGATATGATGAATGTTTTGCTATCTTGTGGTACATGCATTTATGATTTAATCATGTGATGGGTGGGATCTATATCTCCATCCAATGCATTGGGTAATGATAAATGTTTTATGAGATAAAAGGTACATGGGAGTGAATTTTATGCCAAAAATAAGATGGAATCCTAAGCCCAAAATAAGAGGGAACATAATCCTGAAACTAGATCATACATGGGAGGGCATCCCAAGAAAGAAACCACTAGGTACATGGGTAGGCATCCCAATACTAAAACAATAGGGTACACAAGAAGTCATCATATGTCCTAAATAACAGTATTCACATTAGTTAATCCCAGGTGTGATAGAAGAGGGTACATGGTAGGGAATCCCATGTTTGGAACAAAAGGGTACATGCGAGGGTATCCTAAGCCTAAAATAAGAGGGTACATGGTAGGGAATACCAAGTCCAAAATAAGAGGGTTAATAGGAGAGAATCCAAATACCAAAAGAAGTGGTTACATGGGAGTTAATCATAATCCCAAAATAAGAGGGTAGAAGGTAGGTTATCTCAATCCCTAAACAAGAGGGTACACAGGAAGGAGTCTCATGCCTGAAACAAGAGGGTCCACATAATGGAATCCTATGATCGAAAAAAGAGGGTACACGAGATGGAATACCAAGCCCTATATAGGTACATTATCTATTATTCCAAGAATAACTTATTATGATGGTCTTGGTAGGTATCCTTTACAAAGGATTTTATATTCTTATGAGTATGCCACAAATTATTTGTCTTATACCTTTTTTATTCTCTCAGGTATTATGATACTAATGACCTTATAATTCATGTCTTGTGACCATCCAATGTCTATGACATGACTCTTTATTATGATATTTTATATGTTGGGTATAATCTTCCAATGTTATGATCATTTTATCATACCCATATTCTCATGTTATACTTACATATCTCCCTTGTTTACCCTTCCAAGGAATTTTATCTCACCCCTTTCTTATATTTCCTTTCCCTCACTTATGTGAAATTTTTTTAATTATGATTAGTAATGGTGATGTTCTCTAAGGGAGAATTTGAAGATCCTTTACCAAGTTAGAATATTATGTATCCATGTAGCTAAAGACACAAAACTATTACTGTCCTAGGATATGTATTTTTGCAATATGTTGAATATTCATATAAAATGATGTAATATCCATGTATGTTAAGCATGGGTCACTATAGTTGGTATCAACAAAAAGGTTTACTCTACCTTTGGAAACAATAATGACAAAACATTTTTGATATCTCAAGGGATATTTCTAAGGATATGTCTTGGTATGTCTATAGGGATGATTTATTGTTTTTGAAAATGTCCTAGAATTTTGATGAAGGATAGAGTGAGTGGTTTCCTAGTAAGATATACTTGTCTAGATACTACAAGTGGATGTGTCTTTGGCACAAAAATACATATGGGTAACAACATAGAAAAAAGTATATTGAGATAGACTCGATCGGTAATGGGTTCATGAAAATAGGCATTTATGGACACATGGTTCGACACTCTTGGGGGATATGTTTTCAGTATTCACAAACTCTTCATGAACAACCAAGAAGGATTTAAATATATGAAGGCAATGAAAGTCATAATATAAACCCAAGGTATCAAATTTTAAAAAGGAATCTGTCATGATTTATACATTATATAAGTGGGTTTTCATGATTATGTGTTTTCACCCTATGAAAATTGATTCTTACTCATTGATTTTGGGATTTAGTCAATGGAAGGAACTTGAAGGAACCATGTTATTGAGGAATTCAATTGTAAAATTGGAAACCTTTCCTCCTAAGAAACTGAATGCTATGGGATATAGAATGAAAAAAACTCATTTCTATGCTTACAGAAATTTATGATGCTATAAATCATGGTGAATATAAAAATGAGAAAAGAAGGAAACAAAAAAAATTTATTCCTTTATAAGGAAACGCCCACCTTCTTTATATGGGTTTGATGACCCCTTATTTTCTGATCAATGGTTCAATACCATATAAAATATATGTTCCCTTATCCAGCATTCATATTATGAAAAATTTACTCTCGAGGTCTACCATTTGGAAGGTGAGGTAGATCAATGGTGAAATATTATTAAGAATATGAGACAAAAAGATAAAATTGATTCCATGTTTTGGGATGAGTTAAATAACTTATTTTATAATAACTAATTTCCTCATATTGTTCATATGATGATATAAAAGGAATTCGTAGAGGATAAGCAGAACGAAGATAAATTAGTTGGTCCCTATAAAGAAAATTGTACAAGGCATGCAATGTACACATTAGGTATTATCATATAACATGAAAAAAAAATTGATTGATTATTTAGTGTCCTGAAATATATTCTTTTAAAGGAATTTTCTATGAGAGAATTTTGAAACTATAAAGAAGTTTTTTGATGTGAAATAAAGGTGGAAATGGAGGTAAAAATTCTATTTCAATCTCATGGTTTTGACAAGAAAATGAAGATGGATTTAAAAGGAAAATCTAACAACTATGGAGAAGAGAAAATGATACTTCCATTATGCACAATGTGTGGGAAGAACCGTAGAAGGAATTGTCCTTAAGGGGGAGAATAAATTTTTTATATATAGATGGGAAGGTTGTCAAGAGGATAAATGTCAATGTAATGGGGATAAGTTAGCTAATGATATGAATAATGATAATTCCACATTTAATGCACATCCCAAACATTATTGTTTCAATATAATGGAGTTTGTCCATTATTATGTCATGCTACCAAATCCATGAGAAATTGTTGATGCATGTCCACAACAGCTTTTGTGGAAAAATTATGAATGGAAATATTATGTAGTCACAATGGATGAAGTGAATCATGATAATTAGGGTCACTTATATTCCCCTATTTAGTTGGGAATTTAATTTTTTATTTTGTATCATTGATACCTATGAAAATAATAATTTTTAACATTTTTTAATGTTTCATGTGATTATCTCCATCCACATGGAATTTGGATTAAAAAAATCATATTTGATATTCTATCAGTGAAGGGATGCACAAAACATTCCAATGAAAATGTATTGGTGTAAGATAAGAGTATATTTAAGGAATACAAGGTGGATTATATTTTGGAAAGGTTACAAGGAAGACCATTTATAGAATGATTTAAGATGATATTAAGATGATTTTTCAAGGATTAAAGTATTATATCACCATATGTGGGTGTATGCATATTGGATAACCTCCGTTAACCCTTTTTTGTGTGATGTTTACTAAAGAGAGATGAAATTACCTATTATTCAGCTTATGGATCTCATGATCTATTAATGCATTAAGAATCAAAAATTAATCTATATTTATTTCAATAAGTGATGATGTAGAAATTGATCAAAACACAAAAAGGGTGAGGATGTCCTGAAATCATGTAATTATATATTCTAATGAAAATTATTATACTATAGAAAAAGAGATCTTGAATTAAAATTTTGTCATGTAATCATCATGTTTGATTATATCAATGAACTTTTTCAAGACTCTTTGGGATAAGGCTTGGTGATCATTACATTCTCTAAAACATGTTATCTATAACCCTTTATCAGAACACGATTGTAATATTTCTCTCATGTGTCCATGTTTTCACTTCCCACCTATATTCTCATATGTGGAGACCAAATTATGTGTTAATTTGGGTAAAAATTATATTTCTAACATTCCTTTTTTATAGGATGATTTATTATTCACTTTTACATGGTGGGATTAAATGAATGGAACTTTAATATATTAAACCACTGATAACCCAAAAAACTTTTTAGGGATATATTAATTTTATGTGGGGTCAAATGTTATACTGATATATTTTTTGAATTATTTTTTTGGATTAATTTATTCTTTTTGATATTTTCTTCTCTTCAAACAACTTTGAATATAGATTTTGTTATATAAAATCATGATGTTTTAATTAAATTATAAGAAACATATTGTTGTTATTACTCTAGATGAAACACATAGGTTATCTTGAAGTACAAGAAACATTATGTTTGTCTTGTGTTACACACAATGCTGAGTTCTATCAATTGGTTGCATAACACACTAGTCTATGTTTTACGATATTATAGTATAAAATTAATAATATTATTAAATTATTAAAATAGTTGCAACCTATCCATTAGAATGGATTTTATGAATAAGATTAACTAAATTTTGAAAATATGATTTACACATGTATATAATATGAATCCTTAGGTTATCAATTATTATAATTGAATGATTGAACTATTTGAAAATAAAAAAAATTAATTTTCGAATAAAACAATTTTTCTATATACAAACACAATTTTATCCCAATAAATTAAATAATCCACTTTTGATTAATGTTATATATGAAATTTATATATTGTTTATTCAATAAATAATATTTATAATCATCCAATAGGTTTGATATGTATAAGATAATAACAAATCCAATTTTATGAATAAAAAAATGAATTTTTCTAAAATGTAATTTTATCGACTTTTAAGGGTGAACCTTTTTTAAATATAAATTTTGAAAAAATTATAATATTTATTTGATAAAACAAAATTCATTTTTTAATTGGAATATAAAAACTTACTTTGGGGTTTTTTGGTTATTTTTCTAAGATGTTTCATTTTTTGATGAATAGTGAACACACTAAATTTTAAATCAAAAAAACTTTTTCATCTAAATAATTTTTAGGCTAAAATTATATTATGAATTTGGTTTAATGTTTCAATAGATAAATTTTAAATTCATTAATCCAATTTCAGTAATTATAATCAATTATACATTGAAATTGGATAAGAAAATATTTCAATCTTTTGAACATTTTTATTTTAAAAACCCGTATTGTCTTCCCAGTAGTAAGATTAAATTTAAATAAATTTATGCCACTTATATGATTGGAATTTTCAAAAATGGGTATCATATTATGAATCAAAATAATTTATAATTTCAAATAAGGTAAAAAAAATTACAAAAAATATTAGTGAACGTGATTAAAATTAATTATAGCGATCAATAAAAAAATTACTTTAACAAAGGACTAAACCTTAAACATTTGGGCCAAAATTAACTATAAAATTGTTAAAAACCATTTTATGTTCATATATCTACCTAATAGTACATTTTATTTAATTATTATCATTATTGGAGCCACATTAAATGGGATAAAATTAGGAATAATTACATTTTCAAAATTTACAATAATATCACTCCCCCAATATAAATAGAGAGTCACCCTTTCCACATATTCACATCAATAAATCCATATGGGTCACCCAAAATATGATATAAATAAGATCCCAAATCAATAAATTCATCTATTATTACTCACTTTTGTCATAAATTTATCCAAGGAAACCTTTTGGTTCAAACCAAAAGGAGTTACCCAAAGAAGAGGTAACGTCCTTCCTCAAGTTGTTTTATTTTATTTTCATTCTACACCCCCAAAAATATTATTATTTAATTATTATATAATAACCTAATAATTATCAATATATTGAGACTATTTAATTATATGGTTTAAAACCACACATATACACACTTACATCTAATGGGTAATATAATTACCGTTCTTATGTACGGTGAACAACTGCCACAAGAAACAATATTGTTCATTTTTTCATTTCCAACTCTCATGTTTGGTAATTATGATGTAAAATCCATTTTATATGATAGAAATGATATTTATGATTTATTTATGCTTCTTAAATTATTATATAACACATGCCTTCATGTATTTCATTTTTTTAAATATGATAGGTTTCTTTATGGGTGTGTGGACTATCGCCTCCTCAAAGCGATATGATTCGTTCACACATTACATATAATATATTAAGGTTGGGTTTTGTGAACTTATAAAATAGATATGAAATAATTATTATTCTATAATAAATATATATATACATATATGTCACTTACTTGTCTTTTAATATGACAATAAAATGGAAACATTGTTCATGTGTACATACAACCTACCATCTCAATGAACGGTGTATCTGATTTCATATATATATATATATATATATATATATATTATAAATTATTATAAATATTTATATACAGAATATATATGATATATAAATAATTTTTTACACTCTAAAAATAATTAAATCATATTATATATAAGAGGATAAATAATAACAAGTCAAAACATGATTGATTAACAAAGCGGTTATTACGTAAAATGTTTCTTTAACAATGAATTATTAAAAAATGGTTAATATAATGTCATAATTGAATCATATATGGCCTAATATATTGGAACATGGTTATCTTAAAGATTTATAATAAACTTATATCTATTAAATAAGAGGTTCTAACTTGTATAAATAAATTCAAGTCTTGTGGTAAGAGTTTTCTCATCTCACTTTTATATTTGTGAGATACATGCTTTATTCACCACTAATTTCTTTTTTTGTGGTGTATACACTACCCATGAATCTATTCTATGATTCGTACATGTAATATTATTCGTATTTACATATCTATTTTATGGTCTTTTATTCATGGGTTTTATGGTTCAAATGTTACCATTTCAATAATGTAATGTTTTTATCAAATTTTTTTATTTGAGATACATGCCATGTTAGGCGGTAATATTTTTATATGGGCTTTATATAATGACCTTTGAAATTGTATGTAATAAATTTATTTCATTCATGATATTGTTTGATTCATTTAATATTATTCACTAATGTATAGTATGATTCAATGTTTCTGAAGTGGAAATAGTTTATTTCTACAATATCATTATTTAATGAAATTGTTTATAATTATGCTATTATTGAAGAAATATTTTGATCCATCACTCAATAAAATGCATGAATTTTATTTTACTTTGTTTATCCATTATGTTTTCATTTATTATTACCATTTTAAACTATTTGGAACTTACGATAATTATGAATTTTTTAAATGAAGATTTAGCTTTATTTATCTTTTTGGTCAGAAATCTTTGTTCTTTCAAAATAATGATTTCTATAAAATGATTTTGTAAAATGTTTTATGTTCAAAAATATTTATAAGTATTTTAAAGTCAATTTTATATTGTTTCAAGTAAAAAAATTAAAAAATGTTTTAAAGATTTCATCATAAATTTTCAATGTATTTTATATGTAAAAGGAATTATAAATGTTTTCAAGATTGCATTATATGATTTAAAATCTATTTTCAAAGGAAAAGGTGTTAAAATGATTTATGATTTAAATATAATTATTCAAAGAGGAAAGGATAATTTCCTAAATAATTGTTTTAAATGATTTTAATTCCAATTATATTTATTTAAAAATTAATTTTTTAACAAAAGGATTTATAATATGATCTATGTTTTAAAATGTGAATTTCAAAGAAAGGTTATATTCCTTTATAAATTCTCTAAGTGATCTTATAAAATCCTTCTCTATAAAAGATGAAATACTTTGATATATTTACGATCTATTGGGGATATCATATAAGAATACCATTGATTTTCTTTCTTAAATAGTTTATGATATCATATAAAGATGTTTATAACACCCATTTATCTTCCACAAGTTATATAATTTTGGAACCTGCTTCATTTCACTAGTTATGCTTTAGTGATAAGATTAGAGAACCTATATATTTTCCATAGATTATGATGTGATGAAATATTAATGATATCAATATCAATTCATGGGATATAAGTTGATGTCTATAAAACTAATATCTTTTCATGGTTCATGATATGATGAATGTTTTGTTATCTTATGGCACACACATATATTATTTAATTACATGAAGGGTGGGACCTATATCTCCCAAAAATTCAATTGTTAATAGTAAATTTTTAATGAGCTCAATGGGTTCTTAGGAGGGCATCCCAATCCATAAAAAAGAGGCTATACAGGATGGAATCCCAATCCCAAAATAAGAGGTTACAATGTAGGGAATCCAAATCCCAAAACAAGAGGATTAATGAGAGAGAATCCCAATCCTTATAGAAGAGGGTGCATATGAGGGAATCACATGACTTAAACAAGAGTGTATATGAGAAGGAATACCAATCATGAAACAAGAGGTTATAAGATAGTTCATCCTAATAACAAAATTAGAGGGTTTATGGGATGAAATATTGTACTTGAATGAATAGGGTACCCAAGAGTGAATCCCATGCCCAAAATAAGAGGGTACATCGAAAGGCATCCCAAGCCCAAAACATAGAGTACATGTGAGGGAATCTTAAGAATGAAACACGAGTGTACATGGGAGGTAATCCGAAGCTCAAAATAAGAGGGAAAATAAGAGGGCTTAACGATCACAAAGAAAGAAGATGCGTTATTATCCCAAGCCTAACATGTTGTCATGGTCTTGGTAGTTATCCTTAACGAATGAGTTTATATGCCTATTTGTATACCATAAATTCAATGTATTATAATTTTTTTGTTCTCTAATGGATTATTCTCTTTATTTCATTATAATTCAAGTTATTTGAACATATAATATTTATGCTAGGACACTTTTATCATGATCCTTGACATATAAGGTATGATCTTCCAATGTTAATATTATTTTATCATGCCCTTATTCTGATGTTATGCTTACATATCTCCCCTGTATACTTTTACCGAGCATCTGAGCACACCCCTTTCATATATTTCCTTTCCCTAGGTTATGAACAATGGTTTTAAGGAGTAATAAAGGGGAATATATTTAAGGGTTATTTTGAAGATCATTTACCATGTTATAAGAGTATGTTTTAAATTTTTCAAAGACACTAAACTATTACGGTCCTCGTGCATGTATTTTTGAAATGTACTGAATATTAATCTAAAATGATGTAATATCCATGTATTTTTACCCTAGGTTTCTATATCAAAAAATGGATTATATTAAAAAGTATAAATTATAATGTCAAAACTTGGCTATAAAATAGATTTTATACATTTTTTTAGGTCATTTAAACCCTTATATTTTTAGTTTAACCCCCGGTAAACACATTTTCAACTAAACCGTAGTAATTAATTTTTACTATTTCAAAATTCATTATGGTCAAACATTAGGTTAAAAATATGATATAATATAAATTATTTTTATTGTAAATTATGAATCCATTTTTTCAAATTCCACTCACATAAGTGGAAAATTTAGTTTAATCTAAACCCTACAAACTCGACGGTAATGCGAGTTTTCAAGAAGTGTAATATTCAAGGAAAAGATGATTTTATATTATCTATATGACATGTAATAATAATTATATAAATTTAAATGAATTTTTATTTATATTTATATAAAAAAAAAATTTGAAACCTTTCTTATTTATATATTTTTTTTATTAATTAAAATTGAGAAACATTACGCATTTTATTACTGTTTTTTTTAAAAATGGTTTTAAAAAAACATGTAAAAAATACAATATGAAGTTTTTTTAAAATAATATAATTGGGCTAAATATAAATAAATAATACTTATTTTATTTTATTTCATATTAAAAATATAATATAACTTAAATTACTTAATTTTTTGAAAAGAAATGATTTTTTTACAAAAAAAATATTATTATTCAACATTCACTGAAAATTCAAATATTTTCTAAAAAATAACACAATTTCATTATAATTTAATTTTTATATGAATAATTTGAAAATTAAATTCATTTTTGTTCAAATTAAAATTCAATAATTTATAAATTTATCTTTTAAGTAAAACATTATAAGAAAAGTGTTAAAGAAAAACTACAACCATTTTGGTTTAAAATTTAATAAATTTTTTTATAACAAATATAACTATATAATTCATATTTATAATCATGAAAATGGTTAATTCTATCATTATATAGGTTTTCCCCTTCATCCCCTATTTAGAAACAAAATCTACCCAATTTTATTCACGTATTAAACAAGTGGGGATATCTTCCCCTTATAGCATTATCAAATTCTCATGTTACATCTTCAACCATATTAGTTTTCTATAAAACCATAACATGGTGAATAAAAATATTTCATAACGCATTACCTCTATGGTAAATAATATGAATTAGATGTTGCTCATAAGAAAGGCTCTCTTCCAACTAAACTACATCCATTTTAGAATCATGATATGAATTTGGAACATATTTTATTAACAAGGGGACATTAAAAATTTTATGTACCTAGGATATGATGAGAGGAAATACCACATGGTAGGAAACTGATCCATATTTATATTAGATTTTAGAATATGCAATTAACCATAGACATTGCTTTCCATTTTTACCAAAACACATAACACTTTTAATAAAGAGATACTTTGAGAAAGACAAGATCACCTACTGAAAAATAAAGACCTTTCATCTTGTTATATTCATAGCTTTTATTCCCACTCGAAGATGTACTCATATGTCATTGAATCAATTGAACCTTTGTATCCATTTATTCTGATAAATCTAGTCCCTTCAGCATCATTTCTCTAACTTCATTCCAAAAATATGGTGTCTAAAACCAATTTACATATAATACCCTAAATGGTTCCATATGTCTATTGGGAATAAAACTACTATTATAAAAAATCTCATCCAAGGAAAGATATTGGTCACAACATACTATGTAGTCTATTTAATAAGAGTGTAGTATATTTTCCATGGTCGTAATAATCCTCTGAGTTTGGCCATTGGTTTAAGGATGAATATATGTATTGAAATTTAATTCAGCAAAAAAATATTTTTTTGGTCATTTCAAAAAATTATATGTGAATATGGGATCACAATTTAATATAATGGAGAGAGGAACCAAATGTTACATTAATAACACCTTTAGAAATAGTTGATAATGTTTTTTCAAAGACATAATATCTTTAATGGGAAGGAATTACACATATTTAGTTGGTCAGTCAATAATAATCCAAATCACATTTTACCTCAATAATCCTTTAATAATCCTACATTGAAATCCCTTGATACATTTTCTAATTTACACTCTGTTACTGGAAATATATGAAGAATTACATTTAGTAATTTTCTTTCTCCGATAACCTATATAAAATTCAAACACTTAATGGTAATGTTATAAATATATCTTCTCATCCCATCACACCAGTAATACACATGAATGTCTCTGTACATCTTGGTGCCACCCAAATCAACAAAAAAAGGCAAACTATGAGGATCACTCATAAAATATTTCATAAAATGGGAATCAAACGGCACATATAATATTTTCCCAACTCATAAAAACCTTCTTCATCAATATTAAAATTATAAAACTTACCCTTCTTATCAGATTCAACCTTTTATTATACAGCATGATCCTCCTTATGATATTGTTTAATTATTTATGAAAAATTAGATTTAACTAAATACTGAAATAAAATATAGGATGTCCCTACATGAAAAAAATCTAGGGAAAAAATCATTAGTTCATTAACTAAAGGGTCATAATCTAAACATGACATGATTAATGTTGAATTATTCTTCTAATTTAAATAATTAGCCACTTGTTTTCCTGAATATTAATGAATTGTTTAATAATAATCCTTAATATGTTCCTTTCGACATCTTTTTATTATTTTAAATTCATTTTGAGTTAATATATAATTCAAAAATTTTGAATTATTATAAGTTTAACTACATACTCTATAAAAATTATAACACAAAATTTTTAATTAAAAAACTATAGTATCTATTTCTAGATCTTGTGTTGGGTAATTTAACTAGATATGTTTCATCTGTCATGAGACATAAGAAATTACCTAATAATTTTTCATCTGGACACAGCCAAGTACATTCAATAATGAATCATTATAGATAATAAATTCACTATTTATAGAAGGTGGGTCCAAGATAGTAGAATTCACTAATATTTATCTTAGTTACTAAAAACAATCATCCAAATCATTATTCTAAGTGAATATAACTCGTTTTTTAGTTATAAAAATACAATGGTCTAAAAACCAAGATCATTTCTCAACAATCCTTTGGTAGTGACCTACTAAACCAGGAAAACTACCAATCACTATGATAATTGTTGGTATTTTCCATTCTTCAAATTTTTTAGTTTCAGTAAGGTCAATAATTATTTCATCCATAGAAACAATATGTCCACAAAATTAAAATTACGAATTCAAAAATTCACACTTACTAACTTTGTCATTTAGTTTATTGTCTATTAATTTTTTAAAGAATATCCTTAGGTATATTTCATATTCCTCTTAATATTTAGAATATACCAAAATTTTATCAATAACCACAACTATAATCATATCCCAGAATTATAGGAAAACTCTAGTCATGATGTCTATAAATACAGAGGGTCCATTAGATATCCTAAAATAAATAAATACAAACTCAAAATACTGATAGCTATTTTAAAATGTAGTATTCATAATGTCATCATCCTTCAATGTTATCTATTGGTACCTACACTATATATCACCCTTTAAAAATATTGAGCTCCTTAAATATGATCAAACAAATCTTTGATATGAGGCAAAGTTTACTTGTTCTAATGAATGTTTTTATTCAAAGCACTATAGTCAATGGAAGGTCATTAATCCATCTATCTTGAAGAAAATTTAATTGTACCCATGGTTATGTTCTTGGAGTAACTAAACCTTTATATAAATACATCAACAATTTCATTTTCAATTCAATAAGTTTCACTCGATCCATTCAATAATGGGGTTTTTTAATAGGCTTATCATCATGTACTAAGTCAACAGTAAAATCAACCTCATGATTTGAAATAACCCTGGGAAAATCACGAAGAAAGAAATCCATAAATTCATTTACTACTAGAACATAACTAATATGAACTGTTTCATTATTTTCAAATATATGATCATGGTAACTTTCACCACAATATTAATTCGATTTTTATGCTTTTTATTAAGTTATTAAATTCATGAAATAATTGAACAAATGTTTATTATCTCTATAATTTAACTTCACATGATAATATGTAATCCAATCCATACAAAGAATAACAAAAAAATACACTATGGAAAATTCTTCTAGATTTACAAGAAAGGCCTTTACACTAATAAAAATAGATGATTTATATAAATATATGTTGATTTAATGCTTCCTATTAGAGTTTTTACCAAAAGTAATATCATCTTATCTTGTGGGGATATTACCACTTTATTATAAAATTACTTATAATTGAATGAATTTGAATATATGTTTCAAACATGGAATTGAATAATTCAAATATATATATATCATACATATCTCCACCTCATTTTATTGTCCAATATCTACTATAGTACTAGAAAATAACTTTTATACACCTTTTTGTTTCAGATCATAGTGATTTTTATCCTTTGAAATTATATCCAGACACATGATATCATAATGACCCAACTCATTCCAACTAAAACACCTCATCATTCGATTACTATTAGCTACACCATTCTTTGGTTGTTCAAGACTCATTTCTTTTTATTCACAAGCCTTCTAACTAAACTAACCACACCAAAAACCCTTTTTAGATCCTACAAAACATTATAATAAATTCCATTTACCATATTTCGAACGTTTTTGTGGATTCCCTTGAGAATTAGAATATCGTTCCTTCTGTATTATAGGAAACCATGACCTTTTATTATTTTTGTCCTCTAGAGGAACATATGTTTCATAAATATCCATCTCAACATTTTCATCCTAACCAACCAATTTCTCATAAATTGTATATTATTATATGGATAATTAATTTTATAAACTACTTTTAAATGCTAAGTAAAATCTATTATTTTTATAATAGTGTGCTTAATAAAATCTAACACATACCAAGACAATATTTGTATGTTTTTTTCATATGAAACTAATGAATCTCCATTTTTTACATAAATTATGAAAAATATTTTTCCATACTTATCCATTCACCTTTGAGGAAATATTTCTCATTTAAAATATCTTAAAATGTTTCCCTTTACTTGGAATCAATATTTTCATTCGTTATATAATTCTTAACTAGATACCACCATCGATCAACTTCACCTTAAAAATGTTTAATGGATAGAGTTAACTTTTGATGTTTCTATAATCCCATGACTTCATATATATTCTGTATGAAATTAATCCATCCTTCAGCTACCATAGTGTTAGAAGATACATCGAATTATGTGGGATGTTTTATCATGATATGATATACTATGAACATATTACATCATCTTAGATTGGATTTGTCTCTAGTAGGGACGCCACCACAATTTATAGTATTTTTTTAGTTGATTCATCATAGCAACAAACTTTCTTGTTCCAATTACAAGCATCTTGGAATACTGATTTGGAAGAATATTTTCCTCTCAATTCCTTCAAATTATAAATTCCATATTTATTCTACATAAAACCAATATTAATAGACATATTTTGTTTAAAGATAGAAGGAAATCTTAAAATTCTCTATCACTATATCTTAAACACAATGTAAAATATTTAAAGGCCATGTGATTAACATTTTCATAATTTCTTAATTTATCTAATACATCCATTAATACCATATATAAGGAATCAGTCTTAAACATGACATAATAATCAGTTTCATAAATATATTTCATTATCTAGCATTTGATGTTTTTTTTACATTTAGAGTTTTTTAGAATTAGGTAATTACTGAATATATAACAAAACCATATAATACAAAGTGTACTTTTACCATTAATATCCATTTTCCTCATAATATAAAACCTTTAAAATTAATAATGATTTCTTTTCATATAAAATCATCAAGACATTCAACTAGACTTATTTCATTCCCTTCCCCATCACTAAACACTATGAAAGGCTTTTTAAAATTTTGGATGAGAAAAAAAGCTTAGTAAATAACATAAAATGAAATAAAGTTGTATGTATAGTGAAAACATAAAAATCGATAAATTATTTTACCTTTATCTCAATGTTATTGGAGAAAAATAAATATATTATTTTAACATGTAAAACAAAACATTTTTTCTTAAATAATATCATTAAAGCCTATTCAAAGCAATTAAATCACATTTTGGGAATCCTAGAGAATCAAATTCGTAACCTTTTTTAAACTTGTGTCAAAGGTAAATGTTCCCAATTTAATAGATATGAGAAATCATCTGGTAACTATTTCCCTATAGTATATTAAGACATAGAAAATTACATAATTCAATGGACCATTATCTTGGTGCATCCATATTTTAATCTATAATAGGATCACTCAGTTCTATCTAAGCACACCCATCTTATAAACTGTAATTGGATCACCCAATGCTTTTTGGGAGCACCCATTCCTCATTTATATTACTCAAGTACTATATCATGAATAATTTTGTTTTATTCCTTCACTTTTCCATTGTAATTTTTTTTAAAAACTATTTTAATCTCATTAGAAAATCACTTTGGGATATCAAAATATCCCTTTCTTTTAAAACACCCTTTTCAATAACATAATACCAATATATTTTGAATAACCATTTTTAATACAAAAATACCATTTTCATTAGAAAAAAAACATGGTCAAATACAAAATAACCATAAAATGGAAGTGTGATTTTCTATGAATATACCATAAAATCTTGTTTGGAAGCGAATCTTTAAATAATTATTCTGGTGGTGGAAAATTCATTATCACCATATATTTTAAAATAGAATATTCCTTTTAATGTCTGTCAAAATGTTACATATAAAACAAATAAATATATTTTTTATAAAAAATCATTTAAATAACTTAAAAATAGACATAAAATTTACTTTAAAAATATTTTTATCTATATAAAACAATTTCTTTATAATTTTTACAATCATGGACAAGTAAAAGAATGATTTGGAAGAAAAATATTAAAAAAATATTTTTTAAAATAAAAGTCTCTCATCACTTGGGTAAAACTTGAATCATAATCCACATTAAAGAATAAAAATATAAAAAAATTAAATATCATTAAAATAGATAAATTAACTATGTAAAATTTCAAATGATTTTTATATACACCTTAGAAAATAATATTGGTGCATAACATCAAAATATGCCTCAACTAAAGGAAATTAAGACAGAGTCCCTCACATAGATCTCATATTGTCATGTATGTTCTTTATCTTACTGAATAATAAAAATATTTTTATTTTTTAATTTCTTGAAAATAAATCTCAATTTTATTATTCGTTTTATTTAATTTTTTACCTTGTTTTATACAATTAATTAATCATTTAAATTTATAACATGTGTTTTGATGATATTTGGTTATGTGTCAAAAATTAACTATGTAGGTTGAAAATTGGTCAAATATGTCATTAATAAAAATTTATAGAATAATAAAAATGAAATAGTTATAATATTTATACATAAATAATACTTTATAAAACTAATCATTAAATATCATTATGAAAAATAAACTACATTTCAATCATGGAGATAGCAGGTTGTACGTACGCGTGACTAATGTTTACATTTTTCAATTGTCATTGTTGAAATAAGATACATACTATTTTATCCTTATAGAATGATAATAATATCTGAAATAATATATTTCATTTAATATAATTATATATATCATCATTTTTTGTGGTGTTGAAAAAAATCAAAACATTGCTTCATGAAGGTGGTAATCCAGACGTACACGAATGACATTACCACTTTTCAGTTTAAGAAATAAAATTATATTTTATCATTTCATAATGATGAATATTTCATGAGTATAATTATTATTTCATTTATATAATAAATATTCATTTAATTTAACCTTATTATCTTACATGTAAAGCATTATTAAAAAATGAATCACATCGCTTCGACAGGCGGTAGTTTCTCACACACACAAGAAATGTTTTCATATCCCAGATAGAAAAGAAATATTGAATATTTATGTTATATAATGATTGATTATTTATAAATATGTCATTACTATCATATATATATACTTTGAATCCATCATTATACCAATCCAATAGAGGTGATGATGGAACACTAATGCCATTGGTTCGGGTGGCGACAATCTGCCATTCAGACGAATAATGACTTCGTATCTCATTTGATGTAAGAGGACATGGATTTTGGATATTACATTAATATAATAAAATATAAATATATATTATATAATAGTATTATTATATTATAATATTTTAAAAATATTTTAAGTAGTTGGATGAATAAATAATACAAAAACACATAATTTGGAATTATACTTCCTCTTGGACCACCACTTTAGAATTATACATAATACATTCCTAAAATGGAAATAGGATCAAAATAAGGAATCTAGGGATATTTGAGTGAATTTATAAATTTATTTGGTATGGTATTGGTCAATACAATTATTTTTTGATGTCTAGAGAGAGGACGATTGAGGGTGGCCTTTTAAAACTTATGTGGGTGGCACGCATGTAATATTTGAGAAGAAAAAGGTGTACCCATGATTCTCACATGACATAAGAATCCAAAAGGGAAAATTATAACCTTTAAAAATGATATGGTGGAAATGTTTCCAAGAAAATATATTTTAGAAAAAAAATTATTTCATTTTTACCATTACAATTTTTATTTAAACCTTTAGTAATCCTATTTTCACCTTAACCGTGACAATTAATTTCTACTATTTTCACTATGCATTATGGTCCATAATTAATCTAAACTTATTAGATAAAATAAATTATTCTGATTCCAAATATGGAATCCAATTTTTCAAATTATAATCACATAATTAGAAATTATTTATTTAATATGAAACCCATATATACGATGAAAAGGCAGTTTATCAAGAAGTATATTTTTCATGAAAAATATAATTTTATATTAACACTCTAACATTTAATATTAATTAAATTAATTTAAGTTTATATTTATGGATACATAATCTGAAATTTTAATTTAAATCATTCCCCATTTGGTATTTTTTTAGTTAATTAAAATTGAGACATAATATACAATTTATAACAGTATTCACGAAAATATCATTTTTATACCAAAAAATAAACTTATACTAAAATTCAATATGAATTTGATTAAACAGAAATTAATTTGATAAATTAAAACTAAATATAAATTTTGTTTCTTGAAATAATATCAAAAACATAATAGATATTTAATATTATTAATTTATTAAAAATAAATAATTTTTTTACAAAAATCTGTATTTTTTACAATTCACCGAAAAAATAATATCTTCTAAAAAATCCAAAAATTTTACCCAATGTTAATTTTAATATTCTAATTTCATAAATTAAGTTCATTTCTTCAAATTTAAATTCTATATTTTTTATTTAATCCATTAAATAAAACTTTATAAAAAAGAGTTAAATTAAAACTTTTCCCCTTTTGATTTAAAAAGTACTTAATATTTTTATAATGTATATAACTATCTAATTCATATTAGTAATCATGAAAATTATTTATTCTATCATCACTTGAGTTGTTGTAGAGAGAGTGAAATTTTGAAAAAAAATATTAACATTAAATAATATAATGTTCATAAATAACCTAATGTGGAAAAACTAACATATTTTAGAAATTTGTATGGATAAAATAGAATTAAAAACATATAATGGCATAAAAGAATGTTTTTGGATGATTTTGAGATCCTATCCCTTATTTTTAACCTTATGTACCATGATTTTATAAATTACTATACTCATAAACATTTACCAAGGATACTATTCGTTATGACTAAATGTGAAATTAAACTATTTACAAAATTTTATCCATATAATTCAAAATAAGAAATGATTTTTTCATGATTTAAATTGTATAAGTGGAATAAATCAATTTCACTATAAGTTCATAAAATGAAATGAATTTTTTTAGAAAATGTGGCGTCACATCCTTGCTTACCAGTAAGCCGGTAGCAGGCCTGTTTGGTCACAGAGCCTCAAAAACATCTCTCCATATGCCAGAGGCTGACGACTAAGAGAGAGGGTCTCAGGAGGTGATAGTGGGGAGAATATACCCTCATATCAGAGTTGAAAAATGATATTATCTGATAATAAAAAAAATAGATATTGGAAGAATAATATAACAATTGAATATAAAAGTGTCCAACACTAGTTTACACAATGTATTCATATACGGTTGATGACACATAACATAAAATCATAAAAATACAATATGCTCTATAATTTAGAACAATACATGACTCAAGTAATGAAAAGAACGAAAATTTCCAAAGGTGGTCTCCATGGGCATCCTTACCTTTAGATCTGGCCATTTCTCCCATCTCCCAGGTACAAGCACATAACAACAAGAATGGTCCATGTACCTAAGAATAAGAAAGTATACTCAGTTACCCTAGTGCAATTATGGCCTGAGTAGGGTGTGACATATAAATCCCCGTTGGCCAACTCCACCATTGTCTTTCCCAATACAGACATTCAAATTATAAATTAAAGAAGTGTGAATGTATAGAAAAATAGCCACAAAGCTAAATAACTAAATAACCACCTATCTAGATTCCTAATGGACACCTGGTAGCTATACATACTTCATATCAAAGCTCGAATAGGATTTTGATCGTTTCATTATATGTATATATATAATTATATATTATAGATATATAACATATATATATATATATACATAATGTTATTTGATGGAGTGGTCTATGATGTAACACATAGACATCCAACACCAGTCTATGATCTGGTAAGCTCTACTCAATGGGGTAGTATGCCCGACATATATATATTTTTCTAAAGTGGATCGGGTTATAACATGTAGGCATCCAATAACTGGTCTTTGAGTTGAAGTAGACTCGATATATATATATATATATATATATATATATATATATATATTGAGAGAGTGGATTGTGATGTAACACGCATGAATCCAAAAAACTAGTCTACAAGCTGATAAGCTCTAATCAATGGATAGTTAGCCTGACATATATATATATATTGCTGGAGTGGACTAGGATGTAACATACAGGCATCCAACAACCAGTCATTGAGCTGAAGTGGACCTGATATATATATATATATATATATTGTTAGAGTGGACCATAATGCGACACATAGGCATCCAAAAACCAGTCTAAGAGCAGATAATCTCTACTCATGGGATAGTAAGCCCGACATCCTAATAGAGTGAGATTCATCACCACTATCACTCGGGATAGAAAGTTTTCATGCCAGGGAAATAATCTAGATAGAACATGGCACTGAAAACACCATCACCCATATCTAATTAGTGGTGATGGTCTCCATTCCCAACACCAATGTAAATGAGTATGATTCACCATTGCATATCATACCTCTTTTACCATCATTCTTAGCCTTTATAAAGTCATATCATATTTATGACTTGCATGGGGCATTACCTCCCATCCATACTCATTTATATAGTTCATTATATATCATAAAAATATTCACAATTTAGAATATGTGCATAAGGCATTATATCTTATATAACGTTAGTATCCATTAAAAATGACCAAGGTATGATCCAGTATGTAATGTGACACATGAGGCATAACCTATCATGAGTTTCTTTAAATATTTTAACTTCCATTTGAACAATTACCTTTCAAAATGATCATTATATAATGGATAAACATATGGCATGTTATTACCATCTAAAGTGATCATTTCATTTATAAACCATTTGATCCATTTTATTAAAATGTAACCAACTACCATACTTTAAATATTTAATACATTCCATAGAAAATCATACAATTTGGTGCAATTCATACTACTCAAGGTCATCTAACTGAATTTGCATAACCATGCAAAATTGATTTAAGGTAAAAGTTCTAAAGGAATGGATCATATTCATTATCCTTAAAGGATTCAACCATTCTTCCTATTCTATTATAACCATTAGATTTACCTAAATAAATTCATTTAACTAATTAAGACATTGAAACTACATTTCATGGGATCAAGTGTAAAGGAGAGATGTCATGTAAACAAGGAATGTGCCTAGTTGGGATATTGAATCAAAAAGGGTCCAAACACCTAAAAATTCCATTTATCAATTATAAACTCAAGCAAAAATAATCCCCAACACAATAATATGATAATGAAAAAGGTCTAAACATTAATTTTTAGCTTGAATACTATACACCTATGTTAGAGGGATTTTATTATTAAATCATGACATTGTTTCAAAAACAAATCATTAGTTCTATTGAGCATCACATAAAATTAACCAATATAAATCATTTTATAAAAACAAATAGAAATTGAATAGAAATAATTCAATGTTCTAAGAACATGAAAAATAATTATTTAAATATTTCTTAAATTAAAAGGTAAAAGAAATGGGGTCCAGCCTCACCGGATGAGAACCAAGACTAACACTTCAGCTCTGGACACTTTAAATAGTTATCACTCAATGTTGCTTCCTCCCACCTTCTAGCATATGCACCTTCACATATACATAAGGAAATTGATCCCCTATGCACCGATTCAGATAGAATTGAATATTTTCAAGGGGATCCTTACATACATGCTCATATATGTATATACCCATTAACACTCGAACACATAAGAATTTCTATATTGTAGGTAATCATGCCTTTCCTAATATATATATATATATATATATATATTCACTTCCATGGGTTCAGTTATATATAATGGGTGAACCTACATATAAATATCCCTACCTATGCATGTGTGGTGAGTCTCCTTTTACTATAGAGACTCGAAACAACATGTCATGGTCTAACACACTATAGATAAAATACAAGGGACTCAAAAACACTATGCCATGGTTCATTTCACTTAATGAAAAAATAGAAGCGAGAAAAACAATTAAAACCCTAAATATTAATGAAAAATAACAAAGAATATATGGAAACTATACCTTAAACCATTAGTGGAGAACCAAATCAAACCCATCCATATCTCCTTGGGTAGAGGATGCTGAAATAAATGTAAAGTGGTCCCGAGAAGCCCTTTTCATACCCTAATATTAGAGGAAAAATGAAAATTAGTTCAACCCTAACCCTAGTGATTCGGCCAAATGCATAGGGAGATGGAAGAAGATAAAAATGTAGAAATAGAGGGATAAGAAGAAAGAGAAGGCTCTATGTGGATGAATCTAACAAGAATCAAAAATATATATGGTTAAAAACAATGCACCAGAGAGGAGCCAAGGGGTGGTGTAGTGCAGAGCCATGAGGGAGATCACGGAGGGGGTGCTTGGGATGGAGGTAAGGGGAGAGGGACAAACCTATTTGGTTCTTAAAACATAAACCTAAATAATAAAAATGATAATAATATTATTACTAAAAAATTTATTTTTAATTATCATTCACTAACATTTATTTTAATTTTATCTTAATTTTAATTTATTTTTCCCATTTTTAATGGAGGGGAACGATGATCTTAAAACTCATTGAGATACCTAGGAAACTTCTTATGCTTTCACCCAAGTCCCAAAACACCCCTATAAAGTACTAAAACACTCGATGTTCTATTTTAATTCTTGTTTTTAGAAATTCCCATCCACTGGAATAAAAATTCAAAATTTCTCCTTATTTTCATCTAGTTTAAAAAATGGATTGTTACAACCTTCCCACCCTAAAAATTATAGTCCCTGAGAATCCATTAAGAACAACATAAAAATCACCCTACCTAGATGGGTTGTGACATTATGTTCAAAAGGTTTTGTTTCATTTCCAAACACCAAACACCCCTCTGAGTATCATATAAACCCCATGACACTCAAACCATCAAGACTCGATCCAATTATCATTTTCCAATAATGATATTGAAATTGAACTCATGATCGTTTATATAGAGAAATGATCATGTTATTTTATCATTAATGACATGGCCAATGGTACTTCCCACCTTAGGCATTAACATAAAAGAGGTCCAATTCTAAAAAAAATCACTTCCCACTATTAGAATTTCCTACTAGAAAAAACCCTTAATCGTTCTATAGATGATCTTGGAGTTATTC
This sequence comes from Viscum album, assembly GCA_963277665.1. Classification (NCBI taxonomy): domain Eukaryota; kingdom Viridiplantae; phylum Streptophyta; class Magnoliopsida; order Santalales; family Viscaceae; genus Viscum; species Viscum album. The sequence goes on along the minus strand of OY728125.1, from coordinate 1,979,121,917 downwards.
TAAAATGATCACCAATTAACTCTCATAAACTTCAAATCCCATACTAATCTATATTTTCATGAAAATTCTTGATCGAAAGAAGTCAAACTTGTCTCCACCTAAAGAAATTCAAAATATGGTCCTTTACTAACCGTGAACATTAAACATGAATAACTAAAAGTTAAACCACCTACGACAGACCATTTTCAAAATGATCAAATTAGATGGTAGGTGTCCAAGAGTCTATATAAGATGTTCCTACATGGGAACCCAATCATCGCTCATGAGAACCACACATCCATTTTGAAACACCGAGAAAGGACACCCAAACAATCCCAATAGATTTTATAACTTTAGCACAATGTAAGACCAATGCTCTCTTAGTTAATCAAGGGTGATGTCAAGATAGGGGACATGATCGTCACATAAAAGAATAGAATATGAGTATTTTAAAGATTACCATAAGGAAAACTGCCATACCATTACTAGTCGACACCATAGTAGATATTTGTCTTCACCTACCGACGCACCATCATTAACTGATCACATGGATTTACTACCCAAGGAATTTCGTGATCATTCAACTTACCACTAAAGTCCATCCATGACTAAAGGTGCTTCACAAGGGTTTCATACACTTTAAAACTCATCAATGTCATGTTTTAGTGCAATCACTGTCATGATTTAAACTCTCCAGCCTCAAAGGCATTCAAGAAAAAACTGACCATTTCCCAATGGTTATTTAAGGTTGGGTTCTTTCTAGTTGGAATGACAAATTTAATTGAACTGATGGGATGTTCCACACCTTAAGAGTGTCCAAACGGTCGAAAAGAAGAAAATATCATCTGCTTAGAATCAAACTAGACCATGTTCAAATTAAACGTACATGTGATACTCCTCTGAATCACACTCATTATGTCACAACATTTGGAAAAAGAGCCAAAACAGACCGATTGTTGTGTCCAAACACCCGAGTCTCCTGAAACGCCTTCCAAATAATTGGGATGAAAATGATTTCTTAACACCCATGTTACTCTACTTGGAGGTGACCTGAGGCCACACTCAATAAATCAAGGCTCAAAGATTCCACCGAAATAAGACTGTTATTTACCACCTGTAACACTTGACGATACCACGTATATCAACGCACACTACCCCAAGGTTATACATCCTAATATCACATCCATAATAATAATCATAGGATTAGAATCCCAATGAATTCATGTATTAGATGGTCTTCACTATAATTTCATTCCAAAATTTCATTTCCACATACATCCTCTAACCATGATGACAACATACCAATTTATCAATCACTGAGGAAGAAGAAAAGGACAAGAGACCTACTGAGAAACTGACCATGCATGAGGCACATCTAGCCAGCTGAAACTGAGCATTTCATGATGTTCATGTTCATAAAAAGGACAAAAAGACAAAGACCAACCATCCAAACAAGTTTTCCATTAGAAACAGAGCCCTACAAGGTACAATAAAACCTTAATGGTACTGAATTTCAGATAGATCACATGATTTAAAAAGGAATTTAAACTCAAGGGTGTTACCTACCACAATCTAGCCCCTTATGAAAGAAAAAATGTCAACCATAACCCCAGGTCATGCTAAATAAGAAGTCACTTGGATCAAAAGATGATCACTGAGCCATTGTTAAAGAAAATAACATCTACGGAAAACGTTCATGCTTACATTACAAGGTAAATCAAAGGAGAACCTAAAACAAACCTTAAACAAGGGTTTAAAAACATGACACCACTAAATGTTACATTTACAAGTAATTTACATTTATTCAAATTTGATCTTTAACCATTAAAAGATTTACTCAAAACATCAAGTGTTATTTTATAAAACAAAAACACCAGGTACCTGATTTAGCTAACCCCCAAGGAAAAAACATGATTGTTTTATAAAACCTCATTTTAAAACATTAAACATTTATAGATTTAAACAAAACATCTAGTATCCATTTTAAAATGAAATCACTAGGCATTTTATTTTCAAAAATCTTCTCAAATAAAAATTAGAGAGTTTCATATAAAATTATTTTTAATCATTTTACTATTTTAGACATCCCATCATAAATAGGGAATTGAGAATCTAAATTATTTTTATAGATATGATAGCCTACAAGGGTCCAATTAAATAACATGGGTTTCTAAGAACAAAAAAGAATATCTCTTTTTTAGCCAAATCTTTTTAGGGTAAATTTAAATATCCTTTACATTAAAAACCATTTCAGAACATAACATAGTCATATAAAATATTCGATTACATGGATTTCAATTTACCAATTCATAAATCACCCATACACTTTATGAATTGAATGTTGGCTCCCATTAATCGAAACCAAACCCCTTTCTTGTTACCACATTCTCAAATATAATGATATTGTCTCACAGGTGGACATATACCAATCTATAATGTGCCCATAAACATTTCTATTTGGAATTTGGCTCCATTTTAATCAAAAATATTATCTCTAGAATCACACTTTAGTAGCCTTTTACATTTTTATCAAGGGTCTATAAACATGTATAAATGGCAAGGAATAGTTTGAGTATTTGGGATACCTTTCACCATTAGTAAGGTGCTCATACACCTTACAAATCAATACTGGGTCTTGTTTTTAAAACATACATTCTATTTAACCCAAAAAATCAATTACATTTTCCCCATGACATCAATTAAATATTTATAACAAAGGTTATGTATTCATTACAAGCTACTGACACAGATCTACTTTCTATTAATCCATGAAGCATGTCAAAATATACTGGAAAGGAATACTAAAGAACCATATGGAATGTAATAATAATAGTAAGGCAATTTTTATAGGCAAGTATGATAAAAATTAATTAAACACAGTATGAAACTAAGCATGGAATAGAACTCAAAGAACACAATTACAATTTGTAGTAAAACTACAAATGAAACTATATGAAATGGAATGTAAATTTTCTATATTCCAAAAATGATGAATTCAATGATTCTTTCTTTCCATACCATTCTAGGGGTAAATTTCAATATATTCATATGTCAATATGTAGTGGAATGTACACCAATCAGTCGAGGGGAAATCATATCAACTTTAATATCAAATAGTAATAATAATAAACCAAGCCCTGGATAGTTGTTAATTTCCCGTACAATAGGTGATCAGTCCCAAGAATGACTATTAACCTAGTGCCAAAACATTCCTAGTCTCCAGTATACCAACCATAAAATAGTAAGATGAAGGAAAAACCTATCTACAATTAAACTTTTTAATTTCATGGTCATGCTTACCACAAAACCAGTAGCTAGACCAGTGGGTCACATGGGCTTAAACATGTCTCCCTATACACTAGAGGTTACTGCGTAGCAGCGAGTGTCCTAGGATATGATATGGTGAAAAATATACCCTCATATCAGACTTTAAAATCAGTATTATATGATAATAATAAACAATAGAAAACAGATGAATAATATAACAATTGTATATAATAGTGTCCAATGTCGGTTTATACAAAGTATGCATGTATAGTTGACGACACATAACTGAAAATACAAAACATAAAACATGATTTACAATTCAAAATAGTTCATGAATCAAGTAAGGAAAAGAAATAAAATCCCAAAGGCGATATCTATGGGATTCCTAAGCTCTACCTCATTACTTTTCTACTAACTATTAGGTACATGCACCCATCAACAAGAAAGGTCCATAGCCATGTGAATAAGAATATCTACATGGGAACCCCTGTGCAATGGCATCATGAGTAGGGTGAGATATAAATCTCAGTAGGAGAGCACCACCGATGTCCATCCCAATCCTTACAGTGCAATATAAATTAAATTAGTGTATAAGTATAAAATAATAACCAAAATGCTAAATCAATAAACGTCCACCCATCCAGGTAACTATGAGACACCAGGCGACTATACGTGCCCTATATCATAGCTATAATAAGAGTCTGATATTTTTATTATATGTATATATATGTAGTATATATATAGAATGATATATATATATACATAAATCTATTTTCGGGAGTGGATTTGGACTAACATGTAGGCATCCAACATCCAGTCTACGAGCTAATAAACTCCACTCACGGGGTAGTAAGCCCGACCAATATATATTTTGTTGGGTGGGCCAGGATGTAACATATAGGCATCCAACTCTAGTCTGTGAGGTGATAAGCTCTACTCATGGAGTAGTAATCCCAATATATATATATATTGAGTGGAGTGGGATGTAACACACATGCATCCATCAACTAGTCTATGATTTTATGTGGACATGATATACATACATTTTACTGCAGTGGATTGGGACGTAACACGCAGGCATCCAACAACTAGTCTATGAGATGATAAGATCTACTCTGGGAATATTATTCCATATATATATATATATATATATATTACTAGAGTGGATAGGGATATAACACACAGGAATCCAACAAATATTCTATGTGCTGAGGTGGACCTGATATATATATATTTCTTGTGTGGATTGGGACGTAACACACAGGCATCCAACAACCAATATATGATCTGATAATCTCTACTCATGAGATAGTAATCCTGATATCCCTATATAGTGGGGGTCTTCACCACTATCAATTGGGATGATGAGTGTGCACGCAATGGTACCACTCTAGATGGAACATGGCGCTCAAAATCCCATCACCCAGAATAGAGTAGTGTTGAGCTTCACTATGCCCAACATTGATGTAAAGTAGTGTGGGTCACCATATTCATTAGACCTAATTTACAATTATTTTCAACCTCTTTAAAGTCATATCATATGTATAAATCACATGTTTAATTACCTCCCATCCATAATCATTTATATTGTTCATTATATTGTATGTGCATCTTCGTAATTTCGAAGATGAGCATAAGGAATTACCTATTATGTCACATGATCAACCTTTAAAAATGACCAAGGCATGATCAATAATGTAACATGACATATGAGGCATAACCTATTATGTGTTACTTTAATTATGTCCACTTCTATGTAAGCTAATTAATTTCAAAATGAGCATTTGATAAGGAACGAATAAAGGGAACAGTCTAACCATCCAAATTGATCATTTCACTTATAAAACATTTGATCCATTCCATTAAAAAGGTTGAAACTATCATGCATTAACCATTTAATACACTCTAAATAAAATCACACCATTTGGTGTAATCCATCCTACTCAAGGTTATATCACTCAATATTCCCAAAAATGAAAATTTTAATTAAGGTTTAGGTTTTAATGGAATGGATCTTATTCATTACCCTTAAAGGATGCTACCATATCGATGAATCCATTCTAACCATTCCATTTACCAAAAACAAATCATTTAATTCATTTAGACATGGAAGCTACATTTCAAGGGCTCATGTGTAAAGGATAGGTGTCATGGAAACAAGGCATATGCCCCATTGGGAAATTTCATCAAAATGGGTCTAGGAACCTAAACATTCCATTTGTCAATAATAACCTATAACATAAAAAAACACCAAAACAGTAATCCAAGAAACCAAAATAGTCTAAACCTTAATTTTTAGCTTAAATATAGAACACTTCCATTGGTATTTTTTTATTATCAAATAATGACATGATTTCTAAAACAATTTATTAGTTCAATTGATCATCGCGTCAAATTCACCAAAAGAAATCATTTTAGAAAAACTACTATACCATTGATGAAATTAATTAAAAGTATGAAGAACATGAAATTAATTAATTAATGCTATATCCAATTAAAAAGGTAAAATTAATGGGACCCTACCTCAAGGGACGAGAACCAAGTCAAATGCTTCGACTCTTGACACTTTAAACAATGACCAATTGAAGCTTATTCCTCCCACCTCCAAGAATATGCAAATTCACATTAACGTAAGGGATCCTATACCCAATGGACTTATTCACATGGCTCTGAATATGTGCAAGGGGATCCATACATACATGCTTATATAGTAATATTTTCATTAACACTCACACATGTATGCATTTTCATATTATAAGTAAGAACACCTAGCACCATATATATTTATATATATATATATATATATTCATTTATATGGTTTAATTTATATATAATGGGGAAAATTACATATAAATATGTCAAGATATGCATAAGCGGTTAGTCACCTTTATCGCCAGCCACTCAGAACCACACAATAAGGTCCATGGCACTACATCTAAAATACTGGGGACTAAAAAACACTAAGTAAAGGTTCATCACACAAAAAGAAAAATACTAGAAACTTAAAAAACTATGAAAAACCATATTATTAATGGGGGAAAATAACAAATGGATGAAAAAAAAACCTTAAACCATCAATGGATAATGAAATAGAACCAATCCTCCTTGACTTCAGTTGTGGATGCCGAAATATGCACGAAAGGATTCCAATATGCCTTTCACATACCCTAATATGAGAGGGAAACTGAAAATAAACTCAACCATAACCCTAGGGGTTTAGCTGAACACAAGGGGTGATGGAAGAAGAGAAAACATCCAAAATAGAGGGAAAATGGAGAGAAGGGTTTCCCTCAATGAATCAGAAAGGAATCCAAAATAAATCCATTTGAAAACAATGCACTAAAGGAGAGGGAGGGTTGGCGCATGACTAAGAGAGATCCTAGGGAGGGGGAATCACATGCTGTATGTAAGGGGTGAAGCAGAACCCTCATTGGGTTCATAAAACATAAACCTAAATAAAAAAAATATTATTATTATTATTATTATTAAAACATTTTTTTAATTTATCATTCACTAACATTTAAATTAGTTGTATATCAATTTTAATTAATTAATATCATTTATAAAGGAGGAACACAATGCTATAGAAACTCCTTGAGATACCCAGGAAACATCTTAGGCCTTAACCTACTTACAAAAACATCACCTTGAAGCATTCCAACTATCATAGTTCCATTCGGAACCTCAGTTTTAAAAATGCTCAATCCACTAAATGAAAAATTCAAAATTTCTCTGCATTTTCATCTAGTTCAAAATACAGATTGTTATAGAAAAATTCATTTTCATCATAAAAATAATTTATAAAAAATTGATTATAATACTAATTTCCCTAGATGATTGTCTAGTTTATGGGACATGTTTTTTAAGGGGACCTCATGAATTAAATTGACAAATGGGGAGTTGAGAGTTGATCTCAATAGACACTCGGTCAATATAACGATGTTCTATAACAATATAGTCTATAAAGAAAATTGAAATGATACCCAAAACATTAATGGAATATTATTTAGGGATTAAATTATTCAATTTAGTCTATAAAGAAAAACTCACAACACCTTATCTGTTATATAGTAAATTATAATTTACCAGAGTGGATATGTACAGATCATAAGTATATATTATTGTTATATTATATTTTAGGAAAAAATAGTCTGTTAATTACATTAACATTTATAGTTGTTTACTTATTAATGATTTTAAATTGTTTTGGTATATACATGTTTTGGTTTATAAAACACACAACAATGAATAATTCAAATTAATAGATATATTTTTTTGTGTGAAATAAAACTATTTTTATAATAATATTTTAGATTATAACATTAATTAATGGTTAAGGTGTCTTGTGTGTGAAGAATGTACATTCTCAATTTTGTTAAAAAATAGAATAATGTCTATTTTTCTAGGGAATCATTGTTTTTTCCTCAAAAACAATGACAATGGTTGTTGATGAAAATATCCAATAAGAAATACATAGAATTACTCTCATGTTATCCATTAAAACATAGAACTATATAATATATTAATGGATGTTATAAATATTCATGGAAAAACTTCTCAAAAAAATATATTACATATGTGTTGAAAAAATGAGATTAATATTCATTGAACTACTTTAATCTAAGAGTATTAATTTTAAATAATTTAAAGACATGTTTCATATCAAGAAAAATATATGTGGAATTTTTATAAGAAACTTATAAATTATGTAGTGGATTAGAAAATATGTCATGATGGAAAGGTTAGAAATTAATTACATGAGTATTAAGAAAGATTTATTTCCAATAAATCATAAGAGATATTTTCATCCTCTATTAAATAAAAAATCTTTATAAGAATGATTGGTTTGGGTTTTTTATCATTTACATGTTTTTAACACTCCTATAGGGGTATTAATAAAATATCAAGAATGTTATATCAATGAATGATCACAAGTCAATTTCATTAATATCACAAAACTTCCATTTTTTTGAATGAATATAATTTGATTATGTCAATAAATTATGTATAATTGAAAAACAATTGAAAGATAATTACTATTATATATTTATTGTTCCTTTAATATTAAATATTTTAATTAAGGAAATTAAGTTCCAACAAGGATCTGGGTGGTCAGAAATAATGGAACCCTAGAGAATCACATCTAACAATATTATAAGATTCATCAGATAGGGATCCACTAGAGGATTATATAATGAGAGGGTCATTTTGGATTCCCAAAGATTACATTAGGTTGGTCTCTATTTTTCCCTCCATCCAAGTTTTATGCACCTCCAAATAAGGGTAGATAAAACTGATATATGTTGTAATATGGTAGAATATAGACTAGTAAGTGGGGATATCGACAAGTGATAAATTTGAATCTAATGTAGAATCTGTCTCAACAACATTAAAGATAATGTTTTATAATCTACACATGGAAAAAAAATTGTTTATCTCTATTTATTCTTCTATGCGGGAGATACTAGGAAACTAAATGGTTCTAAAATCCATTACTGATGATCCATTTGAGTCCCAAAAAATTATGTTGTCCCTTATTATACCATGAATCAAGATCCATTTGTGTTATGTTCATTCTATTGGTAAGAGATTTTTCTTAGGGAGGAAATAGATTTGTCTTTAGATAATAACGTATTTGTGACAAATAAGTTGTGAGAATCAGTAATGAATATAGAGAATATAAATAAAAGAAGAAAAATAAATGGGAATATAAAAATTTTATTTGAAAAAACATATCTAATGAAAAAGATTAATAAACCATGCAGAAACTCTTAAAAATACTCTATAAATCTGAGATTGCAAAAATCCAAGTTGAAACCTAAAACTTGAATTGAAAATACATCATTGAAAACCTCTGTGAAAATTCACAACTTGATACAATTATATCTCCTCTCTGATAATCATATCACAATAATTTTTACCCATCAGAGATAAAAGCTCACATGTGGTGTCATTACAGAACCCCAAATAAACTCGTACACAACTATTACACAACTTGATTTTCTTACTCCACGACATTTCCCATTCCCAAAGTCACTCATATATCTATTACATAGCTCATATCTGCACCTTCATTTCTTATATGTGTGTTGAACTCTAACAATGTCCCCATTCAACCCATCAAAGAAGGATATGAATTCCAAAAAAATACAGTTGGATCATAAGCTAGTTGGTATCACACCAATCATAATCCTCTATAGAAAATATGTAATTCCTCCTTTTCATCTCTTATGGAAACCTGAAATTTCCCCAATCAAAAGAAACCCAATTACCAAAGTATTCATAATTCATGTTTCTTCATGACCCTACTGAACAAGATTGGAAACAACACTAACCGCCACCATAACTATGATTTCCACATAATTTGAAGAACATGTGGGAACTACTTTCTCCCTCTACTCAACATGCTCTGATTAGTTTGAAATTCCCATCACATCACCTTGATATTTGATTTTAATTAATTCTTCAATAGTGGAACACAATGAAGAAAAATAATTGGTTCTCAGACCTAAAAAAATGACCTAATCTACTTTATCTTCCAAAAATTAATCATCCTTTTCAATGATTTTTATCTCATGAGAGACGATTTCTAGTGCCACAAATATAAATAATTAATAATCATAACTACATTCACCACTTCACCAAATTCCTTTACATCCATCTTATAAAGTGTGACATCTATTTTCCCTCACCCCTATACCGTAGATCATATTGATAATGTTCATTTCAAATTTACAATCAAAAACCAAAATCCATCAATATCAAGAGCATATAACGATAGGAAATTATAGAATATACATGGAACACGTCATTCATCCCTAAATGTCAATGTACAATCAAAAGTTGATACCAGAATAATATCCATTTCCCATATTCAATATACAAAATTCACTACCTTCGTATGAAGAAAATAATTCCTTATTTTGTGATATATGGTATGGTGAAGCTGAATCAACCACCCATTCATTGTACAAATCTGACCTATGATAATCAACCCCATCTTAATGTAAACCACACTCACCTTGAATAAGACCTACACCAATATCCTCAAAATTAGTGTCATGAAACATCTTTTCTTCAATAATATTTTTCAATGAATGATAGTTTCTTTATCAATGACCCACCCCCCCCCCCTTATTGCCAAAGATGAATTTGTCCTTTATTCTTGTATTCAACCAACCTCTATGATTACTACATCCATATTATATAGACAAAATAACACAATTACAAGAAGATTCACCATCATTATCCTTTCACTGAGTCTCATTCATCAACAATGATGAAATAACATCATCCAACTTCAATATATCTTTTCTGAAAAAAAAATTACGGTGACATGATTATTTTTGGAATCATGTAATGAAAAAAAGTGAAGAGAACATTTGTATTCTTATACCATTTCATGAGGAACCCTATTACATTGATCATTGATGTTTATCAATACCGAAGTCCGCTCTATTAAAGGTTTTTTAAAAATATTCATATGGTTACCTAAATCTCCAATCTATTGAATTAAAAAGTGATAAAATATATTTTTTCAGATAAAAATGATTTGTGAGGGAGTTCTATGTATACTTTTTTTTATCGTCACCTAGATCTCCTTCAGATCTATCAAATCAACCGTCCCTTATGAAGTATTATCAGCCAAATACATCTAAATAATGTTTTTCGCAAACTCTATCATATCCTACCAATCACCATAACTCATCATCTCTAGATTATCTATTTTTTTAATGACTTACCTATATTATCATAGAACATATTTTTTTAACTCATTACTTCCATAGAGTAAATTCTTTTTTCCCATTAAATAGTTCAATATCAGAATAAATCTCATCGCATGAATGGCCTATATCTAGTCAATAAGAAATATATATATATATATATATATATATGTGGTACTAATTATCAGGGAGGAAATGAATCAGTCCCAGGATAATTACTAAGTTTCCAGAAATAGGCGGCGGGATCAGTGACTCTGGTCTTCTGCGAAGACTTCTTCCGGCAAGACTCAAGAGGTCATCATTTTTCTTACTCTTCATCTCCGCTTTCTTTTTGTTTTGGGTCGTATGAGGGGTTGATGTCCGGTGATCCTATGCTGGTTCTGGTTGTCTTGCTTGAGGGTGATATTTGTTTTTGTCGATGAAATTTGTTGTTAAGACGGGTTGTTGAAGGCGCAGATGCTGAACGGACTGGTTTAATGATGGTTCGATGGTGGTTCGGTGATGTTGGTCTCTTTCTCTGATTTTCGTTTCGATGTGTGTTGTTTGGTTATCGGGTTTTGGTAGGAAGTTGGAAAATGCTGGTCTTCTGGAGGTGCTGCGGATTTGGATTTGGTGAGGGTTTGAATGTTTCATATGTAATTGGTCCGAGGTTGCGCTGCGGTCACCTGCGGAGTAGGGGGTAGCATTCGGATGGCCTGGTCTTTCTCGCTCTGGTAACTTCATCACCCTTTGTGGATGTGCTCTTTTTAGGGATCATCTCACTTCGTTGGAGGGTTGGGCGGGATCCGATTGGAGTTCGCCGGCGGGTTTGTGGATTTGGGTAGGTGTCGAAGGTCGCATTAGTGGGCGTTTGAGGAGGCCAGTTCTGAGGTTTATCCAGATCTCCTGATGTTTGTTTCCCCTAGTTCGTGGTACCTCGGCCATTGTTTGGTGTCTTCGACTTCAGCTGTGATGGTTTGTCAGTTTGAAGGCTTGAATGGATTTCATCCATTGTGTTTGGATGATTTTAAGTGGTAAAGTGGTGTATTGGGTTGTGGTGAGGTCATGTATGGTTTCTCACTTTTTTCTGTAAAAGTGTTTTCATAATAAAAAAACAATTTTCAGTCAATTTCTAGAAATAAATTATGAGAATCACTAATGAAAATGGAGTGCAAAAATAAAGGTAGAAAAATAAATGGGAAGCGTGATTTTAATGTGGTAAAACCCTCTAATGTGGAGGATTAAAAACATGGGGTTTCTCCAAAAATACACTATAAATCAGAGAATAAAAAAATATATGTAGAATCCAAAAAAGTGAAATAAAAACATAGCGTAGAAAAATATTGTGAACATCTACACCATGATATGCCACTATCTCCTCCCTAATAATCATCTCAAAAAAATAATCCATCCTTCAAATATCGAAATCACACATGTGAAATCATTGCAGCACCTCAAATAAACTATTTCCCAACCATTGAACCACTCGATTTTCTAACTTCATGGTGCTTAACATAGCCAAATTTAACCACGTATATGATGCACACCATGTATTTTCTCACATTTGGGTTGCACATCAATACTTTCTATTACAACCATCTTACTATTGAATATATGTTATATCCTTCCCTTACTTGTAGAACTTATCTAAGAAGTTTCATGAGGGATAATGAAAGGCCACACTGCTTGATCCTTATTCCGATGTTATAGATGAGGAACCCAAATTTCTTGGTGATGATGTGATAGGGGAAACTCCAACTATGTACTCAGGCTATGATGAATTAGTTCATATTAAAAATATTTTGGATGTTTATTTCTCTTAATGAGAGGGGAGCCCCTATATACTCTATAGTAAATTTTATTCTGTTGATTCATAGCCACTCATTAATCCATTTGCAACCAGTGGTATATGGTTTGAATATGTTCGTGCCACATAATTGATAGTCTATAGTCCATCCACTACATTTAGATTAATAATCTAATATTTTGTTAAATTTTGGATTATGTGAATCCTACCATTTTTATATGAATGAAGATATTCTAAAAAAAAGGGGAGACAACCTTATAAAACCAAGTTTCCCTATGAAAGGTTAAACAATACTTGATGAATTGCTCTAATTAATGTTCCTAATAGCACATCATGTGCATCGATAGCAATAAATGGAGAGAAGGGGTCCCCTTGACGAATCCCACACATGGTCTGGAAAAAACATAATTTATTTTGTATTTTAATTTTCACCATCATGGTAGTCCTATTAGTTTTATATTAGGGTTTTCTACCAATTCATGAGTCATCCCAATGTCCCCATGTATACTCCATCCCTTAGCAAATCCCTGACACTCCTCCAATATACGTTTAAGAATAATATTCCCCAATCTATAATTCAACATTAATTTCAAAACGTTGTATGGTAAGTTTCATAGGATGGTTTTTCTGTATTGGATGATCAATGTAGCATTCTACCCCTTGGTAATGAGAACCACTATTGAAGCATAATAAAATCTAGGAAGAGTGACCCGAAAATAAGTCATGAAAACACTATTCAAATGGCCATCAACAATCTCACATGATATAATATTTTTAAATTTTAGGAATCCATGAGGAATGACCACATTGTTAGGGTTTAGTTTTTGAATTTCGCTTTTAACTGTAGATTCTTATAAAAATAATATAATATATTCATTGTAAACCTCAAGAATTGTTCTAGGAATGTTTTTAAATAAATATTTTTTCAATGTATCCCTAAGGCAGGGCTCTGCTAAATTAGCTATAAAAACAGTGTGAAGCACATGAAAATCATCCTCTACATTCTCCCTTACAACTTTGATATCACTAGAGTATGTGTCACCTTCTAAGATAAAGTTGAATTTCATTAGATCTTTATTTTATATAAAAAAATCAGGAAATAGTTATAATTTATATTTCCCACCCACTACAAAAAATAGAGGGTTTAATGGTGGGGTTTTCCACTAGAAGCGGTTTAAACTACTGCTAAATCATTTAGTGGTGGTTACAAAAATATAAATTTATTTCATGGTCAGTAATCATTTAGAAGTAGTTTTACTTTTTTAGAAGTCGTTTTTATGTGTCATTTTTGTAGCATTTAGTGGTGTTTAAGACTTTATTTAGTGGGAGTTTCTTTTTAAAAAATTCAACTGAAAATAAAATAATGAAAACTAATATAACCACATCCACATTAATTAACTGACGTTATGTTTCACGATGGTCAATGATTACCATCACTAAATATGTTCATACCAATATATTTATCAGTAGTTATAATAAACCATCGCTAAATATATATTTAAAAACTATTTTTTTTAATATATTTAATAAAAATATTATATATATAAGTTGACATAATATAAATTAAAACATAAATGAACAGTAAACTTATCATGCACACACTATCATACATCCACAATCATATATATATATATATATATATAAACAACATCAGTCACCAAAACCTCAGCAAACTCAAAAAATAAGTCAACCCACAACCTCAATCGTCAGTATATACATAAAAAATATTTCCACAAAACAAATCCATAGAAAAGATATATCCATATCATGAACTCTGTGACATCCATCTACATCTACATCAAGTCATCAAGTTGATCCGACCACAATATGGCATTAATTGTAATAAAAAATAAGATAAAAATAATAATTGAACATAATAAATTAGAATTATAGTAGAATCATTGAAAATATTTAAACATAACATAGAAAATAAGAACCCTCATGAATGACTAACTAAAATTTTTATTTTTATTTCAAAAGCACTTTTGAGAAAAAAGTAGGGAACCTGATACAAGAAATTACCCAGATCAAAACCACAAGAAACTGCCCCTCCACTGCAACTACAACTTTATATTAAGCCTCCACCTCACATGAACGCTCAGCAAGCTGTACTGTGCGGTGTTGCACGGCTTGGTACCGATGACGAAGCCATACCCTCTCATTCATCCAAATCCGAGTGGCCATGAACAGATGAAAGCTTCCTGCTCTATAACCTCATCTGGTGCAGATCCTTGTAGAGTGTCGGTTCCATCCACCTTCAAAATTCATAATAACACCAAACAGAAGTAGGATGAAATGCCAGTGATGAGATGACCATAATGCCAATCAACTATAGGAAAAAAACCACACGCATCCCCGCAAGAAAGAACTTAACAAAATGATTCAGGAGGATCAAAAAACAATGCAGGCAATTACATGAGCAAACTGCCTCAACCAAAACCAGATTCGTGAACTGAAGAAGCCCACGAAGACCGAAAAACATCAAATCTGAAACAAACACCACCGCTGATTGAAGCCGAGGCCAGCCAACATCACAGAACCGTAACCCTCACAGCATAAAAAATCCATGAACAGATCCACAACAAAACAAACCAGAACCAAACCAAAGAGAACCAGATTTGAACCAACAGTGAGAATGAAGAAGAGATGTGCCTATGGTGAAGAAATGAATCGGCCTACTCTGAAAACTGAATCAGAAACTCAACATGAGACCAAAATGGGATCCTCCAGCTTGTAATGGCCGAATATGGTAAACCTCTCCTACGATGAATCGGCTGTGAGACCCTCACGAGGGACCCTCATCTCTGACCCAGAAAGCATACGACGAAAATTTCCTGAATACCCTAGCCGTGTAGAAGATTGGGGACTAACCGGGAGGAGGCTTCTCGTTTCAGATCGAAACTGATTGACTTGCGATGCGGGACACCAAGGCGGAGCCGGAGGAATCCCTGAAAAAATGACGCCTGAAGCCGCCGAAGCCAGAACTCAGAGCCGCCGCCACCTAGGACCCGCCACGATCTGAAGAAGCGAGCACCATTGAAGAACTCTGGACCTCCGAATCTGACCACCCCGACGATTTTTTTTGAAAGGTACACATATTCTAAATGGTAGACATACTTTATTTTATTTACTTAATCAAATTGATTTTATTTTAACATAGAAAAAATAATATATCATACAACACACTTTTAAAACATAAACATACATATTTAAGATATGATTAAACACATTGTACTGAAAAGGGATATGTATATCATAATCAAATCAATTTTAAAATTGACGTGGTGTGTGCTTGAAATTTACCAAATAAAAAAATAACAACTTTGATATGGAAACATATTTTATATTTCATAATTAAGTTAACACTGGTTGTCCACTGATTTCTCAAAAATCATAGGTGTTTTCTTTTATTTTGACCAATGCATGCACATTTTTGTGTTTTAAAACACAGAAAATACATTTTTGAGAATCATAAGAAATTAATATATTTCATTGATGATTCTTCTGTTAAAACTTTAAAATAAATAAATCTACAATCATCGTACTCTGATTTCACTGCCATCCAACATCGTTTTCATATTTTTAACCCCCTGAAACACGTTTTTAATGACATTGGCATCATTACAAACTACTTATTGAGTCATTTATGGGACATCACATGTCAGAAGGTTGCATTGTTTGTGTGTACACTTAAAACATAATTCAACATTGGGCTTATCATGATTTCCCATCAATATGAGATCGTATTCCATGGTTTTGACCATTACATTCTCATTTCAGTAATTTAAAACACTGAAAACATGTCTACGAACATCCCAAGAAATCCATTACATAGAATGACATGTTTTCAATTCCAAAATTAAAAAAAAAATACTTGCATTCATTATCCAATGACTTCAAAGCCATCCAATGTGGTTTCTCTAGTTTTGATTCTCTGACACATGTTTTTAAAGACATTGCTATATTTTAAAACACATATTAGTGTCATTTGGGGGAGTCTTAACATTAAGTGGATGTGTTTTCTATGCATAAATCTCACAATAAATTAAAAGGTTGTTGTCCCATGATTTCCAATCAATATATATCCCTTTTTATGTCTTTTACAATTACATGCATAATTTTGGGTTTTAGAAAACTGAAAATGTGTTTACAGATATCTTGTGAAAATTGTAACTTGGAATGCAATTTCATCAGTTCCTAAATTTAAAAGATATATCTATAACTATTATCCTATAATTTCATATCAATACAACATCAATTCATTGTTTTGACCCCCTGACATAGGATTTTAAAGACTTTGGTATCATTAAAAGATTCTAATTAAGTCATTTGGAGTACACATCATGTCGGATGGACTTGTTGTCTGCTCTTACTGGCCAAAAACAATTCAGGGGTTATTTTCCTTGTGATTCCACATCAATCTAATGTTATTTTCTATAGTTTCGACAATTATACCAATGTTTTAGTGTTTTAAAACACTAAAATCATTCTTATGCTCATCATGGGAAAATCGAAACTTGAAATCATATATCGTTGGTTCCTACATTTCAAAAATCAATATATGGTCACTTTTATATGATTTCACACCCATCCTACAACATTTGAAATTTTTTGAACCCCCGACTCATTCTTTTAAAGACTTTGGTTTCTCTATAAACTATTGATTAAATCATTCCGAGCACGCCATATGTCAGATGTGCTTGTTTTATATGCATACTCATAATAAAAATTCTATAGTTCTTTTGCAATTTTTTATTATCAATTTGAGGTCATTTTTTAGGATTTTTACCATTACACTCACATTCAGTGTTTTAAGACGCTGGAAATGAGTTTTCTGGTATTCAGGGAAAATCTTAAGTAATTATGTTGTTTTATTGGTTCCTACATTTGAGAAATAAATCTATGGTGGTATTTTTATTTCATATACATGAGATTTTTGTTATAGTTTTGACCCTCTGAAACACAATTTTAAAGGCTTTTGTATCATTAAAAAAAATATTGAATCATTTAGAGCACACCACACATCAAATGGATGTTTTGTCTACATTTACACATCAAAAATATTTCAAAGGTTGGTTTACCATTATTTTACATCAATATGAGGTTGTTTTATATGGTTGTGACTATTACACTAACATTTTAGTGATTTAAAACACTGAAACTGCATTAACAATCATCTCGAGAAATCCAAAAATTTGGTTGTTGTATCTTCGGATCCTATATTTTCTAAATAAATGTACAGTCATATTTCACGAATTTTATTTCCATCTGATGTCATTTTTATAGTTATGATCCCCCACAAAATAACTTTTTAATGATTTTTTTTTACTTTTAAACACTTCATGTTGAGTCCTTTTAGAACATTACTTGTCATATGGATGTGTTTTGTATGCATACATTTCATAAATAATTAAACTATTACTTTCCCATGATCTCAAGATTATATGATGTTTTTTAGGTTTGGGACGACTACATGAATGTTTTAGTGTTCTGAAACACTAAAAATGCATTTATAAGAGTATCAAGAAAACTATCTCTCAAAATGATGTTTTGGTAGTTCCTACTTTTCAAAAATTAATCTATTTTAATTTTCCTCTAATTTCAAAGCCATCCAATTTCATTTGTATTATTTTACCCCTTGACACATGTTTTTTACATTAAAATATCTATCACATAGGTAAAACTGAGAAAATTATATCAGTTTGATTTCAAACTATAGGACTATGATCAATAATTCATTGTTTATGTATAGGAATTTATAACACCTCAATCTAACAGAAGATGTGGTTGGTATTAATTTATGTTTTTGTTTTCAATATAAAAGTTCCATTTTTGATTAAAACATAGGTCTATTGACAATTTGGGGAAAATGTGATTGGATTGTTTTCCAAAATTAAGAGAATTATCATTAATTCATATGTGATGTTTATGAATTCACAAAAAAATCAATCGGATACACAAAGTGGGTGGTATGACTTGAAGTTCATGTTTTTAATATAAGTGTCATTTTACATTAAAACTCCCATCACATATAAAAACCCAATAAAATGAGCATGGATTGTTTTAAAACATTAGTAAAATAATCTATAATTCATTTATGATGTGTAGGAATTGACTATAAGTTAATCCAGCACACGATGTGGTTATTATGACTTAATGTGTCTCTTTTTAATATAAAGGTTTCATTTCAGTTTCCTTTATTGCAATTTCATGAGGTATTTTAAAATTTTAAATGATTTATAGTGTTTAGAATTTACCTTTGTCGGATGATCTATATGGTAGGAAATATCCATGGGTATTGTTCCCATCATCCTCTTAAACACAGAACCTAAATTTTTTTCTATTTTTTTCCGCCACTGATCCTTTATGTTCTTATAAGAGTAATGTTCATATAAATTTTCAATAAAACATGTAATTTATCTTTGTTATTCTGAAAAAATGGCATTACTTGAACCCTCACTAGGTGTAGTAGTGAATGATGATGACACCCTGCCAATGATATCTGATGAAGTAGGCCAAGAACCCATCCATCATACATTCTTGAGGTGATCATTCCATAAAATGACTATAACTAAATCATTTTAGGGATACCAAGGACGATTGTGATGGATTCACATCCCAGTATTACTAATTTTTAACATAATAATGAAACAATATTTATAATTATTTTTAAAATTAGTTGAACTCTATAATATTATCTAATTAAATATTTTTTAATTTCTATTTAATGTTGTTTCATTACTATAAACACATAATAATGAAAAATAAATTAAAATAACAAATAAACCTTAAAAAATTAAATGGGGATTGATTGATGGATCTTACAAAACCATTAGAGCTAATTAAACACTTTGGTCCATGTATCCAAATCTAATTAATTAGGTTTAATGTGTGTTTTTTTGTTATAATTTATTTTTCATTAATATTTTATTATCGTAATGAATAAAAATTGAATATTAATGAAAATTACTTACTATTATATCTTTGGTAGGTTCATTCATAAAAATATGATCCAATTTTCTTTGAACATTAAGAAATTTTTTTTCTTGAAAATCGTGTGACCTAAATCATTAGAATTAACAAAAAAAATATATAAGTTAGAAAAAATCATTGACTTGTTATAAAACAATAAAATAAAAGTGGATAAAATTCAAAAGATATTGTACTTTTTTTTTGAAAAATAATGATAACACTTATTTCTCAGGATTCATAGTATTTTTTAGATAATTCATAAAAAATTAGCAACATGAATAAAAATTAATTTTTTATGATGTTTATGAAATTAAGATAATGTAATATATACACTAACATCATGACATGTATCTCTGTTAATATCGGCAATAATGACCCACCACTTAAGAGAAATGCCTTCAGACGCATTATTGTATATTTTTCATGATATCAAAGATGTTTTATTATATTCATTCCATAATCTCCATTTAATATATCTACATTTATTGCTCTTATTTTTCAGAGTTAATTGGTGTGAAAAGGAGTTAGGGGATTAAAAAGGAAAAATGTCTAAGAAAAACATTATAGATATACTAATAATTTTACTATGGTATTATAAATTAGTTATCAATGAATATTAATTTTATATTAACATTAATTTGTTATCAATGAATTCATTCTTCTGAGATGTTGGAATATGCCTCCAATCTTTATAATTAACAGGAAATCTACCCATCTCAAAAGAAAGCTTCTCAACAATCTGTCCATAGATTCTAATGGAATCACCAGTAGGAACCTAGAACTCATTAAATGGAATGATAATATTGAATTATTTCAGTTCCAATACAAATTCCATAATCATATTTATATATCTTCTATTTTTATCTTTATCTGTTTGAAAAATTCATTAATCTATTAATAAAATATATAATTTATTATGAAATAAAATAAGAAACAGTATATAAACACACCAATATCACTTATATGGATGGTCCACCAACATACCTATTTCAAAAATGCGAATTAGATGGTGAGATGCAAAAAACTTCAATGGAAACCGATGGCATGCTAGAGGTATATGGTATAACAAAATCCCTCAGATCCACTGAAGGTGATGTTAGTCGTGGTGTTCTCTAAGAAGTTGATCAACTAAGATCTCATTTTTTCTTGTTCTCAACATTATAGTTACTCAAATTGATAATAATATAATAACTATATAAAAAATATATAAGTAATTCATTGTTACAAAAAAAGAAAAAATAGACCAATGCATATATGTATGATACAATTTCAAATAAAAAATTGCAATATATTTTCATTACCAATTTTTGTCTCAAATTATAATCATATTCATTTCTTTCATTGTTATGAACATCCATTTTGATGTGTAATTAATTTTCAAACTCTCTTAAAAGTTCAATTGCTTCTATATTGTCAAGAAAAAATTGTTCAATGTATTGTGGTTGATAAGGCTCACTGTCACAAACTACCAATTGATTTTCATTTCCCATATAAAACAAGTATCTATGATTTAACTATACCAAACACTCGAAACATTATGTATTTAGTCATCCACATAATAAACTTTCTTCAGTTGTGAAGTTAAGATAAATTGATAATGCTAAAAATGTTCATGGGTATATATCATGGAAGAGAAGTTGATAGAATAAAAATGCACAGAATCATTCATTATACCCCTATCAATGTTGACCGACTTGAATTGGAATAAGACAAATGAAAATTGAATGTGATAGTTTAATTTTATTATTTCAATCAACTTTCAATAGTATCCCACATATGAAATCGTAAATACACCAATATTTTTTAGTTTTCAATTATTCTTCATGAAAAATTGTACAAAACCAGATGCCATGAATATTGTAAGCATCAAATCACATAGCCTTCCAAATTGGGCCTTGATCCAAACAATTCAAACAATTTGATAATTTATAAAGATTCTCTACATTCACAATATATACAAGAAGATATAAATTGTTACTTTTATCACAGAAAATATAATTACACATCAATAATGTGAATATGTGTATATGATTACACGATGGGAGAAACATTCGATAATATCTTTATTATATACTTTTGTTAATTCCATATCATTTTGATCTTAATCCCTTAGTTTCCTTTTTTTGGGAATCAAAATTCTTTAGTAAATGGGTCCAAAATAAGACTACTGAGTATCACATAACTATTTTGTTGTAGAAACTCCAAATTAATCAGTATAAAATTTAACCCCTTTATAATTGGTATTCTGATAGTTAAAAATACCGATGTCTGGTTTTATAAATGAGAATTAGTAGAGATATTTTCAACATTACCAACATGAATGAATCTTATCCCAATTCCCCCCAAATACTAAGAACTGAAGGTCAGAAACTCTTCAATTATGTATCTGTCATTGTTATATCCCCTTGGCTGAGCATTATTCCCCACATATGATTTCAAATGACCGATATACCTGATAAAAAAGATAATAAAACTGTTAAAAAATTGTAAAATGATTTTATAAAATTGAAATCTCCCATGAAAATAAAAATAATATCAATGTACCACTAAATTTGATCTATCAATAAATAGTGTACAAGGATAAAATGTTTATCTTCTTTGACCAGATGAATAACAAAATGAATCATGATTGTAAAGAATGAAGTTGGAAAAAACATCTCCAAAAGAAAAGGTGTCAAGACAATTATTTCATGAAGAATATCAATCTTGGATGGATTTATATTTTTTTTCAAAAACCTATCTGAAAAAGGTACAAAAATCAAATATAACTACATTTTCTTTATCTGGTAAACTATTACACAATTCCAATGGAAACAACTACACAATACAAATATGCAAGTCATAAATTTTCAATCCATCTAAAATTATATTTTTTTAAGTCAAAAAAATATGAAATGTTACTTATATTTCTATTTGAAACTTTTATATTCATTAATGTTTGAATACATATGTATTTCTCATGATTATTCATTATAAAATTTTCTAAAGGATTATTTTCATTCTCATTTTCCCAAAAACCATCCATTTTATTCATTGATTCCAAATCCATATGGGCAATAAAGAGATCCTTTGATTTATCATTCTCATTAAGAAATATAAAAATTACATTGTCACATACGTTCTTCTCAATATGAATTATGCGAGGGTTTTGAGGTATCAAATTAAACTTCTAATAAGAGAGTTTGAAAACATAGTAAATTTATTTTACTATTTTGTTACTTCTACTTTAGATACTTGACAACAAACCCTTTTCCCACCATATTTATAATTATTAAATTTTCCAAATTATACATTGAAATTGATTAATTTCGTTAATATTTTTGAACCATATAATATCTTTGGTGTCTATCTCAAAAAAATATCTCTATGCAATTGTGTCTTGTTAAAAAAAAATTTATGAGAAGAATCAATTAAAAAACAATGACACATAAAGCACCATTTTATAATATGATTTAATTGTTGATGTTTGACATCTAAATTATGAACTATACATACCAAACTATCATAAGTGTTTCAACCAGATAAGTTTCCTAGTCAAGGAATGTCACTAATTTTCCACAGTAATGCAATATGATTTTTTAATAGCTTCTTACTTTATGTATTATATGTTTCCATTCCATGAATAATAATCGAAATAATGATAGAGGCATTCTTCATACACATCCATGGAGGTAGATTATAGGTGATCAATATAAGTAGTGAGATGTTATAATTAGTACTTAAATTACCAAATGGTTTAAGACAGTCATAAGCTAATCCCAAACATACATTCCTAGTGTTTGAAGAAAAATAAAGATATAATGAATCATACACCTTTTATAATGTTGAATATTTTAGATGTCTCATGAAGACATCATTTATTACTATCCTGAACATGGAACTTCGTATTGTATATAGTCTTAAAATTTTAATAATCTATACAATCAAGGTTTTAGAGGAAAGTGACACAATACCTATTCAAAAGATTTTTTCTTTTATTTCTTCTTCGGGTTGAATTGATGTGTACTGTCATTGTTTTTCATTGAAATTTATCTACATGTATGATATCTTATTAATTATTTTTTATTGGTTAATCTCTCCAATAAGGCGTGAAATCATTAGGGTACACATGTATCTTTGTACAATCATGACCTAATTTTTTGATTAATTTATTCATCTCATATAATTATACAGGGACCTTAGGATTACCAAATTAATCATTAAAAAACTCTAAAATCATGGAAATTTCTTTTTCTATTATTCCACAGAGACACTAGATATGATAAAACCTAAGTAGAAAGGAAAACATTAAATACATATAACAACCATTATATATTTCTTGTTTACCATCTTCAACTAATTCATAGAACTTATTTTCTGGTTACTTAGTTTTAAAGAAATATTACCCACTTAGGAATAAATGAAGGTTTTATTTATGTATTGAAGTCATAAATATTAAATCCCCCATATCCAAATGTATCTTTAATCAAATTTCAAACTAAATTATCCTCTGGTGGTTTAAATTTTTCTTCTTTTAAAGGATTGTAATTATTTTTAAATACCATAACATTTTATTCATCATAAAAAATATAACAAACACATCGACCAAGAAACTATTTCCATATTAAATGATCAAATAAATATTTTTTATTCAGTAGTTTCTTGATTTTACAATCAATACACATACATTATATTCTTCCAACCATTTATTGGTTTGAAATTTCAAAATCTAAAAATTCATTGAAACCCTTGGCATGATGAGGTGATCGTTATGGTAAATTAATTTAAATTTAATTCATATAAATTTATTTTCCCTCTTGTCTCTATCCATTGAAATATAAATATATAACTGTTTAACTAAAAAAGTAAAATCATAAATAAATATCACCCAACTCTGTTATTATCTGGGGAATGATCATGATTCTACATAAACAAAAGTCATTAATCAAAATGATTCAATTAAACAAGAAAAATATAAAAAATATTAATTAATAAATATTTCCCATCATAATAACATGGTTAGATATCATAGAATACATTCACTAAAACATGGGGAGAGGTTACCATGTTGTCAAGAATTCTATTATCAGTAAAAAATAGTTAACGAACATAAATTTTAAATTAAATGATCTCTTTATTTTATTCTTTTAATTTATCAATTTTTATGTTATATTTCAAAAATAATATTTTATCTATAGATATCCCATTCTTCAAAAACTATAAAAATCAATATTTTTCATCTCTCAAAACACAAACATGGTATTATGATATTTTATGCATGTGTTTACATATGTTTTATATCATTACATGAACTTATGATATTAAAATATTTTTAGAGTAAATTTTTGAAATAGTAACCAACTTGAAGAGACTAAAAAGATAAAAATTTGGTAGTAATATGATGTTTCATAGCATGTAATAAGAATTATGTGTTCACCTCATAATTACGATTATTTGTTATTTAGTATATAAACTTCATGATATAATTTTTTAAAAAAGGAAGAGAGCCATAATATTTTCATATGTTTATATTTATTAACTCTTCGGGGTTAATGTGTGTTATTGAAAGCATTAATATGATGAATAATTGAGGAAGATCACTGGATGACTGATAGAGTTGCATTTAAAAATACTAGAAGAGAGAAATAGAAAATATATGAGGCATATTAAGTACTTAATTCATTGGACTCTAAAACAATATTTATCTATTATCAAAACTAGCATTTCTATGTTTATTATTATCTTTCTTTTATAAGTTATTTTTTTTGAATAGGTGTTTGAGTTGTGATAACTCATATATTCCTCTCCACTTAATCGATTTTTATTATATTAATTGTTTTCATCTATTAATTACCCTATTTTTAATTAATATATAACTTTAAAATTTTCTCCACAAAATCATATTTGAGTTCAATTATACCTATACGTCAATGGAATATCTTTTCTGAATTTTTATTATCATTTATAAAGTCACATCTAAAATTTTTATGGTTATTATTTTTCTATAACAATGCATTCTGTATTGTAAAGGGTTGTTACTCTCATCATAATAATGGCATAATGTAATGAGTATTCATTCTATCAAGGATTATTGAGTTTGAATTGATTCATTTTTAATCAATGTACTATAAAAATTATGTTTGTTGTTTTTATTTTCCACTACACTATCTCTTAATAACTATATTTTTCTTTTCTAAATTATCATCACCATTTTATTTAAACTATATTTGATGTAAACTCTATTAATTTTAATTTTTCAGATAATTTTACATATATATTAAAACCCTACTTATATACTTTTTCTATGAGTATGAATGGTATAATATAAGGAAACACTTACAAGGGAGTATGCACCGAACTACCCATGCTCCAATATAATAAGAATACCCCAAAAACCTCTCCCATGAAAACCAATAATTACTATAAAATTTCATATGGATTGTTTTCTTAAAACACATACTAAATAATCAGGATTTTCAAATGAAAAACCCTATATGAAACATTTAAAACCACTATTTCCCTAAGCCATCCCATTATTCCCCTTAAGGTAGGATTCAACTAGAAAATTATCATTTTAGAAAATTAAATGACTACTAAATGGGTAAGAGAAAAAAACAAAAAATATTTGTCTACCTTCTAATGAAAATGTAAATGATTCATGTTATACTCTACATATCAGAAACAACTAGGGAACCTGTATCAATAAAAACAAAAGAAAGAAATTATTATAATTTTTTTTATTAATTATTAAAAATACAAAAAATAGGAATAATAACCTAAAAGAAAGTTTAGGTGAATCAAATATCGAAAATTGTGACCAACTACTAATGGAAGGTTTGCAATGTGTCCTTGACATCAACATAGTAAAAATAACCAAACAACAAAACAAAACTATAGAGATAATTATATAATTTAATTTAATCCCTTAGAAAAATCCAATAGGAATAATATCATCAACGGAATTATTGTGATCTGGGAGATGATGCTAGAGAAGTGTGACTCGCTGAAGGATAGAGGTTGGGGGAATTATGTTGAGAGAGAGTTAGGAGGATTATGGGATTAGGGGTATAAGGGGTTTTAGGCTATATCCACCATCAGTGTCACAGTCACCATGAAAAGGGGAGATGGCCTCCATTGGGGGTCGTCATCATGAATCAGGGGGTTGTTGTGAGGTCATTTCTAGGGAGTAGGGGGGTCGGGGTAACTAGGATTAGAGGGTGGGTGGGGTATTTTATCAATCATGGTGTGTGGGGTTTAGTGTCATAGGTATCATAGTAGAGGTGTGGGATGGTTTTTGTCAGGGAGCTAGGGGGTCGGGGTCCTAGGGATCATAAGTGAGGTGGGGCATCATCTACGAGGAGTAAGGGGAGAGGGGTAAGTAGATCAGGTGGTGGAGGAAGGTTTAAGATGATTGTATTAGGATGGGGAGGGGTTAAGATAGGGTTTTTATAATATTTAGTGGATATTTACACAAAACCACCACTATATTTAAAATTAAAAAATATAGTGGCATTTAAATTAAACTGCCACTATATTATAAATTATATTCAATGCAAATTTTTTGGATTCAATTCTAATAACAACTAATAATAAAAATCCTCAAATAACTATATTTTTATACTGTCCCTCAAAAAAAATTCTCATGATTTTTCTCTAATAGTCTTCTAAACATTTATTAGTTTCTCCACTAAAGAATAATGAGTTTTCACAAGGAGAGAATTAGCTTCATTGACCCTTCTATCCTAAACTACCATATCACGGTGGTTAATCACTGATTTTAATTCCTATATGATGGAATATATTTATGGTCTACTTGTTTTCCATGTTCAAATATATCTTTTTTTATTCTTAGTCAATTATATAAAACCACCCATGAAAACCTTAATGTGATTTTGTTCTAATATTCATAGAACAAATGTACAAAATTATCGTCCTATGCAAAAAAAAATTTATAAAAATAAGTTAATGGGATTACTTGGTTCTATTTGAAGGTGTATCAGTAGATGGGATGGGTTAGATAGAGATTTACCCATGTGTGCCACTGATGAGAGGGGAAGTGAGGATATTATTTGTATATTAACCATGCATCAGTTGAGATGGCTCTATATAAAGTTCCTACACCACATATTATTGTACTATGTGAACTTTTCCCCAATATACCCTAAGAATATTATATTTTTATAGGATAATTTGTATATAATATATTGAACAACATTTCCCAAATTCATCTGCCCCTATTTTTTCTAATTTATCTTTTATAGTTTTAAAGTCTCACCAACAGAACAATATAGTTCATCATGGTTAAGAGTTGAGAGAGTCTATTATAAGTTCTTTCTTCCTACAGCATCACATTAGTATAAAAAATCAATATATAAGTAGATAAATTAGGGTTTCAAACATTGATAGTTATATGTTGAGATAAGAATTTAAATTTTTTTACTGATTTATTTGACTTGTGAAAAACCCTCATAAACTAATTTGTAGGGTGGTCAAGCCTGTATTCCCTAATACCCATCCTTGAAAATTTTTATTTAATCTGTTTTGTTTTTTATTTATGATCTATCACAACAATCATCAAGAAGATATTTTTTTCAAATTTTCTTGAAAAAATTTCATATTTTAATTGTGGACCGAAGCCCCTGTCATCTTATAAGATAATAGAGATCATTAATGTGGCTAATTTCTATATAGCCTAGAAGAATATTTAAATAATGGAAAAATAAATTTCCATAACCCTATGTAAAATAAATATATTCTTCCCACAATAATTCATTGATATTTTGGTAAAATTTCTTGTATTATTAGTGATTGAGATATGAATTTATGGGATTATACATTTCATATGGATGCAAATTATTAAAAGTTATAGGAAAATATTGAAAGGGTTTGAAAAAATCAATGTAGAACTAGAGGTTATATTATATAATGGTATATTATGGAATATGTTTTTAATTTTTTTATAGAATACCTATCTGACATGGATAACATTGGCCTTCCAATATACTATCAAGACAAGTGCATCAAAGCTGAAGGAATTTTAAGAAGGGTGGATTCTAAAATATAATCACTGATTTGGAATAAGATATATATATATATATATGTTTTTATATTATTTTTGTGTTTTTTTGATATAATAAAACTCATAAGGATATTTATATGAATTTTAATCTAACAATGCTTGAAATTAAGACATCATTCACTCAAAATCAACATTTTTTAGCAAATTTATAATGTGTTATTTACAAATAAAAAATACATCACTAGAAAAGTAGAATGGTTAACCAAATAATAATGTGTAAATGTATTATATTTTTATGGAATCGTAATTAATGGTTTTATTTTTATATATAAAGGAATATTATCAATTTCGTATTTTATACAATAGTCGAGTTTCAATTATAGATGAAGCAGTTATTATTTTTTCTATCAAGGATAGAAATCCAATTTATATGAATATTTTTTACATTGGGATTATCATTAAAATATAATAGTTTGACTAGTGGATATTTTAGGTTCCAATTTACCAATATAGATGTGTCAATAATTGGATTATAGAAACAGTTGGTGCATTTGGGTTCATAAAAGTTAATTTAAAATGAAAGGATAATAATATGATTCATTCATAATAGCATCATAAGTAGTTTAGATTTCAAATAGATAAGATCCTAACAAAATAGTTATTCAATAATTTATAAATGAAAAAAATGTGGAATCACATGTCAATTCTTTTGATGATGATATTTTCCTTGGTTTATCACAAAAAGTTCTTGCATGAACAAATATAGATGATGTCTTGTGTGTCATAGGTGAACATGGTGTGTGAATTTGGATAATCAATAGAGGGGAAATCACATCATCCATTAATTAAAAATAAAATTTTTAAAATTTATTTTTTATGTCATTATAATGTTTTATAAATAATATATGTTAGATATAAATGATCTATTTTTTATAAAAAGGTAGAACATTATATTTTAATTGTCTAACTTATTCTATAGAGAATTTATTCTCCACGTCATGATGCAACTCACCCTAATGATAATAAATCTAGTGATCTCAACATGGGAAACAAATTATCCTTGGTGAGAAGGAGAAAAAACATTTCTTTTTTCTTATATTAGTATTTTCAAAAAATTTAATAAATCTTGATTTTTATGTAATTATTTTTGGTTTTATACAATGGACATGAAAATACCATTAAAAAAGGAATATCAGTAATCCTTTGTGAAGACCCAGACCCCCCTTGGTCCCTTCCTTTGCCAAAAATCCGGTTTCCTTGCGGGGTACCGATCGGTGAGACCGATCGGCGAGACCGATCGGTGAGACCGATCGGCGAGACCGATCGGGGAGACCGATCGGCGAGACCGATCGGTGAGACCGATCGGCGAGACCGATCGGTGAGACCGATCGGCGAGACCGATCGGTGAGACCGATCGGTCACCGATCGGCGAGACCGACCGGTGACACCGATCGGTGAGACCGACCGGTGACACCGATCGGTGGGACCGATCGGTGAGACCGATCGGTGGGACCGATCGGTGAGACCGATCGGTGACACCGATCGGTGAGACCGATCGGTGAGACCGATCGGTGAGACCGATCGGTGAGACCGATCGGTGAGACCGATCGGCGAGACCGATCGGTGAGACCGGCCCTGCCAAGTTGTTCCAGTAATGTTCCTTTTTCGCAAATAGGGTTTTAAACCCTATTCTTCCTTGCTAAAAAATATCTTAGAAATCCGAAACGCGCGCAAAGGTCTTAATTAAATGCTTCATTAATTCATGGGTCAGTTAAAACCACCCAGCGCCATTAATGATGAGTCAAGCCACGTGGTCAACCCACGACTCCCTCGTCTTCCGTGGTTTTGTGTTTTCATCTCAACCGTCCCCAGCCCTTATAATTAAGGGTTAGGCCGTGGTTTTCCCCCTTCTTCGATCGTGGCCCTTCTGGTGCATCGGGACCGCCGCGTCGTTATCCGTAAAGTTCCGCGCCCCCGGCCTAAACGTCGATCATCCATCAACAAGTAGGGAATTTCTCTCGTCTCTCACCTTTGTGTATCATGCAGGGTGGGCGTTACTTTTGTTCCTATGGAATTGGTTGAACCAAACCCTAATAAAGATACTAAACGAAGTTCTAAAGAAAGAAGGGGAAGGGGTTGTGATCGTTGTTTATGCTTTATCTTGTGATCATCCCTTTTGTTGTACTGGTCTATGTTTTCTGAAAATTGAGGCCGTTGGTGGTCGTGTGTGTGCACTTGAATCCCCTCGTGATGTTTTAAATGGGTTGCTGAAATTGTGAACTCCTGCTGTGAAATTGGTTAATCACGTATACCCGGCTGAATAATTGAAAGCACCAGGATCAACCCTTTTGTGATAACTAACGGATAGAACACATGGAATTTTGAAATCATGGAGTGTGTTAAGTCGTTTAAATCTGAAAATCCCTGACTCGTGTTGGTAGTGTTTGTTGGTTGTTTTCCCTTCGGGCCGTTTGCTGGAAATGTGGGAGGGGATGGGATCCCCCGTTCTTTTTATACTCTCGGTGGCTGTGTGAATTTGGGGGATGGGAACTCCTGTTGGCATGGTTTCAGTGGTTGTGGGTTTTTATCACAAACTGGGGAGAGATCCTCTGTTGGCAGAACCGGGTGTGAGTGTTTTGGTTGATCTATGCTTGACGTTTTCCTTGGTTATGCTTATGGTAGTTGCCCAGTAGTGCTTAAAATTAATTGAACATTTGACTGAACGTGAAACAAGAATGGGACAGATGGTTTTGTGGGCAAGGGTCGTGAATTGTGACTCGGGCGTTGTGGTATTGTGTTCTGTAGGTTGGCTAGGAAAACCTAAGTTTTGGGTGAGTGTTTGTTACCTATATCTATACTTGTAGCTTTGTGTTTCTTATTCGCGCCCCACCCCAGTGGAGCACTTAGTGCCGAACACCCCCATTTATGGGGGAAGGGTGTTTTTCCCAACACTATACTTAGTGGCTGGTTATTAGCTCCTTTTCTGCTCCCTTTCCCGGATAGCCCAAGTACCTTCGGGCAGGCTGTGATGGCCTGAAGTCCATTATTAGCCCAAGAACCATCGGGCAGGGTGTTGTGGTGGTTGGCCAGGTGTGTGCGGCAGGTGGTTTCCCAAGTGTCTTCGGGATGAGGCCCAGGTGTTTTCGGGTGTGGCAGTGGATTCTTTAGCCCAGGTGTCTTCGGGCGTAGCGGTGGTTGTTCTGGCCTAGGTGTTTGCAGGCATGGTTACTTGTGACAGTTGTGGCCCAGGTGTGTGCGGGCGGGATTTGGCAGTGGGACTGCGTGTGGTTGTGGCCCAGGTGTGTGCGGGCGGGATTTGGCAGTGGGACTGCGTGTGGTTGTGGCCCAGGTGTGTGCGGGCGGGTGTGGCAGTGGGACTGCGGTGAGAATGGCGGGATTGGTCCGATGCGTAGGATGTCTCAATAACCAGTGGGAAAGTGGCGCGGGGTACCCAAACATCGATGTTCTCTTATATATATATTACTTGACTTGCGTTATTTGGGGAGCGAACCTTGGTGAGGCTTGGGATGGATAGTTGCCTTGTTAGGTGTTTGGTTTACTCTTTCTCACGGGACTTTAGTACGTTTCCCCCACTTGTGCACGAGAGTCTTGGTTTTCCCTACTGAGTGTACTTGTATGCTCACCCTACGTTTACTTTCAGGTTTCCAGGAGGACTACCAGGGCTGCGCGGGACCCTATTAGTCGGACAGTTGGAGTTGTCGGTGTTGTCGTACCTTTGTTTTCTTTTGGTATTGTACTTGAGAGCTTCTTTTTCTTTTGTACTTGTACCTTGTTGTAAACTGTTTAAACATGCATGTGGGAATGGTTTACTTTTGGCTTTACTTTTCTTTCTATCTTGGTGTTGTTGGGTTTTCTCCTCCTTATCTTTCGATCCTATAAAATAAAAAGGGTAATGCCTTCCATTTGCGAGAACTTCCCATACCCTTGGTGCTAGTCGCCACTCCGGGACCTATTGAAGGCGGGTTTCGGGGGTCATTATCTCTCCTTCAACTCAAAGAAGGAAGGGCCTGGCAATCTGCTGACCCTTCCCTCCTTTTGATGAAGGCGGGTCGTGACAGAATGGTATCAAAGGAGAGGTTGAGAGATAGGACGGAGTCTGGAGTTAGGCACAGTAAGGATTTCATGGGATGGTAAGGCAACAGCGTTGGGTGACCTTGGTGCGTGAAATAGGCCAGGGAGGACCGGCTAGGACACGGGATTTTAGGGCCCCCCGTGATCCGATGCAAGGACTCTGGACCTACCGAACGACCAAGTGAAGCCACACTGATTGCAGGGTAGAGACCCTAGGAAAGGTACATGCATCATAAATGACTTGTGTTCTTGTGTTTCTGGGATGTCTTGGGAAATTAAGAATAAATTAAATCTTAATAAGTTTTGAGAACGGTTTTCTTTGCACTACTGGGCTTAGGTATTCCTTGTTTACCTTGCAGCTATGGCACCTGGAAGGCGACCACGTGTGGTACAGGCGATCGAGACTCCTGAGACTACCTTGGCCAATCAGCAGAGAGCTGATCGGGAGGAAGAGGACGACCGGTGGCAGAAGACTCTTCGAGCCTTTCAGCGACAGGCCCTCGAGAAATATGAGGGCAGCACCTCCGACATGAAGACGGAAGGCTGGCTGGAGGAGCTAGTCATAGCCTTCGGCCTGATTCGGGCCCCGACAGAGTACTGGGTTCCTCTGGCTGTTAGCCAGATGCGAGGAGCGTCACGTCAGTGGTGGATGCTTCACCTGGGGAGTAGGAAAGAGTCTGAGGTTGCTTGGGCGGAATTCGAGAAGGAGTTCCGGGCGGAGTTTCTCTCCTCGACAATGAAGGCGGAGAAGAGACAGGAGCTACTCTCCCTCCAGCAGGGGAGCATGTCCGTGAGGGAACTTGGAATCAAGTTCAAGGACCTCCTGCGTTTTGCTCCAGACCTCTTTCCCGATGAGGAGTCTCGGGCAAGACGTTTGGAGGAGGCGCTCCGACCCTCCCTCCAGTATGCTGTTACTCCCTTTACCCTTACGACATACTTAGAGGTTCAGAAGAAGGCCGAAGTGGTGGAAAGGATGCACACTCTAGGCGGACTGTCACGAGAAGGGATCCAGCTGGGACCATCGAAGGGGAAGGCCGTCATCACCAGGCCCCCAGCATCGGGACCCTCCAGGTTCCGACCCGCAGGGAGCAGGCCGCAGCAGTTTCAGTTTCGATCCCCTGGCCCACGTTCTTTTCCTTCGGGCTCGGGACCACGGTGCTTCATCTGCGGGAGCCCTGGACATCTTCGGAGTCAGTGCCCCGATCGGGTGCAGTACAGCAGTGGCAGTCATCCCCAGCATCCGCCACAGCAGCAGTTCCCAGCCAGACCCTTCCAGCAGCAGCAGCAGGGACAGCGAGCTCCCGCTCCTCCGCAGACAGACATAGGAGGGGGAGGCCGACCTCAGGGCGCTCCCCAGGGACCTCGACCAGGGCGTGGTCGGGGAGGTGGCCGACAGCCGAGGGGTAGGGGAGCTGGGCGTGGACAGTTACACGCCGCAGAAGCAACAGTTCCAGCAGGGCCAGAGGTTGTTCGAGGTACGATCAGTGTGTTTAGCACTCTTGCTTATGCTTTGTTCGATACCGGAGCTTCGCACTCCTTTGTTGCACCCAGTCTAGCCTGCGCCTTGGGTCTAGATGCCGAGAGACTTCCAGTGCCCCTGGTGTTGAGCACACCAGTTGGAGGTCAGACCGACTTGCTGTTCGTTTGTCGGGGATGTAGACTGATGTTGGGGCCACATCAGTCGGTTAAGGATCTCCTTCTGCTACAGATTCGGCCGTACGATGTCATCCTAGGCATCGACTGGCTATTTTCTGTGTGCGCCGTCATCGACTGTTTCCAAAGGAGGGTGGTGTTCTCCGGTTTGGACGACCAGCGTGTTACTTTCACCGGCGAGCGGAGCTGTCCGAAGGGAAACAGGAGGGAGGAACCTCTCCTCTCCTTGTTGACCGAACTGATGATAGAATCAACAGATGCGGAAATGGTGGAAGTACCAGAGATCGTTCGTGAATTTATGGACGTCTTTCCTGAGGAGGTGACGACTCTACCCCCTCGACGTGATATCGAGTTCGGGATAGACCTGCAGCCTGGCTCTCGACCAATCTCGATGGCTCCTTACCGGATGGCACCTTCGGAGCTACGGGAGTTGCGGATACAGATTGACGATCTGATGAAGAGGGGTTATGTTCGTCCAAGTGCATCACCGTGGGGTGCCCCAGTCTTGTTTGCGAAGAAGGCAGATGGTGGCCTCAGGTTATGCATAGATTACAGGAGGCTGAATCAGGTAACAATCAAGAACCGCTACCCTCTTCCGAGGATAGATGATCTTTTCGACCAGCTGAAGGGGGCAGGATGGTTCTCGAAGATCGACCTGCGATCCGGGTACCACCAGCTGAGGGTGAAGGATAGCGACGTCCCGAAGACGGCGTTCAGGTGCAGGTATGGGCACTTCGAGTTCGTGGTCATGCCCTTTGGTGTTACGAACGCCCCGGCCGTGTTCATGGGGCTTATGAACTCCATCTTTCGGGAGTACCTGGATCGGTTTGTGGTGGTGTTCATCGACGATATCCTGATCTATTCAAAGTCAGAAGAGGACCATGCAGAGCACCTGAGGACAGTTTTGGAGGTCCTACGACAGCACCAGCTCTATGGGAAGTTGTCAAAGTGCAAGTTCTGGGCGCGAGAAGTGCACTTCCTTGGACATGTAGTGTCTGAGCAGGGAGTAGCAGTCGACCCATCAAAGGTTGAGGCAATTGTTTCTTGGGCAGCACCCAAGAATGTGGCGGAAGTTCGGAGTTTCCTTGGACTGGCAGGCTACTACCGGAGATTCGTACCCAACTTCTCCCGGGTAGCAGCCCCTTTGACGGCTTTGACCAAGAAGGACCAAGTTTTCATGTGGAGCGAGCAATGTGAGTCGTCCTTCAGCTACCTAAAAGAAAAACTGGTTAGTGCCCCAGTGTTGAGGTTGCCAGAAGAAGGGATGGCCTATGAGGTATTCTGTGATGCTTCAGGACAGGGCCTGGGGTGCGTATTGATGCAGCGACAAGGGGTGATCTCTTACGGGTCCAGGAAGCTACGCCCCCATGAGCGGAACTATGCCACCCATGACCTGGAGCTTGCAGCGGTGGTGTTCGCATTAAAGCTGTGGCGACATTACCTCTTTGGGGAGCGCTTTGTGGTATTCACCGACCACAAAAGCTTGCGCTATATCTTCTCCCAGCGTGACTTGAACTTGCGACAGCGGAGGTGGGTCGAGTTTCTCCAGGACTACGACTTTGAGATCTCATACACTGAAGGTAAGGGAAACGTTGTGGCTGATGCCCTGAGCAGGAAGCCGCATCAGGAGGTGGTTCGGGAATCTGCTGATGCTTGGAAGGCAATGGGGGAGTTGGCTGCCTTGCACTTGGATGCAAGGGTGGAAGGTACTAGAGGTTGTTTGTTTCAGATGACGGTACAGTACTCCTTGTTGCAGCAAGTGGAAGAGTCTCAGTGGGGAGATCCTGAGGTAGAAGTGTTGCGGGATCGTGTCGATCAGGGGAACGCCCCGGAAGGATGGTCGGAGGACAGCCGACATCGGATGCTCTTTCATCGGAGGTTGTTTGTTCCAGAGGTGATGTGTGATGAAGTCCTTCATGAGTTCCATAGCTCAGCCTTGGCGGTACATCCGGGTGTTTCGAAAATGTACCAAGGCCTGAGGGGACAGTTTTGGTGGCCCGGGGTGAAACGGGCAGTGGCAGAGTTCGTGGCTAAATGCCTGGTGTGTCAGCAGGTGAAGGCTGAACACCGTGTTCCTGGTGGTCTGTTGCATCCTCTAGATGTTCCCGAGTGGAAGTGGGACGACGTCTCAATGGACTTCGTCACGGGACTACCCAGAGCTCAGGGCGGGCATGATGCTATCTGGGTAGTGGTGGATCGATTGACAAAATCTGCTCACTTCTTGGCTATCAAGGAGTCGGGACCCGTGAGTACCTTAGCACAGAGGTACGTGGATGAGGTGGTGCGTTTGCATGGAGTTCCGAAAACGATCGTCTCGGATCGGGACACTCGATTCACCTCACGAGTCTGGAAGGGGTTACAGCATGCTTTTGGCACCCAACTACGCCTTAGCACTGCTTTTCACCCTCAGACTGATGGGCAGACAGAGCGGACTATCCAGACTTTGGAGGACATGCTGCGAGCATGTGTTCTGGATTTCGGAGGATCATGGGTACGACACTTGCCTTTAGTAGAGTTTGCCTACAACAACAGTTTTCACTCTACTATCGGCATGGCTCCTTTTGAGGCTTTGTATGGAAGACCATGTCGTTCACCCTTATGCTGGGCAGAGGTTGGTGAGACTGGTACTCTTGGACCAGAAGTAGTGCAGAGCACCACGGAGAAAGTCCAGCTAGTGCGGGAGAGGATGAAAGCAGCTCAGGATCGGCAGAAATCTTATGCTGATCGTCGGAGGAGGCCCCTGAAGTTCAAGGTGGGAGATCATGTGTTTTTGAAGGTTTCCCCTCGACGGGGGCAGCGGAGGTTCGGAAAGGGGAGTAAGCTCTCCCCTAGGTTCATCGGACCTTTCGAGGTGCTGAGGCGAGTTGGCGAGGTGGCATATCAGCTGGCCCTACCACCTCAGTTGGAGAGGGTCCATGACGTCTTCCATGTCTCCCAGCTTCGTCAGTACTTACATGATGACTCTCATGTCATCAACTGGGGAGAGCTAGACGTAGGAGGAGACGCGACCTTCGAGGAACGGCCAGTCAGAATCGAGGATCGCAAGGAGAAAGTGCTCCGTGGACGAACCGTCGGCCTGGTTCGTGTGTTGTGGAGACATGGCGGCCTCGAAGAGAGTACGTGGGAGAGGGAAGCACAGATGCGTGCCCAATACCCCGAGTTGTCCTGAGCTTTGAACCTTTGGTGCCTGTTGTGACAGAACGTTTGACCTTTTTGGCTATGAAATGTGCTAGGTTCCTTTCCTCTGTTATGTGTGGGAAGCCCCGGCTGAAGGGAAGGGGAAACCCGACCCCTAATCAGGACGCATTAAGGTGGATGCGATTAAACCCGTGCGGGCGAGTCAGTGCCGCCCAAAGCGGATAATATCTTGACATGGGGGAGGGGGACTCCCCAAACCCACATGACCGGGCGGTTTGGCGTGATATGATGCTTGGTTCTTGACAGGGAGTATTTTCAATTAGCGGGGGTCCACTCCTAAGAGGTATCTTCGAAGATGGTTGTTCGGATCCTCTCTTTCCTTCTAGTTTGTTTTGATTCTCGGGGACGAGAATCGTTTAAGAGGTATCTGATGTGAAGACCCAGACCCCCCTTGGTCCCTTCCTTTGCCAAAAATCCGGTTTCCTTGCGGGGTACCAATCGGTGAGACCGATCGGCGAGACCGATCGGTGCGACCGATCGGTGAGACCGATCGGTGGGACCGATCGGTGGGACCGATCGGTGCGACCGATCGGTGAGACCGATCGGTGAGACCGATCGGCGAGACCGATCGGTGAGACCGGCCCTGCCAAGTTGTTCCAGTAATGTTCCCTTTTCGCAAATAGGGTTTTAAACCCTATTATTCCTTGCTAAAAAATATCTTAGAAATCCGAAACGCGCGCAAAGGTCTTAATTAAATGCTTCATTAATTCATGGGTCAGTTAAAACCACCCAGCGCCATTAATGATGAGTCAAGCCACGTGGTCAACCCACGACTCCCTCGTCTTCCGTGGTTTTGTGTTTTCATCTCAACCGTCCCCAGCCCTTATAATTAAGGGTTAGGCCGTGGTTTTCCCCCTTCTTCGATCGTGGCCCTTCTGGTGCATCGGGACCGCCGCGTCGTTATCCGTAAAGTTCCGCGCCCCCGGCCTAAACGTCGATCATCCATCAACAAGTAGGGAATTTCTCTCGTCTCTCACCTTTGTGTATCATGCGGGGTGGGCGTTACTTTTGTTCCTATGGAATTGGTTGAACCAAACCCTAATGAAGATACTAAACGAAGTTCTAAAGAAAGAAGGGGAAGGGGTTGTGATCGTTGTTTATGCTTTATCTTGTGATCATCCCTTTTGTTGTACTGGTCTATGTTTTCTGAAAATTGAGGCCGTTGGTGGTCGTGTGTGTGCACTTGAATCCCCTCGTGATGTTTTAAATGGGTTGCTGAAATTG
The DNA here is from genome assembly GCA_963277665.1 of Viscum album. NCBI lineage: Eukaryota > Viridiplantae > Streptophyta > Magnoliopsida > Santalales > Viscaceae > Viscum > Viscum album. The sequence continues at coordinate 1,979,083,024 of OY728125.1, read as the reverse complement.
TGAACTCCTGCTGTGAAATTGGTTAATCACGTATACCCGGCTGAATAGTTGAAAGCACCAGGATCAACCCTTTTGTGATAACTAACGGATAGAACACATGGAATTTTGAAATCATGGAGTGTGTTAAGTCGTTTAAATCTGAAAATCCCTGACTCGTGTTGGTAGTGGTTGTTGGTTGTTTTCCCTTCGGGCCGTTTGCTGGAAATGTGGGAGGGGATGGGATCCCCCGTTCTTTTTATACTCTCGGTGGCTGTGTGAATTTGGGGGATGGGAACTCCTGTTGGCATGGTTTCAGTGGTTGTGGGTTTTTATCACAAACTGGGGAGAGATCCTCTGTTGGCAGAACCGGGTGTGAGTGTTTTGGTTGATCTATGCTTGACGTTTTCCTTGGTTATGCTTATGGTAGTTGCCCAGTAGTGCTTAAAATTAATTGAACATTTGACTGAACGTGAAACAAGAATGGGACAGATGGTTTTGTGGGCAAGGGTCGTGAATTGTGACTCGGGCGTTGTGGTATTGTGTTCTGTAGGTTGGCTAGGAAAACCTAAGTTTTGGGTGAGTGTTTGTTACCTATATCTATACTTGTAGCTTTGTGTTTCTTATTCGCGCCCCACCCCAGTGGAGCACTTAGTGCCGAACACCCCCATTTATGGGGGAAGGGTGTTTTTCCCAACACTATACTTAGTGGCTGGTTATTAGCTCCTTTTCTGCTCCCTTTCCCGGATAGCCCAAGTACCTTCGGGCAGGCTGTGATGGCCTGAAGTCCATTATTAGCCCAAGAACCATCGGGCAGGGTGTTGTGGTGGTTGGCCAGGTGTGTGCGGCAGGTGGTTTCCCAAGTGTCTTCGGGATGAGGCCCAGGTGTTTTCGGGTGTGGCAGTGGATTCTTTAGCCCAGGTGTCTTCGGGCGTAGCGGTGGTTGTTCTGGCCTAGGTGTTTGCAGGCATGGTTACTTGTGACAGTTGTGGCCCAGGTGTGTGCGGGCGGGATTTGGCAGTGGGACTGCGTGTGGTTGTGGCCCAGGTGTGTGCGGGCGGGATTTGGCAGTGGGACTGCGTGTGGTTGTGGCCCAGGTGTGTGCGGGCGGGTGTGGCAGTGGGACTGCGGTGAGAATGGCGGGATTGGTCCGATGCGTAGGATGTCTCAATAACTAGTGGGAAAGTGGCGCGGGGTACCCAAACATCGATGTGCTCTTATATATATATTACTTGACTTGCGTTATTTGGGGAGCGAACCTTGGTGAGGCTTGGGATGGATAGTTGCCTTGTTAGGTGTTTGGTTTACTCTTTCTCACGGGACTTTAGTACGTTTCCCCCACTTGTGCACGAGAGTCTTGGTTTTCCCTACTGAGTGTACTTGTATGCTCACCCTACGTTTACTTTCAGGTTTCCAGGAGGACTACCAGGGCTGCGCGGGACCCTATTAGTCGGACAGTTGGAGTTGTCGGTGTTGTCGTACCTTTGTTTTCTTTTGGTATTGTACTTGAGAGCTTCTTTTTCTTTTGTACTTGTACCTTGTTGTAAACTGTTTAAACATGCATGTGGGAATGGTTTACTTTTGGCTTTACTTTTCTTTCTATCTTGGTGTTGTTGGGTTTTCTCCTCCTTATCTTTCGATCCTATAAAATAAAAAGGGTAATGCCTTCCATTTGCGAGAACTTCCCATACCCTTGGTGCAAGTCGCCACTCCGGGACCTATTGAAGGCGGGTTTCGGGGGTCATTATCTCTCCTTCAACTCAAAGAAGGAAGGGCCTGGCAATCTGCTGACCCTTCCCTCCTTTTGATGAAGGCGGGTCGTGACATCCTTAGTTATAAAAATGAAACATAGATACATAACATAATTTCACACATACAATGAAGGGAATTATTTAGTAATATATTGTGGTTACATTTTATTACAATTTCTATTATTTTAACTTTAGATCTAGTCATAAAATAACAAATGTGATTTTAAAATAGCATATTTAAAACATAATACTACAGAATATATTTAATTTTTAATATTTCATATATAGGTGAATAAATAATTCTAAAGTACACTCTCCATTATATAATTGAGTTATATGATGGTACTTGGGTGTGTAATGGATACTAGTGGGCTGGGGATTTAAATTGTTTTACAAACGATTTATGTTACTATGTCATCACTGGATAAGAACATCCATTGTAAAGGATAAATGATTTCATGTGATGAATTTGAAACAAAAATAACATAAAATGCAGAATACCTCATGCAATATAAAGCAGTGCTCAACATCTACTCATCTATGAGGATTTTTTTGAAGGATCTAAATTTCAACCCCTTTAGATCATCCATAGTCACTTGAATGTTCATTGGGAGTGATGATCATTGAATTTATTGTTTTATAGAATTGAATCATTGATGCCTTTGATGTATCAACCATCATTGCATCAATATTCCATTGATGTGTGTATGGGAGCTTGGTAGTATTTCTTAGACAGAGATATTCTATATTTAGATGCGAGAGATGAGGGAGGGGATTTCATTTCATTCACAGTGAATAAACATAACCATGAGAGCCTCTTCATCTATTATAACGTGAGTTAATAAAACTCCCCAGAAGGGGTCCTCAACCCCTAGATATTTATTACACAATATGAATGACATATTATTACACCTTAACAGAGTTATAAATATTATTTATATTTTTATAACTTACTAGTAATATAATAAATATATTACATGATAAAATTAAATCTTTAACTCAACTAGTCATTATGGGAAATATAAAATGAACCATGAATTTTAGAGTAACAATCATTCATATAATATTTTCCACCTATATTTTAAAAGCGCGAGACTTGTACTCTTGTATCTGGTGTTAAAAACATAAATATTACATTTATGGGTTTGATAATGATAAATGTTACCCAATTATTCCCATCCATAATATGAAACATCATAATCAAATACTTGATCACTTACATACCCAATGCCGTTTTAGGTATAGATTTTTTTAGATGTAAGGATAATTATGCACAACATGGTTTTATAAACAACGAGTTCACAAAGATCATAATTACCACCCATTATAACCATATTTTCATATTCCATATTATGTATTCAACATCTCCCACAAATGTCTTCGCTTGTGAAACCTTTATAAACAAAAACCATTTGGAATCATTATTCATAACATAGGAAAATGAAATATAATAAAGGGTGAGATTAGATGCTCTGTAAGGGTAATCATTAGAGATATCAATTGATAATCATATAAAAACATAAAATTATAATAAGATAATAATATTATGACCATAAGTTAAAAATTTCATACTCCATATTTCAAAAATCAAAAACATGAGTTATGTTATAAATCATTAGAAATTCGAAATACATGAATCATAAGAATCATAAATCATAATAACTCAATAATGAACCATAAGGTCAAGTCATAAATGTGTTTGAAACCATATTACATATAGAAACCAATTAATATTTCAAGTTTGACTTCAAATACTATCTGATAATGCATCAACACCTATTTTCCATATTGGATCAAGTATATCGACTTTTTTCTTATAATGGATAAAGCACATAAACATATTTACCATAACTATCTAATGAGATATAATATTGTACACAATGCATTGGAGGGAGATATATATAACAACCATCACATAATGAAAACCATATGTATGTATTCCACATGATCATAAATCATTCAACATATTAGAAACCATGAAAAGAAATTAGTTTCATAAACATTTCATCAATACATTAACCATGTAATTTAAATGGGGTTCATAAACATTTCTTCTTTTCACCATAAACATAAATCACCCATAGAAAGAACAATGATGATATCCATTAATAATATCACTATAAAAAATTTAGAGATATCATTTTATTTCATATTTGAGGGAAAATTATTTCTAATGATCAGTAGGAATTATTCATGAGGAAAATATCTTACCCATTTTCAAATCAATTTCTTTTTTAAAAAGAAACATACATATAGATGAAAAATTTTATTTGAAAATAATCTTATAAGATTATAAATGAATCAAAAGATAAATGAGGAATCATGATTTCAGATAAATAGTTTCATTTTATATAATTAAAAATAACATTCCTTTCAAACTTATGTATGAAAATTGAAAATGTACCACATTTGGAAAATGAAAAAAATATTCATTTCAAACATTTTTTTTAAAATGTCAATCATGGTAATAAATTTCCATAATTTTTTTAGAAGAATTCTATAAAAAAAAATTGATTTTTTTTTAAAACATAGACCCATAAGAGAAATATTGTGTCGAGGATACATAAACATTAACAATTCCAAATAGTGATGTGATTTTGAAATAAAAACCCTACGAATTTGGTAACATTTGAATCATAAGAACCACGAAAGTAAGATATTCATATGGAAATTTATATCACAATATTTTCATGAAAAGTCTAATAAAATACATTCTTGATAATTATATACATTATGAAAAATAAGCAAGTAGTTTATAAAGAATGTGTTCTACAGAAATAAATGTGAGATGAAAATCCCATAACTTGAGTCCGACTCATCACATACATTCTTTATATTTTAGAATGATATAATTAGGTTGATTTTTTTTACTCTATTAGGAAACAAAGAAATTTTTTTATTCCTTTTATCTCACATATTTCAATTTTATAACAATTACTTAATCATTTATTTTCACATCTGATGTTTTAGTGATATTGGGTACATATGTCCAAAATGAATTTTGTAGGATCACTATGGTCCAAGAGGTCATTATAAAATCGTTTAAAGAATAATAATCATAAAATAATTAAAATTATTATAAATAAATTATTATTGTAAATACAACCATTAAATATTCTATTGAAAAATGAACTATGTCACAATCATGTAGATAATGGGTTGTACGTACGCATAAGTTACATTTCCATTATTTACCAATCGTTATGGAAAGAAGTAATATATTGTATTATATTTCCATGAATTATAATGATAACATAAATATAATATTAATTCTCTAAATATAATTATATTTATATATAATCCATGTGATGTAGTGTTGAAAAATGAATCACATTACTTCTTGGAGGTGGTAGTGCACACGTACACATGAACAACATTATTATTTTTTAATACCCTGAAAAAGAAAAAGGAAATGATATATTATCTTTTTAGGATGATGAAAATGTCATTAATATCAAATATAATCATTAATTTCTTCATTACAACTAGTCTTAAGAGACCGTTATGGAAAATTTACTACATCTGTTTGTGAGACCCTAGTCCACTATACACACAAATAATGTTATCATTTTCCATTTAATAGAAGATATGCTTGATTTTGGATATTAAAATAAAAAAACAACAGTATATGTATGATAATGGTTTTAGTATTTATTCATTGTTTAATAAGACTTTATGGAGGTGGAAGAAGAAATAAAATAGAAACGATGGATTAAAAATGATACCTCTTTTTTGGAAAACCTCCTTTACTTATCACCTTAAGACCATTATGGTTGGTGTTATGAAAAAACCAAGACCAAATTAATGAGATGATAAATTATAAGAATATATTTGTGAATTTATTTTTAAAAAAAAATTAATGTGTTATGTAATGAGAAGAGGATGTTCCCTTTTATAAGATAGGGGTGGGGAACTATTGAAATTTTTCAAAATATTAAATTAATATAATTTATTTTTTAATTATAAATAGATAAAAACTTATATTGTTGAATATATGATATGTTTGGGTTAATATAATATCATAAAATAATTTTTGAAAACGTTTAGGACACATTTTTACCCATATGAGTAGGTTTTAACTCATCTTTAACCCTTTTTAAACTTACCTTGACAACAAAAATTATTACTCTTTGATGGTAAATATAGTTACTATAAATAATAAAATGTACCAAAAATGGAATTTTGTTGATATCATATACAATATAATAATTACTTGGCCATATAAATGATTTTAACTAATTTTATATCATTTAATAAAATATTATTTATTTTAAAATATCAATAATATCATTTTTTAGAACTACCCTTTACATGGATTTCAATAATATCATGATAACAATTATAATTATAGAAAATTACTAAAATACATTCATAAAATTTCATGGATTCCCATTAAATTATTTTATTACATTAATTATCTCAATTTATATAACATTTAATATTTTTAATATCATTTATTTAATTATTCCATTAATTATACGTAAGCGTTGTTCAAGGATTTAAGGTAATTATTTCTTCACAAAAAATTATAATTAACCCTTTAAGATAAAGATAAATATTTTATCTTTAAAAAAAATATTTATAATCTAACATATCCTATAGATAACCCCATATGAAAAATATTATAATTATTAAAAACAAGAGTGTGACGTGTTTGACTTTTTTGGAAATAAAATACTATAAAGATCATAATATCATCCAAATTTCAAAAACATTACATATAACTGAATCTTGGATTAATATGGATGAAACTTTTTAAAATAATAAAATTATTAATTTTTTTTCATTTTATAATCCTTATCAATTAATTTTTAACTTTAATTACTCGATTTACCATTTCTTATGGTAATAAGAATTACTATGGTAGATGTTTTTATTTACCAAGAATTTAAGGGACTAATTTAATAAATTATACCTCCTAATTAAAAAATATGTAATCATTTTTTTAAAATTTATAACACATATTTTGAATCATTTAATTTAAAATTAACCAGGAAAAAGATAATGAAAAACTGTTTTTAGAGAAATGTTGTTTTTAAATATAAATGTTTTTTGCTAAATTAAAGTATAAAATACATTAAAAAAAATATTTTAATTACATTAAATGTAAAGGAAATATTTAATGTTTAATACTAATCCAAAATAGAATTTTACTTTTTAAATACCTTAAAATAAAAATACACTTTTAAATTTAAAAAATCATTTTTTTCACAATTCATGGAAAAAATAGTATTTTTAGAAAATTATTAAAAACTCACATTAAGATAATTTTTACATGTTCAACTCAAAACTTCTTATTTTTCTAAAAAAATTCCATTCCATCTAGATATTAATTAAAATATATACTAATTAAAATGAAGAAACCCCAATTTTATGAAAAAAATAATTATTTAATAATTTACGGACATTACTAAAATTTATGTGATTATTTAAAAAGAATTTTTTAAAATAGTTATTTAAATTTGAAAATTTATAGTTGTTTCCTAAATTAGTTAATCCAATCCATACCCTCCTATTTCACGAATAGGTCATAATGGTCGCTTTTAACTAATACTCTTTGTTTGTTTGTTTATGTCCAGTGGTGTGCATATTTTACTCTACAGAGTTTCTTTTTCAAATATTGGGATACAAAATTATCCCAACCTTTAAAAAAATTTATCCTTGAAATTTTAAATTTTTCATAGTAAAAGGGTTTTTTTTACCTTAAAAAATATTTTTGATGAAATCCCACATCATAAAAATGGTTAATAAAACTTCAACATGAAAATAGTGAAAGGAAAGTACGATGCTCATATGTAATAACACATATTGGGTTTCCTTGTTAGAATAAATAGGTGGAAAGTGAAACATGGATATTAAAGATAAAAAAATTCCATGTACTAATTGAACCCTTAAAAGGAAGAAAAAATACTTTAATATCTAAAATTAAATAGTAATACCCAAATCTCAAATAAGACTATTCAATAAATAATTATCAAATTCTAAAAAATATTCCAATATAAGACTAAAATTTAAAGTTCTGAAGGATTTGGTCACATCATCTTCCAAGATAAAATAACATTTATCTCCCAAAATGTGCACACCATAAAATATAATCTCTAAGATACGTTATCCATTTTCATAAATAACCTAAATCACTAAATCTCAATAATAAAATTTTATATGAATCCAAAAGAAAATTAAACCCATATTCATCAAAAAAATTCCACAATATTTTTCTTACATTAATCATATAGGGTTCCAAAAATAGTGAAAATCTTCTGAAATTACATTAATCACTTAACACTGTTTCCCTCATAAATGTGACATCATTAGGAATCATTATCTCCCAATAGTTACCAATGGGTTAGTCATAGAACTGAAAACACCCAATGGTTTAGTATCCATAGGGTCCTACATTCCAAAGGTAGGCACTTGTTAGGGATTTTGAATCACACTGCTTAAGAACTCACATTGGTCGAGAGAATTGAAGGTCGGGCTCATCACACCATTTTGAGGGGAATTATTGCATAATCTGGGACTTTTTTATTGATTGAAGATATCTTATTAATTTAATAAATGTTCATGAATACTTAATAAGTTACCAAGTATAATGTATTTTTCCCTTGAAATTTTAACTCAATTATTAACATGTGTGGATTTCAAAATCATCCGTATGTATTTGAGTTTCTTCATCAATGGAGACATCTATATGTATTCATCATTCTCCATCAATGATATCCTATCATATAATAAATAGATATTCTTTGGTCATTATTAAGATAATTCTGGGTTTTAATCCACTAAGTGGGGTTCTCTGGAGTTTATCATCATCCTGGGAGATGGAAGGATAATCTAGAGTTTATCATCATCTAGAGAGATAGAAGGTTACTTTGGAATTTTTTGTCATCCAGGGAGACATAATTTGTTTTATACAGTGATCTAACCAATAAATGGGCTTCCTATGTATCCTTTTTAAAGAAATTTGAACCTACATAGTTAGGTACCGCTTAATAGGAAAAATCATACCTTTTAAGGTCAATTGATAAGGAACCAACAGTACAATTTAACATTATTTGGAAACCACTTTTAGGAGGAAGGTTCCTAGTCAAGGTTTGGTGTGGGACTTATACATCAACTGCTCATGGAAGCTGAAGGGAATGTGAGTTTCCAAGTTGAAATATACCCTTCTGAGAATGTTACCCAAATAGAACAAGGTAGATTTGGGATGTTGGGTTTGAACCACAGGGTGGCTTCCTACATAACTAACATGGATGATAATCAATTCCCACATAGTTCAGTAAGTCTCATATAAGATTATGGCCCTTTGAGAGGAATGGTTTGGGGCTTACTCTTAAGGAGTATGCCCAAAAAATGTTTCTATAAGGGATGTCTTAACTCATGGAGAGTTGGGGGATTAATTCACATATTACTACCAAGGAGGATTCCTGGATTAATGGAATTAGGATTGGGGATTACTCCTAAGAAGGATGCCTAGATTAAGTGGGTATGATTTCTCATTTCACAGATGATATTATATAGAGCTCGAACCTTAGGAAATCTTCCAATGTATCCCAGTTATAGTGGGAATAATAGTTCTCATAGTTCATTCCATGTTAGAAATCATATGGGTGTTGTGATCATTATAAACCTCTAAGCCAATGTGAGTTATCCTCAATGTGAGAAAAAAATATGTGAACTATTTAACAAACCACACATGTTTTCTCCTCTACTAGTGGTAGAGGATTGGCCTATGGTGAAAGAGTATTGGGCCTCAAAACTTCCCTCTCTTCCCATAATCCTGAAATATAATGAAGGTTAAGTATGTAGTGGGTAGAGAGGATCAAGACTGCAACCTCCTACATGAAAGACTAGGGTCATAAACTAGGATGGATTCCCTTTGAGGATTGGTTTGGGATTACTCTTAAAAGGATTCCCATTGAGGTTTGGTTGGGGATTAACCCTAATTAATATGCCCATTTGAGGTTTTTTTGGGGCTTACTCCAAAGGAGTTTTCCCATTTGAGGATTAGTTGGGGAATAATCTTAAGAAGGATTCACATTTGTGGATTAGTTGGGGATTAATCTTAAGGAGGATGCCCATTTGAGGATTATTTGGGATGTAATACTAAGTAGTATTCCCATTTTTGGATTAGTTAGGTCTTACTTCTAAGAAGTATTCCCATATGGGGATTAGTTGGGGCTTACTCCTATGGAGGATGCCCGTTTGTATTGGTTCAACCTGGCATAATAGTCAGGTGATGAGGTTTAAAGAGTATCTTGAAGAGTGTATTGATTCAAGGTACTCGAGGAGTCCAAGAGGAAAAAATAATCTCATAACATTAAAAAGGAACCAAGAGAAGTTTGTCAACTCATGGAATTTATGGGAGTGTGGAGGATTATCCCAAATCAGGGTATTCCATGTGATGAAAGATGGGCCGCATAAAGGGCGCAATGGAAAATGTCGTAAAACCAACCTGAAATGTTTGTGGTGTGACTATTACTTTTTGATAGGGGTTAGTGAAAGGGGAGAATGTACCATCCCGAAGGCCTAGGACCATATCTTGGAAGTGAACTCATGCGGGGGTGTGGGGCGTATCCCTCACGTTATGGACTAACATGTTCGCCTAGGTGGGCCATGTAGGTGGGTCACGAAGCTATGGACCATGTAGGTAGTTCACCCAGGTGCTTCAAAAAGGTACTTATCACATTTGGGTCTTGTAGAAAAGGGTATCATAGGTAGTTTTCCTAGGTGCATCACGTTGGTACTTCTCCCAAGTCTACTTCACATAGATACTTCGCATTAGTTCTTCTCATAGGTACATCACCCAATTGTGTAGCCCAAGTGTTAGGTTGGGGAATGCCTTTGTAAAGGGGGGCCATATAAGGGTTCCCATGTAGTAAAGGAATACATTAGTGAAGGACTTGTGTGTTTAGATCCCTCTCCGAGATTCACATCCTGGGATTTTGGAAATCCCCCTAAAATTTTATGGGGAGGGTTATATTTATAGACCATGGTGGAAATGCACCTATGGGCCTATGATGGATGGGATGTGCAAAAGTCATGTATGAATGGCTAGCATGGATAAGCTTCTTAGTTGGGATGTGTAGAGGGACTTCATGGATGGGACTATATTTATGGACTACGTGGATGGCTTGTGCAGTGACATCATTGCTATATAAAATTTATCTATCTTCTGAGATCCATAACTTTTGATCTGTAAGTTTATTTGGGCTCTACTACTAGTCAATTCAACAATATAAAATAAATCTATAATTCATGATACAGTGAAAACACCAAGTATTATGTTATGTAACTCAAAAATTTCATTTTAATTCATAGAATCATTTTTATCATCAATCTTTGAAATCTAAAACCTACTCCTAGAGATGGGGGGTCTTTCCTTTTATCCCTCATTATGGAGAAGTATCATGGAAAATAAAAATCCAACCATGAATTACGTGGAAAAGTAAATGAAACACATTCTGTGGTGACAAAAAAATCCCCCTTTACACTTAGATTCATTTGTAATGAAAAGATTCTAGTTCTATAAAAATTATAGGAAACCTTGATGCATTCTAAAATAATTTAGTGCACTTCATAGCAACATTATGTATGTTAAGATCCTATAATTTTTTTCCATGGGTACTAGTGAGTATAGTTTGACTGTTACTGGGGTCATATGGAGAACCCTACAATCATTATCTCTTTTGTGTTATCACCCTAATTTTTTTCTAAGCTAAATATGAGAGAGAATTAGTGAGTGAGGTTTAGCTTTTTCTTATGCTCCCCATTTTGGGTGTTCAACCCAAAAAATTTATTTTACCTTTTTATCACTCAATATTTACTTAAACCGTACTGATTGTAGGTCTAGAAAGATGAGACTCGACTTTTCCCAGATTTCCCCTTGTTGGATTCATTCTCATGAGTACTTTGTATCTTTTAATGGGATGTTTAAAGTTATGCATGTCAGATTAATAAAACTAGTGTTTTAGGTAGAATTGTGTTGACAATGAATTTTGAAATTTTAACCCAAATAGGGTCTTATGGTTTGGGAAGTTCCAATATTCTTATGATATTTACAAGGGTAATCTTGAGACAATGATTTTTTATGGTACCCAAATCTAAAATATGAAGTATAATAAGAGATGAGGTCTCTTCCAAGACTGAAGTTACATCTATTTGACAAACTCATTATGGGGGCTATATTATACATGGTCAACTAGGGGATGTGCTGCATATTGGAAAAATTACATCCTTAGGCTGACCAACCCATTCTATGGGAAACCTATGCAAAGAAAAATGGGTAACATTATTCATAATTAAGAAAAGGAGTTCTTCGTAATTTTTATATTATTTTACGAATAAAAAAAGGGGCTTATGAGTTGGATGTTTCAAGACCACCATAGGTGTATTTTCTTAGGATTGATCCTAGAGAATAAAGGAATCATCCGTATCGACATAGGCAATAAATAATAAGCTTATCCAACATTTATTTTATGTGTGAAGAAGGATATATTTTGTCAGAAGGAATATTTCTGATATTAGGCTGTGTAGTTTTAAGAAACGTTGTATGGAAATGAATTTATGCAGTTTAAAGTCATGCAGAATGTACATTAGTGGGGGCTGTGAAATTTCAAGTCTTTCAGAAAAGATATTTAGGGGGGATATACAGTTTTACGTCATGTACCATGGATATTAGGGGGGTTGTGTTGTACAATTCATGCATTAAGGATATAGGGTGGTTTTCTAGTTTCATTTCGTGAAACATCGAAATTATACTATGAAGCTTCAATTCATGCAACAAGGAAAATAGGGGGAAATAAGGTTTCATGTCATGAAATAAGGATATTAGGGGGGATGTTTAGTTTCAATTCCTAAAGAATAGAAATTATTTTGTGCAATTTTAATTCATACTATAGGGAAATTAGGATGTTTTATATGTTTTATACTTTAAAGTCTTGCAACAAGGACATTAGGATGTTTGTATGATGTATAGTCTAAATTCATTCATCAAGGACATGAGATAGATTTAAATTTATGGTCTTTAGATTTGACCAAAGGTTTTATGATTCTACAATCCTTGTTAATTTTTTTAAATGTGATTTTATATTCTAGTATGGAAGGATAATTTTGTAAGATATGATTTGGGGATTCTTGAATCCTAAGAGTGATATGAGAAAAAGGGTGAGATGTCCCTAGAGTAGGTATCCTCCAAAAATAATGTTACCACTTCTTAAAGAACCCATTATGGGGGTTGTATTATGTAGGGTCAACTAGGGAATGTGTTGCATATCCAAACAATGTCATCCTTAGGTATAAAGATCGATTATGTGAGCAATTGATGCAAGGCCAATTGGGGGCACGTAGTGCATAGTAACATAAAGGATCTCTCAAGAATTATGAGATTCTATTTCTAAAACATGATAACTTTTTATGGAGATTTGTATATTGTCAATCCCAAATTTTGGTTCATAGAGAAATGTTACTAAATAAAAAATAGGTAGTTCAATTCACAATTTCCAAAGAATTGGGAGAATAGTCTCTCTACGGAGGTTTGAACCAAGCACAAGAAGTATGGTGTTTATTGTTTTAGGTCATAATACTGGGTCTAGAATTTGAGGGATGCAATGAATGAAATAGGGTTAAATTCCCTATGGTTATTATAATATTTTTTGAAAAAATAAGAGGGGAAAAGTGTAAACCATGGTCTTATAGACTTTCAGGTTGGGTGAAAGGATATGGGACAAATAAGAAAATGATGATTATTTTAATATATGGGTTCTGAAATACTGTCATAAATTCTTAGAGGGGAAATAAGAGGATTCTCACAATAAATAAGTTATCTCTTTTTGGAAAACCCATTATGGGAGCAATATTATGAAGGTCCAATTGGGGTATAAGCTGTATAGCCAAAAAGTGGTATCTTTTGACTGATGGGCCCATTATGTGGGCGACTTATTCAAGGCTACCTAGGGGCACACACTGCATAGTCAAGAAAAATATCTCTCAAGTTTCAGACATTATGCCACCAAAAACCAAAGAAAGTTTATGAATATCTGAATGTATTCATTATTTGGAGTATGAAATGTGAAAATGGTAATGTCCAATGCAAAAGGTAAGTAATTAGACTGATAATGGCCTTGAGTTTGGAGTCCCTTACATTGATTTGACTCATATGTATAATGATGAAATCTTTTATTTTTGTAGTGGGCTCTCTAAGGAGAGGCCCCAAATTAATGGATCCTAAATAGTTTTTTAATTGTATGATGGAGAGGGGGATTTTTCTTTTTAATTGTGGATGGACCCAGGAAAAGACATTTGAGAATCACTATGTATCTCATAGGTTTTAGAATCCATCCATACATAGTTCTAGGGTACCTTGTAGTTTAAAGTCATGCGACAAGGATATTAGGCTATGCAGATTAAAGTCATGGAGTAAGGACATTAGGGGCTTTGATATGAAGATCAATTGAATATTGTATCTAGACATGGGAATAGGACCCTAATTTTACTACATATATTTTCAGAGAAAGAATTAAACCACATTTAGTTCTATGGAATAGAAGTCCATGTGTAAGGGGATAAATTTTATTTGATCTCAGCATGTAGATCCAATTAATAAATTAGATAATAAAGGCTTTTTCATGTCATGATGCGGTTGGGAACATGAATGAGAACATGAAATTCACTACATATCTCATATAGGTGATAATCAAGCCACACATAATTATAAAATAGAGGTCCCCAACCCTGATTTAATTCATAAGTGGAGGATAATGGGGTTTTTTGAATATGGGTTTGTACATAAGATAAGATCTTGTATTGAATCATCTCATATAGATTTGACACTTATATGGGAGAAATGATACATTAAGTTTATCATGTTGCGACTGGGCCAATGATTGAGAATATGGAAATCACTACATATATGATATGAGGGAGAACCAAGCCACACGTCGTTCTTAAAAAACTATATAGTTTACCATCCTGTGGTGAGGATGTGAGTGATTATGATGTGGAAAGGAATATTGAAGCTGGACTTGGGGATATGACACAAGTGTCACTACATATCTCAATAGAATAAGAATCATGACATATGTAGTTCTTGAAATTCCATGCAGTTTAATTTCATACAGTAAAGACATAGGTGAATAGACGTGAAGTGATGAAAACATTATGTTTGATCCCTAAATTAACATCTGGGTGTCGCGATGTATTTCATGAAAATGAGAATCAAACACATATAGTTATTAAGAAGAAAATTTAGTGTATTTTCATGTGATAAGGATATTTATTATGCCTTTTAAGGTCTTACATTCAGGACCATTGATAACCCTACTAGGGATTGAGACACCTTGTTTATACAGAAGGTTCCTTTACTAAATTCCATAGCCCACATGAGTTATACTCAGTGTGAGAAACAAGGAGTGGTAAAAGATTCTCCAACAACACAAAAGGAAATGAAAAATAATGATTAGGTAATTGTTATTATATATTGGCTAAACCAGGATGTAGGATCCAAGCTTCACTATGTATTTTTCAAGGGTAGAAATCACGACACACGTAATTCTAGATAGATGTACCTCACATCAATTGGGTTTTGACATGGGGAAAAAGGGGATTTTGAAAATTTCTAGACTAATGGTTGGGACTAATGTATGAATTTTAGATATCACTATATATCTCATTACAATGAGAATCTGACAAAATGTCTAAAAAAATTTCAATTATGTATATATGATTCATGCATAAGGAAAAGGGAGGGATTTTTTTATCTTCACTGGACTTAGGATTGGAAATCCGGGCATCCCTATGTATGTCAATATAATGAGAATAAAGTATCACATATTTCATGAAATGTTCCCTATAAAGATCTAACTCATACACATAGGGCTGAAAGGGGGATTTTTTTAATTGTGTCTAGACCCAAGATAGGAGTTTCGAGCATCACTATGTATCTAACAGTAATTAGAATCGAGTCACGCATAGTTCTTGAAGAGGGTTCCCCACATAAATCAGGTTTTAATGTGAGGAAGAGGGATTTTTTTAAATATTTTCCAAAATATTGGTTGATCCTAAGACATAATATAGTATGAGAATCATGCCACATGATCCGGAAGACTACCCTGTATATGTTTATTTCATACAAAGGTAAATGGGAAATTGTTTCTTGTATGGTTACAGATGGGCCCGAGATAGGAGATCTGAGTGTCACTACATATCTCATTGGAATGATAATTAATCCATTCATAGTTCATAAAGAGTTGTGGATTTTAACATCATGTGGTATGGACATGGTTCACCTGACATGAATGAAACATTATGGATGTACTAGGGAATATGACACATGCACCACTATTTATACTGCAGAAGAAAAAATGATGATATACATAGTTCTTGGAATTAGTTCTTATATTGGTCTGATCCATACATAGGGAGAAATGAGGATCTAGTGTCACAAATGAGTGGCAAAGTGATGAGTAATGATTACACATAATAATTTCCCTATTCTTTTAGAGGGTCCATAAGGAATATCAACTCATGTTATTTTGGATAATTTCTTAATGTAAAATAGGGGAGATGTTAACTATATAGTTTAATGTAATGTGGTGAGGAAAAATGTGTCATGTAGTTTTAGTTCATGCGACTAGGACTTTATTTCATGTAGTTTATCATCATGCGATAAGGATAATGATACTATGTAGTTTAACACCATAAAAAATGGAAAATTTTCGTAATGAATTTTATCATCATACAACTAGGAATATTGTTGTAATACAATTTATCGTCATATAACTAGGATGAAATTTTTGTGATTACACTCACTAATTATTCATGAATCTTTTTTTAGTTAGAGTTGTAATGAGATCTCAATATATTATGATTAAGGAATAATATCCATTAACGTGGAACTTGTGTAAATATTATGGTCTTTCCCACTTTGGATCATGCATTGGAGGCTTATTTTCAAGTATCATTAGATTCTTAAGGATAAAAACCAACTCTCCTTAAATTAATTAATAAATTACAAACTTCTTGTTAAATGCTTGTGAAATTCGGTTATGATAAATTTACAAATGATGAAAAGCATACAGTATATTTTCATCCAATTGACCTAACTCATCCAGCCATTTCTAGAATTTCTCATCTATGGATAGGTGATCCCAAATGGAAACGATGACTGATGGAAACTGAATTTCAATTGGAAGAACTACTTTTTTCCCGTATAACAATGAGTAAAAAGATGAAAATGTGGAAGTATGTGTCATTTTATTGTAAATCCATAAAGAATTAAAGAGTTTATCAAGATAATATTTCTTATATTTATCGCAATATTGTGGATTATGTTTGAAGATTTTTATTTGAAATCCTCTATATGTCCATTTTCTACTGCATGATAGCAGGATGAATGGTCAGAATTGATATTAAATTACAAATAAAGTTACACTACCTCATCATAATAGAAATTAGTGTTTTTGTACATTAATATGGTATAAGGGACACCAAATATAGTAATTGTATTTTCTTTTAAAATGTAAACAATGCTTTTGGCCCTGAATTCTTTGAGAGGTATTGCCTCGACCCATTTGGAGAAGAAATCAGTAGCAATAACTAAATACAAAAACTAATTTTCCATAGAAAGGTGATGAATCCCACTACATCCATTTCCCATGTAGAAAATGATTAGGAGAGGTTGGATGTATCTAGATACTCTAGGGGTTGATGAATGAAGTTCTCATGTACATGGAAGGGATGAAATATTTTAGTGTATCTTGTGCAATTAGGCATAATTGAAGGCCAAAAGTATCCAAGCCACTGGATTTGATAAGAAAGGTTGTCCTCAGACTAATGGGAACAATAGGCTTCTAAATTTAATTCTTTCATAAAAGCATTTGTTTCTTCCACATCAATGCATTTGAGGAGAATTTCTCGAAACCTCATCTATAAAAGATATTCCCGTTATTTGGGCCATCGTAAAGAGTGAAATTAACAACATGTCACTGACTCTCCCTCTTCCAACTCTATTGGGTGGAAGTAATCCATCTTGAAGATATTCCATTATGAGTGTCACCCATCCCCTGGTAGGACCAAATGGTTTGAGAATGGGACTGATTTCATTGATTTCCTCTATCCTGATTTAAATAAAATAGAAAACCACACAACGATGAATAATGTTTATTATTGTTTTGTCCCAGTTTGAATCTTCCTGGGTTGTGTCTGTGTTTTCCAATGCATCAGCATGGGATTTTTTTCATCTCAGGACATAACACAATTTTGGTTCTAAGGGAAATTATTCTATTAACCCTTGGACATAATCACACATGGGAATTAACTCTTATTTTCTAATGAATTAATCCATGTTAATCTATTTGATTACCAACTATGAATCACATTTCACTTCAGGTGGTTCATTGGTATTTGAAGTGCCAATTTAGGGCATGCAATGAGAGCATGATATTCTACCTCATTATTAGTTCTACCTTTTTATAATAGAAAGGATTATGAAAACACTTCCTTTTCTAGGGAGATAAGAACAATTAATTACCCATAGTTTTTGAGCTTATGGAATTCTATTCTCTTCCCCATTAGACTACTATAAGCACCGTTAAAATACATTTCCCATATTCAGGGGATGTCCTAAATAGATAAGATATATTTATCATGTCTCTCAGTATTCAATGGTGTCTCTTTTGCAGACATGTGCTCATTAAGTAAGTCTTCCAAAGATTGGTTTTTTTATTTTTTGGGGCATGAACTATATATCAAACTACTACAAAATAACTACCAACCATGCCATACGTACTGTTAACATAGGAAAATTGAATATAGATTTGAGAAGGTTATTATGAGATACCAAATAGACCTCATTTTGTTGCATAAATTACCTCATCTTATGAACTACAATGATTAATACAAAGAATCTATTCTCAATATCTAAATATTGAGTCTCTATGTCAAGCATGGTTCGACTGAGACATTAAAGTATATTCTCATTCCTGACATCATTATTTTGTACAAGGAAGGAACTCAATGATCTCTCCAAGGATGTAACATAAATATTGTCTGTCTTTTCTTCAACAGGTGGCATTAATATTGGGGGACTCAAGAGTTATGTCAGGATGTTATCAAATTATTCTTGGAAGTCATTAGTCCATTAATATGTGACCCCCTTATTCATCAATTTGGTGAAGGGTAAACCCTTACGTTCTATATTACCTATGAAGAGATAGTATATAGTCCAAGTGTCATTGATGTACTCTCAACTCATTCATGTTCTGAGGAGGTGACATTCCAAGGATTGATTAATTCTTCTCAGGATTGACTTTGACGTCATGATGGTGTGCAACAAAGCTAAGAAATATTTTTGAGGATACCTCAAAAGAAAGTTCCTAGGGTTTTATCTTCAGATTATGCTATTGAATATTGATAAATATGGTCTATATATCATTAAAATGGTCAAATGTTTGTTACGATTTGACCATTATATCATCGATATAATAATCAAGAAATTCCATGAGAAAAGGGATGAAGATGTGATGCATAACACGTTGTTATGTAGAACTAGAATTCATTAATTCATAGGGAATCAGCTGATAGAAAATACTAATTGAGGGGATCTAAAGGATGTAGAATCATCATCTTATTGGGAAATCCAAATTTGGTTGTACCTAGAGTATCCATCCATGAAGGAGAGAGCATTGTATCCAGTTGTTTCATCAATCAAGAGTTCTATGATTGGAACCCATAAGTCATCTTTGGGAAAATGCCTGTTGAGTTCTATAAAATAAATGAAAAATATAATTTTTCCATTCATTATTTTTCCAGGACAAAAATGGAAAACCAATTTGGATATTGAACCACTCTAATATTTTTATATTTTTTATACTTTTCGACATTAACCTCAATTTTAGAGGTGTGAGTAGGGTGTGCTCTTTTTTCTGCCTAATTATATCCTCGATGATCTTCTATAAAACAAAAAATATGGGTGGCCACCTCAGGGTCAAGTCCTACTATATAATTACTTGAAAACACATCTTAGTGTTACTTCAAAAATTATGTATACACCTCATTTTCTTCATTAGTCATGGCCTCACTAATTAGAGTGGGTCGTGGATCTTCTTTTGTAGCTAGATTTATTTCTCTGAGTCCATCCACATTAGTGGAGATGCCTTCCTAAAATACTATAGTGGCATCTCTAAGGACTATATCTTCTTATTTTTCTTCACGTGTTACTTATTTTTTCCTCTTCTTTGAGGATAGGCGATGAAGAAATATTTTCTGAGCTAAAGGGGGATTTTGTATTTGTACATCCTGTAGAGGGGGAAACCATTTGTGGTTCAACTAATGATGAAGGGTGTTCCTGAAGCTATTAAGGGAGGAAAATAGGTTGAGAATCAAAAGCCCCATATTCTTCCATTATTGTAAAAAATTCTTCCAAAATGGAGGATAATGTAGAGACTTTCAGAAACATGATAAATTGAATAAATAAATCTCTGCACAGACATTCCTTATAACTTGGAGAGTTAATGACTTCTCCTATGTAGTTAGGTTAAATTTCCAAAACATACATTATGTAATCTATATTAATAGTTCTTAGATTTAATCTCACCCTTTAAATTTAACTAATGGGTTGCATATAATTTGCACTAAGATGCCTGAAAGGGTTTTATGGGATATTATCAAGATTATTCAGATAAGTCATTCTTGTAACATCATCTACAATGGACCGTTTCCACCCATGTGATAAAACTATGAATCAATGTATTGAGATTCAGAAGATTCTAATGGGTCTTTTTCACCATAAAAATTCTCAATTTGAACATAATGAAATATTTTAGACAATGGTGGTATGATGAAGTAATGACAACATATTGATCTATCAAAGGTATTCAGAGTAGAACATTTAAAGCTATATCCCTTCCACAAAAACCATTAAATTTGAATCAGAAAAATGATCCAAAAACTGAGTTTTGAGTTTAATCTAACCATATGTTTATTGTTCTTTATTGTCATACCCCTATAACATCATAGTGGAGGGAGAAAAGTGGGATTCAGTAAGACCCCACAGGAAAAGTGCCCATACTGGAATGAGGTTGTATTCTGTCCATTGTAAATGAAGGCTCATTAGATATCAAATTCATTGATCCTACTAGATATGTATAGGGTATTTTGGTGTCAATGTACAACAACATCCTCACATTGTTCTTTGAACGATATGATCTCATTGAATTCTACCAAATCATTCTATATACTATAAACTTCTACAGAAATGACCTAAATTTCAAACTCTTGAGGACATGAAAAAGCCTCAATAAGTGCTTCCAAGAGACATTTTGACAACTTTAGAGCATCCAAGATAGATAACATGGCCGGTACATGGGTCAGCTACCTCAACACATCATAATTTTGATCCAGAGGTATGTGTTTCCCAGCATGGAGATTCTCTTTTACATGTGATATTGGAATTGATGTTCTAGTTGTAGACGACCCCTCTCATGGGGTAAAAGATGGAAGTGCTTCTGTATTTGGTTGATTAGATCAGCTAGTTATGACCACTCACTAAGGAGGAGGTGGAATAGTCTCTGACATATCTTTCATGATGATCACATCAGGGTAGTCCCTATCTTGTGTGGGGGAGTTCACTTGTTCCTGTTGATCCTACTGGAGGGAACTCCCATGAGTTTCTACTAAATAAACAGTTTAAGCAAGGGTGTGGTTAGAGTAGGGATTTATAACACACCCATGTTTTCCCATGTATCTTAAACCTTTACAAACTTGTCCCTCAGTTCCCCAATTAAGTGTAGGTAAATCTATTTCATAATTATAATCATCATGATCATAAGGATCCATTAAGTGAGTATCATTAACAGAGTTTATGATCAACTCTTAATCTGATGGATATTCTTCTTCATAGCTCAACTTTTGTTGTGCTAATTGGAGGGGTGGTGCCCATGATTTTTAGATAGTTGGGATGAAACCAGCTAAGGTCAAGGAAAACTATGGCCTTGATAGAAGATCATATTCTTTAGTTTATCTTTATCTTTTGGTCCATGTTTTTTCTTTGACGAAAGGCCTTCATAGAATAACGAATTTGATGAAGATGACTTTGATATAACAGAAATAGTAGAAGACACATTTGGTTGTTTCAACTATGTTCGTAGAATGGAATTAGTTCAGTTGATTGTTTTTCTAACCATCCTATCATTTAATTATTATAATTATTAATTTTTACTTCTTTCCAATCACATTCCTCTTTTGTATTAGTAGTAGTAACACATGCTACCCGAGCTTGTGATTTTTTTAGCTTCACCTTCCCATAGTCCACCATCTTTTGTAAGAGGTCCTGAAAAACAAAACACTATGTGATAGTGTGCCCCAACATTTTAAGGAATGGGAAATATTTTGGGAAGTCCCCATACATTTATTTTTTATGTTAATTTGGAATTTTTAGTTGATCTATATTGTTTTTTTAATCCAAGATGAAGTATCTAGGGACATAGTCATTTCAAAAATAATAGACCTTTTTTCCCCACTCATCTAACTCTCTTAACCTTTGATCTATTTGATGATCTTGATGAGGCGGTCATGTCTATTGACACCTAATATTTTCATCCCATTGGTATGATGTGGGATTTGAAATAAGAGATAACACATATTCCTGCTTATGTTTGAGTGAAGCAGCCTCTAATTTTCCTATTGTTCTTCCTAGAACTAATGGGATTACATGGTATTTGAATTTAGTCTCAGTGATAGTGTTTCCACCTATTTAGAAATTGACCCGATCTCAAAAAACTCATGTGTATTTAGTCTCAGTGATAGTGTTTCCACCTATTTTGAAAAAGATGTAAATTAAATGACATAACAAAATAAGTCTTTTAAAAAGAGGAGTGTGAAAGGTTCCCTTACCGATTTGGGAAACTTTCGAAACGTACACTCCATGAAAGAAGGGTCATACAATGAAGATGTAAATACCCATAAATGAGAGTATATTATACAAATAGTAAAATAATGTGCAGTATAAACACCACACAAAAAGAAATAGTGGAAAATGTAGCATGAATCTCATGGGAATAAAAAGTGAGATGAAAATCCCCTTATGAAAATTCGGCAGCCTAACGATGCCACATATAACTTCCAAAAATGGATTGATAAGATCAAATAGGGTCTCTAATCATATTAACATAAAACATACATCAAGAGGAATATAAAAGAACATCCCCCAACATAAGAACATGGAGCATAAAATAAATTACATAAAAGAGATTACTTGAAAAGAAAGAGAGAGGTCAGATCCCTTACCTCAAGTCCGACTTGTCTTGTTCGTTTCTTTATATTACTGAATAATAAACTTTTTTCAATTTATAATTTCGTGAGGACCTCCTTTAAAGTTTATTATTAAATTCATATCACATATTATAATGTTATAATATTTAGTTAATTATGTGAGTTCATATCAGATGTTTTTGTCGATGTTTGGTACATGAGTCAAAAATGAACTTGTTTGAAAAGAATTGTCCATGTAATTATAATTACATCATATCCAGAATAGTATTAATGATTTAAATATCATATATATCTAGTAAATATTCATTTTATACTATTCCATAACATTTGGAGATAAAAAGAAATGAAATTCACCATTCATGGAGACGGTAGGCCGTACGCACGCATGAACGCTACTTTCATTTCTTTATCATATTAATGGAATTAAAAATAATTGAGAGATATATATATATTATAATTGAACTATAATATATATGTTATATAGGTCACATAAGTTCATTAATTTCATTCTTTAAACATTCCATGTATTGCATGAACGAGTCACATCACTTGAGGGGGCGGTAGTCCCCACTTCCCCATATGAAATTATCGCATTTGCACAACATACAAAGAATAAATGTATGTTTTAAATATAAAATACAGAATCATATAGAAAACATAAATACCACATATATCATATATAAAATACAGTGACATCATAATGGCCACCTTTAAAGGTGTTAAAAGAATATTGAACAATCATCGTTTCGTGAGGCAGTAACTCGCCATCCACAGAAACAATATGTTCCTTAACCATTATTCGGATGTGTGTGTAAGTGTAGCTCAATTAATTATTATAACAACATACTAGTATATTTAATATACTGGGTTTTTTACAAAATAAATTAATAAAAAGAGTTTAGGGGGTTGGAGAAGCAAAATAAAAAAAAGAACACAAGTGAAGACATTACCTTTAAATCGGGCAACGCCTCTTGTTTGAACTAAAAGGGTTTCTTGAAGAGCTTTCTGCAAAAGGTAAGGCTCCTAGGATGAAGAAAGGTATGTGGAGAGATAAAATGAGCATAGTTTGGTCGAGCCAAAGGCTTGAGAGGTGTGGGTAAGTGGGTAGAGGTTGGAGCCTTTTATAAGAGGGGGGAGGGGCACTCTTGGAATGTCTTGAAAAGTTACCTTATTATAAAATGATTTTCAGATATTAAAGGTCCAAAAATAATATATTTCTAGGATAAGGTGATAAGGGTTTTAAATCCACCCATACAATAGGTTTTTGACAAGTGTAAGTCTTATATTTTACCTTATCTTCTCATTTTATTTAAATCGTATATTAATGAGGTAATCGTTGCATCATCATGATGTCATAAATAAATTAATTTATTTAATGTATAAAAATTATAAAAAAAATAATATGATATAGGAAATATTTTTAGATTTATAATGGATATTTATAGTAAAAAATATGACTTTTATAAACCCATGTAAAAATTGTTTCAGTAAAACAATACATGTTTGTGATATTTTTATTTTAACTTCAAATAAAAAGTTATTAATGTAATTTTCCTACCAAAGTGGCTCCATGGGGTACCCAAGTTGACCCATGGATTTTATTGGTCGGCCATGACTCATCCAATAATGATAGGATATGTGTCAAGGTAATTTTATATTATTATAACATTATCATTACCTTAAATTACACTAATTACCTTTAATCGCGATTAATAAAACTTAAAAGTTACTATTCACCAAAAAATTATTTTAATCCCATTGAACCACATTTTACATCATAATGACAACCATGTATGTCAGATTTTTGAAATTCAAATCACAGAAGTGGTAAAGTTTCATTTAAATGAAAAATCAGTTTTTTAACTACTACTTAGTGGTTTCACTATTCATCAAAAATTGAAGTTTTTCAGACAAATACCAAAAATTCACCCTAAGATATATTTGATATTCTGAATTGAAAAATGATGTATATTTTACAAAATTCAAAACATAAAAGTTTCATTAATTAATTTAATAATTTATTCCCGCTATCAAAACAAATAGCGTGTTTTTAAGAAACGATATCTATTAAAAGATTGACACTAGTTTAAGTCCAATTTCAAATTGAAATTAATTCCAATGACCACCATTGGATTAAATGGTAAAACTATATTCTAATTAAACTTTAAAACCAATTCAAAATATGATCTAATCATATAAATAAATTATATTAAAAAGAGGTTTTGAATTGAAATACAACATTTTCACTAAAACTGATATTTATTAAAAAAATAACAAAAATTTACACAAAGTAAATTTTGATGTCCATATTCTAAAGAAGGATTTTATTTTGTCAAATATAACATATAAAATCTTCAAAAGTATATTTAAAAAGGGTTCTCCATCAAAAGGTAGTTAATCGACCTTTCAAAGAATATTAGAAGATTTATGCATAAAATTTGATTCATTCACATTTTATGCCTCTAACATTTATTGTAAAAAATTAAAAATATTTGACAAACATATATAATCATTTTTTAGTTAGTTCTGTACATTCCCTTAATTATAACGGCTAGGCGTTAACTACAATTTAAAATAATATTATTTTATTATTAGAGTGCAACGTAAGATTTCAAAGAAACTCATTGTTGCGTATTGGGTACGCCATCAAGCATAGCATTCCCTTTAAATTAATATTAACATTTTATTCAAAAAAAAGGATAAATATGGAAAAGTAATATTCTTTATTTACCTAGGATGTTACATCTATTGTTGGAATTATACATACGCATCCCATGGAACCTAAATGTAATGTGAGATTCCAAGATGAATTAGAGCTTGCTGGTAATGTGACCCAAAGCGAATACAGAGGATTTGGGATGTTGGTTTTGAACCCCAAGGAGGCTTCTTACGTATCACACATGGATGAGAATCAAAGACCAAGTAGTACAGTAAGTCTCGCTGGGGATTTTTACCCTTTGAGAGGAATGTGTTGGGGCTTACTCCTAATGATAATACCCAACAATAGGGTCTATGGGGGATATTTTAACTCTGGGAGATTTGGGGACTTAATTTGGGACTTACTGTAAAGGAGGATGTCTCCATTAAGGGAATTAGAGATGGGACATACTCCTAAGAAGGATTCCCCTACTAACATGGTATGATATCTCATTTCATGGATGAGATTATATGGAGATCAGACCTCCAGATGGATTCCTACATATCCCAGTTATAGTGGGAATTAGAGTTTTCATAGTTTATTCCATGTTGGGAATGATATGGGTGTTTTGATCATTGGAAACCTCTAATCCCAATTGAGTTATGCTTAGTGTGAGAAAAAAGAGGATGTGAAAGATTCAACAAACCACCCATACTCTCTCCTATGCTAGTGGAAGAGGCTGGGCCTGCGATAGAAGAGGGTAGGGATATAACCCTTTCCTCTCTTCCCTTCATCCTAGAACAGAATGAAAGTTAAGGATGCAGTTGGTAGAGAGGAGAAAGACTGAAACCTCTTACATGAATGTCTTGGAGCTTACTCCAGGAAGGTTTCCCTTCGAGGATTTCTTGGGGGTAACTCTTAAGGAGGATTCCCATTGAGGTTTGGTTGGGTATTACACCAAATGAGGATGCCTATTTTTGGTTTGGTTAGGGATTAATCTGAAGAAGGATTCCCATTTGAGGATTAGTTGGGAAATAATCATAAGTAGTATTCCAATTTGAGTATTATCTGGGGATTAATCCTAAGTAGGATTCCCATTTGAGGATTATTTTGGGGTTACTCCTAAAGAGGATTTCCGTTTGAGTATTAGTTGGGGATTAATCCTAAGGTGGATTTCCATTTGAGGATGAGTTTGGGCTTATATTTATGGAGGATGCCCATTTTAGGATTATTTGGGGCTTAGTCCTAAGGAGGATGCCCATTTGAGGATTAGTTGGGGTGTACACCTAAAGAGGATTACCATTTGTATTGATCCAAACTGGAAAAGAAGTTAGTTGATTATGTTTACGGAGTATCTTGAGGAGTTAATTGAATCAAGGCACTTGAGGAATCTGAGAGGACAATCTACACATATAATAGGGGAAAGTAACCAATAAGAGTATGCTGACTCAAGTAATTTATGGGAGTTTTTAGGATTATCCCAAATTATGGTACTTTAGGGGATGAATCTTGGACCCTATAAAGGGATCAATGGAAAATGTTTCCAACCCAACCTAACAATTTCACGGTGTGACTCATCATTTTTCATGTGGATCAACAACGGGAGTAAAGGGATGGGCATGGTGGGTCAAGAAAGCAACCCCACAGGGAACCAAAGTGGGGGTGCGGGGGCACAACCCCCATTATTTGGATTAGTGGGTTTGACTAGGTTGGTTGCGTAGGTGGGCTACATAGGTTGTTTCCACAGTTATGGGTTGTGTAGGTAGTTCACCTAGGTGCTTCGCATAGGTACTTCACTGAGGTGGGTCGCACAACAATAGTCTTTGTAGGTAGTTCACCCAGGTGATTCACATAGGTACTTAACCCAAGTATACTATATGTATATAGATTAACTTGGTGCTTTATTTAGGTACTTCACCCAGGTGGGTCACCCAGGTGTTAGGTTGGAGGCCTGCCTTTGTGAAGGCAGACCATGGAAGGTCACCCAAGTTGTGACAGACTACTTTGGTGGAGCTTCTGCGTGGCCAAATTCCTTTTCAGGATTCGCGGTATGGGAGTTTGATAGTCCTATGAAAATTTGAGGGGGTGGGGACAATTTATAGACCCATGTGGACCTATGCAGATGGGAAACACAGAGGTCCTACCCAAAAGGATTGCACATATGGGCGTCACTAATGGCCTTTATATATGGGCTGGCATGGATGGCTTAAGTAGTGACAATATTCCTTTATATAATTTATCTAACATCTGAGATCCATAAATTTTGTCCCTTAACTCCATTTGGTCTCCATGACTTGGAAAATATATGCTCTCAAAGAGATATACACTTCTTGGTATGGAGAATACACTAAGTCTTCTCATAAAGAACAAGGAAATTGAATTTTAATTCATCGATATCTTGTTATCATCGATCATGGAAATCCATATCCCACACTTTGAGATTGGGGGTATTTCCACTTATCCATTATTATGGAGAGATCTCATATAAAATGAAATACCGACCATGAATTATGTGGAAACATGAATGAAACACATTCTGTGGTGTCAATAAACACCAATTCAATTTCTAATCACATAGTTATCTATATGATAAAACACATGTTACCAAAATGAACTAAAAATTTATATTTTAGATATTTTGGATAAATAAAAACAATGTAATACTAACTAGGAAATTACATTTTCCAGTCATAGGCGATTCACCTTTTCACCCTCTGTTATGGGTTGAAGCCTCAGGGCCTTACCGGATGTGAAGGGATTTTACCCTGAATTTTGTCATTTTTATAAAACTATATTAATATAATCCACATATCATAAATAAAAATTTGATAAATATAATTAAAAACAATAACAATATATTAATCATTAAAGAAATGTTTTAACCTCAAATTTTATTTCATATAATTAATTTTTCATCGCAAAAATGAAATAACCTATACTTACCTAAAAATCAAGAATCATATAAACCTAATGATTATAAATAACTTTAAAACACATGTCCCAAAAATGTATTGTCATTATTCCTAAAATAATACGTCAAGTTAAACCTAAGGGTTACATATACCTATCCCAAAATTTCACTAACATCCTTAAATTTACATCACTTAAAACCGCAAAAGGGGTGTCTAAGGCTCTGAACTTATATTCAACCTCAATATAATATACCAATGATGGTATCCATAAGTCTTAAAATAAAATCACATGAAAACATCATAGTCTCCAAAATTTTCTAATACCCAGCTCTGATGACAGTTGTAAAAGCATGAGATATGCACATCTAGGACTCTTGTTAAAAACACACACTTTACATTTTTTGGTTTTAAAGAAAATAAAAGAAACCTAATTATTCCCATACAAAACATATAACATAAGAATGAAATATTGGATCACATACATTCCCAATTACCCTTTAGGTTTAGATATTCATATAATTATGAAAAAATATTAATAATTTGGGATTATAAAAAACAATTACATAATGTTTAACATCATCTCACACCATACCCAAATTTTTAGGTTCTATGTTATGTCTTCAAAATTTAACATATAATTCCTCGCATATGATACCTTTCTAAACACAAATCATTTATCCTCACTCTTTATAACCTGTGAAAATGAATCATAATAAAGTGTGACCTCAAATTTTTAGTAAGGGTATGCATGTAAGATATCAATCGATAATAATATAAATTTATAATAAAATCATAATGGTATAATATAATTAATATAACATAAAATGTTCATACCAAATCTAAAAAACTATAATCATATGTTATGGCATAAAACATTAAAATTTAAAAAGATATGAATCCTAATAATGAGAAATCATCATAATTAAATCATGAATTATAATTTTAAGTAATAAATGTGTGTATATCCATAATAAGCATAGAAACCAATTCATATGTAACAGTTGGCTAAAACAACAACCAGAAAAGGAGTAAACACATGTTTCCTACTATGGATCAAGCACATTGAATTATTTCCCAGAACAAATCTATCACATAAACTTGTTTCCCAAAAATATCTCATGAGATACAATACATTACCCAATGAAATGAAAGAAGATATATATCCCATATTTCACATAATTATAACCATCAGTATATTTAACATAGGATTGTAAATCATTCATCATATATAAACCTATTCAAAGAAATTAGTTTACAAATAATTCATCATATCATAACCCATGGAAAAGAAATTGGTTTCATAAAAAATTCATCTTTTCACCATAAACATAAACTATAAAGATAAATAATAAGGATTTTATCCATATATAATATCTAAATTAAATATTATGTAACATCAAATCTTTCATCATAGATGGAAAATTATTTTTAATGTTTACTTGTAATAATTATTGAGGAAAATAACCATTCCATTTTAAAATAATTTATTTTTTTAAAGCTATGAAGTTAAAATTGATAAATTTAATTTGAAAATAAAAATTTATAAATTTAAATGATTATTTAATGAATATAGGGTTCATGATAGTTGTACAATCTTCTAATTCTATATAAGCTACAAAAACATTCCTGTCACACTTTTGTATGAAAAATAAAAAGTCCCCTCATTCAGAAATTGATAGAAGGGTTTATTTCAAACTATTTTGTTAAAATTCAAACATGGGTGTATATAAATTTAAATAGTTTTATTAATTTTATTTTAAAATTCTCTAGAAAAAATGGATTTGGAAGAGATATATTATCCAATAGTGACTTAAACATAAATAATACCAAATACTGATGAGATTGTGAAGTTAACCCTTACCACTTTGGTATCTTTTGAATTATAATTCCTATGAAAGAAAGAACATAATTTGGATATTTATATCCTATAATTTTCATGTTATTAAGTATATAATAATGTTTTGGGTAGTATTTACACAACTCAAAATAAATAATTAGTGTATAAGGTATGATTCCCATTGAAGTTTTTTTGATGAAAAAATCATACCTTAAGTCCAACTCATGACCTATTTTATTTATCATCCTAAGTAATAAATTTAGGTTAATTATTTACATTCTTCAGAAACTTTTTCATATTTATTAATAATTTTTTCTCACTTATTAACCATGTTATAACACTAACCTAATCATTTATGTTAAATTCATATGTATTAGAGGTTTTGGGTACATAAGTCCCAAATGAATTTTATAGGTTGATTATGGTAAAAAAGTTCATTATTCCATTATGTTAAAAATAATAATCATTAAATAATTATAAATTATATGAATAAATTATAATTTTAAATAAAACCATGAGTTAGTGTTATTAAAAATGAACTATGTTATGATCATAGAGGTGGTAGGTCATACGTATGTATGAGTAACGTTTTCATTTTTTAACGATCATTATGGAAATAGGGAATGAATTATTTTAAAAATATAGAATGTAAATGATATCATATATATCATATCATATCTTTAAGTATACTTCAATATATATATCATCCATGTGATGAAGTGATGAAACACGAATCACATCGCTTCGTGGTGGTGGTAGTCTACGCATACCCACGAAAGACGTTATAATTTCTCAGTGCATGGAATGAAACGAAGGAAACAATATATTACATATTTTGAAAGATAATTTTATCTTTAATATCAAATATAAAAATTAATTCCATAATTAAAAATAGTCTTTAGAGAAAATTATGGAAAAATAATTACATTGTTTCTCAAGGTGGTAATCCACCATACATAAGAATGATAGTTTCATTTCACATTTGAAAGAATAGAAGATAGATATATATTATTCCATTAAAATTATAACAATATATCTGTGTATGGAGAAAACTGGTGTTATTATTTTATAATTATTTCTAAATAATTGAAGGATGTTGAAGATGAAATAAAATAGAAACGCTCAATAAAAAATGACACCTCTTGTTTATAAAATATCATTTTATTATAACCTTAGGATAACTATGGTTAAACTTATACCTAAAGAAACTTATAAAATTATGGTATATATTATAGTAAGGTATTTATTTAGGTATTGTTTCAACCAAATTGTTTTTATGTGTGAATGGATGAGAATAATATGTGCCCATTTATAAAAAAAGGGGAGGAGAACTCTTGAAATTTCAGAAAATATTAAATTAATATAATTTACTTTTTTATTAACAATGGATCACAAGAAATTTATTTTGAATATAGGTTGATTATGGGTCAAAATAATCTCAAAAAATAATTTTTATAACTATTTTGGTAATATTATTAACCTTATCATTTGATTTCAACTCATCCTAACTTGGTTTAACGTATAGTGATGCCAAGTAATTTTTCCCATTGAGGGTCAATATTGCTACTATATGTGTATTAATGTTACAGTAATGGAATATGCTTGATATTAAATATCATATCATAATACTTAGGCTAATATATGATTTTTTATAATTTTATATAATATTATTTATTTTAAAATATGAAGATTTAAAATTTTTAGAACTATTCGTTTCTTTGACTTTAATTATATAATGATCACACTTAGAATTAGAAAATATTATTTTATACAACCCTAAAATGAAATTTTATTCTATGAATTTTTTTTATTAAATTAATTATCTTAAATTATAATACTTTTCATAATTTTAATACCATTTGTTTAATTTTAAAATTAATAAAATAATTACTACATCAGTATAAGGAATGAATTTAAGGAAATCATTTCTTAACTAAAAATTGAAAAACAAAATCATAATAATTTTGAATATATTATATTTAAAAATAAAATTCATAGTAGAACATATCCTCTAGATAACCAAGTATTAAAAATATTATTGTTATTAAAAATAAGAGTGTAACATGTTTGGCATTTCTAGAAATAAAATACTATAAAGATAAAAATCTTATCCAAATGTACAAATAATTCCATATAACCAAATATTGTATGTATATGGATTAATTGGACACATTAAATAAAATTAAGACATGTCTGGGTGTCATTTTATGATCATTATAATTTTATTTTTAACATTAATTACTTGATTTTACCCTTTATCGTGATAACAAAAATTAATAAGGATACATATCATATTAAAGAAAAATAAAAGAAAATATTTACTAAATTTGGACTCATAATTACATATATGGAAGAAATTTTTCATAATTTAAAAAACATAAGTTGTAGAAATTAGTTTAAAAATAAACTAAAAAAACAAGATGAAAAACATGTTTTTCAGAAAAAAATTTTAAGTAAAATTTTTTTATGACAAATTCAAGTATAAAATAAATTTAAAAATCCATAATTAAATAATTTTGAAAGAAAATTAACTAAATAAATTTTAATACCAAGGAAAAATATTATTTTAAATTGTATGCAAAAAAATACAGTTTTGAAGTAAAAAACTGGTATTTTTCATTATTCAATGAAAAATAAATCTTTATAGAAAATTCTCAAAAAGTCATCTTAAGATAATTTTTACTTGATGAATTAAAAAAATATTTAATTTTCAAATTATTTTTATAAGAATTATAGAAATTAATTTTAATATTTACTCCAAAAATGAAGAAAACTCATTTTGAAATAAACATAATTTTTTAAAGAATAAAAGAGATAGTATATTTTGTGTGATTATTTTAATATAATTTTTAATAAAATTATATTGTTTTATATCTTTATATTTACTTCATAAATACATTTATATTATTTGAAACAACTAATTCAATGGTTAGGTTATAAAGATCACATTTAAATAATAACATTTCACTATTCATTTAAGCTCAGTGTTATGTATCATATACGCTATATAAATTATTTTTTAAATATTAGGATGTTAAATATTTAATTTTAAAATTGTAAATACATTTAATAAAAACTCAATAACTATTTTAAACTCGAATGTCATGAATTTATATATTTGTGGGTGATCATATATCCTCATATATTTTTCTAACATCATTGTGGTTCGGTATATGTCCTAAAATCATATTCATCAGAATATATAAGACTTTTGAATAGGGTATAGTGTGTGAACCTATGGGAAATTATCACTATAGTAGTTAAACCTATTCATAGACTAGGAGTTGAGTCTAGAAATCCATCAAGGCCCCTTAAGAGATGAGGATTTGTCATAAAATTCTATAGATTGAAAAAAATATAGTGCCAGTGATTATCAGCACTATCAAAAAGCACTAATAAAGGGGGGCCTTTATCAGTGCTAGAAAAAAGTGGTGATAAAATCCCCTTTATATTTTTTTCGATCACTGATAAAGAACCCCCTTCATTCATTCTTTTTTCATGCACTGATAATTTCCATCTTGTATCAGTACTGATAAACCCCTATCAATTATTTTTTTCTAGCACTAATATGGTGTAATTTTATGAGCACATAAAAGCACTAATAATTATATCTCTTATCAGTGCTAGAAAAAAACATTGATAAAGGGTTGCCTTTATCAGCCTTAGAAAAAAGCACTAATAATGTGTGGTCTTTATTAGGGCTATTATTTTAGCACTCACAAAGGGTATATTTAAAAAAAATCATTAAATATAATATATTAACATATAAATATTAATATATTATTATAAATAAATTATATTTTTATTAAATATGATTCATATAAGAATAAATCTTCATTTACACTTAATAAATAAGATATTTAGTGGAAAATAAATTATGAAATAATTAAAAAATATAATTGATTATTAATTTGATAATTATTTTTAGGTAAAATCCAATTTATATGAATTAGATGACATCGAAGTTCAATAAAATAATGAATGATATAATAAATTTGAAAGCATTATTTGAAAATCAAAGAATCATGTATTTTGATATGTGTGTCTGTTTGGGATCTACCACATATCAAATCAATCCTTGTAAAGAGATATACACTGTGTTGACTTGGGTTACCCCCATCACTATTGTGTTGAGGTGTAAAGGGAATAAAAGGACTGAAATACTGTGTTTTTAGTTGGGATACCCTTATTTTTTTATCCAATGTGATTTCATGTTTGTTTTTGAGAGTCTTGATGTCTTTTTTCATTGGATAATGAATTTATCACCATGTCTTACAATCCTATAGATATTTTGGTTTTGAAATTTTAACACTTTTCATACAATAGTTTTTTTATAATTAAATATATGTATATTTTCTTATATTTACATATAATAAATCTATTTTATAAATTGATATTTAAAAATATTTACCTAAAAATATATTCTTCAATATATTTACTATAAGAAAATAAATATTTATTATTAGTTTTATTTAAAATATTTTTTTTATCTACCATATAAAAATGCATATATATATATTTACATATGCAAGTAAATTTTATATACCAACATGTGTTTGTCAATAGAGAAATATATATTTATGTGTATATTCTAATATATTTTATCAAATATATATGTAAATGTTTGTGTATGTATGCAGGAAATATAATTGTGTAATTTTGTGTGTAAATATATGTTTATGTGTTTGTATCACTATTTTGTAGATACATCATATATAAATGTATTTTTATAAATTTATCATTATCATAGAATTTATCATATCAATGTATTAACATTAAATATTTATAAATACATTATAAAAAAATTATATATGAATATTTAATTACATGTAAATATTTATAATGGAAATTATATATATATATATAAATATATACATCATGTATAATTTTTATACCTCAATTTATATATATTATAACTTTATTTAAAAACAATTTTATAAATCATATGAAATTAATTATTATAGATTTTATTTAAAATTATATCTAACCACTTTTTATACATTATAAAAATAATTGAATATATATATACTTATAGAAATGTATATATAATGTTTATATATACATATGTCTGTGTGTTAAAAAA
Source organism: Viscum album (assembly GCA_963277665.1). NCBI lineage: Eukaryota > Viridiplantae > Streptophyta > Magnoliopsida > Santalales > Viscaceae > Viscum > Viscum album. The sequence continues at coordinate 1,979,047,560 of OY728125.1, read as the reverse complement.
CATATATATATTCTATTATTTTAAAATTAATATTAATATATAATATATTTAAATTAATATAAGTGTAGATATATATATATATATATATATATATATATCACACACATATACACAAAAAATATGAATACAAAATATGTATCTAAATTTATATGAATAAATATAAACATCTTAATATATAAAACAATACAAGCCTGGTAGAGTGGTAAAGGGAATCGACTCACATAAGAGAGGACACCTGATCATGTATAGGTGCGATCATGGATCTCGCGGAGCATTCAAGCACTATGGGGGGGGGGGGGTCATGAGAATTGAGAAAGTGTTGGGGGATCATGGTGGTGGTTGTGGAAATTAAATCTCTAAGAAAGGGGGATGGAAGCACTGATAAGGGGGGTGGGTATTGGAGTATGTGAAAAAATAATTTTTTAAATTTTTTTAACACATGTAAAAAAGCACTAATAAAGGGTTCCATTATCAGTATTTTTTAGTGCTGATAATGCCACCCTTTATCCTTCATAAAAACCACTGAAAAAGTTACTCTTTATTAGTGATAAAATATAGTTAATATTGATACCTTTTAGTAGTGATAAAAAAAGAAATGACATACAAAACCCTTATGATCTCTTTTTTCTAGCACTTATAAAGTTCATCTTTTGACATCTATTGCAATTTCAGTGCCTCTTTAGCATCGATAAAACCCTTTTTCATGCTATTAATGGGGAGATCTATAGTATTGATAGAAAAAAATTTCCTACGAACACATTCCATATAATATAATTTCTTTGTCTCATGATATATCATAATATAATATGAATAATTTATTTCAACAAATTTTCTTGCTTTATTTTTTGTTGACCATACTGGATGAACTCACCTTCCTCCACTATAGCCATGGATTTAGTAATGGTACCACAACCTTGATCAACCTAGCCTGAGATGTCTCTTTCAATATAAAGAGAAAAATTCTATCTTGACTGTTCAATAAAATTCATACTACCAATGACGCACTGAATGAAAGCTACCTCCTTACGACTTCAATGCCATAGTTTTTTTCCATGCATCAAAGAGTCATATATAATAATATACACTGATCCTAATCTTAGGTTAGGAGACCAAGAAATGTGTTCACAGATAAAAAATACCAATGACACCTGAAACATGTGGTGTTCATTTTGGATGGTGAGTTCTCATGATCTCATCTACTAGAGATCACAAAGTGGGATCTCCCTCAAAAGAAGTCAAAATTCTTACAGGACCTTATGTCTTGATAGGATAACATCATCAATGTCTAGTCATAATTATTTATATAGACCACATGACATATGTTTCAGATTAACGTCATAATATTTCAAGGTTGTATTTATAGATGGATAACTACTATAAAAATTTTATATGATATGTAATATGTAGAAATTACTATAAATAGTGGCTTCAGAAATATCATCACTATTACGGTAAGAATATACCATGCATAACTCACTGTAATCATGATATGGTAATCAAAATTCACTATTCAAGTTGGGGTTAGGGCACTCATTATCAGAAAACTCCCACTTACAATAGATCCAATGTTCTAACTATCTTTGTTATCACTCACATGATAAGATCATGATTCTATTGATTTATGTATTTAGTAATTGAGACTTCAATATATCCATTAAATGGCTATTCTATTATATACAACATCACATTCATTAGTAAAACACATTAAGTGATGATATCCCCAATTATAATCCTTTTTTTCACCTTAAAAAAAAGACATCGTTGCTTGTTATAGATCTATATCAATGATAAAAAATTACATACTAGGGGAGAGTCCAAAAACGAAAATAAAAACTTTTAATATTTTCTATTGCTTTCATTTCTATATCATAAGGGGACACACACTCTCTATTCATAGATATTTATAAAACTAGATAGAATGAGCTACTATTTCCCAATAACATCACCAAAATGTTGTATTAGATTATATTGATATAATTGAAGACTAGTTTGTTCCCCTAAAACTAGGTCCCCTTCCTCTAAAAATCTCTTTTACTTCTTCATGTTCAATTTGATAGTTATTATTGCATCCCATGTAATTATCCTAGATATAACTAAAATTTTCATAGCATAATGTTTATGTTTAAATTGTAATATATATGTTACATAACATGTCATAAGTGATAGATTTATTACTGATGGTTATGAATTCTACTAACCACTTTATTCATTACCAATTCCCCTTGCATGCCTTTAAGGATAAATATATTGAATGTGTCATTGGAAACAATTAGCTCTCATTTTTTCCATATTGTATTTTGGAATACATTTTTTGTGTATGTAATATTGAATTTGTATAAGAAACCTTTAAATCTACCTCAGTATATCTCATTCCCTTGAACATGGGTTTATAGTTTATATCATTCTTGTCATAATTTCATTATCCTAGTATTAACTAATTGTAATACAAAAAATTATTTTCCCCATGCAAAGAAACATATTTTAATTTAAAATATGGGAACTCCCACTAATCCCTTATGGTGATATGAAAAAAATCATTTCATATGAACATTATATGATATTGTCACTTGCTTCAGTCCTAAACAAGATTTTAATAACATGCCCCCTTATTTTTATTATACGGGGCCACCAATCATTTCTAGTTGATTATTATAGATGTAATCCCAAATTCATGGTCTTGAAATCAAATTCTTAATATAATTATCATATATTGTATATTAAAAAAAAGAATTTTTAATGAATTTAGGAATAAAAATGTGTTATTACCAAATGAGCCTTATTAGTACCACATTTATACCACCCATATATAATCTCACTTAAATACCCTCCATAGTATTGAAAAATAAAATGGCCATATACATTGATTCATGGATTTTATTATTGAATTTTAGTTAATATTTTAAATCATATATTGTTTTAATTTGGTATATATTGTTAGGTTTTATTATTCCCAACGAATAATATATCACAAACAATGGTGAATAAAAATCCATTACCTTGGTTTTATCCTCCCTATGTAGTATGTGTATATGGAACATTCCCTTTCCATAAGATTTTGTGGAACTTGTTTATATGTAAACTATATGTTCATCTAAAATATTTATTAAACCCAAGTCAATATTTCTCCCACTATATAAGAAATATATTTTTACACTTTTATAGATATATAATCTTCCACTTCACTATTTTTTTCTATCTAAGGGTGTTATGTAATATCCATTGAAATCATTAGGATATTTACCTCAGATACACATTGTGTTTTTAATGCATGTTTGTTTATATCAATGAAAAACTCCATGCATCCAAATAAACATGATTATTTCATGATGGATTTATATCATACATAATATTATATCCACTTTATTGTTATTGTTTTCATAAGATTATCTGATAATTTAAATATTTGTGAAACATGTCTCAAAAAATAGTAAATGTTTCTACAATTCATATTAGAGTCAACATTAGTGCTCATTTTACATACATAATAACTCTGATTTTCAAAATGAAATGTTAATTTACGAATCACTCAATGCTATATTTTATTGATCAATTTATTCATGTATGACTCGCTATTGATCATCCTTTTACTAATATCCTAACTTTAATGTGAATAGGTAAATGTGAGTTTAGTTATATGTCCACACTACATTTCATGGCTAATAAATGCTAAGTTATGATATTTTTCTACATAAGGGAATGAAAAAACTAATATCTTCTAACCCTTCATATATTATACATCAATTTTACATTTATTAATAACATTTAAAAGGAATATTATGAATTATATTTACCATTAGCTATACATTGGAATAGTTCACACTCTCAAGCTACACCAATTCTGAAAGCTTTGTGACATACCATTATTTCTTAAAGATGATATTTTCAAAAAAGATTATACAGTTATGTCAATAATACCTAAGTTATTTAACTCTAAAAAAACTAAAACTGTACTTTCTATTTGATTTAAAACTACTTTTTTATCTTGAAATAGTATTATATTTTCATAACATGGAATTAGATTCTTACATTTTTATATTCATCATGTATTTCCAATTATTATTGTAATATTGAACTCTTAGTTTAGTATTCGACCCCAAAAATAGCATTCATCCTGAAAAGTAATAATTTATCCTTGTGTCCAATGGAATCATGAGATAAATGTTTTGGTTATACTCAAATAATGTTCTACATGAACAATTTAATTAAAAATTAGATGTTCTGTGATTCTCACAACTACCTTAGGATTCATCTTTCCTCAACAACTTAGATAAATCACCCTACTACTTGTAATGATTCTATTCATACTTGGTTATTGGAATCAAATAAATATATATGTTAAAAATTGTATTTAATACCTAATAAGTGTGATAGAAACATAACATTCAAGATGAATATACATTATGTGGAAGCCTCTAATTTCTTTTATGTTAATACGTTTTATTTATTCTACCATACACCTCTCTATTCACATGTAATGAAAATAAAATTCTATATTATTTCATTCCCCTTTTCGTTGATAGGACATCATGGAGGTCCCTTTCGAACCACCCTTACCATTTTTCTTTCCACATTTTATTTCATCCTTTTCATCATACTAATTAAATATTAAATTTTTATTAAGCTATTTTCTTCTTGGAGAACTTAACCCAAAAAGTATTAAAGCATTTAAAACAAATTGTTCATTGTTAATCTTAAATGATACTAAATTTAATCATAGATAATGTCATTAAAAATGTATTTATTGAAAGATCATGATGCACCTTTCAATTTACACCCATCTAGTGTAATCATCTCTGTATTCAAGTCGAGCTTCACTATATTCTTATTGACTTCAAGGAGATAGGAAAAGCTATGGTACCATCCATGTCCTAATGATATATCCTCAACTCATTTGAAATTGATTATGGGAGTATAAGTAAACATAAAATGTTTAATACATGAGTCTTCTATAAGAATATTTTACCCCCTCGCTTTATGAGGTAGTTCAATATGTATACAGACTCCAGCACCTTCAATTTATGATATCGTAGTATTGTGGACCAACACCTATAAAACTCTTAGATACTCGTGTTTGGGAAGAAATTATCTGTGTCAATAATTAATCACAGTGTACTTGTGGTATTACATTCAATATTTTACAAAAACAAACATTATATAATTAGTACTTATATATTGACTAATTATTTAACATTCCTGATTAATTTAGTTATCAAACGTATCCAACTATTTTATCTAACTCTAGTATCAATCACTAAATGTATTGGAATACTTTATCACTTAAGTATTATAGTACAAAGTATCCTTGAATCTTGTTGTTAAAATGTACATGATTTGGAAATTCAATTTCTCAGAGTGTTAAAGGGTAGGAACAGGGTTGGACAAGTGCATTAAATCACAATTACTTGATCTGTCGAGTGAAGTATAATTTTAAAAATAATAAACTAATTTACTCAATGCTATTATAAGGACCTGGCCTTAAACTTTACATAATCTTGAATTAAGTTAATAATTCACATTTAGGATCATTTTAGCTTTATAGATATATAGAATTATGTCATAACATATACATAACAACTTGATTATTACATGTAGACACTTATACTTAGTATCCATTTTTTTATAAAATAAAAACTATATAAAAAAGAGCCATGTATAGTTCCATGTTTTAGACAGCATGAAATTTCTTTTATCTCATCCTTGACCCTATTCCACATTATGTCATGTGAAAAAAATTTCAAAAACATGGACTGAGCATAAAAAAGCTTTGTAAAGGATACACAAAGAAAGAAAACTGTTAGTTTTTCAAAACAACTAGTAAATGGTGAATACCTTATCATATGTAATAATTTTTATCTTTATGAAGTAGTAAATACTCTTCACTGAATAAAAGATCATTGATTACCCATTTGTAACCAAAAGATTACCATAAAACCCATATAATGCATGTATAACATTTATAGGTAACCTGGGACATAAACGTACTTAAATGGAATAACCATACGGTCAAATTCCATACATATCACTAAATGGAATATCAATACAGACGATGTCCAGTTCTAATGAATTGTAGGATATAACGTAACCACCCATCCTAGTTTATTACGACACTACCCATCATTTGGTTTATCACGTAACCACCCGTAAAATGTCCAAGTACCATTATAAAATCATAACACATAAATATTAAAAATAAATACATTTCACTAATAACATTTTATTTTCAATCACAAGAAATAATTTTCATATATTGAAATAATCAATCCATTTCAAAATTCATTTTCAATACCAAAACACCCAAAAACAGAATAAGGGGTTTCCTTTTTTCATTAAAAAAATGTCGAGGCTTATAGAGGAAGCCAAATAAAAATTATGGTGGTGGAGAGCTCATTGATGCCGCAAACGTTAAAAACATTCCTTTTGTTATTTAGTAAAATGTTTCATAGGAAAAAAGATTCCCTTTGAATTAAATGAAAAATTAAAGGAGTTTATACACTGTATAAAATAATGTCATGTATAAATCAAAATATGCCTCAATGAACGGAGATTGAGATGAAGTCTCATACCTCATGTCCAACTTGGCTCGATCATTATCTAATCCCACAAATAATAAACTAAAGTTAATTTATACTTGATTAAGAACATTTTTCTTGTTTATTAATCCTTTTATATCACTTATTACCATGTCATAAACATTATGTTATCATTTAAGTTAATAATGGTCATTTTTTTCTATACTTGGTAAATAAATACAAAATGAACTTATTATAATTACAGGTTATTCATGTGGTCAAAATCCCATTATCTCTAGAATTATTTTTATGATTTAGATATCATATATATCATATATATCCGTTATATTTATTTATTTATAATAGTACATAACATTTGTAGGTAAGAAACGAAATGCACCGTTCATGGAGATGGTAAGCCGTACGTGTGCATGAACGCTACTTTCATTTCTATTTCATATTTAATTGAATAAAAACATAATGATAAATAGGTATATTATAATTCCAAAATAATATCATATATAATTTCATAAAATCCATCTTTTATACGTCCCACATATGGCATGAACAATTCATATCACCTTGAGGGGGCGGTAGTCTGCATTCCTTAAAAGAAATTATCTTGTTTACACGTTATGGAAAACATAAAGGTATGATATAAATGAAAAATACAGAATCATAAAGAAAACAAAAAAATATTATATATCATATATAAATATAGTTCCATCATAAAGGCCACCATGAGAGGCGATAGGAGATAATTGAACAATCATCGTTTCGTGAGGTAGTAGGTCATTGTCCACAGAAACAATATGTTCTTCACCCATTATACAAAAGTGTGTGTAAGTGTAGTTTAAATAATTATCATAAAAACATCCTAGTATATTTATGATACTGGTGTTGTTATAAAAAGTAAGGAATAAAAATATTTTAGGGGGTTGGAGAAGTAAAATAAAATAAAATAACTTAAGAGGAGATGTTACCTGTAAAATCAGGTAACTCCCTTTGGTTTGAATGAAAAGGATTCCTTGAAGTGCCTTATTCCCAAGGTAAGACTTCTAGAAGGAAGATATGGATGTAGGGAGATTATTTAGGAAGAGGTTGGATGATCCAAGGGGCTTGAGATTTGTGAGTAATGGGTTAGAGATGATGAATGTTTAATAAGGGGAGGATGGGCTCTTTAGAAAAGTTTAAAAATATTATTTTATTATATAATGATTTTTAGTTTCAAAAGATCCAAAACTCCTTAAATTATAACATAAGATGACTCATGTTATAAATAAAATCATCAAATAATATTTGGACAGGTTTTGGATATTATTTTAATTTTTATAATCTTCTTTATTTAAATCATTCATTAATGAGGTAAACACAACATCATTATTTTGTCCTAAATAATTTTTTTAATTTGATGTTTAAAAATTATAAAAAAAATACCATGATGTAGAAAATAATTTTAGATTTCAAATTAATATTTATAATCAATGAGATAACTTATATAACCTCATGTAAAAATTGATTTTTAAAAAGATATATGTTTATGCCATTTTTGTCTTTACTATAAATCAATTAAAATAAAGTGTCATTATCACTCCCAATTGGCTCCATGGGGTCCCAAAAATGACCCAAGGATTCCCATGGTCAGATATGTATAAAAAAATATGATTAGAACACATGTTAAAGTTCATTAATATTATTATAATATTATTTTTTTCACACTTATTTACCATATTTACCCTATAACCATAGAAAATAAAATATTTACTAAAGTAAATATTTATAATGTATAAAAATAAAAGTTACCTATTTACACAATTTGGAAGTCATGATTCCAAATATCAAATCCATTTTTTCAAATTCAGAACACAGAAGTGGATGGAATTAATTTAAAATTAATTCTCATTTTCAAAACAAAAAACATGTTTTTAAGAAATAATAACTATCAAAAGATTGACACTTGTTTAGGTCACATTTAAAAGTTAATTGTTTCAAATGACAAAAATTGGTTTAAAGGGTAAAAATATGATCTAATTAAACTTTAAAACAAATTAAAAAGATAATATAACCATATAAATAAATTATATTAAATGGAATTTTTTAATTAAAATATATTAATTTTCTCTTTTCATTAAAAAATGAATTTTATCAGAAAAATACCAAAAATTTACCCAAAGTAAATTTTGATGTCGAAAATTTAAATAAGAATTTTATTTTGAAAAATAGATCATATAAAAGTGACCAAAACAATATTTAAAGAGGGTTTACCATCAAAAGGACATAAATTGACCTTTTAATGTAAATTATTCTTAAAATTAGATTCGTTCACATTTTAAGCCTCTAACTTTTATTAGATAGATGTAAAAAAATTTAACAAACACGTATAATAATATTGTAGTTAGTTCAGTTCATTACCTCTTATTACAATAGTTAGGCATTAACTATCATTGAAAATAATATTATACTATTATTTTTCAGTATAACCCAACATTGTGTGCAACGTAAGATTTCAAAATAACCCATTGTTGCATACCGGTATGTTGTCGAACATAGAATCCCTTTTAAATTGAAATTAATATTTAAATCAAAAATATTAATAAATATGAAAATTTCATATTCTTTATTTACCTAGGATGTTACACCCCTCCCCCTTTTGGGAATTAAGTCCTCGCAATTATTGTTCACATATCAAATAATTGGGGGTATTTATCCCATATAGCATTTTCAGATTCCCATGTTTCCTCTTCAACCATATGGTTTTTCCACAAAACATTTACCTAATAAATTATCTTATTCCGCAACACTTTCTCTCTATAGTAAAGAATCTGGACTAGTTGTTCCTCATAAGAGAGATTCTCTTCCAACTTAACTACCTCTAGACTCAAAACATGAGATGGATCCGGCATATAATTTCTCAACATTGAAATATGAAAAACATTGTATACCTGGTATAAAAATGGAGGTAAATCCACTCTATAGGAAATTGATCCAACTTTCTCTAGGATTTCATAGGGTCCAATGAACCTCAAACTCAGCTTTCCCTTCTTTCCAAAACGCATCCCACATTTCCACTGAGAAACTTTGAGAAAGACCTCATAACCAACCTCAAAAGAAAGATCCTTCCTCCGATTGTTTGCATAACTTTTTTTTCCTACTATGTGCTATTATCATGTTCTTATGAATCAACTGAATGTTCTTTACCATCTATTCTACAAATTCTGGTCCCATCATATTCTTTTCACCTACTTCATCCCATAAATATGGAGTTCGACACCACTTCCCATATAATGCCTTAAATGGAGCGATCTATATACTGGAATGAAAACTATTAATATAATAAAATTCAACCAAAGAAAGATGTTGGTCCCAACATCCTTGGTAATCCAGTGAACAAGAACGTAACATATCCTTAAAGGTCTGAATAGTTCATTCTAACTACCTATATAATTGAGGAAGAAAAGATTTACTAAAATATAATTCAGTACCCAACGTATTTTCAAGGCCTTTCCAAAAGATAGATGTAAACCTGGGATCACGATCAGATATAATGGAGAGTGTAACTCTACGTATCTTGACTATCTCTTTAACATACAATTGAAAAAGTTTATTTAGAGATATAGTATCTCTAATAGGAAATAAATAAGAATATTTAGTCAATTGGTCAAAATAACCCATATTTATTTATTACCTCGAGATTTCTTCAATAATCCCACAATGAATTCCATGGATATATTTTCCCATTTCCACTCTAGAATTGGTAAATACTAAAGTATCCCTTTCAATAACCACCACTCTGCTTTAACCTATTGACAAGTCAAACACTTCATCGTAAAGTCAGCAATATCTCTTTTCATCCCATCCCACAAGTAATACTCCCGAAGATCTCTGTAAATCTTAGTACTACTAGGATGAACTGAAAATAGAGAACTATGAGCTTCACATAAAAAATCATTCTTCTACTTTTAATCAAAAGGAACACATAATATCTTTACAAATATCAAAATACCTCATTATCAATGTTATATTCAGGAAACTTACCCTTCTAAACCAAATCTACCTTTTTTTGAAACTCTCTGTCTTCTTTCTGCGCTTTCTTTATTCTGTCTGATAGAGATTATTTCACTGACACCTGAAACAAATGAGAAGAATTTCCTACACCATCAACTTCTATGCCGAAGTTCATCAAGTCCAAAACCAAAGTATCTCATTCCAAACGTATCAGAGTTAATTAAGCATTACTTTTTTGACTTAAAGCATCAAACACTTTATTTTCCGTTCCCGGATGGTAATGGATCGTTCAATCATAATCCTAGATTAATTATATCCATTTCCTTTATCTCATGTCAAATTATTTTTGAGTGAATATATACTTTAAACTTTTGTGGTTAGTATATATTTCACATTTTACTCCATATAGATGATGCCACTGATTTTTTAAAGAAAAAACAACAGCAGCTAATTCCAAATCATGTGTAGGGTAATTTAACTCATGAGGTTTCAACTAACATGAAGAATAAGAAATTAACTGATCATTCTGCATAAGGACATAGCCATATCCTTTCAATAAAGCATCACTTTAGATAACAAACTCACTATTTTTGGAAGGTAATTCCAAAACAGTATAATGTACCATGATTGTTTTCAATACCAAAAAATAATCATCACATTCTTTTGTCCAGATAA